>CM061257.1:24362500-27060000 GCA_030848825.1 Tadarida brasiliensis | reverse complement strand
CAACCTCAGGGCTGGCTGACAAAAGACTGCTCATATTCCTGAGTGTATGTTGGAACTCTGAATTAACTTCAGTGGCTGTTTCTGTGATTTTCTAAAGAGAACAGCCAGGGCCACCATGCCCCCGGAAGCACCATTTTTTGTTTGCACATGAACTTTCCCGATTTGCCCATAACCATTCCAAAGGAGCAACCACTTCTTCCTATGGACTCTGCACCTATCCCAGAACTGCCTCTGCTTTAATTATCCCACCCCCTTATCTGTAGCCAATGTAAACGCTTTCAAAACAACTTACATCTTGCATTCTCCTACTTCATGTATAAAAAAACCCATCCACTCCAGAATGATGGACATGTTGCCTTTTCTACCTACTGCTGCTGGTTCAGACTTCATGCCCCAGGACCTGGTCCTTTGTGGCCCCATAAACCCTTTCTTTTACAAAGGCTTTCAGCCATGGAAGTTAAGGTTCTTATTTAACAGGTAAGTACTCAATAAATAAGTAAACCACCACCACCATCATCATTATCATCATCACCACTATCACCATCACCACCACCATCATCTCTTGGGTTTAATAGGAAATAGCGCCATGTTAAGGGACAAGAGGCACTATTCAGTATATCTTTAAAACATTTAGCAGTATGTCACAGCATCTGATACTGAAGATTCAGAAACTAAAGACTGTTAGACAAGTTGGTAATCTTCAAGGCAAGGAAAGCATTAAAGAACTCCATGCTCCAGACAGGTAGTAGAGGGTTAAGGATTTTCAGGATGGGTGGTGATTTACAAATGGGCTTCCTTGGCACCAGAGAAGGGGGTGGGAGGAGGAAGTGAAGCCATCTGAGGCTTAGCAAAGGCACCTGTGAGACAGGATGCTGTGCTGATGATGACCAGGAAGCTGCTGGATGTAAATGTCTGTGAAGGGTGGTGGAGAGCCCTGCGATGAGAACAGCACAGGGGCCCCAAACCTCACATGGCTTCATTCTGTGTCTCTTTAGTCCCAGCTTGCTCTTGGTTTCATGGAAACAACCAAAGTGGACGACCAAATCTTTTAGCTATAAATCCACCTCACGGCACAAAGAGAGCTAATCCTATACGTATTCAGATGTCTCTGAAAATAATATGTTAGGTTTCTCTCTCATTGGGAGGCTCTGTATAATAGTTTAAAATGCTAGCGAGTCAGGTCACACTGACCTGGGTTTGAATCCTGGCTCTGTTTTACTAGTTGTGTAACATCAGATGAGTTATATAACTTCTCTGGGTCTCAATGTTCTCATTTGTGCAGTGGCGACTGTAATATCTACCCAATCGAGTAATTATGGAAATTAAATGGGATAATGCACATAAAACATTCAGCACAGTGCCCAGCACATGGTAAATACATATTAATTATTATTATTTAGATCTTTTGGATAGACTGTTTTCTGGTGAGATAAATGGAGAGAGGATAATATAAATTATAGAGAAAGAGTAAAAGAATAAGAGATATGGAAAAGAGAGGCGGGACTTTAAAAGCTGATCCTGGAAAAGAGGCACTTAATGACTGTCAAAAAAAAAAAAAAATCCTGAGAGAGAAAAAGGATAATGATGGCAGGGACTCAAAGGCAGAGGCCTGGCCTTGCTTTCTGCCAAGGTTTCATCCATCTGGCCTTGGCTTCTACACTGTTTTTTCCCTCCAAATGGCAGCTCTAGAAGCCTGGTGTTGCAACTCAGGTCAGGGAGATACACCATCTCTGAATTGCCCTAAACTTCTGCACTTGGTGAAGGCATATAACAAATGCATACATTATTTTTTTGCAGTACAGAATTCCTTTGAGACTCATAAGAGACAGGCCTGTGAAGTGAGTCAGCAGTGACTACTGGCAGACATAATCCTATTTCTTTTTGGCTGACAGCTCATGCAGAGAAAAGCACTCTTTGATCAAAGGTAGGTGTAGTTTAAATCCCAACACAAAATCTTGACCTTCCATAACCAGCCTGTATTCCCAGCCTATGGTGACCCTAGACGCCAGAGAGATATCAGAAACACAATCAATACATTTCTCACTGTTGGGTTGTAATAATTTAATCATTGCCAAAGGTAAAATGCTCAAAGGGTAGAATAACTCAGATTATTTTTAGGACCTAAGCAAAATAAATAAATAAATAAATAAAAAGAACAGAATGATGTCTTTCCTCATTTTTGTTTAATAGCAGATATTGAATGGAGCATCTATTATAGATGAACATACATAAAATGAACATAAACTTGAATAAGTGACAAGATATCTAGAAAAATGAAACATATGGTTAACATAGGATTTTTTTCTTTTATCTGAATCCACTCCTATGGCTTTTTGCATTCTAATCAACTATAAAACCAGGGCAAAAGTGTAGTTCTAAGATGAATTTTCAGTATGAGCTCTTCTGTTGTGCCTTTACAGACACAAGAATTTAAGAAACCAAGTTGAAGCTGGATCTGAATATAAAAATGTAGGGCACACTTGACAGGAAGCTCACAGGGCAATCTTTTCCATTACAAAAATTAGCTTGACCCTGAAGAATCATTGCTTTTATCAAATTAAATACAGACTGAAGTCATGATTATGATCCACCCCATCTGTTCAGCATACATATATATGTACACATGCAGGATATATGTGTACATACATATTTTTAGGAAAGAAGAGAAATATGTTTATTTCACATTTTTGCTAAATTACTTCCATAAGACACATTATGTTCAGGACTTCTGGGATTGCTATGATTGGCATCTGCCTGCTTTTTTTTTTCTAACTTAAGCGAGTGTGGCTGTCCTGCATAGAAGGTGACTTCCCAGATATGCAAGCACCTGAGGCAGGTGACTTCTACAAAGACAAATGCTCTCGTTTCTGGATTCAGATACTGACCCTGTACTGAGCACTTTCCTTTAGGCTGCCCAAGGCTGGTGTTTCTTTCATCCCCTGTGAGCTCTGCAGCTGAGGTCCATGGCTCCTCAGCGGGTGTAAGGAACTCAGCTCAGCCCTGCACTGCCTCAAGCTCATCACCCACTCATTTAACCATGAGCAGCTGGTTGTGCAGCTCTGTGAGACACCCAGAGAAAAGAGAGAGATCTGTTCTCAGGGGGAGAGAATATTTAAGATCGGGCTGGGCCTCTGCTTTAAGATTTGGGACTCGATTTTGGCCTTTAGCAGTGTATGTATCAATACCCCAAAGAAAGTTTCCTTGGCCGCCTTTCGTTTTGAATTTGAAATTGGCTTTGATGCTTTTTATTTAATAAGGCACAGGCACAGAACTACATTCATTATTTAGACTAGAACTTATCTTGCACTTGATGTAAGAAAAATCTGGCACGCTTGTTCATTGCACAGAGTGAAATGAACCCAATTTATGTAAAGGACTATTGAAGTAAGCCTGCTAAATCATTCATTCAGTAACTGAATGACATTTTGCCCAGATCTGGATCCTGTGCTCTGCCAGCTTTTAAAGCAAAGCAAAGAAGCAATTATTTAAAAGTGATGGTGAAAAACAGAGTTGAAAGAGAGCAATCCTGGAGGGTGGATATACATTAAGTGAGCATTCTCTCTTAAATAATGTAATTCACAGACCATGAAGCTAGGCCCTGGGAATCATCTCTCAGCTTGTCCTCACCTGGCAATATGCAATATTCTATCCTTAAAAGGCGTGAAAATGCAATGTAAATGATGTCACCCACTTTTTAAAAAATCCTCACCTAAGCACGTTTATTGATTTGAGAGAGAGAGAAAGAGACAGAGAGAGAGAGACAGAGAGAGAGACGGGGGGGGGGGGGGCGGGGAGGAGGGAGAGAGAGAAAGATCTATCTGTTGTCTCCCAACCCTACCCTGACCAGGAATTGAACCCAAAACCCTTCAGTGCACTGGACAATGCTCCAACCCACTGAGCCACACCAGCCAGGGCATGTCACCCACTTTTTAAAGAATAATGATCTCTTGGCCTTGGCCGGGTAGTTCAGTTGGTTAGAGTGTTTTCTGATACACCAAAGAGAGCCACGGACCAAAACACCTTGTGGCAGTGCCTGTGAGGATGTCTAAAATAGAAGCATTACACAGTACCCCCACCCCAGAATGAGCATCTAGTTCAGGAAGAGAAATGCCCATTGGCAATGCCTGTCCTGGCTGCAGGGTCCTCTGTGCAGCCTCTCATAGATCAATATACCAGACAGTCAACCCACACATCAGTGTTTCCTGCCCCTTAGAAGCAATGATGGTATTTGCTACTGGTGAATATGATCTGTGTATTCACAAAACAGTCTGACTCCGCTGTAGTAGATTTAAAAATGCAGTCCTAGCGGTCTACTGTGTTGAAATCCCTTTAATTTTGTATTTTAAACTAAATACTCTGTCGTACACCTTTTCATATATATTTTCACCCCATATACTAAGTGTGGGATAAAAAAGTTCAGAAAGGGTGAGAAAATACAATAAATTGAAGGGTAGAACATTTTTAAAATCATGAATGTAACTTGTTCTTTAAATTTTTTAAGGTTCAGAAAATTTATTAGTATTTTAAAGCAGTTAAGAATTATTATAAATCCTCTTTCAATCTGTCTCTTTTGGGGTGAGATCATGTTCCATTATTGTGAGCATATAGTAGGAGCTCAATAAATGCTTGTTTCCAGAATGAATGGCTCTAAAGAGATACTTATGTTCCTCTTTAACTATTATAGGTAAATCTGTAAGTAGTGTTATCTTTGTCCATGACATTTATGTAACAAAACTAAGTTCAGTATAAGAACTGATTTAAAGTAATACTATAAGAATGAAAAATTTAAAGGTGGAAATTTAAAGGGTTAAAAAAAAGTCTAGGGTCTGCTCATGAATTTCTAAATATAGGCTGCTTGAACAGAAAAAGGCAATGAGTATTTGTGAATGAATTTCAGATGAAAGGAAATTACCAATACAAAGCAGTGTAAGTTTAAATTAACACCAAGAAAACACAATTATTTGTAAAACAACCATATACATTAAGAGAAATGATATTCTCTTTAAACTTGCATTCTCAATACTGTCTGTGCAAAATTGCTTGTAGTGTCCTCATATTGGTGTCTGTAGCCAGATGCATAGAAAACATCACCTTCAATGATACATATATCAAAGCCATGTGGCCTGCTGTCTCCTTGACCTGGGTGGGGTCTGGCCAGGTCATGGCTGTGCTTCTGAACAACTGGTCTGAAGATGTGAAACCTGCAGAATGGGCAGCAGCAGCTGGAGGGCATCCTGGATGTATGTCGTGCTATTGCAGCCCTGAGACAGGAGAAATGCGGTTGAAGGGTTGTTTTCACAGCTCAAGCCTGACAATTCTTCCAACTGGATAATGTTCCCTCTCCTCAAGCCCCACAATATTTTATAGTATTTTTCTTGTAATGTTGGTGCTTAAAGCAAACATAAACACATTCCTTGGGATGGATGTGTCCAGCTCTTAAATGGTCTATACTAACAGAGAGAAGAATTCACTCAAAAGGAGACGAGCCATTTCTATAGACTTGAGGGCTCATTAATGCGTGTAACTCATGACCCAATATATCCAGTCTTAACTATCCTCTTCCCAGATCAACCCCACTGTCCTGAAATAACATAAAAGCATGAAGAGAGCTCTAGTCTGTCCTAACCTATAGAAGAATAAACAAGAATGGTCTGCATAAAGCCAACGGGAATATTGTGCAATTATTCGTGGCAAACTTTGCATGCTAGCATCCTCCCATGCACGTTGGTACCTTCTACCTGGTTTGGTGTTGGATGTAGTCAGGCATGTTCTGTGGTGCTCTAACATACAGCCTCAGAGGGAGGGGCCAGTTTAAGTTTCAGGTAACTAAAGCATGAGAAAACTTCCACTGGGAGAATGAATAAATATTCGATCTCATATTCTTCATGACTGACGTGGTAAATTAATCTGTTTAAGCCTTCTGGGTAGCCAGGAGAGAGACTTTCCTGTTGCATATTCTGATTGCTTGGGTTTACTCTTAACTGTGTCTGTCCCCCCAGAACCTGTCCCTATAGTCCTTGTCCCTGCTGGCTGGCTCCATCCCATGTGTAGCTGTGTCCTACACAATAACACTTGGTGCCGCCACTTTGTTACTTTTTTGGGTACCTTGGTAGTTTTCTTTAACAGTAAGGCATGACTCCTAAAAATCTGTCTATAAATATATAGGTAGCCCTCCCTTACTTGAAGCTCTGTAATTTCCAAATTTTGCAATTGACACCTACTTCAGACTGCAAAAAAACTGCAGTACATGCACTGCCCATATTTAAACTTAATATGTTAGCACCTTATGGCTTCAGCTGGGTGCCGTGCGGCTACAGATATGTCTGTTTCTTATTGTGCAGCCCCTAACGGGAGGTTCTTCCCCACCAACCACATGTAGAACACAGCACCTTATGACTCGGGAATGTTCCTGAGCCTCTCTTACATCAGTGTTTCTGGCAAAGACAAAGGTGTCAGGGCAGCTTCCTGTCTATGCTACAAAGTGCTGGTGCCTGGACAGGCCTCGGAGTGAGTGGCTGCAGAGGATGGCATCTCTGGTCACTGAACAGGCAGAGGCTAAACAGTCTACTTGTCATTTTGCCATCTGGAGCTTAGACCCAGCTAAGCCAAAGACTATTGTGGATGAAGGGAAGTGCCCATTTTTACGAAAGTCACTGTTGAGCAAGAATCCCTCATTGTAGCCAATAATCACAGTGTCAAATCCAGTGTCAAACCAGGCAACAGAAATCTGCTTGTGCCGGAGAAAACAGTGGCAGGAATAACGTGCAAGCTTTGCGTTTCTCTTTATAATCAAGAATTCTTGAAAATTATGTATTGTTGCTTTACCCGAGGGTTTACAGCTGGTTGAGCTCCACAAATGTACTAAAAAAAGATTGTTGAGGATGAGATTTAGAATTGCAGTAACACTTGCTGCCTGGGGAAAAAATGTAGCTCTAACATTTGCTTTGATTCAGAAGCACTTTCTCTCCGGGGCCACTTACCTCTAACAATACACTATTGATCATGGGGTTAAGGACCTCGGCCTTCTTGTCGCTCTGTGGAGTGAAAAGGATGAAATGGACAGATTAGGTGCTCATACTGCAAGGCTTGCCACATAAAACGTCACACACCGGCTTTGTTGAGGGATCTCTTATAGAGGAGAAGAGGAGAAGTGGAAAGCTTACTCTAGACCAGGGTTCATATTTGCTGCTTCCCCTAGTTGATCTCCTTTAATTTTGACAGAAATCCTAGGAGGTAGGTACGTACCATGATAACCCTAATTTAAAGATGACAAAATGGCAATCAGGAAGGCTGAGTAACTTGTTTAATGTCACACAGACCTTGTAACTAGTGAAGACTTGAAGCAGGTCTGGGATTGGGGTGAGGGGGGTGAGGCTGGGCTGTATCAGTGCAGGGTTGGAGCCCGTCTTTACTTAAAATTGTTTTGCACTCATTTTGATTTTTTTAAAAATTGCATTAAAATATTTATCTAGATGACTAAAGTTGTTTCTTTGTCTTTTTGGGGGGAGCCTCTTTAAGTTTTTCAGGTGAGTTAAGAAGCTTACTTGGCCACCTTAGTCCCAGCCCTGTTCATTAGTCTTTTTTTTTTTCTTTCTTTCTTCTTTTAAATGTAAAACCTGGGTATTTGGTCATAGGCTGTGTCTTCCAGACTAACAGCAAAATTAAAACAATCTTAAATATAACTTGCAAACAGGTCTACAGATCCCGGTTTGCAAAACATGAATATATGTAAAGCACAGAATACAGAGCTTGATATAAAGCAGGTATTCAAAAAATGAGAGCTAGTGTTAGCATCATCATTATCCCCACTATTGGTCTGTCCATCAACAAGTCTTCTCTAAAATGTTCAATCTACTCTTAGACAATAAATAATTAAAGGGACTGGAAAGAGAGGGCAATCTTAATAGACCGGTTTTCCTTTACTGTACCAAGAAGACTTTATGGTAAACAGAAGGATATAAATGAAGTACATCTTCCCAGAGCAGCTCACTTTCATTGACATTACTCCACTGGGGAAACCATAATGAAGTGTTGGTGAAAATAAAAATCTTTAAGAGCCCAGTCATTTTAGTAAGTAACCAGAAAATCCATTATGGTATTTGCTTTCATGTTTACTTGATTATCAATAAACCTCTAAAATATAATCAAAATGAGGGCAATAAAATGACATTGGTTTTCAGAATCAATGAGATGTGCAAGCAATTTTAATAGAGTCTGGAGAGCAATATACTCTCATTAACTTCAGGTTATGAATAATGGCTGTTTTGGAGAACAGAAACAATGACTTGATGTAAATGATTCATCACAGTACGGAGGAGGGTTGCTGTGGCACTTCAGGGAGCTCTCTTTAGACTTAGCTTTTTCTTTCTCCCAAATAATAACTTGTGTGTTTCTGATTTTGTGCACACAAACATTTGTACACATGTATATATATACAGTTGACCCTTGAACAACTTGGGGTTAGGGGCACTGAGCCCCCACACAGTTGAAAATCTGTGGATCATTTTTGATGCCTCCCAAACTTAACTACTAATAGCTTCCTGTTGATAGGAAGCCTTACTGATAACATAAACAGTCAATTAACACATATTTTGCATGTTATATGAATTATATACTGTATTCTTACAATAGAGTAAGCCAGAGAAAAGAAAATGTCATTAAGAAAATCATTCAAAAATACATTTATAATATTTTTTGAAAAAACTCTGCATAAGTGAACCTGCACAGTTCAAACCCATGTTATTCAAGAGTCAACTTTATACACATATATATGCTCAAGTATACCTGTCTGCTGAGCTTGGATACTCAAAATGTACACTGGGGGTCAGGAACATTTGAGCAGTTGAGAGCTTGTTGGAAATGCAGAATCTCAGTCATCATGCCAGACCTACTGAATCAGAATCTGCATTCTAACAAGATCTCCAGGTGATCTACTTGCTTATTCAGGTCTGAGAAGCCATGGGCTGGAATACAATATGTTAAAAGGAATGGAGCGCAATACCATGACTATTACCCACTAACATAAACAAATTAATGTTTACCATGAACTACATAAAACATATAACACACACATGCAGGCATATACACCCTCATCACTAGATAACTACAGAGAATCAGTCGTCTGTCTGTTGGGCAGCCAACAGGAAGTTGAGAGATCAATTGCAAGGCCTGGGTGAACCAGTTCACCTCTCTGGGCTCAGTTTCTCACCTAGTAAACTATGGAAAGAGTGAGACCAGGGTACAGTAGAACCTTGGGAAGCTGAGCCTCTGGAGCCAGCCCATCCTGTTTAAGACCTCCCATCTCTCTGTAACCTAGCAGTTATACCAGAGTCCATGGGAGTCAGTTAATTTAGACAACACTGACCACATAACTCCATTTTATTGAGCCTATCATATCAATGAGCTTCCCCTCCCCCTTCACTCTACCTGTATGCAGTGAAGCTCTATTGCTGAAGGCTGAAAATGAGACAAATATAAAAGCTGATGGTCTACAAAACAGGAGAAGCAAACCAGATTCTTCACAGCTGGACGAATAGGTGGTGCATAGCATTATTAACTGAATCACTTACAGAAGTGTGGGAGACACACATCTCCTGACAGGTCCTCAATCATTTCCACTTTTTGTTTGTTTGTTTGTTAATCCTCACCCGAGGATATTTTTTCCATTGATTTTTAGAGAGCATGGAAGGGAGGGGGAAGGGAAAGAGGGAAGGAGAGAGGGAGGAAGGGAGGGAGAGAAAGAGAGAGTCATCGATGTGAGAGAGACACATTGATGGGTTGCTCCCTGCACTCATTCCAACTGGGGCCAGGGACAGAACCTGCAACCCAGGTACATGCCCTTGACCAAGATTCGAACCTGCGACCTTTTGGTGTACGGGCTGACACTCTAACCAGCAAGGGCCATTTCCGCTTTTTTTGAGAACTGCCATTTGCCTGGGTTGTGGGGAGGGAGGTGCAGCCTAGCAGCCAGATAGGTCTACATCAGCAGTTCTCAACCTGTGGGTCACGACCCCTTAGGGGGTTGAACGACCCTTTCACAGGGGTCGCGTAAGACCATGGGACAACATGTATTTCCGATGGCGATACATAACAGTAGCAAAATTACAGTTATGAAGTAGCGACAAAAATAATTTTATGGTTGGGGGTCACCACAACATGAGGAACTGTATCAAAGGGTCGCGGCATTAGATAGGTTGAGAACCACTGGTCTACATGATATGACCCAGTCCCCAGTCACTACTGGTGATTCCAAGGTGAGTATCGGACTCACGCTGCTGAGCCTCTCAAACCTTCTCTCCCAGGAACCTAGAGTTTAAATGGAGAGAACCAGGAACTGCTGTAGTTGAGTCTCATTAATGGTAACACTTTAGAGAGAGGGTACGTGAGTTCTGGCGCTGGGTCCCCACAGCTGCTCACATTCCTCCACTGCCTCTAATCAAGTCCCTTTTCTGTCTAAGGTATTTAGAGCTTGTTTTCTGTTACTTCCTGTTATGAATGGAATTGTGTTCTCCCAAAAGATATGTTAAAGTCCTAACTTCTAGTCCATCAGAATGTGACCTTATTTGGAGACAGGGTCATTGCAGATGTAATCAGTTAAGATGAGGTCATACCTTAATCCAATATGACTACTGTCCTTATGAGAAGAGGGAAGTTTGAAATCAGATGTGCACCGAGGTAGGACAATGTGAAGACAGAGAAAATGGTTAGAGTTATGCTGCCACAGCCACAGAATGCCTGTGGCTACCAGAAGCTGGAGGAGGCAAAGACAGATCTCCCCGAGGGGCTCCAGAGCAGGCCTGGCCCTGCAACACCTTGACCTCAGACTTCCAGCCTCCAGAACCCAGAGACAATACATTTCCGTTGTTAAGCCACCCAGTTTGTGGTTCTTGGTATAGCTCTAGGAAAGTAATACATTTGTAACAAAAAACAAAAAACAAACACAAACACACACACACACACACACACACACACACACACACACAACCCACTCTAGAACAGGAAGTAAAATCTGCTGTTTCTCAAAAAAAGAATCATCTGCCTTTGCATCCAGGGCTTTAAAAGAAAAGGTACAAAGGCTGAAAATGACGATTTTCCACTTGTCTTCTCTGGTTCCACTAAGGTGGGATTATACACCATGACACATTTCTAAAGAAAAGAACCAGAAGCTGCACCTCCAAATGAATGCTGAGACTTTCAAAGTTGTTACCTTGAGAAGAGAAATGCATGCCAATTGGTAATTTTTTTTCTTTTGGCTAAAGTTGAAGTGTAACAATAAAGCAAAGAAAGTTTTCATCTTGGGTGGCTTTTCAGATAGGCTCTGAGGGCAACAGTGAGTGCACATCTTCAAAGTTAATTATTCTTGAATTATATACCTCAATATAAAGTAATGGAAGGAACCTTTGACAACTTTTTAAAAACAGATATGTAAAGGAAATGAGGCCCAGAGCGGTTTGAAAACCCACCCAGTGCCTCTAAGTCTGAGAGGGCCATGTAGGTGCTGGAGCAGTCCGATGAGCCCAAGCCGCCTGTCACAGACAAGGTGCTCTTGGCCTATTTTAGTAAACGTCACGGCAGAGCTGTTTTGTGGAGCTATCAAAGGAGGCCCTGAATCCTCCACTTTTCCTCAGAGCCCCTCACAGACCCATCTCCCTTAAAAAGGTAAAAGAAGAATCAATCTTTCAATCTTACCCCAACGGTTGTTAAGGAATTTGTAAACTTCTTTGATAAGGAGGCCACTTCATTGCACATTGCAGTAGTTAATCTGAAATTAAAAGAAAAAAAAAAAAGGTGGTTTGGGGATTTTTCAATAAAGTAAAATAATTTAACCATCAAGACAATTACTGATATCAATACCGAATTCCACTTAAAAGAATGGCACACAAATTTGAAGATGCTCTGTAGAAATATTTTTCTCAATAATCTTCCATGATTCACAAGCACTGTTTAATCTAATCTTGGTTTTCTTTTCATGCTTAATTAAAGAATAATCATTTAATTCAACCTACCTCTTTTTAGACCCAAAACCACATGCAGAAGAACACCAGTCTCGATCTCCACATGTAGAGGCATTTAACACGCTTGCCAAGTGGCTTTTCTCCAGCTTTTTGGTTATTTATAAATAGTAATGAACATTCACTGAGGTACTATGTTAAGGACTTTTGTATAAATTAATCCTCATAGTGACTTTACTGGTTACATTATTATTCCCATTTTATAGATGAAATAACGGACATTTAAGAAGGTTAAGTAACTTGCTTAGGGCATGCAATGGAGATGGGATTCAAACTCATATCTTAATTGTTTTTATTGGATGATCCTGTAGAATATGTTTTTTAAGACATATCAACTCCAAGTTTATTCCAGCCCCAATTCTAAGACTTTACCCCAAGAAAATAATGTGATCTGGACACAAATATTTCACAAAAGCAATGTGTCATAACATTACAGATAATGACAAAAGCTGAAAACAATTCCATTACCTAACCATGTGGGTATTACCTGATTTTTAAAAATAATATATATGACTTTTATGAATAGTGATTAAAATGCTATTAGAAAAACAATAACCCTTGCCCAGCCAGTGTGGCTTTGTGCTTGAGCACTGACCTATGCACCAAGAGGTCGCTGGTTCGATTCTCGGTCAGGGCACACGCCCAGGTTGTGGGCCCAATCCCCAGTGGGGGGCATGCAGGAGGCGGCCAATCGATGTTCTCTCTCATTGATGTTTCTATCTCTCTCTCTCTCTCTTCCTCTCTCTCTAAAATCAATAAAGAAAGATAAATTTAAAAAAAGAAAAAGAACTCAAAGTTAAGAAAAGATACAGTGCAGTAAGTAGAGTAAGTTTGTTTTGAGAAATAAGGGTCCTTTTCTAAGCTATGTATTCAGATTTATTGAGCAATATTTATCTATCCATCCACCCATCCCTCTACCCAAAACTTCTCTGCAGAAAAGGTCAGAAGTAAAGCTAGGAGATGGCCCAGAGCCATTCTATGTTCTTGGGCAGGTGGGTGGAGAGGCACTTATTATACAGAAAAATGTGGGGTCTGATATTCTTGGCTGCACAGCTTGGTAAGGATGGGACAGTCAGGACTGGGAACCAGAAAGAAGCTAAGAGCAAGGTCCTGCTATCTTTACTCAGGGACTTCTGAACTCCAGACCTCCTCTTTCAAGTCAGTACAGCAAGTATGAAATAGTACTTAGGTGTTATCATCAATACGTTAACTTTTTTTTAAAGGTGAACCATCCAAGAAGTTTTATTCATTAATGCTCATAAATACACACAGCAGCTTCACAGATTTCAGCTTCCTCTTCAGTTTGCATGCAGCTCTGGGAGAGCCTTTGCACGTCAAGGTACAGGAAGCAGAGGTCACCCTGCACTGCTACCTACACTTACCTGCTACAAGTAAAAATTAGTTAAGTGGAAATGATCATCATATATATTTTCCCTCTTCCTTTGAATGTACACAAGATAGCAAGAGCAACAGCCCTGAAATTACAATCACCAAATAAACCCAAGATCACTGGTGTCCATTTTCATTGGCAAATGCAGCATAGAGGACATTGTCTGCGGATTGGGATGTCATCAGAGAGGAGGTGGTGGAGGCTCATTTCCTTTATTACTCTCTTTTAAATTTAGGTTTTTTAAAGCCACATCTAAAGGCATAATATCTACACAGCCCATAGCACCACAATCTGCCATCTCCCCCGTTCACACTAAAGTGGACAGAAGGAGCTCTTGAACAAACAGGCTGCGGTTGGTGTGCTCACTTTCCACGGACTGGCGCTCTGTCTCAGACAATTTAGGATGGTTCAACCTTGTTCAAAGAGATTGGGAATTCTGGACAGTTTGCTGACTGCTTTCCGAGTTAGCTGTGTTGGAGTTGCTGTGGACTGTGTGATTGTGGTGGCGACGCTGCCTGTGTTAGTGCGCTGGCTGGTGGTGGGTGCGGTCTCATTGCTGCCGCCGCCTGGGCTGCCGTTCCAGCTGCAGCTGCAGTTGTAACTGAGCCGCGGAAGGGCCAGAAGCATTAAGCTGTCCTCCTGCACAACGTCTCACTCCTGATAGCTGAGATAAAAGCTCAGCTGTAGGATCCATGGCTTCCCTGTTGCTTGGGGAATATGATCTCTGAGAAGAAGAAAGTCCACCAGTAGAACTGCTAGTAAACTGCATGTTTGATCTATAAGCATGAGGACCTCCTAATGCCCAGCCAGGGTGAAAATTCTACGTACATGTCGAACACCACTCAATTCATCTAAATCTCTAGGGGCTCTGTGTTCAAGTGTCAGATAAGCTGCAAAGTCGTCCTTGACATGCTTGGGATCGCCTTCAGGTTTTGCTGCACATAAAGGACAAATCACTTCTGTTGATGTTTCTGTGTATTCAGAAGTAACACGTTCTTGAAGAGATGTCTCCGTGTAGCCCATTTTCCCATAATAGGGACAAGTAAAAGACTGGCTGCTCTATAGAGAAAGCTTCCCCACCATAGTACAAATCAAAATCTACCCTTGCTAATTAATATGCACTGTCCTGGTGGTCAGTCGTATGCCTTGTTGCTGTTGAAACACTTTCATAACAAGATGCACAAAGATCATAATTGTAGTAAATGAAACACTTATATCTGTGACCTTGAAAATTTCCTTTTAAACATGCATCTCAGCTGACACCTTCATGTCGGGATATCCCAGTTCAGACGGTGGTGGCGCGGCCCCTCCCAGGCTCCAGCTGCAGTGCCCCCGCTGGGTCCTGGCACTGCCCACACCCCCGGCTGACTCCCTTTTGACTCCCAGGCGGGGTGGACAGGGGAGCACTCCATCAACAAATACGTTAACTTTTCCTATTGTGGCTTTTACTTTTCCTTCTACATGTTGGAGTGACATTCTTTTCTAGGCATATTAAGGGCAGAATTTCACAGTTCTTATAGTATCTTTGATTTTCACATGTTTAGATATGAAAATCTAGACTAGATGATAAATCTTTACAAGTGAGGAAAAATGCCATTAATATTGACTTTTTGGAAGGTCCTTCTACTAAAAATTTGCCCCCAAATTACAATGCCAAATGCAGTGATAAGCAAAGACTAGTTAGCTGGCGAGGTGAATAAATGAGTTGAGATATGTGTGTATATGTACCCATGTATTTTTAGGAGGCTCTTATTTTGGCTCCTTTGTCTGTATAATAATGAGGTAGTATTTGGACATGTGCTAATTTTCTATGTCACAACACACAGTCAGGTTAATGGCTTGTTTTTCCAATCCATGCCAACTATTTTCATGTATATGAAGTTACATATATACATTTTTATTTCACTAGATAAACGAATAATAACTTCTATTTATTAAAGAACAAAATATATGATAGCACATATACACATACATGCAATCCTGCAATCCAGTGAACTGGCTTACATTAGCGATCACCATTGCCAGAATTCAGAATATGTAGAGCTGGTGTAAGTCCCTAAGGACAGTGTGTGTGTGTGTGTGTGTGTGTGTGTGTTGGGGGTGGTGTTTGCATATTTTTGTGAAGCTTGCTGAGAAGTCACATTAAGGTGTCCTTTCAACGATCGAGTGGTATGTTGAAAATGTAATTATGCTTAAAGGTCTTTACTTCTAAGACTTGGATCTCTTAAAATAAACACTTACTTAGCTCTGAATGATTTTGGGTATTTTCTCTTAAATCTCTTCATAAATAATTCCAAAATGTCTAGTTAACTATTATTATTCTTGCTGACACGGTTCATTTCTTTAGAGAGCCCTTGTTCCTTAAGATGACCATAAAAACTGGAATTAGTTGGCTTGAAACCTGAATCTTTAGTATCCTGGAGTGTGTGTGTGGGTGTGTGTGTATTTGAATGGCACATGTATGTAAAACGAAAAAATAAGAATTAAAAATAACATTTACTTTATCAGAACTTTTGCTTGGTCCTCAGCTGGTTTCTCCTCTTCTTGTCCGTGAAGAATTAATTCTGCCACTTTATGAAGCTGCTCGATACAGCGTGCTGTGACTTCTGCCAGACTCTCGATGGACAGCATGTATACTTCCTGAAGTAAGTGAGCGCAAGTATGAGAATCATTCACTGAGCAGATGCTTTTTAAAAGACCCCACGATATTAAATATATATATACATATACAAATTTTTGAAAAAAGAACCCAAACATGACCTGAAAAAGTTTACCTAAAGGTTAATGGGCATGTCTAAGACTTCTAAGTGGAAGTGCTGCCTGGTTCCCAGGGACGCGGCAAGTCTTAGTCACAGCTATGTCCCTTTGAATGAACAGACCTCAATGGACATTTTCCCCAGTGTGATCTAATTTAAAAAATTAATTTTTCTAAAATTAAAATCCAATGTCAGATGAAGTTATCATAAATTCATTTTTAAACACAGGCAGGATATAAATTATGCACATACATATTTATTAAACTACAGAATAAAAACTATGGCAATAAATTTTTTGGGGGAAAAAACTTCAATTACCTCATTAATTATGGGGTAACATTTTATGGTTACAAACCTGCATACAAGAAGGAATTTCACTCTCCAAGTAAGTCAACAATGTTCTTAAAGATCTTTTTTCCCCCTCCTTTTAAATATAATTGTAGAGCTATGGAGAAAAGCTACAATACCAATGCTGTCACAAATGATCTTGGCATGGAGAAATTTTAATGTTTATTACACTAATACTTATATTTCTATAATAAAAATGAAATGGCTTTTCCTCACTTAAAATTAGGCTGCTAATAAAATTAATATAATATCAGTGCTCTTCAGGTGGACAGCCTCGAATAAATTTACCTCCACTGTCTTAGTTCTCCTTTCTTCCTTCTCGTCTTCTGCAAGGTTTTCAGGTTCCTCTTCCTTTTCCTCAGTTTTTTCCCCCGTCTCCTCTGCCACCTCTTTTGGCACCACAGTTTGATCGTCTTCCACCCAGTCATGAGCTTTCTTCATGGCCTGCAAAGACCCCCAGCCAAAGCAAGACATTCACTGTGCAAATATGGAGACTAAGGAATTCCCTAAACCTTCAAGGCCGGTTCTCGGAACATTTAATGAGTGACGGGGGCAACTCCTTAAGCTCCTTAAAAACACCTTGTTGTTGCTTTTGGGTGAATATAAATTAGGACAAGGGGACAGAACAGAAAGAAAGTATGGAGAGAACTGTACAGGGTGGAGGATGTTTTAAAAAGAGCTCTAAAATGATCCTCAGATAAGAATAAAAATGACAGTCACCTTGAAAGGGTGATTGTGTATTTTCTGCTTTTCATGACCAACTATAAAAGAATCACAGTACTTTTTAAATATATAGGTTAGAGATTTAGCCAGGGTCATTGCTAAAGCCAATCCCCTCATCTGCAACGTCTCATGAAGCCCTTAGTGTCTCGTGAACCTAAAATGCATTATGCTGGGAAGATGGAACACGGCCCTTTTCTCCTCTAGCCCTGCTAGGTCTCTGACCCCCAGGGAGGGGAGAAGGGCTGTTGGCGCCGCTTTGCGACTAGTTTAATGTCACAGGAGTGCCTAAAAATTATGGCTAACTTGAACAAGCATCAACCACCTCCCCTATCTGTTACTCCCTGAATTTAGAAAGGGAGCTTTTATCGCTATAGTTTAAGCTGTTTGCTTCAGTGAAAGTTGTGTCTGAGGTTATGCTAAATTTCCCACCTTAAAGCACACACATCAAAGTTGAATGTGTCAAAGTACTGAATGGCAAGTGAATGGTAAGAAGATTTGGGGAGATAAAACCCAACAGCACTATTCTTGGTGTGTCCTCTTTTAGGGAACAAAGTTTACCTGACTATGTAAGTAAACCAGGGAGGCAACACAAATTCTCTGAGCGGTGGCAGGTGCTGTGCAGAGATGAATGAGGCAATTTCCCGCTGTGTTCCAGCCACTGACCTGCCAGAGTGGGTGACCTCTATCAGAGATAAAGAAATTACTCTTCTCTCCTCCACACTGCCTCATTCTGCCCTTTTCTCACCCACCTGGATAAATGAGGGCCTGGGTCAACTATTGCTTGCTAAAGAGAAGAAAGGGAAAACAAAAAGGGAGAAAATAGGGAAAATGACAGTTTTAAGTAATGAATGATCAGTGTCCTCATTAAGAAACTCTGCAGCAAGACCGTGTACTAACTTGCAAAACCTACTGTGGTACTACAGAAGGACCCAGACTGTTAAAGCTGGAAAGTTCTTAGACGCAATGTACCACCAGCATCCCAGGTGGGAGGGGACACGGGGTTGACCTGGCTCACGGGCTTCGCTGCCTATTTCTGGCCTGCCACTTTCCTGGGGGAGGGGAGGTGGAATTTGAAAAAGCTCCTTGGTGATTCTGTACCCCTCTTCTCTTCCCCGTGCTGAAGATAACCACTGCTCTGACATGAAATTCTATTTTGAGGAGAAGTGACTTGTTCAAGGTCATAAGGTAATTACTACTGAAGCTGCAGCTAAAACACAGGTCTAGCATGTTCTCTACCATCACATTTCATTATGCAGCCTCCTAGAGTCTTAATTACTGACCTCAGACTTCCCTCCACCCATGTGCTTTTTGGGGTTTGGGGTTTTTCCATTTCAGATGGGCCTCTGGAATTTTATAACTGAGACCTTCTTCTAAAAAACAGAAACTCAGACAGACGGCGCTGACCTTATTGAGTTTGTCAGGCGTGGCGGCGACGTGTAATTCAAAGAGAAGCTCTGTGAGCATGCTAGCAAATTCTTCTCCCTTTTCTTCTGAGCCTAGAAATAGAAAACGACAGAAGTAAGAAGCATGATTTATTTTTCATCTTTCAGAATGTGGCAGCTCCCCCAACCTACAGCCTGCCCTCCAGCTGCCAGGCAAAGATGACTTTCGCCCACTTAAGGCACGGCTGAGGCAGCAGGCTGCTGCTGGGTGGGGGCTGCTGAGTCCCGCTGCTCCCAGCAGTAGCTGGGGCACCCTCAGGCTGGCCTGAAGGCAACATGAGGGCGGGGAGGGACCTATCTGTCTTATTTGCAGCTATAGGTGGTCACTAGCTGTTTGCTAAAAGAATGACTGAGTGAACAAATGAATCACCTTTCTCAGGCCTGAGTGACTGGCCAACACTGTATTTATGACTTAGAGTACTGTTATGCATTGCAACTCTAATGATCCCCAGGGGGCCCTTCACACCCACAGAGACACAGTGCTGAGGAAACCAAATTAGTCTCCATGGAGGAGGTGATGTCTGAACTGAGCCTTCAAGAATGAGAAGGCATTACATAGGCGTAAGGGAGAGTTTGAGGGTGGGTGGGAGGGAGAGAAGGAGAGAGAGAGAGGGAGGGATAGAGAGAGAGAGATTGATTGATTTCATCAGAAGCTGAGATTCTCTCTCCGCTGGGCTGAGGTCTTGGTCTCATCCTCTCTAGGTAGGCAAAGTAAGAGGTGGGCAGGGGCACAGCTGAGCATCAACGAGGTCTCATTCCCAAACTGTCTAGTCCTTCTCATTCTGTAGGAGGCAGTGTTACAGGGCAGAAGGATCCCTGCACTGAGACTTGGAAGGTGTGGGTTCTACCCCAGCTCCAGCATCTGGTGGATGGATCTGTGACCTGGGGCTAGTCAGAGGGCTTCTTAGCTTCCAAACACTCCTGTGCAAATGTAGGATAGTAAAACCCACCCACCTTCTCTTTAGCAATGTTGCAAGGACCAAATAATATAACAAATTCAAAAGTATTTTGAAAACACTAAAGTTTTATGTAACTATATTGTTATGTGCTAAAAAGATACAATATAAAGAGATTAAAAATGTTTGGGAGTAATCAACACTAAATTAGGAAACACCTGGCCACAAAAACACTTCCAGGGACTCGAGGGAGTGAATGCATGTTATCAATACTGTGTGTGGGGGTAAACCAAGGGCAGCCATAAATAAAAGCTACAACTTATTACAACTTTACTATTTCCTGGCATTGTGTTAGTACTTTAAATAATAATCACAGCTAACATTCTGGAGCGGTTCTGTGTGCCAGGCAGTGTAATATATGTTTTTACATATATTATCTAATTTGATCCTCACAATAGCCTTGAAAAATATGTATCATTGTCTTCATTTTATAGGTGAGATACTGAGTTTCAGAAAGGTTACATAACTTGTTCAAGGCCATATAGCATGTAAATGGTGAAATGTTTTAAATAGGACCCTTCCGGTGGTCCTAGAAGCCAGCCTCGTGTTGCCCATGGTTACTCGACCTGTCAGCATAACCTACAGGAACGCTGTGGTTGTAGTGCTTGGTGATGACATCAGTAAGAAACCACTTTCCATGGACAAAGCAAATGTTTTACTATATTTTGCTCCCAAATAGACAACTTCATCATTAAGCATGTCTACCTTTGAGATAATTTTTTCCCCTCTCAAGGAAACCTTGCTTCTCATAAAACAGGTCCCGGTGTGCTTGGGATCCTGTCATTGTCTGGCTGGAGGATTGTCAAGAGAGTGAACCTGGCTCAGTTCAGTGACTGACAACCTGACACATAACACTCTAGTGTGTGCCTTTGTATGAAATGTGCCTTTTAGGTGGAGTGTAGGCCACTTACAAATACATCCTAACTCCTACACATATAAATCAAAAGGGAGAGGAAAAATATGAAAAGGAAGCAATTGAAAGACCCGCCCACCATCAACATCAATCACATTCAACCACTTCGCCTGCAGATAAAAAATTAGACATCAGTTGAAAGACCCGCCCACCATCAGCATCAATCACATTCAACCACTTTGCCTGCAGGTAAAAAATTAGACATCAGAGCATACACACTAGTCATCAGGGTCGTGTTTAGCGTGCAATGCCCTCCTTGTTCACTTGACCACACCCATTCACTGCATGCCTGTGGAGCCAGGGATTGTGCTGGACAGTGGAGAAATAAAGATGCCTCAGTCAGGAGTTCCCACCCAGCAACAGAGAGGATTACAGATCAATGTGACCAACTCCTGTAACAAAAGCAGATGCATGGAGTGTTTTGGAAGTGGGAAGGAGAAGCACCGAATTAAAGAATTCTACCCTGTTCAAAGGGATGTGCTTATTAATAGTTTCATAAGGATTATACCAACAGTTTGTCTTGCTATTAACTGATTTTCCTTTACCTTGTTCTTCTTGATTCTCTTCATTCTCTAATTCTTTGGCTGCAAAGATGTCTTTAATGGAAATTAGGTCATTTTTTAAGAGTTCCAGCTTCTCTCCATCAAATGATGCTAAAAATGACTGAACCTGAAAAAAGAAATAGGTCAGCATAACTGCCATCCTTTCTTCTCCTTAATAACATTTAAGTACAGATGTCCCCAGTTCTCCTGGGACTGAGGTGATTTGTGGTGTGGGAGGTAATGCTGGGTTGAACTGCCTATTAACTGTGTAACTTTGGGTCAGTTACTTAAGCTCCCTTGGCCTCCATTTAAAAAATTTTAAAAGTGAGATCCATACTTCACTGTGATCCTCGTGCGGGAAATGAGATGACGAGCGTGAAATATGTGCACAGGTGCACACAGCAGATGCTAAATGGATGGTGGCAGTAGCGCTCCAAGTCAGTGGTCACAAACACATTTTGGTGTCAACCTTGGATTCAAATATCAGCTCCTTACTTACTAATTATGTGACCTTGGGTAATTTATTTAACTTTTCTATGCCTCAGCCTTCTCATCTGTAAAAATGGGGACCAATAGCATCTATTTTATGAGGTTGATTTGAAGGGTAAATAAAATAATGTACTTTAAAGTACTTGCAGTGATAATCAAGAACATACACACACACACACACAAACACACACACACACGTAAATAAACCTAAATAAATAAATATTACATATATACAGATACCTATACACTTGCTAGATGTGGGTTATTGTACTGGCGTTGCAAGAATGCACAGAACACATTCTTCTTCTCAGAGATCTCGTGTCTGGAGGAGGGAGGCCCACGTTAACCAATAAAACCACGGCAGTTGTGAGTGAGCGACAGTGGGGGCACCAGGGAGGGAGCTGTCCATTCCCCTGGGGAGGCAAGGGGGCATGCGAGGTCAGATGTCCTCCCTGAACTGCTCTTCTCCCTGCCCAGTGTCTTCAGATCCCCTCTTTGAAATGATTCTTTGTAAACACTTAAAAAGTATTTGTACAGATGGCCAGTCATCCTCTGTGAGTCTGAAGATTTATTTCAATTTCCAAGGTGGTCAAAGGGCATGGAGAACCACATAAAAAGTGAAGCAGGACTGTAAACTATAAGGCTTTTAATGTTTCATTCTGCGGGTCCAACACTTGCTCTGGAGGGAGAGCCAGCAGAGGAGACGCCATGCCCTTTGGAATACATTTTAATATTCATTATGGTAGTAGATTCCCACATCAGGATAAGTGAGAGAGTTAGAGAGGGCATCGAGATGCCAGAACACCATTTTCCTACACGCTGCTAATGCAACAAGGGCCAAAGCCCGGTGGGAAGTCATCAACACAAAACCCATTAGCCGAGTTCAGCAGGTGAAAGCAAATGCTCGCTGCGTGAGGGCTGCCTCCCCTCCTTTTCGTCCTGACCTTTTCAGACTCTTTATTTCAGCTCATACACTCATGTTTAGGTCTCAGAGTCCTAGATATGCCCACATCAAATTCCTACGCTTCAGATATATGTTCCAAACAGCCGTTTTCTCAGAGTAAAAATAAAGGTAGTGGAATAAATGTGTTCGAGTACAACACTTGGTGAAGATGTACACGCCCACGTGGAACATTTTGGTTTTCCCAGGTCTTCTGAGGGTAGCCATCCTCTGGGAGTGAGTGTAGTGGGGTTTCTGCTTTGAGCATCCCCGGGAAGGATTCTTTTAAGCAAAGGACACTTTTGTCAGCATCTCTTTTGCTTCCTCCTAGTTTATTCTGTTATGCCAAGGCAATGTTCATTGAAACTTTACTTCAATCCGATAACAAATAATAAATAATTATGAATGCCTCAATAAATATTCATGGAATGCTGACTACATGCTTGGTGCTGTGCTTAAGTGCTGTTGGGAACACCAGGGTAGTCAGTCTGCCTTACAAACCTTTTCCCTGAAAGGGGGCGTGGAGTATCATTTTGAAGATTCTTCTGGTGACCCTGCATTTGTTAAATATTGAATATAATGGCGATACAATTATTAGTTTTTCCTTAAGATTTATAGATTACACCACATTGCCATGCCAACTGCCATCCTAGAATCAATCTAGTACATACTAATGCTAATAAGTCCTTACATTTCCATATACCTTGTATTAGTTTTAGCCAATGGAATGTTAACAGAGGAGATATGAATCATTTCTGGGTCAAGGCTTTTAAAAAGTGGGAGTGTCCTCTCTACACTCTTTCTCTTTATGCTGGTGGGATTAAGAAGACACTAGATGATGGCAAAAGCCAATACTTTAGACTTTGACACTGGGGAGTACACAGGGCGAAAGGGATAGCCTGCCCAGAGCCCATACTCCTCCTTCTGGACCACCCCAAGGGGACTCTCCAAGCCTGTGTATGGACCTTTTCCCCAGGCTATGCTCCTTACAACGGGACCAGCTACTGGAGGGTGCACTCCTAGGTCCAAGGGAAGACAATGAGGTGGCTGTTTGCAGGGTGTGGGCAGAACTTGAACTAAGTCATCCTCACAGGTGCATATGAGGCTCTATGAGGTGACAGACAACTGGAGACATAGGGGAGAGCAGGCAGGAAGGTAGTGTGGACATTTGAGGAGTCTGAGAATTCTAAATAGGAACCTGGCCTTCCAGGTGGTTATGCAAGTATATCTGTCAAGGTAGGATGATAGAATCTATTTTCTTCAGCAGTCTGGATAAATAATGAATATTTTTGTAGTATACGTGTATGTCTCAAATATTGCACAGGACATATTTATGCTAAAAAAGTATTCATTGTTTTTCTAAAGTTAAAATTTAACTAGTCAGCCTGTATTTTTATTTGTTAAATCTGACAACCCCAGTATAGGTCTCCATTTGTATTCTTGCCAGAGGCCTGTGAACATTAGGACGGGGCTAGTGGAGGCATGAGATAGGCAGAGCCTGGCTCCTGGGTCCCTAAATGCAGGGAAGCTGCCTGATGATCGGGCACCCCCATCCTGCACTGTTGTAGGAGGGAGGATAATTTCTCATGGTTTCCACCCAGACATTTTTAGGACTGTTTATTATGGCACCCAGTAACTATCTTTCCTTACTATGAAAACTAGAAAAATCTCCAGGTTGGGCTTGTGCGAGCAGTGTGCAAACAGAGGGAAATGCATCCCTCCGGGGACCTAACCTCCCTCCTAGCAACAGCAGTCCTTGGGGCTCTTTTCTAGGAACCTGAGACTGTTTCACAGCTGAGACCTTCATGGAACCAGCCAGAGTAAAATCTTTCTCTACCACCATGATAGAGGGGCCATGTTCCCTTACAATATTTTTAGTCATAATAACAAATATGTGTAACATAAGAATGCATGTAAAAATAAAATGTCATCAATATTATATAGACACATACATGTATATGTATAAAATGGCAGCTAACATTTATTGAATGCTTATTATGCATTAGGCTTGTTATGACTAACTTCACATGAATTATCTCAATTATTTTAATAACCCTATAAAGTAGGTTTTCATTATTATTTCCACTTCATAGATAAGGAAACTGAAGTAATACAGGTCCAAAATCATACAGCTACTGTGTTATAGCTGATCATGTAACATCTGACCTCAAACACAGCATTTGTGGGGAAAACTCTGTGCTTCTGTGGAAAACTTCATTTTCTAAGCACACCTCACCAGATTATCGAATTCTGATTCTATGGGAGTAATTTCATAACTCTGTAAATTGTAGACAGCTGATCGCAGAACAAAATAATTCTTGATTATAGACATGTGAATGAATTTTGCCCAGTGGAGGGACAACCTCCCGTGGAAAAACCAGGTTTGTGTCTATTTGCACATTCGTTTCAAAATTGCTTTACTCCTTATAAATTTGTGCTTCTTTTGCTTTTTCTTTGAGTCACTTACAATATCCGTTTGGTTCCTTCATTTAATTAATGAGTCAAATAAATTATTTAATTCATGTTCATTTTATATCTGTATAAAACTCATGATTTTGCTTTTAAAAAATTATTTGTTAACAGTTTAACTACAAGACTGTCACTGATGGCTCATGGACAACTTTTTAGGAAATGAAAACAGATAGTAACTTGTAACCTGACAATCTTGTGGGTGGGGAGTGGGAATGTGTATGTCTCCATCTTGGTTGGTTCTTAGTTGCCTGTTACGTGGCAGATGTCATCTTTCCCTGACTAGGTGCGCAGGAAGAATGTCTCAACCTCTTCAAAGTCCAAACATGAAAGGATAAGGCCTAGAGAGAGTCAAAATATCTTCTCCATTCTGAGGTTCACTTCCAAGTTCAGGTTCCTGTCTAAGCACCTGCCTCTCCCCATGAATGGCCCATAGCTCCTCATAGCCTGTAGCCTCTCATGGGAGGTCCAGAGAGTATTGCCCTGTGACCTACACTGAAAAAATACCCTAGAATACAGTCAGCCTGACATTCACACAAAATAGTCATATATACAATTAAATGAGTTTTGACTGAAGATGATTTGACTTTGGGTGGTGGGCACACAATGCAATATACAGATCTTGTATCATAGAAATGTACACTTGAAACCTATATGATCCTATTAACCAATGTCACCCCGATATATTTAATAAAAATAAATAAAATAAAATAAAGTGCTTAGAATAGTGCCTATATAAGTGTCAGTATAAGTTTTTGCCAACTAAAGACACACACACACACACACACACACACACACACACACACACACACACACCCATACCATGTGAGATCCTTTAAAAAAGAAATCACCAAATCCTGCTGATTTCTGCTCTTCGTGTTTTATTCTTGGGATCGCAGTGGGGGAATGTGAACATGCAGGGCTGCTGGGTAACTTCTCAGGTTTCTGTTCAGGGGCACTCTCAAATAGAACTGTAATCACCAGCAAGATAATCCTGCCCTTTGTAGCCCAGGCAGTCTAACCAATGGGTGATTAAATATATAAACCATAAAAATAAATATATTAAAACTCCACAGTCTGGAAGAAACGTCAGCTGCTTTGTTTTCATTGGGTGGGAATGAAGATGGGGCTTGGTAGGGCATCTTTGATCTGGGTACGACGTCACCAAAGGGAGGTGCAGGGCCAGGAGCCTGACAACCCAGCTTTGGAGCAGGCTTGTGCACCATTAGGTAGGGCTAGTGACGGCTCTTACTGTGCTGGCCCTCTTGGGGATGGGGGGAGTAACAGCTTGGCACAGGACA
This sequence comes from Tadarida brasiliensis, assembly GCA_030848825.1. Classification (NCBI taxonomy): domain Eukaryota; kingdom Metazoa; phylum Chordata; class Mammalia; order Chiroptera; family Molossidae; genus Tadarida; species Tadarida brasiliensis. Next base: position 27,033,720 of record CM061257.1, on the reverse strand, counting down.
GAGAGGAAGTAATATGGAGCATGAGGGGGTCATCAGGCTGCATAATATTTGTGACCTTAGCACAGTAATAAGGAGGCTCTAAAAATGAGATGTTTTAATGGCAGATTTTCCAGTTTCTTTCCTGTTTAAGAAAGCACGTTGATGAATATGTCATGTAAAATGACCAGTGCAGACATACCTTGCTTTCACTTTCATTGGATAGAATTTCCAGAGCTTCCAGGTGTGACAAACCTTGGTACTCATCAAACAGCATTCCGTAGTGTGCAGTCCTCTCGGCCGTGAGCTGCTGCGCCAGTCTCTGCTTCTCCTTCTCCTTGGCCTCCCTTAACATCTGCAGAAACACACAATCTAGGTATACTCGATGTACCCCTGAAAGCCCTGTTTCCTGCATAAGACATAGGGGGCGATGAGGGCTGACTTTGTAAGAGGCTTTAGTCACTTTGGAATTTCTAAAAACAATGATGTTTTGATTGATTCTACAGACAATTTTTACATAATATTCCACTATGAATTTTACATGTTCATTATGCACACAACGGAACAAAGCAAAAATTCTATGCCTGGGAATAGGACTGGGAAGCAGCACAACAAAAGCTTAACTGGTTTCCACTGACGTGTTTTTGTGTGTGATTCAATTCTCTGAAATGTCCAAATTTTTTATAATGAGCAAATTTATGTGCACTAGAAAAGTTTAATCTATTGTGACAGGATTAGCTGTGACATCTGCACTTAGGCAGACTTCAAAGCAGAAACAAACTGACCTGATTTTACGTCACATTATTTTTAAAACTGTGTGTGTGTGTGGTTATCAAACCACAAAAAAATCAATAAAATATAAACTCATGATGTATTCCTTAATGGCTACTGACTATAAATAAGAATGTTAGCTTATCAGTTCTTAGATTGGTCTTGAGAAGTATGACTGTGAACTGAGTTCCTTGATACTTCTACTCGTTATGCTTTTCATTGATTAAATAAAAGGACCACAAAACGAACACAAGTCCACCAGTCACTCCCAGTTTGCTACACTTGCTTTCTTTTATTTTAAGCCTCATTTATTTGATTCCTCATCAAGTTTACTGGGGCATTAAGTTTATGGGGTTCTTTAGTATCTGTAAAGAGCACAGTAAATACACTGTCTACAAGGTCAGGAAGGGAAGATCGCGGAAGAATAGATTTTGTTTTTATGATGTGTCAATAAAACAATCAGCCACTTCCTCCTTTTGGGTCTTGAGGTTGTTGGCTGAAAACCCACAGGGCCGCAGACAGAATTCTCCCTCCTGTCTGTCTTTAACTCAATAAGTACAAGCTCTGAATTTTAAAGTTTTCAAAACGACCCCATCAAACCACTGGTAATTTTTAACACAATAAAACCTAGGTAAGAAGCCTGAGAGAAAAAAAAATAGATTCATCTGAAATACGGTGTTGGAGGAGAGCTCTATGGATGGACCCCCAGAAAGATGAACAAGTGGGTCCTAGAGCAAATTAAGCCTGAAACATTGCTGGGGGCAAATATGACAATATTAAAATTGGCCTTCTTGGGGCACATCATGAGAAGGCAGGGATCTTTGGAAAAGACAAGAATGCTGGGGAAAATAGAAGGCAGCAGGAAAAGAGAAAGAAAATAGGAGATGGATTGACTCCATTATAGAAGCCGTAGGCCTGAGGCCACAGGAGCTGAGCAGGGCTGTAAGGCCAGGATACTGTGGACGTCACTCAGTCACAGGGTCACCAGAAGTCAGAGCTGTCTCAGTAGCATGTAACATACATAACCCTCCCCACTGATCTCACTGGGTTGTTGGTGGTTGAATAAAATAACCAAGTGACAGTCCTGGCTGGTGTGGCTTAGTTGGTTGGGCATTGTCCCGTGCACAGAAGGGTCGCAGGTTCGATTCCCAGTCAGGGCACATACCCAGGTTTCAGGTTTACTCTCTAGTCAGGGCACGTGTGGGAGGCAATCCATTGATGTTTCTCCCTCACATCAATGCTTCTCTGTCTCTCTCCCTCTCCCTTCCTCTCTCTCTAAAATCAATAAAAATATATCCTCCAGTTAGGATTAAATAAATAAAAAAAACCCACACCAAGTAACACTGAAATTGCTTCCTTTCTCTACACCAACTTGCATCTTTAAATTTGTACTTTGGAATAGAGAGGAAAGGGCTGAAATGGAAGGTAAAGGGAAAATGTCATCCTGGAATGATTTGAATTCACTCCTAAAAAATGGAAAGTGAAATTCAAGTTGCCTAAAGAAGACTGGCTTTACCAAGGACGTTGGTTCCATTTTCCCTCTGGAAAAGCAAAGGAGATGGGGGTAAGAGGCAGGGAGTGATTCTGGTGTGGGATCTGAGAAATGTTCCTCAGAGCGTTCCACTGGGACAGAACACGTGAGGCATTCGGGCTGTGCATTGACGAACACTTCTGATGTCCATAGTCATTTAGTGTGGATGAGGAAACACTAGCAGACTTCCCTGTCTCCGTGAATGGCAGCTTCATCCTTCCAACTGCTCAGGACCAAGACCTTGGAGCTATCCTTTATCTCACACCCCACGTTCAGCCCTTCAGGAGACCTGGATCGGACTTCGGACTGCACCCAGCACCCATGCCACCTTCACAGCTCCACACTGCTCTGATCCCCCCCTACCCCTTGCTTGGATCAGTGTAACTGCCTCCTGAGGGGGCTGAGCGGCTGGAGCATAAATGACCAAGGGCCTCGGAGGCTGCGCTTTGAAATCCATCCCTCACTTACACCGAGGTCATGCCTCCTGTGACTCTCCCTGCCCATCACAGTGCGGCAGGAACCCTAAGGCAGACCTGTTCCTGGGAGACGGGGAAGTCCTTTGTCAGTGGACTTTGGCTAAAGGGCTCCCCACCATGGCTTTGCCAAACCTTCCTTAGATGCCACGGCAGTCTAGGATGCTCCCACCCAATCTTCTCTGCCTCTCCCCTTCACTGGGGTCAGACTTGCATCTTGGTCTGATGGCTCGCCTAGCCTTCCTGGTACCCAACCCTCCCCCCGCCCCCAGTTTTTTCTCACATAGGCATTTCCTCTAATAAAATCCTTGCATGTTTAAGCCCATCTTGACATCTGTTTCTGGGAGGACATAGACTGATATGTATTCTAACTGGTCTCCCTGCCCTTGATTCTCCTCCCTACTCAGTCTACTTTCAACACAGTCATTAGAGTGAGCCTTTCAAAGTCAGATTTGTCATTCCTCTTTTCAAAATGCTGCACTGCTTTCCCTATTTCACTAACAGGAAAACAAATGCCCCCCATGATCTGCCGTCATCTGCTCCTCAATACCATTCTGGCCTTATCTTCAACAACTCACATCCAGTCTCACTCCTCTCCCACTACATAGCATCCTTGCTATTTTTCTGTTCATACCAGATACTCCTGCCCCAGGGCCTTTGCACAAGCTGCTCTGACTGGAATGTGCTTTACTCAGATTTCTTCATGGTCAAACCTTTCATCTCCTTCAAGTATTTGCTCAAATGTCATTATCTATATCCATGAGCCCCCCATTCACAATCCAATTTGATATTTAACTTGCCCCTCGTTAACTCCCACATTTCTGATTACCCTCTTCCTGCTCTACTTTTTCTTTTTTCCACAGAACTCATTATTATCTTCTAAAATACTAGGTAATGTCTATTGTTTGTTTGCCTCTCTTCACTGGAACAAAAGCTCCTTAAGGACAAGAATTTTTATCCATTTTGGTTACTAAATGTATCTCAAGTGCTTGGAACACTCCTGGCACATAGTAGACATTTATAATACATTAGAGAAATGAAAGAATGAATGAATGAATAAAAAATTACTGTTTGGAAGGAGGTTAAAGTTGGTAGTGTTGTGGTGACCCAGCTTAAGCAGGCCATGTAAATTACAGGTGCAGTGCTCCAGTGTGCCCCAGAATATTGTGTGCTACACGTTTTACACATGTTTCAGATATGTAATTAGAACAAACACTGCAGATGGTTCACGTGTCTTCTTGGGTGACCAATTTCTATGAGCATTGCTGCTTACTTTTTAGCAGTAGATTGAATACAGATATGATAAAAATTGTGAAGGTAGCACAAAAACTATGGTAATCTGGGAAACTGACCAGGTCCAGTTCTTCATTTTACAGGTGTGTAAACTTTCAGGACTATGAGAAACAAATGTTTGTTGTTTCTAAGCCACCCTGTCCATGGTGTTTTATTATAGCAGCATGAATGGACAAAGACAAATGGCATAAATAGAATAATTTTCAAGAAGTTATTAATTGAATAAAAGCAAGGTACAAAAGAGTGTGGTTAGTATGCTACCATTTGGTTGAAAAAGTATATACATATATATGTGCATATGTGCATGTATATATATGTACATGCATAGCTACCTATATCTCTATCTATATCAATATCTCTATATCCATATGGTAATTCTGAGAGAATCCATAAGAAGCTGTTATAGTAGTTGTCTCCCATGAGAAACTAAGTGGCTGGGGAAAGGGGAATATTAGAAACTCAGTTTTCACTCTCTACTATTTTGTGTCATTTGAATTTGAAAAATATAAATAAGAATGTATTTATTTTATTGACTGAAAGAAAAACTTTCAAAAGTATATAATCTCACCTGAGATAAAGAAACAGTTCTTTCCATGAGTGTCTTGGTCCGCTTAAAGCCTGGGTCACTTTCTGCAAGGACATTCATGGTTTTCTTGCCGATGAATTCCAAAGCATCAAGCCCACCTGTTAAGACGCTTTTACCCTGCAGATGAGATTAGATTTTTACATTTTGCTGTTTTGCAGCAGTCAGCAACTCCTAGATGGCTCTATCTTCAAATATTAAAATCAATATAAAGTCACAATTTTTTCTCATCAGATTTATCATCCACTTACTCCTATTTTCTTTCCCTTGGAAGAGCACATGTCATATAATTTGTAGGACACACAAAATTATTTTAAAAGGATGGTTAGGAAAAACCAAAGCATATTTGGGATTAATTTTACCAGCTCTGTGTGTGTCAATAGATATATTTCTAAGACATAAAATTAATAGATGACCCAATTGTTACTTTTGTATGAAAAAATTTTAATCCAAGTAACAGAATTATTTGGAACAATCTATTAAAATGTCCAATACTCTTGCCAGTTTAGGGAATTCTTTGATCTAGGGCCCTGCAGTAGGACCCTCAAGCTGTTTCAGATGGCTCTTACATACTTTTAGAAACTAGCAATAACCGACTACAGTTAGTATATTCATGAAATAAGACAGGCTGATTTCTATATACTACTGGCTTTAGAAACTATTATATTATACAATTATCCTCTTGTGAATTCCTTTGTCAGCCATTGTTTTCCTTAAAAACAGAAAAAGATAAAAACAATCAGGGTTTACTCACATAAACTGTTCATATAAACAGAACTACTTAAATTTTTTTTTTTAATCCTCACTCGAGGATATTTTCTTTTTCCACTTATCTTCAGATAGAGTGGGAGAGGGGGAGGGAGGGAGGGAGAGAGAGAGAGAGAGAGATGGACTGGTTGCCTCTCGCATGACCCTGACCAGGGTTGGGGACCGAACCCTTGACTGGATTGAACCCGCGACTCATTGGTCCTTGGGCCGACTCTTTAACCTCTGAGCTAAACTGGCCAGGGCAATTCTTTGCAACTTCTGTACATATCCTCCAACTACACAACTGCAATTACAATATGCACACACCTGTGTTTTTCCCACCTTACATGAATTTATATATATTATACTTTATTATTATATTATTACCTATATGCATTTTCCAATCTTCATAATTATTACTTCAATAGCAATATCCAATTTCACTGAGTTAATATGCTCTATCCATCATGTCCATCTTGGACATTTAGACTTTGTTTTCAGATGTGGGAGCCAATCAATAATCATACTCTAAAACAGATCTTAAAATACACATATTTTGGGGGGACTCTGCGATATCAGCAATTCATACTTCTGTATATTTGATTTATTTTCTCCTAACATTCTATGGGGGATTACTTCAGCAGAGAAAAAATGGGAGAAGGAAGGTCGTAGGAACTTTGAGCAAGGGCAGACCTGGTGGGGGTGCCTGGAGCTTGGGAAAAGAGAATATAGTGACCTCCCAATCTGTGGTTTTACTTTTCATGGTTTCAGTTACCAGTGGTCAACTGCAGTCCAAAAATATTAAATGGAAAATTCCAGAAATAAACAATTCATTAAGTTTTAAGTTGTGCATCATTCTGAGTAGTGTGATAAAATATGCCATCCTGCTCTGCCCCACATTGGATGTGAATCATCCCTTTGTCCATCGGATCCACACTGCATACTCCCCGCCCATTAGTCATTTAGCAGCTGTCTCGGTTATCAGATTGACTATCACTGTCTCCCAGTGCTTGTGTTCCAGTAACCCTTACTTTACTTAACAATGTCCTCAAACCACAAGAGTAGTGATGCTGGCAATTCGGATGTGCCAAAGAGAAGCCATGAAGTGCTTCCTTCAGGTGAAAAGGTGAGTATGTATAGGAAACAATAGTATATATAGGGTTCAGTGCTATCCATGGTTTCAGGTATCCACTGGGGATCCTGGAACATCTCCGTTGGAGATAAGGGGAGACGACTGTACCAGAAGGTTGGAGAGAACACAGAAAGGAATGTGAGGATGCTGAAGACAAACTCAGAGTGCCCTGCGCTGGAGCTCAGGAAGTCTGTGAATTCATTTCTTATACCAGAGATATTGAAAGAGCTCCTTCCCACCCCAGCCCTACAAATTCCCCAGGGCATGTTGGACTTGCATTGCTCCTTGATCCTAAACACCTCTGCTGCTCCTCATTCACCCGACTTGGTCTAGAGGTCCTCAAGTATCAAGGAGAAGAGCAGTCCTTTTCTATTTCTCGCATGCCCTGACCCCAAAGTCTGGGTAGGATACCCTCCAGTGTGTGTCCACAGCCCCTCTCCTTGCCATGTAGCATCGTATTTGCCTGTTTAGTTGTCTGTCTTCCAGGATATCATGCCCTCTTGTTTGTCAGCATATGCCCAGCATCCAGCATAGCTCCTGGTATATATGAAGGTTAATCACCTTTAGAAACAATGAATGAATGAATTGAACATGAGCATATTTCCAGAAAAACTAGTTAGTTGGTTTTAATAGCAGAAAAGAGACCTTTTCTTCCTGACCCTGAAGACCAGCTGGCTGCCTCACCTCAGTTGGGGTGCCTCCCCCTTTTTTCATTTTTCATCTATATTTTGTTGCCAATAACAAGTTTCTTTTATTTTTTTTAATCTTCATCAATTTATCTTCAGATACAGTATGAGGGAGGGAGGGAGGGAGGGAGGGAGGGAGGGAGGAAGGGAAAGAGAGAGAGAGAGAGAAACATCGATGTGAGAGAGACACATCCATTGGTTGCCTCCCACACCACCCTGACCAGGGCCGGGGACCCGACTGCAATCGAGGTAGGTGCCCTTGACCGGAATTGAACCCAAGACTCTTTGGTCTGAGGGCTGATGCTCCAACCACTGAGCCAAATGGGCCAGGGCCAATAACATGTTCCTTTAAGAGGTAGGCAGCACCACTCCCCGCTGGGGGTGGGGGTGGGGGGCAGACTTTGGGTTATTTGAATAAGGGACAGTGGAAACTGGAAATGGGGGAAGAATGTTGGTCTTAGTTATCTGGAAACACTTTAGAAACATCTCAGGGATGTTGTTCCTGACTCTTTACCAGCATTTATTTTTATTTAAATGTCTTTATATTTTTCAAATTGAAGGTTAAGAGACACAGAGTGTTGAGGGAAACAGCTGTCCCAGCTCTAAGAAAGAGCCCTCTCTCCCCTCAGCCAGAGGCTGTCCTTACAGCAGCTGGAGGTCACTGTTACATCAGAGTGAAAAATGGTCCTTTTAAGCAGCTCCTTTCTTTTAAACACAAAATGCATTTCATTTTGCCCTTATTACTCTGGTTCCAAGGTTATGCCTACTCTGTAGGAGAAGGGATAACAAAACCATAATCCAAAGTTATGAGCCAGGCCATCTTTTCTCTGATGTATCTAGGTCACTGGTAAATAGAGATATCAAAAGCAGGTGCTGGGAGACACCAGGGAAAACAAAGGAAGCAGCTAACGACTTACTGTGTTTTGAACCACATTGGTGATGGCTGACAGCATGCCCCGAGACCCCGATGAAGGAGAAGTGGGTGGGCCTTCTGCAGAGCTCGGATCTGTGGCCACATCTGCTACTAAAGAGAAAAACATCCTTTCACAGTTCACTTTGATGATCTGAAATATTCTACTTGCACACATAGTGTAATACAGCCCAAGTCCAAGAAGCCCCCAAATAAATACACCACTCACTTTGAGGGACATCATTGTCCATGTCAGGTTGGGCCCCTTCAGAAGAGCCAGAATTTACACTATGAATCCGCAGGGTGGCTCCTGCTTTTTCTTTGACTGCTGTCAATCCATGACCTATCAGGAAATAAAAATATGGTTCATGGATACAAGAGAAATCCACAGTCTGCAAATTCTATAGCTCATCTTCCAGAGTTATTGTAAGAAAGTGTGGTGGTAAACAGCATAGACTTTGCAATCACTCAGATGTGGGTTCCAATCCCACCTTGGCTTCCACACTGTTGAGTTGGGTAACCTTGGAGAAGTTTCCTCACTTCTCAGTGACTCAGTTTCTTCATTGGATTGCTGAGAGGAGCCAATGAGAGAAACCGATGTAAAGTGCTCCCACATTCTTTATTATTCCATTTTGCTTCTCACACAGTCTCATTAGCAACGTGGGATTCTAAACCGAAGATATTATCTGTGAATAGTGTTCCTGTCTTATCCTCCTTTCTCCTTTCCAAGCTCCTCAAGGCAGGTCCGCATCATTCATTTTTTAATTCCTTGCAGGCCCAGCCCATTGCAGATGCTCCAATGCTATCTGGCGAACTGAAATCAGTTGAGCTTTAACACGCTCTTCCAACATGTTAGTGTTAGTCATCCCTTTAGTGTGGAGAGAGCAGGGTCAGGAGCCCACATGTCAAAATCAAAAGGCAATAAGTGGGAAAACCAGGAAGGGCACCCACCAGCTCTGACAGTTGTCTTAGGCAGTAACTGTCTGAACACAACCCATAAGAATAGTTAGCCACGCCCGGCTGGTGTGGCTCAGTGGACTGAGCATCGTTCCGTGGACTGAGAGGTCCCAGTTCAATTTCTGGTCAGGGCACATGCCCCGGTTGCGGGCTCCATCCCAGGTGGGGGGTGTGCAGGAGGCAGCCAATTGATGTTTCTATCTCTCTCTCTCTTCCTCTCGCTCTCAAAAATCAATAAAAACATTAAAAAAAAAAAAAAAAAAGAAAGTCAGCCAGGATGAAGGGCATTGGTTTCGTTCCATCTGAGCAGGGACAAAACCTCTATCTCGCAGACCCAGCACAGTGGGTATTCAGTAACTATTTGGTAAATACAAAGCTGACCTTCTCATCCCCCGCACCCCCCAACACACACACACACACACACCCTTGGCTTGATATATATTCTTGTCTACATTTTATTCTGCAGCTTTTTTTTTTTTCTTTAGCCCTCATGATGAGCTAAAGCTTTTCTCAGAGTTCCCAAACTGAACAAAAAAGTGAACGGTCTACTGAGGCTCCTAAGTGGCGGTTTGAGTTCTGGAAGGGGAAACAGCACGAGCTGCCATGGTCACAGCGCTCACCTCCTCTAGCACTCTGGGAGAAAGGAGAGATTTCACTCGGGGTCTGGGCGATCTCAGGGTCTTAAAACCCTAGGCAGCAGCAATATTAATACATGGGGAAAAAAGTTCCAAGTCATGGCAGGATTTAGAGCCAAAAAGAACCATCTGGTCTTAGAAGGCACTTAGAATCACCTGTCATTATACACAATCTAGAAAACCCTGAAATATTTATTTAAAATTTTTTTCTTTATTGATTTTAGAGAGAGAGGAAGGGAAAGGGAGAGAGAGATGGAAACATCCATGAGAGAGAACATCGACTGGCCGCCTCCTGCATGTCCCCCACTGGGGACCGGGCCCACAACCTGGGCATGTGCCCTGACCGGAAATTGAACTAGTGACCTCTTGGTGCATGGGTCAACGCTCAACCACTGAGACACACCAGCTGGGCAGAAAACCCTGAAATATTATTTACAATGTTTACAACATTAATTACATACAGAAATATATGTCTATACTTATATGCAGATCATTAAATACAATTCAAATTCATCACTGAGTTACGTGGAAAAAAAGATGCACTGTAACTGCCAAAACTAAGACTTGAATTAATTCTCTTTAGCTTCCAATGAATTCTAAGCATTTCAATGGAAACTTATTGGAGTTTCAGTAACACATTTAAGTTACAGAACATTATCATCTACCTTATTTACATACTGAGTCCATATTCCTTGCCATCTTTTATAAATATATTTTTCAAAAGGAAATAATGTACATCCAGATCTGAATCTAGGATTCTCACCTAGATTTCTGACAGCTAAAATCAAGGCATAAATGAGTTTGAGAAGGCTGGGAGGCATCTGCTGTAGCTTCTTTGCATAAGCCATGTAAGAAAGATGATTCTACATCCATTCCTGAGACCATTCAGGGTTTATTAAACCTCATTGTCATTATCTCCTCTTTCACCTTTTCCACCCTTTGTTTCTGGAAGGAAATACCATTTTTATGTGCATATAAACGGGATGTGTCTGTTTAACAGACATGACAATAAGCTGCTACTCCAACCACACACACACACACACACACACACACAGCTTTATTGAGGTATAATTATGTACAAAGAATTGCACATATTTAAGGTTCCTCCAATAATATATTCTGATAAATAGTTCTTTTTCCTGAATTCTTTTGTTAGTGAAAGTATACCTTTACTGCATTCTACTAGAAATATAAAGCTCTGGGTTTTCATAGCTAGGTTTTACTCTGTATACCACACCCCACTTGGAAGAATAACTTCTAAAACTTTACTTAGTGTGACATCTAGTGCTCAGAACAAGGAAGTAAAAGCGTGAAGTCACTGCTGCCTTTTGACTGGGAGGGATTCATTCTGAAATATTGATTAGTTCTACCAACAACAGAGAAAAACAACAAATATGAATAATACTATAGGGTATAGTTCCTAGATTAGTTTCTGCACATGTCATCACAAACCCTAAGTACATAGTTTTTCTATTCAATATGTGTATTGTTTATTGTCTGTCTCCTTTCACTAACATTTAAGTTCTACTAGGGCTGGGGTGGTTGTCTTATTTGTTCACTGCTTTATCTCTAGTGCCTAGAACAGTGCCTGACACGGTAAGTATTTGCTGAGTGAATTCTATATTGAACATCTTTGCACATATACATTAATGAACTTTGGCAAAGGATCATCAGTGCAATCACTGGGCTAGAAGTACATGCATTTAAAATTTTATAGATAGTGATAATTGTTCTTCTGAAAGTTGCATCAATTTATATTCTTATTTGTGTGAATTTCTGAGAAACAGAACACTTTAAAAGTACAGGGCAGGGCAAAAGTAGATTTAAAGTTATTCGTAGGAAAATAATATAATGATTAATGAACAATAGTACAAGAATAAATTCAGTTTTGTGTACTCGTAACTGTAAACCTACTTTTGCCACACCCTGTATTGACTGCGTTACAGACTCTTCTATCAATGAATTCAAGATACTATGAAAAGTTGTGAGGAGCAATTGTTTAGAAAAACACACAGATGGTGTTGCTGGGCTCAACTAAAGCAAACTTCAGTGCAGCAAAAAGAGGAGGAGCCACTAACTTTCCTTTTGGAAAAGTCTTCTCTCTCCAAGGTGGTTGATGTCCACTTTGTAATCAGACTTCTCTTTAGGGTCAAAATTGACCAGAAGTGTTTCTGAACTGATAGTGTTTGCCAAGCCATCAAACAGAAATGCATTAACCCCTGGGCTGTATTCATAGATTATAAAGGATTGTGAACAAACTCTAAGCATGAATTCTACTTTCTTTAGTTTCTTTTTTATATAGTCATTTAAAAAGAGAAATAAAGAAATAAATGAAATGAAAAGAAGGAAATGTTATATTAAAAATTAAAGCAATCTTAAAAGGGGTAACCCCTGAATGAGCTAGTTGGTACCCTACTCAAGGGTCCTTTAGCATATGGAACCAGTAGAAAGTACCCACGACCCAAACTCTGATCATGATTCTTGAGAATTCTTACATCATCAGCAATGTCACATGAATCTATGTGATATTAATAGTGATTTATACAGTTAAGAATTCTCATTTTAGTATCATTTTGATAAATTTGCCATTCTCTATAATAAATGCTGTCATTATTTCTGACAATGTTGGTAGAAGGATTTCATTAAAATGTGCAGGAGGAAAAAAAATGTGTAACTTGGGAGAGGATGGGGAAGGAGACAATGGTATTTCTGAAAGGTAAATATGCAGATCAGCCCAGCGCAAGTGCCTTAGTTGGTTGAGCACCGTCCTGTGCACCAAAAGGTTGCTGGTTCGATTCCCATCAGGGCATATATCTGGGTTGAGGGTTCGATCCCAGGTTAGGGCACGTGTGGAAGGCAACCAATTGATACTTCTCACATTGATGTTTCTCTGTTTCTCTCTCTCTCTGCCTTTCCCTCTCTAAGCATGTCCTTGGGTGAGAATTTCAAAAAAAATGCAGAACAGATGCACTTCCCCCTCCTCAGGTTCTCTTGTAGAAGGTGTTTAGACTCATAAAACTGTCAAAACTAGAGTTTTAAATAAACATTTAGGCCTTTTATAGTACCTAGGAATACATTGCTCTGTTCTACCATGGAGCTTTTACTTTGGTACACGCATTTGTATACGTTTCAGCATTGTCTTTCATTCTGATTATTGGTCTATCGCTCTTAACTTAGTATATTCCAGGAACCAGTCAGGTGTCTAAGAGGCTTCTGGGAAATCACATCTGGTTCTCACAACATCACTTTGAAATTATCATCGAAATCATTTTTTTTTTTTTTACATTTTCCTTTCCCAATGTGGTTTCTGCCTGGATCTTCAATAATAACCATTTTTATTGCATTTTATGAACTTGTCCAAAGGCATGAGTCTTCTTAGAATGTGATGACACTGAAGCTGTGGATGAAACTAGTGCAAGTGTTATGGCCTTTCCAAAAATAATTGTTGTCTGAGAAATGCTTGATTTATATAAGCATTGGGAAGGTTTCTCTTTCTCATTTTCCTTTAACTTCAGGGGTCAACGTAGTGAGGCAAAGACAAAATAGAAAAATACAGAGTGGCAAAAAGTCAATCAATTTTCTGTATTTTTCCACTTAGCACAGTATTTACAAACATCTTTCTCCTTCTATATATAGCTACAGACTATGGAAACATCATATTCCAGAAGTTGGAAGGAATCTTAGAATTTGTCAAGTTCTTCCACCCACACTTTTCCAAATAAGGAAGCTGAGTCTCAGAGAGGTGAAGTACACAGTGTAGCTAGTTAGTGACAGTCTTTTGTGATCACAAGTTAGTAGCAGTCAGGCCCTGGTCTCAGGTCTTATGACTCCCTCGTACAGTGCTCTTTCCAAGAGAGAACCACCTTTAAATATTTCTATTTTCCAATTACTCTCCTGCCAACTTTAAACAGTTCTAACCATTGTGAAAGCAGTTTTTCCACAACTGTAAGAAGTATTGCCTTCTGTTTCTAGTGCTGAATTGACAGCTCTGTGTTTTGTTACAGACTATGTGTTCTGCACTCCTGTCTGTAATTGGAATTACCCCGGGGGTAACACGAGGTTGAGTAGAAATCAATTGCAATGGAATACACGGCTAGTTTCTTTCTTTACTTTCTACAGGCAATTTATAAACCTTCAAGAGCTTGTCTACTGCTCTGAGTGCTTTGTTTTCCAATAAGTTCCTTTGCCTTATGATAATAAACTATTAATGCTGGAGAGTCCTGGGTGCATATTATGCCTCTACATAATAGAAGGCGTGCCTAGCTTGCCTCTCTCAATTCCAAGGTAGCAGATCAATATAGACCACAATCCAGGATGTTACACGTAACTTTTTACAGCCTGTGTTCACAGTTGGCTGAACCTACTCCAACCCTGTTTCGGGCTGTGAGCACAGCTATGGCACCTCTCTATGTGTGGGATATTTGTGATTCCTATTACCTTTCAGGAGTCCAACTCCTAACCTCCACTACTTCCTGTTTCCAGCTTTGGAACCCATGACTTCAGCCCCCATCCCCTTTATGCTACATGTTCAAATGTAATTTAAGGTCCTTGGTCAGCTGGATTTGAGTTTATCAAAAGAGAGATCATCCTTGATGGGCCTGAACTAATCAGATGAGCCTTAAAAAGAGACTGGACCCTTCCTAAAGGGAGAGATTTAAAGTATGAGGGAGATTATCCTTCTGGCTTTGAAGAGGACCCTCTGAGGGCAGCCTCAAGGAGCTGAGGGTGGCCCCTGGTTAAGACTAGTGAGAAAATGGGGATACTAGCTCTACCATTGCAAGGAACTAAATTCCGTCAGCACCTTATAGAACCTTGAAAGATGACCAGACGTCAGGTGAGAATGCAGTGGGCTTACACCTTGCCTTCAGCCTGGTAAGACACTGAGCAGAGGTCCTAGCTACCCTGTGCCTACACTCCTGCCCCACAGAAACTGTGAGCTCATCAATGTAGGTTGTTTTAAGCCACTAAATTTGTGGTAATTGGTTACAGAGCAATAGAAATTAATGCAAGAGGATATACCAAACATCATTTTGATATTTTATAGGCCATGAGTAAATGTCATACAATATCAGGGAAACCCTATCTCCACCAGCCTTAAGAGGGAAAGTGGCAATGGTGCCTGGCACAATGGCCCTGCTGGTCGAAGGGCAGTTCTCTCTCTAGACTCTTCTGGATCAATTACTGCACAGAGCCAGGTGAGAACCACCAGAGTTTTTAAGTGTTGCAACATTAATAAGATACAATATTTATCATCTTCAAGGTAACTTAGACACAGGGAAACTTCAAGAGCAACACCAAACACAAGCACAGGCTACAGATTAAGACATCAACTTCCGATCAAGTTAAAAGATGAGTGTCTACCAGCATGAGGTGAGACCTGCCCCAGAAATAACACTGTGCTTTTTAAAGCAGTAAAAGCAGCATCATCTACTGGTTATACTCGAACTAGGTAACAGAACCCAGAGACCTTGCAGCACAGTCCACTGGGACCAAGGCTGCACGAGGTTGTACGCATGCAAAGGTCAGATTACAACAGGATACCTAAGATGCTAGATAGTAAATTTAACAGGTAAGCTGTCAGTTGATGGATGGAAAACCTCGTAAGAGACCAGAGAAGCCCAAAGTCAAATGATGAGGTGTAGCTGCTGATTGATGAGAAACAACAGCAAACAGTCAGACCAACCACGGCAGAGCAGTTACAGGCAGGTGCACCTGTAAATATGCACCAAAAAACACCTGGAACTGCTACCCCCCAGGACAGTTGATTTCTGTATTTACTGTGCAAGGAACTCATATATTAACATGAAAGTACATCCTCTATCTGTAAAAGAACCTTCTAAAGCACTGACTTCATTGTAAACCAGGGCAGCTCTGGACACCATTATAACTGGAAGCACCCAGAACACTTTACTACTTATGACATAAATCATGAGGACAGCTGTAGAATTCAGTGGCCATATTATTTACTTTCCCATGATTTATCCCAGTTTCAAAAACTTTCAGACTCCACACTTGCAGGTTTTGGTTCAGAAAGCACGTCAGTCCTAAGTGCTGCCAGTGGCAAGACCCATTTGTTAGCCTCTAAGAGCTCAAACATTTTTCCTAGGAAGCAGGCTGCCCGCAGGTGCTTATCTTCACGCTTATGAGGAGATTATATCCTGTTCAGACAACAACACAGGCGTCTCTGCTTTAATTTGGTTAATTTTGCCATTTCCCTATGTAGTATCCACTGCAAACCTGTCCCCTTCAATGAGCATATAGAAAAATCTGCTCTCCAGGCTCTCACCAGAGAGGCCAACATTTATTTGAACTCTACTTCCTGCCAGAACTCCCGTGATTGACAGACATGGAATTAGGGGGATATAATCTATCCATTCTTCCAGGAAGTCTAAATTTTATCAAATTAGGTATCTGGTCCTTAAATTGTTTGTGACCATGGTCCATTGCAGTGGGGCAAAACACCTGCAGACCTTCCTATCCCTCCTGGTTTAAGAAGTAACAATAGATTGGACCAGTCACGGCCCATCACAAGATGCTCATGGCCATGAACTAACCTTGAGACACCTGAGTTAAATGATGTTAAAGCTATGTTATGTGTGGCTTCCCCTGTTCTTCTCCTCACTCTCTACCTTCAAGATGAAATGCCTTTGCTAAATTATCTTAGGCATGTTGATGTTATACCTTCAGTTTTCATGAAAAGTGGATCTAAGAAATGGACACATGAAGAATATTTTGACAAACCTACACTGATGAAGACACTGTCCGTTATATTTTTTCTTTGTATAAGAGCCAATAGAAGAAATTGTTTCAAAAATTTAATACC
Organism: Tadarida brasiliensis; assembly: GCA_030848825.1. Taxonomy (NCBI): domain Eukaryota; kingdom Metazoa; phylum Chordata; class Mammalia; order Chiroptera; family Molossidae; genus Tadarida; species Tadarida brasiliensis. The sequence continues at coordinate 27,017,203 of CM061257.1, read as the reverse complement.
ATAAAAACAATAAATTTTATCTAAGTAAACTACGTTTCTTTTTCTTACTAATCCTTACCAAAGATATGTTTTTTACTGATTTGAGAGAGAGAGAGAAGCATCAATCAGTTGCCTCCTGTACATGCCCTGACTGTGATCCTTTTGGTGAATGGGACGATGTGCCAATCAACTGAGCCACCAGGCCCGGGCTAAGTAAATGAAGTTTTATTTTATCATTCAATGAGAAATACTAGCAGCCACGAAGCTCAGAGTTAAGGTCAATGCTCAATTACAGTAACTCTATTAGCCTTGGCAGATTATCTATCTATCTATCTATCTATCTATCTATCTATCTATCTATAATATATCCTTCCTTCCTTCACTTCATCAGTAGAGCATTGAAATAGAAATTTTTTCTATTTCTATTTCAATGCTCTACTGATGAAGTGCCTTTTATAATCCTTTTAGGGGGTAGGCTGTATATTTGAAAACATTCAAATGGAATGATAAGCACAAAGTTTTAACAATATATTTTTAAAAGTCCAAATCTTGTATTTTGAGAGTCAATATAATATAGTGGTTTTTATATAACTTGGTTCAAACCTCAACCTAGCTACTCCTGACTTTGGACAAGGTCTTTGCTTCTCTGTGATTCAGCTTTCTTTTCTCTAAAATGGAGAAAATAAGAGTACCTCCTTATAGGGTTATTTTGAGGAATAAATGTATTTTTTTAATGTTATTAATTTATTTTTGTTACAGATGTTTCTACTTTTTCCCCTATTGACACCCTCTTCCTGCTCCCCCCCCACCCCATCCCCAGCATTGTTGTCTATGTCCATGGTTATGCATACATGCATGAGGAATAAATGTATTAATATATATGAAGCACTTCAAACACTAAAAATGATTATCTCATGGGCTAATGTTAAACTCTATCAGTACATAGCATGATTACACTATCATATCCTTTTAGGCTTCTGAATTGTATCCATTCAAATGCAAGATACAATGCTTACCTACTGTGGCAGATGCTGATGAGAGCAGAGATTTGCCCCAGGATCCCCAGCCTGCCCATCCCCCTCCGGGTGGAGGGGAATCCACGGCCTGTAGAAAAACAGATTAGCCACGACATCAACAATTCAGTTTATCCCTGAATGGGAAAAAAATGCATAGGTTTGAAGCAAAGAGAAGTTTTATTTTTTATTGTTTTTGTTTTTTAATTACCAAGAACCATGTCTCACTATAGGTTATAAGGGCCCTAAAAGAATATACCAACCCACACTGCAATATGTACTTTGGAACTAAATTGGTTAGTAGTGCTGTTGGCTTCTGAGGGCTTGGCTTGAAGTGAGAAGAAGGGAGTTTGATGTCAACCAAGACCCAAGTCTCCCATTATCAAAAAGACAGAGACAAGGCTGTGGTGGGGAAAGGATTTAATATATTAGGGCACAAGAGTGATATGAAAAAGTTCAAAAGAACTTTGACTCATGCACTTTTTATAGAACTAAACAACTGTGCTCTTCAAGATAAAGTTAACTTTCAAATCCCTGAGGTGGGAGGAGCGAGCTTTGCCATGGGTGATAGGCAAAATGTCTAGAAAAGCATCAATGAGCCTGGAGATAGTAGCAGCAACAAGTAGCCTTTTAAAGTAGACACTTTCAAAGTACCCACTCCACTCACAATGACCCCTGTAACCATATCTCCCCCTGTCCATGGGCTTAGTAGATTCAAATCTTTTTGCTTAGGTATCTGAGTTGGGACTAAGGGACTCTGATTGTTTGAGCTGGTTGCTTGAATAGAAGATGAAAACTCAGGCAATGTAGGGTGACCATATTCTACCAACCATGCAGACTAAGAATTAAGAGAAAGCAGGGTAAACAGAGTAAACAGAATGGAGATATAGTCAGAGAAGCTGTTTGAATTCCTGACACCTTCTCAGCTCCCAGTTCCTGTTTCTCTTCAAGGCTCTGCTGCATTCCTATCTTTGGGTTCCATGAGATTCCTGCATAATGTTTGTGTATGTGTGTGTGTGTGTGTGTGTGTGTGTGTGTGTCTTTTTCTGTTCTCTCTTCCTCTCCACCAATGGATGTATCCCCAGAGCCAAGGAGAGCCCATGGCATATAAAGAATGCTTAATAACATGTATTTGCTGAATAAATAACTGAAACCCATCTGTTTTCTTAAGTGTGCAATAGTTTCTGTTACTTGCAACCAATGCATTCTGATCCAATTAGTGAAACTATCTATCTTTTACTATCTAGGAATACATTCTAGAAAATGAAGCAAGAACAAATTAGGAGTTGGAGAATAGCAGCTCTTTCACTTAAAAAAGAGGAAAAAAAATGAAGAAAGTAGTTAAGAAAGAAGTGAAAAATTCCTACAAAGCTTGTAGATTCTATAACTTTTGGCCCCAGGCTGGTCCATCAGTCATCTCCAACTCCCTTTGCCCTGCTGCCTGCCACTCTTGCAGATAAGAGTGAACATGTGAAACAGTTTTAAATTAATGAGATATAACTGGGAAAGTTTTGCTTTCCTAACAAATTATACAGGTATGGCTAATGCCAGCTCTTCCCCTTCTTTTTTCTCACCTGAATGTGGACATATGCTTGAAACAGAAGCAGCCATTTTTGCTGCCATGAGAGGAAGGTCAGGGAATACCAGACACTGGCCCTGGCATTGATGGGCTACTAAATCAATATGAGTAGCTGCCTAGCTCCATTCTTTCTGTTAAGTGAGAAAATTTTTTTGCTATTTTATAAGCTACTATAAGTTGGACTTTAGTTACTTGCGCCCAAACCCTAATTGAGTCACCTAGTAAATATCAAACACCATTCATCAGTGTAGACTTCTGGTCAAGAGAAAAAGTTATGGAATTAAATTGCTTGGGTTTGACTCCAGGCTCTGCCATTTTGGGCAACAAGTTACTCAAGTCCTTTAAGCCATTGTTTACTTCATTATAGAACAGAAGATATGGTAGTAGAAGCACCATCAGCATAAGAACCAATGGTCTCAGAGGTTTATCATGAAGATTAAAAGAAATAATTTATATAAAGCTGTGAACATAGTGCCTGGCACTTAACAAATACTTCATAAATGTTAACTAGTAATAATAATAATAATAATAATAATAACAACAACAACAACAACAACAATAAACTACATTTTTAACACTAAGAAGTCAAAAGCTTTGAAAGCTGGCTGACATTTTTTTCTGTTGGAAACAATGAGAAGCCTGTTAACATGAATGGAAATACTCATGATTCATGACTGTAAGCTTTCATTTTTGATGTCTACATTGATTTACTTCACTTCGGCAATGGAAGCCAATGGCAATTTTATACCATCATAAAGACAGATGTAAGCTGATGATTAATATCATTCTTTTATGGAAAAAATCACTATCTACATGATTAAAGAGAGTTAATACACTTAAAGAGTGACAGCTTCTGACTCAAATTTACAATACTTAATATGCTCTGACAGCTGGTAATTGACTAGCAAATGGAAATAAGTGTGAAATAAATCTGGAACTTTTTGCAGTATAATAAGTGACAACTTCAACTGATTTATTAATAAAGCTCCTCTGACATTAAGCTGTGACCTCCTGATCAGCTATAAAGAATATTTATCAGTGGCAAATACTCAATGACTAAATGTGCACATTTAATATGAAAACCATATAAACGAAATGCTCAACGTGAATTATAAATACATCTCACCATGGTTACTGTCTCCCCTTTAAATAGCTTTACTGTCACATACTTATGAGACTACAGAGCAGGTAGAATTGATCTACTTAGATCTTCCATTATCAAATATGGTTATTTTAAAGCCTTTTTCTCATCCTCATGCCATGTAACCCCCATTTCCTTTATCAGACAACTTCACATCCTATTTTACAGAGAAAACAGAAGTCATTAGATGAAAACTCTCTCAACTTCCTGCCTCCTCCCCATAAAATCTCAGAAGAATGACTTCATCTGGTAACAGCAAATCAGATCTGGCTTGATCATGAGGAATATTCAAAACTCAACTGGAGATCATTTAAGCATCTATAACCATTGTGTAGTTCTAAGAATATGAAAGAATGCAAGATTCCATTAAGTTCAAAGTTCTTTAAATAAAAAAGACATTTATGTATCATATCTTATTTAAAAATCTTTCAACAGAAAATACATTTATTTTAGGCTATAAAGTTCAATGGTATCATTAGACAGAAAACATTGTACAAATTTTAGATTCCATAGAATTAAAAGGTCTTTAACATTTAGATAGAAAATAAATGAACCTGCCTTAGATCAACCTGGTTGTCCTATTTCCTTGAGTAGATCAAGAATCAGGTACTGTGTATGACGTGTGTAGGGATGTGAGTGACGAGAGCTGTGACACTAAACCCTTTTTAGGTTTTGTAACTCATGACACAGTTTCTCGAAAAAGGGACTCAGTGTGACACTGGGGAGGATGTGAACTGCTCTGGATGCTTGTAGCTCTGCCAAAATATTTGCTTGAAAATGGCCTCAGTTATTTCCAGGTAATTTTCTTCTTTGGTGAGTATGAATCATCCAACTCTGGGAAGACTTAAAGTTAAATATAGAAAGGTTTAAAGCATCAAAGTCAGGCTATTAATATTTTTGTGCATATTTGGTCTTTTCTGTACTACTAAGGTTTAAGGAATTCGACTGATTAGAGCATCAATTTTTGAAAACCAATTAAAATGAATAATTTAATTATCAGACTTCTGATTTTAAGTTGAAATCTTCCTAAAATTATGCAAATTATTATAACATCCAAGAGGTCTTTAGGTCTACTCTATGAATTTAGTTTAGTATATTTGTAACAATTTTTAAGCACTTAGCAAGGTTTTGTTTAAGTAGATAAATGAGGCAACTTAAAAGGGAAATAGAACATATTAAATTTATAGATGCTATTTAAAAATATTTAAATGTTTTTAAATTGGTAAAAAGGATCAAGTATTAATCAAAAGTCCCTTGAAAGTGATTGTTCAATTTTGCTAGATTTCTAAATAAAAATTTGTGAGGTGAATATAAAGCCTAGGGAGAACTGAAATTTTGAATCTGTAACTGTAATAAATTGAACACTAATTGTTTAACCCAAATTAAAGGTATGGGTAGCCCTTTTCATGCACAAAAACACACTGGCTTACATCAAAAACACGTCTACACACACATTAAATGTTGCTGCACCCTCACTCACAACTTTTAGGAAAGAGTTGTAACTTCAATCAATGGAAGTGATGTCTTCCTCTTAGTTACAATTATTACTTCCACCTGAACTCCTCTGGGCCTGGGTAGGTTGTTTTCTCTCCTGACTTTCCAACCTTTCTCTACTGTTTACTTTCAATCGTGCTCCCAATTCCTCCATCTTAAAACCGACAAATGAATTTCATGATGACAAACGTTTCTTTTAAACTTAATCTGTTTTCTACTCCACATCTTTCTTCTTCACCTCCTAGAAAAGGTGGCTCCCTTCTGTACCCACTCCCCCTTCACTCCTCCACCCTCCACAGTAACTCTCCCGTGGCCACTACTTCATGAAACCATTCTCATCAAGGTCACAATGACCTCCTTATTGTCAAAGCCACGGACTCATTTTATTCCTTGATTGCTCAGTAGCATCTGAAGCTTAACCATGTTTTTTTCATTCTTAAACTACTCTATTTTCATGGCTTCCATGCCCTATTTCTTTTCCTTTCTTTTTTTTTTTGCTAGAGCTTTTTTTCAAACGATTTTTTAAAATTAATTTATTTTTGTTACAGATGTTTCTCTTTTTTCCCCCATTGACACCCTCCTCCGGATCCCGCCCTGCCCCCCCAGCATTGTTGTCTATGTCCATGATTACGCATACATGCTTCTCTGAGAGCATAAACTGTGAATGGTGTGATCCTTCAAAGCAGAGGTACCAGCTGAGCAGCTGGCAGAACCATTAGCCTCCTCCTCTTCTCTAGGCCCCCTCCTGGTCACACCACCTTCCCTGCCAAGTTATGGCCACCATGCTGATTCAGGCAAAAGTGAAGCTAATAATAAGGACTTTAAGGGACCTCATGCCCAAAGTAACTATGCAGACCCAAACCACTTAGAGAAAGATATACACATGTGAGTACATTATTACAAAATGGCGTGTGTCCTAGAAGATACTGGTTTATAATACTTTCTCAAAGGCTATTGTATCAGTCTTTTTTTAAGCAGGCATTTTCCCATAGAAGTTTTTAAAAAGGGGTGATGAGATGCTTGTAGGCTCCGATATACCTGGGATCAAATAGGCTTTTGAGTTTGGAGATTTTCCTATAGGACCTGCCATTCCTCGGGGGCCTGTGCTCAAGATCCAGTCAACCTGTAAATGAACTTTTGATTCAAGGTGTTTTGTAAAGTTCATCTTCTTCTGGATCAGAAAAAGAGTTGTTTTCATCACTGCGAGAGGACTTGTTATAAGTGTTCAACAAAGGGCAAGTAAAATAGAGCAAATGAACAATGCTTGAAGATGAGGCACAAAACTGACTTCTAATATTAAGATAAAAGAATAGGGTATCAAAAGAAATAGTAGAATCCCCTTTTCTGGTAATCCTTAAAAAGAGACTAAATTTGCAACTACCTAGAAGAGTTTAAATATGACCCAGGTGATAGTGATATCCTTTCCAACCAGCCCTATCAGCTTTCTGCCTTTCTCTGAACACACACACAGGTGTTCCTCCCACTCCTTGGTTCTATCTGAGCTCCTGAGGGCAATGCCACACACACATCCAGAGCCATGGTCCCAACTCTGTGGCCAATATTTGCACTTCCATCCAGATACTTTTGTGATACTTCATTATGGAGAAATGCTCACCTTCACAAAGTCCTTGAAAGCTAACAGTGTTGTGCAGGGAGAGGAGGGGAGTAACTGTCTGTGTATGGGCTCATCCTTGTAGCATCAAGGAGACTTATAAAGTACTTTCAAAGGCAGGATCCATTAAATTTGCTCAAAAAGTTTAAGAAGGCAGATGTATAGGAACATACTGACTTTTTATTGTGCTATCTTTATTAACAATCTTGTTATAATTATTAGAAGTCTGAAATTGAAATGTATCATCTAGGCATCAGGAGTATATATATTTTGAGTTAGTGGAACTTGTATAGTTTCTTTAAGTCATCTCAGGTCAGAATGGTGTGGCTAAGATATATTTTTCTTAATGGACAAAGATATTTATTAACAGTAGCACTTTTAATAAAAATTGGGAACCAATGCTCCTCACAATAGAAAGATAGCATGGAGGGAAAACGGGTTCCAGAGTCAGGTATATAGATATTCATAGGTATAGGAGATATAAATACGTATCCTATTGGTTCTGTTTCTCTGGAGAATCCAGACTAACATAGACCCTGGCATCAGGATTTTTTTTAAAGCTCTCCCAGTGGTTGAAATGTTCAGCTAGGGTCGAGAACCTTTAGTCTGCGAGTTCTTAATCCCTTATAGGGTCCATGGGTGGCTTCAAAGGGTCTATGAACTCTCTGAACTCAGAAACAAAATTGTGCGTTTATATTGACCATATCTGATACACATTCCCATCTGACATCCTTGCAAAATAATTGTTTGGTTTTGTTTAAACATCTCCAGTCTTGGAAACCACCGTCCTTCCCAAGAAAGCCCATTTCCCCTTAGAACAGTTGTAAGGAAACTAAGAAGCTGATTTTCGGGGACTGGGTGAAAAAGGTGAAGGGATTAAGAAGTACATTCGGGAGTTACAAAATAGTCATGGGGATGTAAAGTAGAGCCTAGAAAATATAGTCAATAATATTGTAATAATTATGTTCAGTGCCAGGTGGGTACTGAAAATATCGGGGGGAACACTGTAAAGTGTATGACTGTCTAACCACTATGCTGTGCACCTGAAACTAATACAAAATAATAATGAATGTACACTGTAATTGAAAAATTAAAAACATCAAAAAAGAAGCTGATTTTGAATGAAAGAGTCATAAAACATTAGTCAGAAGGATATCTAGTGGTCTTAATGTGCAAAATTTTCATTTTATAGAGGAAAAAATGGAGGCACAGTGACATCAGGTGTCTTGCCCAAACTAACAGACTTAATGATAGATTGGAGGAGGAAAGCCCAGACCCCCTGGTTTGCTGTTTAGTTTCCCTCCCAGCACCTTCCAGGAGGTGATCTGATGTGGTATAGTTCAGGATGAGCAGGGCTGGGGCCTGGCTGAGGGAACACCCCATTCCCCCATCCTGTACCATCACTCCAGAAGGGAGGATTGGAGGAGAGCAGCCCTCCTCCTCCTTTCATGCTGGGTGCCTCTCCACCCCTGCCAGTCCACAGGCAGACGGAGATGAAGATGTCAACAAAACCCAGCTCCGTGGTTGTGCTGATGTGGCACAAGGTGCTGAATGGGAGACAGTGGTCTATTTTCTCCCCAGAGAGACAGGTACAGGCACTGAAGGAAAGGGGCAGTGAAGATGCTCTGCCTCCATCCCCGGGAAGGTGGGACAGTGTATGATGATAAAATAGTGATCTGAATATCCAAGGTCTCCATAGCAGATTTGTAAATATGCATTGAAATTTAAGTGATATTAAAGAAACATTGATTTGTTTAGAGCGGAATCAGGCTCAGTAATAATTTGGACTCATTATGTTCAATATTACAATATTTTCCATTTTGCTACTGAGTAGCTTAGTGTCTTACTGGGCTGTTGAAAACTCTAAGCCTGGTTGCCTTGTGTATAAATTGAGGTTAATAATATCCAGCTTAGAGCCTCAAACAACTGTGAATAACCTAACATATAAAGTGGCTAGCAGAGTGCCTGGCATACAGGATATATCTAATTATTGGTGGCTGTTATTATTAGTAACACAATTATCAAAATGCAAATATTATAATGACCAACTATTCTCATTCTTTTCTCACCACACAACACACCTAATGACAGAGGTGATATCAGAGTATATTCTGAACCCCCACCCCTACCCACAGAGTTTGGCACTAATCTGTGCCCATGGTAGGTATCAGTAAGAATTTAGGTTGAACTGAACTGAATGAACCACTCCTACCGGATTATTCTGTTCTTTCAGGGGTATTTCAGATCCAAGTTCTGCCTCGAGGCTGATGGCGTCAATGCATTCGACAAGCACATCCTCAGTCACTTCTCCATTGAGGGGGGACTCCATGGCACTGGTGTCTTCAGGCTGCTCAGGGTGCCCAGTGTCATCAGTCTCTGCACCCTGAATGGCTGCATTTTCATGCACATCTCCTCTGGGCTCAGCCAGCGTTGGCTCATTTGAAATCACAGCAGAATCACAGTGCACCTCTGCATCTTTGGGTAAAGAATCACTATTGGGCATCTCGGCAACTTCTGCTTTGTCTCCAATGGCTACAGTGTCACCAGCATCATCAGACATTTTATTATCTGTGAACATGATTACAAACAAAAACTTTCTGCTTTAATCTGAATTGTTGAACTTTAATGAAAGCCCTGAATAATTAAATTAAGTCTGCTAGGATGAGCTTTCATCAACCAATAAGAAACTTGATATAACCTTGGGGTAGACTGAATAAATATCCCAAAGATATCCATGTCCTAATCCCTGGAATCTGTGAATATTATCTTAATATGGCAAAAGGGACTTTGCAGGTGTGATCAAATAAAAGATCTTAAAGTGGAGAGATTATGTTGTATTATCTGGGCGGGTCCTAAATGAAATCCCAAGTGTCCTTATTAGAGAGAGACAGACGGAGATTTGACTACAAAGAGGAAAAGGTGGTGTGATGACAGAAGCAGAAACTGGGGTGATGTACTTTGGAGACAAAGGAGGGGGCCACAAACCAAGGAATACAGGTGGCCACTATAAGCTTAAAAAGTCAAGGAAACCATTCTCCTCTCAGAGACTCCAGAAGGAGCCAGCCCTACCAACACTTTGACATTAGCCCAGTGAAACTGATTTTAGACTTCTGACCTCCAGAACTATAAATGTGTGTTGTTATAAGCCACTAAGGTTGTTGTAATTTATTACACTAGCAATAGGAAACTAATAAAACCTAGAGTGCTATCTTTAACCTTTCATGGATTTCTTGCTTGGTATGCAGGAATATGCATATGGTAACTAGGAGTATTATTCGTATCTGTGAAATTATTTATTTAGTATGACCTCATTAACTACATTTGTAGCAATAATGAGAATAAGCATAGAAAATACCCAAGAGCTGATCAAAAAATACTTGACATTTAGCTTTGCCATGTCATCAGAGATTCACATTGAGAAAGTCACATACATACACATAAGTGTGCTTTGTTGGGTACCAGCTGGTGAAGGCGTGGGCTCTGTTTGAACAGTTTAGACAGGAATACACAAGGATAAAATGGGAAGCAAAGAAGTGATGTATTAAGCCAAATGAGGAATGTAGCCATTAGAAAACAACCTACAAAGCAGAAAACTCGTTATCATATAGATATCACGTAGAACTGTGCTGTTCAATAGAACTTTCTGTGATGATGAAAATGTTTTATATCTGCACTGTTCAGTGTGGTAGCTAATAGCCACATGTGGCTATTGAGCATGTGAAATGTGGTTAGTGCCACATTATAATTTTAAATTTTATTTAATTTTAAATAATTTAAATTTAAAATTTATGTAGGCCTAGATGGCTAGTGGCTACCTTACTTGATAGTACAGATCTAGAAAGCTAGTTCAAGAAGGTAATTTTTTTTGGATAAAATGAAGACAGTGTTCTCACTACACAAGAAGCCAAGTCTCAGGCAAATCAATGGGTATTTTTGATGACCTCGGTGTTTATCAATTGGTCAAATCGCAGGTTGCTGCTAAAACCATGGTGTGTGAGAAACTATTTAACATACTGGCCACCTGGTGGTGTAGACTTAGAAAGAACTCATATCCCCTCGAGTAGCTGTTGTCTGGTTATTTCCTTTTCCTGCTGCATCCTCCCCTCCCCCTTGGTGAATCACATCCTTTCTGTTTTACACACCACTTTCATGTTGTGAGTCTCAAATGTCTACCTCCAGTCCATAGAGACAGAAAATAAATTAGTGGTTTCCAGAGGCTGAAGGGAGGGGTGACTGCTAATGGGTACAGATTTCTTTCATGGGTGATGAAAATGTTCTAAAATCAGATAGTGATAATGGCTGTAAAACTGTGTGAATATCCTAAAAAACAATGAACTGTACACTTTAACAGAGTGAATTTTGTAGTATGTGAATTTTATGGTATACGAATTATATCTTAATGTACTAAGAATATATATAATATATAGTTATATCTTAATGTTGTTATAAATAAATTCTACCTCTGGATAAGCAGTTCTAATGGCCAGTTGAATATCTCTTCCCATCCCAAAGGAAACCTGTTGTCTTACCAGTAACACTAGATCTTCCTCTTAACTTTTGTGTTTCATTTAATGGCACCCAGATTTCCCCAGTTACCCAGGATATTCAAGGTTGGAGATGGTCTGTCAATGAGTATGGTCAATGCCTAGGTGAAACAATGAAGAGTGATACAAAGCCACTATACAGAAAAGGGTAGTTACTGTGGTTCATGGGAGGAGAGCGGGATTGAGAGGGGGTACTTGAAAAGTTATTGTCGTTTGGAAACTTGTAAAAATCTTTGTGAAAACCTTGTCAGGACTGGTTTAGGATGGAGTTTGGCAAACTATACCCTGCTGGCTAAATCTTGCCCTCCATCTGTTTTGGTAAGTAAAGTTTTATTGGAACACAAACATGCTCATGTGTTTGTGTACTGTCTATGGCTTCGTTCTCACTGCAACAACAGAGTTGAGTGGTTGCGACAGAGACCAGACAAAGTCTAAAATATTGACTATCTGGCCCTTTACAGAAAATGTTTGCTGACTCATGGCCGAGGACACTGCTTGATTGCCATGGCCTAAAGAGTTCTCTGTCATAATTTATCCTATCCTCATCAGGGTCCTAGGGGCAGGTCCAAAAGGAGAATGGGTCTATGAGTAAAAGATGCTGAGACATCACTTTTATTCCTATTTTTGGTTCATCAATAGTTGGCATAGACACTGTGTATTTTAATTTCTTTGTAAGATCATTTGAAAATCCTTATTATTAATCTGGATTATTAAGAAGCTCCAAACTATCTCATTTTTCTATAAGTAGGAACATAAACCTGGCTGTGATAAACATTTTTATTTGTGGGCAAATAAAAAGCATTATGGACACTTTGTTGTGTGTGTTTTGTCTTAAACATGTTACGACATCATTCACAATGCTAAAGTACTTCAGCACATACCAGGTGACACGTGTATGGGTTACTTGTCATTTATGCGCTGGGGGTGATGGGTTAACATCTGAAGTGCCCTATTCAGGAATATGCTCTGCAGAGGTCTTTAGTTAGCATTTCAATATCTGTAATTGAGAGTTCACCTCTTGAGAGGGTTCAACTTTCACTCTCTGGTATAGGTACTCCAGGGTGTGCTAATTAGCATAAGGGATATTATAAAATGGCAGTGGGGCTTAAGATATGTGGACTGGCAAGAAATAATGTACAGGTTCTTTTTGCCCTTCCTGTACCAGGGCATAAGATTATATTGAACCCAGCAGCTTACTGCCCTAGTTCTGGCTGATTGCAGGAGAAGACCAAAATCTGAAGCTGATGAGGTTACCTGAGTCCTCCCCAGAGGCCTAAAAGGACAGAGCTAGGACTTCACCAAGCTTACAGGAACAAGCTGTATAACTGAACTCACTTGGTAGTATACGTGTGAGTGTGCGGCAGAACTCTTCCTGAGAACTTCGTGGTAATATCACTCTCGGTAGGGAGGTAGCACGGGAGGAAACCTGCAGCCCTCGCCATCTCTAAATGGCCAAGTTGCCGTAGGTCAGTTCACCTCAATTATAGAAAAATTGTTGCAACGAAACCTCTTTTCTCTATGGCTGCTCTGCATTCAACCAGCAACACGAAGCCATTCCTTCAGAAATACCCAAGAAGTCAGCTGTACGTTGTTGAACTGATACTGTTAAAAAATATTTATGGACAACTTATAAATTTCAGAAAGACTATATTTTTACATCTGTTAATATAGTAAAAATGGTCACTATAATATTCAGCCCTATTTTAACTTCCAATTGTACATATCCCTAGTCTATTTACTTCTACCTGCTATAGGTCTATATTTCCCCCTAAACCAAAACCAAAAAAAAAGAGATCTTTTTTGTTTGTTTTGGTAGACCTTTATCTACTCTGAATGTTATTATGACAGGAGAGATATAATCAGTTTTAAGACTGTGCCCTTTGTCTGAAATCATCAGAAATTGTGTGTTCTAAATACACAGCTGTTTCTGAGCAGTGACTGTTGGAGTCCACCAGGACTACAGCCGTGATACACACGGTTTCCTGGGACAGCCCCAGTTTCCGCCTGGGTGCCCCATAGGCAGTCAGACTTCGAAATCTCTCCTGATTTATGGTTTGGAGCATTGATCACTGCAGCTAAGCCTGTGGCTTTGATGCTAGGGAGACTCAACCCACAGAAACAAGAAGGTTTCTTCAGGAAACTCCAAGGAGAGGAAGGGTGGCATATAAAGAAGCCTTTGTGGGCTAGGAATAAATTCGTTTTTTCATGAGTAAATTGAATCATTACCTAAAATGCTCCCAGAACTATGCTAGGTATTGGAGCAGCAGCATCATAGCTCCAAAAATAACTTTAAAAGAGAAGACATGATTACTACCCTTCAGAAAATGAATAATCCATTTATATTTTATTCCTGGTAGTGAAGGTCCAGGAAATGATTTCAGCTAACACGAACTAGTTAAATGATGATGCAAAACAGCAGCATATCAAATGAGGGAAAGATGAACTAGACTGACCTTGTACAAGGGAGAACCTTGAAAATGGCTTTGATGTGGTCATTTAGGCATGATGGGATAAGAGTGTATGCAAATGTCCAGCATCAGAAATGAATTCTAGACATTCAGGATGGACATCTGTGTGGCCAGGCCAAGAGGCTACATGGAGAAATAGTGAGGGTGGGAGGTATTCTGAGGTGAAAGTGCTGTGCTCTGGTCCCACTGTCCCTTTGTGGGCATACAACTCACTCATTCCTGCTGGGCTTCCTCACTTCCTCCTCTGTAACGGAAGGATGGACAAAATGATCTGAATACTCTGTTCGAAAAAACCAGACTGATGACAGAAAAATGAGGACAAGATAGCAAGTTTTTCATCAATCTAAATTTATTAAATGTAAAAGACTGCCTTCATCTTCCAAGTTTAGCCTTCACGCTTTCCTTGGTAGTAAGCTGTCTTTCCTTTTATGAAATAGTGGTATAGTGGATGGATTTATTTTTAATGGCTTCATTTGGCAAAATAAGAATTTGGTAATACAATGCCCTGTGTGAAACCACTTTCCCCAATTTAAAAAAGTGCCGGTCAGTAGCTTTAAATACCTTTGCACAGCATCTGTGGCCCCTCATAAACCAGCTCCAATCTCTCTGCCTCCTGTAACACTCAACACACCCTCACTCTTGCCTCACCAGACTTTCCATCAGGGAAGCCCACACAGCTCGTAAACCTTCCCACCTCTTTCACTTTGCTTATGCTGGTTCCTCTGCCCAGGATGCCCTGCCTCCAACTGCCTGGCGAACTCCTATTTGTTTCTCAATGCCTAATGTCACTTTTTACTCTGAAATTTTCCTTAATGTGCACCGCTCCTTCCAAAAAACTAATTGCTCCCTCTTCTATGTTTTTGCAATACTTTTTGTGATACTTCGAACGCATTTATAAGGAGTATTTGTTTCTATGTCATTGTCTCCTCTAGGACTGTGACCAACAAGCACCTAGCTTGGTTTATTACCCTCAAATATTTACTGAACTGAAATACATTGTTTGGTATTGATTAAAGAGGAACAATGTTTGATTTAAGCTAGTCTTATAAATAAATGACTATATGGACTGCATCCCTGAGATTCAGAAAGGTCCCCTCCCAACCTCAAATTCCTTCTGCAATGGCTCACTGGTGCCTCAAATTCCACCCTGAAAGATTCATTCCTTTGCTTAAAGCTTGCAGTGTAAGGAGTTTATCAGATTCTCTCCTGAGCTCAGATTTTGATGGAGGAAAGGAAGGAGAGAGCATGGAATGAAAGAGAGGCAAGAAAGGGGCCACCAGGAAGACAAGAGAGCAGAAGGAGGCCTCTGAGGTGCAAGCCGGTTTCATCCTCAGTTTCCTAGGGTTGGCTAAGGTCTTCTGGAATTCAAGAGAAATAGATTTTAAAAGCCACCTGTTTGTATCCCTCAAGATGTTTAGTATGGTAATTGATGGGATCAGCAGGGCATAGTTAGAGCCCGCGCAGCCCATACAGAGATGTCTTTCTACTCTAGGAAAGGGCAATGAAGTTCAGGTGCCTGATCTGAGGAGGATGGAAATACTCACCAGATTCCAGGGGAGAACATGAAAAGATTGGGTGGGTGGGGCTGGGCTAGGGTGTACGACTCAACCTGGGGACTGTGAATCTAGGTGGTGCCAGTTTACAACGTTGGCTGGGGTGGAAGGCAGGGAGTGGGTCTGCGGGGGGAGGGATGGTGAGCTCCGGTGGGAGGTCAAGGCCTGCGCTCGGTTTTCCAAGTCCAAAGGCAGGCGGACCCCAGGATGGAGGCCTCTGCCTTACCAGGACCTAATCCCTCTGTGCCCCTGGCTGCCTGGAACCTGCAGCCTGCCTCTGTCTCCGACCTGGGACATTGGGGAAACTTTTTCAGACTTGGCTTGGTGCTGCGACTGCATATACCGGGAGCTCAAGGCAGGCTCCGCAGAGGTTCCCGCCGGCCGAGGGTGCAGACCCGGAGTGCGGGCATGTGGGTGTGTGCATGAGCGTGGACCCGGAGCGACACACACTCACACACACACACTCACACGCCCGCACCCACGCAAGGCCCTCGGCCGCGCCGCCGGCGCCTCCCTGGACCTTCACCCCCAAACCCGATCCTCCTGGGTCCCGCGCCCGGTGACAAGTCCCGGCCGAAGATCTCTCAGTAACGCAGCGGGCGGGATTGGGGGCCAGGACAAGGAGCGACGGCGGGGTCTCCCCACCACCCGCTGTCACCGCCCGCCCGAGGGAAGGGGACGGGGAGAGGGTATCCGGGGCTCTTACCGCTCAGGCGGCCGAGTGCGCGCGGGAGCGCCCGGCGGGTTCCGCCCCGCCACGTCGGCAGGGCCGGCGGGGACGCGGCCGGAGGGCGGGCCTGGAGGGGACACGGGCTCAGCGGCCCCGCCCCGCGGCCGGCGCCAGGCCAGGCCCCGCCCCGCGTGCGCCCCGCCCCAGCCCGGAGTGCAGCTGGGGCACCCCGGCACTCCGTTCCCCGGGGCTGGGGGTGCCAGCTGCGCTTCCGACCCTCCAAGGGAAACTGATTTTCCAGCTCTGTGCCCGCGGGGAGAGCCGGAGGGGCGCCCCCTCCACCCGGGACGGGTCTCGGGATTCGCTGGATCCCTTTTCCTTCTTTTAAAAGTGCCCTGAAAAGCCCACAGACAATGATACCGGGAAGGGGTCGCTCAAGTTCAGCAAGAGTTTGCGATCTGCTGATTTTGCGTGAACAGCTTTCTCTTACCCTGTTTGTAGGAGTGTAATCTGATTTAAAACCAATGGACCAAACAAACAAAAGCACTTCTAGAAGGTCAATTTGGAAATGTGGATCAAAATTCAAATGCATTAGCTTTGGCCCAAGAGTTCCACATATGCGAATTTGTCCGAAGTAAACAAGCAAATAAGCAAATGTATTTATTGTAGTTGTTTATGCCAGAGAAAACGGGAAACAATCTCTCTCACAATAAAGGGTCGGTAAAGTAAAATATAGTAATGTCAAACAGTCAAGCATACTGTAGCCATTAAAAATTATGTCTGGACATCCAGTTGGTTGACATGGAAGGAAGGCCACGTTAAGTGGAGGGCAGGGGAAGCTTAGAAGAGTGCCTGCACAGGATAAACCTATTCTTGTAAATATATATGCATATGTATATGTATGTATATTTTTTGTAAGTCAGGAAAATATAAATCTAAAAACAGCGCTTCTTTCTGAGTTCTGCAATTGTGAGTGTTAGCAAATTGTGTTACAGGTGTCTTTTGGTGTCCCATAGATAGACACAAACATCCTTGCCTGTGGGACAGCTGGAACCTTTGCTGCACCTGCCCCTCTCTGCTGTGGCAACAGCTCAATCAGACCTTCCCTTTTATAGGGCTGGTTTCCTTTTCTCCTTTGACCCAAACCACACTTTTCGAACAAAAGAATATTAACCAAGCAATCTTAGCAACAAGTTTTATTGTCGACTGCAAATTATGCCCTTTTACTCAAATGTTGCTTTCAAGTCCATCAGGTTTTATTTCAAAACTTTTATTTTTCTGCAACTTAAAACATTTTTTATTCGTTTAAAAAATTCTGGAGTATTTAAAACATAGAAAAGTATTCTGCACAGCAAAAGAAACAACCATCAAAATGGAAAACGAACCTACTATATGGGAGAGCATAATTGCCAATGATACATCAGATAAGAGGTTAATTTCAAAAATATATAGAGTACTCATATAACTCAACAAAAGGAAGAAAAAGAACCCAATTTAAAAAATGGGCAGAGGACCTAAAGAGACACCTCTCCAAACAGGATATACAAATGGCCAAGAGACATATGAAAAAATGCTCAACGTCATGAATCATCAGAGAGATGCAAATTAAAACAACAATGAGATATCACCTCACACCTGTCAGAATGGCTACCATCAACAAATCATCAAACAACAAGTGCTGGCGAGGGTGTGGAGAAAAGGAGACTCTAGTACACTGCTGGTGGGAATGCAGACTGGTGCAGCCACTATGGAAAACACTATGGTGTTACCTCAAAAAGTTAAAAATGGAACTGCCATTTGACCCAGTGATCCCACTTCTAGGAATATACCCTAAGAAGCCTGAAACACCAATCAGAAAGAATATATGTACCCCTATATTCATAGCAGCACTATTTACAATCGCTAAGATCTGGAAACAGCCCAAGTGTCCATCAATATATGAGTGGGTAAAAAAGCTGTGGTACATATACACAATGGAATATTATGCAGCTGTAAGAAAGAAAGATCTCTTATCCTTTGAGACGACATGGAGGGACCTGGAGAGTATTAGCCTAAGCAAAACAAGCCAATCAGAGAAAGGCAAAAATCACATGATCTCACTTATTTGTGGATATAATGAACAAAACAAACTGATGAACAAAATAGACCCAGAGACATAGAAATAGGGTACAGACTGACAAACCTCGGAAGAGGGCATGGGGTGTGGGGAGATAAATCACAGAATTTATATACATGTATGCATAACCAATGGACATAGACAACAATGCTGGGGATGGGGTGGGGGGGAGGGGATCGGGAGGAGGGTTTCAAAGGGAGAAAAAGGAGAAACATTTGTAACAAAAATAAATTAATAAAAATAATTTAAATAAATAAAACATAGAAAAGTAGAGAATCATATGACAAATACTTATTTGCATAGAAAAGTGGAATTATGATAATGCTTAGATTTAGAAAAATTTTTTTTTGCTATAAAAGACAAAAAAAGTTATAGATATGTTTAAAACCCGGTCCCTTTCATTCTCCACCTTCCTTGGAGGTAACCACTGTCCTGAAGTGGTTGTGTATCCTTCCCACCCATATTTCTATATTTTACTGCACATATCCCCTCCCATAAGCACGATATAAATTGTTTTTTCAATGTTTACAATTTCATAAATACCATCCTATACACTTGTTTACTCAACATTATATTTTTGACAACCGTTCATATTTATACATGTAGCTCTAGTACACTCATTTCCAAGTCTTTATAGAATTCCATTGTATGACTATGCCACAATTTACCCATTCCCCAATCAGTGGACATTTAGTGTGTTTCATGCTTCACTATTACATGTAGTGTTGCAACGGCCAGCCATCTTTGTATGTTTTCTTGTATCCTAGACTAGAAATGGAATTGCCAGGTCACCTTCACTAGATATTGTGAAGTTGTCCTCCAATGTGGTCCTACTATTCATCCAAGAAAACATTTTTTTGAGTATATAGTATATATCTAGAACTGCTCTAGGTGCTGGGAATACAATAAAGAGCAAAGTGAAGTCCTACCCTCAAAGAACATAAATTCTATTGAAGGGGAGATAGGCTCCAACTAGATAATATGTCAGGTGGTGAAATAAAGCAGGATATAGAGTCTACAGGGTCTACAGAATGATGGCTAGGAGTAACTGTGGTCAGGGAATGTCTCGGCTGTTCCATGTCAGAGAGATACTGAGGACCAAGAAGGAGACTTGGAAGAAATGCTAGTGATTTAGCAGGAAAATTGGGAGGGAGGTGTGTGGGAATGGAGGAGGAGAGTATAGCGTCCCAGAAGCCAAGTAAGAAATTTTTTTATAATCTTTTAACTGTGTTAAATGCTGCTGATATTATAGCTAAGATGAAAATTGAAAATTAACCCTTGGACTTGGCAATGTGGAGGTCACAGGTGACCTTGATGAGAACTATTTCTTTGGAGTGGTGGAGAAGGAGACCTAATTGGGGAGGGTTTGAGAGAATGGGAGGAAAATAATTAGAGACAGTGAGTAAGACACCTATTTCAAGGAGTTCTAGTGTAAAGAGGAACAAAGAAGAAAAGGTTGTAGTCTCAAAGGAAGGAATTTATTTGTAAATATGGGGAAAATTGTAGCATTATATGCTAATTGGAATCATACATTAGAGGAGACAATGATGACGCAGTAGAGACACTAATTGCAAGAGCGATTTCCTTGAGTAGATGAGCAGGAATGAGATCCAGTGCTCAATGGGGAGGAATTGGCTCTTGACACAGAGAGTTTATTCAGGAGTACAGGTAGAACAAGTTCAGGTAGGCTAGTAGAGTTTTGTGGGGAGGATGTGGTTAAGATCATCCACACACTCACATTCCCAATTACTATGTACAAGGTGAAAGTTGGACAGTGAAGAAGGCTGATAGGGGAAAAAATGATTTCCTTTGAAATATGGTGTTGGATGAGAGCTCTACAGATACCCTGGACTGCCAGAAAGATGAACAAGTGGGTCCTAGAACAAATTAAGTCTGAAACAGCACTCGAGGCAAAAATGACAATATTGAAGCTGTCCTACTTTGGGCACATCTTATTTTCCAGACAATCATGCTGGAAAAAAATAGAACAACAGAAAAGGAGGAAGACCAAATAAGATATGGATTGACTCCATGAAAGAAGCCATAGGCATGAGTCTTGAGGACAGAACATTGTGAACGTCACTCAGTCATAGTGTTGCCATAGTGTTGGAGTCAGGGCCGACTCAGTAGCATGTAACACACATATGGAAATGCTCTTCTGGTTGCAGTGACTTTCTTTGTGAAAAACGAAGCATCATCAGCTAAGAGTGAGAAAGGGAAGGGGTGTTAGAAGTGTAAGAGAGAGGAAGAGGTGTAAGACAGAATGGGAGAGTCAATGGGCTAGGGAAGGGAAAGTAGAACAGGTCAGTCATGTTGCTGCTCCCTCTTGAGGTTAAGACCCAGTCATGAATTTTACATGTGACAGTCATCATGAACATGTATCTTCTCCCACTATATTCAGTTGCTTAGGCTCAGTGCAGTGCAGTGGCAGGTTGGATTTAACCTGGGTTGAGAAGAGTAGGGTAGCTGTGGGTGAACTCAGAGGGATGATTGAAAGGATGGATCATGATCTTTCTGTCCAGTGAAGTGGGGCTAGGGAATTGTTGGCATCAGAGGGAAAGAGTTGGAGGTGGCAGCTGAAAAATGGGAGGCTGGCAATTGAAATTATGGAGAGGGTACAGCCATTGGAAATTCCCCCCCCATACACCCTCCTCCCCATCCTGCCCCCCCATCCCTCAGCATTGTTGTCTATGTCCATGCCAAAGAACTTATATGCATGTATGCATAACCATCTGTTTATATTCTTTGCTAATACTCCCACTGAGCTTGTTAGTCATTTTCTTATTGATTTGTAGAAATTCTTTACATAGTTTGTATATTAATCCTTTGTGGTTATATGTGTTACAAATATCTTTCCCAAACTGTGGCTTGTATTTTTTAACACAGCAGAAAATTTTGGTTTTAATATTAATATTTAGTATCTAAACTATCATTTTTATTTTTGTGGCTTGTGTATTTTGATAATTTTTAAAATATAATTTGTTTCAAAGCTGTTGGTAGACACTAATATTTATTTATTGATTTTCCAGGTAAAGAGAAAGGCAGCTTTACCTTTGTTCATATTGGGACATACATTTACTGGCCTTAGACTATGTTATTTTACTTAATACCACTATGATACTACTTTATTTTATAAAGTAAAAATGCATGTACATATTTTAAAAATTCAAACACCGCAAGAGCATAAAATGGTAATAAAAATATGTGTCTCCCTTGGTTCCTCTGCTCAAGGGTAACAGTTTAAGTATCCTCTCAGAAAAAAAAAAAAAAAAAAAAAAAGAGCATGTATCTTGTGTTAGTTTCCTGTGGCTGCCATAATAAATTTCCACAAACTGGGTGGTTTAAAACAACAGAAATTTATTCTCTTATAGTTCTGGAGGCCAAAAGTCCAAAACCAAGGAGTTGGCAGGACCACTAGATTCTGGGGGTTCCAGGCATTTCTTGACTTGTGGCTGCAAAACCCTAATCTGCCTCTGTTTTCAGGATGGCCTGCTGATCTCTCTGTGTGTCTTTCCTCTGAGCATGTCTTATAAGGACACATGTGTCTCATAAGGCACCATGGTGCAATGCTGAAGCACACAGACACAGAGGGTAGATTGCATCTGGGTTCAAACCTCAGTCCCACAACCGACCAGAGGTGCAACCTTGGACAGTTAACTAACTGCTTCCCCCTCTTCCCCCTGAAGTAGGGATAATAATAGTACTTATCTCATAGCACCTTTATGAGGGTTAGGTGAGTTAATAATTGTAAAATACTCAGAACAATGTCTGGCAAGAAGATCACCTATGCAAATGTCTTACAGATCATATTTTATACAAATGCTGTCACATTCTCCATACTGTTCTATCCTTTCCTTTCCTTTCCTTTCCTTTCCTTTCCTTTCCTTTCCTTTCCTTTCCTTTCCTTTCCTTTCCTTTCCTTTCCTTTCCTTCTTTAGTTTTTTCACTCATTTTTTAGAGAGAGAGGAAGGGAGAGGGAGAGAAACATTGATTTGACAGTGAAACGTAGATCAGCTGCCTCTTGCACGCCCCCTGTTGGGGAATTGAGCCTGCAACCTGGGCATGTACCCTGACTAGGAAATCGAACTGGCAACCTTTCAGTGCACAGGATGACAACCAATTGAGACACAACATCCAGGGCATATACCTTACTTTTCTTAATAGTATATCCTGAAGTCTTTCCACCTCAGCATATAAAAAGGTAAAGCTTTCATAGAATTCCAAAGCTCTTTACTATAATGACTTCTCTTCTGTGTCAGTCACTATTGCAGCCACTTTATATTCATTATATTCCTTTCAAATCACAAGTACTATTTGGTAGATGAATAAAAGGAGTCTCTGTGAGGTTTAGCAACTTGCCCAGCCAAGACCACACAGCTAGTACACAGCATTGTGAACTTGGTCAGCTCAGTACTGCCTGATTTTGTCATCTTCTTAAAGACATTTCTCAGAATTACAACAGCTGCAACAAGAATAGTCTCCTTGTTGCCCCAAACCAGCATTATTACGCAATGCTCTAACAAGCGTTTGTTAAAGTCACTGTGCAATCTGACCATATCTGCAGTGGGGTGTGTGTGTGTGTGTGTGTGTGTGTGTGTGTGTGTGCATGTATGTGTATTTTCCTCAAAGCCACATCTGCCCCTTCTGCCTGTTTCCAAATCTGATTTCCCTATGTCACAGATAGCCACTGCTC
Organism: Tadarida brasiliensis; assembly: GCA_030848825.1. Classification (NCBI taxonomy): domain Eukaryota; kingdom Metazoa; phylum Chordata; class Mammalia; order Chiroptera; family Molossidae; genus Tadarida; species Tadarida brasiliensis. The sequence goes on along the minus strand of CM061257.1, from coordinate 26,994,341 downwards.
TCTCACTGTCTCCTTTTGCTGGTCCGGCAGAGACCCATCTACTTGCTGACCCTCCTCAGGCCTGAGAAGACTTCCTGCTATGTTTGGTGAGTAAGGATGAATAGTAAGAAGCTGGTCTTTCCCGTCCCTAAAAGCAGAAGTGATTCTCACCAGATGTCCAACTTTGTCATGGGTCAAAATGTAGGGTCTTAACTTGTTTTTTTGTAATGATGAGGTAATGTAAGAGAGTGGGATTAATTATAGAATGGTTATTTAGCTCATATGTTCAGTTCTTTACAGAATCTCAATTAAGTGGAAAGGGTTAGGAATAGGGAATCCTGGCTGCCTGAAGTCTTTGGTTAACCAGACATCCTCTTTTTGTATCCACTCTTGTTTATATTGAAAAATAGAGTGAAGGAATAAAATAGAGTCACTATGGTCAAGCTGCTAAATTACTGAAATCAAATAGGTCTTGGCATGAGGAAATGATTCCATTCTTGTTTTAACTAGCCTGGGAACTTGGAACTTTTCTTTCTCCTTCAGAACATGTCTGAGTTTTTCTAAAAAGATTTTCTTGAATAAATCTTTATCAATTTTTTTTCTAGCCAAAGCCCTCAGACTCCTTTTGAGTTCATTTGACAGTATCATTCTAAAATTATTCTAGGGGTAAATGCTGTGTTCACCTCCTCCCACAACCATATCAAAATTACAACTAATCTACAGAACAACCATCATTGAGAACTGCCTGAAATATGGCTGAATGGAAGTCCTACAACTAAGGCATTAAAGAAGAAGCCACATCGAGACTGGTAGGAGGGGTAGAGATGTGGAACAGGCTGGTCTGACACCCATCTATGGCAGATAAAAATTGGGAGGGATATCTTAGCTTCAGAGGTCCCTCCTGAGGAGCAAGGGGTCCACATCAGGTCCCCTAGCCCAGGGTTCCAGTGCTGGAAAGAGAAGTCCCCATAATTTCTGGTTGTAAAAACCAGTGGGGATTGAGGCTGAGGGAAACGGAGGGCTTCTGGAGTCCCAGGCACTTCCTCTTAAAGGGCCCCCACACAAACTTACTTGAGCTCACTCCCTCTGAGCTCCAGCACTGGAGCAGCAGCTTGAAAGGCACCAGAGACATACAGGGAAAACTGGATCGTTTGGCATCAGGGTGACAGCTTTCTTCCAGATAGAAGTGCTGACAGAGGCCATTGTTTCTTTGATGAACCCTCCCCACACAGAGCTGGCAGGCAGGCACCATACCTGAGACTCCATCAACCTGGTTAACACTATTAGCCCTGCCCTGGTGATTCCTTGGAATCCCGCCCAACCCAACTTTTGAACCCACCCAAGCTGTTTCCAGTGGCTTTTCCATACAAATGGCCTGTCTTGGATCATGCTTCAGATTCTCCTAAAACCTCTCAAACAAGCAGCAACTGGCTTGAGTGTGCCTCTCACTAAGTGACCCCAGGCCTAGCATAGCAGCAGCCAGCCTTGGTTCACATCTTGGCCTCGTCTGGGCATCTCCCAGCCCAGCACAAATAGCAGGCATCTGAAGATCGATTTGTAGCTCATGCTGGGTGGCCCTGGGAAGAACACAGGCCATGGTTGACCTTGGCCTGCATCCCCCAGGAGACCCCAGAGCCAGCACATCCAGTGGACAGCTTCAGACCACCTTGAAGCATCACCACCCAACCACCTCCACAAGCGACACACTCAAGAGGCTGACTCAGCTGGCACCAGAGCCCCACTGAAGTAAGTCCTGCTCTGGGGCGGGGGTTGGGCCTTGCACAGCTGATCCTCCATAGTAGTCAGAGGTTGGTGACCAGTGGCCGTATCCAATCCTTGCAGCTGATCAGCCTGGGGGTAAATTCCTCCCATTGATGTGTCAATAGCAATCAAGGCTCAACTATAAGAGGAGGGTGAACACAACCCACACAAGGGGCACACCTTGAGTGCCCAGCCTGGGTGATCAGGGAGGCTGTGCCACTGGACCCTACAGAACACCTACTACATTAGGTCACACTACCAAGCCTGGGAGACATAGTAGCTCTACCTAATACATAGAAACAAACACAGGGAGGCTACCAAAATTAGGACACAAAGAAACATGTCCCAAATGAAAGAACAGAATAAAACTTCAGGAAAAGAACTAAACAAAATGGAGACAAGCAATCTACTAGATGCAGAGTTCAAAATATTGGTTATAAGGATGCTCAATGAACTTAGCAAGAACCTCAACAGCATAAAAAAGGACATGGAAACCATAAAAAAGAACAGTCAAAAATGAAGGATACACTAACTGAAATAAAGAATAATTTACAGGGAATCAACAATAGAGTAGATGAAACCAAGAATCAAATCAGTGATTTGGTAATATAAGGAAGCAAAAAACACCCAATCAGAAAAGCAAAAATAAAAAAGAATTTTTTACAAATGAGGATAGTATAAGGAGTCTCCGAGACAACTTCAAGTATACCAACATTTGCATCACGGGGGTGCTGGAAGGAAAAGAGAGAAAGCAAGAAATTGAAAACCTCTTTGAAAAAATAATGACAGAAAACTTCCCTAACTTGGTGAAGGAAATAGATATACAAGTCCAGGAAGCACAGAGAGTCCCAAATAAGATGAACTGAAAGAGGCCCACACCAAGACACATCATAATTAAAAAGCAAAAGGTTAAAGACAAAGAGAGAATATTAAAAGCAGCAAGAGAAAAGCAGTTAGTTGCCTACAAGGGAGCTCCCATAAGACTGTCAGCTGATTTCTCAGTAGAAACTTTGCTGGTCAGAAGGGATTGGTAAGAAATATTCAAAGTGATGAAAAGCAAGAACCTACAACCAAGCAAAGCTATCACTTAGAATTAAAGCACAAGTAAAGAGTTTCCCAGACAAGAAAAAGCTAAAGAAATTCATCACCACCAAACCAGTATTATATGAAATGTTAAAGGGTCTTCTTTAAGAAGAAGAAGAAGAAGAAGAAGAAGAAGAAGAAGAAGAAGAAGAAGAAGAAGAAGAAGAAGAAGAGATTAAAAAAAAAGCTGAAAAAAGATTAAAAAAAGATAAAATAGCAATAGATACATATCTATCAACAATTGAATCTAAAAAACTAAATGAACAAACAGAACAGAAACAGACTCATAGACACAGAGAACATTTTGATGGTTGCCAGATGGGAGGGGGTTTGGAAGGATGGGTGAAAAAGGTGAAAGGATTAAGAAGTACAAATTGGTTATTACAGAATAGTTATGGGGATATAAATTAGAGCATAGGGAATATAATCAATGATATTCTAGTAACTATGTAGGTGTCAGATGGATGCAAGATTTATTGATATGATCACTTGGTAAGTTATGTAATGTCTTATTACCATGTTGCACACTCGAAACTAATAAAATAATGTATGTCAACTGTAATTGAAAAATAGAAATGATTTAAAAATGAAAAAAATTATTCTAAATGCCCTGTAGAAAATTGATTTTGTAATTAGTCCTGCAGGATCTCAGTGTTATTTATTATTATAAAATCTAGAATTAAAGCTTCTAATATTACTAAATATTGGTCAGAATGTAGGGAAACAAAATTCAGTTTCCCACAGGTGTAGCTATATAGGTATCAACTACTAAACTTTTCTTGAAAGTTGATTAAAAAATAAAATCTTGGATCTAAGCTTATCTTATTTGGAAGTATCTCATCCAGCTAAGATAATGCTCCATAATTGCTTGATAATGGTAGTTGCAATTACTTTGGAAATATTAAGTATGGTAACAATAGAAAATAGGCAAAGTTCAATAACTTTCCACTCTGGTGACAATTTCACATTTGAGCTACAAACTCTTACAGATAAATTTGAACTTAGAAAAAGTTTTCTTCACACTGAAATAGCCATAAGCAGCTTGCTCATATGAATTAAAAAATTTGATTACCTTTTTAGTCTGTAGCCCATAAAAACCTGCTGAGTCATATGTTTTGCACAATGACCTTTGAAAGGGAAATTCACATGTAGGAGTAATTCCAGGAAGGTCCAACAGATGGCACAACACCGTTTCTATGGTATTGCTTTACTTAAACTAAGGACTTGGACTTCCTCACTTATTTTTCCTCGTTTAGAAGCTTTTTTCTCTTCTGAGAAAGAAATCTTGGTAAGTAAGCAGGCCTTTGTGGCTTTTTCAAATTATGGCATAATTACTTCAAACAAGCAAGAAAATACTAACGGTTGTAAAGGAAATAGGTAACATTTTAAGCGTTTATTATTTTTTTTAATGTTGCAAATGTCCTTTTATATATACAAGAAAGACAAGGAAGTAACTATCTTGAAAGGGTACAAAAATAACTAGCACTTGTAGTTATAGTTAAGGGAAAAACTGATGATATTTATTTCTTCTGCTTTTGTCTACTACATTTTCTCTTTTCATTTTTCTCTAGTTCCTTGTTTTCAGTAACATTTACAGTAATGTATGCCACTGATTTGGCATCTGTCACATAGTATGTATCTTTATAGTAGACGTAAGTGTTTTATGTCCCCTGTCACATGGTTCTATAATTGCTTATTTGTATCTATCACTAATTTATGAACATGTGGAAAGCAGGGATTAGCCAGTGCTATTCATATTTCTATCCCCAGCACCCAATGCCCAGCAAAGTCCTGGCACGTAGTGTACTCTAAATAAATAGCTTTTAAATGAAAGAAGTGCCAGGGACTGACCTAGGACTTGCCTTTCTCTGGGTCTTTCACCAAACTTTGACAAATGAAACAATGTTTCTCTTGCACACTTGTTGACTTGATTATGGAATCACACATACCTCAATGTTTTTCTTAGCTCCCCTTTCTCGTAGTTTTAATTTTCATAGGTCTTATACACTATGGTGTTTTTCTTGAAATAGAGCTTTTTCCATCTGTCTTTTTTCCTCCCTCTTTTCATTTGATGCATTAAAGAAAAAGAAAAACAATTTTTTCCTTTTATCTCTCTTTACTTCCGTTAAAAGAAAAGTTGTGCACTCTCTAATCATCCAGTCAGATGAGATGATCCCTTTTCTTCTCCTTTATTTTTTTCTTAAATATAAAAGCTCCTGGCTGGTTTGTTAGGTGTATATACTGGGAACTGCTTGAGGGTGTAAATGCCCCTGAAGGAATACTATGTTTTGGGGGCAGGGTGCTATAAGAGTAGTTGATCAACTTTTCCACATGGTGGCTAAGTTTCAGTCCCCTGAACACAGACGCCACAGGGGGACCTCTAGGTAGGTTCTCATTCATTAATGTCAATAATTTAGCATCACGTGGGGGAAGTTCTCTATATATACAAACAATATAATCATGTTTCTTTAAATATAAAATATTTTTACATTAGTTGTATTTTAAAACAAACAATTTTTGACTATAAAAGATGTTCAAAATTAGAAAATTTGGAAAGACATAAAAGCATAAGAAAGAAAATTAACTTTATCTTTGATTCAGAGATCCAGAAATAACTACTATTAGCATTTGATATATTGCTTCCCATTCTTTTTTCCTTTAGGCTTTGCGTGTATGTCAGGTTTTAATCATATTTTACAAAAGTAGAGTCCTACCACATATACAACTTTGTATTGTTTTATTCACGTAACATTATATTGTAGACATTATTTTTACCAAAAGTGCAGTATTTGAGACTGCATGCTATTCTATGTTATGGGTGTGCACTAATTGATTAAACCATTTTCTACACTAGACATTATAATTTTTTTCAACTTTTCATTATATCATGAGCATCATATTTTTATGTATATCTCTGATAATTCCTTTAGAAGATTCTGAGAACTGGAATTGCTAAAATAAGGATTTTAAAATAATTTTTAAAAATCTCCACCTGAGGAAATGTTCACTGATTATTTAGAGAGGAGGAAGGGAGGGAGAGGGTGAGAGAGAGAGAGAGAGAGAGAGAGAGAGAGAGAGAGAAACATTGTTTACCTCCCGCATGGGGTCGAGATCGAATCTGCAACCTAGGTATGTGCCCTGACTGGGAATCCAACCTGCTACCTTTTGGTGTAAGGGACGACACTCCAACCAACTGAACCACACTGGCCAGGGCAGAGTAAACATATTTTTAAGGAATTTATACATGTGACCAATTTGCTCTTCAGAAAGTTTGTACTAATTTTTCATTTCTGCCAATAAGTAGTAAATGACAGTTCTTATTTTTGTCTCCCTATTCCACTTATAAGAACTCTTGTGATGCCCGGCTGGTGTGGCTCAGTGGATTGAGTGTCGTCCCATGGACTGAGAGGTCCCGGTTCGATTCCCGGTCAGGGTACATGCCCAGGTTTCAGGCTCGACCCCCAGTAGGGGGTGTGCAGGAGGCCGCCAGTAGATGTTTCTATCTCTCCCTTCTTTCCTCTCTAAAAAAATCAATAAAAACATATTTAAAAAAAAAAAAAAAAAGAACTCTTGTGATTACTTTGGGCCCACCCAAATAATCCAGGATATTTTTCCTATTTTAAGATCAGCTGATTAGCAACCTTAACTCTAGCTGGAATGCTAATTCCCTTTTTTCATGTAACAGCATATTCACAAGTTCGGGAATTAGGAAATGTCCAACCTACTTGTGAATTTCAGAGACTTCTCTTGGTTTCAGTTCCCTAAGAACTTCCCTTCTTGCTTTCACATGTGTGTGTATTTTTTTCATCACTTTGGGGATGTAAGTAAGAGGAGGAGGCTGGAGCATGTGTACACTCTCATAATTCTAATTAAAAGTGTGATTTTCTTGATCCAGAAAATATTTAGAACTTTTAAAAAAGTGGTTTAAAAAGTTTATTTTGTAGTGAGAAATGTGACTTTAACAATATTTGCTTTGGGATATTTATTTAAAAAATGTTTTTGACCTAAGAAACAATTAATTTTAGTAAATGCTCCATGAACATTGGGGATTTAGATATACAGTGTTCTCTTTTAGTAGGTACAAAGTTTGTAAGTCTTTATTGAACCTTTATTAATTATTTTATTCAAATCTTCCATATATATATTTTTTGCTACTTGATCTAACTATACCCACAGAAATACATTAAATACTTTCACTATCAGTATCTCTTTAGCATTTTTACTTTGTAAACTTTGATGCAATATTATTCATTACATAAGTGTTCTTATCTGTTATATTTTTTTATTGTGAGCAATTTGTTTTAAGTATTATAAAGTAGTAGTTTCTCCTACCCTCTTGCCCAATTCTCTGATATTTTGACCTATTCTAGTTTTATACATACAAACTGTAATTCCTGATGAATACAGACTGGTGTTCTTATCTCCTCCCCCTTTTACAAGTATTGTTGTATGGCTTACACATCTTAGAATGCGATGTGTTCCCTCGTGTTCCTCCCTACCTTTTTCCCAGTTCTTTTTCTTCCAGCTTTATTGAGATATAATTGACATATAACATTCTGTAAGTTTAGGTCTACAATGTTATAATTTGATAACATATATATTGCAAAATGATTACCACAATAAGGTTAGTTAACACATTCATCACCTTACATAATTACCTTTTTTTGTGGTGAGAATTAAGATTTACTCTTTTAGCCACTCTCAAGTATATAATACAGTATTGTTAACTATAGTCACTGGACTGCACATGAGTATCCCAGAACTTATTTGTCTTATATCTAGAAGTTTGTACTCTTTGACCAACATCTCTCCCTTTCCCCAGCACCCAGCCCCTGGCAACTACCTTTCTGTTCTCTGTTTCTATGAGTTTGGCTCTTTTAGATTCCACATATAAGTGCGATCATGCAGTATTTGTCTTTCTCTGACTTAATTTCACTTAGCATAATGCCGTCAAGGTCCATCCATGTTGTCACAAATGGCAGGATTTCCTTCTTTTTATAGCTGACTAATATTCCATTATATACATCACATTTTCTTTACTCATTCATCTGTCAAGGGACACTTAGGGTGTTTCCATGTCTTATTGTTTGCTATAGTCCCACTTTTTAATTTTTGTTTTTGTTGCTTCTGTTTTTTGGTGTCAGATCCAAAAAATTATTGCCAAGACCAATGTCAGGTTTTCTTCTAGGAGAACCTGATTTTGTGTTTTCTTCTCCATTTGGAGTGAATTTTTGTGAGTGGGGTAAGATAGGGGTCAAATTTCATTCTTTTGCATGTAAATATACAGTTTTCCTGACACCATTTATTGAAGAGACTACCTTTTCCCCATTGAGTATTTTTGATTCCCTTGTCAAATATTAGTTGACAGTTTATTCATGGGTTTATTTCTGGGCTCTTAATTCTGTTCCATTGGTCTATGTGTCTGTTTTTATGTGACCATTATACTGTTTTGATTACTATAGCTTTGTAATATAGTTTGAAATCAGGAAGTGTGATGCCTCTAACTTTGTTCTGTCTCAGAATTGCTTGGCTCATTGGGGTTTTTTGTGGTTCCATATGAATTTTAGAATTTTTTTTCTATTTCTATGAAAAATATCATTGAAATTTTGAAAGCTATTGCATTGAATCTATAGATGGCTTTGGGTAGTAGACATTTTAACAATATTGTGTCTTCTGATCCATGAACATGGGATGTCTTTTCATTTATTTGTGTCTTCAATTTTTTTTTCATAATATCTTATGTTTTCAGTGTATAGGTCTTTCACCTCCTTGGTTAAATTTATTCTGAGGTATTTTATTCTTTTTGATGCAATTGTGAATGGGATTGTTTTGTTTATTTATTTTCCAGGGAATTTGTTTTTATTGTATGGAAACACAACTGATTCTGTATGTTGTTTTTGTATGCTGCAACTTTACTGAATTTGTTTATTATTTCTAACAGTTTTCTTTTTTTTGGTGGAGTCTTTAGGGTTCTCTACATATAAGGTCATATCATCTGCAAACAGAGATAATTTTACTTCTTCCATCCCCATTTGGGTGCTTTTCATTTCTTTTTATTACCTAATTACTCTGGCTAGGACTTCCAGTATACTATGTTGAATAGAAGTAGTAAGAGTATTTCTTGCCCAGCTTTTACCTGAGAGTGTCCAGGTAAATTTGTGATGAAGAGTTGGAGGATGGTGGCTGGTAGAGGGAAAACTCAATGTTGTGATCCACTCACATCAGTATAATTGGGATAAAAGAAATGCTACTTAATTACCTGGCTATTACTCATCCTTGGTATTTGAATCAGAGACAAACACAGAGGGATGAAATGTGTTCACACCTTTTGTCAGGGAGTCTATTTTCCTGAGATAAAGCTTGAGTACACTGGATTTTCCTTAATGCAACTCAGTTACTTTTTCATGAACATAGATTCTTTTTGATCCTGCCATTAATTTTCCATCTTTCTTAGTTTTAGGTGGCAAGGTAGGTTTTCAAGTGTTTCTGTATTTTCATGGGTGTTTTGGTGGACAATTGGGAGAGGCTGTATGGGAGGACCAGTGAGGGACTTTTAACCATATTCTATTTTTTAAAAATTGAAGTATAATTACCTTTTAAAAAAATATGTCAGTTTTGTGGGCAGAGGACCTGAATAGACATTTCTTCAAAGAGGACAGAGGGCCAATAGACATATGAAAAGATGCTCACTAATAATCAGATAAATACAGATTCAAATCACAATGAGACATCACCTCATGCCTGTCAGAATGACTATCATCAATAAATCAACAAATTGCCTGGCCAGTGTGGCTCAGTGGATTGAGTGTCATCCCATGGATTGAGCAGTCCCAGTTTGGTTCCTGGTCAGGGCACACGCTCGGGTTTCAGGCTTGATCCCCAGTTGGGGGAGCGTCCAGGAGGCAGCAGATAAATGTTTCTCTCTCACATCAATGTTTCTCTCTCTCTCTTCCTAAAAAAATCAATGAAAACATATTTTAAAAAATAAATCAACAAATAACAATTGTTGGCGAAGATGTGGAGAAAAGGGAAAACGTGTGCCCTCTTGATGGAAATGCAGACTGGTGCAGCCACTGTGGAAAACAATATGGAGTTTCCTCAAAAAGTTAAAAATGGAACTGCCTTATGACCCAGCGTTTCCACCTCTGGGTGTATATCTGAAGAAACTCAAAACACGAATTCAAATAATATATGTACCCCTATGTTTATTGCAGTGTTGTTTACAATAGCCAAAATATGGAAGCAGCCCAAGTGACCATCAATAGATGAGTGGATAAAATGGAATATTACTTGGCCATAAAAAGAATGAAATCATACCATTTGCAACAGCATGGATGGACCTAGAAGGTATTATGCCAAGTGAAATAATTCAGTCACGTAAAGACAAATACCATATGATCTTACTTATATGTGGAATCTAAAGAACAAAATAAATGAACAAACAAGATCAAAACAGACTCATAGAAACAGAGAACAGATTGATGGATGCCAGAGGGAAGGGAGTTTGGGGGACTTGGTGAAAAAGGTAAAGGGATTCAGAAAAAAGATTTTGATCAACAATAGAAAAGAAAAGAAGGTTCACTTATAATTATAGTTCCACTACATTACAAACTCCCTGAGGTTAGGAATATAGTCTGTCACCAATGCCTAGAGCAGTGCCCAGCACATAATAGGCACTCAATACATATTTGTTTTATGTGTACATATTTAAATAATTTTATAATAAAAATAATTTAAAATAAAAAATATGCCATTTTGTAATGAAATGTCCCCAACTTGGAAGAGTATTTACTCTTCCAAAGAATGATTAATTGAAACCCTACTCAGCTCTTAACTATTTTACTATTTCCAATATACCCTCAGGTGATAAAGTGGATCCTTTTGTTATTAAAACTGACCAGTCAAAATCTGCTCCCGAGCACTCCTGCTACACAAGCCCCAACTTAGAAATGTTGTTGCACTTGTTCCCTGAGGGTCCCTAAGTGCTTTTTTTGTGTGCAGATCAGATCCTGAATGGGGTCCAGCAAGCCTCAAAATTCAACCCTTTATCCTGCTCACAAATATGGGGTCTGTGGGCTAGTGCACCTGCCTCCACCCCTCAGCCAATAATCTTCTCATTCACAGATTGTCAGGAGTATCAGTGTCTATACTATGTTGTAGTACAGTGAGATTTTCTGGGCTGTGGGTAAACTGTTATCTCTTACATACAGCAGCTTTAGCCTGACGATCCTTCTGACTTCTTCAATGTACCTATTAATATTTATCTATCTTTTTCTGTTTTATCAGTGTGACAACTGTATGAACTTGATGTTTAAAGATTATCAAGTGCTGAATCCTGTCTCTCTGAGTATGTTGCTTCTTGTCTAATGTGAGTTGGAAAAACACATATCTATTTTCATGGGAATTGTGTCAAAAATGAGATCCTGTGACTAAAAAAGTTTCTGCAACCAGAAAAAGCAGAGTATATGTATTATCTCAATGTCCCTCGCCAGCCTGTAAGAACATTTCTAACTTCTACCTGTGGATGGTTCCAGGCAGGTGTGATTGTGTGCACTCCAGTGTAGCACAGAATGCTGCCCTGTGGCCATCACAGCTGCCATTGCCGCTCACAGGATGCCCCTGTGGGAGTTAGGCAGCATTATGACTCTGATGGTACATAAAGAAATAATTGAGACTTTGTATTTAGTAAGTGGTTTGAGAGCCATTACCCAATTTAAAAATTTAAATTAAAAAAAATTTTAAAATAGATTTTTATTGATTTTTAGAGAGAGAGGGAGAAAGAGATAGAAACATTGATAAGAGAGAACATCGATTGGCCACCTCCCACATGCCCCCCACAACCTGGGCATGTGCCCCAACCAGGAATTGAACCGGCGACCTCTTGGTCCATGGGTCGATGCTCAACCACTGAGCCACACCAGTTAGGCAATCACCCAATATTTATTAACCTTAATGTATCTTATATTTCTAGAGTTTGGATGCATATCAAGATGCTCTGAAGAACAGCAATATCCCTTTGGGAGACAGCCGCTTCAACATCATGACCAAAGACAAAGAACCCATTGTCAGAAGCTTTCATCTTATTTACATCATAACCTTGATGTTTGGAACCATAATCCAGTTCTCCGATGAAAGTGAATTTGCAGTAAACAAGTCAAATAAAGGCCTTACTCAGGTTCCAAAAGGCCTGCCACCACAAACCAAAGTCTTAGATATGTCTCAGAACTACATATCTGAGCTTCACCTCTCCGACATCAGCTTTCTTTCAGGGCTAAAAGTTTTGAGGCTTTCCCATAATAGACTCCAGTACCTTGATATTAGTGTTTTCAAGTTCAACCAGGATTTGGAATATTTGGATTTATCACATAATCAGTTGCAGAAGATGTCCTGCCATCCCATCACCAGTCTCAAGCATTTAGACCTCTCATTCAATGACTTTGATGCCCTGCCCATCTGTAAGGAATTTGGCAACTTGACTCAATTGAATTTCTTGGGATTAAGTACTAAAAATGTACATCAATTAGATCTGCTACCAATTGCTCACTTGCATCTAAGTTGCATCCTTCTGGATTTGGAAGGTTATTATGTGAAAGAACACGAGACAGGAAGTCTTCAAATTCTGAACACAGAAACACTTCACCTTGTTTTTCACCCAAATAATTTCTTCTCTGTCAAAGCAAACATATCAGTTAATAGTTTAGGGTACTTACAACTGAGTTATATTAAATTGAATAATATGAACTGTCACATTTTAATTAAATTTTTATCAGAACTAACTAGAGGTCCAAACTTACTGAATCTTACCCTCAATCATGTGGAAACAACTTGGAAATGTTTGGTTAGAGTTTTTCAATTCCTTTGGCCTAAACCTATAGAATATCTCAATATTTACAATTTAACAATAGTTGAAAGCATTGATGAGGAAGATTTTACTTATTCTGAAACATCATTGAAAGCATTGAAAATTGAACATGTTATAAACACAGTTTTTATTTTTTCACAGACAGTATTATACAAAGTGTTTTCTGAGATGAACATTATGATGTTAACCATATCGGATACACCTTTAATACATATGCTTTGTCCTCAGGCAACAAGCACATTTAAGTTTTTGAACTTTTCCCAGAATGTTTTCACAGATAGTGTTTTTCAAAAATGCTCCACTTTAGTTAGATTGGAGACATTAATTTTACAAAAGAATAAATTAAAAGACCTCTTCAAAGTGGGTCTCATGACTAAAGATATGCCATCTTTGGAAACACTAGATGTGAGCTGGAATTCTTTGGAATATGAGAGACATGATAGAAATTGCACATGGGCTGGGAGTATAGTGGTGTTAAATTTGTCCTCAAACATACTCACTGACTCTGTTTTCAGATGTTTACCTCCCAGGGTCAAGGTTCTTGATCTTCACAGTAATAGAATAACGACTATCCCTGAAGATGTCACCAGTCTGGAAGCTTTGCAAGAACTCAATGTTGCTTCCAATTTTTTAGCCCACCTTCCTGGATGTGGTACCTTTAGTAGCCTCTCTGTACTGATCATTGATTATAATTCAATTTCCAACCCATCGGCTCATTTCTTCCAGAGCTGCCAGAAGATTAGGTCCATAAATGCAGGGAATAATCCATTCCAATGTACATGTGAGCTAAGAGAATTTATTCAAAGTATAGGCCAAGTACCAAGTGAAGTGGTAGAGGGTTGGCCTGACTCTTATAAGTGTGACCATCCAGAAAGTTATAAGGGAACCCTACTAAAGGACTTTCATGTGTCTCCATTATCGTGCAACATAGCTCTGCTGATTGTTACCATTGGGATCACTGGGCTGGTGTTGGCTGTTGCTGTGACTGTCCTCTGTATCTATTTTGATCTGCCCTGGTATCTCAGGATGGTGTGTCAGTGGACCCAGACCCGGCATAGGGCCAGGAACATATCTTTAGACAAACTCCAAAGAACTCTTCAGTTCCATGCCTTTATTTCATATAGTGAGCATGATTCTGCCTGGGTGAAGAATGAATTGGTACCTTGCCTAGAAAAAGAAGGTATACGGATATGTCTCCATGAGAGAAACTTTGTCCCTGGCAAGAGCATTGTGGAAAATATCATAAACTGTATTGAGAAAAGTTACAAATCCATCTTTGTTTTGTCTCCCAACTTTGTTCAGAGTGAGTGGTGCCATTATGAACTCTACTTTGCCCACCACAATCTCTTTCATGAAGGATCTAATAACTTAATTCTGATCTTGCTGGAACCCATTCCGCAGAACTGCATTCCTAGCAAGTATCACAAGCTGAAAGCTCTCATGACACAGCGGACTTATTTGGAATGGCCGAAGGAAAAGAGCAAACATGGACTTTTTTGGGCTAACATTAGAGCTGCTTTTAATATGAAATTAACCCTAAACACTGAAAACAATGATGTGAAAATTTTAAAAAGCCAGGAAATCCAGCATAAGAAACCATCATAAACATGGGTGCTAATGAACACCATGGTATTATGTTATTGTCTAGATGGTGCCTACATCATCTCTGAGTGTTCAAAAAAGACTTAATGACAGCCATGTTTTAATTGAGTTGGGGAAGCAGGCTGGGGGCTGAGATGGTGCTCTCTCAAACTTGCCAATTATGATTACAGATAGCCCATTCTCCTGTGGTTTGACCATTCTGTTACAAGACAGTCTCATTTGAGTAAATGCTCATTCAAGGATCTTTCTTCTCCCTTTGCCTTTCCCAAATGGATTCTCTGTGAGCAGGAGTTTGTGGGACTTCATGGCAGCAAGGAAAGAGTCAACCTCACAGCTGCATGCAATGGTCCTTGGACTGTCCTATGCATCCTCATTGGCCTCTGGGTGAGCTTTGTTATCCTGCTCAAGTTTAGGATTTGGAAAAAATTAGACCAGTTATGAAAAATAAAGACACCTTTTTTCTTCACATCTGAATAATCATTTGTTAAATTTTTAACCTACCTACATAAATATGCAGTAGTTTGTGTATATAAAGCCTTAGTCATGGGCTGCTGAGGCCAAAGACATGGATTTACCTGCTTGCCAAAAAAACTCAGAGCCAAATTTATTTGTAACTGGTTATTGTATAGGAAATTTTGGTGCCTTATAATTTTGGAGAATGCCTGAAAGCTGACAAAAGGCGCATTTTAAACAGAAATATTAGACATAGCCAGTCTGGACTTACTAAAAAAAAAAAATAGCAGAAAGAGACCAGTAATTATCAACCTATGTTACCATGTACAGAAGACTAGATTCAAAAGGGAGATTAGAGAGTCATCAAGTAGAGGTTCTAGACCTGTGGAGAGATTGCTTTGGATTTCTTCCAAAGGCAAATAAGAGGGGCTATGAACATAGGAGAAGAGTAGTCTGGCAGCCCACTCTCAGACTGAAGGCTTCCAGGGTAACAGGAAGGCACAGTCTCGTACAGAAGATGGTGTGGTGTGGGAGCTCTTAGAAGAGCTTGATGAGTGTCTCCTGGAATTTTGGCGGTGGGGTTGGCAGTGATCATAGAGATTGGTACATAATGCTTTACAAATATAAGTGCATGACAAATACTGAATGAATGAACAAGTGCTTTCCACCTGGAGAATTTAGAAGGCAAGAGGTCGGCTTGGGCAGCCCGACATGGCAGGAAGAGAAAAGAAAGGAAGATGCGGTTGAAATATGCCCGTCCATTTTTGGCATGGCAAATTTCCTCTAGGCCATGTTGACCATGGAAGGGTAGCTGGGATGAAATTGTCATGATGGGAACTCAGCTATCTGGGCAGCCTGTGGTATAAAGGGACTATAGTGGTAAGAGGGCATGGGGCTAGGGCGAAGAGATGTATGTGAAGGAGGAGTTGCTGCTAGAGTTCAGCCAGAGAATGTGCCTCTTGCATCAAGTAACTGTGCAATGTGGGATCTGCTGAGACTTCTGGATAATCCACAGATGCATCCTTTGAAAGAACCAACATTTGGACTCTGCTATAATAAGAGGAAAAGGCGTGATGGCCTGTCTGCCTTATCCAATAATTCAGGGAGATTTGCTTCTCTCTGTCTAATATACTTTTCTCTTGCAGTAGCCTGAGGACATCCAGAATATAGAGAAGGCAAAGAAGGTAGAGGAAGAGTAAAAACACTAACCACACTCCCTTCCTACTTTTCAGCAAGAAAGGCCAGAGCTAGGATCAAGCAGAATTTTGAATTAGGCGTGAGATTGGCGTTAAATTCGACTGGCCTGGACATTTGAATGCCTGAAATAGAGATGGAAGTGCTAAATTGAAACTTGTCACTAAAATTGATGGGGTCTGCCTAAAATTCAGAATAGATCCTGGCAGAGGGAGAATCAACAGAACCTGGTTATAAGGCAGAGGTTAAGGAGAAAAGGAAAGCTCTTTCCTTACGAACTTGACTCATTCAATAAACTAGTTTCATAATTAATACTTGTAAAGAAATAAACTCGAATGAAATTTTATTAGAGTCATCTTCTGTGCATTAGCCCTTCCTTGCTCTTCGGAAGAGCATTGACTTTCCTTTACAGGCCCTCTCCTAGCCTCTGTTAGACTGTTTTCTAAACTAAAACACAAAAACAAGCTAGGCTGGTGTGCTAAGTTGGTTGAGTGTTGTCCCATGCACCAAGAGGTCATCAGTTTGATTCCCAATCAGAGCACATGCCTGGGTTGTGGGCTCAATCCTTAGTAAGGGGTGTGCAGGAGGCAGCCGATTGATGTTTTTCTCTCTCTCTCCTTTTCCCTTCCTTTCTCTCTAAAAATCTATGAAAATATATTAAAAACAAAAATAACAACAAGAAAAAAAACAAAAAACACACACATCCCAAACATCAAATAATAATGTTACACATTCTTAATGATCTGATATTTTTTAATGGTTTCAATATGTTTGCCACCAAATATTGTTGACATTGAAAATATAGAATTTTGACATTTTTAACTAGAATTAAATAAAACCTACATTTTTGTCACATATGAAAACATTTCAGACATATGAAAGCTCTATCATAAGAGGATAGAGAAAGACTTTTTATCTCCAGGAATCCTCTGTTAAAGTATTCCAGATACCAAGGGGTCTCACAGAACCCAAAGGCTGAGCTCTAAGGAAGTTTGGAAGCAGAAGCAGTAAACTGCCCAAACTTTCTCTGTGTCATCTCTCTACCCAGACCGATTAGCTGTGGTGAGGGTAAGGATGAAGATCGAGGGATTGCCTGCCTCATGACCACTATCCAGAAGGATGCTGTATTGGCCTGTTAGGGCTGCCATAACAAAATACCACAGTCAAGGTGGCTTAAACAACAGCAATTTATTTCTCACAGTTCTGGGGCCTGGAAGTTCAAGATCCTGGTGTCAGCAGGTTTGGTTTCTGCTGAAGCCTCTCTCACTGGCTCATAGACAGCTGCTTGCTCACTCTGTCCACAGATGGCCTTTCCTCTGTGCACATACATCTGTGTGTCTCTTTCTCTTGTTGTGTGAACGCCATTCACATTGGGTTAGGGCTCCACCCTTATAACCTCATTTAATCTTAATTAGCTCTATCAGGTCTCTATTTCCAAATATAGTCATATTTTAAGGATCTGGGCTTCAACATATGAATTTTGGAGCAGGCACAATTCGGTCCATAACAGATGACTATGCAGATAAATTTTAAAATGTTGTGACAGAGATTTTTAGTTGTCATCACCATCCATCCATCCCTTTATTTAATAGTAGAATGTGTAAGCTTTATCAGGCCAACCCAGCAAGACATTGCATTTCCCAGCCTCCCTTGCTGCTTGATGTGGACATGTGACTAAATTCTGGGCAATGAGATGTAGCTAGAAGCTCAGTGCCACTCTGGGTCACATCTCTAAGAAAGATGGGTCATGTCTTTCTACTGGAAAAGAGGTAGCCCCCTCAAAAAAAATAAAAATGAAGGAAGAAAAGAGGTAAGAATCGGAGGAACCATCTAGTACCTGGAGATGAAAGTCACATGTTGATGACATACTCTCATTTCGCCATTTTTTTTTTCTACTCAAGTCAGCCTCTCACCATGTCCTGGACTACTCGTCTCTCCTGTGAGAGAAAAGTAAATTTCCACCTTGTTCAAGCCACTACACTTTTGGATCCCATTAATATAACATTTTCATCTGCACCCTCATGAATACAGACATTTACAACACACAGGCAGTGGTATAGCCTTTGAATATTTCCTGACTGGGTACATGAGAGGAGGGTGGGCATGTTTCACTCTGCAACCTGGAGCAGAGCATCCACCATCCTGACCAAGCCACCAGCATCTCTCACCTGTACGATGGCAATAACCTCCCAACCACCCTCCTTGCTTTTACTCCTGCCTCATACATTCTCCTAATAGCAATAGGAGTGATTGTTTTTAAGGCATAAATTGTATTAAGCCATTCTCCTGCTTACAACCTGCTTGCAGTTAGAACAAAGGTCAAGCTCCTCGTCGTGACCCGCTGCCATGGTCTGCCTTCCTTCTCCTCTGCATCTCTTTCCTCTCTCCCCCTTGCCCACTACACTCCAGCCAGTTGCCATTTGGCTGTTCCCTGAATGTGCCACATTGATTCCCACCTCTGCCTTCTTTGCTTCTGGTACTTGCCACTGAGATTAACCTTCCCCGGGAGTGTGCTTAGCTTGTTCCTGACCTTTGTGTCTCAGCTCAAACATCACCTCCTCAGAGAGGCCTCCATGTGAGTCCCAGTCTAAGGCAGCATTCCCAGCAGTCACTCTCTGTCACATCACTCCCCTTGGTTCTCTTAACAGCAGACATCACTCTATGAAACGATCTAGTTTATTTGTTTTCTGTTTTCTCTCCACTAAAATATAAGCTCCAGGAGAACAAGAACCTTTCGTACCTTGTCCAGTGCAGAAAATGTCTTTGAAGCCCTCATTTTTATCTCAAAAACCCATACAAACAGAGCATCCCCTCCACTCATGTTTGTGCAGAGACTTCACATGCCACAATCCACTGTCACAATTGGAAAAGTTTGCCTTCATACGTTTTCAGATATTAACACTTTGATGAGAATAAAAATTAGGTTCCTTAATAAGGTGACAGGTTAGAAGGAATGGGACATGGCGAAGATGATTAGGGAGGGCTGAACCCTGTTGAAAGGCCTTTGGGCAACCCTGGGCAGTGGGAGAGTCCTGGGCCTGTGGCTAGGAAGGCCCTTCAAAGGGTGGCACAGGGGGTGCAAAGTTGGAAGTAAAAGGGACCACGAGCAAAGAAAGCATCAAATTGGTAGCTTTGCTGGCTGTTTGTTTTTCACGGCTTCCGTAACAATTACCACAAACCGGGTAGCTTAAAACACCAGAAATTGTTGTCTCACAGTTCAGGAGGCCAGAAGCCCAAAAGCAAGGTGTCCACAGGGCTGGTTCCTTCTGGAGGCTCTCAGGGAGAAATGTCCCATGACTCTCGCCCAGTTTCTGGTGGTTGTCATCAATCCTTGGCCTTGCTTGGCTTGTAGCTGCATCACTCCAATCTCTGCCTGTGTCTTCATGTGGCATTCTCCTCTGAGTCTCTGTGTCTTTTTTCTGTCTCTTATAAGGACATTCCCATCGGATTTAGGGCCCTTTTTAATCCAGTATGATCTTGTCTTGATCCTTACTATTATTATATTTGCAAAAACCTTATTTTCAAATAAGGTCACATTTCACAGTTCCAAGTGGACATGAACATTTTGGGGGGGTGGGGGGATGGGCATTATCCAACCCACTACTCTGGGGTTGGCATGGCTGTCTCTGATGACCTGGAGACTCAGCTGGATGTAGAAGCAGGGGGAAAATGTATCTTGGGGAGAGGGAAGAATATGAAAGAAGCTGCTTGGGAAGTCGGAAGTGCAGAAAAGGGAGACATTGGCAGAGGATCAAATGGCTGGGTGAGAGAAAGGGAGGCAGTGTCTGGATGACTGGGACACAAGTGGGGGAGAGTATGAGTTCTAATGAGAAGGCGAATACAAAAAACAATACTGGGAAAGGAGGAAGTCATTGTCTGTCTAGATTTCCGGAGATTGATTGGATTAGAAAGGGCTGAGAATGAATTGCAGGCAGTGAAAGAGACCTGAAGGGCTTTCTAAAGCCATACAGACTTTCTGAGAGTTTTTAATTATAGTGAGTTTGTGAGGAATCTCAACAGAATCAGGTCTAAAGATGAAGTTGTATTTATTTTCCTCCAGTCATGCCATCAACTAGATTCTGAAATTCTCCCCTTCTTATCCCTTAATGATATCTCGTACAGATTTCATACCTCTCTAGTTCTTCTGAGGTATTAATAGTGCAATCTAGTTTAGTGGGTTTAACATCCAACTCCACCTAAAGCTCAGTGCCTCTCGCCATATCAGAGGCTAAGCTTATAGCTCAATCTGGATGTGTATATGGGAGGGGCTGGCATGGTCAACCTGAGATACATACTCTGTGCTCCTCCCTCTCCCAGATCTAGCTTTCTGATATAGAGACCAGGAATGAGAGATAGGAAGGCAGATAGTCCTTTTGATGATTGTGTTGGTTAAGGTACAGGCTAAGCTACCAATCAGGGAAACCCCAAACACAGGGGCTCCAATGAACCAACCATCTGTAATACTCTCAACAATAAAATAAATTTAAAAATTTTTCTTTTTCTTAAATAACAGGTTAAATATAGTCAGGAGATCTAGGATAGGTAGCTGTCTGTGCTCCACAGTTATTCAAGGGTTCAGGCTGAGCAGTTGGCTGTTTCTCATGGCTTGTCTTCCCTTCTGGTCTCCAATCTCCTTTACATGGAATGGTGAGAATGAATGAAGTCCTGTGCTTTCTCTGAGTACGTGGACCAAGGAAAGCTGGGGTGAAGATATACCACCTTTCCCAGGTACATGACACCACAGTCTCTAAATGCCTATTAGCAAGGGCTACTCCAACAGAAATCTCCAGGAGAGTAGATATCAGTCCCTCTGTTCACTTATACTTTAAAAAAATATATTTAGTGTTGAAAGTATTACAGATGTTCTCCTTTTTCCCCCCATTGACACCCTCCTCCCCACTCCTGTGCCCCTCTGCCCTCACCACACCATACTCTGTATTCATTGGTTATGTATATATGCATATAAGTTCTTTGGTTTATCTCTTCCCTCCCACCCCGCCCACACCCTGCCCCCCTTTCCTCTGAGGTTTGTCAGTGTATTCCCAACTCCCAGGGGCACATGTAATGTTCTCTAAGACTGCTCAGAGAGGGACCACTTTCAGCAGGAGTGGGGGGCCTTGCACATTTCTGCATCAAAGCAAGCATACATTTGAGGAAAGAGATGTCTAGTCTCCCTATCCAGTCTCTGTGGGTGATTCTCTTGGCATTCTCTCTTCACTTGGCTTGGAAAGGAGGGAATGTCACCTCTCCCATGGGGAGAAGAGGGTACAGTGTTACATCATAAACACTGGTGTCCTAATGCTGCTGACATTCTCCCTGCCTGTCCCAGCATGCTGACGTGGCTGGGAAATGTGAGGGGGAGGTGTTGGTGGGGATGGCACTGTCTGGTTCAACTGCTTTTTAGAATGCCCTGAGGGAGGAGCTTGGCCCCAGTTGCTGGCAGCTGTCTTAGAATACAGGGTATATAACACTTCCTGGTTCTCGGTTTTAGACCCAAGTTTAAGGAAAAGTTCTAGTCAATACCCTATAACATAATCAGAACCAAGAGATGGAAAGGGAAACTGAAATTGTTGGTAAGCTACCAAATTACATGGCTGATGAGCAACCTAAAAATCTATCCTAAATTTGAATTAAATAATCATAAAAATATATGATAAATCCTGGCCAGGTAGCTCAGTTAGTTAGAGCCTTGCTCCGATACACCAAGGTTGCAGTTGGATCCCTGGTCAGGGCACATACAAGAATCAACCAATGGCCCTGGCCGGTTTGGCTCAGCTGTAGAGCGTCAGCCTGCGGACCAGAGAGTCAAGGGTTTGATTCCGGTCAAGGGCACGTACCTCGGTTGCAGTGCACATACCTTGGTTGCAGTTCAGTCCCTGGCCCTGGTCAGGGTCATGTGGGAGGCAACCAATTGATGTGTCTCTCTCATGTCGATGTTCCTCTCTCTCTCTGTCTCCCCCCCCCCCCCCCGCCACTCTATCTGAAGATAAAAAATGGAAAAAAGTGTCCTTCGGTGAGGATTAAAAAAAAAAAAAAGAATCAACCAATGAATGTATAAATAAGTGGAACAACAAATCGCTGTTTCTCTCTCTCTTCCTCTCTCTCTCTAAAATCAATAAGTAAAACTTTTAAAAATTATATATGATATATAGTAACAGAAGAAAAGGCAGAGAATAATGGTATGGATTTATGTCCATTGCTTCACAAAGTCCACTTCATGAAACATCCTAGGAAGTAATTGTTCATAAACATCTTAAGGAACTACATGGACATGCTGCTTTCTGCAGTGTTTATGGTAACAAAAGTCGAAAACAGCCTAAATGCCCAACAATAGAAGATTGGTTATATATATTCTTAGTAAAGTACTCTAAAAATACATTATAAATAAAATGGAATATTATCCAGCCAGTAATAAAAGTTGTATAGATATTTACTGACATGAAAAGATATTTATGATGTGTTATGGATGAAGAAAAGCAGATTACAAAACAATGTGCATGGTATAATGTTGTGTGTGTGTGTGTGTGTGTGTGTGTGTGTGTGTGTGTAAACTGGTACAAACTCTCTGAACAGCAATTTGGCAGGAGGCATCAAGAGCCTAGCCTACATGGAAAAGTCTGCATGGTTGCTACAAAAATGATATTGAATTATCTCTATATGGTGAGGTCATCATTGATTTGACATTTTTTTTTTATTTATATTTTCTGATTTTTCTTCAGTAAACATTTATTACTTATATAATAAAAAATTAAAATAACTAAAAAATTATGTTTGGGAAGAACACATGCACATGTGTTTATTTGACCTTGCTATGGAGAAGAACTTTCTAAACTGAAAAGCAATGTAGCAGTGGTCTGCTGGAGCTGGTTTGTACAGATTTGTGAGGGCCAGTTGTTAAATATTCAAGAATTTTGCAAGCAGGTCAGTTGGTAGCTAGAAATCTGCTACGGTGGAAATATATACACTGCAGATATCAGCAAGTGCTAGAAATCAGGCCTTCTCTTTTGTAACCTGGTTTACCAGCACACAACTAAATGGCAGTAACAGCAAAGAAAATGTCAACCTATTTGTTTATATCAAAATATATGTATTTATTGGTTCAAAAGATCATGAAATGAAAAGGTAAATAAGCTGTTTGCAGCAAAAAATCGTATCCAGTTTGTGACTGGACATCATGCAATACTAGGATGAGGCCAAGTTCAGAGAAATTCAGCCAGCATTTCTTAGCTTTATTTGCCCATTTTTGTTTTGTAATTTTGCTGTTATTTTAAAAGACAAGCGTGGAGCCTGGCCAGTGTGGCTCAGTGGTTGAGCGTTGACCCATGCACCAAGAGGTCACCGGTTCGATTCCTAGTCAGGGTACATGCCCAGGATGTGGGCCTGATCCTCAGTGAGGGGCATGCAGGAGGCATGTTCTCTCTCATTGATGTTTCTATCTCTCTCTAAAAATCAATAAAGAAAAACAATTTTTTTAAATAAAATAAAAGACAAAAGTGGAGCTATCAGATTGGATTCCTTACTTTAGCTGAGAAAAGAGATTGTTAGATAGCATGTTTTTCACATGGAAATTTTTTTAAAATTCATCTTTATTGTTGAATGTATTACAGATGTCCCCCCCCCTCTTTTTTCCCCATTGACCCCCTCTTCCCCAATTCTACCCCCCTCCTGCCTTCCCCACACTATTGTCGGTGTCCATTGGTTATGCATATATGCATAGAAGTTCTTTGGTTTATCTCATCCCACCCTCCCTCCCCCCTTCGCTTTGAGGTTCATCAGTCTAACAACCAATTTGTACTTCTTAATTCCTTCATCTTTTTCACCCATCCCCCCAGCCCCCACCCATCTGGCAAGCAACAAAATGTTCTCTGTATCCATGAGTCTGTTTCTGTTCTACTTGCTCATTTTGTTTGTAGATTCGATTGTTGGTAGATATATATTAATTGACATTTTATTGTTCATATTTTTGTTCTTCGCCTTTAAGAAGACCCTTCAACATTTCATATAATACTGGTTTGGTGGTGATGAATTCCTTTAGCTTTTTCTTGTCTGGGAAACTCCTGATATGTCCATCGATTCTAAATGATAGCTTTGCAGGATAGAGTAATCTTGGTTGTAGGTCATTGCTTTTCATCACCTTGAATATCTCTTGCCACTTCTTTTTGGCCTGCAAAGTTTCTTTTGAGAAATCAACTGACAGTCTTATGGGAGCTCCTTTGTAGGTAACGGACTGCTTTTCTCTCACTGCTTTTAAGATTCTCTCTTTGAATTTAACCTTTTGCATTTTGATGATGATGTGTCTTGGTGTGGACCTCTTTGGGTTCAACTTATTTGGGACTCTCTGTCCTTCCTGGACTTGTATGTCTGTTTCCTTCACCAAGTTAGGGAAGTTTTCTGTCATTATTGTTTCAAATAGTTTTTCAATTTCTTGCTCTCTCTCTTCTCCTTCAGGCACCCCTATGATGTGAATGTTGGCACGCTTGAAGTTGTCCCAGAGGCTCCTTACACTATCCTCATTTTTTTGGATTCTTTTTTCTTTTTGCTGTTCTGGTTGGGTGTTTTCTGCTTCCTTATATTCCAAATCGATGGTTTGCTTCTTGGCTTTACCTACTCTACTCTTGATTCCCTGTAAATTATTCTTTATTTCAGTTAGTGCATCCTTAATTTCTGACTGGCTCTTTTTTATGTTGTTGATGTTCTCACTAAGTTCCTCAGAGGTCTCCTTAAGTTCCTTGAAGGTCTCACTAAGTCCCTTGGATGTCTCACCAAGTTCCCTGAGCAACCTTATAACCTGTGTTTTGAACTCTGCATCTGATTGATTGCTTATCTCCATTTTGTTTAGTTCTTTTCCTGGAGTTTTGTTCTTTTCTTGCATTTGGGACATGTTTCTTTGTCTCCTCATTTTGGCTGCTTCCCTGTGATTGTTTCTATGTATTAGGCAGAGTTGCTATGCCTCCTAGGCTTTGTAGGGTGTCCTACTATTGTAGGTGTCCTGTAGGATCCAATGGCACAATCTCCCTGATCACCCCAGCTGGGCCTTCGCGGTGCACCCCTAGTGTGGACTGTACACCCTTCTGTTGTAATTGAGTCTTGATTGCTGTTGGCATGTCAATGGGAGGGGTTTACTCAGGCTGATCAGCTACAAGAACTGGCTGTGCCCACTGACCACTGGCCTCTGACTACCTTGGAGAATCAGCTGTGTAGGGGCCCACCACACAGAGCAAGACTTACTTCAGCAGGGCTCTGGTACCCACTGAGTCCACTCATTGAGTGTGCCACTTGTGGAGGTGCTTGGGTGGTCTTGTTTTGATGTTGTCTGAAGCTGTCCACCAGGTGTGCTGGCTCTGGGGCAAGGTCAGCCACTGCCTGTGTTCTACCTGGGGCCACCCGGCATAAACTACAAAGTGATCTGCAGATGGCTGCTTCTTGTGCTGGGCTTGGAGGTGTCCAGGAAAAGCCAAGTTGTGAACCAAGGCTGGCTGTTTCTAGTGCCAGGCCTGGGGCCACTTAACAAGAGGTGTGGGGCTCGCTGAGACCAAATGCTGCTTGTTTGAGAGATTTTAGGAAACTCTGAAGCAGGATCAAAGACAGGCCAATCCTATGGTAAAGGCTTTGGAAACAGCTTGGGTGGGACCAAAAGTTGGGTGGGGCAGGGACTCAGGGAATCACCGGGGCGGGGCCAACAGTGTGAGCCAGGTTGCTGGAGTCCCAGATATGGTGGCTGTCTGCCTGCCCTGTGGGGGAAGGGCTCACAAAAGGAACAATGGCCTCCACCAGCACATCTGTCCAGGAGAAAGCTGCCCCTCCACCCCTTGTCCGGAGGCCGAACAGCTCAGTTCTTCCCTGTTCTCTGGTGCCCCTCAAGCTGCCTCCCCTCAGAGCTCAGAGGGAGGAGGTCTGAGTAAGTCCAGCACGGGCCCTTTACGAGGAACTGCATGGGGCTCCCACAGCTGCAGCCTCCCTCTGCCTCAGTTCCCGCTGTTTTTTTGTTTTTTGTTTTTTATCCTCACCCGAGGACATTTTTTCATTTTTTGTTCAGATAGAGTGGGAGGGAGAGAGAGGAAGAGAGAGAGAAACATCGCCGTGAAAGTGACACATCGAGTGGCTGCCACCAGCACGACCAACCAGGGCCGGGGACAAACTGCAACTGAAGTACATGCCCTTAGCGGGAACCGAACCCGGGTCTCTCTGGACCACAGGCCGACGCTCTAACCTCTGAGCCAAACCGGCCAGGGCCCCGCTGTTTTTTTACAGCCAGAAGTTATGGGGACTTTTCTTCCTGGCACTGGGACCCTGAGCTGGGTGCCTGGTGTGGGACGGGGACTCACTCCTCAGGGAGGAACTTCACAGCCCAGGTGTCCCTCCTGATTTTTATCCACCACACACGGGTGTGGGACCAGCCCGTCCCCTCCGCCCCTCCTACCAGTCTTGATGTGGCTGCTGCTTTAATTTCGTAGTTGTAGGACTTCAATTCAGCTCGATGTCAGGCGGTTCTGAATGATGGTTGTGTTGTA
The DNA here is from genome assembly GCA_030848825.1 of Tadarida brasiliensis. Taxonomy (NCBI): domain Eukaryota; kingdom Metazoa; phylum Chordata; class Mammalia; order Chiroptera; family Molossidae; genus Tadarida; species Tadarida brasiliensis. The sequence continues at coordinate 26,967,896 of CM061257.1, read as the reverse complement.
GTTTTGTTGTAATTTTGATGTGGTTGCGGGAGGACGTGATACTGCGTTTACCTACACTGCCGAAGTCTTGACCAGAAGTCTTCTCACATGGAAATTTAAAAAAAAATCACTTTTTGAAGCAAGGTTAAAAATATCAATGGAAAATAATTTGAGCACCAGACTTCTCTGAAAACCAATTTGTCAAAAAAGACACAATTAGCACCAATTTTACATTAGCACATGAATGGTCTTTCCTCTTTATGAATGAGTTTAAGCAAAACTTTGACCTTGACCCCTCCCTCTTTCCATTCACTGTCACTTTTGATAGTGGAACTGATCAAAAAGCAAGAAGGAAAGTAAACCACCTGAAATACACCCAGACCAGCACTCCCACTTCCATGACTACAAAGATAAGCATTTTGACTCAGTCAATAATGATCTGGGGATTATTAACACCACCTCATTCGTTTCAATAGTGAGTTGACTGTAGCAAAATACAGAGTCACAAAGATATGACACTATTTTAATACTGGCTTATCAATTAACCCACAGTCCCTATTCTACATATAAGTAGGAGGAATTAGGTTTATACTTATCATGTAGTATAATTTCAGTGGGTTTCAGTAGATGGCAGAAAAGAGCTCTGCTCCCAGCAGTAAGTCTGGTGACCTGAGAAAGAAATATTTGAGGAAGTACTTGAATTTCCGTCAGATTGCTAAGGAGGCAGAAAGGCAGATTCTTTTGGTAAGTGATATATATATATATATTTAAAACTCTATAAAAGAAAAGAATGGTATAACCAGTTATTGGACACAAAAATCTCAGTCTCTAGGATTAAGTCCTGGGTGTTTTTCTAAGTTGGTTATTTCTGATATGTCCATACTGTGGTTTGAATTAGCATTTGTTTTTCAGTTCCTTGTCCTAAGTCAGAGAACATGTTGTTGTTTTTTGAGTTGAGAGATGAGAATTTGAGTCACACGCATTTTCTCATAATCCTCTTTTTTTTGTTGTTGTGAATTGCCACCCAAGGATATTTTTCCATAGATTTTTAAGAGAGGGTGGTGGGGAGGGAGGGAGGGAAGGAGACACATTGATTGGTTGCCTCCTTCACGACCCTGGGGGGTCGGGGATTGAACCTGCAACCCATGTACATGCCCTTGATGGGGAATTGAACCCTTGACCCTTTGGTCCGCAGGCCGACACTGTAATCACTGAGCCAAACCAGTCAGGGCTTCTCATGATTTTCTTACAGAGCTGCTAGTTGTGGACTTCGGGTGGCATTGCTCTTCATCCCGTCCCTCTCTATCCATCTCTTTGTAGTGAGAATGCTGAGGAAAATGAGACATAAGGATAATTAATCCTGGAGGCAGTGCTGCCGTACAACTCTTGTTTTTATGCGTAGGTTTATTTTCGTTTTCTCTGGGCTGTTCCCAGAAGCTATTCTTCTCTGTTTACTCAGACCACTGAAACTGTTCTGCGGTGCTCCTAGTCAGGTGGAATTGTAGGTTTAGAAAATGTTTCCCAGGCTTCACCCAACTTGATCAAAAGAGTTGAAGGTGAAAAAAGCAAAAGTTCACAAAACCACATAGGAAACAAAGCAGCAAAGCTCTTGAGCTGGTTCCAATCTTTTCAACCTGTGGTTAATAGCTAGCTGGCCTGGCGCAGAGAAGACTGACTCAGTATTTATGAATTGAACTCAATGGACTAGCTAAACTGTGTGGGTATCATCTATTAAGACAAGTCAAAGTCCTGATTTGATGCTCCCACAGTCTCTAAACAAAGGCAATTCAAATGTATTGATGCTTCATGTCATATACTGGGAGGCTAAACTTACCATAATCATGGAAATTGACATGGACATATCTTACTTTTATACTTTCAAATTAAAGCATCCTTTTACTAATCAACTTAGCAAATAATCATTCTATTTGGTGGTAAAATAGTTTTGAGGTTCTAATGTATATGAGATTCAGTGCTAGTTACTTTGAGTAAAAAATATTGATTTTCACAGATTGAGCAAGTTTGGTATATAAAATCTAAAGATCCTTTAATTACCTAAAACTGTTTCTCATATGTACAGTAATTTGATTCCTTAATTACAGAAATAAAGATGGTTTCACCAACTGAGTACTTCAAATTAATGATGATAATTAAAAGGGCAAAATGGAAGTTGGGCAAGTAGAAGATAGTTGAGTCAATTAATTTTGCTACATATAAAGCTAAAGTCATTAAATGCTTGGGGACAGACAGTTTTATAAGTTTAAATCTTTGTGGTGATTGCTGTTGTTAAGGAAAAGAGGACACCTCTGCTTGTGATGGGTTCACTGTGCACTAAGCCCTCATGTCCACACATGAGGTCCTGTCTCTGACCCTTATCTCTCTGGTTACTCTCTGTATGCCACACCGCCTGACTGTACAGATTACTGCTTCCTTGAATACTGGAGTTGGCCAGAAGGTAGAAAGATCCCCAGACTTGAATTCAAGCTTAGGAATAAGTAAGGAACCCCATTTGAGCCTTAAGCCCAAACCACTTTTACTTTGACTTACTTTTACCAGATAGTTCTGTTTTGAGATATTAGGCACTGGCCCAGGCAATAATTGAGTATTATTTTGATTTTCATTTAAGCACTTGTCTTTGTGTGAGTATCTCTTTCAGGAAGCCAGGAGGAAGAATTGGGAAAATTCTGGACTTTCAGCCAAATACAACCAATGCCATAAAAACGCCACAGTTACCTTTAACATGCATTTTAATGTGTGTGTCCCCTTCCCTGCAGAGTCTTCATGAGTGGTAATGGAGGGGGTGGTACTGGGCACTCTCCTATATTATGAGAAATCAGGATAACAAAGGATCATTGGGCACCTCTACAAAAAGGTAAATCCAAGCAATGTTTCCAAAACCAGATACATCTGCACATCTAACTTGGGGAACTTTTGCAATGCAGGGTTGTTTCTGGGACTTGAAGTATAGTCATTCTTCAGTATCCACAGGGGATAGTTCCAGGACCCCCCTTGTATACCAAAATCCTTGGACGCCCAAGTCTCTTACATAAAATGGCATAGTATTTGCATATAATCTAAGCATATCCTCCATATACTTTAAATAATCTTTATTCCTAGTACAGTACATATACTACGTAAATAGTTGTTATATTGTTGAGGGAATAATGACAAGAAGAAAAGTTTATACATGTTCAGTAGAGATGCAACCATCTTAGACTTAAGAACATAGTACACATTAGCAATAATATAACATTATTTTTTTAAGAATATTTTTGATCTATGGTTGGTTGACTCTGTAGATGCAGAATCCAGGGATACAGAGGGCTGACTGTATTTAGGTCTTCTGTGCCCATGGAGGGATGTGAGGGGGTATGTGAAGAGGAATGTGATGCTTTGCTGATACTAATGGCTTGCTTGTCAAATGCAGTTTAGGGGATTTTAAATAAGATCCTTGCAAGATCTGTGTAGCCATGTAGCACCAGCTCAAAGTGTCTCTGTAGGTGAGGGGTGTATCCCTAGGGTTCATCCCAACACAAGTCCCTCTGGTCTCATGTGCCATTGGAATGGTGGTAACAAAATAGTATCTGAGTTATAGTGGGTTGTTAACTAGTACAAGCATAACCTAGAACAAAACACTTCATAGTGAATAAATATACATTGGATGAATGAATTTTAAAAGTTTTCTGAATAAGAGAGGAGGAAACTTCTTCCATCCTCAAAACCTTTCACTGTTCATTGCCCCTCATCACTCTCAGAATAGAATCCCAACTCCTGGCCATGATCTATGACCTTGGCCCTGTCTCCTCTCATCCTCACTCACTCTATGCTAACATTGACCTCTTCACCGTGCTTTAGATAAGTCAGCCTCACTTCCATTTCAGGACCTTTCCACTTGCCTTTTCCTTCACCAGAAATGCTTTCCCCCAAGATCTTCCCATAGATTGCCCATTCACTTCATTCTGGTTTGTACCCCAGTGCTATCTTTTCAGAGAAGCCCTCTCTGACTAATTAATGTAAAAAGACCACCTCACCCGGCCAGTGTGGCTCAGTGGACTGAGCATCGTCCCATGGACTGAGAGGTCCTGGTTCTATTCCTGGTCAGGACACATGCCTGGGTTTCGGGCTCAATCCCCAGTAGGGGCATGCAGGAGGCAGCCGATTGATGTTTCTCTCTCATATCGATGTTTCTATCTCTCTCTTCCTTCCTCTCTCTCTAAAAAAAATCAATAAAAACATATTAAAAAATAAAATAAAAATAAAAAACCACCTCCAATCACTGTTATGTGCCTGCCATTATCCTTTTTTCCCCACTTGTAAGGCAGTTTTAATTAATTAAGTAAGTAAGTAATTATTTTTCTCTCTTCTACCCCCCTCCCCTGCAATCACCACACTGTTGCCCATGTCCATGAGTCCTCTCTCTGTTTTTTCTTTTTTGCTCTATCCCTTCACCCACAACACTCCTCCCCCACACACCAGAGCTGTCAGCCTGCTCTCTATCTATGAGTCTGTCTTCATGTTGCTTTGTAGTACAGTTTGTTCATTAGATTCCACATATGAGTACAATCATATGGTACTTGTCTTTCTCTTACTGGCATATTTCACCTAGTATAATGTTTTCCAGGTACATCCATGCTGTTGAAAAGGGTATAATTTCTTCCTTTTTACACCTGCCATTATTCTTGGTTAATTACCTTGTTTTATTTTTCTATATAGCACTTATCACTACATGAAATTGCATTTAGTCATTTATTTGTTTACTTTCTGTCTTCCCACTAGATAATATGCTCCTTGATAATTAGAATTTTACCTTGTTCACTGTTTTATCTCCAGTTCTTAAAAGATGACCAATAGGTTGTCAATAAAAATACTGATTGAATAAATAAATTGATTTTCTGAGAGACCATTCACTATGATCTAATTACCTTTTGAATAAGAGCAAAGTTAGGCACCAAACTATGTGTAGATTTTAAAAAAAGGTAATGTAAAAAGGGTCTGAATTCAACCATATGAGAAGAAAACACTTAAGAAAGCCATCGGAAAATATATGTCAAAGGTACAAAGTACACCAGCTGTGTATACCTAGCTTGAATTCTAAGTGACGTGGAAAAGGTTAGGGTCAGAGGACTTTGTGACTATGTAAAACCATCGGTGTTAGTTTCCTATGGCTGCTGTAACAAATTACCATAAACTTGGTAGCTTAAAGAACAAAAATTTATTTTCTCATGGTTCTAGAGACCAGAAGTCTAAAATCAAGGTGTCAGCAGGGCTGTACTCTCTCCAGGGCCTCTTCCAGCTTCTGGTGGCTATCATCATTCCTTGCCTTGTGGCTGTATCACTCCAACTTCTGTCTCTGTCTTCATATGGCCCTTTCTTCTGTGTCTCTGTTCTGTCCCCATCAACTATCCCTCTGCCTTTCTCTTATGAGGACACGTCATTGGATTTAAGGAACCCCTGGATAATCTAGGATGATCTTCTCATCTCAAGGTCCTTAATTTTTCTGCAAAGACCGTTTTTTCCAAATAAGGTAACATTCACAGTTTCTAGAGATTATGACATGTTTAGGAGGTGGACATACCTACTGGGGGAGAGGGAGGGGGAGTGGCACCATTCAAGCCATTACACTTTAGAGGTAGTATAATTATGTATCAATATGTGTATCTACCAGGTTTTAGGTTATTTGACTCCAAAGAATGTAGCCTTCATGTTATGAGTCTCTAGTAAAAAAATGTTTAATGTCAGCCATGCCTAATTTAATGCAATCATTTAATGTGGATTTTTCCCCCCCTAGGCTCTGTATCTGTATCAAGATTCTCTGAAGAATAGCAACTATTCTTAGGAATGTCTAGTACTACAAAATGACTAAAACTAATTCTACCATCTTCCATTTTGCCATCATCTTCATGTTAATTCTTGAGATCAAAATCCAACTATCCGACGAAAGTGAAATTTTAGTTGACAGATCAAAGAGAGGTCTCATTCATGTTCCAAAAGACCTATCCCTGGAAACAACAATCTTAGATATATCACAAAATGACATATCTGAGCTTCGGACATCTGACATCCTATCACTATCAAAGCTGAGGATTTTGAGAATTTCTCATAATAGAATTCAGTATCTTGACATGAGTGTTTTCAAATTTAACCAGGAATTGGAATACTTGGATTTGTCCCACAACAAGTTGGAGAAGATTTCTTGCCACCCTACTGTGAACCTCAAGCACTTAGACCTCTCATTTAATGCATTTGATGCCCTGCCTATTTGCAAAGAGTTTGGCAACATGTCTCAACTAGAATTTCTGGGTTTGAGTGCCACACAGTTACAAAAATCTAGTGTGCTGCCAATTGCTCATTTGCATATCAATAAGGTTTTACTGGTCTTAGGAGACCTTTATGGGGAAAAAGAAGACCCTGAGAGCCTTCAAGACCTTAACACAGAGAGTTTGCACATTGTTTTCCCCACAGGAAAGGAATTCCACTTTATTTTGGATGTGTCAGTCAGCACTGCAGTAAGTCTGGAACTGTCTAATATCAAATGTGTGCTAGATGATAATGGATGTTCTTATTTCTTAAATGTTCTGTCAAAACTTCAAAAGAATTCAAGATTATCAAGTCTTACTTTAAACAACATTGAAACAACTTGGAATTCTATCATTATGATATTACAGTTGGTTTGGCATACAAGCATAGAATATTTCTCAATTGTAAATGTGAAACTACAAGGTCACCTTCAGGTCAGAGATTTTAATTATTCTAACACTTCACTGAAGGCCTTGTCTTTATACCAAGTTGTCAGTAATGTGTTCAGTTTGCCACAAAGTTACATCTATAAAATCTTTTCAAATATGAACATCCAGAATTTCACAGTGTCTGGTACACAAATGGTCCACATGGTTTGCCCATCCCAAATGAGCCCATTTCTGCATTTGGATTTTTCCAATAATCTCTTAACAGACATGGTTTTTAACAATTGTGGAAACTTGACTAGGTTGGAGACACTTAGTTTACGAAAGAATGAACTAAAAAACCTTGCAAATATGGTTCATATGACCAAGGAGATGAAGTCTCTAAAACAATTAGATATTAGCCAGAATTCTCTAAGCTATGATGAAAATGAAGGATATTGCTCTTGGACTATAAGTTTATTAAGTTTAAATATGTCTTCAAATATACTCACTGACTCTGTTTTCAGATGTTTACCTCCCAGGGTCAAGGTTCTTGATCTTCACAATAATAGAATAATGACTATCCCTGAAGATGTCACCAGTCTGGAAGCTTTGCAAGAACTCAATGTTGCTTCCAATTCTTTAGCCCACCTTCCTGGATGTGGTACCTTTAGCAGCCTCTCTGTATTGATCATTGACTATAATTCAATTTCCAACCCATCGGCTCATTTCTTCCAGAGCTGCCAGAAGATTAGGTCTATAAATGCAGGGAATAATCCATTCCAATGTACATGTGAGCTAAGAGAATTTATTCAAAGTATAGGCCAAGTATCAAGTGAAGTGGTAGAGGGTTGGCCTGACTCTTATAAGTGTGACTATCCAGAAAGTTATAAGGGAACCCTACTAAAGGACTTTCATGTGTCTCCATTATCGTGCAACACAGCTCTGCTGATTGTTACCATTGGGATCACTGGGCTGGTGTTGGCTGTTGCTGTGACTGTCCTCTGTATCTATTTTGATCTGCCCTGGTATCTCAGGATGGTGTGTCAGTGGACCCAGACCCGGCATAGGGCCAGGAACATATCTTTAAACAAACTCCAAAGAACTTTTCAGTTCCATGCCTTTATTTCATATAGTGGACACGATTCTGCCTGGGTGAAGAATGAATTACTACCAAACCTAGAAAAAGAAGGTATACGGATATGTCTCCATGAGAGAAACTTTGTTCCTGGCAAGAGCATTGTGGAAAATATCATTAACTGTATTGAGAAAAGTTACAAATCCATCTTTGTTTTGTCTCCCAACTTTGTTCAGAGTGAGTGGTGCCATTATGAACTCTACTTTGCCCACCACAATCTCTTTCATGAAGGATCTAATAACTTAATCCTGATCTTGCTGGAGCCCATTCCAAACTATTCCATTCCTAAGAGCTATCACAAACTCAAAACTCTCATGGCACAGAGGACTTACTTGGAATGGCCCAAGGAGAAGAGCAAACATGGACTTTTTTGGGCTAACCTAAGAGCATCTATTTGTATTAAGTTGATGGACCAAACAAAAGAAATAGAGCACACATACATCTAAATATACTCCCCTTTTCACTGTTCCTGCTTTTGGAAGTTCTGACAGTGCCTTTATTTTGCATCAATACACATCTAAACATAATTTTGAATTTATAAAATACATAAAAATGTGTATTTTCTGATCCCAGTTCACCATTTATTCATGGTAATAAAAATAAATGAAATGAGCCTGGCTGGTGTGGCTCAGTGATTGAGCGTCAACCCATGCACCAAGATGTCACCAGTTCAATTTCTGGTCAGGGCACATACCCAGGTTGTGGGCCTGATCCTCAGTGGGGGGCATGCAGGAGACAGCCAATGGATGTTCTCTCTCATCAGTGTTTCTATCTCTCTCTCCCTCTCCCTTTTTCTCTCTCTAAAATCAATAAAGAAAAAATTTAAAAAATGAAATGATATACTTTTGATATAAACAGTTATTTTCTAACATGTGAAGGATTCACTTGTTTCTTGGGTAGGACTGAATTTATATAATTTATCATGTAATCAAGAGAAGCATCTGTTGCCCTTGCCAGTTTGAGCATTGTGGTTAGAGCATTGTGGGTTCAATTCCCAGTCAAGGGCACGTACCTGGGTTGCAGGTTCCCGGCTCCACTGGGGTCATGCAGGAGGCAACCAATTAATGTGTCTCTCTCACATCGATATTTCTCTCTCTCTCCCTCCCTTCCACTGTCTCTAAAAAAATCAATGGAAAATTATCCTCAGGTAAGGATTAACAAGAAAATAAATAAATAAATAGATTGAGTGAAGAAAATCTTAGAAATAATGTTTTTTTTTCACTGGGCCTTGAAGGAAGATGTTAACTTTGGCTTTTTTAATGTGTGATGAACAATAGAAAGGTCATTCTAAGTAGAGAGATGAAGAGAAAAAAAAAAGACAGAAATATCCAGGCCTATTCTGAGACTGGTGTCTCAATTTGAGTGAATCATGAAGTTTATGAAAAATGATAGTGAAATATAAGCATGGAAAGTTAGATTAAGATCATATTGTCAAAGGTCTTGAAATTCAAGCTTTGGAGTTAGAACTTGGTGATATAGGAAAGTCATTATTTAAACTTTTTTTTCCCAATCCTCACCTGAGGATATTTTTCCATTTGTCTTTATATAGAATGTGAGGGAAAGAGAGAGCGACACACTGATGTGAGAGAGACACATCAATTGGTTGTCTCCCACAAGACCCCGACCAGGGCCAGGAACAAACCACAGCCAAGGTACATGCACCTCTGGCCAAAACTGAACCCACGACTCTTTGGTCTGTGGGCCGACGTTCTAACCACTGAGCAAAACTGGCCAGGGCCATTATTTGAACTTTTATAAGGAATAATAGTGGATAACAAATTGCAACCATGAAACATGTGCTAAAAATATATGAAAGCACTTGTTGTGTAATAGAAGTTGCAAGCAGAACTAGATTTTCCTGTTTCCTCCAGGAGGATTTTACTTCCTGTATTGAACTTCTAGATTTCATAACCAAGTTTTAGTTGCTCAGCACCACTTGTGTGTTAGTTTGCTAGGGCTGATATACCAAAGTACTGCAATTTAAGTGGCCAAAACAACAGAAATCTATTGGCTCACAGTTCTGGAGGCTAGAAGTCCAGTATCAAGGTGTTGGCAGGACTGCTTCCTTTTGAATGGAGGGAAGACCTGTTTCAGGCCTCTTCTCCTTAGTTTATAGAGGGCTGTCTTTCCCTGTATCTCTCTCTTTCTTTTAATCCTCACCCGAAGATTTTTTTTATTGATTTTAGAGAGAGGGAAGGGGGAGACAGAGAGAGAGAGAGAGAGAAAGAGAGAGAGAGAGAGAGAGGGAGAGAGAGAGAGAGAGAGAGAGAGAGAGAGAGAGAGAGAGAGAGAGAGAGAGAGAAACAGTGATGTGAGAGAGAAACATTGATCAGTTGCCTCCTGTATGCACCCTGACCAGGGATTAAACCTGCAGCCTAGATTTGTGTCCTGACCAGGAATTGAAGCTGAAACCTTTTGGTGTACAGGACAATGCACCCAACAACCAAGCCACCCAGCCAGGGCTTTCCCTGTATCTCTTTATACCATCTTCCCTCTATGCCTGTCTGTCTCCAAATTTCCCTTTCTTATAAGGACACCAATAATTGGATTAGGGCCCACCCTAATGACCTAATCATAACTAATAACATCCACAATGATTCTATTTCCCAATAAGGTCACACTCTGAGGTACTGGGCTTAGGACTTCAACAAATGAATTTTGGGGGACAGAGTTCAATTCATTACATCTTGCAAGTCTAAAAAATATTCTTAAATGAAGGCATAAAGTCAATTAAAATTTACCTAACAAACTCAAGATTTTGAGAAGTTAGATTAATCCTACATATAAATATCTAATCTCAGAGGTGGTTTTAAGAAGGTGGAAGGAAATTGAACTTGTGTTGGTGGAGTCCCCTGCCAAAGAGTTCCAAGTTGGGAGATGGTGTGTCATTATTTTCTCTTACTGTTATTTATCATTAAACTAGAGGAGCTTTATTGAATTAACACATGCTCCATACTAAACTGTAAGCTAGCCTGCAGTGGTTTTGAGAGAAAGGAGCCTCAGTCCTTTCCTTCTACCTAGTGGGCAGCCTTGAATTGTGTGACTTTCCTACCTGCCTGGATCAGGAACCTAGACATAAAAGACATAAAATAGGCCATTAGACTGTCAGGTAGTCCATGGGTCCTGTGCCAAATAGAGACACTCCCTTTTGGATGGTGAAACAAGGATCCAATCAGATTTCTTATCTTGGGGGAAATACCCTCCGGATGAGTCTCTGTCCTGCCCATAAGCCATGACACTAAGAAAAGGCCACAGAAGCAAAGGCAGCAATAGAGAGAACCTGAGAGTAGAAAGAGAAGTAGATTGAGAAAGAGGAAGAGTCAAAGAGAAGTCAAATCATAACCAGAATAGAGAGGTGCAACAAGATGGCCATTGTGGCAGCCATTGTTCCAGGGCTCTGGGAGGATGGGCAGTGTGCCACTGTGAGGCTCCCTTACTTCTTGTAGTATGTCTAAAATAAGTCTCCATCCACTTGACATGACCCAATGCTCTCTGTTCATTGCAATTTATTATATATATGAAGGAAGAAATGTGGCAGGCAGAATCAAGAGAAGGCACAAGGGGGGAAACATATGTGTGTGTGTGTGTGTGTGTGTGTGTGTGTGTGTGTGTGTGAGAGAGAGAGAGAATTATTATGGAAGATATCTCTAAAACTCAGAGTAAGAAGAGAGAAAGAAAAAAGGAATAGAAAAAGGAGAAAGAGGAAAGATTTTTGAAGGGAATGAAAAAATTCCATCTCAAAGTTATCAACACATATGATTCTGAGCTTACTATTCTTATTTCTAACTGCAAATAAACTTCAAATAAGGATTTAAAAATTTCAGAAATTGCAAATGAAGGCAGAGGGAATAGTACATAAGCTTTGGTGCACCTGGAGTAGTGAAAACATTGTAGGCTTTGGAGCCAGACAGATTCGGTTTTGAATCATAATTCCATCTCTCACTGGATGATGATCTTGGGAAAGTTTCTTGTTCTCTCTGAACTAGTTTTATTAACTGTCAAATGGGAATTATATAACTTCTGGGTAGTCTGTGGTGAGGATTAGCCAATATCTTGTTTGTAATACTCCCTGCATTTAGGAAGTAAATGCAAGCTACGGTGGTGATGATGATGATGACCCAGAATATGACTTTCTAACTTGGCTCAACTTGTTTTTGGTAAATAAATTTGAAAAGAGGAAAAGAAAATGTCTCCATTCACTGACAGTGTAAAGTGTTTAAACATGCTAGGCTCTGGGAAAAGGAAGATTATGTTTTTGGACACCAAAATCCCTGAGATTATTTTTCCTCCAGAGGGCAATATGGAATGTGAATGATTATAGTCTTTTGAGAATTTCTGAGGTAAAAGAGATTTTAGAGCTTAGTTCATCCAACTAGGATTACCCTCTCCAACATTCTTGATGGGTGTGCATCAGGCTTCCCGAATATATGTCTGTATACATTTCGGTGGGTAGTAGGCTATTTTTTAATACAGTTATTTATGGCATGGTTTTCCCCTAAAATATATGTAGAAATACATGTATTACATTTTATTTTAAAAAATATTATTGTAAAAAATTTCTTGTTTTAACAATGCACCCCACCCCACTCCCAATTTCATACTTGCATAAACCAATTTTATCATTCATTTAAAAATTGACCATTCCTGCTATGGACAAATCCATTTGGAAATTTTCATCTTCTCTAATAATTTCCAGCAGTGTCACCCAAATCTGAAGTCAAGTATAAATAAAAGTTCAAGAAGTGTTGCTTTGAAAAAATTGATCTGTACTCTGCAGTCTATATAAATAATGCCATGCTTGTTTTACCACTTTATTTCAAGACAATGGCTCTATCTAACCCCTGCCCACTCACTCTCTTCCAGTCAGATTACAGGCCATCTCACCCAATTTGATGGGTGGGATAACTGATCTGAACCTTAAAGTAAGGTACCATGAAAGTGCTCTAAGATGCTGTGGGAAACATATGGCAGGTCTGCAAAATATTAAACATAGAATTGCTATGTGACCCAGCAATTCCACTTCTAAGCATATACCCCAAAGAATTGAAAGCAGAGACTTGAGCAGATAGTCATATCTGTTCATAGCAGCATTATTCACAATAGTCAAAAGGTAAATTCAATCCAAATGTCCACTGATGGGTGAATGGATAAACAACATGAGGAATATACACAGAGTGGAATAATATTCAGCCTTAAAAAGGAAGAAAATTCTGATTTCCTTCATGCTACAACATAAAAGAACCTTAAAAATATTATGCTAAATGAAATAAACCAGTTACAAAAGGACAAATACTGTATGATTCTACTGATATAAGGTAAGTAGGGATGTCAAATTTATAGAGACAGCAAGTAGAATATTGCTTACCAGGGGCTGCGATGCAGGGGAAATGAGTTATTGTTTAATGGGTATGGAGTTTCAGTTTGGATGATGAAAAAGATCTGGGGATTGATGGTGGTGATGGTTGCACAACAATGTGAATGTACTTGCTGGCACTACACTTAAAAATGGTTAAAATGGGAGATTCCAAAATGGCGGTGGAGTGAATGGAAGCTACAAAGATGATCTCCCAGGACCAAACCGGAATTATAATTAAAATAAAGACAAATCATCAGGAAAAAGCAACAGAAAAGCAGCTTGAGAGGACCATATAACCAGGGACATTGAATCGAGCCTGGTAGGTCTGTGGAGTCATGAGAGGGGGGCTGGGAGCCCACGGACAGCAGTGGTCTTAGCTGTGAGGAGCGCCCTCTGGGTTAAAATCCCAAGCTGGCTCCACAGCGCAGAGAGCTGGGACAGAGCACTAAATTAGCTACAGCCACTCACCTTGGGCTCTGACAGAGGGAGGGTGGACTGGACTGGAACTGTGTGGGGACACTCAGGATTTGGAGGGCACTCAGAGTTTTCGCTGAGCTGCGGCCATGTAGGACTGTGGCCATCTTGCTCCTTCCCAGAGCTCTGGGGAGAAGCAGCAGCTCATCCCTTGGAGATTCAACCCCACCCAGCTGGGTTAAAGAAATGAAAATTGAGGTTCAATAACAACCAGCATCTACCCCACCCTTGGGAAATTCTCTTACACTGAATACCTGAGGGAGTTCTTCATTCAACTGAGAACCCAAGGCTCTTCAAGTAACTAAGACTAATAGCCTCCAGGCAAAAAGCTAGAGAATAACTGAACCTTTCCTGGGCTTGCAAATCTACCCAGGAAAGTAAGACTTGACAGTGGTGTTTAAAGTGGGTCCTCCCACACTCATCCAAACCCAGTAGAGGGAGCCACAAACAGAAGAACACGAACACCCACAGGGAAAATTTGGCAGGCTCCAAAACCCATTGAGATGGTGTAACAAAGAAACAAATCCCAAATGAAAGAACAAGAGACCTCTACTGAAGATGAGAAAAATGAAATGCAGTTAAGCAAGTTATCAGAGGTAGCGTTCAGAGCCATGATCTTGAGGAAGCTCAACAGCATGAGTAAGGACATCAACACCATGAGTAAAGACATAAAAACATTGAAAATCAACCAATTGGAAATGAAAAACCACCAAGAAGAAATGAAGAATGACATAGCAGAAATAAAGAACACATTGGAAGGACTAAACAGCAGAGTAGAGGAAGCGGAGGATCGGATCAGTGAATTAGAAGACAGGGTAGAAGAAATCAACCAATCAGAAAACCAAAAGGAAAAAACAATAAAAAAACAGGAAGACAGCTTAAGAGAATTGTGGGACAACTGGAAACATAATAATATTCGCATCATAGGAGTCCCTGAAGAAGAAGAAAATGAGCAAGGGTTAGAGAATACATTTGAAGAAATAATGACAGAAAACTTCCCTAATTTGGTGAAGGAAGAAGGCATTCAACTTCAAGAAGCACAGAGATCCCCAAGTAAGAAAAACCCAAACAGGCCCACACCAAGACACATAGTAATTAAAATGTCAAAAATTAAAGACAAAGAGAGAATCCTAAAGGCAGCAAGAGATAAGCAACAGGTTACCTACAAAGGAAGTCCCATAAGGTTATCGGCTGACTTCTCAACAGAAACATTACAGGCCAGAAGAAAATGGCATGAAGTTATCATGGTCATGAAAAACAAGGATCTGAATCCAAGACTACTCTATCCAGCAAGGGTATCATTCAACATAGAAGGTCAAATAAAGAGCTTCTCAGACAAAAAAAAGGCTAAAGGAACACATTAGCACCAAACCAGCACTGCAAGAAATGTTGAAAGGACTGCTGTAATTAGTAGAAGAAATAGGGAGGAAAATATAACCATACTAAACAAAAATGGCAATAAATAAGTACATATCAATAATCACCTTAAATGTAAATGGATTGAATGCTCTGATAAAAAGACACAGAGTAGCTGATTGGATAAGAAAGCATGACTCACATATATGTTGTTTACAAGAGACCCACCTCACAAGACTGACATAGGTTGAAAGTGAAGGGATGGAAAAAAATCTTCCAAGCAAACGGAAAGGAAAAAAAAGCTGGGGTAGCAATACTCATATCTGATAAAATAAATTTCAAAATGCAGGCCATAACTAGAGACAAAGAAGGCCACTACATAATATTGAAAGGATCTATCCAATAGGAAGATATAACCTTGGTAAACATATATGTACCCAATATAGGAGCACCAAAATATATTAAAAATCTTCTGGAGGACTTCAAAGAAGAAATAGACAGCAATACAATCATAGCAGGAGACTTCAACACCCTGCTGACATCACTGGATAGATCCTCTAGACAAAAAAGTAACAAGGAAACAAAGACTCTAAATGAAGCACTAGATCAAATGGATTTAATATATATCTACAGAGAATTACACCCCCAAACTGCAGAATTCACATTCTTCTCAAGTGCACATGGGACATTCTCAAAGATAGACCACATGTTAGGACACAAACTAAGTCTCTACAAGTTCAAGAAGACTGAAATCATATCAAGCATCTTCTCAGATCACAATGGCATGAAACTAGAAATCAATTGCAACAAGAACATGCAAAGACATTTGAACACATGGAGGCTAAATAGCATGTTATTAAATAATGAATGGATTACCAGGGAGATCAAAGAAGAAATTTAAAAATTCCTGGAAACCAGTGAAAATGAACACACAACAACACAAAATCTATGGGATGCAGCGAAAGCAGTTCTGAGAGGGAAGTTCATAGCACTACAGGCCTACCTCAAGAAACAAGAAGAATTTCTAATTGACTTTCTAACCTCGCAACTTAAAGAACTAGAAAGCAAACAAAAAGAAAACCCCAGAGCAAGTAGAAGGAAGGAAATAGTAAAGATCAGAGCAGAAATAAATGACATAGAGATCAGAAAAACAATTCAAAGGATCAATGAAACAAAGAGCTGGTTTTTTGAAAAGATAAACAAGATTGATGGACCCTTAGCTAGACTCACCGAGAAACAAAGAGAGAGAACCCAAATACACAAAATCAGAAATGAAAGAGGAGAAGTAATAACTGACACCACAGAAATACAAAGAATTATTAACAAATAATATGAACAATTATACAGCAACAAATTAGACAATCTAAGCGAAATGGACAAATTTCTAGAAAAACGTAGTGTCCCAAAACTGAACCGGGAAGAGATAGAAAACATGAACAGACCAATAACAACTAAGGAAATTGAAGATGTAATCAAGACTCTCCCAGCAAACAAAAGCCCAGGCTCAGACGGCTTCACGGGGGAGTTTTACTGAACATTCAAAGAAGATCTAACACCCATTCTCCTCAAACTATTCCAAAAAATTCAAGAAGGAACACTTCCGAACTTGTTTTATGAGGCCGGCATAATTCTAATTCCAAAACCAGAAAAAAACACTACAAAGAAAGAAAACTATAGACCAATATCCCTGAAGAACACAGATGCCAAAATCCTTAACAAAATACTAGCAAATCGGATCCAGCAATACATCAAAAAAATTATTCACCATGACCAAGTGGGATTCATCCCAGGGATGCAAGGCTGGTACAATATTCACAAACCAATAAGTGTGATACACCACATAAACAAAATGAAAGATAAAAACCACATGATCATATCAATAGACGCTGAAAAAGCATTCGACAAAATCCAGCACCCATTTCTGATAAAAACGCTCAGCAATGTGGGAATAGAGGGATATATCTCGACATAATAAAGGCCATATATGAAAGACCTACAGCCAACATCATACTCAATGGGCAAAAACAAAAAGCATTTCCCTTAAGAACAGGAACAAGACAGGGATGCCCACTTTCGCCACTCTTATTTAACATAGTACTAGAAGTCTTAGCCACAGCAATCAGAAATGAAGAAAAAATAAAAGGGATCCAAATTGGAAAGGAGGAAGTGAAACTGTCATTATTCGCAGATGACATGATATTATACATAGAAAACCCTAAAGACTCCATCAAAAATCTACTAGACTTAATAAATGAATTTGGCAAAGTAGCAGGATACAAAATTAGCGTCAAGATATCGACAGCATTCTTATACACTAATGATGAACTCACAGAAAGAGAAACTAAAAAAGCAATCCCATTTACCATCGTGGCAAAAAAATTAAGATACCTAGGAATAAACTTAACCAAAGAAGTAAAGGACCTATTTGCAGAAAACTACAGGACATTGAAAAAAGAAATAGAGGAAGATATAAAAAAGTGGAAGCACATACCTTGTTCACGGATTGGAGGAATTAACATCATTAAAATGTCTATACTGCCCAAAGCAATCTATAGATTCAATGCAATCCCCATCAAAATACCAATGACATATTTCACAGAACTAGAACAAATACTTCAAAAGTTCATATGGAACCAAAAAGGACCTCGAATAGCCACAGCAATCTTGAAAAAATGAAACTAGACCATCAACTGACACCATACACAAGAATAAACTCAAAATGGATAAAAGACTTAAATGTGACTCATGCATCCATAAAAATCCTAGAAGAAAATGTAGGCAACAAAATTTCAGACATCGTATGCAGCAGAATTTTCACTGATACATCACCTAAGGCAACAGAAACAAAGGAAAAAATGAACACATGGCACTACATAAACTCAAAAGCTTCTGCACAGCAAAAGAAACAACCATCAAAACGGAAAGGGAACCCACTGTATGGGAGAGCATAATTGCCAATGATACATCAGATAAGGGGTTAATCTCCAAAATATATAGAGTGCTCATACAACTCAACAAAAGGAAGACAAAGAACCCAATTAAAAAATGGACAGAGGAGCTAAAGAGACATCTCTCCAAACAGAACATACAAATGGTCAAGAGACATATGAAGAAATGCTCAACATCACTAATCATCAGAGAGATGCAAATTAATACAATAATGAAGTATCACCTCACACCTGTCAGAATGGCCGCCATCAACAAATCATCAAACACCAAGTGTTGTTGAGGGTGTGAAGAAAAGGGGACTCTAGTATACTGCTGGTGGGAATGCAGACTGGTGCAGCCACTATGGAAAACATCATAGTGTTCCCTCAAAAAATTAAAAATTGAATTGCCATTTCACCCAGTGATGCCACTTCTAGGAAAATACCCTAAGAAGCCTGAAACACCAATCAGAAAGAATATATGTACCCCCATGTTCATATCAGCACTATTTACAATAGCTAAGATCTGGAAACATTCCAAGTGTCCATCAGTAGACGAATGGATAAAAAAGCAGTGGTACATATACACAATGGAGTACTGTGCAGCTGTAAGAAAGAAAGGTCTCTTATCCTTTGAGACGACATGAAGGGACCTGGAGAGTATTATCCTAAGTGAAACAAGCCAAGCAGAGAAAGACAAATATCACATGATCTCATTTATTTGTGAAATATAATGAACATAACAGTCTGAGGGACAGGGTAGACCCAGAGATGTGGAAGTAGGGTACACACTGACAATCCTCAGAAGAGGGGTTGGGGGGGAGGGAAGAGATAAACCACAGAACTTATATGCATGTACGCGTAACCAATAAATACGGACAACAAAGCTGGGGACGGGGTGGGAGGGATGGGGAGGAGGGTGTCAATGGGGAAAAAACGAGAAACATCTGTAATAAAAATGGTTAAAATGGTAAATTTTATGTATCTGTATTTTACTGCAATTTTTAAAAAAGTGCTCTAAGATTATAACAAATATATGCAACATGTAATACCAGGAGCATGCAGTAGAGGGCAAAGGAACTTAAGCTTCACAGTAAAGCTAGATTCAGTCACTCCTAGAGCCAATTCTGGCTCTGTCAATGATTCATCTACACCTGCCGCTCTGGTGGAGCCACTGCAGCCTGGGGATAAGAACTACTGGCTTTGTTTGTTGTAACACTCATAAAAAGGAAATGAGAGTTGCATGGGTCTTTCCTAAAGAAGAATTCATTTGAACTCATGTACACGAGAGAAAAGCAGCCTTATTCAGATTTTTAGTATTTATTATTTTGTCTATGTTAATCTGAAGTTTAATGATTAGTGAATGACCTTCGGGATATTGATCTGAGGAATTGTCTTGAAGATGCTTGAGGGTTTGAGTTTCCTTTCCCTGGTTGCTGATTAAACCTGGTCAGCCCTTCTACCTAGAGTGGATGGTCCGAGGCATTGTGGTGAGTTTTCTCCAGCTTTAATTTTCCTGTAATGCATGTTGGTGACATCTGCTCCTTGTTTATTTAAAGCATGTTTGTTGTTCCTTTACAGTTTAAAAGTTCTGCATTTATGCTGTATGTCCAAAAGTAGGAGCACAGCTGATGGATTTTTGTACAATGTAGATCTTGCTCAGGTTCCTTCAGAAGTCCAACATGATCAAGGATGGCTGTAGAGAATGATTAGTAGCATCTGGGCATTTGATTCCCAGAAGAACTCTCACAGACCACCTACATTAAGCCATGAATTAGAGTTCTGTGCACTTTCTGACTTTTATTTTAATTCTTGTGAATGTATAACTCTCTTAATGCATGTAGGCAAAGTTTCTCGAATGTTGTGACATCTAACAGAGTGTCCCATTGCAGCTGCCTACCACTTTTGAGAGAGGCATATGGGGTGGGAAGGGAGGAGGCCCTGATGGTGGAATCAACCTTGATAATTACATCCCAAACAACTTCATGTCAGGTTTCAAAATGCCTTCAGCTTGGGTTCTAGAGGGGATTAGACAGGTGTGGGTTCAAATCCGAGATCTATCACTTATTCACTGGGTTACTTTGGGTAAGTTATTTAACCTCTGGGTTTTAGCTACTTCATTTGTAAACTAGGGATAAAAATAGCCACCATTTTGTTGGGTTGTTGAGCAGACTGAACAAGGTAAGGTATGGGAAGCGGTTAGCTCCATGCCAGGCAGATAAAAACACTCAACAAATGTCAGTCATTCTTACTCTTATGTTGCAAATATCATTTTTTTGCATAATTTGGAAAAGAGAAGTTAGATGATGAATTATTCTTTGACAAACCACCAATAGTCAAGTGTCTTTTGCCTTGGACTTTTAAATCATAAGTTATTAAGAAAAGTCATTCTGTTTTTCACCTGCTTTCAGCATAGTAGTAATAGTAGTAGGAATATGATAATAATAAATAATACTTATTGGATGTATATTTAATGAAAAGTTTATGTCCTACATTAAAAAATATTTTAATGGTCCTGGCTGGTTTGGCTCAGCGGTTGGAGCTTTGGCCCTCAGACTAAAGACTCTTGGATTTGATTCCGGTCAAGGGCACGTTTGGTTAGAGTTTGGTCCCTGGCCCTGGTTGGGGTTGTGCAGGAGGCAACCAGTTGATGTGTCTCTCACATCCATGTTTCTCTCTCTCTCTCTCTCTCTCTCTCTCTCTCTCTCTCTCTCTCTCTCTCTCTTTCTCTCTCTCTTTCTCTCTCCCTCCCTCCCTCGTACTCTATCTGAAGATAAATGGAAAAATATCCTTGGGTGAGGATAAAATAAAATTAATGAAATGTCATAATGCATTGCCTGAAATAGGACCTTTTATTTTATTAGTAAGAGAAGTTTAAAAAGAGTTAGTTCCTCTCCCTTCTTTAGAATAAGTTCTAGATGAGGTTGTGGTATTGGACAGGGAGAAGAGGTGGGTAAAAATGGAAGCTATGGCATCTCAACTCAGGGGATTCCAGAGAAGACAACTGGCTTAGATTCTGCTGCATTTTTTCAAGGGCCATAGGTCCTAGATCTAGGAGCTTAAAGTAAGTTACCATAGATTGAAGTACTTTGTGAGATGATAATGTCAAAACACCTCCATCAGCTTAATGACTGTAACTGCCAGCGTCCTACCATGCCATAATGCAGCCTGAGACAAAAGGAAAATCAGTAATACAGATCCTGTCTCTATGAAAAATTTTGATATTTTGTTCATCATGAATTTCTGCATTAATTTTAATTTTAAAAAATATTTCATTAAAACATTATTTATCTTGATTAATAAGTTTCTTGATGTCCTTTAAAATTTGTTCCTGAAATCACCCTAGTTTTGGCCCTGATAACTGCTGCCATTTGTAATATGCTAGCGATGATTTATATATATCTCTTTTATGCCTCTTCATAAAACCTATTTTATAGATGAGAAGTTAGATAAATGGTCTAAGCTAACACAGCCAGTAGGTGGCTAAGATTGGACTTTAACACCGATCTATCAATCCTTAACACTAAACTCATTCTGTAACCATAATGACTGCATCATACCAGGAATTCACGGCACAAATTCATTCATTCAATGCATATTTTTCGAGAGCATATTATGTACCACTTGTGTTAAAAAATATAAAATTGAAATCATTTATTCATTCATGTATACATTTTAAAGGGTATTTACTGAGCATGTGCTATGTGCCAGGCAGCATTCTATGTGCTGGGGATATGGAAGTGAACAAGACTGTCAGCTCCCTTCTCTCATGGGCATGAGAGGTGGGGGAGATAATCAATCAATAAATAAGTGAGCAAAAGCTTTAGAGAGTGGTAAGCGCTCTGTTTTGAAGAGGAATAAAATAAGGTGATATGAACTAAGAGCAAGTTGACCACTTTAGACTAGGTAGTCAAGCCAGGTCTCTTAGAGGGGATACACTTTATTTTTTTTATTATTTTTTTTTATTTTTTATTTATTTTTTTTATCCTCACCCGAGGACATTTTTTTTTTTCATTTTCTGTTTAGATAGAATGGGAGGGAGAGAGAGGAAGAGAGAGAGAGAGAGAGAAACATCGACGTGAAAGGGACACATCGAGAGGCTGCCACCCGCACGACCAACCAGGGCCAGGGGCAAACTGCAACCGAGGTACATGCCCTTAGCGGGAACAAAACCTGGGTCTCTCTGGACCACAGGCTGATGCTCTAACCGCCGAGCCAAACCGGCCAGGGCAGAGGGGATACACTTTAAATGGAGATCTAAATGACAAGAAAAATCCAGCCAAGGAAGGATTGGGGGACGAGCATGCCAACCACAGGAAAAAAACTGGTGCAAAGGCCCTAAAGTTGGATGAAGTGTGGTGTGGCCAAAGAACAAAATTGGGGCAAATATGTGACTGGAGTGTAGAGGGCCAGGAGAAGAGTAATATGAAGTGAGATCCCAGAAGGAAGCCAGAGCAGCTCGTGAAGGGTGTTGTAGTCCAGTATCAGAGGTTTGGGTTTTATTCTAACTGTGAGAGTACATCAGTTAGGACATAGGCTGGATGCTGTAACAAAATACAGTGGCTTAAACAAGATAGTGCTCAACATAATAATTCAATCCATGTCCCTGTAAATAGTTGACATAAAACCTAAATTGGGTGACATTTGCAGACTTACTTATTAAGTTCCTTGGACTGTGTATTAGGAAATGTTAAAAAAATCAATATGACTTAGTATATATAATTTCATAGCAATTAATGTAGTATAACATAATTTGAAAACAAATTTACCTTGACTCATCCTAGAGTGGCTAAGAGCCCAGGCTCTGGGCTCACTATGAATTAACTCTGTGCGTGAGACAGTTAGAGGACCACCATCCTCCATATCTGTAGAGTGAATAGCGATAGCACTTACCTAATAAGGTGGTTGTTGTAAGGATCAATCTATATAAAGTTATATTACTTAGCTCAATGAGTGCTAGCTCTTGTTACCCCAAAAAACATCAAGTGGCCACCATCTCATTTGCATGATAGTCAATATGGAGTGGAGATGCTATCAGACTTGCTGAATAGACACAAATGTACAGATTCATCAAACAGAACAAGTTACTCAGGTCATCTTAAATGTGGGTAATGGATTAAAATGGTAACCAATTTATTTTGCTGGGTTTCTGAAATCTGGAAAATTACCGTGCATCATAAAGGCTCTCTCTTTATATTCATAATTGTTCTTATATTGATCATTGAATGCTGTACTAAATAGTATGTGAAAAGAAGATGATCAGGGACTCCCCGGGAAGGACTGGAAGAAATAACATGAAGGAAATATCTCAGTGGAAAGTTGAAAACCCTAGGCCAATTCCAGGCTAACATTTCCTCAATCCCACCCCCACCTAGGGCCTTTTATGTCCCTTTTCCACTGAACACAGCTTCTCAGAACAGTGGTATGCATAAATAGTAGAGAGAAGTCTTGCGGTACAGTGCCCTTCCTGTGGAGTGTGCCTTTTGTTCCTCCTGCTTGTCTGTGGGAGTGACCAGTCTGAGGTTAGACTGAGGGTCAAGGTGTAGTGGACACAGCAAGTTGAAGCAGGAAAACTCACACCACCGATAATTACCTTCCATTGGTGTTTTCGGAATGCCTGATGTGGGAGGCTGTAAAGTTGAAGAGTTTACTAAATTAACATTAGAATCTAACCACTTCTCACCACCTCCCCCACTGCCTTCTTTCTTGCATGAATTACTGGACAGTGTCCCAGGGGATCTTTCCTGCCAGCCTTGCGCTCTTCCAGTCATTTCCACCCGACAAGCAGAGGGCTCTTTAAAATGTACACCAGAGCCTGTGACTCCTCTACCCTAAATCCTCCACCGATGTCTTACTTCAATAAGAGCAAAATCTGGGGTCCTTACAAGATCCCCTTCAGTGCACTTCCCCAACTGCAGTCTAGCCATTCCTCACATTTTCCAAGCATGCTCCCATAGCAGGTCTTCGAACTGGTACTTGCTGTTCTCTCTCTGCAGAATATACTTTCCCCAGAAGCAAGTGTCCCGCTCCCTCACTCCCTTTAAGTCTCCTCATGAAGGCCACCATATCAGAAGGACATTTTTGACCACCCTACACAAAATATCACTTCCCAGTCACTCTCTATCCCCTTTATCTTAAAGTTATTTTTCCTTCTAGTCCTTATCACTACCTCAGATATAAATTTATTATTTTGTTCATAGTCTCTATTTTCTTACCCCTTACTGGAATGTAAGTTGTGTAGGAACAGAAATTCTATCTGTTGTATTCACTGCTATATCCCCAGTACCTGGAAAAGTTTCTGGCAGAGTAGGTACTTAATACATACCTTGAACAATGAATACTGTGAACGTCTTCATTCTCCAACCACCTCTGTTCTTTGATCAAACAACTTGGAGACTGACTCTTCTCAAAGTCCTCAAAATTCTGCATCCATGAGTTCCCTCATCTGTAAAATGCAAGAAATGATACTTCCCTCATAGAGTTTTGTGATAAATAAGTGAGATAATATGTATGAAGGGTTCAGTATATATCTTGGCACATAGAAAACCTCCAAGAAATGGGAAATGTTTTTATCATTATTATTATTGTTTCACAGTGATACAGATTGCTTTTGCACCAACCTGGAGACATATGGAGGCATAAAGACAGGAACCATTCTGTTTATTTCTATGCTTTGGACCTTCCATGTATATTGGTAAGTATTGTTGAAAGTCAGATATTAGCTCCAGGGACTCTTTATGTCCATAAATACAAAAAATTGAGGAATACCTCATAACATTAATTCAGGGGCCCACAGTATTAGGTGCTAAAATATTACTTTCATTGAGAAATTATGTCCACACAAAAACCTGCACACAGATGTTTATAGCAGCTTTATTCATAATTGCCAAAACTTTGAAGCAATCAAGTTATTCTTTAGTAGGTGAATGAATAATAAACCATGGTACATCCAGACTATTCAGCATTAAAAAGAAATGAGCTATCAAGCCATGCAAAGACATGGAGGAAACTTAAATGCATGTAACTAAGTGAAAGAAGCCCATCTGAAAAAGCTACATATTATATGATATTCTGGAAAAGATGAAACTATGGAGACAATAAAAACATCAGTGGTTGCCTAGGGGTGTGTGTGTGTATAGATAAAATGGCATAGCACAGAGGATCTTTAGGGTGGTGAAAATACTCTGTATGATACTATAATGATGGATACATGTCATTATACATATGTCCAAACTCATAGTATCTACAAAACCCAGAGTGAATCATAATGGACTTTGAGTGATTGTGATGTCTATTGATTGTAACAAATGTGTCACTCTGCTGGAGGATGTTGACAATGGGGGAGGCTATGCATGTGTTCAGGCTGGGGAGTATGGAAAAAAAATCTCTGTACCTTCCCCTCAATTTTGCTGTGAACCTTAAAATGCTTTGAAAAAAATAAAGTTGTAAAAAAATTACTTTCAATTTTCGTAAAGCCTTTAGGCTATCAGAAGGGAATGTGAGGGAGAGTGTTGAGTATGTCCTGGCAATAAAGGTCCTAAGCTGAACTAAGAGAGAGGTATTTCTGCCAACTATTATAGTTCCCCCTTTGGGGAATCCTGATCTGCCTCAGTGATGGAGATATGGCACAATTACTGGCTTGGAAATCTATGAGTCAAGCTCTGAGACCAAGTTCAAAGACTTAATATACACGTTGGGACCCTATTCCAAACTCTTAGTTAATATAGTCATATGTTGGCATTAAAAAAAATCCTACAGGATTTAACAAACCACATAACCACTTAACATTATTTGCTGTTTTTTTTAGGTTTTTGAACTCATGTTCATCATTCATATGAGGGAACCAGTGATAAAATTCTTGAGACTACAATGAAACATATAAGAAGCACTTATATATTTTGTAGTACTGTCATGTCAGTGTTTGGCTGGACTTCAAAGCTTCCAGAAGAAAAGGAATTGACTACCAATTGCTCCAACATGTCTCTGAGAAAGGTTCCTGCAGACTTGACCCCAACCACAACCACAATTGATTTATCCTATAACCTCCTTTTTCAACTCCAGAGTTCAGATTTTCATTCTTTCTCTAAACTGAAAGTTTTGATTCTGAGCCATAACAGAATCCAAGAGCTGGACATCAAGACCTTTGAATTTAACAAGGAGTTAAAATATTTAGATTTGTCTTACAACAGACTGAAGACTATAACTTGGTATTCACTGGCAGATCTGAGACATTTAGATCTGTCTTTCAATGACTTTGACACCATGCCCATCTGTGAGGAGATTGGCAACATGTCTCACCTAGAAAGCCTAGGTTTGAGTGGGGCAAAAATACAAAAATCAGATTTCCAGAAAATCGCTTATTTGCATCTAAATGCTGTTTTTTTAGGATTGAAAACTCTTTCTTATTATGAAGAAGGCAGCCTGCCCATCTTAAATACAACAAAACTTCACATAGTTTTACCAATGGACACAAATTTCTGGGTTCTTCTGCGTGATGGAATCAAGACTTCAAAAATATTAGAAATGACAAATATAGATGGCAAAAGCCGATTTTCAAATTATGAAACTGAAAAAAATCTTATTTTAGAGAATTCCAAGACATCTATTCTATTACTTAATAAAGTTGATTTACTCTGGGATGATCTTCTCCTTATCTTCCAATTTGTTTGGCATACATCAGTAGAATATTTCCAAATTCAACATGTGACTTTTGGAGGTACGGTTTATCTTGACCACAATTCATTTGACTACTCAAATACTGTAATGAGAACTATAAAATTGGAGCATGCATATTTTAGAATTTTTAATATTCCACAGGAGAGTGTCTACTTATTTTTTACCAAAATGGATATAGAAAACCTGACAATATCAGATGCACAAATGCCACACGTGCTATTCCCTGTTTATCCTACAGGATTCCAATATTTAAATTTTGCTAATAATATCTTAACAGATGAGCTATTTAAAAAACCTATCCAACTGCCTCATTTGAAAATTCTCATTTTGAAGGGCAATAAATTGGAGACACTTTCTTTAGTGAGTTGTTTTGCTAACAACACATCCTTGCAGCTTTTAGATCTAAGCCAAAATCTGTTACAACATGAAAATGATGAAAATTGCTTTTGGCCAGAAACCTTGATCACCATGAACCTGTCATCCAATAAATTTGCTGATTCTGTTTTCAAGTGCTTGCCCACAAATATTCAAATACTTGACCTGAATAATAACAAAATTCAAACTGTCCCTAAAGAGATTATTCATCTGAAGTCTTTGCAAGAGCTAAATCTTGCATTTAATTTCCTAACTGATCTTCCTGGGTGCAGTCATTTCAAAAAACTCTCAGTTCTAAACATTGAAATGAACTTAATTGTCAGCCCATCTCTGGATTTTTTTCAGAGCTGTCAGGAAATTAAGACTCTAAATGCAAGAAGAAATCCATTCTGGTGTACTTGTGAATTAAGAAATTTCATTCAGCTTGAAAAATATTCAAAGGGCATATTGGTTGGATGGTCAGATTCATACATCTGTGAATACCCTTCGAATCTAAAGGGGACTCAGTTAAAGGATGTTTACCTTCCTGAATTATCCTGCAACACAACTCTGTTGATTGTCACTATTGTAGTTATCATGCTAGTTCTGGGGATGGCCATGGTCTTCTGCTGCCGCCACTTTGATCTGCCCTGGTATCTCAGGATGCTAGGTCAATGGATACAGACATCGCACAGAGTTAGGAAGACAACCCAACAACTCAAAAGAAGTGTCCAACTCCCTTTATTTATTTCATACAGTGAACATGATTCTGCCTGGGTGAAACACGAATTGATCCCCAATCTAGAAAAAGAAGATAGTTCTGTCTCGATTTGCCTTCATGAGGGAAACTTTGACCCTGATAAGACAGTTACTGAAAATATCCTAAACTGCATTGAGAAAAGCTATAAGTCTATCTTTGTTTTGTCTCCCAACTTTGTCCAGAGTGAGTGGTGCCATTATGAACCCTACTTTGCCCATCACGATATCTTCCATGAAACTTCTCATTATGCAATTCTTATCTTACTGGAACCCATTCCACTATATTGCATTCCTACTAGGTATCCAAAGCTGAAAGCTCTCATGGAAAAGAAAGCATACTTGGAATGGCCCAAGGATAGGCGTAAATGTGGACTTTTTTGGGCAAATCTTCGAGCTGCTATTAATGTTAATTTATTAGAAACCAGAGACATGTGTGAACTAGAGACATTCACAGATTTGAATGAAGAGTCTCAAGGTTCTGAAATCTCTCTAAGAACAGACTGCCTATAAAACCCCACCCTCCCTTAGGGAAATTGGGGCCTGCATACACTGTTGGGATATAAGTTGATACAACCTTTATGATGGTAATTTGGCAATATTTATTAAAATAAATGATTGTTCTCCTTTGGGTAAATTTCTTAAAGGTTTTCTAAGAATGTATCCTACAGAAACACAGGTTTGCAAAGGTTTATGTAAAAAGATATTTGTCCCAGCATTGTTCATAATCACAAAAAAAAAAACAGTTCAAATGTCCAAAAAATAAGGATTGATTCCATAAATTATAGTACATCAATGCAAGAGAATATTACACGGCCATTAAAAAGAATGAGGTAGCTCTATATTTACTGGTATGGTAAAAATTATATTAATATATTGGTTTATACATTGAAATAAAAGTCTAAAGTAATCTATACTGGTACTTTGGGTCTGGGAGGTTGGATCACAAGGAGCATTTGATTTTTATGTTGCATATTTCTATAATATTTGAGTTGCTTAGAATGAATCTGTATTTCTTTTATCAGTAAGAAAAAACAATAAATACCTTTTTAAAGCCTATAGATCTGACTCATTTTTGCTTGATTCTTTCCTTCTAGTCTCACAGATCATCAAAGAAAAACAAGCTTTCTTGAATTTTGCAAAATTATATTTTAAAACATGTTACTTCCCTAATTAGAAAAATGTGGCTTACCCACATGATAAAGGAAGAAAATGCCATGTTCCTTTAAGATCTGACACCAATCTCCTCTCACCTCCTTGCATTCTATCATTGAGCCCTATCAACTTATTGGTCCTTTTCCAGAACATTCGGCATTTGGTACTGCAACCACCTATAATACCTTTTCCACATTGGTTCATTCAGGAAATCTTACATATCTTTCAAGGCACAATCCTAATGTCAACTCTTTTTTGAAACGTTCCTCATCTCTTCCCCTAAGCACGATGATGCTTCTTGATTAGCACTTGATTATAACACTTTGGACATATTTCTGTCACCAAACTGATAATGTATGTTTTTAAAGTTTCCATTGCTCACTAGACTCAAAGGGTAGGACAGACTTCCCTCTGCCCTTGTATCAACAGCAGTTTGTTTGCTTAGTCCCTGGTTTGGAGGAGGTATTCAATGAATGTGTATGAAATGGATGTTGGGTTAACTGGAAGAACTTAGTGGGACTCAACTGGCTTCAGGATAGACAATAGAATTTCTGAGAAGGTGGGAAGGGAGACCAGGAATAGGTTAACACCAGGAGAGAAGACAGAAAATCCAGAATTGAAGGATTCCTGAGTACAGCTTGAATCACATAAGGTTGCCAATATTTGGTTGCTCTTGACGTAAAAAATCATGTTTTATTTCATTCAGTCTAATACAACTAATCTCCTAAGCAGGGTAAAACTGGGTTCTACATCTACTTTATTCCCTTATGGTTGTAGTCTTATGAATTCCTTAGGCTAGTAGTCATTTGAAAAATTGGACTCAAGATGGTCAACCTGAAAGTATAGGGAGAGGGCTAGGTGTCAATTTAGAAGCCAGGTTGTGCTATCATTTGTCCAATGGCCAGTGTACTCCGCAGAGCTAGAGTCTGGGCTGTTGATAGTTATGTAGTGTGATTCATGACTTCTGGAGGAGCCATACAGATACTGTTTGAGGATCTTGTAAATGTTGAGTAAATTACTCAGTGTGAGACTCTTACCTTTAAAGATTAATTAATAGATAACATGCAAAGTAGGTAACCTTAGCCCTAAAGTCACCAGGATTATTCCAAGGTAGAATCCTCAGTTTAGTAATGTGGTTTTAAAAATAGAAATATTTTACTACAATTAATACAATAACACATTAGGCTTAGCTCTTAGCAACTTCTTTTGTAGCAGCTGGACTAACTTCAAATCTTACCTATCAGATTATTATACTGTTCCTTTTTCAGAAAATTTGATACCATCCATTTCCTAATACTATTGGTTTTGACTGTTATGGGTCATAGTAAGAGAAAGTAAATTTTACATGACTTTAACGGTGGGGCTTGAGCTATAAGTAGTACCTAGCCTCACGCAAACCTGAGGATAACTTTTACCCAAGAAATTGCAAATTTCAACAAGTGACCCATGATGCTGGCAGGGAAGTGAACACATGTAGGCTGTACACTGTAACAGAAGCCAGTGTAACAACTTTGATCTTGTTTTGAAAATGACTCCAGATTTTGTGAACTTGCAAGTTCCTTGTAATATCCTTGCCATGTGTCAACCTAGAGCTTCTTCAATTTTTTTCTCCAAGGATATTGAGCTCTGTGTCAGTGTGATTGAAATCTGTCTGTGGATTCCTGAGGGGACCTTCACAATCACTGTGCATCTCTGCAGGTAAATGGTAGTATTTCCTGGAGTCAACAGTTTAGTGTTGATATTCATGTGACAAAGAGAGCTGTACTAAAATGGGATTGTAGTCCTCAAATTCCAAGTGGTTTGGAGGGACAAGGAAAGAATTTTAAATCTAACTTAAGGCAAATGTTCCCTAAAAGTTCATCTCCTTTCTCTGTTATAACGAACCAGTCAAGAAAAGCATAGACTAGGAATGCTTAAACTGACTGAGAATTTAGAACTAATCAAGTATTAACTCTTACTTTCAAATGGGGAAATTGAGGCTTTAGAATTTGAAATAACTCACCTAAGCCCAAGGTCAAACATTAGTCTTTTAACTCCTCGATAACACTTTTCCTTCCAATCCACAACAGGGTGGCTTTTATTTTTTATATTTGATTCTATTAACTTGGTCCTTTCATTTTCATTCTGAAGATCAGTGCTCTATAGTCCCCATGATCATTTGAGATCTGAACTCTGTCTGCAGTCTCTCTGCACTACCAAAGCAGCCTGCATCTGCCACTGAATTTACATCCCTAAAACAACAATCTCATTCTCTCAGTAACACATTATGAGGTTGCTCCTCAGATTATCCACCCTTTGTCCCCAAGATACACACATGTGTTCTCTATGTAATGAATGAAGAATAATTGGAAGCCTGGTTTCCCCTGGAGCTTTTGAGGACAACTTTGTCACTGGTACTCTTCTGGGATGCTTCTCATATTCCCTTAGCTCAGTTTTTCTCTGGTGTGCTGTGACACCCAGTGTGCTGCTGGTATTGATCTCAGCCCTCTACCCAGCTGCTTGAGGTTCTGACAGTGCATTCTGAAGTCCCCACAGGTGGCAAACACAATGAATAACTCCTGTTGTGGATAAGGAGGTGGTCTACACCTGGCTATCTATTTCACAGACAGCAGTTATGGAGCTGCTGAAGTACTTTGAATTCAGTTGTACAAGGACAAAGGTGCAGCCAAAGGTGAGGTTGTTCAAGGTCAGGGTTAGAGAGGTTGGGTGGGGCTTCCTGCCAGCACAACTCCAGACAGCAGACCAAGTCTCCCTCTTCACAGTGAGAGGTATTTGCCTTCAGGATGCTTCTTGTTAGTGGTGTCCCAGGTGGCTCAATACTAACAACGCATGCACATACTAAAAATTATTTTTAAATATTTAAATAAAAATCCAGTGGTGTTGATTCTAAATCCATTAATGTTTCCCCAAAACATGTCAATATGATCTTTGCCTTTCAAATCTTTGCTCCAATCCCATTTCCAGTGAAGACTTCCTGAATGACTTAATTGAAAATGGTAGCACTCATTACCCACCCTCCTTGCTTTTCATTTCTCCATAGCATTTGCCACCTTCTAATACTGTATCATTTTTCTATTTATCTTGCTTATTCTCTGTCTTCCCCCACAAGAACGCAAACTCCTTTAGAGAGATTTTTGTCTGTTTTGCTCACAGTTGTCTCCACCCCTGCCTAGAACAGTGCCCAGCACAGAGCCACTCTCCAGGTATTTTCTGAAGGAAGCAGAAGTTTGTTTGTGGATGCTTTGTTGATCGGCCTCCTCTGCTCTTCTGAAGGCCAGCAGGGCGGCCAAGGCTGCCCACTTCAGAGTCAGCCCTAGTTGTAAATCAGGGATATAGATTTCACTTGTTAGGAGCATTTTTCACCTTCAATAAGTGTATATTTGCTTACATTTCCTGGGAGCTGCCATCACTGGGTTGTCTCTTCCCTCTGCCCACCTTTGGCAATTCTCTTCCTCTTGTTGGGATCTGCTTGATCTCAGGTTTGCTGTGGGCAACCCTTGCCCTATCTCAGAGTCTGCAGATTACATGAATCACCACAAATTAGGTTTTTAGGTTCCTCCATTACCGCCCCTGTGCTTGTTGTTGCATCAGCCTTTCAAGATGAGAAGAGGAAGTTCCTGGCCAATAAGGCCTCTACCATGGGCCCATGCCTCTGCCTCTACCCCAGCTCTTTGGAGGACCCCATTTTGAATTTTCCAAGTCCTTTTTTGAATTTTCCAAGGGGCTGGTACTGCCAGGACTGCAAGTGCTCTCCCAGTGGTATGTCTTCGGCCCAGACCCAGACCCACATGGACCCTGGTCTCCATTTGTCTCCTGTGGGGCATTTTCTGACCCTCTACCTTGCATATGAAGTCAACCAGGTATCCTGAGAGGCTCTGAAACTCATGTCTATGGGATCCTCTCAGAACCTGGTTGTTGAGCCTCCATTCAAGGTGGTCATTTAGTTAAGAAAATCATTCCTACTGGCAAAGCAATGTGGTATCACCCAAGACTGAGCCACCAGCGTGGTGCTGATTTGGGGTGACTCTCACGTTGAACACAAGATGACTTGGGCTTGAGCCACCTGTGTGGGTGGCTCTGTGTTTTGATTGTGGTGTCACCTCCTGTATATAGCACCTGAGGATGGCAGATATGTAGCAGATGTCCTCTACCTGAGCTTCCCCATAACCCCCAGCCTTTGGCATCCAGGGTGATAACCACCATTGCTGCCGGCTCTGTGCCATGTATTACGTAGTTCTTCAAGGATGGCTTTCAACACTGAACACCAATGGGCCTTTCCATCAATGTCCTCTCTTGCCTCCCATTAACATGCTGACATCGTAATCTCCCTGTCTTAAGCCATGCTGACGAGGGAAAGACATATCTTGTGGGAGTGGGACTGTGCCTTTCTCTTCATGCATGGACCCCTCACCTACCCACCCTCCTTGGTGGTGGTGTGCAGAAGGCAAGGATTCAGTCAACCTCAAAAGTTCCCATTCTAGGAATGCAGTGATTACCACCTTGCATCCAAGAGAAGACACAGTTGGAATATGCCTTATTCTGTTCTCTCCATAAATTTCTCCATGGACCAGAAAATAAATATTGGTTCACATTTTCCTGCATACTTTGGGAAGACTTGCATCAGTGAAGCACAGTACCAACCTTTGAGAGAGAGTCATTGGAAGGCAGTATGGATGAATGATGCAACATCATAAGTAATAACGTAACCAGCATTACATATATGCTATTAGGGAACTGGGAGGCGAGAAGATCTGTACTGTTTAATGTGAACAGGTTCTGAAGAGCCATGTCCTTGTGATTAATTACAATACTGCTACTATCTTCTCCTGGCGGACCATACAAAATTAATCAGGAAGTGTATAATGGACAATAAAATGCCTGAAGGTATGGTTCCTAGATTTGAACAGGGAGAGATGGTGCTTGGACCCTACAAATAATCTTTCAGTGCACCCACTAGACAGTAAACAATGCAGAAGTCACTCTTCTCTACCCACCTCCATTAATAAGTTGCTAAGCCTCACATATATCCATACATTTGGAAACAATATAAAATAAAATTATTTATACGGACAGAAGCACCGCACTGCCAAAATTCTTTTTCTGGGGTCCTGTGCACCCTAGAGGAAACTCTGAGAAGGAGAATATCCTGGCTTGTGCAGCTGGAAAAGACATCGCTTCTTATTTCTTCATGGCACAAAGACTTGTTTCAGTTTCAGAGTAAGTTATTGGTAGCAGGACGGTTTTTGTTTTGAGTGCTAGTTAATGGGTACTGTGGGGAAATTCAGAGGTAAAATTAATGGGTCTGACAGACCGATGGATGAAAGAGGGAAGTGGGGTTGGGAAACTGAGTAAAAAAGGTGAAGGGATTAAGAAGTGCAAATTGGTAGTTACAAAATAGTCACAGGGATGTAAAGTATAGCATAGGAAATATAGTTAATAATATTGTAATAATTATGTATGGTGCCATGTGGGTACTGGAAATATGGGGGGATCACTTTGTAAAGTATATGATTGCTGTACACTATGCTGTACACCTGAAACCAATACAAAATAACATTGAATGTAAACTGTAATTAAAAAATAAAAGATTAGTGGGCCTGACAAATTGGAACAGGCAAATTCTCGTACCACGATATTATAAGGTTATTGGAGGTTTCTCCTATGGTTTTTATAAAAAATTGAAAGGAGAAAAGACAGTTTTCATTTTATGTCATGATGGGTTAAGTTATTAAGTTTTTTTCTCTGTGTGGAGGAAGTTAGAGTCTTAGCTGTTCCCCGGGAACTTTCTAAACCTTACAACCTGAAGTGTTTGACTTCCTGGCAGCAGCACCTTTGGCCCTGGGAAAGAAAGACCAGAGAAAGATGCTGGAAGAAACTGTACCAGGTTAGCTCTACCAGTCCATTAGAAACATCTTCTTTTCATTTCTAGACTCTCTAGCCCTGAGGCCATCCTGAGACCCATCAGCCCTCAACCTCCTCCTGGTTCTTTTATTTCTGGAAAACAGTTGAATCAGTCTCCACGCTGCTGTTTTTACTATCCTGGCCTTGTGGGTAACAATAAAATTGCTAACCCTTCCTGAGATTTCTATGTACCAGTCACTGTCCTAAGGCTATCATGAGTTATACTTGTTAATTCTCGTAGACTGTGACTTAAATTTTACTTTTCTTCTCGGGTAACAGAGAAGGTACCCAAGGTACCAAAAAGTTAAGGTTTCATGGCTAGTAAATGACAGGAATCCAAGGCAGTCTGGTTCTAGAGCCTGCTTTCATATCTACGTTGCTATGCTTCCTCCCAAGAGCTTTGTAACCAACTAGTGGTTTCTTTCATATTTATAGTCACCCTGGGAATACTCATTCCTGCTGAAACCCTACTCTTGGATGGAGGTACCTTGTTAAGAACCATCCTCATCAATGTGTAACCCAAGTGCTGCCAGTCCTCACCAGCCTGTGGCTACAAAGAAGGCACATCAACATCAATGACCCCAAATTCTTGTCTTTGCCCCCACCTGCTTAAGCAGAACTTCTGGCCCTTCTGCAAAGGTTCCCATGAATGTTTCTGTAAGATCCAAAGGAGCCTCACTTGTGCTCACACACTATACTGTCAGCTACACTCACCATTTGGTGCCACCATAGTCTACTTCACTTTGGCTATCTCAGGTGGCTAGACCTGGGGCCTTGAAAGAGCCTTGCACTCTTGACACTGTTGAATGAAGGTGACTTCTAGATGATGCTAATGTCCATGCTAACAGCGCTTTCTCTCAATAATTCCAAATCCATTTATCCTTGAGATGAGGAGCCATGCTAAATTCCAAGTAGTGGTAGGTTCCATACGTCTCTTCTCAAAACTGGGTGTCAACATCTCAGCGTTCCAAAGCTACAGTGCTAGGATCAGAGTCTCACTGAATCAGCATGCTCAGCATCACCAATCATCAGTGAAATGCAAATCAAAACCAAAATGATATACCACTTCACACCTGTTAAATGGCTAGTATAAAAAAACGAGAGATAACAAGTATTGGTGAGGATGTAGAGAAAAAGGAACTCTTGTGCGCTGTTGGTGGGAATGGAAGTTGGTGCAGCCACTAAGGAAAACAGTAGGGCGATTCCTCAGCAAAATTAAAACTAGAGCTACCCTATGGTCCAGCAATTCCGCGTCTGGGTGTTCATCCAAAGAAAACAAAAACCCTAATTCAAAAAGATAAGTTCACCCGCATGTCATTGCAGCATTATTTATAATAGCCAAGATACGAAAATAATCTAAGTTGTTCATCAATGGGTGAATAGATAAAGATGTGATATATAGATATATATAATGGAATATGACTCAGCCATAAAAAAGAATAAAATCTTGCCATTTGTGACAACATAGATGGGCCTTGAGGGCATTATGCTAAGTGAAACAAGTCAAACAAAGACAATCCCATATGATCTTATTTATATGTAGAATCTAAAACAAAAATGAAAACAAACTCAAAACCAAGCTCATAGATACAGAGAACAGACTGGTGGTTGCCTGAGGTGGGAAGAGGGGTGTATGTGTGTGTGAAATGGGTGAAGGGGGTCAAAACATACAAACTTCCAGTTGTAAAATAAATAAGTCATGGGAGTATAATGTCCAGCATGGAGATCATAGTTAAAAATAATATATGGCATATTTGAAAGTTGCTAAGAGAGTAGATCTTAAAAGTTCTCATCACAAGAAAAAATTTTTTTTAACTATGCATGGTGACAGAGGTTAAGTAGACTTATTGTGGTAATGAT
The DNA here is from genome assembly GCA_030848825.1 of Tadarida brasiliensis. Taxonomy (NCBI): domain Eukaryota; kingdom Metazoa; phylum Chordata; class Mammalia; order Chiroptera; family Molossidae; genus Tadarida; species Tadarida brasiliensis. Next base: position 26,931,302 of record CM061257.1, on the reverse strand, counting down.
TTTGCAATATATACATATATCAAATCATTATGTTGTATACCTGAAACTAATATAATGTTATGTCAAAATAAAAAAAATTGGGGGGAAAATAAAACAATCCTACCAGTGCTTAGAGATTATTTTTAAATGACTAATAATTTGAAATCGAATGTCATATTAAATGACTGTTAGAAAATAGAGAAATGAACCTTCAAAAACAAAACTGGAAATCATTATTTAATTGGATGCACATAAATATACATTATAAACTGCCAAATCTATAAAATAGTGACCAATTAACATTTTAATTAGAAAGTGATCATGTTTAGCTCTGGCCGGTTTGGCTCAGCAGTTAGAGCATTGGCCCACGGTCCAGAGAGATCTGGGTTTGATTCCCGCTAAGGGCATGTACCTTGGTTGCAGTTTGTCCCCAGCCACGGCTGGGGTCGCGTGGGTTTGGCTTAGCGGTTAGAGCATTGGCCCACGGTCCAGTGAGACCCAGGTTTGATTCCCGCTAAGGGCATGTACCTTGGTTGCAGTTTGTCTCCAGCCATGGCTGGGGTCACGTGGGTGGCAACAACTCCTCGATGTGTCTCTCTCACATCGATGTTTTTCTCTCTCTTTCTTCCTTCCTCTCTCCCTCCCGCTCTATCTGAAGATAAATGCAAAAATGTCCTTGGGTGAGGATAAAAAAAAAAAGAAAGTGACAATGTTTATATACACAATCTTAGAAACCTTCATAATTAGGCCCGGCCGGTGTGGCTCAGTGGTTGAGCGTTGACCCATGCACCAAGAGGTCACCTGTTCGATTCCTGATCAGGCCACATGCCCAGGTTGTGGGCCTGATCCCCAGTGGGGGGCATGCAGAAGGTGGCCAGTTGATGTTCTCTCTCATGGATGTTTCTATCTCTCCCTCTCCCTTCCTCTCTCTCTCTAAAAAAAGAAACCTTCCTAATTATAGGCACCAAATAAAGCATAAAACACTGCATATTCATTCTAATAAAAATAGTGCCATGTGTATGCATAATGTACCTAATGAGCTGATGAAAAATTTTCTATAACTAGTATAACATGAACATTAAAAATTCTGTTCATTTAAAAAATATTGTCAAATATTGATTAGGCTCTTTATAATATCTTTTCTGAAAAGTAAAAGTGAAGAAAATCACTAAATCTTTTGATGCGTAATAATAAAACTATGAGAATAAAATTGTGACTAATTAGCCAAATGGGCAAAAATAAATTTCGGTCTTTTGCTGTTTCCCTTTCCAGGTTTTGCACATTGTCACTCCAGGATTCATAATTATGCAAAGACCATAAAGTTGTGTCAGATTTTGTAGCCATTACAATTTATATAGTTAATTTCAAAATATTGTATTCTTTAAAAAATTCAGAAAATTAGCTTCCCCAAGCCAAGTACATGGTTTATTTCATCAGAACAAATAGTTGAACTACAGGTGTTATATAAGATTTAAAACAAACAAACAACCTCTCTTCTCAAAACTGGATGTCATCATCTCAGCATCCCAAAGCTGCAATGCTGGGACCCCAGTGTTGGAGTCATGAAATCCTACCATACTTCACGGGAGCTCTAAACCAGTCCAAGAGGCCAAGGATAGGAAACAGCATTCCATCCCTTCCATCGTCATATTCCTTCCCACCTCTCCTTTGCAACCCTGAAAATATTTTTTCCACTCCTTCCTATGCATATCAATTTATGCATATAAATGGAGGAGAGTGACCTTCACCCAAACAGCCAAATTTTTATTCCAAATTTGGGTTCAGCTAGGATATCTTTCTCCACATTTTATGCAAATTAGATGGGGGTTTTCCCCCTAAGAAGGCCCAGGAGAGGATGGAGGTGGGAAATTAACTCCACTATCAAACCTTAGAGAACTTAGAGTCAGTATCTTTCATAGCCTTTAGAAGCAGGAAGCTGAATAACCCTTAAATTAAACTGATATAATAGATAAAAACTAAGTAGATATAATTTTGTTTTTAATTTTAAAATCTCTCTGTCCTAAACTTAGCTTCAGGCCCAGAATAAAAAGAACAAAAATGATATATGAAGATCATTAAAAAGTAAAACACCAAACCAAACAGAACAAAGAAAAAGAAAAGAAAGGACCAAGAGAAAAGCAGCACAGTGGGAGTCAGCTCTCCCCAGACTTCTCATTTTGCATAATGCATCCAACCTTAAAGCAAGGGCCCCATACAGGTCAAACGCCCAGCAAAGGGGTTAGAAGCAGTTTCATTTCACTGGTTGCTCCCCACCGGCTCTTCTGGCTGTGAAAAGCAGAAGTTCATGATATTAAAATAGATCCCATTGTGCATGCAAGACTACCACCACCAGCAAAGCGTCTCTTCCTGTTAGTCCACTTCTTCAATTCTCAGGGTGGCTCTTGGCAACCCATTTATATGGACTCTATCAGAAACTCTGACTTGGCTTTGAGGAAAGCTATGGAGGGTTTGCTGAAGCATTTGGACACTTAGTGTTTTGTAAATTTTGCAATAAATTCCTTAATGAATCCCCGTGTCAGAGACAGCCTGTATAGGGTAGAACTGTCTGATCTTCTCCACAGCTCACCTTGACTGGAGGCACCCACTACATCACAGTCATTCTTCAGAGGGTGGAACTGCCAGAGACTTCTGGGATTGGAGTGTTAAAAGAAAGTAGCCTTGGTTGTATTTTGTTATATCTCATTTTCTTTCTTTTTCCTGTTCACTTGCTCCACAAGGCATAGAATGAGGCTGCTTTTTGGGTCTACTTAATTCTTACTCTTGCCCCAAATCAGAAACATTTGGAAAATACAGTTAGAAATGATGGGGAAGTTGCTGGAAGCTAGAACCTTGCTGCAGCATAGATATCACCTGAGAGTTTGTTAGAAATGCAGAATTTAGGCTCTATCCCAAATCTACCGAATTAGAATCTGCATTTTTAACAAGACTCCCAGATGATTCGTGTGCACAGTAAGGTTTGAGAAGCACTAGGAGAGAACAGTTAAAAATAAACGAGGATTAAAAAGCTATGGTACATTTACATAATGAAATACTATTTAGCCACGAAAAAGAAGGAACTCTTACCTTTTTTGACAGCATGGATGGACCTGGAGAATATTATGCTAAGTGAAATAAGCCAGTCAGAGAAAGACAAATACCATATAATTTCACTTATATGTGGAATCTAATGAACAAAACAAACTAATATACAAAATAGAAATAAACTCATAGATATAGAGAACAGACTGACAGCTGTCAGGGTAGAGGGGGTTGGGGTCTGGGTGAAAAAGGGTGAAGGATTAAGCCAAAGAAAAAAAGACCCTTATAGACACAGACAACAGTGTGGTGATAACCAGAGGGAAAGGGGGGTGGGGGGAGGTAAAAGAGGGTAAAGGGGTAATAAATGGTTATGGAGGGAGATTTGACTTTGGGTGGTGTATACACAATACAATATATAGATGGTGTGTTATAGAATTGTACACTTGAAACCTATATACTTTTATTAACCAATGTCACCCCAATAAATTCAATAATGAATAAAATACATTGAAATGAACTGAAGTAAAAAAGAACTTCGGTCTTGCCCCCAGGGACAGGCCCCTGTGTGAAATTTTGGGTCACAGCGACACCTTGTGGTTATGTTAGCAGTTGCTACTGAGCTTTCTAGTGGGCAAGCTGAGTCTGATGGCAGTTCATTCATCACTGAAGGAAACAGATGAGCCTTGTACTAATGCCCAGATATCTCCAAGTTGGGCTTCTCTCCCTCACGCTGTCAACTGAGGAGATATGGGCCCTCTTCCAAGGATGCCTTCTACCTGAGCTTAGGATAGTTAATAGGCTGAGCCATAGTCTTTGTTAAAACAACAGGATCATCAGATCTCAAAGAATTTCTTTCCCCTTCACAAGATTTTTCACAAAATTCATAAGACCATTAAAACTCAGAGGCACAAGGATGGTTTCAGAGATCATCTAGATGAGGGGTCCCTACCTTTCAAGGATGGGGGTCATCTTATAATAATGATTGATATTTATTGAATTTTTTTTTGTTTTAAGCACTATTTTAAGCACCTGTATGCATTTAGTCACTAAAACCTCACAACAATTCAGCGAGGTAGTGGTCATATTATCTCTATTTTGTAGATCCCCATCTGAGAGTAATTTCACTGTAGTATTTGTTGGTTGAGAAAATTTTATGCTAACAAGAAACTATTATTATGAATCTAATAACTCTTGAAAATAAATTTGCATTGAATTAAACCCAATCACTTCCATATATTTAGGGAAGAGTAGTGCAGGCATATAAAATATGTTGTCTACCCAGCCTCAGACTGTGGTTGGGGCACATATAGACATGGGGCCTCTTTCAACAGCTCCAAGACTCTCCAAAGGATTCATAACCCAGAGTCTGGGAACCCCCAATATAGAAACACACCCCAAATGCTTTATTGATGCCATATCGTACAATTCTGAACATACCTGATTTCATACGGTCTCTGATGTTTAGCAGAATCAGGCCTGTCTTGGCCTTGGATGGGAGAAGACTTTTGGGGAATAGAAAACTGACTTCAAAGAAGTTGCTCATGGTTATGCTTCTAGCTTGAAAAACTATACCATAAAAATAAACAGACTCCATGGCCAACAACCTATATATCCTAGGGTGAATAATTGTCCTAAAATACAATTCTCTTTGGGTTATTCCCCAACTCAAAATTACCTCCAACTATGTCCAGCTGGTTCTGTGAGAAAAAGCCTATTCTGATTACCTAGATTTTCAAAGCAAAATCTAACACTGACCAACCTGCTTGTTGTTACTCCCTTCATGTCCCCTGTGCTCTGTCTAGAATACTTCTCTTGCCCTCTCTGTTGCCAGTGGAGAATAATGGCCTCAGAGGAGACCTCTAGGAGGCCAGTTAGTGGCTAAGGTGACGCTCCCTGGGAAGCATTCCATTGATTAAATTACTTGGAATGCAGAGTTAGGTCCTACACAGACATAGGAAAACAGTTCTGGCAAGTAACAGTTAATGGCCTTCTTTCAAGACGAAAGACAAGCTTACTGTGGAAAATATAGTTACTGAGTTGGCCAAATAAGTGCACATGCTGGTGGGTAGTAACTTCTATAGGCTCTCGTTGGAAGAAATTACATAATCAGAAGCACGCTTGGTCAGCATGAGTCTTGGCCAGTTTTTGTTTCTGCCTTCCCAGTATTCTCCTCTTCCTAAAAGTATACCACTTCATTTTGAGGCATTTTTTCTTCCCACTGGATATAGTCTGGGGGAGATGAGACTCCAGCAGTCTCTAGTTAGTAGAGAGGTGGCTCACACTCTTAGAACAGTAGGCAGTTGCATGCTCTCTTCCTGGTATTTGAATGTTGACCAGAACGTCAAAGAAATAGAAAGCAACTCTATTTCATCCCAAAAGTAGTACCCTGTCCTTCAACAGCCCGCTTTTAGACTTCTTGGTGGTCTTTGAATCCTATCCTCCAGAAATATTCTAGTTCCTGACTGTTTCCAAGCCTCCACCTCGTTGACTCTGTGAGTCCCTAACATACTTCAAAAAATAAAAAAAAAATCTTTTGATTAAGTTAATATGCTAGTCAGTTATTGCTAGAATATGCTGTATAAAAAACAGCCCCAAAAAACTCAGTGGTTAATACCAACAAAATTTTATTTTACTAACTCACAGTCCAGTTGGTTGGTTGGTGGTTCTGTTTCAGACTTCATGTGTGGGTAGGTCTGCTCCAGGTACTTCTCATTGGAAGACAGGAGCAGCTACTCAGAGCATGCTCATCTCATGATAGATGGTAGAGGGCAAGGTAAACCACAAAAGCACATTTAAAATCTCTGGTTGAGCCTGGCCAGTGTGGCTCAGTGGATTGAGCATTGTCCCATGGAAGCAGCAGATTGATGTTTCTCTCACATCAATGTTTCTATTTCTCTCTCCCTTCCTCTCTCTCTAAAAAATCAATTCAAAATATTAAAATCTCTGGTTGAATATCATATATGTTATTCCACATTCTGTTGGCCAAAGTAAGTCCCCAGTCAAGTGCAAACTCAATTATGTGGAGATACATATTCTGCCTACTCTATAAGTAGGCATTCAAAGTCACTATAGAAAGGCGTTGCTGTGAGAATCAGGGATCCAATTTTAAGGTTTTGCTAATGGCTGACCAATGTCCAGCATTATTTTGTTTTGCATGATTCATCCTATTCCCACTGATCTATAATGCCACCTTTGTCATATACCAAGTTTCCATAAATGCAGAAGTGTCCTTCTGAACTCTCTAGTCTGTTTCATTATTCCACTCATCAACCTTTGAGCTGGTACTGAACTTCTCAATTATTTGCTTTTTAATCTTCCTTTAGAGTCAACTTGTCAAGTTCCACATACACACATTAAATATATCGATCAAATTTTGTTTGGAATTTCTTTGGATTAAAAATTAATATGGGGGAAAAAGGTCTTCAAGATAATGAATCTTCCTCTCCATGAACATGGACTATCTCTCCATTTATTTAGGTCATTTTTTATTACATTCTATAAAAATGTTATGATTTTCTTTTTAAAGGTTCTACACATCATTTGCTAGATTTATTCCTAGATATTTTATTTTTATGCTGTTATAAATGATATAAATGTAATCTTTATTTTTTATTTTATTTTTGTTAATCCTCACTTGAGGATATTTTTCCATTGATTTTTAGATAGAGTGGGAGGGAAGAATGGAAAAAGAGAGAGAGAGAGAGAGAGAGAGAGAGAGAGAGAGAGAAACATCCATGTGAGAGAGACATGTCACACCCCGACTGGGGTGGGGACTGAACCCGAAACCCAGGTACATGCCCTTGACCAGAAATTGAACCTGAGACTCTTTGGTTCATGGGCTGATGCTCTAACCACTGAGCAAAACTGGCCAGGGCTAAATGTGATCTTTCAAAATATTATATCTTTTAACTATTTTTGGCAGTGTATAAAATATAATCAATTTTTGTATATTGATCTCAAAGCCAGAAACCTGTTTGTATTATAAATAGCTAACATTTATACAACCCTCACCATGTGCCAGGCACTGTTCTAAGCATTTTATAGGAATGGAATGCATTCAATCTCACAATGACTCTATGAAGGAGGTACTGTTATTATAACTATTTATAGATGAGGGAACTCAAGTCCAGAGAAGTTCAGAGAGGTTAAGTAAATTGTCCAAGATCATATGTGGTGGAGCCAAGATCCAAAGTCATTGTCTAATATTCAGGGCTATAACCACAACACTATATTTGCCTCTTAACCGTTGTTAACCTCTTGTATTAATTCTAATCATTTGCCTGTCTCGGCTCTTAAGTTTCCCATGCAAACAACAAAAACAATAAATACTTTAAAAATCAACTAGCAAATACATGGTTAAGCCCCTATTAAAGCAGGGCAAAGTGTGTGTGTGTGTGTGTGTGTGTGTGTGTGTGTGTGTGTGTGTTGGAAACTTTATGAAGAGCATCATTCTCAAAGCAAATGGAGTTCACAGACCCTTGGGATTGCTGGTATACTTCTCCAGGAGCAAGGAATTTCTGGCATTGCTGCACTAGCCTAGTCAGGGCATCCTCACAGAGGCCCACAGGCTCCAGGGAGGCCTGAATAGGGAAAGAGGCCCAGGCCCAAGCTCAACAGAGAGTGTCAAATGACAGGCCTGCCTCTTCCCCACTCTCCACCTTCAGATTTGGGCTGAATCAAAGGGCCATTCAGGCCCCTCCCTTTCACAGACTGAGGCCACTGGGGCCATCCCCTGAGGCTGAAACACCACAATCCCACGGGCTTCAGCTCCAAACAGGCTTGTGTTTGAAACCACAATATACTTGGCTCTGGTTTTACACACATTACTTTCCTGGTGCTACAAAAAAAAAAAAAAAAAAGAAAGAAAGAAAGAAAAAGGAATTAGAAGAATGAAAGTGAGAGGTCTTGAGGGATGGGAATTCTTTTTCCAGTCTAGTGAATGAGGTTAATGAGTGGAAAAATAAAACTACTCTCCATGAAGGGTCTTTGGAAGAGTTACCAGGTCACAATAATTAAAAGCAAATTAAAAGGCTATATCATTCATTCAGCCTCAATCGCCTCTCTCAGACCTGACAGAACTGAGTGTACTTCAGGGCAGCGGGGGAGAGAGGGGGAGGACTGTCTCCCAGACTGTAGGGTGGTCAGGATTAAGAAATAAGGGTACCCACCTATGTTTCTCTCTGTGGCATCCCAAATGCTAATTAATGAATTAGGGGATTGATTTAGGGATAATCTTCCAAAACCTCACTACAAGTTGGACAGTTGTTGATACATTTCAAAGGAATGTTTTCTAGTACTTTACATAGTTTAAAAACAAAACAAAACAAAAAAACAACAGCAACAAAAAAACAACCTTGGATTTGGGTCATCTTGAGTGAGTCACTTAAATCTCTCTGGCTTTTAGTTTTCTCTCTGTAAAATGAAGTTGCAAACTAGATCAGTTTTTTCCCTAATAGTGCTCTCCTGAGTCCTCTCTGAAGCCTTAAACAGGTAGGAAAAAAAGAAAAAAGAAATGGAAATATTTATCGAACAATTTGGCTCATATCTGCTTCTGTCATCTTTGACCTCAGATCACTTTCAACCCAACCTGGTTGAGCAGTTAATTCTAAGGAGCCTGTTTCTGGGACATGCTAACTCTGTCAACAATTCCAGTTGACTCCAGAGGTCAGAGCCACGGCCTCTGCACTGGTTTGCTCCATATTGCCCCCTTGTAGGAGGTGTGAAAGGTTCTCACTAGCATCATGTCTTTCTCAGGGAGACAGGAAGACTTGTGATAACCCATGTGGGAGGTGAGTACCCATGGGTTCTGTGCAAATGACGTCAGGAGGTAGCCTTTTAGCCTGTGTTACAGTGGGATCCCTCAGATCTACGTCTCTATTTTCACAAATGCAGATGAGATTTTGCATAAAATTCTACAACAATTTCCCTGTGAAACCTTTCTTGAGCTCCATAGTTGGGTTATGATGCCATTTCTGTTTTCCAAAGCACCCTGGTTATTCACTAGTGTTACTGCCTGCTCACCCAATCTTCATGTACCCTTTCTCCGGTCTTGAGGTCAGAAACCACGCTTTTCACTAGAAATCCCCAGGAGCTAGCAAAGTCCCTGCCGTACAAAAATGATTGTATTTTCCAAAAATTGCGACAGCAATATTTCCAGTTTCAAATGTTCTTCCACAAACTTTCCACTCCCCATCACCAGGCAGAATCTATTTCCCCTCCCCTGAGATGCAGGGTTGGAGGAGGGCCACTTCATGACTGCTGCAATAAAGAGAATGCTGCAGAATGCTGGACTTCCAAGGATAGATAATAAAAGAGCAACAAGGCTTCTTCTGCCTGACGCTCTCTCTCTCGGGACTGTTAACCTTAAACAAATAGACAGCCAGATATTTTTCCAGCAAAGTGGGTTTATTCAGAAACAAGAAAGACCTTTCATTCAGGACCAGCAGTCTAGTAGCGCCAGCCCAGAGAAACGAAGGAGGGGAACGCTCTTTTACGGACTGGGCGGGGCTGTTGTAAACCAAGAGTCCATTGGAGGAAACTGAAAGTTCAAAGTATAGTGACTTTTTATTGGCTGAGCTATGGCAGTCTCCCATTGGCTGAGCTGTTACGAGGTAAGAGGAAGTCGTTTCTTCCTCGCTCCGAGGTACCGTAGTAAAGTAGTATTACTTCCGGTGGAGCTGCGAGGTACGTCTCTTCCTGTTGGGGTCAGTGCCTCGAGGGACCTGTGTGCGAGTTCCGCCTTCTAGCCTCCAAAGTCCATTTTATAGGAGGTTTTCGTTTGTTGATTTTCACAGGACATTCCCTCTGGAAATCGGCCACCAGTTTGTGAGGAAGCATCAGCTAAACCACGTGGAGAGCAAATACTGCCCGCAGCCGACAGCCAGCTTCAACCTCCAGGTGAGTGGAGGAGCCTTCAGACAGTTCCTTCCTCCGCCTTCAGTTGTAACAGCCGAGGCCTCAGACGCTGTCGGCGGAGACAAGGCATCCCAGACTCTGCACCCACGGAGTCTGAGCGTAGTAAGTAATGTTTGTACTGCACCGCTAGGTATTGGGGTTCTTCGTTATGCAGACGTCCGTCGTTGGGGCGTCGGTCAGTGACAGACACTGGATACGTCAGTGCGTGGCGGGCCATGGCTCTGTCAGGCCCCGGACCCTTTAGAATATGGAAAAGAGAAGAGCTATTCTAGAAAATGAGTGGGAGTTGATTGCATTTCTCTGAAGTTTTAAAGTATAAATACCTACTATTCTATAGTAGATATCCTAAGATTCTTTTAAAAAGCAGGTTTCTAAAAATAAAAAAATAAAAATAAAAAGCGGGTTTCTAGCAAGCCATGAAAAGACCTGGAAGAAGCTTAAATGCATATTACTAAATGAAAGAAGCCAATCTGAAAAGCTTACAGCTTCTGTGATTACAGCTAATAATGACATTCTGGAAAAGGTGAGACTGTGGAAAAAGTAAAATGTACCGTATGGGGCCGGCGGCCAGGGGCGAGGGGATGCATAGGCAGAGAACAGGGGACTTTAGGACACAGGCCGTTCATGGTACCACACGTTTGTCCAGACCTGCAGACGACCGCACTGTGGGCGAGGATCCTGGAAACCGCAGGCTCAGTTCTCGAAGTAACACGGGAACCACTCTGGTAATGATGGCGGGCAGCCTGTGCTAGTGTGGGCACGGGGCGCGCATGGGAAATCTCTGTACTTCCCATTCAGTTATTTTTTCTCTCCACTTTAAAGGCTCATTTAAATGTAGTCATATTTATTTAAGGGCCTAGGGATTCCTCCTTCCCTCTGGCAACCTCCTCACAAATCAACTGTGCAATCGTGGGTGCGATGTTTAGTGCTTGCTTCTCTGCCTTGGAGCTGGAGGGCAGAGTTCCACCGTACATCAGGGGTTAATTTACCTCGGGCTGCATTCTTTCCTTCCTTCCTTTGGTGGGAACGTGTTATCTGGGAGCTGATCTGTTTCTAACGTGATTTAAGGAGTCTTCTGTTTTTGCCTTGAGTGACAGTGAAAAAAACTTCAGCCTTAAAAGGCACAGAACTAAAAGAATGGCTTAGGTCGAGATTACAACAAGGACTCCAGGGCAGTTTGGAGAAAGAATTAAGCGTTCGTTATTCTTTGTTTCTCACTCTAGCATTTATTAATTAGCAACTGTCTTCCATAAAAATATCAGTAGGATCATCATCCTTAGAACTGACCCAAATAAATGTGATGGTTAATTTTGTGTTTTAATTAAAACTAGATGTTGTAACTGGGTTTATTGTTATATCTATTTGTTTAATAGATTTCTCCTCAGAAAATACAGCAGGAGACCACATAGTTCCCAGGGTGATTATTTGGATGGAAAGTGATTGCACAGGGCTTTCATAGTTTAACACATTTGTAATGATGATTATTGATGTTTTGGGTTTAAGTTGTCTTTAATCCGATTTATATACAGGTGGGTACGTGCACACACTTGCTAAACATGTTGGAAGAGAGTGGTTGTCAGTCTATGCTACAGAACCTTCCAACCTCCATGAAAGGGGGATTTGATGGCAGTTTTGTTGGGCTGGAAATCTGCAGGACAGGGAGGAATATTGCCAAAAGCCTGGGCTGGCAAGAGGAAACTCTGAGAGCTGCTTTCTGTGAGTTTTCACGTTGAAATGATTATAACAGGTAGATTCTCTTCATGAATTAAAAACAATTTATTATGAATATGAGTTTGCTAATTGGTTTTTTTGTTTCATCAACGTTCGGCATGTACAAATGTTAACAAGTCAAACGGTTTTATAAGGCTTCTATTGAAAACCAGCAGTCTCCTACTTACCTTTTCCATCCCTTGATTTCCTCTCCATAGGGGCAATTACTTCTCTTTCTCAAAGCTGTTTCTTATGGAGTTTGTCTCCATATTTCTAAATTCTATGCTTATATTGCTGTTTTTTTATATCCTTATCTGTAAAGTGTTTAAAAACCTCAAAGTTTAATATGAGCATTAAAAGGGATTGATTCAGAAAAAGTACTTTTAATAGTACCTAGCACTATTGTTGTTACATTAACTTTTCAGTTTTAGTTATTATTTATAGTCATTAGTTATTATATATAGTATTTCTAATGTAAAAACATTGTTACAATACCTCCTTTACACATACACACACATACTTTCCCATCTGGCCAGTATTTTTCTATCATTTTTTTTTTTTTTTTATCCTCACCCGAGGACATTTTTTCATTTTTTGTTCAGATAGAGTGGGAGGGAGAGAGAGGAAGATAGAGAGAGAGAAACATCAACGTGAAAGGGACACATCGAGTGGCTGCCTCCCGCACGACCAACCAGGGCCAGGGACAAATTGCAACTGAGGTACGTACCCCTAGCGGGAACCGAACCCGGGTCTCCCTGGACCGCAGGCCGACGCCCTAACCACAGGGCTCTCATACATTTTAAGATCAACCTTTAGTGTTTACATTATTTTAACCTTGAAAACCTATAGCTGAGCCATATAAAATAATGTATTTTCTTCCTCACTGGAGTTCATCATTATCTTCTTATTTTTTTCCTTATTTGTTTGCTTAGTATGATTCTGACACCAATTCCAATGTGTTTTTCCCCACACTACAAAGCAATTCTCTGGCACCAGCTGGATATCTTAAAATTCAACTTTATTCTGACACAGTCTATCTGGAGGTAGCATCAGATTCCATAGGTCTTAGTCCTGCAAGACTGTCCCCTACCCACCCTACTTTGGACACCAGTCACAAGCCTAGGTTGTAACCTGTTCTGAATGACTGGCTATAAATCAGAGGTTCCTTCGACCCCTTCCTTGGGTTAAATTAACTTGCTAGAGCAGCTCACAGAACTCAGAAATATTTTACTTACTAGATTACCAGTTTATTATAAACGGATATAACTCAGGAATGCCAGATGGAAAAGAGCATAGGGCAAGGTATGGGGTATGGGGCGCATAATTTCCATGCTGTATTGAGTGATCATTCCCTCCAAATCTCCATGTATCCACCAATCTGGAAGCTCTCTGGACCTTGTCTTTTTGTTTTTAATAGAGGCTTCATTGCATAGTCATAATTGCTTAAATCACTGACTTTTGGCATTTAATTCAACCTCTAGCCCCTCTCTCCTTCCCAGAGGTCAGGGGTGGGACTGAAAGTTCCAACCCCCAATCACATGGTTGGTTCCTGGTAACCAGCCCCCATCCTTAGGTGATTTAGAGACTTCCCCAAAGTCTCCTCATTAACCTAACAAAAGACACCTTTGTCACTCTCATCATTTAAGAAATTCCAAGGAATGGGGATAAAGACCAAATATATTATATTCCTTATTATAAATCATAATATCATGTTTAGCTTTCTATGTACCCAACTACTTAAACCATTCCCAAACCCTCCACCAGAAATGTAAATTTCCTCTTAATATGTTAACAGTGTAAACTTTTGGGGAAGAAGACACCTTTGCTGGAGCTCTCTCTCTTCCTGCTGCGACCTGGACTGGCTGTTCTGCTGCACAGCTGTCACCCTGGGATTTTCTTCTACTATCAACCTCAGAATTCCTTAATGTTCTCTTCTACATTGGATCATTTTTTTTCTCCCACAAAGTCCTCTTTCTTGCTTTACATTTGAGTGAGTAGTACATCCTTCAGTAGCTTCCAGATTGTAAATGTCTAAAAAATTACTTCACTTTCATACTGATTGATAGTTGGGCTAGGTATAGAATTCTAAGTTAAAAATATTTTTCTCTTAGAAATTTGAAGGCATTGCTCTTCTAGCTTCCAGGGCAGGTTTTGAAAAGTCTGCTATTTTATCTTTTGAAGGCCTGTTTTTTTCTCTAGATGTGTTTAGAATTTTCTCTTTGTTCTTAGAATGCCAAAATTTTATGATGATGGGTCTTGGTGTGAGAAATTATTATTATTATTATTTAGAGAGAGTGGAAAGAAGGGGGAAAGAGGAGAGGGAGGGAGAGAGAGAGAGAGAGAGAGAGAGAGAAAGAGAAAGAGAGAGAAACATCTATGTGAGAGAGATACATCAATTGGTTGCCTCCTGCATGCATCCTGACCAGGGCTGGGATCGAACCTGCAACCCAGGTATGTGCCCTTGCCCAGGAGTCAAACCTGTGACCCTCCGGTGTGTGGGCCAATGCTCTAACCACTGAGCCATGCCAGCCAGGGCTTGGTGTGAGACTCTTAAAACCCATTATGCAGGGGACTCAGTGAGACCTCTCAATATGAAAACTCGTGGCCTTCAGTTCTGAGGAATTCATATTTTCTGTTCTCTTTTTCTGGAATTCCTATTTTATTTGAATATTATACTTGATCTGATCTCTGAATTTTTTTTTTTATCTATTTTTCATCTTTGATATTTCTTCTGCTTTCCAACTTTTCTATTGCATTTTGCATGTCTGCTGTCATAACTTAATTTCCAAGAGCTCAATTTTTGGTCTTTCAGTGAGCTTTTATATAATTTTCTAAATTCTTTTTCTTTTTTCCTCTGAGCATATTAATTATAGCTTTTTGAAGTTTTCTTCTGCTCCTTGATTATTTCTCTTTTTTATCAAACTCTTTAAAAAAGTACTGTTTGACCTCATTTTTTTAAAAATTATTATTAAAATGTATTTTAAGATGTTTAGTCATCTTTAGCAACCATCTCATATATAAGAGTGAAGCACTAAAAAGCGAATTGGAAGTTGTAGTGTGTGTATATGCACACACCAGACTGTGTTCTTCATTAGAATAGACTGCTTGAGCTGTTTCTTAACCAAAGTAATAATGACCTGAAAAAATTATTCAACACATGGATTATTGGGTCAATAAAATGAAATAATATATGTAAAGTACATAAGATTGTATGTTGCACACTAATAGCAACTAATAAATGGAAACTACTATTATAAGCTAAATGCTGTAGCCCACTCTACATCTTCCATTTACCTCTCAGAAAGCCCTGGCTCTCTGTCCACATTGTGGTAAAAATGGAGAGATGGAATTGAGGTCTACCTGGGTATACTAGATGCTATCATATAATAGGGACTACGTTGCCAGAGTAAAATAGCAGGCCCTCAGCTTACAAACAAGGAAAATTATTTTCCTCAGTATTTCCAGAGGTGACTCATGATGATCAAGCTCAGTAAAGACTGATGTATAAACCAAACTTTCAATTATAAAACATAATGAAAAATATAGCTACCAAGTACATTGGATATTTAACTTCCTGGGAGCAAGTGATGATTTCTTTGGTGTGGGTCCATTTTTTTTGCACTGGATGCATTCCTGAAGACTTTGCGTTATTCAAGACTCATGAAATTCAAAGCAAATTTTCCCACATTAAAAAATATCAAGTGTAGTGGACTATGTTCCCAGAGTACATAAGTCTACACCCATTGGTGTGTAACTTCCTTTTAATGGTGCTTTTCATTTCCTCAGCATGATCTCTGATAGTTTGCAGAAATGAATCTGCCAAACTGCAAGCATGTTATATCATAATGGCCGTTAACTCTTCTTTATCCTCACCTGAGGACATTCTTTCATTTTTTTGTCCAGATAGAGTGGGAGGGAGAGAAAGGAAGAGAGAGAGATAGAAACATCGACGTGAAAGGGACACATCGAGTGGCTGCCACCCGCACGACCAACCAGGGCCGGGGACAAACTTCAACCGAGGTACATGCCCTTAGCGGGAACCGAACCCGGGTCTCTCTGGACCGCAGGCTGACGCTCTAACCGCTGAGCCAAACCGGCCAGGGCCGTTAACTCTTCTTTAGAACTATGACACCTACAGTCTGAATAAATGCATTCCTTTTGGTGCTTTCTGCACTACCACGTTATCACTGCTCAGATGACATGGTCACAGGACATTTAAAGTATTTTAAATTATAATAACTGCAGTTGTCACCAAAATCACTTGATGAAGGTCTCAGCCATGTAGATAGCAGTATAGTTTATGAGATACTGACCAAAAAAGAAAAAAAAGAGAGAGAGAGAGAGAGGATAGAGGATTTCTGTTTTCTTTTTTTAATCCTTATTTGAAGATATATATTTACTGATGTTCAGTGTACCCCAACCGGAGATTGAACCTGCAACCTAAGTATGTGTCCTGCTAGAAATCAAACTTGCCACCTTTTGGTATATAGGATGATGCTCCAACCAACTAAGCCACCTGGCCAGGGCAGAATTTCTGTTTTAGAACCAAAATGACACTCTTTGCAATTCACTTGTCTGATCAGTTTGGGATTGAGCAATTCTTGATTTCTTTTTTTTAAATTTGGGAGACTTGCATGATTTCTCTCTCTCTTTTTTAAATTCTCACCCAAGGATATTTTTCCATTTATCTTCAGATAGAGTGGGAAAGGGGAGAGAGAGAGAGAGAGAGAGAGAGAGAGAGAGAGAGAGAGAGAGAGAGAGAGAGAAACATTGACATGAGAGAGACACATCGATTGGTTACCTCCTGCACGACCCTGACCAGGGCTGGGGACGAACCACAACTGAAGTATGTGTGACTCTTTGGTCCTTGGGCCGACGTTCTAACCGGCCAGAGCTGATTTCTCATTTTGAGCACAAAATGAGACCTTGTAAACATTTTGTATTGCGCACTGAACTAGATTAAGCAACCAGAGAATGTAGTGGCATATATAATTAAGCGACTGAAATGGCAGGGAAGGAATAGCCTTACGGATCCAGGGACTTCTGAACTGTCAAACCTCTTTCTCTTCCTCTGATCTTTTCTGCATTGTGCCTTCATTCTTCTGTCTGTCTCCATGAGGCTGCAGGCATGATGCTAGACCACTCCACACTGTCATCCTTACAGCCTTGTAACTGGAGGAGAGCCTTCTTAGTTGGTTAGAGAAGGATGCTAATAGGATCTCCTTGGATTTCATGACCTTCCCATACCCAACCCCTGATTCTAAAGAGAGGAGGAAATATGATTGGGCCCACTTGGGGCATGTGCCCATCTTTAGCCAATGGGTCTAGAGGTACTGGGACTGGCAAGGTTGAAAATGGAGAAGAGTAGTTGCCCAAAGAAGAGGACAAAACAACCAAGGCGTATCACAGAAAGTCTTTGGGCACATTTGCAGCTTGAGGTGCAGCTTAAAGTTTGCCTAGGGGCTTCCTGCAAGCTTGCCTGGGGGCTAATGTCCCCAGTGGAGGTCTGACCTGAGCTTTTGATCTATCTTGGAATCTCATGTTCTTAGTTGTTGAAAATGGGTTGTGGCAGGGACTCCCCAGCTCTACCAAACTCATTTCCTTTTTTTTTTAGATATGTTTTTATTACTGATTTTAGAGAGAAAGGGAGTGGGAGAGAGAAATATCCATTTGAGAGGATAACATCGATAGGCTGCCTCCTGCACGCCCCCTACTGGGGATTGAGCCCATAACCTGGGCATGTGCCCTGACCAGAATCGAACCAGTGACCTCTCAGTGCATGGGACGATGCCCAAGCAACTGAGCCACAGTGACCAGGGCCATTTCCTTTTTTCCTGGGCATAGAGCTAAACTACATTTTGCAGCCTCCCTCGTAGTATTAATGAAGTAACTGAGCATTAGCCAAAGGAATGTGATTGGAAGGGATGTGCATAACTTCCAAGTTTGACCCGTAAGACCTCCCATCCTCCATGTTCTTTCCCTTACTGCCAGCTTGATGCAGATGGGCATGGCAGCTGGAGGTCACACACTGAAGGTGGTGGAACCACAAGATGGAAGGAGCATAGGCTTCTGAATCCCTGCTTGGAGGAGAGCCATCTGTTCATCAGGAAATCCATTTTAGACTTTATATAAGGGAGAAATGAACTTTGATTGTTAGAGTGATAAGTTTTAGAGTTTGTTACAGCAGCGAGTGCTACCCTAACCAGTAGATAGACTTTCCTCACTTTCTTCGTCTCTATCATTTCTATTTTCCCAAATAGTTGTAGGCAAAAACTGGAACCAACAGAGCTGAGGTTGAATCCTGGCTCTGCTACTTACCAGCAATGCCACTTCAGGCAGGTCACCCAACCTCTTTGAGGTGCTATTTTCTTATCTGTAGAATAATCATGCTTACTCTACAAGGCTCATGTGAGATTTGAACTATACAGGGTATCTAAAAATGCTCTAACTGCAGATTCTAGGTGTTGATATTGTTTTGTCTTTCTTTTTCTTTTTTCTTTCCAAACTGCCACAAAGTAGCTTCTTTTAGAATGACGTCCCACCTGGATCTGGCTGCTTTGGAAAGTATCTTGTCAGCTAAGAGATTCTTCAGTCTCAGAAAAAAGTCTCAACACTAAATTATGTCCTTGGGCTCTGGCAAACTGCTGTTGCCATTGATTCTTCTTTTTACCAGGAAGCACATGCCAGCATATATTAGACCACAGGCGCTCGCTCTGCCTCTCTGGAACTCCTCAGGAATAATTCTCTGTTCCAGTCTCACAGCCCTCTGCTTCTCTTATTCATTTACTCATTTACTCATTCATTCATTCATTCATTCATTCATTCATTCATTCATTCGTTCGTTCGTTCGTTCGTTCGTTCGTTCATTCATTCACTCATTCATTCACTCATTCATTCATTCACTCACTCATTCATCTGCTGATACATGTGTTCATCGGCTTATCCATTCATCCATACAAAAATAAGTACTGCATGCCAACTCTGTGCTGGAGCTACAGAAGTGAAAAGGAAAGGCATACCCTCACTTCCACGAAGCTCCCATTCTGAGGAGCGGTCAGAGAAGAAAGTGACAAGTGCAGGGGCCAGTACAGAGTGATGTGGAGGCTCAGGAAAGGTGTTCCCCCACGTAGTGATGCCAAGTACAAGTTTTTCCAGGCAAAAGGTTGACAAAGTTCTTTCTACCACAACTATGAGCTATGCCTGAAATGAAGCTGTTGGGGTCTTCCACATGTTGACTGCATCATTTAGATACATCATCACTAGTACTTCCTCCCTATCTAAGCTCTGCCCTGTTTAACTTCCAAACTTCTGTATAGCCCCAAAGCTATCAAAACCTCTTTCATGCCTAGCTTCCCCTGCACAAACACTAACGTTGCACTCAAAGGGTCATAAACATCTCTAAGGCATTTTGCATGTATTTATGGTCTTTAAAATGTTCACTACATATATATGCAAATGCCTTAAAATGTAATATTAGGTATATATGTTTGCATACATACATATACACACAAAGCATATATAGATACACATATGTATAATTTTCAAATTTCCAAGAAAACTGATTGTTTAGTTGGTGGTTACCTGTTGCTTCTTCAGACCCAAACTTTGTTAAATTTCCCCAAAAGCAGAAATAAAAGGCAGCCTACAGCTGTTTACTTTGCTATCATATAAAGCCAACAGACCCAACAAACTTTGGAGGTGCCTGGCTCATACAAAATCATTCTACCTTTTTCCTTTGAGAAAGCTTTATTATTGAAATATTGTTAATGATTTCTTTCTTTCTTTTGGTGCCTAGAATAATGTGTCCCTGTGATACATTCCACAAAATGTGAATGACTGACAGTAATTAAATATTTACTGAGGGGTGGGGTGGGGGATATATACATCATGATCTCCACCCTACCACCTCCTGGTGGTATCTGCCTGTTAATAACTCCTAAATTTTTAGAATTTTTGATGGCCATGAGTGACCCTTTTAAGTTGAGAGAGAGGAAGGAAGCTTTTTCTTAGATTTTATTAATAATAACAATGAGAATAATGATACTGGCATTAATGATAGCAGTAATCACATATATAATTATGTATATATAATTAACAATTGTAATAACCATTTACACGTTCGTTTATGTCTCAGTGCTTGACATATTGTTTCATTTATGTCTCATAATTGCTCAATGAGATAGGTTCTAATATTACCATACTGATATTATGGATGAAGAAGGTGAGGCACAGAGAGGTTTAATGACCCAGTCAAAGTCACACAGCAGTGGTAGAGACAGGATTTGAACCCAGGCAGTCTGGCTCTAGAGTTCACCCTCTTTAACACTAAGCCATGTTGCTTTGAACTACTCTTCTGTAACACAGTCCTGGAAGAGCCAACTGAGCGGAACAGGAGATATTCCAAGAACCCTCAAAAAAAACCCCTGGCTCTGAACTTGTGGCCCCAAGTTTCTGTGTCCCCTTCTCAGCAGGGGGCGCCCATAGTCCACATTTTCTGGGTTCCTCCTTAACTGCAGATGTCTTTGTCTACTTAGATCCAGAACTCCTGACCTTCATTAGGAAAAGCCCTGACCTTAAACTTGTATCTATCGTTCTTAAAGTATTTATAGTGTACTAATCAAAGGACTTACCTAATGCATGGAAACAATCAAGGGAATGGTCCAGTACATTTCTTGGAGGACCTGCAATGGATATTGATAACCACGAGCCCAGTAAACTCACATAGGCCCCAAACTTATAGCAGCACTTCCTGACTCCAGATAAACCACAAAGACATCAGAAGCAAGGATTTTTCTTACCACATGCAGAAAGTATGCTATTCAGAGTAGCCCCAGCTCTTGGGGAGGCCTGGAAGAAATCAGTCCTCCCACCTGGTTTACAAGGTTATGGGGCCCATGCTGTACTCACTGCATTGCCCCTTTGGAACTTGTGCTGAGGTGTTTTCTCTCTAGAGACCTTTGTCTCATTCTTTGCAGGAAATTAGCTCAGAGGAGCAACCCAGAAGGCCAAACTTCAACCTGCACCATGGAAATGTAGGAGGCCAAGATTGGAAGAGTTTGTACCTTTTGCAGTGTGTGGGGGTCTCCAGGTCCTCCCTCCACAATTGTAATACTCTGTAATAAAGATTGGGTGAGGGGTCTAACTTTTTTTTTTTAATTCCTCACCTGAGGATACTTTTCTATTTATCATCAAATAGAATGGGAGGGAGGGAGGGAGGGCGAGAGAGAGAGAAAGAGAGAAAGAGAGACGGAGAGAAACATCGATGTGATAGAGCCACATCAACTGGATTCCTCCCACATGTCCCTGGCGACCAGGGCCGGGGACCAACCAAAACCAAGGTATGTGCCCTTGACCGGAATCGAACCCGCGAGTCATTTGTCTGTGGGCCAACGCTCTAACCGCTGAGCCAAACTGGCCAGGGCTAGGGCTCTAACTTTTAAGGGGGTCTTTCACACTAGGAGCAATAACAGAGTTGATTGCCCTGGCAGCGCATGTTTTTCCTACATACTGTCCATTCCCCAGCTGCCCTGAGGAGCCCTTGCAGGCTCAGGGCACCCTCATCAGTCTCTCCCAGTGATCCCTTTTCTGTATATTCTTTAGTATAAGAAATCTGATACACAATTAAATGAGAGGGGAAACAGAGAGGGAAGGACTAAAGAAAATTGCCTGGATTCAGATTCTGGTTCTGCCTCGTGTGGGCTGAGCAGCACCCAGTGTAGGTTCTCATGTGTAAAATGAAGATAGCAAAACCCACCTCATAAGATCATGGAGCACAGCCAGGGACCTAACTCGTGTGAAGCTTTAAGCACAGTGCTTGGCACTCAGGGAGCACTCAGTGAATCTTGGCTGTTGTGATTAAACTTGTTCATGCAGGCCAGCACTCTGTGGAGAGGGTATCCTTCGCTTTCTCACTTGCAGTCTTTACTGGTACCAGGGAAGGTTATTCTGCTCTGGGTGACACTGACCAACTTCTGTCTTCCCCTGGAGAACAGGATGCTCCCCTCAACTCACCCCCTACAAACAAAAACTCCCTCCTTCAAGTAGTTGACTAGATGCCATGCGGAAGTTTTTTCTCCTGGGCATTTATCCTCGTGATGAACTGGCTTGGAGTTGAGGTCAGTTGAAGTTCAAGAGGCCTCAGTTCTGACTTTTGCTGTTTATTGATTTGTGGCATTTATAAGCCAAAGCACTTGGCTTCCAGGGCCAAGACCGCAGGCACAACAATGTGGCCCTTCTCTGGTGGCCCTGTTTACCTTCCGGGAGCAGGCAGGGTGTGGCCAGAACTTCTGGGGTGGCAAGAGCACCTGGGTGTGGTGAGAACACTGGGTGTGGCTGCCCAGGACAGGCCTTGGAGAAGGCAGCTGAGAAAGACGCCACTGTAGCCTAGGTGCAGAGGCCATTTGTGGTTCCTGCTCTGTTGTAGAGCAGCTGTGGGAACTCAGGTTCTCTGCTCCTCAAACATGACAATAACAATAGCAATAATAATAGCATACCTTTACTGAGTACTTACTAGCCACATGTGGCATGCTACAGCTCTCCCTTAAGACCATGGGATGTATGTGAGTCCCAGCACCACCACTCATAAGCTGTATGAACTTGGGGACTTTACTTACCTCTCTATTCTTCAACGTCTTCATCTGTAAGTGGGGTGGTTAAAAGCACCTCCTTGAGGGTAGGGCTGGAGGCACCCACTTGACCCTATGGCCAAGGCGCAGGAGCCCCTGAAGGGGAAGGTAGAAATAGATTGTGTGATATCAGAGTAGGGGGATTTATCTTGGTGACTCTAGGATGCTGGTTCTATGTAGGGATGAGTATGCAATGCTAAGAATCCAAGAAAGAATTACTAGATAAGGAATTAAAAATAAGATTTTGTTTTTATTTTATTTTTATCCTCAACCCAAGGACATTTTTGCATTTATCTTCAGATAGAGTGGGAAGAAGAGAGGGAGGGAGAGAGAGAGAAACATCTATGCGAGAGAGACACATCGACTGGCTGCCACCCACACGGCCCCCGGGGCCGGGGAAGAACTGCAACCGAGGTACATGCCCTTAGCGGGACCCAAACCCAGGACTCTCTGGTCCGCGGGCCGACACTCTAACTGCTGAGCCAAACCAGCCTGGGCTTAAAAATAAGATTTTGTATGAAATTACCCACCTGGGTAATTTACCCACCTGGGTAATAAAGAAACCAACTGGCAACAGCAATAATTGAGCAGAATCTTAAGTACAGAAAACCAAAATATGGCTCATTGAAGTTAGTGTAAACAAAGCCAAGATCAACTACACAAAACATTTTATGTACCAGGGCTTTCAATCAAGTAAAATGTGGTATGTGTAAGTTATAAAACAAACAAAATCCAAAAAGAAAACACACCTTCCTCTTGAGGTTGTAGGAAGACTAATTGAGAAAGACCAAGAATACTTTTTGGCCCAAGATAATGCTAAGTATATATTAGCAGTTTCTAATGCAGACTTCACATGCCATATTTCATGCCTTTTTCATAACAATGCTGTGAAGTAGGTCCTCTACAAGGAAGAGGCTTTAGCACATTGAAAGAAGCAAGCAAAGCTGGGGTTTGATCCCAGAATTATCTGACTCTGAATCCCAAATTCTGGGCCCCAAATCATTGTGCCTTACTGCCTTTTCATTTACCAACTTCACTTGAGGAAACATTGATTGAGCACTTTTTTATGAGCCAAGCTGTTGTGACTTTATTTAATTCATTGTAAGTTTCAGTTTAACTCAATTCATAAGCACTTTAGAACTCTTCCAACTGGGCGCTGGGCTGAGTCCAGGATCCATGGAGTAGAATAATGTTGGTCTGGCCCACAAGGAGCTCACAGGCTCACAGGCCCATCTGCCAACAAAGAAAAGCCCCTGTGCTGGGATTGAGCACCTTTACAAGTCTAATGATTCTCTCTGCTTGTGACTCCATTGCGACACTTTCTTGAACTTCCTTACCTCTTTTCAGGGCCTTAACTAAAGACATCTACCCTGTTTTGCTTGAAATTCCCACTTCTAGGTTTAGTTTTACAGTAGACTGTTAAATAAAAAGAAAAAAAAAAGAAGGAATAAACATTTATCTGTAATCCATTTATCCTTGAAAAACTAGACCGATTTGATAAAGGTTTGAGGAAAGGAAAGACCCCACTCCTCCCCTCACCTTGCTGTAAACACCCCTTTGGGCAAGGGGTAGTAGTAGGCTTTGGAAAATTGCTTCCAGATTCTAGAGAGAGGTCAGAAAAATGTTAGTCATTGAGAAACTAGGAAGAAAGTCATTGATGAAATGGACTATCTGTAGGTGTAACCCACTCCCCGAATGTGCTGTAGATTGCTGCTCAGGGAAACTTGGAACACCAAAATGAAACCTATGCATTTAAAACAAACAAACAAACAAACAAAACAAACAAACATATTTATGGAATATCCTATAGGCATTATGCTAGACAGTGGGCATTTAAGATAAAACAAACCCTAGCCCCTGCCCCCAGGAACCTCAGAGTATAATCTGGGACTAAATGTAAACAAAGAGAGGTGTCACCTAATCAATTGAATTAATCTGAGTGTTCAAAGCCTTGATGTGACAATAAAAGTATGTGTTCAGCATAGAGTCCTGGAAAAGGGGGCATTTGAGCCTACTCCCTTAGTGTTTATCCAGCCCCTAGGAGGGCCCAGTTCCCATCAGAAGTGTGAGCTGCCTGGGCAAGAGAGAGTTTTTTTTGGACTCTCCATACCTGGGAATTTTGTCACCTTCGTACTGCCCAAGGTTGTTCCAAGCACTTGACACCTGATGGCACATTTAATCCTCACAATAAACCCAGTGGCCTAGATGTACCGTCCCCACAACAACTTCAAAATTGGAGGCCTTAAGAGGTTAAGTAATTTATTCAGTTAGATATCTTTATTCATGATATCTAATTTATTAGATATCGCATTCAGCTAGTTAGGTGGTGGAGAAGGGTGATCTGGAGCCCGGGCCCCTGCCCTTACCACACAGCAATAGTCCTACAGGCACCAAAACAGCCTTCTCATGAGTGGTTTGGGTTCCTTGGTCGCTTGATCCTGGGTGGGTAGGACCCAATTCAGGCATGTCTCTCATTACAATTTAATTATGTATTGTACTCTAGTTTATACCCTAGTCTCATGTAAGTGTGGGCCTCATCTGTTGGTTTTTGTGAGCCTGACAGCCTCAGAGTGCTTGAGGAAAATAAAATTCCCTACTAGGAACATCAAAGAACCCAAAACCAAAGCCAATGAGTCAGGGTCCCATCAGAAAACAGATGGTCCAAGATCACACAGCAGCAGGACTAGGACTAGAACTCAGTTTCCTTGGCTTCAGTAATGGTTCTTTATACTTGGAAAGGAAAAGAAAGGGAGACTTAAAATGCACAAGAATAAAGTTTTGAGAACATCAAGACCACATTTACAAACATTTTTATATATTTTTTTGGCCATTTAATTTTTTATTTTTCAATTACAGTTGACATACAGTATTATATTAGTTTCAGGTGTACACTCCAGTGACTAGATATTATGTAACTTATTAAGTGATTATTCCAATAAACCTAGTACCCATCTGTTACCATATATAGTTATTAGAATATTATTGACTATATTTCCTATGCTATACTTTACATCCCCATGACTATTCTGTAATTACCAATTTGTTCTTCTTAATCCCTTCACTTTTTTCACCCACACCCCTAACCCTCCTCCCATTTGGCAACCATCAAAATGTTCCCTGTATCTATAAGTCTGTTTCTGTTCTGCTTTTTAGTTTATTTTGTTTTGTTTTTTTTTAGATTCAATTGTTGATACATATGTATTTATTGCCATTTTATTGTTCATATTTTTAATCTTTTTTTGTTCTTCTTAAAGAAGACCCTTTAACATTTAATATAATACTGGTTTGGTGGTGATGAACTCCTTTAGCTTTTTCTTGTCTGCGAAGCTCTTTATCTGTCCTTCAATTCTAAATCATAGCTTTGCTGGGTAGAATAATCCTGGTTGTAGGTCCTTGCTTCTCATCACTTTGAATATTTCTTGCCACTTTTCTCTGGCCTGCAAAGTTTCTGTTGAGAAATCAGCTAACAGTCATGGGAGCTCCCTTATAGGTAACTAACTGCCTTTTTCTTGCTACTTTTAAGAGTCTCTCTTTGTCTTTAACCTTTTACATTTTAATTATGACTCTGTCTTGGTGTGGGCCTCTTTGGGTTCACCTTGTTTAGGACTCTCTGTGCTTCCTGGACTTGTATGTCTGTTTCTTTCACCAGGTTAGGGAAGTTTTCTGTCATTTTTTCAAATAGGTTTTCAAACATATTTTAAAGTAACTCCAAATTGAGAACTTAGATAGATATCATGTAGTTTTTTCCCCTTACTCATGAGGCATAGGCTCTTTCAGGGTGGGGACTTTGTGGAACCCCTAGATGGGATAGAAACCCAGGGCCCAGTGAGAATGGGGGAGGTAGGGCCCAGAGGCCTGGCAATGGGACAAGCCTGGTTTTAGAATTTTGAGGTAGGTGTTTGACAGCAGGCAGACTTGAGCAGCCTACAGGGCTTTTGAGAGATTGTGAAATGGGTTGAGTTAAACAGAAACTGGATGCCTGATAGAGTCTCAGTAGGAGTTGTTAGACTTTTTTTGTTTGAGCCTCAGGACTTTCTGTGGTTAGGGAGAGAAGGGCCTAAGGCCCTAGGGGTGTTGGCTTGGATGTGGCCTGGGAGTTTAGAGGGTTGAAGATAAGGCTCCCAACCCCACCCACTTCCAAGTCCTCAAGGTATTAGAGCAGTATTCAGAGAATGCAGTTCTAGTTAGAAAGGAGCTTGGGTTTCACCTATTGACAAAGTCTTATGGAAACAGGGCCTGCGGGGAGGTGAGGGGAAGGTGCCTCTGGGATCCAGGGAGTCTTGAGAGAGCCAGAAAGCTGTCACTGTTTCAATGCAATTCAATTCAATTCAACAAATTCAACTCAATACTACTGTGTACCAGGCCTGGTGATGGAAGTCAAGAATACAACAATGAACAAGTTAAACTCTTCCTGCCTTCAAGAAGTTTATAGTCTAAAGGTAGAGACAGATAAAAACAAAATTAAACCAACATTTAATTACAAATTGAGTGTGCCACGAGACAGTTGTGACAGAGAATAAACGAGGAGGAGAACTGCTTTAGATAGGGTCCTCCCAGGAAGTGGCTGTTCCTCTGCAGTTTGCAGGATGAAGAGCCCCCCCTTCTCCCCTGCCAGGGAAAGTGTCCACCAATGAGCAGCCGAGCTCTCTGCATATCTCCTTTCTCCAGATTCAGGTCCCTTCTAACCCCATTGCTTCATCCAGCCCTTTGAAGCTTTTTCAGAAATTTAAAAAATTGTTGTATCTTTCATGCATTTTTTTCGTAACTATGTAACATGTATAAATATAGTATCTTTATAAAAATAAATTTAAAACACTGGACCCAAATAGCTAGGACTAATAACTGACAACTTCCATAATTTTGTTCCCACCTCCACCTTAGGACCAACCAGTCTTGCAGTCCAACCTAGGACCAATGTGGATCCAATTTAGGACCAAGTCAAATATACACCCCTAAACAATCACACAGGATGCCCTGTGTCTAGTTAGCCCGCCTACAGCTTCCCCATGCCAACAGCCTCCAATTGGGAATACCTGAAACTTCCCCTTTTTTTGCCGTTATAAAGCTTTCCCTCTCCTCTGCCTGCCTTTGAGTCACTGTGCAAATGCAAGTGATGGTGGCTGACGCTCTTGCTGTAGGAGGCTCTGAATAAATAGCCTTTGCCTGTTCGCATTTGGTTGGTCTTCATTTATTTTACACAGTGTGGGAAGCTAGTGAAGCCTTGCTCAGGCAGTTGGAAACTCATTACACATATTGTCATAGATTCAAAACCCTAAATACAACATCAGCTAAAAAATTTTGTATTTCATTAATATATATATAGTTCTATATCCCTGCACAAGGCTTTATATAAGAGGTAGTTCCACATTTAAAAAATTTATCAGTGTAATTTACCACATTAGAGGTCTAAAGAAGAAAAATCATAAGTGTATCTGAATAGATAAAGAATGTTTGTTGAGGTTTAACACCTATTTATAATAATATCACTCAGAAACTAGAAAAAGAAAAGAACCTCTTTTACCCAAAAAAGTGTACCAAAAAATCCTATAATAGAAATCATACTTATTAAAGAAATTTTGGATACATTTCTATGAAGATCATAATAAGGCAAGGATATCACTAAGGCTTAACATGATACTGCAGAATTTAGCCATACCATAAGACAAGAAAAAAGCTTAAGAGACAGCATTGAGGGAAAAATCAAATAGTTATTATTGCAGGAATTATAATTATCCTCATTAAAAAAAAACACACAACTCGGGATCTGGAGAGAGGCCGGGAACAGGGGGGTGGAGCCTGGCGGGGCCAGAGATGCTGCAGACGCCTGGAGCGGCGGGGGCTGAGAGCGACCGGGACTAGGGGAGGGGTCCGAGAGCTGAAGGGAATAAATATTCCAGGAGATGGGGAAGAAGAGGGACCTGATTCAGGCCCAGGGAGGAGCATGTTTTCTGCCTGCCACAACCACCCACTGTGACTGTACCTGAAAAGTTGTGAGCCAGCTGCTCAGCTCTGTGACAGCAGTACAGCAGCAGGACAAAGACTGTCACTCCCCTATTCACTGCCATGTCCCCTCCAGCTGAAGGAGGAGGACCCTCAACTTCCTTTGCCTTAGTCTCCAGGATACTGTGGAATGTCCAGGGACCTGTGACATCATGGCAGGAAGTGAGCTGGGTCCTGCCCTGTGTGTGGGGAGTGGAAGACAGTCAGGGTCTGTGACTGGGAAGGAGGGTGGAGCCTGACTGGGCCTTTTCTGGTTAATCCTTCAGTCCTGCAGATCCTTTGTCTATTTCCATAGCATCACCTGGAAGCTTGTTAGAAATGTAGTCTCAGGACCCAGCTCAGATCCCTTGAATCTGAATCTGCATTTTCACCAGATCCCCAGGAGATACATGTGCACAATAAAGTTTGGGAAGCACTGGGAAAATAATTAAAAAAAAAAACAAAAAACAAAAAAAAAACACACACAACTCAATAGCATCATCAGGCAAAGTAACAGAATTAATTATAAGTAGTTCAGCCTGTTTGCCAGATACAAGATCATCTTACAAAACCAGTAATATTCCTGTATCACAGAAACTAGAGAATATAATGGAAATAAAGAGGGAAGAGCAGGCAGCAGGCCCACTCCAAACATTCGTGGTACCAGGGATAAGAGTACAAATGAAGACCACATCATATATTTAAATATCTACAATTAATCAAAGCTACTTAGATTAAGCTATAAAATGAGGGTACATTTAACAATATCTACCAGTAAGCTCACCATTTGCTTGTTTCGCCACACCACCATCTGAAAGAGACAGAGGGCTAATGCTTCGTTTTGCTACTATGCCAACTGGCACATGTCTAGGTCAGGCTCCCTGGAAATACACTTCAAGACAGAGATTTGCATGCAGATGGTTTAATGGGGATCAACACCTGTAATATAGAATGAGTCTTGCATGAGTGAGAGAAACAGGATTGGGCGGAGAGAGAAGCTGAGAAGTTTAATTTTTGGAGATATTAAATGTTTTTATAAAATATGAAATATCTAAAATTAATATTATTTAATATATCAAATATAAAATATCATTACATGTTTTTATAAAAATAAAACCATTTATAGTTTTAGTAGATATCCATAGAGTTGCCAATGTAAAAATTCAGTATCATGCATCATGTATGTTATGTCTAACCCTACATTTTTTTCTTTGTCTTTCATTTTCAGAAGTTTGATTATGATGTGTCTATGTGGGGATTTCTTTCAGTTTATCATTTTGGGGATTCAGTCACCTACTTGAATCTGTAGGTTTTTAAATTTATTTTGTCTTTCAACAAATTAGAAGAGTTTTCAGACATTATTTCTTCAAATATTTCTTTTTTTCTTTCAATGGTGATAACGGTGGAGGGAGTGGTAAAGAGGGGTTGGATGTGGTATCTCTCAAATATTTCTTAAGACCTACACTTTCTTTTCTTTTTTAGGACTTCGGTGACATAAGTGTCAGATCTTTTGTTATTTTCCCACAAGCCCCTGAGGCTGTGTTCACCTTTTTCTATCTATTTTCTCTCTCTTGCTCAGATTGGATACTTTGTATTGGTTGATCTTCAAGTTTACTGACTCTTGCCTCTGCAATCTCTACTTTGTTACTGACCCATTCAGTGAGTATTTTTGTTTTGGATATTGTATTTTTTAGTTCTAAATTTCCATTTGTTTTTTTTTTCATAACTTTTATTTCTTTGCTGAGATATTCTAGTTTCCCATTTGTTTCAAGAGTGTTTATAATTGCTTCTAGAATTTTTATGATAGTTCCTTTAAACTCTTTGTCAGATAGTTCCAACACTGTCTTTGGGCATTAATATCTTTTGCTTTATTTTCTCAGGGAAGATGAGATTTTCCTGGTTCTTGCTATGCCAAGTAATTTTGGATTATATTTTAGAAATTCTGTATGGTATTATTATGAGACTTTGGTTCCTCTTTACGTCTTCTATTTTAGCAGGCAGTCAACCCATTTAGATTTAGAACACACATCCTGGCCCACTTTTGTGGGCTGTGGTTTGAATGTTAATTTACCTTTTAAACCTTTGCAGTGCCGTTCTGGACTGCCCCACTGTGCATGACCGAGAGGCCAGTCTGAAACCTGGGTGGTATTCCACACTGCAGTTCAATTCTCAAAGCGTTGGTTGTGTTGATTCTGGTCAGTTTTAATGCTTGGGCCACTCAGAGATGAGCCTGAGACTTCATATTTAGATATAAAAGGTCTCTTTCTTCTGCTCCTTCTTCTTCATAATCCTCTCCCAACTCTCTAGTTGGAAGGGGAAGAGGATGCTGCCTCTTTGTGGTTAGTGCTGGGCCAGACTGCAGGGTTCCACCCCACATTCTCTCACCACTGTGCTTGGTGGTGAGAAAGAGAAGTGATGCCTTTGCTTACATTTATTTAACATGGAACAGGGACAGACAGCAGGTCTAAATGTAAAACCTAAAACTATAAAACTTCTAGAAGAAGAAATAGGAGAAAATCTTGTTGATCTTGGATTAGGTAAAGATTTTTTAGATAGAACACAAAAAGCATGATCCATTAAAAAAATTGGTAAGTTGAACTTCATCAAAATTAAAAATATCTATTCAAAAAATACTGTTAAAAGAATGAAAAGACAAGCCATAATTAGAGAGAAAATATTAGCAAAACAGGACCTACATCTAGAATATACAGAGCTTTCTCAAAACTCAATATTATGAAAACAAACAAATGAATAAAAAATGGGCAAAAGACTTGACCAGACACTCCACCAAAGAAGATATATGGATAGCAAATAAGCACATGAAAAGATGCTCATCATAAGTCATGAGGGAAATACAAATTAAAACCACAATGAGATACTGCTCCACTTATTAGGGTGGCTAAAACAAAATATTGGATAATACCAAGTGCTGGTGAGGTTGTGAAGTACCTTGGAATGCTCATACATTGCTGCTGGTGGGAATGCAAAATGGTACAGTGACTCTGAAAAACAGCTTGCCAGTTGTAGCACCAACATTTACTTACCACACAATCCAGCTATCGTATTCTTAAGCAGTTGTCCAAGAGAAATGAAAATTTAAGTTAACACCAAAATCTGATGTGAATATTTGTAGCAGCTTTATTCATAGTGGTCTCAAACTGGAAACAGTCCAAATATCCTTCAGTTGGAGAATGTATAAGCATATTGTGTACATCCATATTAAATAATTAAGAACAGACTACTTACTGATACATGTAACAACATGGATTAATACATAATATCAAGTAGTAGAAGCCATACTCAAAGGGCTACATCCATTATCTGAAAAAGGCAAAAGTACAGGGAAGTAGAAAAGAGACAAGGGAATTTTAGGGAGAATGAAATTGTTCTAGGTCTTGGTTGTGGTGATTACATGAGCATATATGCTTGTTAAAATCATTGGAAGGTGCACTAAAAAAGTTATTTTAGCCCTGGCCGGTTTGGCTCAGCCATTGGAGCGTCGGCCTGCGGTCCAGAGAGACCTGGATTCGGTTCCTGCTAAGGGCATGTACCTACCTCAGTTGCAGTTTGTCCCCGGCCCTGGTTGGGGTCGTGTGGGTTGCAGCCAGTTGATGTGTCTCTCTCTCTCTTCCTCCCTCTCTCCCTCTCACTCTATCTGAAGATGAATGCAAAAAAAGAAAAAAGTGTCCTCGGATGAGGATAAAAAAAAAAGTTATTTTACTTTAAGTAAATTATACCCCAATATACCTGACATTAAAAAAAAAAATCTGTCAAGCTTCAATATATGGAAATCAGCAAATTCTTCACCCTTTGCAGAGTTCTGGCCATGTAATTATTGAAGAATTCGTAGTATTTTTCTATTTAAGGAATGGACGAATGGGACCTGGGATAGTGGGGAGGGCATATCAGAAAATGGCCCCGTATGAGTAAAAGCAAGCACGTGTGGATCGAATTTTGAGGGGAGGCACCAAAATAGTCTGGAGGTCATTTAGACCAGAAATCTGTTTAATAGTTAAGAGAGCAGACTCTGGAGTTAGACATCCTGAATTTGAACCTGGCCCTTCTACTTCTTATCTTTGTGATTGTCAGCGTAAGAAACATTCAAACCTGTAGATAATTTTTATGAGTTTATTTGAGGCAAAGTGATGACAATTGTCAGGAAGTAAAATCTCAACTGATTGAGAAAATACTCTGGAAAAATGGCACTTTGCACCTTACTTTATACAATCAAAAGAGAAGACAGTAAGTGGGTTACATGAAATTCATTGGTGATAGATTAGGGAGGCAGGAGAAAGCAAAGAGGAGAAATTTCTGAGATTGGATAAAAAGTAAAATGGATAAACATATCTTTTTTTACATAGGTAACAGTCAATAATTAACATGATAATAATGAGGGGATTTGTGCTCTCTGCTCTGGTGAGGTACCTGTGCTTTGAGGGGTCTGGAAAAAGGGAAATTACTTTGACATTCTGTTATGGTAGGTGCAAAAAGACAATATAGACAGGCTCAGTTAAGGTAAAGATTGACTTTTGTCAGGAAGGATTCTAGCCTAAGACATGATTACCTGCCATAAACTGCTTTTAGTTAAAAAGTTTAAATTTCAGACCATCCTATGTGGTTACTTTTGTTAGGTCTCTGAGTTTGTAAGGCCGCCATGAAGGCCTCGAGGCCCCTGAGCTTTGTCAGGTTTATTGTGTTGCCCCTTTTTGTCCATGTGACCTTGGCAAGTTACTTAAACTGTCTGTGCCTCAATTTGTATCTGCATAAAGAGAATGATAATAGTTATATGCCTTACAGTGTTGAGAATTAAACTAATACCCTCAAGTGCTTAGAATAGTGCTGAGTATATAGTAAATGCTCAATTAATGATAATAGATAAGGCTTTAGGGGGGCAGGGTTGAATAAAGAAGAACCAGTTCAGATGCCAATGAGTGCCATGGAAGGAGTTTTAGAAGGTGAAGCAGCAATATGAGCAGATCTTTGTATTGGAAGGATGGCCCTGGTGGCTGTTGTGGAGGAGGATGATTGAAGTAAGACAGTGAGGGGACCTCTATGATGGTCCCAGAGGCCTGAGCTGGGAAAGGGGAATATTAGTTCTGTGTCTCTGGAGAATGCTAATACATTGAGTCTTGAGAGAAGGAAGAAACATCAAATGTGTTCAGTGTGAAAGAGATATGGTCTAAGAGCTTGAAGATCCAGCTTCTGTCTTCTGTCCTTAACGCAGACCATCCAGGATGCTCATAGGAAATACAAAACTAGGGACACAGTGAGCAGAAGTGAGACAGGCCAGTAAGCCAGGACAAGTGGAATAGGGAAACTGAGACAGGTAGATAGCTGAACAAACTGACAGAGCCATTTACAGCGGATACAGAAGGTCACCTCCCTAGAAATAACATCTAGGCTTCAGTTGTATTTCAGCTCCAGACCCAGAAAAGTAGCAAGACCAGATATGCAGCACCAGGACCAGCTGCAATGACTAAGAACCCTCTGTCCTGACACTGACTAATCAGTGAGGACCACGACCCTGAAGGAACACACCTAGAAAACTGATGAATATTCTGTTGAAACCTTCTCCTGAGACCTCCCCTAAGATTCCCACATGCAAGAGAGAGAAAAACCTCTAGACAAAGGACCCATTATAAGCTCTCTTTCCCAGGAGCATGCCCATGCATCTCCTAGACTCTAAGAGACCCCATGAGGCTTGCAGTTAGGGCAGCAACAGGCAGTGGAAGTTCATCCCAGGCAAATCACCTGAACCTGACCCCAAGGCCCCCTTTTCTCTGACTTATCAGTGAGCCAAAGCAGACCAGCCTAGGCTCATTTCCCCAGCCCTTTCTTGTTTCACTGTCCCTAACTTTAATACATGTCCATTAAAATTCACCTAGACTCATGTTGTGAAACTTCCTGCACGAAGTCAAGAACCCACACACTAACGGCGGGCCCTAGGCAGACCTGCCAAGGGCCAGGTCCCCTTTCTGGTAACAGAAGCACTCAAAGCAATAAACATGTCTATCTAGACTTTCGGAGAACCACATTCCCCTCCCCCCAAATAAGTTTAAAAAGAATTCTAATTTACAACATGTACCATTCTAATTTGGGGGTTACTCTATATATATATAGCACCATTACTAGCCATCATGACTATGGCCCCCTCAGATAACAGGAGATGGTAACAGGTTCAGTTTACACATTGAACTGAGTACCCTTGAAGGGCAATTCATTGCTGAGTTGTGTGCACATACACACAGTCACTTTAGTCTTTAATAGTTTAACTTAAATATGTTTTTACTACCATCTCAATCTGTTCTCCCCTGAACAGAGCCACTTCTTGCCTTTAGTGCACACTAGAATTGATAACTTGCCCCCAGCAAGGCTCTCAATCCCTTCTTCAACTCAACAGCATTTAAAATATTGGGCAATGATTATGAATGTGTGTGTGTGTGCACTGAACATCCTTCCTTTGTTCAAGCCTTCCTCAAAGAATTTAGTTTTCTCATAAAATCTACATTTGTCACCATCCTCATCACTTACCTGGGCAGACTCCAGTTTAACATACTATCCCCTAGGCTGGCTCTCATTTTGAACTCAGCAAGTATCATCTCACCGGTATGTGAAGTATAATAGGAGCATTACAGCCAACCATCTAACTAATCCAAGCCAGTATACCATTAGAACATAAGTTACATGCAATACCTTTTTGAGTCTGAAGTCATGTATCTCAGTATAAAAGTAGTTTCCTGGAGAAGGCTGAATTCAACCTTCCCTCAACCACCTTCCACTCTCCAATCTGTGAAGGTAAGTCATGTGGTAAGTCCCAGCCAGACATTATTTCATGTTTTGCTAAGATGAAGTCCAGGCTGGAAGAAGCTGCTTGAGATCTAACAAGCCAATATCTTACTTCCAGATATGTTTAGGGGGAATGTGGGGGTCTGGGGAATGTGACTACATTTTGCTCTAAACAAAATAATTCTAAATCCTCATCAGAAACTACTTGTGTTCCTGTGATGCTGCAGACACAGCAGTGTCCATGGACACAGCTTACCAAAAAAAAAAAAAAATTTTATCCAGAATTATTTACTTTAATGCACTTACTGTCTCATGCCTGATTTCCCAACTCACCAAGTTATGAATCCTGATCTTTTATCTTATTTAGAAAGCATTTAACATGTCTTTTTTTTTATTTTTAAGTTTAGGTAATTTTTTTTCTTTATTGTTTAGAGAGAGAGGAAGGGAGAGGGAGAGATAGAAACATTGATGAGAGAGAACATTGATTGGCCGCTGCATGCCCCCCACTGGGGATTGGGCCCACAACCTGGGCATGTGCCCTGACTGGGAATTGAACCGGCAACCTCTTGCTGCATGGGTTGAAGCTCAACCACTGAGCCACACCAGCCAGGCCATACTGACTTTTTATTGTGCTATCTTTATTAACAATCTTGTTATAATTATTAGAAGTCTGAAATTGAAATATATAATCTAGGCATCAGGAGTGACCTCTTGGTGCATGGGTTGACGCTCAACCACTGAGCCACACCGGCTGGGCTAACATGTCTTTCAATACAAGGCACTGAAATTTTTTTGGAAGCAGGTAAGGGACATAAACAACTGACCATTCCAATATACATTAGGTGAGTTTGTAGATTTTTATGTTGGATTGTCTGCAGGTTTATGATTTGTGCTTAGATTTCCTATTGGCCATTATCAGAAAACCAGGGACATAGCTTTAAGGCCAAGTTAATTGTTTAGTGTACCTTCCAGTTAGATCTGTTTTTCTTTCCTCTACAAACAATGATTGCCTATCAAAGAGTGATTTTTTTCTTGGAAATTTCTAAGTAGGGTCTCTTATGTGTTACATTGCTAAGTTTTGTTCCTTGTGATTGCTGCATGTATAGTTATCACATGATCACACTTAATATTCTGATGGTTTTATTAACAAGTATATAATACATATGTTGCATACTGTATATAGTATATGAGGACTGTACAGTACAAATTTATGTTCACAGTTTGACATGACAAAATGTCATTACTGAATTCCCATTGGACTACAGAGTAGAAACAGAGAAGGTACATTAAACATTCACATCTTTAGTAAGAAAGATTACCAAAATGTTTCAGTATTTGCAAGTATACTAATGCATGCTAAAAACCTTTACCCATTCAGTCTTATTAGCTTATAAAATATATTACACTTTATTAAAAATTTCTGCATAGTTTATACAAGTATTAAAGTACTGTAAATGTAATAATCCTGCTATACTTGCAGGTATGGTTTAAGAGATGCTAAGCAGAAAGATTATTTTGACCCTCTAACACTAAGTACATAACAGCAAAAAAAAAAAAAAAAAAGTGCTAGTATTTGTAAAACATAGTATTGTAGCCCTCGTTTAATGCATGGAAAATGGCTTTGTAAATGTATTATTTCTTAAGTGAATTTGCAATCATTTAGAAATTGTTAACCTTGACCAAGAAGAGACTACCACTCTGAGCAACTTCACGTATGACAGCAATTCCTTTGGGATGACTATATTTTCAAACCAGATGATTTATTTTAAAACTTTAGATCTTTGAGATTGTCTTTAAAACAATCTAACCAGGAATGATGTGCAGATATACATTATCAGCAATATAGTCTTTCAAATTCCACATTTAGTGCAACACTGATAGTGCAGATGGGTGTTTAATAAAATATACATACACATATATAGTTCCCCTGTAAATATGTTCCAAGGCTCTTGAAACTTCTGCATATTTAGCATGTCCTTAGTTGAATATAGCTATGCTGCTAACATTCTCCAAACAAGGTGATTCAGAATGTTAATGCCCATTTATTAAATAGATTCACATTTTAAAACTCTAAAATATGATGGATTCAGATTTAATTTTTCTGACACTTGGATAATAACTGAAGAAATTCTATAACAATTTATGCAACACTAGCTCCATGTCTACAAATCATTCTCATCAACTTGAATATTGCAATTAAAATCACCATTGGTAGTAACATGGCACATCATTAAAACCACATGCTCAAGGGCATCTTATTTTGTTTGAGGTCTCCCACAATAACAGCTAAAAATGACTAAGAGACTAAATTTCTCAACTATCATAGTAAGATACAAATATATATAAAAGAGGAAAATTTGCAAAGAGCCAATTGGTAACTAAAGTATATAGACCAGCATGGGAACAGAGAATAGCTTTCTCTGGGTTGTTTTTCTTTCCAAGTTAAAATGGAACTTTGTTAATGAACTGTTAACATAATCTAAGCAAGCTAAGTATAATGTAATAGAGTCTCTGCAGGGTCTTGCTTGCACTTTTGAACAGAATTTTGAAATGCCATAGCAAACTAAATTTCATTAGAACCCATGAAGCTTTCTGTTAATTGGACTCAGACTCAAAGCTAATTATATAAAGATCAGCTCTACCCTTTCCACCTTTTGTGGGTTGGAACATGCATGAACTGGTTTTCTCCATCAAAACAAAGAAGTTCCTTGCATTCAAACTTAATTCTTCGGTGTGTTGTAGAAGAACCATTTCAAGAAATAAACACTTGCATGAATGTGACTAAGTATTTACAATACAGGCAATACCTACTTTTCCAAGAGCCATTTTTATCCCTCAATTTATCTTAGTTGCAAGCAAACAAACAACAACAAAAAAGAAAAAGCCCAATTAGGATGTTTTAATATTCTAAATAAATTTTGCAGTGCTTAAAAAAACAAAGTAAAAACCAAGTGCCAGATAACAAGTTATTTTGTATTTCTCTGCATTTCCTTTCAGTTGGTTCAGAGAGCTGTTGAGTGGGATCTCTTAGGTGTGCAGTCCTTACAACTAACTTTTATTAACATAGCGCCAAAGTAAGCTCCCCACACAATTCGCAGGCCTCCAGAATCACTTGTTCACTGATGCTTTAAGAACAGTGCATTCCTCCCAGTTAAGGTTGTGTTGGATCCTGAGTTGTGGCTGGGAT
Organism: Tadarida brasiliensis; assembly: GCA_030848825.1. Classification (NCBI taxonomy): domain Eukaryota; kingdom Metazoa; phylum Chordata; class Mammalia; order Chiroptera; family Molossidae; genus Tadarida; species Tadarida brasiliensis. Next base: position 26,893,082 of record CM061257.1, on the reverse strand, counting down.
GAATCTTCAGGATTCCATTCTTCTCTCTTCTCCGTCCTTTAGGAAGGGGCGTATGGTTATATGTACCCTTTTTGCCACTTCCTTCAAATTTAGGACCAATGGCATTTCTACACATGAATTATTTTTATTGGCATTTAGACTATGGTGCTCAAAAGCCTACTTTTGAAAAACTTCCCCCAAATAATGGTGCTATTTATCTTCAACATAAACACAAGTCATTTTCAGTTTGTTCTTCTGACAGGATACTTGATAGTGAAAGGAGATTGCCAGCTCCAACAGTAAACGTTTGGGAATTTTTGAGCTACATATATGAATCCCTGAACTGTGATTTTCTGTATTTCCCAGAAATCTGTCCCCCAAATAAAGGTCTGTGTGCTTCACAACTATTTACAAATAGTGTCACTCAGGTCTTAATGAGTCTACTAAAGCATTAGCAGATGCTTATTTATGATATGTGTCATGAATGCAAATGACAGCCAATTTGGCACCTTGTAGCTCACACAGTTTCTGTATGAAAGCTATATGAGTAATTTGATATGGGAATATAATTACTACTCAACGTTTCCCTGTTTGCAAAAAAGCTCTCAGGAGGTTGGGTAGAAGGCCCTTCAGACCCTTATCCAAAAGATTCTTTACCATTACTGGGCAAATATTGGTGTGGTGTCCCTACTATCAATGCTTGATGATCAATATCAAGGACACTGAGGAATGGAGATTGGTGCATGGGTAACCCCATCAGTATTTGGCTTTGCTGGATGGTTCTGCATAGCTGAATACGCATAGAGACCAGAGCTCTAGGAACGTACTGCACAGCCAACCAAATGATGAAATCTCACTGGAAATCCCTAGCTGGCTTCCCCCTTAATCAATGCCCCTTTGCTCCATTTCCATGTGATGCAAATACAGCATCCATCCCTTGAACTGACAGACATCATCTACCTATGTCAACAGCTCTAGCTTATCTTCCAGTGGGGGCAAAGACCTCATTAGCTGCAGGCACAAAGGAGGGTAAAGGACTTAATTTAGATGAAGTGATAAATCCATGTGGACAAGCAAGATTGGTAAAGGACAATGGAAGAGCTGACTGTACTAGCCTGAATCTTGCTGCCCTTCTAGCTAACCTGTGAAGGGGTCCACCCGTCTTTTCTCTGTGCAGCACAAAATGCGATCACAGGGCTCAGAGGTATGAATGTCTCTGGCAAGGACTAGCAGGCTGGATACTGTATTTCTAATACATTTACTTTGACATTCTTTTGAGGAATACATGGACAAACTGACAATTGGTTCTGTTAGTTTACATGATCCCTTGTTCTCATTACATTAAACTCATCTGTAAGAAGGGTTTGCTTAGCATCCCCGGAAAAAAAAGTGTTCACATTCTTTAGGTCTGACCCGTGGTAAGGAGAGAGAGGATTAGAGAATATTTACTACTGACCATATGGAAGTTTGAATGATATAAATTCAGAGATTCAGTCCAGCTGAATCAAAATTAAAATGTACATGTAAAAAATGAGTTAGACAGTGGGAGGGAGGACAGAGAGAAAGCTGGGCGAGTGGGGAGCCGTGTGCTGAGGCGAAGATGGAGACGTTCAAACTAGCATGTGGCGTTTCCTATGTAGGGCAAGATGGTCAGAACGGGAGAAGCTGCGGTCACAGTCTGGACACTGGAAAGGTTTGATTCCAGTATGTTTTCGGAAATGTCTTGTTAGTTCATCAGACCGAGCAAATTTCCATGTGCATCCTTCCCATGTACATTTGTAGGGTTTCTCTCCTGCAAAAAGAAACAGTGAAAAGAGCTTATTTTTTTCTGATGGCAAAAGGCGATTAATTAGTAAAGACAGTAAAATTAAAAATTTTGAGCTAAAGCTCTTGACATATATTATTTCCAAGGTATGCTCATCTATTTGTCCTTCAATAATAGTATCTTATAAACCACTACAGGACAAGCAAGAAAAAAATGAATTCACTTTAAGCCCTGGCTGGTTTGGTTCAGCGGTTAGAGCGTCGGCCTGTGGTCCAGAGAGACCCGGGTTCGGTTCCCGCTAGGGGCATGTACTTCGGTTGCAGTTTGTCCGGCCCTGGTTGGTCGTGCGGGTGGCAGCCACTCGATGTGTCACTTTCACATCGATGTTTCTCTCCCTCTTCCTCTCTCTCCCTCCCACTCTATCTGAACAAAAAATGAAAAAATGTCCTTGGGTGAGGATAAAAAAAAAAAAAAAAGATTTAACTGGCTTGCTGCCCCCACAAAGGGGGTAGGTAATTTTAAGAGTTCTTCGTTTTTTTAAATATGTTTTTATTATTGATTTTAGAGAGAGGAAGGGAGAGGGAGAGAGAGAAACATCGATGTGAGAGGTTAACATTGATGGGCTGCCTCCTGCACACCACCTCTTACTGGGGATTGAGCCTGCAGCCCAGGCATGTGCCCTGACCAGAAGTCAGGACCTTGGTGCACAGGATGATGCTCAACCTACTGAGCCACACTGGTCAGGGCTTTTAAGAGTTCTTAAAGCATAAAGGCACTGAAATCCATTCTGAGGGGCTAAATAGTTTTGGTTTTGTCCTCAGTTGTAGGGATTAATAACTTAAGCACCTGGTGATCTATATTTGTATATCGTCAAGGCTTAAACCTACTTAGGAGCTCAGTTATATGCAGTGCTATCCATTCAATAAATCCAAATTGAGAATTTGTGGGACTTTCATATATATATTTTTTGTTAATTCTCACCTGAGAATATTTTCCCACTGATTTTTTTTAAAGAGAGAGTGGAAGAGGGAGGGGGAGGAAGAGAGAGAGAGAAACATTGATGGGAGAAAGACACAATGATTAGCTGTCTCCCACACACCCCAGCTGGGGCCCAGGCTTAAACCTGCAACTCAGGTATGTGCCCTTGACCAGGAGTTGAACCCATAACCCTTCAGTGTGAGGGCAAACGCTGTAACCACTGAGTCACACCAGCCAGGGTGGATTTTCATATTCTTTTTAATAATTTTCAAAAAAATGTAAAGTCTCTATCAAATGAAATATCTGTTGGGGATTTCAACATCTTATATTTTGTTTAATAATAATTATGCCTAAGTATAGTGCTTTAATTTTGAAGAACTAAAACTATAGTAATGCCTCCCCAACCTGTCAGAAGCCAGGGTTCTCCAACTCCCTCCTGTAGGATAATGGTAATTTGCAGGTGAGGAACAGAAGACCCTTGTGGGGAAATCCTAGGGAGAACCATTATGAAGGCCCTAACAAATAAAAAGGCTGTACGTGGCTATCTTACATGTTTACATTAGTAAAAATAAGTAATGGGTATCACAAATTAATTTCCATCCCTTGTTCTCTAGAAACCTTACAGGACTGCCATTCCTTGGCATTTCAATGAGATAATCAGAATTTATATTATCTGCTTTTCAGCACAAAATATAAATGCTAAGCGGTATTTTTCCTACATCTGAATTGTTATGCAAATATTCAGTTTGGTCCTTTCAGTCTCAGGCTGCAATTTGCTAGCATCCACCTCACTGGGTCCCATTAATGTCCTGGGGATGCTTTTATGAATCTATTTGACACAGATTTGGGTGATCAGGTGGGTGTTCCTCTAAATGCAAGGCTATGTGGCCAAAGAACAGCTGCAGAAGGTTGATTTTCCCTGGCTTCCTCTCCCCAGAATTCACTGAAAAACTCCACTTCTACTCTGCCAGACACTTTCCTGCCCTTTTCACTCCCAAATCCCAGATTCTTCTCTTTTTAAATATTCCTAATAAGAATGACTCATAAAAATAAAAAAAATCTACATTCTGAATTAGGAACAATGTACACAGAGGCAAATTCCTAGTACACTGAACTTTCATACCGAAGAGTCTGCGGTTAGGTTAGATGAGGCCTACAGTGTTTAATAATCACCAATACTCACTGCAATTAACCACACTGTTTAAAACATTTTTATACAAATTCCTTAAGATGTTTTGCTACAAAATGTTTAAGAGCCCATGGAACAATTTTATGTTTTCTTCACCTACACAACACTTTTCACAAGATCTGGCTGCACACTCTATATTCAAGACTGGGGAGATGGAAGATATTCTAGAACAAATACAGCAGGCAATCACATAGAAGTTCCCTCAGTTTTAGAAGAGAGGATTTACCCAAATTCCATTTCTATAAACTGCTGCATTAATTTGTTCTGCATAAAGAACTAATTTTTGCTATTGTAAATTTGATTATGTACATTGACTAAATGAGAGCCCATATGAAGACCACATCCTAATGATAAAGGCTTGTGGTTAAGAGCTCTTTCCCCTCTGTTCCAGTGGAGGTTCCATCCCTTTCTCTCTCTCCTTCAATGCAGAGTACAGAACTACAAGTGACTGAACTTGCTACAGAGATAACCTTGAATCTATTCTACTTATTACAAAAGTAAATCATAACAAAAACTTACTTTTTCATGACAGAGGCATCTGTAAATGACTATGGTAATTTTCAGATGCCTGAAAAAATTTCATTATAATAACCTCTGAAAGTTAGAACACTTGACTTAACATTTTATTCTAATTCTTAAGAAAAAAATGAGTCAGTATATTTCTGATACCTGTATGTGTTCTTCTGTGTGCTTTCAAGTGAGAGCTTTTAGTGTACACTTTGTTGCATCCGTCATAATCACATCTGTGTATCCTTCGCTTCCTTTGGGTGTCTGGAGATTCCACAGGTAAAGGTCTCTTCCCAGGCTGTACTATGACTGAAGGGTGATTCCTGTGAAAGCCAACGTTAAATGCAAAATGTTGAGTGAAAGGCTCTTCCTTTTTTTCAGTCTACCAAAAGCATTAACAACACTGGGCAAAAACAAACAAACAAAAAACCCAACAAATAAACAAAAAGAAATGAGCTGATCAACCCAAGAAGCACTGCTATATTCATTCAACAAACATTGAGTGAGCACCTACCATAAGCCAGGCACTGTGCTTGGCACCGGGACACAAAGATGAATAAAAACAGGGTTCCTGCCCTCGAGGAGCTCACACTCTAGGGGGAGACAGACATGTAGATAAGTAATGACAGTAAGAAGAGTTAGGTGCTATGCTGCAGGGAGGTGCAAAGTGCTAGCAGTCTCTTTGCCTCAATAAAAATTTGCCTATTTATAGAATTTTGTGGCACTAGGTAATGCTGAACACTCTACTGTTTTCACAGGCCATCCTTATTTTCATTTATTATTCCTCAGGGAAAGGTCACAGTCCTCAGTCTCAGGCAACCACACTGCAGGATGTATCTATATTTTATATTTTATGTAACTGGCATTTAATTGGGAGTCTTTTAAAAATCAACAGTTCACATTTGATTTTCAAATGCCAGCTCTTCAAAAAACAAACAAAAAAATCATAGCACTGCTGTTTTCACAAATTCAGATCTTCCTGTTACTATTATTCCTGTTAGAGGGAGAACTTCAGGGCAGTGGTAACAGTCAGGTGAGGAAGCCCCTTGCCCATGACACTGGGGCACAGTCAGCTTCCTCCAGGAACCCTGACATTCTGCCTTCCTGATTGCTCTCACCCAGACTCACATTCCCGCATCTGCACAAATCAAATCATGTTAAACATCATTATTACGGACTTTCTCTTTTACAGAAAGGTAGTTGGAGAGAAAAGGCAGATGGAAAAGAGCTGGGAAAGGTCTACAGTTTTCCCAGACTTCCTCTGCTGATTAATGTTAAGTAATTAAGTTTTCTAATCCATTCATTCATTTTTATCCACTCATTTGCTTTCCTAATGACGAATTACTTGATACATGACAAGCCTATGTAGTTGGTCTCCAGATGTAACGAAAGACTTTTCTTTTAAATTTGAACCTAAAGTTCTTAAGATGGTCCAAATAACATATGAATGTTTTATTCAAATGTGTAAAGGGAGAAAAAAGATTGGTGAGAAGGAAAAAAATAATTTAATGAGATAAAAAAGGATAATAAAATTTAGTCATAAAAATCAAAAGGGAGTCCCTGAAATGAAACTTGATTTTTTATCTTGGTAAAAATTTAAATATATGTCCTTTATCAGTAACTTTTTCAGGCATGCTAAGAGACTAAAAGAGAATAAAATGTATATTTAAGTGACTTTACTTATTTCTAACTTTTATTATTAGCAAAGAAAACTCAGTTGACTGTCACTTTACCTTCCTACCCTGATGCTTAGAGGGGCAGTGCAGAAAAATAAAACGGCCAAGTCCAGATACATGGGAAAGTGAACATAAACTAATGAGAGGGGAAAAAAGACAAGGACTTAAATTTTATAAATGTACAAACAAACAGTAGAGAAAATAGAGAAGTGAGAGGTTTATAGACAGATACAATTTTTATTAAACTAAATTATCAATTTAAAATTCTTCAATAAAAAGAAAAAAGTTATCAGTTTATTTTTAACTTTCAACTTTAATGCCACTGATTGGAAATGTTTCATCTTCATTAAGAGAACTTCAGGAAATAAAATGCTGAGGGAAAAAAAACCGATTAAATGTATCTCATATGCTCTGGGATACAGAAAGAGTTTTCCAGATGACTTTAGAAGTCTCTCCCAATTATTAGATCTTATGGGTTGGAAATCAGCCTAATAGTTTCAGTGTAGTAGTTAACTATCACTTTTTCCAGTTGCTTATTTTGTATATAAAGATATGCTAAAAAGCTGTGAGCTCTAGCTTCTTTTTTTTTTTAATCCTCACCCGAGGACATTTTTGCACTTATCTTCAGATAGAGTGGGAGGGAGAGAGGGGGGAAGAGAGAGAGAAACATCGATGTGAGAGAGAGACATCGACTGGTTGCCACCCACAGGTTCCCAACCAGGGCCGGGGACAAACTGCAACCGAGGTATGTGCCCTTAGCAGAAACCGAACCCAGGACTCTGGTCTGCAGGCCAATGCTCTAACCACTGAGCCAAACTAGCAAGCGCTCTAGCTTTAATTAGCTTTAAATCTCTGTCGCTGACAGTCCCTGTGACCTTGGGGGCAAGGTATTTATCCTCTGTAAAATGGGGATGATGAAGGTGGTTGTAATGTACACAAAGCATTTAAGAACCGGAGTGGCTCGGTTGGTTGAATTGTCGTTCTGTGCACTGAAAGGTTGCTGGTTCGATTCCCGGTCAGGGCACATATCTGGGTTTCGAGTTCAGTCCCTGGGGAAGGCAACCAATTGATGTCTTTTTCTCCCTCCTCTCCCAAATCAATAATATATATACACATATATTTAAAAAACAGTATCTGTTCCAGATGTAAATCCATTCAACGGTAGCTGTTCATAATTTGAGGTTCTGCAATTTGCAAACTTTGCCCCTACATTGTTTAATTTCATAAGGTGTTTTTTGGAATGTCCCCACACCGTATCAGGAAATCTCTATACCATCTATCATCTACCTCGAAAGGCAGCATCATTCTGAGGGTGGTTAGCAGCCCCATCTCTAAAGAGCCAGATATTAGTATAGGCTGAGGCTAGAAATCATGATCTTGGGATCTTATTCTTCTTGGTCTCCTCACTGCTAATTTTTAAAGAAGTTGTTTGGGATCATTACAACCAAGAAGTTAGAACAGCTATTAAATACCAGAGACCTGGTCATTATTTTGAGTTAAGCTGACCTCTCTTAAATTCGCTACCATTCATGCATATACACAACTAAATGGGGCAATCTGATCCTTAAGCTGTTTGTTATAAATACATTTTCACACATGCAAATATATAGCAAAAACAATTTGATATACATTTGAGTGCCTTTACAAATAATTCTAGAGCAGTAGCTCCATGACTAAGCAAATGGATTTCAAAGGTGTATTTTGAAGTCTGCCTCCAAAGGAAGGGTTTCTTTTTCTTTTTTTTAAATCCTCATCCGAGGATACTTTTCCATTTATCTTCAGATAGAGTGAGAGGGAGGGAGGGATAGAGAAACATCAATGTGAGAGAGACACATAGACTGGCTGCCTCCCACATGACCCCAACCAGGCCCTGGGACGAACCGCATCCAAGGTACATGCCCTTGACTGGAATCGAACCCGTGACTCTTTGGTCCGCGGGCCAATGCTCTAACCACCGAGCCAAACCGGCCAGGGTGAGGAAGGGTTTCTTAAGGCAAATGTTGGGGATGCCTCATCACAATGGTACTAGGCGCTTGGTTTCAAATGATTCCTTCCTGGCTAGCTGGTTTCCTATGTGGGCTGCTACTGGGTACACTCCAAGACATTACTTAATTGCATCTGTGAGAAAAGTACTTGAAGAGTACATGTCCCAGTTGTGGCTAATCTGCTGAATTTTTTGAGAGGCAAAATGCATTCTTAGGTCAGTGTTAGACTAAGCATACTGCTCATTAATCATTAAAAGCCATCCAGCTTGAGATCATCAAAAGAACATTACTCAAAATAAGAAAGAAAAGAGAAAAAGTATTTTCTCTTTAGCAAAATTCAGAGCACAGCATATTGCCTTCAAATACTCTTCTTCCATAATGTTTTACATTGTAGTTCATAATAACTTAGACTTTGGAATAACCCCTTTCAGTCAATGGATCCCTCCCTATGTGGGCAGTTGGCTTTATAGCATCTTTTCCATCACCTGTGCAGGAACAATTTCAAGTCTAAGTCATGTTGCTAGTTACCTTGCCAGCAACACCCGTCATCATAAAAAAAAAAAAGAGGTAATGTAGTTTAAATGATGTATCCACTTTGGTTAGTTTTTCTGTTTCTTTCACTCATTTGTATGAGCAGATGCAATTGGCTAGATATGGGTTAAAAATGGCAGAAAGAGCCCTCATCTGGAAGCAGGAGATCAAGCTGAGGCCCCTCTGCTGTTAACAGTGTGATTACAGGTGAGTTATCTAATGTCTTGGCTCCTCAGCTCTCTTTTTGCTCTGACTCCCACATGCTTGTTTTGGGAGAATAAAGTAACTCGTTTGAAAACACTTGGAAAAGTTTCTTTTGGGGGTGAAGGGGATGCTATGCATTTGTGAAGAGCAATAATGTACAAGCCCATCAGACACTCTACTGCTGATGAGGCTGGGTAAGAAAATTCATTAATCTATCAGCAAGTATATAACAATGACAAAAACTGACTATGATTTGGTGCAATGGGCAATTAATGTGAGCTACTATGTATGTATGAGGCACCTACTTGGGTTGAATATGGATACAACAAGAGTATTTGGAGTTACAGAAAATAACTGTTCTAAAACCAGAGAATTCACATTCTGTGGCAGAAGTAACTGTTTAAGGGAGAGGGGTGGAGAAGATAAAGTAGCAAGGTGGGCAGAGCATTTGTTTAGGTTGGAGAAAAGGTGACATGGGAGGAAGATGATGGAAGGGACCCTGAGGAAACAATAATTGTTGCCTCAGCATAGGAAGCTGGCCACTAAATCCAATGTTGAAAGCATCATAACATAAGACAATTACAATAAGAAAAATAATTATAACCAATAATGAAAATAAAGAGGAAACAGGCAGCAAGATTAAATGATTATCCCAAGGTCATACATATGGTAGAGAGCAGAGCTGGGATCCAAGATGTCAGACCCAAAGGCTGCTTTCTTAACTACTTCAAACACAGCATCCAGTGTAATCACTGGTAAACTTCAAGGTTATCTACAGTGGCAAGTCCCATTAATGATGTTATTTAACCTGTGTGTGGCACTGTCATATTACAGCAAATTAGACCTACAACAAACCACCATTCAGGTGTTTGGATGCTGACCAATAATACATCGTCAACTTTCTACTCCATGGCAGTTCAAAAGCAGACTGAATTCTAGGGACAGGCATGATTTAAAAGACCAGAGAATAAAGAGTTCTTTCATTGCTGAGCTTCTCTGAGCCACATGGTCAATTTCTGTTGCCACCACTTATTTACAGGACTTGTTTTGGAGTGTCTTTCTTGGGCTTGTGGTTAGCCTGAAGATTTTAATTAAAGACATTCCTCATCACGAGGCAGTACACTCTATTAGAAGCGACAACTGGAAGTACGACATGGGTCCATCGAGTCTTCATGATCCAACCTTGTGGAATATTTAGAACACCAAATTCAGTCCACAGTGGGATTAAGATTATGGGAAAACTAGGTGTGCATAGTCTAGAAGAGTGAAACACAAAATAAGATAAAAACAATATACATGGTAAGATGGCAAAATTATGGGTGACCAACTCACTGGTAACTTGAGGTCACTGTCATAATGCTGTCCATGTAACAGAGCATTGTTTTTGGAGAGATTCATCTTGCCCCGTGGCTGCCACATGCTACAAGGTGTTCCTGGCAATCCACACATCATGCATTGGAAGCTTGTGCTTCCATTCCAGGTCCCAAGATGCATGCTGCTACGCAAATACTGGGTAGACCTAAATATACTTACTCTTGCAACAATGCTTGCGGGGGGGACACTGAGTTCATTAAAGGGGGTGACATTTCTTCAGGATAATAATCTGTCCTCTGTGGTTCGATCCCAGGTTCTATTTTAATTTTTTTCTGTAATATAGGCTTCTCATATGATTCAATTACAGGTACTAAAAAATAAAAATAGAAAAGTCACTCTAAGTACAGTTTACCAGTTTCAGCTTTTAAAAGCTTATTGCACAGGTCTTATCTATAACACTGATGTGTGACTGTTTATCTGCCTTTTGAAAAATTATAACAGCAGTGAATCTGTGGGGGATTCTTGTTTCTCTGGACCATTATTTTGCCAGTAAGCAGTGTACATAGGAAACTGGACTTTTAAGACATCAGCCCCCAAATGATTCTTCCTTGTGATTTTTGATTATCTCCTTTTAACCCCAGTCTTCTGCCCATGACCAGTTAATAAACAAGATATCAACCTTAACCTTAACTTTTCACATGGGTATCACTTTAGAATTAATTTCATTAATAGCCCTCAGTAATCACCATGATCTAAGGGTATTTATTAAATGCCTCTTTGCACCTAGAACTATATCGGCATTCCATGAAGCAATATATAAAGTCAAGATTCTTACTATCGCAAAGTTGGCAAAGATATATACAGTGAAAGTAATCATTTCATGGCTTTAAGCAGAGCCTGATTCTTGGGAGCTCTCCCAGTATCAACACTTTAAGGAAAAAAACACAAAAGGAAATGCCTTAGGCAGACTCTTAAGTGGAATATTTCCTTTGAAAAGCTCTGGCTCTGCTTCCTTCTCTCTCACCAGGCTGCCTGGGCAAGACACTGGAGATACTGAGTGGGAGCAGCAATGTGGACCAGTGGTGGGATTTACCTTGCATGCTACTATTTGAATTTTCCATCTCCTCGGACAAGGACACCATAAGCGGCTGCTGGAGGTGACTGGTGTACATGAAGGGGACGGGCTGCACCACGACTGGCTGTATGACCGGCAGTATCCCCGGGCTCCGAATTCCGTGCCGGGACAGGGCAGCAGCCATCACCGGTGGCATGGAGAGCGGTACGCTGAAGGGCTGCACGCCCGGAGGAGGGGGTGAGTACTTTTTCATTGGCGGGCTGGAAGATGGCATGCTCAACCCTGGCGAGGCTCTCCGATGTGAGGACTGGAACTTCAGTGAGGAAGGAGAGTTCCCAGCCGAGGGCGGTGAACTCCGCTTGTTCACGGTGAGGTCCACCGGCTCCATCTGCATCCCGTGAGACAGGACTTCTGGGGTCTGGAAGAACTTATCAGATAATGGTGTGGAGTAGATGACTCCATACTTGTTGGGCTTTATGGACTCCATGTAATTAGATGGGTATGACTTTTAGAGAGGAAAAACAGAAACATGGAAATAGCCAAATAAGTACATTTACTTCAAACACGACTTAAGATGAAAATAAATAAGGCACTTTCAATTACATGGACTTTAATAAGTGGTTTGGATTCAGCTATACACTTGACCCTAAAAAAAAAAGCTGTGAGAGAGCTGGTCAAAATAAATGTAAGGACTAAGTTTAATGTAACCATGTCACATGAAAAAAATCTCAAAATTAATTCTAAGGTGATAACCATATGAAAAGTTAAGGTTAAGGTTGATACCTGGCAAAATTCTAAAACAGGTTATAAAACAGAAGCCTTATGGGCTTTTATCATTAGGAGTCAGCATTGGGGTTCACCAAGAACCAGCCAAGCCAAGTAACCTCGTTGCTTTTCTGATGGGGTTTCTTAATTGGCAGCAAATGCTCTCTCTGGCTTTTACCTCAGTGGCAGGGCACTGAACATTCCTCATGATATATTTTATATAATATGAAGAACTAGAGCTGCATGGTAGTACCTCTGGGTGGGCTTGAACCACTGACGAATCCATGCCTAGGATGTCCAACAGTCCTGATTGCCCAGGACTGCCTTGGTTTTAGCAGTAAAGTCCTACAACCTAGGAAACACTTTAGTCTCAGTCAAACCGGGATGGCCAGTCACCCTACACGTCTATACACTGAAGGCCACCCACACTAGAGTAATTATGTCCTTGGCCCCAGTTGTTCAATGGTTTTATTCACAGTTTGAATGAAGCTGTAGAAGATGACTTGATTTCCACATTTGTGGATGACACAGAAATGTAAGAAACAGCTAAAATGATATGACTCAAATCAGGCCACCTGATGCTCCAAATGACTTGCACAAAAGTTGAGGCCCAGTGTTCTCTCCTCTATATCTTGCTACCACCACCCCCAAAGCTAAGCTAAGAAGATATTGGAAGGGAGACAAAATGGTTTGTTTCCTCCCAAATCTAAGATCTGTTCTACAATTGACCTATCTTCAAATACCTTTCTCTCTTCTAATTATCAGGATAACCTAATTCTCATCTACCAGCTTTAGCTATAAATCATTCATAATAGTGGCATATTCTGGTTAATGTTCTTGGCTGTGGAATTCACTAAAATGACTCTATTCCTTAACTATAATTTAAAAAAGAATCTTTGTTGTAGAATGCTTTTTAAAAAACTGAACATCAGCCATTTTCTTAACATGCAGGCATTTTAGGGAAATTTTTAGTGATAACATGTTAAGTCCTCCTACAGAAAATTACTCACATTTGAATGTTTTACAGTGAAAGTGATAAGCAATATACTGTACCTCTCTTCCAGCTCTTTTTAAAAATTTTTATTTAGCCCAGCCGGTGTGGCTCAGGTGCACTGAGCATTGGCCCATGGACTGAGAAGTCCCAGTTTAATTCCGAGTCAGGGCACATGCTTGGGTTGTGGGCTTGATCCCCCAGTAAGGGGTGTGCAGCAGGCAGCCGATCCACGTTTCTCTCTCACATCATTGTTTCTATCTCTCTCTCCCTTACTCTCTAAAAAATAAAAACATATTTAAAAAATTTTTAAATTTATTTATTTATTGAGAGAGGGAGGAAGGAAGGGAGAGAGAAGGAAGGAGGTTGGAGAGAGGAAGGGAGAGGAAAAGGGGAAGAGGGAGGGTGGGAGGGAGGAGAGAGGGAGAGAAAGAGAGAGAGACACTGATATTTGTTGTTCACTTATTTATACATTCTATGGTTGATTCTTGTATGTGCCCTGACCAGGGATTGAACCCAAAAACTTGGTGTATTGGGTCTTCCAGCTCTTAAATCCTATCTGTGTGTTTATGATTCTGAGGCAATACTAGCTCATGATGCAACGGAGAAAACCCACCAATGGGACTTTATAATTAAATGACTTAAATGCACTGTTAATTTCTGAGCCTCCCAAGACACTCCAGTGGCCACTATTGTGAATTATAAAACATTGTGGGGTAGTAGTAGTTTTCACTGGGCTTATGACTGAGATCACACCCTTTCCTCTCTGGGCCTTGCTGGACAAGTCTCCACCTGGCTATGCATCAGAATCACTTGTGCTCTTTTTAAAATTCAGGTATCTGACCTCTACTGAGCATCAGAGTATCAGGAAACAGGAGGCCAAGGGAGTATTTATGTTCATCTGGCTTTGATGTCAGTTTCTCATCATTAAGATCAACTATTCTTCTGTCCTTTATTTCTCTATCCACATCATCACAATCTGCATTGTTTCCTAGAACAGTGATGCCTGTAGTCTGGTGCACATCTCTCTGAGGGTACTGAAGATACTTATAGGTGGTACACAGTGAACACACAGTGCTTTAAAATAGTTAGGTGTTTCTTTAAATGTGAAGAAATAACTTTTTTTTACAGTAGTGATATAATGTCCCCTGTTAAAATAAATTTATTATGTTAACAAAAGCAATTCTATAAAAGAGGGCAAGAAAAATTATTAGCTAAATATTAGAAGTACAGGTGACATCAGGATATGGCAAAGCTCCTCTTAGAAGGCTGTGAGCTTAAAATTAAAATTGGAATCAATGGGGTAGCCTATGTAATGAGCTTGATTTAACACCCATTGCAGTCCTAGGACTCCCTTCTCTTTTCTCACACAAGAGGTGTGCACTAGAATGGGCTTTGATCCTCCTAATCATTAGGGCTTCTCAGACTTGACTGTGCACATGAATTCACCTGGGGATCTTGTTAAACTGTAGATTCTCAATGACTGGGGCGGGGGGGTGGAGGGGAGGCTGGCCCAAGGCACACAAACTGCCTTTTGAACAGCGTGGCTCTCAATGAAAATCTGGTAAATCACTTAAATACAATTTAAAGGGGGGAGGGAAGAATTTTCATTAATAATCCTGCTTAAAAACAAGGACACGAAAGACATAAAATCAGGAAATATAAAATATATAAACTGTTCTTTTTAACAACAGCTTTGAGTTACGTACAAGAACCAAATGAAGAAAAAACTATTTCTAACTTTCTTTAGAATCAGGCACACACAGGTGCACCAGGTGTGAGGGCTTTAAACATATAGCAAAATTAATATTAAATATATTTAAATTAAAATATTAAAAGGCCCAAGGTTCACTAACCCCCCAAAATTATAAATCATGTACAACAACGAGGGTTTAAGGAAGTAATTAAATACAGGGAAAACATTTCCCCTGGTTCTAAAGTTTAACCTGCTTTACATAATTCTCTCAAGTGCAAAGTTCTGATACTAGAGTCAAAAACTGCAGGAAATGGGAGGCAGCATGAGTTGTCTTTACTCACCAAAATGTAGCTTCTCCCTTATTTTCAGCCCTATTCTTCAAAGAGCTCCCTATGACCTAGATTTTAATGCCAAGTTATTGGCAGCTCAATAGGAAGCAAAACGAGGACACAGTTTTATTGCTGTCATTGCTGGATTTTTCTATCTGTGGGTGAGTTTAAGTAGGAACTTAGAACCTAAGAGATTTGCAAATTTAATAATATTCCCAGGTTTCTCAAGTTGTAAAGGAAGACAGCCATACAGTTTTCTAAACATTATGTGCAGTTTTGCTGAGAGTTTGCTCTCTGGTGAATGACCCCTGTGCCCTATGTTGACGTGTGGTGTTTGTAAGGCTACAGGGCTAAAAGTAAGCAGACACCTTGGGACACACAGCTGAGTACACAATTAACTATTTCCAGCCCGACTGCCTCACAAAAGGGTGAAGAAATGTGGTTCCTCAAACTGTCTCACTTGCAAATTTCCTAGTCATGTTGATCAGAATCTTCTATAAGACACGTTTAATTATTTGGGTGTAGCACACAAGCTATTGCAATCAGCCTGCAGCAGTGTGGCTCCCCACAGTGTAAGGACTGTTTCAGGGTTTGCTCTGGGTGTGTGCCTGGGGTGTACACCCTGGTAAATAGTTGCTTCCTTTCTGTTCCAGACCATTCCTATCTTCTAGCTAAGCAATGCAAATAAGCGAGGCCACGTTCGCCCCCAATCCAAATCAGAGGCAAGTGTTGATGAAGCCAAAAAAGCGCCTCTGGCCACTGATGGACATTCAATGCCTGCCCCCCCACTCCCTCTTCCATACTGCTTACCTGAGGAGGCTGTGTGCTGGAGCAGAGCAGCCTGAATAAAAGGCTCAAGCAAGGGATCCCCCCCACTTCCCTGCCGCCCCAGTTGGGGTGGTACTGGTTTTCTTGTCAAAAAGATTTGGTTTGGATAATTTTCCAAAGCTATCACTTTATACTCAAGTGAGAATTTCAATAGTTTCTTATTTTACTGGGAAAACTTTTGGTGAGTTTTCCATTACAAGACAGTTTATGTGGATAAAGTCTCTATTTCACTATTCATTAATATGAAAAAAAAGTGAACATCCATGACAGGGCGATGGCAAGTCAAAGGAATCTTCATACCAAGGGTGGGGTTTCCAGTGCAGGAAGGCGTGGTGCATTTATAAACAAACACTCTGGAAACAGCAAATGTCATGTCTCTCTGTGCAAACAAAAGTAGAAAGCTCTCTTTCTACCAGGCTAAGAGGAGTCATGAAAAGTTTCTGCCAGAACAGGGCAGAGGAACTGTTAAGTGCTTCACAATCTGTCAGGAGTCTGTTAGACAATATTTTTTTAAAAAAAGAAAAAAAGGAATGCAATATCCTCAAAAGTAATCAGCATACAGGAATAGAATAAGAAAGAATACTTACTAAAAACGTGTTTTCTTTCTTATTTCCTGAGTTAAATTCTTTAATTTTCAATCGCCTTTGGACATGTATGGGTAAAAATAATTCCTTTACATGTACATTTATATTCTCATGATGTCTATGGTTTACAAATTATAATCTCCAATTTTACAAATTAAAAAAAAAAAAAGATAAAAAGGAAGGCTCAGGGAGCTGCAGGTGGTTTTGCCAACATTGCACTGAGAATAAGTAGCAGATATCCAGGCACAGACCTGAGCAGGCAGGATCTACTCTGCTCCTTGTTCTTGCAAATCTTAACAATATAAAGTCTTCCATTTGGAAAAGTGGGAAATGCCATTTCTTCACTTTCTCTAAATTATAGCAAAAATACCAAATAGGCAGATTGCTTCTGCTGTGCTCTCATTTTAAGAAAAAGGGGGTGGGGAGGGAAGGTAAGTCACTGTATGTATTTTTAAAAATATATATTTTATTGATTTTTTGGTGAGAGAGGAAGGGAGAAAGAAACATCGATGTAAGAGAGATACATCCATCGGCTGCCCCCTGCACACCGCCCACTGGGGATCAAGCCAAAAACCTGGGCATGTGCCTTGACTGGGAATTGAACCAGGACCTCTTAGTCCATGGGACGATGCTCAATCGTCCACACTGGCAGGGCAGTCACTGTATATTTTTATTTATATGTGGAATTAAAACAAAAAATCCTCTTACAAATATTCTATGCTGCCTTAATGTTTAAAATACATCACAACACCCTACTCTCCAAATTTTTCAGTTAACTGAGATTTCACTGAATTAAAAAGAGACTTCATTGTAAGGACTGACACTAACTTTTAGTGAAACAATCTAATTTCTCTAAGTGTTAGTTGAAATTGCAAACTTGAGCATGAAGGAGAAAAAGACCATTAATTGCAAAAATACTTATAAGTTATAGCATTACAAGCATAACTGTTATTTCAAATGCATTTTATTTCCCTGTTCTCAGTTAAGTGCATTTTCTTGCATTTAATTATATCATAACTAACTTAGCAACGTGCATCTTCATTTTTAGCTTTAAATTAGGCTCTTAAGCCCTCCTGTATCCACGCTTGATTAAAAGTACTGGAAGTCTACTGAATAGTAAAATGCATCATTGATGGTTCTACATCACTTATAAAACTAATCATACTCTCCGGTACTAAAAACCTATTCATATTTCAAGGATATAATTAATGGAGAAATTTTATACCTTAATTTTCCTCCAATGTGATCATGCAATAGTAAGGGGAAGGGCTGATGAATCTGATGACAGCACTGAATAACATCAGAAGTCAATTCACTGTTTTGATTAATAAAATTCTTATTGCTCAGTAATCATATTCAGACACTCAGTTATCCAGTTATTATGCTGGAATGTAAATGTAACTTCATTAAAGCCACTCTGACTTAACTTTTTGTTGCACACAGTGATAAACACTTCACTGGCCTAGTCATATCCATGGCAACTCAGTTCCAAGGGCCTCCGCGTGACCCTCATGTCTTATATAAACATTTTTGGCAGGAACCTCCACAGCCAATGCATAAGGATGATCTAACTTTGCAAGCGTGTCATTACCAACCTTCTCACATACAACTCAGGCCAAGTTTTTCCCCTTGTGAAGATTTTCCAAGCCCGTGGAAGAAAAGAGCAAGACAGAGTAAGAGTGTTGCTTTGTTATTTTATATTCACTAAACCAGATCCCCTCTAAGTCTAAACCACTCCCTGCTTTGAAGTGGGACACATCTTTCTGTTGTCACTCATGTCCCATCTCCATAGCACTTGCGTTGTACCTATATAAACACCTGGACTAATTAGTTTCCTGGTGGCTGAAAAGCATCTAGAGGGGTCTGGATCACAGAGGGGCCAGCTTAGCACTGGGTGTTGAAAAAGACAATGAACATAATTCCCACCCACCCAGCCTCTTCCAAGTGAAATGAAATTCCTCCTCACCGCCAAGTTCTTTCTTTCACTAGCTTCTCCTCCGTCATCTCTCATACAGTCATAGCTCCATACAGCTCTTGTCATTGTTTTTTTAAGCAAATCATTTTATTCTTAATATATTTATTTTTACATGTAAAAGGACCAAGGAGTTGGTGTGTGTGTGTGTGTGTGTGTACTTAGTGTGTGTGTGTGTGTATATATATATATATATATATATATATATATATATATATATATATACACTATATATATATACTATGAGAACTCTGAGACCCAATGGAATATTTTTTTCTTCCGGTATTGAAAAAGACAACTGCAAACATCTTTGAGAAACTCTTCTATATAATCAGGGTGGTGATCTTGAGTAAAAAAACACATCTAAGTCATCATGTTCGTGATACAGATTTCTTATAAGTACATTTGGAAATCGCTTCCTATCCATGATAAATACTGTGCACAAGTTTTAAAAAATAATGTCCGTGAGCAGGGGGCAGGTTGATACTTGCCTTGGAGGGAGGCCATAACCTGACCACCATCTGTGATGCCTCTTAGGCTATACCTCAGCTCTGCTCAGTGTGGAGCTATAGCCCTTGAACAATACAACAAAAGCCCAACATTGACACAGTGGCCACGCTACAGAAAGTCACTGAGATCCAGAGCAAACACTGGAGTTGTGTGCAGAGTTTTGCATCTGGTCTAGGTCATTCCCTGCGGGAGGCCCAGGCAGGTGAGCAGGAGGAGACTGAGACTGTGAGAGCCATGGCCTTGCTGTCAGTGGGGGCCTAGCAAACCCTGGCTGCTGCAGCCAGGGAGCACAGCTCCAGGCCAGCAGAGGAGCCTAAGGGGCAGGATGCCCTGTGAGGCCCGACCCCCATCCCTCTGGGCTTCATCATTGTGATTCTGTCAGTTTTTTCCTATTAAAAACAAAAAGTCACACATTCAAAAAAATTTTAATTAATTAATTTAAAAATGTCCCTGGATGAACATCAATGTTAAAAAAATTAGTCTAGCCAAACGTCTTTTTGCCAAGACCAATAATCCTGAGAACTCCAACTAAAAAACTAGAAACTGAGTTTTTTTTTTTTTTTAAACCTGCTTATGTGGTGACAAGATTTGTCTGTGGCCCAAGTTCTGTGCTGATCATATCTTGAGGGGTGTGGGACACAGGCCTGAAGGAAACACGGATCCTGTTTATTAAAGGATGCGCAGTTGCTAGTAGGGTATTAACCTCACCAACTACTGGAGCCCTTGAAAAATTTACCTGTCAAATGCCTGTTAAGTCATGAGTAACTTTAAGGAATAACACAACATATGATAATGGCATTACCACTTGGAATAAATAAGAAAATGTTCGATTTTGGAAAACTTACCACTGAGACAGGGTCCATGACCTCCTGCTTGACAGGAACTGGGTCAAACATGAGCATTCTTTTAGTTAAGCTTTCTAGGGTGTTCTGGTGTTTGGCCTAGAAAACAAAACAAGGTGTCCATTAAATCCCAAAGTTACTTTAAATATAAACTAGTAAAAATAAAATATAATATTCCTCACCCCCCTTTGCTGCTCCTTCCTCTCCCACACCCCTGGAATGGCTGGAATTCGTTTCCCTTACCTAAGAAAGATGCCATTTTGTATAATTAAAACCAGACTCCATGGTCATAACCAGATGAGAGCCAACTGGCATTCCTAACTCAAATATATAAACCTGGACATTTCTGGAACAATATGGACAGCCCCTTACGAGCAGCAAAGATTTCCTAAGACTGTAGTGCAACTCAACAGAAGTTCACATTATATATGAATGTTAAACACTTTCCTTTTCCTTACAGAAAATTCAGGAAAAAAAAGAAGACAAGCAAAATGAAAACCTAGAACCCAACCACCATTAATCTTTGTTTTTATCCTTTCAAACTCTTTTAAAATTTAGTATCCATAATTTCACTTGACAATTTATTGTGAAAATGTTTATTTTTGGTAAGTATGGTTCTGTACCATCAAATTCAGTGTGCCACACCAGTTTACATAAATTATCCATTTTTATCGGGCACTTGGATTGCCTCTAAATTTTGACCATTACAGGCATGAGCATCTTTATACTTATATCCTCCTGCACATCCTTAATTTTTAAAATAAGCTTTAGTCTTGAGTGACAAGCATGTACATTTTCCAAAGCATCTGATGTATCCTCCAGCAAAGATGTTCTATTATTTCCATCAATAAAACAGAACCTGTTTCCCAACATTTCTACCAGCAATGTTTATTAGCACTTAAAAAACAACAAAAAAAACCCCAAAAGTTGCCAATTTATTAGTATCAAAATGGCAAATTATTTTTATTCTAAATTGATTTAATCACTGAATTAAAATTCCCATCTCTATCATTTACATTTCTTCTTTTAAGAAATGCCTATTCAGGTTTTGAGCTCTCCCCATCCCTACCCATCTCTTATTGTTTTCTAAGCACTTTTTATTTTTATTTTTTAAAAATTAAAAAAATATATATTTTCATTGATTTTTTTAGAGGGGAAAGGAGAGGGAGAAAGAGAAACATTGATATGAGAGAGAACCACCGATCGGCTGTCTCCTGCACACCCCCTACCACGCCACGATCAAGCCTGCAACCCGGGCATGTGCCCCGACTGGGGAATCGAACGGGCAACCTTTTGGTACATGAGACGACGCCCAACCAACTGAACCACACCGGCTAGGGCAGAGGTGAAGTCTTTATAGATCACTTTATAGAAGTCTTTGGTGGAAAAGTGAACAAGTTCTAGATTGAGTTCTACCTGAAACAGCTGTACAAGTCCCTGGTTCTAGATTACTTCCTGTATTTCAGTATTAAAATTCCCATCCCCACCCCACCTCAGTGCTAGTAATCCTGTAGTTTGTTGTGTCCATGCTCTATGGGTTATACTAAGATATCTTCACATACAATTATAAAAGTAATACTGTGTAATTCTTGTGTTTCATTGCTTCGTTGAAGAAAGCCTGTTCTGGGTCTCATGACAACATGAATATCATTAACTCAACATAAGGCCCTCACTTCAAAATTCTATTTTCCTACATCATAGGATGTATTCTAATCTGGGAACACAATCTGATACCAGGTGGTCAAATCAATGGTGCTACCACCCTCTATGTCTTCCAGCAAGGACAAACTCCAACTAACTAGTGGTAAATGGATGATTTCAAAATGAAGGATGAAAACCCTTTCTGTGCCTTGAGATCTATTATTAACCAGTTCCCAGCCTAGCAGCTGTACAGATGGATATGGTTCTAAAAATTGCTGTCCAGTGCCCCATACTGGACCTTAAAGATGTGAGATGTGCTTATATCAATGAGGTCAGATAATTCAGCAGCACTGACCCACGACTGGCCACCCCTCCCCCAAGCCTTTTAAATTGAATTAACTCATAGATCCACCCACTCTACTGATAGTATCTTGATGCAAATCCTTCTAAATAAAAGCCCTCATATTCTCAAGTGTATAAGGAAAGAGCCCAGGTCTGGAGACTCATGAATTGCATCCTAGCCCTCCCATGGGGCAACTCCTTTCAAATGCAAAATGAGATGACACCTCTTCTATCTACTTCCTAAAATCTATAACCACAATGTTTTAGGAAGAGAAAATCAGAATTAAAAAAAAAACAAAAAAGCTCTTTTGCCCTCTAAATAGTTTCTATTAACAGATATGTACTCAGTGTTTAGATATACATCCTGTATACACAGCACTAAATTTGTTGGTTCCAACTTTTGGAGCAGTATCAGGTATTTGCCTCTTTGCTAGCTTACCTAGCCTTAAAGGTCAACTGCTCCACCCTTTAAAAAAACCCACCAAATTAAAGTAGGTTTAAGAGTTAATAGCTGCTATGTCCTCTATGAGATCTCATATAGGGCCTGGTCACTTTACAACTCCACCTAAAGAGCTTCCTAGCATCTCCACACCGCACCTTGCACCCTTTACTACCAGTAAGAGCAGCACAGTGGAATTAAGATGATGGGCTCTGGAATTCATTTTGGTTCAAATGCTAACTCCACCATTTAGCTCATAAAACCTTCAATCAATTTTCCTAATGACCACTGAATCCATTTAGAAATGAATTACACATTAACCTGCTATTTCTTGTATCATTTTAAGACATTATTTAAGTTACTTTCATTCTTTAATTTTTGTTTTAAAAATTTAAGGAAATTAGTGCTCTGCAAGACTTATAATCATAAAAGAAAAAGTCTAATATAAACCATCTGTTCAACTAAACCTGATTCATTTTTATTAAAAAAAAAATTGTAAATGTACCTTAGAGCAAATTAGTAGTGATGAAGGAATATTTCTTGTTATAGAAATATTTCAGGTAATAAATGAAGAAGGAATGATAGAATTAGAATACCTCACTTTTAAACTCCTAAATAATGCATCACTGGACAATAAAAGTCTGTGCAAAATTCAAATGTCACTGTGAACAGAACCAAATTCACATGTCTAATACCACCTTGTTCCCAACTTGATAGCTTCTAAAACGACTGGTTATACTTTTAGTGAGTCACAGGATATGGAACAAGATAAAGGACATGCAAAGAAAATGATGTACCGTAATCTGTTAACAAGGGCTTCTTGGGAGGGCGTGGGAATGGGACGGCTTTATACACATCCATGTGCCAATTTAAAAAAATAATTTTTTTTCTTTATTGATTTTGGTGAGAGGGAGAGAGAGAGAGAAACATTGATGAGAGAGAACATTGATTGGCCACCTCCTGCATGCTCCCCACTAGGGATCAGGCCCACGACCCGGGCATGTGTCCTGAACGGGATTCGAACTGGCGACCTCTTGATTCATGGGTCGATGCTCAACCACTGAGCCACACCGGCCAGACCCATGTGCCAGTTTTTAAATGAACTGTACAATTCAAATTTTCAATAAACACATGACAGGGAATCTAAGCTAGAAAGGAACCAAATTTAGGAAGAGAATCAAACTTTAAACACAAATCAGGATTTATTTGCAAAAAGCTTGTCTACTCTGTACCTACCGTGCTTATCTCTGAATAGACTGCTTTGCCGCGTATAATGTGTCTTTGGGTCAGAAAGGAGTGACTGCAATATCTCCAAAGTGCCTTCCATATAACTGAGAAGTAACTGAAGCACTGGAACAATTAGTGTCTCTTAACTTAATGGCTTTAGTTCCCCATGAGCAACTCAGTGCTCTGGGGAATTTACCATCACTTTTAAAGAATGCTAAAAACTACAAATGGCTGTTGAAAATCTATTACACAACACTGACAGCAATCTTAAGTATAACCAGTAGGTGGCACGCTAAAACAGGTATTATAGACTAGGATACTGGCAGTAAATTGAGTTTACCCAAGTCAGGGTCTTTAAACCTAGTGGGTTTTAAGCAGGCTCAGGAATTCTGTTAACCATTTTATGTGGGTATCATAGACACAAGGAGGCCCCAAATGTGGTTCTGTTTTTTCTTAACAACTATTTTACAACCATAAACACATTTACATCTTAGTTATAGGTAGCCTAGCAGAAATATATTCTAAACTAAGCAATTCCAAAATAACAAAGCTGCTTTAAAACAAAAAAGGGGGGGGGGAACTGGTTTAAGAAAAGTTCTAAGTTATCGAGGTGCTTGAAAGCAAAAATATAGAAACATCATCATTGCCAAAATAATTTTCCACAACTGGAGCAAATGTCAGCTTTCCCAACCATGTTATTTCGCTGGGAAGGGCCAGGACAGCTGAATTTTCCTCCAAAAGGAAGAAACACATTTCCTTTCACACTCTCTCCACTTATACTTCTGACTTTTCAGATGTTGAAATAAGGGTCAGATTTTTGCCAAAACAGAAAACTGCATGATTGTGTATTAAAAAGTTTCAGTGAGTCATTTACATGAAGTTTCAGAAGTAATATAGTTGCATTCACCGTCCTGTTCAGTCCTCTGTGCTTTATGAGGGTACAAATGTGCCAGAGCTTAGAAACACACACAGCCCTCAATGTAAGGAGGTTGTGATTGACCAGATCTCCTTAAAAAGTTGCTTGTTTTGAAGCTAGAGCATGTTTATTGCAAAAACTTCATAAACGATTGCCCCTTTCTTAGAAGCTTGAGAGGTGGGGGGGGGGGGGGAGAGAGAGAAAATGAATGTGAACAGAATGTGTGTCTGAAGCAAAGTTTCTTGGTGACATAGCAGGATTTGCCCCGGACATTCTCCCTTCGTATCTCCTTTTTTATGCCTTTTCTTCCATATTTTTCTTTTTTTCCTTATATCCTCCTCCAAAGGGTCCCTGCATTATTCTTCCCCAACCCAGCTTGACCCTACCCTAAGGCTCCAAATTACCTGCCTCCCTTCAAAGCAAATCTGTTTCCTAGCTGACCTCAGCCTGGTGTAAGGAGAAAAACAGTAGGATCAAATCAACACACCATCTGTAATTCCCCTCATTCTTCCCCCCAACTTCTAGCTCTCCCAAGGGTTTGGGTGTTAAAGGAAGAAGCATGTTATACACCCCCCCACTCTTTACTCCTCAAAGGAACTTGGTGGGGGGAGGAAAAAAACCCCAACAAACCCGTGTGTGTGTGTGTGTGTGTGTGTGTGTGTGTGTGTGTGTGTGTGTGTGTGTGTAATTCTTGGCCAGGAAGAGGTCCAGGGCAGGCAGGCAACATCCCTGGAGCTAAACTTCCTTTCCAAAGAAACTTTTCTTTCTTTCTTTCTGTACCCAAACTCTTTAAGCTCCCAAGGAGTTGAATATTTAATGGCAGTTGCTCTGGCCAGAAACACAAGGGGCCAGGCAACAGATGTAAGTAGGCATTTTGAAGTTGGAGGCTCTTTTCAGAACAGCCAAATGCTGGCACCTACCTGGAAATGTGTCCCGTTTTCATATAACTTGATGTTTTTCACCTACCTTAGTCTTCTCTAGTTGGTTTGAAGTAAAGAAAGAAAGAAAGAAAAAAAACCCACGGAGTCTTTGCCCCTCATAAATTAGTTATTTTGCATCAAAATGTTTTGTAAATGGGAAAGAAGTTAATTATTTAGTTTCAGATTAAATATAATGATCCAGTGAGCAAACAATCCGCCCTCTCTCCTCTCTCAGCTAACAAGCCACCCAATTTTACTTTCCTGCCTCCACCCATCTGCTCCACCCTATGGAGAGTTGCCAAGGCAAGTCCAACTTGTCCAAACAGGACACGGCTTCAGATAAGATTCTGCCCACACCCTGTACTTCGGAAAGACCAAGAGTGAAGCAATTGATTTTGCATGTAAATAAGGACAGGTGCAAAGGTAACAACCAAGCAAAATCCCTACACTTGGGCAGAAGGAGGCCCAGTAAAGCAGGGGTGGGGGTGGGGGTGGGGAAACCCAACCCATACCCTGTGGGTAAACTCTCAAGTTCACAGCCACCTGGTTAGTAGCATTCCACACCTCTCTTAAAGAAATTTTAGCAAACCCTAATCATTTTCCCTACTAAGGTTACACACTTATTTTCCTTCTTTAGGCTGGCAATTTTGCATTTTAGTTTTAAGGGCAAGCAACCCAAGATCAATAGAAAAATTCCCATGATGCACAATCCTGCTGTGTACATGTCTTGTAAGGCCTGCCCAAGCCCTTGCAGCTCTCTTCTGTGCAGTGTTATATAATCAAATCCAGAAGGGCTGTGTGAGGCCAGGCTGCCTCTCTGTGCTGGTGCCCTATCACTGGAGACCCACCCCACTCCACCCCAAGGGGCCTCCACCCATGGGGCCCCACCCTGGAGGGAGTGGGAGGCTGGGAGGGACCAATTGGCTCCAGCCAGCAGCTAGTTCCTGGAAACTTGGGTCTTAGCAGTGATGGCTAGAACCTTAAAAATAACCAGAAAGAAACGTCAGGGTGGTGGTAATTCCCTGAGCTCCTGAGGGTTCTCCATTAAAAGTTTATCTCATAGCACCCCAGAACCTTTGGCTATGAACCATGAGCTAGTACTGCCCTCTCCCTTCAAAAGTAAACAAACAAACAAAAGAAACAGAAAAGCATCTGAACCACTGCTATGTAAGAGAATTAACTGAACAAGTCCCAAATCCAAATCCTCCTCCATGCTCCTGCCTCGAAAAGGCTGCCAGGCTGCCCCCCACCTCCCATTTGCTTTATTTTCTGGTCATTCAGCATGGAAACCTTTCAAGCCTTCTTCAACTTTTCTTTCCATTTCTGCTATTGCCATCGAAGGCCAGGCCCTCGTTGCCTTGGGACTCTGTTACTGGGGTTTTTCTTCCACTGGCCTCCCCACCACCCCACTGTCCCTTGGCCCCTCCAATTCACCCCAATCCCCATGCCACCTACATTTCTCAAAGCCCTCTTCTCATCTGGTCTTTCCTAAACTCACAAACCCTTCTTCCTCAAACAGGATCCCCAGGGCTTGGAGAGTGGGTTCAAGCACCCAGGCTCAGCACCCCTTTACTAACCAGCTGCCCCCTGCTCCAACAAGCGCCCTTCATGTTGGCTGCCCTGCCCCCCACCCCTAATGCCTTTGTTCATTTTTGGCCCTGATGCTGGGCAACCGGCTGGAATGCCCCGTCCCCTTCCGGCTTATCTAAATCCTCCTAATTCTTCAAAGACCAGCTCAAGGCCCTGTGCAGCCGGCTGATTGCACCCTGGTAGATCTGAGGCCGCCTTCTTACCTAGATAGCCTGGGCCTTTTAACTTGCCAAAGTTATGTCTCAGACCAGCACCTGAGCACCACCAAAAGGCAGGAGCGCAGTATACTTCCTTAGAGGGCTCTCTCCCACTCCCCAAAGGAGATCAGGCTTGTTCACTAAATGACATTTTTTTGGTCAGGCTTAAGGAGCCAATATAAGAGAACATAGTCCATGGTAGGAGTTCCACAGTCACTTCCCCTTCCCTTTGAATGCACTTGAAATCTCCCTTAATGGGGATGAAGGTACCTAACCCTAAAGGAAACTAAACTTCTCTAAAAAATAGCTTTTGCTCCTAACCTTAACCTTGCCTGTTAGGGGTCTTCCAGAAACCTTATCAGTTTTATCCTCAAATTATTTTTTATTACCCACCCAGAGAGAGCTTCTAAACAAGTCTAGTGTCAAGGTCTCTACTCTGTTTTAGAGCCTAAAATAGAAAAAAGAGAGAGAAAATAAAAGGCAACTGCATGAGGAAGGAGGGAGGAAGGGTGAGTGTGTAACAAAAAACACTAGGTTTTTTTTGTTTTTAAAGGATACTTTCCTTGACCAAGGAAAGCCAGGGGTTTCCTGTTGATCCTTAACCACCTTTATGATTGCCAATCTCCAGGTGTTGCCCTTCACATAGACTGTGCCATTTAAAGCCCATGAAGTCAGTACTACCTCCCCATTTTACTGATGAGAACACTAGAACAGAGAGGCCAAGTAATCTGTCTAAGATCACACAGCTGCTAAGTTGTAGAGCCGGGATTTGAACCCAAAGTAGTCTGACTTTGAGGCTGGTGCGCTTGGCACCCCACTCTACTACCTCCCCAGGGCAGAGGACAACATCACATGACAAACAGTAATAGTTGGATAGTGATTTCTGTGAACAGATCTGTCCATGGGGCATATGGCATTCGGGGACAGTGTATTTACAGTAGCTGCGATTTCAGCCCCTCCCAACTGGTCCCTGATGCCTGCCCTCTCTTGTAGAGTGCATGCTTGGACACAAGATCAAAAGACACATTCTGAAGGCCCCAAATTAGGCTATTATTCTTCCTAGCCAATGCACCTGCAACTGGTCCATAAAACTGCTCAGAAAAATTGGCAGCTTTACTCAAGTAAATACGGAAATCCTCATAATAACTGTACAAAGGTGGAAGGGTCAGGTCCTCATCCCCATTTTAGAAATGAGGAAATGGAGGAACAGAGGTGAAATGACTTGCCCAAATTCGCAGAGCTGGTTGGAGCTGCAGCCAAGAAAAAAAGTGTGTCTGCCTGCAGACCAGGGCTCTGTCTGTTCTGCTTCAGTCTGTGCTGTGGGACCAGCTTTTAAGTAAAATCATCTCACACTAGGGTCACTCCCTGGTACAGAGGGTGTGGGATGTGTGCAGTGCCACACTGGCCCAGGCTAGGCAGGGTCATGGGGAGGTTCCAGTGGGCAATTAAGATTTCAAAACGCCTTTCAGGTTGGAGCTCTGGACCAACTCCATCCTGTGGCACAACTAAGAAGAACGACTGCACATAATTTGAAATTAGCTCTAATGAGTAAGTGCTCAATGAACAGTTGTGAAATGAATAAATGAATGGATGTCAATCTACACTTCTCACATGCTAGGATATAAAATGAAGGGCAAAGGCCTCAGAATGACCTTCTTCCAGGTGTAGCACACACAGAATTTGGCCCAGGGGGCCAGGGAAACTAGCCTGAAAAATAATCTTCTAAAACCTAAAACACAAAGTAAATGTGAAAACTTCTGGAGGCCCAGGAGAGAAAAACTCCCTTGTTTGGAGAACTAAGCAGAACAGGAACTTGAACTGACTAATGAAAGTAGTTTTGGGGTTCAACACTTTGGAAGGTACCAGGGTGTAAAGTGCAGGAGCAGATAAAGGAGTAGATTTCAGTGATTAGACTCAAAGAACAGCAGTTAGTAGAAAGTAAGAGCGTATAGGCCAAAGGAGAAAAACCCCACACCTGATTCCCAGGTTGCTCTCCAGGGTAGACGCATTGACCTCCATGTCCACTTGATCTCGTTTGTCTAGATTTGGCCACACTCCACTGATCTGGGCTGAGACTAGCTCCAGGCCATCCCTGGAGATCCTCAAGCTGCCAGAGATTGGTAGCCATTTTGAGCATGTCCCAAACTAATCTGGGCTCGTCAGGGTCCTCTTGGAAGAGGGCAGCCTCAGGAAATACCCCCTTCATGGAAATCAAGGTAAGAGCCAGACCGAGGGTTATAAGGAATGCATGGGCTGAAGGGCCACTTGACTTGTTACATTCTGTCTCCAGCTCCCCTAATAATTAGATGGAGGAAATGATAATGTATTCAGCCTACCAACACAATGGAGTGAGTTTCAAAAAGCTCCAGGAACCTGTTTTGCTGGAGAAAGAACTTTAGTATTAAATATTCTGACAAAGAGATACAAAATATACTGATACATTTTTAACATGTTCCATTGAACTATGGTGACATTCTAGAAAAAGCACAGAGCCAGTTAAGAGGGTATTTTTTGATTTGGGAGAAAACAGTCCTTGTGGTGGTTCAGAAACTGTGTCTCTAGCATTGTGTCTCTTTTATTATTGTTAAAATTCAGGGAAGGAGGAGGGGTTTCTAGGGTGGGGTGTGGCGGGGAAGCAGGACTACCTCCTTTGGACAATGCTCTCCCCTATCCCCTATCCGGGTAGGCTGCTGTCTGGTTTCCTGTCTTGAGCTCTGCTTCAGATGACAAACCAGGTCTAAGAAAGGGACAGATCCAGCTGGAAAATGAGAATGCTAAAACCATCATAATCCTTCCCTTCCAAGATGAATTTGACTAGAGTATTCTATATTAGCAAAACAGGTAACAACTGTTTTATGACTCTAGGGATTTTTTTTTTTAAAGCTAGAATCAATGATAAATGAAGCACTTCTGAAGGAAACACAGTTTCCAGAATAATGTAATTCCTAATATTAAAAGGATGAGGTTGTTAGTTATTTATTTTTCCTTAAACACAACTGAGTGTGAAAACAGAGTAAGAAATACCACCTAAGAAAGCTGTTCATTTTACAGCAAAAATGTTGATTTGGAACTATTAAGATGGCAAGTATTTAAATGAGGATGGAGATAAAATGTAATTGATAAAACTATTGTTCCCATTTTCTTTTGTAATTATAGTAACTTTCAAACTATCATTTCCCTCAATTGTTTAGCTTAGCATTTAGAAACTTGCAGAATATATTAGATCCTAATCATTTTTATCAACCACCTCCCTCTCCCCACAAATGAGGAGGGAATAATGATTTGGGGTAAGCCAAATAAAAAAACTCAGTCTACCACCCAACCAATGTGGCTCAGTGGTTGAGCCTCTACCCATGCACCAAGAGGTCACAGGTTCGATTCCGGTCAGGGCACATGCCCAGGTTGTGGGCCAAATCCCTAGTGGGGGGCATTCAGGAGGCGGCCAGTCGATGCTCTCTCTCATCGATGTTTCTATCTCTTCCTCTCCCTTCCTCTCTCTCTCTCTCTAAAATCAATAAAGAAAAAAAACCCACAAACCTCAGTCCACCAAATCTATTTGGATTGTTAACAACATTGGAACTAAAACAATACAAAAAAACGTGCTTTAATTTGGGTTATTTATGAATTTTAAAGGCCTCTTGTCCTCCAAGTCAGCTAATATTTCAAATTTGCTTCTTCCAAAGAAGAAAAAAAATCTTCTTGAAACATTCCAAAACATTTTTTTGGAAGAAGATGGGAGAAATGTCCCATCTTTTTTCAAAGAAGGTCATCAGTAGCCTACTATTTGATCCTAGTAGTTTTCTTAATATCATATTCTATATTTATCCATAAGGAAAAAATGTGGTGAAACAAGACTTTAAAACCGAAGTACTATTATCATCAATTTTTGGAAGGATAGGGCCTGCCTTGCTGCCTCAGCAACTCTTTCAATTAATTCTATTATAAAACACTGTAAATAATTCCTTTAAATTTTAAAGAAAATCAAAAAGTAAGAACTTTTCAAAAAAGAAACTTGCCAAGTTTTCTTTTCCAACCATTTCTTTAAAATGTAGTTTCTGGACAACCAAGAGAAAAATAATTTGTTAAGGCAGGTTTTAAATAGTTAACCCAGAAATCTGTTAACTCACAACTGACAGAATATACCTAAATAAATAAATAAATTTAAAAATGGGGTTATAAAAAAGTTGTTATTGTAAAACAATAAAAATAAGAGTATTCTCCTTCTGTTTTCAAAATATAAGATTAAAATTTTCCAAACAATCATTAAATGAATTTCTTATTTCCAGTTCTCCTTTTCTTTGACCTTTTTATTCTTAGAATAGTTTGAAAATCAGATGCAGAAGACAGTCAAACCTTTATCCTTAAAAAAAAGTATCCTAGTACTCAAGCATTTGTCTTTAAAAAGACATGAACCTGGGATTCCCCCCCCCCCCCCAATATATCTTGTTTTGCTTTAATACTTTTTCTAAAGATTTCTTCCTTAACATAAGCAAGACTTTCAAGTCAGCCCAGGCTGCCAAGACTGCTTAAGTCTCCATCTAGTGAAGCTTCCGATGCCTTGAGCGTCCCTTGTTAAATGTGAACAAGGATGGGCCACATCTTTCAGATAAGGTTAGGTCTTCTAAACTGCAAGGTGATAATCCTGATCCAAAATTGACAGCTTCAGGGCAAAATGCCTATCTCAAAACAAACACCTTATGCACCTCAAAACAAGAATAAAAACCAACCAACCAACAAAAAACAACCTCCTTTAGACTTTTAGCTAATATGCACACACATTTCTCAAATCACAATTGGCAATGATAAATTTTAAAAAGGTAAAAGTCTTTATTCACCCATATAAACACACTGGAGGCAAAGGGTGTATGTAAAAAGGTTAACTGACTTCTCATTATGACATAACACGGGCATCTTAAGCAATAGCAAGTGTGTAGAGACATGATAACTCCCTGGGTGGGGATAGGGAGTTTAGGGGCAGGGACCAAGGCCTAGTCTGGGCTACTGATCTACCAGAAAACAGCCTGAAACAGGAAAGAGCACACATATGCCACTTGGAATGTATGACGCAAACCCCAGCCTTGAAACAAAGAACAGGAAACAGCTCTGCTGGCTGTGCTGGAGAGAAAGCACAGAGAAACATTTAGCCGGCCCTCCCTGACCCTATATTCATGAGCAGCTGGAGTTTTTAAAGACAACAACAGGGGGGTGGAGGTGTTTGTTCTATGGGTGTGAATAATAACACCAGCTTTATACAGGGGACCTGCCCTATTTACAAATAGGAGCTTCCACATACAGTAAACATAAATGAACATGGGATTTTTATCATATTCAAGCAGCAGAGACCTTCCTAATTAACACCAGCCTCCCTACCGATTTCTTTTGTCTCTACATCCCCCTATCCCAGTGGCTGGTCTATAGTCATGATCGAATTCTGGGTTAGGGTAACAATTATTTTTAGCCTCAAAGCATCAGTAGGAAAATGAAGATAAAACACTGCTATTAAGAATTCAGATTACAATTGGGCTATCCCACACAACTGAAAATTGGACCGTTTTTAAGTGTCCCTTAGCCACAGAATTAAATTCTAAGACACAAAGTGTGGGACAGCTAGTCACCTCAAATTTTCACTGTCCTTTTCAACTGCGTAATTATAAACATATTTGCACACAGCTGCACATCTGTACACACATCTACATTCACCTTTTGAGAATGATTCTGTTCCAGACATTTCATTTAATCTAAAATTGTTATACAATCTGTAGAACAGAGTATCAGTTTTTGTAAGATAGATTAAAATATTTCCTTTAGGTATTTTTAAAGTAGTAAAACCCATTCATATTCCTTTTCCCATTATTTCTCATTATTTTGTTAGCACTGTTTAACTCAGGTTTCCATTATCAGAGATTTAAGAACCTGTGTATAGACATAACTCCAGGTTTAAAAACTAAAGAAAAAGAAAAAGGCATTACTGTCCTTATAGCGACCAGAAGATTGGATTTTAATTTAGAAACTTTGCAGTGGAAAAAAAAAAAAAAACCTTTCTCCAAAGCTATGTTGCTATGTTTTATACCTGACAAGGTTTCGTGGTCTAAGGAGCTACTTTTCTTTGTTATTGTCAAATTAGAATTTTTATACTTGCATTCTCCTTCAGGCAAGCCAAATATTCCTTACAGTGTATCTTCATTGAACTTACTAATAGTGCATTAGTTTTTTCCCTTCTAATGGTTCTGCAGCAAACCCCACTGACTGTAGAAATTGAGATGTTTCTCTAGGGAGCTTAAATTAATCAAACATCTCATTTCAGGTTTCTGTTAACAGCCTAAGGTCAACTAACGTACTCCATGTTTCAAGGCAGAAGAAACTTATTCTTCCACTCTTTCTTTAAACAATACTCGCAAAATTTTGGAGATGTTAGTGTTATCAGATTGTCTCCCTGAAAGGAAGTCTTCACTCGGGTTAGGCAGATTATCATCCAGATGGATTTCTCTTATAAATAAAATGCTCCTCAGATTCATACATAAATCACTAAAACACACACACACACACACACACACACACACACACACACAAAATTGCTCTGTGGAAAAACCTATAATGAACTGCCCTATGCCTCACTTGATTTTGCTTATAATTACAAGTCCTAAACCTAAATAAATAATTACAGACTCTTTTCCCCAAATACCAGACTCTTGTGAGAATATAATCAATAACTCTTTAAAGTGCCTTGGTGATCTTAGTGGGAAAATATATTCTGCGTTAGTAAAAAATCCAGTGCAAAATATTTATATTAGTGAAATACAAAAAGGTGAGCAATTTCCAATTTCCGTTTAACCTGCCTTATTAAAATTAAGTCCCGTTCACATATTTTCCTATGTTGCTGTAAAATTTAAAGCAAAGATTCTCCCTGTTATCTGCCAAAGAAATGGCTACGACAATTCCATGTATTATCTGCCATCTCCAGGGAAGACACTTGGGCTCAATCCCTCGGTCCCCGCCAGGTTCTGGTCCCTAACTTGCAGGCAGCTGCCTAAGGCGGTCGCCGCCTCCAGCCACGCTGCAATCTTTGCTCCAGGCACTGCGGCAGGTTCTCTCCTGCCCCCGAGGAGGACGCTCCAAACTCCGCTATCCCCGGGGATCCAGACGCCGGGGCAGCTCCTGGGCTCCAGGGCCGAGAATGGGATGCTGCCTCCAGTCCCAATTGCCCCAAGTTTCTTCCCAGAGGAACCGGGAGGCTGTTCCAAGTTTGCTCCGGCGGACGAGCCGCCTCGCGCCCTGTCCAAGAAGGGGGGCGGCGGGGTGCGCGGGTGGAGGGCGGGGAGGGGGAGGGCGAGGAGGGGGGGTGGGGGGACCCGGAGGGGGAGGAGCAGGAGCGCGGCCTCGCCGCTACCTTTCTCCAAACAACGTTGCCACACGCGGAGAGCACTGAGATTTTGGGGGCTTTGGAGGGAATCGCCAACGAGCGGGCGGGCTGCGGCCGGGGGACCACACAGGTGAGCCCCCCCGCGCCCTCGCCGGGGCCGCGGCGGGCGCCGCCGGCCTCGCTCACCCGCACCCCTGATCCTCACGGTGGCTCCCCCCAATCCCACACTTTCTACCGCTGAACCCGGGGGCTTCCTCTAGCCTCCCTCTCCGCCCCACCCCTGGCTGCCAGGAGCTATTGCACTTTCCCAAGCCCACAGGCGCCTGCACCCCCCAACCCATTCACGGAGCACCCCCATGAAAAAAAATGTGACCGGACAAGCCAAAAAGGGGGGCAGCAGGGGGCGGGCGAGAAGGAAAGGTGAGGGAGAGAGGACTTACTTTTCGAGGTGCGGTGCTGAGCGCTGCAGACAAGAAATAAAGGCCTGGCTGTGGGCTGCCTTGAACCCCACGAATGCAGTAATGTCAGCGCTCTAGTCCGGGCGGCGGTGGCGGCAGCGGTCGCAGGGGACGGGGACTGGAGCGCGTGCGGCGGGCGCTGCTCTGCTCGGCGGGCGCTCACGCTGCGCTCCGGCTCGGGCCCCGGCTCCGCGCGGCTCCGCTCCTGGCTCCCCTCTGGCTCCTGGCACCGACTCCGGGCAGTCACATGACGCCGGCGCCGCTCGCTCTGCGAGCCTCCCGGGGCTGGCGGGGTAAGTAGAGGCTGGGACCCGGGGTGGGAGGGTCAGGGAGGAGAGAGGGAGCCGCCGCGGCCGCCCGGGCTGGGCGGGTCCCCACCCACTTGGGTGGAGGCAGCCACCGGAGGGGTCGACCGAGTCACTCGCGCAAACACGCACCCCGCCCTGCGCCCTTCCCCCGCCACCCCCGCCTCCCGCGCCGCCTCCGCCCCGCCCCGCCCAGTCACCCGGGGACGGCCTGACAGACACTCATTATTCCCCGGAGCCGGGCGCCGCCCCGCCAGCCGAACCTGTCCCGCGAGGCGCGGCGCGGCCGTGGGGCTGGGCGTGCGCGGCGCGGCCCCCGCCCGGGAGCCCCCGCCCGGTCCGACGCGCCCGGCCCCGCGCCCCCTCCCTGCGCCCTCCTCCCGGGAGCCCGCGCCCCGCCCGCCCTGGACCCGCCGCGCCGCCGCCCGAGCCCGGGGGAAAGGAAGGGCGGCGCTGCCCGCTCCGGGCGTCACAGGGCTGCAGCCCGCTGCGCTGCTTCCAAAACACACAGCCGGGCTCGCGGGCGAGCTGAGGCGGGGGACCCGGGCCGGCCGGGGCCATCAATCAGCCGCCACCGGCGGGAAGGGCGGCCCCGGGCGCGGCGGGAAGGGCTGGGCCCCACGGCCAGCGCGGCCCCTCCTGAGCCGAGTGCATACAAGTCTCTTAAAGAAAAAGCAGAAAAAGGCAGCGGTGGTGAAGGAGAGGGCAGACCTGGGCAGATTCGGGAGAGAAGGAATGGCGGGGACAGGGAGGGCAGTTGGGGTGACCGAAACCCTAAAGTGGTCCCGAGTTTCCAAGGTCATTCCACATTGTTAGCACACTCTTTCTTTGTGCCCGGGATGCTGGGTCCCCCTCGTCGCCCGCCTCACGGAGGGACGGCCGGGTTGGCGCACCCCGCCTCCCAGGACTTTTTTTTGAAGGCCCGGAGACCCCCGAAGCAAACTTCCCACGGGTCTGGCGTGGCACTGGAGCCAAAAGGGGACCGGTAGCAGTGGCATTTGCTCAGCCAAGCCTGCCAGAAAACTTGGCAAACTTCGGTCCGGATCCGCCCGCCCGCCCGGAGGGAGAACTCGGGGCCAGCTGAGGGCTCTGCCAGGCAACCTTTGATTTCACGGCGCTTCCCAGGGACCGAGCGCAAGTGCCTCCGTGGTCTTCGCACCGCTCCGCGCCCGACGGCGGAAACGCGCGTTCTGTCCCACCCAGGTCCCTTGCAGGACTTAGTATAGCGTGGCACCCGAGTTCAATGCTTTTGGAGTTTCTTTTTAAACAGTATTAATGTAATAAAGAATGCAATAAAAAAGAACAAAGGACAAATTGGTCCAATTGTTTTAGTCCTGTGTAAAGTTTAAAAACGCCCCTGCTTCAGTCTATGGCTAGTTATTGCTTCAAGATGTTTTAAAGGCCCTTTAAGTTCATCATTCTCACTTTGATGCTTCATCCAGGCATGGTACTACATAAAACGTGGAGACAGAGTATATTCCGAGCCTCATCATTTAGCTATACAATAATATAAAATTAGTACCGATAACCCCAAGTAGTAAAATTGCATATTGTAAAAAATGCACATAAAAGACCACATGGAGAACACCCAGAACTGACACTGACTCCTGTGCCATCATGCTGTCTCACAAGATGAATCTTTAAAATGTAAAGAGATGAGAATTTTTTTAATGAATGAAAGACAAATGCAAGAAAGAAAAGTTGAATTTGTGTCAATTACTAATTGCAATTTATTGCCGACATCATTAAATGTTTGATTGTATGCCTTAGATTTGTATTAGCTGAAAAACTTTATTAGTGATGACTGATGGAATTGTTTTGCATTTCGATGCCTGGCTCATGGTAGGGCCTCAAAAAATACAGACTTCACTCAAGGGACAGAGTGATGAAAGCCTGAAGCACAAAAACCATGTTTTTTACATTGTTCATGTGGGTGTGGACCCAAAGAAGAAGCATGAAATTGGTCTGAGAAAAGTGGGACTGGCTTTGACATGAAGGGTGGGGGAGGGAGGAGAAAAGTCATCAAAAGGGTTAATTAATGAACACATTGTGTTCAGTGCCCTGTGGGAGGCAGCTCAAACACAACTTGTACAAAAAAGAATCCATCCAGGGAAGGACACCACCATCCCCCAGGTGCCCAAACCAGAACTGCCTGAAGTCATCCTTGACTCCTCCCCTCCTTAGCCAGTCACAGCCCTGTCATTCACTGAATCCTGGACCTCCTCAATCACTACCCACATCTTGGCTACTATTCTGGTCCAGCCTATTGCCACAGTATCTTGTTGGTCATCCTGTTTGTAGCGTGGCTGAAGTGTGAGAAAGGGAGCAAAGGAATAAGAATGACTTTTCTAAAATGCAAACCTAAACATGTCAATCCCTTCAATGGCTTCCCTCCAGATAAAGTCCAAGAGTTTACCACTGTGCTGACCTGGCCTCCACCTGCCATTATAGTTTCATCCCTCCCTGTTCTCCCCTCCCACTCTCTTCAGCAACACTGAGCTTCCCTTTCCTTTTTCCAACTCATTCTCCCCACTGCTGGCCCTTTGCACATGCTCATTTTTCTAGGAGGGCTACCCTCCTTCTTCCCCAACTCTTGACGTCCACTTTCATTTCCCTTTAAATATTCATCCTTTAAATATTGTCTTACTGACATTTGCAACGAAATATATCTTCTCTCACTACCGTCCTTCATCCCACCTTTGGAAGAGTGGAGGCTCTCCTTCTTGGTACTCTGATAGCTCCCATGCTTCACCATTTGTAACATTTTTTATTCTTTTTTGCAATTGGCTATAACTCTCTGTGACACTGAAGTAGAAACTGAGGACGTGGACCTTGGCTTTTTTTTTTTTTTTTTTAATCTTCACCTGAGAATATTTTTCCATTGATTATTTTCAGAGAGAGTAGAAGGGAGGGGGTGGGGAGAGAAAGAGAAACATTGATCTGAAAGAGACACTTTGGTTGCCTCCTGCATGTGCCCTGACTGGGACCAGGATCTACCCTGGAACCCCAGGTACATGCCCTTGACCGGGAATCGAAGCCATGACCCTTTGGTCTTTGGGCCCACACTAACTACTGAGGTACACTGGCCAGGGCGCCCTTGTTTTTTTTTTGTTTTTTTTTTAGCAAAATTGTATTCCCATGGCCCAGATGTTCAATGAATATTTTAAAAATAAATAGATGTGAGCTATGAATAGAGAAGTCATTCACAACTAAAAGATGAGAGGAGGCTTCAGAGTGGCAAGTGGCCATGAACTGTACCTTTTACTTTTTTTATTTTATCTTTTGTTAATCCTCACCCAAGGATATTTTTCCACTGATTTTTAGAGAGAGTGGAAGGGAAGGAGGGGGAGAGAGAGAGACATCCATGTGAGAGACACATCAATTGGTTGCCTCCTGCATGACCCGGACCGGGGCCAGGGATAGAAACTGCAACCTAGGTACATGCCCTTGACTGGAATCAAACCAGTGACCCTTCCGTCTGAGGGCTGACACTCTAACTGCTGAGTCAAACCGACCAGGGCATGTACCTTTTAAATGGTGAAGAGGATAAAAGAGGGAGTTCCCATCACTGAATATTTCTAAGCAGTAGAATGCTGTGGAAAGTGGTACCCAGGTCTTTTTATCCCTGACACTGGCCCAGAATCTGGCACATGCATAGGTGTTCAATAAATCCTGGATAAATGAAATATCTCGAGCTTGGTCTTTGTAACTGCTTTACTCCTGTTCTTCGAGGACAGGCCAGCCTGGTTTAGGTTTGGGCAGCACATGCTCAGCAAGGGATGCCCCTCCCTGGCCCCAGCATCGTTGCTCCCAACCAATCATTGCAAACCCAGTCTCTTGTGCTAGGATGGGTTGGAGAGGAGATATGTGACCTAGTTCTGGCCAGTGGGACATGAAGGGAGGAGTACTGGGACTAATGGGAAATACTTTTCTTCCTGATAAATGGAAACTCTTACAAGGATGAACCCCCAGATCTCCTTTGGAAGTTATGTGAGGATGTGATGCTTGAAGCTGTGGCAGCCTTCTTGCACTCATGAGAGGAGAGCAAGGTTTTAGCTTTCTGTATGGCAGCTCTTTTTTTCTTTTTAAGTATGATTTTATTGATTTTTTAGAGAGAGGGAAGGGAGAGATAGAATCATCGATGTGAGAGAGAAACATTGATCGGCTGCCTCCTGCACAACCCTACCAGGGATCGAGCCTGCAACCCAGGCATGTGCCCTGACTGGGAATCGAACTGGGACTTCTCAGTTCATGGAACATTGCTCAATCCACTGGGCCACACCGGCCGGGTGTGTATAGCTCTTTATTCATCATTGGTTTTCAGCTCAACTATTCCCTCTTCAGGGGTGACTTTCTTGAGCACACAATCTAATATATCCCTTCCCTAGCAGTGCCCTCAGCGGTCCTCCAGATCTGTCTTGCTTCAACAGCATTTAGAACAGACCCAGGGACGTGCCTTCTTCCAGCCTCTGACCACCTTCCAACCTCTTTTCTGGTCACCACCTTCAGAACCATCTCAGCCATCCTTGGCAGGTTTGATTCCCTGTCAGGGCACATGCCTGGGTTGCGGGCTCAGTCCCCAGTAGGGGGTGTGCAGGGGGCCGCTGATAGATGTTTCTCTTTCACATAGATGTTTCTCTCTCTCCCCCCGGCCCTTTTCCTTCCTCGATCTCTAAATATATATATTTAAAAGAAACAAAAAAATAATTATTCCATTAAGGTGGAGGCTGCCATCAGCTGCCTGGTCAACCAGCATTTGAGGGGCTGCCCCATCTACCTCTGTCTGAGCTGCTATTTCCTCTGCCACGGTGTGGCCATGGAGGACGTGGGCCACTTCTCCAGGGAGTTGGCCCAGGAGCACTTTGAGGACATTGAGCCTCTCTTTTTTAAAATTAAATTCTTTGTTATTATTTTTTAAGAGGATGTTTATTAAAGCTGGAAAGAGAGTGAAACAGGGAAGGGCTTAGGACAGAAGAAGCAATAGGAAAGAGCTTTGGAGGGGCAGCTTTGGCTCCTTAGAAACATGATGGGAAGAAGTGAGCGAAGGTGGGGCTCCTGTCAGCTCACTGGGAAGTCAGAGAAAAGGGGGCCTTGAAGACAGGTTCAGGGGGTTAGCCCAGGATGAGCTGCCACTGCTCGTTGCTCCCCTGGTTGCAAGTCTCGTGGGGTTCCTTGGAGTTTAGGAGACACATGCTTGAGAGGGAAGAAGAAGGGGAAGAAAGGCATGGGCGTGCTCCCGGAAAGGAGAGCACCATTCTTTTTAAAAAAATCTTCATCTGAGGACATGCTTATTGACTTTTAGAGAGAGGGGCGGGGGGGGGGGCGTGAGGAGAGAGAAAGAGAGAAAGAAAAACATCGATGTGAGAGAGAACCATCAATCGGTTGCCTCCTGTGTATGCACTCTGACTGGGGATCGAACCTGCAACCTAGGCATGTGCCCTGACCAGGGAATCAAACCCACAACCCTTCAGTGTATAAGACCATTCGCCAACCAACTGAGACATACTGGCCAAGGCAAGCCTCTCTTGAAGATGCAAGACTAGCGTGGCTGCTGCACCCTCTTCCAGAACACGCAGAATCCTTCCCAAGGTGAGTGGGGTGAATAAAACTCAGGATGCCATGGATGCCCCATGGTCCTGGAAAACCTGAACCAGGCCTTTTGGGATCTGTGTGCTCTGGGTTCTACCTGCACAGACCCTTATCTCTGTGACTTCCTGGAGAACCACTTCCTGATGAGGAGGTGAAACTATCAAGAAGATGGGTGACCACCTGACTAACCTCCGAAGGCTGGCTGGCCCCCAGGCTGGGCTGGGCAAGGGTATCTTTGAAAGGTTCACCCTCAAACATGACTAGGAGCCTTTGGAGCCCAGAGGCCTTTGAGGGGCCCTTCTGCATCGCCCTGGTGTCTGGCTTCTGCCTTGAGCCTCTCCCTGAAACCGCTAGGAATCCTTTGAACCACCCTGGAGTTCTCTCCCATGCCTTGGACCAAATGGAAACAATAAAGCTTTTTGCAGCATAATTGATTAATTAGATAATTAATTAAATATTCCTCCCTTCCCCATTCACTATCTAGTCATCTTTGCTCACTTTTTGTTGTTGTTACTTTTTCCCCACTTAGAACTTGGGCTCTGTAAGAGTGGGAACATTGTCTTCTTCATTCCTGTGTCCCAAGCTCCTAGAATAGTGCCTGGCAAGTATAAGGTGTTCTGAAAGTATTTGTTTATTAATGGATAACAACTAAACAAGGACACTATGTTGAGACTGATTCAGGGCCTGGCAGACATCACCATCACAAGCCTCTATTTTCTCTTTTGTGCCTCATGACACAGTTCTGTTTCATGCCACCTCTTTCTGATACACAACCGCACATAGTCTCAAGACGCCTTCCTTCTCCACTCTCTCAGAGCCTTTCTATTCCTCCTCCAGGGAAGTTTCTCCTCCTCTTTGATAATGGACAGAGTTATGAAGGCAGAAAAGTGTCACGTGCTTGTGAAATTATGAACAACAACGTACATGCACCTTAAATAACAACAAAACCACGTGGTTTTTTTCCAGCTTTATTGAGATATTTTGACCTATAACATGTGCAAGTTTAAGGCGTGCAACATGATGATTAGGTGCACATATCTATTGCAATAAGGTTAGTCACCATCTCCATCCCCTTATATCATTATCATTTTTTGTGGTTACAATATTTATGATCTACTCTCTTAACAACTTTCAAGTATATAATACAGTATTGTATTAGATATTCAGACCTTATTCATCTTATAGCTGGAAGTTTGTGCTCTTTGACCAATATCTCCCCATTTCCCTCAACCCCTCCCCCCCCACCGTTGGCAACCACCATACCAATCTCTATTTCTATGAGTTTGGCTTTTTTTAGATTCCACATATAAGTGAAATCATACAGTATTTGTCTTTCTCTGTCTGACTTGTCTAACTTAGCACAATGCCCTTAAAGTCCATTCATATTGTTGCAAAAGGCAGATTTCCTTTTGTAATGGATGAATAATATTCATATATATATCACATTTTCTTTACCCATTCATTCATTGATGGCTATTTCCATGTCTTGGCTATTGTACAAAATGTGGCAGTGAACCTGGGAGTGCAGATCTCTCTTTGAGAGAGTGATTCCATTTCCTTCGGACATATACCCAGAAGTGGGATTGCCGGATCGTCTGATCATTCTATCTTTAATATTTTGAGGACATTTTATACTGTATTCCGTAGTGACTATACCAGTTTAAATTTCCATCAACAGTGCACAAGGGTTTCCTTTTCGCTACATTATTGCCAACACTCTTGCCTTTTTAAGAATAGCCATTCTAACAGGCATGAAGTGATATCTTATGTAGTTTTGATTCGTATTTTTCTGATGACTAGTAATGTTGAGCATCTTTTTATGTACCCATGGCTGTTTGGATGTCTTCTTTGGAAAAATGTTTATTCAAATCCTTTACCCATTCTTGTTTTTTAAATCCTTACCCGAGGATATTTTTCCATTTATCTTCAGATAGAGTGGGAAGGAGAGAGAGAGAGAGAGAGAGAGAGAGAGAGAGAGAGACATCGATTGGTTGCCTCCTGTACAACCCTGACTAGAGCTGGGGACCAAATTGCAACTGAGGTACGTGCCCTTGTCGGAAATCGAACCCGTGACTCTTTGGTCCACAGGCCGACGCTCCAACCACTGAGCCAAACCGGCCAGGGCCCTTTGCCCATTCTTAAATTGGATTTTTTTTTGCTATTGGGTTATATGAGTTCATTGTATATTTTGAATATTAACCCGATATCAGATAGATGTTTTGCAAATATTTTCTCCCATTTCATAGCTTGCCTTTTCATTTTGCTGACTGTTTATATTCCTGCAGAAGCTTTCTAGTTTGATACAGTCCCACTTGTTGATTTTTGTTTTTGTTGCTTGTGCTTTTGGTGTTATATCCAAAAAATTGTTACCAAGACCGGTATCGGGGAGTTTTTTTTCTTATGTTGTCTTCTGGTAGTTTAACAGTTTCAGGTCTTACATTTAAATGTTTAATCCATTTCAAATTAATTTTTCTGTGTGGTGTGAGATAGGGGTCCAATTTCATTCTTTTGCATGTGAATATCCAGTTTTCCTATTACTATTTTTTATTAAAGAGACACCCCTTCCCCACTGACTGTTCTTGGCTATTTTATCAGATATTAGTTGACCATATATGTGTGGGTTTATTTCTGGGCTTTCAATTCTGTTCCACTATTTTATGTTTGTTTTACACTAATACCATACTGTTTTGTTATAGTTTTGTAATACAGTTTGAAATCAGGACTTGTGATGCCTCCAACTTTGTTGTCTCTCAGAATTGCAAGGCCATATATTTTGAAGTAAAATTAGAAATGCTAGACCAAGTGCCATTCAGCTTGAGAGAATTACAAAGGGTTCAGAGATTCTCTTTAGCATTTCTACATGTTTCCACAAATCATCTATCATCCATCCATCCATCCATCCATCCATCCATCCATCCATCCATCCATCCAATTTAGGATTGCCAGGTAATATTAAGGTTGAGTTAGGTGACCAGGAGTTATAATAAAAGTCAAACTGGATGTATGATCCCCCGTCCCCCCTCACCCCCCAGGGGCTATCAGCATTTCTAGTGCAGGTGAACAATTGTAATTGTCCTGGATTATGTATGACAGAACAATGCAATTGAAGGATAGTGGTACAAAGGTAGTTGAAATGTTGGATCTTGGGATATGAGTAGGAGAGCTAAAACAGGAGACTCTAGAGATCTAGCCAGGCACAGGGAACTGGACATTTCAAATAGGCTGAAGAGCTGGCATGTTGGGAATAACGTAGTAACTGACCTGGAAGGTTAGGAGGTGAGTAGTCAGAGAGTGGGCATACGTCAGTTTAACATTTAGAGGTGATGCAGTCTTGGGGATAGCATGGTTCAGGGTGTGCCTGTGGGAGTGTGAAACTAGAGGGGGTGGAGAAGATCCTCAATGATGAGGAGATGAAGGAATAGGACTAGAGTATTGAACATGGGTCCATGTGGATCCTGAAATTACTCAGAATTGTGGCCAGACTGGGATCAGGAGTAAGACCTAGGCCCTCAGGCCACATCTTCATTTCATGAGAGAAAGTCTCCAAGAAACTGGTGAATGATAGCAAACACTCATATTCGGTTACTTATTGCTTATTTTACTAGGAAAATATGTCAGTAGCTTTATTTCCTACATTTTATTGCAAATATACTATTTCTGCTTCTTTAGGAGTTCAAATCAACTTTTGGGGACTTTTCAGGGATCTTAAACATTATAATAGCATTTCAAAGGGAAATGAATTGTAATTTAAAAATCAATGACCTATACATATAAAGATGTAGAATGCAACTTATTTCTAAGTTGAGGACTACCAAGATTTCCCCTGTGCTGGGAGGCAGAGCAAAGAATAG
This sequence comes from Tadarida brasiliensis, assembly GCA_030848825.1. NCBI lineage: Eukaryota > Metazoa > Chordata > Mammalia > Chiroptera > Molossidae > Tadarida > Tadarida brasiliensis. Next base: position 26,848,527 of record CM061257.1, on the reverse strand, counting down.
GAATTCCACAAAGTAAGATAAACTACTTCCCGCTTTTCAGTTTGTTTTAGAATGAGGCTGACTCTATGTTTCCAACCCTCTCCTCTGTGTTATGGAAAAATTATTGGCACTTAAATCTTGGATTTAAGTTAGTTCAGTAAGTATTGATTCAACATTTACCATAGGTCTGGGGTGGGTATAGGAGTGCAAGAAATAGGTATGATATGATTCTTCCATTCAAAGAAGTGGAGAGAATGTATACTATATTATAATTGCTTAATCAATTACTACACGATGCAGAATATAATGAGTAACATTTAGAAAAGGACCATGATATGGAAGTTAAAGGGACTAAAAAGGTAGATTGATTCATTTGAAAACTATGGGTATTCTTGTGCAGTTTAGTCCTTGTCTTCAAGGAGCTTACTATCTTGCAAAAGAAATCAGGTCAGGAAATACCCTAAAATCTTCATGGGGGAGGTCATATCAATGCTAGAACTTTACTGTTAGAGGGAGATTGGTCTCTGTACCACATCTTGGGATCTGGAAAGGGCATGGAGCAAAGGGTCCTGCGGGGGCATACACCTCTCAGGAGTGGTGTAAGGTGAGGCAGGAAAGGTTAGCTGAGGCTGTGCTGTGGAGTTGCTGATGCGGTGCAAATTTTTTCAGCAGACGTTGAGAAACCATGGAAGGTTTCTGAACAAGTAAGTTGCATGGCAGCATATGAAATGACATTAAATATAACTCTAATATGAGATTTCAACAGTGCAGTGCAGGAGGCGGTAACTATGGTACATGTAAATACATGTGTAGATGTATACATACATACATACATACATACATACACCATCTCTCTTATTCTGTACACACACGCACACACACACACGCTTCATGTACCCTCCCCAGTAACTGAGCCAGCAAAGAGATGACTCATCCTCTAGGGAAGTGGCCTTGCCCCCTTCCTTTTTCTGCTCATTCCAAGTGTGTCCCATGCCTGCACCCAAAGCCCTGAGGTTTAGAGAGCTTCCCTCCATGTCCAAGAGCAGTTGCATGGGTTTCCCTGGTACTTGCCTGGGAAAAGGACTTCAGCCTTTCATTCCTTAGTTTCCCAGCCTGTCAAGCCAGTCCACACTCACAAATGCTTTAGAATTTTTGCTAATATGTCGTAGAAAAAAAATAAGCATATGGATGGATCACACGAACAGTACAGCTCTTCAATGGTCTTGTAATTCAAAAAGATTTGCTGCCCTGGCCAGTTTGGCTCAGCGGTTAGAGCGTTGGCCTGCAGACCAGAGAGTCCTGGGTTCTTTTCCCGCTAAGGGCATGTACCTTGGTTGCAGTTTGTCCCCGGCCCCTGTTGGGGTCGTGTGGGTGGCAACCACTCGATGTGTCTCTCTCACATTGATGTTTCTCTCTCTCTCTTCCTCCTTCTTTCCCTCCCGCTCTATCTGAAGATAAATGCAAAAATGTCCTTGGGTGAGGATTAAAAAAAATATATATATATATATATATTTTTGCTAATAGCAGACAATATAAAAATCACAATAATGGTTGTATCAAAGTGAGGGGAGTGAGGATGACATTTGTCTTCGCCTTTCAATATGCTTCTTTTTTTTTCTTTAATGAGCATATATTACTTTTGTAAGAAGAGGGGAGTGTGCTGTTAAAAACAGCTAAGAAAGAAATGTACACATTTTGCATAATTAAATGTGGGACCTGAAGCACAATTTTGGAAGGTGGCCCCTTTTGAAAGCACCCTGGACTTAGAGGCTTAGTCTTCTGCTGGTGAGTTTTGAAGGGGGGTGGGGTGGAAAGGGAGGGGCTCTCAGAGGAGAGGGAGGTGGGAGAGGGTGAACATCTTCCTTTATTGACTCTTGGGCTTTTTAACTGCTGCTTGAGTAGCTGGACCTGTGTGGTTTCTTGGAACTGGAATTCTTCCTCAAAATAATATGTATTTACTTTAAAATCCTCTCCAAGGAGGAAAAGGTTAAAAGAAAAACCAACAAACTGGACTGACTAGAGCTGAAGTTCCTATTTCTCAAGAGATAGAAACATACTTCCTGGAGCACAAGGTCCACTCACCCTCTCCCCGTGGTCTTTGCCAGGATCTGTTGATTGAACGGGAAGCAGAAGCATCAGCCCTTGTACTGGATGTGAATAGAATGGGCGATTACCTTCAGCCTCCTCAGGGCACCACTGACACAGGGGGACCCAGCATCTCAGCTGGTGGGGTTCCGGGCTCGCTCACGTTTCTTTCTAAGCTACATTTGTTTGTCTGTTATTGTTCTTAAGGTTTTCTGCGTAACTATAAGCAACAGACCTTGTTAGTTCCTCTTGAGATTGCCCACTACTCCCCACCCTTATTTCTCACCTCCCAGCATCCTGTTTGTCTCCCTGCCTCTGTCCCCCGCCCTCTCCCCACCCCCACTCAGCCACCCGTTCTTTTAGCCATGTTTTTCTTCCCTCAGTTAGTTCATTTTAAATTTCTATTTTTTATAAGTGTTCTCACACCAAAGGAGGCATGCCACATAGTCAATTTTTTATGCACAGATTTGTGCTTTCTTCTATTGTAAATACCTCCAAACTACGTCTCCATGTATATTCCAATATTTGTCCCCCACCTCCCATTCCTTTTTCTTCCCCCACCAAGTATTGATTTTTAGAGAGAGAGAGGAAGGGAAAGAGGGGGGAGGGACAGAAAAAGGGAGAAAGGGAGAGAGAGAGATTGATTTGCTGTTCCACCTGGTTATGCATTCATTGGTTAATTCTTATATGTGCCCCAACCAGGATGGAACCCGACACCTTGGCCTATTGGGCAGACATTCTAACTAACTGAGCTACCTGGCCAGGGCCTCTCCTTCCCTTTTCTTGAAGACACTATATTCGCAGGAGCTGGTTAAAAAAAATATAGGGAACTTTGGGCTACGTACAGGACTTTTTTTGGTGATTTTTGCCTATTTAACATTACTCTGTTATGATAGGAACAAAATCTACAATGTACACTCTGTTTATGCTCACCTCAGTATAATCTTTAGTTAATGAAATAAAAAACATTTTTTTTTCTTGCCCTTGCTCAGTGGTTAGAGTGTCGGCCCTCGGACCAGAGAGTCCTGGGTTCGGTTCCCGCTAAGGGCATAAACCTCGGTTGCAGTTTGTCCCCGGCCCCCGTTGGGGTCTTCTGGGTGGCAACCATTCGATGTGTCTCTTTCACATCGATGTTTCTCTCTGTCTCTTCCTCCCTCTCTCCCTCCTGCTCTTTCTGAAGATAAATGCAAAAATGTTCTCGGGTGAGGATAAAAAAAAATTTCTTTATTGATATATTAGAGAGACAGAGGAAGTGAGAGGGAGAGAGAGATGGAAACATTGGTGAGAGAGAACATCAACTGGCCACCTCCTGCATGCCCCCCACTGGGGATCAGGCCCACAACCTGGGCATGTGCCCTGGCCGGGAATCGAACCGTCAAACTCTTGGTGCATGGATCGACGCTCAAGCACTGAGCCACACCGGCTGGGCAGTTTATGAAATTTTAAAGACTATTTTATCCCGTCAATAATTTTATATGAACTATTTAGAGTTACGTTTCAATTTTGTTCATTATTGTTGCAAATGGATCTGTTAGTTATTGAGCATTATGGAATCTCTTAAGTTAAAGAGATTTAACTTTTTAAGTTTTGCAGGTTTATGAGAAATATTTTTTAAAAGCTTTAGAACACCATAATAAAAGGAATCAGTACCACTGAATATGTAATTCTGCCTAGTAGTCCCCGTATCTTCACAAGAAAGTTCATTTTCTAAAAGAAGGAGGGAAACACTTTTAAAACTCACTGAACACAACTTTTGCTACACAGCCATTCATCTAAACAGTTTCCTTTTCTGTGCTGAAGGTAAGAAAAATGAAGATTCAAAGGAAGCAGAACCCCGAACTCGTTTCACTTACTACTTCGTGGATGTCTGAAAAGTGAAAGTTTCTCTCCTTTTCCATATGTTTGTTTATTTGGCAGAATTTTCAAATACAATTCACCTTGACTTGGTGCTGAGAAGATCTGGGCATCTTCAAGTTCCCAAGATTCAGGAACGGACAGGAAAGTCTTTAAATTATTTTTATTGGATTTATTGGGGTGACATTGGTTAATAAAATTATATAGGTTTCAAGTGTACAATTATATAATACATCATCTGTATATTGTATTGTGTTCACCACCCAAAGAAGTCTCCATTTATCCCCCTTTACCCTCTTCTACCCCCCCTGCCTTTCCCTCTGGTAATCACCACACTGATGTCTGTGTCTATCAGTTCTTGTTTTTCCCCCTCAATCCCTTAGTACCATGTCCCCAGAGAGATCCTCTTGATAGAATCTCAGTTTGCTTTCCCTCACCAAATAGCAAATATCTCAAAGTGTTCCCGGTTCTGTTGCATTTGGACGTACCTTTCCAAAGTCCAGTCCTTGCTCCTTGGTGGTTGTGATTCGGTGGTAGTGTAGTCAAAGGAGCCATCTGGATGACAGAATGTGTCACATTTCTTAATACAGTTCCCTTTACTTTCCTCTGTACTTGAAGCAAATGTATATTTAGATTCTTAAAAAAAAAAAATCCCAGTTAATTTAATCTAGACCAGTTGGTACAGATGACTTGACAAAGATGCATTGTCTAACTTCAGACACAGTGATTGCTATGTCAGATGCCCTCCCTAATAATACTGTTGATTATGTTACCTCAGTTCTAGATAACGATCTTTCTATTCCACAATCTTCAGAAACTAGGGGAGGAAGGCAACGTTTGGTTAGTTTGCTTTAAAGGAAACCTCTCCTGTATTATTTTTTTAAGTGAATAATTCAAATTTTCTTTTTGAATCTAAAAAGGAAATCTTCCCTCAAAAATTTAAAATTTGTTTTTATATACTAGAATTACCTCCCCTCTTAGCCCCCAGTACGGTTTATATTTCTAGCTAGCTTGAACTCCTGTGGTTGTTTGTAAGCTCTTCAGGGTAAGGGCTTTGTCTTTTGAGAGTTCCTGATGCAACTCTTTATACATGATAGACAGTTCTACATTATTCCAACAACTGATTTCCTTGACCATAGAAATAACTTTCTTCATTTGATTTTATATATGAAAGGATACCTGTACTCTGATTTATGTAGTATTGATTTGTATTTTTATATTTTATACTTTATTACATATCACTTGCTTTAGTATCTCTGAGTTATATACCTGAAAATATAAGCTTTACTCAAAATAGTGTTATTAGAGTCTAATTTCCCAAGGAAATATTATAATTAAATATTATATATAAATATTATAATTCAAGTTTCCATTCAAAATGTCCTCTTACATACATAAAAATGGAAAGTTTGACTGGAGCTTAAGTGAGGAATGCTTACTGAGACTGTCAAAGGTGGTGACATCCACGCGTATGTGGATGGCCCTCCCTCTCCAATTATCTTTATCGTTATGGCTTGGATCCAATTAAATGGAAAGAAGCAGAACAATAGGACTTTTAAGTTATTTATTTATTTTAATCCTCACCTGAGGATATTTTTCCATTGAGAGAGAGAGAGACATCGATGTGAGAGAGACACATTCATTGGTTGTTTCCCACACGACCCCGACCAGGGCCGGGGACCAAACCACAACCAAGGTATGTACCCTTGACCGGAATCGAACCCGCGACTCTTTGGTCCTCGGGCCGATGCTCTAACCGCTGAGCCAAACTGGCCAGGGCACAAGAGGACCTTTAAAAGGTCATACAAAGACAAGACGAGTGGTCAGAAAGCAACTTGAGGGATATCACACTCATCTTTCCTGAAGGCTTTGCATTAAATCAAGAGAAAAGACTTTTCCTTACACTGGTTCATATTTCATATCAAGGGAATCAGAAAAATCACTGACAATAAAAAAGTAATTAATTCTATACAGCATTTTTAAAAAACCTATTATTGTATAAACACACTCTAGTTGTTTGACAAAGCCCAAGGAGGCAGAGAGATCAAACATATTTCCAAATCCTGCTGCTAATTTGGTTATCTGAGGTAAGTGGCTATTCAATTAAAAAAAAAAAAAAAAACAGGCAGAGGAAAGAATAGTAAAAATTCTTTGAAATGAAACTTCCAGCATTAATCAAATAGGCATCATTAAAAAATAGGGCACGATGTATGTTTATCAGACTGATGTTAATGGTGGTGCTCTACCTTTTGGATGCACACTGCTATGTTAACTGCAATTCTCTGTCCCCCACTCTTCCTAAGACTTGTGCCTAAGTTGTTAAAGAGACTCGGATTGGCCAGTAACTTCTTTGGCCCTTTGTACTCTCAGGGCTGGGGTTGGATGTGAGTGCTGACTGTGCTGCTTTCCAGTGATTTAATTAAAAATCTATAATATTTGTTGGACACCCTACTTAGATAGGGGTAGACTTAAGTCATTTTAAAAGTCCCCATCCTTAGCCCTGGCTGGGTGGCTCAGTCAGTTGGAGCATCGTCCTGTATACCAAAAAGGTTGCTGGTTCGATTCCCAGTCAGGGCACATACCTAGGTCTTGAGTTCGCTCCCTGGTTGGGGCACGTACCGGAGGCAACCGGTTGCTGTTTGTCTCTCACATTGATGTTTCTCTCTCTCTCTCTCTCTCTCTCTCTCTCAAATCAATGAACATATCCTCAGGTGAGGATGAAACAAAAAAGAAAAAAAGGTCCCTGCCCTTAGAGAACTTTCAATCTAAAATGGAAACCAGACATATATCTTCACACAAAGATGATAATGGTATAAGGAAGTAAGTGATATATATATTTAAAGTACTCCAAATTAAGAGTGGTATCACTTTGGTGTGAGAAGGTCAGGAAAGGCTTCATGTGGGAGGAGAGATCTGAACTGAGCCTAGGATGGTGTGTCTGGAACTGATGCAGAGACCACTGTGGTGCAGCAAAGGGGTCCTGTGGAGGAACTGGGCAAATGAGGGTGGAAAGGCAAACGAGAGCTTTGTGGCACGGTGCCTGAGGCCAAGGAGCAGGGACGCCAAACAACTGGCAACTTACTTACTCTACCTAAGTTGGATTTTCCAAGACCAGCTTAAATTTCATGACATTTTGCCCCTTTTAGTTAAGGAGATTCATTAAGTGTGATTTAATATTTAAAGTCTTATACTGCTATATAAATACATTTACATAACTTTTTTTTTCCAGATTATGTCCTGATTTGGTATTTGGGAAATAGAATCATTTATATAGTCTTCAAATATTTGGTAAATATTTGTGCCAAGTACAGGACTGGACATTTCTTAAGAGTTGAACAAGTATTTATTAGGTACTTACTATGTGTCAGGCTCTGTTCTAAGATCTTAGGGTTCATCACTGAACAAAAAGAAGCATCTCTGTCCTCACGGAGCTTTTATTCTAGCGATCTATTAGTTTGCTAGGACTGCCACAGAGTAAGTGTCTTAAACAACAGAAATGTACTTTTTCACAGATCTGGAGGCTGGAAATCTGAGATGCAGTGGTCAGCAGAATTGGTTCCTTGTTAGGGCTGTGAGGGAAGGATCTACTCCAGACTTCTGTCCTTGGCTTGTAGATGGCTGTCTCTCCCTGTGTCTTCACATTGTCTCCTCTGTACTTGTGTGTGTCCCAATTTCCTCTTCTTATAAGGACACCCGTCATATTGAATTAAGGCCCACCCTAGTCCTTATTTTAAATCACTTTGGTAAAACCCCTATCTCCAAATATGGGCTGTATTCTGAGGTACTGGAGGTTAGGACCTCAACATATGAATTTGGGGGTGGGGAGTGCATAATTCAGCCCATCAAAAGAGTATTAATGGTAGAGCAGTGAGTAAAGCCTAGAACGTGGGTGGTCCTGGTTGCAGTGTGCCAGGCACTGTACCAGACATGCTCAATGGCATCATTGCACTTAATGCTGTAACCAGTCCATGAGGCAGGTATTGTCATCCCCACTTCACAATGAGGAAACTGAGGGCAGAACACATTCGTTTGTAGGGGGGTTGCTTTAGTGATTCTGTGTTCAATGTTTTTATTGGATTGAAACCTCAGAAATGGAAATGTGTAAGGCATATATTTATGGTTAATTCAGATTCAGAACCGACCTATTTCTGGATATTAATATAGAGAGTGGAAGGCTTTTTTTGTGTTTTTGTTTTTTACATTAGGTTCTAAGGATAAAAACTAAGATATGAGTAATCTTTGATAATTAAGTATCTTTTGTTCTCTGTAGATAGTCTAACACATTATATTATGTCATAACATATATAATACATTATTATATATAACTATAATTATTTGTAATACATATATAATTATTATGTAAATCCTACATTTTATATAGCAATGATCACTTCCTTTTGATTATCTAGATTCAAATAAAGTTACAGGTTGTTTCTGACCTGTACCCTTGATCTATCGTCAGACCAGCAAGCCTGCCTCCCCATTGCTCCTGTGGAAAGAGTCCTCCTCATATTGTCTGTTGTGCCTGTTGATCCAATCACGCTGCTCTTCTGGTGGGCAGGCTCAGATTCAGCAAGCATCCTGGAGAACCTACCGTCCTGTGGCAGGCCACTTCACATAAATCCCTGCTTCTCAGAAATATGGAATACCAAAGGATGATATGGTGCATTTTTTATGAGCATCAATTGTATTCAATTATTTTTATGGAAAAAAAGTTAAGTAAACTACCAGTGAATAATTTAAAACATAATTTAAATATTGAAACCATACAGGTATAAATTATGGTATAAAATGAAAAATTTGCATGAACTTTCAAGATGAAACCTGTTTCAAAGAAGTTGCTTTTGTTTTGAATGTGCCTTCAGTTCAACAGAGATGTGAACCACTCCCCCCTCCTTCCTGAGGGGTTATTGGGAGAAAACCTTTGAGAAGTTCTGAACACTTCAATTCAAGCTTCATAACAACCGTGTGAGGTGTACTCATGTAAGAGATCAGAAAATAGAAGCTTGGATAAATTATGTTGCCCTAGTTAACACAACAAGTAAATAGCAGAGGCAGGTGTTAAACTCAGACTTCCTGACTCCAATTCCAGGGCATTTTATATTTCAGCACAGCCACTCCTTGGATGAATAGGCTGTAATCCTCATGAGGCTGGGTAGGACTCACTCATAGCTCTACATTTCCATAGGTCCCAACCTCATTTATTCATGGATTCATGCACTTATTTGTGCATTAAATCAGCAAAAATTTAAATTTTATTTGTTTAACAAATATTTATTGGGAGCTTAATATATGCTAGGCTTTATACCAGGCCCTGAAGACACAGTGGTTAGCAAAAAAGGGCATAATTCTTTCCCTCATGGAGCTTATAGTCTAGTGGGAGAACAGATATTAAACAAATAATTACCAAAAAATACTTGTTTACAAACTGTGATAAGTGTTATAAAGCAAAAATATAGAGCCATGAGAAAGAAAAAAAATGTGAATTAATTTACATTAGTGGTCAGAAAAGACCTCTTTAAGGAAGTGAACTTTGATCTGAGGTCTTAGCTAGCAAAACTTATTTGATCTTAAAATAGTTACAAATTGTCATCCTACAAAACCCACCACTACAATTCCCTCTATTTCTATCATTTCCTCTTTGTCTACAATAAGATTGAATTATCCTCCTCAGCCATCACATTTATCCTTTTCTATTATATCCTTCCGATTGTTCATCCATCCATCCATCCATCCATCCATCCATCCATCCATCCATCCACCCATCCACCCACCCACCCATCCGTCCAATCCATTCATCATTCATCTAAACTTTATTAAGCATCTACTATGAATCTGCCCAAATCTTTTACTTTTCCCTTTTCTCTCAAGTCTCCTTTTGTTGTCTTTGCTTTAATTTTTTGCCTCTTTATCTGATTCTTAATTCTCCTATTTTGACTCACATCTTGAATTTCATGTTCTTTCCCAGTCCTTCTGTCACTTCCCTCACCTTTGGCTAAACTATTATTTCTCATCCTATTTTCAACAAATGGATTCTTTCCCCACATTTTTTCTTAAAATTTTCTGATCAGGTACAAGAAAATTAATGATTTTTTTTCTGCCAATGAATTGGAATTTCATCTTTTAATAAAGAAATTCCACTAATATAAACATCTATCTATCTATCTATCTATCTATCTATCTATCTATCTATCTATCTATCTATCTATTCAATCACTTATCTATACCTATCAGTTCTTTCTTCTAACTATAAACTCCTGGAGGGAGACAATTCTCTGTTTAACTTACCATAGTAGCTGAAGCTGATGGTAATCACTTCATAAACTTTTTACATGTTTTTAAAGGAGGCACATCTTTTCTGGGCTTACTAATATTTTATTGTACCCCTGATATAAATGCACAATGAATTCAGAAGTGCACAGGTCAAGACTAACTTGCTTTCAGATTATCTTACAAAGTCATCCCTGCCCTTCCTGTCATAACCTGGACATGAGAAGTACGGGTTAGCAATAATATACTGTATCATCAACTACTTAGGTAAACTCACCAGGAAGGGTTTTACACTTTTCTCGTTCCACACAGGCCTGTCAAATCTAACAAATCTTCTTTGGAAAGTCTGAAGAGTCAGAGTGTACTATCTAGAAAATTCCACCTATCAAGAGATAAGTAGAGGGGATTTTACTTTTCAAAGGTGTGATGGAGTAACAAGGACCAGACTTAACCACCCATGAAAAATAATTTGAAAGCTTGATGAAATATGAAACAACAGTCTACATGGGACTGAGAGAAGAGAAACAAAATGAATTTGATAATTGCTCTGGCTTTCTGGAAGCAATTTCTAGACTATAGACCCAGAAAGGGTGAACCCAAACAGATCCTGGAAGCCTTAATGCATTGATGATATGGAGGTCGGAGTTTGGGGAGCCCAAGGTGGCTAGAATTAGTGGAGATAAAATGAAATAGTAAAAAGTACCAATTAATTGAAAATAAATAGGAAAAGAAAAAAAAGTAACAAGAAAGGACGAGACAAATAGAATATCAATAGTAAATGGTAGATTTAACTCAACCATAGTGATAATTACTTCAACTGCAAATGGTCTAAAGACTCCAATTAAAATGCAAAGATTGTCGGACTAGATAAACAATTAAGATTCTAGTACATGCTGTGTAGAAGAAAACCACTTCAAATACATAGACCAGATAAATTAAAACAAAAAAGAATAGAAAAAGATGTACTCTGACTTAGCTGACGATTCCAGTATTCCTGGGGTGCCAGAAGTGGGAGATTATCATACAGAAACATGGAGAATTTCTGAAGCACTCAGGTGGTCAAGGCAAGATGCATTCTGATGATCATAGCAACACTCATTCCAACTCTGTTTCTGCTCATTCAGTTGTTATCCGTTCTTTCATTCAAATACGTTGAGCACTTTCTATATTACCAAGTGTTGGAAGTGATCAGATGCTGGGTGGTGAGATGTGGTCCCTTGCCCTTGAAGAGTTCCGGTGCTCTCCTGGGGGCTCTCGTGGGGCGGATGCATGCAGAGGTAAAGCATTACAGCACAGGGAGAAGAGTGAGAAGGCACAGAGATGACCAACAGGTCCTAGGAACGTGGAGGGAAGATTCACTAGCTTTGCCAGGGTGGAGGAGAGGGTTCAGAGGAAAAGAGTAACATTTAAATGTATGAAGTTTTTGAGGATGTTGAAGCACTCAGGGAGTGGGAGGAGCTACTGCAAACCGGCTGTGGGACTACTCAGTGCAGCTCACTCACAGGTCTACTCAATACCGAAGCTGATATATAGCAGTATCTATGTATTTCTCAAATGTATTTTAAACTTCATGAGGGTACTCACACCCCATCTATTTTGGTCTCCTCAACTTAATTTTTAGCATACAAGGAATGGAGGCTAGTTCCCTCTTCTCCCATCTAGCTTACCCTGTTTTGTTTTCTCCATAGCACTTTTCACCTGCTAAATATACTATATAATTTACTTATTTATTGTGTTTACTAACTGTTTCCTCCTCTCAGAAGTAAGCTCAGGAAGAATAGGATTGGTCCATTTTGTTCTCTGTGATGTGCCCCCAGCTCTTGGAAAAGTGCCTAGTGCATGCACAACAGGTTCCTGATAAATAATTGGAATGACCTGAATAAGTTAGCAAATTTCCATATCCAGGACATAATTAGTATCTGCTGATAATAAAGGCCTACAAGGGACACTTGCAGCAGCATCCTTTTCTCCCTCCCTTTAACAGTATTTATTGATCACCTGCTCTGTGTCAGCCCAGCTCTGAGCACTGGGATTTCAGAGAACAGAACAGAACAGATCCTATTTCTGTCTTCATTGAGTTCACCTGCCAGAGTGGATGCAGATGTTAATGAACTAGGTAATGGTAAATTTGGGATAACTGCTAAGAAAAAATAGTAGAGGGTGCCAGGAAAGCATTAAATAGCTACATATGACTTAGCCTGGGAGGTTAGAGAAGTTATTTTTAAGCTGAGTAGATGTTAAAGAATGAGAGGAGAGGGATAGGGAGCATTCAAGCAGAAGAAAAGAATTACAGAGCTCACGGAGTGGGAAAGAGAATGCCTGAGTGTTCCAGGTGTGGCTGGAGCCAGGGTGAGGGGAGAAGTACTTAGCATAACACAAGAGGTAGGTGGAGAGCAAGTAGATGGAGCAGAACAGGTAGCTCCAGGTGGGTGCACGGTTAAAGGGTTGACTCTTTAGCCCAAGAGCAGAGGGGAGCCACGAGAGGGTTGTAAGCTGGGGGGATGTTGAAATGAAAGGATTGCTTAGGCTAAACTGTGAACAGTGAATTAGGGAGTAGGGCAGAGAGGTATGGGAGGTAAGTTAGGAGATGCTGCAGTGGTCAAAGCAAGATGTGATGGCTGGAGTGGAGATGAAGAGACGTGGGTAAGTTAGAGAAATAGTTAGGAGATAAAGAAGTTAATGGCTTTTCTGTGCTTTCAAATACATAGGTTATAGCTTGTTGTACAAGGTTTTTGAATGTTTCTATGAACCAAAATATAAATAAAGAGGCATCTTGAGTTGTTTGTCAGCATTTTCTGTGATATGTATACAAATACTAGTAAGACTTGAACTCGGTCTATAATGATCTAGTAGCCCCTATATGGTTGGGGGACCTCCTGGGAGGGAAATGGTAGAATGCTATTGGAAAGGCCCTGTGTAGATGAGGCTAAGATTATAAAAGAGGTGTGTATGCATGTGTATAACAGAACTCTGTCCTCATTCTTTTTACTCCTTCTTTCTAGCCCTGCTTCTTTCTTTCCACATGCTTCTCTCAGCTACAGAGTTTAAGATCAGTGGTTCTTAATGTTCCTTGGGTCTTATCCTAAGAATACACATTTAATACACACAGAAAACTTTATCTCATGTATCAAGGACCCTGGGACCCCAGATTAAGAATCTCTGATCTGTAGAGTTTGTAAAAAGATGATTCGTAGACAAAAACAAATATATTTAGCCAATAAATATATGAAAGATGGTCAAGCTCACTAACTGAGGCAACTACGAGATATGCTCTTTCATCTATCAGATTGGCAAAGATTAAAAAGCTTGCCCTGGCCGGTTTGGCTCAGCGGTTAGAGCGTCAGCCTGCGGTCCAGAGAGACCCGGGTTCGGTTCCCGCTAAGGGCATGTACCTCGGTTGCAGTTTGTCCCCGGCCCTGGTTGGTCGTGCGGGTGGCAGCCACTCGATGTGTCCCTTTCACGTCGATGTTTCTCTCTCTCTCTCTCTCCCTCCCACTCTATCTGAACAGAAAATGAAAAAATGTCCTCGGGTGAGGATAAAAAAAAAAAAAAAAAAAGAAAGCACTTTTATGCCCTGGCCGGTTTGGCTCAGCGGTTAGAGCGTCAGCCTGTGGTCCAGAGAGACCCGGGTTCGGTTCCCGCTAAGGGCATGTACTTCGGTTGCAGTTTGTCCCTGGCCCTGGTTGGTCGTGCGGGTGGCAGCCACTCGATGTGTCCCTTTCACATCGATGTTTCTCTCTCTCTCTTCCTCTCTCTCCATCCCACTCTATCTGAACAAAAAAAAAAAAAGCTTGATAATGCCCAACTTGGCCATTGTGGGGGATGGGGTGGGGGTGGGGGGATGAACACTCTTGTAGACTGGATGAGCATAAAATGGAAAAACTTTAGAGAGCAACTAAGAAGTAGCTTTCAAAGTTTTAAATGCCTAGATTATTTAATCTAGTAATTCCAATCTAAGAAACTATCCTTTAGGAAAATAAATATGTGTGCAAATAGTCAAGGATGTTCATTGCAGCAATGACTAGAAAATTGGAAACTGCCTAAATGACCACCAACAGGGAAATGGTTAAATACATTTGAAACCTACCCATACCACATAGTGGAATATTATGCAGTCTAGAAAAATGAGATTGATCTGTACTGACAATAAATTAAGTGGAAAGGGCAAATTGTAGACTGACATATGTAGCACAATATATTCCCTATTAGATTTCATAAAAAATATCTGTTACATATAAATGCTTTTGTATATATTTAGAAAATATATACATAGATTTACATGACACTCATAATAATAGGATTTAAACAGTTTTTAAAATTTAATTTTCCATGTTGAGTTGAAAGCTTACCTAAAGCCCACTGACCCCTCACCTCTCGCTTCCCCATGGAAACTCCTGAACATCCACACTTGCTTCTGCATCACTGGTGTTCCCCAACAAGGCACAAAAAGGTGGGTGCTTTCAAAGGATCCCTTGTTCACAGCAGCAGGACTGTTAGTGCTGGGTGTCGTGCAAATTGGTGGCTGAAAGCTGGACTGTTGGTTCACTCAGACACTGTGATCTGCCTGTTCAATTGACAAAACGCGTCGTTACTGTCGGCCACCACCTCTGTGGACAGCTACAGAAATACCAAGGGAAGCTGGCCATGGAGACAGCCCGGTGGCGCCCCACCCAGGCTCTGATCTGGACTGGCAGACAGCTCCCGGCCCAGGGACAGGATAGAATTACCATGGATTTGGTGGTCTGGGGACTCCTTGGGCTGGTGCGGAGTGATCCCTGGGCTCTGCTGTGGTGTGGTCAGCTCTAGCACACGTAAACTTAGAGACATGGTGCAGTGCCCCATGAAATCAGTTTGGCTTGTTCCCTGATTATGTGGGGAACCAAGTGGATGGGTATATGCCACATTAAGAGCAGAGAAGCCCACCAACCAGCAGGGAAAAGCAGCCTTGGGCTAAGCAGAGGCTGCCACCCACGCAAGTCAACCCCCGCAGCTGTTCTGTTACAGCTGGCCCAGACTGTGGCCCAGACTGTGGCCCAGACCGTGGCCCAGACCGTGGCCCAGACCGTGGCCCAGGCGGCTTACCGGACGGCATCTGCACAGTTCTTTTTGATCCAATTTTCGAGTTGTTCTTCAAGCTTGTGGAGCTCAGCCCTGCCTCCCATCCTTCTCCCACTCCTTCAGGTCAAATGCTACTTCCTTCTTCAGGTCCTGGCCACAGAGCCCTCTGTGAAGGTGATCAGGCATTTCTTCTGCGTTGGCCCCTGGCTCTTTGCTTGGGAACACAGACCCAGAGCTCCATGTACCTCTCTACTCGGGACAGGCAGAGGGGAGTGGCGGGGAGATAAGCTCAGCTCCCTCTCTTGTGCTTTCTCCCGTGACTGCCAATGATGGACTCCCTTCTGGTCTTTCTCCCAGGAAATCCTGGCAGTGAGAAAGCACAGGCGACTGACTGCGTGACAGGGCAGAGGAGGTGGCCTCCTCTGAGACACCAGTGCTGATGTCCTGAGATGTAGTCCATATGCGAGCCCCACAGTGACTGTGGTCCAAGTCATGGCTTCCTGGGTGCAAAGCAGAGGATAAAATTGAGGGGGTGGGGTGGGGGAAGCTCAGAACTTTCCTCTTTTATCTTATGCACGTCTATACTGTTTAAACAAGCCTGCATTGCATTATTTTTATTCTTAAAAAATAAAGGTAACAGGAATTTCTCACATTCAGGTTCTTTCAGAGGCACAGCTCTACTTTCAACTTGAGATGGGGAAGAGGCAAACAGTAAGCTGTGCCTCAGTCTCCTCCCATGATCAAAATATGTCGGTGACATCCCGATGTGTTGGGGATCCGGTTCAAAGTCCTTAACTCAGCAGGGTAGGTTCTCTTTGATGTGGCCACTTGCCTGCAGTGTCTTCAACCATCCTCCCAACTCACAGACTCAGTGCTCGCTGTAGCTTACTAGGATGTGAGCTCCTAGGATTCGCCGAGATTTCCGCTACGCGTTAGCCTTACACAGATTGCTCAGCTGCCCAACGCTGGTCCTGTCCTTTAGGAATCGGTTTAGGCATCACCTTCCCGCAGATCTGGCCCAGCGCCATCTCCACCCGTCGGGAAGGGTATGCTCCCAGTGCTCTGTGTCCCCACGCACGCCTCCTGTATATATAACTTGCACCCTACTCTTACTTTATTTTAGTATCTAGGTGAGAACTGTGAAGGCAGAAGCTGTGCTTTGTGTCCTTGTGTCCCCAATGCCTAGCCTTGGGCTGGCCAGAGGAGGCCCTCACCAGTGGCTTTGAGTGGTAAAATGGCCACGCCCTCCAGGATCCTCTTGTTAACAGCTTCAAAATGAAGTATGAGAGACCGAATTAAAAATTTCCTCGCAAATCACTTAAAAAAAAAAAAAAAGAACATAAATTAAAATTTAGAATCACAAAAGTTATAGCACTTTAGAACTTGAAAGGACTTAGGAGTTATCAAGAGGAGTTGTTTTCAATCAAGAGTCTGTGAATTAGTGCAAATTTTCATAGCCCAATGCAAAATGAGAAAAATATGAGCAATGGAGCAGATTAAAAAAAAAAAAAAATCAGGTTAAATGCATTTGGTTTCTTGGTGCTTTCTCATTCAGAGATTATGTCCTCCTCCTAGTTTCAGGTTATTTATGAATGATGTGCTAGTAGGTTTAAAAAATTTTTAAATTGGTCTATTAAATGAATTAAAAAATCTGGAAATTCCAGCTCTTGTGTGTTTCCCCTCAGAACTAAGGTCCAGAGAGATTATAGCTTTGCTCATGGCCAACAAAGAAAGCATTTTTCAACCCAGTATCATTCTGTTGTTGTGGGTAATGCAATTGTGTACAGATAAAAATATTATGTAAGTTTGGTGTGATTGGTTTTCTCTTCAGCATTTTAAATTCAGAAATGAAACAATCAGTTACCACATTTGTTGTATTATCATCAGAAATAGGCTTGCTCTCTGAGAAGTGTCTATAACCTTATGGTATTGCTGTCAGTATTTGGTGAGGTTTTAAGACATGTTAGAGTCTAGAAATGATATGTATGTAAGGTTATTATTGACTTTCATATGGAAATAAAGACTGTTTTCTTTCAATTTTTATATGCTTCCTGAGTTCAAAGGTGTTGTAAGCACTTAAAAAAAAAAGTAAAGTGACTTTGAATTTGATATTTGCTTTTATTCTAATTTTAACCATCTGAGTACCATCCAACTAAGAAATTCCACTTCTAAGAGTTTTTCATAAGAAAACAATGAGAGATGTGTGCATAGATATATATAAAGGTGTTCAGTAAGCCCTGGCTGGTTTGGCTCAACGGTTAGAGTGTAAGCCTACAGACCAAAGGGTTGTGGGTTCGATTCCTGGTCAAGGGTGTCAAGGGCACCTACCTGGGTTGCAGGTTCAATCTCAAGCCCTGGTCAGGGTTGTGCGGGAGGCAAATGATCAATGTGCCGCTCTCACATTGATGTTTCTCTCTCCCTCCCTCCCTCCCTCCCTGTCTCTCTAAAAATCAATGGAAAAATATCTTCAGGTGAGGATTAACAGCAACAAAAAAGGTGTGCATTAAAATATTTGTGTTAATAAAGATTAGAAAAAACATAAATGCCCAATACTATAGAATTGGCTAAACAACATTTCAAAATGGTAATTCCACTGAAGGTGCTTTGGTTATTTAATTTTTTTTCTTTTTTATTGATTTTAAAGAGAGAGGAAGGGAGAGGGAGAGAGTGATAGAAACATTAATGAGAGAGAACATCAATTGGCCGGCTCCTGCATGTCCGCCACTGGGGATGGGGCCCACAACCTGGGCATGTGCCCTGACCAGGAATCGAATCAGCGACCTCTCGGTACATGGGTTGATGCTCAACCACTGAGCCACACCGGCTGGGCAAGTGCTTTGGTTATTTAAAATGGCTATACTTTAAATCTTCTTTTATATACTTGTCTATAATTTTAAATTTTTATCTACCACAAATATATTGTGCTTATATAACTAAAAAGTTTAAAAATCTGCCTAGCTCAATGCATTGTCCAAAATAATGTTTCTTATTTGTTTTTATGCTTTTTCCCCCCAATTTGACATTATTGATTAGTATAATTTGATAGCCAAAGTTCAGCATGTGCTGTCTCTATGTTTTGATTTTTCAATTTTGGCTTTTATATCTCCTGTTGTTACGTAGTTAAGCTTAACTTTGATTCCTGACACTGAGCTGCTATAGGTAAGCACACAATCCAGTGGAAAGCTTTCATTTTTATTGGGACACTGTGCTCTCTGGAAAGTTCATATTTGAGGTCTGTACATTCTAATTCAGTATGTATAGGGACAAGCACAACCATAAACTTGAAGATCTAGAAGACATTTGAAGACGTAATCAATCTATGTATTCATTTTTCATCTAGACCCGACTTCACCTTAGCTCAGAGTAGGGATGTTGGCCATGGGACTTACCAGGGTTGCAGCCTAGAAACCCCAAGGAATAGCATCCTTAGCATTTCCAGCCCCAAAGTAGTCTCTCTGAAAGAGGGAGACAAGAGGTGCCTGATTACATCATAGCTATGTAAGCTTGTGTGTGTGTGTGTGTCTGAGAGAGGAGAGATTGAGGTGAGTGGGATTATGGCAAAGAGGTTTCTGGTATCTTTGGCACTAGGCAAATTTGCCCTTTTATAGTTCCTATTGTCTCCAATAGTTCTTCCTAGTTGTTCTGATTTTAATTAATTAATTACTTGTTCAATGTCTCACTCTCTTTTTAGAACATGAAACACAAGAGACAGGGACCCTCCACCCCTCACTCCTGCCACCCATTTCTCCAGTACCTTGTATAATGCTTTTGCATAGGTCGTGAGGACTTCATAAATATTGGTTGAATAAATGCTTGGATGGGTCTTAAAAACCCTTCTTCTTCCTCTTTTTTTTTTTTTTTTAATTTTTTTTACTTTGTCTAACAACTTTTTCTATGGCTGCTATAGTCTTTTTCTTTTTCTTCTTCCAGCTGCTTCTTAAAGCTATTTCTAGAACAGAAGAGGACCATTGTATCAAACCGAAGAAGGTGCTTGTTGGCTGCTTCTGCAGCGGAAGGTAGGTCCACTCTCCATTTGTTGGGAGCTTCAAAAGGTGAGACCCCGGCCTCAGCCCTGCTCTGTGGCCCTTAGGATTGGTGTTTGCTCTGCCCTTTCCTAGCTGCTCCTATGCTCTGGATAGTTTTGTGACAAAAGCCACGCATCTGTTTCAAGGTCTGTAGTGACACAGGGCTGTAGACATTTTAGGAGGACTGATTTAGAATACAGTATGGCAGTAAGATCTCCAGCTTCCTCATAAACAGTGTCTACATCCAGCTTTAATTTGTGCAACATACTGTGTTTTGCCTCAGCATTGGTGAAGGCAGAGATATCTGTTCTGTTCCCTGCTCTGTCTCCATCCCTAAGGGCAGTGCATAAATGTCCACTCTGTGGACACTTAGCAACAATTTGTTTAATTGAGTGAATGAATGATGAAATGTCCTCATAGCTGTTGAATGTCATCTTGTGTTTGGTGCGCCATTTCGGCTATAGTTCGTCCAGTTAAGAAGGTAGAATGTGTACTATTTATGAAGAGAGCAACTCTTTGCTCACCTTCTTCTCAAAATTACAGTTCCAGTACTCTGCCACCCAACCCTTCTACACTGGATGCTCATTCTCCCATTTTCCTTTATAGAACATGCCAAACCATTAATGTTGTCACCATGTGCTAGGTGGTATTGTTGATTTCTAACAAATAGCCAGGTATTTCTCCAGCAAAATGATTTGGTTTTGAAACTAAAGAATTGCAGTTCGGGACATGCAGTTTAATGGCAAACCACGTGCAAGTCCAGAGAAACAAAGGAGTGGAATGCTCTTTTATGGACTTTGAAGGGGCTGTGGTAAATAAAGAGTCCATTGGAGGAAACTGAAAGTTCAAGGAGTATGGTGACTTTTCATTGGCTGAGCTATGGCAGTCTCCCATTGGCTGAGCTGTTACTGGGCAAAGGGGACTCCTTTCTTTATCCCTCTGAAGTAGAAAAATAGTATCACTTCCTGTGGAGAAGAAAGGTACATCTCTTCCTGTTGGGGCCAGTAGTGTGCGTTGAGTGATGTGTGTGTGTGTTCTTTTTTCTAGCCTCCTGACTCCATGCTTCCATTTTAACTTAGGTTTTTGTTTATTACTTTTCACAAGACTTCTAATCAACCATAGCGTTTACAAATATAACAAATCAGCTTTTATTTTTATAAAATGCTGTACTTTCAAATAGATGTTTTCCATAAGAATACCGATTTTTCTATGTGATTCAGAAATTAGAGACCAAATGATGATGATATATGCTAAACTTAAAATTAGTATGCCTCCTTTTATAAACAACAGGAACTTGGGCGCTTCCTGGTTTGCCTCGTCTCTCAGGAAGCTCAGAGCTAAGATTTGTGCCCATTCCTGCTACCTATTCTGACCCTCGATTTTCTGAACCAGGGTTTTTCATTTCTGTTTCCCTTCATTATCTTGTTCTTTTAAATTAAAAAAAAATGCCATTATGCTTTGTTGAAAGTGGTATCAAATTCTCTTTGGTAGATGGAAAATTATAATTAATGTGAAAAAAATATTTCCCTAACCATTCACAGGTGCATTCATTCTATGATGCTATCAATGCCTCATTCTAACTCACTTGATACGGACCTTTTTAACGAGCATGATTTCTCGTATATCATAGGCATTGGGAAACACGCATGTCATGCTAGAACACTGCATGCAGCAGGAAGGGCGCTGCGTTTGGGGTCAGCAGAACTGGGTTCTTGTCACAAATCTACTCACTAGAGGAGTGATCTTGGACTAGACCTCTTAACCTCTCAGTTTCTCTTCTATACTTTGGGTATAAAAATCACGTGAAAATACAAGTCCATGTGTTCTGTAAGCATTACAGCTGTCTATATTTCTGTGCCCCCACAAGTCTGTACATTTCTCAAGATCAAGGACCACATCCTATTCATTTTTGTGTCCCCAGAGCCTGGTTTGTTGACTTGAACTGAAGACAGGTACAGAGGGCACTCAATGGGGGTGACACTAAGTTACTCATCATTTTCTTTCAGAAAATTTCACTGGTGTCTTGTTTATTAACAAACCTTCCTTTGTGAGCTGGTTTTAATTGAGTACCTTCTTCATGCTTTCTGCTGCCCCTAGTATATTCAATTGAGGAAGAAGCAGAGAAGATAAACACAGAAAAATGGAAGCATACACACACCATTATAGATTCACAAATGTCAGAGATCACAAAATAGTGACTTAAAGGATAAATCTGCCTCTAGACATGCTTTCTTTGGCTCAAATATTAACTTTTAAGTGTAAACAAATAATTTTAAATCCAGAGATGTGGATTTGCCTTCTCTTGAAATTGTGCGCAGCTGGTCACACAAGGCCAGGTCCCTGCACAGGGGCAACTGGCCAGTGCAGCTGCAGCAGTTTCAGGCATGCCCTTGACAGTTCACCACAGAGACAGCACCCATCACTCTGTTGTCACCTGAACACCAAGACAGGTAGGAGCTTCTGCTTATTGTCACATATCTAATGCATGCACTTATGTAGCATTCACTGCACCCCAGATACTATCTAAGCTCTTTGGCTATCTTTCCTTCCTTCCTTCCTATCTATCTATCATCTATCTATCTATCTATCTATCTATCTATCTATCTATCTATCTATCTACCTACCTATCTTATTCACAGGTAAGGAACCATAGTTAGTGTATGGTCGATCCAGGATTCAAACCCTGATCATCTGGCTTCCAAATTTTTGTTCTTAATCACTCAGCTATATCACATCTTGGTGGGGAGGGGAGGATATAAAAAAATCATACCTAACCATAATGCAAAGTTGTGCCACAGCCCCTTGTCCAGGACACTGTGTTCTGTCTAATTAGAGAAGACTTAAAAAAAAAAAAGTGACTTTGGAGAGTTTTAAAGACAAAAGGAGTTATTAGTCCAAGCACTTCACATACTCTGTGCAAAGGCCTTGTCGGTGATCTGAGAGCTGTGCACAGTGGGTGGGGCTGCCCTAGCCGAATGAGGACGCAGACAGAAGGCAAGCAGGAGGTGAGGTGTGGCAGCTGAGACCCACAACTTGGAGCTTAGATCTGATACCTGAGGAAAGTAGACTGACCTGGGTGGGTTGGGTAGGGAGGCGATAAGGTCGAAGTCCTGTTTGACCAACCGTGATGTGGGATGAATCGGCATTCTTACAGGAGTCCTGCTGAACTTCATTCATTGCTTTCACAATGTAAGAAAGTCGATTTTGTAACACAGGTGTCCCTACAATACTGGCCTGACTGTTTACTTCTGCTTCAGTCCCTGAGCGTATGAACAAATACTTCAGGCACTATAACGAGCAGAAACTTGAGACAGAGCTTATCTTGTAATGCTGGGTTTTGCATCATATCCAGGGTGTGGTGTTACTTTAGAAGACAAGTTAAATAATTACGTGTTTACAGATTGAGCAAACAGTACATATGCCCTGAAAGGGCTCAGGATTTATACTTTGAGAGCCCAGTGAACTAACTTATTCAGCTGGACAGCAGGCTCAGTACCTGGATGTATCAAGTGGTCACAATACATTCAAATATATGTATGTGTGTACGTATTCAATACATATGTGTATGTATACATACTTACATTGAACATTTATGTAGCACCTTGTATTTAATCATACTTATGTAAAGTGACAAAAATTAATGTTAAAAGCATTAGGGTCACCTAAACTACCTTCTTTAGAAAATAAAATACCAATTAAACAGTAACATTCTTTATTCTCTTGCTCTATTATTATTTCTCTCTCCTGGAGAGAGACTAGAATTGTGTTTACTTGTAACTCTGTTCTTAACAGGGCTTGTCAACTATTGTCATACAGTAAGTGTTTATAAGCATCAGTAATAATCATCCACAGCCCACACCCCTGCCTCGTCTCTGTTTCCCTGGTTTATTGCCCTTAGATACTTTCTTCCTTTTCTATTTTTACATTTTTGAGGACAATGCAAGGCATAGTAGTTATCTGATTTAAGGCCTTTGAAACACATTTGTTATTTGAGCTTGATAACAAACCTAAAGGCAAGCTTTCAAGCACCGACTTGTCTTTTCACTCCTCATTCCTGCTTATACAGTCTTAAAGTGAAGGGCTTTGACATTATCTATTCTTTTGAGCTGCATGTCACTGCTGTCTGTAGAGGTGGCTTTAGGACGCAGGTGTTGGTTTCTTGGGCCTCCGTTGCTGTGATTTTACATGCCTTGTTTTACTGCTACACTGACTTTGCAGACCAAGCAACATCCTTGGCTTCCTGTGGGGAGAGTGGGCAGGGATACGCGTTGGATTGTTCTGTTCCCTTAGAAGTTGACGCCATCTGAGGTTGGCCCTCCTTTGCTCTGGTCATTCAGGTGTTCTGGACGTAGGTTTCTGCTGAGACGTTTGGTGCACTTAGAGCTATGCTAGGGGAAGCATGAAATTGCTTCCTGGAGGATGAGGTTCCTGCCCTCTCAGATCTAGAAGAAGGAAGGCCATGGTTGGACCAGGAACTGTCCTAGTTGAATGCCAGTCTCCTTATTTGTAAAGTGTGAGGGTCAGACAACTTTGCCTCTGTCATCCTTTTCTGCTTGAATATTCTGTGAGCCAAAGAAGACTAAGAACACATATAAAGTGCAAATTCTGTAATTTTAAGAATCATCTGGAAAAATAGGATTCTGGCACCAGCCAACAGGACTGAGATAGAGTTTGCAGTCAATGGAATTAAGGTTGAGCCCAGTTCTGCCAATTCCTTGCTCTGTTACCATTAATAAATTAGCTCTCTCTGAGCCTTAGTTTCTTATCTTTAAAATGAAAATACTACTATCTACGTAGCAGGAATGTTGTAAGGATTTAATACATATACATAGTATATTTTAGTGCTCCATGCATAGCTGACCCAGCAGTCCCTCTGTAACTAGGGAAAGTTAGTATGATGACAGTAATCTTATGAGTACAGTAAGTCCTCACTTAACATCCTTGTTGATAGGTTCTGCAACTTTAAGCGAAACGATGTATGACAAAACCAATTTTGTCATTGGCTAATTGATATAAACGAGCTAAGTTCCTACAGCATCTCATCAACGTATAACAAAATGATTTCAATGTAAAATGATGTTATTGGAGGACCTGCTGTGTATGGTTTTTGGAATAGCTAAGGGTTTGGAATAGATTACATCTAAAGAAGATAACATATGAAGAAGTCTTTGAAGCTGAAGGACTAAGAATGACTTTGAGGATATAGCACCTACGGAAAGAAATGATGCAATGGATATAATAAGCTGGCCAGTTTGGCTCAGCTGTTGGAGCATCGGCCTGCGGACAGAGGGCTCACGGGTTTGATTCCCAGTCAAGGGCACATACCTGGGTTGCAGGTTTGATCCCCGGCCTGGTGGGTGTCGTGCAGGATGCAACCGAATCGGTGCGTCTCTCTCACATTGATGTTTCTCTCCCTCTCTCTCCCTCTCTCCATTCCACTTGGTCTAGAAAGTAATGGAAAAACATCCTCCTCAGGTGAGGATTAAAAAATAAAAAAGAAATTTAGGGAAAGGGCTCTGATGGGCAAGATCATTTATTCACTTATTTCTGGCATTAGTCACAGGTGTAGATATTTTTGATTAGAAAATATCCTCCTTATCTTGTGCCTTGTCCAGTATTTTATCTTCGAGACACAGAGTCATTCTTAGTAAAGACGATGGTATATGGATGACATATTGTTACTCTTGTTATCCATAATAAATAAGGGTGTGTCTGTAAAGACCAACTTAGCATTAGCAGTTTTTTCCCCAATACTCACATATGGAGATTGGCTTTATTTTGCGGCTACTGTCGATGCTTATAGTGCCTGCCACTTTTAATGTTGCTGAAAACATCTGGGTTCTTGGCAATCCCACCTGAGTTAAATCTTCTTACTCTGGACTCTGCTAGGTCTCAGGGGATTCTGAAGTCCTTGGAATTCTTTGCAGAATCACATGCGTGTGAGCATATGTGCATTTTATGGGGATGCAAAGTGATCAGACTCAAAAAAGCCAAAAACTGCTGCTGAAGGTGTCTTGGACTAGGAAAGAATTAAAATGACTTCATGAGATGAAAACAATGGCACAGCACGAACACAGAGAGGTCCCCCAGTACCTATTTGCTTCTGCAGCTTTAATGTTTCCATACCTCCCCTTTCCTCTAACCAACACGGTAATGGTTGAGTCTCATGGTTTCAGACTAGCTCTCTGTGACATAATTCAGGGTCTGCTTGAATGGTCTGGAGAATCTCTGGTAGGTAGATGTGGAGACTTTGCACATTTTCCATTGTTCCTAGAAAGGGCATTACATTTTTTTTTTTTTTTTTTAGGAAGGGTAAAATGTCAAGAATAAGGTTTCCAGGGAAAGAAATAAATCTGATTTGGATACCAGCAACTTCAAAGTGTAAAGTAAAAGTGGCAGGATGAGAGTTTTAAAAGAAAAGAAGGAAAAGTGCTTGTTTTCCAGATTTCATTTGCAAAAAGAATCAGTCCTTTGTATTTGGCTTTGCCTCTAGGCCAGAAGGGGCCACAGGGCCACACCCCAAGGCGGGTTTTAGCTTTATTCACTCTCTTCCTCCTCCTCCTCCTTCTCCTTCCTTCTCTCCCTCCCTCTCTCTCTCTCTCTCTCTCTCTCTCTCTCTCTACACACACACACACACACACACACACACTCATCTTTACGTGGTATAACCTTTATTGTATCACCAGTGTTAGGATTTAGAACATCTTTAAGAGATGCTGACCACCATAAATCTAGGATGGGAAAGGAAGTGAATTTTACTTGAACCTGATTTGAAAATACAAAACTTCTCTTTTAAGAAAGGGAAGGAAATAAATAAATAGAATATGTTGAGCCTCTGTGAGTTCAAAACTGATCTTAAGCTTTCCAAGGGAGTGAAAATCCCAAAGTTCATTCACTTACTGAATTATTATCTAATGCATATTAGATGTTGGGCATAGCAGGTGGTCTCTAGAAGCTTACCTTCTGGTCTGGGAGACAAACCTCACATACATGAAACAACTAAGGAAAATAAAGTGCAGTCAGACTTCTGAGAAAGGAAAGATCAAGTAGGCTGGGAGAATGCATTGGAGCATCAACAGACAAAGACTGAACGTCCTTCAATAGGGGAATAGTTAAATAAAAGTGGTGCTTTCAAATGATAGAGTACTATTCAGCAGCCAAAAGTAATGAAATAAATCTATACATAGCCACATGGATAAGTCTCAAAATATTGTTAAATAAAACATTTTTAGGATATGTATAGCCTTATATCAAATGTGTAAAAACACACACACACACACACACACCCCACACATAAAATAACTTCATTTATTCTGTTTGTGTTTGTATTTATATGTGTGTGTGTGTGTGTGTGTGTGTGTGTGTGTGTGTGTGTTTGTGTGTGTCTGTGTTTCTTTTTAAAGAACTGGAAGGAAACACATTGAACTCATAATCAGGGTTACCTTTGGTGAGGGAAGGGAGATCAGGATAAGGGTGCCAGTCAGAGATATCTTTAGTTTCATCTGTTTTGTGCTGGTTTTGCTTTTGATGATTTGCTCTGGTAACTGGGAGTATAGAGGCCCAGCTTTCTGCTGCAGAAAACAGCCTTCTCCTAATAGACCACATGACTTCCTGGTAGCCAGGGCCTCTCAGAGGTCCCGAGAGCTGAGTCTCTTCCATTGTTTTTGAGGGCTCCCAGCACCGTGTCAATGAAGACACGCCAAAAGAATGCTACCACCAGCACAGCACATTTAAATGTTTATATTCAGCCATTAAAGTTGTGCGACGAGTCCTTTGTCTTTAATCCTGTCTATGCGTCTCTGTGATACCCTCAGAAGTCTACATTTTAAGTCTTGAGCCAGTGGCCTTCTGCTGCTCCCCTCGAAGAGGCCCAGGGAACCAGGAGAGCCCGCATGCAGCGGGCGGAGGCGATGGGAGGGCCTGTGAAGGCAGTGCCGGGCCTCAGTCCTTCCCCAGGGTTTAGGTTCTCCCCCAGGCACGGTGCTTGGGTTTGTAGTGTCTGTTTTGCTCAGTGGGTTTGGTTTCAGCACTATGCAGTTGTCCTACAACATCAAATAGAAAAAATTTTACCTTTCCAACCATCCTCCCCTTCCCCCCTTCAGGGCATTTAAGGTCAAACAGGCTCTCAGTCCACACCCCGTGCCAGCCCAGCCCAGCCCTGCCCCCCAGGCCCGGGAGAGAGCTGGGGCCAAGCGTATCACGGCAGTTTCACAGACCTGTAAAGTGTCCATTTTCTTTTTCAAGTGGGAAGTGTTCATCCTGAGAAAAAGCTGCACAAAATATTAAAATGTGCCTCTATTTCACTTTATAAAAGGGAAATGGATTTCATTTCAAAGTCTTTCCTTTTGCACCTGGTGAAATGTTTGCATAAATATCTGGAGAAGTTGATCGCTTCAGCCAGTTATGAACACAATTTTGAAATGTTCTGAAGAGGTCTATCCCTCTAGTCTCCCTCTTTTTAATGTTGTATTAAGAGTTTATGTATCATCTAAAGCATTCTCATTATGACAGCCCTACTAGTCATTTGAAATAATACACTCATCTAAACAAATGCACTCCAAAGTGAACCAAATGCTAATGCACATTTTATTGGATGAAAAGACAAACAATATAATTATACTCGAATTTCAGGGAATCAAAGGTAGTAAAACAAAGTTTACACCGGAGCTCAGGGCAGGGTTTGTAGGTTAGCCATACACGCATTCATTTTTCCAAGCTTGGTTTGCTAAAATGAACTGAGGCCTACTTCGCCAGACCAACAGAAAGGAAAATGTCTATCAGTTTTTCTTTTGTTCTTTCCGGATCCTGTGCAAGTGTACACTGAGCCGGCAGGTTCACCAGAAAGCTAGGGAGCTTTGGCTGGAACACATTATGCGGGGTGAATTTCTTCTGGAATGTTGCCAAGGGTTTTTTTTATGCTTTTGTGGTAGGCATTTCTTGAACATTGTCATTTAGCCAAGCAAAGAACATTTGCTTAAAGGATAGAAATGTTTAAAAATTATTGTTTGTTTAAAAGCAGGTTAAATAGCAATATGATCTTAGGGTAGGGCAGAGAAAAGTATTTATTTCTCTAAGTGATCTGATTAGGTTATTTAACTTATTTTTGCTTTAAACAGAGTCATAGTTTTTACAAGAATAATTATATATTAATATTGTCTTCTAGAAAGTATCTCCAGTGCCTGCTTTTCTTTGATGTGATCAGCTGTGTTTTAAAAACTGAATTTTCACTTTAGAGATTTCTCACGTTTGTTTTTATAGGAACTACTAGTAATAGCTAAGAAACTTTGGAGGTGCGGAGAACATGCTAAAATAGAAGTTCTTTTTTCACTTTCAATTCCAGAGCTATGCCTAAAATATATAAAAAAAGAAAAACATGAAAATGTCTTTAAATTAGAGCAGGTAGAATTTTTAAGTGTTGCAAATTTTGTTATAAATTCCAAGTTCAAATACTGATATATAAAAAATACAATACATAAACATCTTCCCAGAAATTATTCTCTAATAAATAGTAAAATTTGACCCAAACCACCTTCCTTTAACGAGGTTTCCATCAATATCAAGTTCTCATATTCTCTGTCATACCTCATGGTGGACTCTCTCTAGATGTGTTAGGGGAAAATCCTGACTATAAGAATTTGAATCTTGCCTCTGCCATTCACCAGCTGTGTGATCTTGGGGAAGTTACTTCGCCTCTCTGAGCTTCAGTGTTCTCATCTGTAAAATAAGAATAATAATACTTAACTCACAGGGCTCCTGGGAGGATTATACGCGTCTGTAAAGAACCTCAACAGTGCCTAGCATACTATAAAGACATACAAAATATTTCTTTCTTATCTTCCCCAATCCATTGCACCAGTACAAGTCAATCTGGAGACTCAAATAGGCCAAACTGTGATTTAATTAGGATTGTGTTGTGTTAATGTTAGGATATTCCTGGCTGCTTCATTTTATACTGAGACTGTAAATATACACGTTTCTAGAAACATCCTTTAAACAAAATTAATCTGTTTTTATTTTGATGAAGTCAGGACTGATTCTCATATGTTTGGAGAACTAAATGATACGTGAAAGAATTTTGTTTCTAAAAAGCTGACTCTATCCTGAAAATGTACTCAGTGAAAAAATATGACACTGCTTTTTCCTACTCAGTATTTAACTCATAGGAAAAAATATGGCAATTCTCCTTTTATACCTAAATCCTGTGGTATTTGCTGCCTCCTGTATTCAAGTTTGAGCTCTGATCTTACACTTGGCTTCCTTCAATTGAGCTTTGTTATGTACTTGGCACGTGCCCACATCCGAACCTCCCATCTGTAACCTGCACCTGCCCTTCCCAGGGTTCAGCACAGATAGCCCTGTCCCTCTGAGCCTCAGGTCCCTGGAAGCGCGGGCTGGAGGCTTTCATGCCACAGTTTCTCGGCCAGTTCAGATACTGTAAACATTTGAGCCTTCCAGTTTCTGCAGTTTTGTTTTGGTTCTTTAAAAACAGCTCTGCCCCCACCCCTGGCACACCACCATTTCTCCAAGGCGCTCACTGTGAGAGGGGAAGGCTGTTGCCTGCCATTTGCATTCCAGATTGAAACAAACAGAAGCTAGATTTTCCCCCCATTTTTTTTCTTTTGTGCCTTGAAAAACAAAAGAGGATATGAGATGTATTTATGCTTTTGTAAAATGCAGAAAGGTCCATTCTGGGAGATGTTGAGTTTTCCTCATTTACTCTGAGTTGCTCATGTAGCCCCTGTTCGTCTGGTTGTTTTTAGCCCCTGTTTTTAATAGATGTGTCAAGTGTGAATTTGGTGGAGCTGGTGGGAAAAGGAGGTGGTGACATGATAAAACAACTTCTTTCTCATTTGCCATGAGGCATGTAATTCCTGGAAAGAACATATATAATGGCAAATAAAATGTCCTGGTGTTGAGGCCAAGAACTTGTGTGGTGTGTGTGTTCTAAGACTTGCAGCTGCTAGGCAGAGGCTTGTGCATGTGCGGCTCTTGGGGTGTTGGCTTCTGTGGTTCTGCCCCCTTCAGAATCTGCTCTTGCTGACGGACCAGGATCTTTGGGTAAAGAAGACTAAATCTGATAAACAGATTCATAGCAGTTTACAATTTAATGTCTTTAAAAAAAACCATTCTAAAAGAGAATGTCAGGAAAGGGTGTGGCTAAAACAACACCCTTCCTCAAACGGAAAGACCCTTAAATGCAGAGGTGGGAAATGAAAACCCTACCCCTGGGCTCTGTGATTTACCCACTGGATAGTGCAGCCGAGCCCCCCCAGCTGGCCTCTCAACCTCTGCCTCTGTGAAAACGAAGGAAAAAACCCCACCCTCCTAGACAACTTCACAAGACTCTTTGTGATTATCAGCGAGGTGCAGAACATAAACATGTTTGAAGAACTCCAAAGTTCTCTACGATACGATATGCAGAAGGCAAGGAGGGAGCAGTGGAGGGGTCTGAACCCAGCAAGGGGCTGAGGACAGTGGGCAGCAGAGCTATGAGCTTTTTAAGTGTACCAAGGAGGAAGTTACTGAGATGCACCTGTGGGTTGGACCTGGTTGGAAACCCTGAAAAAATACCTCCTTAAGAAAGATTCAGCCCTGCCGGTGTGGCTCAGTGGTTGAGCGTCGACCCATTCACCAAGAGGTCGCTGGTTCGATTCCTGGTCAGGGCACATGCCCAGGTTGTGGGCCTGATCCCCAGTGGAGGGCATGCAGGAGGCAGCTAATCATTCTCTCTCATCAATATTTCTCTCTCTCTCTCTCCCTTCCTCTCTCTCTTTCTAATATCAATAAAGAAAAAAAAATCAAAAGAAAGATTCAAAATGTAGGACAAGAGATAGAAACAGAAAGAGAAAAACTGAGGAATGTAAGTGAGGAGGTGGTTCCCATGGAGGAGCCTGGTCAGGTCTGCAAGCCAGGAATTCCTCCCCTCAGACCCTAATAGGTTCTTTGACTTTTGCACACGGCCTCCACGCTCTGGACCTGTCTTCTCCTTGGTAGAAAGAATGCAGTTGGTTGACGTAGATGAACCCAACGGTCTGAGCTGGGAATGACAAGTACTGCTACATCTTATCCCAGGTCCAGGGCTACATGGAATGTCACATTGAGAAGGGTGGTGAGGCCAAGAGAATAGATTTCAGCGTGAATGAATGAGATCTGATGTTGGGGTGTGGTGGGGAGGTGTTTCATCCGGGCCCAGTGTTTGTCTGCGCTGACCCTGGCCTGGGAAAACAGGAGACTCACACTCCAGGAAGCTTTGAAGGGTCTAAGGAAAGGCCTTTCTGGAATTCTGGGGACAAGGTAACCGCTCGCGAGATGTCAGCCATGTGGCCTTGCCTCTTCGGGGCAGACCTAGGCCCTTGGAAAAAGTCTGCTTTGTGAGGAGGCTGAAAGAGGTCATGCTGGGAGTGGCCAGATTCTTCTGAAAGGTGACTCCTGAGGTCTCGGCCAAGAAAGGGTTTTGGACAGGAAAGGGGATTCACAATGGGGCATGCTTGAGAGAAATTGTTTAAGGCTTGAACTCTCCCCAAGGCGAGTAACATGAGCCTGAGCCTATAAGTTACTTTAGCTATATATAGAGTGTAACCTGAAAATGCCTCCCCGCGGCAGCAGCATTTGTGTTTTTGACCTCACAGTGTGTGCCTTGTGTGGAGGATGGAGTGGGGGAAGGGATTCTGCTGGGGTCAGACAAAAGTGGGGAAGCGCTGGCTTTGAAGACTGAATGTCCTCCATTTTATGCTTGGGGTGTAACCAGAGACCAGTGTCAATAAGGAATCTGGCTCAGGAACGCTTTTGTTTGCAGCTCTCCTCGGGGCGTGACTTGCTTTTTTCAGAGGTCAGTGAGTTCTAAATTGTGTAATTTCAGGTTCTGTTGAACCAGGGTAGGGGAGACTGGTGAGGCAGTGGGCGGGAGAGGGGTGGGTGTGCCACTCAGGCATCTAGAGACTCTTGCTGTCTCTCTGTAAAACCAGACCTGGTCACATGGAGAGAGCAGAACGTATAGATGCATTTGGGTGATAACGTCTGAATTTGCTATAGCAACAGACCCATGTTCAGTCTTTGAAATAAGGTAATATCCTAAGTTCAAAAACAATAGCAATAAAGGGAAGCAAGAGCAATACTGCCAGTTATTTGGTGTGCTTGGTGACACCGCTCCGGTTATAACTATTTCTTGTGGCCTGTGAAGGTATATATACCCCGTGCTGTGGGGAAGTGTAGCACACTGGGAGCTTCTAAAGGTCTGAATCACCCCGGCAAGTGTGGCTCAGTGGATTGGGCGTCGTCCCATTGACTGAGGGGTCCCAGTTCGATTCCTGGTCAGGGCACATGCCTGGGTTTCAGGCTCGATCCCCAGTGGGGGGTATGCAGGAGAGAGCCGATCGATGTTTCTATCTTTCTCCCTTCTTTCTCTCTCTCTAAAAAAAAAAAAAAAAATCAATAAAAACATATTAAAACAAAAATAAAGGTCTGAATCATTTTTGATCTATACTTCCCATCCTATACTCTAGGTTTAGCAAAGGACCTGATATTTATGTATGCTCTCAACAAAAATCTATTGAGTATTTATTCCAGCCACTGTTGTAAAGGCTGGAGATAGAGAAATTAAACAAGCTCTTGCTCTCTCAGAATTTATAATCTACTAGGCTGGGACAGGCAATAAAATTAGTACATTGTATAATATATCAAATGGGAGACATACTATGAAGAAAAACATAGAGGGGTACAGGTGATAGAGAGGAGGCAATATTGCTGGGGAAGTGGAGTTTGAAGCAGAAGGGAGGGGATGAACCCTGAGGCTAACTGAAGGGAGCATATCCAAGACAGAAGCATGTCCAGAGGGGATACAGTGAAAGTGGGGGAGGTGAAGTCAGAGGAAAGTCGGAGTAGAGGCTGAGTAGACCTTGTGGGACATTGTGGGTCACTGTAAGGACTTTGAACTTTAACAGGAATCTTATGGAGTGTTTTCAGCTGAAGTGAGACAGGATCATTCTGGTGGCTGTTTTGAAAACCAGTGGAAGAGGGCAGAGATGGAATAATGGAAACAGGATAAAACAATATACTCAAGAGAGGATAGTAGATTGAATTAAGGATTTACCAGATTCTAAGTCTTTTGAAGAAATAGCTGGCAAGATTTCCTGATGAATGGAATGTGAGTTTGGAATTAAAGAAGCAAAGATGGGTCAGGGTCTTGGGTCTGAGCAGCTGGAGGATTAGAACTGTTGTTTACTAAGGTGGGGAAGACTCTGGAGGAATAGGTTTGGAGATAGGGGATCCATAATTTGCTTTTGGAATTGTTAAGTCTGAGATAGACAACTAGTAGAGAGGTCCATAGACTGTTGGATATATGAGCCTGAAGTTCAGAAAAGAGAATAGGGCTAAAGGTATACATTTGGGAGTGGGAAGTGCATAAACAATAAAGCTATAGATAGGATGCAGTCACCTAGGAAGAGAGTATATAGGTGGAGAGGAAAAGCAATCCCTGACTGAACCTTGGAGACTCCAACATTAGGGATGTAAGAAGAATCAGTCAAGGTGATGAGGAGGAACCAGTGAGACAGGAAGAGAGAGTGATGTCCCAGGGAACAAGGGGAGAAGCTGTTTAAAGAAGGGAGTGTCCAGTTGGGTCAGATGCTGCTGATAGATGAAGTATGAAGAGGGCTTAAAATTAACCATTAGATTTGAAACATGGAGGTCATTGGTGAGGTTTCACAGAAACAGTTTTAGTGGAACCAGGGGGATGAAAGCCTGTTTCAAAACAGAATGAAAAAATATATATAAGTGGAGATAGTGAATATGTAAACAATTCTTTCAAGAAATTTTATTTTAAAGGAAAGCAAAATAAATTGAGGCAGTTGCTGGCGGGAGAAATGTCAGTATCTAATAAGGCTCAATAGCACACCAGGAGCTGCTTTTCAAACAGCAGGTTGTTCTCCTCTGAAGAAGACAGCTCCAGAAAAACCCTAGGAGACTAACCTATGACTGTCCTATTGGGGCTTGCCAAGGGCTCTACACAGCATCCCTATCTGCCACAGACACCTCTAGCATCATTGGGTCTGCCAGTTCAGGAGCTAAGGGAACTTGCATGGCCACCTAGATCTACTGCAGAGACCTCTCAAACCATGAATGTCTTAACTCACCCAATACATAGGTTTGAACAGCATTCCCTATAATAGTTTAGTTTCTTCAAAAATCCAAAGGGGCTCATTTTTTCCCTTTGCCCAAGGTAAGCCAAAGGCATAATAACTTGTTCTTTATCTTACAGGGGATGTCCTGTTACACGTTAGATCACTGAACACCCCAAAACATCACCAGTGTGGGAGGCACCACGGGATCCTTTCTCAAGGGGACCCTGGCTTTGGGGTTGAGAACTGGCTCAGATCTGGAAATTGTGGGCACATCAACCTTCTCCTTGACAGCTTTTGATTTTTTTTGTTCCTGTTATACAAGTTATGTAATATCCTTATTGGCTACTCACCTGTCTCACTCCGAGGACCACCATGGTCTACTAGCCATCATTAAAACTTCTGTGGTTGGAGTCACTCTGGTTGTGCTTCTGGCCTTGTTGCCTGTTGTGGTTTATGTCCATTTTGACTCTGATGGTCAAGTACCAGCATCTGGCCCTTGCTATTCTGGAATCTCATTGTCATTCCAGTTGAGACGAGGGAGCCCAGTGATATGGCAGAGTCACCTATTCTCACCCTGGCCTACAGTGGACAGTCATCACTGAGTTTCTCAAAAGAAGTTGTTGCCTCTCACTGATATATTCCTTGTGGCCTAGTGAAAGAAATGCCTTCTGAGCCCTCCTAGGAATCATGAGTCTCACATGATAAAATTGTTCTAGTATTCCTGTCTCCATGAACATTCTGACCTCTTTCCTCAATTTTCTGCCACAGCACTGCAGCCCCTCCCTGTAATTTACTGTAAGATGTCATCATGTCTGAGCTTCAAGGAGCCATTTAGAAACACACTAATACTAACTCTGAGTGGGGGTTCCCAAGTCAGTAACCCCTCCCTCACCTTTATATTCTGCTCCCCCAACTCCTGTTTATCATCCTTGAAATCACTCTCACATATGTTCCCTCTGTTCATGCTCATACATCTTAGCCAAGTCCTGTGACTCTTTCTGAGGATGTTTTCTTCTTGATCAGGCACTGTATTTCTCTGCGTGGGCTCCCTTGAGACCTAACCCCAGTTTGGTCCAGAAGCAATGAATGGAGGCAGAGGCAGATCTTGAAGAGAGCAACGTCATTTTGTCGCAGTCACTGTCAAGAACCTTGTTTCATCCAGATGTGGAGAAGAAAGCAACCTATTCTAGTGAATACCAGTCAACTTCTGGAATGTTTTGGATGAAGTAAGAGAAGTCAAAGAATATATCCTCAGGCTCCAGGCTTCTTCCTGCAGGACTGGGAAGAAACTGGTTGTGGTAAAGTATGGGCGATATTGATATTGTTATATCTTTGGGAATTCTTAGATTTGTCTTTTATTTTTTTCCCCTCTAATTTTTATTAATTTATTTTTGTTACAGATGTTTCTCCTTTCACCCCCTAGACCCACTCCCCCCATCCCACCCCCCCACCTCCCTAGCATTGTTGTCTATGTCCATTGGTGATGAACGAAATAGACCCAGAGACATAGAAAGGAATATGGTTCAGACTGATAAACCTCAGAGTAGGAGGGTGGGGGGGGGATGGATGAGATGAACCATAGATTTGTCTTTTATAAATAGCACATGCAATGTAATGTAATTCAGCATGACAATCTTTGTTTTTTAATCAGCGAATTTAAATATTTACAACTACCTAATTTAATTTCTGATATTTTTTGGGCTGAAATCTACCATCTTAGCTTTGCAATTTGTACTGCTTGTTCTGTATCTCGTTTCTTGCTTTTCTTTGCATTGATGAAAAGTTTTAAAAAATTATTCCAATCCTATAAATTCTTGTGATGGTTACACTAGATATTGCCATATGCATACTTGATTTATAAAAAATATAGTATTAAGGGGTTCTTTTCCCTCTTCCTGGACAATGCATGGACCTTAAAACACATCACTGTTTCACTCCTGACTTAATTCTCTTGTGATGTATTATAATTTTCTATGTAATTCTCCATAACACATTATTTTTATTGTTTTATATAGTCAATATTTATATTTATCATTTCTTCTTGCATCTCTGGCCTTCTACCTGGAATCATTTTTTTTGCCTGAAGGCTATATTAGTTCAGATATGTTAAAAATAGAATTCTCCCTGTTTTGGTTTGTCTGAAAATTTCATATATATCTTAGGAATAGAATTAAGAGCTGGTAGTTATTTTCCTTCAGCATTTTGAAGATATTATTCCACTGTCCTTTGGCTTCCAATATTGCTTTTGAGAAAGTAGCTGTCAGTCTAATGATTGTTTCTTTGATGGCAATCTGTGTATTTTCCTCTGGCTGCTTTTTTTTTTATCCTCACTCGAGAACATTTTTTCATTTTTTGTTCAGATAGAGTGGGAGGGAGAGAGAGGAAGAGAGAGAGAGAGAAACATCGACATAAAAGGGACACATCAAGTGGCTGCCACCCGCATGACCAACCAGGGCCGGGGACAAACTGCAGCGGAGGTACATGCCCTTAGTGGGAACCAAGCCCGGGTCTCTCTGGACCGCAGGCCGATGCTCTAACTGCTGATCCAAACCGGCCAGGGCTCCTCTGGCTGCTTTTAAGATATTTTGTTTGTTTATGGTCTTTAACAAATTCAATATAAAGTGCCTAAGTTTTTCTTTATTTAATCAGTTTTGGGTTTCTTAAAACTGTCAATTGATATATTTAATTATTTTTGGAAGATTCTCAGCTATAAACTCTACCAACTTGCAGTTCTGTTCCATTGTCTCTGTCCTCACCTTCTGGCACTTCAATTAAACACACGTTAAATCTTTTTATGGGTTTTTTATATCAATGCCATGGTCTGAAAAAAGGTAAATACAAAAATTGAGAGTAAGCATTCTAAAGTCTTATAACAATTGGCAGAGTACTTTTATGTGTAACGAACCGACTAAAAATTTGGTCTTACATTCAAAATGTCTTTTTCTTATTTCATTGTTTCAACTTATTTAAATTGCATTTTACAAAAGTACCAGTTCATGACATTTAAATTTAAAAAATTTGCCCTGGGTGGGTGGCTCGGTTGGTTAGAACGTTGTCCCATACACCAAAAGGTTGTGGGTTTAATTCCTGGTCAGGGTTTGAACCCCAGTTGGGGCATGTATGGGAAGCAACCGATTGATGTTTCTCTCTCTCCCTCTTTTCCTTTCTCTCTCTCTAAAACCAATACAAATATGTTCTCAAGTGAGGATTAAAAAAATGTGTTAAGGAACTGCTTTTCTATGTCTTTTACATTCTCTTTTAATTTTTCCTTTAGTTTTTATCTCTATGCTTCATTCTGGATATTTTCTTTCATATGGCAAATCTCTCCTCAGTCATGTGTAATTGACTGTTAAATCCATTCATATGTGTATTTAACATATATCATATTATGTCTTAACTGGTTGTTATTATTTTTTCTTCTAGTATTTTCATTGGCTCTTTTTAAAACATAGTTTTCAGTTCTCTGTAAAAATTGTCAAGGTTGACTTTCATCTCTTTCAACAAATTCAGTACAGTTTTTTTTGTTTTTTTTTTTAAGTCAGTATCTAAAAACTCTGATATCTGAGAGTCTGTACTCTATGGCTGTACTTTCTTGATTTGTATTCATATAGTCTTATCTCCTTGCTGTGTGTGTGTGTGTGTGTGTGTGTGTGTGTGTTCAGATCTTTGCAGTATGAAGGAGAGGGGTTTGCACTCTTCCCTGCTCTCTGTGATGCCTTCCATACCTCTGGTTGCCTCATAGTGTGATGTAATGAATGTTTGCTGTTTTAAACTGCTTAGTTTGGAGGTACTTGTCACTCAGCAGTAGGTAATGAATACACTTGGGTTTGAGTACTAGACTTGCCCTTTACTAGCCTTGTGTTCTTGGACATATTACTTCTCCTTTTGGAGCCTATTTTCTTTTTTTCAAAATGGTAATAAAACCTACCTACAGTGCTGTTGAAGCACAGTCAATGGTATCTAGTAAGTGTCTAATAAGTCATTATTATTTTTATTACTTTTGTTATTAAGTAAAGTGAATTCTTAAGCACCAAGAATGCAATGGAGCAGCTATGAAAAGCAAGCACAAAATCTCAAAGAGTAGCTGCCTTGAGCTATTCAGCGTAGGGGCAAGTAGCCTTATCTGCTTTCCCGGACTCTGAGAACGTCATTGTGTCATAGCTCACATGATGAGGACCACGAGCTGTCCAGAAAAGATCAGTCAGAATTTGTGTACTGTTTTTATTTCCATTTTTAATGATAGGAACCATACTAAAATGCATAATACACATTTTCTTATCTTATTTAACAATGTATTTGTACTTAAAGAAGTTTCAGCAATCTAGAAAGTATTTTCTCTGAAGCAGTGGTTCTCAAACTACTGTGTATCACATTCACCCGGAGGGCTTGCTAAACACAGATTGGTGTGTGTGTGTGTGTGTGTGTGTGTATGTGTGTGTGCGCGCAGATATTTGTAGAATGAAGGAAAGAGGTTTGCATTTTTAACAAATTCCCATGGGGCTGGACTGGGGAC
Organism: Tadarida brasiliensis; assembly: GCA_030848825.1. Classification (NCBI taxonomy): domain Eukaryota; kingdom Metazoa; phylum Chordata; class Mammalia; order Chiroptera; family Molossidae; genus Tadarida; species Tadarida brasiliensis. The sequence goes on along the minus strand of CM061257.1, from coordinate 26,809,624 downwards.
CAAATTTTGAGGGCCTGTGCTTTGGAATACTTTTGTCTCTAATAAATTAAACATTATAGTGCTATAAAGAATCAGGAGTAGTAATATTTAGGCAAAATATGGAGTAAAATAAAATCCAGTGCTTTGCTATGATATGCAAGGCCCGGCGTGATGTAGCCCTTATCTAGCTCACATTGTGTTTCTTATTTTTACATTGGCCTTCACTCTGTTCCTCAAAGACACCAGGCCCATTTCTGTTTCAAGGCTGCACTTACTGTTCCCTCTGCCTAGGGCTCTTCTCTCCCAGATTAGGCTCTCTCTGTGTCATCACTGAAGGCCTAGTTCCAAATGTCACCTTTCCAGAGAGGTGTTCTCTACCTAAAGAAGCCATTCTCTATCACAGTTCCCACTCTTTTAATTTATTCTTTTCATGTTACTTATCATGATCTGAAGTTGCCTTTGCTTGTTGGAAAATTCCGATCTAGCAGACACCTTGTCTCTTAGGTTCTTTGCCTGGATCTCCAGCCTGGAGCAGGGACTGGTATGTTGTAGGTTCTCACTAGATGTCTGTTGGTTGGCAACATTGATGTTTGACATGGGTCTCTTACTTTAAAATCTAGTTTCTGAGGGGAAATGAACACTGAAAAATAACCATGGTAACCTGGGGAATATGGAATATGGCCCTCCCCCACCTGCCTTCCCACATGTTACAGCTGCCAGACTTCTGCCCAGCTTATCACGGGAAGGAAAGGGGTTTCTATTTTCCCTGCCCCTGCAGTGTCCTCTACCCCCTTGGTTGCCTCATAAGACAAGATAGTGACTTAGGCAATACTCTTCACCCTCAGAGATTCAGAGAGCTGCTACATGGGTCACTTTTCATGGACCCAGAGCACCTAAATGGTATAAGCGATTCTCTTCAGGATGACTAGCATCTGCCAAGTTGTCCTCAGCTACAGTGAGGGGAGGAGAGCTGCTTCCTACCTGTGTTGTGTGCCAGGTGGGCTCTGTCTATAGTTGTTCCCCCAGGTACCTCCAGCTGTGTGGGATCCCCGGTTAGGAGTGGACCCGATCCATCTCATTGGCGAGGACGTGGGCCACTAAGGTGAACAAAGAAGCAATCCTGCCTACTCAGATATTTTAATGTTGCCAATGTTTCGCTCTTTAAACACCGAGTGCCTGTGCCAGAGCTGGCTGTAGACAAGGCCTGGACGTTCCACAGACAACTGCTGGTGGTCTGAGCTGACTCACCCCCAAACCCTCACCTCGCCATGGCTCTGCCCCTGGCATCGGGTCTTGGGAGGCTGGCATTCTTGCAGCAATCTCAGGCTGCTGCCATGACCCGGGGCAACAGCAACAGGGATTTTTCTAGGGAGCTCATGAGTGAGCTTCATGGTCTAGCCACTGGCTTCTGTTGCTGTTTGCATGAGGTCTGGGGAAGAGTTTTTCCCAAATAAGGAGATGAGAGTCCTCTTGGATGGGGATGCTCTGGATCCCCACCGCACTAGGACTGGAAATGTTTACACAGATACATTTCATATTTTATCTGTTTTTTTCAGATAGGCATGTAGAACGTTCCAACTACACTAACTTCTTTCACGTCTGCCCTTTATCCATGTTAAAGCCAGTGGGAGACACTGGTACTTGATTAGTGACTTTGGCATTACATGCACACCTGTTATGCCAGGAACACACTGAAGATGAATTTGACAAAAAGCAGAGGTTGCAGGTGGGAGGCTTTGGCAGCTCCTGGAGGAGTTGCCTCGAGGTTTTGTGAGGCTGGCTCATCCTCCTCCAGAGCTTTCCTGTGTCTCTGTGGGAGTTCAGTTCACAACAACTTGTCAAGCAGCTACTCTATACCAGGCACTCTTCCCAGTGAGGTGCTGGGGATACCAAGACGAATAAAATTCTCTTCTTGCCTTCAAGGAGGTCAGAATGTTATTGGGAGAGGGACTTGTGCTGGTGCCTTCAAGATGGCTATACATTATTTTTACTCCTTCCCTTGAATTTGGGCTTGTCCTGCCACTAGCTTTGACCAACAGGATGTGGTGGCAGCAATGTTGTGTAACTTTCGAGATTGGGCCTCAAAAGACCCATAGCTTTGGCTTTTGTCACTCTTAGGACACTTCTTATTGGAAGCCAGCCACCATGTAAGGAGCCTGACTACCCCAAGACCACCATGTGTGAGGGAAGCCCAAGCTAACGACATGGAGAAGAGTGTGAGAGGGGCACTGAAGCAACACGTGGATGAAACCTTTCTGGGCCTTCTCCCCGGCCGAGTGGCTAGCGGAGTGACTGAGTGAATAACCTCGACTCCTGCCACATTGAGCAGAAACACTGCCGAACAAGCCTTGCCTAAATCCTTGACCCATAGAATTGTTAGCAAATACAATGGCTGTTGTCTTAGCCCATTATGTTTTGAAGCAGTTTGTTATGCAGTTATAGATCATCAAAACATACACGTAGCCCTGGCCGGGTGGCTCAGTTGGTTGGAGCATCATCCCATACACCAAAAGATTGTGGGTTCAATTCCTAGTCAGGGCACAAACCTAGGCTGTGTGTTTGATCCCCAGTCAGGGTGTGTACGGGAGGCAACGGATCGATGTCTCTCTCTCACATCAATGTTTCTCTCTCTCTCTTCCTTCTTCTCTCTGAAAACAAAACAAAACAAAACAAAACAAAACAAAACAAAACAAAACAAAACAAAACAAAACAAAAAAGTTGATCTCCCTCAATGGGCTTCAGTAGAATCTTCTCTAAAGACCTATATGTGAGCCAGGCTTGGGGGACAGTGAAAACTCTCAAGGTACCAGGGAATAGAGCAAAATAGCCCGGAGGTGACTGGCAGTGTGGTGTGCATGTGAGGGATCTTCAAGCAAGTGTCAGCAGGGAGTAATGGATAATGTAGAGGTATTCATGATAATAATATGATAGCACTAATAGTAGTAGTAGATAACACTTACTATGTGCCAGATATTGATACAAGGTTTTGTATGTATTAACTCATTTCATTCTTATTACAACCCTTTTACATTAGAAGAAAATGAGGCACAAAGAGACAAGTAACTTGTTGAAGAGCACATAGTTAGCAAATACGGAGAAAGGATTTGAACCCAGGCAAGAGCTTGGAGAACTTTGTGTGCCTCCTTAAAGAGCTTGGGATTTGTTCTGTAGGTGATGTGAAGTGGCTCAGAAGTTTAAAGTAATGGAGTTACATGGTCACATCGAAAGACTGTAGTCTTTGTCACTTCCCCGAATTTGGTTATTTTCTTTGCCTGTTATTTATTTCTCTATAGTGACTAGCAGCTAGTTCTTTATAACAAGCGAGGCCTGTGAGCTTATTTTTGAGGGATACAAGGAAAGGGGGAAGTATGGGGACATGTGCTGTACTCCACAGCTGGTCATGGCCATCAAGAGAGGAAAGGGGCTGCGTCCCTGACCCGGCGGAAAGAGAACAGCAGAATATGGGAAGCCAGCCTGTTTTAAGAACATCTCTTAGGCTGAGGCACAATAGACTCATGGGCTTTGCACACAATCTGCCTTTCTTTCTTTCCTTCTCCCCATGGCCTTTCAGGTGATTAGCATCAAAATATTAAACACAGCTGTTGGGTTCCCAGCAACAATTAGCAAAGAAGAGAGCATTTCACATAAATTTGGAAATGCTCATCTGGCCATGACCATTGCTTTCTGAAGGGGCCATCATGGGAGAACCATGGAATAGTTTCTCTTAAACACACCACACCCACTTTCTCTCTGTCCCCTACTCTTGTCTACCAAGGGCGGTAGAGTAGATTTAGTAGTCTTAATTTGTGGGCAGACTTGCCATGTCCTCACCCCAATAGATTTCGTGCAAGGAGGGAAAAGACAGAGTGTGTAAGAAGAAAGTTTGGCTTAATTAAGTTCTAGTAGAAGCTAGGAGCTCTGGCTCTCAGACTTGACTAGGCAACACTTGCTTCGTGTGATATGGGCAAATGTCTAAAATTCTCTAGATCTCAAGGTCCTCCTCTGTAATATGAGGGTGCTGGGTGAAGACTAATTTCATCACAAATAATAAAAATAACCATAACTAATGTTTACTGAGCATGTGCTAAAAGCCTGACCCTGGGCTAAGCACTTTGTACACTTAATTTAATCTTCACAATAACTTAAACTTAGTGAAGCTCCCTGAAGGCTTTACTGATCATCCTATCTACAGCTCCCTGTATCAGTTATCTATTGCAGTGTGACAAATTACTTCAAATTATACTAGCTTAAAACAACAAAAGAAATTTACAGTCATCAAAACACATGCATAGCCTTGGCTGGGTGGCTCAGTTGGTTGGAGCATCATCTCTGTGGGTCCAGAATTCCAGAGCATTTTGGCTGACTGGTTATGACTTGGGGTCTTTATGAATATGCTGGGGCTGCAGTCATCACTTTCACATGGCGGGTTAGCATTGGCTATCGGCAAGGTTGGCACTGAGTATTGATGAGACTTCTTCCATCACCACCTCACCATGATACTGTCCATGAGACAGCTGGCTTCTTCCAGAGTGAGTGATCCAAGAGAGAGTGAGGTGGAAGCTGCAGGGTCTTTTATGACCTGTTGTTGGAAGTCACACACCATCATTTCCACAACATCCTATTGGTTACCTTGGTCATCTCTGTTCGGTGTGGTGAGGACTAGATAAGGGAAGGAATACTAGGAGGCAAGGATTATCAGTGGCTCTCTTTGAGACTAGATCAGAGCCAGCCTTAGCAGCCAAATTTTGTAGCTTTTCCTTTCTCTCTAAATTTCTATCATATTACTGTGTTTTACTTTTAATAGCATTTATCTCAAAGTATCTTCTTTGTTTGCCTGAGACCTGCATCCTCCCCATGAGAATGCAAGCTTCCTGAGAGCAGGGATTTCATCTTTTTTACTGCTGTACCCTCAGTGCCTAGAACAATGCCGGGTGCATCGTTGATGATCAATATTGAGCATACGTTAGGTATGTCTAGTATGCCAGTTTCATATGCAGAAACAGCAGCTCAGAGAAGTGAAATAATTTGCCCTAAGTCACGTAGATAGTAAGTGTTGTGGCTGGGGTGCCACCTTGTACATAGGGACTGATGTCAGCAGTCTATACAATAGCATTCAGTGATTCCCGTGCTGCCATTAGGGAAGTGGAATTATGTGTCTAAGCGGAGAGCAGGGCAGCATGTAGGAGAAGGGCTGGGAGAGTTCCTGGGTAATTGGGAAATACTAGGAGAAAGTATGAAAGTGTTTATATAAATGGATGTGTGTGTATCATTGAGATGAGATGAGAGAGAGAGAGAGAGAGAGAGAGAGAGAGAGAGAGAGAGAGAGAGAGAGAGACAGAGAGAGAGAGAGAGAGAGAATGAATGCGTGGGTATGGTAGCTGGGTCACTAAGGGGGAGATAATGTACTCTGACCAGATGTTATGACACAGACCTAGAGATAATACTTTGACCCCAGTCTTATTTGCCTCAAAATTCTTTGAAAAATGTGTCTCCTAGGAACATCCTTATTAACATGACTAAGTAAATTTCCCTTTAAAAATCCCACAAGCAATTTAAGTCATTATTGGACTAACAAGCACATTGCCAAATTACACATGGATTGCTAACTTGATTATGTTTCTGGGAATTATCCATTTTCTGGATTATTTGCCAGAAAAAGAAAAGTACTGTCTGTTGGCCACCCACTCTCTGGTCTCCTTTCCAGCCTCCTGAGGGCGGGGCCCTGGTATTCCTCATACAATGGAGTCCTCTTAGAACAATGCCTCACCCACCCCCTCCCTTGGCCTGGGAGATGGAAATTTGGGGGAACAGAGAGAAATGTTATAAAAGGCTCTCACTTACTGTTCTTCCTCTGATGCATTCTGGGTGCTGAGTTTGGGGGGAAGGGGTATTGTCTGTGTGGAGGGGTCTTTGGTTTTTGAGTAAGACCAGGGTGAGATCCAGGGAAAAGGCTACAGAAATTGGCTGCTAAGGTGGGCTCTGATCTAGCCTTGAAGCAATGGTGGTGGTGGTCCCTGAGTTTCTTCAAAGCCCAGTGCAGTTCACCAGAGTAGAAAACACAGAAAGATTCTACTCAGGAGGCCTACTTGAGAAAAATGAAAGGGTTTGCATTTAGCTTGAAAGTATCCCCAGGAGCCTGTAGGGAGCTGTGGTTAGTTGGACCCAAAGCAGACCTGGCTGAAAGACTGAAATAAAATTCCCCCTGAAATTAGTGAGTTTCTAGACAGACAGTATCTAGACGGACACTGCATAGCTGTGTGTCAAGGAGAATGGCGTTCTCCCTGTGCTTACCAGGTAGACCGAAGTGTACTCCAGTAGGGCCCACCTTTGCATTTCCATGTGTCCCTTAAAAGGGGTCACAGCACAGTGGTTAATAGCACGGGCCTTAGTGTTCACTTCAGCTTATGCCCTGGCCTCTGACACTTGCTATGTGACCTTAGCAAGTTAACTTAACTTCTCTGTGCCTCCATTTCCTCAAATGTAACATGGGGATAATAATTGTTCTTATTTCATCAAGTAGTTGTGTAAATGAAATTGAAATTATACCTGTAAAGCTCTTAGAACAGTATGTTGCCCTTGCGAATTTATGTAAAAAAACATATATGGAGCAATATATTGCTGTGTGCCAACTGCAGGAAAATGGTGATGAAGACCTGGTTCCCCTCCCCCCGAAACTTATATTCTAGTATATTTGGGGTAGGAGGCAGAATAATGCCTTCCACTCACAACTTGTCTATTTTCTAATTCCTGGAAATGGCGAATACGTTCTGTTACATGGGAAGGGAGAATTAAGGTTGCAGGTGGAATCACAGTTGCTTATCCACTGACTTTAAAACAGGGAGAGTTCCCTGAATTATTAGGTGGGCCCAATGTAATTACAAGGATCCTTAAAATATGGAAGAGGGAGGCATTAGAGAGTGTCAGAGTGATACCACTTGAGAAGGACCGGCCCTGCTGTTGCTGATTTGAAGATGGAAGTGGGGCACATGTCAAGGAATGCAGGTGGCCTCTACCAGATGGAAAGGGCAAGGGAAGGAGTTCTCCCCTAGAGCCCCCAGAAGGAACACAGCCCTACCGATAGAGACCTGGAATTAGCCCAGTGAGACCCATTGCAGACTTTTGGCCTCCAGAACTGGAAGATAAATTTGTGTTGTTTAAGCCACCAAGTTTGTAATAATTTGTTACAACAGCAGTAGGAAACCAGTACTAATACAGATAAGAAATAAGGCAACAAATGAATATATAATTTTAGGTAATAAGTACTAGGAAGAAAATGAAACAGGATAAAAGGACAGAGATGATGGAGGTGGGGGCTCTTTCAGATGGTCAGTGAAGCCATCTCTGGGGAGGTGACATTTGAGAAGAGGCTTGAATGGAATGAGAGGACAAGCCATGGACCTGCATTCCAGGCAAGGGGAACAGAGCCTACACAGACCTTAAGGAATGAAAACCTTGTAGAGTTGAAGAAGGGTCAGTGTGGCTAAGGGACAGTGGGCAAGTGGGAAGGTAGTTGATGGGATCAGACAGGACAGACATCAGATCCTACACACCCGTGGAGTTTGGATGTTATGGTAAGATGCTTTGATTTTATTCCTAGTGTGATAAGAAACCACTGGGAATATGAAGAGAGGTAATATGAACTGATTTACCTTTTACAAAGCTCACTCAGACTGCTGTGTGGGGAACAAACCAGAAAGAGTTAAAGAGTGGAAGTAACAAGCCAAATGTAGGAGGATAGGATGAGAAAAGGTGGACTAGGCTTAGCTGGTGGTGACAGAGGTGGCGAGAAGGAGTTAGATTCTAGGCACATCTAAGTGGCCAGAGCTGACTGGACTGCATGGTGGTGTGGATATGAGATTTGAGGGAAGGAAACAAATCAAGGATATCTCCTAGGTTTGGGCTGGAGCGGCTGGGGGAATGGACATGCCATTTACTTACATGAAGAAGACAGGAGAAGGACAGGCTTGGAAGGTAAAAGTCCAGAATGTTCACCTAATAAATGCTTAAAGATTATTGTCAGTATCTGATGCTCCTGACACACTGGTCCACTGTTATTTCCCATCTCTGTGTATGCTAATATCCTCCATCTGGGACTTCCCCCTCCCACTGTATTGTGAAGGGTTCACTTCATATGATTCTTCAAGGCCCATCTCCAATGTCACCCCTTTTCTACTTCTACGGGAGAGACCGCTCTTCCCTTTGACTCCACAGAAGCTGCTGTTTAAGTCTCTTTAACAGTCTGCTTTGGGACTTCATTTATGTAAGTGCCTTATCTTCCCTACCTGATGGCAATCTCCTTGCAGGCAGGGATGTGTATTCCTGTTTTTGAATTCTCTGCCGCACAGTGACTTGTACATAGGAGGTGCCTCGTAAATGAGTGGTGAATGGCAGTAAGTATCTCAGAGAAGAGTGCATCGAGTGGAGGAGTTGAACCAGCTATTCTCTAAGGCTAGTTTCTGTTCTGGGTTTTCATGATTTGTTTGATTGCAGGTTAGTTGTGTCCACTGCTCTAGGTGGCCTGGTTCTTCACTTGATTAGGGAATGCATGGGGAATGCAATCTACCTTCAATGCCAGCCCAAGGAACACTTTAATTAAGAAGGAATTTGTAAATGCATACAAAGATGGTTTTCTGATGCCAAATATAAATGGTTTCAGATTGTGTGCAGTTTTATACTACCCATCCTTTCTTTCTACCCCCCACCCCTCTCCCTTTAATAGGGACAACCTTACCACAATAACAAGAAATGATGGTGGCATATCAATATGCAGTATTGCCTTCAATTATCCCATTTCCAAAACTGTGCAAGAGTCTCCTGTGTACTATATATTTACTGACTTAATTTTGGCAGCACACATATGTATCTATTTCCAGTACCAGATACATATTATTCAAAGATTGCTTAATGAAACATGTAGTTAAGGGAAGTTGTTCTAGCAACAATCTATACTTTTACTTTTATCCATGTATCAACTTTTGCTACATGACAAATAATCCCACAATATAGTGGCTTAAAATAACAATCACTGATTTAGTTCTTAATTCTATAGTTTGGCATTTTGGGCTGGAATAGCTGGGAAGGTCTCGGCTAGGCTGGCTTGGGTGATCTTGTCTGAGTTCACTTATATATCTGTGATCAACTGGTTGGTTGGTTGGGGCTAGATGGTTTGATGGCTCAGTAGAGGTGACTGGGAAAACGAAGTCACTCTCCCCAGGCTCTCTCCTTCTTCTTAGACTACCCTGGGTTTCTTTATATGATGGCAGCAGGATTCCACAGGTAAAGAAGTAATTGTGCAAAGCCTTTTGAGGCTCAGGCTCTGAACTTTTCAAAATTGCTTCTGCCACATTCTATTGCCTAAAGCCAGTTACAAGGTCAGCTCATATTCAAGGGGTGGAGAGATCGCCTCTTGATGGAAGGAGAAGCAAAGTTGCATTGCATAGGCTGTAGATACAGGGAGGAGTGAAAAATTGTGGCCATTTTGTCATCATCAGTAGGGGTGCTTTTGGCTCGAGTAACAGAAAATTCAACTCGAAGCTACTTAAATGATAAAGACGCATTATCTCATAAAATAAGAAGTAGGGAGGAAAAGTGATTACGGGGTTATTTCAACTGCTTAGCAATGCCATCGTGGTCCTTGGTTTTCTCTTAATTCAGCTTTCCACCCTCTCTGTCATTCCCAGCATGTTGCATTTGTTCATATTTTAACAAGATGCCCATGACAGTTTCAGTCTTTATTTATAGATGACAAAGTCCAGAGGAGAAAAATGGAATGTCTCTGTCTTGTGTCTTCTTTTAGAAATGAGGGAAATCTACCCAGAAGCCCTTGCTGTCTTCCCACTGGGTCTCATTAGATCATATGTCTGTGCCTGAGGCTAAATAGATTGAAAAGCTTTGCTTGCCAGCTTCATACTACTAGCTTTTGAGGTAGAAAGACGGGAATTAGAGGTGGTGATCTATACATACATTTCCCTCAAGAAATATAGCAGCTTAGGAATGTTGAATGTAGGTTGAGTAGTTCTACCCAGACAATAGCTTTGGGTATATCCTTTTGGGTATTTCTACCATTTGCAGTAATTTCTTTAATAAAACCAACAACAGATGATAAACATCTATGCAAACATGAAACTAATTCAGTGAGTAGGTGGTGATGTCTTTAGGTCAAGGAATTTCAAGTAAATTAGAACAAATAATTTTTAAAAATCTTCTGTTATGTGATTCTTTTTAAAAAATTTTTTTTAATTAATTTATTTTTGTTACAGGTGTTTCTCCTTTTTTCCCCATTGACACCCTCCTCCCCATCCCCCCCACCCCGTCCCCAGCATTGTTGTCCATGTCCATCAGTTATGCATACATGCATGTAAGTTCTGTGGTTTATCTCTTCCCTCCCCTGCCACCCCCTCTTCTGAGGGTTGTCAGTCTGTACCCTACTTCCATATCTCTGGGTCTACCCTGTTCCTCAGACTGTTATGTTCATTATATTCCACAAATAAGTGAGATCATGTGATATTTGTCTTTCTCTGCTTGGCTTGTTTCGCTTAGGATAATACTCTCCAGGTCCCTCCATGTCATCTCAAAGGATAAGAGATCTTTCTTTCTTACAGCCGCATAGTACTCCATTGTGTATATATACATGTGATTCTTATTTTGACTACTTATATTTGCTTATTGAGCCATGCAATAGAAAGTATATTTCTTTAAATCTTAAAGGCCACTAAGGATATCTGAATTTAGAAGTCTTAAACAGTCAAATAAAGAGTTAAAGGGATGAAAAAGTAGCCACCAGCTAGGAAACGTTAAGCTTTTGTTTTCAGAAGACAGTTGTCCTTAATTTAATTGTCTCACAAGATCTATCCGTTCTCCCCTCTTTAAAATCGGACCTGGAGCGACATATATGGCCAATGCAAGTATTGTTTTTCTAGAAAGTCTCAAGTAAAATGTGCCTTTTCTCTCACTGTTCTCCATAAATAAAATGTCTTGTAAAAAGGCCATCACCTTAGCAACTGTCAACTGAATCAGCTTTACGAAGACAAAGTAAAACCGCACGGAAACCTGCCGATAGGGACTGAGTAACTTTTTTCCATGAAAGAAAGTGACATTAAAAAAAAAAAAAAAAGTGGCTTCTGACCATGACTTGAGAGAGATTAAACTATGTAAAGTAAAGTAAACATGGTTTAGATTGAAAAAAGAAGAAGTTACCCTGAAAGGCAAACTTGAGCATTGCATTGTTCCAGTTTCCTTCCACTTATGATTTGTTTGAATATCTATTTTCTCTCTTTGTTAAACTGCTTACACTTCAAAAGCTTTTCCTCTTTCTGTAAGTATCACAGTTAAAGAGAAATCAGCCAGCGCATAGTAAATTCTACACTCTGGATTTTTTATAGTATTCTTGATCCTTCAGTCGGATTTTGTCTTTAGCATGATCCGTGGGTACCGGAGGTTTTGGGCTGTGAATCCTCTTGTCTACAATAACTTACATATCTATGACAGGACTTTCAAAGACAAAATGAATGATCTCGGAAAAATATTAACAATGTGAGTAATTCATTGGTCAATGCTCAAATGATAGTGACAAATGTATAAATTTAAAATATGATTGACTTAAAATATACTATTTTCTGGAGTTACATATTGCAAAGGTGATATAGTTCAGACATCAAGGTATGATGCTGGTTAGGAAGAAATTTAGGGTAAATTTCACCTTAGAATATCAGATATTTTCCAACAACAAAAATCTGTACTAAGAAAAATCAATATTTGCACCCACGCACAATACATATGCATGAATAAGGCTTGAAGGAACTGCCCCCAAACTATGTTAACTGATTATCTCTGAGGTGGTTCCTATTGGGGACAATTCCCCATTGTGTTTAGTTTTGGTAGAATGCCCTGCCCTAGTTGTCTTTGTAAGCTGAAAGGGTAGCCCGTTCCTTGCTCACCCTAGTAACTAGAGTGTGGTCACATGAAGTAGGCTTGGGCACTGAATCTACACCTACAACTCTAAAACTTGTGTGTGTGACACAGGGCGGGCATCTGGACTAAGGTGAGGCATCTAGGGGGCTAGGGTGTCACATTTCAGGAGGAACTCATTCTTAGAGTCGTGCAAGTGCTGATCTGCATTTATATGCTACTGAGTGTAAATGCTCCCTTAAATTTTGTGCCTCAGGATCCTGACTTGTCTCCCCAATTCCCAGCCATGGTATGACAATTGAACAATCAGTAAGCAGGTCATCACAGTGGGGGTGGAGGTGATGACAGTGGAGGGATGGCAGGGGTAGTGCTAATGACAGCAGAAACAATGATGATGGGGGCAGTTGCTGTGGTGCTGCTGATTTCAAAGGTGGCATCTTGGACATTGGTGTGAGCTTGCCTCTGGTTCCAGTGGAAAGCCTCCTGGTTCCCTGCCTTTGGTTTTACCAGATCCTTTCCGTGATAATCCTTCCAATACGTTCCTTTTCAGCAGAGTTGGTTACTGTTGCTTACAACCAAGAACCCTGACTAATAGAGAGATTGTGAGCAATTTATATTTGCTCTTTTTTTATCCTTTTCTATGTTTTCATTTTTCCCATATTTATAAGCAGATAATGTTTTCATGGAAAGCCAAATATGTTTATCAACTGACATCTGTCATCAAGTAGACCAACATTTTTAGGGTGGGCTCACACTGAATTTATTCAGTAATTCAGTGACATTAACGTCAGGGACCTAGATTCTTTCCCTCTTTCCACAGTTCCATGGTTGATGTTTATCCTTAGGTTGTAGTAGTCTGGCTGTAGCAATTCCAAGAGTTACACGCAGAAAAGACAATGTCCAGAGGAAAAATAGAAAAGGGTCTCTTCCTATGATCCTTTCTTAAGAATGAGGAAGAATTTACCAGGAGCCCCACTACAGATTTCACTGTCATTTTATTGGCCAAACTTGGGTCATATATCTGAGGATGGTCTAGTCCTAACAAGGGCACATTTTTCCTTAGACCAATCAGGCCCATTCCCAGAGCTAAGGTCAGTTTCCCCTGAGGTACACGACACTGCACGGGAGAGGAGGGTATCTGGATTAACTTGGGATTCTCTTAGAAGAAAGGTGAAATGGAGGCTGCCTGGTCAACCTGCAGTGTCTATAATCTATTTTGGTTGCTTGCTGAGTGCTTTCCTTCACTTTTGGGTGTGTGGCTACAGTCTGGATATTAATGTGTTTTCTTAGGCAACTGTTAATTCCATCTTCTGATGCCAGTTTTAAAATACTGGCTAGAACATACTAAAACTGTGTAGCCAAAGTGGAGAACAGTATGACGTCCTAAAAAAATTAAACATAATTATCATCTGATTCAGGAATTCCACTCCTAGGTATATACCCCGAAGAATCGAAAGCAGAGATGGAAATGTTTGCACACTCGTGTTCATAGCAGCATTATTCACAAAAGCCAAAAGGTAGAAGCAACCCAAATGTTCACTGACAGACGAATAGAGAAACACGATGTCATATACATGCAGTGGAATATTATTCAGCCTAGAAAAGGAAATGCTGATACATGCTACAGCATGGATGAACCTTGAAGACACAGTGAAGTAAAATAAGCCAGTCACGAAAGGACAAATCATGTATGATCCCACTCACATGAGTTACTTAGAGTAGGCAACTTCACAGGGACAGAAAGTAGAATATTATAGGGTGGATGCCAGGGTCTACAGGGAGAGGAAATTTGGAGTTATTATTTAACAAGTACAGAGTTTCATTTTTGCAAAATGACAAAAAGCTCTACACAACAATGTGAATGTATTTAATGTCATTAAACTATATACTTAAAAATAAGTAAATTTTATGTCATGTATATTTCACCCCAATTTTAAAAAACATAAATTAAAAATATATAAAAGCCCATCGTGAGGGTTAATTTTATGTGTCAGATTGACTAGACTACGATAACAGTTGTTTGGTCAAATATCCATCTAGCTGTTGCCGTGAAGGTATATTTTGGACCCAATGAACATTTAAATTAGTAGCCTTTGGTTCTGTTTCTCTGGAGAACCCTGACTAATATGCCTATTTTTTTTTTCATAAACATAATATGGTATTTCCAGAAATTTCGTAACTAAGAAAATATCTTTGTAAGTAGAGGATATGGCTGTAAATCACAGTGCCCTGGGCCCAGGGTCTGTGGAGTGGGTGAAAGTTGTCTGGGACAGGGGAGGAAGTGTGTGGTCGGGAAAACCCCACAGAGCTTTCCCCTGGGCCCTGGAATTCCCTTCCCAATCAGTCCCCTTCATGAAACCACTCAAAACAATAGCTGGTATGACAAGCATGCAAAAAATGTTAGCAGCTTTTATTATTATTTTAGGGAAAAATGTATCTTCCCCATTCATGATGTTTCCTTTTATGTGGAGGAATAATCTCCTCAAGGGGAGTAATCTGGCCTTTCCCTCTTCTCTCTGTTCACAGATGGCTGAGATTAGAAGAAGAAACAGATGTATTAGTGTCTCAGGGCTGCTGTAACAAATGAGCACACATTGGGTGACTAAAACCATAGAAATGTATTCTGTTGGAGTTCCTGGAGGTCAGAAGTCTAAAATCAAGGTTTGGACAGGGCTGGTTCCTTTTGGAGTCTCTGAAGAGGAATCTGTCCCATGCCTCTCTCCTAGCTTCTGGTGGTGGCCTGTAATCCTTGGTGGTCCTTGGTTTGGAGCTACATCACTCCAACCTCTCCACCTCTGCCCACAGCTTCATTTCACATGGCCTTCTACTCTGTCTTCTGCCCTGTCCTTCTAAGAACAAGTGACCTTTACTTTAGGGCTACCCTAACCCAGGATGATCTCATCTCAATACCCTTCACTTAATTACATCTGCAAAGAAGCTTTTTCCCCCAAATAATGTTACAGTCACAGATGTTGAGTGGGCATATCTTTTGGGGGGTCTATCTACCATTCTATTCACAGCACCAAGTGTGTGTATTCCAGCCTCTTCCTCTCCTTTTTCTTCTTGTGAACCTGCCTGCTGAGAATATGATTTCTGCTTTGATGGTTCTGTTGTTGGTTTTACAGCAGTCTTGCCCTCTGTCAGAAACCCTGCCATGCAATCTTTGTGAGTGCATATATAAATCTGTGCAATTCTGGGTTCAGAACTGGAACCCACTTACCTGCAGCCGTAAAACCTTACTCTTCAGTGTTGATGATAGCTTGGTCTCTCATCTGCCCTGTTTTTCTATCTCATTTCTCAATTAGTTTAGAATTCAGGAATGGAAGAAAGGTGCCCCTTTCCCATTTCCCTTGAAAGTTCAGTTAATATTACTTAAGGCTCAGCTCAAATGTCAGCAACTTTCTGAATTCTTCCTTGACTCTCACAGGCAGAATTAGTCTTCTCTTCTAGGCCTGCACACTCCTTCATTCTCTTCTGTTAGTACTTTTTTGGGGGGATTACAGTTGTTTGCAGACTGCTTCCATTTTTGTACCCCTGAATCGAATCCCATTTGGTCTGGGACAAGCAGGAGCTATGTTTTGACAACCAAGATGTATATAAAATATACATAGGAGCATCCAGGACAGGACAGGTGATCGGCCACCGTGCATCCTGTTATTCTGTCATGCTTTTGATTTCATTGTCATCTTTACTTTCTTTCTTTTTTTATTTTTTATCCTCACCTGAGGACATTTTTCCATTTTTTGTTCAGATAGAGTGGGAGGAAGAGAGAGGAAGAGAGAGAGAAACATCGACGTGAAAGGGACACATCGAGTGGCTGCCTCCCGCACGACCCAACCAGGGCCGGGGACAAACTGCAACTGAGGTACGTGCCCTTACGGGAACCGAACCCGGGTCTCTCTGGACCGCAGGCCGACGCTCTAACCGCTGAGCCAAACCAGCCAGGGCCATCTTTATTTTCTTAACGTTTTTACTGGAAACGGGATCCAAAGTATTTGTATATTTGTCAAATCAAATTTATGGGCTTTGCCTACTAAGAAAGGATGATCTCTTATGCTGCTATATATATCATATAATTGATCATTTTTTCAACCCTTGGAAGGTTGTGAAATACCAAAAAAAAAAAGCATAACAAAGAACATAAAACTCACTACTATCTTAAGAGTCCCTGTCAACTTATGTTTCCAGTTTTTATTCTCTCTTTCAGTTCCGTAGATGAGTGTACAATTCATTCACTAATAAGACTATATAACGTGTGTCTGATTTTTATTTAACATTATATTAGTGAGCATTTTCCCTTGTTACGATATATTCTCCAAACCAAGATTCTTTCAGAAGGCTCTATAATACTCCTTCTTATAGATAAAATTTATTAAACTATTTTTCTCTTATAGGGCTATTCAAGTTGTTTTTAATTTAACTTATTAAAATAACTTTTTAAAAATGTATTTAAAAAAAAATCTGTCAAAACTCTGATGTTATTTGTAGCAAAGCTGAACAGTTGACACAGCCACATTCAACATGACAGACAATACAGTGGGACGCTGGACTGGAGCAAAGCCAGCTGATATGACCACCAGCCTGAACCACAGCCCTCCTGTGACGCGAGCAGCTGCAGACGGCGCTCTGTGCATGAGTTCACGTGGTGGACGCCGGAGCCCTGCTTCCCTGGCTATAGCGAAATGAACTGAAAATTGATGCCTGACCCAAAGGCGGCCGTACATGGGATGTCCGTAGCCAATGAGATGGGCTGATGCAAGAGCTTCACCCAACATGGTCACTGTGTCCTAGATGACGACTGGCCAATCCAACAAAGCCTTTTTCACATAATTTGAGACCTGTCGGGGGTCTAAGTCAAAAGGTTGAGCAGAAATGGGCCGGTACCCTGAGAGAAGTCAGAAAGCCCTGTCCACAGGGCCAGGAAAAAGCAGGAGCAATGATGCCAAGGGAAGAGACGCAGAGAGGAATTGGCAGTGTGAGCAGGGAGAGCAGAGGCAGAGTGTAGCCGTGTCACCATCCTGGCAGAGCACTAGAGAGGGAGCAACAGATGCCTCCTGCTGAAGCAGTGTCAAGAAAAACAGGTGGCTGGAGGTATCCTGTGTCCTGAATGACATTCCCAGCTCCGCCAGGCAGCTGCTCAAACTGCTTCCTGCTTCTCCCTACTTCCTCGGGTATCCTTACAATGAACCACATGAACCCACGTAACCAGAGCACATCTCTTTCCTGGCCACCCAAAAGAGCCTAATCAACACCATGTAATATTCATATCTCTACTCTGACACGTATCAGGTGGCATTATGAAGATTTGCTTTTATGATTCTCCCTGACTAGACTCCTTGAGGTCAAGGACTCTGTTCGATGCCTTTTTAAAAATACCCTCAACAACTGAGACAGTGCATTAACACAAAGTAGGTGCTTAATAATTTTTTGATGAATGAATGACTGGTGAGCAGCATGAGTGTGCTGTGGTCCAAATAGCCATCGAAACACAGGGAGCTCAATTAGAGAGCTTTTCTCTAAAGGTGGTAACTTTTTGTTTTTGTTTTGTTTCTATGAATAAAGGATATACAATCTTTTAATCTCATAAATTAAAAAATATATTTTATTGATTTTTAGAGAGAGAGGAAGGGAGAGGAGAGAGAGAGAGAAACATTGATGTGAGAACAGAACGTTGATCGGCTGCTTCCTGCACACCCCTCCCTGGGATCGAGCCCACAACCCGGGCATGTGCCCTGACTGGGAATGGAACCAGCAAACTTTTGGTGCATGGGACAACGCCCAACCAACTGAGCTACATCAGCCAGGGCATAATCTTATAAATTCTATTTGAAACAATGGCTAGGCAAAAATTCTACTTTAATTTTGTTGTAAATAAAACACATTTAAAAATATACTTATTCACCAAATATTTTTGTTAAATATGTTTTTATTGATTTTTTAGAGAGAGAAGAAAGGAGAGAGAGAGAAACATCTATGTGAGAGAGAAACATTGATCGGCTGCCTCCTCCATGCCCCTTACTGGGGATCGAGCCCGCAACCCAGGCATATGCCCTGTCTAGGAATTGAATCGGCCCTTCTCAGTCCATGGGATGACGCTCAATCCACTGAGCCACACAGGCCAGGCTATTCACCAAATATTGATTGAGTCCTGCCTCATATTAAATTATATTAAGCACTTGGTACACATTATACTAAGCTGTATGGTGAGAAGGCACATGATGAGAAAGAGTCCCAGCCCTTACGGAGCTTTCAGTCTAGGAAAGGAAATGTATTATCCACACCAAGAAAAATAAAACAATGTAGAATGGCTATAGTGATGCAAAGTGCTGAGGAACTTTGAAATGTGATTTCAGGGAACATGCTGACAAGTTACATAGAAAAGCACTAGCTAGCTATTAAGGAGATAACAGCATCTTTTAAAACAGTGGTTAATAATATTCTACATTGTCAGTTTAATAGGATGTGATCTTCAAACTTCAGAGTTTCCCAAGTTACTTGGAATGTAGTATGTCTTGAGCTTCAGAATTTATTTTTTCCTGGTAACATTTATCCAGGAAGATGTTATTACTATTTCAAATGAGACAAGAAATCACTAATTATTTTTTCCAAAAGGATACTTAGCAAAATAGCACTCTGATATAACAAGAGATACATTAGCTGGCTGATGTTTTTTAATGAGCTGGATGAGTTCAATTTGACAATGTGGGATTACAATATCACATGCTCATACTTGTTGATAATATGTCATCAGTTAAGTTGAAATTTAAAATTGTGACTCAAATTGCAAAACAGCATTTATTTTATAATATCCAAAGTTTGAGCCATAGTCCCTGAGATATCTGAGTTATTATTATTATTTTTAATTAATTAATTTTTTTTATCCTCACCTGAGGACATTTTTGCATTTATCTTCAGATAGAGTGGGGTGGGGGGGTGGGGAAGAGAGAGAGAGAAGCATCGATGTGAGAGAGACACATCCAGTGGTTGCCACCCACATGACCCCAACCAGGGCTGGGGACAAACTGCAACCGAGGTACGTGCTCTTACCGGAAACCGAACCCTGGACTCTCTGGTCCGCAGGCCGAATCTCTGACTTCTGAGCCAAACCGGCCAGGGCCTGAGTTATTTTTAAAAAATGATAGTGTTGAACTTCCCATCAGATACGGCAGATATATTTGAAAAGCACCTTCCCAGTGAACACTTACATTAGCAGAGGGGCCTCTTCACGGTTTATGTACTTAAGCTTGGAAGTAGAATTTCCTATTACTCAAACCTTTGGCCTACTTTCAAACTTTGGCACAATTTTAATTGAAGAGTATCCTGAGTGTTCCAGGTCTGCCGTTTAAAAAACGGTTACTATTTGTAACTACTCACCTATGTGAATCAGGATTTTCTCAGTACCGTGCAAATAAAGTAAAATACAGTAACAAACAGGATGTGGAGACTAATATAAGCCTGCAATTTTTATTCTTTATCCTAAATTTAAACATTTTGCATTATATTTGCAAAATAGAGTAGACTACTATTTTGACCCTCCCCCAGCATCTTTCCATTTTCTTTTGGCAGTAGCACCCCAGTTTTCCTCTGAAACACCATCTGCCTCCCCAGTCAGTCCATGGAGACTGGGTGTGCACAGAACCCACCATGACCGTTCAGTCTGTACCACTGTTCAGACCAGGTTGGGTCAGGCCACTGAAGCTTAGTGCTGGGGCTGTGTTGGGCTCTGCTAGGAAGGAGATTGCGACTGGTAAAGGTGGTTATAAGCCCAGAGCTGCTGGGGACTGCCACAATGAGTAAGGCCATCTTGAGAATGAAGCAGCCGCCTGGCCGGGTGGCTCAGTGGTTGAGCATCAACCCATGCACCAAGAGGTTGCCAGTTCGATTCCTGGCCAGGGCTCATGCCCAGGTTGTGGGCCAAATCCCTAGTGGGGGGCATGCAGGAGGCAGCCAATCGATGTTTGCTCTCATTGATGTTTCTCTCTCTCTACCTCTCCCTTCCTCTCTCTCTAAAACCAATAAAGAAAAAAAAATAATAAAGCAGCCAATACAGAGAAACAGAGAGCTTAGAAATGGACAGAAAGCTTTGATGATATGCTTTTCGCCCTTCAGTCAGCTGATTCCTGAATCCTAGGACCACTTCTAGATTTACATGAGTTAATAAGTCTTTTTTCTTTCCTCCTTTTTTCTTTTCTGAGTTAGTTTGAACTGGGTTTTCTGTCACTTGTAACCCCACCCCCAATGTTCAAATGATTATAATTTTTTCCCTTGGTTGATTTAAGAATAAACAAATATAATAATAAAGGTAAGGTTTTTATAAAGTAAGTTTTTACTTGTAAAGCATCACTTCTCTTTCTCTTTGTTATTCACATTGAAGTTCCCTGTAAGAATTGCAAGAAGTACTGTTGAAATATAAAACTTAAAAAACAAATATAAAATATTAAATGCTTACCCCATCCCCCGCCTACAAAATAAGTCAAGTGCATGCCTAGCAAGTCATCATAGACCATTTGCAGTCTGTCCTGACTACCTCCCCAGCCTCAGGCCTTGCACTCCCTCCAAGCCAGAATCTAGCACTCCCCCCAGCTGCCGCTGCCGCTCATCTTTTCTCAGTGTTGCTTAGCTTGTATCCTCTGTTCAGAAAACCACCCTTTTCTAGCAGTTGGCTTTTTCACTAGTTCTTTATGGTTCAGCTAAACAGCACTTCTTCTGTAAAGTCTTCCAGAGCCTCCCCATGGAGAATTAACTGCTCTTCCTTCTGCTTAGCCCTCATCACAGTCTGACCTATATCACTGCTGGGGGTACATGACTACATGACTACATGACTGCCTTCTTTGTAGTCTGAAGTCTCACAGACAGGGCCCATCTAATTCATATGTGTATACTTCCTGCTTAAACTCTCTCTGGCACCTAGTGAACCCTCGATGAAATTTGTCAAATTAAATTTCAATGCCAGTGCTTGGGGTATCCTTTGCCCTTGTATTCCTCTCCTGGGTGCTACAGGCTTTCTCATCTAGGATGTAAAAGGAGCTGTGCATCCCTAGTAGTAGAACTGTCAGCATTCACACTCACCAAACACCATAAATGACCCATGTTCCACCCATTCAAAGAGCCCCAGTCCAAGGGTGACTTTTATTAACTCTATTTATTGGCCCAAACATAATAAACTCCTTGGTTTTAATGAGGCCTTGAGCCAAATATTGAAACACACAGATCAAAGAGCCTCCAAGGCCATTCAGCACTGTGGATGTCACCATTCTTCATCAATTTGTATTTTGGCTTAGTGGTTTAGTGTGTTTTTCTTTGGTAGTTTCCATTTATCACAAGAATGAAAGATACTTACCCAAGGAGTTTACAAGTATTTCAAAACACGTTCAGCTATAGGAGGCTTGCTTCAGACCCAGCCATACTGGGTGTGTCACCCTCTTTGGGCATCACTCATGCCTCGTGTCACCTTCATTGGTCTGCTTAATTGACTTGCGTGCTTTGAGCCATCTGACCTGGTAGTGACTTTCCACGTTGCTTTCCTGAACAACTAATGATAGATATTATACCTACAAGTATTGACTACTCCTGGTTTAAGTTGAACTTGTTGGACAGCATTAAATGCTTTTAAGGCTCTTTAAATTGGCCTTCTCCTATTCCGGAAGGAGTTTCTTGGGGATCAAGCACCCCACCCCACTACCTCCCTGTTGAGGAAGAATATTACTGTGGCCACTTTACCCTGTGTCACAGTCAAGCCATCCTCACACTTGGAAAAGAATGCTTGTCTAGCTGAGTTCATTCTTTTAACTGGTGGGTAATTAGTTGTGATGACCCAGTTTCTACTGAATGACTAGGGATGTGTTTTTTTTTTTTTGTGAACAGAGCCATGTGGAGATGAGTGCTGAAACAAATGCCAGGATGGTTGGAATGGCCCAGGGCTAGTCCAGAGGTGTCAAGACTGAAGTTCTATCTTTGAAATTGAATTCTGTTGGATTATCAGTGGGAGTAAGGGGGAGGTTCAGCAAGACAGGTGACAAGATCCTATTTTCTGGGCATTCCTACTTTATTGGACGATGGAGACAAATTATAGGCTGGAGAACACTATTTGGGACATGTGCTGACGTGCTAAAAGAAGATGGCTACTTGCCAGCTGGTGTGGCTCAGTGGACTGAGCATCATCCCATGGACTGAAAGGTCCTGGTGATTCCCTGTCAGGGTACATGCCTAGGTTGCAGGCTGGATCCTCAGTACGGGGAGTGCAGGGAGCAGCCAATCCATGTTTCTCTCTCACATGGATGTTTCTATCTCTCTCTTTCTTCCTCTCTCTTGCTAAAAAATCAATAAAAAATTTTTTTATTTTTATTAATTTATTTTTGTTACAGATGCTTCTCCTTTTTTCCCCATTGACACCCTCCTCCCCATCCCCCCACCCCGTCCCCAGCTTTGTTGTCCATGTCCATCAGTTATGTGTACATGCATATAAATTCTGTGGTTTATCTCTTCCCTCCTCCCCCCCTCTTCTGAGGGCTGTCAGTCTGTACCCTACTTCCACGTTTCTGGGTCTACCCTGTTCCTCAGACTGTTACGTTCATTATATTCCACAAATAAGTGAGATCATGTGATATTTGTCTTTCTCTGCTTGGCTTGTTTCGCTTAGGATAATACTCTCCAGGTCCCTCCATGCCATCTCAAAGGATAAGAGATCTTTCTTTCTTACAGCTGCATAGTACTCCATTGTGTATATATACCACAGCTTTTTTATCCATTCATCCACTGATGGACACTTGGGCTGTTTCCAGATCTTAGCTATTGTAAATAGTGCTGCTATGAACATGGGGGTACATATATTCTTTCTGATTGGTATTTCAGGCTTCTTAGGGTATATTCCTAGAAGTGGGATCACTGGGTCAAATGGCAATTCAATTTTTAATTTTTTGAGGTAACACCATAGTGTTTTCCATAGTGGCTGCACCAGTCTGCATTCCCACCAGCAGTGTACTAGAGTCCCCTTTTCTCCACACCCTCAACAACACTTGTTGTTTGATGATTTGTTGATGGCAGCCATTCTGACAGGTATGAGGTGATACCTCATTGTTGTTTTAATTTGCATCTCTCTTATGATTAGTGATGTTGAGCATTTCTTCATATGTCTCTTAGCCATTTGTATGTTCTGTTTGGAGAGGTGTCTATTTAGTTCCTCTGCCCATTTTTTAATTGAGTTCTTTGTCTTCTTTTTGTTGAGTTGAATGAGCACTCTATATATTTTAGAGATTAACCCCTTATCTGATGTATCATTGGCACTTATGTTCTCCCACACAGTGGGTTCCCTTTCCGTTTTGATGGTTGTTTCTTTTGCTGTGCAGAAGCTTTTGAGTTTGATGTAGTCCCATGTGTTCATTTTTTCCTTTGTTTCTGTTGCCTTAGGTGATGTATCAGTGAAGATTTGGCTGCATATGATGTCCGAAATTTTGTTGCCTACATTTTCTTCTAGGATTTTTATGGATTCACGAGTCACATTTAAGTCTTTTATCCACTTTGAATTTATTCTTGTGTATGGTGTAAGTTGATGGTCTAGTTTCATTTTTTTGCATGTAGCTGTCCAATTTTCCCAACACCATTTATTAAAGAGGCTGTCTTTACTCCATTGTATGCTCTTGCCACCTTTGTCAAATATTAATTGAGCATAATGTCTTGGGTCAGTTTCTGGATTCTCTGTTCTGTTTCACTGGTCTATATACCTGTTCTTGTGCCAGTACCAGGCTGTTTTGATTACAGTAGCTTTGTAGTATAACCTGATATCCGGTATTGTGATCCCACCTACTTTGTCCTTCTTTTCCAAGATTGCTGTGGCTATTCGGGGTCTTTTTTGGTTCCATATGAACTTTTGAAGTATTTATTCTAGTTCTGTGAAATATGTCATTGGTATTTTGATGGGGATTGCATTGAATCTATAGATTGCTTTGGGTAGTATGGACATTTTAATGATGTTAATTCTTCCAATCCATGAACAAGGTATGTGCTTCCACTTTTTTATATCTCCTTCTATTTCTTTTTTCAAAGTCCTGTAGTTTTCTGCAAATAGGTCCTTTACTTCTTTGGTTAAGTCTATTCCTAGGTATCTTAATTTTTTTGCCACGATGGTAAATGGGATTGTTTTTTAGTTTCTCTTTCTGTGAGTTCATCAACGGTATATAAGAATGCTGTGGATTTCTTGACATTAATTTTGTATCCTGCTACTTTGCCAAATTCATTAATTAAGTCTAGTAGATTTTTGATGGAGTCTTTAGGGTTTTCTATGTATAATATCATGTCATCTGCGAATAATGACAGTTTCACTTCCTCCTTTCCAATTTGGATTCCTTTTATTTTTTCTTCATGTCTGATTGCTGTGGCTAAGACTTCTAGTACTATGTTAAATAAGAGTGGCAAAAGTGGGCATCCCTGTCTTGTTCCTGTTCTTAAGGGAAATGCTTTTAGTTTTTGCCCATTGAGTATGATGTTGGCTGTAGGTCTTTCATATATGAGCTTTATTATGTTGAGATATGACCCCTCTATTCCCAAATTGCTGAGCGTTTTTATCAGAAATGGGTGCTGGATTTTGTCAAATGCTTTTTCAGCGTCTATTGATATGATCATGTGGTTTTTATCTTTCATTTTGTTTATGTGGTGTATCACATTTATTGATTTGCAAATATTGAACCAGCCTTGCATCCCTGGGATGAATCCCACTTGGTCATGGTGAATAATTTTTTTGATGTATTGCTGGATCCAATTTGCTAGTATTTTGTTCAGGATTGGGCATCTGTGTTCATCAGGGATATTGGCCTGTAGTTTTCTTTCTTTGTAGTGTCTTTTTCTGGTTTTGGAATTAGAATTATGCTGGCCTCATAAAATGAGTTTGGAAGTCTTCCTTCTTCTTGAATTTTTGGAAATAGTTTGAAGAGAATGGGTGTTAGTTCTTCTTTGAATATTCGGTAAAACTCCCCCGTGAAGCTGTCCGGGCCTGGGCTTTTGTTTGCTGGGAGAGTCTTGATTACATCTTTAATTTCCTTCGTTGTTATTGGTCTGTTCACGTTTTCTATCTCTTCCCAGTCCAGTTTTGGGAGACTGTGTGTTTCTAGAAATTTGTCCATTTCGCTTAGATTGTCGAATTTGTTGCCAATAAAAACATATTAAAAAAGAAAAAATGACTACTCTGATTTTCCAGTGGTCAATGTCATCTTAAATCATTTTATTTTCAAATTGATCTTTCCTGTTGATTTGGTCATCTGTTGTTAGCTCCGTCTGGGTTGACTCAATTGCCCCTTTCTAGCAGTCAGGGCCAGGGAAACATGACAGGAGTCAAAAAAGTCAAAGAGGGAGAGTGGTGCTTGCAGTGAACGTGTCATTTTCCATGATTAAAACCTGAAAATTCAGAAAAAAATATTTTCTCCTAGTCTTTCTAGATCTCTTTGTGTTGTTTCCCTGAAAATGTAGAATTATACATATTTTAGAATGTAGAATAAAGTAGTTAAGAACATGATCATAAATGGCTCCTTTCTGATCCCTGGAATCCATTCAGGGGTAGTCTGTTCCTGAGGAAGGGGCAGGTGCATCTGTGTCTGCTGGACTTGGATTCGAATTCTATCACTGGCTACTACTAATGGGGAGAGAAGGATTAGTTTGAGGTTCAGAGAGAGAATATGCATCAAAGCACCTGATTTCTAATAGTGTGGTTTACTGTGCAATAGGAACATTTAAAAGGTAAAACTAAGTAAAGAGCATTATTATCGAACTTTTGTAAGTATATGTATCACACAACAATAAAATGCTTACTATCTCCAGAGATTCTGCCGTTTTTGTAAGAGAAAGCAGTAGTGGGCAGCCTGTTCTTTGCTTGCAGATTTCCTCCTGTGGCATTTTGATCTTGAGATTGGTGGATGTCTTCCTGTATCCTCAAAGAACTTAGGGTTTAGTGGACACTGAGAGTAGCATCCACTTGTTCCTGCAGAGATTTGAAACAAGGGGCTTATTGGCCATCTCGCTCAAAAGGCCCCAGACAGAGAAGGAGAAAGAGGAAGTCAAGAGATTTGGGAATTGGAAGGAGATGAGTGCTCTCTGTATCTGCCTGACTGAGTAAAAGCTCCAAAGTGCAGAAAACATAATGCTTGCCTTTGTTTGCTGGAAGGTTGCTGGTGTCTTTGGTTTTCAAGTTTTTGCCTGAGTCATAGAAGCAGGCAGAAAGCAAGAGATGCTAGATGAGTCCAGCAATTTGTAGTGTCATGATATTTAAAAAAATATTTTAATCAGTTGGAATGAAAATTTAAGAGGAACATGTGGAATTGTTGCATAAATACAAGATATTTTTAAGCCGATTAAGTCAAAAGCATCGTAACTTTGTAAGAAAACCACAGAATGTGAAAGATTTTTCATACTGTTAACCTAGTCAAGTCATCGTAATCATATAACATGCACTGAAAATATTGCAGACATTAATCTTCTCCCTATCTCCACATTTCCACTGTGGAGGAATGCTTAATTGAAAGAAATTCCCCCCTTTAGGCATTAAAAATGTTAGTAGCTACCTTTGTGTGATTGATTATGGAATGGGGGCAAGTGCATGGTGCCCCACCTTTTACTGACAAGTCCCTCAGCCTCTCAGTGATGTGGTTTCTTGTAAAATGAAGTTACTGTGAGAATTAATTGAGTAAATATATGTGAAGTGCTGGGTAATTAAACATTATATAACTGTAATACATTCTTCCTTTTCTTATATACTATCAGTTTATCCTCCCCCAAAATTTGCGAGGAAGATAGAGCAAGAATTATTAATGTCTTTGTGGGGAATATAAAGTTCAGAGTGACAGAGTACCTTACCTGGAATCAAATATAGACTAAGCTACAAAAGTGGGATTCAAATTCAACCGTTCTGGGTTTCTACCAAATCTTTCCTAATTTCAGGAAATCTTACGCTTTCAGTCTTCTCCTCCATGCTCAGGGAGTGAATTAAGCACAACTATTCATTGAATAAGCTTTCTTCAAGTATGTATGTATTGATTGGATAGAACAACTAAGAAGTAGGTACTGTTGCATAAAGTAACATTTGGTCAACATTCCCTGATATAATATCACGGACATTCAAGCACTGTAGAGTAACCAAATGTTATAGTACTGTTTTTTTAGATTACATTGAATAAAGACAACTGGTGCTTGAAATTTTATCATGCCGAATTCAACAACTAAGTGTGAACAGGTCCACGTGCAGGATGATACAACATGAAAGCCACATGACAAATGATGCACTCATTGAAAATGAATTATTTGCACAATCCGAAAGTATGATTAATCTTCCAAGAGATCTATTTCCATATCTTTTGTCCACAACATGGCTATCATTACTTTTAATCAAAACACTGAAGCCTGAATCACCTCAATCGGGACTGAACAACAAGGCCTGACAGGGAATAACATTTAGGAAGAATTCCCTCCACCTTGTTCATGTATCTGCTTGGATGCTCCGGGAGCCAGACAGGAGGAGGGTCGGCGTAGATTGTGGGAGAGACAGGGAGGGAAAACTGATGAAAACCTGGAAGGGCAAAGAGGAGGGATGGGCGCTGTATAGAGAGGTGTGCTTGTTGGGAGAACATAAAGTTGCTATATATATATTTTTTAGTTTTATTTTATTTTCTTTTTTATTAGTTTTTAGAAAATATTTCTAGCTTAATTTCAGAGAATATTATTACTGAGGAACTTTATAACTTATTGGACACAACCTTTTTAGCTTTTTGATCAAATAAGCAATTAGGACTCGTACAGTGAGCAATTCCTCTGATGTCATAAGGCAAGTTAAGCACAACCAAGTGAAGAATTGGTCTTTTGACTCCCTTTCTCATTCAGCCGTAGCTTACTGTGGAATCCCGTGTCTGATACATCACCGATACTCTGCAAATATTTCATGAATGAATGGCTCTGTCTCTCATACCTTTTATTTGTGTACCATATCTGTCCCCCAAATTAATAAAAAGGTGAAAGAAATTGTGGTGTGCCTTGTAGTTGGGCACTGAGATTAAGGAAGCAAAGTTTCTAGTGTTGGCACAAATTCAGAGACATCAGAAAAATGACCCCACTTAAAAATTATTTTTTCCATTTGCCAGGGGACAATCATTCAGCAGAGATGTTCCTGATGAGAGGGCTAGGTTCTAAATCAGCCACAAAATGAAGATCACAGATAATCAAAACTGCCCTTGAAATTCTGTTAGGGAGGTGCCATGTCAGAGACCAGCATACTGTTTCTCAGCCACTTTTCCCTCCATCATTGGAGCACATGGCTGTTTTCTTGTTTGAAAACCAGTGAAGCAGCTTGCTTGAATTTTGGGGTCATGTATATGAAAAATGTATATTTTAAGCAAAAGACTCCACTGTGGATGATCTGTGGTCATGGAGACAAACCTAAGGCAGAATAGAATCGTTGCTCATGTCTTATGCTTGCTCTGGGGCACATGCTTTCTGAGACCAATATCCATTCTCTCTCTTATAGCCACACTTACACAAGTTAAATGCATGCAAGATTGGACTTCACTGTTCCCCTACTCCATGTGGAAGACTAAACTAAGTACTAATAAAGTGTTTTAAATAAAAATTCATATTAAAGGTATTTATTTTATTTGGTGGAACTTCTTAGATAAATACGAGATGGCTAAACTCTAGAATTAGATGAATTTGCTGGCAGTGTTATGAATTCTTTTTGCTGTGGAGGCTTAAAAAAAAGGAAGTTTTGGTATAGATATGCCTGGGGAAAGGAGTATGAACTATATGACTACTGAATCTAGAGAAATTCAAATGCAAAAGGAAATTGGCCTTAGCCACTACTGCCCTCTTCTCCTCCTTCCTTAAAAAACAAAAATAAAATCCCTGGTTTACTCAAACTTCCCCTTTAAGACTTGATTTAGGCATCAAAGCCTTCTATGCCTACCAGTTTTCTCAATAGGCTGTTTGTTGCTCTTTCTACATCTCACTCCCTCTTCCTTCCTTTTCCTCCTACCCGTTTCTACTCCCACATCTCCATTCCCAGTCTTGTTTATGTGGTAGCTGCACAGTGGACACAGACCACAGTCTCATGGATGCCTTTGTAGGAATTTATTAAACATTAAAAATTAATCTTGAGGACATTACGAAAAAGGACGTTGGACAGAAACACCTAGCTGATTTCCTGGAGCAATACCCTGGGGAATTATTTTTTTGGCTCCAAGAGGATGATATTCTAAGTTGTTATATATTTGCTGATGTTGGGGAGATTGTTGGAACCATCCAGTGTGCACAGGAAGCTTGGGCTCTTGGCCCAGTAGGCTCAGAGTCTAAATATTTGGAGGATGAATACTTGGAAATGTGTTTAAACATTTAAAGCATTTTATTTCTTTTTTCTCCAGTAAGTTTCATTGTTAGTGTGATAAATCCTGCAGCAAGACTCTGTCTGCTGAAGGCATGAACCTCCCAGGCAAGTCCAGGCCCAGGCTCCACCTCAGGTCTTGGTGTAAAGCCAGAAGTGCATGTCTCTTGGCTAATGTACACACCCCTGAAGTGGGTTATTATTACAATCACTCACCTTCAACGCCTGAGTTCTAGTCAGGTTAAGGGTCTGACCCAACTTTGCACTGAAACTCACACACACACATACACACACTTTTCCAAACCAAATGCTTCAATGTCCTTTTTCTTTTGTCAGTGAGGGGTCTTTATTATTATTGACAACTTTCAACTCTACCTTGATGATCATTTGTGGTCAGTTGTCCTCTCTGGCCTATCTGGCAACATACCTTTGGGTTGGTATAGGCTTAAAGAATACAAGGTAATATGAATGCATTAGATTATATAAAACATAATTAGGGAAACAAATTTGCTGCAAAAGCAGCCTATGTGTTTATAGAACTCAGAAGCAATCATAAGGAATTGGGGTATTTTCCATGTTCTTGACACCCACAGATATATTGTAGTACTCAAATATATGAATTTTTGCCTATCCCAATCAAATTATCTAGATACTTGCCAACTATCTACTTTGCTATGCTATAGAGTCACAAACTCTTGTTATCTCAATGGAATGGAAGGTAGCATCAGCTTCCTTTCTGAAATTTGAAGTAAAAAGAGGTGGGGAGAGGTGGGTGTGGTGAGGTGAGCATGGGTGTGCACCGTGCCTGGTAATTGTCATGGTAAGGTGTCTTAGACAACATGATAATAGCCTTCTCTATAGAATGGGGATGCGATAGCAACAGCAAAAATTGTTTTAAACTGGGCCTGATGCCCAGAGTATCAGCCTCAAATAAACAAAGTACAAGAGAAACATTTCAAGAGAGACTAACTTGTAAATCAAGGAAGCTAAACAGGCCAGAGAGGTGCTCCCTTGAGGAGACAATGCTTTCACCTCTTTGAAAAACTTTGCCCAACCTAATTAAAATGTCCAATCTAATTAAAAATCTAACCGACTTCTAGTCAAGATGGTGGCATAGGTAAACATGGTACTTGAATCCTCCCACACCCACATCAAAAATACAAGGAAAAACTACAGAACAACCATCATTCAGAACCGCCTGAAATCTAGCTGAATGGAAGTCCTACAATTAAGGATTTAAAGAAGAAACCACACTGAGACTGGTAGGAGGGGCAGAGACCCAGAATGGGCTGGTCCTAAACCCATGTGTGGTGGTTTAAAATTAGGAGGGATATCTTGGCTGAGGAGGTCCCCTTTGAGGAGCTAGGGGTCCCAGCCTCACACCAGACCCCCAGCCCAGGTTTGCAGTGCCAAGAAGACAAGTCCCTATAACTATTGGCTGTAAAAACCAGCAGGGATTATGGCTGAGTGAGACGGAGGGCTTCTGGAGGCAGTTTCTCTTAATGGGCCCACACATGGACTAACTTGGATTCACTCCCTCTGAGCTCCAGCACTGGGGCAGCAGCTTGTAAAGAACCAGGGACATATGGGGAGGAACTAAATTGTCTGGCATTAGGGCAAGAGCTGTGGTGCAGCTTTCTGCCAAACAGAAGTGCTGGCAGAGGCCATTGTTCCTTTTCTGAGACCCCCTCCCACCGAAGAGCCAACAGGTAGGTCTCATATCTGAGTCTCCATCAGTGTGGCTCATACTGTTTGCTCCACTCTGTTGCTTCCCTGAGACCCCACTTCACCCAGCTTGTGGGATCACCCAAACCATCTTGCTAAGTGCCCCAGGCCTGGCACTAGCAGCATCCTGCTGTGGTTCACAGCTTTGTCTTTCCAGGGCATCTCCAAGTCCATCTCCAAGTAGCCATCTGCAGATCACTCTGTAGCTTGTGTTGGGTGGCCCCACAGGGCACAGATGGTGGTTTACTTTGAACCTCCTGGGTGGCCCCAGAGCCACTGCACCCAGTGGACAGCTTCAGACCATGCTGGATTACAACCCTACCATCTGCACAAGTGACACTGGTGAGCACCAAAGCCCCACTGAAGCAAGTCTTGCTCCACAGGGTTGACTCCTACACAGCAGCTCCTCTGCTGTAGTAGCAACCAGTCTGCACTGCTGATTGACCTGGGGAATCAATCCCTCCCAGTGATACCAACAGCAGTCATGGCTCTACTATAACAGGATAGTGCACACAGCCCACACAGTGGCACACCTGGCATGCCCAGCTCAGGTGACTGGGGAGGTTGCACTACTGGGCCCTACAGGACATCTACTACACAGCCTACTCTATTAAGACTGTGAGACATAGCAGCTCTACCTAATATATAGAAACAAACACAGGGAAGCAGCCAAAATAAGGAGACAAAGAAACAGGTCCCAAGTGAAAGAACAGGAGAAATCTCCAGAAAAAGAACTAAATGTAATGGAGGCAAGCAAACTACCAGATACAGAGTTTAAAACAATTGTTATAAGGATGCTCAAGGAACTTAGTGAGATCTTCAATAGCATGAAAAAGGACATAGAAACCATAAATTAAAATCAGTCAGAAAGGAAGAATACACTAATAATTTACAGGGAAACAACAGGAGAGTAGATGATGTTGAGAACCAAATTATCGATTTGCAGTATAAGGAAGCAAAAAACACCCAATCAGAGCAGCAAAAAAAAAAAAAAAAAAAAAAATAATCCAAAAATATGAAGATAATGTAAGGAGCCTCTGGGACATCTTTAAGTGTACCAACATTGACATCATAGGGGTGCCACAGGAGAAGAGAGAGAGAGCAAAAAATTAAAAACCTATTTGAAAAAGTAATGACAGAAAACTTCTCTAATCTGGTGAAGGAAATAGACATATGAGTCCAGGAAGCAGAGAGTCCCAAACAAGGTGAACCCAAAGAGGTCCACAACAAGACACATCATAATTAAAATGTGAAAGGTTAAAGACAAAGAGAGAATCTTAAAAGCAGCAAGAGAAAAGCAGTTAGTTACCTACAAAGGAGCTCTCATAAGATTGTCAGCTGATTTTTCAACAGAAACTTTGCAGGCCAGAAGGAAGTGGTAAGAAATATTCAAAGTGATGAAAAGCAAGGACCTACAGCCAAGATTACTATACCCAGCAAAGCTAGCATTTAGAATCAAAAGACAGATAAAGAGATTCTCAGATGAGAAAAACTAAAGGAGTTCATCACCACCAAACCAGTATTACATAAAATGTTAAAGTGTCTTCTTTAAGAAGAAAAAGAGAAAAAACAGACCTAAAACATGAACAATAAAATGACAATAAATACATATCTATCAACAATTCAATCTAAAAATCAAAGTAAATGAACAAGCAGAACAGAAACAGACTCATAGATACAGAGAACACTTTGACAGTTGCCAGATGGGAAGGGGGTTGGGGGACTGGGTAGAAAAGGTGAAGGGATTTGGAAGTATAAATTGGTAGTTACAGAATGGTCATGGGGATGTAAAGTACAGCATAGGAAATATAGTCAATAATATTCTAATAACTGTGTATGGTGTCAGATGGGTACTAGGTTTATTGGAATGATCAC
The DNA here is from genome assembly GCA_030848825.1 of Tadarida brasiliensis. NCBI lineage: Eukaryota > Metazoa > Chordata > Mammalia > Chiroptera > Molossidae > Tadarida > Tadarida brasiliensis. The sequence continues at coordinate 26,776,791 of CM061257.1, read as the reverse complement.
TTAGTAAATTATATAATGTCTAATCACTGGGGTGTACACTTGAAATTTATATTGTATGTCAACTGTAATTAAAAAATAAAAAATTATTTTTAGAAATGTAAAAAATAATCTAACCATAATTCCTCTGGTAACCCCTTGCTTCTCTCCTTTCCATTGTCAAAATGCTCTATAGGACCCCTTTAGCTGAAAAATTATTGAACCACAGTCTACTTGAACACACTTGCATAATTCCAAGCCTACTGAGTTGGAGTAAAGACACTAGTGATTTGTACGGTGGCTGGTGGTATCTCACTCAGCAATGATGTATGACATGGATTAGTGCAGAGTGGCCATCTGCTGTTGAGGAGGGTGATAGACAGAATCTGTTCCACTGTGGCAGATGACTCCCCCAGCTCTGGCCAGCTGGCTTAGAGTGGGTGAATTTGGACAGGGCAAATGATGCCCTAGCAACCCTCTAGGAAAATAACTTGAGGACTTCTCCCTATGTGTCTATGTTTACTCCTGTCTTTTTCACACATACATGTATATCAGAGTTGATATGATACAATACAATTTGGAATATGGAGAAAAGGGAAGAAGCACATGTTCACCATAAGAGTTAAAAGAAAGATGGCTGGTCTTGAACATGAGAGGTAACTTTGAGTTTCCTGGTAGCCTGGGCAAAAAGAGGAAGCCCAATAAATCATATGGCTTCTGGAAAAAGCAAATCAGTTTCTTTGAAGAAATAAAGTTTTTCTTAACAACAGCTGTAAAATCTATTTTTTTCCCTTTTGACTTGATAGAGAGGAAAAACTGAATTTCTCAGGGTGTATATAAGAAAATGTCACTGCTAGACCTCAACAGGGAAAGGACCAGAACATGGATCCCTCAGTGACTAATGAGAGATAGGTAGCTCTCAGTAGTTCTCTAGGACTGGCTTATTTAATTTTACTACTTAAGAACTAATAGAATCATGGTTTTACTTTTTTCTCTTTGCATATCTGTGTTTTCTAAAATTTCCACAATGTACATTTATGACATTGTCATGTAAATGTACTGGTTCTGGGTCTGTTTGAGCCGAGGTCCATTCCTCCCCCTCCCTCCCCCAGCTCTGTATTCAGAGGACCTGACCCCTCCAGGTTGACATTCTCAGGCTGTATGTCAGCTGGCTTCCAACTTGGTTCTGCCAATGAGAGGCTCTGGTGGGAGTTTGGAGAGCAGGAGGGAGGGAGAAGTCAGGTATTTCTCCCTCTCCCTCTGTACTGGAGTGGTATTTCTGGCAGCTGCTGCCTCTCTTTGTTGGTGCCAGCTCTCACCGGAAACCTGCGTAGTTCCAGCTTCCTCTGGGTAATCCCAGGCCCTGGGCTCAGGGAGCATCACCTCCTCCCTTTGTCCCTCCAGCCTAGGAGTGGCTGTGACTTCCTGCTGTGGCTAGTCTAGTCTCTGGATTGCCTCACAAGCCTTGTTTGGCTTCTAAATTTCTTTCATCTCATTGCATTAAGTTTCCTCTGTTTTAAATATTCAGAATGGTTTCTGTCTTCCTGGTGGAGTCCTGACACAAAGAAATAAAAAAGTGAAATACAAAGGAATGGGGCAAAGGGATTCAGAGGAATGTGAGTTGGAGAAGTTTCTGAAGAAGCAAAGTCTTCAGAGATAATAGCAGCACACACAGAAGGATATCTAGCCTTGGTGCATACCTGTTGGAAAGGACTTCTGGTCACCTAAGGGCCTTTTGCAGGACATTCACACACACAAAATAGCAATTGTACTCAGGGTTGTCAGCTCCAGAAGTGAAGGTAATAATATGTAAGATAATGAAAAATAAAAAATAAAAACTCATAGGATTTTGAGTCCTAAGTCAAGAATTCAAGTCCTGGCTGGTGATGGATATTGTGGTTGACTGCAGCATCTGTTTCACCCCTCCCACATGGCATAGCAGCCTGGGGTTCAGAGGGGACTGATCTGACCCCAGCTTCTGGTTTGTAGCCTTGACTGAGACATGGTCATTGGCTCATACATGGGTCTTTACCCCAGGCCCGAGCCAATCAGTACGTGGCATTTCCCTGGTCACTGGTGCCATAAAAATGAAGCCTAGGGCTCAAGTTTGATGATTGAAAAAAGAAAAGTCTTTTTTTCCCAGATAGTGCGATGGGTCCTGAAACTGCTTCAGCATTTTACTACTAAATGAAAAGTGATGCTGAGCATAAAGCTGATAGAAAAAGAAGGGTAAGTCCAAGACAATTAACATAAAACAGAACTGGATTTCTGATCAAACTGTGCCTGAAGCCCACCATACCACCGGGCTTTTTCTGTTACATGATTTTATACGCTCCACATTTTATTTGGGTTTTCTGTGACTTGCAACCAAAAGGATGCTAACTGTTACACAGACATGCTGTTTTATTGGCCAATGAGTCCTTGAGCCAGTCACTTAATCGTTCTGATCCTAAAATGGAACTATTAAGATAATTTATCTTAAATTTTTGCAAGGATCAAATGAGGTAATAAGTGAGAAGGTGCTTTGTAAATTATAAGCAGTTATTGACTCTTATCATCATATACATAATTTATTTCAATTGTTTATGCAGTTTTATATCTCCTATATATAAAGAATTTATTTTATCAAGCCTGCACTTATATCATACCCACTTCACTGCTGTATTGTGAGTGTTCATCAAGATTAATCAGCAATACCATTATTTTACTCTGTAAAGCTCTAAATAATTTACCTTTGAAGTCCCAGGTGACCTATGTAAGCTTGAAAGGGTTTACCTCAAAACTCTCAGCCAAGTGGAAATGAATCGAGTAACCCCTTCTGTGGCCACTCACAACTCACTTGTAAAACGTGTGGTTTTCACTGCCATCTGGAGAAGCCCCTGGACTCCTCCAAAAAGAACCAGCTGGTCAGCTCTGCCCTTGCGTTTTCTTGGAGTTGTTGCCCTGAGGTTGTTTGGTAATCTGAGAGAGGGTAGTTTAGGCATGAACCTTTAAAAGGGCTGTAAAACTAAGAACCCCTAGGGAAACATAGTGTTTAGATGTTTGTAATAACAAAATATTAAAAGTAATTAATTTATCAAGCTTAATTAGGTAAGGTGTCTAACAATTAGGACAATGAAAATAAAAGTGCAAAAAAGTGTGCTTTATATATGTTTTTCTTTCAATAATTGGCATGTCTTAGGACAGGACCTGGTACTGCCTTGCTAACCGTGGCAAGTCAGGGCAAACGGCATGACTGGGACTGCAAACTTGACCCTCCCGTGGGTCTTGGGGGAAGCCCAGGGGACAGGAGCTGAAAGTCCAGCCTTGATCCTTTCCCTCAAGCACTGTTGTTTCTCCCTCCCAACCAGACCTCCCATCTCCCCCTTCCCTGTCTGCCCTGCCACTGAGCCGGGTCAGGTCCCCAGTATGTTACACCTGGGCTAGTCTCTCTGTCCTCAGGCACAGCCCCCTCACTTTACTACTAACCCGCCTCTATGCATTCCCTTCCCAGCTATAGGAGTCACCTTTTAAAATGATACTATACTGCCCCTGCCCCCTTCCTCCCTAAAAACATTTTCACTGGCTCCCTGTAGCTCATCCTATAAAGCCCAGACTGTTTAGCATGGCAAGACATTGTGGGATCTAACTTCTCTTAACCAATTCAGCTCCTCACACTCCCCACATTCCTTCTAAATCAAACCACAGACCTCAGACCTGGACATAGCTCTCAAAGGCCAGTGGTTACCCCATTTTTATGGTCATAAAAATTAACTGAGCTTGTAATACAGATTCCTGGGCCACATCCTTACAAGACGATGATTCCGAGGGCTGGGTCTGGAATCTGAAATTTCATAGTAACTTTGGCAAAGTCGGGTGCAGGTGGTCTTGGGACTGTCTTTGGAGAAAGATGGTATGGCAGCACTTGTCACCGTCATCCACCTTTTTCCACTCTCATCTGCCTGCACCTAGAACTCCTTGAAGGCAAGCCACGCATCAGGTGTTTTTCCAGCGGTGTTTCCCCAGGGCCGGGCACAGTGCTCTGCCCACACGGAAGCCTCGACATACGTTTGTTAAGTGAATGAATGAGTCCCAGCAGAGCCAGTACCTTGAGGATATGGCAGGGACAGGAGAAGTCAGGGACCAGGGCAGTCAGTGCAGAGGTCGGTGGCCCGAAGAGCAGCAGTTCAGGGCCAGGAAACGTTGGAGATGCAAGGGTACATGGGAAGAGTTGTCAGCTAAAAGCTGGTCACCAAGCACAAGGTCAGAGGAGGCTCCTACTCTGTGGTGGTGGAGGGAGGGGGCTTAACAATGGCTCCTCAAGGCAGCGTCTCCTGCGCAAGGAAGGAGAATAGGACTGTTCGCGTAAGAGGGATCTGGAAACACTGGGCTATACCATTAGCATCAGACTAGGAAAGGGTGGCATGATATTAATTCCGGATTTTTGCTCTAGAAGGCAGCAGTTGCTGGTAATTCACCTGGAACAGTGTTTTTGAAACCACATGAACACACAAAAGTCATATTTCCAAGCCCCCCCCGCCCCCCAAATCACTGACTAAGGCTCTGGGTATACATAAAGGGGGCTTAAAGCCTTTGCAACAGAAGTTCTGAAACTTGATCATCATGTGTCCATGTATGAGGTCCCCCTTTCATTCTGGTTGTTACCCAATCGGCCATATCTATTTAAAGAATCACATTTGTTTTTTTAGTTCAAGAAACATATTTTGTATTATTATGTCTTTGCTTATCTCTTCACCTCCACCTCTGCCATCTCTTTGTCTATAACTTCTATTAGGTGGAGAGTGGGACTTCTGGGTCTAACTTCTATGTCTCTGAACTATTATTGTAGTATTTCCATTTCTTTTTTTAGTATAGTGTTCTGGACCAATTTCTGTGCACACTCTGCTACGAAGGTGCTGCTCTCGGGCGTGTCCTGTGTTACTCAGCATATCCATCAGGATTTTTATTTTAATGATTGTATTATTCATTTCTGAGGTCTCTAAACACTTGTCGTTACAACAGCTTTTTCCTGCTTTAGGAATGTAATATCATCTCTTAATTCTCTAGAATATTCCACGTGCGGTACTACATTTTAAAAGACTTTTATTGATTGATTTCAGAGAGAGACGGGTGTGGGGGAGGGGGGGAGAGAACATTGATTTGCCTTTCCACCCATTTATGCATTCATTGGTTGATTCTTGTATGCGCCCTGACTAGGGATGGAACCTGCAACCTTGGTGTATCGGGACGACACTCTAACCAACTGAGCTACCCAGCCAGGGTGAACAGTACTACTTTTAAAGTTTTCTTCTGTTTGTTTTATTTACAGATGTTGGTTTTTAGATTTGTTTAGTTTTCCTTTCATGATTTTGGTTTTTCTTAAGTATTTGGTGATTCTGGATTGTGTATTCATCTTTGTATTTGATGATCTTTGTTTCTTCTAAATAAGGGCCTGCAGACTGTGGTCCATGGGCTAAATCTGGCTGCTGCCTATTTTGAAAATAAAGTTTTCTTGAAATACAGATATGCTCATTCATTTCCGTATCACCTTTGGGCGCTTTTGCGCACACTGGCGGTGCTGAGTAGCCTATAAAGCCTAGGATTTTGATCATCAGGCTCCTTACAGATACGTTTGCCAACCCTGCTAGATTTAGCCATCACTTTATGGGAAATACAGCTCACAGAGGAACATGGTAATCATTTGGCTTATGGATACATCAACCAAAACAAAATGTGAGAAATTCTGTGAGACAAATGACTCAGTTTCTTTACAAATAAATGGCATATAAATGAAAAAGAAAAAAAGAAGAAACTCATGTGGATTAAAAGAATCCAATAGAAATATCAGCCACAAACAATATGTGATCCTTGCTTGGATCCTAATTTAAACATCAACCACAGAGCACATTTTTTAAATGGTGGGAGACAATTGAGCATAAAGCATTGTTTCCAATTTTCACTGATGTGAAACAAACCACCCTGCCCCTTAGTGGCGTAAAACCTCCGACCATGCTTCCATTTCACTGGTTCTGTGGGTCAGGGATCTGGACAGGGCACAGTGGCAATGTCCTCTCTGCTCTGTGACGTCTGAAGCCTCAGCTGGGAAGACTAGAAAGCCTGGGCTCAGTTGGCCCCCTCCCCTGGCCCCCTCCACGTGGTCCCTCGTGGGGCTGGATTCAGAGTGGGACCATCCTGAGAGGGAGCTCCTGAAGAGTGAACACAGCAAGAGGACCAGGCAGAATTTAGGAGACCTTCCTGACCTCCCCTTCAGAGTCAGGCAGTATCTTTTTAAAAAAGATATTTATCTTTATTGTTGAAAGTATTACAGATGTCCCCCCATTTCCCCCCCATTGACCCCCTCCACACCACTCTCGCCCCACCCAGGCCTTCACTGCACTATTGTCTATGTCCTTGGGCTATGCATATATACATATAAATTTTTTGGTTAATCTCTTCCTGCCCTCCTCCTCCCTTCCCTCTAATATCCATCAGTCTGTTCCATGCTTCCATGTCTCTGGATCTGTTTTGCTCATCAGTTTATTTTGTTCATTAGATTCCACATATAAGTAAGATCATGTGGTATTTGTCTTTCTCTGACTGGCTTATTTCACTTAGTATAATACTCTCCAGGTCCCTCCATACTGTCTCAAAGGATAAGAGATCTTTCTATTTTTACAACTGCATAATATTCCATTGTGTAAATGTACCACAGCTTTTTTATCCACTCATCTACTGATGGGCACTTGGGCTGTTTCCAGATCTTAGCAATTGTACATAGAACTGCTATGAACATAGGGGTGCATATATTCTTTCTGATTGGTGTTTCAGGTTTCCTAGGATATAGTCCTAGAAATGGGATCACTGGGCCAGGCAGTGTCTTTACTCTCACATTCTACTGTACAATGAGTGTCTAAGGCTGTCCTGGACTCAAAAGGAAGGGATTGAGACGTCACCACTTGATGGGGATGTGGCAAGCTCACCTTGCAGAAGATGGAAGATACTGCTGCAACCATTTCTGAAGGAAATACAATGTGTTGCAACTGGCTATTGAATGATGTTAATGAGTTATTGTCATTTTCTTTGGGTGTGGTAATATTTTAATGGATTAAAAAAATCCTTTATGTATTAGAGAGTCATACTAAGTATTTGAGTGAAATGATATGATATTTGGGGTTCTCTTTAAAATACTCCAGAACAAAATTAAAGGTAGTGGGAATGGTAGCATAGATAAAACAAGAACGTCAGAATGCTGGTAGTTGTTAAAGATGGTCAAGGAGTACTGGTTGTTAGTAATATTTTCTTTAATTTGTATATTTTGATACTTTCCTATGTGAGAAAAAAAATGAAAAAAAATCTGCTTTTGCCTGTTTATAGATGTACTTTCTACCTCTGGTGGTTGTGGATGAGTCAGAGGCTGGGTGCTGGGTAGGGAACCCATGTCATTGGTCCTCTAGGGTTAAGGCTCCCTGTTCCTTCTGGGTGTTGCCAGCTCCCTGAGGTGTTTTCCTGCCTCTCCCACCTAAGTGCTTTCTCTCCCTATTCTAGCCTGAGGCAAACAACACTGCCAGCCTATTTCTTGGCACTATTTGGTGGAGAGGATGGACCTATTGGTTTGACGACCAGGATTGGGTTATTATGATCTCCCCACGGCTGCCCCACAGCTCCCCCCCTCCCTGTACCTGTGCCCTGGGTGTGTGGAGCTGCATGCACGCCAGTCTCCAGTGAATGTGGGTTTGCATGAGCTTTGCTTTGGCAGTTTAGTCTTCTGTGCTTTCTCTATTTCAGGGAATACTTAAAATTTCTAATCTGATAATGGCATGCTTTTTATAGCATTATTATGTATTTGACTATACCTCCCTCCCCAACCCACTTTTCTGTCATGTTTAGAGATGTTGGTTGGAATGGAATAATATTCATCAGCACTCAGTTGGCCATTTTGACTCAATACCTTAAGCTTTTTCAATGTATTACAACTAAACAATAGATGTACAATTTTGCATCTTGTGGGTTTTGAAAACCTATGTTAGAATGTAAGTATTTTCCATTTTATTGAAAACTACTTGTAATAATAATTACTCATGGTTATATAATACCATACCATAACCTAGATGTACACTATAACTTATAATTTCTGAACATTTACATTTAGAGCATTTTCAACTTTTTGATTAACTATATTGACTGGGATAAATCTCTCTTTCACTGTTTAGTCTGCATGTTAATTTTATTTTCTTAGGATAGCTTCTAAAGCATGGAATTACAATGAAAGAACATGATCTTTAAAATGACTACTGATATATATTGTTAAATTTATTTTCAAAGACTTTCCATCCTCTTATGTTTTCCTCCCCATGCTCAGCAATGTAGGAGTATCCATTTCACCTGTTGTCGATTATTAGAATTGTTTTAACCTTTACTAACTTGGTACGTTCATTAAAAGATATCTCATTCTCTTATGCTCTCCTGTTATTTTTCCAAATAAACTTTAGAACAATTTAATTTTACTAAAGAGAGAGAGGTAAAAAGAGAGAGTGAGAGAGCAAGAGAGTGAGAGAAGAAGAAGAAGAAGAAGAAGAAGAAGAAGAAGAAGGAGGAGGAGGAGGAGGAGGAGGAGGAGGAGGAGGAGGAGGAGGAGGAGGAGGAGGAGAAGGAGAAGAAGAAGGAGAAGAAGAAGGAGAAGAAGAAAAGAAGATTAAAGAATTCCCATCAGGATTTTTATTGGGTTAAAAAGATCCTATGGTGTTTAAAAATTACATACATCTTACATGAGTACACAATTATTTAAGAAATCAAACAAATTAGAAATATATAAAAGGGTAAAGATTTTAAATATCCCTTTATCCCAATTCTTTCTTCTCTCAATGGCTCTTCCCTCTCCAGAGATAAAGTTTTTAGTGCATATCTTAGGCTTGAAAAATCCTTATGGTTTATATTTTTATTGGAGACATACATACTTTTTGCTGGATTGATTTTCTTTTTCTTTTTTCTATTCTTGCTCTGGAAATTACAACGCTATCTCTATTTCTCTAATAGTTCTTAAAAATTCTTACACATATTATTTGCTCAATGTCTAGAGTTAAACCATAGATGTATCTTTCCCCCAAAATAAGACAGAAGTCTTAGGAAGTTTTTCTTCTCCCTTCTTTCCATTTTTTACTATAAGGAAATCATCTGAGGTTTTAATTCTAGATTTTCATTAATTTTTTTACATTGTATGTCATAATTCTTTAGACTTAATTACCCATCTTTCTATACAAGCCTTTTTGTGCCCCACTTCTTTAAAAAAATTTTTTTAAAATTGATTTTTAGAGAGAGAGAGGGAGGGAGAGGGAGAGAAAGACAGAAACATCAATGAGAGAGAACATCACTGGGCCGCCTCCTGCATGCCCCCCCACTGGGGATCGGCCCACAACCTGGGCATGTGCCCTGACTGGGAATCAAACCAGTGACCTCTTGGTGCATGGGTCGACGCTCAGCCACTGAGCCACACTGGCTGGGCTGTGCCCCACTTCTTTTATCTTCCTTACAAAAAGTTTTATTTTTCTGAAATGTGTTTGCAAATAGTTCTTTTAGAAAGGAGCTGAGTATGATAAACTTTATGAGTTCTTTCATGTTCAAGAAAGTATTTTGCCTTCCCATTTGAATGCTGGCTGAAAGGGCATATAATTTTAGATTAAAATTTTTTTGTCTGAGAATTTTGAAGATTTGTTCTATTAGTGCTGTTGATAAGAAGGCCATTGCCAACCAAATTTCTTGGTTCGTTCTTCCTTTCTTCCTTCCTTTCTCCCTCCCTCCCTCCCTCCCCCCACCCCTTCTTTCTTGTGACTTTTCCCTGTCTATAATATTTTAAGCTTTATTCTCATGGTGCAATGAATGACTCTGACAGTGTTTTATTTATCTCCACCCTAATCCAAGCCCTGAGGCAAACACTGTATATTTTCTAGAAATAACAGTAAACAAGGTAGACATAGTCTCTGCCTGCATGGAGGTTACATTTGAGGATAGGGACTGAGAGAAATAAGACTACTATGAGCAAATGAATAAAGTAATCAATGTGCAAAGAAGGAAGGGAATATTTTGCTGTAATGGTGAACAATAGATTGGGTATACAATTCCTTAAGATGAGGTAACATTTAGGAATATAGAGAATTTAAAAAAAATTGATTGAGCCCTGGCCAGTTTGGCTCAGTGGTTAGAGCATTGGCCTGCAGACTGAAGGGTCATGGGTTCATTTCCAGTCAAGGGCATGTACCTGGGTTGCAGGTTTGATCCCAAGCCTTGTCGAACATGTGCAGGAGGCAACCAATCAATGTATCTTTCTCACATCAACATTTCTCTCTCTCTCCCCTCCCTCCCTCCCTTCCACTCTCTCTAAAAATCAATGGAAAAAATATCCTTGGGTGAGGATTAGCAACAATAACAACAACAAAATTGTGTTTGATGGGCCTTTGTTATTTGAAGACTTGTGATTGTTATAAGCTCTGGGAATTTTCATTTTTTGTGTAAAATATTTCCAGTTTCACTGTGATATGTCTTTATCCTGTTAAGAGCTTATTGGTAGTCCTTCTGTGACTTCAGTTGACTATGTAATAGACCTTTTTACTGTATTCTCTATGTCTTGTCTTCTTTCTCTTTTCAACCTGTTATTTCTCCATGCTGCATTCTGGACATCTTCTTTTTATATAGCTTGTGGTTCACTAATTCTTTGCTCCTTTGTCTAATCTACTGGAAAACCTATCTTGAGTTAAAAACCTGAATTCTTAATATTGGCCATTGGTTTCTCAGTCCTATAGTTTCTATTTGATCATTTTTCAAATCTACAATGTCACTTTTATAGTTTACAGATCCTTACCACATTTTTATTTTATATTTATTTATTTTTTTAGCATTATAAAATTTATATTTATTTATTTATTTATTCATTTATTGATTGATTGATTTTAGTTTTATTAATTTATTTTTGTTACAGATGCTTCTCCTTTTTTCCCCATTGACACCCTCCTCCCCATCCCTCCCACCCCGTCCCCAGCTTTGTTGTCCATGTCCATCAGTTATGCGTACATGCATATAAATTCTGTGGTTTATCTCTTCCCACCTCCCCCACACCCTCTTCTGAGGGTTGTCAGTCTGTACCCTACTTCCACGTTTCTGGGTCTACCCTGTTCCTCAGACTGTTATGTTCATTATATTCCACAAATAAGTGAGATCATGTGATATTTGTCTTTCTCTGCTTGGCTTGTTTTGCTTAGGCTAATACTCTCCAGGTCCCTCCATGTAGTCTCAAAGGACAAGAGATCTTTCTTTCTTACAGCCCCATAGTACTCCATTGTGTATATGTACCACAGCTTTTTTATCCACTTGTCCACTGATGGACACTTGGACGGTTTCCAGATCTTAGCTATTGTAAACAGTGCTGCTATGAACATGGGGGTACATATATTCTTTCTGATTGGTATTTCAGGCTTCTTAGGGTATATTCCTAGAAGTGGGATCACTGGGTCAAATGGCAATTCAATTTTTAATTTTTTGAGGTAACACCATAGTGTTTTCCATAGTGGCTGCACCAGTCTGCATTCCCACCAGCAGTGTACTAGAGTCCCCTTTTCTCCACACCCTCAACAACACTTGTTGTTTGATGATTTGTTAATGGTGGCCATTCTGACAGGTGTGAGGTGATACCTCATTGTTGTTTTAATTTGCATCTCTCTTATGATTAGTGATGTTGAGCATTTCTTCATATGTCTCTTAGCCATTTGTATGTCCTGTTTGGAGAGGTGTCTATCTAGTTCCTCTGCCCATTTTTTAATTGGGTTCTTTGTCTTCCTTTTGTTGGTTTGTATGAGCACTCTATATATTTTGGAGATTAACCTGTTATCTGATGTATCATTGGCAATTATGCTCTCCCATACAGTGGGTTGCCTTTCCGTTTTGATGGTTGTTTGTTTTGCTGTGCAGAAGCTTTTGAGTTTGATGTAGTCCCATGTGTTCATTTTTTCCTTTTTTTCTGTTGCCTTAGATGATGTATCAGTGAAAATTCTTCTGCGTATGATGTCTGAAATTTTGTTGCCTACGTTTTCTTCTAGGATTTTTATGGATTCACGAGTCACATTTAAGTCTTTTATCCACTTTGAGTTTATTCTTGTGTATGGTGTAAGTTGATGGTCTAGTTTCATTTTTTTGCATGTAGCTGTCCAATTTTCCCAACACCATTTATTAAAGAGGCTGTCTTTACTCCATTGTATGCTCTTGCCACCTTTGTCAAATATTAATTGAGCATAATGTCTTGGGTCAGTTTCTGGATTCTCTGTTCTGTTCCACTGGTCTATATGCCTGTTCTTGTGCCAGTACCAGACTGTTTTGATTACAGTAGCTTTGTAGTATAACCTGATATCCGGTATTGTGATCCCACCTACTTTGTCCTTCTTTTTCAAGATTGCTGTGGCTATTTGGGGTCTTTTTTGGTTCCATATGAACTTTGAAGTATTTGTTCTAGTTCTGTGAAACATGTCACTGGTACTTTGATGGAGATTGCATTGAATCTATAGATTGCTTTGGGTAATATGGACATTTTAATGATGTTAATTCGTCCAATTCATGAACAAGGTATGTGCTTCCACTTTTTTATATCTTCCTCTATTTCTTTTTTCAATGTCCTGTAGTTTTCTTCAAATAGGTCCTCCTTGCCACATTTTTAAAGATTATCTGTTATCGCTTTGAAAACAGTAAGCATAGTTGTTTTATAGTCTGTGTCATATTTTGTTCAAATCTGAAGTATCTCTGGGTTTGTTTCTGTTGTATGTTATTTCTGCTGGTTCTTACTCATGGTGTTTTGTCATTTTCTTGTGCCTAGTTGTTCTTGATTGTGTCCTAAACATCTTATTTTTAAAACTTAAGGAAATAATTTGAGACTTAAGATAATCTTACCTTTGTCATGGGACAAGTTTTGTTTGTTTCTGCATCATATGAGTAGATTAACAATCTGGAATCTACTTAATCCGAGTATGCACTGAGTCAAATTTTTGAGCCTCCAAATGACATACCCTGGGCTGCAGTCTGTGTGGGGAATGATTTACTTCCACTTTACCCTTACCACCAGGTTGCTTTTTTTCAGCATCCCGACTAAGAGTATGTGGTGAAGAACCTATTTTATTGAACCCATTCTTTAATTTAATTTTTTACTTCTCATCTCTGAGAGGCTGTCAGTAGCAAAGTCACCTTCTCAGCCTTTCTTCCTGATTGGAAAATGTTCCCTCCACAAAAGTAGTGTGAGTGCCAGGCTCACGCCTCTGGCTCTTGTCTTCCGGATCGTGGTCCTTGAAGTAGAAGTCTCTCTCTCTCTGGTAAACTGAAACATGCTTTTCTTTGCTGAATAAAAGTATGAAACCTCCCTGTGTAAACGCTCTACAAAATGAGAACTCCCCCTGCACCTTAAACAAGGATTTCCAAACCTGGCTGATTAAGAGGAATCACTTGAAGAGATTTTAAAATCACCCAACCCTGGGATATGTCAACCTTGGTAGGTGAAGATTGTTTTAGGATCTGTGACCATGAATGATTTTAAGGTAATTTCCAGATCTCCAATGTTTGTAGGGACTTTTCCCTAAGAAACCGCCTGTGCTTACGCACCCCCCCCCCCCAAGGAGCCCTTTAACTACCTGGGAGACACTGAAACCAAATCTAACCAGTCAGAGTATGTAGTGCTCCTGCCTTTAGTGGCTTCAGAATATCCACGTAACTGAATAAGGGACATTCAGACTCCTTCCTGGGAATTTGTTTCAAGGACCATCAGAAAAGTGTCCCTTCCATTGTGGTTGCTGATGTGGGGGAGGTGAATCTGGCGCTGCTGGTGGCCATCTTGCCTTCTCTGTAGAAAGCCTGTGTAAGAGGTAAGTAAAGGAAGAGAGAGAAACAGGTTTCTGACAAGATGATGAAGCTTTGAATCTTGTGCTGGTACCTGTTGTACCAGTACGGCCTATTTTATCTTTATAATTAAGTGACCCAATACATCCTATTTTATCTGCTTTAGCTAGTTTGAGTTGAGTTTGTATCACTGGCAAGTAATAAATAGTCTTTGTCTCCATTCTAAAGAGGCTGGTGTGATGAAGAGGTTATCAAGACAAGAACTTAGGCCCAGGGGAAGAAGGCAGATATTTAAGTTGTGTGATAACTGGGGCATCTGGTCTGGTAGAACCAGAAGCACAGTACTGGACCCTGAGCCTATAAAATACAGTCAGCATACAGACCAACCATCTCTGTCCTGTACTCATTAAGCCATTACTAAGTGATCACAGCATTCTTTTCTCATGTAGTCAAGACAAGCCATTGCAACCTTATTCTTATTAACATAGAGCTCTAGGCAGGCACTATCATTGATTTGAATTTGTGTGTGTTTCCCCCCTTGAACTTAATGTCTGAAGACTGAGATGCATTTGTTTAGGAACTAGGGTTGAGCTTGGAGGTTAACCCAATTGTATGTGGGATTTCATCCTTGTGGATACTTTCAGAATATTGCCTAGTCAATATAGTATTACTAAAAATACTATGAATATGAATAATGGTAAATTATTGAGCTTTCTTTTTATACATTTTAAATATCCTACATGTAACTGTAAATTTGATTCCTGAATCCATAGCCTTCCACTGGTATTTTTGTTTCTGTTAGTTGTTCCAGAGTAATGATATTTTCTATTGTCTCTGAGCATCGTCAAGCACTGCTGTTTTGGGAGTTGTCTCTCTGTCATTTATAGAGAAAACTCAAGAGAGCTTGAAGCTAGCCCATAGTGTATCACTTGGCAGGTACACAGTCTCCTCCTGTAGTGGCACACTGCTTCCTTTTGCTAACCACCTTAATTTCCTGCTCTTATCAATCTCAGAACAATGATAATAGTCTATTATGTGGATTTTCGTTTAACCTTTTATGTTTAAGTTCAACCATTTCCTCATAACCAAGCAAGCAGATGTCCCACTCAAGTGATTCAAGTGCAATTGCTAAGAGAATCTATAACAAAAAGTTCCATGGGCTGTAACAATCAGTACAGCCAAATATCGTTTAAATCTCTGCCTATTTCCCATCCTTCTTACAATCCATTACATATTATACAAGGAATGTCAACTGTGTTATGTTGTAGAAAGAGTGGCTATTTTGTCTCAGGATTTTAACTGGCCCATAGATTAAATTTACAATGTCTTAGGAAAAAGATAAAAACCACCCAATGCTTTTAAAAATGATGATATATCAGAAAGATCACCATAAAATATCTAATAATAGGGTGGAAAGTGCATTCACCTTGGCTAATTTTAGTCATTACTATTATTTATCATCAACCTCAGTTCTAATTGCTAACATTTATTTAACATTTACTTGTGCCAGACACTCTACCAAGTGCTTAGCTTGCTTTATTTCATTTAAACCTAGCATAAGTAGTATGAGTTTTTATTCTCCCTATTTTACAAATGAGGTACTTGAGATGTGCAGAGATTGGGTAACTTACCCAGTATTATAACAATTAATTAATTAATGTAAAGCTAGCATTTGATTTAAATGAGTAGAGCCTGTTTTAATGACATATAACATAAAGACTTGCCTATTTATTCGTTAGAATCAGATACAAATAATAGAAAAATTAAAACTGACAGCGAGTTAGTTTAGCCCTTTCCCCGTGTTTAAGCAGTCTGGAGAGAGTCAGTCCAGAGCTGGTATGACACTCCATGGTGCTAGGGACTCAGGTTTCAATTATATTTTGTATCTAATAATATTTATATCGTTTAAAAAAATCAACTCAGAAGAACTCCATTAAAATGTTGTTTACATTCAGACATTTCACAAAACAAATTAGAGCCCCAAATCTAACATAATAACATAAAGCAAAAGTTTGACATTATAATTTATCTACAACACAGGGGTTGGTCCTGCTTTTAATAGTAACATGAGAAACGGGTTATGCTACCGAGGAATATTCTAACAGGCATGCTTTTATGCTCTCTTGGTAATTATTTTCCTGTTTACCCATTGACTAGAAGCCATGAGAGGACAGATTTCCTAGCTGCTTACTCTCTCCTCTATGCTGTGCCAAAATCTGAGCTGGAATGTGTATAACCGTGAAAACTTATTCATTCAGTAAAAAATTCTAGGTACATTGCTGGGCATTTCATTAGTAACACCAATACTAGCATAATTCTACACTCTTGTTACTTGTCAGAGGTTTTACATGCCTGCCATCTGCTTTGATCCTCGTCTCTGGGAATATAAATTTACATAATTACAGAAGTCCTGGAGGAATGACCTGATGTTTTTTTCATTTGACAAAGTATTAGGCTCTCGCTTTTTTCTAGGCACTGGTTAGATATGCAGAGAGGAGATTTAAAAAATAACACCTATTTTCACTGCCTGGGTCCAGAACCAACTCAGATAAAATAAAGGAGTAGGGCAAATGAAGATGAAAATATCATCTTTAATACTGATAAAGGCTGTTTAGGACATGGCATAGGTGTGAGGCAGTGGTGTTCTTCCTAGTACTGGACCCTCAAGTTCGGCAGGCTTCACATTCAGTCTCAGGCAATGCTAGTGACCACAGGTGGTCAGCACAGGGCCTGTCCCTATAAAACCTGTGTGATGAAGGAACCAGCTGGTGGACTGGACTGAGACAGACTGGCTCTCCCTCCTGAAGGAAGGCTGAAGTTACCCAGGGGTGTGCCTCTCCATGAAGGGACATCAGGAGTGAGCAATACAGTCCCCCATCTGTCTCTGACCCCACAAAGATCAACCTAGAATCACAGGGGAAATTCCCCATGATTTACCGAGGAACTGTTTCCTGTCTCTCCAGCGTTTCCTTTCATTGTCCTCCGGCTCCTCTGATGGAGGCAGAGGCTTCTAGAGGATGGACGCCTCTCAACAGCCTTTATCAGTAATAAAGATCTTTTCACCTTCATTTGCGCTACTCCTTTATTTTATCTGAGTTGGTTCTGGACTCAGGCAGTGCAAGTAGGTGTTATTGATTAAATCTCCTTTCTGCATATCTAACCAGAGCCTAGAAAAAAGTGAGAGTTTAATCTTCTCTTTTGCCTTCAGGTACATCAGCCTCAGGTACAACAGAGGCTGTTTCTGTTGGTGAGCTGACCCCTTCTACCTTTCTTCTCCACAACCACCTCTTAGTGGGAGGTGACTGCGTGACATCTTGGTTTTGGATACTGAGTAGGTGGAAGTTCCCGGAGAGAGTGCCATTCCCAATCTAAAGGGCAGAGCCTTCCTAAAAGAGAAAGTTTTCCTGGCCCTTTGTTCTTCTTTTCTCTTCCTGCCTGGAATGTAACGTGGGGCCCAGAGGAGCAGTAGCTATCTTGCCATGAGAAAGCAACTCATTCAAGGATGGAAACGGGACTCTTGCTAAGAATGTGGAGCAGAGCTGGAAAGCACTTGGATCCCTCATGACATTGCAGAGTGTCTTGATGGGCTCAGGACTAGTTATCTCAAAGATTCCCAAATGATGTGACCCTTGTTGTGTGCTATGGTCTGAATGTTTGTGTACCCCAAACTCATAAGTTAAAATCCTATTCCCCAAGGGGATAGTATTAGGAGGTGGGGCTTTGGGGAGGTGATTAGATTATGAAGGTGGAGCTCCCATGGATGGAATTAGTGCCCTTATGAAAGAGTCCATTGAAAGCGCCCTTGTCCCTTTCCCCCCATGTGAGGACACAGTGAAAAGACAGCTATGAGCTAGGAAGCTTACCTTCACCAGACACTGAATCTTGAACTTCCCAGCCTCCAGAATTGTAAGAAATAAATTTCTTTTGTTTATAAACTGCTCAATCTATGGTATTTTTTTTTTTTATTGCAGCCCAAATGGACTAAAACACTATATAGCAGAACCTAGGAATAATGAATTTTGATTATTTGGAGCTATAATTAATTTTTAAAATATTCTTTGGAGATAAATATTTGACTTGACATGTTCTGACATCTAAGGCAAATTAATGGCTTTGGACTTAAATATTCTTTAGCTTTTCTTTTTGAAGCATATATTAATACAGCTTTTTAAAAATATTTTTTATTTTTCAATTATAGTTGACATACAATATTATATTAGTTTCAGGTGAACAACAGTGATTAGACATTTATATAACTTACAAAGTGATCACCCCAATCAATCTAGTACCCATCTGACACCATACATAGTTATTACACTATTATTGACTATATTCCTTATGTTGTACTTTACATCCTCATGACTATTTGGTAACTACTGACTTGTAGTTATAAATCCCTTCACGTTTTTCACCCATTCCCCCAACATTACCCCTCTGGCAATCATCAAAATGTTCTCTGTATCTATGAGTCTGTTTCTGTTCTGCTTGTTTGTTTATTTATTTTTTTTTTTACATTCCACATATAAGTGAAATCATATGGCATTTGCCTTTCTGTTTGTGATTTATTTCACTCAGCACAATACCCTCTAGGTCCATCCATGTTGTTGCAGATGGCAAGATTTTATTCTTTTATATGGCTAAGTCATATTCTATTATATATATATGTCACTTCTTCTTTATCCATTCATCTATTGATGGACACTTACTTAGGTTGCTTCCATATCTTGGCTATTGTAAATAATGCTGTAATGAACATATAGATATATATCTTTTTGATTTAGTGTTTTGGGTTTCTTTGGATAAATACCCAAAAGTGTAATTGCTGCGTCCTTCCTTGTCTCTTGTTATAGCCTTTTTTTTTTTTAAGTCTGTTTTGTCTGGTATAAGTATTGCTACACCAGCTTTTTTTTTCCCATTTCCATTTTCATGAACTATCTTTTGCCATCCCTTTGCTTTCAGTCTGTATGTGTCTTTCTATCTGAGCTGAGTCTCTTGTAAACAGCATATGTAAGGGTCTTATTTTCTTATCCATTCTGCCACCCTATGTCTTTTGATTGCAGCATTTAATTCATTCACCTTTTTTCAGGGAAAACCTGTCATTTTATTGTAATTCATTTACATTTAAAATAATTGTTGATATGTATTTATTGCCACTTTATTATTCATATTTAAAATTTTTTCTTCTTTTTCTTAAAGAAGACCTCTAACATTTCTTGTAATATTGGTTTGATGGTGAACTCCTTTAGCTTTTTCTTGTCTGGGAAGCTCTTTATCTGTTCTTCAAGTCTAAATGATACCTTTGCTGGGTAGAGTAATATTGATTGTAGGTCCTTGCTTTTCATCACTTTGAATATTTCTTGCCACTCCCTTCTGGCCTGCAAAGTTTCTTTTGAGAAATTAGCTGACAGTCCTATGGGAGCTCCCTTGTATGTAACTAACTGCTTTTCTCTTGCTGTTTTTAAGATTCTCTCTTTGTCTTTAAGCTTTTGCACTTTAATTATGATGTGTCTTGGTGTGGGCCTCTTTGGATTCATCTTGTTTGGTACTTTCTGTGCTTTCTGGACTTGTATGTCTATTTCCTTCGCCAAGTAAGGGAAGTTTTCTGTCATTTTTTTCAAATAGGTTTTCAATTTCTTGTTTTCTCTCTTCTCCTTCTGGCACCCCCATGATGCAAATGTTGGTATGATTGAAGTTGTCCCAGAGGCTCCTTACACTATCCTCATTTTTTTAAATTCTTTTTTTCTTTTTGCTGTTATGATTGGGTGTTTTTTTGCTTCTATATATTCCAAATCAATTGTTTGTGTCTTGATTTTTCCTACTCTACCATTGATTCCCTGTAAATTATTCTTTATTTCAGTTAGTACGTCCTTCATTTCTGACTGGTCCTTTTTTATGCTCATGATGTCCTCATTAAATTCCTTGGGCATCCTTAAAACCAGTGTTTTGAACTCTGCATCTGTTAGATTGCTTATCTTCATCTTGTTTAGTTTTTTTCATGGAGTTCTGTTCTGTTCTTTCATTTGGGACATGTTTCTTTTTATCCTCATTTTGGCTGCCTCCTTGTGTTTGTTTCTATGTATTAGGTAGAGCTGTTGTGTCTTCTAGGGTTGGTAGGGCAGCCTATTGTAGTAGGTGTCCTGTAGAGTCTGGTGGCACAACCTCCCTGATCACCCCAGCTGGGCACTCGAGGTATACCCTCCCATGTGGGAGAAAGCTGCCCCTCCATCTCTTGCCCTGGTGCCAAACAATTCAGTTCATATGTTTCTGGTGCCTTTCAAGCTGCCTCCTGCATGCTGGAGCCCAGAGGGAGTGAGTCTGCATAACTGCCTGGGACTCTAGAAGTCTCAGCTTCCCTCAGCCTCAATTTCTGCTGGATTTTACAGCTAAAAGTTATGGGGACTTTTCTTCCTGTCACTGGAACCCTGAACTGGAGGGCCTGGTGTGGGACTGGGATCCCCTGATCCTTGGGAAGACCTTCACAGATGAGGTATCCCTCCTGATTTTTATCCACCACACATGGGTGTGGGACCAGCCCTTTCTCACCTCCATCCATCCTACCAGTCTTGATGTGGCTTCTTTAATATTCCTTATTGTAGAACTTCCATTTAGCTCGATTTCAGGCAGTTATGCATGATGGTTGTTCTGTAGTTTAGTTGTAATTTTGATGTGGTTGTGGTAGGAAGCGATATCGCATTTACCTATGCCGCCATCTTGACTGGAAGTTAGTCATTATTTCTTTAAATATGTTCTTAATACATTTCACTCTCTCTGCAACTTCTGGTACCTTTATGATGCTTGATGTTGTCCCAGAGGTCACTTAAACTATTTTTATTTTTTTAAATTCTTTTCTCTTTTTGCTGTTCTGATTGTTTTCTGCTACTTTGTCTTAAGAATCACTAATATGATTCTCTGCTTTATATAATCTAATATTGATTCCTTCTAGTGTATTCTTCATTTCAGTTATTGTATTATTCATTTCTGACATTATATTTTAAGGTTTCTATGTCCTTTTTTATGCTGTTGAAGTTCTCACTAAGTTCCTTAAGCATCCTTATAACTATTGTTTTGAACTCTGTAGTTTGTTTGCTTTCATTTCATTTCGTTCTTTTTTGTTTTTGGAGATTTTTCCTGTTCTTTAATTTGGGATGTTTATATTTCTCTCCCCATTTTAGCTGCCTCTCTGTGCTTGTTTCTATGTATTGGGTAGAACTGCTATGTCTCTGGTCTTAGTAGGGTGGTCTTATGTAGTAGATGTCTGGTAGGGCCTAGTGGTGCAGCCTCCCCAGTCACCAGTAAGGGATTGACCACCAGGCTGATTGACTAGAAGGACTGGTTGTGACTACAGAGAAAGTGCTTCTGTGCAGGGGTCAATTCCACAGAGCAGAACTTGCTTCAGTCAGGCTCTGGTGTCTTCTGCTCTTTGAGTGTGTCACTAGTGGAGGTAGTTGGGTGGTACTCTAGTGTGATCTGAAGCTGGCCACAGTGTACGCTGGTTCTGGGGCTTCCTGGGAGGTACAGTTCAAGGTAAGCCACTGCCTGTGCTTTGCCAAAGGACGCTGGCATGAGCTACAAAGCAATCTGCAGATGCCTGCTTCTTGTGCTGGGTTTGGAGATGCCTGGGAGAGGCCAAGTTGTGAATTGAGTCTGGCTGATGCTAGTTCTGGGCCTGAGCCACTTAGCAAGAGGTACAGGGCACACCAATGGTATATGCTGCTTGTTTGGGGTTTGGAACCTTTGAGAGATTTTAGGAAAGTCCATAGCATGAGCTAAGGCAGACTGTTTGTATGGAAAAATCACTGGAAGTGGCTTGGGTGGGCCCAATATGGGGGGATGTGTGTCTCAGGGAATCACCAGGGCTGGGTGAACAGTGTTAGCCAGGTTAATGTAGACTCAGATATGGCCCTGGCCTGTGCCTTCAGGGGAGAGCTCAGCAAAGGAACAATGGTTTCTGCTAGCACTTCTATTTGGGAGAAAACTGCCCCTCAGCGCTTGCCGCAAAGCCAGAGAATTCGGTTTCTCCCTATATGTCCCTGGTGCCTTTCAAGCTGCTGTCCCAGTGCTGGAGCTTAGAGTGAGTGAGTCCATCAGTGAGTAAGTTTGTAGGCCCTTTAAGAAGAACACCTGGAACTTGAGGAGCATTCTGTCTCAGTCACAATCTCCACTGGTTTTCACATAGGGACTTCTCTTTCCAGCACTGAAACTCTGGGCTGAAAGGCCTGGTGTAGGGCTGGGACCCCTCACTCCTCCAGGGAAACCTCAGAAGTTGAGATGTCCCTTCCAATTTTAACCGCCACACATGGGTGTGGGACCAGCCTGTTCTGGGTCTCCACCCCTCCTACCAGTTTCTATGTGGCTTCTTCCATATATCCTTACTAATAGGACTTCTGTTCAGCTAGATTCCAGGTGGTTCTCAATGATGCTTGTTCTGTAGTTTAGTTTGTAATTTTGATGTGGTCATGGGAGGATACCAGTATTGCGTTTACCTGCTCTGCCATCTTGACAGGAGCCTGTATTAATACAGCTTAAAAGGTAAGTGTAAGTGGGACAGTGCAGAGGCTGGAAGACTGAGAACAATAGGAAGAAAGGACTTTTATATCCAGCACTTCACTATTCCTAATGTCCAACCTAGAAGGAAATTTGGGTGTTTCTAATCCAAAGGGTCTCAGACTATGTTACCAGGGCTTCCCAGGGGGTGTTTCCAGAACTGCCTTGAGGGGATGTAGGGAAGCTGAGTCATGGGCTCCAGCCTCCACCCTGGTTTGACTAGAACACTTCCACATTTATCTGTGGTTTCCACTGGGATTCCTTGTAACAATTAATTCATGTTGTCAACTGAAGTTTAAAATAACTTGTCCAGTCAAAATTAAGTTTAAAAACTACTTACCTTTTTCAACATCCTTATTTCATAAATAAGGAAGCTGACACGCAGCAAAGTTCAAATGACTTGATCAAGTGGCAGATTACAACTGAGTTCCCCAATACCCTCCCTTCCTGTTCCTAGTACGCTGTTATTCCTGAATTAATGCTCAATTTCCACAGATTATGAAAGAGGGAATTTCCTCTAAATGTTCAACTCTGCAAGAGTTGATTTCTCTGGAATAGTTCCCCACCTAGGAATCTCACAATGGGAATGCCACAGGGCTATAAACCCCAGTCACAGCGGACATAATACAACTGAAATTTCCAGAGTTATGTGGACATCAGGTTTGGTTTGTTCAGAGCTCTCATTCTGTAAGCTCTGCTCTCTTCCATGGGCCAACTCAGTCTGGTTCCCCACATCATAACTGTTTAAGGGGACAAGCGCGAGGATCCTGAAATCCTGAAAGAATTCTGATCTTTGCTCTGACTGGCCCGTCTATGAACCAACAACTGTAGCAAGCTGTCTGTTTCTAAGGACAACTGTCTTGTGTGTTGATGTCTGCCTAACGTTCAGTTTATCACATTTGTGCTATTCACACGTTTAGAAGTGCCTCTTTAACTTAATTATCTTACACGATCTAGTGGTAAATTTCCTTACTTCCTCCATTCCTCCTTTTTGGGTGAATCATTACTGAGGTGATTTCTCTTTAGTACCTCATGATTCTGTGGCTCCGTATTACATCCTGTTAGCGCTGGCTTCACTTTTGACATTGTCCAACCTGAAAATCTGGGTGGAATTGCTCAGGTTTTGCAGCTTTCCCCATCAAAGTGATCTGGAGAGTAGTCTAGTTATCTTTTCTAATTGATGGGGTTGAGTTTATATTCCTTCGGCAACATTTCTTCAGCATCCTCTCTGTGGAGATGACTGTGGCATGTGAGGCTGGGGTCTAGGGAAATATGCCAAGTACCATGGTGAGCCAAGGTTACTCAGAGAAACTAATGTCACCAGACCTTTCTAGCTGTAAAACCTGCTTTGGCAGTCCCTCTACTTCCCCAGACGGGAGTGGGGAATTGGGACTGGGGCCATGGGATATGTCCCAGACTGAACTTTTAGAACTTCTCTGCGTTTTCTATTTTGTCTGCATTAGCAGCAAATCCCTTAAATCAAAATGACCTGTGTCGTTCCTAAGGATAATAAAAAAGGATAAAGCTGGCTTGAGGGAAAGAAGCCTTAAAGCATGAATAGGGGTTGATGGGGGAGCAGGAAAAGGGATGAGAGTGAGGCCCCATCAAAGGATTTAGGAACGGAAGGCCTGGATTCTTGAAAGAGTTCTTACTCTCAAGGGTATATAATGGGAGGATAAGGGAGACAGTAGGGGACTCTGGGAATTTTGAAGAATACCTCAGTCAAAACACTACCCAGTTGTAATTTCATTTGCAGAAGGTTTAACTAAACAAGTAAATCAAATGAAGGAAAATGACACACGAGCAATAAGGTTTATGGCAGTGTGTATATAACTGTACATAGTGTTGTATTTACTGTAATAGCAAAAGGTGAAAAGCATTTTGACTGCCCAAGGACAGAAAAACAATAAAATAAGCCAGGGTATCAATACAATGAAATATGTATCCACGGAAAGAAACACATATGGTGGCTCTAGAACTGTGTTGGCCAACACTGGGGTCACGAGCACAAGTGGCTGTTTAAATTTGCATTGGCGTGATTTAACATTTAATAAATACACAATTCAGTTCCTCAGATATAGTGGCCCTACTTCAAGTGCTCAAGAGCCACACGTGGCCAATGCCAATCGCCCAAACACAGATATAGAACATTTTCATCATCACTAAAAGATCTATTGGACAGCACTGCTCTAGAAAGCTAGGAAAATGTTAACATGTGATTGTTCAAACAAAACAAAAGTAGCACGAGAAACACGTACTGACTATCCCAATATAAAAATCGTATACATGCATGGATAAAGATTAGTCAAGACAAGGAACCATACATTATTTCCACCAGGGAAATCATTGAATGCACCAGGTTGATTTAAAAGTTACCTTTTAGTCTGGCCAGTGTGGCTCAGTGGATTGAGGTCGTGTCATGGACTGAGAGGTCCCGGTTTGATTCCCCTTCAGGGCACATGCCAGGGGTTTCGGGCTTAATCCCCAGTAGGGGGCTCGCAAGAGGCAGCTGATCGATGTATCTCTCACATTGATGTTTCTCTCTCTCTCTCTCCCTTCTTCTCTCTCTAAAACAATAAAAACATATATTTTTTAAAAGTTACCTTTTAGAGTGAGTGGTCTAGAGTTCAATCACTAATACATGAAATTTTGAAAATTCTCTTCAGGAAGCCAATTGTACCTGTTGTTCCTGGTCTAGACAGAGAGAAGTCCAGGTCACATCAGGAGACAGGAGCGTAAGGTTATGATGCTGGCTTTGCAACTGAAAGTGCTCCGTGATGTCATGGGAACCACTGCAAGTGTCCTGGCCTGTTCTTTCAGAGGGTCTGTAAGGAATCTTCCAGCTTAAAGGAACGGTTGTGTCTGTCTTTCAGTGGAAGGCAAGTGTTCAAGGGGCCCACAGGCTGGTCATTGGGAGGCTGTAGGAATGGAGGGACAGGGGCAAGTTATCAGGTTGGGGGCTGGAGTCTAGTGATAACTGTGGATTCTGGGGACAGAAGAAGAGAAGTAGAGGGGATTCCCTAGGATGGAGAAGCTGGTCAGTGACAAATGGGGGATTGTATTCCAGACACTAAAGAGCATAAGAAAAATTGCATCTGTTTTTATTAAATGTTAGAGCTGACTTTGAACAGAACCTAAGTGAAATTTCAAACACAGCTGAGAAAATCCTAACTCTGGTTCCTCAGGACATCCACCCCCTCTTTTTCCAGCTGGTTCTCTATGCACAAGTGGTTCACCAACCACTCTCCCATTGAGTCATTAATAACACTCCAGAACAGGGCTATTCTTCCATTTGTTCAACTATTTCTCTGATGTTAGACCATAAAATTATACTTCTTGAAAATCACTTATTCTTGAACATGTCCTCTCTGAATTGATTTTACAGTTACAGCATTTTATCTAAATCATTCTACACTTCTTTTTAAAGTTTGAAGATATGTAGCACTTCATCCCATTTCCCTCCTTACATATTTTTCTATTAAACATCACATGGAGAAGTGCTTCTACTAAATAATTGATTTATCATCCACCTTTATGATTTTTAATCTATAAGAACTACACATTTGCATGCTTTAGATATGTATCATGTGTACTATGGTATGCTTTTCTGTGTATACTTTTATTATACAGTTAAACAAAGCAAACTACCTGAATATGTACTTGTTAAACACTTTAATGGTACAAAAATATGTATGTATGTATGCTTGTGATCTACACATTTATTGAATAATGGACCACTTATTATACAGCATGCTCCATGGGAGATCAAAGCTGAAAACATAGTCCTGTCTGCCAAGGAGCTTATAACCAAATGGGCATATGCTTTGACTATTTCTGGACAGCCTAAAAATTAGAAAGACATCAGGTCCCAAAAGTGTATTTTAAAGCAAAGGACTCAGAACCCCAAAGGTTTTTTCTTTATAAAAATTGTATGTTTAATTGTTTTCAAGTTCAGTCTCCCAGAAATGACTGAATGCATAGTATACTTTGGGTATAATTATATGTAATATAATTTAACTCGATTTACCAATACATTTATTGCCTACCTCCTGAGGAACTAGACTATAAAAATGATTAAGACATAGTTCTTGTTCTCAAGCAGCTCATAGTGTGGTAGGGAAGGCAAACTAGTAAACACACATCTGCCAACAGGCACAATGGATACCAAATAGGTCTGGGGAGCCTTCATGGAGAACACTGATAACCAACATACCACGTACATGAGTACTGTTGATAAGGGGCAAACCAGGACTCCTGGAACACATTTTCCACTGACAGAGCTCTGGTGATAGAAGAGGAAGTATCTGCCTCTCTTACACTTCCGATCTACTGATCAGACTGTAGAGAAGCACGAGCTCTAAGGTAGTAAGATCAAGGCCCAGAGCTAAAGGCTGAAGGACTTGTCAAACCAGGACTTCCTGCCAATGCAATTCTGTAGGTTAACTTTCTGTTTTCCCCTTACTCTTCATCAGGAACCAGGAAGGATAGCCTGGTTTTCTTCCACTGACAACACCATTGATTTCTTTCCTTTCCTGGCTCACTGTGCAGCTAAGAGTATCCTAAGAAATCCATTAAGAGCTTTTCACTGCCTTTAGGATAAAATCTAACCTCTCTTCAAGGCTGGTCCTCATCTCCCTTTTCATCTTGCCTTCATCCACAAGCCATCATGTTCTCTTTGCTCTAGCCATGCTATACTCCTTGTGGTTCCTCAAGCATGTCACCCTCTCCAATATTTTCTCCAGCCTCTTATTTATACCCTTCCTTTGGCCTTCTATTCTGAGACTTGCTGAAGCCTAGTTATTAATCCATCCTCAGCTTACATGTCATTTCCTTAGGGAGTTCTTCATTGACCTGTGATGAGGGAGCTCCTAGATGACACAGCACTTCCCTTAGCTTAATCCTCATCAAACTTCATCCGATTATCCCCTTCCCTTCTTTCTTCTGTAAGCTCCAGAGGGAGGACACAGACCACAACTGTCTGACTCACCGTTGTGTGCCAGGCCCTGGCCCATACTTGGAGGATGCAGGGCAGGCTCCATGGATGTGCAGCTTGTGCAGTTGCACAGGGCCTCATGCTCAGAAAGGTGAGTTTAATGCTTAGTTTAATGACTTGCTGTCGCTGTCTTGAAAATTCTTAATGACTTTGAACAGGGGGCCCCACATTGTCATTTTGCACTGGGCCCAGCAAATAGTGAAGCTGATCTTATGTGGATAAATAAATGAATTAATGAATATATATTAATCTTCCCAATTTGTTGAACCAAGGAAACTAAGGCTTCTGAAGTCCTAATTTCAAAATAAGAAAACGTATTTTAGGAAGAAATGGCAGTGTATAATACAGACATCTTTATGATCTATTTTGCTATTTTTCACATATTTTTTGTTCATATGAGAACAGAGAGGCAATGCCTGAGGGATATGTACTTTCTGTTCTGTGAGATGTACTTTCAGTGAAAATTACTTTTTATTCAACTGCAATGTTTATAAATTTTTGGAAAGATGGCTACAACTTCTTAAAAAAAGAAAGAAAAAAAAAAGGAGGAAAAATTCTTCAAATAGTGAATGCTTTCTAGATTTCTACCTCTTTAGGGTGCATGAACAGCAGCAGGACTATCTCTTTGGATAGTAAAAACTATTTTAGAAAAGAATGAATCTCAAAGGAAAAAGATACAAAGTGTGGACTTTTAATTCATAAAGTCAAGGATACCATTCAAGAGACTATGTCTGGGCTTCGAACTTTTAAGGCCTGCAAAGGACTTCTGAGTAAACTTTGTGTGGGCGGTTAGGGAGTCCTCTAGTTCTTTTATTAGGGGTCTTTCTGAATCTTCATCACCACATCTAGCAGGGACCACTGGCTGTCCTCACTGCCTTTGATCAATTGTGGAGAATGTGGATTCCAACAGAGTGGACCCTGGGGTATACCATTTTGAGAAGCTGATTTCTTCTCGTTCTTTTGGTCGAGCTCCAGGTCTGGCTATGTCAATAACTTGCTGTATGACCTTAATGATTTCCCATCTCCAGACCTCAGCTTCCTCGTCTATAAGGGCAGAGGTAGATAAAAGCTTCACATCACCTACCACCTGTCTTTCCAGTACCCCGAGTCTCCACCAAAGGCCATTCCTTTTCCTGTCCCCGGGAGTTTAGAATTCACATCTTGATCTCATCTTCTGGGTTCATCCTCACCAGATCCTCACATGCTACTTCCTCATTCTTTCTTGCATATGCTGTTGTCTTTGTCCCTGTGTCCTACTGAATATGGTCTCTCGTGCTCCACACTTTCTTGATTTACCTATCTAATGCCTACTCATCCTTCAAGAAGTTAAATTCCATCCTGCCCAAAGCCCTCTTGAGCTTCGCCCTCCACTCCACATTCTATGCAGTTCTGCATGTAGATTCCCATGTGTTCTCAGAGCCCCATGCTTTCCTCTGTCCTAGCTCTCATCACACTGTGTCATTGTTGTCTATTTCCTTGTTTGTTCCCCTCAGGAGTCCCAGTTCTTTGAGGCCTGGACTTAGCCTCTTCGACATTTGGCATGGTTATTGGGACATAGCAAGTGTTCAATCAGTGTTTGTAGAATGAATGAATGAATAAATGAACCAATGAAGGTGTGAATGAAGACCTCATTATTACCAACTTGTCTTTTAGAAAGCAGTATTGCATGTAGCTGGGCCTCCTGGAGACACAGTGCCTTAATGAGGGCTGGTCAAGTGGTAGAGGTTTGGGCTGGTGGAAAAAAGGGTCTGGCTGCCACTCAGCTGGTCCTTCTGCTTGGCCTAGGCTCAGCTGGCTCAGATCACAGCATAATTATGGCAAATAGCAACAGGAGGCACCAGGAAGCCCTTTATATTACTTGCCTGCATTTGCTTGATGTTTTACCTTATCTTAATGGTATTGGCAGTAGGAAGTAGGGGTGGAAAAAACTTCTCCCCACTCCTGTCAGGTTGACACAATCCCTCTCTCAGAGATACCCAGGAGTGTACATTAGAGACATGATCCCCAGGCTTGGTTAGCAGAGTGATAGAGCTGATGGAAGTCATGTATTCAATAGACATCCTGTGGCATGCATTATGCTGGTGCTGGCACAAATACTTGAGAACCAGACACTATACTTGGTCTCAAGAAGCTAATAGTCTGTTGGGAGAGCCAGACTGTGAAAAGGACGTTAGAGTGGAATGATAATTAGGTAACTTTTTCTTCCCCACTTAGAACAGAAACAACTAAATAAGCCCAAATCCCTGCTGTTGTGGAAATGAAAACATCAAGCTGAGATTAGGAAATT
Organism: Tadarida brasiliensis; assembly: GCA_030848825.1. Lineage (NCBI taxonomy): Eukaryota > Metazoa > Chordata > Mammalia > Chiroptera > Molossidae > Tadarida > Tadarida brasiliensis. The sequence continues at coordinate 26,747,152 of CM061257.1, read as the reverse complement.
TTAAGTAATCAAGTCCTCTTATATACATGATCCTTACAGAAACCTCATGTGTTAAGTATAATGGTTCTCTTGAAAACTGAGGCTTAGAGAAATGAAGCAATTTGCTTGCAGTCACCCATTCTCAAGGATATCTTGAGATCAGTACCACTTAGATCATTATTCTAACTCCTGGTTTTCCATCTTCCAAACACCTTGGTATTCACTCAGGAAGCAGTGCTGAAGGCTCGCTAAGATCCCAAAGTGCCTGTGAAATGGTCAAGAAGATATTAGACTCAATATATTTAAGTCATGAGTGTGTTTTTCATTCTTTGAGAATTAGACATCCATAGAGGGCATGGGGCATAAAAGAGCATGTCTGGGCATGAGGGTGGAAAGCTATAGCCTGGGTGGAGGGGTTGGTTGAGAGGGAAGTGAGACAAGTTGTGGAGCTCCTCTAGGGATAGGGAAGGACCTGGGGTCTACTCTGGCTGTGAGGTCAAGCTGGCAAAGGATGTCTGGTGGCCCAAGGCATAGTGATCAAAGGACAGTACATACTCAGGCCAAGTCTAGACCAGTGTTGGCACCAACTGACATCCGTGAGTGTATTCCAGCAACTGGGAGTAGCCGGGTCACAAGACTGTGGCCCAGAGCATTGCAGCCAATGTGGCCAAGGCCAAGGCCAAATTTGAACACAGACCTGTCTGCCCCTCCTGCCCCAACACAGGGTGGACAGTAGTGCTCCAAGGGGCTCCAGGACACCCAGGGCACACACCATCTGACTGGTTGACTTTATAACTGAAGTCCTGCCCACTGTGGTATATCTAAGACCACTAATCTCTTGCCCCAACCAGAAACCGAGGCATGTCTGGGCTTGCAAGTGGATGGAGCCAACAGGAGATGTAGCCTAGGCCAGGCGAAGCCAGGGAGGAAGGGCCTGATAGTAAATGTGGTAACTGGCAATTAAGTGGGAGAGTAAATTACTCAGAATACCACATTCCTCAACCATACTGAAATGAGTTTACTGTAATTCCAGATTAAAAACAAAACCTTCAGAGCTGATACTTAGAGATTTGGGGCAAGGTTTTTTTTTTTTTTGTTTTTTTTCGAGTTTCAATATAATTCAGCACTTTCACTTTGCGAAGATAGACCTGACCTTAATGTGGTCTGCAGAATGCTGACTCAACGTCAGGGTAACCAATGGTGTAATCATGACTTGAAACAAGGCTAGTGGTTGCCAGGGTTTTTAAATCCCCTTACTTAGGCTATCCCTATCCCATGATCTCTGAAAACTCTGCCTTTATCAGAGTTAAAACAGAGGCCTGGATAGGTATACATTCATTTGAAACCGTTTTAAAAAGCCCCCCCCCCCCCCCGCCCCAGTTTATAAGCAGAAGAAGAGTGCTGATTTAGCTTAGGTCTTCTCCATGCCTCCCTCCTACATTAGTACCAGTGGCAAATGAAGGGCTGATGAAAAGAGAAAAGGGGAAGGAAGAGGGGAAAAAAGAGGAAGAGGTTATGGGGGAAGAGGGAGGGCCAGCACGGAAGGCTCACTTTTACTTCCTTGGAGATATTTCGTTCATTTCCAAAACTCTAACTGTGGTGCTCCTGGAAAAGAAAAAGGCTTGGGCTCTTCCAAATGTGTTCGTATGATTCTTATCTGGGTTTCCTCTGGTATCAAACTGAGAATTTAATTATTCCTCATGTGAAAAACACAGATAAAAGGTCTACCCTCTTCTCCCAAACACAATGCAGCACCTACCCCCGTACCCCCACCTTCAAAGCACCAAATTGACATTTTCGACATACTTATCGTAAATCAAATCTGCTGTGCACACGAGTAAATAGTGCCAGTAAGTCAGGTGTAACTGCATCAGATTGTTCGGCCTTGACTTCCAATGGTGAGAACAAGTATGTGCTGACAAACAGGAAAACCAATCAGGCCTGGGTGCTGTGCACTTACCCTTTCAGAAGACGGAGAGCGTTGCTGGAGACGGGTGAGGAGAACCTGGAATCCAGGCTGATCTAGGGCTCTTCAGACACAGGCTCGGATGGAGTCACATTTTCAAATTTCTCATGGCCTCAGATGCTCCTAGTAGGTTCTCTGCACCTTTTCTGCAAGAGTGATGTGAACTCTGGTGCAGACAAAGGGAAGTTCTGAAAAATGACCCACATTCTGGCTGGTGAGACTCAAGCCCTGGCTGGATCCTCGACCAACAGCCCTGATCAAGGTCCTCTAACATCCTGACACCATACCCCAACTTTTGTTCTTCTTCTAGAAACTTGACTCTTGTCTTTGTCCTTTTTTTTTTCTTTTTTATTACATTTATTGGGGTGACATTGGCTAATAAAATTACACAGGTTTCAGGTGAACAATTCTATAATACATCATCTGTATATTGTATTGTGTGTTCACCATTGCCTTTGTCCATATTTCATTTCCAGGGTCAAATTATCTCCCACCTACTGACCGCTGATACCCTTTCTTTTTTCTTTTTTCTTTTTTCTTTTTTTTTTATCCTCACCCGAGGACATTTTTTCATTTTTTGTTCAGATAGAGTGGGAGGGAGAGAGAGGAAGAGAGAGAGAGAGAAACATCGACGTGAAAGGGACACATCGAGTGGCTGCCACCCGCACGACCAACCAGGGCTGGGGACAAACTGCAACCAAGGTACATGCCCTTAGCGGGAACTGAACCCGGGTCTCTCTGGACCGCAGGCCGACGCTCTAACTGCTGAGCCAAACCGGCCAGGGCTGATACCCTTTCTTGAGGTTGACCACATCTGCTTTCATCTTTCAAGTTTTGCCTCCTCCCGATTTTCCATTTCTGTGCTGTCTTCCAGCTCCTCACATTCCCCATAGCCAGCCTTGGGCCTCCCTCCAGCTGAGTTTCTTTAGGGGCAAGTAGAGGTCTATCACTGACAGATCCCTCGATCATTACCCTCCCCCAAGGGTTCATTTCATTTTCTCCATAAGGGAACTCTTCCGTCTCCATGACCAGCATTTCCCACAGTATACTCCACAACACAAACTGTGAAAATAGAACTCTAAAGTCAAATCATGTGACCCTCATCTTTTTTAGATTCTTAATTCATATTAATATATTACAGACATGTTGTCAGTAAAGAAACCAGTTTTGCTCTGTCAGTCTGACTGTAGAGTTGTTTTTGCCATTGCTGTGACATCGTGCCTGGTGCTCCACGGTGCCCACTCTGGGAAACACCGTCCTTACAGCTGAGAGGCAGTGCAGGACAGCGGCCTAGATATGGAAGCTCTCTGCCTCTTACTAGACACGTGGCCTTGGTTGAGTTACTTAATCTCATCGTTATCTATAAAATCAGGCTGATCGTAATACATTGCTTTCTAAGGACAAAATGAGATTATTGAAGCAAGGTGCTTAGAATAGCAACCAGAATGTTATGCTCACTGAATGACATTTGTTACTATTATCTTTCTTAGGCTCTTTTGGGCCACCTCCGGTTCTGTAGTCTACAATGTCTTCAAGGTACACTTTCTGGCCCAGGTCTGGCCATCGTGTGCACACATTTTACATAGTTTTCCTATAATTTATGTATACACATTACATGTGTATACCATAAAGAACCCTTTGCCATATTTTTGCTCACTTCCCCAACCTCAGGAGGTTTTCTTGCACTTTATTTAGTCACTTAAATAGTGCCCCAGTGAAAACAAAATCTCCACATGGTTGGGGAAAATCAGCTTTTATCTCTCCCACAAAACAGATGGAAAATGATTCAGAAAAAGGCAGCCTCTAGAGATACACATAGTGCCCTTCCCTTTGGGAAAAAGAATGACTTATTTTCTGTGCCTGTGCCAAAGTCTGGGATAAATTTAATTACTTCTTGTTGTTTCCTTTTTCCTATGTTATCTTCAACTGTCTAGGGACTCTGCCCACTCTGAGTGCAGCATCCGTTCTCCACCCAGAGGATGGAGCTCAAAAGAATAAAAATCACCTCTATAACTTTATTAACCAATGTCACCCCAATAAATCCAATAGAAAAGAAAAGAAAAGAAAAAAAGGACGAAGGTAAGAGTCAAGTTTCTAGAAGAAGAACAAAAGTTGGGGTATGGTGTCAGGATGTTAGAGGACCTTGATCAGGGCTGTTGGTCGAGGATCCAGCCAGGGCTTGAGTCTCACCAGCCAGAATATGGGTCATTTCTCAGATCTTCCCTTTGTCTGTGCCAGAGTTCACATCACTCTTGCAGAAAAAGTGCAGAAACAAACAAAAAACAAACAAACAAAAAAACACCTCCCAACCTCCAAAACAATAAATTAAAAGACCGACTTTATTCTTCATTACAAATTACACATCAATATATTCTCTTACAAATAAGGCGAAGTCCCCATTGGCTACCAACTCAGTTTCAGAACACTTGTCAGTTTACATGTACACACATACACACACACACACACACACACGAGTGCACACATACATCATTGTCTTGTGTTTGCTTTTATATAAAGTGCAAATCATTTTATTTTTCAGCCTATGGCCTTTAATTAAAAAACATCTTTTATATTAATTTAAGTGATTCATGTGTTAGCCCTTATCATTCACAGCTGTAACTTCATCCAGTAAAAACACACTCCAAGTACTAATAATTAATACCAGAGGCAAACTTTTCTTATTAGGTTGCTTAGGTTAGTGGTTCTCAAACTTTGCTATATATTCGACCCACTTGTGAAGCTTTTAAAAGTCTTAATGCTTCAGCCGTGGGGCCAATGAAATATGAATTTCTGGGGATGGGCCCTGGCATCAGTAATTGTAAAAAATGATTAGGTAATCCCGATGTGCTGCTGAGTTTCAGAACCAGAGGTTTAGGAGGTGTCTGGGTCCTGTCTCCTCTGACCTGACTCCTGGAGATTTCTTTCTCAAATCCATACTTATAACGTTTCCTAACCTGCCATTCACTCGGGCCCCAGAGATGAAACTTGGTTTGCCCAGGCAGACCACAGGAACCTGCCTTTCACTCATGGCCACAACCAAAAAGAAAAGCTGAGAAATTGCTTTAAATTTTTTAAAATTGATTTTAGAGAGAGAGAAAGGGAGAGGGAGAGAGAGAGAGAGACATTGATCCCTTCCTCCCATACACGCCCCTGCCCCATGGAACCTGCAGCCTGGGTATGTGCCCACAGGACAATGCTCCAACCGACTGAGCCACACCGGCCAGGGTGAGAGAAATAGCCTTTTATTATCATTTCTTCTCTTAGAATTTAGAGACATTAAAATAGTTTCCTTCTGAGCTACCGATAAAACTTTATGGAATAATTGGGCATACCTATGGAGATTTTTTTTCCCTTTCAAAATGTACATGTCCAAAGAGATTTATTTTCCAAAATTCTGGGATAAGTCCATAGAGCTATTCATTAAGATGCTGCCTTAGTGACAATTCCAGGGATCACAAATAGCACTCAAGTATGGACTTACTGATGCCCAGTTCATACAGGAAATAAAGGGTAATAATGTAAAACGTTATAGAAAGCAGAATAGTGAAGAGCGAAAGCAAGGGCTTATTAGACAAATTCATGTTCAAATTGTCACAGACATGTGATCTGTAACCTTGATCGTCTTTTCAAGGTTGTTCTCTCATCTGTAAACTGAGCATAATACTGCCTACCCCATATATTTGTTCTGATGATAGTTGAAAAGTTTGTTAAAGTACCTAACAGTTATTGGCACCTAGAAGCATTCAACAAAGGCTACCTGACAGTTTCATTTCAAAAACTGAAAATAATTCATGATCTAGTTTTCTGGTGGTCTAGACAGTAGTTAAATATTGACCCCCGGCCCTAGTCCACATTTACATTCCACAATTTTAGAGAGGTGATGTGGTCCACAGGGACAGGAAATAGAATCTTTTCAAAGGGAAACTTTACAGCCAAGGTGGAGGTAAAACATTTCGGTGTCGCCAGTCCATACTTGGCCTGGTTGTAATATGCACAGACTTCAGTTTACCATCGCTTAGTTAAAGAGCACCAGATCACCACAAGACAATTAAGATTTCAGTCACAGGGCAGATTAACAGTGAGCAATTGTTTAAACACAATAAAGTACAGGCTTTGCTGCCAGCTCTTCCGTTCACGAATCCCCACATAAATAACATGCAACATGATCATGAGCAATCCCATTGCTTCTTTCCAAGTCTATTGGTGATTGGTCCCTGGGCATCTGCAAAGACAGCGAAGCCTGTAGTTGTGTTGATTCCTTGTCTCCCAGTGATCAACTCATGTGACATTCTACACAAACAGACAATCAAAAGAAGGAATTGGCCAACACAAAAGCAAGTGAAGCAGGAAAACAAAAAGGGATATGCCGGGATGCTGCATGTAAGCTCTAACCAAGCATAAATAGAAGAAATAGTTGAATGTGAGAGGTTCTAGATGTCCAGCCAGAGCAACTCAGTCAAGGTGAACTTATTGACATAAATGAGGAAAGTGGTTGTGATAAAAAAGATGAATAAAAATATCCCAGAGAAGTGATACTGGCCAAAAAACTTCACACTAAAGAAACTTGCAGATATCTTTACAACATTGAAAGGGCAAAGGAGAAAATGTTGGAAACCAATCCAGACTTAGAAAGGAGGAGGATGGTTTGCCAAGGCATAGAAAAAAAATGCTCCATACTATAAGTTATATGATGAGAAGACAAGCGTTGTTCACACTACAAGTTTTTGATAAAGAACTAAAACACTTCCATTCTCAATGTCTCTAATTACCATCTACTAAACAATTATTAGTTTTTACTATTTTTCATTTCCCTATACCTTTATAGTTGACAGTTTTTTTTGATATTTTGACCAAAAACATCAAAAATCACAAACCAATGTAATTTACCCTTTGTTTATTGAGATTGCTCAGCATAGTTTCAGCTTGCACAGTCATTTTTACAGCCTCATGCTACCATGCAAAGCCTGCACCTTCAAGACGTATGAAAGAGAACTTGTAGTTGAGTATGTGAGATTAAGTGCAATCAACAGGAAACCTGGCTCCTCCCTCTTCTACTTCTGTGGAAAACAAATACGAACACCTGTGCACCTCCAAAAGCCACATGTGAGAGGAACTCTATTTGGAAAAAAACCCTAAATGGAAAATTATTTCAATTCTGTCGGAAATGTAATCCTTTCCTAAGAATTTCTTCAAGATCTGTGCTGTGAACAATTATATCTGCTTCTGCAGAATCATGAATTTGCAGAGTTGCCGGCGGATTTGGTGAGAGTACACACATAAAGTACTTGCATTGTGCTTGATGTGTACTAAGTGTTCAATAAATTATCATCATCATTATTATCATGAAGCTTGTTGTGTGACTCTAGGGTAATCAGCTGTCCCAGTTTGCCCAGGATTGAGAGGTTTCCTGAAATGCAGGATTTTTAGCACCAAAACTGGGACAGACTTGGGCAAACCAAGATGCTTGGTCATTCTGCTGGACACTTTAGCTCTGGGTCAGACAAAACACTGAAACTATTGCAAAAGATCCTCATGGGATTTAAGGAGTAATTAGAAAAAAGAGAATTCCTCATGTATAATTTCTAGATTAGAACTGTAGGGATAGAGAAGACTCGTGGCCCATGCTTCAACATTGCACAGGATGGTCTATAATCGGTCCCAGGTAGACTCTGCTTTTCAAAGTTTAAAAGGGAAGAAAATAAATGACATATTCAATTGGTAAATGTCATGCCTCAATCATTCTGCCAGAGGCTGAGGGAAATACTACATAAATAAGACTCTTTTCCTACCCTGTAGGGAGATCACTGGTTATAAGTACCCTGAATTACCGAGACACCACCCTTTATAGAGAGTTGACACTACACAAGATGCTTTAGACATGTGATCTCATTTAATCCTCACGATAACCCTAACAGATATTATTATTCCATTTTACAGGTGAGGAAACTGAGGTTCAGAGAGACTGAGTTGTGCAAAGTAACAAAGCTGGTAGGTGTTATAATTTATCTCCAGAATCAGAGCTGTAGTGGTTGAGAGCATGGGCTCTGGAGTCAGTAAATCTACTTTTAAATCCTGATTTCCATTGGCTTTGCTATGTGACAAATGCCTACGAGCTGCTGTTTCCTCCTCCGTAAGATGGGACTAATAATAATACCCACTTTTGAGAGTTGTGAAGATTAAGCGACAAATGCATGTGCTTGACACATAGATAATGTTCAACAAATATATATCATTTTTACTATCATACCAAAGCCCATGCATTTCCCTGATAGCAGGTGTCCTTTTCCATTTCTAGGCAAATTCTTAGGGGAAGGAGGAATCAATGAAATGCTTCCAGAGTTCAGAGGTGAGAAAGACTCTTTCAATTTGTGGTGATCAATAAAGGCCTCTTGTAACACTGGAACTTGTTCTTCATGAATGGATAGACTTTCAAGAGGTTCAGGTTAGGACAGGGGGACTTTTCTAGGCAGAGGGAAGGATTTCAGCTGAAACAAAGGATCAGGAAAGTACAGTGAGTTAGGGAATGATAACTACTGGGGTTTAGAGTGTAGGTTTCCTGTAAGGAGTGGGTAGAGATAAGGAAGGAAAGAGTAAAATCCCCACAACTCAGGCTGTTTCTAGGAAGAGTTAGAAACTTCGTCAGAGGCATAGCTCTGTCTTTTCAATTCTGGGCTCCCAGATGGGCTTAGGTCAAAAAATTGTTTCCCCTGTGCTTACTGCTTCCTGGGGCTGCTCCCCTTGACCCTGGGAATTGCTATCTTGTCTTCATCCCCCATAAGCAGTGTGTTGGGGCCGTGGTGTTGTATACTAACTCTTCCAGGGTGTTCTCACATAGGTTCCTAAACCCTTGTTGGCAGGCTGGAATTAGGGGTGGGCAGAGGCTGGAAGAGAGTCCCAATAGATTCAATAGTCTGGAGAAAGGCAGGAGACGGCATTTGTTCCTCAGGAGGACAAGTTTCAGGTTTCTTGGCTTTTTCGAGAGGATTAAATCAACTCAAAACAAGACAAAACAGCTTGTAGCATGTGTTGGAGGCATGTATTTCCCAGAAGGTTTGTTTCTGAAAAGATGGTCCTGAGCGGTCATAGGAAATTTAGAAGAATGAGCTTTTGTTTCTAGAAAGAGGATTATATAGGGGAAATCTCTCAGAAGGACAGAAAAAGAAAAAAAAAAAAAGAAAGAAACAAAAACAGTGTTATGACCTAGAAAATAATATCTGCCTTTTCCAATGAGATGGGCAGAAAGAAGCTGCTTGCATAGAGGGTGCTATGGGCTGATTTGTGTCCTGCTAAAATTCATATGTTGAACATGTATTTGGAGATTGGGTCTTTAAAAAGGGAATTAAGGTTAAATGAGGTCCGTTAGGTAGGCCCTAATTCAATATGACTATTATCCTATAAAGAGGATTAGGATATAGACATATACAAAGAAAAGACCATGCAAAGATGAAGGGAGAAGATGGACATCAATAAACCAAGGAGAGAGGCCTCAGAAGATAATGACTTTGATGACACTTTGATCTTGGACTTCTAGCCTCCAGAAATTTAAGAAAATAAGTTCCTGTTGTTTAAGCCACACAGTCTGTGGTATGTTATAACAGCCCTAACAAACCAATACAGTGGATGAATTGAATATTGTTAGCTCAGCTTCCTATAGCATTTGGTATATTTCATTTGTTGATTCTTTTTCATTTGTCTGTAATGTGCTCCCGAAAGGCCACATACTTTATATATTTATTTTTTAGGATTCTGTCCATGATAAAAATGAATACATGTCCTTCCCCAAGATGGATCCCAGTGACCCGTGTAAGCTGTGCATGGCTCAGCTTTCCATCCTCTCCTGCAGCATAAGCCAACAATCTATCTAGATGTCACTGAAGATTGTTAGGGGAGATAGCAGAGGGTGGTTCTATCACATATACAACAATAAACAACTTAATAACTCTGTAATATTTTTGTCTCCTTTAGGTCTTCTCCCCCTCAGTCTTCTTCTCGACTCCTTCCTCAAGCAAACCTTGGACCTCCCCTTTGTTCTTGCAATACAATTTAGTTGTTTAGCTTTGCCATTCATAGGACCGGCTGACCCACAGTCCCTGGAGGCTCAGCCTCTCCACTGGCTTACCAAAGCCTTGGCTCAACAAAAGTATGTTTTCCCTAGGAGCTTATTCTGTTGCTAAGGAAACTATGATCCTTTTCTGTATGTTTATATCTTGTACTGGGCAAATAATTTTTACCTTTGACTGATCTCCTAGACTTTTCTAAGAAGTGTGGGAAGAGAAAAGACAGAAGACACAGCTCTGCCTTGACACAGAGGGTTCCTGCCTGGCCAGGCTGGGGTGGGGTGGTGCTCAGACAGGAAGGAATATGAACTACTGGGCTGAGTTTGGAAGCAGAATCCCAAGAGGAGTCCACCTAGGAGAAGGAGAAGGCTATGAATCAGAGGTGGAAAGAGCGAGTATAAAGATCTTGGGGTGGGAATAAACCAGTGTGTGTAAGGATGGCAAGAAGGCCAGGGATTGACGAACTGCAAGGCAGAGAGGTAGGAAAGGGGCAGCCCGAGGAGGGCTCTACCCCAAGTGTCAGAATCAAACCTCATCATCTCCAGCCCCCAAACCCAGTAGGTGCCTCTGAACCACATTGCTCAGTTGGGTCCCCTGAAAGCATCCCTTTCCACCATTCCTCACTTCCTCTGGGAACCTCCCTGTTCCTTGGTGAAGTCTAAGGTTTTTTTGTTTGTTTGTTTGTTTTTGCTATTTTTCTATAAACATACCCTTAGGTTTGATTTCCATAATTGTGTTTACACAGCTAGGAAGAGCTGCAATGTCTTTGAGTGTGTCACAGAGGGGTCTTTGGCCTTTCTGTTGATATATGATCAGAAACTTGCCATATAGATCCCAGCAGCTTGCCACACTACCATATGCTGTTTGAGGGCCAGCAGGCGTTCTACCACAGAGAGGCTTTGTGGCTTTGAGGCCTCATACAATTACTAATAGCAGAACCTTGCAAACTTTCCACTAAGTTGTTGCTTCTCCACCTCTGGGGTTGGCCAGGTCTGCAGCACTTCTGCAGCATAGTCAGCCCACACCCCAATGTCTCCTCTGAGTCCTTGGCCTTGTACTCTTCCCAAGTGTCCATAGCTGTGGGCAGTGCTTGCCGGACAGTCAGTCCCACAAGAGGACTCCAGGCTCCAGTTAAACCCACAGCAGCAGTGAGGCTGGGGCTAGGGAGTGGAATTCATCTCTACAGTGGATCTCCTTTCATCTTCCAGGACAGAATCCAGTTTCTCCAGGATGTAAGTGCCTCCATCAAAGCCTGCTTAAACACCATCCATCAGCCTGGGATTTCACGAGGGTGTTTCTTGGAGAAAGTGCACCTCACATCACATGCCTTGGCACTTCTCATATACTTGCACTTGTGGATGACCTTCAGAGGCAGTCATACCAAAGCCAGGGTCATTTTATAGCTCTCCTCTGGCTGTGTGGTAGATCTGAGGACCTTCATGATGGCGGCAATCTGACCTCTCTCTCTGGGAGTCAGGTTGAGGGGACTCACCTGGTTCTCGTCTTGGAGGACAGTTTAATCTGAGCTGAAGCTGGTTCCTCTGCCTTAAAGATCCTGGGTGGGACTGAGAACCATAGCCCAAGTACGGTTGACTTCTCATAGGAAGCCCTGGTTTCACCCCCAACCAACCACATATTTTGTCAATACATTTTCCTATCTCTAAAATGAAATACAGAGTAGTGTACAAAGCACATAGAGTAATGTAGATGATACTGAGAATTTAATAAAGAGAAGGAGAAAAGGGCTTACGTTGCATGCCATGTAGCACACAACTTAGCAAAACTTTCTGTTAACCACTTTGGTTTTCCTCACCTCCAGTCAATTAATTTGCTCTTCAGCCATCAGCTGCTTGGTCTCCCCACCGACTCTAATTTGAACCCTTTTTTCATATGTGTATTCTACAGTTCTTTGGTGTAATATAAGTGCTAATGAGGTCAAATTGGTGCGTAGTGCTGTTCAAATCTTTTTCTTTTTAATTGAATTTATTGGGGTGACATTGGTTTACAAAACCATACATATTTCAAGTGTACAACTCAATAAAACATCTGCACACTGCATTGTGCACCCATTACCCCAAGCAAAGTCTCTTTCTGTTCCCATCCCTGCCCCCTTTGCTCACCTCCACCCAGCTCCCACCCCACTTTCCCTCTGGCTATCACCACACTGTTGTCTGTATTTCTGTGTTATGTATATGTTTTTTGGCTAATCCCTTCACCTTTTTCATCCAGTCCCCCAATCCCTCTCCCCTCTGACATCTGTCTGTCTGTTCCATGTATCCATGACTCTGTTTCTATTTTGTTTGTCAGTTTATTTGGTTCATTAGATTCCACATATGAGATCATATGGTATTTGTCTTTCTCTGATGGACTTATTTCACTTAGCATAATGCTTTCCAAGTCCATCCGTGCTGTCACAAAGGGTAAGATTTCCTTCTTTTTTTATGGCTGAGTAGTATTCCATTATGTAAATGTACCCCAGCTTTTTTTTTATCCAGTCATTTCTTCTGATGGGCACTTGGACTGTTTCCACATCTTGGCTATTGTAAATAATGCTGCAATGAACGTAGAGGTGCATATGTTCTTTTGAATTAGTGATTGGGTTTCTTAGGATGTATTCCCAGAAGCAGGATTGCTGGGTCATGAGGCAGTTTCATTTTTTATTTTTTGAGGAAACTTCATACTGTTTTCCACAGTGACTGCACCAATCTGCATTCCCATCAATAGTGCACAAGGGCTCACTTTTCTCCACATCCTCACCAGCACTTGTTGATTGTTGATTTGTTTGATGACATCCATTCTGGCAAGTGTGAAGTGATATTTCATTGGGGTTTTAATTTACGTCTCTCTGATGATTAGTGATCTTGAGCATTTATTTTCATATGTCTATTGGCCATTGTATATCCTCTTTGGAGAAGTGTCTGTTCAGGTCCTTTGCCCATTTTTATTTTATTTATTTATTTATTTATTTATTTATTTATTTATTTATTATTTTTATTAATTTATTTGTGTTACAGATGTTTCTCCTTTTTTCCCCATTGACACCCTCCTCCCCATCACCCACCTGTCCCCAGCTTTGTTGTCCATGTCCATCAGTTATTCATACATGCGTATACGTTCTGTGGTTTATCTCTTCCCTCCTCCCCCACCCCCTCTTCTGAGGGTTGTCAGTCTATACCCTACTTTCACATCTTTGGGTCTACCCTGTTCCCCAGACTGTTATGTTCATTATATTCCACAAATAAGTGAGATCATGTGATATTTGTCTTTCTCTGCTTGGCTTGTTTCACTTAGGAAAATACTCTCCAGGTCCCTCCATGTTGTCTCAAAGGATAAGAGATCTTTCTTTCTTACAGCTGCATAGTATTCCATTGTGTATATATACCAAGGCTTTTTTATCCATTCATCCACTGATGGACACTTGGGCTGTTTCCAGATCTTAGCTATTGTAAATAGTGCTGCTATGAACATGGGAGTACATGTATTCTTTCTGATTGGTGTTTCAGGTTTCTTAGGGTATATTCCTAGAAGTGGGATCACTGGGTCAAATGGCAATTCAATTTTTAATTTTTTGAGGTAACACCATAGTGTTTTCCACAGTGGCTGCACCAGTCTGCATTCCCACCAGCAGTGTACTAGAGTCCCCTTTTCTCCACACCCTCAACAACACTTGTTGTTTGATGATTTGTTGATGGTGGCCATTCTGACAGGTGCGAGGTGATACCTCATTGTTGTTTTAATTTGCATCTCTCTGATGATTAGTGATGTTGAGCATTTCTTCATATGCCTCTTAGCCATTTGTATGTCCTGTTTGGAGAGGTATCTATTTAGTTCCTCTGCCCATTTTTTAATTGGGTTCTTTGTCTTCCTTTTGTTGAGTTGAATGAGCACTCTATATTTTGGAGATTAACCCCTTATCTGATGTATCATTGGCAACTATGCTCTCCCATCCAGTGGGTTCCCTTTCCGTTTTGATGGTTGTTTCTTTTGCTGTCCAGAAGCTTTTGAGTTTGATGTAGTCCCATGTGTTCATTTTTTCCTTTGTTTGTTGCCTTCGGTGATGTATCAGTAAAGATTCTGCTGCGTATGATGTCCGAAATTTTGTTGCCTACATTTTCTTCTAGGATTTTTATGGATTCACGAGTCACATTTAAGTCTTTTACCCATTTTGAGTTTATTATTGTGTATGGTGTCAGTTGATGGTCTAGTTTCATTTTTTTTGCATGTAGCTGTCCAGTTTTCCCAACACCATTTATTAAAGAGGCTGTCTTTGTTCCATTGTATGCTCTTGCCACCTTTGTCAAATATTAATTGAGCATAATGTCTTGGGTCAATTTCCGGATTCTCTGTTCTGTTCCACTGGTCTACATGCCTGTTCTTGTGCCAGTACCAGGCTGTTTTGATTACAGTAGCTTTGTAGTATAACCTGATATCCGGTATTGTGATCCCACCTACTTTGTTCTTCTTTTTCAAGATTGCTGTGGCTATTCGGGGTCTTTTTTGGTTCCATATGAACTTTTGAAATATTTGTTCTAGTTCTGTGAAATATGTCACTGGTATTTGATGGGGATTGCATTGAATTTATAGATTGCTTTGGGTAATATGGACATTTTAATGATGTTAGTTCTTCCAATCCATGAACAAGGTATGTGCTTCCACTTTTTTTATATCTTCCTCTGTTTCTTTTTTCAATGTCCTGTAGTTTTCTGCAAATAGATCCTTTACTTCTTTGGTTAAGTTTATTCCTAGGTATCTTAATTTTTTTGCCACGATGGTAAATGGGATTGTTTTTTTAGTTTCTCTTTCTGTGAGTTCATCATTGGTGTATAAGAATGCCGTCCATTTCTTGACATTAATTTTGTATCCTGCTACTTTGCCAAATTCATTAATTAAGTCTAGTAGATTTTTGATGGAGTCTTTAGGGTTTTCTATGTATAATATCATGTCATCTGCGAATAATGACAGTTTCACTTCCTCCTTTCCAATTTGGATCCCTTTTATTTTTTCTTCACGTTTGATTGCTGTGGCTAAGACTACTATGTTAAATAAGAGTGGCGAAAGTGGGCATCCCTGTCTTGTTCCTGTTCTTAAGGGAAATGTTTTTAGTTTTTGCCCATTGAGTATGATGTTGGCTGTAGGTCTTTCATATATGGCCTTTATTATATCAAGATATGATCCCTCTATTCCCAAATTGCTGAGCGTTTTTATCAGAAATGGGTGCTGGATTTTGTCGAATGCTTTTTCAGCATCTATTGATATGATCATGTGGTTTTTATCTTTCATTTTGTTTATGTGGTGTATCACATTTATTGATTTGCGAATATTGAACCAGCCTTGCATCCCTGGGATGAATCCCACTTGGTCATGGTGAATAATTTTTTTTGATGTATTGCTGGATCCGATTTGCTAGTATTTTGTTTAGGATTTTGGCATCTATGTTCATCAGGGATATTGGCCTGTAGTTTTCTTTCTTTGTAGTGTCTTTTTCTGGTTTTGGAATTAGAATTATGCTGGCCTCATAAAACGAGTTTGGAAGTCTTCCTTCTTCTTGAATTTTTAGAAATAGTTTGAGGAGAATGGGTGTTAGTTCTTCTTTGAATGTTTGGTAAAACTCCCCCGTGAAGCTGTCCGGGCCTGGGCTTTTGTTTGCTGGGAGAGTCTTGATTACATCTTCAATTTCCTTAGTTGTTATTGGTCTGTTCAAGTTTTCTATCCCTTCCCGGTCCAGTTTTGGGAGACTATGTGTTTCTAGAAATGTGTCCATTTCGCTTAGATTGTTGAATTTGTTGCCATATAAATGTTCATAGTATTTGTTAATGATCCTTTGTATTTCTGTGGTGTCAGTTGTTACTTCTCCCTTTCGTTTCTGATTTTGTGTATTTGGGTTCTCTCTCTTTGTTTCTTGGTGAGTCTAGCTAAGGATCCATCAATCTTGTTTATCTTTTCGAAAAACCAGCTCTTTGTTTCATTGATCCTTTGAATTGTTTTTCTGGTCTCTATGTTGTTTATTTCTGCTCTGCTCTTTACTATTTCCTTCCTTCTACTTGCTGTGGGGTTTTCTTTTTGTTTGCTTTCTAGTTCTTTTAGTTGTGAGGTTAGAAAGTCAATTAGAAATTCTTCCTGTTTCTTGAGGTAGGCCTGTAGTGCTATGAACTTCCCTCTCAGAACTGCTTTCGCTGCATCCCATAGATTTTATGTTGTTGTGTGTTCATTTTCATTGGTTTCCAGGAAGTTTTAAATGTCTTCCTTGATCTCCTCGGTAACCCATTTGTTGTTTAATAACATGCTATTTAGCCTCCATGTGTTCAAATGTCTTTGCATGTTCTTGTTGCAGTTGATTTCTAGTTTCATGCCATTGTGATCTGAGAAGATGCTTGATATGATTTCAATCTTTTTGAACTTGTAGAGACTTCTTTTGTGTCCTAACATGTGGTCTATCTTTGAGAATGTTCCATGTGCACTTGAGAAGAATATGAATTCTGTAGTTTTGGGGTGTAATTCTCTTTAAATATCTATTAAATCCATTTGGTCTAGTG
The DNA here is from genome assembly GCA_030848825.1 of Tadarida brasiliensis. Lineage (NCBI taxonomy): Eukaryota > Metazoa > Chordata > Mammalia > Chiroptera > Molossidae > Tadarida > Tadarida brasiliensis. Next base: position 26,730,617 of record CM061257.1, on the reverse strand, counting down.
CTTCATTTAGAGTCTCTTTCCTTGTTAATTTTTTGTCTAGAGGATCTATCCAGTGATGTCAGCGGGGTGTTGAAGTCCCCTGTTATGATTGTATTGCTGTCAATTTCTCCTTCGAAATCCTCCAAAAGATTTTTAATATATTTTGGTGCTCCTATATTGGGTGCATATATGTTTACCAAGGTTATATCTTCCTGTTGGATAGATCCTTTCAATATTATGTAGTGACCTTCTTTGTCTCTAGTTATGGCCTTCATTTTGAAATCTATTTTATCAGATATGAGTATTGCTACCCCAGCTTTTTTTTCCTTTCTGTTTGCTTGGAAGATTTTTTTCCATCCCTTCACTTTCAACCTATGTGAGTCTTTTGTTGTGAGGTGGGTCTCTTGTAAACAACATATATATGGGTCATGCTTTCTTATCCAATCCGCTACTCTGTGTCTTTATATTGGAGCATTCAACCCACTTATATTTAAGCTGATTATTGATATGTACTTATTTATTGCCATTTTTGTTTAGTGTGGTTCTATTTTTCTTTCTATTTTTTCTACTAATTACAGCAGTCCTTTTAACATTTCTTGCAGTGCTGGTTTGGTGCTAATGTATTCCCTTAGCCTTTTTTTGGTCTGGGAAGCTCTTTATTTGACCTTCTATTTTGAATGATAGCCTTGCTGGGTAGAGTAGTCTTGGGTTCAGATCCCTGTTTTTCATGACCTTGAATACTTCATGCCATTCCCTTCTGGCCTATAGTGTTTCTATTGAGAAATCAGCTGATAGCTTTATGGGGGTTCCTTTGTAGGTAACCTGTTGCTTAGCTCTTGCTGCCTTTAGGATTCTCCCTTTGTCTTTAATTTTTGGCATTTTAATTACTATGTGTCTTGGTGTGGGCCTGTTTGGGTTCTTCTTACTTGGGACTCTCTGTGCTTCTTGAACTTGAATGCCTTCTTCCTTCACCAAATTAAGGAAGTTTTCTGTCACTGTTTCTTCAAATGTATTCTCTAACCCTTGCTCATTTTCTTCTTCTTTGGGGACTCCTATGATGTGAATATTATTACGTTTCCAGTTGTCCCACAGTTCTCTTAAGCTGTCTTCCTGTTTTTTCATTGTTTTTTCCTTTTGGTTTTCTGATCGGTTGATTTTTTCTACCCTGTCTTCTAATTCACTGATCTGGTCCTCAGCTTCTTCTACTCTGCTGTTTAGTCCTTCCAATGTGTTCTTCATTTCTGCTCTGTCATTCTTCATTTCCATTTGGTTTATTTTCAATATTTCTATGTCTTTGCTTATGGTGTTGACGTCCTTACACATGCTGTTGAGCTTCCTCAAGATCATGGCTCTGAATTCTAGTTCTGTTAACTTGCTTAACTCCATTTCATTTATCTCATCTTCAGTGGAGGTCTCTTGTTCTTTCATTTGGCTTCTGTTTCTTTGTTTCACCATTTTTGCTATCTCAGTGGGTTTTGGAGCCTGCCAAATTTTCCCTGTGGATGTTGGTGTTCTGCTGTTTGTGGCTCCCTGTACTGGGTTTGGATGAGCGTGGGAAGACCCACGTTATACACCACTGTCGGGTCTTACTTTCCTGGGTAGATTTGCAAGCCCAGAAAAGGTTCAGTTATCCTCTAGCTTTTTGCCTAGAGGCTATTAGTCCCGGTTACTTGAAGAGCCTTGGGTTCTCAGTTGAATGAAAACCTCCCTCAGGTGTTCAGCATGAGAGGATTTCCCGAGGGTGGGGCAGCTGCTTGTAGTTAATGAGCCTCGATTTGCATTTCTTTGGCCCACCTGGGTATGGCTAAATCTCTGAGGCAGGGGCTGCCGCCTCTCCTTAGAGCCCTGGGAAGGAGTAAGATGGCCACCGTCCTGTGTGGCCGCAACTCAGCAAAAGCTCTGAGCGCCTTCCAAATCCTGAGTGTCCCCACACAGTTCCAGTACAGTCTGCTCTCCCTCTGCCGGAGCCCCAGGTAAGTGGCTGTGGCTATGTTAGCTCTCTGTCCCGGCCCTCTGCGCTGTGGAGCCGGCTTGGGCTTTCACCCAGAGGGCGGTGCTCACAGCTAAGATGGCTGCTGTCCGTGGGCTTCCAGCCCCCCTCTCGCGCCTCTGCAATCCTACCAGGATCGATTCAGTGTCCCTGGTTTTCCTCACAAGCTGCTTTTCCGTTGCTTTTTCCTGATGATTTGTCTTTATTTTAGTTGTATTTCCAGTTTGGTCCTGGGAGATGGTCTGTATAGCTTCCATTCACTCTGCCGCCATTTTGGAATCCTCCTTTTGCCCATTTTTAAATTGGTGTTGAGTTGTATGAGTTCTTTACATACAGTTTGGAAATGAACCTCTTATCAGATGTATCATAGACAAATATGTTCTCTCATTCAGTGGGTTCCCTTTTCATTTCATTGATTTTTTTTTCTTTTATCTTCACCCAAGGATATGTTTATTGATTTGAGAGAGAGAGAGAGAGAGAGAGAGAGAGAGAGAGACATGGATCAATTGGTTACCTCCTATACATGCCACAACTGGGGACTGAAACTGCAACCTAGGTATGTGCCCTGACTAGGAATGGAACCCTCAGCTTTTTGGTATATGGGACAGCACTCCGACCAACTGAGCCACTGGCCTAGTCGATAGTTTCTTTTGCTGTGCAGAAGATTTTTAATTTGATGTAGTCCCATTTGTTTATCTTTTTCTTTATTTCCCTTGCCCTAGGAGACATATCAGCAAAAATATTGTTACCAGAGATGTCTGAGGTTTTACTGCCTATGTTTTCTTCTAGGGTTTTTATGGTTTTGTGACTTACAAAGTCTTATCCACTTTGAGTTTATTCTTGTGTATGGTGTAAGTTGGTGGTCTAGTTTCATTTTTTTGCATGTACCCATCCAATTTTCCCAGCACCATTTATTGAAGAGACCGTCTTTACTACATTGTCTTTACTCTTGCCTCCTTTGTCAAATATTAATTGACCATAAAGGTGTGGGATTATTTCTGGATTTTCTGTTCTGTTCTATTGATCTATATGCCTATTCTTATGCCAGTACTAGTCTATTTTTTTCATCCTCACCTAAGGGTACCTTTCAATTGATTTTTAGATAGAATGGAAAGGGAGAGAGAGAGAGAGAGAGAGGGAGAAACATTGATGTGAGAGAGACACATCAACTGGTTGCCTCCTGCATGACCCCGACCCCTACTGGGGCCAAGGATTGATCCTGCAACCCTTCAGTCCACAAGCCAATGATCTATCCACTGAGCAAAACTGGCCAAGGCAGTACCAGGTTGTTTTGATTGCAATGGCCTTGTAGTATACTTTGATATAAGGTATTGTGATACTTTCAGCTTTGTTCTTCTTTCTCAAGACTGCTGAGGCTATTCAGGATCTTTTTGATTCCATATAAATTTTTGAAATATTTGTTCTAGATCTGTGAAATATACCATTGATATTTTATTAGGAATTGTGTTGAATCTATAGGTTGTTTTGGGTAGTATGGACATTTTAATGATGTTGATTTTTTTTCTATCCATGAACATGGTATATACTTCCACTTATTTGTATCTTCCTTGATTTCTTTCTTCAATGTCTTATAATTTTCAGAGCACAGGTCTTTTACCTCCTTGGTTAAATTTATTCCTAGGTACCTTATTTGTTGTTTTTGCAATAGTAAATGGGATGGTTTTCTCAATTTTTCTTTCTGATAGCTTATTATTGGTGTATAAAATGCCACCTATTTCTGAATATTAATTTTGTATCCTGCTACTTTGTTGAATTCATTTATTAGATTTAATAGTTTTTTGGTGAAGTCTTCAGGGTTTCTATATACAATAACATGTCATCTGCAAATAATGACAGATTTACTTCTTCCTTTCCAATTTGAATGCCTTTTATTTCTTCTTCCTGCCTGATTGCTGTGGCTAGGACTTCCAGTACTATGTTGAATAAGAGTGGTGAAAGCAGACATCCATATCTTGTTTCTGATCTTAAGGGAGAGACTTTTAGTTTTTGCCCACTGAGTATGATATTGGCTGTAGGTGTGTCATATATGGGCTTTATTATGTTGGGGTATGATCTTTCTATTCCCACTTTACTGAGATTTTTTTTTTTTTATCATAAATGAGTACTGAATTTTATCAAATGCTTTTCCTGCATCTATTAATATGATCATGTAATTTTTCTCTTTCATTTTGTTTATGTGATGTATTACATTTGTTGTATTGTAAATATTGTACCAACCTTGCATCCCTGGAATAAACCCCACTTGATCATGGTGTATGATTTTTTTTAAAAAAAATCTTCACCCAAGGATTTGTTTTTATTGATTTTAGGGAGAGAGAGAGAAACACTGATGTGAGAGAAAAACATCAATCAATTGCCTCCTGTATGTGCCCCCACTGGAGATCAAACCTGCAACATTTTGGTATATGGGATGATGCTCCAACCAACTGAGCTACCTGTCCAAGGTATGATCTTTTTATTTACTTATTTATTTATTTATTTATTAAATCTTCACCCAAGGACATTTTTCCATTTATCTTCAGATAGAGTGGGAGGGAGAGAGAGACAGAGAGAGAGAGAGAGAGAGAGAGAGAGAGAGAGAGAGAAACATCAACATGAGAGAGACACATTAACTGGTTGCCTCCCACATGACCCTGACCAGGGCTGAGGACCAAACCACAACTGAGGCATGTGCCTTTGACCAGAAATGAACCTGTGACTCTTTGGTCCAAAGACCAATGCTCTAACTAACCACTGAGCAAAACTGGCCAGGGCAAGGGCATGATCTTTTTAATGTATTGTTGGATCCAGTTTGCTAATATTTTGTTGAGGATTTTAGCATCTATGTTCATAAGGAATATTGGCCTGTAATTTTCTTTCTTTGTAGTATCTTTATTTAGTTTTGGAATTAGGATAATGTTGGCCTCATAAAAAAGTTTGAAAATCTTCCCCTCTCTTGCTTTTTTTGAAATAGTTTGAGAAGGGTAGGTGTTAGTTCTTTAAATGTTTGATAAAATTTGCCTGTGAAGCTATCTGGTCCAAGACTTTTGTTTGCTGGGAGTTTTTTTTTTGTTAATCCTCACCTGTGGATATTTTTTCCATGATTTTGAGAGAGAGTAGAAGGGAAGGGATTGGGAGAGAAAAAAGAGAGAGAGGAGAGAGCGAGAGAAACATCAGTGTGAGACAGACACATTGATTGATTGCACAGGCCAGTGCTCTAACCACCAAGCCACGTGGCCAGGGTTGGGAATTTTTTGATTACTGCTTCAATTTCATTAGTTAGAATTAGGCTATTCATGTTTTCTGTTTCTTCCTGATTCAGTTTTGGAAGATTGTATGTTTCTAGGAATTTATTCATTTTGCCCAGGTTGTACAATTTGTTGGCATATAGTTGTACACAGTATTTTCTTATAATCCTTAGTATTTTTCTGCTATCAGTTGTTACTTCTCCTCTTTCATTTCTTATTTTACTTATTTGGGTCATCTCTCTCTCGCTCTCTCTTTTTTTTATTTATAAATCTGGTTAAATGTTTGTCAATCTTGATTATCTCTTCAAAGAAACAGTTCTTGGTTTCATTGATCTTTTATAATGTTTTTTAGTCTCTATGCCATTTATTTCCACTCTGCTCTTTATTATTTCCTTCCTTCAACTTGCTCTGGGCTTTGTTTGTTGTTCTTTTTCTAGTTCTTTTAGTTGTAGAGTTGGATTGTTTATTTGAAATTTCTCATGCTTTTTGGGGTAGGCCTGTGTTGCTATGAACTTCCCTTTTAGGACTGCTTTCTCTGTGTCCCATAAATTTTAAGTTGTTGTTTTGTATTCATTTTCATTTATTTCCAGGTAATTTTTTATTTTTTTCTTGAACTCATTGTTAAACCATTCATTGTTTAATAACATACTATTTAGCCTCCATGTGTTTGATTGTTTTTCAGGTTTTTTTTTTAATTGTAGTTGATTTCTAGTTTCATACTATTGTGGTCGGAGAAGATGCTTGATATGATTTCAGTCTTCTTAAATTTGTTAAGACTTCTTTTGTGTCTTAACATGTGGTCTATCTTTGAGAATGTCTCATGTGTTCAAGTCTTCTATAGTCTTGTTAGAGTTCTTTTCAAATTGTCTATTACTCCCTGTGCCCATACTATCACTATTTCTTCTGAGTTCCTTTTTCATTTGTTTGTTTGTTTTTGTTTGTTTGGTTTTTGGTCTCTGTATTTTATGGCAATTTTCCTGAAATGTCTGATGATACTTGGTTGTCCATTCATAGTTAAGAGTGAAGCACTGAAAAGCTGATGAAAGCTCTTGTGTCTACACAGGATTTGTTGATTTGTGGGCCATACCAAAAGGTGACTAGGTGGGACCCAAATGGAGGGGGGACTCCTAAATGACCATTTCTGAGTCCCTTTATTGAAAGATCTATTTCTCTGAAGTCAAGAGTTAGGGTTCAGCTTTGTTCACTTTTCTTTTCTTTTTTTTTCTTTTTTTACTTTTTTCATATCCATATTTTTTTTTATTGGATGTCTAAAAAAATAAATTCATCAGTGCATGACAGAGAGAGGGGAGAAAAGAGGGTTTTGGAAAGGGTTACAAAGGAATAGGCATTTTGACTGGGTCTTAAAGAATCAGTTGGATTTTGATTGTCATAAGATTGGCTGGAATATTAGAATGTAGGGAGGAAAATTCTAGGTTAAAGAAACCACATGATCAAATGGGAGCAATGTGATTTATGTTAAATTATTTTCTATAATCTCAGTGTAGGGTACCTGTGGTGGAGGAAAAGGCTACAAAGATAGGCAGATTATGAAGGCTCTGACTGGGAATATTTGAAATGTGGACCTTATCCTACAGATATATCTTTGTTCTCTTTCTCTACAGAAGAATTCTCTGGGGTTAAGAGAGTTAAGGTTAAGGGTTTTTTACTTTCTTCACATTCATCTTCATCTCCAGAGAAATAGATCACATCATTGATTTTGAACAATAACTCCAACTTTATAAAGTGAGACCTGAGTGCTGGAAGATCAGTTAGGTGTCTACTGCAATAATCAGGAATGATGAGGCTTGACTGGGGCCATGGGAATTAGATCCTTTAATTAATTAAAATTAGTTAATCCTTTAATTAATTAAAAGGAACTGAAGGGGAGCCACAGGATGAGCAGTGATTAATAAAGCTCTCTAACATATATTTTTGCATATTAAAAGAAAAACTGTGTTTTCATTCAAGGAAAGTACCTGACCAGTGGGAATTTCAGGGTGTGGACAGCCTTATGACCACACCCATGAAACAACAGCCTACTTTATTGTGTATTGTCAGCCCAGGGTCCAAATATAGTAATAGCCTGTAACAAATGGCATTGATGCTTGAGGTTAAAAAGGGAACTAATACTTCCTAATGAAGACCGTTTAAATTTGCATTTGAAAACAGGGTGGTCTACAGAAGAGCTGAGATGCTTTCAGAGGGAACATCACTGTTGTCTCCCTTGATACCTTAGTTCCTAATCTTAGTAAGAGAAAGGGAACTACACTCTCACCTCAAGTCTGCTTGGAAGATCAACTAATTTGACTTTTTGATAGGTACTGCTTTCTTTTAAAGGTAATTGTAGAAACTGTCTTTGAATCATTTTGTTTTACTAGTAACAAATTCATTAAAAGTAAAGAGAGTGAGAAAGAAAGGTAGAAATTGTTCAGAGATCCTGGAATTTGGGATGTCAAAGAAAAAATAAATATATATTTAGATATAGACTTCTTAGAGGTAAAATTGCAAATGGATGACTGAGGCAGCAGCTGTCCTTCCAGGGCACAGGTGCAGTGCCCCTACCATAACACCCCAACCTTCCCCCTCCCCTCTTTCAATTTCTCCTTACTCCATCCTCCTCAATAGTGAAATGATGGGGAAGTTTTGGTGTAAAGTATATACTTCCTGATTTGAGTAAAATAAGAAAAAAGTACAGAAAGGAGATATGGTTTTGAGAGCAAAGGGAAATTGACTAAATGTGAAATCTTTGGTGACTATATTAACTGGGGAGTCTCCACAATTGAACTTTGTGCTGCTGAAGGTTCTTGGAGACACAGATGTGGTGGTCCTCAAACCTAGCAATGGAGTGAGGAGTCAGGCCTGATTAAAGTGTCTTCATGTGACACCTTAATCTTAGATTTTATTTTCAGGTCTGGCTTCCCACTGGAAGGTGTGTCACACAATGGACTGCTCTGGGGTTAGAAGGTTTTTCTGTCAATAGAGAAAATGACTGTGGAGTTTGAAGAGTCTGGAGGTATAAATAATGCTAGCAATGACTTGCTGCTTGAGAGGATAAACATTAGCTAGTGGAGGATATGTGTTCATTTCATTTCATATTATCTTCTCTGAATTAAACGGGATGAAACCTGGTATACCTTAACAAGTGATTCTACATCCACGCCTGTTCTCCTTCCACATGAAATATCCAAGACAATTGTAAAAACAAACAAACAAACAAACAAAATACCCCAGGTAATTTTCTTTATCTTAGTCTGAAAATTTCATTTTTTTCTTTCAACTCAGTAAAAGTTCCTATTGAGTTGCACTATGCCATGGTAATGGTACAGTGCCCTGCTGGTGCAGGTAGGTGCAGATATAGCAGTATACACAGTGTACGCCCATACATTGCCCAAAAGTGAATTGATTATCAGTATAAGGGATTATGCCCATTGACATAACTGCTTGCAATAAGTGTTTGCCTCTCAAGAAGGGTATTGTTTTCTGAAAGCTATTAACTTAAAGTAAACCTTATACACATCAAACTTAGGAAGAATAGAACAACTGTTGGTAAACTTTGTCACAATCAACAAATGCTATTTTAATGTTCTTCCAGTTGCTTAGAAGGAGGGCTGTCATTGATTAAATAAATAAGCTATAGGGTGAAAACCCATGGATTTAATCTATAATTTGTTAATCATTGGTAGCTTTATCTGAGTCAAGGACCATGCCTTTGATACACTCATTGAACAGAGTGGTGTGGCTAAATGGTCACTTTCTTCTTTTGTTCTGTTATAATTCTCTAAGTGTTAATTATTCACTAAAATCAGTAAGCCCCTTGAACTGCTCTCTTACTCTTATGATATATATGGTGGGGTGCCTAATGGGGACTGGATCTTGACATCTTGCAACCTGGAAACTGCCATTTGGAAGACTGAGAGCACTTGATGCCTGTATGACGGAACCTGTGGTCTGTCTTTGGTACAGACTGGTTTGGGGAGAGGCTACTTTGTGGGACTATTAGGCAGGCCCTAACACCAATAGTAATAACAACTAGCATTTCTGTAGTGCTCACTCTATGCCAGGCACCCTTGTAAGTGCCTTACCTAAGTTAATTCACTTAACCCTCCAAAGGCCCTTTGATACGATATCCCCATCTTACAGATGAGGAGATTGAGGCATGGGTCTATTAAATACATTGACTGCCAGTTCACAGTAGAGCCAGAATTCAAAGCCAGGCTGTCTGATGCCAAAGTCTGAGCTCCTAATGTCATACTTCCTCTTGCAATAATGATGTTAGGGCAGACAGGGATGTGTCCAATCAAAGGACATGCACCAACTGGAACAGGCTTATGGACTATGGACTCCCAGGGATTCTCAGAAACAAGGACAAAGGTGGAGCCTGGGGAGAGAATCTGGAACTTTCTGTGTTTAAGCAAGATGGCAATTCAGACTAATCTTGGGACCATTGAAAACTGGAGGATTTAAGAGTATCTGTGTTAGAAACATTTTTATAGTCCAAAATCTGAACAATGCTACATATTTTTAAGCTGTGGTCATGAGGCTGATGGTGATCAATGTATTATTTAATACATCCACGTATTCAGTGAATATTTATTGAGTGTCTATTGTCTGCACCGGATAGCCACACAAAGCAGAAAACACTGCAGCACTTTTCTGAAGGGACACACATCTTTGATCTTCAAGTCCAGAAACTCTGGCTTCCTATGGCCTTCTAAGTGAGAGCCAGCAATTCAAGTGTGGCCCACCTTTCTCTCCTCTCTCTGCAGGACTTGTGTTCCAAGGAGCATTCTCAGGAATTCTAGGCATGGCCATCAGCACAGTGAGTATGGTCCTTGGCAGAACAGGAAGAGGCAGAGGGAACACAGAAAGCTGAGGGACCTTGCCCACGGGAGTGCAGGGGGAAAGAGTGACTCCGGAAACACCGTAAAGCTTCCCCTGCCCCAGTACAGGTCTCATCTTTTACCTACACCTCAGATGGGATTTGAGGGCTCATCTTTATTCGGCAACAGTACCTGATGTGACAAGAGGCTGTTTACCCCTCAGGTATGAAAATGTATGCTCTGCACCTTGGATTACTGTGCTGGGTCCTTTTGTTTGTCCAGATCCGCTCTTCATTTTTCTTCACCTTGGTTTGGTCCTGGGAAGCAAGCTGTGTGGATACTTCAGGGGGCACCTCTTGCCCTCCAGCTTCTGGTTGGGATGAGCCAATGGGAGGTACCAGGTGAAATCAGAGGTGGGAGGAGAGAGAGATGGGCTTATTTATTCCCCTGCTGCTCTGCTGCTGGGCCATGAAGGTGCAGTGGCTCAGTTCTTCTATGAAAGGCCTCAGCTCTTGCCAGACAGCCTCTCCCAGAGCTACAGTTACAGTCCTGCCTGGGTTCCTGTAACCACTACCTTCCCCTATCCTTTCAGGCCTATGAATTACTAATGCGCTGGGATACTTAAATATAAGATACAATTACAGAACATAAGGCATCATCTAAAAACTTGTTAAAAATGGTAGAATAAGGTTGTTGAAAATGGTAGAAGAAGAGAATTATGGCCTGGAATGTGAAGACGATGTTTTATTATGCTCAAAAGAAGGGAAGGAAAGAGAAGAGAGCCAATTAAGTTCAGAGAATGATCATCTATTGAACATTTAAGGGGAGCTAGGTTCTTGCATATATCACCTTGCTTAATTCAACCAATTAGAGATTAGTTACTTGACAAGTTAGTAACCATTGCTAGCTAAGTGGCAGAGCCTGCACTTGACTGCATGGCCCTACAGGGGATAAAAATTGGTGCTTCAGTCCTAGGCATTTCCTAGGAATAGGATGCCCCTTCCTGGAACTTTTGGGCCAGGAAAGGAGGGTACAGGAAAAGGGAGGCTGGGATGCTGCCGACAGTGATGGATTCCAGACAGCAGATCCTTTTCTATTTTGGCAGAGGGTGAGCCAGCAGGAAAGGCCCCAGGGAACCAGGACTAGGGGAGAAATCACCTCCGGGAGGAATGAAAAGGTGCAGAAAGTGGGCAAGCACGGAAAACTAACCTTGAGTACTTCTGTGTAGAGTTTTCTCTGGGCTCACCCTGCTAATTTTCAACTGTATCAGAAATAAGAGGCAAGCTCTTCAGGTTACTCTGTTTAATGGAAAGCATGAATGTGAGTAGCTCAGGGAGACCATTGGCCCTGTTGATACCTGGGAATGCCATGCAAACTCTGTTTTATAGAAGGTTCATACCGAGAGAGCCCTTTAGTTGGGACACCATTATCCTTTAGATCAGGTGTCAAAGAGTGGTCTTATGTTTTGAAGAAAGAATTAAAAATACTTCTTCCATTAAGAATTCATAAGGTTCTGTTTCATTTTGTTTGAAACAAATATGATATTCTATGTCAACTATAATTAAAAATAAATTAAAAAATATGTTGCATTCCTAAGTAATAAAAAGAGTTAATTACCACTGCCTCCCCCCTGAAAAAAAAGAATTCATACCATTTCGTACTGCTTGATGATAGCGCCCAGAAGTATCACTGTATCATAGATAAGAGCATGGCTTTAGAATTCAGCAGAACAGGGCTCAAATTCCAATTCAGCTATAAGATAAGTTAGGGTATGGATTGGCTATATAAAAGAAATCCAAAATAACAAAAGTTTCAACAGGGGAGAAGTCTATTATTTTTCTTCTTACTTAACAGTCTGAGGTATATGGCTCAGGAATGTCTAGTTGCTCTACTCTATGAGGCTGTCGGGAACCAGGCTCCCTCAATCCTGTTCCACCCTCCACAGGATGATGCCTTCAACTGTGAGGCCCAAGATGTCTCACTGCTCATCAACATTTCAAGCAGGGGCATGGTGAAAGAGGAGAAAGTGGAGGAAGCCTAAAGGCAAGTCCAGGAAGTTGCCCATACTATACTATTTCCCATCATATCCCATTGGCCAGATCTTAGTCTAGGCCTGTACCCAGCTGCAAGGGAGGCTGGGAAATGAAGTCTTTATTCTAAAAAGTTGTATGCCCAGGAAACCAGAGATACTATCACTATGGGACCAGCTGTGTGACTTTGGGCTAGTTAATTAACTTCTGTGTCTCAGTTGCTGCATCTGTAAAGTGGGAATAACGAAAGTACCTCATAGAGATGATTAAAGAAGAATGTGTTTAAGCACTCATAAAGACGACTGTGATTATTATTGATTTACTGAGGCTGGGACAAGTTATGGCACCACCCACCTAGGTTGCCAGGGTCCTGACCTTCCCACTGTAAGCTCATGTCTGAATCCTCTCATGAACTTTCTGATTAGGGTTCAGTGACCAAAAAATTACCTACGGACCATGAAAAGCAAAAGGTGCCTTCCACATTATTTCTAGGGTAAACGAGTTGGCAGTGACTATGATTTCTTTGCCCATTCATGAGCTCATGGAGGACCATGGGCTGGGGGTAGGAGATGGAGGTGAGGAGCAGAGTTTGGCTCCCTCTTCCAGTCATGCCCAAGCCTTACCTTTCATCTCTAAACCCAGCCATCCAGTTTCAGGCTGAAGTGTGCCAGCTCCCCCCACAGTGCTTTTTGCTTCCATTCTGCACAGCCTGGCCCCTGTCCAGCCCACTGCAGAGCCAGCCACATTTAGTTTGAAGTTAGCAATGAATTGTTATTAGAAAATCATTTTTACGATCGCCCAGTTTGCCTTTTGCTGCCTTCGTTTTACAAGGCTGGGTAACAATGCAGGTGCTAAATCAGATGGGAGGGAGGAGCTTCTTCCTTCCTGAAGAAGTATGGCTTAGAACCTGTTTGGGAGTGCACTACGATGGCTAACCCATTTAAAAAGACCCTGTAAAATATCGAGTTAAGAGAAGCTACCTGAGTCTCTCTGAGGGGTAAGTAGCGCCGTGGCTTATAAAATACCAGCTCTTCTGTACGTGTGCCCTGAAAGGCACTCTCGTTTTCAGGTGACCACAGCTTTGCTGAACGTCCTCAATTCGAAGTCAGCAATCGTTTATTGCAGCCTACTGTGTGCCAAACTCTCCAGTAGCCCTGGGGTCTCCCACCTTCCTGGGGTGGCATCGTCAGCCTGCTGTTTTTATTTTTTGTTACTCCTCACCGGAGGATATTTTATCCATTGATTTTTAGAGAGTGGAAGGGAAGGAGGGAGGGGGAGAGAAACAGAGAGAGAGACATGGATGTGAGAGAGACACATTGATTGGTTGCCTCCCACATGACCCAGACTGGGTTCGGATCGAGCCTGCAACCCAGGTATTATACATGCCCTTGGCCGGGAATCGAACCCACAACCCTTTGATCCATGGGCCAACACTCCAACCACTTAGCACACCAGCCAGGGCCATCAGCCTGCTTTTGTGGTAGAGCAATCTGACCACTTAGCACACTGCAACCTCAGAGTTCTGTCATGATTCTTACAGTACCTCAGGACGTTGTTTCCTTGCTCCATTCCCCTCATGGAAAGAATTATCTCCTAAACTTCATCACTACATCTGGCAGCAAAGACTGAGAGCCCAGGGCAGTTAAAAACATGCATATATTTTATCTACAGGGGTTCGAAGTTCTTCTTGGCTGTAAATCATCAAAGAATTCCTCAGCTGCAAGGATTCCATTGTTAACACGCAGAGATACTGATGAAAGATGTTATAAGTCAATAGCTTTTCTTATTTCCTTCTCTCTTCCCTTCCCCTCTTTTCTCTTCCTTTTTCTCTTTCATTTCCCCACTTTTTTCTTTGCTTTCTTTCTTTCTTTCTTTGGGTCTATGGAAATCACTGTGATTGCAGTAAACAGCCCAAACGTTCTGGGGTTTCAGTGAACTGAGGTTTATGGATCATAGGTAATCACTAGTTTGTCCTCAGTACAGTAAACTTACTTTATGCCCTCTGCACAGTTAAGGGAACCAAAATGAATTCAACTCCACACTCTGGTTATCCACAACCAGGACCTACCCCTTGATATGCATCACTTACAGTAAAAACTGTGGTTTCTTAAATTGATTCACTGTCCCTCAATTCCATCTGGATAATAGAGGCTATAATGTAAAACAAAGGCAACTCTGGTTTCTGCATAGAACGAGGGCCAAATGTGGAATTGAAACCATTCCTTTTCAACATAGTTTATTTTCCAACAACAGGTTTGGGAATCTCCATTTTTGATACATAGGAAAGCCAGCACAAGGCAGCAGAGATTTCCCCCCCAAATCCTCCAGTCTTTTTATGTTGATTCTTTGCTACTTAAGTCTAAGGAAATAGCTTGGCTTAAATATTAATAGTTGTGTACTACTGTAACCTGTTGCTAGGTGTGGTTTCAAAACAGTTTTTATTTCCAATATATGTCCTTTGATAATGAAATAACATGACCCTTCTAGTAATTAGTAATGCTTTTCAACAGTCACTCTCATAGAAGGGGTTGGCATAGCTTCGCAAGCATACTTATGTTTCATATTAGTAGTACTTGTACATAGATACAGGGAAGACATAGACATGCAGAAATATTATACTTAATAACATATAATGAAACCCCACTTGGAAAGCTTCTCATTCTCTTGTTAGATTCAAAAACAAGAGCAGCAATTTTCAACCATTTTCATCTCATGGCACACATAAACTAATTGCTAAAATTCTGTGGCACACCAAAAAAATATTTTTTGCCGATCTGACAAAAAAAAAAAAAAAAGGTATAATTTTAATTCATTCACACCAGACGGCTCTTGTTGTATTGGCTGCTGTCATTTTCTTATTTGACAATCTAAGGGCAAAGAGGTCAGTGCCCCTGGCTAAATAGTCAGGTACTGTATGTTTTAAAAATTCTTGTGGCACACCGGTTGAAAATCGCTGGCCTAGAGAAGGAAAATCTGTATTTTTAATGGCTTGCTTATTAAAGAAAAATGTTTTATTTCTCCAAGGAAATATAAAACACAACATAAAGATTTTGGTAACTTGAAAGAACTGCAAGACTGCTCTTCTAAACTCACTGAAATTGGCTTCAACTCTTTTCTCTTTATTCCAGAAAAAAAGAAGACCGTTCTCTATGATGTGGTAAAATAGCCCATAAGGCATTGTTCAAGGAATGGGGCGAAACATTTCATTTTAGTTTATTTTAATACTGAAAACTTTGCAGGACATGTTCATAATTTTAATTTAAGTGAAAGAAAGCAAAATACAAAATATCATCAGCCCAATTTTGTAAAAACTGAAAGATGCATATTAAAAAGGTTAAAAGAATAAATGCTAAAACATTGGCATTTGTTTTCTCTGGATATTGAGATTATTTATTGGTGATGTTTACTATCTTTATTTTTGTGTGCCACTCTCCATCTTTACAGTGATTAGGTTCTATTCTTTCAAGGAAAAACATGACTTTAAGAAAACAGAAATTAAAATAATGCAAAGCCTCCTTCACCAACAGAAATAAAACAAGAAAGACATATTAAAAATGTTGCTTTGGGAAAGTGGAACTTTGTGGTTTTCTTTTTTTTCCCCCCTTTCTTTATTCCAGGACTTGGCAAATTTTTCTGCAAAGGGCCAGATGTAAATATTTTATGCTTTGTGGACCATATAGTCTCTGTTGCAGCAACTCTACCCTACATTACGGTACAAAAGCAGTCATAGACGATACATGAATGAACAGGCATAGCTGAGTTCTAATAAAGCTTTATTTATTGACACTGAAATTTGAATTTCATATATTAATGAAATAGTCATCTTCTTTTGACTGCTTCCCCCTACACCATTTAAAAATGTAAAAACCAGCCAGGCCAGCAGGCCAGCGTGGCTCAGTGGTTGAGCGTTGACCCATGCACCAAGAGGTCACCAGTTCGATGCCCGGTCAGGGCATATGCCCAGGTTGTGGGCCAAATCTCTAGTGGGGGACATGTAGGAGGTGGCCAATTGATGTTCTCTCTCATTGATGTTTCTATCTCTTCCTTCCTCTCTCTCTAAAATCAATAAAGAAAAAACAATTTAAAAAAAATGTAAAAACAAGCCCTGGCCAGGTAGCTCAGTTGGTTGGAGCATCATTCCAATACACTGAGCTGTGGGTTCGATCTCTGGTTGGGCGCATATGGGAGGCGACCAATTGATGTTTCTGTCTCACATCAATGTTTCTCTCTCTCTCTCCCTTTCTCTCTAACATATAATAAACCCAATCCTTGGGTGAGGGTTAAAAACAAAACAGGTGGCAGGCCAGATTTGACCTCCGGCCATGTTTGCTAACCATTGCTCTATTCTATTATTCCATGTTCTCCAAAAAAAAAAAAGAAAGGAAAAAAAAGAAAAATGCATTCATTTTCCCCCAGTTTTCTTACTCCAACAATTTTAATGAAATCCCCAAATTTTAAAAAACAAATGCATATACTCAGGTAACTCATGTTATAAAAATTATTCCTGGGGGTGGGAACCAAGCTGGGCTCTGCCACTCCAGCTGAAATCCTAGGTCTCAGACGTCAGGGTTAGAATTGAAGTCACGGCAGGTGTGGCTTCACCATGCTGATGGAAGGAAATCCTTTCACTTCTACAGCCTCTATGTTCACATCTATTTTTATTGTAATTATGTTTTAAATACAACTTTAATGTTCTGCTTTTCTATTTGTCACTACATTTTTAAAAAAAATTATTTTTCTTTATTGATTTTAGAGAGAGAGGAAGGGAGAAGGATAGAGAGCCAGAAACATCGATGAGAGAGAACACCAACCGGCTGCCTCCCACATGCCCCCCCCGCCCCCCCACTGGGGACCAGACCCACAACCCGGGCATGTGCCCTGACCGGGAATCGAACCAGTAACCTCCCGGTGCATGGGTCGACGCTCAACCACTGAGCCACACCGGCCAGGCTGTCACTCTACTTTTAGTGGCAGTATGACAGTCTTTTCGTTTGCTGTATCATAATTTACGATAGTTTAAATCGAACCACTGTTCATTACACTAACCATCACTTCATCATTCTTTACATTTATTGGTTTATGGATTAGTGATATGAATAATATCCAGTGCTAAGTGAATTATGCACAAGTTTGAATTGGTGTTTGCTTTTTTTTTTTTGTTTTTAAACAGGTTGTGTGACTTTATTTCGCCCCCCTCTTATTGAGGTATAATTGACAAATAAAATTGTAAGAGATTTTTTTTAAGAATTTTTTTTCCCTAACGAGCCTGGCCACGTCAGAGCCATCAGAAGCCACACCATTCAAGGTATCTGGCAACAGTTTGGGTGACATTTCCTGAGGCTTCATCAGGACCTCAGTGTGGAGGAAACAGTAATTCTCTTGTGGTCACCACAGGGCTCAACGAGGGGCACTTTCCCCACTGGTATGACTCAGAAGTAACCCCATACTGGCACCTCACTGGTTCAAAGACAATGTTGTTGATAGGAGATGGGGGATCTGAAGCCAGAGGCCAGCGTGGCTCAACGTCAGTAATTTTGTGGTCCTTCTAAGTGACGCTGCTGTAACCTGCGGTGATTTGGGGGTGAGAGGGAGTCGAGTTAGACGCTAGTTATTTTTTTCAAGTATTAACAGACTGTTTTGTTGAAGGCTTATTTGATTTATGTTGTTGCTTTTGTGGTTTTTTAAGACCCCCCCTTTAATGTCTTCATTATCTAATTCAGTATAGAATAGACTCATCTTGGCAAGATCCAGTAACTGAGGAGAAAGGGACGATGGGTGTCTGGGAGAGAGCCACGCTTGTGGGACGCTAAATGCCGTAAACTCAACAGAAAGGATGGATCACTGATGGCAGAGCATGTTCTTCAAATCCTCAACAAATCTATCACAAAGAACTAAATACCCAGGTCTCCGTGGCCCTGGTACATTCTATTTGCTATCTATACTTATGATCAGACAGAGACCATATGCTTCCATGGTTGATGGGAGGTCAGTGGAAATGTACAGGGAACATTTTAAAAAATACAACTTTATAACTTACTGAAGACTCAAGATTTTGTTTATTAGAAGGGGGCTTTGTTCAGGTGACATTATAATACTAATTAAGATCCTTTATTTGTGTAAGGAAGTGTTTCTTAATTGTCTGTGTTAAAAAACAAAAGCACGTCTATTGGTTTCATATTTACTTTGGTGGAGAAAGGTCCTCTGTACAAAGGCATGCCTTATAAGGATTTCAATGGAAGGACAAATGAGTCTGGTTCATTTGCTGTGGGAGGAGTCCCGGACTTCACAACTCCTGAGGTCCTGGGAGTGGTTTGCATTAGAGCATCTCTGCAGATATCTGACACTCATCAGAATGATCTGCATGTCCCAGAAGGACATCAAGACACCACCCTGGCAGGAGATTTGGGCTGGGGTTGACCCCAATGGCCTGGAGAGCTGGAAGCATCATCAGCGTCCTCCCTCTTTGATAGATCTGCTCTCTTATCTCATATAAAACTTGCAAGAGACATAGGTAATCACTTTAAGGGAAGAAGTGAACCTAGGTGATCAGGCCCCTCCAGGATCTGGATGGACATGGGTAGGTTGGGTAGGTGGGCTATAAGGTGTGAGGGATTCTTCAAACTTTTCCTCTTGCAGGCTGACCATAGTCTCCTGCTGGCTGACAAAGGACAACCCTTTTCAGGGATGACGTACATTTCAGTTTTGAACTACATATTTTTTCTTGATGTCAGAACATTTTATAAGTACATATCTCAGAATTGCAAATGGGAAATTTGACTTGTTTTGCAGGAATTAATCTTATAGTTTCTTCAGGGATATTTTATTTTAATGTAAGTTACCCCTGTATTATTGTTCCCACTTTAATGAATTTTATGCTTTCTGGGATTTAAAAAAAAATTAAAACAAAATGAACTGGAAGAGGTAGTTAAAAAGGAAGCTAGAAGTGTGTGTGTGTGTGTGTGTGTGTGATGAAAGTTGCTGCCACATAACTGGTAAAATATAGGATCTGTGAATCAGATAGGCACAGGTTAAAATAAAATCTTAACTAATTCCAGCATTTATTAACTAAGTGATTTGGAGCAAATTAAAAACTAATGACTTCAGTTTTTTCATATGTAAAATGGGTATAATCTTAACTGTTTAACACTAATAGGCACAGAAGGTATTCAATAAATGACAACTTTCATTATTATAATAAAAGCTTAGATGATTTTATGGAATTCATGGCTCACTTCCATAATTGCAGAAGTTCTATAGCTTTTTATTATTTCATCCATTTGGCTAGTGAATCTTAACACCTGTTAACTTCAGTTTCAGGCCGCCAGATTTTTAAATGTGTGTAGATCTTATGTCATAGGCATTGAAATGGGGTGCCCAGCACCCATGGATCATGGACATGAGGGTTGGCCAATCCATTTTTCCCATCCTACATCACAGTCCTTAAATTGGCCGTTCTTAATGTCTGAAAATGCTGCTGCTCAAGACAACTTGGAGTTAAAACTGTACTCATTTGTCAAGTTAAATTAGTAAGAAAGAGTGTACATTGTCTAAACTTTGCTTCCAGGCAGGAGGAGCCCCGGGAAGTGAGTCCTGGACAAGAGCTCTGGGAGTCTGGGCTGAAGAGGACAAGCTGAGTCACACACACACACACACACACACACACACACACACACACACACACACACAGCCCAACCTTTATACTGGATTCTGCTGGGGAGTAAAGAGCTCTTCAAAATTATGTGTTTCTCAATGGCTGAATTTCACTACTAACACCCCAGGATGATGGTTCTCAACTTTGGCAGCATGGGAGAATCATTTGAGGAGCTTTATAGAAATGCTAATACCTGGGCCCAAACTCACAACAATTGACTGGAATTTGGTAAGGTGGATCCCAGACACAGATGTTTTTGGAAAAGTTCCCTCAATGATCCTCATGCATGTCCAGGTTTGAGAACCGCTGCCCCTGAAATATTTTACATTGAACTTATTTTTGATGAGCTGATGGCCACTTACACTGAACAGTCAGGACTTCTAATGCTTTTCTTCGCCTTGCAGTGTGTGCGTTCTCTGTTGTTGCTGGCGGCCATCCTATCTCCCTCCTCTTGTCCTGTGCTCTGATTCGAGTCCTGTGAGGATGTTTACATGACCTGGGGAAGCTGCTAACCAAACTTGTTAGAATTGTGGTTCACGCTCCTTCTACCCATTTGGCTAGTGGCTTTTTGGTCTTCTGAACTTCTGGTTTCAAGGTCTCCAAATATTAAAATGTCTGTGGTTCCTAGGTCACGGGTTTTGAGAACATGAGCCCAAACATGTAAATCATGGAGAGGAAGGTAGGCCATTTGGTACTCTGCAACCTCACGATTTTTAAATTATAGAGTTTGAGCAAGAGCCCCAGGAAGACTGCGAGGCGTCAGGAGGCAGAACGGAAACAACCCAGAACACTGGGAACCCGTGTGTTAGTACTGTCTCTCCCCTCATCCATGTGATCCGGGGCCAGTCATTGTACTTCCCTGGACCGCTATTTCTTTAAATAAGGAAGATGGACTAGGTGGTTTACAAAACTAAGGTATTTTAATCAGAGATTCATGTAGGATAATATAATAATTATGTATGTACTTACCACCCCCTCTAATAACTCCTATTACTTTGCCATATTTGCTTCCTTATATGTTTTAAGGTACCTTTAAAGCCTCTTTGGAACCCCCCCCTTTCCTAATCCTATTCTTTTCTCTTTATCCGCAGAAATCACGATTATCTCATTCTTGGGGTTTATCATTCCCATGTATATTTATTACCCCAAAACTACACCTGCCCATGAACAATATGTTGCATCAGTTTGTTTATTTTTACACTTGATAATGGATGGTATGACTATTCTTAGCCTTCTTCAATTCGCTTTTAAAAGTTTTAGTCTCATATTTTGAGGTTAATCCATTTTGATGGCTGTGGCTCTGGTTTGGTCTGTCTATACAGTGTCCCATTAAATAAATTTACCACTTACAGCCATTCTTCTAACGATGAATCTAAAGTTGTTCAGCAGAGAGAAATTTTAAGATGTTTCCCAGTTGGAGTCTTCTAGAATTTGGCATAAAAGTGTGGTTTTTCTGAAGAAGTTTTAGAGCAACACCTTTGGCTTTTCCCATTGTTCTCAGGTGTCCATTTTTGCAAATCATACATTGTGGGGTGGGTGAGATGGCCAGAAGCCTGACCTTGACCAGGGAGGCCATCCCTCTGTTTAGTGAGCACTGGAGTGGCCGTATCACCCAGTGGCTGAAAGCACAGACTTTGGAACCAGTTAGATTTTGTTTTCCATCTTTACTTTGCCACCTCTGTGAGTTGAAGATCTTGGGCAAATTATATAACCTCTCTGATCCTGAATTTTCTCATCTAGAAAATGGAGAAAACAATTTCTATCATGTATGGTCATGAGGATTCAAAAAGATAATGCATTTAAAGTACTGGAAAGCATGACTGCCACCTAGAAATGCTGGATAATATCATAGAATACATACATGGAATACATATGTATGTATTCTATATATATAGAATATATATTTTATATATATTCTATACATTATATATACAGAATATATATATTCTATGTGTGTGTGTGTGTGTGTGTGTGTGTGAGAGAGAGAGAGAGAGAGAGAGAGAGAGCTGACACACTCTGCCAGGACCAGTGCTCATGTTTACTGTACCCTTCCTCAACATAATGCCTAACACATAGTTTATACTTACCAAATTCTTGCTAAAAATAGAATAAGTTTCTCACAAAATTAAACATCCTCTTACTATATATGATCCAGCAATCCAGCAAATTGCATGCTTGGTATTTATGCAAAGGTGTGGAAAACCTAAGTTCACACCAAAACCTGCACACAGATGTTCATTTCAGCTGTATTCATAATTGCCAAAACTTGGTAGCAACCAAGATGAATTTATAAACTGGGTACATCCAGACAGTGGAATATTGTTCAATGCTAAAAAGAAATGGGCTATCAAATCATGAAAAACCTTGGAGGAGCCTTAAATGTGCATTACTAAGTGAAAGAAGCAAATCCAAATACGCTACATACTGTATGATCCCAACTATAGGATATTCTGGAAAGCCTATGGAGACGGTGAAAGATCAGTGCTTCCAGGGGTGAGAGGGGGCGGCGGAGATGAGCAGGCAGAGCATAGAGGACTTTCAGGGCAGTGAAAATACTGTGTATGGTACTCTCATGATGCATATATCATCATAAGTTTCTCCAAACGCATAGAATGTACAAACTGGGAGTGAACTCTGATGTAAACTAGGGACTTCGGCTGATTACGATGTGCCAACGCAGGTTCATCAAATGTGCTTTCTGGTGGGGGGCTGTTGGGAATGAGGGGGGCTGTGCATATATGGGTAACCTCTTCCCTTCAGCTTTGCTATAAACAAACTACTCTAAAATGTAGTTTAATTTAAAAAAAAGAATAAGCAAGGATGTAACTATATAAATTAGACCATTGGAAAATCATTTACCAGTGGGACCCCAGGAAGCGCAGTCTGTGAGACAACAGAGGCCCTTTTCGGCAGTTCTTACTCGTAAAGGGTGACTCCCAGAAGCTGAGAGAATTTTTCCTGGAGTTGGAAAATTCTGTCACACAAATCAGTCACTCCTTTTAGTTCCCCCCAAAACAATCTTGCTGAAGTTTTAGGCAAATAATTGTCCGAAGCAGCCTACAGCTCAGATATCACCTACGATTTCCTATTTGTCACTGTCGCGGTTCCTGGCCCTAATTGCTCGGTCCTGTGTGATCAGAGTTCATTCTCTAGACAGCCTGACTTCTTAAGTGAGCGTCCACGTTTACACTAGAGCAGCAGGCACTTCCTGGCTGGCTTGGTCCAGACAAGGAGCCTCTGTTCGCCTTGGGACTGGGGAGGAAACAGCCTCCGACTGTCCCAGCTGGTGAGCGACAGACAAGCCCCAGCCCTGGGACAGCAGACTTTACATACATATTTTTGAGCAGTGGATGGGAAGCAAACCAGTAGGGTATGATAGTGCCAGCCTTTTAAATAGCAGCACTCCGCAGCAGCGTTTACCAGTCTGGTGTTTAAGGCAACAAAAATGCCGATCTACCAGGAATCCCTTTTAAGTGGTTCGCCAAGGTGTGTCGTTTCTAAATACAGAGCTCTGGACAGGAGCTCCTGCTAAATAATGGGGGAGGATTGTTATGGTTCTGTTTTACTTCGGAGGTTGTGTTTATATCCTGCTTCAAATCTTTAAAAGTACTGTGTATACATTTGAAATTGTACTGGTTTACTTGGCTCCCTTAAAAAAAAAAAAAACCAGAAAGAAAATGAGAGAGATGAAGAAAGCTGGTGTTTCTGCTTGATTTAGAGGTTAGTACATTTAGTGCGGTGGGTTTGTGATTGCTGGTTTGCTCCGTTTCAATCGATTCAAATCCCTGTTTTGAATCAGCTCTGGCCTGCCTTGGGGGTCAAATTGGGGCCTTTTGTTAGGGGCCGTCCAGAGTGGCGGGAGGGCCAGGGAGGTGGAGGAATGACAAGTATTACAGGATTGTAAGTCGCTATTGTCTCACACGCAAGCTTGCACAACCAAAAGATTTCCTTCTGTTGGAAGAAGCTGGATAAAGAGAGAGCTCTGGGGACGGGGCAGAGGGAGGGACCGAGAGGAGAGGCCGGCAGGGCCGGGGCAGCCATTGCGCGTTTCTCCCTGCTCCCAGCCCCCACCCCACTCACCCCCACCCCACTCACCCATCGCCTTCTTGCTGACCCAGAGAGAGAATATAAATGACATGCTTTGCCCTCACAGAACACTAACTGGCAGAGGCCTGCTTGAGCTGAGCCGTTTTCTAAGCAACTCACTAATCAGAAGTGACTGGGGCTCTGAAGAGAATGCAGTGCGGCCTGGGTCCCACCCTCCATGCTAATGAAGAAGGCAGTGAGGTGGATAATTAAGGGCAGTGATGTGAGTAATTCCACACTGATAATCCAAAGGTAATGAAATGCATTATGAGTTTGGGGGACAGCAGATTTCCTTTACCAGCCAAGACTGTTTTGTGATAAAACAAGCCTGTCTTTTCCAAGCAGAGGCCAGCTGACTGGGAAGAGCCGGCCTGGGGGGTGTAGGAGGAGCCACCCGAGATTAAGATCCCTGCGGCCATTAAAAACCTTGAGGAAGCTGCTCCCACCCAGGGAGACACTTAGGATGCGATTCAAGTGAAAAATAAGGAAGCCTGCAAAGTGAATGTTTTGGCCAACCACAACAATGTATAAAACAAACAAAACTAATACCACGCGCATGGAAGAAAGACTAGAAGGAAACACTTCAGAATGTTAGGTTATCTGAATGGTGGGACTGTAGGTGATTTCTTTGATTCTTAGTTCTGTTATTTTCTAAATTTTCTTACATTAGTTTGGGTTCTTTTCATAATGAAAAATGTGAGCACACTAATATATATATTTATATATATGATTTTGTATATATAAAATATATATATATAAATATATATATATAATTTTTTTTTTTTTGTCTTGGAAGAATTATTCCCCAGAACAGACAGTGGAGCAGTGACTGTAATGCTAATCTGACGTAGTGGATGGGCAGGGAGTCCAGGCAGGCTAGATATTACTGTAGAAGTTGTTAGTGGCCCAGCAGCCCTCTCCCGGTGAAATATTTCTCCTGTAAATTCAGACTGTATGTGAGTTTCCCTGGCTCTGCTTCTCGGGAGCGTAAGAGATGCTTTTAGAGGCAGAAGCTTTTTGGCTACATGTTCTCCTTAGTGTATAACCAATTTCTACCATTTTTAGTAGCTCCTGGAACCTCCCCCTAACAATGTTTCTTTCCCAAATCTTGTAGTTTTTGAACTAGTTATGAAAATAACACCAACACTGTCAAATCAGAGGGACTCCTTAACTTCACTAAGTCCTGAATTTGGCCAGCCTGTGGGTTTTATAGCTAATATCTGGGAAGAAATGACTGATGGCTTCTCACTCGTAATAATGAGACCAATTTGAGATACTTGGTAGCAAATTCTTTATTTCGTATAGATTTTTAATTAATGAAGGCAATTTGCCACCTAAAATCAGAATCCACACTTCTTTGTGCAAATGTTTGGGTTTTAAAACATAAAATCCTTAGGAACTCTTTGAATCTTCATTCTCACAATCTTGCTGTTGGTACTGGGTCTGCCAGATGTGGACCCTGCCGTTGGCCATGGCCTTGCGTAGGGTCGGGTGGGTGTTTAATTGTGCCTTGCTGGAGAGTTAAGTTCCCTCTGTCTTACTGAGTTGAGTTTTTTGCAGCACTTATTGCAATCTTATGATATCATCCAGATTTTCAAGTCTTGTCCTAATGGTGTAACATACATATCTGTGCTAAGAGAATGACATGAAACGTGTGTGACGCGGTCAGTACAGGGTTCAGCAGCTAGGATCTGTATTGGACCCTGCAAGCTGGAGCACATACCTTACAATGCTCACTGAGAGGAGGCGAGAGGCTGTCTACAGTGCCCACAGCCCCTCCTGAGCACTTCCTTATGAAGTACCTTATACACTTAATTTCCTTAGGAAGTAGTGAGACTAGGACACAGGGCTGTTTATATTGTTTTGTTCTTGAGGGATTATAGTCCCAAAACTTCCTTGTCGGGCACAAGGATAAAACTTTGAAAAGGGGGGGACATCTGTGATACTTTCAACAATAAAGTTAAAAATAAATACTTTGGGTATGTGGAATACAAAATTGGAAACTGTCATAAAAGGAAAATTCCAAAATAGAAATTCCAAAAAAGACTTTACTATTTCTTCTTTTGCAACCTGTGACGTGATGCCCTGTGTTCAGTGGGAATTCTGTCCTTGGTGTCCTGGGATACTTCCTCAGGACAGAGTGAGGAGAACTGAGAGCAAGGCTCCAGTTTTTCCAAATATGATTTTTCCTACTAAAAATATTTATATATTAACCCACCCTTAGTTAAATGAATTAACTGATATTTGCTTTTGAGCAATTGTTTTTAAGTACTGAAACCTTTTAGTCTAGTGTCCCCAAAATTGACCGTGGAAGTAAAAAGTTTCTGCATTAACAAGGTTTATATAAATTACACAAATTACCATTTTCATAAAAGTCAAAATATACCTAAGATATACCTAAGCAACATATATTTGCGCAGGGTCACTGAATGGCATGAACATAGTAACAAATGAAAAAGCTTGTCTGTGGCAGACTGAGCAAAGATTTCAATTTTTGGCATTCTGTGGGCCCAAGACTGTAAACCATCTTTACTACACAAAAGCTCTAATAACATAGAGAGTTTTGAGTACGAATTCTTGTGCTTCTGGTTGGTACATCAACCTCCTTTTTATTTTTTTATTTTTATTTTTATTTTTCAATTTAAAGCACTCACTGTTTATTAACTGACCAGATTATAAAAATAACCATGGTAGAAACCTTAATTCATTCTCCTAATAAGCCTGTTGATCTGGTCTTCCCTGTTACCAGCATCTCCACCTTCTACCAAATGGGTGGTCTTTTTCTTCATTCCACCTCGGGGAGAAGATAATTTGAAGGGCCACAGGAAGTTGTTTGCTTCTTTGAAGCGTTTTCCAACAGTATAAATCTCATGAATCAGATCCTCCATGCAGATGATACCATATTTACCAAGAGATCGAGCAATCAATGTGTTATCTGTCAGGGCAATTCGTTTTTTGTTGATTTTGCCATAACCACGCTTGTAGATCAATTCATTTACTGACTTCAGGTTTGGGTATCCCCATGCAATATACGGTTCCACAATCCTCAGCATGTTAATCGAAGCCTTGTTGAGCTTAACAAAGGTGCCGTTGAAGATCTGGCGAAGGCGAAGAAGCTGTAGCACCTTTCGGACCTTTGGGCTAACACCATTGATACCTCTGATCCTGATGACAAATGCCAATTTGGGTTCTGCAAGTACATAGAAGTTGCCAGCTTTTCTTGCCATCCTAGCCATTCGAATCTCAGTTCTGTACATCTGCCTATATTCCTTGTGATAGTGCTTAGCTTTTTCATAGATGAGCTTCCTCCTTGCCTTTCGAAGCATCTTTTCGGCAAACTTCTTTCTCAGGCGCTTGATCTTCAGCTCTGCGAAATTCCTTCGCTTTTTCTTAAGAGTTTCTGGCACAGCAGGAACCTTCTTCTGCTTTTTCTTAAGGGTTTCTGGCACAGCAGGAACCTTCTTCTTCTTCTCTTCTGCACCCTCCATGGTTCCAGCCGGAAAAGAGCTCAACCTCCTTTTTAGACATGAAATTAATACAGATATTTGTGAGAGGTTGTGCAAAACTATTATATTTACAGAAATGGCACAAGGTGAATTCAGCAGTCAGCACACACCCTCACTTCATCCAAATCTCCAACAACAGAAGGTGTTCTAACACTACAGAGCTGAGTACGATACCAGCTTCAGTGGCTGCTGTTGGCACTAGCGTCACACACATTGCACCAGAATGGGCACATACTGCCCAGAAAATGCCCGTTGTTAAAGCTGAGACAGGTAACAGTGCAGCCATGTCTGCACGTCAAGGCCTTGTCCCTTTGGCTCCTGCAGAACGGATTGGAGGGGCACTGGACCTGAGGACAGTCCTCCTATAGGCTGCTCAGTAGCTTACGAAGTTATTTCCATCTCTGCCTGTCTGGAGCAACGGCGGCTCCCTTTCCCAGTCACTCTCTCAGTGGGCTGAAAGTCAGGCTGTCCTTGGAGACTCAGTCAGCAGTAGTAGAGACCCAGTCACAGGGTAGCTGATCACTGAAGGGGGTGGTAGGTTTTGTCTGCCCAGGTTTTTTCTCCCTCTATCCACTTTCAGAAGGAAACAGACCCCAACCTTCTGGCCCTAGCTACCCAAGCCAGATCAGAGGACGTCCTGGGCTTTTTCTCATGAGGTTCTCTATCTATGGGCCTGGCTTCATAAACACATGCCTGCAGGGGCCAGACAGGTAACTTTAGAAAGAAGCAGCCAGATGTTTAAAAAAAAAATGGG
Organism: Tadarida brasiliensis; assembly: GCA_030848825.1. Taxonomy (NCBI): domain Eukaryota; kingdom Metazoa; phylum Chordata; class Mammalia; order Chiroptera; family Molossidae; genus Tadarida; species Tadarida brasiliensis. The sequence goes on along the minus strand of CM061257.1, from coordinate 26,702,553 downwards.
GCTGCGGAGGGCTGTCTGCCAAAGGCAATCAAAATAAAGGAGAATTGACAGCTGTCCTGGTTAATAAAATAAACAAGGTCTTTTTTAAAAAAACCAGTTTATTGAGATACAATTGGCATACAGCACTGTATACATTTAAAGTGTATGCATAATGATTTGACTTACATATATTGTAAATAAATGAGGTGTTAAGGTGGCCCTCGCTGGGGGTTTGCTGCCCCCAGATAATGGCAGCTCAGAAACCTGGGCCTCATACAGTCACCCATTTTATAGTATCACTTCGACCATTCTGTGTGAGTCACTGGCTAGTCACAGGAGAACCCAGATTCAAGAGGGGAAGTTAATTACACCTCGATGGGAAGAGTGTCAAAGAATTTGTTGTCATCTTTAATCCACCACCATCATCCAGGTGATCTTGAAGGGTGAAGAACCAGATTAAAGGCCGAAGGAGCTGAGTAGAAAGATGGCTTTTCCTTTCCACTGTGTTCAGCTTTAGGGTATGCAGTTGCTGCGTTAGTAATGGGAGAGGGGGGATGAGAATCTTGGAGACATTTCAGAGGGAAGAGAACCCTACAGAGATGATTTAAATGTTGGAAAGTGAGTATTGTCCAATGGGATTAAAAGAAGTAGGATTGATTGGGTATGAAGCAGGGAAGGCCGAGGAATAGCTAAATAATCATCTTCAGATACATGAAGGCTATTATGAAAAAAATGCATGGCCATCGAAAGCTGAGCATAAAACTGGCCTGGAAACACTAAAGAATTTCCCACTAAGAAATGGGCATCTCTGTGACCTGAAAGAAATTACCTTTCTGAAGCTGTTTGAAAGGGAACTCAGTTTACATTTAAAATTTTATTTTTCTATTACAGTTTACATTCACTATTATTTTGTATTAGTTTCAGCTATATAGAATAGTGGTTAGACAATCATATACTTTACAAAGTGGTCCCCCCGATATTTTTAGTACCCACCTGGCACCATACATAGTTATTACAATATTATTGACCATATGCCCTATGCTGTACTTTACATCCCTATGCCTATTTTGTCACTACCAAGTTATACTTTTTAATCTCTTCATCTTTTTCACCCAACCTCCCTCCCCTCTGGCAATCATCAGTCTGTTCTCTGTATCTATGAGTCTGTTTCAATTTTGTTTGCTTATTTATTTTGTCCTTTATATTCCACATATAAATAAAATCATATGGTATTTGTCTTTCTCTGACTGATTTATTTCACTGAGCATAATACCCTCTAGGTCCATCCATGCTGTCACAGATGGTAAGATTTTATTCTTTTTTATGACCGAGTAATATTCCATTGTATATATGTGCCACAGCTTTTTTATCCACTTGTCTATTGATGGGTACTTGGGTTGCTTTCATATCTTTGCTACTGTACAAAATGTTGCAATAAACATAGGCGTGCATATATTCTTTCGAATTAGTGTTTTGGATTAGAGAACACATTATCTATGCTTGAAAAGGATTTAGGATTAGTTTTATGGGAGATAGAAATGGTAGACCAGCTCATCTCTTGTTTTGGTATCAGAATCATTTTTCAAGAGATACCTTATATATCTTAGGATATATTCTTTTTTTTTTTTTTTAATTTTTTTCCTTAATTGATTTTTTTTAGAGAGAGAGGAAGTGAGAGGGAAAGAGAGATAGAAACATCGATGAGAAAGAACATCGATTGGCTGCCTCCTGCATGCCCCCACTGGGGATTGGGCCCACAACCAGGGCATATACCCTGACTGGGAATCGAACTGGCGACCTCTTGGTGCATGGGTCAACGCTCAACCACTGAGCTATACCAGCCGGACCTTAGGATATATTCTTAGAAATGGGATCACTGGGTCAAATGGCAGTTCCATTTTTAATTTTTTGAGGAAACACCATATTGTTTTCCATAGTGGCTGCACCAGTCTGCATTCCCACCAGCAATGTACTAGAGTCCCCTTTTCTCCACACCCTCACCAGCACTTGTTGTTTGATGATTTGTTGCCATTCTGGCAGGTGTGAGGTGATACCTCATAGTCATTTTAATTTGCATTTCTCTGATGATTAGTGACGTTGAGCATTTTTTCATATGTCTCTTGGCCATTTGTATCCCCTATTTGGAGAGGTGTCTATTTAGGTCCTCTGCCCATTTTTTAATTAGGTTCTTTGTCTTCCTTTTGTTGAGTTGTATGAGCATTTTATATATTTTGGAAATTAACCCCTTATCTGATGTATCATTGCCCTTTTTCATTTTGATGCTGGCTTCTTTTGCTATGCAGAAGTTTTTATTTTGATGTAATCCCATTTATCAATTTTTCCTTTGTTTCTCTTGCCCTAGGCGATGTATCAGTGAAAATTCTGCTTTGTGTGGTAGGAAAATTAATTTTTTTATTACTCGTGTTATTAAATTTTTTAAAAAAGATTCCACAATTTCAGAAAGTTCTGAAAGCCCTGTCTAGTTGATGTTCAAGTTGAATGCCTTTGGATGCAAATACCAGAAAACCGAATCTAACAATGAGGCTGTAACAGTAAGGGTGTTTATTAGCCCCTATAATAGGATGCTCAGCAGAGTAGAGGGTTGATGGGTTACAAAATTCAACGATGTCATTGAGGACCTAGGTTCTTTCTATTTCTTTGCTTCAATGAATTATTAAGAAATTTACTTCAAATTATCTTTGCATCCTTGGAGTTTGTTTAATCCTCAGGCTAATAGCAAGATGGTACCAGCAGTGTGAAGCAAACAACATCCAGAACAAAATAATAACAAGCAGCAGTTAGGCAGTGCTGACTATGTGCCAGTGTTTTACACGAACTCATTCTTTTTCACACTTTATAGATGAAAATTTAAGGCACTAAAAGGCTAGGTAATTTGTTGAATGGTAGGTAATTAGTAAGTGGTAGGTTCAGATCCAGTCAGTGTGGCTCAAGAACATGTGCACTTCATCTCTGAGTTCTACTCTATACTTGCTTTTCCTTATGTCTTTTTTTCCCCCTTTCTTTCTAGTCACTTCTTGTAGTTTTCTCTAAGGAGTAAGGAATCTTTTCCCAAAATCTTTCCAGCAGACAACTCCTCACATCTCATCTGCACATACCCACTCCTGAACTAATTAGATTTCCCTTAGCTCAGACACCACTCTTGGAGTTGAGTGGGGTCCGCTTCTCCCAGGGATACTGCTGTGTGTGGGAAAATGTAGATGCATGAACCAGACCCTGGTTCTCTTTGGAAGGAAAAGGAGGTACACAGGTGTTGGTGCTGAAAAGATGACCAACAGTCTCCAGTAAAGGTAATTTCTGTTAATCCTTTGTAGCTCAAGGATTCATTCATTTGAATGTCTATTATGTTGGGGACACAAGTGAAAATTTCCAGGATGCATATATGGTTCAAATCTTTTTTTTTTCTTATTGAATTTATTGGGGTGACATTGGTTAATAAAATAATATAGGTTTCAGGTGCACAATCCTAGAATACATAATCTATATATTGTACTATATGTTTACTACCTATGGTACAAATTCTGAGGAGAAGATTCTGGACTAGAGATACAGATCGGGGTGGACGTAGAGATCTGAGCATTGTCAACACATAAATTATAATTATTTTAAGTCATGAGGATGAAGAGAATTCCCATAGGAGAGAGTGTAGAGGTTTGAGAGAAGATGGTCTATAGAAGATTTAGTCTTTCCATCTTCCATATTAGTTAAAAAGTTTTCATATGATTTTAAAAAAACTATAACTGTACCTGGTATACTTAATTGTTATTAATAAAATAGCCACTCATTTATTTATTCATTTTTTGTTTATTTATTTATTTAATTCTTTCTAAACATCATGAAGAATCTTATACTTCACCAGCCCAAGATATTGATGTTCCAATAATCAAACCTTTGTAAGAACAACCTAAAATTGTCTCTGGCTAAATACAAGAGACGAAGTAATCTTGCCCCAGTGATGGGGACAAAGTTACATTCTCGTACTCGTAATCTACCGACTTTGCTTTGCATGTGTCTTGTACTCAGCAATCTGAAGAGATGATTCCTCAGTGTGTGTTAGTTGGGCTACTCTAACAAGCTCCATAGCTCAGTAGCTTAATCCAAAAGAGGTGTATTTCTTATGTACACTGTAGCTTTTGTCATCTAGCAGCTTTACCATGCTCTTGAGTGCTGAAGTCCCCACTGGGTCCTCAGCATTTTACTAACAGATGAGAGAAAGGGTATGGAGGATTGCATGGAAGGCCTTAGGGGCCAAGACTTGGGGTGCTGAAGACACTTTTAACCCACATTCAATTGACCAGAACTCAGTCACATGGTCACAGCTAAGTGCAAGGAAGGCTGGAAATTATAGTCTAGCTGTGTATCCAGGAAGAACAGGAAAATGGTTTGGTGGGCTTTTTTTTTTTCAAGTACAGGCAAAAGTTTCTTTAGAAAGTCATAGAGGTAGAAGTGAGCCGTGGAAGAAGTGAGCCAGCCGGGCTGCATGATCTCAGGTCTGGTGGGCATCTGGCTTGTCTCTGACATATAATTGAGAGAAACATTTCCATCATGTTAAAATGTAATGTTTTTATTTGGTATGTTTACTATTTCTCTTCAAAATATTGTCCCCATTTATAAGAGACTTTTTTATGTTATATCTTTCTCACTGAATACAGATTGTGCGTTATTAATATTTCATATTTCTAATTACTCAGAATTCTCCCAGTTTTGCCCTTGTTATTTCCAGTTCTTTCCTTCTTTTTTCAAAGTTCTCTGCCTTCTATCTTACAGACTTGCTCTCAGTCAGAATCCAGTGGATCTCTCCTCCAATGCTTCAGTGGAATTTCTTCTGTGTTTCTTAGAGTTTTCACATGTGGATCAACTACTTTTATGCATCGTAAAACTTTTAAACTTTTCAATAAGTGGACAGACATTTTAAAATGCACGAAATTATTTAATTAATTAAATAAGACCTTAGACATACATACACCTCTTAGAAACACCTTAATGTACTATATTAAGTTTAAAGCAGGCAAACTGTGTTTAACATTATGAGTTGTAAAATTTTTAAGCTTTATTTTAAAAAGATTAACTAAATAACTGCTGAAAAACACAACACTTCTTATGAAACAATCATTCTATGCCTTTCAACTCTCACTGTTAATGTTTAAAAAGTAACCAACAAGATTTTCATGTGATTCGGCATGATTAAGTAAAAACCACACCCAGCTGAACCTTGGGGAAATATCCTTGAACATTTCAGATATATTGATATTATTTTTTCCAATGTTGTCATTACCATCAAGATCAACAAGGTGCTTAGGGACATATTAAGCCACAGCTGTTGCAATTAATTGTACCCTTATAGCCTCAAGAGACAAGCCCCAGCAGTGGTGGCCAGCTTAGTCCTCCGGAGTGACAGGTCCTAACAAGGACGCCTTGGCAGGAGTGCTCTTTAGGTCCCTCCCCAGAGACAATCAGGAGCTTGATTAGGTGGGGCTGGGGCAGGGCTGGGACTGGGGCTGGGTTGGGTGGTGGCAGTCTGGGTGGTGCAGCGATTTCATTGGCTTGGCTGCACCCCACTCAATTACTCTAGCTAGGTGACTCGACTTTAAGTGAAGTGAAGCAGCCTGGGAAACACAAACAGGGCAACTGATAATTAGCCGCCATTTTACAAGAGTGGGTCTTAGGGTCATCAATTGGCATTTTACAGGGCGGGGTGACTGGCCCACTATCAGAGGAGGCAGTGAGAGGAGGCTGAGCTCCTCTGTGCACACCAAGTCCTGTGGCTTTTGATTTTGCTGGAGATGGTGACCCTAGTCTGCCCGAAATTTGATCATCATTTTACTATGCACATCATGTCATACAAATGGTGTGTAATATCTTAGTTTTAAAAAAAATTTGTTTAAATGACCTGTTTTATGGCTTGCTCCAAAGCCAGAATTAGACTCTTAAGTGCTGTATGAAAAGAATTCTAGGCAGAATTAAATCTAATCCAGCCATTTGATTATCTGCTGGATCTAAGTACATCTTTGTCACATTGCTCTTGCTTCAGTGGGATAATGAATGAGTAATTCCTCTAGGTGTTTGTGGAAAACAAGGTTTGGGGTGGTCCTGTGCCAAACAAATCCCAAAATGAGAAAGAAGAGTTGATCATTTTATGATCTCGCTCTTGGTAAATGTAAACTTTGTTTTAATGTAGCCAAGGCCCTGGGGCCAAGTAGGAAATGTGGGGCATCAGATGGAGATGTTAGCAAACAGTTCATCAGTGTGTGCCAAGCCCTGGGGGAGGGGAGAGAGGGACAGGGAGTACCTTCTTTTACTGGGGGGTTGTTCTTAAACAGGGTTTCTTTGCATCATTTCTTTCTGAATGGAGTCTGTCTGCTCTGACTCTTGATATGGTGTAGTCATTCAGCTCCCACTGAACAGGTCACTGCTTAAAAATGAGCCGAAATACAAATCACTCTAGGGAGAGAGGAATAGGAAAATTTGGGTTGATCTTATGGAACTTCAGCTACTCCCAATGTTTTCTATGCCAACTTAGAAAGTGTCTTTAGGCAAAACGCTGTGAATGTGAAACTAAGTCAAGGATGGCCACAGGACCACACATCTGGCTTTATGGTACCCAACATACATGATCCAACACGATAAACAACATGCAGAGAAGGAAGAGATGCACCACAAGGTTAAGTGACTGAGTGGGATACGGAGTAGCTGGAATTGAGCTGAGCAAGGACATTTTCTGACTTTTTTTTTCTTTTGGGGACAGTGGGGTGGAGTGGATAGGGAAGGGGGATGTCATGAATCAGGATCTGGCTGGGCAGGCTCTGAGTCACTTATCTTCTGTAGATAGTGCCCTGGGTGCCTGGGGACAGGGAAGCTACATCACCAAAATGTCCAACTGGCAGCATCAGGGTGTTAACTGGTTGTTTTCCTTTAACACCAATTAAATGTTCACCGGGGTGTCTTAATCTGGGAATCTTTGAAACCTCTTCTGTTTTAACACCATCGAGGTAGTAGCTAGCAGTTTCCTCGTTATAAGAAACTGGCTATATTCGTGTCTAAAAAGCTTTACAGTGCCTTTTAAAAGGTTCTCACCAAAGCACACAAGATTGTATCAGCACTAAGTATGTCATCCACATGAATATCTTTAGAGTCTCAGCGTGAATAATGTGATGAACAAGCACAGTGTGTGGCCTCCTGGCACCTGGGGAGCTTCCTCAGCCTGACTCCTCAGGTAACTTCCTGGGAGGGACCAGCATAAACATCCTCCAACATGGCCTCTGTCTTGCCTAAGACTTTTCACTGGCAAGGAAGGTGAGGCCAAGAGCTCGTCAGGCCTTAAGTCCTACTGTGAAGGAGAATTTTTTTTTTTTAATCCTCACCTGAGGATATTTTCCCCTTTATCTTCAGACAGAGTGGGAGGGAGGGAGAGACAGAGAGAGAGAGAGAAACATTGATGTGAGAGAGATACATCGATTAGTTGCCTCCTGCAAGACCCTGACCAGGGCTGGGGACTGAACTGCAACCAAGGTACATGCCCTTGACCGGAACCGATGCCACAACTCTTTGGTCTGCAGGCCAACACTCTAACTGCTGAGCCAAACCGGCCAGGGCAAGAGAATTTAAAATTTTATTTTACATTGATCTTTTTTTTCCATAATGGACTAAGGTAGGTTTATCTCTTGAGATAAAACCTCAGGAGTTGACTGAATCAATCTTTCTGGCTAGCCTATTCGTCTCTCCCTCCAGCCACAGAGGAGGAGGTGGTTGGTGGTGGTGGCAGGGGAGAGGATCATAATATCTGCCACCATTTTCTCTAACCTCTGGGGCTCACGCTGACCTCCAAACCATCTTGATGCAGGAGAAGTCAAATCCATACCCCCTGTAAAAATCTGTCAAAAGAGACTTTACGAAGCAAATGAAGATAAATATTCTAACCTCTTTCCAACTCTTCAGAACAGAAGGAAAACGTCAACTATAGAGATGAACGCATTTACAGGGCCAGCTCCTAGATGCTAACACGACATCTGGACAGAGCTTGGCTCACCTGGCCCCCTGAACAGAGCCTTTCCCCATGGCCTCACCCACCCTCATTCCTTCTTTCTTTTCATCCTCTTTCTTTTCCTCCACCTTTTCTCTCCTTTTTACCCCCTTCCTTCATCCCTGCCTCCTCCCTCCCCTCATTCTATCAATTTATTCACCAAATATTTACTGAATTCCTACTTTATGCTGGTCTGTGCTAGATGCTGGTGCTGGGGATACAGTGGCAAACAGAGCAGACACACAATCCCTTCTCTAATGGAGCCTACAGTACAGAATGCATTGAACAGTTATTACAAGAGAGATGTGTGTAATGACAGGCAATCGACCTGGTTCTGGTGTGGGGATATGGCAAGGGGATTCAACCAAGTTGAGGGATCATGGACAAGGCACTCATTTCCTTATTGCCTTCTACTCTAAATTGTGAGACTCGGAGCTAAAGTATCTAGAGTGTATAGCACCGTGCTTGGTCCATGATGACACCATGACCGCTCAAACCAGCTTTGGGATTCTTCTTGAGGAACTGTCATCAGAGTCAGTTTCAAGCTCTATTTGGTGGTCATTTCTTTATTATTCTGTCTTAACTTTGCTTGTACTAATTATCTTTTTACACTGGTGGATCTTTCTGCTTCTCCAAGACTGGGGTTTCCTGTAGGGCAGGGGCTGAAGTTACCTTCTTTGAGTCTCCAGAGCACCTACAACAATGCCCAGCACATATAATAACTGCTCAATAAATGTTGCTGCATCAAAATGAGTTAAATAATGAAAATAAATCCCAGAAAAAAGGACACCAAGCAGTCAGAGAGTGAGAACATTTTATGGAAAGGAATGGGAACCTGTTCAGCTGTTCTGATATTATCTTGATGACCTTTTGGGAGAATAAAAACCAACACATGCACACATTCCATGTCTCATCCTTCTCTCTGGTGTCAGGCAGAGAGGATTAATAAAAGAAAGAATATTTAGTTGGGGTTTTACTCCAAGGGATCCTTCTTAATTAAGTGGTGAGGCATTAATTAAAAATCTAATTAATCATAATAAGCTGTTGGTGTTGCGCTCCACAGTAAGGTGCAAGATTTCTGAGAACATGAAGCTACAGGAGCTCTGAGCTGCATGTAACAGAAATATCCCCTAACCCCCCAAACAGGCAGTGAATCTTAAACAGGGAATCCTCCTGGTGGGCCAGTTTGGGATTGCCTATTACAGGCTAATAAACAGAGATGGACTTGCCATGGAGCTCAGTAAGGCTCAACTTTGGGCTGCTCACTTGCATAGGCCCTTTTAAGGTCATGGTAGGGGACTTCGGGGTATATTTGGAATATATACTAGTATATTTGGCTATATATTTGTTATTATAAAATATATAATTTTAGCCCAGCTGGTGTAGCTTAGTGGTTGAGCGTCAACCCATGCACCAAGAGGTCACCGGTTCGATTCCTGGTCAGGGCACATACCCAGGTTGTGGGCCCAGTCCCCAGTTGGGGGCATGCAGGAGACGGCCAATCGATGTTCTCTCTCATTGATGTTTCTATCTCTCTCTCCCTTTCCATTCCTCTTTCTCTAAAAATCAGTAAATAAAATAAAATAAAAATAATATAACTTTATTATTTATTATATACAATATATATTTGTAGTATTTTTTCTTATATAATATTTATATATTATACATTAATTATAATATACTATAAGTAAAACTTGTAAAATCTGCAATGGTAAGATATTTAGTATGCTCTTCCTTAAAGAGGGCTCCTTTAAGCTTTGAGTCAACAAAACTTGGATTTTCCCTATTAAGAATATGCCCCCTAGAAAAGGTCTAGGTTATAAGATGGAGCCCAAGTGGAATGACATTAATGAGGATAATGTTGATGATGACACTGTAGGTATGACTGTGCAGAGAGAGATTCAAAAGAAGAGCTGCCCACTGCTTGATGGAGAATTGTTTTGGATCAAAACTGAATAGACAAGGCCTGGTGAAAATGTCTAAAAGTAAATTTATGGAGATCAGGAAGCACATACTAATCCTAGGGCCAGGTCTTGGCCCAGGGTTCATAGAGGGGTTTTAGGGGTTCCATGGGTACCCTGAAAGTGTATGCACTATATATATATATATATATATATATATATATATATATATATATATACACACACACTTTTTTCTGGGAAGAAAAATTCCACTCACAAAGATAGGAAACTGAAATGGACATGATAGAGAATGGATGCTGTGCACTGGGGAGCAGAACATACAATGGTAGGAGGAAATACAATTCATAAGCAAAAATATTATGTGAAATAATCTTGATTCTGTCTTTACCAAGTCTTGTTTGAGTCTATTTCATGAGGTAGGGGCAGTAAGACAGACTGGTGGCAACCTCCAAGTTGGTGGAGGGTACAGGTTTAGGGAGGGGGTTCCGGAACCAACCTGGGGGTCAGAAGAAAGGCAGCTTAGAGCAGCCCCCCAGGCTCTCTACATTTGAGGGTCAACAGGCTCATAACTCACCTAAGATGAGGCCAGGGGGACAAAGATAAATGTGTCCCCTGGGGATATTTTGTTTTGGTATGAGCTGAATGAAGGTTCTGAGATTTGGGATCCTGGCCATATTTCCATCTCCTGGTTTCTTCCTGTGCATAAAGGCCAGAATCAGGGATTGAAAGGATGAACTGGGAGAAAGATATTAAAAAAAAAAAAAAAGGATTCTTGGTAACAAGATAGTACCTACTGCCTAGAGATTCATCTTAACTAGAGTTTGAAAATAGTCTCAGTCTAAGGCCCAAAGAGGAAAGAACTCCACTAGGGTCATTATCAGCCCTATCAGGAATAGGAGTAGGACTGACCTTAGACACAGATGGTGAAGTTAGGACCAGTCCAGGAAGTATGGATAAGCTGAAATCTTAAGGTAAAGGCCAGACTGAGAAATGGGCTGGGTTGAGGGCTCCTTGGACTCCAAAGCAGGAGTCAGAAAGTTCATTGTTCATGGATTGGGTCAGGGAGTGGTGTTGGATCAGAACCAGATCTATAGTAAGAATTCAGGTGCCTGTGTGTAGTTTCCACCTACACACCCACTTGAGCCAGGTGCAGCCACTTCCCTGCCTGCACCTGCAAGACCTAGGCTGGCTGGGCCCAGGGTTGGAAAGGCATAAGGAGCTTCCGGCCTAGGGCAAACATTTGGCTCTGAATCACATTCTCCTTGTTATTTTCCCGTGTCTATTATGCCTGGCCAGCAGGACCAGCTCTTTGACCCATTGCTGCTCAGACTCTCAGTCCCTGGTTAGAATTCCCCCAACCCAACTCAATCTAAGCCCTAAGGCTTTGTCATGGCCTTTCCAGTCCCAGCTTTTTACACTCTTGTTGTGATCCTTCAATTCCATCCTAGTACCTGCATCAGGAAATATGGCCAGCCCCCAGTGCTTCACTCAAGATAAGAGGTGGTGGTACCTAAGGTGAAAGGCTGTGACTCGGGTCATGTTGGAAAGAGAAATGCCCCTTCCTTTATTCTCTAGTAGTGTCACTAACAGGTGAATTCAAAATCCAAGAAGCCAAAGAGGTGGAGGAACCTATCAGAAGGACACATTTTGTCACTCTCGGTCCCTGAGCCAAGAATAAGGAACATCATAAAGTATCTATAATGTTCTGAGAGCACCTATCACAAAAGCTTATCTGCCCAGATCAAGTACATTCTGAAGACAGAGTTATAACATATAAGTACAATCTCTTCTCTTTTTCTAGTATGGGGGATATGTGCTCAATCCGGGCAAGGGTTAACCATTTCAGGAGATTATATCAAGCTTGGGTTTACCTTTTCAAGGAGATGCTAGAGGGCATGTCTTAACTGTCAGGCTGCATTGTGAATTTAGAGTTTGGGTGTGGACGCTCTGCCTGCCTTCTTTATAATCTACACAGGTGTGCAAGAACTTCAAAGCTAGTTCTAGAAGGTTTTTGAGAATTACCTCTGGGGAAAAAAAAGAAAGAAAGCAGTCCCACGGAACAGATGCTGGGAGAAGTGAACTGAGTCCTCCTTGAGCAATTGCCTTTAAATTAATTTTAAAACTCCAAAATCTTTCTCTTGCTCTTGCTCAAGAATGGGGACTTTCCCATTCCAAAGGATGATTTCAGATTTGATAACCTCTATTCTTTCTGAAAGTGATTCTAATAGGAAGTTTATCCAGGGAAATTCTGGCATTATAACAGCTCTGTTTCCCAGCCTAGTTCTCTATATGTTCTTAGATGCTGCTTCTTACTAATTGTACCAACCCTCAAACTATAATTTCAGAATGGAGAAGGTAAAATGTGGTCACTTCAGCATTTGCTTCTCATCTATAGAAGCAATTAAATGAATGAACACAATATCCTTTTTTATGAGATGATGATGATGCCTAATTGACTAATGTTCAATAAGGTATACACTTGGAGTAGTATTTTTCAACGGTAATAGTGAGGCTTGATTGTCATTACCATATGGGAAAAAATGTTCTCTAAATGTCAATATTTAAGTCCTACTAAAAGCTGAGGGGGATTTATGCATTTAGCCTAAAGCATATTTTGCTTCTTCGTATTTTTAATGATTGTGGCCAATCAATCATGAAAATGAAATCTTAAAACCCAAAAAAACCACTAGAAATCAACTTAGGCACTTAGCATATTTTACAGTAATTATTCCCACCCCACTCCAAAATGAAAATGTTTGTTTTCCCCAATTTGTCTGCTTTTTTCATTTATTGACGTTTTGGGAATTTCCAGATTAAATTGCCCATTCAATGGAGGGCAAGGTGACTGAAATTGAAGTTTGGAAAGTACTGTTTAGTTCAGTCAATCTCATTCTACCTCTGAGAAAGGGAAAGAAAATAATTTTTCTCATTTCATATTGGCTTCTCACTTTTTTTCCTAGGAAAGATGATTTCTACTAGACTGTTTTAAAACTGTAATATGCAGGACTTAAAACTTAAAACTTCTAACTTAATTTTCTGGTTAAAGTATTTATGAAGTTTAGTCATTCATTTTCCAGACAACAACAACAATTCAATTTATTTAGCCATTTGTCATGTTACCTGCTAGCTTGCCACATAGCTGAGCTATAGACACCCTGTTTATTATTTCCCCCCATTTCCTCTTGCAGTTTTTACTTCTTCTTGCTAGTTATTCTTTTTTAAAAAATTATTGATTGCTTTTTTTTTAGAGAGGGAGCGAAAGAGATAAAAACACTGATTTGTTGTTCATTGGTTCATTCTTGTATGTGCCCTGACTGGAGATCAAACCTGCAACCTTGGTATAGAGGGATGATGGTCCAATTCCTTTTAAATTTGGGACTTTTAGTTTTTCCTAGTTTCTCATGGCGGTGACTCTTAGTTTTCTTTCTGAGTCCATTTCCCCCTTGATCTTAGTAATAGAACCCACTTCCAGTTTTAGCAAAGTACAGTGTTCCACCCTCTTCCCCTCACCTCCAATGTACACTGTACACTTCCTAGTCATCCTTATAGCTGGTGATCATGTGACTAAGTTCTCTCTAATGGAATGGAGCAGAGGTGACGAGCCCAGCTTGTGTTCACCTCCATTTAAGAATATTGCTCATCCCTCACTTCCTCTTCCTCTTCTGCTCCGTAGACTGGAACTTACATGTGGCATCACGAGCCAGCTGTAACCATACAGACACAGGCAACATCCTAGGGGACAGAAAGAGCTTTAAAGTAAATGAAACCTCAGTGCCTGGATAAATCACACACCTGCCCTGAACCACTTTCTTATCTCTAGACTATTACATGAGAGAAAAATAGATTTCTCTCTTATTTGAACACTTGTATTTTGAAGTCTTTTTGTTACAGCAGCACAACTGATACCTTAGTCCTGACTAATACATTTATTAAACAAAAGAGAGAAAGTTACTACTGTACTCTATGCTAGTCAAATATGACTTGGAGTGTATTCCTATCTGTGGATCACATTTTAAGAGACATGAAGACAAAGCAGAGGTTTTCAGATGAGAGCACCAAGAAGGGTGAGAGTCAAAGTTGAAGAAACTGAAAGAGCAGTCTCAAAGTAGGAGTGTTATTTTCAAATTTCTGAAGAACTGGCATGCGAAAGAATGATTCACCTCATTCTGTGTGGCTTTAGTAGACAGAAGTAAGACTCAAGGTGAAAAGGGATTTTGCTTAATAAGATGAAGAACATTTCTGGCTGTCAATTCTGCGTAGAAATGGGAAAGTCTCCTCTAGAAGCATTGAGGTCCCCACCCATGGAGATGGCTTAACGAGCCCGGACAACCATGAGCTGGATTTCACAATGACTATATGTCATGTATGTATATTACATAAACTGTCTCACGTTCTTAGAACAACACTAAAAATTATATATTTTTATCTCCATTTGGTAGAAAGGGAATCTAGAATCTAAGTCTCAGACAAGTTAAAACTTACCAAAGAGCCCTGGCCGGTTTGGCCCAGCGGTTAGAGTGTCAGCCCGCGGACCAGAGAGACCAGGGTTCATTTCCCGCTAAGGGCACGTACCTCGGTTGCAGTTTGTCCCTGGCCCCGGTTGGGGTCGTGTGGGTGGCAGCCAGTCTATGTGTCTCTCTCACATTGATGTTTCTCTCTCTCTCTCTTCCTCCCTCTCTCCCTCCCACTCTATCCGAAGATGAATGCAAAAATGTCCTTGGGTGAGGATAAAACACACACACACACACACACACACACACACACACACACACACACACACATAAAAGAACTTACCAAAGATCACAGGGCTAGTTAGTAGCAGAGCCCATGTTCTTTCTACTGACCACCATTCAAGTCGATTTACAAAATGCCTTAATTTTTTTCCCAAATCTAGAATTCCCCGAGTCCCCTGGAAAACTGTCTTTCCCAAATATTTACTTGAATTCTGAGATATCAGAGCCAGAGACATCTCCTAAAGGTTGGTATGCCTCATCTCCTAAGTTTTAACCCAATAGAAAATTTCCTTTGAGCCTTCCTTTATGTGTCAGAGATTGCCAGCTGGTCACCAATCCATTTTCTCTTTGTTCTTTTTTTTTTTTTTATCCTCACCTGAGGACATTTTTGCATTTATCTTCAGATAGAGCAGGAGGGAGAGAGGAGGGAAGAGAGAGAGAGAAACATCGATGTGAGAGACACACATCACTGGTTGCCACCCACACAACCCCAACTGGGGCCGGGGACAAACTGCATCCGCGGTACATGCCCTTACGGGAACCGAACCCGGGACTCTCTGGTCCGAGGGCCGATGCTCTAACCGCTGAGCCAAACTGGCCAGGGCAATTTTCTCTTTGTTCTTGGCACACAATGAGAACACAGTTTCCCTTGCAGTGGAATGTGAGCAAAAATGATGGAGGCCACTCCCAGATCTGGCCCATAGAAACCTTCCATGTATTTTCTTTTTCTGCAGCTGGATATCGGCACAGAAGTGACCTTGAAAGCTGACTGTTGGAGATGGCAGAATTTTTCCTCCAGCATTGGTCCTGAGCAATGTGTTGAGCCGAGCCCTCTGGCAGCCCCAAACTGCCTTGGCCCGTGTAAGTAAGGGAGGCATAAACCTTTACTGTGTTTGAGCCATTTTATATTTTATACCCTCTCTAATACTCTTGATCCTCAGCCACGAAATATCAAGAATTGTCGAACTTGATCCTAGAACTATACACAGGGTCATCATATTTATCGACAACTCCACTAGGCGACACTTCTTAAAACTGCAGATATTTGACCCTTTTTGACTTAAAAAAAAAACCTTAATACAGTTCAACCTAAAATAACTCTTGACACCCCAGCACAACACTTCCCAGTTGATACACACACACACACACACACACACACACACACACACACACACACAATGTCATAGAAGTTTCAGAAGTTTCAAATACAGATTCCCCTGGAGAAAGGTTTGCCAAACGTTTGTCAAATGGTGGCCTATGATACAGTCCACTGATTTACGCTTTTGAATTCTTCATTATTCTTTTTTTTTTTTTTTTACTTTAATATCAGAAAATATCTCAAGGAAGAAAATCTAGATTTCCAGATTATTTTACAAATCAAGAGATTTAGCAACACTCATATCACAATCAACTGGCACTCAGGGTGTGCTCTTAGGCCAGACCTTCTCTGCCTCTCCAGAGACCCAATACTCCCCTCTATCCCTAACGCTGACATGCATGACAAATGTCACCTATCTCTGTGATGAGGATTTTTCTGTATCTGGCCTTATAGACCATTTGTGCTTGTGCTCCCTGTTAACACAGCGAGGTCAACGATTAAGAAAGAACTACTACCTTGAGAACTGCTTTTTCAGGAGTCAGAAGGCCTTCGGAAGACAGTCAACCCTTCGTGGGCGTTGGCAGGGTGAGTCAGGAAGAGGCTTCCCATCATTATTGGGTACTGGTCCTCCTCGTGGGGCTTGGAAAGCAAAGTTTATTCTCTTTAGTCTCTACCTTCCTTTCTGGGACACAAAATTTAGGACATAAAGTGAAGCTTTGTAAGAGAGAAGAAGAGAGCTTCGTTATTCTGTTTTTATTTTTATTTATTTTTTATAAAGTTTTTTAAAAACTGATTTTAGAGAGAGGAAGGGAAAGAAAGAGAAACATCGATGTGAAACAACAATTGGTTGCCCACTTGCCGCATGTGCCCCGACTGGGGATCAAACCCGCAACTGGGTATGTGCCCTGACCAAGAATCGAACCCGCCACCTTTTGGTGCACGGGATGACACTCCAACCAACTGAGCCACCTGGCCAGGGCTGTTATTCTGTTTTTAATTGAAAGCCCAAAATAGTTGTATTGATTGATTTGATGCCACCAGTGAGTTAAGCATTTTCTGCTCTCTAAAGATTCAATGGAATACTGTTTTATAAAATATGGACATCTTGCCCTGGCCAGCGTGACTCAGTGGTTAGAATGTCAGCCTGAGGACCAAAGTGTCCCGGGTCCGATTCCTGGTCAAAAGCACGTACCTGGGTCGCAGGTCCAACTGGGTTGCGTGTGGGAGGCAACCAATGGATGTGTCTCTTTCACATCGATAGCTTTCTCTCTTTCCCTCTCTCTCTCTCTCTCTCTCCCCCCCACACACACTTCCACTCTCTCTAAAAATGAAGAAATATCCTCAGGTGAGGATTAACAACAACAAATGGAGATCTCTGTTCAGTGATCCCTCAGCATAGACTGACTGAACACTTGGCAGGGCTATGCTAGCATCATATAAAGTTGGGCCAAATCAGTGGGTCTGTTTGTTTGTCTTCAACCATAAAACTCTTTCTACAAATGATTGAAATCTTAAGTAGAAGACAAATATTTAGAGAAGACAATGAGATATTTCTTTGAAAAAAGTTGGGAACTCAGAGCCCTGCCTCCTCGGCCCCCTCTTTTACCTAATATTGTGGTCCTTCAGTATCTCCTGGAGTAGATGACTCTTGTTTGTTACAACTCTGAAATTCTGTAAATGTTTAATTGTAGTGGGAGTAATTGAGGGCCATGAATGAGAATTTTTGCTCAAACCAGCCCAGGTAGAGCAGGGGTTTGAGGTGAAGGTCTGACTACATCCTAGTTATCTGAGAAAAAGGGGACACATTTGTAATAGAAAAGGAGGTACGAACTTCGAGTTATAAAATAACTAAATCACATGGGGTATATTGTACAGCATAGGACATGTAGTCAATAATATTGTAATAGCTTTGTCCCGTGACAGATTGTGGTGATCACACTATAAAGTATATAAATGTCAAATTACTATGTTGTATACCTGAAACTAACATAATATTGTATCAACTATATTTTAATAATAAAAGGGCCGTTACATTCTTTTCAAACATATCCTGTAATTATATATTAA
The DNA here is from genome assembly GCA_030848825.1 of Tadarida brasiliensis. Taxonomy (NCBI): domain Eukaryota; kingdom Metazoa; phylum Chordata; class Mammalia; order Chiroptera; family Molossidae; genus Tadarida; species Tadarida brasiliensis. The sequence goes on along the minus strand of CM061257.1, from coordinate 26,684,715 downwards.
TAATCTTTTTATCCAGAAGGAGGGTAAAACAGCTACTATTTATCCAGACGTACCAGACTTTTTTCCTCTTCACTTTCTGAGAAAGAAAGAGTTTGGTTTCATTACAGTTTGGTCAGTTCTGTTTTTCTTTAGACCACGCATTTTTCTCTTCCTTTAACCCTGAACATGCCAGTTGTGTTTGACCACAATTGAGTTAATAAGAGAAAAGATGCTCTTTTTTCATATTAATAAGAACGACAAAGTAATCATAGTGAGCATTTACTGAGCATTTATTAAGTGCTAAGCACTGCATAATGGTTAATTTTTATGCGTCGACTTGGCTAGGTACCCAGATGTCCGGTCAAATTTTATTCTGGATGTTTCTGTGAATGTGTTCTTGGGTGAGGTTTACATTAAAATGGTGGACTTTGAGTAGGACACAGTAATCTTCATAATATGTGTGGGCCTCATCCAGCCAGTTGAGGGCTTAAACAGAAGACAAGCAGACCGCCTCCCAGCAAGAGGGATTCTCCAGCAGACGGCCTTCGGACTTCCTCCGCAACCTCGCTCTTGTATCAGCCTGTCTTTGGACTCGCGCTGGAACCCTGTCCTAAACCTCCAGCCTGTCAGCCTCCCCTGTCAGATGTCGGCCTTGTCAAGCCTTCACACTCACATGAGCCAGTTCCTTAAAATAAATCTCTCTCTATAGACACTCAACCAATGGATTCTCTTTCTCTGGAGAACCCTGATGAATACACATTGCAATGAGTATGTTGAATGTATTAATGCCTCTAATTTTGTCAGGAATCCTAGGGTGTTCGAACACAACACTTTAAGAGGCATTCCTATTTCATAGGCAAGGCAGTGAGGCTCAGCGAGATGACGTGATTAGCCCAAGGTCTTCCAGCTAGTAGGTGGCAGAGCCATATCATAACCCCAAGTTTGTGAACCGAGTCGGTTGGCTTTACCACACCCGCCGGCCCTTGACATTTTTTGGTGTGAGTGATATTGAACAGGCCTCCGCGCCAGCCCATCTGGATTCTGTCTTTGATCCAGACCTTTCCTCCTGTCAGGGGGCTCCTGGGAGTCTGTGTGGTGTCTGCCCGGGAGCCTGACACACCTGACCCTCTCTGGTAAACCCAGGCTTGATTCTTCACGTGCTAAGCCTTGGCTTCCTCTCCCACAAAAGGCGAGCAAATCGCTTTGCCCTCTTGTTGTGAGGATTAAATGTGAGCGCATCGAGGATCTATCTCACGGCCTCCACTGTGGGGGCTCCAGGGCAGACTTCCTCCCCTTCCCAGCATGCCCTCAGATGACGAGAAATGACACCAGTTCACTGCAGCTGCATCTCAGACACTCCCCTCCTCAGAGAGGGAGTCCTCCTGCATGCCACCTGTATTCTGCCGGGGCTGCCTAACGGAATGCCGCAGGCTGGTGGTTAAACAATAGAACTTTATTTCCCACGGTTCTAAGGGTTGGAAGTCCAAGATCAAGGTGTCGGCAGGTTTGGTTTTTCTGAGACTTCTGTCTCCTTAGTCTGCAGATGGTTGCCTTCTCTCTGGGTGCTCACATGGTCTTTCCTCTAGGTGCACACCCCTGGTGTCTCTCTGTGTGTTCAAATTTTATCTTCTTATAAAGACACCAGTTAGATTGGATTAGGGGCCTCCCTCATGGCCTCGTTTTAACTTGGTCACCTCTTTAAAAGGCCCTGTCTCTAAATGGAGTCACTCCGAGATACTGGGGGTTCAGGCTCTAACATATGAAGTTGGAGAGGGGATATAATTCAGCCCTTAATACCATCTTACCCCTAAGTGTGAAGGACCAGCTGCCCAGAACCACCCATTTATACCTTTCCCTACTGAGGTTCACGCACAGGCCCTTTTCTGCCTGGCTAGCTTCTCAAACTTTCTGCTAGTTTGGCACTATTTCTTTAGGATTATGCTAAGAGCCTAGCTTAGCTGATCAGAAATTAAAGGCAAGAAGCTCACTCAAGTTCTATGAACTTGTCTTTGTCCAATGGTTATGGAAAGCCAATCAAAACAAGTATCAGAAACATAGACATTGCTTTATATTCTTAATCTGCAAACTGCATCTCCCAATCTCCCCACACCACCACCAAACACACACACACACACACACACACCCTACTAGAAAAATACTCCAGGAGCAGGGAAGCATTTGAAGTATACTTCAAACAACAATTATGTGTACGTATATGTGTGTGTGTGTGTGTGTGCGTGTGTGCATGTGTGTGTGTCTGTATATGCATGCATATGTGTGTATTCGTGTGTATGTGTGTGTATATATGTCTGTGTCTGTGTGTGCATGAGTGTGTGTGTATATGTGTATGTGTGTGTATGTATATGTGTATATGATGTCATGACAGCTGCTGCACTCGACTCCAGTCATTTTCCATTCTTTAAATTGGCTATTGTTTGTTTCAGTTACTCTCTGAGAGGGCTATTTCTGTTCATTCCATGGATCCTATTAATTCTGTCCCTGTGTTTATTGTATCTTAGATCTCCCCCACTAACATCATAAGACCCCAACAGAGAGGCTCTGGTTGGGTTGGTTACCATCCAATATGGAACATCCCTACTGGTAAGAGTTTTCAGGTCAGAATACCTTCATAGGCCACAGATTTTCTTGACGTCTAGCCTACTTCTGGTTGCCTTTGGCTGAGGCACTAATACTAGGTCCAGTATGGGAGGCTTGGGGAAACAGAGTCTCATGGTACAAACACATGACTTACTTAGAAGGAACCCAAGTGGCCCATGTCCTAGGAAGAGGGTGTAGGAAGGCAGGTCCCAGACTCTGGGTCCCTCTGGGGTTCTCAGAGGCCCACTGTGAAGACTTACATGATGTCAGCACAGTAGTCAGCATATTGAAGAATCTCACTTCCTTTGGCTGGCCGCCAGCTCCCAAACAGGCATGATCTATTTTAGAGAACAAATGGATTGCCCAACTCCAAGAATTAAATTGTACAAAACTAGATAAAACATAGACCCTGTTTTATGTCATTTGAAATCATTTATGAAGATATAAAACCAAATTACTAAAGAGCAAAGTGCAAAGAGAATAATTTGATATTTTGGAGGAAAAAAGAAAACCTATAGGAAAAAGACGTTCAGAGTCTGAGAAGTTGTCTCCCCCCCCGCTTTTTCTTTTTGTCTTTTAAGTAACATTTAGATAGAGTGCAGACTTCTATAGTTGGACTGAAAGAATAAAGGGAACAGAAAATCAATGGGAATCACGTCTTAATGAAAGCTGTTCTTAAATAGTCCAAGAATCCAGAAGGGACTCATTGTGTATTGGATTTCTGAGAGTCGGCAGAAAGGACCTGCGCTTGTAACCAAGTGATTGATGCCCGCCATCAGCAGCACGTCCGTTCCTTCCCTCCCTGGAAGGCTTAAGCAAATCCTGCCTCCTTCAACAAGCTCCCAGTCCCATTCGTGAAGTCAGGACTCCAGATGGGGCATGATTCTAATTTTAATAGCTGTTCCAGGTAGAACTGATTTGCATGATGTAGGATCTTGGCAGCAGTTTAATTACTTTAGGGTAATGATTCAAATCTCAGTGAGGGGCCGGTTTTAGCATTGCAGCTATCATGTGCAATAATTAATATGATTAAATGTGCTGCTTTGCAAACTCTTCTATTCCCCTTTCTGGACTAATATTTGGGGCTTGTCTTCTGAAACTATTGTTTGAGCCAAGTTTCCTTCCCCTTGTTTTCCTCTGTAGGGCAAGATATATTATTTCTGAGAACACAGTATCTTTATTTATTGGTCAAAAATATCTTCTGGAAACGTTTTGCAGAGATAAAGCAGAGGGGGACTGATTTGCTCCCTTTGTCATCCTCTTCTTGCCTTTCCTTGCTTGTTCATTGTTTGCTTTTGCTTACTTTGTGCGATTTTATAGCTCTTCAGAATGAATTCAAGCTTCTGAGCGCGGACGCAAGGGGGTTAGCCAATATTTGTGTTGTTGTTTGTTTACTGTGTGCCAGCAATTGCTGCGAATGCTTTACTTGAATTATTGCATCTCATCAAGATAACTGTATGATTTCCATTTTACAGATAAAAATACGGAAGTTTATATGGATTAGGCATCTGGTCCCTGGTAGCAAAGCTTGTAAGTAATGGCACAGGGGATGAAATCGAGGCGGTTTCTCCCTCCCCAGTGGGAGCTTTTCCATACTAACTTCCACTGAAATCTGGTAGTTGTGAAAATAACTTCTCTCTCAAATTAATAGTCAGTTACGCAACCCACATACATATGTTGAGGGTTCATTTTGTGCTCAAACCATGTTGGAAGCTCAGGGCACAAGACACAGCCCGTGACCTCAAGTAGTCATGTCCTTCTGGAGGTAATGACAGTAGCGTGAGATAATTGCTATGGCGGGAAATCACAGAAAAGATCTTTTAAAGTAGTGTTAATATGGTCAGCCAGTCATAGGGGTGTGATGTGTGCCTAAACAGTCCCAGTTAATTCCAGCCACTGGATTACTTGTGGCAAAAGTCTGAAGACAAGCCAAGGTGTATTACATGTACGATGCCCTCACTATCATCGAGCATTAACAATCACCTGTGGAATACAGTGAAAAGCCTCCGGGTCCTGGAACCACATAGACTGGCTTCAAGTTTTTATTGGGTTCCTTATTAGCTGTGTGACCTTAAGCATTTTACTCAAACTCTCTGAACCTCTGTTTCCTCACATATAAAAACAGACGATAACAGCTCTTACCTCCTCTGGCTGTTTAGACCAGGGGTCAACAAACTTTCCCAAAGAGAGAGAGAGAGGAAATATTTTAGTTTTTGCTGGCCATGCAGTGTCTGTCACAACTCCTCCACTCTGCCACAGTCATGGACAATATGTAAATGAACAGGTGTGGCTCTGTTCCAACAACACTTTGCTTATAAAAACAGATGGCTGGGCCCTGGGTTAGAACTTTAAGTGAGACGTTAAAAGAAAACCCTGATGTATAAGGGACTTTAGTTAACTGTAGAGACTCCATCACCATTCATTTTCCCTCCTTGCAATTTTTTCTATCAGGCTGATGGGTCACAGAGATGCACACAAACACTGTATCCCTCTTGAGGGGCTCACGGTCCAGTTGTGGTGACAAGACATAGAAAATACAGAGAGCAATACAATTTTGCAAGTGTCAGTTGTAAAGGAAACAAAAGTAAACTGTAAAATTATAGGAACTGAGTGAAGGGGACAGCTGCCACAGGAGAAATTGTTATGGTTAAATGAGAAAAGAAGAGAAGACTTCCAGGTAGGTCATTCAAAGGGGGGTGTTGTATGCATTTTCAGAGGAAGCTGAGTAGAACTGTTTGTCTGGAGAAGAGGGGTGCATATGAAGAGTGAGTGGAGGCCAAGTTTCGGCAGGGAGACAGATGTTTAGGAGTTTACATTTCATTCTGTAGATGTCAATCAATGTGCTAGCGAAGGTTTGAAGACAACAGAGGAGGCCCTCCACAGATATTTGTTGAATGAATTAATGTATCTGAAGGGATTTGCATGACGGTTGGGCAGAAAATGGCAGCCAAAGATCAGGGGATGAAGATGCAGACCAGGGTGATGGCAGTTGGAATCAGCCAGGAAGCAAATCTGGAAAAGACACTGTGAGGAAGAACTGACATGACCTGATGACTGACTGCAGGTAACAGAGGGCAGTTAGAGATGACACTGAAATTGAAGTCTGGTGGCCAGGAGAACAGTGTTGCTGGTGATGGAATAAAGGATGTCAAAGAGGCAGCTTTTTGGAGCAAGCATCATAAATTAAGTTTTAAGTACTTGAATTTGGGGTCCTTAAAGGCCATCCAAGTGGAAATGGTTAGTGCAATAAGACGGGCTCAAGAAAAAAAGTGGAATCTGGAAGCAGATATTCAGGAATGAACCTCATAAAAGTGATTGCTCGTGAGAATGGATGAAGTCCTGATTCTGCATGAGACCTGAAGATCAAAATACGGACCTGGTACAGGGACACAGTCAGAGACAGGGCCCTCCTTAGAAACCCAGAACCATCTCTCTAGTTCATCTCAAATATTAGGTAATAAAAGCTCTGAGAGATTGGGAAGGTCCCACAGCAATTTTTTTTAACTCTAAAAGCAGAGATCAGTAAAATAATTAATTAAATAAACCCTGGGTTTCTGATGTTGAGAAACTTCTCTCATAGAACCCTGAAGAAAGGACACCTAGCACGAACTCCTGAACTATTTAAGTTCTGATGTGTAGACCTGCTATGGCGTAATCTCACCAAGTTCGGTTAATCCAAGACATAGAAATGTGTCACCAATACTAATGATAAAACAACTTTAAGACAGTCTCAGTACTTTTCCAAATGGGGTTAATTCAATCATTACTTAGCAAAGCTGCTTTCAGATATAGATCCTAATCTGTTGCTTTGTTAAATAAATACAGGTTTATGGCAAATCCTGAACAATTCTCAATAGGTCTGAAGTTGATCCGTTTCCCTTGTCTTGCACCTGCCTCACTTTTCTTCTTACTGTTCCTGTGAGGAAGGGAAGTCCCCTTGACTAGGGAGGGAAGTGGTCCACGGATCAAGAGCAAGAGAAATGGATCCTTCTAGAGCAGCGATGTCATTATATTTTCTCTAAGTAAAATCAGAAAAGTGTTACTCAGAGGCAATACAATCTGGCCCTGTTAGACACCAACTCCCTATTAAATCGGTGTGTTGTGGAGAAAGTGTTGCCATCTGAAATAGTTTTTGAAGGGTTGTTCATTTTCACTTGCCATTTACCTATTTCTCGAAGCCAATGAAATGCATGGTACTTATATCATTGCAGGGTCAACATTCTTTCTTGGGAATATACAGCAGTGAAAAAAACAACCACCATAGGATTTGTAAATCTGGCTCCAGAGCTTGCCAAGTTTATATTTCTATTTTTTTTAAAAGAGAAAACTGAGACTCAGAGAGGGTAAATGACTAAAACTGACTCAGCAAATGAGCTGAAGAGTCAGGTCTAGAACTCAAGAGTCCTGGCTCCCAGTCCAGGATGTTAAGTACATCTTTGCTAGAGATTCACTTTGGCTATGGCTGGATACTCATTTCCCTGTGGAGATTTGTAGAGAACATTTAAGCCACCACCACCAGAAACACTGAAGATGGAGGATTAATGTGGAGAATGCATCCATGCTGTTCATCTTCTAACAGCACATTTTATGGATTGGCAGTGTTAGAAAGCCATGTTAGGGACCTGGTGGCAGGGGGCGAGAGCAGAAATCCTAGGAGAGTCAGGCACAATCCCTTTCACTGGGAACAGCAAGGGGACCCGGGAGGCAGCCCTGAAACCTTGGTTTTTAAAGCAGTTGTCCGCAGACATAATGCCCTTCGTTTGATCAAAGGGCTGGGCCACACAATCCCCGGGAACAGGAAGGCTGACAAGGGGGGAAGGGCCCTTTGTCCTAGATGCCTGGAGGCCTGGAATCCGGATGCCTTGGGGGGCAGGGCTGGTGGCCACTCGGAGGGATGGAGGCCCCGCCTGTCCCCTGCATTCTTCCCCCCAGCCCTCCACTGGTCCCCACACCGAGAGATGGGTTGGGTCGGAGCCTTGCCCACTCCCCACCCTCAGAGTCCTATCAGTTTTCTTCAGCACATTAATAAAAAGAATTTCCCCAGCCCTATAGGTTTTGCTTGACCTTTTGTTGTTTAAGTCTGCAATCAGCAAAGGTAAGCACCCCAATTTAACTCTTTGAGGCTTCTCCCACCATGTGGTTTCCTAAACAAATATTTCATGTATAGTTCAGGTCACATTCTTGACCTTGTTGATTCAGGTGCCTGATAATTTTGGGCTAATGACAGTCCAGCAATCACACTGGTCACTGCTCCCCTATCCTGCAGTTTCTCCCTTCCTTCTGTCCCCCAGCAGCTTTCCCTGGGCTTGTTCCTGTCCCGGCCTCTTCCCCATTAATTGCTTTCCCCCTGCAGCCTTTCTTTATCAAAGTGTCTACTCTGAAGGCTTACACTTCAGAGTCCTGCCCCTGGTGCCCTTGGCCTGTTCATTATTTAATTTTTTTCAGTCCCCTGCCTGTCAGGCAACATCTGCACTCTGTGATTGTTTTCGTTTTTGAAAGTCTCCAAACGCAGATTGCAGTCTTGTAGATGAGGGTTAAAAAAAAAATTATAATGATCTCTGGTGTGTGTGTGTGTTTTCTAATACACGGGAGTTAGAAAAATGTGCTTGGATCCACCCACATTCTTAGAAGCACAGAATTTCAGTGATGAAAGGGCTTTATGCTCTGCCCTTTGGCCCCAACAGCACTGGGACTGCGGATGCCCGCTGCTGATTGGCAGGTTGTTGGGAAGGGTGTCCAGTCAGATAAATATATAGAGAGTGCCTTCCAGAGGCTTTCAGCATTGAACTGAGCTGGCCGAAGGCATCTGAGCGAGCCAGTCTAGTGGAGGGGACTGAATTATCACAGCATGAGGTAATGCTCCGACAGTGACTAACGGTGGTCATGAAGTAAAGCATTCAGAATAGTCAGGAAAGAAGAGAACGGACTGGGCCTCTGAGAATGAGTATGTTCGGATTTAGAAAAATTCTTCCTCTGATCTTTTTTTTTTTTAACCACTATACTTCAGATATATTCAACATTGTTATGGGCCAAGTTATGTCCCCCCAATTTAAATGTGAAGTTCTAACTCCCAGTACCTCGGAATGTGACTCTATTTGGAGACAGGGTCTTTAAAGAGGTAATTAAGTTAAAATGAGGTGTTTGGGGCAGCCCCTAATCCACTATGACTGGTATCCTTGTAAGAAGAGGGAATATGGACACAGACATACAGACCATGTGCAGACACAGGAGAAGATGGCCATCTGCAAGCCGAGGAGAGAGGCCTCAGATTAAACCAACCCTGCCAACACCTGTTCTCAGACTTCTGGCCTCCAGAACTGTGAGAAAATAAATTTCTGTTGTTTAAGCCACCCAGTGTGTGGCACTTTGTTATGGCAGCCCTAGCAGACGAATGCAAACACTGATATTTCGAGACGGCATTAGTGCTGGGGACAATGAAATTAATCAAAGGCCAATTTCTGGGCAGAAAGTGGTTCTTCTGTCCCTGTGTGAGTTTCCAGGCACTTGCTTCTATTTATTGACAAGCAGTAGATGTGCAGCATGTGTTCATTGCGCACCTACTTCATGACAATCACGGAGTTAGGGCGATAAACAGACTCAGAAGCCCATAACCACGTCTAGGTTCTGGATGAGATTAACATGTCTAACTGGCCATTGATGCATGTTGAGCGGTTCCCAACACAATCCCCTCCCTAGGACCTAATGGCTACATTGTAGTAAGACTTTTCTTCCTTGATTATATTTATTCCTAAAGTGTTAGGTTTATGTAGGTCAAAATGATTAAACTAAATACAGTGTGGCATGCTGGATTGCATCCTGGAACAGAAAAAGGACATTAGTGAAAAAACTGAGAAGATCCATGTCCAGTCTGTGTGGCTCAGTGGATTGAGCATCATCCCATGGACTGAGAGGTCCTGGTTCAATTCTTGGTCAGGGCACATGTCCTAGTTGCAGGCCTGATCCCCAGAAGGGGGGTGTGCAGGAGGCAGCTGATCAATGTTTCCATCTCTCTCTAAAAAAAGAAAAAAAAATCATTAAAAACATTTTTAAAAAAACCTGAGAAAAATTCAAACAAAGTGGTTCAGTTAATAGTAATGCACTGATATTAATTTCTTAGTTTGACAAATTTACCATGACTATGTAACATGTTAGCATTACAGGAAACTGGGTAAAAATATACAGAAACTCTTCGTGCAATCTTTGCAGCTTTTATATAAATCTAAAATCATTTCAAAATAAAAAGTTTATATTTTAAAAAATATTTGAATATTGGCAGTTTTACTAATAGATTAAAATAGATCAAAGCCCAGAAGCATTATATATAAAACAGGCCAATTCAACCTTTTAATTATATAGTAATAAGATTTATGATTGAAATTTTTTTTTTATCCTCACCCAAGGACATTTTTCCATTTTTTTGTTCAGATAGAGTGGGAGGAAGAGAGAGGAAGAGAGAGAGAGAGAAACATCGACGTGAAAGGGACACATCGAGGGCTGCCTCCCGCACGACCAACCAGAGCCGGGGACAAACTGCAACCAAGGTACTTGCCCCTAGCGGGAACCGAACCCGGGTCTCTCTGGACTGCAGGCCAATGCTCTAACCGCTGAGCCAAACCGGCCAGGGCTATGATTGAAATTTAAGTATCGTTTAACTATAGATGTTTCAAAATGATTGGTTGACTATTTGTACCTTGGCCAATCAGACCCTGGGTGCCTGGCCAGTTTAGGTAAGAGTGAGAACTAACTGAGCTGAACTTCAAAAAGAGAGACCCAAAGGCTATTACTGAGGGACAGTCTTGAGTGAGACCTGCTAATGGAGCTTTTGACTCCCTCTGCTTTTTTTGGCAGTCAGTGGGCACCCAGCATGGTCTCATTCCAGGAGAAGTTATCATTTTCAACCCCCTTCGTCAGCTGAGGCTCAATCCTCTCTTCCCCACCAGGTCATGAGAAGACAGAAGGATTGTGCTATGTCCGTCTGGGGGGAGTCTGGATTCTCATTTTAGAGGTAGTTCTAATTCTACCCCTGGAACTAATACATTAATCCTTAACCAGACAGATACTGCATGAGAGACTTGTTTTGTTTGGCTGACAAGCATTTAAATATTTTCAGGATTATTTGCAACACTTTTGAATTAGGAAGCTTTGCAAAAATATCTGGATATTTGGCTTCTTTTGAACAATCACAAGTTCTAGGAACAGAGACCTATGTTCCTACATGGAAAAGCTTGGCTGGAACTGAGTAGCCACTGTGCCTTTTCAAGGGCCATGTGCTCTCCATTTCCCAGGGTTCCCACACAGCCCTTCCATCCATTCGTGTTACTTGCCCGACAACTTTAAGCATTTGAGTTTGCAACTCGGGTCTAGATCATTGTCTTTCAAACTCCAGGTCATGACCTCCTTGTGAGTCATGAAATCAGTGTAGTGGATAACCAGTTCAAAAGAACAAAAGGAGGAGGAATAGAAAGAGGACAGAAACTATCAGAATATATCACCTGTAGTAGGGTTCGTATTACGTTGTGAAACCTTTCCTTCAGTTGTATTTGTGTGTGCTTGCACTAGGCCCTTACAAGGTAAAATGTATTTTCTCCTGTGAGTTGCAATAAAAATGTTTGAAAGCCAAGACTAATGAAAATGAAAACACTCCAACCTTTTTGTTAACCAGTTAGTTTGCCATATTTGCTTACTGTTTTTGTTTTGTTTTCCTTTAAATTACCTGGAGGGTCAGAGGGATATTTGTTATGTAAGCATAACCGCAGAATTCATACAAACAAGATAATGTGGATCCCTATGAATGCTGTAGAGCAGTGATTTTCAATTGGTATGCTGCATGTTTTTTAAAAAACATGCAGTACCTAACTATTTAGTCAGGGGCACTGACATCTTTTTCTTTAGAATGTCAAATAACGGTGTGAACGAATCAAAATTATACCTTTTTTGTGTGTGTGTCAGATCGGCAAAAAATATAATATATTTTCTGGTGTGCCACAGAATATTAGTAATTAGTTTATGTGTGTCATGAGATGAAAAAGGTTGAAAATTGCCGCTGTAGAAGATTTGTAAAAAAAAAAATAAAAATTAAAGCATCTAGTTGAAATGAAAAAAAGAGTTTAATCTTCTTGATGTTTCTAAGACCTATGGTCCACCAGACTGCATTGTATGATTTTAAATTAGAGCACATTAAATAATAATTGGATTTATTTACATAGGTTATTAGGGCAACTAATACTCTAGACTTGGTCAGCACTATCCAATAGTACTTTCTGCGATGATGAAAAAATTCTTCATCTGCTGGTGTAATATGGTAACCACTAGCCGCATGCAGGTCTTCAGTATTTGAAATGTAGCCAGTGTGAATGAGGACCTGGATTTTTTATCTTAATGAATTTAAACTCAAGGAAGCATAGATGGATCATGGCTGCCTATTGGACAGCATAGCTCTAGACTCTAGAACTAGATTCTTGAAGAAAGGATGTCTCTGTTTCTGGGTTGCAGCACTGGAATGCCCATTGGCCCGACGAAATCCCGTATTCGGGCACTGCACAGCGAAGGCTGACAGGGGCCAATATGTAGTCTGCTAGGTGCAGTTTACTTTATGGTCCAGATTATCACTAGAGACAAATGATCCAACTTCTAAATGTGGACCCTCTAATTCTTATCCTTATGATGTTTGGTTTTCAAATTAAAAATTGCTTGGGGGCAGATTATATGATTTTGAACCATATGGATTAAAAACTATAATAACTATTATTTAATCAGTATAATAGTAAGAATAAAAGTAATAAAATAGTAATAAGACTAGCAGCCAGTTATTAAGTGCTCACTCTGTACCTGGCGCTGTGATAAGTACTTTGTATGCTATCTCACACTTACTCACCTTAGTCCTGTGAGATAGGAGGTATCATCCTATGCAAGGAAACTGATGCTTGTGAAGGTTACGTAGCTTATGAAATCACTTAGGTAGTGAGTGAGTGATCCAGAGTGGGAATCCAGTTCTGTCTGGCTACATACAACCCTCTACTGTCACCACTGTGGTGTCCTAGAGGGTGCATATCAGTTGCCTTTTCCATCCGCCCATTATTTCCTTGATAACTTGACCAAGGTGAACTGTCAATGGCGGCGCCAGGACCAGGGCCTGGCTCCCGTGACCCTGAGGAGTGTGCTGTCCACTGCAAGCCCCTTATCCTAGATTCCGCTTTAGCCACATCTCAGGAAGCACTTTTTACTTTGGGGGCCCCCTTACTCCATAATATGGAAATGTCTTGGTCTGTCTTCTAAAGACAAATATATTAATATTCCATATGAAACCATTTTCTCTACCTAAAACTTTCTTTTCTTTCTTTCTGGTTTTAAAAGGAATCGAAACATGTTTATGTGCCCTATGGTAGGCAGAATAATGCACCCCCCCCAAAGATGGCCATATCCTAATCCCCATGACCTGTGAATCCATTACTTTGTGTGGCCAAAGGAACCTTGTAGATATAAGTTAAGAATCTTTCGATGGAAAGCTTACCCTGGACGATTCGAGCGGGCTCAGTAGCATCCCAAGGGTCCTCAAAGGCAAGTCAGTGCAGGAGACGTGTCGACAGAAGCAGAATGTCAGAGTGATGCACCTGGGCCACTCTGGCTTTGAAGGTGGAGGAGCCCTGCTGAGGAAGGCAGGCAGCGGGATACCGGGACCACTGTGCCCGATGAATTAAGACAGAAATCAGGAGGATTCTTTTCACACTCCCAAGGAATCGCAGGATTAAAAGTGGCTGTGAAAGAGACTTCAAGCTCAACTATTGAGTGGTCCCTTCTCCTCCTAAATGGTCACCCACCACTTCCCCCAGAATGCCCGGCGCCAGTGACACTGTGGGCTGGAGCTGTTTGCCTTCACCGGTGTTTGTGATTCTGAGGCTCTGCAGACCCTACATTTGGGAGAGGGTGAGCAGCAGCTGGGCAGAGCGCAAAGAAGAAGAGCGATAAGGACTGAGAGGGGAGAGGAACTGAAGGGGGCAAGTGCGTAAAGAGGCCTAAGATGCCAAGAAAGAGGGGGGTAAAAAAAGAGGACTGTAAAAATGAAAAGAGATGGTCACAGAAAAGAGGAAGGAAGGGAGGGAGGGAGGGAAGGATCTGGGATTTGAAGGGATTCAGAAGGAAAGGTAGGAGAGGAAGAGAGACACAAAACAAGACCAGTAGTGGGTCTAAAAGTAAATTTCCCTTCTTTCTGTGACCGCTGCTGAGTAAGAGCTGAACTGCCCCGGGCAGAGGCCACTGCTGCCATCAGTCTGAGCCTCACCCTGCTTGCCGTGGGCAGTGGGGGCTGCGCACGGGGGACAGTGGCAGAAGCAGCCTGAGAGATGGGGGCTCCCAGGTGGTCAGAGGCTGCATCTTCTTGGCTGTCTTTACACAAAGCTGCTATGGACATCAAGCGGCTCCCTGCCACCCGTGGTGTTCACAGCCGAAGCTCAGAGCCCCCATTTCAGTCTCAGGCCATTTTTGCAATTGCTTGAACTAGTTATTTTAAGGCGAGTAGGCCCTATGCCTGAATTTGTACATGATTTCTATGTTTTCTAGGGTGTGGATTATCGTTTAGTTTATGCCCATAGCCAGTTGGTTTTAAGTGACCTTTTCACATCATAAAGAACATAAAAAAGAAAGAAGGGAGCTATTTCTTTAAAACTATATATATAAACATACAAAATATGAGTAGATTGAATATGGAAGCATTATGTGGAGATATATATATCTTTTTGTAGGAAACAAGAACAAAGCATTGCAAGATTCCCTCTTTCATTTCCATTTCTATTGCAAAGAGCCTACCTCTCAATAATACGTATTTCAATAGCTTCTTAGATGATTAACTGGGACTACATTTAAATGGGCCTTTCTCATGGTTTTTAATTTGACCTCTTTCAGTTGACTTTTGCACGTATAATCATTCATATCTATAAGCGTTACCCAGAGAATTTTTTTAAACCAATTTTTCCCACGTGGATTTTAATTGTCCTCCCCAAATTGTGTTTGGTGTGTTGATATTCCCTAGGGATTGGGTTTTCAGCTCACTGAGTTCTTTCTTTCTCAGGTGATACTGGGTGGTCTCTCAGCAACGACAGGTCTCTAGGTATTATGAACAGCTCTGTTTTATGTTTTTCACACAGTTTACTTTTCCACCTTGGCTTAGGGACTGAGATATGATTCTATTTTCCTTCTCCTCTTCCTCCACTTCCTCCTCCTCTATTTCCTCACCTTCCTTCTAAATGGCTTGTTATTTTTCATAGAGGATTGTCATCTTAGGTGTCAACTCTGTGCAGAGATGAGCAAGCAGGACAGCAAGTTACAGGACTTCTTCATTCTTCTTATTTTTTTAAATCGTCACCCGAGGATATTTTTCCATTTATTTTTAGACAGGGTGGGAGGGAGAGAGAGAGAGAAACATTGATGTGAGAGAGACACATCAATTGGTTGCCTCCTGCATGACCCGGACCAGAGCCGGGGACGAACCGCAACCGAGGTAAGTGCCCTTGACCGGAATCGAACTCAAGACTCTTAGGTCCAAGGACGACGCTCTAACCATGGAGCCAAACCGGCCAGGGCTCCATTCTTATTTTTAAATGTATTTGTGTCTCTCCTGCCCTGAAGTTAGAGGACAGAGAATTGACATGTTTTAATCTTCTCTTAGACAGTACTGAGGTTGTACTTACCATGTACAAGGCACCAGTGCTCAGTGCTTTCCAAACATGAATTCAATCCCCGGAACAACCTTATGAGGATGGTACAGTTATTCTGCGTATCTTGTAGTCGAGGAGGTGGTGGCCCAGAGGTGAATCACTGGCATGAAGCCACACCTCTGGTAGGAGGAGGGTTGGGATTCAGAGCCAGACAGTAGGGTCCTGTATCCAATCTGTTAACCTCTACGTTAGGGAAAAACATGGGGCACGGTTTCCTGCTTTGAGATGTCTCTGATGAGTCAGTTCAATGTTTCTAAGACTAACACCAACTTTGTCTCTGTTTACATTAGACCCACGTGCTTTTTCCCCCCAAGGTACTTTATAAAAAGTATCACAACTCATAGCAAATGCAGAGTCCCAGAATCCTGCTCAGGTATTTTATTTGCATCCTTTCCCTTTTCAAGCCAAGTCAGACGGGCTGAGTTCACCGTTGTGGGAAGTCTGATGGCCTTTGAGTCTGTTTTCACCATGCTACTCCCGTCACCTCCCTGTGGCCACTTTTCATGAGTTGTTTCAGTGTGTAAGGCCTGATTTATGTTTGGAGAGCCACACCCTTCTCAAGAAAACACACACAGATGCCATACATAAATGAAAGGTGACCTTTACCCATGACAAGAATTTTGATGAATTGCAGGAAGTAGTATACTGTGAGGGAAAATAGTCTTTGATCTTCTTTTTTTTTTTCCGTGTAAATCACTTCCCATGAAGAACAATCTGAGTCTAATGAGGTTCTTTCAGTGGAGACTACAAAGACCCCCGGAGAATCAGAGAATAATTCCACTGTGCTGGTCTCTGATTTACTCCTGCTAATGGGGTGTGTGTATTGGGGAGCAGGAGGAGGCTGGGGGCTCTTAGAGGGAATGGCTGAAAGAATTCAGATTAGTCAATGGCTATTTCTGAGTTATACAGCATGAGCTGGGGTCTCTACGGTGATGTTTTCGAACTCTGGACTGGAACTCCTTAGTGGACTCTGAGATCAGTGTTGAAAGAAATAGAAAAATAAAAAGGTAGAGGAAAGTAGAAAACATCAGAATGCATGACACAGAATAAGAGTAGACAGTGTTCCATGTTTTAAAAATGGAAAAACTCTGGTCCATAGAATAGAACCAACCACAGCCTTTTCTCTACCTTCTGAGAACTTAAACTACAAGCCATAAAGGACAATTGTTGATGTTCTAAAAAGGTTAGGGAAATTTTGTACAGGTGATCCTACAGGGCGTACTGAGGGATTAATTGTAACAAGCGTGACTACTCTTCTTATCAGTGGGAGTGAAGTCAGAGAAAAATTCTGAAGAGAGAGGTCAAAGTCTGGAGGTGTGAAGCAGGGGCTGTTCCAACCTCACGTGCTGGGAGGACAAAGACCCAAGTGCAAAGGGCTGATGACGGTAAATCATGGAAATGTTTTCTGGTAGGAGTGAAGGAACGGGTACAGGTGTCCCCTGCTATTCGGAAGTTCACCTTATGCTGCTTTGCTTTTACAAAAGCCCTGCATTAGTACCTGTTTTCGCTAACTAGAAGAAGTCCGAAGAAGATGATCGCTTTTATGAAAAAAGGTGAAAAATGAAAATAGTTTTGCATTTGGCTGCAGCCCTGATAGAGGCAGCAGCACCCCCCGCAGCGACAGTGGCCCTGCCAAGCTCCTTCCTTAGAACGACACTCAGCATCTCAGCGCCAAGCCGCCAGGGCTGTGGACTGGGTCTGTGAGCACCTGTGCTTCATCTCAGTTTATGTTGTGTACCCATCGGCAGGATGTGTCCTAGGGTATCACAAAAGCCTAAGAGCTCATAGGGTGTCAGGCTTAGTGTAAAACGGGATGTAATTAAACACTTTGATCATGATGCACGAAATAAAGACACTGTGTGTGTTGAACTTGCCTTGGTCCACCTCTCCTCCTGTTGACATGCAGAAAGAATCTCGAAAGCGCCGCTGTTACCATCAGTTCTGTGCGCAGCCGAGCGGCCTCTCCAGTGACGGGTAAAATGGGAAGTCTGCCGCCCGAGTGGATTGACGGGTGTGCAAAGCATGCTGTGTGTTTATCATATCGTTCCTGCTGTTACTTTATGTTAGGGTTATTTTAGGCTTTATGTGTTATTTGGTGTGATTCTTCCTTCTGTGCCCTTTGGCTCAGGAAAGGTTCACAGGAATGCTGTACTTTCGGGTGGTGGGGCACCAGAATGACAGGAGAGAACAGGGGGAGGAGGGTGGACCTAGAGTAGTAAACTGATGTCCATTGGCCAAAACTGAACCATGCGTGTGTCTGCTGGCCTGGCATTTTAAATATTAAGATGTTCCCATTACAATTGGGATTTCCATTTTCTCTAGAAAAATCAGATGTCCTGGCACCTCTGGGCCTGCACCCATGCGAGTTCATAATCGGTGGGAGGGAGCAGCAGGTAGGGGCTCCCGCCTGGGCTGCCCCATGGGAAAGTCAGCGCATATTTGGCTCTTTATGTTAAAATTAAATTAAAAGTTCAGTTCTCCAGTTATAGTAGCCACATTTCAAGTGTTCAATAGCTACATGTAACGGGTGTCTACCATATGGGACTGCACTGGTATAGATCACTTTCCCCATCATAGAAAGCCCCGTGGGACAGCGTTGCCTTCAGACCCTGCGTGCCCGCTGCTCTCGCTCGCGTCCTGGGCCACTCCACTTCTTTTTGTTACCTGGCTCCTTCTTCGGGCATTTCTATTTGCAACTCGAATAATGCAATATTTACATTAGGTTGGCTGAAAATCTCTGTGACTCAATTTTGGGAAACAAAACCTATAGTAATAGACCACAGACTCACTGAAGTGCTTGAAATGTGTGTGTGTGTGTGTGTGTGTGTGTGTGTGTGTGTGTGTGTTCTTTGCAAAGTAAGGAGGACATAAGAACTAGAGACTGTATGTGTAAATAGTGTCTTTTAGAATTATTAGAAGAACAGTGGGTTCTGTTAGTGTTCTTCACTACAGGGAAAAACTATAGAAAAATAAACCTTATTTCCTCTTGTCTACAACTATAGATAACCAATAGAGTGGGTAGAACAGAACCGAAAGGACCAAATCTGATGAGAGTAACTAACAGCAAAGCAACGAGTAACTTTCCTATCTGGGAAAAAGTTAATATGATGTTAGGATATATGTGGACAGGGAAACGTCTGGCTCTGCCCATACATCACAGAATACAAGGGAGAATGGACAGTGATTGGGTTCATTCAATCAATGTAGGAAGCCAGTTGGGGCAAATCAGACCTGAGGGAATCATGTGGCTTAAATTGTTTGACAATTCTAAATTAATCATGTAATCATAAACATCCATATCATTTGTGCAGGCACTGTCGCTTAATATTTATCTTTGAGCTTAGTAAAATATCACACACGTGCGCGCGCGCGCACACACACACACACACACACACCTTTAATTTCCAAGAGCGTAATGCATTTCTCAGGAACCTAAGAGGGAAGCATAGCTCTCTTAAGAATTAGTACATGTTAACAAATTTGGGATCCATGTTTTAAATTTTATTTCTTTGACTTGGTTAACTTGCCTTAAATGCTCTTGCTGTGGAAATGCATGGAAACTATGAGAAGATCCTGAAAGAATTCTTTTGGCAGCAAGAACATTTTGTTTTTCAACCTGCGTTTGCTCATGGTCGTCACTACCTACATTTTTCCAGGTTCACATATGAAAATAATTATTCCTGACTTCAGGAAGTCCGTTTTTAAAGAGCAAATGTGCCTTCAAAAGCTCCAGCACCCTTAATGGGGTCAGCCCAGCCTAGGAGACAGCCCGGCAGGAGCGCTGGCCTGGGGGTAATTTGTACTTTCCTGGTTTGTTACCTCTTGGGACTTGTGCTGGAGTCCTGGGAATAGGAGCTGTGTCCCACCCAAAAGGGGAAGGTCTGTCTCTAAGTCCTGAAAATTGGCTCCTGAACGGTGGACCAAATCCCCAGGCACAGCTCTGTCAGTCTTTCCTGTAGTCAAGACCAGGGCCGCAGGCCTTTTACAGGGCGGTATGCAAGGCCCCGCACGGGGCGGGCAGCTACTTTCTTGCCCTCGGCATGTGACCTTAAGCAAGTCTTTTGGCATCTGTGTCTGTTTATTCAGGTGGATGGAGGGTTTCAACTGAACCAGTCTCTCTTTTGATCAATTTAAAAAATCATATGTTCTCCTTATTGGATCTGTATCAGGGTCACTGCAAAATCAATCTTTATCCTAAAGCATCAATAAAATTAAGATCAATATTCTGCTTTGATGAATTAAACAGAAAACATTCACATCTGCACACATGATAGGAGTTAAGTCTACTGAAAGGCCAACACCAGAGCTTCTCAAATTGTAGTGGGCAGAAGAGTCATTTGGGGGGATCATTTAAAATGCAGATTACTGGGGCTCTTCCTCAGGAGGTTCTAAAAGGGTTTGGGGTGGTGCTGGGAACCTGCATTAACAATCACACCAGGTGATGATTTTATTCTGATAATTCATTTTTAGTGAATAAATCATAACAAGGACCCTTAGTTTTGAGCATTTACTCTGTGCCAAGTACATAATGACATCCCCTCTTTATGGAGCATACGTGCCAAGCATTTAAAATGTATTACTTCATTTAAGCCTTTCAAAACCTAAGACAGATACTGTTATCATCTTCACATGATAGATAAAATTGAGCTTGGGTATGTTGAGTCTTTTGCCCAAAATCACACAAGTAGCAAGTGGTCAAGCAGGATCACTTCTCTCTGTTTGACCCCAAAATCCATGTTCTCTCCCCTACTATCCATTCCCAAATCTGCTCTGAGGAGGAGGAAGGGGTCCACTCATCCCCAGATGGATATGATGAGCAGTGGAGATGAGGGAGGAATAGAGTAAGGAAACACATATACTGTATACCAGGTTCCCACCTTGTGTCAGGCACATGTGACCCTCATGGGCAGGAATTATAATCTCCCTTTTATAAGGGAGAAAAGAAAACCTCAGACAAGGTAAGTGACTTACCCCAGTGAGCCAGACCGGTAGGGAAAGTTCAAAGGGGCCGATGCAGGCCATCCTAGCTCTGCTTTCATATTTGATCGACCTAAATATAAATTCCTCTGCCTTACTCAGGTCTCAGACACTTTGGGGACAATACTGGACCTCAGTCTCCTTGTCCCTTGCATCCTGCCTTGACAGGAGCACCCTGCAATTGTGTGGCTGGGTAATGAACTCTGCTTCACCAAGTGACTGAAAAATATTGCAGTTCTGATTCTGTCTTTATTCGAGAGTAAATCAAATTCTTTGTTTTGTCTCAAGGAAAGTTGCAGATGGCCAAACATGTCCCAGAATATACAGCCTCGGCAATGGTTTTGTTTATCAGAAATCATGGAGGTGAGCGACCTGCTGTTAGTTACAGGACAAATGACGTTTGCTTTGCGGCTACACTTGAAGCCTTAAAGTATGGACATTTTACATGCTTTTCTCCCTTCCTTCTTTCTTTCCTCCCGCTTCCTTTCCTCCCTCTCTTCCTCACCCCTATTCTTTCTTCCTTTCTTTATTTTGAAGATAACATTAAAAGATAGATGTACGCCCTGGCTGGTTTGGCTCAGCAGTTAGAGCATCAGCCTGTGGACCAGAGAGTCCCGGGTTCGGTTCCCACTGAGGGCACATACCTTGGTTGCAGTTCGTCCTCCGTCCCTGTTGGCGTCGTGTGGGTGGCGACCAGTCGATGTGTCTCTCGTGCATCGATGTTTCTCTCTCTCTCTCCCTCCCACTCTATCTGAAGACAAATGTAAAAATGTCCTTGGGTGAGGATAACAACAACAACAAAAAGGTAGATGTAGTTTGCAGAATATTTTAACTTTGAGCTGTCTTGACCTATTGAAAATAGTCATTGTGAAATTATTGATTCAACCATATGTGGCCCGAACTTCTGAGAAGAGCTTCTGTTGAACATAATCCAGGTGCACTTGTTTCTTGCCAGTTGATCTGAACTAGTATCTGAGGTACAGTGCTGAATGTGTCCCAGAACCGTTCCAGAGAGTTCTGTCTCAGTCACTTGGGCTGCTAGGACAGAATACACAGACTGAATGGCTTATAAACAACAAACATTTAGTTTTCACAGTTCTGGAGACTGGAAAGTCCAAGATCTAGGGGTTGGCCAATTCAGGGTCTGGTAGGATCCTCTTCCTGGTTCATAGACAGCTGTCTTTTTCTGTGTTTTCACATGGGGGAAGGAGTGAGGGAGCTCTCTGGAGTCTAGTCCTATTCACGAGGGCTCCACTCTCATGACCTCCCAAAGGCCCTCCCTCCAAATATCATCACATTGGCGATTTGGTTTCAACATAGTAATTGGGGCACAAACTTTCAGTCTACAGAGCATTCTTTCCCAATAATTTCACTTGTTAATATTTCTTCAGAAAATTCAGTTTTCAGGTTGGGTATCTTATCCTTCTGCTCAAATATTTTTGTGATTTCAGAGGGAATTCAAACTGTACGAGAGAAACAGCAGGCAAAGCAGACCTCCCAGACTGCTGCCTCAAGCTATCCCTGCACACCTCATCCCCAGCCCCGTCCTCAAAGCCCAGTGAGTTCACTACTGCTTCCCCTAAAGAACGGGCAGTCAGCCAGTGAGATCTCTAGCTAAATCGGGAAGTGAGGGACCACCTGAACCTTTAGTTAGTAGCTAGCAAAGGAGATAATAAGGGAAATACTTATTAATAATGTCTATTTTATAAAATATTCACACCCAGTTTATATGAACACTAATAAAATCATGCACAAAATCGTAGCACCCCAGGAAAAGATGTTATAATGCATTCTATTTCCACAATTCTAACATGCTGTAATTTCCATCAGATGAAATGCAGCTATGAAACTAAAAGTGCCATTTTATGTGTGAAAGTTCTAAACCTGGGTGAAAAGTGGAGAATATTTTTTAGAGTGTTAAAAAAAGGGTAGAAAAAAATGGTGAAAATATGAAACATTCTCTTGAAATTTATCAACAATTTAGGGGATACTTTAAGAAAAGCAGCCAAAACTTTGCATGATCACTATGAGAAAAAAGGCTTTAAAGATGTTGCCGTATCTCCAGTCCCCTGGAACAGTGCCTGTCACATGGTAGGGCCTCAATACGTATTTACTGAATGAATTTTTTTTGAGCACAAGTTGGGGAGAAGACAGGAGGAAAAGAGCAGAACAGTCTAACAACCAGATCTCACGAGAACCAAAGAGGTAGGTCATTTGGGGAGCTAAAGAAGACGTGACGGTTGGACCTCAGTGATAAGGTGTCTGTAGTAGCTTCCTAGAGCTGTCATCACTAAGCACCACAAACTGGGTGACTGCAAATAAAGAAACTGATTGCAAAGGATCTAGAGTAGCCAAAACTCTCTTGAAAAAGAAAAACCAAGTTAGATGACTTACACCATATGATTATGATTTCAAGATTATGATTTTAAGATTATAAGCAGCCTACAAGGTGATCCCCAATGATCCCCACTTCCTGGTATTAGTTCCTGGTGTAATCTCTTCCTACGTGGTATCAGGCTTGGTCTGTGTGGCTAAGAAAATATGGCAGAAGTGATGATATGTTGATTCCTTGTTTAAATGATAGAAGACATTATGACTCTCTCTCTTTCTCTCTTTCCCCCTCCACTCTCTCTCTTTTGTCACTTGTTTTGAGAAGAGCCAGTCACTCTGTCTTGAGCAGTCCTATGGAGGGAACCACATGGTGGGGAACTGAAGCCTATGGTCAACAGTCAGAAAAGAACTGAGGTTTCTGTCAACAGCTACATTTGTGAACTTGGAAGCAGACCCTCCAGTAACAGTCCAGCCTTCAGATGGCTACAACCCTGACCAATAGCTTGACAGCAACATCATGAGAAACCCTGGGATAAAATCACCCAACTTAGTTGCTCTCAGATTTCCAACTCTCAAAAACAATGTGAAAACTGTTTATTGTTTTACATTTCTAAATTTTGAGATGCCTTTGTATGCAAAATAGATAATGACTATAAAGACTTACTTTTAACTTACAGTAATAAAAGTAGTGTGGTATTAATATAAGAATTGACAAATAGATCAATAGACACAATAGAATCCAGAAATATATACATTCAATTGATTTGATAAACACATCAATATAATTCAAAGATGATAGTCTTTCCAGAAAATGATTCTAGAAGACCCTTTGTCATTCCACCCACCAGAAGTGATAGAACATAGAGAACATCTTGGAGTAGGCAAAAATTTATTTGACAAGATGATGGATGAATGAACAAAGAAGATGTGGTATATAGCACTAGAACAAATAATACAAAAATTTGTATGGAAACACAAAAGACCCCAAATAGCGACAGCTATCTTAAAAAAGAAGAATAAAGTCAGAAATATCATGCAACCTGATATTAAACAATACTACAAGTCTATAGTAATCAAAACAGCATAGTACTGGCATAAAAACATAGGTCAATGAAACAGAATAGAGAGCCCAGAAATAAACCCATGTCTATATGGTCAATTAATCTATGACAAAAGAGGCAAGAACATACAGTGGGGGTAAAGACAGTCTATTCAATAAATGGTATTGGGCAAACTGAACAGATGTATGTAAAAAAAATAAAAAAGAAACTAGACCATCTTCTTACACCAGATACAAGAATAAACTAAAAATGTATTAAAGACTTAAATGTAAGATTCAAAATTGTAAACTCCTAGACGAAAACATAGTAAAATCTCTGGCATTTCTCTTAGCAATTTTTTTCTGATATATCTCCTTGGGCAAGGGAAACAAAAGAAAAATAAACAAAAGGGACTATATCAAACTAAAAACTTTTTCCACAGCAAAGCAAACCATCAACAAAACAAAAAGACAACCTTCTGAATGAGAGAAGATATTTGTCAATGATACATTTGATAAGGGGTTAACATCCAAAATTTATCAAGAACTCAATTAACTAACACCAAAAAAACAACCAAATTAAAAAGTGGGCAGAGGACCTGAATAGACACTTCTCCAAAGAGGACATACAGATGGCCAACAGACATATGAAAAGATGCTCAACAGCACTAATCATCAGATAAATGCAAATTAAAACCACAATGAGATATTGCCTCACACCTGTCAGCAAGGCTATCATTGATAAATCAATAAACAACAATTGTTGGTAAGGATATGGAGAAAAGGGAACCCTTGTGCACTGTTGGTGGGAATGAAGATTGGTGCAGCCACTGTGGAAAACAGTGTGGGTTTTCCTCATAAAATTAAAAATGGAACTGCCTTATGATCCAGAAATTCCATTTCTGGTTATATATCTGAAAAAAACCTCAAAAACACTAATTCAAAAGAATATATGCACCCCTATGTTCATTGCAGCATTATTTACAATAGCCAAGATATGGAAGCAACCCAAGTACCCATCCATGCATGAATGGATAAAAATCTGTGGTACATATATACAATGGCACATTACTCAGCCATAAAAAAGAAGGAAATTTTACCGTTTGTGACAGCATGGATGGACCTAGAGGGTATTATGCTAAGTGAAATAACTGACAGAGAAATACAAATACCAAATGATTTCACTTATGTGTAAAATTTTAAAAAATAAAATAAACAAACAAAATAGAAACAGGCTTATAGATACAAAAAACTGATTAATGGATGCCAGAACGGAGGGGAATTGGAGGGCTGGGTGAAAAAGGTGAGGAGATTAAGAAGTACTAATTGGTAGTCACAAAATAGTCACAGGGAATATATAGGCAACAGTATTGTAATAAATATGCATGGTACCAGGTGAGTACTTGAAATATCATCAGGGGGAACACTTCATAAAGTATATGCTGTACATCTGAAACTAATACAAAATAATATTGAATCCAAACTGTAACTTAAAATTAAAAATTAAAAAATATATATTAAAAAAATATATAATATATATATAATATATATAATAATAATATATATATATTTTATATATATATAACTATATATATATAATATATATAAATATATATATTATTTTGGCCATGAGACAGAAGGAAATTCTGTCATTTGTTACAACATGAATGAAACTTGAGGGCATTATGCTAAGTGAAATAAGTCAGTCAGAGAAAGGCAAACATTATATGATGTCACTTATATATGGAATTTTAAAAAGCTGAGTTCATAGAAACAGAGAGCAGAATGGTGGTTACCAGGGACTGGAAAATGGGGAGATGTTGGTCAAAGGGTACAACAAACTTTCAGATGAATATGTTCTGGAGATCTAATGCACAGCCTGGTGATTATAGTTAACAATACCATATAATATAGCTGAAAGTTGTTACAAGTGTAGATCTTAAATGTTCTCACCACAAAAAAGAAATAGTAATTATGTGAGGTGATGGAGCTGTTAACTAACCTTATTGTGGTAGTCATTTCCAAATATATAAGTATATCAAATTAGCACATTGTACATCTTAAACTTACATAATATTATGTCAATAATATTTCAAAAAGAATCTGGAAAAAAACCCACATATGTCCACAAAAAGGCTTGTACAAAAATGTTTAAAACAACTTTATCATAATGGAGAAAACCTGGTAACAAACCAAAAGTCTGTCAACAATTGAATGAATAAACAAATTACAGTATATCCATACAAAGGAATATGACTCAGCAGTAAAAAGAAACACACTACTGATACATACAACAAAATGGATGAATCTCAAAAACATGTTACATCAAAGAAGCTGGACAAAAGAGTACATAGAGTGTACTTCCATTTATATGAAGAGCTACAGGCAAAACTAAGCTATAGAGATAAAAATCAGAAGAGCAATTGCCTCTAGATGAGGGATAATAGATGGAAGGGGACTGGAGAAAACTACCTGGGGGATAAAAAAATCCTCTATATTAAGAAGAGTGCATACATTTGTCAAAAACTCATTTGACTGGACACTTAGAATCTGAGCATTTTATTGCGTGTAAATAACCACATAAAAATGAATTTGAATGCTTTAGACAGGGCATGCACTTTCCAGGTCCTGGCTATTTACAGTGTTGCAAATATGGTAATTGATTCCCACTGGCCCTGAGAGAGATCTAGAAATCAGGGAGAGGGGTATGGAAGAGATCCTCAGAAAGGAGAGTGGAGAAGGGAGCCACTCAAAAGGAAAAGAAACACAAATGAAAGAAGTTGAATATTCACTTGGCTTCGGGTCTTACACTGCCTTGGACAATTTCCCCTTTCCCATATGTCTTTTCTTCAAGGTGAGACTTTGAATTCTTCAAGGGTAGTGATGTGTCTTACAAGCCTGTGCACTTCCCAAAACTCCTAACCCTATCCTATTCAGACAGATAGAATTTGGTAAATATAGAAAGAGAAAGAGCCTGGCTGGTTTGGCTCAGTGGTTGAGCATTGACCCATGCACCAAGAAGTCACTGCTCAATTCCTGGTCCCAGCACATGTCCAGGTTGTGGGCCAAATCCCCAGTGGAGGGCATGCAGAAGGCAGCCAGTCGATGTTCTCTCTCATCAATGTTTCTATCTCTCTTCAACTTCTCCCTTCCTCTCTCTCTAAAATCAAAAAAAAAAAAAAAAAAAAAATTTATAAAAAAAAAGAAAGAAGGAAAAAGAGAGCTGTGATTTAGATTATTTTCCCATGGGCTTTACATGTCTTTCCTGGAATGGCCAACTACAAATTACATGAGAACCAAGACTATTCTATATTTCCCAGAGACTAGCACAGTATTTGGCACATAGAATAATAGATTTTCATTGATTAACTAAAGTGTACACTACAGAGCAAAATAAAGGATCTCCTTCTCTCAAAGCCCTATTCTCTCCTCCTCCTCCTCCACCCTCCCCCTCAACCTCCCAGCAGTGGAAATCTTCAAATATGCTTTTTGTTGTTTTACAGCCGTTTGCATTTAAATTGGGTGTGTCACTATCACATTTTATTAGCTATTCCTCATACCAGCCCTGTGAGGTTAGCGCTGTTATCTGCATTTTACAGGCGAGGGCACTGAGAGGTGAAGCAACCTGCCCAGGTCCAGATCACACAATGAGCTGCTGGAAGAAGTGGGATTTGAGCACACAGCTTCCGCCTTTCCTGCCCGCTCTGCTAGCCCGTAGAGCTGGGCGGCTTTGAACCTGATAATGACGTGCGTTTTCTATACTAGACTTTGAAGATCATTTTAAAGGCATTGATTCTAGAAGAACGAGTTTGGACTGTAATTCTTTGGCCCGAATATTTTTACTGAGGAGATTTTTTAGATACTTCACTGTACTGCCTAGACCCAAGATCTTGGAAATGACTCACTCTATCCAGAGATCCGGCAACATTGTTTCCTGCTGAGATACCCCCGCCTCTCAGAAATCCCTCTCCCTTGAGCGGCTTCCCAGTAGAGCCCACCCATACAGCATAACCTCTCAACAGTATTTTGATTGCAGCAAAAATAGTTTTATAAAGTTCAAAGAGGATTTAGGGCTTATCTAATTAAGAAAAATTTAATGTGGTTTATGAACTTCCCTAAAAATAAGAAGTATGTGAGATTGTGGGTATGGTGAATATGGCTTTATTTTTTTTCCTGAGAAGATCAAGCTTTCAGATAGTTATCCTTAAAAAGGAGTATATCCCGCCCAGCCAATGTGGCTCAGTGAATTGAGTGTCTCCTATGCACCGAGAGGTCACCAGTTTGATTCCAGGTCAGGGCGCATGCTTGGGTTTCGGGCTCAATCCCCAGTAGGGGGCGTGCAGGAGGCAGCTGATCCATGCTATTTCTCTCTCATGGATGTTTCTATCTCTCTCTCCCTCTCCCTTCCTCTCTCTCTAAAACTCAATAAAAACATTTAAAAGAAAAAAAAGGAGAATATCCCTAACAGATTGGAAAATTGAAGCTCAGAGAGTCTAAGGAACTCGCCTTAAGCATCAGGCAACAGCAATCCTGGCTCCAGAATCTCAGTCCGCCACTAAGACTGCAGCGCGATTATGCTGGTTCCTGGAATTTAGTTAGAAGAATTACGCCCACAGGCTCTTTAACTCATATACTTCATTCTTAAGAATTGGTTTCCCCCAAACAGTATCCTTCTTCAAGATAAAACCACTGGTCCAGCCTTTTCTTCACCTTCATAAATTGGCTTCCCTGGAAGACACAGGACTGAGAGAGCTCACGCTTCCTTTGTCCTTCCCCTTAATGGCAGAAGGGAGTGTCAGCAGTTCCCAGAATTCCCAGTGCTGATAACTCGTCCCAATGTGATTAACAATACACTCATTGCATCACCCACTAGCTCCCTATGTGATACTGGATGATTCAATTAAGACAAGTGGTTCTCAACCTTGGCTGTACTTTAGAGTTGCCCAGGGGAGCTTTTAAAAATCCCATGCCCATGGCCAGGCCGTACCCTGGACCAATTAAATGCAAATCTCTGGAGGAAGAGCTCAGTCAAGAGCATTTTTTTAAAGCTCCTCAAGTGACTGCAATGTGCAGCCAAAGTTGAAAATCACTAATAGAAGCAAGAGAAAAACCTTCATACCGGTTGGGTACCTCTTAAATACTGGTGTTTTACATAGGCCTGCCAGTCCCTGACTCCTCCCTGACTCAGAGGGGCTGTGTAACTTTTCTAAACATCACACAGCTGAAAGTGGCAGGCTAGCTCTAAATCCAGGTCGTTACGATTCCTGAAGCATGCATTCATCACAGGAACAGGTAGTTTCCTGAAAGTTATCTGTGAAACATAGATTAAGTGATGATAAAATGAAGTGATATTCATGAAGCACCTGGCACGTAGTAGGTGGGCCTGAAAAATCACTGCCTCCAGTTCTCAGCCTGTTCTTTTATCTAGATTCTAGATTCTGGAGTGTTCCTCCTGGCCCATGCTATGACACGACTTCAGGTCCGGGAGCTTCGTGTTAACCCAGCAGCGATGCAGCGACGATACTGTCCTTATACACTAACCACGTTGTATCGTCAATTCACCGTTTAAGAATGTCAGGTTTTAGGGAACTTAAATTGATGGAATATATAACTGAAAATATGTCCTACCTATTACATGCATTTTATAGATACTCTTAGCTTTACTTATTTTAATGTTCGGTAGCCATTACTGTTCTTTTGTCATTAGGGTTGCATGATTCCCTATTTAGCCGGTGGGAGAGTTGATGTTGGTGGCACTGCCCTGCATGCAGTTGAAACCTGATGTACCTAGATCATCCCTTCAGTCATCACGCTCTTCACAGGACTGGAGCTGGGGGCTGTGCCCTACTGATTCTGAAGGATTCCCTTTCTTCTGGTCTATTTTTGAGGCTCATAAATCATTAATAATTTTTTTTTCTGAATTGGTGGTATTTGGTCAAATAGGACATGGATGGGGGCAGGGGTTTCAGGGTAGGCAACGACCTTGTCCAGAGGCCTCTATATGCTGACAGGCACTGAAGGGTTTGACCAAAGCACAAATAGTAGAAATAGGTAATGTTTATAGGAGACACTTAGGCCAGGCATTGTCCTTGGTGCTTGTGGCTAGTGAGATAGTCAGGATTCAAACCCAGGCATCTGAATCCAAAGTCTGGTCTCTAAGTCCAGGGCTATATACTTTGGAAGCCACCAGTGGGCTGGGGGTACTCTCATTTAGGGAGTGGGGTTCTGCACCAGCCTCAAAGGAGAAGGGAATGGGACATGTGGCTGGCCATATCCATGCCCTTATCCTTCCTTCGTCCCCCTATTTCTCCAAATCACTGTCTACCAACTCCTTCTGAGAGGGACCGCAGGAGTCAAAGACAGCCCTGATTGAAGGAAAGAGAGGGGAGGGATCGGGCGTCTATATCTTCTTCCCGCTTTATTCTCTTGTTCATCAAGTCTGCACTGAGTACCACCTCTGTGTCCAGCAGCTTTCAGTTCTCTGTACATATTAAGTCAGAGCAGTTAAGTGACTTGCCCAAGGTCCACCGCTCTATAGGAGTGGGACTGGATATGAACCCAAACCTTATCAAACTGATGACATGCAGTGCCAGGCCTTTCACTTTGGGTACTTTCTACTCATTTTAAGGGATTTCAAATAGAGATTTGTGATAGAGCATAATAAGTCAAATAAACCAAAATTAAGTTCTCATCAGGAAAAGGAAGGTCAGGGCCTTAGAACCGGGAGGCTGCTTTCTGAGAAGTCTCACTGTGTATTTATTTGTTTCTATCATTGCTGGTCTGGGTTCTCATCTGAATATTGCTCTAATGTATTTAGTCTTTGTCTTAATGGTGGCACTAAATGTTACTGCAGAGAAGCTCTAATATATCGATAGCTCAACACCATCAACTTTTATTCTGCATTTCCATAAAGAGCCAAGGCAATTGCAGATCAGGAGGGAGTGGGGGCTCTGCTCAAACACAGACTGACGGGGGGCTGTCTTTCTCAGCACAGGGATCTGAGGATATCCTGTTCATTGACACCAAGCTTGCAGTAGAGGAAAGTCATGGAGGAATGCCTGTGAGAGACTTTTATGGGTCAAGCCTGGAAGTGGTGCTCACCACTTCTGCTCACATTCCATTAGCTGGAGCTCAGTCGTATGGCCACAACTTAGGGCAAGGCAGTTTGAGAAATGTGCCCAGCATGAAGAAGAAGTTGTTGTGGTGGTTGTTTACTTTCCTTTTCTTTGTTTTGTTTTGTGTCTGCA
The DNA here is from genome assembly GCA_030848825.1 of Tadarida brasiliensis. Classification (NCBI taxonomy): domain Eukaryota; kingdom Metazoa; phylum Chordata; class Mammalia; order Chiroptera; family Molossidae; genus Tadarida; species Tadarida brasiliensis. The sequence goes on along the minus strand of CM061257.1, from coordinate 26,653,834 downwards.
GTTTGTTGTTGCTGTTTTATGGCCAATGATTTGTGAGATGAGTTGCCAATGGAAAAAAGGATAAATGAAGAATCTTCTGGAAGAGTCCATGTACATTAATGAAACGTTGATTCTAAGTGTGAAAATGGTAACTCATTTTTTGTTGTGTACTTATGATGTACCAAACTGCCCTAAGCCCTTTCCCGACCTGGTTGCATTCAATCCTATTGCAGCTTTGCACATGGGTTTTAAAGTGTATCAACAGTTAGCTGTAGGATGATACATTTAGCTGTAGGATGATACATTTCTGCTCTTCTGAAGGTAACAAAGAGCAAATGTGCCCCTGCCAGTCCATTCTCCGTGTATCCCTGAGGTTGGTTTTCCTTGGATGACTCACTCATTCAGGCTTTCTTGTCTTCTGGCTTCCGGTTGGATTTGGCCAATGGGACTCCCCAGAAGGAGATCAGAGTTGAGTGTATCACTGTGTCCCAGCTGCTCTGTGTTTGAGCAGTGACTGTGCTCCTCTATTGATGGCCACAGCTCCTGTCAGGCAGCTGCTCTCTCATGGCTACAGGTTCCCATAAAAGGTCCCTCTTTCTGCCCCTCAGGCCTGGGATGATCATGGCTTCCTGCCATCGATGCTCCCTTAACCTTCCCCACACCCTGTAAATAGTTTCTTCCATAAACTCTCTTTCCTACTAGTTCCTATAGGACTTGAGAACTTATACAGTGCCCCCCCCCCCCCATTTAAACCTCTATTTCTGGCTATATGGTCCTCACAAGCTGCTTTTCTGTTGCTTTTTCCTGATGATTTGTCTTTATTTTAGTTGTAATTCCAGTTTGGTCCTGGGAGATGGTCTGTGTATCTTCCATTCACTCTGTCGCCATTTTGGAATCAGCTAAACCTTTATTTCTTATAGTGTGTACTTTAGAGTCAGGAAGACCTAGTTATGAAGCCCAGTTTGATCACTTACTAACTGTGTGATCTTGAACAAGTTACTTAACCTCTTTGAGCTGTACTTTACTCATCCATGAAAACGATAATGGATTTGTGAGGATCAAAAGAAATAGCATTTAGCCCTGGCCAGTGTGACTCAGTTGGTTGGGCATCGTTGCTGGTTCGATTCCTGGTCAAGGGCACATGCCCAGGTTGTGGACTCAATCCCCATGAGGGGTGATCCTGTTGATGTTTCTCTCACTCTCTCCCTTTCCCTTCCTCTCTCTCTAAAAAAAAAATCAATAAAAACTATTCTTTGAAAAAAAAAGAACATTTACAAACTACCTAGCCCAATGTTTGACACATAATAAGTAATTAATAGAAATAAAATGGCAAACAATGTCCTAGAAATATGTCAAACTCAAAAATTAAATTATTAAATGAATCTATATAGTGTATATTAAAAGTGACAGACATTTTAAAAAGGTGATAATTCCTAGTTTACAATGATGTGGGGGAGAGGCACATACTGCAAGTAAAAGTATAAAATTTGGTAAAGGTTTTCTGCAGGACATTGTATCTGTATGTACAATAAAGCCTTAAAGGAATGTATTGTCTTTGATCCAGCAATTCACATCAATTTTAGGAATTTATCCTCAGAAAATAATCCTAAGGAAATAGTCAGATAAAGATACATCTACAAACATGTTCACACTATCATTGTTTACAACAGATGAAAACTGGAAATAACAAATGCTCAACAACAGGGAATTGGTTAAATAAACTTTGGAACATCCTTACAGTGACAGTGATGAATATGACTGATATTGAAAGATGACCATAGCACATTGGTAAGTAAAAAAAAGCAGTTACATAAGTCTGTTTATAGAACATTATTTCATATTTTTGTAAAACTATAAAGAGAAAAAATTGAAGAGATATATATTGAAATATTAATTTTGATTATTTCTGGATGATAGGATAATGGGTGATATTTCACCCCCTTCTTCTTTTCTTTCTGTATTTTCTAATTTTTCTACGTGAACATTGTATAGATAAGACTATCCTTGGCTGCAAGTTATAAAAATCCAAACTGTTGTGGTTCAGCCACTCATCAAGGCCAGGACTAAGGTCTGAAATCGGCATGGCTTTTCCTCCATGGCCTTACAGTGGCCCCTGCACCTCTGGTCATCACATATGCACTCAGAGGAGAAAGGGGGATGGGAAAACAAGAGTGATCCCAGGAACCCATAACAGACTTAGACCTGATTGGCCTGATTGTGTCACGTGACCATCCCTAGCTGGAAAGTGGGGAGGAAGGGCTTGGGAAATGGGGTTGAGTCAGCACCTTCACAGTGTTTACCACAAACACATATTGCTTTTGGAATAATAAAAAAAAAGTATTAAAATTTTAAAACAAGTTGTTTCTGTTTTTCTTGATTACTTTCATGCTTTCCTCCCGCTGCTACCTCCCCTCCACATTCAGGCTGCAACAGCCAGCAGATTCGTCTTCACAGAGCAGAGGGTGTGAGGAAGAATGAAGAAACCTGAGAGGAGGCTGCACCCTCCTAGGTGGTGGGAGTAGAGAGATGGGCAGAGAGCCAAAGGCCTGGGAAACCTGCCTGTTGCTTGTTCAGCCAACCTCATCTGGGCCCCTCTGGTCTGAGGTTGTGGCTACACAAAGCTTATCAACAGAGGCTTTTACAACTTCAGTACCTCTAGTTCTGCTGTTACTTTATAGAGTGTGCAGAACTGGCCCTGCTATTTCATTCGGCTTGCTTTGTTCTCAGCAAGACTTCCCAAATAAAGAACAAGCCTGTGATACGTATGAGGGAATAGACTAGAAGGCCTGGGTTCAAATCCCAGCTGCACCACTTATCTCTTATATGACCTTGTACCAGGTACTTAAGGTCTCTGTGTTTCTGCTTCCTCAACTGTAAAATGGGAATAATAATAGTATACATTTCATGGTGCTGTTATAAAAGATTAGATGAGTCAGGATTTGTCAAGTGCTTAGAATGTACCTGTCACATGGTTAGTGCTATATAAGTATTATTTAAAAATAAATAAATATGAGAAAGGCTGAAATAGTCATAGCTATCTGGGCCGTATTTGTTTAGGTCATATCTTACTTGATATAATCTAAGATATCTAAAGCTACAAAGAAGGGCTGGATTTTCCTTTGTTCCCTGCTGGCTGCCCCACGTGGTCTCAGTGGAGGGAAAAGAGAACCCACGGGAAGCCGAGAGCCATGAAACACCTCCTGGGCGGCTGGGACTCCCCAAGAGCTTTACGTGTAGCAAACAGCTCATTTAAATCTTACGAGGCAGGTGCTATCACTGCCCTCATTTTACAGATGGGGAAACTGAGGCCCAGAGGAGTGAAGTAACTCAACCACAGTCACATGCCTAGGACAGGTGGAGCTGAAACTTGACTCCAGGGACATGAGACTCCGAAGCCTGCATATTCCATGTTAAGAATGATGTTTGTATAGGGGACCATCCCTGTACATGGTCCTAAAGTTTAACATATACATTAATTCTGAATTTAAAGATACTTAAAGAGTTTTTATTTAAAAATGCTCTATAACAAATCCTTCTGTAAAATGCTTTATTTCTCTATATTTAACTTGGCAAGTTTGAGTTTGCATATTTTGTGTTTTCTTACAATATAGTGAATCTCTAGCGTTCAAAAAAGAAATTCCGTGCTTGAAACTTAGCTAATTTGGGGGAGGGGGTGCTTTTTTTAAAAAAAGTATTAAATACAGAATCTAAAGATCTCTCTGGGTGTCCTAAAAGAGCCAAAGCTAGTAGCCCTTCCTAGCAAGAAATGATTGCTTCTGTTGCCAATTCCAAGCATATTGTCTTGAAGCTCCAAGCTTAGTCCAGCTGAAATGATCAATTATTAACATCAGGACTGCCACACAGATCCAAATTCCTCCAGGAGTAGCACAGAATTCCTTTCTGCTCTCAGAGTTGTCCATGCCACCTTTGCAAACGTCGGTTCCAAAGAGATACTACCCGGCACTGCTCAGTGGTTTTATTCATGACTACCATCAAGTTCAAGCAAAGTATAAATGTTCCAGGAGACTTCCCTGTTCTTTCCCTTTAAGAAAAAAAGTCACTCAGCCCCACCCAACCCCACCCTGAGCTTCTAAAGCTCTGGAGTCAGGGGTGCAAAAGATAGAGCCAAGATAAAAAGAACTGAAAGCAAAATGGGCTCTTTTTTTAAAAAAAAAAACTTTTGTTCCCAGTTCTTATACCACCCCCACCTTACACTGCAGCTTCGTGGGATCTGACCTAATGCCACCACCAGCCCCACTGGTACCTCTGCCTGGCCCTGGGCTGGTCCTCGGAGAGACGGGGAGAGAGATTAGGTGAAACATTAGCCACAGCCTGTTGGATTCAGTCCAGTGTCTTTCAATTATTTCTTTATGTGCTTTTGGTCCTGGGCTTACTTGGCATGGAATAGGCATCCATTAGATTTCACAATGATTTGCCATGTTACAGTTCTAAACAGATGTGAACTCGTCACCAAAGGAAATTTATGTTTTACCATCTTTCCTCCACCTCTCCCTGGGGAGCTGCAGGGAAAAGCACTCCAAGCAAATTAATCAAAATGACTAGGTAATGCTCTAAAAATAATAAATGTTGTTATAGGTCTGGATCTCTTTCAAGTTTGAGCTCATTTTGTGAGTTTGAAGATCCATGCGTCAAATCCCTTGTATATATTTGTTCATTAGAGAGAAGTGGACTGTTGCATAGGGACAGATAAGTTATTAAGACACATAAGTACAATTACTCTCGTAACACTAGACTGCATTTTAACTAAGTTAATTAAGCAACTTGGCCAAGGAAGGGGCAAAGGGTAGGTGCCTTAATGATTCCTTAACTTGCCTTCATCAGCCAGCTGTGCAGTTTAGGACAGGCTAAAGTTTGGAGCTCTGAAATCAAGACTGGACAGACCCCGAGGAGGTACAGCGTTAGAATTATAACAAAAAAGGAAAATACATGTTGCATCTCCTTGGGCTTCCCTTACCTTCTAACAACAGATGAACTATTGCTAGACAAAGGCAGAACTAGAACATTTTGAAAACTGATTCAAAAGAGTGGGTAATGAAAAAAACAAACAAGCGAGCATCATATTTTCAAAATACCTTCCCAGAGATCCATTCCAAAAGACTGTTTTTACATAAAAAGAAACTTGTAGCTGGGTCCTGGGTTCTCAAGGCCTTCTCCCATGGTTGGAATGAGATTAGATAAACCTCAGGGTGAGGCTGAGGCGGGAAATTCCCATTGGAGAAAAGGAGAGCTTTGACGATCTGGGTAGACTCTTTTCTTCTTTTAACGGGTTTCCTTCTCTGGCTTTCAGTTGGCCTCTTTTCCTAATATATGTCCCAAATATCCAAGAGCAAGGTGTTCTTTAAAGATCTGGCTCCAGACCATGCACAGTGCTTGATGATAATTTGTCCGTGTCGGGCAGCGCTGCTAGGCCCGTGGGACTGTGAGAAAAATAGGAGCGAACACTGCCCAGCTTTAGGGGTATGCATTTTGTCTCCCAATCTGAGCCCTGCTGTTATTAGGCTAACTCACAAGGATATTTCCGACCTAAGAAAGCGCAACTGGCCTCTGAGTGCTTCTTAGATAATTCCTGTGTCTTCCTTCTCCCAAAACGGTTGATTGCAGTGTTACTAATCCCAACCCACTTTAGCCAGCCTCCATTAATCATGGCTGGCAGGAAAGACTAGAGGGTCATGGGTAATTGAATTCCAGCCAACCTTCAAACCTAATTTAAGTCAACCCTTTGACCTCTTTCCTGAACAAATCTGCTGCCAGAGCTAGTAAATAAATATTGTTTTTAAATTAAAAGAAGTCTCTTTTGAATGCCTACTATGTGTTAGCTTTGCAAGAGATGCATCTGTTATCCCACTTCATTCATACATTCTGTCAACACTTCCTCGGAACCCAGACACAAGGATTAACAGATAGTGGAGACGAGTGTAAAGGTCATCTTGGGGTCAGTCCAGCGAGGGCAATGTGTGCTCCACAGACGCCCGGACTTCCTATCTTTGAAAGAAGATACATCTGGTACTGAGCCCCTTGCACTCCGGAAAATGGAATGAGAAACACTTCCCTTCTCTCCGAGAAAAGCCATGTGGGGTCTTTGGAGGTCAAAGACTTCCACTCCGTCCTCCCTCCTCCACATTTAACCTTCTGGGCCTCAGGGTCCCTGTCTGTGATAAGGGGCAAGGTGTGTTCACGGGGTAGTGACAATGCCAACCTGAAAGGCTGCTGGGAGGATTTGGGGACTAAGATATCATGTGGACAGAAGCGCCTTGTAGACTGCAGGCTCCTCACCCACGGGAGAGCACTGCTTATTGAACTCTCTGTTCAAACGGCCAACCAGCCATGAGACCAGTAGAAGACAGGGCTTCAGATCAAAGGCCCAGATGAGCTGTATACACTCATTTTAAATAATGGACGTTTAGGTGGAATTTCTTAGGAAATTTGTTTCATTTACTTTTTTTGGTAAATCTCTGGGTCACCATGATGTCTGCTGAGCGCATACACAATCTGGACTGTGTTGCCAGAATGCTTCTCTGGCATTTCAGTCTCCACAGGACAGCCCGTCTTCCCCTGCCTATTTCTCACCCTCCAACAGTTAGAAACCAGCTCACCAGCAACTAGTAAGTTTCACTCTCACCATCCCTCGATTCCATAATCAAGCTAGCTCTGAATTGCTACAGGTAATATTCTTAGCAATACACTTTTAAGAACTATGGGTCAAGGATGCGCCAAGGTTTGTTCAGGAAAAAAATTAATGTGCTTGAATAATTTACTTTATCTTTTCAATTCCAAAATGGTACGAGGCCCCTAAGATTTCACAAGCAGCCAGGGGACCCCGAGCAGCCTGGCCAAGGCTGGGTTCAAGTGGTGATGTTAATGGGCTTCTGCGTTGGTGCTGGATAACTGTCTGCTGTGGAGAGACAATCACCCAGGAGAAGGTGAGGTGTCGCTGAAGATAAACACTGAGCAGAGACCTCAGTGATTGTTTTTCAGGCTACAGTGTCATCTCCACAGTTTAACTTCATCAGCATCACTGCTAACCCCAGGCCACACGATTTCACTTAAAAGAAAGAAATGAAATAACCGGAACATACACACAGTTGTAAAAAGTTGCAGGAGAGGTGGGTTGGGTTGTTTTTGCTGCCATCGTCAGTGGCAAACAAATGTCCTCTTTCACTGCATCCTTCTCCCTTATGTGACAAAAATGGGAGTAACATTTGCTGGATGCGCACTGGGGGCCATACCCTGTGTTAAGCATTTTATATAGATTGTTCTCTTTGATCTTCATACACAACCATTCCATAAGTTAAATACCAGCAGTGGAAACTGGGTGTCAGAGAAGCTAAGTAACTGGCCCCGGTCAGACGAGTAGTGAGCAGTGGGGTGAAGTTTCAGTCCTGGCAGACTAGCTCCAGCTGTTCACAGAAAATCACCAGAATGCACGTGTCCCCCGGCTCGGGTCTGGTCTGCTTGACTTTACGGATGAGTTCAGGCAGTTTTATTACCTCCACAGCTGCCCCTGCTATCTTTATTGGAAAAGCCGCCAGGTCTCCCATCCGGTCCTTGGTCCAGTTCTGTGTTTCTGTTTTATTGGGAAGGTATTGGCATTCAAGCCCATGTGGTCAAGCTCGAGCTTTGTTAACCCACCCGCGAAGGGCTTCACGTAGGCCAGTCTGTAAGCAATCCATGCCTCCTCCCTCTGGGTTCTCTCCCGCCACACTTATGAAAACAGGTTACAGAAAACCTGACTGAATATTTCAGTGCACATCGGTCTAGCCTCCACCAAATCCAATAATTGTTAATATTCTGCCCTATTTGACTGATGAATCAGTCCATTTTTCTATCTATTTTTCTTTCTGAACCATTGAAAAGTTAGTTTCCGAAATCATGACACTTCAGCCCTAAATGCTTCATTCAGCGCTCATCTAACAATATGGAACGTTTCCGACACGACCACATTATCGAGATCAGCCCTGAGAAGATTAACTACCATTCCTTACCATCATCTGTTATCTAGTCCAACAGCAAGTTTCACCATCCCCCAACTGTCTTTTAGAGCTGTTTTTTTAAAAAATAAAATTTCATGCACTGTTTTGGTGGTAATGTCTCTTTAGTCACTTGTAATCTAGAACAGCTCCCTTCCCCAACTTTTTTATTCTCTCTACCATGTTTAGTTTGGGGAGAATCCCTCTAATTGGAGAGTTGAACTGCTTCCTATTCCCAAGAATCCCCACTGGTCTCTACCTTCGGCTCTCAGCCAGATGTTGGTAGGACGGCAGCTCTAGAATTTCTGCAGGGGAGGGGCTCCAGAGAGGGGTGCAATCTGGTTATAAGGAATTAGGAATTGGTGGATGAGAGGACTTTTGCATAACAAAAACTCTTTTAAAAGCAACATACATTGTTAATGTACTTGACGTGGCTACTGCCCTTACATAGAGGTCATCTGTACTGCAGGAGAGGTGATAAATGGTAATGATGAATAACACAGACTGAGCAAACTGCTTAGATCCAATCCCCAGCTTTGCTACTTTTAGCTGTGTGACCTTGAGCAAGTCACTTAACCTCTCTGTCACTCACTTTAATCAGTTGTAAAATTATTTTGGCGATAATAATAATGGAATATAATTCAGAGTTGTGCTGAAACAAAGTAATAAGCACAAAGCTGTGAGAATCCTGCCTGGAACAGAAGATTATCCATAAATGGTAGCCATTATCATTATTTATATTCTTCTTCCACTTCCTGTCAACTTCCTTCTGTAGTCATTTCCTGGAAGTGGAACACCCAGCATTTCTGGCTGCCTGGTAGTTTTACACACTGCTTCTTTACTTTATTTTCAACTTATTCTGATTGACCTGGGGAACTTCTGGTTTGCCTTCAACCTCATCCAATTTCCTCTCTCTAATCATTTCTGTTGTTTTCCCAATTAAATTATTTTTAAAATATCCATTTGGTTCTCCTTTCTTCTATTATTTTGTTGTCTGGAATAAATTCCTTCCTTTTTGCACTGAGGCATATCATCCCTTTAATTTAAGGTGTAATTATATCTATTGTTTCTAGTCCAGGAACACTTTCTTGCTTGAGTGAATATTGAAGCTTCTTGGTTCCCTTTCATTCATTCATTCATTCATTCATTCATTCATTCATTCATTCGAGTCAGTCAGTCAGCTAGGCATTCAATGTACTTTTGGACCTTCATGAGGAACTGGGCACTAGCTAGACATAGGATACAGCAGTGAACTGAATGTGGTCCTCACTGTGGACAGATAAATAGCCAGTTACTCAGAGTGAATCAGAATTGCAGCTAGGGATGAGTTGAACCCTGCACCCTGGCCACATATGAAATTCTAGGAGAATGATTGAAAAAATATTAATGGATCCCTTTCTCCAAAGGTATATTCTTTATTGTTCTGAAACTCCTACCATGAGCGTAGCTGGAGTTCCTTTATGTTTTCCTACAAGTCCTTTAAACATGTCTAGAATCATTGGAAGCTTTAGCTATTACTGCCTATTTCCACAAAAGTTCATGCATTTTATTAGAATAACTTAAGAGCACAACTTTCTCATCTGAAGAATGGGGATAAAAATAGTACTTACATTATAGGGTTGCTATAAAACTTAAGTGAGTTAATAGTAAAGATATTTTGAATGCAGCCTGGATTTATATGTTTGACAAGTAAATAAAATAAAGTTCATTGAAAAACATGATGGAATCAAAAGAGAATATGATGCTGAGGAGATGCGCTTTGAGGGGGCTTCAGGACGGAAGGTAGGAGGCACGAGGTCTGACTTCAGAAGCAAACGAAGCAGGAAGCACTGGAAGAAACTGTGGAGTGTTCCAGCACAGGATCACTGGGTTGAAAAATATGGTAGCAAGTGTGTATGCATTTGTATCACTGTATAACAAATCACCACATGCTTAGTGGTTTAAAACAACACACATTTGCTGCCTCACAGTTTAAGCAGGTCAGGAGTCTGGGCCTGGGTCTATTATAAGGCTGTAATCAAGGTGCCGGTCAGGGCTGGGGTCTCATCTGGAGGCTCAAATGGGGAAAGTTATGCTTCCAAGTTCACCCCATTTGTTGGCATTATTCATTTTCTTGCAGCTGTAGGACTCATAGAAGCTTGATTCTTTAAAATCAGTAAGGAGAGTCAGACTCTGGAGTGATCTTCCAGTACGACAGAGTGTTTTATAATGTAATGTCATCATGGGAGTGATATCCCATCACTTTTGGCATACTGTACTGGTTAGAAGCAAGTCACAGGTCTTAACTACACTCAAAGAGACATAATTATACAAAGGCATGAACACCAATATACAAGGCACATGGGAGCCACATCAGAGTCTGTTTGTCATCGTAAACAACTCTGAACTCTCTCTTCTTAAAGTACTTTCCACATGAGTAATCAAGGAAGCCGAACACTTGGGAAAATGTAAAATTTGAAATTCATTGACCTAAAAATATTCATTCCATGTCTCTCGTTTCATCCGGAGGTGGACAACACAGCATTCTGTAAACAGTCCTTGGCCCAAGATGAATGTGGCCCATGACATCTTCAAAGGTGTGCCCTGGAGCATGTATTTTATGCTTTCCTGGGAATTCAGTTCTGCATCCTATGACTAGTTATTTTCACCCAATTTTGTCTTGTGGAATGAGGTGGCTTATACCCAAACCCATGTCACGATGACCACAGTTGAGACATTTTCCATGTGAAGTTGTGCTAGCTATTCTTATGTCTCTAATTACTATGTCTCCCCCAAGACCTAGCCATGAGTCTCCACAGCCCCGTAAAAAATTTTTACAAATACAAAGGGAGGCAGGCAGTTAAAATGTTCTTTAAAAGAGTAATATATGTCGTGTAATTAAAAATGAACACTGAAAGAGTTCCCTGTTGATGTCGTATTTTGAAACCTCTAAGGAGAGTTTATGTTTTATATTCCACACCGTCTCTTTACTCCAATTAATTGTTACCTTAATTGTGAAACAGCTGTAATACAACATTTTCTTAGGAAAATGTTGTGCATTTAATGTATCCTCTTACCAGTGCTCATAATTAGTATCATTTGAGATTGACTGGAGAGGAGGGCAGGGAAGGGAAGAGAAGGGGAGGGGAGGGGAAGGAAGGGAAGAGAAGAAGATTCCTCTTAGAGTACTTAATCCTTAACCCCCTTTTGTTCTTCCAACTGGTTCCCTTCCTAGACCAACATTTAGAGAAAAACCATGATAGTCTATGGGAGAGTAAAATAAATGACTGGCAAGGAGTGGGAGCTCCAATCACTCAGTGAACACTGCAGATGTTTCTATAAGGCTTGACTTCTATATAACTGCTTAATTGATCCAAGTATTCCTTCAAAGGGAAGAAAAGTTAAGTTCTGTGTGTGTAGGGAAGATGATGATGAGGGAGATCACTGTTTAATGTGTGGTGTTCAGAGCCTATTCTCTTCCTTTCTCTGCTTAGCTTCTTGCCCCATCCCCTAAGGTAAGGAGAAGTTTTGTAGTCAATTGGACAGAGAAGCTGACAGGAAAGTAGAAAGAACTCCCCAGGGGCTGGGGCAGGAGAGTAGATCTGGCCAGGGACAGTGCTTGGGAGATTGAGCTCTTCACTGATAGGAGAACTTTGATCACCCCCAAGCATGTGCTATATTATATATAAGCATGTATTATTATGACATTGACCCCCCCCCCATCCCCAGCATGTATTTCCTAGGGCTGCCATAAATAAGGAACCACACACTGTGTGGCTTAAAACAACAGAAATGTATTCTCTCACAGTTCTGAATGCTAGAAGTCCAAAAGCAAGGTGTCAGCAGGGCCACACCCTGCCTGAACCCTGTAGGAGAACCCTTCCTTGCCTCTTCCTGGCTTCTGATGGTAGCTGGCAATCCTTGGTGTTTCTTGGCTTGCAGACATGTCACTTCCAGTCTTTGCCTCTTCGTGTGTGTGTGTTCTTCGTGTGTGTGTGTCCTGTGTGTCATAATCTTTTATTATGAGGACACCAGTCATGTTGGTTTAGGGAGTACTAACCCAGTATGGCTACATCTTAACTAATTACATCTGCAAAGACCCTATTTCCAGATGAGAGCATATTCTGAGATTCTGAGTGAACCTGAATTTAGGGGAGACACTATTCAACCAAGTACAAAACATAACAGAGAAGTTCACACATACACAATTAAAACTATTAGCCTGTTAAATTTAGTATTTATACTCTATTAGTTAGACTGGGAAATAAAACCAATGAAATTCTGCTTGGGGAAGGAACTGATCTGAAACTGTCAACTTCTCTAGTTCTTTTCAGCCAGCAGACCACACCTCAAGCAATGTGCTGTATTTTTCTGCTGACCTTATTCTCCAAACCACCCTTTTCCTATACATCCCCCACACATACCACCGCTAGCAGGAGAAGGGAGATATTGATGGTTGTGTACACATGTCACCCCCAGAACCTACAGACAAAGCACTTTGCTTCCTCTGTTTTGGAGAAGCAGGACTAGCCCCATCAGTGTTCAACATCACACAGAGGGATGGTCTCTGAAGAGCACATCTCTCAGGTTTGGCCAGAAGCAGTGCTGAGAGGACTGGAAGACTAGGGGTCACTGGGCTATCTTGTTGTGGGGGCATAGGAAGGTGGAATGGGTATAGTAACTTTGGAATACTTCTTCAGTAACTGACACCCCACCCCTCTAGCTGAGAAGGTCTTACAGGAACCTCATTCACCAAGAGCCGTATTTTGCCCAAGCAAGGTGTCTGTGTGACTCAGGACAGGTAGAGTCCAGTCTCAGACTTACTCACACCAGGCTCAGATGGGCAAAGAGAGCATAGTTTCTTAACTTTCTATAACTGGCTCAATTGTCCTTAAGTGTCCCCTGACCTCCACAACAGTGACTAATGAGGGGTGCGGGTAAAACTGAATTTTAGTCCAATCTGGTAGACTCAGGCTATTCCAGTAAGCTGTCCCTTTTGAATGAGTCAGTTTTTCCAGTTTGCATCACTCCTGTTTCTCTCCAAGATGGTATCTGGGCATGTGGAAAGCTTTGGGCCATCGGGGGAGAGGGAGGCCCCTGGAATTATGCTGCTCCACAGCTACGAGCCAGCTGATGTCTGTGGGGTGGCTGGTCTGCCATTAGCCTGGACTGTTTGGAGGAAGTTCGCTGCTGAAGTGTGCCGCTGGGCATTTGCAGCCTGTTCTCGCCTTTGCTGGATAAGGCTCAAGGCCTTCCTGCAGACTCAGCTTCACCACAAGCCAGACTGGCACTCCAGCTGGGACTTCCTCTCGGGCTCCAGCTCGGCAGAGGGGCCCACCTCCTGCCCCATCATGACCACTGTCCCTTCAAGGGGCAGGGCATAGGCACTGGGGGCCCTCAAGGAGATAGAGACTTATGGCTCTAGCTGTCCCATTTTGAGCAACTCTACCTATCTTTAATTGTTCTCAGCTATGTCCTCTCCCCAGGACCAGGGCAGGAGCCTGAGAACGATGTAAAGGAGATACTTCATTGGCACACTGCCCTGGGTAGCTCAACTCTCCGAACCACGAGGGAGGGCAGAGACTGATGACAGAGTAAAAGCTCATGTAAAAAGGAGAACAGCAAGAATCCTGAGAACAAGCCATTGTGTCTCCAACCCAATCTCAGCATTACTGTTTAAAAACATTGTTCCTGATATTGGAGGTGGGGTGAGGGCAACATATGGCAGACAGATCAGAAATAAACCATTGAGCTATTGAGTGCTAGACCAGCGCTGTCCAATAGAACTTTCTGCGATGATGGACATTCTGTATCTGCATTGCCCACTATGGCAGCCACTAGCCACGTGGCTTTCGAGCAGTTGAATGTGGTGAGTGCTACTAAGAATCTGGATTTTTAACTTAATTTAATTGTAATTAATTTAAAGGTAAATGTAAATAGTCACATGTGGCTAGTGGCTACCAGGTGGGGCAGTCTAGTTCTGTACCTTAACCTTTATGTGTCCCAAACCCCTCTGGTCCTCTGGTGAAGCCCATGGACTCCTTCTCAGACTAATGTTTAAAATCTATAGAATTACAACTGAAGCTAATACTTATATGTTCTTTAATTTTTAATTTAAAAATTTAAAATTATTTATTTAAAATTTTGGTGATATAGTACTCTATGTACTTCTTTATAGTGTATTAAATATCAGTCTAGCAGTGAGCCTAATCATCATACTTTTGAAGTGATGAAAATAATCAATATTTTGAGATATCTGATACAATGTAATATGATATGAAAATATCTATGATTTCTATGGGTGACAAATTCACATGTACTGCTAATACTACTAGTTTGGATTCAGTTAGGAGTTTGTAAAAATAAACAGGTATATTTTTTCCCATCCAAGTTCACAAATGTGCTGGGGATACACGGACTTAGGCTAAAAATTCCTGCTCTAGACTTATGTAAACAAGACCGCTTGATGAGTAAGGTTAATGCGTGCAAGAAATATTTATGGAATGTCTGCCACCTGACAGGTACTATTCTAGATACTTGGGTTGTGAATAAGACAGACAAAGTTGGAATTTTCAACAAGTGTATATTTCAGTGGAGGAGGAAAACAAGGAGTCAATAATCAGATAATTTCAGGTGGTAGTAAATACTACGAAGAAAATGCAACAGAATGACAGAAAGCAACTTGGAGGAATAGTGGCTATTTTAGATGGGGTGATAAGCGCGGTCACTCGAGAGAGTGACTTTGAGTTGAGGCTTGAAGGATCCAGCCATGTAAAATCTGGAGACCTAGAGCTAACAGAGTTTCCTGCAATTGGAGCAGTGGGATCGACAGGAGTGAGCACCATAGACTCGAGGTCAGAGAGCGGGGAGGGCCCAAGTCAGTGCTGGAATTTGTGAGTTGTCATCAGAGATGGCAGGGAACTTCGATTATTTTCTAAATTCACTTAGAGTAGAAGGTGGATTACCTGACCCTGTTGGTGAAGAATGGATTAAAAGGGGAAGGGGAAGCAGGGAGTTCATGCATGAACTGTTTCAGTAATTCAAGTGCAAAGTGATGGTGGCTGGTGACTGTGGATGGTGTCGTAACGCAGATAAAGAAAAGTGAATGAATTTATGACATGTTTCCAGAGAGAGCTGAGAAACTACAGTTAGGAAGCATAAAGGAAAAAAAAACAGTCTCAGGATGACTCAGGGCAATGTGATTCGCTGAGATGGAAGAGTGGTGGGGGAGATCGATCTGAGTCAGAATCAAAACACATTGTAGTTTTATTACTGCCCTTCAGGTATGAAGTAGAGAGGTTTGGATGTCTGAATCTGAAGTTCAGTGGAGAAGTCCAGACTAGTAGTGTAAATGTTGGATCCACCACCCCAGAGATGGTATTTAGGCCATGGGGATTGTGTGAGATCAGCTAAGAACAGTGTTTGCACAGAAAGGAAAGGGCTGGGTCTGAACCATAAGCAAATTGTGTATTTAGGATTTTTAAAAATTATTATTGATTGTGCACTTTTTTTTGGTCTGTACTTTCAGGTTGGTATGTGCTTCCAAAGGCAGTAAAGTCCCTCTGCTGATCTGGTAAATTAGAGTTTAACTGTGGGTTAAGATGATGACCTCACAAAGGCTTCTGATAAAATACAGTTAGGCTATTTGCAAGGACCCATTCCCATACATTCTTATTACTAACATCACAATGATCCGTCCATGGGGCATTTACCATTCTTTTTGGTGGGTCTAGCATTGAAAGAGTCCTTCACTTTACGAGTTCCCCTTTCCTCTACTGATTTCCCAGGGTGCAGGCAGGTGGTGTGGTCTCTGGCCATCAGATCCGCTCACCCCAGACTTCGAGCAGGAAGCTACAATGGCAGAGATGGAATCCAATCCATTCTGGAGAAGGTAGTTGCAACCCCATTTGCTCCAGAGTGAGGAGTGGCAGAGGTCACAGCAGTCATATCGGTGTCCTAACAGTGTCAGTGACACAAATGGAAGTGTCTTTGTTCAAGGTGAAGCAGCAGTGTCTCCACTGGAGGGGCCTGTGGCGTCATCTGGAGCTTTCTTTCTTGGAACACATTCTCCATGCCTCACTTACTGGTCTTCCCGGAGCACTTATTATCCTTGAATACATTCCTTTTCTGCTAAGCCAGTGTTGGTATTTAGGTTTCCCAGGAAACAGACTGGCAGAGATTTATGTGCAGGAGGTTTGGGGGCAGAGTGGCCTCAGAATGAACATCTGCGAAGGGTGAGAGATGCAGGATAGGGAGAAGAAAAACTTGAACATCTGTGGAGGGTGAGGGATTCAGGATAGGGCAGAAGAAGAGCTTGAACATCTGTGGAGGGTAAGGGATGCAGGATAGGACAGAAGAAGAGCTTGAACATCTGTGGAGGGTGAGGGATGCAGGATAGGACAGAAGAAGAGCTTGAACATCTGTGGAGGGTGAGGGATGCAGGATAGGGCAGAAGAAGAGCTTGAACATCTGTGGAGGGTAAGGGATGCAGGATAGGACAGAAGAAGAGCTTGAACATCTGCGAAGGGTGAGGGATGCAGGATAGGGCAGAAGAAGAGCTTGAACATCTGCGAAGGGTGAGGGATGCAGGATAGGGCAGAAGAAGAGCTTGAACATCTGTGAAGGGTGAGGGATGCAGGATAGGGCAGAAGAAGAACTTGAACATCTGCGAAGGGTGAGGGATGCAGGATAGGGCAGAAGAAAAGCTTGAACATCTGCGAAGGGTGAGGGATGCAGGATAGGACAGAAGAAGAGCTTGAACTGTGATATAGTTGCAGTAGAACCTTCATCTGATCCCACGGGGAGCTCTGGAGCTGGGGGCCCTTCAGAGTTGCCCTGAATTGAGCCAAGGGGACTGGGTTTTTTCTATCCCCATCCCACTCACCCCATTGCCCAGTCATTGGGCACAGGCTACCCAAGGGAAGGGGCATGTCCTCGGGCAAAGTGACTTTCAGATTGAGAGCCATTCCTGGCCAGGGATGCAGTGAAAGCTGTCAGCCACCAGTACTCTAAATCCCCAACAAGCTTTGCAGTGAGCAAATCCATCATTCCCCTGGAATCTAATAATAATCTCCTTATTTTTTAAAATAATTCAAATGAGAAATGGAGGCTTTGAAATATTAAACTAACTTCTAGAATGGGGTGGGAGTAAAACACACTCTAGTCTTGATTCCAAATGCTGTCTCTCTGCCTGCTCTCTGTCACATGTTGCAGAGAATAAACACGCCCTCAGGAACAGACAACATACCCCAGAGCCAGAGGAAAGCTGGGCCAGTCTTAAGATTTTGAGGCACATCACTTTGGGAACTTTTCTCAGGAACTCTTAAATTTAGCTAGGATTTGGGACAGTGGAGTCCAGTTGGAACCTCCATTTGTAAAGGAGTCTTACCCTATTTCATATGCACAAAAAGCCACGGGACAACAACCAAAGCTCCAAGCTAGATAATATCTGTTGACACCAGGCCTGTATTCCTACCTTCATTTATGTTCCCTCTGAGGCTCTCAAAGGCAGCCTGGGTTCTGGTGGGATTTGAGCTCTGCCAGTGAAACATACTTTCACGGTATCTGGAAGGCAGGGAGAGATGGAGACTGTTCTCCTACAGCTGGGACGGTGAACAAGCACTGGCAAATGTCAACAGCAGCAGCCAGACCCCACCTCCAGGGCCTGGTCACCAGTGGCAGGGGCAGGGGTGACAGGGGCAGCAACAGTTTCCTGGCCTTTGGCTTTTGCTACAGTGGTTAGTCTTGAAACCAAAAGGCCAGGAGCTGTCCCCTAATTTCTATTCCTCCATCTCTTCCAAAAATGTTGTAAGTGCTTAATTTCCTGTATTAAGCCAACCTCTTCCTGCTTGAAACACTTACAATGGTTTTCTTTTTTCTGTGCTGAACCTGATAGGGCACCCCAAACCTGAAGTCAGAGTCACTGACTACATTCCGCACCCACCCTCATGATCCCACCACAACCAGAGAGCAACATGAAGAATAACATAGAATGAACCACACCCATGAGTGCAACAGGACTCCTCCAGGGACACCAGGGACAAGGGGCTGGTTGGGCATTGCTTCTTGAAGCAGAGGGCTGAGAGCCTTGTCCTGCTGTCGCATCGCAATACTGAACCTTTTCAATCATGACAGTTGGTCCTGGAATAGACCTCCACCTTTTGGATCCAACATCCAGGTGTCACGGAGAGGTAAGGCATGAAATCCCACCGGCTGGTCAGAACACTTCCTGACCACGTGTATGGACAAGATGCTTCTCTAATCCAGCGGCTGTGCAGGAGGGGCCCATGACCTCTGGCAGTTAACCAAGTGTCACCCAAAGACGGAGGCTCCAAAAGCAGAGTGAACAAGAGAGGAGCATCATGAGACCCGTGAATCCCACCCCCAAAGTATGGAGAAAAACAGTGAACTTTTAGAAATTAAGAGTCTCTTGGATTTGTAGCTATCAAAAGCAAAATAACTCTTTTCAAACAAAGATGTCATTTCAGAGAAGGACAGAGCCAACACTGCAAAGCCTTTAGCCCCGCAAATTCAAGCATGAGATGCAGAACACGGAAGATGCTCTGAAAGGATCGGCTGAATGATACACGATGCAAGAAGTGACTAAGGTAATGTGCAGGCACCTTCAGTTTTTTTTTTAAACAAGAATCACTAAAATACCAGTTTCTACCTCATAAGTCTGTTTCCATGTTCCAGGCAACAGCTGGTCCCACTTTATTGCTATGGGTACAATGAGTTCTAGTAAATCCTGTGTAATAGTTGTATTCATATGCTCCATCCTTTTAACAATCTTCTTAATTAGGGTGCTGTCCTTTTAAGCAAAGCATTTATATAGTTACTTTATTGCATTTGAATACAGTGTTAGCTTCAATAGACTTAATATAATTTTATGTTTTTTTTAAAATGCTTTACAATGAAGGGAATTTATTTTATCATCAGTGGGGAGTTATTCCCACAGTTAACAGCCATTGCTACAGAGGCTCATGAAGTTTGTTGAGAAGGAAAGATTCTGAAGATGGAGTGGATGGTGGTAGTTCAGCCACTTATTAGCTTTATCTCTTTGAACCTTAAAGTTCTTATCTACAAAGTGGGGTCAGTATCTTCCTTGCCTACCTCATGGAGTCATTGTGAACAACAAATTAAATAGTATGCATAAGAGAACTTTTACAAAGCATCAGGAGTGATGTGCTTGTCAAGGGCTAATACCCCACCCCCACCCCATTGCAGCTCGTGCCCTCACACCCCATGTGGAGATGGCATGGTGGGTGGAATTTAGAGGCATTAGGGTAGACTTGGACTTCCAAGATGCATGGGTGACAGAGAGCAGAGAGACCTTGGATGTTTAGAAAAGATGATGGAGGATAAGCAGAGCTGAGAACCACAGACATTTGAGGACTGAAAGACAGAGTACAGGTGTGAGGTTAATTAGGTGTTAGTTATGGGTCCCCACTGATACCAAAGTCTGTGCCTTCTCTCCATCATCCCAAGTGGTTTTCCAGGCCTCCACATATCCAGCCTCACCCAAACCTCATTCTTACTCACATCAGAGTCCAAACAAACAATTCTTCATTTAAGCAAATGTATGTTCTGAAAAATCCTCTCTGTTCCCTAGAGCACTAGGGTTCCATTTATTGGGGTCAGATGTCCTAATCTCCCTTTAAATAGAGATAAAATGAATCTTGGCTGAATCAGGTTTTAGCTACACATACACAAACAGACCCTTGGCAGTGTAATTTTCAAATTTAAATGACAAAGATTTATGAGGGAGGCCTTAATGTCTTTGGAATAATACTACATCACCAGTACTCCAATGTAAATCTATATTATATTCTTTATCATTTTTCATCATAGAACCAAAAGAATATTAGTCACCTTTCAAATCACGGAGTGAAATCCATTGTGTTTTCTATGATACATTCAATAAAAAATTCAATTATTTCAAGCCCAGCTGTTTTATCTACTTCTTTTAAATATATCAAAGTTTCATTGTAATCTCAAGTATGTAGGCATGGAAGCAATAGTAGTAAAAAGATCACTGTGCTTGGAGTCAGAAAATATAAACTTGAATTTAATTCTGACCCTTAGTAGCTGGAGAACTTTGAGCATGTTATTCTATCTCTCTGGGCCTCAGTTTGCCAAACTCTTAAAAATGGTACTGATAGCATCTACTCACAGGGCAAGGATCAAATGAGATAATGTGGATGAAAGAGCTTTGAGAAAATTAATATTATGACCTTACTTTATTGATTATGTGTTCTAGTCATGGATAAATGTCCTTATTTATTAATATCTCATCAATATTGGAAGACCTCAAATATATTCTTACCTCAAATACTGATTTGCAAACTTCTTAGTTTCAAATCAAGGTTGGGAGCTATCCTTTCTTTCTTGGCTTCCCTCTCCTCCTCTCTAGATTTAATATTTCATTTAATTGTGGCCATGACTTCTTGGCTGACCTCTCAATTACACATCAAAGCACAGAGTGTCATTGCCAATTTCAAGTCCATCTGTCCATGTAGAGAGGCTTTGCTATCCCCCAGTATGAGTCTGAGGCTCTCAGTCACAGGAACAGTAAAGGGAAATGTGGAACAGTCTGGGAGCTCTGAGTGAATGGAGAAGAACACATAAGGGCTACAGCAAAATGTGCAGGCCAAATAATTTTTCATATCACAGCCCTGCTGATTATGAGAATCCGTTTGCCTGTGTAAGTCTAAAACCGAATACCATGCTATATCTTTTCATCCAGTGGAGGGTGAAGGCAAAGCTAAGCTGTTGATAAACCTAGAAGGTGAATAGAAAACAATGTGAAGACATATATTCTACCAGATGGAACCTATCACTCGTTAAGTATCTGTTGGGGCTTGTGGGGAACTAAAAATTAGCACCACTTTTTCTTGCCCATATTCTGAACCAATTGAGAAATAAAATGAGAGGTTTAGGCAGGTAGAGAACCCAAACATCACCTTTATTCTTGACAATGCTAATATTAAGCTAATAACTACAAGCAAGTGGGATTCCTAATGCTTTCGGATACTTATGAGTACACCTTACATCTACAAGCAAATGGGCTTCCTCCCCTGCAGGCTTGTCCCATGTCTGAGAGCAGTGGTGATTTATTCTCTCTGCAAGTGGGCTCCCTCCCTAGAGAAAGCGAAGAGGAAGGAGTTCAGGAATGCATTTCCAGTCCCTCCTTTCAAACTCACCCTGAAGAAGAATAAGGGAAGAAGAGCAAAGAAAAACCTCAAAATGTTATGTTTCATAGGGACGTCACTTCACATGGATGGAACCATCAGCTTTGGGTAAGAAGCATTCCTCTCTAACAAATCAATCATTCTTTCAGCCTGAAAGTAAATTCCTGGAAGAGGAGTTAACTCTGAAATCCACAGTAAACACACAATTGTACTTCTTGAAGATGATGACTCGGATGAAACATCCATATTTTAAGAATACTTATATATTGCAAAATATTTGGCTGTCACACATTTCATCTCCCCTCTTACAGGGCTTTCTCCTCTAGGCTATCTACCCTGCTAATTATAAAACCATCCATCAACCAGAGTCTAGTAAGGCAAAAGTTGAAGAGCAGTTAGAAATAGAGAGATTGAGCCATGGATGATTTCCAGATCACAGAGTCAACGCTATGAAACACTTTGCAAAATGGCATATATTTTCTCTCCCTCAGCCTGGATTACTTCTTAGTGTTCCTGATTCTACTGGCAGGAGTCCTCTTGAAGTCAGGAAAACCATATGAAACCCATCCTGGGTGTAGCCAAAATAAATTGTTAATCGTAGCAGATGTAGCACCAAAGAATGTTCCATCAGAGTCAATTTTCTGTTCTGTAGGTGTCCCCTTGGCTTCATTCAGGAGCTTGTAAGAGGAAAGGAAGCCCATATTGTACATGTTACATCTCATTATCTGCCGGAAGAGAGAATAGTGAGCAATGTTCAAGGGGTCGGGGTCAGGGTACTCCTAATACTAATGAGAGATGTTTATTACAGTCCAATTTCAACTACCCTCTGGGAATGTAAAGAGTCTGGGGTCCTCTACTGCATCCATTACAACTCAAGAGTATGAGAACCCCCATGAAGTTTCAATTTTCATAGAATGGGGATGACCAACAATAACTGTGCCTGCATGTTTCAAAAATGGCTTCTTTAGGTGCAAAATCTGTATTAAGTAATTACAATTGCTTTCCACTATCTGGTTCAATTAAATGGAACTAGGTTCTCATGGGCACTTAGTTATCTGGAATAACGTCTATTTCTCAGTTATAAGAGAAAGAAAGAAGCAAATTATAACCAGGGGAGCAAAGATCAGCAAAAGCAGAATAGATCAGCGATGAGCAAAATCTGCCCTAGGATAGATCACATTGGCACATCTAGCTAATATAATAGACCCTTGGAAAACAAATTAAATTCATTTGAATTGAATCTGTGCCCCTCCATATTATTAACAGTATTCTACAGGTGTTAAATGAATGTGTGGTTTTTTAACATTAATTATGGCATAGGACCTTGGTATTTATTGAAGAGAGAAAATGGACTTATATGGTTTCAACAAGAAGGAAATTTTGTCCAGGCCTCAGATACTCAAATGAACAAATTCAGCATCCTTCTTTGAGCCTCCATTTAACCATAGTTCCACTGTTTTGCAAATAAAACCGAAAGATTGCTGTGCTGTCATTCTGAAAGCATGCCATCCCGGTGGCCCCCGTCACATCTACTAGCAGTTACTCATTTAGATTTCAGTCTTAATGAAGCAAGTTCTGTTCACCAAACCTCATTTACCATGACTCATTTAAACAGTGATTTACACATGCTGATTTGTTCCAGTTTAGGAAGCTCACTGCTCCTCTGAATTTGGGGATGTGTCTTACTTGAGCAGGGATCATAAGTTCAAGTCTAAAGTAGAACCGTCATATTAGAAAACCTGAAGCTCCAGGAAGTCAATCTAAGCTTCTTGGGAGACCCGAAGTTTGGACATGTGACACCTGGACATGGTGAGCTGTTGTATTAGGAGGATCTATGTGTCAAAACCCAAGGGAAGAGGCACCCCACCAAAACAGTGTGGACCTCGCTTTGCTGTACTTTCCACAGGAATCCTCCAGATCTGAAGTTTCAGTCCATCAGCTCAGGATCTAGTAACAATGTTTGTGTGTGTGTGCCTGTGTGTGTGTGTGTGTGTGTGTGTGTGTGTGTGTGTGTGCGCGCGTGCGCGGTTGGGGGAGAAGGTGGACCTTTTCTGTGGAGAACTTAACAATAATAATAATGTCAACTAAGGGATGAGCTACTTTTTATTATCACTATGTGCCGGATAACTCTCAACAACGTGAGAGATAAAACACCTTTCCTCAAAAAGTTATGTTATTGGTCTACGTTCTACGCACATGCTGCTGTTACTGTTGGGTTCAATGATATATAGGTGAGCCTCAAATGAGCACGTTTTGTTACCTATCCTTTAATAAACATTGTATTCTGCATGGGAGTTAATTTGTAGAACTCCTGGTGATACAGTCGTCCTGGCACAAAGAAAAGTTCTTACTGGTTCAGAGTTGTGGCAGCTCACTTTTAATGCATTTCTGTCTCTGGTCCCTGTGGTACAAAGATCATTAAAAGAAAATTTCACTGTCTGTGTTGGTCTTCTGGCCATTATTATAATTCATTTCATTTCATGATTATCCCTGAAAATAATTTTGTCATATGAGGAGGAGAAGGGTTAAAAGATGACCCATTCTGGGATCAAATATATTAGGTTCTAGGCAAAAATACACAGGGTTTCCACTCTGAAAAAGTACAAAATATGATTCAGGGGAAGTAAAGATTTATTTGTGGATGAATATATGAATGGAAAAATTCTGCTTCATTTATACAAAGATTTGAGGTTGCTTTTAAGAAATACTTATAGGAAAATAGCAAAATGCAAACAAAACCTCAAAACTATGGAAAATAGAGTAAGGACACCAGACTAGGGTACAGGAGAGGATACATATATACAGGCTGTAACGTTTTCTACGATTGCTAAAGTTTCTTCTTTACTTTGGTTCTGAGCTTCCTTTCATCACAGCACATAAACAAGGGCAAGTACACCCCCCACACCAGGCTGTGACTAATGTCCTGTGAAGTGGCAGAGGCACAAAGAGCACTGGCTGGAGGGAATCAGCAAGTAAGTGTGTTTCTTGAGGTCCTAAGTGCCATAAGTTGTAATCACAGCTATGGATAATTATAGCTTAATTAACGAATAATTACAGTATAGTGAAATAAATGTTGCTAGTGCTTCATACAGAACGGTCCGTTACCCATCGGAGTTTGGGAACCTGATCGTGGAGTGAGAAGAAACAGAGAAGGGCATACAAACGAAGGGGATAGCCTATGCAAAGGTGCAGAGAAATAGAAGATCACGCAAGTTTGAAAAGTACAAGCACTTCGTTGTGACTAGAATGGAGCTTATTATTCAGGATGCAACAGGACTTAAGACTGGAGGCAGCTTCCAGCCTTTGAATGATGGCAGCGGAGGCAAATTATGGCCCTTGAGCCAAATCTGGATCCTGGACTGCTTTTGTAAATAAAGTTTTATTGGGACACAGCCATGCCCATTCTTTTACCTGTTATTTATGGCTGCTTTGTCACTCGTGACTACAGCAAAGTTGAGTAGTGGACAGAGACCAATGTTTACTACCTGGGCCTTTGCAGAAAAAGTTTGCCAACTTCTGATGTAGAACATACTAAGGAGTTTGAATTCGATTTTGTAGTTTAAAGGGAAACAGTGAAGGATTTTTAAAAGTTAGGAGAAAGTTTACTCACAAATACTAGCCTCAGTTCCTTAAAGGTAAAAGTGATCGGACTTGCCACGGAACCCATTCACTTCAGGGAAGACAATTTCAAGAGTCTCACATAAGAGCTACCAGTATACGGATCTGCTTTAAGTAATGAAATACAGTATCTCCCTTATCCGTGGCTTCCCTTCTCATGGTTTCAGCTACCTGCAGTCAACTGTGGTCCAAAAACTTAAATGGAAATTTTCAGAAATAAACAATTTTAAAATGCATGCCATAGTGTGTAGCAAGATGAAACCTCACACCCGTCTGCTCCCTCCCGCCCAGGATGTGAATCCTCCCTTTATCCAACGTCTCCACGCTGTAAGGCTCCCTGCCCGTCAGTCACTTAGTAGCCAGCTCGGTTATCAGACGACTGTCACGTCTCAGTGCTTGTGTTCGTGCAACCCTTTTCTTCACTTAATAATGGTCACAAATCACAAGAGTAGTGATGCTTGCAATTCGGGTGTGCCAGAGAAGCCATTAAGTGCTTCCTTCAAGGGAAAAGGTATGTGTGTACAGGAAAAAACCATCATATGTACAGGGTTCCGTGCTATCTGTGGTTTCAGGCATCCACTGGGAAGGTCTTGGCAAAGTATCCCTTGTGGTTAAGGGAGAACTACTGTGTTTAGCCATTGACTTCGAAGGCAGGGCAGATTTTAGAGGTTCAAACCTTCCAAGATTCTAATCAATAGGAAGCTGTCCCACAGACTGTACTGAGACAGGATCCAGGTCACTGTGTAAAGATGGCTCGGGAGTAAGAAGGGTAGCCGAAACATTTTTATTTGCTTCAAAGAATCATTCTGTGTGGCATCCCACAGCATGTGGTGAGGAGCACGGGCTCCGGAGTCAGCTCCCTAGGCAAGGCCTGGCTGTGGCCACTTAGCAGCCATGGACCTTTGGAGGCGGGGCTGTTTCCTCATCTGTCAAATGGGGATAATAATAGGGCCAGTCCTATAATAAGGTTGTGGTGAAATGAATGAATTATAGTTTTTGTCACACAGGAAGCAATCAATAAATGTTCATCATTTGCATTACCAGAAGCATTTAGATGGAGTTTAACTCTGACTTTAGATGTGACATTACATTATATTGCATTACTTTACATCCTATCTACCACATTACATGCACATTTGGAAGTAAAATGAGAGATTCTCTTCTGTTCCAGCTACTTGGCAGCTATAGAAACACAAAGTGGCGACAACTAGCTCCCCTCCCCACCCTGGAGAATGGGGTAGAAAACTGACATTTGAAAATAAATGATTAATCTTTTTTGACCCAAAACCCAGCTCCCAGTATTTATTAGTTATTTATTATATCAGTTCCTTAAGGCTGCCATAAAAATTACCTCAAACTAGGTGGTATGGAATACAATGGAAATGTATTCTCTCCAAGTTCAGGAAGCTAGAAGTTTGAAATCAAGGTGTTGGTGGGGCCCTTCCCCCTCTAGGGGCTGAGGCTCTAGGGCTTAATACTCCCTTGCTTCTCCCGGTTTCAGGCAATCATTGGCGACCAGTGGCTTGTAACTGGATCACTCCAATCTCTGCCTCTGTCATCATATGACCTTCATCCCTGTGTGTGTGTGTGTGTGTGTTTTCACATGAGCTTCTTATAAGAAGACCAGTCATTGGATTTAGGCCCCACTCTGATTTAGTATGACCTCATCTTAACTTAGTGAATTACATCTGCAAAGACCCTGCTTCCAGTGAGGTCATATTCTGAGGTTCTGGGGGACATGAATTTGAGGGGACACTATCTAACCCAGTATAGTTATCTATAGTCACCTTTTCCCAACTGTAGCTTTAGGTCATCACTATCCTTTGCTCACTTAGATGTTGCCACCTATCTGTCCCTCTAGCTCTTACCTGCGCCTTGAAGCCACCTGTGGAAGCCCAACCCTTCATCGTTTTGCCTCTTCCTTGGCAAAGAAAATGGAAGTGCATAATTCTTTGCCTTGAAGTCATGCTTTGCCATTTTGGATGCTTCCTATTGGAAAATATGATATTTTCTCTTAGAAAATACATTTCAAGTTGCAAACACTCAGTTTACAAACTATGTTTAGGAATGCCTGCATTTTTAATGAGGCACCATGCAGGGTCTGGGACTGTCATCAGAGCCACAGTGGGAATCCAGCTTTAATGTAACCCCTCCAGATAATGCTTGCTGTCTGTTAGCTATTTTAAAAATGAGTATCATTATCAAATATTAAAATTTTATTTGGGGCAGACTCATATAACGTCAGTCCATTTTTTTTAGACAAGATTCTAACGTACATGCAAATAATTTAAATATTATATTTCATAGTGTAGGTTAATCTAAAATCAGAACCTGGCACAAGGTCATGGTCCAGATTTTATTTGGGAGGTGATCCTGGGAAGTATGAGTGAGGGAGCAAGGAGAGTGAGACATGTTGACCGGCAGAAGGAAAAGCCAAAATGAGGTGCCTTGTCAAGGTCACTGCTGTGTGCAGTGGAGGCCTGGCCCTCCAGGACTCTGGAGAATTGTAGAGAAAACCTCCCCCAAATCGTCCTCTTGAAAGCCTGGAGCCTGGAGCATCCCTTTAGCTTCCTCTCTCCATGAGGACTGCCTCTGGGACATTAATACCTTCACACTATGCACTGGACCTCTCTGGGAGGAGGTGCTGGGGCAGACTGTGCTTAAGACTCGGTGCTGACAGTGCCCGATGAGACTTAACCCACATGTCCCTGTCCACCATAACTGTGGCTTCAGCAACACACACACCAGAAGCACCTGCTATACTCGAATTCTTTCTTTTCATGGAGGATATGATCTTCATTGTGGCCATAACCTGAAAGTTAACTGCCCTATGAATTAGGAGTGGCATATTGCATATATATGTATTTTTAAGTAAAACATAACTAAGGTACTGTAACCCAAACACAATTTATATAATGTATCAGCTAGGCTGCTTTCAGCAACAAGCACAAGAAGACCCAAGTCAAGACGGTGTAAAGAGAATATATTGTCTGGTATGGCACCCTGTGCTGAGGAATTTCAATCGTTTTAGCCTCAGATACCTGGCGGGGATCCTTCTGCAGGTTGACTTCTATTACAAGAAGACTTATCAGGGCTCCTCACAGGGGTGGGGATGGGTTCTACAGCTCTATGACATGCTGAGTTTAGCCAAGGAAGTATTCTACCACCAGACGTGACCTTCTCCAGGGAAGCTGCTGGGTAGGTTAATGTTCTAGGTGCCTGGAGTAGAGCATGGAGTCTACGCTTTGGGAGGCGGGTAGAGGATAAGGCTGGGACTCCCAGCAGCAAAACTCCAAATGGTGGCCCAAACATTTGTCTTTATATACACTCGATTCTTCTTTCCATTTGTAGCTGCTATTATCATTTAGCGGATCTGAGCTAGCTGCAGGGTCTCTACTTTAACAGTGCATCTATAAATTAGAGCTTTGCATTGCTTTGAAATATTTGACATGAAAACAATTTCATTAGATGAGAAATCCATTTGCATTAATCCCAGATATTTCAGCACTAAATTGCCAATGACAGAAAAATGAGCTGTTGAACTTGTCAAATATAATTTCAACTATTGTATTTTTTAGTAGTTTTTCAAATGGTTTTAAATTTTTATCACCTACTTTTGCAAAGTTTCTTGTTGACAGCCACATTCAATTAGTATTTTAAAATATCATTACTATAAATTTTGCTCAGTAATTTCATGGAGCCATTTCAAGCATGAATCTCTGATTAAAATAAATGTTATATTCACAAATCATGCTTAAGTCCCTGTTATTATTTGAAAATTTTGTATAAATCCTGTGTCCCATATATTTCCTAGTAATTTGCATTTTATTTTCCACGTCCATATATTTTCTATAATATGAGCTCTCATAGAGCTCCCGTGGCAGTGTGCCATACGAGCGTTACCACGTGCGCATGCCGTACAAAACAAACAAGACATTCTGAAGTAGGGCAACTTATTATCTCACGTAAGTTTGGAAGAAGTGAAGTTCCTGGCTTGATTAAGTTAAATGCTTAATGACACCATCAGGTGCTTAGAGTTACTTTCATCTCTGGCTCTACCCTCCTCTGTAGTTTGTCCTCAGGTTGTCCCTTCATGGTTGTGTGATGGCCACAGCGGCCTCAGACATCAGATCCTCAAGCAACCACATCCAAAGAATGGAGAAAAGAATGTCCTTTACTTGGGCCCACCCTGGGGGCACGGAAGGCTCTCAAAGAAATTTCCTTACAAATTTTCCATCTCAAGTCAATGGCCAGACTGTAACCATGCCCTTTTCCTGGAAGGGAATCACCACATAAATCAGTTAGAATGTTCCATCATAGACCTCAGAAGCTGATTCTAGGTGATGAAGCAGGAAAAGAGTTTCCTTAAAAGGTACTAGTTGTAACTCACTAACCAATCTCAGCACCATTAAAAGGAGGACCAGCCAGTGTGCGTCTCATGATGTGATGTGGATACAAGTATCTGGCACCTCCTAGAAAGTATTCCCGCAAAACCATGAAATCGAACCAGAATTTTATCAAGTCACCAGATCCACCTACCAATTTAAAGGAAATACCGGAGGTAGAGGAAGTAGCTAAACAGCACCCTGAGGAGAAAATGAGCTACATCTAGGATATAGAATATGCTATGGGGCATATGGTCCAGTTTTTCTAAGAAATCAATGGCATGAAAAAAAACAAAATGGAGGGAGGGAGATATCGCACTAAAAGAGAACTTGATATCACCTCACACCTGTCAGAATGGCCACCATCAACCAATCATCAAACAAAAAGTGTTGGCCAAGGTGTGGAGAAAAGGGGACTCTAGTACACTGCTGGTGGGAATGCAGACTGGTGCAGCCACTGTGGAAAACAATAAGGTGTTACCTCAAAAAGTTAAAAATCGAACTGCCATTTGACCCAGTGATCCCACTTCTAGGAATATATTCTAAAAAGCCTGAAACACCAGTCAGAAAGAATATATGTACCCCTATGTTCATAGCAGCTCTATTTATAATAGCTAAGATCTGGAAACAACCCAAATGTCCATCAGTAGATGAGTGGATAAAAAAGCTGTGGTACATATACACAATGGAATACTATGCAGCTGTAAGAAAGAAAGATCTCTTATCATTTGAGATGACATGGAGGGACCTGGAGAGTATTATGCTAAGCAAAACAAGCCAAGCAGAGAAAGACAAATATCACATGATCTCACTTGTTTGTGGAATATAATGAACTAAACAAACTGATGAACATAATTGACCCAGAGACACAGAGGTGGGGTACAGACTGACAAACCTCAGAGGAGGGGGGTTGGGGGGGTAAGAGATAAACCACAGAACTTATATGCATGTATGCATGACCAATGGACATAGACAACAAAGCTGGGGATGGGATGGGGGGATGGGGAGGAGGGTGTCAACGGGGTAAAAAGGAGAAACATCTGTAACAAAAACAAATTAATAAAAAAAAATTATGACAAGGCAAAGAAAAATAAATAAATAAAATAAAAAGTATATCTTAAAGCACCAAAAAACAAAAGAGAGAGAGAGAGAGAGAGAGAGAGACTTGAGAGACAGGACAACCAAATGCAAAAATGTGAAACTTTTGGATCCTGAATCAAGCAAGCCAGCCACAAAATGACATATTTGAGACAACCACGGAAATTTAAATATGAATTGGATATGAGATGCTGTTAAATCTTGTGGTCACTAATGGCATGAGGCATTTATGAGTGAAAGGACATGATGCCTGATATTTGCTTTAAAGTACTCTAGGGAAAAGGTGGTGGGAGGAGATGGTTAAAACAAGATTAACAAAATGATCAATAATTTTCGAAGATGGGGATGGGTGCACAGGAATTCATTTTATGATACCCTCTACTTTTATCTAGCTTTCAAAATTTTTATACTACATTATGTAAAGTTAAACAAATGCTGGATTTGTGGGGGGGGGGCGGGGAGTGGGGGGGGGTGGATGCTGAAAACTAGGCTTGAAGGTAAGCTCCCAAAAACCAATCCTCTAAACCATGCCTCAGAGCAGGTGGAAGGAGACAGCCCCAGTCGGTCCACCCCACGGAGCTCCAGAGGAAAGTACTGTCCCTACTTGTGCCTCCTCTGCACCAGGAACTTGACTTTGAAACCACAGAGAAACTGGGCTTCTGACACTACCGCCCCTGAAAGCCAGGCATCTCAATTACTCCTCCAGGCCAGCAAAAGATGGAAACCACACACAGGCTGTTTCCTCTCCTGGCTCACTTTTGAATTGAAGTCTGACATTGGTGGGTAGAGTCTAGATTGTGTCCTAGCTGCAAGAAAGTCTGAATTTAAGTTCTGGCTTACACATTAGCAAGGCAGAATTCATAATAGCAGCATGTAGTGTGTCCCAATTCCCCCCAAATATAGAGAGGCTATCCAAACAATGATGGGCAGCCATGCCTAGAACAGATATCCACTATTTACTACACCATAATCACCATAGAGCGATTAAAGCTTACCCCTTGGGCTAGAGAGGGACTCAGCCATCCCTGAAATATATGGACACCCCAAACCTGACTAATACAGGGTTCTAATGGTAGGGAAGAAAGGAACAGGAGCAGGAAGGGTTATGCAGAATATGCCTCTTGGGAAGGCAGCCCCATAGTGAGTGACACAGATATTAATGCATCACTATGATACAAAGGAAAGTGAACCAGTCTGGAAATCTGATTTATATGCTAGCTGTATACCCTTGGGTTAGTTACTTCATCTCTCTGCCCTCGGGTAGAACAAGAGAGCTGGCTTAGATCAGTGGTCTTCCTCCCTCCTTCCCTTCCTTCCTTCCTTCCTTCCTTCCTTCCTTCCTTCCTTCCTTCCTTCCTTCCTTCCTTCCTTTCTTCCTCTCTTCTCCACCTCTGAGATACCCTAGAGAGCTCCACAGAGTTTAAAAAATTGCTAAACTGGTGATATTTCAGTTGTTTTTTCCTCCAGTTTTATTCACTTGGACCAATTTATATTTTAAACTTTGTTTTACATTAATAGAGTAAAGTTTTCTATGAGAAGAGTAAACTAGACTAGGAATCACAGCAGCTCAATTTTACTCTGTCCTAACACTGTTTACTATGATGAATCTTTTTTTGTATATTGGTTTTTCAGGCAATCAGATGTTCAAATCCCCAAATTATCAGGCTATGGATCATATATATGCTCTGTTTAAGCTTTCAAATGATAAACTGCTTGGAAAAGAGGGTCTATCTTATTTCTCTTCATTTCCTTCTGTCTCCCACAATGCCCTGCACAGAGAAGGTGCCTAGGAAATGCCAGTGGATTATTTGATGATATGCAAATACAATTTTAATGTTCTAGGCAGATTATGTCCTCTAATTGTCACTAGTACAATGGAGAATGACTAGGGGGTGGGTTCTCTGGGACTATGGGAGCAGAGAGGGGCCTCACTCGAGACCACTGACACATAGAAGCATTTTCAACACCCCAGAGGTGGGACGTGAAGCTGCATCTCTCACTATCTCCCCCAGCTCTTACCCTATCCCTTGGAACACTGATTTTTAAATTCTTCCATCCATTTCCCAGCTCCTTTTACTTTGACTCCACCCATCTTCCATGATGAGCCCAGCATTTGTTCTAGTTAGAATCGGTGCAAAATCACACAGGTGTAACTCAAGGAGAGGTTCTTCATCACTAGTGTCGATAGCTAGCATTGTTCTTGCAAGCATCAGACCTGTCGGAGGACACTGTGATGCCATGATGTCTCTTGGATGGTCTTGCCCATCATGAAGAAGTGAGCCAAAAAAAAAAAAGAAAAAAGAAAAAAAATTAACATTCTGCAATGGGCGGTCCTTTTAAATACAATTAGTTTCACAGGGTATTCGTCTGTTCTTGAATTTGCTAAAAGACCACGTGGCCTGTTAGTCTATCGTATCTTCCTCTGCTTTTTAAATCACATGGAGTGTTTTAACAGGAGCAGAGCTAAACCTCATTCCCTCCTATAAATTGTTTAATTGGAAAGCAATAAATTTAAAGATCTAAAAGGAACAGAATAAAGAAAGTGTCAAACAATGACTTACTCTAATTAATAACCATTTATGTCTCCCATTTGGTAAAGTGCTTTGCAAGTGAAATCACCTTTGAAAGCATATTCATTTTGTGAGTAGAATGTAATTTCACTTGTGAGAATGAGAATTAAATATAGCTTTTAATCAACCTGGAGCGATTTAGCCCTAGGAACTATTTAGCTCCAGAGGAGCTCTAAAAATTATAGCAGCACTATGAAGAGTTTATTTGCTACAGTAGTGTAAAAATCTATTGTACAGTAGAAGCTAACTTATTTTAAATCAATAGGAAATTAAGCTTGGAGGACAAAAGCACATATATATATATAGTATATATGTGTGTGTATGTATATATATATAAAACATATATATATATATAGTATTAAAACTGTTAAGAGTGTTTAAAGTTCTCAAATATTTGCATTATTTTTGAAAGTCCCGTCTTTAGTTGTGACTTGATTTTCCATGATTTATAGTTTTCAGTAACATGCTGCTCTAATTAGAACCAGCCACACCATTACTGAGCTTCAACTATAGAAAATTTCTATAGATATTTCTTACATCAATAATTTCACATTAATGGCACCAGATATTTAGTATCTGTCCTACCAGGGACAAATGTAATTTTCTTTAAAGGTTAGTGATTCCCCCCCCCCATCCCTAACTTTTGACTAGCTTGTAGAAATCTTTATTTGAAGTTTGTTTTTAAGGGTGTGTGCTATGCAGCTGTTGGGAAGCCATGGCGAGCTGCATGTTGGAGCAATAATACACGGAAAGGTCTTTGCAAGCTCTGATTAGATCCTCACTGCTAGCATGGTCCAACTGGAAGGAAGGAGAATGGTAGCCTTTCTCCCTCCAGCATTTTATTATGAAAACTTTCAAACAAACAGAGAAAATTGAAAAGAATTTTACAGTAGATATCTGTATACCCACCTCTAGAGTCTACAATGAGTATTTTGCTATATTTGCTTTATCATATAACTATTCATCTATTGATCCCTCTATTCATCCACCAATCTAGTTTATTTTTTTAAATGAAAATCAAAGTAAGCAGCAAATGTTAGTACACCCTCTTCTAAATGCTTCACCATGCATAAAATTAGCTAGAGTTCTATATTTATGTACAGTTCTTTATGTTTTTTTTGGAAAAATTTTATGTACACTGAAATATGTAAATCTTATATATTTCATTTGGTAAGTTTTGGCAAGTGCCTGTACCTATGTATCAGAATAGTTACCAAAATATAGAACATTACCATTATTCCTAAAAGTACCCTCTTGTCCCATTCCAGTCAATCCTGTCCCTACTCCCCCACCCCTAGGTAATCACTATTTGGATTATTTTTATTATAGAATGGTTTTGCCTGTTCTAGAACTTCATGTAAATAGAATAATCTAGTACATACCTTTCTGTGTAATGCTTCTTTCACTCAGCATAATGTTTTTAAAGTCATCTATATTGCTATATATTTAGTAGTTTTTTCCTTTTTATTTTGTTGTAGTAGTCTTTGTAGAAATATACTAACTTTATATATCTGTCCTCCTGTTGATGGACATTTAGGGAGTTTCCAGTTTGGGGCTATTATGAATGAAGCTGCTTGTACAGTTTTTTGTTGTTGTTTTTGTGGGCATATGCTTTCCTTTCTCTTGGTCCCCTAGAGCCTCCAGAAAGAAATGTAGCCTTGATTTTCAACACCTTAATTTTAGCCCCTGAGACCTACAGAACTGTAAGCTAAATCTCTGTTGTTTTGGCCACTAAGTTTGAGATGCTCTGTTATAGCAGCCAGAGGAAAACGAATACAGATTTTGGTACTGGGAAGTGGGGGTGATGCTGTAACAAATACCTGGAAATATGGAAATATGGCTATGGAACTGGACAATGGGCAGAGGCTGGAAGCATTTTTGAAGTACATGCTAGAAAAGTCTAGGTTACTTTGAATAAATTGTTAGTAGAATATGGATGTTAAAGACTCTGCCAGTGAGGGCTCAGTGGAAGTAAGAAAACATGAAATACCTTGGGAGTACCTAAATTGTCACGAACAGATTGTTAGCAGAAATATGGGTATTACAGGCACCGCTGGTGAGAGCTCTGGAGGCATGTATTAATAGAAACTGGAGGAAGGGGGATTTTGTAATATGTGGCAGAAATTCTGCCTCACAGTTATATGGGTAACAACTTGCAAGGTACAACTTGGTTTCTTCTTGATGCTATCAGTAACATGTGAGGAAAAAATGATTAATTGAGGGGAAAACTGTTAATAAAAAATTTAAAAAGAATCAGGATTTGGTGATTTGGGAAATTCTCATCCTATCAAGACTGAAAAAGATGCTAAAAATAAGAGATTCACTACCAAGAAAGCATGCTCTAGAGATGAAATGGAGGGTGTGACAACTTTTGCTAATACCTCAGAAAAAACAAAAGGTCAGAGACTAAGCATGTGACTCATAAATATTCTTAGCAATCTCAGCAGAAGCCAAAAATAGGGACGGGTTATCCAGAAAAGACCCTAGGAGGAGGCACTTTTCTAATGGAGTTCATCCTTGTGACATACACAAGAGATCCACAAAATTTTTGAGAAAGTTATATGCGCAGACACATTGCCAACTCTGATACAGGGACAGAGAGAATATGAAATGTAAGATGACTGTTGGATCCTGAAAATTCTACATACAGGTAACAAAGCTGAGGGACCTTTCATACAAAGCTGAGGGACTAACAGGGCACAGTCTAGAGTCTCAGAGGATAATTTCAAGACCTTGAAATGTAATGGAGTTTGCCCAGCTGAATTTCTAAATTGCCTGGGATCAGTGACTTCTTTTTTCTTCCATTGTCTTCCATTTTGAATGGGAGTATCTGGAACTGGTATCCTACACCTGTACCACCATTGTATTTGGGGAGCAGATAACTTGTTTTCTAGCTTCACTGGTTTACAGATGGAGAGGAATTTTGCCCTGGAATGGCCTATACCCAGAGGTTCACCCACACCCAATCAAGATGGTTTAGATCATAAGATTTAAGAGGTCAGAGCTGAAGAAATTTAGATGAGATTTTGGACTTTGAGTTGATATTGTAATAGATTAAAACTTTTGGGGAACTTGGAAGGGTGCATATGAATTTTGCATGTTGAATGGATCGGAATCTTTAGAGGACTGAGGGGAACTGTGGTAGGCAGAATAATGCCCCTCAAAGATATCTATACCCTAATTCTTAGAACCCGTGAATGTGTTGTGTTATCTTATATAGCAAAAGGGGACTTTGCAGATGTGATTAAATTGAGGACATAGGGAGATTATCCTAGATGATTCAGGTAGGTCCAATGTAATCACAAAATTCCTTAAAAGTAGATGAAAGAGACAGAAAAAAGAATCAAAGAAGAGGATGTGATTATGGAAGCTGAGATCAGAGTTATTCAATATGAGAAGAACTCAATTAGCTTGAAGAAGAAGGACTACGGTCACAAGACAAAGAATGCAGACAGCCTTTAGAAACTGAAAAAGGCAAGGAAATGTATTCTTGCCTAGAGCCTCCAGGAAGAAATGTAGCCCTGTCGACATGGATTTAGTGAGACCTATGTCAGACTTCTGACCTCCAATACTGTAAGGTAATAAATTTATGTTGTTTTAAGTCACTAACTTTCAGGTAATTTGCTCTAGTAGTCATGGAAAACTAATACATTTGAGTAAATACCTATAAGTAGAATTGCTGGATCATAGAGTAGTAATATGTCTACATTTATTTATTTATTTATTTATTTATTTATTTATTTATTTTATTTTTCATCCTCACCCGAGGACATTTTTGCATTTATCTTGAGACAGAGTGGGAGGGAGAGTGGGAGGAAGAGAGAGAGAGAAACATCAACATGAGAGAGACACATCGAGTGGCTGCCACCCACACGACCCCAACCGGGCGGGGACAAACTGCAACCAAGGTCCATGTCCTTAGAGGGAACCAAACCCGGGACTCTCCGGTCCGCAGGGCCAATGCTCTAACCACTGAGTCAAACCAGCCAGGGCATATGTCTACCTTTATAATAAAATGTCAGATTTTTCCGAAGTGATTGTAGATTTTACACTCCCACCAATAATATATAACAATGTGTAGCTTGCTCTACATCCCTGCCAATATCTTTATATTAATCCTTTAATTGTAGCCATTCTGGTGGTTTGCAATAGTATCTCATTGTGGTTTTAATTTAGATTTCCCTGATGACAAATTATGTTGAGTATTTTTTTTTCATATATTTATTGACCACTTAACATAATTCCTGTGCTAAAAGTTTAACCAATTTTTTTTTCCATTTTTAATTGGATTGTTTGTCTCATTTTTTGAGTTGAAGGAGTTCTTTATGTATTTTGGATGCGAGCCTTTTGTCAGATATGTGTGTTGTGAATATTTTCTTGGAATCTGTGCAATTTCTATTTTTAAATGATGTCTTTGTTGAGCAGAAGTTTAAAATTTTTACCACATGGATATTCCATTTTTCTAACATAATTTAATGAAAATATTTTTCTTTCCTCATTGAGTTGTTTTGGCATTGGTTTTTAAAATCAAATGACCATGTACGTGTTAGTCCATTTCTGAGATCTTTATTCTTTTCCATTAATATCTTTGTCCAAGTTATCACACTGTCTTAATTACTTTAGCTTTAAAGGTTGTCTAAAGTCAGATAATTAAACTCTCATTTTGTTCCTCTTTTTAAAAATTGCTTTGACTATTCTAGGTCTTACGTTTTCCATATACATTTTAGAAATATCTTGTCCAGTTTTGCAAAACTCCAGGTGGGTTTACAACTGGGATTGAATTTTATCTATAGATAAATGTAAGGAAAATTGCTATCTTAACAATTTGAATTTTCTAATTTAGGGACATGGTACAGATTTCTGTTTATTTAGATTATTATTCTCAGCAGTGTTTTTTTTTGTTTTGTTTTGTTTTTCAGTGCACATCTTGCATGTCTTTTGCCAAATTTATTCCTAAGAATACATACTTTTTGGAACTATTAGAAATGGGAATTTTAAAGGTTTTCTTTTCAATTGTGTGCTTTTGAATATATAAAAAGACACTGGTTTTTGTATATTGGTACAAATCCTTGTAATCTTGCTAAATCCACCTGTTCTAGTGTTTCTGGAGAAATGTGTGGATGGCCTTTCTCCTTTGCTAGTGGGAGTGGGGTTCTTGGGGTACCACTGAAATAAGCATTTCCAGAGGCCCCCCACAGGAAGATAGGATGTGGTAGAAAACTTTATTTGTGTTACATCTCTGGGTTTCCAAACTCCCATTTCCCTTAATCCAGTCCTGTAAGATGTATAGCTGGGGATTCAGTAGAATTAAAAGCAAAGCCAGTGACCAAAGTTTCCTTTCCTTGGTGGAGTTGGGGGTCCAGTATAGCATCAGGCTAATTGCAGTCCATTAGCCCATTGTGTGTGGGGTCCACATGGGTGTGAGCCAAATGGGCAAATGCAGGGGAGCCAAGAAAGTGCACCCATTACATCAGGAGTCCCAAGAGAGCCAGCAGCCAAAAGAGCAAGAGAGCCAAGTGAGCAAACTCCTTTGTTTAGGAGATTAAATATTCCAAATTTTGTGCCCTTGCAGTGGTCACACCCATTCTGGCCAATGACCTATTCCGAGGTGTGGCTGACAGGCAAGTACCTTCCCTTAGACATTACTGGGCATGCATCTATTCTCCCCTTTCCAGTTCCTTCCCCCAGCGACCAGTGGGGAATGGACAGGTAGTTACCTGGGAGTGTTAAACTGCAGCTTCCTGGCAAAGCTGCCCAAATGGCATGCCTATACTATTTGGTCTTCCCTTTGCTCCTTTCCAGTTATTCATAACTAGGTTCATTACAACAGTATCACTAGTAGTTGTTTTGTAGATTCTTGAGGATTTGGTTGTGAACATTCAGGTCATCTGCAAATACAAGCAGTTTTACTGCTTCCTTTCTGATATTTATGCATCTTATTTCTTCATTGCCTATTGCACTGGCTTCAGCCTCCAGTACTATACTGATTCAAAATTGTAAGACCCCAAATCCTTGCCTTGTTGCTAATCTTAAGGGGACATTTTTTACTACTTCAACATCAGGCATCAGGTATGAACTTATATTTAGGTTCTTTTGTAGATCACCTTTATCTGATTAAAGAAGTTCCCTTCTATTCCTAATTTTCTGAGAATTTTTATCAGTAATCAGTGTAGCTTTTGTCGAATGGTTTTTCTGCATCTATTGATTTTTTAATCCTTTATTCTGTCAATATAGTGAATTATACTGATTTTAAAAATTTAAACCAATTTTGCACTCTTGGGATACACTCAACTTGGTCTGGGATGGTTAACTTTATGTATCAACTTGATTGGCCTAAGGGATACCCAGAGAGCTGGTAAAATGTTACTTCTCTGTGTGTCTGTGAAGGTATTTCTGGAAGGGATTAGCACTTGAATTGTTAAAGTGAGTAAGCAGGTGGTCCTCCTTGATGTGAGTGGGTATCATTCAATCAGTTGAGCCCCTGAATAGAACAAAAAGGTGGGCGTCAGCATTCGTGGTACTCAAGCTTTCGGACTCTGGTCTGGACTTACACCATTAGTCTTCCAGATTCTCAGGCCTTTGGGCTCAGACTGAATTATACCCCCGCTTTCCTGGTCATCCAGCTTGCAGAGGGCAGACTGGGGGACTTCTCAGCCCCCATAACCACATGAGCCAATTTCCATAATTAATGTCCTCTTATATCTACATATGTCTTATTGGTTCTGTTTCTCTTGGGAACTCTGACTCATACATGACTGTAATGTATTATTTGTTTTTATATACTGCTGAAATAACTTTGTCACCATTCTGTTAAGAATGCTCATGAAGGATATTGGTCAGCAATTTTATTGTATTTCTAAGGTTTTTATCAGGCTTTGGTATCTGGGTATGCTGGGCTCAAAAAACCAGTTTTGGGAAAAAGTTTATCTAAGAGTGATATTCTTGATTCCTTAAATATTTGATAGAATTCACCAGCAACGTTATCTGGCCCTGGATTTTTCTTTGTGTAAAGATTTTAGATAAAAGTTCAGCTTCTGTAATTGACATTGGGCTCTTCAAATATTCTATTTTATCTTGTGTCTGTTTAGGAAAGTTGTATCTCAAGAAATGATTTTGTTCTAAATTGTCAAATTTATTGCAACTTTTTTCCTAAAATACCTTTTTTATTCTTTTCATGTCTTTAAGCTCTCTACTGGCATTCCCTCTTTAGTTCCTGATATTCATAATTTATACCCTTTTTTAAAATTCTTGATCAAGTTATTAATGATTTTACCATTGATAGAAGGCTGAGAAAATAGAGATGATGCATAATTCAGAGAGCTCTGGCTTAGCTATGGGCTAAGAACGGACATGGATGGCTTCCCAAAACATTTCCACTAGAGGGTTAGAGAATGAAACATTTATTGTATGTAAAATCATACAACTATTTCACAGTACTTTTTCATTTACTATTCCACGTATAATAATGCATGAGCACCTGAGTTATGTGGTTAAAAAAAAAATGGAGTTTGACCAAAATTTATCATTATAGCATCAGGGTTAGACAGTATATATAACCTAGTGATTAAGAGCTAAGCCCCTGAAAATCAGACACACTTGTGTTCATATTCCTGGCTCTTGTGCCTGCTAGCTGGGGACTTTAAGCAATTTATCTTCTTTTTCTAAGCATCTAATATTGTTAGGAATAAATAAGATACAAGTTGTAAAGCGGTATGTACAATTCTTGACTCAGTGTGTTCAAACTTTTGGGCCATTGTTTCTGTCATTACCACCACTGTTACTATCCTGGTAAGACTCAGTCTTAGATAACAGAGTCTGGCTTATTTGTGTATTTTTCCTCCTATTGCATTGTGTCAAGAGTTTTTACTTCCTGTCTTAATTTTGTAAAGTGCTGCTCAGCATTATTTTACCAGTATTGTAGTTGCAAATGATCTCCAGAGGAAGTTTTGACATCAAATGGAGTGTTGTCTTTGATTGGTTAATTAAAGTGATTTCTGTACCATTTTCATTTGCATAGTTCTTCGGGGATAAAGGAGTACTGCCAAGACTTTTTCCAAGTGTTCTTAAAAATTATCTAACCAAGACCAAAAAAGACATTAAAATATAACCCCAAGCAAACAGGAAACTGAACTTTTTTTTTTTTTTTTTTTTTTTTGGGAACTTAGTCAAAAGCCAACTTTTTGTGGTTTATGTGAAGGTTCCTCCCACAAAGTTCAGAAATTCATCTTACATTTTCAGTCTCATACTCTCCTTTTTTTCCAGGCTGCCTTCAAAGGTATCACCCTTTCTTTCACCTTAAAGAAAATTATTTCAGAGATACCTGCACAGATTTTTTTTTTTCTTTTTCCTTCTTACAAAACAAAGCTTTTGGGTTTTGTTATTTTCTGAGATTAAGACAATCTCCTTAAAAATACCAGACAGCTACACTGGCTGCAGGCAGCTATAAATGATTTCCCATCCACAACCAGATACAAGTACCTGGCACACTGTTTATATAGCCTATTAATAATTATTTAGTCAAGGGAAACGTCAAGCTACGGACAAGCCTGGACAGAAGATGTGTCTTTTGTGGAGAGATTCTTTTGGCTTATTATATAGCTCCTATTTTATAGCCTTCATATTTTAGCATAAGACTGTTGAGTTAGGCTTTGAACTCATGACAAGGTTTTAACTTTAAAAAGTGGCACAGCCGAGCATGTTTATTTGGAAGAGAAAGAGAACTTGAGGGGCATGTAACCTGTTCGCCTTTCTCATTGCAAGTTCCTTTCCCGTCTTTAAAAATATGTATTTATATCTTCATGTGATGGTAACCTGGGTGTGTATATTGTTTTGTGTTGTGTTTTTCACTTGCCATCACTTCTTATACACATTTCACGTAACGACACAGATTATATATATGCCATTGTCGACTAGGGAGCATTCTATTATGTTAAGATAATTTAATGTGCTCAGCTAGTCTCCTATTGTTGGGAATTTAGATTGTTTCTAATTTCCTAGCTGCTCTAATAAACACTGGGCAAATAAAGACTTCCTGTCTGAACTAGCCTCCCTCCTTTGGGGGCTATTTCCTTTGTATATATTACAAACAGCTCTGTGTATGATATTAAAGCTTTCTTTTGGGGGGATGACCAGAAGGGAAGATTTTTCCTCAGTTAATTCTTTGTAATAAAATTTTACTTTAAATAGTCAAGCAACAGTTACTTTTCATAACCACATTTCTTACTTTTTTTTACACTTCTACCCTCGGTATGATGCCAACCCAAGCCCTCCGCCTTTAATACACTAGGAAAGTGACCCCTGAAAAAGAAACTCTGGGCGTGACATACTAGCACTTTGGTCTTGTATTTGAATACAAAGTTTTACCTTTATTTATTTATTTTTTCTGTATTGATTTTAGAGAGAGGAAGGGTAGAGGGAGAGAGAGATAGAAACATCGATGAGAGAGAACATCGATTGGCTGCCTCCTGCATGTCCCCCACTGGGGATTTGGCCCACAACCTGGGCATGTGCCCTGACTAGGAATCGAACCAGCAACCTCTTGGTGCATGGGTCGACGCTCAACCACTGAGCCACACCGGCCAGGCCAAAGTTTTACCTTTAATAATTACCTATAATTATTGTCTCAGTGGGATAAAAGAGGACACATTTGCTGTCTTTGGTTTTATTTTGCCTTGTTTTACAAATGAGGCACAAAAAACCTCATAGAACTGATCCAAAGTCACACAGTTAACTCTTGGTCAAGCCAGAATACAAACTAATTTTAGTGACTTCTTTTCCACGATTCTGTCCTCAAGACTCTGCAAATCTTCCAAAATTAGAAAGGTCATTCAATTCATATGTGTGGGAATGTAACTTGTATGCTACTTATTATAACTGAATTACAAACTCTTAGTCTTCCCAGCATTAGATCCTATCATTTCCAAATATCTGGTCGCTAAAATCATTCTTTTGATAGATAAGTGGGCAAGAATATAATTTTCTTTTTTTTTTTAATCCTCACCCGAGGACACTTTTCCATTTTTTGTTCAGACAGAGTGGGAGGGAGAGAGAGGAAAAGAGAGAGAGAGAGAAACATCGATGTGAAAGGGACACACCGAGTGGCTGCCTCCCGCACGACCCAACCAGGGGCCGGGGACAAACTGCAACCGAGGTACGTGCCCTTAGTGGGAACCGAACCCGGGTCTCTCTGGACCGCAGGCTGACGCTCCAACCGCTGAGCCAAACCGGCCAGGGCAAGAATGTAATTTTCAAATTCACTTCAGAAAGTATTCACTGGGTGCCTTGTATCTGTCAGGCACTCTTCTCAGCACAAGGAATTCAGCAACAAGCAAAATAGGCACAGTCCCTGCTCTTAAGGCCAATATATATTGAATTAAAATGTTCAACCTTATTAATGATCAAATATATACATAAAGAAAAACAGTACTCTATATATTTTGGAAATTAGCCCCTTATCTGATGTATTGTTGGCAATTATGCTCTCCCATATAGTGGGTTCCCTTTCCATTTTGATGGTTGTTTCTTTCACTGTGCAGAAGCTTTTTTGTTTGACTTAGCCCCATGTATTAATTTTTTTCCTTTGTTTCTCTTGCCTTAGGTGTTGTATCAGTGAAAATTTTGCTGCACGTGATGTCTGAAATTTTGTTGCCTACATTTTCTTCTAGGATTTTTATGGATTCATGAGTCACATTTAAGTCTTTTATCCATTTTGAGTTTATTCTTGTGTATGGTGTAAGTTGATGGTCTAGTTTCATTTTTTTTTGCATGTAGCTGTCCAATTTTCCCAACACCATTTATTAAAGAGGCTGTCTTTACTTCATTGTGTGCTCTTACCACCTTTGTCAAATATTCCAAAATATAGAGTACTCATACAACTCAACAAAAGGAAGACAAAGAACCCAATTAAAAAATGGGCAGAGGACCTAAATAGACACCTCTCCAAAAAGGACATACAAATGGCCAAGAGACATATGAAAAAATGCTCAACATCACTAATCATTAGAGAGATGCAAATTAAAACAACTATAAGGTATCACCTCACACCTGTCAGAATGGCTGCTATCAACAAGTCATCAAACAACAAGTGCTGGTGAGGGTGTGGAGAAAAGGGGACTCTAGTACACTGCTGGTGGAAATGCAGACTGGTGCAGCCACTATGGAAAACAATATGGTGTTTCCTAAAAAAAATTAAAAATGAAACTGCCATTTGACCCAGTGATCCCACTTCTAGGAATATATTCTAAGAAGCCTGAAACACCAGTCAGAAAGAATATATGTACCCCTATGTTCATACCAGCACTATTTACACTTGTTAAAATCTGGAAACAGCCTGAGTGTCCATCAATAGACAAGTGGATAAAAAAGCTGTGGTACATATACACAATGGAACATTATGCAGCGTAAGAAAGAAACATCTTGTATCCTTTGAGAGGACATGGAGGGACCTGGAGAGTATTATGCTAAGCGAAATAAGCCAATCAGAGAAAACCACATGATCTCACTTATTTGTGGAATATAATGAACAAAAAAAGCTGATGAACAAAACAGACCTGGAGAGATAGAAAAGAATATGGTTCAAACTGACAAACCTCAGAGGAGAGGGGCGGTGGGGAGCGATGAGATAAACCAAAGAACTTATATGCAAGTGTGCGTAACAAATGGACATAGACAACAATGCTTGGTGGGGGGCGGGACAGGGAGGAGAGTGTCTG
Source organism: Tadarida brasiliensis (assembly GCA_030848825.1). Taxonomy (NCBI): domain Eukaryota; kingdom Metazoa; phylum Chordata; class Mammalia; order Chiroptera; family Molossidae; genus Tadarida; species Tadarida brasiliensis. Next base: position 26,609,316 of record CM061257.1, on the reverse strand, counting down.
CAAGGGTGGGGTGGGGGGAGGAGAAACATCTGTAACAAAAATAAATTAATAAAAAAAGTACAAAAGAAAAACAACAATCATATACTTTTTAAAACTATTGTATCAGATCAGTTCTTTAAAACAAAAAGAGAAAGCAACTCAAGGCTTATAAATTTGTATGAAACTGATACTTTCATACATTACAAGAGGAACTGTGATATTATAATCCCCCTCTGGGAAAGAAATTTTGCAAAATAGACAGTGTCTTAGAAATATCTATAGTTTTTGATTCAAAAGTCTCACTTCTGGGAATCTTTCCTAACAGAAAATTTTTATGCACAAAGATGTTCATTTCAGTGTTCTTTATAATAGCTTTTAAAAAAAAGAGTGATGATGGGAACAATCAAGAAAAATATGAGGCATCCACACAACAGAATAAAAATAAGCTTTCAAATATAATATTTATATATAGTTTGTGTAAAAATGATTTTTAAAAAGATATAGTCAGCCCAGCTGGTGTGGCTCAGTGGTTGAGCATCGACCCATGCACCAAGAGGTCGTCGGTTGGATTCCTGGTCAGGGTACATGCCCAGGTTGTTGGCCCGATCCCCAGTGGGGGGCACACAGGAGGCGGCCAATCGATGTTCTCTCTCATCAATGTTTCTGTCTCTCTCTCCCTCTCCCTTCTTCTCTCTCTAAAATGAAAAAAAAATCAATAATAAAAAAAGATATATTCAGTATGATCTAGAAGTAGCAATACCAAAATGATAACATTTTGGTTATGGATGGTTTATTTTTCCTTCTTTGGTTACATTTCTTGGTACTTTCTAGATTTCTACAGCAAGATATTATTGCCTCTATAATCAGAGGAAAACTTTGGCCTCCCCCACCCCTTCATGTGTTAGCTATAGATATATTTGTCTTTACGGATACACAACACTGAAAATGCCAATGGGAAGGAAAGAGTACCAGAGGATGTCTGAGAAATGTGTTTTCTTTTTCTCAACTGTTGTCTTGCCTGACATTTAACTCTGAATTGTTTCTTTTCTCTCTTTTATTCTATTCATGCTGGACTGACATATTACAGAGGTCTCAAAAGAGAATTTAAAAATTAATATTGGACTAAAATTTCATGTTCTTGCCTTACATACTGGATTAGAGCCCATTTTTGTTATATATGTACTTGAGGATTCAAATTCAAATATCTTCGGGCAACTGGAATTATTCTCTTGTTCAACAAACTTACTGTGTCCATTATCCCACATTATTCCACAATCATACCTGTCCGGGGAGGGTGGAAATGCATTCTGGCAAAGGGCTCAGGAAAGCCTGCTGGATGCACAGGCAGAAATTTCCAACTTCAGCTTTGATTTCCACAGCTTTTCCATGCACTGCCTCCAGGTTTATCTGGACAGAGCACTCTGTGCTTACAGTGGTGAGGTCAACTGAGGAGTTCATTTTGGCCAGGTCAGGAGAGTACTGGGAACAACTGGAGAAACTGGGTGGGGTGGGGTGGCAGTGAGGGGTATTGTGATGCTGACTAGCTGTTCTCAGGGCCTTGAGAGACGTCCAATGACCTGACCCTCCTCTCCTCCAGTCGCTTCTGCTTGTCCCGATGCCAGATGACATGTGACTGTTAGGATCACAGATTTAAGCAGAATGAAACAGTGAACAAAATCTTGGCTACTAGAAAGATCTACTACCAAAGTGTCAATTCATTGCTGATCCCTGCTGAATCCTTAAAGAAAAATCCTTAGTAAGCCACTTTATGTTTAATATTGTCATTTAGTTGAAAATGTTGTTTTACTAAGAAAGCCTAGTTCTGAAGGATTTAGATTATATATATTTATTTATTTCATTATTAATATATGCTTATATGTGTGTGTGCATTACTTAGCAATTGTATTTAGAACAAAATATACTGTACTATACATTTTATGTTATCTTAAATAAAACCTTTAAGGTAAAACTAATTCAGAATGCTCATATAGTTTTCAAAATAAAATATTTAATTTTACTCAACTCAAGACCCTGACAATACATAAAAATTCTGTGCCTTGCATCAAAGAAGTTCTACTGAAGTGTTTGCACTCAATTAAAAAACGTGCTGGAAAGAGGAGCAGGGCACCACGGGGCAGTGTGCAAAAAACTCTGGCCTGGCTACCCGCTGTGGAGTTTGAGGAAGACGGTTATTCTCCATCTCAGAGCTTCAGTTTCTATATCTGTAAAATGAGGGCGTTGAGTCAGGAGACCTCAAAGTTCCAGGCCAGCTCTCTGCCCCAGAAATGATGTGCTGGGCTCCCAGGAGCTCACACCTCACCCGTGGTGCTTCCTAAACAAAGGAACTCCAGGGCCACCGCTCTTGACTCTGCCTCCACCCCTGATCTCTTAGTGTGTGCTGTGATTACAGAGGTGTGTGTGTCCGTGACTTTGGGCAAACACACATGTTCCAAGTGTTAAGCCCAGCAAGACACAAGGGACGGACAGGAACCAGACAGAAAAATATGGTTCTGGGGTGTAGGCAGGGCCAAAATTCATGGAATAGAAACCCACCACTGAGGGGGGCTCCCCTGACCACTGCTCCTCCCTCCCTGAAGCCAGCCCAGCGCAGATCCTAACTGTCACCCCTTAGCAAGGACCGCCATACAGTAATCTGCTCTCACCAAGAGGAACGGATCCCTTTACCCGCCACAGTTCTGAGGCTGGTCAGGATCAGAAGAGCCTCCAGGTTCACAACTGGCCCTCGAAACTCCAACAGCAAAATACACATGGCCTAGTAACAGCTGATGGCAACAGAGCTGTTCCTCTGGTCAGCGGCCCTTGCTGGGCATCTCCTACTGCCAGGAAGGTGTTGGGGATGGAGGCACGAAGAGGACGCAGTCCCTGCCCCCGAGGGCGCCTTCCACACAGTCAGCTGGCTTCTCAGCACTACGGGGTTAACAATGTCCAGTCACCGGAGGCACGGCCACATTGCACCTTCAATATTTTATATCCAGATCTCGCCTCCTGGGCCAGTTACCAAGTAGCTACCTTTCCTTGCGAAGCCCACCCTCCCCGCTCTGTTGGGTGACGCCGCCGCTGGCTCCCTGTGGACCACCCTGCCGCCCAGCCAGCTGCCCAGGTTAGGTTCTGCAGAAGGAGAGCGAGGGGGCGGTGAGGCCGGAGGAGGAAGAGGACGCTTGCTTCTTCCCGTCTGTTTCCTGGTCCTGGGAGTGCCACCCTAGCAACACTTCTTCACTCCCGCAGTGGCGAGTCCTTCCCAAGCCCCAGCTGAATCCGGGTTGCAGGTTTCCATACCCGGAGAACCCACTTCACCGCATCGGCCTCCAAGACCCCAGCAGCGGGCCTCTCAGAGCCGGGGCCTCCCGCTCCTTGAGCTCGGAGACAGCAGCACCCACTCTCAGAGGCCCAGGTTTCAGTTCCACTGGGCCTGTCCCCTTGATGTCTAAGTTGAGATCATTGCAGCCTCTTCTCTGTGTTTCCACAGCCTGGGACAGCGGCTCCTGGGGTTGCTGCCTGCACAGTACGAAGACTTCCCCTCCCGGGCGTTCAGTGACCCAGCCAACAGCTTCGGTTGAGGGGTCTGGTTCCCGTCTCCCGATAAGACCCTGTCGATGTCAGATCACCCAAACCTGGAGAGAATTTTTGTAAAATTTCATTTGAGCCAAACAGAGGATACGCCTGGAAGCAAGATCGCAATGGACTGAGAACATGCTTCTCACAAGGACAGGTGGCAGCTCCTTTGATGCATTTGGAACTAAGGAGAGAATTTCAGGAAGATTGCATGAAGGTGGGGGAAAGCAAGGCAGGGACTGGATTACAGGATAGTTAACAAGATTCTGTGTTCTTTTGAGGGTGGTTTTTCTGAGGGGACACATTTCAAAAGTTAAGCTAGGGAGTTTCTCTTCTGAGGGGTCTGAAAAGAGGCATTTCCAACGTGTGTTAACCTAACTGCACAGAAACAATGGACAAGGCTGGCTTAAAGAAGTGATATGCCTGGGGCGTGACTCCCCACCATGACCTGCCCAGCTAGAAATTTAGGATCAGACCACCCTTGAGGTTACTTTCCGCAGAACCCCATTTTGGTCCACAACCCTGACCGAAAGCCTTCCTGCTAAACTGACAGGCAGGATGTGTACTGGGAAGTGGCATGAGCTTGGAGTCACTGGAACTGGGTTTGAATCTGGTTCTTGGAACCTGCTAGCTCTCTGACCTGGAAGACCTACCTCATTTCCTCCAGCTGTGGTTTGCAGGCGTTAGGATGGGCTTTCCAGCTGTTGAGAGTATAACTGAGCGCTGGGCACAGTGTCCTGTCGGTGATTTATGGCCTTCACGTAGACCAGACTGTTAACTTCTAGGGCCAAGGTCAGGTCTCATATATCTTATTATTCCCAGCAGGGTGTATTATAAATCTATGTATATATAAGGATATAAATCTATGTATTAATAAGGATGTGTTGAATGAGAAAAAGTGCTTAAGGTAATTGCGGCTCAGTGGAATAATTCACTTCGACGCATCTGATCTGAAACCCTTGGTTGTGGTCAGGTTTTGTCTTGAAGCTGTGGCTTAAAGCATCTTTTTAAGTTGTTATTTTTAAATGAGGAGCAATGAGTTTACCTGGATGATAGGAAAAGAAAGTCTGTGTCATTCATTCCTCTACCAGCCTGGCTAACCTTACTGACTGGGTCGGTTGAATGACACATTTGTGGCTCTTTCCAGCCGTATAGCAGATGCTAGCTTGGGTTTTTGATTCATGACCCACTTCATAAGGAGAGAAGATTTTGAGATCTTATACAATTGGGGACATCTCTGGACAGTGTTGAATTCAGGACTGCAATGTAAACCCTGGAAGTGAATGGGGTCCCACATGCCCTGGGCCTTCACAAGTCAATGTGGATCAAAGTCGTTCCAACACAGAGGGGAGAGCAAAACATCTGTTCCTTTTAGCACAACAGAGAGCGAGCCACCCGATGGGTGCCCGCTGTGTACACAGGAGGAGGGAGTCATCTGTGCTCTCTTGGTTCGCTTTCAGGGTCACCTGGGGCTGGGCCTGATAAAGGTGTTTGTGTCTAAGTCTGGAAAGTGTACGGTCCCCACCAAGACTTTCCCAGTCACAAAGGCCTGCATGGGATGTGGAAGTACTCCATTCATTCCAGAACATTTCCTCCTTACCAAAGCCTAAAACGTCTTCCAAGAGAAAAACAGCTGCACAAGATGCTAAAGCATTCATTTCTCAAACAAACCATGAGCCTCGCAGCTAAGCAGGGGGGCAGGCTCGAGAGAACCACAGCTCACTTTCGGGGGGGGGGGAGAGAAAAAGGAAGGAAGAGAAAGAGATCGGATGGAATAGAGGGGAGGGGAGGAAAGAGGAGAAGAAAGAGAGAGGAAGGAAAAAAGGAAGGAAGGGAGAGAGAGATAAGAGAGAAAGAAGGGAAGGGAGGAGGAGGGGAAGGGAGAGCAAGAGAAAGAGGGAAGAAGGGAGGAGAGAGAGAGGGAATCATTCAGAAACCCACGTTCTATCAGGCTATGTGAGAGCAGCCCTGTGTTTGTAGAGATTGTTGATACAACATAGACTAGATCTTTTTCTCTGGTTAATCATTCCCCAGGTTGGAGGTGGAGTGCCCATCTGCAGAGGGCACCCCGGGGAAATAAGTAGTCTCAGTAACCTAAGCAGGGAAAGGCTTTGACTGCATCTTGAGCATTCATTAGGCTGGGCTGTGTCAGTCACCTTTGCTATACTAATTAAGTGCAAGGTTGAAGTTTCCCTTGGCCAGGACACAGGGCTAGTGGTGGTTCACTAGGATCCCAGGCTTACAGTCAGGTAGAGGTACTGGCTTTCAGTGAGTCAGAGCCGGCAGGAGATGGCAGTGAGGGGAGGGCCAGATACAAGCTGAGATCAAAGCCAAGTATATCCTCAAGCTAGAGGGAGCATCTAGCTGATGAATATGCCTCAGGCAAGTTCAAGGACAACCAGTTGAAGGCCAGGCAAAGCTCAGAGGCCTGTGTGCCCTTCAACTTGAGCCTGCACTTCAAGGGTGGGGAAACTTTTTCCTGCCAAGGGCATTAATAACATCATTCTTGGGCCATACAAAATTATCAACTTAAAAATTAGCCTGCTGTATTTGGTCTAACATTTAATTAACTCACCCCTAATGTGAGGGCTGGAACTGCTTCTCTTTGGCGAGGCGTGTGATGTTAGCTGGTATTGATGATGTTGCTGCTCGCAACTGCTTTTCCAGGTTTGCATCGGTCAGTCTGGAGCGCAGTCGACCCTTTGCGATGGTGAGTTTTGAAAAGAACTGCTTGCAGCAGTAAGTTGTTCTGAACACAGATGCATGTTTCAATGCATGTCTCTGCAAAGTGGGAACTTCATCATTGCTTACGGAACATTTATAGAACTCAGGCAGTGGTAAGTCGTTGTACCTAGCTTTCAGCTCGTCATCGCTTTGCAGCTGAATGATTTCTTGTTGTAGGTTATCAGGCAAAGATGTTCAATTCCATTTGATATTCAATTTACATCCTTGACTCTTTCATTCAATGCCTTAATTAGTTTGGCACATTCACCAGCATATTCAAGTGTCCTATTAATAGAAGGCTTTTGTCCTTCCAGAGTGGGGAAATGCACCATCTTATTCCTTTAAGTTGCACTTTCCACAGCCTTAATTTAGCTTCAGATTATTTCATGTTTGAAAGCAGGGAGCTCAGAAGGTGGTCGGGGCCCTGCAGCTTGATGTTCAGCTCTGAGAGGTACTTGGTAATGTCCACCATGAACGCTAAATCACACAGCCACTTGCTATCATTGAGCTCCCTGACAGGTTTTCCCTTCCTCTCCATGAACTGCTTGACTTAATCTGCAGTTTGTAAAACCTCATGGGCATGTTCCCCTGACTCAGCCACCACACTTCACAGTGATAAACAAGATCACTGTACTCAGATCATTCAGTAACTCTTTAAACTGCTGGCTATTAGACCTTCTGCTGGACAAAATTTATTCATGATACTACTGTTGACATCACACTGTTGAGGCACAACAGCTGTGCACAGAGACTTTCTTGGTGTTTGATGCAGTGGCATAGAATTAAATCACTTGGATCAGGACTGAGACCCTTCCGTTCCTTCTTGACAAATGCAATTAACCCTTTTTGTGAGCCAACTATGGCCAGAGCTCCATCTGTAGTAAGGCCACTTAACTTTTCAAATGTTAGCTCAAATTTTTTCATTGATAGAACAAGTCTCTCGAACAAGTCTTTAGTGCCACGCATGGCTTCCAGTGACAGCAGTTCGTCTCGCGTGTCAAACTCTGCAGTTATCCCACGAACGAAAACGGCCAGTTGGGCAGTATTTGTTGTGTCCATTGTCTCGTCACAAGCCAGAGAGAAAAACTGGAAATCTCCTGCAGAATCCTTCAGTCTTTTCTCAGTATCTTGTGCTCAGTCAGGAATCCGATCTGAGACGGTTCTCCGAGACAAACTAACCCTCGGAAACAAGTTTACTTTGTCTGGTGCTAAGACTCCGCAGCAGCCACCAGGGACTCTTCACAAGCTCTCCTCTACAGGAGGCCTCAGCTTCCCTGCGATGAGCTCGCTCACTACGTAATGTCTGAATAACGTTGTCTCTGTCACAACGAGGCCTCGTGAGAGCGGCTGTGGTGATTCCAAACTCAGCTGAAGAGCACTGATCTTATCTACATGCATTTGGTCTCCCAATTCATTGAGTTTAGCATGCTTTGAGCTGTCATGACGCTCCAGATTGGCTTTTTTCATTATTATTAACACATCATCATAAAGTAGGCACACAGGTTTGCCTTTGACCTCAACAACAACAAAAAAATCATTTGTTCATTTCTCTTAGAAAGATTGACGCTCTGCTTCAACTTTTCTTTGTAGTCGCCATTTGCAGGATGTCACACCACTTTAGTTTTAATAACTATCACTGTTCTAATCCTGCATCTTGGATTTGGACATATCCTACATGCGTACCATTGACTCCTGAGGTCTTTTCTGTCTACTGTAACTTCCTTAATCTTCATCGGATTCAGTTATTTCTAGGACTGTTGATCGTGGACGTGTGGATAAAGGTTGGATTGGAATTGCCATCTGTGTTGACAAAGAAGTCAACAACATCATCATCAATCATTGAAGGCAAGGCCATCTCCCAGCCTGCCTGGCACTGACTGTCCTCTGAGTCACCACAACACAGGCAGACGGGCCGTGGGCAGCCAATGAGAAGCATACGTGTCTGTCCCGTCATGTACTCGTATGTGTCCTGTCTGTCCCATCATGGACGTTCCTTGCTTGTCCCTCAAAATTTTCGTTATTATTATGATTCACTTAATATACATTTATGTTGCTATGAAAAAAGCTCCTAGATTTATTGAATTTCGAGTCCTGCTTGTGGTTGCCTTAGCAGGGCCAGGCCGAATGATTTTGAGGGCCTTATACGGCCCGTGGGCCGAACGTCCCCAGCCCTGCTGTACATCCTCGGTGCTGTCCCAGCCTGGCCATTTGTTGGCTGGGTGTTGGTTGTCTCAAGACCCTAACTCCATGCTTCTAAGCCCAGCCATTTTGTTACTGTGTGGTTTCTTTTCCTCCTTGGTTTCCTAGTTACACTTATTTTGAAAAATGTTAACTCTTTCTCAGCCGAATTAAGGTATTAAGGGTATGCCTACATCTTAGCGAGGAAAAATAAAGAGAAACAAGCATTTCTAGCCTAAGCATGATAAATGTACAGTTTCTCCACTCCCTGTCAGGGGTCTTACTGCTGAGCACTGTTCATCTCAGCTTCTTACTAGCCATGTGACCTTTGACCAGTTAACCTCTCTGAGCCTTGATTTCCTCAACTATAAAATTAATTGTATCCAATTCACAATATTGCTTGATAATAAGGATCAAATAAGTTAATTGGGTGGCAGAGGCTGCTACACATCTACCTAAATAGCTATTCCTTCTTTCTTTTCCAGTAATGGATTTGTACCTGGGCACAGGGCAGCCTGAAGTGAAGGCTACATTTCTGAGTATCCCGCAGCTAGTTGTTCTGTTTGACTAAATTCTGACCAACGAGTTACAAGTGGAAATGTGGTGGTTGCCTTCAGGGGAAGGTCCTCACATTGAAACAGAAATGCCTTCTTGCCCACTTCTTTTTCTTCCTGGTTAGAATGTAGAAGTGATGGCTCGCGCTCAAGCAGCCCTCTTGGTCCAGGAGGCAGCACACTAAGGGTGGTGAGAGAGCAAGAAGAGAGAAGCCTGGATCCTGGGAAGCCGCTATACTAGCTCTGGATTCATTACGTGGGAGGAATGAACTGACTTTTGAAAAAATTCATTTTGAGGGGGTTTTTGGTCACTCATTTAATTTAAATCTAAATAGGTCTGTATAGCATGTCGTGTGTTTAGCATAGTGTAGGTAAAATCCCATATATGTCATTTCTTTTTGTTGCTTTTTAGGAAATAAATATCTCAAAGATCTAAAAAACAAAGACATAAAGTTAAAGGACCATAAGGTCCAAAGAGGGAATACTGACCCACCCCTTGCTGGCCTTGGTGCCACTCCCAGGGCTATGTGAGTGGGCAAGAAATACAGCTTTTGCCAGGCAAAGGCTATGGGCCCCTGGGGCAGGAGGGAGCACCCAGCCTCCTGGCTCTCTTTATCTCCCATACTAGCAACGAGCAACATGATCTGGAGAAGGTGAAAAAGGACATAAAGAGCCCTGTGAAATGTGTAAACTTTGGAGGTAAGCAGACCTGGGGTTGCTTCCTGGCTTCTCCATCTACTAGCAGTGTGACATAGGGCTAGCTACTATCCTCTCTGAGCCCCAGCCTCCTAATGTTAAAATGGAACATGGGATAATACCCTCCAGTGTTGTTGTAGGACTTAAACAATAAAATGTCAGTAAAGTCTAAACATAGTGCCTAACACATTATAACTATGTGGCAAATGTTTAGAAAGTAACCTGAACTTCATCCTTTACCATTCCCAAACCCAGCCCCAGACTTCCTCCAGACCCACTGACTAACTGTCCCCAGCATGGACTGTCGTTTCCCAATGTTGTGCTTTTTGCTCACTGGGTCCCTACCTGGAGCTCCGCGGTTTCTCTCTGTCTTTCTTTATCTTTCACACGTTTTCAGGGCAGCTGGAGGCCCTTCTTGACTTCCAGCCCTGGTGATCTCTCTCCCTCTCCTCTGAACAGTGCCAGTACTCGATGTCCAACCACTCGTTAACATTTACTGCCTTGTATCGTTATTTAATTTCGCAGTGCATGTCTCATCTTGCCAGCCTTACTGTATACTCTGCAAGGGTGTGGCTCATGCCTTTTCCACCTTTCTATCCCTTCAGCCTTTAACTCAATGCTATGTTCAGGCCTCAGTGAAGACTTGCTGAACAAGAAAACCAAATCCAATTATCCAGAACTCTTTAACTATAATTGATTTTTTGAACCTATGTGACTATCTTTTCTATGTTCCTCAGAGTTCAAATCACTTTGAGGATGTGTCCTCCCTGTAATATCATTGGGGCTCAGTTAACTTTGCACAGCAAGCTGCACAGATTGCTTTGCTGGCTGTGGTCAGTCATTGGGCATAAAGGGAAAAGGTGAGAGAGAACTTCATGTAAGAGAAATCCATCACTCCAACCATTAAAAAACCAAACAATCAAAAAGTGTTTTATGGGGGCCCTGGCCGGTGTGACTCAGTTGGTTGAGCATGCATCCCATGTACCAAAAGGTCACTGATTCAATTCCTGGTCAGGGTACATGCCCAGGTTGTGGGTTCCATCCCTGGTCGGGGTGTGTACAGGAGACAACCGATAGATCTTTTTCTTTCACATTGATGTTTCTCTCTCTCCCTCTCCCTTTCTCTCTTTCTAAAAAAAATAATGTTTTCTGGGTAGTGAGTCGATACCACTGTTTGGAATTTTGGACCACATTCAATTTGTCTTTTGAAAGAAAAATACTGTAATGTAACTCAACTCTATGATTTTGAATATGGGAATGCATTTAATTTGTCTTTTCAAACAGAAACGTTGGACTTGATCTATGTGCAAGTGCTTCGTTTGCATGCTGCCCCCAGTCCCTCAAGGAAATGACCAGGACAGCAACCGCCTTGTCTGGTAGCCTCTGGAGGGGCTGTTCCTCCAGCCCCAGGAACGGCTGCACCGCCTTCCTCCAAGCCAGCTAGAAAAGTCACAAGACTGTGATGTCATTCTAGCTGCACGGTGGGTCAGAAACACTACAAAGGAAATTCTAGTGCCATCGCTTTTTGCTTTTTAGTAGGTAATTTAGGACTCACTTGGGGATGCTTATAAAAAATATGTTTCCTGGTTTCTAACCCCACTTCTCACCCCCAGGGATTCAGTGGATCCAGGAATCTGCCTTTTTACCAAAACGTCACGTGATTTTGATGCAGGAGGTGCTGCATGGACTACATTTGAGAAAGATGGCTTTAAAGGAGAGAGATGTGTCATCTTACGGGAGCCACTACCACTGTCCCCTTTACAATCTCTCTACTTTAGATGTGACAATAATAAGGTAATAATGGGCTAATAATCCAAGTTAAAATGCAGACAGAGAGCCTTGGCCAGTTTGGCTCAGCGGTTGGAGTGTTGGCCCACGGACCAGAGAGTTTTGGGTTTGATTCCGGTCAAGGGCACATACCTCGGTTGTGGTTTGGTCCCCGGCCTTGGTCAAGGTTATGCCGGAGGCAACAAATTGATCTCTCTCTCTCTCTCTCTCTCTCTCCCCTTCTCACTCTAGCTGAAGATAAATGGAAAAATATCCTCGAGTGAGGATTTAAAAAAAAATGCAGACAGAGAAATAATTTTGGAGTAGAGGTCATCGATCCTGGGGAAGTGGGTGGCCAACTCTGCTAAGAGAGCTTGCACTAAAGGGGAGGTCAAAATGCTTGTTTTTTTGGGGGCGGGGGGTAGGGCAGGTCCAGGAAATGCTCCTGAACTGTGGAAGAGAGAAGTACATTGGCCACCAGCTGCTCTGGGAGAGTGACTCACAGCCGATGTGGCAGTAACCACACTGGTAGGATGACTCCCGGGGCTGTGGGGGGCGCTGGGGGAGGTGCTGGCTGTGGTTGGAGAGAGCAGTGCGTTCCAGAGAGGAGCCAGACCTCCTGCACAGATGCCAATCTGTGCTGTCAGTCACCTTGGCAGCGACGAAGAGGGAGAGGGAGCGGGCAAACGAACTGTCTCAGCAAGACCACAGAGACACCATTTAGTCATGATTTAAAAGTACTAAAAGCCCTGTGTGCAGGATTCCTGGATTCACCCTTGCCTCTTCCTCTTCCTCATCTCAATCCAGTGACTAAATCTGGTCAGTCCTACGCTGTAATGTCTTCTAGGTATCCCCTGCACCACAGCCTTTGTTTACCACGATCACATAGCATACATTTTTCCCTCTCTACGTAGAATTCCAACCATGACCCGAGCTCACAGTCCCATCATCTCTCTCTCTCTCTCTCTCTCTCTTTTCTAATCCTTACCTGAGGATATTTTTCCATTTATTTTCCATCAGAGTGGGAGGGAGGGAGGGAGGGAGGGAGGGAGGGGGAAAGAGAGAGAGAGAAACATCGATGTGAGAGAGACACATCGATTGGTTGCCTCCCGCACAATCCGACCAGGGCTAGGAAACAAACTGCAACCGAGGTTCTTGCCCTTGACTGGAATTGAACCCGCAACTCCTCTGTCCACGGGCTGATGCTCTAACCACTGAGCCAAACCGGCCAGAGCAGTCTCATCATCTCTCACTGGGACTCAGTAGGCTCCTAACCTGTTGTCCTGCCTCCTGTCTCCCTACCTCCACCCAATCCCTTACACAGCCACAAATGTGTTCACTCCTTGATAATCTAAGCATGTCATTTCCTTACTGAAAATCCCCAGCTCACGATGGCTCAGTGGTTCTTCAACGTCAGAATCCCCTGGAGGGCTTGTTAACACACAACGCTGGGACCCATCTGGAATTTTTTTACTCTTCCACATTTCCCAGCTTTATCTGCTGAATTCCTGACCCTACAGGTCTCGGTGAAGCCTTCTCCATCTCTTCTCCCTAATCCTCACGCCATCTCCACCACCATCATCATTATCATCACCAATACACCCTGAGTGCTTATGTTGCATCCCATTGAATACACACACACATACATTCACACACACACACACACACACACACACAAATACACACACCCATGATGTCAGTACCATTATTCTTTCCAAACAATATACATATTGAAACTGGGGCTCAGACAGGCTCAGAAACTTGCCCCAGTCATACAGCTACTAAATGGTAGAGCCAAGATTCAGTCCTAGCAGCCTGACTGCAGTCTCTGGGAACCTAATCCTTGCAAGTACGGTTTCATCCAGATGGAATTCCTTCCTCTGTGCTCTGGAACACTCTTCCTGTCACTTACACACGCAGACACACATATAATAGGACGTGAGGTCTCACTTACCTAATAAATGACTCACAGGCTGCGAGTTATGAGAGGATGGGTCTCCATCTTTGTTTCCTGTGCCTAGCACATAACGGGCACTCGATCAAGGGTGATTAAATCAACGAACTCCTTGAGCTCAAGTGTTTGCATATGTAAAGTCATTTTTCTGATGGGGTTTTGGGCGATGAGAAATGGGAAACATTCCAGAAGATTACTTCAGTTCCTTATAATATATCAACTCAACATGTAGGCATCATGTAACGTGGATGCACAGATATCCCTATGAGGATAAATATAAATGACACCCAGGTATCAGTCTGTAGTAGAGGAAACCCTGAGACGAATGGAGGTCCAAATATCATTATTGCCATCTACTCTTAGAGGGTCACCATTTTATTAATTTCCATCTTGGTCACCCTGAGTAGATGTCTTTTTAATGTATTCATAGTGAAGGGAGTTTTTACCCCCAGAAGAGCATGAAGGCAGAGATGTCTACAGGGTGCTTTTACAGGAAATTTTGGTTAATGTCTTTTCTACCGGTCTAGAAAAATACCCTAGGAAGTCAATATTTTAAACTAAAAAAAGAAGATCATTCTAGGAGCAGGTGCATTAGGGTACAGATTCCATGTGTATTTGGAATCCGAACCAAAACAGTATTTTCTGTGAATAATCACCATTAAAAAGAGAAAATCATTTTCTATATACAAATCTAAAGTGTAGGCAAACAGCAAGGTTACAGCTTCTCTGTTTCACTGAGAAGGAAATTGTTGCCAGTCCGTTCTCAGGGCATCTCACCTGCTGCAACCAACCACCACCAGATTAAGAAATGCCAGTTTGGGTCCAGAAAGGAAAAAAGAGAGAATGTTGTGCCCCAGAGTAAAGGCGACCTGTGAGCACTCAGAGTCATTCCAGAACGTGTGTGTGGCTTAGAAGCTTCTCCCCTGTCTTACTCTGGGTTTAGGGTCATGTAATACCAAAAGTATTTGTTTCTTTTCCGTCTGACTTCAAGGTCCTTGTCAAAATGCAGCATCAATTAACAGGTTCTGTCAAAGTGAGTGCCTTTGGAAAGGCACCTGAGAGCCCAGCCAGCCACCTGCATCGCTCAGGAAGACAGACAGTGAAAAATGACCCAGGCCTCTCCCTCCTGCGGTGACATCTAATTCTCTCACCACCAACTGCACACATTCCTGTCCTCTCAGGCAGGTTTGGGGCAGAGGTGGTGCCATCCTTGGACCAGGATGGCCCATTTTCTGAGCCTCTGTGTCTTCTCCCCACACACACAGTGCAAAGTGTCAAGGGCCTCCTCTGACCTGCAGAGGCCCAGAGCCTGGGGTCCTTCCTCCCAGGCTAGAAGGAGGCTTTTACTTCCTTTAACACCGTGGGCTTTGGTGACCTCTTTCTACAGCTCCTTGTGGCCAGTTTTTCCCACCCTACAAGTCAGTAAGCACAAATCTTTGCAGAGGATTCTGGAGTTCTAAGCACTCGTGCTGCAAATAAAAATACTTTTCCAACCTAGGCCTGTTAAGGAGACATGGTCTCAGACATTTCCTGCCTAAGCCTGAGCAGTTTTCCTCCTCTTGCACTCATCCTCCCCCTACTGGCTGCCATTGACAATGCACCCGGGGGGGCCTGGGAACTAGAAACGCCCAGCCCCGCCCTGGGAGAGCCATGTGGAACCGCTGCAAAGAAACTGCCAAAAACTGAAACAGAGGATCCTTAAGAATTCTTCCATTGCTCTGAAAAAGGCCCAAGCTAAGGTTTTTTTTTTTTACATTTTAGAATAAACTCTGTAATAAATGCTGACTAGCCCTGGCTGGTGGCTCAGTTGGTTGGAGCACCCTCCGGTACACCAAAAGGTTGCTGGTTTGATTCCCAGTCAGGGCACATACCTGGGTTTCGGGTTCCATCCCTGGTTGGGGTGTGTACAATCGATGTTTCTCTCTCTCTCTCTCTCTCTCTCTCAAATAAAAGAAAAATCATATCCTCAGGTGAGGATTAAGAAAAAAAGACTGAATAAATAAATTGTTCCTGAATAGAGTTTTGCCAAATAAAGTAATTGTAGACGTCCCCCTACGAGTTAAATGAAAAGAACTTAAGATTTGGATTCGGAATCAGGAACTCAGACTCAGGTTTTGCCTCTTTATTTGATGAGTGACCTTGCACACTGACCTTTGTAAGCTTCAGTTTCTTTATCTGTAATTTGGGCATAATGACATTGCTTAACTCCTAGTGTTGTGGAAAGTGAAAGAATGTGGATTACGAGAAAAGTGTTTTATAACATAAAACTTTCATGTGAGTAATTTCGTTCTGTTTCATTCCAACACACACACACCTTTTCCATTCATCCCCGTGGAAATGGTGGTCCAGGCTACCTAAACCCCAAAAAGGAAGTAGAGCAAGGAAAACTCAGTCACAAACAGGAAGAACAGAAATGCCACCAGAATAACTGGCTCAGGCACAAGGAAAAAAACAACCGTCCTGGGTTCAGTTTTGAAACATCTCGTTAGATTTAGTTAATGATTTGAGGTGCTGCCAGCCTGGCTTGACCCCCTAAATTAGGGGGTTTCAGAGATGATTAGGTAATTCTGTTGACCTAGATTTGACCTCCTCACCCCTGGGAATTCTCACTGGGCATTCGTCGGATCTCTGCAGTTGGTAGATTCCTGCCTTTTTAAATGTAGGTCTCTCCTCCTTTTCCCCTGCGGCGACCGGAGGGGCAGAGGGAGGCCGGGAGGAGCCGCCCCGCCCGGCCTGCGCCCCTGGGAGCCGCCCAGCTCCTCGGGTTACCGCCTCCTCCCGGCTCTGCGAACCTGCCCCAGTGTGGGCTCCCGAGGGAGTGGGAGAAAAGCACTCCGGCGGCTGCCACGCTAAGACGTTCTGCAGTTCTGGGGATCACGTCCAACTTTCCTTCCACAGTTCTGTTAAGAGGAGAAAATATCCTAGATATATTTCGGGGGGGAGGGGGGGCTACAGGGAAACATACGAACATGTCAGGACAATTGTGTTGTTTTTTCTTGTTTTTCCTGTCTCTCTCTTGCTTGAAGCCTCGTCCAAAAATCTTACCACTTTTCTTGCCCCTTCCTTAATGTCGTGTGCTTTTCGGGTAGGAAAAGGAGAGGATTAGAAGCTTAAGCATTTTTTTTAATACTCACCAGAGGAAATGTTTCCACTGATTTGAGAGAGAGAGAAAGAGAGAGAGAGAGAGAGAGAGAGAGAGAGAGAGAGAGAGAGAGAGACTGGCTGCCTCCCCCACGCGCCTGACCCAGGATGGAGCCTGCAGCCTAGTATGTGCCCTGACTGGGAATTGAACCTGTAACCTTCTGTGGATTGGATGCCACTCCAACCAACTGAGCCACCTGGCCAGGGTTAGATGCTTAAGAATTTTAAGTCATCACCAAGCATTTCTAAAACTTGTCATTTGTTTGCAGACAGAGTTGGCCCAGTTGAAGGAATGAGTTTCTTCCTCCATGGCCTACACCCTTTTTATTACATGGCCGCTCCAACCTTTAGCAAAATGCCTGGTGCAAGTGAGAGTCAGAAAACAAGGAGATCCATGTCCACACTTGGAGTGACTGCAGTCTATGGACAGTGCCATCGAGACAAATACAAATATTATACCTGCGTTTGTAGAAGTCTCATTTTAGGCGTCGGGTGTTTTGCAGTGGCCTCCAACTGTACATGGTCAGTTGGAAACTGTACTGTCAGGATGATAATAGTGTTTTCAAAATGTATTTTTACATCTGAGTCTTATAACAACCCTAGGAGCAGCGTGAGGAGGTGAAATTAAGCTAGAGTAACATGAACAGGGGAGGAACTGAAAGTTAGAGCAGTTAATCCAAGGTCACTCAGCTGATTCCCTAGGAAGCCCAAACTAAGAGGTCAAGGTCTTCCAAATCCTACTCTAGCATTTAATCCATTCTGGGATTATTACCAACAGGTTCTACAGGCTCTCATTTCTGTCAAACTGTCACCATTTTTAAACATATGGTAACATAAGCATTTAAAGTAAGATAACTTTTTATAAATTACATACGGTACATTCATAAACAAAAATGGGACTCTGAGGCCCTTTTTGATAGATACTACATTTTTAAAATTAAAACTTTATTTATTTATTTATTTTTAAATATGTTTTTATTGATTTTTTTGGAGAGAAAGGAAAGGGGAGAGAGAGAAACATCGATGTGAGAGAGATGCATAGATCGGCTGCCTCCTGCACGCCCCCTAGTGGGGAGCTAGCCTGCAACCTGGGCATGTGCCCTGACTGGGAATCAAACTGGGACCTCTCAGTCTATGGGGCAACACTTAATCCACTGAGTCACACTGGCCAGGCAAAAACTTTATTTTTTAATTTTATTTTTAAATCTTTACTTGAGGATATTTTTCCATTTATCTTCAGATAGAGTGTGAGGGAGAAGAGAGAGAAACATCGACGTGTGAAAGACACATTAATTGGTTGTCTCCCACACGACCCCCACCAGGGCCAGGGATAGAACCGCAACCGAGGCACGTGCCCTTGACTGGAATCGAACCCGAGACTCTTTGGTTGGCAGGCTGACGCTCTAACCGCTGAGCCAAACTGGTCAGGGCAAAACTTTATTTATTTATTTATTTATTTTTTATCCTCACCCGAGGACACTTTTTCATTTTTTGTTCAGATAGAGTGGGAGGGGGAGAGAGGAAGAGAGGGAGAGAGAAACATCGATGTGAAGGTGACACATCGAGTGGCTGCCACCCGCACGACCAATCAGGGACGGGGACAAACTGCAACCGAAGTACATGCCCTTAGCGGGAACCGAACCCGGGTCTCTCTGGACTGCAGGCCAACGCTCTAACCGCTGAGCCAAACCGGCCAGGGCAAAACTTTATTTTTAATGGATAATTCATTTACATGATTCAAGTCACAATTCTAAAGCATAGTGCATCTGAGAAGTCTTGCTGAATCCTCCCTCCCCTTTATCCCATTTCTCCACTTCTCTCCTTTTGGTAATCATTTTTATTTACTTTTTTATACCACCTTTGTTTCTTTATGAAAATACAAATAAATACAAATGTATGTTCTTATTATCTATTTGTCATCTTACAAAAAAGAGAGAGCATATGGAATGCATTTTGAATTGGTTTTCTGGAAGTGGTGGTGGGCTTGGCTAGACCACCCGCTCTTGCCTGAGAACCCGGGGATCACAGGCACTGACCAGCAAGCAGCGCAAGTGTGACGAGAATCCCAGAGTTAAAGCCACAGAGGCTTCAGTGGATGAGTTTGCCACATACGTGTGGGTCCCTCACTAAAGCAGAGCCAGCCTTAGCCACTGCAAGTCAAGCCTGGGGAGGGGGATCTATGTCAGTCACTGACGGGGGTGGGGGGGGTCAGCTAGCTGTTTCACAGTGAGAAACCTATCTAGATGTCCAAGTAAAACCTACGTGACATGGTAGTGCACATGTGTAAGCAGTAATTGTCTTAGTTTTGCTCAGAGGATGGCTGGTAATGATCCCGAGGAAGAGTCATAGGGCCTTACAGAGGGGTCATCTTCAGTGCAATCTCCAAGTAGGATTCTTCCACCAAAGGAGCTTTCGTGTTCTTTCTTCTGTCACCGTGCACTGAAAAAACACAGAAGGTCAAAGGAGATCAAACCCAGGCCACTCCAAGGAGAAGACCAGGGGCTATCTGTGAGCAGAAACGCCAGACTGAGCGATAAGAAATGGAAGGTCTAGATAAGAAATGTAGGTCACCTGGGCCACAGCTGCTCTGGACTCGGGAAAGGACACAGATCAGATCAATGGACGCAGAGTGTGTCTCCCCAGCCTCGCTGGTTCTCTTTTTACAATGGTTCTTCCTTCATGAGGAGACACTGGAGAGGAGCCAGGACCCTCCAGACTCTCCACACTGCTGACGAGACGGGTCTCTGGAGGTGCCTGATACAACAGAAATGTATTGTCTCCTGGTAACGGAGGCTAGAAGTCCAGGATCAGGTCTTCGGCAGGGTTGGTTCCTTCTGAGGCTGCGAGGAAAGGACCTGCTGGGGCCCTTCTCCTTGGCTTGTGGATGGTCATCCTCTCCCTGTGTCTCCCCACATCATCTTTCCTCTGTGTGTGTCTGTGTCCAAATGTCCCCCTCTTTTGAAGAACCACTCGTACTGGAATAGGGCCTACAAGCTCCTTTTACCTTGATTACCTTTGTAAAGACCCTATCTGCAAACAAAGTCACATTCAGAGGTACTGGGGATCGGGACCCCAACATATCTTTTTAAAAACGATTTTTAAAGAATTTATTTAAATGAAAATTTGCCACAAACTATCAGCTTTAATAGTAACATACAATTAGTACTTTTTACCTTTTTAAATGAAAATTCCAAAGTTAAGATTTTCCAGGTTTTTTGTTGTCATCATTATTATTTTACATAACTTACTGTTTATTAATACAATTTTCTGAGTTAAATGTGAGCAATTTGAAAAGGCATATATTGTCTACATAAAATTTTAGAGAAGACTTTTTTTTTTTTTACCCCAATATATTTCATTGTGGTAAAATACACATAACATGAAATTTACCATCGTAGCCATTTTTAAATGTATGTTCAGTGCCATTAAATACATTTACATGGTTGCACATCCATCACTACCTTCCATTCCCAGAACTTCATTCTGTAGAACCGAAACTCTATACCCATTCACCTTCCTTCCCTTCGTTCCCCAGCCCCTGGCAACCACCATTCTACTTTCTGTACCTCACAAAAGTGGAATCACTCAGTATTTATATTTTCTGTGACTGGCTTATTTCATTTAGTTTGATGTTTTCACGATTAATCCATATTGTCGCATATGGTAGAATGTCCTTCCTGTTTGAAGCTGAATAATATTCATTAGTATGTGTGTGTGTGTACATTAAATTTTTCTTATTCTTTTTTCTGTTGATGGACACTTAGCTTCCACATTTTAGCTATTGTGAAGAATGCTGCCGTGAACATGGGTGAACAATATATCTCAAGACCTTGCTTTCATTTCTTCTGGGTATATATCCAGGAATGGAATTGCCGGATCACATGGTAATTCTATTTTGAATTTTTTTGAAGAATCACTTTCACAGTGGCTGCACCCATTTTACATTCCTACCAACGGAGCACAAGGGCTCCAATTTCTCCACATCCCGGCCAACACTTGTTATTTTACGTGTTTTTGACAGTAGCCATCTTGAAGCAGTATATAATTGAGTTTTTATGGAATTTCCCTGATGATTAGTGATGAGCATCTTTTTCTCATGAGCTAGTTGTCCAATTGTGCGTCTTCTTTGGCAAAATGTCCATTCAAATATTTTGCCCTTTTTTGAATCAGGCTGTTTTTGTTGTTGTTGTTTTATATAGTTTCACTGTATATTCTGGATAGAAATCGCTTATAGGATTCCAACATCTCTTGTTTGAAAGGACACAATTCAACCCATAACAACGCTTTTCAGATCCACAAGTGTCCTCCCATTTCCAGAAGTGCTGGCCTCACACCCCCATTCCACTAGCAAGAGCAAAGCCACACAGGGCCTGTGGAAGTGTCATATTACTGGGACATATTATAAAAAGTGGGATGCAGTTCGAAACCCCTGCTTTGTAATTTGTTGCATATATATATATATATATATATATATATGCAACAAATATATATATATTACATGTATATATATATATACATGTAATATATATATATTACATGTAATATATATATATATTACATGTATAAATCTAACATGGGCCCTGGCCGGTTTGGCTCAGCGGTTAGAGCGTCAGCCTGCGGTCCAGAGAGACCCAGGTTCGGTTCCCGCTAGGGGCATGTACCTCGGTTGCAGTTTGTCCCTGGCCCTGGTTGGTCGTGTGGGTGGCAGCCACTCGATGTGTCCCTTTCATGTCGATGTTTCTCTCTCTCTCTCGTCCTCTCTCTCCCTCCCACTCTGTCTAAACAAAAAATGAAAGAATGTCCTCGGGTGAGGATAAAAAAAAAATCTAACATGGTTCTCAGTATGGAAAGTGGGCCCTGTCGTTTTCAACAAGTCCTGTTTGTCTTTATGAAGCCCAAGGCAGGAAAAAAAAAAAGAAGACCCTGCAACTATTGTGCTATAGACCAAACTCCAACACCATCCTCTTCCACTTCCTACACACCTGACCATTGGATTTGAGATCTTAATGCCCAGATTGTACAAAATCACATGCTCCTTTTACTCCGAAGTAAGATTTTTCTTTACTTGCACTTTGGAAGATATACTAAGCTGAAAGGTATATCACTATAGCTGGGCTTTTGGCGTTGTCGTTGTCAATCATTTCATCTTTGTTTCTGTTAAGTCTGGCCTGACATCTTTGCTGAAAAGATGTGACAAACACTTTGGACCTGTGACTTGGCATGACCGGGTGTGGCTTGGCCTGGCCCTTGTCAGGCAGGTGAAAACAGACAAGCTCAGTTCAAACATGCTCAAGAGATCCGGCACCTGGAAATCCCCACAAAGCTAATTCCATTCCAGTTCTTTCTCAACACCCAGAGAAGGGAGCACAAGGGCTGTTTGTTTTTCTAAGTTCCCCTGCCTGCAATTCTATAGTCTGGGAGGTTGGGGGAGCAGGGAGTAGGTAGAAATCTACATTTATTAGTGTGGGGTCTGAAGTCAGGAAGTAGATCAGATGTCGTAGAGGATTGCAGTGACCAAATGTCATGCCCTGTAATTCTGAGTGATGACATTTAGAACTGAGTGACCCTAACCCTTGGGTGCCTACATCAAACCCCTCTACCAGGCTCAGATCATGGACCCATTTTCCATGAGGCTACTGACTTTGTGGTTCTGGTCTCTTGTTGCTTCCTGCCATTCTTATTTACTGGATTTCCTAGGTTCCATCCTTGTTTTCCACGTTCTTGGACTTGATCCAATGCTGAATAATGACTCGGAGCCAGAAGATGGGAGGCATTAAGCCTCCACTCCAGCAAGGAGAGTAACAGCTCCAGGCAGCAAATGCGGCTCCTTACCTGACCCTCAGGCTCATGGTCTCAAGGTGCTCATGGGAGTCCATTGTAGTCAGGGTGGGGTGACTTCTTTTCTTTGGCAGGGCTGGGGAGAAGCGAGAACGTTTCCAGCTGAACCCCCATCATGGGTCTTCCTGGGAGTCTCTTACTTCACACACAAAATGTGACACCCCATAGACTATTGCTTTCCTTCCCTTCTCCCATCTCCCATCCACCCCAGGTTCCCTCTTTGAAAGTATTTTAGTCCCAAATTGTCTGGGGGTGAAGGAAAGGTCTGAAATTGGGGAGGGTCTATCTCGTGTTCTCCCTTGCATAACGCTGGTCTGTGACACACCCACTGCTCACGGTGCTGGCCCGAGCTCCTGGTGGAGGGTGGTCCCCAGGGCCGGCTTGGCACGTCAGCAGGTCTGAAAGAAGGCCTGAAGTGAGGTGCCAGGCACGCAGGTGAACTCTCCAAGCGCACTGTATGACATGATGACAATGTAACAGCAGCCAGCATTGGCTGAGTGCTTTCTCTGTGCCAGGTGTTATCCCACTTAGTCCTCACAACAATGCTGTGGGGTAGGTACGATTCCTGGCTCATCTTATCGGTGAGGAAACTGTCACGGAGAGGTCCACGATCACAGTTAATACAAGGCAGAGCCAGGGTTTCACTCCCGCAGCCCAGCTCTGAAGTTGGCACGCTTAATCACTGCTCTCCATTAACCAAAACATGGGTATTATCGTTTTCGTTTTACAAATGAGGAGACTGAGGTATAAGGAAGTCCAGGGCCTGCCCATCCCACACTGCCGGGGACATGCCGAGCTGAGACGGCACCTCCCATTCTGACCCGTCGCCACCCCAGCGATCCGGCAGTGGGTGGGGAGGCCGAGGAGCCCGGGTGGAGTCAGGATGTAACTGTGTCCTGCTCACCCTTCTCCACCCAGGTTCCTACCTTCCTCCTCAGGCTTTGCATTCTCGTTTCAGGTGACAGGAAGCGACAAGAAAGAGAGCCAGATAGTGAGTGAGCAGGTGAGGAAATCAGAAACCTGCACCTGCCAATCTAGGAATCAGTCCAACACGCCTGATGGAACTGACACCTGGCCGCCCAGTTCCAGTGTCCAGATGCCCCGGGCAGAGGAAGGGGAGCATTAGAGGAAGTCAGAGTTTCCAGAAAGGTGAGCTGGAGTAGGAGAGGAAATAAAGACAGCTACGGTGTGATAGAAACAGGTTGGAATCAGATACCCTCTCAGCTGGAAAGAGCCATCGAGATGAATTGGTCCAAACCTCTTCTATTATTACTAATAAGACCTAACATTGATTGGGCACCTATTCTGCGCCAGGCGTTGTGCTGAGTGCTCTCCTTGTGCCTACCACAACCCTATGAGGCAGGTGCTATTTTTGTCTCCATGGGGAAACCGAATTAAAGATTAATTGGCCCAATAAGAGGTAGATTCAGGCATGCTCCCACTCTCAAAGCCCATATTCCTTTGTGCTCTTTACCTTTTTATGATGGACCATTCCAAACACACACAGAAATAGAGAGACTATTATAATGAACCCCCATCAATTTACTGAGCAGCCAATAATTACCAACATAAGACAGATCTTGTTTCATCATCTGACCCCCACCAACTGTCCAACTGCTGGATTGTTTTGAAGTAAATAATTTATTATATATTATCTTATAATAATATGTAATACAATTTTATATATTTCTTACATATGTAATACAATACATATAATAATTACAATTATTTCTGTTTTATAGCATCCTGTTATTATCTGTGCATGCTTTAATATGTTTCTCCAAGAAAGAAGGACTTTCTTTACATAACTGTAGTACCTGAATTACCTCTAAAGAAAATAACAATTTCTTACTATCATCAAATGTCCAAACACTGTTCAAATATCTCAGAGTGTCCCGTAAACATATTTTTATAGTTGGTTTATTTGAATCGGAATAAAAATAAATCTACCCATTGCATTTGATTGATAAGTCTCTTAAATCTCTAATACTGTCTATAAGATTCCTTCTCCCCCTGCCAATCATTTGTTGAAAAAATGGAGTCATTCGCCCTGTAAGACTTCTCACATTTTGGACGTTGCTGATTATATCTTTGTGGTGTCATTTAACATATTCCTCCATCCCCTGTATTTCCTGTAAACTGGTAGTTAGATCTAGTGATCTGAGTAGCTTCATGTTGACTTATTTGGCAAAGGTACTTCCAGGCAGTATGCAGTCAGGGCCCCTATGCTTTACGCTGACCCCCCCCCCACACACACACACACACAAATGACGGAGGTCCTAGCCCAAGCTCATAAAGCAAGTCTTGCGACTCCAGTCCCCTGACTCTTCCACTCCATCAAAGGACTGGAATCTAGAATTTTCTCCTTGGAATGGAAGGACCGTATGGCTGTTATTTAATCCTCTACCTCCTCTACCTCCTTCTATGGGAGAAGCCAACAGAGCAGCAGGGGGAAAGTTTGAACCTTTCTTTGGCACATGGCAGCATTTTAATTTCAAGCAGATGGTGGGAGGGAGGCTTCTCCCCTAACCCGGGTGGGGCTGTGCACCTTCTACTTTCGCCAGAGGGCTGGAAGCACTTGAGCCAGAACGCGGCATGAACATCATTCTTATTCCCTTTCCCTCCTTTCAAATACTGAGAACCAATTTACCTGAGTGAGTGCTGACAGGAACATGGCATCCCTGTGGCTTACTCATTTTAATTGGAGGGAAAGAGGCGTGTGCACGCTAGCAGAGTGACTGCCTGGGGAGATGCACAGAGCTGCGTGGGGAAGGAGGAAAGACCTCGCTGATGGGGGCAGCAGCCACTGGGGCGCTTCTCCAGTGAGCAGGGTGTTTTTCTCACTCCTGCTGCGCTAAGCATGGAAATGCCAGAACCAAGACTGTGTAACACAGAGAAACAGAACTATTCCCATCACGAGAGGAAGAAACCCATCCCATACCAAAAACCGGACAGAGGGCATGTGGAGGGGGAGAAGGGTAGTTCAAATGCTCAATAACAGTGCAAGTCCACACTTACTGAACACACGACGTACCGGGCACAGTATGTGCAGAATCTCATTTCATCCTCCCACACCCTGCAAGGTAGAAATCGGGTGCTTTTATCTGGATCTGCCGATGAGGAGGAACACAAGATCACACGGATATTATGAATGAAGGTTGAATTCAAATGCACATCTTTCTCATATAGTGTCTGTGGCTCAACCATTAGGCTACAAGGTCAGCTAAATTAAGTTAGGTTTTGGAGAGGGGGTAGCAATTTAGAAAGAACTTTTTGTGGGCTTAGGAGTGCTTCGGGTAATGCACACTGGGGTTCCCAGCCTTGGGGACCAGTAAACTGAAATGCATTAAGCAAATTTTTCAGATGGAGGGATGGGAAGATTCCACAAAAAGTTGACTGTGGAGGAGCAACAGTTAAGCACTGTTGTGCTCCCTCTCTGTCAAGCTGAAGGCTCCTAAGTGGGAAGAATTATCAGGGTCACATCTGGCACCAAAAAGCCTTAGAGTGAATTCAAAAGTGACACCTCTTGTGGGTGGATAAATTGCAAAATCGTGCCCCTCTGGGAGGCCCCTTCTGCAAGGATAATATCTGCAATAGGGCTTACTGCCCGGGCCAGTGGCAGGTCAGATTTCAGCCCCCTCTTGCCTGCAGCCAAGCAAGGACGTTGCTGCAGGCCCCGTGAGAGGCAAGCCTGTTTCCCAACCCAGCATGCGTTGCACTTGTCAATCCCAAGTCACCCTTGCTGAGCTGTTACCATCTTTTGGTGGTTGTTTCACGTGACTGTGGTCTCATGTCAGCTCAGAAGAGGGCACAACCCAATTACTAGATTACTCGAAGTGCTGGTTTTCTTCTTCTCCTTTCTCCCCCCACCACATTCAAGGCTGTGGCAGCCAAATCTTCCCTAACCTCACTGGTTTGACTCAAGAGGCCAGGCTGACATTAATAAGCATGGCCAGCCCAGAGATTGTTATCTGTTATTCTGTCTCTTTTCAATAGAGCTGATCAACTTAAATGGCTTATTTTTGTCATTGGATTTTGTAAAAGACCAGGAAAAATAATTGATTTTTATAAACAATTTTTAAACCAGGCTAAAAATTCAAGGTAAATATGAATCAATACAAACCATTGGAAAATAAATTTGGACATAACTTAGATATAATTATTTCTACTTCTGGAAATTTATAGTAAAGAAATGCATACACACACAACAAACAAACAAACAAAAAACCCACAAAACTTCTACTCCCAAAGATATTCACTGCTGTATTATTTATAGAGGAAAAATGGAAATCAACTGTTCTTTGTGGGAAAGAATGTAAGTTGGTAAATTAAATTATGGTACATGCCACCAAATGGTTTTACACATTGTTTCAGAACTTGTGTTTGCTAGATGCTATGAAACTCCTGTGATGTTTTGTTATGGGAAAAGTATCAGGAAACATACCTTAGAGTGTGATCACAACTGTGTCAGACATGCTTAAAAAATTTCAGAAAGATGATATACTAAAAGTCGTTTTATTGGACCTAGTGATAATAACTAGCATTTATTGAGTTTTTACTATGTACTAGATACTCTTCCAAGTGAATTACATATATTAAGTTAGTTTATCCTTGTTGCAAGACCTTGAGGCAAGTACAATTATTATGGTTCTCATTTTGCAGGTGAAGGAACTAAGGTAGACCCAAGTTGCCCAAGTCACGTAGCAAAGATGGTAAGAGCTGGAAGATGAATTCAGGAAGCCTTAACAACCGTGCCTCCTCGCTGTTGATCAGTTAATTGAAAAACAGAAAAGAACAATATAGAGAGATATCACTGAAAATGTTATATACAACTGAGTGAGCCTGGATCATCTTGTCATAACAGAAAGCAAGGAAACTATCAAAGGCTGGAGGGATGGTGTCAAAAGGACTCAAGAGCTAAATGGAAGAGGGTCCCCTCGGCTAAAAAAAAATTCTGAGAATCAGTAACTCCATTGGATTGAAATATATCAAGATTTTTAAACCAATAGACTTAAAATTACTTGGGGAAAAAAAATCCTTATTGGTCACCTTTAGAGGAGCTAGGAAATAACTCATTATTTTGAAAACTGGTAAAGAGAGGGATAGAATCAAGCATGTATCCCACTTATACTTTATGGAGTTTAAGGTTACTCAATTGTTGATGAGGGCAAATTCCTTTTTATAGAAATATTTCATATTATTTTATGGAAATAATAAATGAAGCAAGAATAATAGAATAGCACAATTTTTAACCCCCGAGAAAATAATGGATTAGGCAATTACATCACATTACAGAAAAAGACAGAGCCAGACAGTATGTGCTCCTGATGGAATCACCACATCACTTGCAATGAAGCGTTCAAGCCCAAACCAAAACCACCTAAATCAGATTGCACCTCTAGAAGTGATTTTCAATTTTTAAGACAATGCAGAAGACAGAGAAAGGTTTTTAATGACACCATGGGGAATGAAATCAGCAAAATCCAGCCTGTGGGAGACTTTGCAGGACATAGGACCTGGTTTCTTCAACACATAAACTATAAGGAGAAAAGGGGAGAGGGAACTTACAGATTTAAAAAGACTAATAGCAGTCATCTTATCTGGATGCTATTTGGAGGGAAAATGTCTCAGAATACTTTTTTAGACAATCAGGGAAACTTAAATACTGCCTAGATGTTTGATTAAATTAAGGGATTATTGTTCATTTTTTTTAGGTGTGATGATGGCATTGTAGTTACACTTCTAAAAGGAAGTTCTTGTCTTTAGAGATGCATTCTGAGATATTTATGGATGAAAATGCATGATTTCTAGGATTCACGTTACTACATTGCAAAAGCAAGTGGGAAGTGAATGGGTGCTAGGTGCAATGAAAACTGGTCATGAATTCTTGTTGAAGCTGAGTGATGGGTACATGGGGCTCATTCTTCTTCTTCCTACTTTTGTGCAGGCTTTAATATTTCTGTAATAAAACGTTTTAATGGCACAAATGTATCTTAATTTTGTTCTTAAACTTAAAACATTTAAATCTCTTGCTGTAGAATTGAGGGCCAGTGTGAGGTGACGGCTGAAGGCAGGGCTAACGACCAGACTGTCTGCCGTTGAATGTCAGGGCGGCTGCTTACCGGTGGGGTAATCGAGAGTAAGGAACTTCATGTCGCTCCATCTCAGTTTCCTCATTTGTAAAGTGGGGATAACAATACCCTACTTACTACTTCATTGAGTTATTATGACAATAAAATGAGTAAAACTTCTCCAGTGCCTAGAACAATCCATAGAACATACCCTGTATTAAGTGGTATATGAATTGACTTTTTATTATTTTTTTGTGTGTTTGTTTTTGTCTTTCGGCATAAGTCTCGTGAAACAGTGTGTGCACTAATTTCGCATTTATACCTAGGATTCTGACTCTGATCCCACTTCTGATCACCAACTCCAGTTCTGACCCCAACTAATGATTCTGGTACTAATTCCAACATGTGGATTTTCTCCCTACATAGCCAAGCACCTAATTCTCCAGTCCTACCATTCAATTCAATTCTGACACTACCTACCTGGAGAGAGTGTCGGATCTCCCAGGTTAACAGCTTAGTGCCACAAGACTTCCCCCCCTCTTTTGACACCAGTCCCAAGCCCAGGTTGTCTCCTGTGCTTCTGCCCTGCCACCTACAGACTAGAGGTTCCAACAACCCCATCCTCAGTTTCAATTATTTTTCTAGAGCAGCTCATAGAACTCAGAGAAACATTTTACTTACTAGCTCACCATTTATTACAAAAGGGTATATAACCCAGAAACAGCTGGATGGAAGAGATGCACAGGGCAAGGTATGGGCAAAGGGTACAGGGCTTTTATGCCTTCTCCAAGCCACTGCTTTCTCCGAATCTCCGCTTGTTCACCAACGTGGAAGCTCTCCAAACCACCTCCTTTTGAGTTTTTATGGAGGCTTCATTAAATAGACATGATTGGTTAAATCATTGGCCATTGGTGATTGAACTCAATCTCCACCTCCTCACCCCTCCCCGGAGGTCTGGGGGTGGGACTGAAAGTTCTGACCCGAGAATCACATGGTTGGTTCTCCCAACCAGTCCCCATACTTAGGTGACCTAGGTACTGCCCCAAAGTCAGCTCATTAACATAAAAAAGGCACCTTTGTCACTCAGGAAATGCCAAGGCTTTTAGGAGCTCTGAGCCAGAAACTGGGCGAAAGACCAAATATATTTCTTATCATATATCACAATACCACAATACCTGACTATTCAGTCTTTCACCCCTAAAGCATCAGCTACAATTTTCAGTTTCTTTAAAGTGGACCAAGAACTTAAGAACACTTTTGAAGAAATCTGAGGGCAAATCCTGCTAGATTTTAGTGATTTACGTTCAGTCTTTTATATTTGCTTGTCCATACTAACAGTTTGTGTGTGTGTGTGTGTGTGTGTGTGTGTGTGTGTGTGTGTGCTTTGTTGTGGTGCTGGTAGTGGTTTTTTTGGTGTGGCTCATCTTTATCAAGTCTTTTCAAAATAACTTGATTTTCTTAAGAATGTTCTGAATTATATTTTCATCCATTCATATGGTTACATTGACCTGGGCCCCAAGGCTAAGGCGACTAGATTCCATTCTTATGTAGGACTCTTGGCTAAGGTGACTAAATGACTCCATTTTTATCATCAATGGAACTTCCTCGATATTTTTCCAATAAAAGGTTAATTACCCCTAGAAGTAAAGGAATTTTGCCTAAGGTTATAGTTGCCCCATGTGTTGGGAGGTATTTGCAGTTTCCGAGTATCAAGTATTGGAAACTGCAAATCATGAGCCCAGTGAATAATGCTAATTTTGACTTCTGTAATCACTGTCACACCCACTATTGTACCGGTCCCCTGAGTGGGGGGCAAAAGGGGGATGGGGCTTCTGTCTTTAAAATTAGACGAGCAAGAAGAATCTGGGCTGAGGATCTGGGGAAGCTGTATCCCCCCAGCCCGCCGGTGTAATGAAGTGCTCCTTTACAATTCGGCTGTGCGTCTCTGGTTATCTCCCTGACACGTCACAACAACATTACAAATTTTCCATTGCAACCTTTTAAAACGTGGCTGGGAACAAACAAACGGACTCTAGGTGAGCAGACAGCGCTGGTGGAGGCAGTTCCCAGACGCAGGCTGCGAGTGCCTGTGGCACGTGTGAAGCTGGCATCAGACATGCGTTACAGAGAGAGTGGAGCTGGCGTATGCTAACCCGGTGGGCTCCTTACGTGGAGCTCAGTTAGAGAACCTGTTGTACACAAGTCAGCGGTGGTTGCGTTCGCATAGGGTGGCCTTCCTTTATTCCAATTTGTTTTAATAATCAACATGTATTATAACTCCTGTACACCAAAGGAAAAAAAATCAACCCTTCATGTGTTTAAAACAACTTTAAAAAAAAAAAAATTCAGTGAATCCATTCACAAAGGATTAGAATCAAACACAAGGAAAATGTGCAATGAACATTGTTGTCCCCAAACAGTGGTTTGGTGTATTCTACAGAGCACGAGGGTCACTTGCTGCAAAGACTGTGCTGAGTGCTGCTGTCACGTGGCATGATTTCCTAAAGGCCACAGCAGTCAGACTTCACACTAAGAAGGTTCACACACTCTGGTATTCAGATTCTAGTTTCATTTTGACTATAAATTTACACAGAAACCAAATGATCAAGTCTGCATTTCCTTCAAAATCTATATGCAAATAGTGAGGCAGGGATTCCCCTTGCCATTGGCATTCCTTGGCAAAAAGGGTTCTGGACCAGCTCAAGCTCTGAGGAGGTGAACTGCCTTAACGTCAATCCAGTCTCGAAGAATTGGCCGCTTCCTGTGTTCTGCCAGATTTCACAGATCTCACTATACGTTCGCTCCTCTGCGATACCATTGTTGCTTTGCTTTCTGATCGGCTGTGAATTCTCACAGTCCTTCTTGAACAGGAGAGAGGAAGTGAGAGAGGTGTAGCTACCGCTGCACTCATTCTCATCACGACGAATGGGGAAGCCAATGTTACAAGTCAGATCTGTTTTTATCACACTGGGGCATTCCACATCTTTCCTCTGACTCAGAGATTTGATCGTAGGGGTACTGCATGGGGTGCATTTGTAAGAGAATTTTTGAACTAAGCTCATCTCACTGCAGTGACAACTTCAGGAGAGTATAAGCATAAGGGTGCAAAATTGTAGCTAGGGCCCACCTTCCGGCCTGTCCCTCAGTATCTGACCACATGCTTCTAGACGTCTGGGCCTGGAGTCCTTTCCAGAGTCACACCACAGACAAATTGTGCAGACAAAACTGAAAGAATCTGGTCCCCAGACTCCTGAAATATACTGACGTTACTCACAGATCATACCTTCACATTGGATCAGGGGAATGCATTTCCTAGTTATATCCAAGTTCCACATGACAGCAGGTCAAACAGAAAATAACCCTGAAGAAACCTCCTCATTCTCACTTTCCCAGAACCTGCTCAACCTCATTCTAAGGTTCTGTTCATTGTCAAGTCACCCTTCCATCAACTGAAAACCTGCTGGCGTTATTCAAGCTCCAAACCACACAGATTTACCTACCACTGGATTCATTTGTTTACTTAACAATTGTTTAAGGATCACCAATAATGTATGAGAGCTAGGCTTGGAAAAGAAAGACTGCTGTGGTGGGGATGATGCAATCAGATACCTTTGAAAATATGTTATTCTTCTTCTCAACTGTCTATGGTGCCAGGTGGGTACTTAAAATATCAGCGGGGTCACTTTTAAAGTATATGATCATCTAACCACTCTGCTATACACCTAAAACTAAAACAAAATAAACTGTAATTGCAAAATAATGTATATGTGATTTAGGATATACCTCACCCTGCTCGATGGTTACAAAAAACACCCACACAATTATATTCTAACTCTAAAGTTTTGTTATTATTTTCATATTATACCGATGTATATATACGCTATCTAAATACATGGGGATCCATTTCATGATGAAATTGATTTAGTGATAAGACAACACTGCACTTTTCTGAAAAGTCCTGGAGAGCCCAGCATTTATATCTTAGATAAAGAATGGATCTTAAATAAAATTAGTTCTTTGAACAACCCTGAATAAAAATTATTGTTATTCTCACAAGATTCTACACATGTAATCATAGGAAGGATGTGTGTGTGTGTGTGTGTGTGTGTGTGTGTGTGTAAATTTCTGGATTACAGAAATCCAATTAAAGGCAGTATAAAGTCACAAGAGCATGGAGTATTACTATGGTTTCTAGGAATCTAGAGGCAAGGAATAATCTAACAAAATCCCCCAAATATAAGTTGCTGTAAGCCAAAGCCTGGGAAAAGTGGTACATTTATCACAAAGATGTTCCTCAAATGCTATCTAATTAAGCCCAACTATTTGGTTTTCAATCCATCATTTGTCTTAGTCTAAAAAAATTAAAATGTGATAAAACACACATTAGAAGATTATAGTGAGATAAACGCTGCTGGAGGCAGGCTGTTCTCAGAGATGACTGCAATGATTTCTCTTTGCACGGCGTAACTGCGGGGTGTCTTGGCGATTCCTCCGGTGAAGAGGTGATGTACACTTCCCCTTCAGGTGATGGAATTGGTGCTGCGTGAATTCCAGGCCAGGGCCCTCCAAAAGCCTTGGGGCTTTCTTAGAACACTGCCCTGAGACTGCTGTGTATGAAAACCAGCCGACTATGAAAACCTGAGGGGCCACATGAGGGAGAACTGCCAGGCATGTGGGTGAGGCTAGCTCCGGCCTTTCCGTTCAGCTTCTGACCTTCTAGGTGAATTTGGATATGTGGGGAAGCCCAGGTGAAATCGATAGAAGACAAGTCCAGAATGATTCATAAATTACTGTTTCAAGCCACTAAGTTTTTTGTTGTTGTTTTTACATAACACAAAACTTACCATATTGCACCATTTTAAAGTGTGCAATTCAGTGGTATATAGTACATTCACGATGTGTATAGTCATCACTATGATCTAGTTCAAGATATTTTCATCACCCCTAAAGGAAACCTCATTCCCATCAAGCAGTCATTTTCCATTACCCACTCTCTCCAGACCCTGAAAATAACTCTTTTTTTTTTTTTTTCTGTATCTACGGATTTCCCTATTCTGGATATTTCACATAAATGGAATCATTAAGTATATGGCTTTTTGTATCTGGCTTCTCTCATTTAGCGTGATGATTTCAAGGTTTATCCATGTTGTAGCAGATATTAGTAGTTCATTACCTTTTATGACCAAATAATATTTCATTGTATGGATATACCACCTTTGTTTATCCATTTACCAGTTAATGGACACTTGGATTATTTCTACCTTTGGGATATTGCTGCTATGAATTTTTGTGTATGAGTTTTTGCTTGAACAAGTGTTTTCAATTCTTTGTAGTATATACCTAGGGATTTCTGGGTCTTACGGTAACTCTATGTTTAACTTGTTGAGGAATCAATAACTGGGTGTCCACAGCAGCTGCACCATTTTACATTTCCACTGGCAATGTACAAGGGTTCCAGTTTCTCCACATCCTCGACAACACTTGATTCTCTCTCTCTCTTTCTCTATTTATAGCCATCCAGGTGGGTGTGAAGTGGTATTTTATTATGACTTTTATTTTCATTTCCCTGACAACTCATGATGCCATATACCCACATTAGCTTGTTGGCTATTTTTATGTCTTTGGAAAAATGTCTGTGTCTATTCAAGTGCTTTGTCCATTTTAAAATTGGGTTGTTTTTCTTTTCTTTTGAGTTGTAAGAGTCCTTTATAAAGTCTGGATACTAGACCCTTATCAGATATATGATTTGTAAATATTTTCTCCCATTTTGTGGGTTGTCTTTTCACTTTCTTGGTAGTATTTTTTGATACACAAAAGTTTTTAATTGTGATGAGGTTCAGTTTATCTACTTTTTCTTGTGTTTCTTGTGCTTTGGTACTATATAAAAAAAATCATTGCCAAATCCAAGACTATTATTTCCCCATTGAATGATGTTAGAACCTTTATCAAAAATCAATTTACTAAACCACTAAGTTTTGAGGCCATTGTCACATAGCAATAATTAACTGATATACTTCTTGACCTGGTGAAGTTATATTCTGTACTCAAACTGCACATTCATCATCTTTCCTTGAAACTTTATAAATAAAATATGTTAAAAATGATGGAAAATAAAATAACTTTTTCTTGGACAAACAATCATCTGATAAGCCATAAATGGATAGTCAGCCTATATCACATTTGAGGTGATGTTCTAGGAATGGTTAGTGATGTGTTGAGATCTAAGTTTCCAGAGATGTGGCAAGACCTACAGGTTCTATGTGCATTAGTTATCTTTGGGATGTTAGAGGAACAGCCGAGTCGCCTGTGGGCCTGGAGCAGAGAGAGCACGTGTGAGAAGAGTGATGATGAGGTTAGAGATGGCGGGGTAGGGGGTAGGGTTTTATGGGGAACTGAAGGGGCTTTGACTTCTGTACTGAGTGATTTGGGAAACCACTGGAGGGTTCTGAGCAAAAAAGTGACATGATTGGGACTAAGTATCAACAGGATCGGTCTGGTTTTTGTGCTGAGAAAAGACTAAGGAGGAACAAGAGACAAGGAGTCCCATAAATTAGGCCATGACAATAACAAAATGGAGAGATTACAGAGTCCTGGGCCAGAAAGGTGATGGAAGTTGTGAAGTCGGCTGATTATATATTTCAAAGCCCATGGGATTTGCTGATGGATTCAATATGGAGTTTGAGAAAAGTGGAGCGGTCGGTTATGAGTTTGAGGTTTGGGCCTGAGCAAAGAGAATAATGGAGTTATCTTTCACTAAGATGGGAAAAACAGTAAGAGTAGACTGGGAGGGAGTTTGTAAATTAAGAGTTCTGTCTTGGAGAAATTCAGTTTGAGATGTCTATTAGACGTACAAGGGGAAATGTTGACTAGGCGATTGCATATGCAAGTCTGGAATTTAGGGGAGTGAGTGTAACTAAAGATGAGGTTCAGTGATTGAGTCCTAGTCACCCCAGTGCTAAGAGATTGAACAGAAGAGGAAAAATAAGCAAAGGCGACTGACTAACAGATGATGCAGCCGGGGAGCTGGGAGGGAAACCAACCCAATGTGGTATCTGGAAGAAAATGAAGGAAGGAGTCTGTTTTGTCAGGAGCTCCACTGATAAGTCAGGTAAGACGAGGACTGAGAATTGACCACTGTTCTTGCTCCCAGAATTGGAGCTTAAATAAACAATGTTTAAATGGTGTAGTGGTTTTTGCATTACCATGTATATGAATATTTTTCTATTTCATTTAAATTCTATGTATGGTTAAAAATAAATGTAACTATATACACATACACATACTGAGGCATATAATTACTTATAAATACTTCCTCAGCCTTATTTAGCAAACCTAAAGCATACGCTTCTTATTATAAGCTAAAGTGGTCTTTCTCAACTGTAAACCCCAGCCCACCCCATTATCACCCAACCCTAAGCAAACTGTGCAATTTATAACATTCTTTGAAAGAATAAAACAATCAACTTGAGTGTACCATCAGGAAATGAATCAGCAGAGTCCCATCTGTAGGAAACCAAGCTAAGGATGTGGCCTAGAAAGTTAAAGGCATCTTTTTGCTGGAGTATTTGGGATATTAAATCACCAACCTTACGCCTGCTCTGGAAGGCAATGCCTGTGATAGTAGGCACAACAGCATGGCAAAGTTCATGCACGGAGCCCATAATAATTACTGTCTGGAAGAAATGTTATAGGACAAATATTAACCAGGCTTGGTGTAGCCCTTCACTTAGAATGTGAGCCATATGACTTATTTGACTGACAAAGTATGAGTACTAATTCACAAGATCAGATTTAAAAAAAACACTCAGAATTGAGACAGTCTAGGAGTTTTGTCTTTCAAGAGAAAAATTATATACTAACCCCAGTAGGCAAATATTTAACAAATGGCATAACAAAGGTACTAACTAATCAAAAGAGACACTCAACCAATAAAAACGGCTGTCCAATCAATTAGAACAGCAGGAGATTGTAAGCAGCCTGTGCGTCCATTTCGGGGGCAGCCTAGCTGTGATATTCATCATCAGTGTGGAAAATGTTTTTGAAACTTTCCACCTGGTGCCTTAGATGCATTTATAACTCAAGCCAGAATGTCAGTCATGACATATATTATAATTAGACATAGCTTTTGATTCTGAACAGTAATTCTCCACTTGATTGTAAACTCAATTTGTCAGAACTGGCCCCAAATAGCCTGGGCTTTTTCTTAATCCATTCAAAAGAATGTTCACAGACAATGCAAGTGAGCCTAGAAGACAGGTTCCACTGGTGGGCAGATTCTGATGGGGGTCTGCTCTTCCCCAGGCTCGCTCCATCCTCCCTGCTGAGGAAAGGTGAGGGGAGATGAATCCTGGGAGTCACGTTGGTGAAGAGGGCCATCAATCAAGATATTTCACTAGTGAATCATCCCAGTGGAGAGGTAAAGCCAATAATTCAGAGAAACAAAGACATGTATTGCTCCAAGGGACCTAGTGAGAAAATAAGAGCAGATCAGAATTTCTCAAGGGTGGTCCTAGGATGCCTGCCACAAAAATTCCTACACTTTTTCTTTAAAATGCAGATTCCTGGAGTCCCTCCAGACTTAATGAATCAGAATCTTTGGGAGCAAGGCTGGGTTCTTCGTTTTACACCTGTCTCCCAGGTGATCTTTATGCAGGCTTGAGTTGAGTACCACTGAGTCCATGCAATAAAACTTAGAAGAGGAATGAGACAAGGAGAGAAGCATTGGCTGAGTCAGGTGGGGCTGGACCCCTGACACCACATAACAGGGTCATTGTAGGGGACACAGGGGCTTTCTCAAGAATGAGATACATCTTTCCTTTCAATACTCTTGTACTACATACAGCCTCCATAGAGTTTCATGTAAATTTGGCATAATCCAGCAATATTTTCCAGACAACTCCTGAAAGCAGAAGACAGGGATGAAAAGACAACATTTTACAGAATCTTTTTAAGGGAAAGTAAAAATACATTTAACAATTTTCTTACTTTACTCCTACTTTAATTTTTTTTTTACCTGCAATATAAAGTTAAAAGATGATTGTGCATGGAAATGCATTTGAAGGCATATTACAGAGCTAACCCCAAAAGGTTACGATGGCTAATTCAGAGAATGAAAATATAAATTGCTCTGTTCTAAGATTTTATCAAGAGTCTATACCTACCAGTAGTAGGATAGCAATGTCCTGAATTCCATGATAATTCTATAGATGTGCAACACAGAATGCCCTGTGCTATAGACTAAATACTTGTAACTCCCCCAAAAGTCATATGTTAAATCTTAATGCCCAATATATTATATATGATGATATTTGGAGCTGAAGCCTTTGGGAGATGATTAGGTCATGAGGGTGGAGCCCTCATGAATGGGTTAGTGCTCTTATAAAAGAGACTTCAGAGAGCTCCATTGCCCCTTGTGCCATGTAAGAACACAGTGAAAAGGCAACCTCTTATGAACCAGGAGTGGCCCCCCGAGACACCAAATCTGCCAGCACCTTGACCTAGGACTTTCCAGCCTCCAGAACTGTGAGAAACAAATGCATGTTTTTTCTAAGCCACCAGTCTGTGGCATTCTGCTACAGCAGCCCAAGTGGACTAAAATACCTGTTTTTTAAAGAAAGCTACAACCGGACTCTATGTAAACATAAACCACTTATGAAAGTGATGTCCTACAAAGAAAGAGTGTGGAGCAGTGAACAAGACCTCTAAGAGGTTTTCAGAGGCCTGGACCACTTCATCACAAGAAAAACAATTTTTTTTTGGTAGCTATGTATGGTGATGGATGTTAACTAGACTTATGGTAGTGATCATTTTGCAATACACACATATATTGAATTATTATGGTGTAAACCTGAAACTAATATAACGTTATATGTCAATTATACCTCAATAAAAATAAATAAACAAACAAATTATATTTACAATTAAAAAAATTTAATGCCAAAACAAGGTTACAAAATTGTGGTATTTTAAAAATATGCATATTTAATGAACAAATACATGACATCATAAAATTGTTCATGCAGAATTTATTATAAAAGTATTCATTTATAATGCATCAAAAGTAGCATGGTCTGGTTATGCAGTAACAGAACACGAGTTTAAAATTCTAAATCTGTCAGTAAGTTGCTTTGACAATATATGTTATAACAACATCGTTTGAGGGTAAAGAAAAAACACTGGAGGCCTCTTGTCAATGGGAGGTCCAAGCCAAATACCCCAACACTGGCCTTTCAACAGAGCTGATAGTAAGGAGTTGTCTGTGCTCAACTGATTCCTGGGACACCAACTAGAAATGTGACCTTGGGCAATTCACTTATGTTCTGTTATATATGCTTCCCAACCTATAACATGAAGGAAGATGATTACTGAGGTTCCTTCCAGCTCTTTGCATCTATTATATCTCCTTCTAGCATGTTTACAATGCATTTTCACAGTACCTCTCATCTCCTACCAGAGGGTAAGTTGCTAGAGCTGCCTTGGTGCCAGTCAACTGTGTAAATCTTAACTCGTTCCTTTAATTGTGCTTCATTCAGTCTTTCTCAAGTTCTTTTCTTTGCCAGTGGGCCAGCTCTTTAATAAACATTTCACGAGCTGTCTCAATAATTAACAACTAATTAACAAGAAGGTCTTGCTGCTACGGGGTGCTTTCAAAAAGAAATGAGCAGGAATGTTGCTTTGCTTTCAGTATTCACAGGGTCCCACTATTGTCATTATAATATGCTGGGGATGGCAGTTCCTTAATAGTGTGAACAATCTCATTAAAGATCTCTGCTGGAACAATCAATTCACTGTCAGAGGACCATATCGATCTTCAAGAATTGTCATTGAGTTCCAGGGTGTTTGTAAAAAATTGACAACCGGAAGTGTGCTTGAGTGTGGGCTATTTATTTCTCTGAGAACCACATTACAATCAAATGGAATCTAAGTGGCTCCTCTGTTGCTCATGCAGGCTGAAAATACTGACAAGGAGCTTCCTGACAAAATTTTAGCAAGATGCCTTTTCCAGATACACCAGACAGGCATGCAAAGCTCCTGCCAGTTACTTGGTCCCTTTCTGAGATGCTTCTGAATGTCTATCATGGCCCCTCTTTGAAATCCCTTAATATGCAAGCTTTCTATCATGTGGTCCTGCTTCCCTGGCCACAGATGGTAGGGCCAGGGATGAGTACCTGCCCCTAAAGGGGCTCATCTATCCTGTGATCCATGAGACAGCCTGGCACGGGAGCTCTGCCCGCGGAAGTGCTGTATATGCTTAGTTGGAGAGTAGTTTGGATGAGAAAGAGAGAATATGATATAGCTGCTAGTGGTAGAAACAACGGAAGCAGAGAAGGGAGCATGGAGTCACCACTAGACTGGGGAGCAACAAACATGTGACCAGACAACTGGTCATTGTGTCCTGAACAATAAGCCATCATCAGGGCCCCTGTACAGGGAGTGGGAGTGAGCATGTCAGCCTTCACCACCATGGCAGTCAACTAGGCAAACGGCTGTAATGCACTGCCACCCTCGAGAGAACCCAGTGCCAGGACTCCACCTCCAGGTAAGACACCGCCCTCTTGCACTTATTACAATGAACTTCTGTGAGTTTCAACTTTATTCTCTGAAATAATGATACTAACAATATGCCCACCCCTATACACATTGATCAATACATTGGGTTTGCCTTGTTCCACTGATACTGTGGTACTTTTCTGATAGAGAAACAAGTTGAAGACTGTGGTATTTCAGTGGAACAAGTTGAGTGGTAAAAATGGAGACTAAGATCCAAATTAAAGCAGAGGTTTAGCATCTGGAAATGAGAACTCCTCACAGCCTCACTTTTCATGTTTACAGGTAGCCAAAGGGCACTTTCCATATTAGATTCCTGTAAGGCATTCATGTTTGCAATGCATGAAATGCTGTACAAAGAGATATAAAGGGGGATGTTGTTTGTGGCGCTGTGTATAACAGTAAAGAGCCATAAAACAGTCTAACTGTCCATCATGGAAATGGTTGAATAAATAGTGGTTCATCCATACTGTGGATTTCCACACATCAATTTTTAAAGTGAGGCTTACCTATAGCTACTGATATGGAATGATTTACAAACTATGTTGCTAAGTAGAAGAAGATTATACCATAAAGTCACTTTCAATAAAAGTAAAAGTAAAACTTAC
Organism: Tadarida brasiliensis; assembly: GCA_030848825.1. Classification (NCBI taxonomy): domain Eukaryota; kingdom Metazoa; phylum Chordata; class Mammalia; order Chiroptera; family Molossidae; genus Tadarida; species Tadarida brasiliensis. The sequence goes on along the minus strand of CM061257.1, from coordinate 26,568,686 downwards.
ACATTTGTACCTTCATATATATATATATATATATATATATATATATATATATATATATATATATATATATATATATATTAAAAGTGGGATGACAGTATGGGGTATAAAGCAAGATGGAGTTTTTTTTTTTTACTATATATTTGTATTGAGTACTTATAATAAGAATGTATACTTATATTTCTTATTTAAAACTGCTAGTGGTTCTTTAATAATAGTTTTTGAAGAAATTTTATTAATGTATTGATCTCTCCCCTGGTTTTGTCATAGGCATCTATTTGTCTCAAGAAGGTTTAAGATTATTGTAGCTGAAGTCAAGAAAGAACATGCAGATTTGACATTCAGAAAAAATGTAATGGCCAAGACAATACTTGTTAAAGCCAGTCTGAATGCCTTTAACTCCCAATACACATCAGGTTCAAGATTAGAAGACTCTAATCTAGAGTTTCTTCACCAATGCTGAGAAAATATTTCTTCCACTATGAATCTAGATGAGGAGGGCAAAAAGGGAGATAGGGGAAGAGAAAGTGGTCGAAGCCCAACAGCTCAGAAAAGAGAACTAAAGATGATGGTGAGATACTTGAGAAGCATCCAGACCATCTTGGGGATATTTCAGGAGAAGGTGGATGACACCTTCTCTGGGCCCTAATGAAAGGAGATTGGGGAGATGTTTAACATGATCCAGGGACCATGATGTTGAGGTGATGAAGTCCAAGCCAGCCATGTTTCTGGTTTCTCACAATGAGAGGAGCTCTCGTGCCCAGAGGACCCAGTGTTTCTGGGTAGACGAGGGAATAGGCAAAGGCCTGGGTCATCAGGAGAAGCCTTGGTGTGCAGACAAATGGTCAGGCGGTGGGCTCCAGCGGAGAAGCCAGCACAGCAGTGCCAAGGAGCCAGAGAGAACCCACTCAGTAATCATCACTCCAGGGAGGCAGTCTGTCTACCCATACCATGAGGACCAAGGGAGTCCCCACCATCCCTAAGGTGTATAGACACCATCCTGGGGAAGAGATAGGAAAGGACACACTCAGAAAGGCTATTTATTTCAAGGGACAGATTTATCCTGAAGAGACTTTTTATACCACTTCAGATAATACCCAACTGAACCTGGAATAGACTGCTTAACTGGAGAGAAGATTGTTTAAACCAGAAGAGATTGGAATATTGTTTTTTGGCAAATGTGAATTTCCCTGGGTACCCTGAGGGATGGGACAAACCTATAAAAAGCTATGACCAGTTTTGAAGAAAAAAGAAGCTACATTGTCTTTGCATCTGTCAGTTGTAGTGAGAGAATTTAGTTTCTTATATATATGAAACTTTAAATTTTTATATATATAAACTTAAAGTTAGAGCCACTCTCTGAAGGCTATTTTAATAAGTAGGCATTTATTTATTATTAAATTTTTTTATTTATTATTTTATGAATCTCTATCCCAACAATTTAATGTGAACCAACCTGTTTATAACTCTTCTCTTTTCAATCATCTGTAATTCCCCCCCCCTCTTTCATTTCTACTATTCTTGGAAGAGGTTATTTATCTCTACTAGAAAACTGTTTCATACAAGAAGTAGTAATGAGTCCCAAATAGCATAGAAATTAAATTTCATCACAACAAACAAACAAACAAAAATTGTTCAGGTTCATTTTGGGTTTTAAATGGAATGTATTTGTTTTCTTATCTTTTTTTCTTAACTGAGCTATTTGGTTAGCTTCTGAATGAAGAACACACCCACAGGCACACACACAGATTTCTGATAACCTTGTTACCACAGAATTTGATCTATAATAAATTTAATGAGTATGATAGTGTTGACATTTAAAGTACTTCTTTAGAAGTAGATCTCCTATAAGGAAGTAAACAGTTAAGGAGCAGAATTAAATATTAGCCAAATATTCAGAAATAAAGAAGACAGAATGTTCTGCCCGATAGCATGAAGTGCTAAAAAGACTCTCTGGATCTAGAGTCCTGAGATGTATTCAAATCTTTTTCTATCCACTGATTAGAAGTGTGCATTTGGGCTTGTCATTTGACCTCCCTGAGTTTCAATTTCCTCACCAGCACATGGAGATAGCAACCTGTAATCCACCATCCCACAGAGTCGTTGTGACTGAGAATGAAATGAGACAATGCATATGTAGGAACATTGTAAAATGATGATACGATGATCATGATGATGATGACCGTCATCATCATCTGAGCTATTGACTTAAGATAGTGCAAGGAGTGAGTCGGAGATGGAGGAGTGGAGCCAGGTCTTGATGCTTTCGTAGCAATTTCCTCATTTTTTTCCATCAAAATTTTGTGACTATTCTGTAACAGTTAAGCTGTCTCTAAACAATTTCAGAACACTGATAAGATGATGACAATATGGTCAGTGAATAAATTACTTGGCTAAGTGGAGCCAGATCACTGACTTCTCTTATTTTTCACCAAATTGACTTATCACCTTGTTTTCCCAGACCAACAAGGAAGAGTCAGGAGAAGGAAGTTGACTTTTACAGAGTGTCTGCAAGCATTTAACATGCATAATTTCATTTAATCTTCACAGCGAGATGGCCTTTATTTCCATTTTACAGATTAGAAAACCAAGGCTTAGAGAGACTTGGTCAAGATCATCGGGGTAGTGAGGAGGGATGCCACCATTTAGACCTGGAGCTGACCAGACCACTGTGCTTTTCTCCTGCTGTAACATCATCTGCCCAGATGCTCGGCGCCTGAAATATGGGCAGATCTTAACTTTCCACAGAAACAGAGGACTGGGACAATGTGGATCATTAAAATCTCAAATGTATATTGGTCAGCAGTTCCACCAACTCCCTTCAACCTTAATTAATAACAAGTAATAAATTGGTTCTCCTTTTATATCCTCTGCTATTCAAAATCCCCCTTGAATTTTGGTGAAAGGAGCCAATAAGACATAAAATGAGCTGATAAAGAAAGCAGGAGAAAGCCAAGGACTTTCCTCCAACTGGACTGCAGTCCCCAAGTAATCAAGGGCTGATTATGCAATTGGGGTAAAAAGCCAATTAGGGCAGAGTTTGTAAACACCCAAAACCCTCCATGGGTAAAACTTAGGCCCCAGTTGTTTATTACCTGGGGTTCCAAGATACCTGGATTTCCACCAAGGAACAAACCAAGGAGCAGCCACAAATTATTCTCAATATTTTAACAAGTTCAGCATAATTCACATATTTTAAGTAAAGGTAAACAGGGTAATACAAATGTCCAAATATCTTGCTGTGGGCTAGAGTTCAAGACCAATTCATATGAAATAACTACCATTAACTTCAACTTAATAAAAACAACAACAAATATTCGCTTTCTCTATGCTAGGCGCTTTGCCCTCGTTGTCTTACCTAATACTCAAGACAACACTAAAAGGGAGGCACCACGGTTACCCTCTCACAGATGAGGACACTGCAGCTCAGCGAGGTTAAGTACTTTGTCTAAGTTGACAAAGCTGATAAGTGTAAGAGCTGAGGTTCACCAATTACAATTAGTTATCCGAAGCAATGTTTGGCAGATAAATATGACTTTGAATAATAAATTGTGGGAGGCATTTATTTTTACTTAGTCAAGGCAGGGGAGCAATGACAAGTATTCTTCATGGTAAAAAGTTTGAGAAGAGCTGAGTTATGCTGTTCTGGAAATGACAGTCACTGTCTGGGACCAGTAGAAACTGAAGTGGCTTGGGCACCTGGAAATTGGGTCCCGTCTGTATTGAAAGAGATCACCAAAGGAGAACCTTAAACCTAAATCTTGAAATGAGCATGATGTCCAGAAAGGACACACACACACACACACACACACACACACACACACACACAAACATACACACACACCTACATTTGTTCCACTGCAAGGATGGAAGCAGTGTTAGGTTGCCTCAGTCCTAAGGTTATATTATTGCTGCTATGATTATTCAGACTTTTTATACACCGGTGAGAGAGCTTCACCGGGTATCACAACTTTTCAGTGCACCTCCTAGATCCCTTTTAAAGAGAAGCAGTACAATCAAAACGAGTGTGGTCTCAGAAGCCAGACCACCTGGGTTCAAATCCAGGCTCCTCAGTAGCTGTGTGACCTTGGACAAGTTAACCTTCTGAGCTTCCATTTCCTCATCCACACAACTGAGATAACAATCATAATGCCTATTTGATAAAGTTGTAGGGATGAAAATAATATATTTGTAAAGCACGTTAAACTATGTCTGGTACCCAGGAAGCACTAGATTGTTGGTAGCTATTATTATTGTTGAACAAAGGAGTCTGGAAACAGTGAAGAAAGCTGTGTCTGGCTTTTGAACAAAGTGAAAACAATTGAAAAATCAGGTTAGGGGGGTGAAGAATGTATTGTTGAAGAGGGTACCTGAGAATTTTCTGGAGCTGATAATATTTAGTTTCTTGATCAAGGTAGTAATTACACAGGCATTCATTTTATTTAAAAAATGTATTAAGCTTATCTTGGATTTTGAGTACTTTTCTGTATGTATGTGTGTTTAATGTCACATTGGAAAAAGACAAAGAAGAGAAAGAAAAAGGGAGGAGAAGGAGGAGTGGGAGGGAGAACGAGGAGGAAGGGGAGGAAGAGGAAGGAGAAGATGAGGAGAAAGAAAAGCTCCATCCAGTGGCTGAAGCATTTTTGCAGCAAATGGCCATTTCACAAAACATCTAAGCCAGGGTCTCTTTTTAATTCCTATTTTTCAGGTGAGAAAACCTTGGCATGGAGAGTGGTTAAGTAGCATCTTGTTCAAAGTCAATGAATAGCTGAGTTGAAATGTAATCCCTAAGGAATTAAATCTCAGTCATCGGTTTGCTGACAGGACTGCAGGGAGCTGGATGTGGTGAGCCCAGCTCTAAAACTAGACAGCAGGCATGTGTGGTTCATGAACCAGTCACCCCTCAGAAGAGTCGGGGTTTAGAAGAGATCTAGACACATAGCCCCCGAGAGGAGGTTCTAGCGAGTCAGGGTGTAGAACATCGGAGTCAAGAGTCTGGCGATATCTGAGTGGCCAACTTGTAGGTGAGGAGCACTAACATCTCAACAGGCCTGGGCCATTATCTTGACAATCTGCCCATCAGCAGAACTGGCAGGGGTGAGGCTTCTGGGGTTGGTGGCACTTCTGACATCATTGTGGAGGGCAGGGGGAGCAATTCGGATAGGTAGAGGCAAAACCTTATGGCTACTTATCATCTCCAGCTCCAGCAAAGAAACTCCTGCTCACTAACAGCCTGACAGGGATGTTGGGGGATGCTAGGTGCTGAATAGAGATGGCTTTTAGAGCTGGGGAAAACACAGAGGCCAGTAGACTCCCTTTACAAGGATGATGGCCAGAGGTGAGGGAGGCAAAGGCACTTACTCAACATTATTTAAGTAACGAGAGGCAGAGCCAGAAGCAGAACACAAATTTCCTACTCTGGGGAAATCTGAAAAAGTCAGTGATTACTTCTAATGAAACAGCTTGACTCAAAAACTTCACAGTGTTGAAAAATACTGGTAAGGGCTACATTAGGCCACCAATTTCAAAAATAAAATTCATCTTCCCTAAAATAAAAATCAATGCACAAGCATTATAGGTCTAAGAAAGATTTTAGGATTCGTTCCCCCACCTCCATCCCCACGTCCCCACCCCTAAGTAAAGTGTGCCACCTGGGTCAGGCATAGAATTGACTTCTAGAGACAAGCAGTGGGCAAGGCAGGAAACCCTGTCCTTGATGTGCTCACAGATCAGCAAGGGCAGGGAGGGAGGGAGGGAGAGGGGAGAGGAGAGAGGAGGGGAGGAGAGGGGAGGGAAGAGGAGGAGAAGGGAGGTGAAGGGAGGGAGAAGAATGCAGGGGAGGGAAGAGGAGGAGAGAGGAGGTGAAGGCTGGGGAAAGGAGGTGAAGGGAGGAAGGAGAGAGGTATTAAACTGATCATCATATAAAAACATTGTTTTGAAAGAGAAAGCACAGGCTGCTGGGAAAGCGAGTACCAGGTGGATTACACTAGAGGATGAGGAAGTTTGCTCTTGGCTTCCTTTCCCATCCCCAGAGGAGCTCTGGAGTATAGAATATCCTCTTCCAAGCAAGTTTGTCACAACCAGGACTACCGTACCCCAGGATCTAGAGGGTGAGTATGACAGCCTTGGGAACAGACTCCTGGAGCCCTCAGGGGAAACTCAGACAACCTTTCAAAGACAAGAGCACATGTCCTGAACACCCCTAAACCCACAGCACACCTTCATAGGGAACCCAGCTTCTGATGTCTAGCAGGAGGTTGCCTCCTGGGAAGGTGTCACTCTGTTCTTTTAACACAGATGCAAAGATTTCACTAAAATATAAGCCTCCTGAGGCTTGGGTTTCAGTCCTGTTCGAGGCTTTGTCGCTGGCACTAGGAGGTGCTCAGGCACTACTTTGCAGAATGAATTGGCATACTGGCATGAAGAATCCCATGTTCTGATTGGGTAGCGTCAGAAACCCTGAAGTCAGGTATGAAAGCACTTGCTATGTGCCAGGGAACCAAAAAAATGGAAATCAAGCAGGAATTGGGCAACAGAGGCAAACTGATCAAATACACTTGGGAAGTCCCCAGCAGTGCCACCTACCGTGCAGGCCAGGTCATGAGCTCTGGCAAGTCAGGCTGGTCGGCCAAGAGCCCTGCTGCCTGGGACTCCCCAGGCCTGAGGAACCTCGTGTAGGACCTGGCAATTCAGAAGCACTGGAATGAAGACACCTGAACAGAGGCTGATGGGCCCAGGGAGAAGTCCCCTCCTACGTGGAACTTACAATCTACAGGGCAGACCAACATTACACAAAGAATCAGATAATGACAGTTGTGCCCGGTGCCACAGGGGCAAAGCACAGGATGCTCTTGGGGTGGGGGGCATGTCTCGTGGGGGTCCTAACCTTGGGTGTTTCTGGGGCGAGATTACGAGAGACTTGCATTTGTAAGTTTATTTAAGTTGAGAACTGAAGGTTTGCTGAAATTAGTAGGTTAGTAGGCAGGCAAGATGTTCAGGGCGGTTTGGCCTTGGTCCTGAACCCAGGCGCCACTGGTCACAGCACAGTGAGCCAGGGAAGACAGGGAGTGAAGAGCCAGGCTCACAGGGACATTTCGGTCATGGGAAGGAGCAATGGGCAGCCACTGAAGGGTTCAGGAGAGAGATGGGGTAAATCTCACCCCATCAGAAGTTTTCTTCAAAACGATCGTTCTGCCTAAGCTTAGTTTGGGACAAGGAGGACAGGTGCAAAGATGAATATGATACCTTGTCAGCCCTCATGCACTCACAGAGCTCTGTGGAATACAGATGAAAACAGTTCGAACACAGCATGATGCGGGAACCAATGCCATCTTTCTCATGCTTGGGTGTGCATCAGAATCCCCTGGAGAACTTGTGACACAGACCGCGGGCCCACAGCCAGAGCTCTGATTTCATTCTTTGGTGGTGGGGGTGGGGGTTGTGAGGAGGGGAGGGGAGGCCTGAGAATTTGCATTTCTAACAAGTTTCCAGGTGATGCTGAGGCTTCCGGTCTGGGGATCACACTTTGAGAGCCCCAGATTGAACGGAACCCTATGCACGGAATTAATTCTGAGTGTGGCGGGGGGAGGGTTTGGAGAGAATCAGAGCTTGAGCAGAGTTTTACAGGATGAATAGAAGTTCATGAGACAGACAAGGCAAAAGAAATACTACTCTCGGTGTAGGAAAAATTATAAACAAAGAGGCCAGAGTGGGTTGGTTGGGTCCTAGAAACCACAGGTGAGAACGAGGAGGCTGGCACATCCCTGAATAAGCACAGCAAACAGGATGACAGGGGAGGAAGCGCTCGGCAGGCCTCCCTCCGTGGGGAGGACGGAGCATTTTCAGAGGCCAGCTGCACGCAGAGAGAAGGGCTGGCTGTGGGAAAGGCTGGGTCTCTCCTCCATATCTTTGCAAGTCTGAGTCACCCGGAGCTCATGGCAGCTGCACATTAGTTTTCTTTTGCTCTCAGAACAAGTCCCAGCATCCCACCCCCACCCCCTTCCCGGGTGGCTTAGCTGAGGCCCATAGCATAGGTTTCTGTATAGACTGGGGCTCTTGGCTCTGCCAGCCTGGGAGAAATTAGGTCAGCTTAATCACCGCTGATGTCATTCAAGCAGTGTTCTTATTGGGAGCCCTGATGCAGGGTGGGGTAGGGAAGGGAGCTGAGGTCACCCCTGAGGAGACTGCTAAGGAAGGCGCTGGAGAAAGGTGGGTCCATGGGCAGGGCCTGCCTCAAACCTTTCAAGTTTTATTTGCAGTGTTTTATGACCCCACACAGGGAGTAAATTATATCTGCAGGCTGTGCCCTTGGCCCTGGCTGATAAGGGGCGGTGGGATTCACTCTAACATCTGCCAGGAGACAAGTGCATGGGTCAGAGAGCGAGGAGGAGATGACATTGGCCTGTCCCTGTCCTTGCAGTGGGGAGCTCTGGGTCCCTCAGCTAAGGGTCTCAGGGCTCTTTGCTGTCTTGGCACACGTCCCACCGCTGCTAAGCCACCCTCTCAGGGCAGTTTGGTCGGCCTCTGGAGTGGCTGAGGTCTCAGCAAGATGAAGAGGAAAGCATTTTGTGTTTCTAACAATGGCATTGACTCCGTGCAAAACCAGAGTGGAAGTGGAGGCGATTTGTTGAGGAGGCGCTTGCTTTCGTGGCTTCTAGCAGTTGTTTTCAAACATCTGTGCACAGACCAGCTGCCTCAAAGTTGAAGCACCTGATATACATTCAGATTCTTGACTCCACAGGCCTGGGGTGCAGTCCACCCTTATTGAAAGCACTCAGGTGAGGCTGATGAGTCACAAGGTTTTGAAAGCCTTGGCCTGAGGGGCTAAATGGGCGTCCACAGCTTGAAGCTCAAATGCAATCATGCTCCTTGGTGTTTACCTACATTAATTGAAATTAATTCACCCAGATTAATGTGTCCACAGGAAACCCTGCACATGCATGTTCATAGCAGCTTTATTCATAATTGCCAGACTGGGAAGTAATGAAGATGCCCTTCAATGGGTAGATGAACAAGAGACTAGTGCATCCAGCTAATGGAATATTGTTTAGCACTGAACAAGAAATGAATAATCAAGCCGTAGAAAGACATGAAGGAAACAAATTCATGTAACTAAGTGAAAGAAGCCAATGTGAAAAGGTTACATGCTGTATGACTCCAACTATGTGACATTCTGGAAAAAGCCAAACTATGGAGACAGTAGGAAGATTAGTGGTTGCCTGGGGTGGAGGTGGGGGGTGGAGGAAATGGAGCACAGGAGATTTTTAGGGCAGTGAAACTGTTCTGTATAATATACATGGTGAATGCTGTCAACATACATTTGTCTACAACTGTAGAATGTCCAACACCAAGAGTGGACCCTCATGTAAACCATGAGCTTTGGGTGACAATGATGTATCAATGTAAGTTCATTGATTCTAACAAACGTGCCATTCTGTTGGGGGATGTACATAGTGAGGGAGGTCGTGCATGTGTGGGGGCAGGAGGTATATGGAAAATCTCTCTATCTTTTTCTCACTTTTGCTGTGAACCAAAAACTGCTCAAAGAAATGAAATGTAATACTTTAAAAAAAACATCCCAAAACAAAAGCAGGCAGCAGGCTGGATTTGACCTTCTGGCCATAACTTGCCAATTCTCGCTTAATCGTATCCACTGACCCCCACTACTGAGAACTGCGTTTCTGCTTTCAAACTTCATTTGGTACTCCATGTCGCCACCATCCATCCCACACAAATGGCTACCAATGTCGGCCAACCTTAATTCCAGAAGAAACCCATTACCAGACAGTGGCCAGACACAGGGATATTGTATGGGACCCTACAGCTCCTTCCTACCTCTAAGCAAAGATTCCTGGTCTTCAGGGCAAATGATAAAAGGAGGCCTCAGTCTGCAAAGAAAAATCAGGGTCCTTAGCTCCCAATAGGCAGCTCTGTGAGCATCTCTGCCCGTACACAAACCACTGGGTTGCCAGCACTGAGTGAGTCAGTAATGGGTTAACAACCAAGCCCCAACTGGTTTTAGTTCCAGTGCACCTTTAAAATAACAACTTGGGTCTGGATTAACATTCAAGAAAATAACCCCTCAGGAAAGTGTTCTATAATAAAAGGATCCTATTTCCACTCCACCCTTCACCTTTTTTTTTTTTTAAAGTCTGAAGCAAGCTCAGAAGGCTGTCAGGCTGAGTGAGTGATGAGTCAGACATTTAAGCAAACAGGTTTGCTCACCCTGTGCTACTTGACACCTGCTTCGGTGCTCAGTGGTGAGGGTGGGGCTCATGCAGACACCGGCAGACGGAGTTCATCCAAATTGAGGAGGCAGTAGAGCCACCCACAGCGTTGGTGTTGGTGTAGCCACTGTGTTTTTTAAAGATTTGACCTGACTGTGTAATTGCTGACCCTCCTTAAGGTAACTACTTACACCTGTAAAATGTTTGATGCTACAAGCCATATGCTTAGACAAAAAGATGCCCTAACACCTGTGCCTTGAGAGGTCTGAGGAGAGTTTACTCCACCTCCCCCACTCCTCCTCTCAGCTAGAAGCAGTCCTCAAATAGTACAGCTGGGAGTAAAGGAAAGCCATTTACTGCATTCAACCATATTACATTGAATCCTTTCCTTGACTCTATGAGGTGGGTATTACTCTCCCCATTCTACAGAGTAGAAAACTGAGGCTCAGACAGATGATGATTGTCCAATGACCCAAAGCTAGTAAATAGCAGAGACAGGGTTAGAATTCATCTCTCCTATCTTCCAGGGCACTGCTTCCTCCACTGAACTCTCTGGGGAAGACTTCCATTCTGATCTGGAGAGGCCTGTGAGACTCCAGACATTACTAGGGAAGTTGGAGGGGGCATGGATTTGGGGTTATACTCTGGAGTAGCTCCAGAGTAATTGTGGAAATCCAAATCAAATCCAAGTACTGATACCATCCTCCCATAAATCTAGTCTACAGGGTAGGATCCTAAGCAAAGGAATTCTCAGCGTAGGGTAATAACCAGGTTGACTTTGTTGAGATATGGACAGCATAGATTCCTCTCACAGGCACTGCAGTCATATGAAGCTCCCAGTATATATTTCCTATCATTTTACTCATGATTACCCCTAGGGATTTATGGCCAGGTAGAAATGGAGGACAGACTATTTACACTGAATGAACTGCAGTTCATTGAGAAAAGAGGATAAAAGAATGAGACCCTCTAGTGTGTACTAGGCACTTTGAAATGTCTATATCCTTTGACTCAAAGTTGTAGATTGCTTGTAAACATGACCCCAATTCTCTGCCCCTTCCTGTATGCATGTTTTTTTGCAATGTGACTTTATAGCTGCTCCTATCCAAGGGTGGAGTCTATTTCCCCACTGCCCTTGTGACTTGCTTTGGCCAGCAGAAGGTACCAGAAGTGATGGTGTGCCAATTTCAAGTTGAGCACACTCTGCTTGCTCTCTTGGAATCCTGTCCAGCCATCACGTGACAAGTTGGGGCTGGCCTGCTAGAGGATGACACTATGTGAGGCACAGATAAGCTGTCCTAGCTGATAGCATCTTAGACAAGCTGGCCCTCAATCCATCTAGCAGACAACTACAGATGCATGATTCAGGGAAGTCTAGATAATGGGAACCACCTAGATAGAGCCAACACAAATTGTTGACCCTAGAATCATGAGCTAAACAAATGATGGTTGTTTTAAGTCACACGTTTTGGGCTAGTTTGTTTTGCAGTAACTTTATGGTATTCTCAATAACTTTTTTGATAGGAACTCATTCTAGTAACACAGTCAGAAATTTTCAACAAAATGTGCATATATAGAAAGGCTCATCTCAGTGTTAACTATAATAGCAAAACAATTTTTGTAAAAACATAATAAAAAATTGTTTAAATAAATCTTCATGTGTCCATACAATGCAATTTTACAGTGCAACCATTTAATGCACAGAGAATGAATAGCCTGTGGTACAGCCACACTGCAGAGGACTCGGTAGGTATGAAAAGAAATGAGGAATATCTCAACACCCTGCAGTAGTCTCTAGGATATTGAGTTTAAAAAAATGATTAAAAATGTATGCTTATCTGGATTTGGGGAGGGAGTGTAAATAGGCAGAGCATGGAGGGTTTTAGAGCATTGAAACTACACTGTGTGATACTATAATTGTGGATACATGTCATGCATTTGCCAAAATCCATAGAAGGCACAACACCAAGAGTGAACCCTACGTAAACTATGGACTTTGGGTGATAGCAATATGTTAGCATAGGTTCATCAATAGTAACAAAAATAACATTCTGGTGCAGGACTGATAGTGGGGGAGGCTGTGCATGTGTGGATAGAAGGAAATAAATGGGAATTCTACTCTCTACCCTATTTTGCTGTGAACCTAAAACTGCTCTAAAAAGTCTTCTTTAAAAAATTATGCTTATCTAGAAAAAGGGAGGATAGCAAATATGTGTATTTGCTTATAGTTTGAAATGCAAGGAAAGAACAAAACAACTCTTAAATGGTTATGTATAGGAGGGGGCAGGGAATAAGACAGAGCACACAGACACAGAAGCTGGACATCTCTAAATGTCCTGTGGTTTGTAGATTTGACCTTGGGACCATGTAAATATTTTATGTAATTATGAAATAAAGATGTTTTAAATCCCTAAAGAGAAAAACCAAATGAAATAGGAGAATCAAACAGTGCATAGAGTTGGTGGCATGACCACACAGGAGCCATTTCAAATAAAATACAGTAAGTTGACTAGACTCCCAAGTAGGATATAAACTAAGACAGAAAAAAAAGATATGAAAAATCTTAAATTGATTTCAGTAATCACACTGTTGATGGTGCTTCTGGTATACTTATTTTGAGACTGTTGTGTTTGTATTATGGGATAAAGGCCCTGGATAAGTATGTTGGTGTTCTTCAGAATCAGAAAGGAGTGAGTCACAGATATAAGATTAATGAGGTTAAGTTAAAAACCCATAGTCCTGGATCTGAATTGCAATATTAGTATGAACTTTTGATGTAGTTTATCTTTAATTTAAAAAAAAAAAAATCTAAGCTCTTACTATTAAAAAGGCCTAAAAACAGTGACTAGCCCAACAGCACTGAGCGCCCTCAGCACCCAGATTGTGGTCTCTAAATACTGGTGTGTACAAAAAAGACGCCTAGAAGAAATGGCTGATTTGAGGCCTGAGATAAGAAATCTCTGAGGTAAGTCTAAATATCATACCATATCAGAAAACAAGGAAGCTATCAGATTACAAATGTCATGTCAATGGACACAGGAGCCAATCTGAAGAAGATCCTATTTGTCGAAGATGGCAAAATTTAAATATCAATAAGGACTTTTACTGCAATCAGTTTATGAGTTCATAACAATAATGATTTTTGAAAATTCATTCTTCCGTTTAGCAGATACTAGGAAAACAAATTCATTTAAAAATATTTGGTAAATAAAGATAAAGAACCAAACTTTTATCTTACCTTTCTTTAAAAAATGTCCTTCAGAGTACCAAATAGATCATGAGAGGAAGTTTATAAAATTATTCCAGCTAATACATAAAAAAAATAAAAGAATTAAAATATCATTATTTTGCAACTCCTAAGAAATCAATGGACCTGGCAAAAAGCCTAAGTAGGTCTGACACCACAAAAACAGAGGTGACCAGCTCACATGCCTCCTCACTGAAGTTCACAACACCATCTACAAGTGTTTTTATCAAAAGAATTGAATCTGAATCTGATGGAGCCTGTAGCTCTAATGACTAATTTACAGAAAACACAGGTAAACAGGAACATGTCAGACTATCAAACTACAGCACAGAGATATGATCAGCAAAACCAGACTGAGAGTCTCAAAACAGATGACCCTGTTTCTTCACCAAAAATAGAGAGAGAAGATGGTATTGGAAAGCTTAAAAGGTACTTTAAAAATTTATAAACCAATTTCAATAATAATAATAATGATTATGAAATAACTGGAAAAGTGTGGTCCCTGGATGATAAAGAATTATTATCAAGTTGCTATTACCATGTTTAAAAAAGAAATAATACAAGTTATTTATTGAGATAATCTACTATATGCTCAGCATCTTGTGAAACACTAGACATCAGTATGTCATTTAATTCCCACAGCAACCCCATAGACGACAGTCTCATTTTTCAGTGAGGCCTCAGAGGCATGAAGAACTTTTCCCAAGGCCATCCAGCTCCTTAGCCACCAAAACGTGTGTTCATCCATGACACACACTTAATTCATGTGCTGTTATAGCAAAGCATTGGCTCCAGATGAAATGCATAATAACCATGGAAACATTTGGTAAATTATGGCAAATTCTCTCAGAGGAGGTTTGTGGGATAATTTAGAATGATGATTATGAAGACTTGGAAATATGTTTATGATGAAGCAATCACAAAATTTTACATGCATGCTAATTTCAACTACATTTAAAATATACACAGGGCCAAATATTGAAAGGGAATAGAATCAAATGACAGATTTATTGTTTTAGGGACATAGGATTTGGACAAATTTTACTTTGACTTTTTAGTTTGTTCTTTAATGTTAACTTACTATTGCAATACATAAATACCCAGCCTAGGTCTAAAAATATTTTCTGACCCATATTTAATTTCTTTAGGATTCCATTTTCCGTTAAAGCAGTATGTTTTGGAATTGTAGTGGCTCAAAACAACTCATATTTATTATCTTACAGTTTTGGAGGTCAGAAGTCCAAAATAAGTTACTGGGCTGGAATCAAAGAGTCAGCGGGCCCGCGTTCCTCCGGAAAGCTCTAGGGGGGAATGTGTTTCCTGGCTCCTCCAGCGTCCAGGGCTGCCCACACTCCTTGACTCGTGGCCCCAACCTCCATCTTCAGAGCCCCAGTGCAATGTCGTCATGGCTCCTTCTCTGCCTCTGCTTCGTTGTCACATCTCCTCCTGGGACTCCAACTCTCCTGCCTCCCTTTTATAAGGACCCTTGTGATTACATTGAGCCCATCTGCGTAATCGAAAATAACCTCTCCATTTCAAGAGCTTGTGGGTAGTCACATCTGCAAAGCCCCCTTTACCATATAAAGGAACATAGTCACAGGGTTAGGACATGGACATCTTTGCGGGGGGCGGGGGCATTTTTCACCGCCACAGGTAGATCTCTCCACCATGTCGCTCACATGTTGCAGGGTACTGTGTGTTCCTGCATGCTGCTGACAAGGTCGTAACCAAATGGGAGAAATGAATAGTGAAAAGTAGGCGTCATAACAGGGCAGAGGACAAGCGAGTTGCCAGGGAGCATCCCCGAAACAGTCTGCGTCAATACTTCCCTGGAAGCAGCAGACATGGGGCTGCTGATAGGTGTGATGTCCATGCAGGGCCCACTCCCATCAGGTGTTTGGGACTACTGTCCAGGTCAGCGAAGCCTGAGCAGTAAAAACACACACACACAAAAACCACCTTCCCGTAACTTTCGGTATCATAATGTAAAGTGCAGCTGGGGTCGGGAGTGTGACGCAGGAACTGAGATTTTACTTGCAGTTGCCCAGAAATCTGGAGAGAGACCCTGAGGGCTTCAGGCTTGGAAAGTAAGGGCCCGGGAGCCAGGAGTTCCTCTGGGACAATCAAAGCACAGTGATGGGACAAGTGGGACAGATGTAGCAATAACCCAAATGTCAGACAAAGTATTTGACTGTTTGGGGAGCCAGTAAAATTCTTCCACTCCATCCTACTTGCAGTGGTAACACTCACGCCTCCAAATCCCCTGGAGATTCTTGGTGTTAGGAGAGGGGTCTTCTCATCATCCCCGCCACTCCCTTCTCAGAGCTCATTTCCCCCGAATTAGTCCTGTGAACGAGTTGCCTTGCTGTTGTCCATGGGCTGCCCATGTTAGGGCTCGGTTTCCTCCAAAAACATCTCCTACACAAGGCTTACATTTGAGGTTCAGAAAAAAATTATGGCACCAAAGCTCTAAACATTTGCAAGTCGAACAATGGACCTTTCTAAGAAGTCCTCCAGTCACATCGCCAGTGAATCCCTGCTGCGTGTCGTCATCCCCTCCATCTTGCCTTAGACTTCCTCTTCTCTCTGTTCCCTGTCACCACCTTCTGGTGTTCTCTCATGGCCAAACGCAGCTCCCCTCACTTGTTAATGCAGATGAGTTCCCCTCTACCTCCTCCGTATGGATCCATATCACTGCACAACTGAAGATTTACTACTTGCCCTGCCACGCCCTGGGCAGTCCATTCCAGGTGCTGCCCTCTTAGCAGCAACAAAGAACTAGAAATATGCTTTGAAATGGGACCTTCTCTACTCCCTCTGGTCTCTGCAAGAGAAAGGGAGCTCTGTGGAGGTCGAGTCCCTGTCTGAATTTATGCAGTGCCCTAGGTGCTTTGGGTTTTAAATGGCAATTCTCCTCTTCACATTGTACAGCCAATAAGGTAAGGAAAGCATCAACTTAGGGGCCAGAATACCCAGTTTCCAGTTACAATGTGGCCAAGTGTCCTTGAGTAAGTCACTTCACTTCCCTGAGACTTGGTTTCCCTACTGGTAAAAAGCCACAATTATGTCTCACAGAGTTGTTGGGATGTTTACATAGGAATATTTAAGAGTGGCAAATTGTTAGCCAGGAAACGATTCCTCATGCAGTCGGTGATCAGTCATCAAGGTAAGTTGCTGGTTGGCTGGTTGGTTGGTTTCCCACACTGTACCCCAGACAGCTGAGTGGTAAGGAAAACAGGCAAACCAAAAGGAGTTTACTACATGGCCAGTTTGGTCCATGCTGGTTTGACAGTCAGGCTGTCCTATTGCCAGGTGCACACAGGCCACCCACATGCAGGGGGTAATGGGGCAACAGTGGGTGGTCTTGAAAGGCAACTGGCATTTTCCACAGTTTTAGAGAAAAAGAAGAGAGTGACAGCATCACTGGCTGGACTACCTGGGGGCTGACATCACGAGAGTCGGCCAGGCCCGCTTCCCATGAGGCTCCTCATTCCTCATGGCAAAGCCAAACACAGGCTAGAGAAATACAAAGTGATGTTCCCTTTTATTTTTGGGTTCCTTTCCACTCATTGCTAAAAATTATATTGTTGCCTGTAACTTAGCAACACCAATTTCCAAGATTTCCTAATTTATTATCACTTCCGGTTTTGTTGTTGCTTTTGCTTTTAATCAATAAGTTTTAAGCTAGAGAAAGTTCTTGGTAATTCAAGTCCTATGAGATACTTCTTAAAATAAAGAACCATGGCGATGGCCAACTAAGTTTGGGAAACAGACTGTTTTCATTAAAGAACCACAATGTGCATTAGCATTTTAGAGTTCTTAGGAAGTCTTGAAGAAATCCGTTTAACTTCATTTAACCCAGTATTTTCCAACTCATCCTCTCATTCAAGCCTCATTTTTATTCCTAAAGAACACTTCCTTTTTTTAAAAAGTTATCTTTATTGTTGAAAGTATTACAGATCTCCTTTTTTTACCCCGTTCACCCCCTCCTCCCTGATACTGACCACCCTCTGACCCCCACCTTCACTGCACTATTGTCTGTGTTCATTGGTTATGCATATATGCAAATAAGTTCTTTGGTTTATCTCTTCGTGTCCCCCCACCCCCCTTCCCTCTGTGGTTCGTCAGTCTGTTCCCTACTTCCATGTCTCTGGATCTATTTTGTTTGTCAGTTTATTTTATTCATTAGATTCCACATATAAGTGAGATCATGTGATACTTGTCTTTCTCTGACCAGCTTATATCACTCAGCATAATATCCTCTAGGTCCTTCCATGCTGTCTCAAAGGCTAAGAGATCCTTCTTTTTTATAACTGCATAGTATTCCATTGTGTAAATGTACCATAGTTTTTAATCCACTCATCTACTGATGGACATTGGACTGTTTCTAGATCTTAGCTATTGTAAACAGCACTGCTATGAACATAAGGGTGCATATAGTCTTTCTGACTGGTGTTTCAGAATTCTTAGTATATATTCCTATCACTGGGTCAAATGGCAGCTTCATTTTTAACTTTTTGAGAAAACTCTATAGTGTTTTCCATAGTGGCTGCACCAGTCTGCATTCCCACCAGCAGTGTTCTAGAGTGCCCTTCTCTGCATATCCTTGCCAGCACATGTTATTTGTTGATGGCAGCCATTCTGGCAGGTGTGAGGTGATACCTCATTGTCATTTTAATTTGCAGCTCTCTGATGATTCAGAAAGGCAGACTTGTCTGAACGGCATCAGGAGCCTCTGGCTTTCTGACTGCTATTGGGTCCAACCAATTGGTGGAGATAAGAGGACAGGCAGAGAGTAAGGTCACAGTATTTCCTTCCCCAGCTCATTCCTTTCAAGATCGATGCCTATTGCTACTTGAAGGCCACAGTGACCCTCTATATACAGTTATTCTCTCCCTGTTCCAGTAACCAGTCCTTCTTCGTGCCCCTTCAGGCCGTGGTTGGTACCTGCTCCTAGGGGTGCATAATCCCAGGTTCCTGCTCTATCCCTGGTCAGTTTTCTTTGACTCCGCTCACACCTTGGCAAACTGTCCCTTTAAAACACTTCTGAATTACTCCATTTGCATATACCCCCCTTTTCCTGCTATGGCCCTGACTAATACATTGCCCTAACACTCCCTTTGAGGAGCTAAGAAAAATGTCTAACACGATTACATACTGGAAATATTTTAAAACCTAGTTAATAGCCAACTGCAGTTAGAATCCTGTAAGATATGCAAAGCAGAGCACAGCCTGCCAGTGCAATATTTAGAACACTGAAATGGCTCAGCCTGATGTCACTGGGCCTTCAGTTCCTGTCCTGACTCATCACGCATCACAATCCCGTAGACTTAAAAGGGCTACGTCCCGAGCGCCCAGCCGCATCCGCAGCTGTTGACAAAAACATCCAGTTCCTTTTAGGATATTCAGATTTCCAAGTTGGAACACTGGTTAGGAAACAATTTTTTTAAAAGCAGTTTTGAGACCAGATGCCAGCAATGACCAGCATGTGCAGTCGGTTCTCCTGTGTAGATGAGACACCCTCTCAGGAGCTTCCTTGGCAGGATTTTTGAGATGAAATGAAAAACAAACTCAATAGATAGGAGCCCATCCTCATTTGGTTATCAGTCATGTGCTAATGGCTACTGAGTGCAAACACTGAGTATGCTAGAAACACGAGGCCTGGTCGGAGGAGAAACAGAAACACATAAAAATGTTGATCCCTTTCCTTGAGGAATTTACAGTATCATCAAAAAAAAAATGTGTACTCTCAACACTTGAGCTCAATCATATAAAGCTTAAAAATGGTTATTACAAACAGCAAAGATATCTAATGTGGGTATAAATAAAAAATATATATATTTATATTTTGTTCAGTGTTGATGCCAATTTTTATGTATCTGTCTGCATGCAAAAAAAAGGGGGGGCAAGTTTAGAAGCAGCAAGAAATAAGGAAAAGACTGTGAGTTTTAGGGTTAATTATTTGGGTTAAATTGCATGACCACAAGTAAGTGATTTCATCTTTCTAAGATTTCCCCATCTGAAAAAGAAACGACATCAATGAAATGTGCTGAATCTGTAGGTTGACGGACACAGCTGTCCCGAGGATGCGGTGGACAGAAAAGCAAAGGAGCCTGACCGAGCTGGCCCTTCGGAGGCCCTCACACAATGTCAGGTCGCTTCTCTTCCTTCAGAAAAGAAATGGGCTCTAAAATCTATTTTTAGTTCATTCATCAAAGCTTTATGGAGAAGGTAACTTTTAAAGGCTTTTGGCCAATAAAAGGGAGGGACTCATCAGAAATTATGACCCTTTAAGGTACTGCCAGAGGGAGAAAATCAGAATATTGAAATAAAATCAAAGTGTCCACATAAAGGTTACTCCATCCATCTGTCACCTCTAGGGGAAGTCAAACCAGTCCAGAGAACACTCGTTCCTAAAGGAATTTCTAGAAATATAGTCCCATAGCCCACCTAGATAATGCCTCCTGGAGCCGCTCAAGTTTTAGCTTCAACTCTTAGATTCAAGCACTTCTTTCTCCTCTCCAACACAGATGTTTTCTCCTGCAATTTCAGCTTCACTGCCCTATGCCCAACCCTATGTTCTCCGAGGCAGTATACATTTACTTTGTGCAACAACATTCTCCATTTCCTTTTAAGCCAGCATTTGTACCCCCTTTTTTTCCTAGTCTTCCAGAAAGTGTTATGTAAGTACCAGACTAAGAAGGGAAGGAGACTGGAAATAAATTTAGTTTGGGTCCTGAGGTGCTTTAACCCCAGGAAAACCTTAAAAATCAGCTGAAGAAATGACCATTTTGTTTAAAAGAGCTGGATAATCTCCAAAGCCAATTCACACATTTTCCATGACTGTGTGCATGCACGCACACACATGTGCGTGACATTTGCAAACTGGTTGCTTCCTTGAGGACTGTATCCTCCGTGACATCCTATGAATTAGCCAACTGACAAGATGACCTCTGACAACTGCAAGTACTGTTATACCCAGAGCTTCAAACATCATTGAAAAAGAGGCAATAGGCCTGGCCAGTTTGGCTCATCTATTACAGAATTGTCCCGAGGACCAAAGGGTCACGGGTTTGATTCCCGGTCAAGGGCATGTACCTAGGGGTCGTGTGGGAGGCAACCAATCAATGTGTCTCTCTCGAGTCCATGTTTCTCCTTCCCTCCCTCATTCTCTTCCACTGTATCTAAAAATCACAGGAAAAATATCCTTGAGTGAGGATTGACAACAACAAAAAGAGGCAGTATTCACTCCCAAACCACAGCACAGTTGATTCAGCAGGAAGGGACAGAGCCGCCCTCTACACTGGTGAGAGACTGAGGAAGAGCTGGCAGAGAAGGGATCCCTTGTTTATTTCCCTGGGCTGTGCCCTGTGGACCATGATAATTAGGGAACAGGGTGGGGCCCTCTAGACTGAAAATGATAGGAAAGGTGCCGCCCTAATTACTGGATTTTATTGGGATGATACTTGAGGTGTGGTTATTATCATCTGCTGAAGTTCATTAACCAGGCCTCGTAAATGGCAGTCTAGGGCTCTAAATAGAAATGGGAATATTACAGACTGCCCTGAAGCCTTTAAGTGGATGCCATTCAAAGACCAGGTCCAAATGGTCATCTTAAATTATAGACATGTGCTTGGTATTTTTGCACTGAGATCGTTTTGGGGAAGAAGATAACCCCTGAAAGCATGGCCCTCTTTTGTGTATCCAGTGAGCACTGAGTGCCAGGGTCCAGGCACATGCGGCCTTGGCCCTCATTGAGTTTATTGTAATTGCCCATCGGATTGCCTGTCTGCCCTGCTTGGCTGTAAAAATGTGACAGTTTCTATGACTGGAAAAGTGTAGGGTGCTCTGAAATCACATGGCAAGGACAATTAATGGCAGAGAAAAGTCATGGAAAGCTTCCTTGAGCAGGTGATACCGCAGCCAAGACCCAAGGTGGGGCAGACTATCCAAGCCAAAAGGTGAGGATGCAATTGCACCCCAGCATTGCTCATCAGATTGGTGCTGCTCAGACTATGATGAGTGTCCAGACCACCTGAAGATCTTATTTAAATGTAGGTTCTGATTCAGTAGGTCTTGTGGGCACTGAGAGTCTGCATTTCTGAAAGGCTCCCAAGTAATGCTACTGGTCCAAGGATTACTCTCTGAGTAAGCAAGGTACTCCATGACCATCTGAAGTACTCAGCTTTCTACACGTTAGTTTCCCAGTCTGTAAAATGACTTCCAAGGGCTGGAGAAACATGAATATGGAGTCATCCGTAGCATATTTTGACCTTATCACACTACAGACCAACTATTAGGGGGACCGGAAAGTAATGTCGTTTCTGCGCATTTCGATATTCGGTTGTCATTTATCAGCTCATTGTGTACTTCAAAATCGTGCCAAAGACATTTTAAGGTTAGAGTGACTTGTTTACTCGTAAATAATTAAATCTTAATTTTTTTTTTTTTTTGCAATTTATAGTGAAATGGCCAGCCAAATACCAGAAGAGGTACATATCCAGCATTGTATGCTTTTTGAGTTTCACAAGGGTAGTCACGCAACAGTTGCTACCAAAAACATTTGCGATGTTTATCCAAGTGCATTAGATGTTCGTAAATGCCAAAGGTGGTTTTCTAAGTTCAAATCCGGTAATTTTGATCTTTCTGACTCGTATCGATCAGGAAGACCAACAACTTTAGACAATGACATGTTAAGGGTGGAAGTGGAAGCAAATCCGTGTCAGACAATCGAGGAACTGTCAGACACTCTTAACCAATCTTGGTCGACCATCCAAGAACATTTGCAGCAGATTGGTAAAGTAAGCAGAGCAGGTGTTTGGGTCCCGCATAATCTGTCCTAAGAAAACAAAGCTAACCGGTCCACCACATGCAACTTATTGCTTCAGCGGCACAATACAGAAGCGTTTTTTGATCACTTGATCACTGGAGATGAAAAATGGGTCCTCTATGATAATCCAAAACGCAAAAGGCAGTGCCTCTTTCCGAATGAATCGCCACGAAGTACAGGTAAGCCAGGTTTACACCCTAAAAAGGCACTTTTGTGTGTTTGGTGGAGTATTCGCGGGGTCATTCATTTTGAAGTGCTGAAACCTGGACAAACTGAATGCAGACCTTTACTATGAACAGATGGATGGAGTAAGTCAATCTTTAATTGAAAAGTGCCCAGCGATTGTCACCAGAAAAGGCGTTATTCTGCAACACGATAATGCAAGACTGCACTGTGCAAGACGAACCTTGGAAAAAATTAATGAATTGGGGTGGGAGGTATTGCCTCACCCACCATACTTGCCCGATATTGCGCCATCAGATTTCCATTTATTCCGATCGCTACAACATTTTCTAAGTGGCAAAAAATTTGAAAATTTGGATGATGTCCAAAATGCCATCTCCAGATATTTTGCTCAAAAACCAATTGATTTTTATCGATCCGGCATTGAAAATTTGCACACTAGATGGCAAAAGGTTGTTGATAACGAGGGTGCTTACATCATTGATTAAAAATAAAAACTTGTCAAAAATTTATCTGTTTGAATTAATGTGGTAAAAACACGACATTACTTTCCGGTCCCCCTCATACTTGCTGATTAATTAATATAGTGTTGTGTGTGTGTATAAGAATCCCTAGGAGATTTGTCAAATTGCTTTTCCCATATCTTACCAGTATTTTCTTCACCTAGCTAAAGAATTTTTTAAAAATCCTTTTCCTACTTCATGTTTTATGCTATCAATAGCGAGATGATAGCTCCTTAAAGTAGGCTATATCACACAAACAGAATTACTTAAAATATTAAAGTTCTTCAGCTAAAAATTCAAAAGCTGTCAGTATCTTGTAATTTTGGCAGTGACTGACCTACTGAGACATGTGATAGTCCGTGAGTGAAGGCAGGGCCTGTGCATGCTGATTTTTATAACTAAGTGACACGCATTTGCTATCATACAACCTTCTCGCTATAATTAGCTCTCCAGTTAAATAGCATATCATTCATTTCAAAATGGCAAACTTTACACTTGCAATCAAACAGATGTTAAAATCAGGGGCTTCGTGACTAACCGTGAAATCCTTGGTTGTTTTTTGACATCCTGATTTTCCGCAACATCTCACCAAGAACCTGAGTCCAGGTGTGGAGGGGATTTTTGAGAAAGCACCCGTGTCTCAGGCAAACTAAAATGTGGGCTAGGTTCATCTCAGATATAACAGTGTTAACAGAACATAAGCTGAATCCACACCCAGCAGACCTGGTCACTTTTTGAAGGGAAATTCTATCTATGCTCCATTGATTGGCTCACCAGAACTATTTTCTTTGAGAACACCTTGTTAATGTTCTTTTCATTCCTTTAGGACATTTGGGATTATTTTGAAAACTCCCAGTTCCTAACCACTGCCTTTTTGCTCCTTCCATTTAAGTCATCGTCAGAATTATTTCCTAATAATTGTGCGTATTGCATGGGAGAATGTGTTTTATGAACTTCAGTGAGAAGTTGCCATCCCTTCTTATTTATTGAGCTTCAACTATGCATCGGGGCCCTAATGAGCCCTGAGCAACCAGTGGTGAGTCAAACACATCTGTGTTCTACCTTCTTGGGCTTTTTAGTCTAGTTCCGGGAGGTGGTAACCGATCAAGTTTGTAACTTGAGCAATGTGCTCTGAAGGAAATGAACAGGGTTCAGGGCTGGAGAACCACAGAGCAGAGAAAAGGGGTCTGGTTTATCAGGACAGGCAGGAAAGGTCTTGCTCAGGAAGTAGCATTTAAGCCTACTGAGGAATGAGCAGAAGCCACTGGGCAAAGGTCAAGGAAAGTGACCTCTCAGCTGAAAGAACAGTATGTGCACAGGCCTGGAGTGTTCAAGAAACTGAAACGAGTTAGTATGTGCTTCTTAAACTAGCTGCCAGAGAAGCCTAATGTTCCTCTGCAGGAAACCAGTTGGAACATAGTATGTAGAGATATCACTTATAGGGAGCTTTGTGAGTGATGGTCAAGAGCATAAACTCTGAAGACATACTATCTCCCAGCTCTGCTGTCCACTAGCTGTGTGCCTCTGTGCAAATCTTAGATTGCCCTGTGCCTCAGTTTCCTCATCTGTGAAACGGAATATTCATTGTCCTCGCCCTATAGGGTTGATGTGAGAACAAAATGATGAACTAGTTAATATATGTCTAGCACTTGAAACTGCTTTGTGTGAGCTCTGTTCACAGGCAACTTATTGAGCTATAGGAGAAGTGGAACGGATACTATAACAGTGACAAGACGAAGTACTATGAGGACACAGAGGCAGGAAAAAGAATGTCCATTGGAAGACATCAGCGGCAAAATCATGCTGGAGGTAGCTTTGGAACTAGATTTTGAAGGGTGGAGAGAATTTCCCATTTAATTGATCATCAAGTCCTTTCTCCGATCACCTACCACTGCCTTTTTTGAAGCTTTTAGTGTGTCTTGTCTACACCATTCCAGTGACAATTGTCTCATCACTGTCTCTGCTCACGCCTATGCCCTTAGTACAACAGTACTATATGGAAATCATTCATGGATGTGCTTGTCTTCCCCAGGGGACTGGGCCTGTTCTCTAGCTTTACATAAATGCTTGTTGAACTGAACTGCTATCCTCCATATATATCAGAGTCCAAGCCAGGAAATAGAAGCCTCTGTGTTTCCACAGTAGGAATTGAACACAGGGAATTGGTTTGCAACTGATAGAATTGCTGAGAGGTCTTAGGCAATGCAAAGATAAGCATCTGCGGAAGCTGCTACCACTCCTAGGGCGGGGAGGAAGTGGGACTGCCAGCGCCCAGAGGCTGGGTCTGTGTGGCCAGGGCTGAAACACAGCAGGAGCTGCCTGGCAGGGACCGGGCTGGCGGAGGAGGGGCTCTGCCACGAGGAAAAGGAGAAACGGCAGCCTCTAAAGGAGATGCTGCTAGAGGCAGAAAGACTTTAAAATACCCTGGCTTCTCTCCCTCCCCCTCCCCATCAGACTTCTGTCAGTGCCTTCCAATGGCCCCATCTACCTAGAAGCCAAATGGCAAGGGAGCCTAGGAAATGTAGTTCTCTGTGAAGCAAGGCAGGGCCAGGGGGGAGTGGGCTGGGAGCAAATAGGCAACCTGCAGGGACCCCCTGACTCTTCCCCACGCTGCTGCCACCAGTGTTCTTACTTTCTTTCTTTTTCTCGTTGTTGAATTGAATTTGTCGCAATAACCGAGGCATTTAGCTATCACACATAGTGAGAAGTCGAAGTGCAGGTGGTCCCAGATCTGATTCATCCAGGGCACTGGGTCAACAACTCTGTGATGTCTGGCTTTTCCCTTATGCTGGCAAGGTGGCTGCCACAACCCCAAACATCATGCCTCACAGCACAGCATCAAAGGAAGGAAGCAGCAGCCAGCAGGCATGTGAGAGACAGCGCCTCCACTGCTTTCCTGTTTTCTCAAGCAGGTAGAGCGTGATCAGCTGCGAGGAGGCCAGGAAAGCCAGCGGCTCTCTTTGTCAGATTTTGGGCTCCCAAGGTTGTCTACACGGATTCTGGTCACTGAAGAATTTCTTCCCATCTGTCACTGTCCAGACACATCCTTTTGAGGTCAGAAGTCTGAAATGGGTCTCACTGTGTTAGAATTTAGGTGTCCGCAGAGCTTCTGGACCAGCGTTCTTTCTCAAACACAGACCTGACCTTGTGGTTCCCCCAGCTCCCCTAAATGCAATCAGGACAGCTTCTTGATGTCCACGGGAGAAAGACCAGACTCGGCAGGATAACAGACAGCAGTACGGATAGATCTGAGAGGCTGGTCAGAGAGGACCTCTCTGAGAACCTCTAAGAGTCCTTGAAGAAGGATGGGCCTCTTGAAGTTGTCAGTGCACAAAATGTACATCAGAATTCACACATTAGCGTACATTTGTATGATAAATGTAAGGTGTTTTTTTTTTTTCCATTGAACTTTAGTCTCTTAGCTTGGTAACTAAAATTATCTGTGATAAAAAGAAATTGTTAACAAATAAATTAAATTTATTTGGTGGGGGAAAAAAGCTCCAACACCTGGGAAATGAGGAGGGCAGGGGTGAGAGAGGAAGAGGCCTGGGAATCGTGATGGGAGGTCATAGGCTCCCTCCTCTCCACGCAGCCCTTCCTCAGTCCTCTTAGGCTTCTTTGCTTGGCTAGAATGTTTCTGCTAAGAGAGGGCAAGATGAATTTAGAAGAAAAGTTGTGAGAAGGGGATAAAATAAAGTTAAGAGAACTTAAATATAAATTGGTTCAAACTCTCCGCAGGGCAATTTAATGACACCTATAGCAGTACCCCTAAAAATGTGCCTTTCCTTTCAACCAGCAATATCATTCCTGGGAATTTATCTTCAAGAAATAAATCATGCTTCTCCACAAATATGCGTGTAAGGATACTTATTGAAGCACTAGTTACAAAAGTAACAAATTAAAAATAACCTAAATGTCCAGTGATTGAGAATTTGTTAAATAATCAGTGTTACATTAATACAATATAATACCATGGAGCCATGAGAAATGCTGGTGTAGGAGAAAATGGTAATTTTGAAGTACAAAACTTTATATTAAAAATGTACACATGATGTTCTTAGCACTACCCATCTATGGGTGCTGTTCTTATAGGTGATGCGTTTTTTTGTTTTTGTTTTTGTCTTGCTTATTATGTATCTTCTAAACTTTCTACACTGAATTTGATTTGGTCATCTTTTTTTAAATTTTAACCTTAACATTTTTCAAATGTTATGGTAAACCTGGACAATTCTTTTCAATAAGGTTTAAGATGTATTCTCCATGTACAAAAAAATTACCTTTTAGTATGTAGTCCTGTAAGTTTTGAAAACTGTATATGAAACAATCAAGATATAGGTTTTCTGACACCCTAAGAAAGTTCCCTTGAGTCTGTCTGTAATTAACCCCCTCTGGACTCTCAAATGAGCCCCTGGAAATCACTGATCTATTTCTCTCATACATATAGAATCATGTAGTATGTAGCCTTTTGAGTTTGGCTTCTTTAACTTAGCATCAAACTTTTAAAATTAATTTATATTCTTGAATGAATCAGTCATTTATGGTATGGATATACCACATTTTGTACATCCATTCTTGAGTTGATGGACATTAGGGTTGTTTTTAGTTTGGGCTGTTAGGAATAAAGCGGCTTGCTATAGATACTCCCGTAGAGGACTTGGTGTGGACATATGTTTTCATTTCAACTAGGTTTCATAAATACTTAGAACTGGGGTTGCTGGGTCACATGGTAAGTGCATGTTTATAAGAAATAGCCAAAGCATTTTTCAAAGTTCCTGCACCATTCCAAGCCTCAACAGCATTTAGAAATGGCCAGGTTTTTTGTTTGTTTTTTATTTTTAAAAAGCTATTCTGATAGGCATATAGTAATATCTTATGGTTTTCATTTGCATTTCTCTAATGACGAATGATAGTGAGCCTCTTTTCATGTGCTTATTTGCATCTGTATCTTTTCTTTGATGAACAGTCCTTTCAAACCTTTCACCCATTTTTGGAGGGAATATATGTTTTCTGATTATTGAGTTAAAAGAGCTCTTTATTTGTTCCTGATACAAATCACTTATAAATATGTGATTAGTAAATATTTTCTTCCAGTCTGTGGCTCATTTCTTAACGGTACTTTTCAAAGAATAGAAGTTCTAAATTTTGATGAAGTGCAATTTACCAGTCTTTTATGAATTGTGCTTTTGTATCATATTTAAGAAATATTTGCCTAACCCAAGGTCACAGCAATGTTCTCCAGTTTTCTTCTAGAGTTTTATAGCATTAGGTTTTACATTTACATCTTTAATCAGATATGTGTTTGCAAATATTTTCTCCCAATGTGTGCCCTGTTTTCCCACGATAATCAGCCCTTTTGAAGAGGTTTTTAATTCTGATGACGTGAAATTAACCAATTTTTAGGGTTTGTGTAAATTTCCTTACTTTTATATTTATTTAGAAAAAACAAAAACATTTTTTCTTTCCTTCTTTCCTTCCTCCCTCCCTCCCTCCCTCCCTCCTTCCTTCCTCCCTTCCTCCCTTCCTTCTTTTCTTCCTTCCTTCCCTAGTAAAGAAACACCTAAGAGATGTGTAGAGGGCCTTGTAAGACAAAGGTCTGTGAAAGCCCGACTCCTCTTGAGAGTGTCTGGCCAATGTGGTTTTCAGGACATACGGGAGGTAGACGAGATGATTCCATAGTGGATAAAATCATAGGAAGATATGAACGGCAGCCTATGGTTAAGGGGATTATTAAACCCACACACTTCACAGCCACTCTTCGAAAGTGAGATGAGAACACACTTTTCCTCTTCTATCTCAGTATTTAAATAAAATAGGAATTTATCTGTGAAAATGAATGAATACAAAGGGTATACTTCATCACTTTCAATAAAAAAATTTGACTATGCAGGTTAGTAGAAACATTGGTTGGTATAGTCCTGTGTTCGGGGTAAGGGAGTCTTTGGACAGGTCTCTTATTTCATGGATCAAATAAGGCCAGAGCCACTTCACACGTGTTTTATGAAACTTGCAAGAATTCAGGGTCCTACGCTGAACTCCCTTTTACATAGTGTTTCATATGAGTTAAGGGCCAATAAAAAATAAAAAAAAAACATGAAAAGTATTACGTGTCTGAACAAAAATACTTGACATTAATAATGAACTGGCTAAGAGAAAATAAAAATGGAAAACAAAATCCTTATCCCCACACTATTACTCAAAGACAAAAACTTGAAGTCAAACATAAATTTTCACAGCACTCAAGTTTCAGAAATCTCCGTATCCCTCTCTTCCCACCTTTGTCTCAGACCTGGGTTTGGCAGAAACATGGATCTTCGAAAGGAAATTCACTTCCAAAGTCTCTTTCCAGTCCCCACGTGTGAACAGGAACTACCTCAGGATCCTTGGGCCAACGAGGAAATCAAGACCCTGAAGTAAACGAGGCCAAGGTTTCGGGAGCACTGTGTCGAGGCTCTGAAGGGACATCTACTTGAACTGGGCAGCACTCTTTTTGGGGACCTAGAAATAGAGCGGAGAATAGAGGAAGGGAAGGATCGGTTACACAAAGTATGTTCACCAAATCAATAGAGTGTAACACAGTCTGCACTCTGTTTCTCTAGGCTGTGTTTGGAGTCTTAGGAAGTGATGCAATGTAAGACAATTCACATTTCTTCTGAATGTCCAAAACAAAGAAACCTTGAGACAGATAGGACAGGAGCCAAATAGGTGTGTGTGGGGGGATCCAGGACTTTAGTGTGACTCGTTGTTATGGACCCTTTAATGACAGGACTTTAAGTATTTTTGTAAGAGGGCAAAGCATAGGTCAGGCCTTCCCTAAACTAGTCCTCCAGGCTGCCATTAGCCCTTGGCATTTACAGCTTTGAGTTACATTTAGTTGTCCCTAGGAAAATGCCTTGTGCCTCCTGGTTAGATCTTAAGTTCCCTCGGGCAGGAATGCCAAAGTACAGCATAGTAATAATGTCTTGTATACAATAAGGATGTAATAAATATTTACTGACTGACATTTGTTGACATAAACACCAAGGACATATACACTGCTTTTTGAAAATTTAAAAAATGACTGAAATATTCTCAGACAGCTCCCAGAACAACAATACAGAACATTTGGACTTCTTCCACAATGATATTTTTAACATAGAACTTTAAAGTTTTAGTGGATTTGCAACATTATCACATACATAATTTTCAGTTTCCTTTGCAACTCTGTGAGTCTAAGCCAGTGGTTCTCAACCTTCCTAATGCCGCGACCCTTTAATACAGTTCCTCATGTTGTGGTGACCTCCAACCACAAAATTATTTTCGTCGCTACTTCATAACTGTAATTTTGCTACTGTTATGAATCACCATCGGAAATATGTGTTTTCTGATGGTCTTAGGCGACCCCTGTGAAAGGGTTGTTCGACCCCCAAAGGGGTTGCGACCCACAGGTTGAGAACTGCTGGCAAAAACCAATTTGAACTTTTACATTTGCATTCATCCTTAAAGCCATCCAAAAAAGGTGTTCGTATATATAAAGTGATTAGAATGCTGCCTGGCATACATACGTGTGTGTTGGCAGTTCTTACTGAAGGGACCTGTGGCAGACTGGATTATTGTGCATAGCTCTTCACTCTCCCTGCAATGGGGTTTTATGTCCACACTCTGCCATGTGGCTTTGCCGGGCCTCCCAGAGTGGCCATAAGGGCAATGTAAAAGTGTGTGTGTGCGTGTGTGTGTGTGTGTGTGTGTGTGTGTGTGTGTGTGTTGCCATGTCTGGAACATAAGTGCTCATTAGGAATTTACTAGATGAATGCCTGGACTTGAGAAAAAAAGGACCCTCCTTCTCTGCCATATATATGTCAATACTGTGACCATGCCCTTTCCTTTGAAGAATATATATTAGCCAGCTGTTGCTGTAATAATACTGTATAACAAACAGTGTATATAACAAGCAGTATATATACATTCTCCCTGCCTAACTTTGGGCTTTATGACTTGCTTGGCCGATGAAATGTTGGCAGATATGATACAAGCAGAAGCTTTAAATGTACTTTTATGGCTTGGTTTGGTTTCTTAAGTTTCTGAATCCGCCATTAGGAGTATATGCCTCTGGTAGCTGTTGATCTCACAATAAGATACTCAAAGAGTACACCTGAACCCAAATTAAAATAAAGCCACCCAGTCAACCCACAGACCCATGACTCAGGACCTTGAGCTGTAAACCACTAAGTTTTAGAGTTGTTTGTTATACACTAGTATCACAACTATATATATATATATATCCTTTTAAGAAAGGAATGTGATCACAGGGTTGATATATATGACATAGAGGGAGGGTCCTCCTTCTCAAGTTTCAGTATTTACTCATCAAATAAATTCTTAGCGAGCACTTATTATGTTCCAGCCATGGTAATAGAAATTTAAAACTAATAATATTAAGAGAAAAGGGGCCAAAATGAATGCAGAAGATTGTTTTAGCTTGCTCTTCTTTCTCTATGACTTAGTGTCCAAATCCTTCTCCCCCAGCTCACTCTCCATACACCTGACCCCCCCATTCACGGCCTTGTCACATCTCTGAGGGCTGCCTGACTTGCCCTAGGCTGGGAGATTTTCAGCTGACGTGGAAAGTCCGCAGTCTCCGCATCCTCCCGAGGGTCTGCAGTTGACTGTGACTGAGCCTAGTCTGGGGAACTGTGGGCCACGTGGGTGCTGCCTGTCCAAGCACTGCTCGCTGTGCTGCCTGCCCAGCAGGTCTCGGCACCTGCCATCTCTCACGCGGCGTCGCAGGGCTGTAGCCCCACCACTACTGAACTACCTCACCAGGTTAGCTCTTAAGAGCCAAAGGCTCTCTCGACATTCAGCCTGCTGTTTTTCAGCTCATCTCCCTCGAGGGGCTCAGGGTGCCCAGACAGTGCTTGAGAAGGCCACATCATGGAAACAGGAACAGAGAGAAATACTTTAAAGGGTGGCTGTTGGTTCCCCTTACGCCTGGGTCTCAAGGCCTTCTGGTTGCAAAAACTGTGCAAAGCACAGAGTTCAGAGCAAGGAATATTAGCAGGGATAACGAGGGGAATTACAGAATCACAAAGGGGATCAATCTACCAGGGAGACATAACAATCCTAAATATCTGTGCATCCAACAACAGAGATTCAAAGTTCACAGAGCATGTATTAATAGAATAGAAAAAAATTAATAAACACATCTTCCGTGATAGCTAGAGATTTCAATACTCCTCTCCTAGAAATCAAAAGAAAGGAAGACATAACATCAGTAAGGTTAGAGTACACCTCAATAACACTATCAACCAAGTTGACCTCATCACCATTTGTTTAAGACTCCGAAATGTCAGAATATACATTCCTTTCAAGTACGCATGGGGCATTCACCAAGGTAAACAACGTACTGGGCCATAAAACACATTGCAACACATTTTATAAATTTGAACTTACACAAAGGATTTCTAAGACCACAGTAGAATAAAATTAAAAATCAACACAAGAAATATCTCAGGAAAATCCCCAAATAGAATTTGGAAATTAAACAACATGCTTCTAAATAACTCATAGATCAGAGAGCTTTCACAAGGACATTAGAAAATATTTTGAGTTAAATAAAAGTAAAATAAAGCTTATAAAAATTTGTAAGATGCAGCTAAAACAGAGAACAAAGGGAAATTTATAAGATCAAATGCTTATATTAGAAATAAAAAAGGATGAAAATAAATTATCTAAGTTTTCACCTTATGAAACTATATGTGTGTGTGTGTGTATATATATATAAAGAGCAAATTAAACCCAAAGCAAGCAGGAGGAAGGAGATGATAAAGATAAAATCAGAAATCAACTAAATTGAAAACAGAAAAACTAGAGAGACATCAATGAAACCAAAACCTGGTTCTTCATAAAGATCAATGAAATTACTAATATCAAGAATAAGAGAAGTGATGTTTCTATAGATCCTACAGACATTCAAAGGAAAATAAGAGAACATTATTAAAAAAACTCTAAGCCAATAAATTTGATAACTTAGATAAAATGGACCAATTTCCTAAAAAAACACAATCTACCAAAACTCACCAAATATAACCTCAATAGCTCTATATCTATCAACAAAAGTGAACTTGTAGTTTAAAAAACGTTCCCACAAAGGAAACTCAAAGTCCGTATGACTTCACTGGAATCCTACCAAATATTTAAGGAAGAAAAATGCCAATTCTACACAGACTCCTGCAGAAAATTGAAGAGGAGGAAATATTTCCACATTTGTTCTATAAGGCCAGCATTAGTCTAATACCAAAACCAGACAAATATATTTTAAGCAACAAAACTACAGACCATGATGCCTCATGAAGATAGATTCAAAAATTCTAAAAAACTTTCAGTAAATCAAATTCAACAATATAAAAACATCATAACTTAGTGGAGTCTAGCCCAGAAAAGCAAGATTGGTTAAACATTTAAAATTAATCAGATTAATAAAGAAGAACCATATGAGCATCTCAAGAGACTCAGGAAAATAATTTTATTAACGCCAGCATCCATTTCTGATAAAACCCTCAGAAACCAGGAACCTCAACTTGATAAAGAGCAGCTACAAAAAAACCTACAGCTAACATCATGCATAATCATGAAATATCATATGTGTTCCGTTTTCTCCCTAAGATTAGGAGCAAGACAAAAATGTCCACTCTCATTTCTAGTCCGCCTTCTACTGAAGGTTCTAGCCACTGAAATTAAGCAAGAAAAAGAAATAAAAGGCATCCGGTTTGGAAAGAAAAAA
Source organism: Tadarida brasiliensis (assembly GCA_030848825.1). NCBI lineage: Eukaryota > Metazoa > Chordata > Mammalia > Chiroptera > Molossidae > Tadarida > Tadarida brasiliensis. The sequence continues at coordinate 26,534,944 of CM061257.1, read as the reverse complement.
GTAAAACTGTCTTTATTCATAAATGAAATGATCATCTATGTAGAAAATCTGACGGACTCTATTAAAAACTATTAGAACTAATACATGAGTTTAGCAAGGTTGCAGGACATGAGATCAATATACAGAAATCAATTGTATTTCTATATACTAGCAATGAACAATGCAAAATTGAAATAAAAAAATTTACCATAGCAGAAAAACATGAAATACTTGACCTATACACTGAAAATTACAAATATTGGTGAAAAAACCCAAAAAACAAAGAGCACACCTGAATAATTAGAGCATGATACTGATTTCATGGGCCAAAAGACTCTTTCGTTGAAAGGTCAATCCTGTCCAAATTCATCTATTTTTTTTTCCCAACATAATACCTATCAAAATGCTGGCAGGCCATTTTTGTAGAAACTGAAAAGCTGATTCTAAAATTCATATCAAGCCTGGCCAGTGTTGCTCAGTGGTTGAGCGTCAACCCATGCACCAAGAGGTCGCCAGTTCGATTCCCGGTCAGGGTGACATGTCCAGGTTGTGGGCCCGATCCCTAGCGAATGGCCATGCAGGAGGCGGCCAATCGATGTTCTCTCTCATCAATGTTTCTATCTCTCTCTCCCTCTCCCGTCCTCTCTCTCTAAAATCAATAAAGAAAAAAATAAACAAAATTCACATTGAAGTGCAAAGAACATGGAATAGCCAAAGCAACTTTTAAAAAGAAGAGCAAAGTTGGAGGGCTAGCATTACTTGATTTCATGACTTATTTAAAAGCTACAGTAATCGAGACAGTGTAGTATTGGCATCAAGGCAGATAAACAGATCAGTAACAGACATATTTGTAATGTGTCCAGAAGTAGACACACAGGTGTATAGGGACAACTGACTTTGACAAATGTACAAAAGTAATTCAGTTGAGAAAGAATAATATTTTCAACAAGTGCAAATTTTCATTATTAAAATACTTCAATCCATACCTCTCGCAATATATAAAAATTAACTCAAAATTAATCATAGACCTAAATATAAAACCAAAAGCCATGAAAACATAGGAGAAAAACCTTTGTGACCTTAGAAATGTTAGGCAAAGATTTCTTAGCTATAACACCAAAATCCATACAAGAAAAAAACAGCTGATAAATTGGACTTCATCAAAATTTAAAATTTCTGCTCTTAAAAAAAAGACACTGCTAAAAGAATGAAAAGAAAAATCACAGAGTGGGACAAAGATATCTGCAAAGTATATACCTGCATAAAGATTTATATCTAAAATAGATAAATAATTCTCAAAACTCAGTAATAAGAAAACAAAAGCCCAGTTTTAAAAAGTGGACAAGTGATCTGAACTGACACTTTACGAAAAGGACATGAGAACGGCAAGAAAGCAAATGAAATGATGCTCAACATCATTAATAATGAGGGCAATGAAAATTAAAACCATAGTGGGATACCACGTCACAACTCTTAGAGTGGAAAAATAAAATAACAGTCAATATCAAGTGCTGGTGAGGATAGAGAGCAAGTAAAACTCTCAATGTTACTGGCAGGAATCCAAAATGATACAGCATTTTGGAAAACAGTGGGGCAGGTCCTCTTAAAGTTACCACCATACACTTGCCACATGTCCCAGGAAATTCACTCTTAGGCATTTATCCCCGAGAAGAAGGCATATGTATGTAGGTGTGTGTGTGTATGTGTGTGTGTGTATATATATATATATATATGAGTAGTCATAGCAACTTTATTTTTAATAGTCAAAAACTTGAAACAGCCTAAATGTCCATTACCTGGTGTATGATTAAACAAATTGCAATACATCCATATAATGGAAATTTCTTCACCAGTAAAAAGAGACCAACTGATACAGGCAACGACACAGGTAAATCTCAAATGCATTATGCCGAGCGACTGAGGCTACATTCAAAGGCTACACACTGTATTTTCCATTTATGTGATGTTGTAAACTGAATGTTTGTGATCCCCAAATTCATATGTTAAATCCAAACCCACAATGTGATAGTATTTGGAGGTGGGGACTTTGGGAGGTACTTAGATCATGAGGGTGAAGCCCTCATGAATGGGATTAGTGCTATTTTTTTTTTTTTAAGTGAAGGGACCTCAGAGAGCTCCCTTGCCAGGTGAGGACACTAAGACAAGAGCCTCTGTGAACCAGGAAGCCCATTCTCAGCAGACACTGAATCTGACAGCTCCTTGATCTCATACTTCTCAGTCCCTTGAACTGTGAGAAGAGGTTTTTGTTCTTTTAAAGTTACCCAGTTAATGGTACATATGTAATATACAATATACAGCCCTGAATGGACTAAGACATATGATGATTTGAAAAATGCAAAACAATGTAGGGATAAAAACCAGACCCGTGGTCACTGGGGTGGGGTGGGGTGGAGGGAGGAGAAAGACTGACTACACAGAGGCATGAAGGAATTTTTGTGGAGTTGAGACAAGCCAGTAATCCAGGACACGTGAATGGGGAAACTGAGACAGGCAGGTAGCTGAACAAACTGGCAGAGCCATGGACAGCAGGTACAGAAGGTCACCTCTCTGGAGATAACATCTAGGCCTCCGTTGTATTTCAGCTCCAGGTCCAGGAAAGCAGCAAAACCAGGTGGGTGACATCAGGACCAGCTACAATGACTAATGACCCCCTGCCCTGACACTGACCAATCAGTGGAGACCACGACCTTGAAAGAGCACACCTGGACAACTGATGAATATTCTGCTGAAACCCTCCCGAGTCCTGTCGGCGTGCACTCTCCCTCGGGGAGCAGCCACCGTCCCTTTCCCCTCTTCTCCCCCCCCCCTTCCCCCACAGGCATGCATCTCCTGAACTCTAAACGTCCCCACGAGACTTGCAACCAGGAGAGCAATAGGAAACAGCAGCTTGTCCCAGGCTAATCCCCTGAACCTGTCCCCTAGGCCCCCTTTTCTCTGACTTCCCCGAGCGCTAAGGCAGCCCAGCCTAGGCTCTGCTATTGCTCCTTCTATGCTAAGCCCTTCCTTGTTTCACTGTCCCCAGCTTTAATACATGTTCCCTCATAGTCACCTGCACTCGTGTTGTGAAATCTGTCCTGCACGCAGTCAAGAACACACACGCTACCGGCTGGCCCTAGGCAGGCCTCTCAGGGCCAGGTACCAGAGGGACGCAATGTTCTGTATCTCAAGTGTGGTGGTTACCTGACTGCATGCTATTGTTAATACTGACAGAACTGTAAAACAATAAAAATGGAAAATAAAAGGCAGGGCTAGAAATGGAGCCCTGCTCCCCACAGTTGAAATACTTGAATGGGTTCCTTGAGAGCTGCCATGGGAATCTGTCAGGGGGACGGTGCTCCTTAGTGACAGGAGCACGCTCTGGCACCCCCCCCCCCTTAGCCTTGTCATTAAACAGCTGTGTGGCCTCGGGCCAGCCATCCCCTCTTCCCGTCGTTTTCTCATCTGCAGAATGCCTCACTTGGACTGCAGACATCAAGCTCAGCCCAGCTGTCCGTTTCCACGATGCTCCCACGGCTCCTTCCTCGGGCTGGGGAGGAGCCTGAGCCATTCAACTCCAGGCCGCCTGGCTTTAGAGCTTTGTGCCCCTACAGACATCTCTCATCGGCCCGCACACAATCCCGCGAGGCAGCCACTCACCCCATTATTGTTTAAGACACGAGAACCAGGAAGGATTCATGAATACACCCAGCCACAAAGTTTTCACCAACGGCAGAGTACTCTTGCCTCTTCGCGTTGCCTTTTCCCAGGTGTAAGTAGGCGCAACTGCTAGGCTCCATATCTCCCTAGGTATCTTTTCCATCCTCCATTAGCCTGGGGATCTGCTGAAAATCACTTATGGAGTCCAGCTGTTTTTGAATCTGATAAACAAAATATGGGCCAAACAGAAAACTGTATTTATGTGTGTGATAAAGACTGGTCCGAGCTTCAAAGCAGGGCCCACTCCTGCTGGCCCAGGGCCTTGCCAAAGGGAAATCCTGCAGGAATGCTAAGGTTCGACAATACTGAGCCCTTCCTGTGTGCCAGGCACTGTTGTAAGGCTTCTCCTGTGTCATCCCATTCAATCTTCTCAGCAGCCAACAGGGTTACCATAGCTAACCCACTTCATACAGGGGGACCTTTGAGAACCCTACCACTTCTCACTTCTTCATTACTGACGGTGAATGTGAGTGACCGCCTGCCATCATCATTTCTGCCCCAAACGCTCCCAACAGCGTGCTGACTGTCTCCCCACCCTCACCCACAGCCCTGCCCCAGCCTCACTCCCAATTCTATCCTCCACACAGCAGCCACACTACCCTTTAAGACACAAGTCAAACATGGCCATGGGGGCTCCTCCTCTCTCTCCCCTTTACCTCTGCTTTCCCACACCCCTATTTTAGCAATCCTTTGCCTTAACCACTCACCAACCTTTTCCCACACCCCACACGTCTATTTTAATGCAGTGTCTTGGTTCACTTTCCCTGGAGGGGGCGCATGCCTGCTCCTTCTTCAAGGACTAGAAGATTGGTGGGTCTTGATTCTCCTCTTCTAGCTCCTTCTGAAGCCTGGGATTAGGCTCACCGGGCCCAACAGGGTGGCTGACAGGGGCCCTTAGAGCCTCCAAATGTCTGCATGTTGATGACCAAGTGTAGAAAAGACCAGGAAGGCTTGTGGGTTTCTAAGTCTCAGAAGACAGACATTTCCTGGGGCCTCTCACTGAAAACCTTAAGTAATGTGGAAGCTTCCTAAGGTGAAACATAATGACTTTTTATCTTTCTTGCAAGTCTTTAATTAGAGATTCCAACACAGACACATCACATGAAATGGGACAGGGATTCCATCAGAGGAGGGACAGAGTAGGAAATTCCTTGACCTGAACACAGTGTTCAACCAGTTTGATGTTTGTAATAATATCTTTGCCCCTAAAGACTATATCCATCATCCCTTAGCCTCTGGTAACCACAGTTTTTAAACTCTTTTTAAACTTGAAGTTTCAATAGTGTTACATTTTCAATTCCCTCCAAATTGATCTATGGATTCAACAATATGCCACTCAGTATCTTAGCAGCCATTTTTGGTAGGAATTAACAGGCTAATTCTAAAATTTATATGGAAATACAAATGATCTAGAATAGCTAAGATACCTTTTCAAAAGAAGAATAAAGTTGGGGACTAACACTGCAAGATTTTAAGATTGACTGTGAAACTACAGCAATCAAGAGAGCCTGATATTGACATAAGACATGGTCAGTTTTTCAATAATCGATTTCCTGTGGTGGAAAGAATAGTGTTTTAAACACACAATGCTGAAGCAGCTGAATAGTCATACATAAAAAAACAAACCTGGACTTGTAATTACACCATGTCCCCAAATGCTAGAAATGCTAGTAAATGCTGAAAGTATAAAATTTCTAGGAGAAAACATTGGAGAAAAATCTTTGCAATCCCAGCATAGGTGAAGATTTCTTAGATAGGATGCAAAAGCATAAATCATAGAAGAGAAAATTTGATAAATTGTATTTCATCAAAATTCAAGATTTATTTTTTGCCCCGATTTTTGTCAGAATAAAAGTAAGAGTTGAGAAGCTCCTTTGTCTATGGATGGATTGTGGGAGGCATTCTGAAACTAAAGGGGCCTGGGAAGGGGCGCCCCTCACTCCCATGCTGGGCACTGAGGACGAAACTCTCACTCTTGAAATATACCATTAATGAAAAAGTAAGCCAGAAAATAGAAGGGAAATATTAGCAATACAAAGAACTTGACTCCAGAATATGTAAAGAACTCAAAAACTATGTAATAATAAGATGAACAACCCAATAAAAGATGGGCAAAAGATTTGTCACTTTACCAAAGAAGATGTAAAAAATTTAAAAAGCCATGCCTTTTCAATCCTGCCCACGTGCCAACGAGTGCGTTTTCCTCCAGGACCCCCACCCCACCCGCCGCCACACTCCTTTCCTTGACTACTAAATATTCACTTGTCTTTCCAAGTCCAGTCCAATGTCCCTCATGACTCACTCCTTAAGTCATATTTTTTCTGTGTGTTTTATTTTTTAGTTACAATTGTTAAGTCTTACTTTGGGTGTGTGTGTTACACATTGCATTCTATGAGCCCTTACCATAGAACTTGCCTCGCTTCATTATGATTGTCTATTTCTGGGTCTGTTTCCTTCACTCAAATGTGAACCCCTTAAAGAAGATGATGTCTTCATCTCACCTCTGCCACCAAGCACAAGCTTGGCATAGGGTAGGTGCTTACTGATGGAGGGGACAACATCTCTTCTTTATTTCCTGCAATGCATGTGACATCCAGGTCCTATCATTTCTCTTAAATAAGGCTGTCTGGGGGAACAAGGACTCCTAAATATATGAAATCATAGCATTTTAGAGCTCAGAGGATTGAGGGGGATCCTCAAAAGCCACAGGCAAGGCCTGAGGGATAGTCTTCTGTAACCTCATTTTAAGGGAAGCAAAGTAGTATTCCATTGTTGGGGTTTCACTTTTAGCCCTGGCCAGGTAACTCCGTTGGTTGGAGCGTCGTCCTGTACACCAAAAGGTTGTGAGTTCAATCCCCAGTCAGGGTGTGTATGGGAGGCAACCGATCGATGTTTCTCTCTCACATGATGTTTCTCTCTCTCTCCTCACCCCCCTTCCTCTCCCTCTAAAATCAATAGACACATCTTCGGGTGAGGTTAAAAAAATTACTTAAAAAAAAATCCCCTCTTATTAGAAATTTAGATGTTTTCCAAGTTTTTGCTTTTATATCTGATACTCCAGTGGGCCTTTGGTATGACTGATTAATTATTTCTCTAATCTTTTCAGTCCTAACAATCTCCTATTAGATATTCCCCAACTTCATTCCCCTCCTGCAACTGACTTTGGAACCATTTTATTCAAAGCCAGTAGTAAGTAGTGCATAAGCCAAGTGATATTTCTCCTTAAGGTTCAGTAATCCATAATCTTCCATTGGTTTTTGGATACACACTTCAATGTCACCATAAATTACACGATGCCCTGGTGCTCCCAGGGAGCTCCCTCAGTCCTCTGTCTAACCTCTAAGCACCTCTGCCCATTTCCACCCCACCTCTCTGATCAGGTACAACACCAGGCATCTAACAGCCTGCAGGAGAGAAAAGGAAGTCCTCTCTGTGGGCTTAAAACAATTAAATTAAATTAAATTAAGTAAATAAATACACCACCCTAAAGGAAAAAAATACCACGTGTGAGATTCTCCCAAACTCTGGAAACTTATATTGAGAGGTTTAGATTTTTAAAAAGTAGGATTTATTATTCTAATTAAACTTATTTGATTATGAAAAATGTTATAAAAGAGGACATTGACAATTTATTGGGCTAAATTACCAAATGGATTTTCATCACTGCAAATGAAATACAGAAAGGGTAGATGGTGATGAAATTTTTAAAATTATACATATTTTTAATGCATTCTTAGGAGGAAAAAGCACATTTCACTAGATGCAAAAAAAATGCTTTTATATCATGAAGTAAAAGCATGTTTATTGTAGAAATGAGGTAATTTGGAAAAGAAAAGTATTCTTAATACCATCTTTTTAAGAGGTAATCACTTTTAATCATTTCACAGAGATCTTTCCAGTCTTCTTTCTGTGGTGTGTGTGTGTGTGTGTGTGTGTGTGTGTGTGTAACCACAATGAAATCAAAGTGTTGTAGAGTCTGTTCTTTCCTCTCTAAGCTACATGTGAAACATATTCCAATGTCATTAAAAGTCTTCTGTAACATCCATTCATATTTAGCAAAATGTCTTTCAACAATCCCCTACCACTGAACATACAAGTTTTTTCTAATTTGGAGCTATCATAAAAAATTCTACAGTGAACATCCTTGTACCTCTAGCTCTAAGAATGGTCCTGATTATTTCTCTAGGATAAATTCCTTGAAGTAGAATTCTGAAGTAAAATGTGAAACAACTGTTTTATTCTTATTCCACGAGAGACAATCTTTTAATGTAATTTTGGGAGAGGCCTCTACTGGCACATATGACTTTTCTTGGACTTAGCTCTGTGCGAGTTCCCGGTTAATTAAATGATGTTCGTTATTGAACTCTGGTTGCCAATCTACAAATATATATATATATGCTGCCAATGAGTCACCCAACACAGATTTTCCTTCTACCAGAAGTTTCCTCGAGGTTGGCACTTCCTGCAGCCTGTTTCACCCTAACTCGGTCGTGGCTGCTCACGTCTTGCCCTTCCAGTTTTCTGCCCCCTAGTGAATGTGCGTGCTTTGAATCACGCTGCCCCCAGATGCCTAAATCTCATCTAAATCTCATCAGGATCTCATCAAGATCCTGTCTTCTAAGTCCACGGGCATAGTCCACTGGCAGGTCGTTCATCAGTTTCTCTCTGCTCGAGTTCGTAACACCCTGTGATTTGGCCAGCTCGGCCAATTTCATCAAGGTGTTTATATCTTATGGATCATTCATGAAGATGAAATGGGCAACACCTAAGCTGACCTCCTTGGCCCCACCCAGTCTCCACCCTGTGTCAGTTTCATCCCCGTCTTTTATGACACTTCTGTGCTTTCTAATTTTCACCCCACGTGACCACACATTGGCTGAAGAAGCTGGACACCATCGTCAGACCACACATTGCCTTAAGCAGTAACCAACCATACCCAGGAACTTGAAGGCTGCGCCTCACATTTCATTTTCCCCAGGCTCTTAAATGACCCCCTGCGCTGGAAATCTTCCATGTACCTTTCCATCTCCATGCTCCACCCTTCTCCAGCTTGCTCTGTACCCCAGGCGGCTGACCTGTGGGGTGGCCTCAGTAGATTCCACAGCCCTCAGGTGTCCATTCGGTTCAGCCAACCGGGGGCACTGCAGGAGATGGCAGGGGGGAGCAGCATGAGGGCAGGGTGTCTGTTCACTCAGCTCCCTCTCTTAGTGTTTGCTGTGGCCGAGTCCTTCCACCAAAGGGCACAGCCTTGTCAGGGAGCCCTCTTCACACAGCTCTCTCTCCAGGGCTCCCGTCCACACCCTCTCCTTGCCCTTTCGGTCTTAGGGATGGTAACATCCCTATTGTTTCCCTATACCTTGTCCATCCCTTATAAATAGTCTCTTTATTAAACTCCCCTCAATTACCCAATAAACGAGTGCCATTTGTATTTACTGGTACTCCGCTCTGACTGACATATCATATAATATGGCCAACCCTAGGACAATGCTGCTATGGGGCTGGGCTAGACATGGCCTAGGTCAGTCCCCTCTGCTTTCAGACAGACTACAATGACACCAACTCCCTCCCAGGCTTGAGCCTCTCACCCTCCTCTCAGATCCATAAATGCTTAGCTCTTTTGAAGTTCTCACATTTTTTTTAATACAAAAGAACTTTGAAATTCTCTCAACAAGAGCTATTCTGGATATTCTGGCATTTTCCATTTATTCATTTGGCAGATATTTACTGAACACCTCCATGCGCCAGACACTGAGCTAGACACCACGCACACATCTGCAAAGAAAGCAGACACGCTCGGGGCTGTGAGAACGCACTGGAGCCGTGAGACCGGAAACCCTGGGGTTCTGCAGAGGGGCTTCCGGAGACAGAGGTGCCTTTCGCTGTTTCCAGCTGCTCGAAGGACCATGCCTCTTCCTTCTGAGGGTCCTGTTCAACATTGCATGGCATCCTAACAGAGCTTCAGTCCTGGAAGTACAAGTAGATAGGAGGGCAATGCGACCTAACAAAAGGAAAATTTTGGAAGAGGGGAGAGCCTCAGTTTCCCTGTATTCAGAGATTCACCTTGAGCCCCCACAAGGCTGATCAGTCTCGGCATGGCCTCATCAGTGTTGTCACTTCAATGCCCAAGGCTGTGCCTCTGTTCTTCCCATACCTGTCACACTCTCACACCTGCCCCGCCCCAGTTAGGCAAGGTGTGCATGTCCCAAGATGCTTGCAGTGATCACCACAGACCCCCTTCTTGCTTCTGGACATGGTCTCACTCCCAATCCATCTCTTCTACAGACTGAACCTTGGGCCTAGCTACCTTTACCATCACCACCCCTTGCGCCTGTGAAATTGGGGCTTCCCCTCGGCCTTCTGGGACTTGGATTCTTGTTTATCTCTGGTGAGTCTGACTTAGCTCATCCCTCTTGCTTTCCATATCTCATGCTGCCTTGAGGAGCAGCTCTTTCTTGGTTCTGTCCCTTGAAGCTCAACTCCCACCAGAACTCTGGGCTCCCTCCACCTCCCCTTGGACTCCCAAAGCCCAAGAGTTCTTTTTCCAGTGAATCTTGTATTGATTTCTCTTCTTTAGATGCCTCAGCAAACCCAGGCCTCCTCCTTTCTTTCTTCCCTCTTCTCCATCTGTGCCTTCTCTCCATCCTTGCCTCCACCCTTCCTAAGAACTACAAGAATTCCTTGCTTTGAAAAATAGATAATTTCCTGAGGACCTGAATGTAATTAAAGTCTATAACATTTGCAATTCAGTCAACGTGTTTAAAATAATGATGGTGATGATGATGATAATAATAATAGTAATAATAATAATAGCTTCCAATTACTATGTTTTCTACACACTAAACACTGTAATGAGAACTGAGAACTTGATACGCATTAGCTCATTTAATCCTTACAGGAGCCCTTGAAGTAAGTACTATCATTCTGCCCAGTTTACATTTGAGGAAGCTGAGGCTGAGAGAGGTGCAGTGACTTGCCCAAGGTCACACAGCAAGTGGTAGAGCTGGGCCTCCAACACAGTCCTGCTCCATTCCAAATTCCACTTCCAACCTTCTTGCCGTCACCACAGCACCGGTTAAAGGAATCCTGTTCTAATTTCTCTTGAGTGGAGCAAGCTTCTGCAACAGAAATGGTCCCTCCCCAGCTACCCACTTTGTACGGTTAAACTTTTATATAATGAGCTTCCCTCAGCAAGACACACCCATCCTCCTTATTGGGTGGGGAAAGACTCGCCAGGTGAAACCTGCTCTTTACTCTCCGTACACTGCTGGTCCCTTGCTGGGTGTGACTGTGGGTGTGGTGCTGCCCAAACCACCTTTTTACATCTGCTCACCCACAGGTCCTCCCAAGGATGACTCTGGCTGCAGATTCTGCCCTCCTGACAGCCCCACCACAGAGTATAGAAGCAAACACTTGACTTGGACTAGGATAAGAACGTCCAGACCAGAGATGTACAACCTCTACATGCTTTATATTTCTAAAAGAAACAACTTACTCCATGAAAAACAGATGCAAATAGAGAAAAGGCCATGCACTTAGTTAAACTGAGCTACGGCAGGTCAATCATTCATTCAACAAACATGTACAGTGTCAATGATATGCCAGGCAAAGAGCAAGGTTTTGGGCTCTATCTTCCAGGACTTCATACTTCCATTAGTAGAAGAAATAAAATATTCTAAGTGTCCCTGTGGTAGACTGGATTATAACTGAGCAATTTTTACTCACTCCTCCATTCTCTGCCCCATTAATTTGGGACTCAGGTATGTTGAATACTTTGGCCAATGGAATGTGGGCAGAAGTGATAACATGTTATTTTCTTTTTAAATATTTTTTATTGATATTTAGAGAGAGAGGAAGGAAGATGGAAAGAGAGAGAGACATCGATATGAGAGAGAAACATCAATCGCTGCCTCCTGCACGCCCCCTACTGGGGATCAAGCCTGAAATCCAGGCACGTGCCCTGACCTGGAATCCAACCAGCGACCTTTCCGTGCACAGGATGACACCCAACCAACTGAGCCGCACCGGCCAGGGCGATGACACACCATTTTTTAATGAAGCCATGAGGAGGCATTGCAAATATCTGCCAGCTGTCTGGAACTCCTGCCCACCAACATGTGAACATTGCTGGCCAGTGAGGGGGTGTTCCTTCAACCTGGGTTTCAGAGTAGTAAGATATATGCGGGTGGCCCTACGTCACAGCACTAGCTCACAGCCACTGAAAAACTACACGAGCAAACAATGTATATTTGTTATTGAAGGCTATGGAGACTTTGAAGTTGTTTGTTACACTGCAGTATCACAATAAAATTGACTGAACCAGAGCTATATTCCAAACCTCTGCTGTTTTCTTGCTCTTTGAATTGAAATCTACATTATTCTGTAGGTGATTGAGTTTCACTGATCCATCCGAGGTATTTGCACAGTGACTAGTCAGTGGGGAAAGCTGTCTGAACAAAACTCACTGATCTGCATGTCATACAAAGTACCTGCCGAAACCCTAGATACCCAACACGAGCCCTTCTATAGGAAAATATTGTTAATCACTGCTACCCACAGACACTTTGTTTTCTGTTGTTCATTATCAGTTTCTGAAGTTAGCCACATCAATGTTATATAAACAACAGCACTTGTTTAAATATTCTGAAGGCTCTAATGAGTTTAATGTTTATAACCCAAGACCACGGCAATTCAGGAAGACATGAAAAGTGGGACTGTGGCTTTCGAGACCTCTCCCGTCACCATCTGGTGCCCTGTAGGTGTGTGATCCTGTTCTTTTCATTTTCTTTAGTTCAACAAATATTTACCAAGCACATCCTATATACAAGGCCCTGGAATACAAAGGGGAGAAGTGTGGTTCCTCCTGTCCACTCACTGGCTTGCCATCTCGTGGAAAGGGTAAGATGAGTCCTTACATAACTATAACTAACAACATGTGAAGTATTTGGAAGGAAGTGCCAAAGATTTGCTAGGCGTGGATTCAAAAAAGAGGAGGATTGTATCCAATCAGAGGGGGTTGAGAAAAGAGACCATTTCAAACTGAAGGGACTAGAAAAGGAAATGTGGGGAGATCTCATAAAAAATTAGTAGAGGCCACACTGTGGACAGCTTTCAAGGCCAGGCTGGTAAGTTTATTGTCAAACCCAAGAATGCCCGAACACCTAATTAAATCCATCACACCCCTTTGGACCACACCCTTCCCTGGGCCCAGAGTTTGAATTGTTCTGAGAACTTCAAGTCACTAACAGCTTGAACCTCCACAAAAACAACTAGAGGTAAAAGAGGCCGATGTAAAGTGAAGATGACGGCCAGATGGTTTCCTGACTCCAGGCTGCGTGACGGGGAAAGAGGAGAAAGGACCTCTCAGCAACAGGTGCGACTGGAGGTATCTCACATTCTGGCCTGTTGTTGGTGCTGGCTGGGAGAGGGGGTGTACGCAGTGCACGGGCTGTCTTGAACATCACTGCCGACCTTGAAGTGATGATGATGATGGATCTTGCCTCTCTCCAGGAGGCAGCATCTCTGAAGGCTTATGGTAGACAGGGCCCTGCACACCACACCCTTCCCCACCCTCATACCTCTTCCTCAGGCTGCACCTGGCTTCTAGCCTCACCTGCCCCACCTAGTTACACCCATGACTCCAGATGGCCAGAAACGAGTCCCTACCAGGCAGTTACAAAACAAAAAGAAGTTTAAGTGGCACCAGGTTCCAGGTGGACTCCGGGGAGCTCCTCCAGTGCCACCTGTGTGCCTGTGGCTTTCTGCTCCCACACCCTGTTGAAGTGATCTGCCCATGGGTCCCACTTCCCAGTGGGAGGGGGCCATGTTTTTTCATCTTTGTGTCCACGGCCTCGTCCACAGATGGCACACATTAAATAGTGGCAACAGGATCTCCGTGTATGAAATGCTTTCTCTTCATCTGCACTTGACACATTATCTCACTGAATCCTTGCAACAGCCCAGTCCTACAGGGTAGGCATTACTCTCCCCCTTTACAAACAAGGAACTGGAGAATCAGAAAGGTTAAGTAATTCCTCCAAGACCATGTAGCCAGAAAGTGGGAGAGCTGAGATGTGTCTGCGTGTAAGCCCCTTCTGATAGAAGCGGGTCTGTATGCAGCGAATGGAACTGACAACCAGCTTTTCAGACTAATCAGACTTTGAATGTCCTCACAACATCAACCTTTTGGGAGAAATGTTCCTTTGAGGCTTGAAACTTGGGAAATTGACCCCAGGCTGGGGTTCAGCAGAAACACATAGGCCTTTGTTTATTGTCTTATAACTCTGTTTGAAACGGAATTTGACTCTCCAGGGCTAGGTTGTAGGGAATTTATAAGAGTTACCCTGTACTTTCTTCATCGGGGTTACGTATGCCAGGCCAGGAGAAAGATCCCCCAAGAAAGCCAAGAGCAGATGCTGGACAAGTGACAGGGACCTTTAGGCCAGCAGATAGGCCTCGAACACCTGCTGGACACCCAGCAGTGGCCTTGGCTACGTGCACAGGTTCAGAAGACAGCAGTGTTGGGAGCAGGGCAGGCGCAGGGTCTGAATGGAAACTTAGAATGCTGGCTGAGGGTAATGGGGATTTGCATTAAGAGTATTGGCCTTCTAAAGCTTGCACTGGTATCCAACAGGTCTTTGGTCTCAGGGAAGTCTGGTTTTTAATCCACTGGGGAATGAATCCACAACCCTTCCAGATTTTTCCAAGAAAGAAAATTGGGCCTCTGTCACTGCCGAATGATGACCAACATCTGTTTTGTTCAGACCACATTCCACAGTCCAGTGTCCAGACATATCACGAGGTGTGTCTGAAACAGGCTGATTTAAGGGCACACTGACCGCGGGTCAGCAGACAAAGAGTGTGACTCCCGGCTCTTACCTTGGGCTTGGGTAAGAGCGAGCAGGAATCCACCCTCTGACACCAGTCCCCACCATCTGGTTCATGAGGATGAAATTATTTCTGCTTGCAGCCGCACCCACTGCTCCACCTCAACAAACAATGGGTAGCTGCTCTTGAACCCTGCCAAAGGCACGCACTCAGATGTAGGTCTGAAGCCAGACCCAAGAGAGCAAAACGTCTATAGCAACCCTGGGGTCACAGGGGAGCCTGGACAGAAGGGAGGGGCTGTCGGGCCTGAAAGCATTTCCTTCTCTTCCAGCGCGAAGATCAGTTAGGGAACTAGTGAATGATTTACAGCGAGACTCTATAAAAAGGAACACGTTAACTTTTCTGGATTACTCATCCGCAATAAATTAAGAAAACTCCGTTGAAATGCAAGCTTCCAGAAGGCTTAAAAGATATATCAGGCAGTGGGTTAATAATTTTGACTTTTTAAAAACTTTGTCTAAATTCAGGCTTTAACTACAGAGCTTAGCCCTGTTAAATGAAAGGCTGACATCTTCTCAGGGGACACTGGGCTCATTACCATCCAAGGAGCAGTTCCGAGTGAGTGCTCAGGTACCAGGAAGGGAAGAACTGGATGCCTCATCATGTCAGTATTCCAGATCCACCTCTCTCCTCTATCCCCCTCCCCTCCCCAGAGAGCAATGGAAAGTTGCAAGCCAGGTCCCTCATTTGCAAATGATCTTGTTTTAAGAACACAGCATAAATGTTAAAATGACCAATTAATTTAACAAACACATTGAGAAGAACTTGGCGAGTTTGGCTGAGTTAAACTGTTTCCAATTAACATCGCTTTTCAAATACACTGATTTGGAGACAGGCTTGGAATATTTATCTTTCTTTTACCAGCAGGAGCTGCTTCTTGTGCTTATTTCATGAACAATTATGACCCCAAAGTGAATGAACTAATAACTAATATGAAATGTCAGGGCAAAAACTGGACCAGCAGGGTGGTGCTGCTCTGCGGAATGTGCTCCCAATCTTAAAATAACCAATTGCAAAAGACGTAAGTTTGGGGACATCCTAGGCCCTACCTGTAGGACATTCAAGGCACATCGGAAGTGAGAACAGATTGCCAAGGACCAGACTGACATTCGGCTGGTGTGCTCTGCGGTGGCCAGGCTACTGCCGGTAGTTGCACCGTACACAGCGTGCACCCATACAATGCTGGCGGGGCGTGGCCCCATCAGATACTTATAGCTAGTGTCTTTCTGATTGGCTGGTGCCTTTGCTGATTGTTAAACATTGTGACCACCACTCTGTCAAGGCCCAAGATGCTGCTGGTTGCAGAGGCTCACTCATTGAGGTCAAATTTTTGCTGATTTTCTCTTTGTCACTTAGGCCTTGCTTAAAGTATTCCCTGACAATTTTGGAGGCAGAGGATCTGTACCATTAGCATTCAGTCTGCATACAGTGACTTAATCCCCCTATTTTGGCCATGGTGCCCATCTATCTAGTATCTCCCAACCAGAGACTTTCTCTTTTTTCAGAGAGTAAACCTCCAAATACCTCTCAGGTACACTAGAAATAGACCCTCAGAGGCATGGATTGGGGGACAGTGATCTAGAGATCCAATAATTTCTCAAACAGGTTTCACCCTACTTCCTATCTTAGCTCCCCCTCCAGGCACAGTTCCAGAAGTATCTATGCCTTTGTGCAGGGTAGTTAGCATTTCCCTGACTGCCACTTGAACCCATGGCTTTTCCCAGGACCTGCTAAGTCCATTTGGATGTGTCCATCCATTGTCCAGCTTCCCAAATCATGTTGCTATGTTAATGTGTCCCCTCCCCTGTTCCCCTGTCCTTTGGGCTTAAAAAAAGTCTTTGCTGTAATTTTAGCTGCGTTTGGGGAGAAAACTGCCTTAGGCAAGTATGTTGAATTCACCTTCTGCACGTGAAGCCAGCATACACACATCCAAGATTTCCTAATAAGATATTTAGTCATTGGTTCTTCGAAAGAAGGGTTTTAAAAATTATTTTTGATGCTGTTGTTATTTTAAAGAACATGAAAGTTCCTAAACAATTAGCAAGAACTGTGTTTGGAACTTGATAAAAGAACATCGGACCTTCTTTGTGGCATCCAGAATAGACGGTCAGCCTCTTGCCTGGAGAGCGTGGGTCACAGTGTGATTGTAGCCAGCGCTGAGGTATGTTGGTATGTTTAATCACCTCAGATATGCTACAGCTATTCATTCTGACATAGTTGGAAATTGGAAAAGGTCATTAGGATGCTACACACATAGATGTGCCATTGGCATGAGTTATTGGCCTATTACAAGAAACTACTGCCTGGCCAGTGTGGCTCAGTGGTTGAGTGTCGACCCATGCACCAAGAGGTCACCGGTTTACTTCCCAGTCAGGGCACATGCCCAGGCTGTGGGCCCAATCCCCAGTGGGGGGCATGCAGGAGGCGGCCAGTTGATGTTCTCTCTCGATGTTTCTATCTCTCTCTCCCTCTTCCTCCCTCTCTCTCTAAAATCAATAAAGAAAAAAAAATTAGAAAAGACTAACTTGATTAACAACTGAGACGATCCCATTCTCTTAAGAAAAGAGAAGAAAAAAAAAAAGCATTGTAGGAAAGAGAAAAGAAAAACTTAACTCACAACTGGGTTTGCCTTACTTAACCTTGGCCTTTTTTCTCTGCAGCCATAGGGTGTGGTTCTGTGGCAGCAGACACCTGAGATGTCTTCTGAGATTTATGTCCTTTTTATGTTCTTTTCCTGTGTATTCATCTAAGCACACTCTCTTTTCTCTCCGAATTTTTGAATCATCCTTTTGTTTGCACCATAAATACTTTTGAATACATACCTTCAGGTACATACTTGCCTTTGCACAACCATGGCAGGTCCTGCAGAAATACAAACACAACGTAAACTTCAGAGAAGTGTGTAAATAACAGCAGTAGAAACTCACTGCTTAGAAGGAGCTCTGAACAAAGTGCGGTAGGGTTTTTAGATGAGAAAAGGTTGGCTGGGATGGGCGGGGCAGGCTTTTCAGAGGGAGTGCCCTGTGAGCTGGGCTTTGAGAACTGAGATTTCCCTTTGCAGAGATGGAGGGAGAGGAGAGCCATCTGAGTGAGGGAACTTTATATATTAGGAGACTTTATCCTAACATTCCCCAGCCTTTTAAAATGCAAGCTTTCTTTGGCTGGAGGGTGAGGGAGTAGGAGAAATGTTTAGGGTACAAAGTGGAAAATAGTAGATAAATTAGTCCTGGAGATCTAATGCACTGAATAGTGAAGATAAACAACAATATTGTGTTATGATCATCACGCTGACTAAAAGACTAGATCTTAATTATTCCCACCACAAAAATATGGTAATTATGTGATGTGACATCGGTGCTAACTATCCCTATGATGGCAATCATATGAGAATATATAAATGTATCATGTCAGCACGTTGTACACCTCAGATTTATACAATGCTATACATCAAATATACTTCAATAATAAATAAATAGATTCATGCTGTCTTTCAATAAACATAAAGAAGCCACATCCTCATTTAATGTTATGTGAAATCTCAAAATAAATTAAGTAGCAACATTTAAAACAAATTAAACACTTGAAGCGATTAAATAAAACAAAGTCATTAAACTAAACCCTACCCCCCACCTTCCTCCCTCTTCTCCCACCCCGTATTTCCACCCAATTCTTAGAAAGGGAAAGCATAATATCAAGGCGATCCTTTCCAAAGCCAGGGCACCATAACCTAAACACCCCCATCCTTCCTCTCCACGTGCCCATGGCATTACACATACACACACACACACACACACACTTTCCTGCAATGCAGTGAAAGCAGCTGGGAGAGGGGGGAAGGGGGGACAGGTCTCCATGTCATTTCTTGCAGGAATAAGAGTTTCAGAGAAACTGATCATCAGAGTTTTCACTTTCTTGCTCAAAATTGAGCTGATTTTACCCAAAACTAATAACTTGACAAGAGCACCCCTACAGATAGCCTCTTTCCCCCACTAAAGGTGGAAAGAACCTGAGAGTGAAGATTAGAAGATACTTGCTGTAAGGAAAGCAGGCATTTTTAAAGGAAGACGCCTGAGGTCACCACAAGAGCGAAAGGGCCTGTGCTGGATGGAGATCAGCGACGCCCGCTGGCCTTGCCATCAAAGGGAGTTTTGTATGACACACTGAAAGGCCCTGCTGGGACAAGCCTCTGTCACAGAGCACACAGAGGCTAAGAGAACTTCTTCCTCAAATCAGAGGACGGAAGGCAGGCCCCCCAGCCTCGCTCAACTGGAAAAGGCCTGCCGATCACAGAGCTCACTACCAAGTGAAACGATGGGCGTTAGAACGCCGGCACCCAAATAAACACAGGGTGCATTTATGTGTCTAATGGCTAACACGAGGTGCACAGCCCTGGGTCCCCTGGGTTAATTCAGAAAGGAAACACGCAAACACACCATTAATCACTGCCTGGATATCCTAACTCCCACGCAGGCTCAATTCTTCGACTTTCTTCAGAACAGTAATAAAGGAGAGGGGTGCCAGATTGAGCTCCCAGCAGCTTTTTAATCAGAAGAGATTGCCAGAGCCATAGATTTAATGTGAGCAATTAAGCTTCATGGGCTGAATAAATGCACTGGCCTGGTATATTTCTCTAAAACCCTATATTCAACAATGCCATAAGTTGGAATTGCATTGCACAAAGGCAGCTGATTCTAACTGAAGAAAGTTCACAGAAGTTCACATTGAACTTGGCAGGCCAAGGCAGGGCACTTTGGCAGCTCCACAGATTCTGACTGCAATTCCCCAAACCTGCCCTCAGGATTCCGTTCTCCAGAGGATGGGTTGGCAGCTGGAAGGCCCCTGTGATTGATTTATTAGCTCCTCTACCTTATGTACAAGTTTATAGGGTTTTGTACCAGGGTAGAAAAGACAGTTCCGTGCAAATAACTCAAGTCTCATGTGGTTTGACATTTGCTATTAACCTTGTAAACCCTCTCCCCCTAATCCCATGATTTTTTGGAGCTTATATGAGAAAACTTAGGAAAAGCTGGTTGGAGGATGTAACTGGGTGAGACATCGTTTTGGGTTTTGTCTTTCAAAAGTTCAAATCACCTTTGTCCTCCAGGCTTCAAAACACAGGGGAAAAGGGCCTTTAAAAAGGGGATGAGGGGGAGGAAGGGTGGGGTTGGGGCACAAGTTCAGGGAGTGGTGCAATGAGCCGCGCTGAATAGACGCTGAGTAAATATTTGAGTCTACAGCACAGGCTCTGGTCATTTCTTCCAGGACCTGAGGGCACTTTCTAATCATCGGATCAGAAGCATTGTTGGCTCCTTATTCCCAGCAGAGTTGAATCTAAGATTTTCCACTCTTTGATTCTTATTTAGCTTGCTGGTCTTCTCTCTCACTATATCTCTCAACCCCCCCCCCCCCACCACCAAATTTTTTAACACTACCCACCCGTCCCCACAGTCACCCACAGCCCCCACCTCTGTGCTCCCCACCTTCCGGCTCATCAGCCAACGCTCTCCTAACACACACATGCATGTGTACACGTACACACACACACACACACACACACACACACACTTCATTTCGAGCATTTACTAAGAACCTCCAATGTGCCAGTATTGAGCTAAAATCCTCCCAATTAACCTATAAGGTAGGTACTTTCCTCCCAGTTTTACTGAGGCATAATGGGCAGATAACACTGTAGTAGTTTAAGGTGTATAACCAATGATTTTATATATATACCATCAACACAATAGTCTAGTAATATCCATCTCCTCATATAGTTACAGTATTTTTTCTTATGATGAAAACTTCTAAAATCTACTTTCTTAGCAACTTTCATAACATATTTTTTTAAATCTTCACCTGAGGATATTTTCCATCGCTTTTTTTTTTTTTTTTTTTTTTTTTTAAGAGCGAGTGAGAGGGAGGGAGAGAGATAGAGAGAGAAACATCAATGTGAGAGAGACACATTGATTGGTTGCTTCCTGCCCATGTCCTAACCGGGGCTGGGAATCAAACCTGCAACCCAGGAACATGCCCCTGACTAGAATCAAACCTGTGACCCTTTGGTCTGCAGGCTGATATTCTAACCACTGGGCCAAACTGGCCAGGGAGCAACTTTCAAATATACGATACAGTATTGTTAGCTATGGGCACCATGGTCTACATTACATCCCCAGAACTCATTTATCTTACAACTGGAAGTGTATACCTTTTGGGGCAGGTACTTTTTAATATCCCTTCATTACAGATGAAGAAACAGAGTCTCAGAGAGATTAAGTGACTTGCCTAAGGTCATACAGCTGGTAAGGCTCATAGAGATGGGGCTAGAACCCAGGTTTCCTGACTTCTGAGTGAAACCACTACCCTTTATTGCCTCCTCACAACTACTTATTAATCCATCATGCTAGGATGGTTTTCCCATTCCATTGAAAATTCACCTCTCCTTCTCCTACATTCCTGTTGTATTTTTATCTAACCTCTAGTAAGACACTTAACAAAATCAATTTCCTGTCAAAGTGAATATGTATCTGCCTCTTTAAGGACACTGAGCACAGGTGGAGGCTAATGCATTTACAAGTCCCCAGCAATGCCTGCCATGATGCTCTCCACGCAGCAAATGCTTAAAAATATGTGTTGACTTTACTAGAAGAAAAGAATTCCTGAACCTCTTCAACAATATGAGCATGCCAACAGAGAATGGGAAAATCTCAGTCGATGCTGTGTTTTGTTTTAGATTTTCCTTCTACCCTTGAGTGAGAGTCACCGCAGCTTATGGTCAGCACCCTGACCAACCCTGCTTAATCTGGGATAAATCAGAAGAGTCTGGAAGAACTTCCAGGAACCCAGCAAGCCCTGTTTGGAGATGGATGGCAAATTCCAGAAAGTCTCCGTGTCTTCACTTTGTTTCTCCTCTCCAGCTTTTCCTTTTGGCTTGGTTTGTGTTTGTAATCCAGAACATCAGCAAATACATTTCATAAGGTCACTAATTCCACCAATAACTAAGGCCTGGCTGAAGGACAATTCCCCACCCAACAAACTTTATTCAATCAAACTCATTGTAGTGGCAGAAAAACAACCTTAAAAATGACATACGGGGGGGGGGGGGGACGTAAACAAATATAATAACTATACATACCAGTAAATATATCTTACAAAGCATAGAAAGTGAAACAGAGTAACTGAGGCAGAGAACTTCTATCAAAGGGTGGTGTAGTGTAAGGGTAGTAGTATGTAGGTTTTTGGAGCTAGAATGAGTTTGAATTCACGTTCTACCCCTTTTTAACCATGTTAGCTTGGATGATGTATTTAATTTCTTTATTCCTGTTTCCTCCTCTAAAACAGGAAAATACTAGCTCCAACCTCATACACTGAAGTGAGCCTGAAGTATGTTATCGCATGCTAAGTGCTTAGGATAGTGGGGAACACGCAGTAAGCTTTCAAAGATGCTGCTATGACTATGATCAAACTTCCACAAGAGTTGGGCTATGGAATCTCAGAAAATCATAGCTTTGAGTTAGAACACCTGAACGAGGTGTTCTAACACCTGTGTGACCTTGGGCCAGTCCTATGACCTCACTCTGAGCTTTAACTTCCTCATCAGCACTTGGACTTGGATCTCTCACGTTCCACCCTGCTTCTGGGGAAGAAAAGGCACTTCCTTATCAGTCTCCCTCCTCTCCTTCACTTCTCCATCTGGACTCCAGATCATGCTGTAGGGACATCAGTTGTCCTCTCTGGATATGGTATAGGTCCCAGGTGTAATACTGTAACTCTTTGGTCAACTCTCACTGGAGAGGTCCATTTACCTGAAGTAGATGCATCAGCCATTGTCAGAACTGAGTCTACCCAATCATAAAGCATAACTCTTTTACCTCATTATTCAGTATCCAGGTTGAGGACCTTAGTGTATATACCTCTCACCCAATGGCTCTGAGACCTCTTAGATAGGACCTAAGCCTAAAAACTTGCTACTAAACAGCTGTCCCTCTTACAGCTAGAAGCAGGATTCTTAGACCTCATAGTCTCAAACCTCAACTGCTCCCAGGGTGCCCATGGAGCTCATGTTTCTGTCTGAGGAGCTCCTTCTACACCTTGGCAAATCATGAGCCTTTTCAAGTTCACATTTCCAGCTCCAAATATCTCCCCCAACTGTCTCCAGCGATTCTCAAGGAACCCCTTAAGTCCTTACTTAAGAACCCAACTATTTGCACTATTGTGCACAAATATATTTACTATCTGAACACAGTAAAACTAACAATTAAAAAGTGTAACCAGCGGGAAAAGAGAAATATTCTCTGGCATCAAAACTTTCCAAATAACTTTGATCTTGGCGTCTGTGCATGCCAGTGCATTAAAAATGCCTTGAGGAAGAATGTTTTTAGTTTAAAGTTTTGGGCTTAACCTAACTATCATTCAAGTGTGAAGGCAAAATGTAGTCATTTTCCTACAAGGACTCAAAAAATTTACCTTCCATGTGTCTTTTCTGAGAAAATTAGTTAAGACTGTACTCCAGTAAAATGAGAGTAAAAACTATTAAAAAGGAGGAAATTGGGGAGGAAACTGAACTAGCAGTCCAACAAAAAGAAGATCCAGGAAGATGATTATGCAGTAGGCCTAGAAATTAGCCAGCGAGGTATAGAGAAGCTAGCTTGCTCAAGGTCACACCCCAACTGATGGCAAAGCCAGGATTCAACCCAGGTGGCTGAGCTCTGGTGCCATGCTCTTATCCACAACCTAAATTTTGGCATGAAAATTTTAATATAGAATTATCAATTTTGCAAAAATTAATATGCATGTAAATTTAATGCAGTTTGAATCAAATCTCAAATAATTTTTCTTGACATTGTTTAAAACAATCTCGACATATATATGGAAGAAGATATATGGCAGGAAAATTTAAAAATATGAAAATGAGAAATAGTAAAGGGAGACTTGCCTTATCTGATAATAGCACATAATACAGATTAATTATATTCAAATCAATAAAATACTGGCATAGACATAGACAAATAGACCAGTGCAACAAATAAGAATTCAGAAATAGATCCAGCATATATGATAATTTAGTATGCCAAACTCATAGTTGTATTATGTGTAAGCTGGATGGATTATTTAATACATAATACTGACAAAACAGATTATCACCCTGAAAAAAAAAGTATTATTTTATTATCTTAAATCTTATGTATAACAAAATTCCAAGTTGAATAGACTCTAATATAAAAACAAAATAATAAAAATCTTACAAGTTCACTTAGAAGAATATACATAATTCTAAGGTTGATATATACCTTTCAAACTGAGACTGGAAACCAGAAGAAACTTGAAAATAAAAAATAAGCTTATAACTATATAAACATTTTTATAAATGTGTGGGCAATAAAATAAGTGCCATAAATAAAGTTAGTAGAAAAATAATAAATTTGGGATAAAATTTATAACACACTGACAGACCCAAATTAACATCTATAACATTTAAAAAAAAGCATTTATAAATTGACCAAAAAAAAAAAGACAACTCAGAAAAATATGCAAAGATAGTAAATAGACAATTCAAAGAAGAGCTAATCCACCCTGGCTGGTTTGGCTCAGCGGTTAGAGTGTCAGCCAGCAGCCCAAAGAGTCGTGGGTTTGATTCGGGTCAAGGGCACGTACCTCGGTTGCAGTTCGTCCCTGGCCCTGGTTGGGGTCGTGTGGGAGGCAACCAGTCAATATGTCACTCTCACATTGATGTTTCTCTCTCTCTCCCTCTCCCTCTCCCTCCCACTCCATCTGAAGATAAATAGAAAAATGTCCTTGGGTAAGGATTAAAAATTTTTTTAAAAAAGAGCTAATCCAAATAGCAAAATTACTTAAATCAGTTATGGTCAGGAAAATGCAAATTTATGCAATAATGAGCTATCAGTGTGCTCAGATTATATGCCCAAAGGTTTTTAAATTGAAAACATCAAGTGATTATGGGATGGAGTAAAAACGATGAGATGCAGGGAAGAACTTACTCTCATACATTGTTGGTAGAAATGTAAATTGTCACAGCCTTTTTGGAAAGCAATCTGACAATGTCTATTAAAATTTAATAACTATCACATGCCCCCTTCTACCCTTCAGTTCCACTCCTGGGAATCTATCCCATAAACATAAAACCACCAGTACAAAGAACATGTTTACAAGGATATTTACTGTAGCCCTGTTCATAGTGGTAAACCTGGAAATAATGCCCATCAGTAGAGGAATGGCCCAATAAATTATGTATACCCACACAAAAGGAGGTTTTATAACCATTAAAGGAGTGAATTAGAGCTTTATCAGTTGGCTTAGAGGAATTTCCATGTCGCTTTATTGAATGAAGAACACCAGTGTGTAAATGGGAACCCATTCTTATAGAATTAATAGTAAATCTTCATTTGTATGATTACGTGGGTGTGGAGAAAAATCGAGAAGTAGGCCTCCTGGGCTGTAACGGGTATTGCTTGCTGGAGGCTGAGTGATAAACAAGGACAGAGAAGGAGCTCAGGAGAGGAGAATCAAGCACAAAATAACAAGGAACAGGATCTAGTCACATTTATGAAAAATTTCATGTGTGTATGTGCATCAGAAAACTTATTTTTAAAATTATTTACCAGTCAAATTAGGGGGGTGGGGCAGAAGGATGGCCGTTGACCAGGAAGAAGTCGGCCCTGTCTACCTGGTCCTGCATGGCCCTTCCCACGTGCGTGATGGAGCATCCAGATCTTCTCCGAGTCCAGAGAGTAGGGAGGAAGGGTTTTGTTTTACACTCATCATTCCTCTTATCCCATCCCTTTCCCTAAATTCCACTTCCCTGCCCTTCCAGAGTAAAGAAAAAAACACGATGTGAGCATAATAATATCTATAAGTGAGGTAGTGAAGGACCCTCAGTATTGGTGATGTAAAGGGTTATTTGTGGTTTAGAGGTATTTTCTGAAGTATATGAAACCACCCTAGGAGATACACAAGACCCAAGTATCAGACCCTAGAATCTGAAGCCAGAAATCTGGGAGCAAAAGACATAGGAGAGATGGGGAGAGAAAGAGGGAAGGAATACACTGAAACGACTTCTATTCTTCCAGGATCATGGACCAGATCCAGAGAGCTACCCTTCTACTAAAAACACCTAACATGCTTAATAAAACATTTAATGATGTATCTTTGTAAATGCATCATTGATCTGGTAAGAATAAAGGACTCCTCAGAGGCCAAAAATAAAGCAAAAGTGAGCAATTATTATTATTATATTGTTGGTTAATTTATTCTTTTATTTTTCAATTACAGTTTACATTCAATATTATTCTGTATTAGTTTCAGATGTACAGCAAGGTGGTTAGAAAATCATGTACTTTACTGAGTGGTCCCCCTGCTGCTTCAAATACCCACCTGGACCCATACATGGTTATCACAATATTATTGACTATATTCCCTGTGCTGTAATCTATATCTCTGTGATTAGACTGTAACTTCCCATTTGTATTGCTTAATCCTAAGAGTGAAACTTTAGGAAGACCATGGCTTTGCCCTTGGGGGCTTAAGCCAAACCCTGGTGTAGCTGAACTTTTGTTTTGACAGTAAGCACTGAAAAGTTAGGTCTCATTCAAGAAGAGATGTGTAGGGAGCCCTCCTGGTAGATCTGGGATCTCAGGGACCAACACCACTGGTGTTAGGGTAAGCTAGAAGCAAACCTGCTTCACAGAAGGGGAGATACTATTACGAGCAGGAATTAATAAGTTTACCTATAAACATACAACAGAGAGGCCTAATACATTCAAAATTGGTTCTTTGAAGTCTTTTTTTTTTTTTTTAATCCTCACCCGAGGACATTTTTGCATTCGTCTTCAGATAGAGCAGGAGGAAGAGAGGGAGAGAAACATCGATGTGAGAGAGACACATTGACTGGTTGCCACCCACACGACCCCAACCGGGGCTGGGGACAAACTGCAACCGAGGTACGTGCCCTTAGCGAAAACCGAACCTGGGTCTCTCTAGTCCGTGGGCCGACGCTCTAACCGCTGAGCCAAACCAGCCAGGGCTGAAAAGTCTTAACAAATTTGACAAGCCTCTGGTAATGCTAATTAAAGAGAAAAAGAGCATTATTTTAAAAAATCAATTATAAACGAACAAGTAAACATAACTATAGTTGCTGTACAATTAAAAATTAAGATATATATTCATGCCAAAAAATTATAAAACAGCGCAAGGAAAAAAGTCTTAGAAAATATAAAGTACTAAAATATTATAAAAAGGGAAAAAAACTAAAAATTTTATGAAAAATTAAAAACCTAAATCCGTAATTTAAAATCTTCCTACAAGGGGAGGGTGGGAGAGGGGAGAAGGGTGTCAAAGGGGGGACATCTATAATAAAAAAAATTAGTAAATTAAATATAAAGAATAAAATAAAACAAAAATGAAATCTTCCTACAAAGTAAACATCATTTCAGTCTTTAATAAATTCTTCCACAGAACAGAAAAATAAGTAACTCTTCATTTGATGAGGCTGGCATAACTCATAGCAATAATTTGGGAAAGGAAAACTATAAGACAACTTTACTCATGAACATTGATACAGAATCCTAAACAAAACATTAGCAAAGTGACAAATAAGCAGTAAAAAAAAACAAACCCAAAAGCAATACAATAGAATGAATTGACTACATGGACAGATAACAAGAAAAACATCCCATGATTATCTTTATTTATATAGAAAAGCACTCAATAAAATTCAACATCTATCATGATAAGAAAACTTGATTAAACTAGGAAGAGAAAAAAAACACTATTTAAAAAAACCTACCACAAACATAATAGTAAATGATGAATGTACAAAACTCAATGGCCAGGAGCATTTCCTTCAAGACTAGGGACTTGACAACAATCTTCGGTATCACCCTGGAGATCCTGGCCAGCACAAGAAGGCAGGACAGGAACCACAAAACAGAAAGAACCTCCTGGGGACCCACCCAATGCTGACTTTGTGCAAAAGCAGGTGACTGGAGAGAAAACGGTTTTAAAACGTCTTCTGTAGGCTATGCAAATTCAAGTCCTGCTAATTGTGACATTTGCACACAGTGTGGCATTTTTGGAGAGACATATATAGAAGACCCACATGCCCTGCCAATGTTACAGGTAAACTAAGAAACAATATTGGGGGAAGCAAAAGGCTATGAGAAATCTTTGAAATGTCAGAATCTTTGAAATATCCAGCCTTAGTGAATCACAGTTAGCTCTGTGAGTGCAGGAACCATTCAGCTCTTATTCATCACTATTCTCTCAGCAACCACAGCCTGCCTTGCATGCAGGTTAGAGCTCACGTAAGACCTGCTAGACTAACTACTGGAGGTGGAAAACTCCTCTTCTGCCCACAGCCACACATTGCCTCTGCAGCTAATGTCTGCAAACAGTTTCTAGAAATAAACAAAAAGAAGCACCCTTGTGCGGAATAAAACCACTTTTGCAGCAACATATCTGTTCTCGTGGATATCTGGGCTGACTATTTCCAGCATCCTCTCTATCCAGGATCACGGGACTCCATCAGGGGAGCAAAAGCTTGGTCGAAGAGACCCCTTTAGCCATAAAACGATTATAAGCCTTTCGTGATACATGAAATAATGCAAATAAAGTTGCATTTTAAGTTTTGAAACAGTATGCCTATATCATTGTCTTATTTTTATAACAGTATTTATTCCATTTCAGTGTCCACTTCAAAAATAGAACTTCCCCTTACTCCTTCCAAGTCAGTTTCTATCTTTCATCTAAAAAAATATTTGCAATTTCTAAAATTTCTCAATTTTGACTGTTCCCAGGCCTTGGACTAAGCAAGGCTTACTGTAATAATCAGGTTCCCAATTCAGGGGAATTTGGGCACTTCTGACAGCTTAAATTCTGGGGTAGCATGAATTTCCTTCTTCTTCCTCTTCCACATTCTGTTTTCTTGATCTTTGTGTTTGGAGAAATTTTTTCTTCTTCCTCAGTTTTAAGTCACAGTCTCTCACTGTTAAAGAAAAAAAACAAAAAAACTTACCTTTCCCACCACCACCATCATCTTCACAGTCCCTTTCTGGTTCCTACTGCCAGAGTCTTTGTAGCATTCCAAGGCAAAAATGGAAACACACCAGCCCTGACAGTGTGGCTCAGTGTTTGAACATCGACCCATGCACCAAGAGGTCGCCAGTTCCATTCCTGGTCAGGGTACATGCCCAGGTTGTGGGCCAAATCCCCAGTGGGGGGCATGCAGGAGGCGGCCAATCAATGTTCTCTCTCATAGATGTTTCTATCTCCCTCTCCCTCTCCCTTTCCCTTCCTCTTTCTCTCTCTCTCCCTTCCTCTCTCTGCCTCAAATCAATAAAGAAAAAAAAAAACAATGGAAACACACCAGACTGGAGTCAGGAGACCGTGGTTTCACAACAGCCTCTCTTCTGAGTGTGGAGAAAAGAGGTTGGGTTGGATATGAAAGGGTCTGGGTTAAAGTCCTAGCTCTAGAATGTATCAATTTATCTCATCTTGGGCAAGACACGTCCTTTCTGTGGGTCTCATTTTCCTCATGGGAAAGGAAATGTTGGTTTACAACAGGGGTCCTAGAGCCGGTAGCAAATGTAAATGAAGGAAGCAGACTGAAGGTGAGAAAAGCCCTAGGGAGTGGAGGGGGACCTCAGGGCTCCTCCAGTGCAGGCACCTCGTGACGTCAGGAACTTGTCACCGACAGCAACTCAGCTACCACAGGAATGTAAGCTCTGTGTTGCCTGTCTTCTGATTTTTTTAAGAGCACCCTGAAATACAGATGTTTATGGTAAGTCTGTTGATTATCGTTTGCTCGAAATTTTGTAAACCGTCATGGGACTTTTCTGAGTAAACCCCTGGAGTCTCTTTTATGTTTAACGCTGTATGATCCTAAGAACATGACTGGTGGTTTTGCTTCCCTGGAACTTTCAAAGACCCTTCCACAACCCTCCCTCCAGTTTCCCTGAACGTTCTTAGAGCTTTGTATTGGGGTACCTCCATCTCTGAGGTGTTGCTGCAGATCTGGGAAGTCATGACCTCATCCTGAGGGGAGAAACATTTTGGAGCTAGGATTTCCTCACAGAAAGAGGATTCTTCTCATTCTGATTTCCTGGATTAGAGTAAGCAAAAGGGTGAGCTGGCTCTGGAAAAATCTGCCTCTGGACCAGTCTTCACCTCCCGGAACAAGGCAACAGGGCGTTGGGCAGGAGTCTGGGCGAGTCTCCTCCGACCAGCAACCCTGTAGCGGTAAAGTGTGCCTCCTGTTCCCGTATCTGAACCGGGGGGACTTCTGGGCTGTGAGATCCCTCACTGTTCCACTCACCAACGCAAGTGTTGGGAGTCTTGGTCTCTCCCCATGCCGTTTTCTCATTTGTCACTAATCCTGGCCAAACTACCCTAAACAATCAGCTCACCACCAGGAAACCAATGTCTGGTAGGTCTGACCAGCCCCAGTTCCTCAGCTTCCTCTTACACTTGGTTCCTGAGGCCCACAAAGGCCCCCACCCCTGGCCAGCATCTCAGCTACTTCTGCTCTGTTGATCCGAATGGTCGCTCACGTGTGAGCACTGACTGACTTGCCCTACATTTCAGGTCTCTCCAGAGCTACCACATGTGAGGAGATAAGACAAGGTGGCTAAGGGCCCAAACTTTAAAATACAGAAGCATCTGGGTTTGAACAAATAAGGGCAAAAAATCTTATAGCAGCCACTCACTGGCTTTGTGATCTCAATCCAGTTAAAGGGTCGAAGCTTCAGTTGCCTCATCCGTAAAGTGGACATAGTGATACATCCTTGGGATGGTTCATTTGGTGTGTTAACGTGGCTGGGCCATGGTGCCCAGATACAGAGTCAAACATAGTTCTGGATGTTTCTGAGAGGTCTGTTTTGTTTTTGTATGAGATTAACATTCAAAATGGTAGACTTTGAGTAAAGAAGGTTGCTCTCCATAATGTGGGTGAGCCTCATCCAGTCAGATAAAGGCCTGAATAGAACAGAAAGACTGCCTCCCCCAGCAAGAATTTCCAGTAGGTTGCCTTCAGATTTCAACTGCAACATCACCTCTTACTGCGTCTCCAGCCAACAGGCCCACCCTACAGGTTCTGGACTGGCCAGCCTCCGTAATCACACGAGCCAGTTCCTTAGGATCTCAATGTCTCTTTCTCTCTCCGTGTACAATACAGATATGCTCTATGTGTTGTGTACATATAGATATCTGCTTTTATCTCTATATACTAGATATCTAGATGTCTAGGTAGATAGACAGACAGACAGACACATACATACACATTCTATTTGGTTCTGTTTCTCTGAAGAACCTCACTGGGTTCTTGTAAGGATTACATGAGCTAAAGTTTGTAAAAGACTAATCACAAAATGCCTGATACGAACAGGCCTCTCAATAAATGATAAAAAGGGGCAATGATTCTAGCTGCCTCCATGTCTTCCGTCCTGCCCTCCACTCCCAGAGAGCCCAGCGCCCCGCACTGGCTGGCTCCGCTCACCCCTGTGTGGCTGTCTCCTCGGCAGGTGGCTGTGGGACTCGGGTTCAGGTGGGAGGCGGGTGGAATGACATGCCACCCTTTCCACCGTATTCTGGGAGCAAAGTCAACTATTTCAGAGCCGTGAGTTCAGGTGTCACGGTGGGGTACCTGCAGGTTTGGGGACTATGATGACCACCATTAGTCACTTCTAAAACTGGGAAAGCCCCAGGTCAGCCTACTCAAAGGCCACCAGGAGTTAGATCAACCAAGAGAGATGGAACAAGGGGTCAGATTGCTAAACCCTCTCCTGATAGACTCCCTGACCAGGTCAAGTAAAGACAGCCACAGTGTGAGCTAAATCAACAGACCACAAGGGGAAGCGAGGAAGTGAGCCCTTCTATACACTGACTTCCCTTTCTTCACTTCCAGTTGGGAGAGCTGGCTCTGTGGGGGCTTCAGCCCCACGGAACACAGCCCCCCAGCACTCGCAGCCTTGCTCTCCCCGCCGCAGGCCCGTTTGAGGGGAAGGGTCTGAAACTCTCTGCCCTCCGGCAGGCTGCGGGCGGTGCAGCTGGAGTGTCTGCCCCGACTGTGTCTGACTGTGTCTCGCTTGGACAACCTCTCCTTTTCCAAACAGACCCGGCTGCTCTGACGTGTTGGCCGTCCTGCATTCATTCCCTCCCAGGCTGTATTGTTCTCACTTCCTGTGCCCCCCAACTTCCTTGTCATAACATTATCACACACCCCGCAGGTCGCAGGCAGGGGGGTACCCAGCATCTGGCGCCAGGGGAATGGTTCTGTCTAACTTCTAATCACAGTCCCTTTAAGGTGCCCGCTGTAGCTATTTGACAGGTGGGGAGTGACCGTCACAGGAGCGCAAGGCCTGACTCTAGACGTGGCATGTTGTCCAGAGAGGCGGCCCCATGTTGAGTTGGTTTGTGAGGAATCCTGCGTGCCCAGCAAGGACCCGGGAAGTGGGATGTGTGCCGCGCTGTGAGGTGCGCGTGGAATCCTGAACCTCCCTTTCACCCGAGTCTCATGTCAAGTCAGGTACATGATCAAAACCCCAAGAGGACATGGCCACAGGCCTGGCCCCGCCTGACCCCCGTCCCCATGGGCAAGCTGCCCACGCCGCTGCTTCCACAGTGACTGGAAACCTTCTACCAGTCGCTGGACAGACTCGCACCCTTGCTGTGGCATTCAACATGCACCACCGAACATGGGTGACATCAGCAGTCCACAGTTCATCTCACAGCAACCTGATTCTAAGATTTCAGAAACATTAAAATGGGAAGAAATGGCTAATGGTGATTATAAAATATCATTTATTGAAAAACACATTCTTATTTCAGAAATGTTAAAAGATGTGGGGTGTGTGTCTAAAATGGATAAAATACAATATTATGGACCTGGTAGTATGTTAGCAGCTAAATCACTTTTTGGGGTACAAGGTATATCTATGCTATCATCTTATGTTACTCATAACGTTGACGACTACGAAGATCACAGTACCGCGCTACAGCCTCATTGTGGTTCACACTTTGTAATACATGTGAAAAGACTCCCTACTCAGATTTCGTCCTTCTCCCTTCATCTATCCAAGAGACGTCCTGAAGCTGCTAACCTGATTTCCCTCCTCTATCCAGGAAGAACTCTTCCTTGTGGGAGAGAAGCTACGTTAATCTATATAATGAGAGAAGGGACAGTGTGGAGAAGAGGAGGAAAGTAGTCCAGTGGGAAGTGGAAGAGAAGGATTTGGTGTGGGCGGGGGACCCGAGGAGCCAAGGGTGTGAAGTCTCGGGACGTGTGAGGAAGGGGGCTTTTCTGGATATTGTGGGCTTAGACCTGCTTTGCGTTAATTCAAGACCTAGACTGGATAAGAGGAGGATACATAGCTTCTGACCAGCATGCCTTGCTGACCTCGCCACATCATTTTGGATAAAATCCTACTGTAGGAATCTTCAGTAAATTATTATCTACCATTGTACGAAACAAATTAATCAGCTTTACAACCTCTTCTTCTAGAAGAGTTCGGTTCTTACCCTCGTAAGTGCTTAGGGCTTGGATATAGCTTAAAACATATTGCTTTGAAAATACATAATTTGTTTTTATTTTTATGCATGTATAAAATTATGTGTCTTGCATAGACAGTAGACTGGTTGTTGCCAGATGGGAGGGGGGTTGGGGACGGGGTGAAAAAGGTGAAGGGATTAAGAAGTAAAAATTGGCAGTTACAAAATAATCATGGAGATGTAAAGCATAGGGAATATAGTCAATAATATTGCAATAACTATGCATGGTGCCAGGTGGGTAATAAAAATATTGGTGGGAACATTTTATAAAGTATATGATCGTCTAACCACTATGCTGTAAAAACCATACAAAATAATTTGAACGTACACTGTAGTTGAAAAAGAAAATCATGTTTCACCCAGAAGATAGAGGGACTCGGAAAAGATGGCACGCAACACAGAAAGAGATTCACAAAGGTACTCACCCCACGATTTCTGCACCTTCCTCCACCTGCCTTTCTTCCCATCCCCTCTGCCAACCTCCCAAGAAGTAAAGGAAAGGAGATAAGGTACTCAGTCCATCTGCCTGCCTGACTGGGTGACTCTAAAAAGAGTAGGTTCCCGCCTTCTGCTCCCTTAGAAGATCCCCATGAGGTGTCGAGAATAAACATGGCAGACCACGTGTGGTCATTCTCCAGAAGACTGCAAACCCACCCAAGTCTTCTGGATTACTGAAGCCGGGACTTAGGTCCAGAGGGGTGAGATGTGGTGACAGCACTCAGACTATCACGCTCATAATCACACAGCAGCCACAGCTTCCCAACTCTGAGGACCAGCTGCAATTTGAGGCTCCTCTGCGAGCCAGGAGCTGCGCTGGTGTCCACCTGCGTCATCTCGTCATCAGTCCTCATTACCACACCGAAGATCCGCACCATGAGTCTCCCCTCTTGCGGAAAAAGAAACAGAGGCTCTCCCAAGGGTGCACAACTGATTAGCAGGACCCCAAGCTCCCGCCTTTTCCACCGTGCCACAGGTACCCCAAATCACACCAGGAGCTTGTAGCTTCATAAGAATGGCGTTCACCTTCCTGTTCTGTTCTGGCAAGATGAGCTTACCGATTGCCTGGAGGGAGCCAGGCTGGGGAGGAAAATGCTACCTCTGTCAAAGAGCAAGGCGGCGGGTCGTCGTCACAAACCTGGGGACCAGGGGGTGACACTGAGAGGCCTTCCCCTGGCAGTTGGTACTTCAGGTCTCTCTCCCAACCCATGCTTGCATATTTTAGAAAATATGCTTCCATTTTTTTTTTTGTTTGTTTGTTTGGCCCATTTTAAAGAGTATAAAATTTGGAATTAGAAAAACCAAAATTTAAACCTGGGAGGACTGCAGGATCATGTAGATGATCTTGGGGAGTTGATGCAACTCCTGAGCCTCATCTACAATGAGGACACTTAGGCCCTGGCTGGTGTGGCTCAGTTGGGCAGCATCCCGTGCACCAAAAGGTTGCAAGTTCTATTCCCAGTCAGGGCACATGCCCGGGTTGTGGGCTCCATCCCTGGTGGGGGTCGTGCAGGAGGCAGCCAATCGATGTCTCCCTCTCACATCGATGTTTGTCTCTCTATCTCCCTCTCCCTTCCTCTCCCTCTAAAAGTCAATTTTTAAAAAAATCAAATAAATAAAAGCATTCTCACCCAAACAGTATGGCTCAGTGGTTGAGCGTCGATCCATGCACCAAGAAGTCACCAGTTTGATTCTCGGTCAGGGCACATGCCCAGGTTGTGGGCACAATCCCCAGTGGGGGGCATGCAGGAGGCGGCCAAACCATGTTCTCTCTCATCGATGCTTCTCTCTCTCTCTCCCTCTCCCTTCCTCTCTCTCTAAATCAATAAAGGAAAAAAATGTTAAAAAAAAGAGAAAGATTTGCCTTTAAAAAATAAAATAATAAAATAAAAGCATTCTCTGGAGAAGGGCTCTGTCCGATGCTATACATGTTAATTATTATTTTTAAAATCTGGACCCTTTCATTTTTTGTACTAGCTACTCCCCCTTTGTTTATGCCACCCACCAATTTCATAAACCAGCATCCTGTATCTTCATCCAAGTTTTTCCAAGACAGACGGGATGGTGGCAGGAGGGGGCCGCAAAGTAGGGGCAGGACAGGGGACACCCTGACTGGATCTGTTGAGGACAGAGTCCTATTGTCCACCACCAGCAGCCACTCCTCCCTCAAGCTCTCATTAATCAGCACGTCTGATTAATGACAGCACAGTTCTTTTTAACCAAGAACTAATTTATTTGTCCTACACCAGCCTGTGTTTCCCAATCTTCTAAAACAGATCATGAATGAATGTGTCATACCCCTTGAAGTCCAGGACACGGCCCTCATGGCCATCCCTTGATCGGCCAGCCCAGTTTTAACGAAGGACGCTAGATGGGCTGCTGGACCACACGTATCCTTATACCCACAGCCTGCTTGTTCTAAATTTGTTCAAGAATGTTCCGGGGAGCTATCCCTTGCCAGGGTGATGGGACTCGGGAGAATCCTGCCAGCGTGCCAGGTTGGTAAGGAGAGGCGGAGTCAGGCGCCAGGCTTCGTCTGAGAGCCATATGGAGGAGCAGCTGGAGCCCCTGGGCATTCACGCAAACAGCCCTCTGTGAGGACCCAGATCAAAGGCCTGGGGTACAGGCAAGTTGAGAATGGACGTAGTCAGGCATTAAAGAGCAGCACAGGAGTATAAAGCCAAAACTGGAACCAAAAAGCGTGGCTGACTGTTACCTACCCGAGCTGAGGGATTGGCACGAGGAAGTTCAGAAGACTCCCCCGGGCCTCCCACCAGCATCCAGTCTGATTTGCTAGCCCAGCCGCAGGAATGGTGGCTTTCCACAAAGCATCCATCCTTGCAAGAAACTCAAGCTTGTACACAGCTTCAACAGCCTACCTTCTCCCACTTCTAAAAGTTACCCGTGTGTGTATGTGTCGTCTTCTGGCCCCTTCCCTATCACCCACAGGTTTTCAGAAATGAAGGCAGGTCCCCTCGCCTCACAGCTGCCAGTTCTTTCAATAGAATTGAGTCAGGGCTGAGAATATGTGCTTCTGTGCCAAACAGACCGGGGAGTATGCCCCTGCCAGGACACTGACTTCAGGGAGAACTTGGGTAGCTAATGTCTTTGAGCCGAGATTTTCTCCTTGGAAAACAGGGACAACAGTAATCCTACCAAACAGGCTCTCTGTGAGGCTTCCGTGCTATCGCGGCACAGCGCCTGCCCACCACCACCTGCCCTCCTGTCCCCATGCTCATCACACCATCATCCCCGTTGTCCACGCCTCCTGGGAGCACCACCCTTTGCCACGTGACCCTGCAGCGCCCCCCACTTGAGACAGCATGTGCCTCCTATCTCACTGGTGTTGAGCTTGGTTGGCATGTGACTCGCTTCAGCCACTGGAATATGGGCAGAAGGAACAATGTGTCCCTTCTCAGCCTCGGCCTGATGTATTATGGATTTCTCCTCATCCCATTTGTGCTTCTGCCATTGCCAAGGGAAGGACATGCCCCGGGAGGCCTGCTGGTACCAGCACAATGGAAGGCCCTTGGAGCAGACCTGGACCCAGCCCACAGCCTGGAGCCATGCCCGGCAGAACTCAGCCTAGATCAGCCGAAATCCAGCCAGCCCTCAAACACGTGGACAAGAAAGAAGTACGCATTGTTGTCCACCACAGAGTTTTGGAACTGTTTTGTTAAACAGCATTATTGTGACAATACTTTGTGCTTATCTTGTCCAGGGCATGGAGATTTAAGCTTATTGAAAGCAGTTAAATGGGCTCATTTCTCTTTTACTCCAGGCCCACCAAGCCTCGATGTAGTGAAAAGCACACGGGTTTTGGAACCAGAGAGATGTCGCTCATATCCAGCTTCCCCATCGTGCTGGCTCAGTAGCTTAGGGCAAGTCACTTAACTTCTCTGAGCTTTGGTTCATCTGCAAAGCGGGAGGGAGAATATCAGCCCCTGTCAGCGTGAGGGTTAAAGGGCATGGTGTACGCCACACGTGCAAACAAGCGTGGGTTCTCCCCTTCCCCTTGTACACTTCTGATCCGTCAGACAGCCTCCTCGCCAGACCTGGACAGAGTGCACACCGGTGAACAGAGTCTGGATACTCCCCCGAACACAGGGACTGAGGCATGTGGCTTTGTCTCAGACTTTAGTTTACTCATTCACATTTATGTGGCCCCTGTCACATGCCAGGCACTGTTCTAGGCCCTGAGAATCTGGTGGCCAATGAGGCCAAGTCATTACTCTCATGTAGCTGACATTCTAGAATAGGTTGAAGTACATAATGAATAGAACAATAAATAAACTAGAGCCCTAGCCAGTTTGGCTCAGCGGTTAGAGCGTCGGCCCACGGACCAGAGAGTCTCGGGTTCAGTTC
Source organism: Tadarida brasiliensis (assembly GCA_030848825.1). Taxonomy (NCBI): domain Eukaryota; kingdom Metazoa; phylum Chordata; class Mammalia; order Chiroptera; family Molossidae; genus Tadarida; species Tadarida brasiliensis. The sequence goes on along the minus strand of CM061257.1, from coordinate 26,497,450 downwards.
CCTCTAAGGGCAAGTACCTCGGTTGCCGTTTGTCCCTGGCCCTGGTTGAGGTCGTGTGGGTGGCAACCCAGTCGATGTGACTCTCCCACATCAATGTTTCTCTCTCTCTCTTCCCCCTCTCTCCCTCCTGCTCTATCTGAAGATAAATACAAAAATGTCCTCGGGTTAGGATAAAAAAAAAAAATTGAAAAAAATAAGTAAATAAATAAAAATAAACTAGATAATTCCAAGCAGCGATAAATATGATAAAATAAATACAAAGGGTCATGTGGTGGAAAGTGACATGCGGGCCGGTGGCCAGGGCAGGCCTTGAGGCAATGGCACCCTCTGTTTCCCAGATAGCAGAAATGTTTCTCTCTAGTCCTTTTTGATCCACACTTACCCAGAGACGCTCTTCTTGTCTTCAACACTTTAGCAAGTTACATTTTTCTTTCTTTTCTTAACTGCCTGCTACTCCTGGTAGCGATCCAAGCAACTCTTCCAAATCCTCTCTCGATCCTGTGTTCCTCCTTTCTCCTTCTGGGCATGTCTGGATTCTGTAGGTTACCTTGGGTGGCCACACCTACCTTTTCAGACACCACCTCCTTATCTCCCTCACCAGCACAGTGTCCAGTTTCATTCATAGTAGAGGTTCCATTTTTAAGGGCTCCCGCCTTGTCGTGCCATCTGCCTTTAAAGAACATTGCATCAATCTCATCTTTGAACATTTTGAAATCTGTTCCTCCATAGCCTACAATATATGACCATCCCCCAAGTCTCAATCTTGGCTCTTAAGAACTTCATGTTAGCCCGGCCAGTGTGGCTCAGTGGATTGAGCATCGTCCCATGGACTGAGAGGTCCTGGTTCAAATTCTGGTCAGGGCACATGCCTGGGATGCGGACTTGATTCCCAATAGGGGGCCTGCAGGAGGCAGCCAATCTGTGTTTCTCTCTCACACTGATGTTTCTCTCTCTCTAAAAAATCAATAGAAACATATTAAAAAATAAAAAAGAACTTTAAGTTAAATGAGAAGATCCCATTAACAGTGTCCCAGCCCAGGTCAACTTCAGCCATCCCTGTGGCCAGAGGAGAGCTCACACAGTGTCCCTGAGTCCTGAGAGGTGGAGGCTTTGGGAGCACTTGCCAATAATTCACTAGCTGCTTTGTCTGCCTTTAGCAACATGAATTTCAGCAGTTGTCTAGAGTATGCTGATGAATCTCAAAATTCAAAAAGATTGTTTTACAACTCTCATATAAATGACCTGAGTAGTTTGTCAAAAACACTGATTCTGATCCAGTAGGTCCAGTGCCAGGCCCAAGTCTCTGCATTTCAAGCAAGCTCCCCGGTGCACCGACCAGCAGAGCACATTTGGAGCAGATGGCGTCAACCCTGCATCATGACCGCCCCAGACCTCGAGGCTGGATTTGTAGTCAGTGTGAAGGAAACATCATTACCTACCTCTCGGTACCTCTCCCTAGAAGGTAGTCTGGGACGCACGCCCACAGCGGTATTTCTTCCCTTTAAGATTCTGCCTCAGTTTCGGGGCCTCTCTCCCCAGTCTCCTCCCTTCTACAGTACACACTCTCATCTGTAATCAGGTCCCACTTTCACCTGGACATTTTATTCCAGTGTGTTAATCCACGAGGCAGAACACCAAACCTTGTTGTGAACTCCACAATGACAATTGACAAGGAAAGGGGCGCATCTCACCAGGGCGGGAGGACCAGGCCAGATCTGCCACCGGGCTCCAGAGATATAAAACGACAGCTGCTCCTTAAAGGAGGATGCCCAGAGAAAACCCCAAAACCACATCCCAGGGAAAATCGTCTACTTCTCTAACCAGGAGAACAACAGTGAGAAATTACCCAGTAATTTTCAAACATAAAAAAAAAAGAGGGGGAAAAGGTTATGGGAAAACACTCATTCAATTATTCATCCATCCATTCATTCAATTCAACTAATACTTGTTGGACATCCCTTCTGTGCTGGGCTCTTCCAGGTGCTGGGTGTGTGTGTTGAGAAGAGAATCCTTCCCTTTCCTCGTAGAGTTGACATCCTGGGGAGCAAGACAGCCACTAAACAAGGCAGCAGCAAGTGACATGTAATTGCAAATAGGACTGGCTATGGAGGAAACAAGATATCGTGATACAGAAAGAAGGGGCAAGGGTCCACTGTGCATGAAGTGGTGAGAAGCCCCTCTGAGGAGACAGTGTTCAGGCTGAGAGTCTGAAGGTGAGAAGCAGCAAGACCTGTGAAGGGTCAGAATGAAGGTGGAGGGAAGAGAGGTCACTTCAGGGAGAAGAACAGTATCTGCGGAGGCCCTGAGGTGGGAACCAATCTAGTGGGTTTGAGGGACTGAAATGAGACTGTCGGGCTGGAGCTGAGCACAGTGGGTGAGGAGAGTGGCAGGAGAGGAAGTTGGAAAGGTGGCTTATTGTCTGGGACATTGTACATCAATGGACTAACCATGGCTATTGAACAAAATGAACCTGAAATCCTAACAGAAGAGGGTACATCTATAATTTGGTGGGATGGGACCTATTTAAACAAATACATCCAGAGTGCCTATTTGTTTCAGGATTGGAAATTAACGGTAGATTAAATCAAAGAAAAGGATCCAACTGAATGGAATGGGGAAGACCATCATTACTGTTCAGAAAGCTTTTTATTTGCTGGGATAGATATGAACCCAAGAAAGGAATCTGATGGACAGTGTTTGGATGGGGAGTGGCAGACATCAGTGTAGTGGCAGACATCAATGTAGACCTGCAGTAGGCTGGCTTGGGATCATGGAAACGAGAGGACAAACATGCTGTGTGTGTGTGTGTGTGTGTGTGTGTGTGTGTGTGTGTGTGTGTGTGTGAGAGAGAGAGAGAGAGAGAGAGAGAGTGTGAGAGAGAGAGAGAGAGAGAGAGAGAGAGAGAGAGAGAGAGAGCAGCTCCTGGCCCTACCTGCCCTGGAGCCGGTTCTCTCTTCTTTGGAGTTTTTCAGGAGGGAAGAGAGAAGACACAACTCAATTCCCCCCCTTTGCAGGGCTTCTGGGGACTCATGAGAGGCTGAAGGAAGCTGGAGATTGGGTCACATATGGGCCGAACACGTCCACACAAGTCTCTTGGCTTGGCACGGAACACACAGAGTGGACTAACCATTTATTGACTGGATTTCAACAAATTTTAAGCTAAAAAGAGACATTCTCCATGCTGTTTAAATAGCGATCTCAGTGTATGTGACAGATTTTAATTAAAAATACAAAGAATATTAAGGAAAATTGCAAAAAAGCAAGCCCTCCGTAATCTGCCCAAGTTCACCTAACGTTTTATCTTTGCCACCTCTTTCTCGGTTTTATTCCCATGCACAAGTGGCCTCACAGGGCCATTCAGTCCCTGCAGAATTGTCACCATAGCTCCCTTTGCTTCACATGGGCTGCTCTTCCTACCCTAGTGTTTCTGTGATCTCCACAATTACCATCTTGAAGGGCACCCCACATTTTTCTCCTAAGAAAATAAGTCTCTTCTCCTTTAATGGTTACAAGGCCAAGTTTTGGAGTCAGGCCTGGAATCCAGCCCTCACCTTGACATTTACTATCTGGGCAACTTTGTTTGAACTGACTTCTCAAAGTGTCCATCTCCTTGTCCGGAAAGACAGTGGCCCTTGCCTCCCAGAGCAGCTATGAGAATCGAGGTCTTGAATATAAACTAGGCTCGGAGACTGGCGCATGGCAAGGGTTTGATAAATGGAAGCTGTTTTTTTATGGTGTGATCATGGTTTTCATTTGCATCTCCCAGAATGCTAGTGAGCAGCTTTTCATACATTGGAAGCTATTTTATTAATAGCATCATTTTTATTTTCTCTTTTGGAAATTTCAAGCAGGATCTAACACAGCACAGCGGCAGTCTGAGGCCTGTAAATTTCTTCTAAGTTTCTCAGCAACGGACAAGACTGATCTTCCCCTTCAGCATTTGGGGGGAAATTTTCACCCCTAATCAGGCCAAAACAGTGCCCAGGCACTCACACCACATAATTCTGCTCCCACCCCACCTCTCTACACCTGGTTTCCCTCCCAAGAGGGGATTTACCTGCCCTCATTCCATTGCTTACTTAATGGGTCCATAGATTACCACCTTTGCAAAAGCAGGTTAACACTTTGGAGACACCACAGTATTAATCAGTCCCCTGAAGAAAAGACATTTACCAAAGCTTACCTGACCAGGTTAAAAGAATTGATGCAGCTTAAAAAAGCAGATCCTTCACAGACAGAAAGCTCACTCCCCCGCTCCCACCCCACCCCACCCCAGGTGTTCCCTGCTTATTGAGGTTCTCTTCCTAAAGGCACCTGAGGCACACCTCCTGTAAGGCACACTGAGAAAGGACCATGCTTCAGAAAGCACCCAGAGGTATCTGACACCTAATGTAAAGAGAGTAAGTTGTATATGTGTATAAAACAAACAATCTGACAGCTATTTCTGTAGGGAAGGAAAAATGAGTGTAATTCTCTTCGGCAAACCAATGATTAAGTATTCATTCATTAGAACACTTTTATTACACGTCTATTAGGTGTTAGATGCTGAGAAGGATACAAATATTAATCAGGCATAGAGGCTACTTCTGGATGCTAACAGCCTAGAAGGAGAGCCAACATGGGTATAACTGTATCTATGTATCTATCTGTACACACACACACACACACACACACACACACACACAGAATAGGCAATAATGCCAGGAGAAAGGCTCAGATAAACTACTGTGGGAGTTCAGATGAGGGACCCCTTTACTCCAGCTGAGGTCTGCCCTGGTCATCCTATTTAACATCACAACTTGCCCCAACCCCACACTCCCAGTGTCCCTTTTCCTGCTTTCCCCTGGCAAGTGTCACCTTGTAGTATATCATATAATTTATTAATAATTTATTCTGTTTATTTCCTGTCACTCCCACTAGAATGTACTGTCTCTCCATAAGGCCGGATTTTTTTTTTTTTTTTTTTTGTCTGTTTTGATGTATCTCAAGTACCTGGAATAGAGCCTGGCACACAATAGGCACTCAAATTTCCCTAAATGCCAGATAGGAAGGACAGATGTGGCGAGAGACAGACATCCATCCATCCATTTACTGAGTAAGCATCTATTGAGTACCTTCTCTATGCCAAGCAGTATCCTAGGCCCTGAAAAGAAACTTTCCATCCTCTCCAAGGGCTGGCAACCTGGACCAAGGGCAGGGGCTTCCTGCTTAGACGACCAGTGTGGGCAAAGCCTCCAAAGGCAGCAGCATGGGCCATGTTGGAGAGAAGGGGCAAAGCTGGGTGTGAGGGGACTTCCTAGGAAGAAAGCTGGAGAGGCACCTGGACCCCAGGCCTGGAGAGCACAGAACCCCTGGCTGAGCAGCCTCCGCTTACGGCCGGATCCTTACAATCCTCAGAGATACAGCTTCGTTTTCCAGTATCTCCCTCAGATACAGACATAAGATTCCATCAAAACCAATAAATCAGACTTCACCCAAGAGGTGGACAGTCAGACGGTAGGAATGCATAGACCTCTCTTCCTTAGAGCTCACGTATTTTTTATTCTTCACACTCTGCCTGTTTTCAAGTCACAGAGATATGGGCTCACACCTGCAGACACATACCCAGATTATTCAAGGCAGGAGAAGGCCAGGCGGGGTGAGCACACCTGCCTTGCTCTGTGGTTGCTGGGACACGGTGAGAGGCTGCTTGTTCCAGCAGCACGTTCCTGGAAGGCCAGGTGTGGGCTGCAGCTCCCAGCCAGGGCCGAGGATCACCGGCAGACAGGACGTGGAACTTCTGAGTGCAGAGCTCAGTGCCAGGCCCTGGGCAAAGTCATCAACCTAGTGGAAGAGAGAGTCTGGAAGAGCTCGCGTCTGACCCCAGGAGAGGGAGAGGAGACGCTATAAAAATAAATGCTTATAGGCATAATTAGATTGGATGGCTGTTCTGAGCTCTGGGAAAAGTAGTGTATAAAAATAATTCTGTTATTAACAGACTCTCTCCTATATATAGCAAATACAAAGAATCGCCCACTTGCCCAGCTCATCTGTTTTATCTGTTTTGTGAGTTCCTGTTGTTAAATGTTTGGTTTTCTTAATAGCTCACCTCACACGCAGAAGTTCTAGTGACAGCCATGGAGGAATGTCCAGCCATCAAGGAGACCTGGAGGTCCCTGAAGGGGGAGGTGACGTGGGGGACACTATTGCAAGAACTGGGTGATTCATCCAGAGGGGAAGTCAGGCCACTTGGGCAAAATCAGAAGCATGCATTTCTGATTGCGTCCGCGGCTGCTCAGCCTCCAGCCCTGTTCCTGCTCAGACCCCAAAGCCCTCTACAAACCTTTGTGCTCCCCACGCCATGCCCCTGGTCCGAGTTCTTTAACACTCTGCAGTGCCCAGGATGGCAGTGTGGAGAAACCACCTACGTTAAGTGGGTATAAAGGCATATACACGTTTCCAGGCATTTATATGGTCCCGGGTCTCACATGCTGTGTGGGTGCCTTTCCCTGAGAGTAGACACGTGAGCAAAAAAACCCAGTTTCTTTTCCTCCAAGCAGCTAGGCCAAGGAATTGAGCCCCCTACCCAACATCAGCCCTGCTCAGTTAGACCCGGAGGAGGAGGGGAAGGGAGCAGCTCCTGCTGGGAATGCAGAGAGGGAGCGGTCACTCTTCCAACTTGCTGAGACACTTCCAAGCTGAGTCTCGTCAGGAAACACTACCTGGTGCTAAGCCTTGTCATTCTACCCACGAAGCCTCACTTCCCGTTTCTTTCTCATTGTTTCCTCCCTCTGTCCACGGAGCAATTCCCACTAGCAGCCCACTGGATGAGCACAGACCGGAAAAGAGAAGACATTCCCGAGTGGAAAACCACTGTGGAAAACACCTGCGGAGAGTCTCAGCAAGCCTGAGGAAGTGGGACCACTCCCGGGTAACTTCCTTGTTCGGGATGTGAGGGGATCTGAAATAGCCGTGGAATGTATTTCGGGTGCCCCGGACAGCGTGGGTCCCGTCACTCACTCAGCAGGCCTGCACTGAGTGCCTGCCCCAGGTCAGGCATTACAATAGCCAATAGCTGGTATCTAGGGGGCACTTACAGGCCAGGGTCTGGGCCGGTGCGGACTTCGGATATATTATCTAATTTAATCATGCCTAAAATCTTGCCATGCTGACGTCTAACTTATGATCACGGGAATAAAGGCACCGGGAAGTTAAGTGATTTTCCCCAATCATAGAGCTGAATCATGGAAAGGCCAGAGCCCCCAGTTCAGGCTCCAGCTCTGGCCCCCAAGAGAGATGTCCAAGGCAGATTGTGCAACCCGCCCCCCAAGTCTGTTCCAGGCTTTGCCCTCAGAAAGTCCCTTGTAGGGAATTTGAATTTCTCCTCCTTCCGTTCATTTCCCCTTGCTCAGCTCCGAGAGGAGATGGAGAATCAGGCGTGGCAGCTTCTGAGAAGGGGAAGGGGAAGGGGAAAGGGTGGGGACACCACGGGAGCAGGCGTTGCAGGGGGACATGTGTTCATTGTACCCGGAACTGAAACACTTCCAGTGGAGGTCACCTGCAGCCGCTGGGAGCCCATTCACGTCCTGCTCGAAGCCCCCGTGTCCCCTCCCACCACCAGCCTTGGAGAGCAAAGGTTCAGCTGCCTGCTGAGAACTCAGAACTCTGCCTCTGATGCAACAGCTGGCATTCTGTCAAGCTGACCGTGCTGGGGGACAAGGGCCGATAGCGCTTTTGTATCCATTCCCAGAAGAGGCCCTTAGGTAAACAGTGTCAGCACCCGAAACCTCCCCCACACCCGGAGCTTGTTTCTCCCCATCGCAGGTTGACACCAGGACATGAAGCAGCCCTCTAGCACAACTGAGCATGCCCAGAACGGGAGTGTGCCCCAAGGGCTTGTCCAAACACAGCTTGCTGGGTTCTGTAGTGGGGCCCAGGAATTGCATTTCTCACAAGTTTCCAGGCGATGCTGCTGGTCTGGGGACTCTACTTTCTGTCCTCAGAGATTCTTTCGTAGACTTCTTGGTGCTGTGTTAGCACGGGCAACACCATTACTGTAAACCGCAGCTCAAAACACAATTCCAGCACAGCGTGATATTTAAAATCCCAGAAGCACAAGCATGTATGTGAGGTAAGAGGTGGAGGGAGTGAAGAAATTAGGACAGGGGAGCTCAGGCTGAATGCCAGTGTAAGAAGAAACCCATAAAAGGTAGGAGGAGAGGACTGGATAAAGAGGAAGCTGAAGGGCTTGTAGAGAAAGCCTTGTTCATAGTCAGGCTGTTCATCTCTTTTCTAAGAGCACCAACGTTGGTCTGGGCAGAGCAGGCCCTGTCCTGCCCAGCCCAGACCTGCCCACGATGTTCTCTCCTTCCTCGGGAGAGAGTACATTTACCCCCCAGCCACAGCGATGACATTTACACTGTCCTCCCTGGGAAAGGACTTCCGCATGCCTTGCCCTACCAGCTCATTAACATATTCTTCGTCCAAGTCTTGGGTCATTCCAATATTAAAAGCTGAAACGAAGGATCCTGACCTGTATCTGCAATCCTTCACACTTCCAGAAAGCCTAGAGGCCAGGAGCTGGAACATCAAGGAAGGGCCTGACACAGTCCACTGAGATTCAGCCTTCTCTGGTCTTATCCAAGGTGACGTCAGCCATGTCATTCCTTCTGAATGGAAATCCCTTTCCCGTTGACCTCTTGGTGAATTCCCAGTCTTCCTTCACAACTCATCGCAGGCATCTTGTCTTTGGGGGGGGGCCTCTCAGCATCCCAGGTAGAGGTGCCATGACCTTCTCTCTGCCTTCACCACACTGCAGGCCCGTTTCCATGTTTTGTAAGATTCTGAGTGACAGGAGAGAAAGGATTAACCTCTCACCATGCCCAGCCTGCCTCCTCTCTCCTAACCAGCTAAAAAGGCTCTTCCCACGAGGTTCCCACCACTGTTATCTCTGAGGACAGCCGCCGCCCTGCCAGAAGTCGCCTTTTCCCTTCTGTAACACACACCCAGAGGCTGGCGCAGAGAGCTCAAGAAACGAAGGGAAGAGGGATGTTTAGAAGAGATGAGAGGCATGTGGACTGGGGCCAGAAGGATATTTTCTCTGGGATAGAAAAGGCGAAATTGCACAGCTTGGGGCAGTTTTCCAGGGGGTGGAAGAAAGAGAGCCAGGGCAGCTCAGGCAGTGAGGAAGGAGCTAGAAAAGGGAAGAGGTGGTATGAAGAGCAGAGACGTCTGGGCTGTCCGTGAGGGTTCCGTTTACAGAGTTTGAAAACACTAGTAAGGGACTTAAATTATTCTGAAAGATCTTGTGGTCCGTGGGACACCCTTTCTCTGCTGCTGCTCTGGGACTGGACTCCGTGGGTTCTTCTTTCGTTGTTACATCCTTGGACTTCTCTGCTGCGTCGCCGTGCTGTCTCCAGCGTCTGACACAGCCTGGTGCGTGAGAGATGCTCAGAGACAGTCAGCTTTCGCCTCCCTCCGTTCCTCTGTCAGCTCTGAACAACCCATCAGGCTGGAATGATGGCAGAAGGGAGCAGGGCTGACAGGACAGCCCGGGGGAGAGAGGCAAATTAAACATCCCACCGAGTCTCTCCGGACTGAGTACCAGCCGTGCAGTGCTGATCTTGGCTGGGAGCCCACCATTTACCAGCCCCCTCCGGGCCTCTGGGGTATGGCTAATTAAAGACATGGTTACTCATTTCATTCCCTAGTCGCTATTTAAGGAAGTCGAATCATGCCATTCCTATAAGGCCTCTGACCCTACACTAGAGGCAGACAATGCCAGGGCTTGTCCAAGCGGTTGTAAGTACAGAGCTTTTCAAAGAGGCAGGGAGGGGCAGAGCAGGGCGGGGACCGCGGGCCCTGCAGCTGGGCCAGCTGCTGGACGGTCCCTCCTTCAATGCCCTCCTCTCTCCCCCTTCCCAGGGGCCAGAATCTAGTAACAACCCCTCCCGGAGCCCCCTGCCAGGACAGCTCCTGTATTTTCTGAACATACTCAGAGTCACGCAGCTGATTCAGGAAAAAAAACATGAATAATCTCTTTTGGATTTCAAGTAGCAGCAACTTGGAGCATTTGAGATTTTTCAGTTATTTTTTAAGAAGTTAAAAAAAAAAAAAGCATTGCTTTTCATCAACAAACTCTTACTGAGATCTGTTCTATGTCAGGCCCCCTGCTAAGCACTGGAAAGAGGGGTGAATAAAATAATTCCTGCCCTCAGGGAGTATCCAGTCTTATAGATGAAAGAGACGCATAAACAAACAAAGTACACTAACCTAGAATAAGTGTAAAGGTAGAGTCATGTACTATGTACAGGACAGAGAAGGTGGTGATAACCTCTAACTGATAAGGAAACAAAGGTGTGCCAGAGGCTGGGGGATTTGAAGTGGGTTTTGAGGCCCAAATAGAAGTGCATCAGGTAAACTAGGAAGCAAAGTACATCACTAGCAGGGGAAGAGTATATTCACAGCCATTTAAATCATGTAGAAGCAGATTGAACCCATTAGTTTCAATAGGTCTCAAACTTTTCTAACAAAACATAGCAGATTAGAGTAACTGGAGGGCTAGTCTGAAGCATCCAGTACAAGCATGAACTTGTTTTTTTCATTGAGATGTAACTGACATATAACATTATATTAGTTTAGGTAGCATGACGTTTCTTAAATATTTATTTTCATTTTCTGAAGTACAAATTATGCATTATGGTTTATAACGTGCTGATATCATGTTTTTAATTCCTAGTCAGTAAGATTATTTCACTTTGCAAACAAACACTGTCAAATAAAAGTGATCCTCTGTGGAGGAAGAAGCTCCATGTTGACCCTTTGGGGAAGAGAAAGGCAGTCTGGACCCAGCTTGAGAACTAGGAAGCCTTTAAAAGAGGGCTGGAGACCAGAGCTTTGTCTCTGAATGCACAAGTGATTTTTCGGTCATAGTTAGGTGAGCTGACCAGGTGTGACCGCAGCTGCAGTATTTTTCAAACACTCTTCTGGAAGTGAGTCTTCTGGAAGTGCTAGTTCTCTTTAGTCCTTGCTGTTGGCCATGCTGGCTGATATGAGGACGATAGCCCTGGGGGCCACTGGGCGCCAAATGAAGCAATGACAGTGTGATGAAGTGGCCTCTCTCCCACAAAACCGGCGTTAGAGGAACTGCAAGCTGGGTGTGCAGTTGATAGCCAACCACATGCAATGCACCATTTGCGAGTTAAAAAGGCACCTCAGGTGAAAAGTAATGATTCCCTAATCCCCACGCCAGGTTACACTCCAGGCCAATTAAACTCTGGGTGTGGCATCAAGGCATTAGTTAGAATTTATTTAACCTCTCAGGTGATTTCAATGTGTGGCCAGTTTGTGAATCAGTGTGCTGGATCACCTGTTCCCAACCTTGGCTGCACATTGGAATCACCTGGGGCGGCTTATCTACCGAGGATGGGGGAGCGGGGCCCAGTCAGAATCTCTGAAGCTGGGGTGTGGGCAGCAACGTGGCCTTAGACCTGGGAAGGGAGCTGGCACCCCTTAGCTCTGCACTTTGAGGTGTTTTCCTTGAAATTTTCCAAGTCCCAAGTGGATGCCTGAACCCAAAGGAGCTGTCAGAGTCATCCCCTGGGGTGCCCTGAGCGGGAACAGGAGGCAGGTGCCCTCAGATTTCAGTGACTCACACCTTTGAAGTCACCAGGACATCTGTGGCCCAGTCAGTTCCAGGGGGACAGCCTGGGTCACTCCTGCTGCCTAGCACACTGCTTCTTACAGGAGAGATCAGGCTGCCAGTGACGCTGACTCCTGATTCGGGGTGACCACACACACCAAACACGGGGCACATGTGGGGCTCTGGTCCACACACGATGCCCCCTGCTTGAGTCACACATGTTGGTCCTCCGTGGTTCTTGCCCCTTGGCCTTCAGACCCTCCAAGACGACAGCACTGAGGGGGAGTTTGGCCCTGTACGCACCCTGGCAGACTCCCAGGACAGCCATCCACCCCTGCAGCCAGCTCCCAAGTCTTCCCAGGTGACTCCAGACTATTCCTTCTCGATGCCAAAGGACCCTGCTGGCCAGCATCCTCTTGTCTCCCACTGGTAGTGACCACATGCTGTCCCTGTCATCCCATGCCTGATGAGGGTGGGCGCCTTCTCGGGAATGGGACTGCTCTCGCTCTTGCGGCAGGTGGTGGCCAGGGGAGGCGGGGTGTGGTCCCCACTGGGAGAGATGGCACTCCGGGAAGGCCAAGGTTACCGCCTGAAGAGTTCAGAACACAGTGGGAGATAACTCAGATTTGTGGTGGAGAATTTCAAACAGCATGTTTTAAGATCACCTAAAAAGAATGATTCCTCGCGCTTTCCTGTGTACCAGGGAGCACGGGCCTTCAGTGCTCATCAGCCAGGGGGAGCACAGAACAACCTCCGAGGGGTCATGGGGCCGACCTCCACCCAGAGCGCTGCGGGGACCAGCTCCCAGGAACAGTGTGACAGACCTCAAATTCACGGTGAGAAGAGCGGACAGGACACTGGCAGCAGCCCCCTTCGCTGCAGTTTCAGTCACCTGTGCAAACGTAAGTGGACAGTTCCAAAAATAAACAATGTACACGTTTTGAGTCACGCGCTGTCCTGCTGCACCCTGCTGGGGATGGGAATTGTCCCTTTGGCAGCGTGTCCTCGCTGTGTGGGCCACCAGGGTAGTGATGGTGGCAGTTCGGGTATGCCAAAGGGAAGCTGTAAGCAGCTTCCTTTAAGTGAAAGGGTGGAATTCTTAAGAAAAAAATTGTATGCTGAGGTTGCCAAGGTCTACGGTAAAAACACATTTTCTACCCATGACATTGTTACCGGACCGGAGGGGTCCGTTCACCTGAGTGCATCAAAAGCCCAATCAAACGCGAACAGGAGTTTGCAGCAAAGAAAGCAGAGATTTATTCATTGAGAAAATGATGCCAAGCCCGGAGTCACAGGTGAGCTAATGTCACCTTCCAGGGGGTGGGTTATATAGGGGAAAACTCATTGATCATGGTAAGTAAAGGAGCCGGGGTCCTGGGCTCTACTGATTGGTTGGGGCCAGCGTAGGGAGTAGGTGACCATTGTATGAGGTCCTGACACCAGCCGTGGCTTATTCTGTCTGGTTTTGTGAGGCTGTGATCAGTCGGATCTTCCACTTTCGTGGACCTGGGGCTGAAACACAACTAAGGTGAGGTGTTATCTTTACCTGGACCGGAACTGTTTCTGCAGTCAACAGACCTGAGGCTTTGTTCTTAAGAGAGTTTAATGCTGACCAGAATCTGATGTTCTAAGAGCTTAATGATTAAGGATGAACAGAAAGGAGAAAGGGTCATGTTAAAGAAATGGAGTGTCCAAGCAGTTACAACATTGTGAAAAAGGAAAAAAAAAATCCATGCTAGTTTGCTGAGAGAGACCACATTCACATAACTTTGATTACAGTGTATTATTATACTTGTTCAATTTTATTATTAGTTATTATTGCTAATCTCATACTATGTCTAACATAAATTAAACTTTATTGTAAGTATGTATATATGTGAACAATCATTTATACATAGGGTTCCATAGTACCTGAGGTTTTAGGCGTCCACTGGGCATCTGGAATGTATCACTGAGTAAGGGGGGACTACTATATTGTCTCAGTCAAAACTGGCATTGTGATAACAGTGTTGCTCCCTTCTGACAACTAGGAGATGTGACATGAACCAGGAATGGTGCATTGGACAATAAAGAACAGGAAGAGAGGGTGTCTGGACCCTGCAGAGAACCTTCATGTGCACTAACGGGACAATAAATTAATACATAAAGTAGCTCTTCTCTACCCATTATTCTAATTTTTCTTCAATAAATCACTCTACTTCATGTGGGGCGATATATTTTATAACGCATTTAGTAATCAACTTGTTTTATACTGAACAATAAATAAATATGTAAGTAGCTCTTCTCTACCCATTATTCTAATTTTTCTTCAACAAATCACTGTAACTTATTATGGGCCCATGAATTTTTAAATACGTTTTGTAATCAACTTGTCTCACAGACAGAAGCCCTGCCAGACATCCTTTGCCCAGGCTCTGCACCTGCTGGAGGCCATCCTGGTAGGCATGCTGTTCTGCTGTTTTCTCCCAAAAGCTCTGCAGGTGACTTCAGCGTCGTACCCAGGCTTGAGAGTCCCTGCACCGGAAGCAGGCATGCGCGTGCCACGCCTCTGGTCTCAGCCAGCAATGGAAAAGTGCCTCGGGTCGAGTTCGAGGTTGAATCGTGCTCCCGTAGCGTTTGTTCAAGTTCTCACCCGCAGTTCTTCAGAGTACGGCCTCATTGGGAAATAGGATCATTGCAGATGTAGTTAGTTAAAATGGGGTCATATTGGAGTCAGGTGGGCCGCTAATACAGTATGGCTGGTGTCCTTACAGAAGGGGGGATTTGGGCACAGTCACACACACAGGGAGAACACCATGTGAATGTAAAGACAAAGATCAGGGTGCTACACCCACAAGCCAGGGGTGCCAAAGATCGCCAGCAAACCACCAGAAGCTGGAGACGCCTGGAACAGTCCTTCCCTCACCACTCTGCAGAAGGAACCCACCCTGTTGACGCCTTGATCTCGAACTTCTAGCCTCCAGAACTCTGAGACAACACATTTCTGTTGTGTATGAACCCGGTTTGTGGTCCCTTGTTATGGCCCTAGGAGACTAACAGGAGGAGATTCCTCAACGGAACCAAATGCAAGTTCAATACACAAAGACTCAAAATGGATGAAAAATGAAAACAGACTCTCTCCAGATAGTGAAAGAGTTGGAAACTCAGAAGATTCGGTTGTTTTTTTAAATGCACTTCACATTGTACAGGAAGCACCCTAACCTCCTCGGTGAACATGCCCAGCCTGTGGAGAGCGCCGGGGAAGAACAGGCCTGTGTTGTGTAAACTTTGTTCACACTCTTGCTCGTTTCACCCGTCCCACCAAGGAGAGAGCATTGCATCCAGTCACCTGGAAACTTCAGTGCTCTCCCTTGTAGCATCAAAGGAGCCTTTTCCTTTGACCAATTAAAAACCTGAGGTCTCCTTGACAAGCAGGAAAGCCTTGGAATTAGGAGTTGGCCGGGGCTGGGTTCAGCAGGAGAGCTTCCAGGTGTAAAAGGAAGCTGCTGGTGGGCCCAGGGCCCCCCACAGTGGAGCCCAGGGGTGCCCCGGGGGTGCCGGACAACAGTGGCCTGTGCATCTCTCAACTGATACTAAGTTCCTAGAGGGAGAGAGCTCAGTCTCTCACCTCACCACAGGCCCTGTTTTCATAACTGTCCTGTTGCACTCTCCGACCTGACCCCTCCTTGGCACAGAGTGTTCGGCATCCCTGGCTCCTGTTTGGGGACAAGGACAGACAGAGGGCTCACAGACTGTGCGGGATGCGGGGGGAGGGCAGGAGATGAGCATCCAACAAGGCATCCGTGGCACTTCGCAGGGTCACCCCAGACAGATAAAAAGATAATAAATGGAGAATGGGTGCTGAACTTAGAAATGCATTTTTCTTTGTGAAGATGTAAATAGAACCTCAGTAGCCTCTGGTTCTTTTGACCAATGGAAATGGTTTTCTAATTGAAGAGCTTGACACTCAGTCAGCTTCCTTTAGAAGATGTAAGCAGATCTAGGGAGGTTTAGGTAAGGCCCTTTTAAAATAAATGCAAAAGAAAAATTAATCTTCCATCCTGACTGCTCTTCTCAGGTCCCCTCAACTCAAGAACTATTTAGTGGCTAGTTTTGGAGGGAAGAAAATATTCAAACAAAATTAATTGTTCAATCACAAGTCAGCTTCATGTTCTCGTCGCTGGCAGGTTGCCTGCCAAATCAACCAGTTCCCTCGAAGCACCTTTGTCCACAAAGTCACAAGCACCTGGCACCATTCACGTTGAGCCCTTGTTCCCTGATTGGCTGCATGGATCCCTGCTTCCGAGAAGGAAGTTGGCCTCTGGCAAAGAGCTTCCATTCTGAAGTCCAAGATGTGAATCCTAGGTCCTTCTCCGCTGCCGGTTATCGACTCCAGGACTCGGTTTCCTCCTCCAAGAACGGAGATGAAATGAGGGACACAAGCTCTGTGTGAGGATCAAAGGGAAGAACAATAAATAAATAAAGCTCCTGATATACTGCATCAGAAGAATAATAAATAAGTACATAAATATCCTACATAAAATAACAAATCTATATGATAAAATGTATTATATAAAATAATATTACAAAATAAAATAATAAATATACTATATTGGGAGAATAATAAATAAATAAGGCTCCTAGATGCTCCGAATAGATAATGAATAAAGCTCTCAACGCATAGTCATAGGTGCTCAAAGAGCCTACACTCCACTCTGACTTTCAGCTCAGCTGAGGCTCTGATCCTTCTGTCCCATCCATACAAAAAAGGAGGGGGGATGGGACCAGAGTTCTCTACTCCCCAGACGGGATCCCTTTGGAGGTAGCTTTGTGTCGAGGCTCCTCTGTTGTGCCCTCTGAGGAGGAAACTCATGCTGACAGAGAACAAAAGGGCAGAAGACTGGCCCTTTCCATCTCGGAGAATCCATGTGCTGGACTTGCATTCCAGTCAGCAAACATGTGTTGAGCATGTCAACTGCATGGCAGGGACTGAGGATGAAGAAGCAAGTAAGCTGTGGTCCTTCCTCCAAGCCTCTCTTCATCTCCATGTGCAGCTGATTAAGAATGCAAAACATATTTCAATAGCTCTATTTTCCTAAGAAATTGTAGGAATTCTGTATTTTATTAATACTACTTTGGCTTTTTTTTTTTTTTTTTTATCCTCACCAGAGGACATTTTCGCATTTATCTTCAGATAGAGTGGGAGGGAGAGAGGGAGGAAGAGAGAGAGAGAAACATCGATGTGAGAGAGACGCATTGAGTGGTTGCCACCCATACAACCCCAACTGGGGCCGGGGACAAATTGCAACCGAGGTACATGCCCTTAGTGGGAACCGAACCTGGGTCTCTCTGGTCCGCAGGCCGATGCTCTAACCGCTGAGCCAAACTAGCCAGGGCTGGCATATTTTTATTTTAACAAAAATATTTATGTGCAAAAGAAAAACATTTTTCTCCTCTCTTAATCCATACACCTCATTGACATGTAAGATCAAATTAATTCCTAATAATATAAACAGGAAGTGACTTTTTGTTACTAATAAATATAACAACAGTATTTTCATTGAAATATTATAATTTCACAAAAACAGTTCTTAAATCCTGGAGAAGAACTCATTCTCTCATGAACTAGTTAAAATCCATTTATTCTAATAAAGTAGATTCTCCATGAACCTCCTAGTGTAGAGAGCATTTTATTAATCTGAGTTGAGCTACAATATGAACTTAAGAAATAAACTGAACTGTGGGGGTGACAAATGTGTTGTAAGTGGGAACTCTCACTTACCCACACTGGCTGTCCAGTGGACTCCACGCCATTAGACAGGTAGCTGTCTTCTCCAGGTGGGAATTGAGAACCAAATCCCTTCCACTGATGGCTGGTGATGTCTTTCCTTTGGGAAGAAAGCATGTGCTCTACTGCTCCTTTGCCACCAGGTCAAACTGATCTTGTTCTGATACTTTGTCTCTTGCCCAACAGCTTCCCTTGAAAAGTGAGACCATTCTGATCAACTAACTTTTCCCATGCCAGCAAAGGGAGCTTGGTGCAGAGTGGAGAATGCGATTGTCTGACTGACCTCCCAGGTGAGTGGGTACACAGCAAAACTCTCTCCAGGGACTCCCAGAAGTGTGGCTGACACACAATAGATCTTAATCTGGGTTATGGAACCTCTGAGTAAGAACATGCTACTTACAAAAATCACGTATCTGCATTATGTGTGTATCTGCAGAGATCTAGCCATGAATACATCTCTATATTTTCAAGAAAGAAACCTCAATTGAGGCCAACAAAGATTTCCCCATATTCTAGAGGTCTCTAAAGAACTCATTTTAATTAATAGATCATAATAGTTTGCATTTAACATATCAGATAGATAGATGATAGATAGATAAATAGATAGATAAAATTTAGAAGTCAAGTAGACTTAAGTTTATACCAATTACTGGCTGAAGGAGCCTTTGTAAGGTATTAAGTTGTCCTAAACCTAAACTTACTTTTCTGTAAAATGAGTTGGATTACCCTCCAGATGGTTTCAAGGCATGAATGAAACCGTGTATGTAAAGTGACTGGCATAAAGTAAGCCTCAATAAATAGGAACCACTACCAACAGCATTCTCATTGAAGGACAGTTCATTTGGAGCACCTTTGTGAGTTCAGGATTCAGAACTGTAAGGAGAGAGAGTGGATGAATGGAAAGGTTCTGATGCGAATACATGTAAAGGGATACTTTCCACAATGGTGCACAGTTTAAATAGGGTCAGTCACCTGGTGGTCAGGTGTTTCCCAAGTCACAGAGGGTGAGACAGTTCTGGAGAACCCAGCTTAATTTCCTGGTTCAAAAATCACACCTGCGAAACTCAATCCAGGAGGGAAATTCCTTTGGTTGACTCTGCTGAAGCCATGGTTCATTATCAAGTTATTTCCCTGGGTCACTTTGAGGTCATCTCCTTAATTAATGTAACAGCCAAAGGAGGCTACAAAATCCAGCTGCTCAGCCTAGAAGCCCCTCGTAGCACTTTCCTTTTCTGAACACTTACTTGGTGCCAGACACCATGCACATAGCCTCATGTATGTACATCAGCTTATTGACTCCTCTAACAACCCTGCAGGAGGGCAGCTACAATAATCCTCACTTAAAGATGAAGAATCTCAGGCTTGCAAAGTCCAGTCCTCTGTCCAAAATCACAGCTAGTAAATGGCTGGAGTCAACACTGCAGGTAAATGCCCCAGATTCTTCCCAGCAGGCTATGCTTCCGCAGAAAACCATTAATCCCTCTTTTCTCCCCTGTCATGTGTGTTTATATTGCATCTGCGAACAAAAGGAGGCTTATAATTCTCATTTTTCTCACCTGCTGAAGAGCAGCACAGCCTATTTTTACTAAGCAGGCCCTCCCTTGCTCCAGGCACTCCAGACTGTTCCTCCAATTCTCTTCATATCTCGTGTCTGATTACCCCAATCCTGCTGAGGATTCTTTCTGGCCTTTCAAAAAACAACTGGCAACAATTTAGCAACTCGTTTAAATCTCTTTCCTTTGGCTAAGATGCTCCTTTTCAAGGGTACCTGGTCGGAGCAAGAGTGCCACCTGGTGGAACATTTGGGTCACTGCCAACACATATGCCTTGGGCAAAGGTGGGCAGGCAGGCTGGCTGAAGCTAAACCGAGGTGGAGAAGGAGCAGTGTTCACACTGCCTGGGACCTTTCCTAGACAGCTACATTAAATAACTGTGTCCAAGCACTAACTTACTGGAGTTCAAAGTCTTGCTCAAATACAAGTTTGGGACTTGAAGGGCATATGCTTCTTGAGTCCAAAGCCCAGGGCTGGGATTAGGGCGAGAAGAGTGAGGCAGAGAAGAGTGAGGCAGGGCCATGCATGCCTATGACTGCATTCCATCTTTATTTAAACATTTGAAATGATAGCCATCATGCACTTTTTTGCATTTATTTTGACTCTTTGAAATTACATTAAAATATTATTTCTCCTAATTGCTGAGTTTTTTTGGCAAACCCCTTTCCCCCTTACATTTTACACCTTACTTGCCTCACCCTAGTACTGGCCCTGCGGAAGCCCTCTGAAAAAGGATTCCGTTTTCTTCCAAAGCTCCGTCTATGGATAAGCTACACACAGCTCCTGTCGCTGCCCCAAACATCTGCCTTCACTCTTTCCCATCAGAGAATGGTCTTGATTCACCAATGTAAGTCAAAAGAAAGTACAGGAACCCATTTCAGTGTAACTAGTGAATAACCTGACAAAAAATGTTCACCAGTCACTGATCTCATCCCGGATTACTGCTCTAGCAGGCAGCTCACTTGCCAAGCTGAAAAGCTTCTTCTGCTTTTGCTAGGTCCAAGGCCACTGGGCCACAAGGAGCCTGGGGAAGGGCTCCTGTTAATACTGCCTACCCTCATCTAACCCTGATCAGCGCACAATGACATTTCTTTCTCAAGAGTCTCCCAGCCAAATGCCCACATCAGACCAGGTCACCAGTTCTGTGTCTACAGTGGACCATTCCAATCCCCTGACCCCACAGACTGACAAGGCGGGGAATGTTTTACCTGGAGTGTATGAGTGGGCACTGGATGGGGGACGGTTCTGAAAACCCCTGAAATTTTATGCAAAATTATGTGCATTTTCTAGGGAGATTGTTGAAGAGTTTCCTTCCATTCTCCAAGGAGCCCTGGCCCCATAAAGGGCAAGAATCTCAATAGTCCACCAAGTCTTCAAGCTTTTTCAAGGGTCTGTGTAAGGCATGGCAACGAGAAATAGCCTCCTATGCATGGCCTGGTAAAACAAGCCTCACTGGCCTGATCTGCGGCATGTAAATGGTGTTGGGTGATCCTGGTACAAAGACCCCAGTATTTCTCAGCGTTCAGGGGAAGGAAAAAATCCTCTCTAGATAAATGGGAATCTCAGCTGGATGTTGAGAACTGTCACGCTGCCTTCTTTGCCTTCCACTCCCTCCTTAAAATCTCCGTCAGCCTTGCCATTGTCCTCAGGCGATGCGCCTTCACAAGCGCTGGGCTTTCCTCGGGAATACCCTCCCACCCTTTGGCATCCCTTACTCATCCTTCACGATCAGCTCTCTCAATATTTCCTGGCAGGGCTGGGCACCTGACACACTCCCCTTATCGTGCAGATGATGTTTCTGGATTTATTTTCATAGTGCTCTATCTTACCCACAGGACTGTGAGCTCAGGAGGGCAGGAACCCAGTCTTATTATTGCCATATCCCCAGCACCCAGCATAGAGCCAGTATATAAAACTGGCTTAGATGGATGTTTAGATGGATGAATAGGTAATTACATCAATCGAAAATGAACACCCCACCCCCACCCTGCCACGCCTTTATTCCCTAGATGAAGGAAGTGAGGCCCTGGTGGACACTAGCACGTCAGGGCGCCTGAAGTGAGCAGGACTGCCCCCAGGAGCCACACCCAGGCCAGCTGCAGGCCAGTGTGCAGCTGTGCGCTGAGATCATGCAGAGCCCCCGCCCCGGCCGCTCCGCAGTGATTGCTACAGCATGCCACCCCGCCTGGCGTTCCCTGCTTTTTGTTGCTCCCTGGCTCAGGGTCCCCTCTTCCCATGCTCGGAGCACGCAGCAGGGAGACACTGACCAGGGGAATGCAGAGGCGAGAAAGTGGTCGCTCACCGATGTCAACTGTCCCCTTGACACAGTGTGGGAAACCTGAATCTCCTCCGTGACTCTCTCATTACCACAGTGATGACGAAACGAGAAACCGTCCGACTGTTTCGAACTCACTTCCACAGCAGGGTAAATAAAGCGGAATGTCGTGCCCAGAAATGCATTGTCCACGGACGTAAACAGCTAGTTTCACTCTGCTTCCTCCCACCGGAATCGGATCCATGTGAAGTCCGATAAAATCTCCGGACGCTGCTCCAAGTCCGCCTGTCCCGAACACACGCAGACACTGGCGAGGGCTGGGAAGGGGGTGGCCTGAGCAGCTGCTTCTGTTCCTGCCCTGAAGTGGGGGGAAAGCTTCAGAGAAAAACCGGCGGCCTGAACACAGCTGTGGTCGATACTAAATCATTAGACTTCCCACAAAGAGATACAAACTTCAAACAACAGAGAGGACTTTTCCGTGGTCCGCTGAGTGGGGCTTCTCGTGGGGTTTTGGTTCCGTCTGGTGGGGAGCCTCGTCCGCAGGGTTTCCTCGTATGCAGGTTGCCTTCGTCAGAGCCCCAGGAGCCCCGCACCCCTCCAGCCCACAGCCCCCCTCGCTCCTCGGCATCTCCTCAGTGGGGCACAGGCGTCAATGGGCAAAGCCGGCAGACTCGGGGCTTGGAGTCATCGCTGTGTGAGCAGCATTTGGACTTTCTCTTGTCCCCTCCTTAGAGTCACAGGTCCTTCCTCTGAAGAACATAATAGTCCGCACAGGAAGGAGAGGAATATCTCAAGTTTACTGCTGGGAAAGGGAAGTCACTTTCCTGTTTGTCCTCAAACGTTCACTCAGTTGAAATCCCCCACCTCTTCCAGACAGGCCGCTTGTTCGATGCCACAGCTTTCTGTCCTGTGGACGGCTTATCTATCACCCTTGGTCTCTTTCTGTTTCCTTTTGTGCCTACTAAGTGTGTAATCAATACTGATCGACTAATAATAGCCTAGAAAGCCGAAAGCCAATTGAAAGCCAAGGGCATTCTTATGAAAATAAGAAAGGGCTGCTATAGGCCAGGCCCTTTATGTCATGTTTAATCCTCACTGCAATCTTGTAAAGTCCGTGTGTTTTTATTGTTTCACAGATGAGAAGGCTGAGGCCCAGAGGATGCTGGGAGTGCTTCTCGGTGGTGGAGTTGGGAACCCAGGACTGTCTGACTTGCAAAGCTGTGCTCTTCATTGCGTTGGAGTTCCCAGTGTTTCAGCAATAGCTTCTCAGTGGTGGAGTTCGGATTCCCGGACAGTCTGCCTTGCAAAACTGTTCCTAATCATTTTGGAGTTCCCAGTGTTTCAGCAAATGAGCCCGGGAGGCTTTCACTTACTGAGCACAGTAATAGGGACCTAAGGGGTCAGGACCGTGACAACATGGCCAGGCCCAAAGCAGGGAGGGGTTCACTATGTGCAGGAGCTGTTCGTGTTTTTCCTGGCAGCTGCACTTACTGCCCATGCCAAGCTCTCACTCCTCAAATCCTGCCAGTACCTCCTAACCATGCCCAGTCCTTCTCACTCCTGTCCACTGTGGGTGGGTACCAGGCCAAACCTTCCTTTGTCCCCTCCATCTAACCAACTCTATGCCTGCTGACACTATTATCATGCCCATAACTGACACCTGAACTGATTCCAACATTCTTTGCTAGAGAAGACAGACTGGACCTCAGAATCCTTCTCAACACAGCATTCCAGGCATCAATCAGCATTGCCCTGAGATTAAGCCTATGTGTCATTACTGGCGTAGCAAGTGATCAGTAGAATTCAATTTCCATTTCCTTCTATCCTTCCTGCCTCCCTTCCCCAGTGTTTCCAGGATGGGTAGTGGGATGGAGGGTAGGAAGATAGGTGAATGAATGGGTGGGTGGATGGATGGGTGGATGGATAGGTGGGTGGATGGATTGGTGATGGATGGATGGATGGATTGATGATGGATGGATGGGTGGGTGGATGGATGGGTGGGTGGATGGATGGATGGAAATTGAGTTCTCACCTTACACAGGAGCCCTGGTTGGCACCACTCTTAATTCTGACTTCCTGGACAAAACTTGCTCTTAGCATGAGGCATATTCTGTGGCATTTGTTCCAGGAACTGGTGAGATTTCTGGGTCATTCTGAGGACAAGGAGGATCCTCAGCGTCAGCACTTTGCTTCTCACTCAGTCTCATTTCCTCCCCTTCTAACATATGCCTGAGCTTAAAAACATTCATTCATCCCGCACTTCCTTCTTCTTTTTAAAGCTCAAGCTGACAGGAGAAATTTCTTCTCCCACTCACCTTTTAAAAAAAAAAAAATATATATATATATATATATACAGGGGGAGGTGCTATACTGCGAGGTGTGTAGCAGTGGCCAGTGATGAGCAACCCTCCTGGGTGGAGCCAGCGGCATCCTTAACCTCTGCCACTGGCCGCCCGGGGGTCCTGAGTCACCCCTGACTTCGCTGTGGGCGAGGAGGATGCTTTCCCAAGGCCCTCCCAGAAGTCCTGGCTTTTGGGTTTGAATCCATCCAGTTATGGTGATATCAGGTTATTCTTTCCCTGAGCAAAACACCACTCCATGTTTGAGAGGAAGGAAATGCTAAGAAATTCTTATCTGAGAGAATTTGAAGAGGAATAAAATCGCTCTTACACAGCAACATTTCTGAGATTTGAGTACGAGCAAATCAGAAGCATATGGACCGTGTGCCGTTCAAACGTGCTTTTGTTTCCCTGGGAAGGAAAAAGAAGTACTTGGGAAAAATATACTTTCTAAGATGGCATGTATTGGAAAATAGCTGGAGATTTTTAAGAAAGCCAAAATGTATTAGGGATGGTCCAACTCTAGTTATTAATATCCTGGAACCAGCTGGGGAGTGAAATTTGATTGTACCATTTATCCCAAGCTGAAGATGACAGCTTTCTTGTATAATTCTAAAAAAGAAACATGCTCTCTGTACTGAGGTCCACAGCATGAGGTTTGGTTTCATGGTCTTTGTTTTGATATTAGTGATGATAATAACTGTTTCTCCTGGGCTCACGGGCCGTGGAAGGGAAACGTTCAGAGGTGCGGACGGGTCCTGGGTGCGAAGGTTGCCTCGCATCCTGGCTCTGCCCACAGCGGCCATGGGCTCTCGGGCAGGTTCGTTCCCTCCCTGTGCCCTGACCTCCTCATCGGGAACGTGAGAATGACGACTATAAGAACTGTTCCACTTGCCGGCGGGGTAACGTCGGGGTGCTCAGGGAGCCCCGGTAAATGTGAGCCGCTGTCCTCCGCCGTCCTGCCTGCGATGCTCGCCACCAGGTGACTCCACGGCTCAGTCACTCACTTCGGACACGGGCAAACCTTTAGCTAGAATGACAAAGAAAAAACAAAATGAAAGCGGGGAGATCACAACCAACCTCAAAGAAATGAAAAGGATTAGAAGAGAATGCCGTGAATAATTGTACACGAAAAGATTCGGTAACGAGATGAAAGAGCAAATTATTAGAAATGCACAAATTACCTAAACTGACTCAAAAAAAAAAAAAAGAAAGAAAGAAAAAGAAAATCACCATCAACTTATGGCAAGTAAAAAGATTGAATCAGGAATCAAAAACTTCCCAGTGAAGAAAAATCTAGAGTCCTATGGGGTGAATTCTACTAAACATTTAAAGAAAAATTAACACCAATTCTTTTAAAACTCTTGCAGAAGAAGAAGAAGAAGAAGAAGAAGAAGAAGAAGAAGAAGAAGAAACATTTCCTAACTTGTGTGCAGCCAGCATTACACCAATACTAAAATTTGTCACTCGTTTCTTTCCAGACTTCGAACTTTGCCATCCCTGACCCTTCTATATATAACTATAGCAACACACACACACAAACACATTCTCTCACCCTGATTTATTTTCTTCATACACTTATCACCACCTGATATATTATATACTTATTTACTTATTCATTTATTGACTCTCATCTGCTAGAATGTAAGCTCCATCAGAACTGGGATTTTCCCCCACCATTGAATTCTCCAGGCCTAGATAGTGCCTACCATGTAATAGGTGCTCATAAAAACTCACTGAAGAATAAGCTGTCTAATCATTCTTTCACTGAGAGAGAACAGACTGAAAATTAGAGTGGACCTGGGTATTGCAGAACTCCAAGATATAGTTGACTAAAAGACAGTGAGCCTTCATAGGCAGAAACCCAGAAAGTGGTGTGTCAGGAAAACAAAGAGAAGTGAGATTCTGAAGATGAGGAACTGGTCGGCAGTGTCAATTAAAACAGAGAAATCAAGTACAACAAGAACAAATGTGTCCATTGGCTTGAGCTGCAGAAGACCAATGGCTACCTGGGGAGACCCATCGAGGGGCATCTTAAGGCGAGAGGCCAGAGCCAGGCCGCCCTGAGGGGTGGATGAACAGAGGCAGTACTCTGACAACATTTTAAAGTTTTTCTCTTAAAAAAAAGGGGGGAGGTGCAGAGATAGGGATTGCTGGAAAGAATGGGGGACAAGTACGGACATTGTTTCTAGGTGGGAAAGACCTGTCGATGTCCAAAGGCCTGTGGGAGGAATCCAGCTGAGAGACAACAAGACCCAGAAAGCCCACAGGACTCACCACCAGCCCAACCAGCACCCACGTCTCCTGACACCCAGTCCAGCGCTCTTTTAGTATGTAGGTTTTTCCTCTTGCTCAAATTAGAATGTTCAAGGGGCGGTGAGGAAGTCAGAGGGATAGAAACCAAAGCTGAAGAGTCGAAAGTGCCTGTGACAACACACTGTCATTTAAGACGGTTGGCGAGAAGGTGCTTGTTCCCACTCAAGTGCCCCGTTCCCTGTGGTATGAGCACCATTAGCTCAATGGTCTCTCTGCAGCCCTCACTACCCCTCCCCAGGACAGTGGAGGGACGGACCTGATTGGTGAGTTGCTCTAGGCGGCTCTTGAACCCGTGGCAGGCGAAGCAGTAAAGATTTGCTCCACGTCAACCTGTGTGGAGGCTGCTGGTGGTCCGCCTGTGGACAGACGGACAGTCCTACCAGACGGGCATTAGGAAGTCCATCTGTCCACAGACAGACTCCACTTTCTTCAATGTTAGCTTAATCAGTAGGAAAAGTAATATTTTGATCTCCACCTGCCGTTTGATCTCCTTTGCCTTTTTTTAAAGGTAGGTTCAGAAAAGGATGAGGGAGAAGGAAGCTAATTACTCCAATGGAAAATACATTAAAATTGGGATATATGAAACTTGATTCTCAACGTCATTCTTTTCAAGACCTAAAGACAGAAGCCCATCAAACCCGAAATAAATATTTTCTGGTATAATTTAGATAATGCGAGCACATGTTTTTGGAGGAGAGAGCTCACGGTGTGGAGCGCGGCAGCCTGGATCTCTCCGTGGACGTGTAAAACCCAAGGATCTGCTTCCGCACAGCCGTCGATCCAAGTGTGGAATCACAGCTGATGGTCTCTTGAGCTTTTTCCAGGATCCCACTGTTTTCCATCTGGAAACAGCCACGTGCATGGTTCAAACCTGAGAACGTGGCTCAGAATCATCACACGTGGAGAGACCACAGAGCAACAGCCACTCTGCAAAGACGGGGAGAAACCTGCCAACATACATTCTTTGTGGATGAGAAAAAGGCATCAGCCATTGTAGAATTAGGGGTTGGCACCATATTTAGCCGTGGCGTGAGTCTTCAACTCACTTCTCTCCCACTTTTGCAGTGCCAAACAGTTGATCCTAATAATCACTTCAGAAATAGTCACTATCACCTTCTCCAATTACTACAGTCTTCATTTTGCAAATGAAAACATGTTGGCCTTAACTGTATAAATCTCTCTACTGCTCCTAAGTTGCTATTTGGAAATTTATCAGATAATCTTTAGGCCTACCAGTGCAGACAAAAATTATCAGCCAATTTGCTCTTGCAATCTTGCTTGCAAGCTAGCTAAAGAAACAACGAGGCTGGGGATATTCAAAGGTTTGGGGCACATCAGAATCCACAGGAGGCTAGAAGTCTAGAGTGGGAGTGTGGACAGAGACTGAGAGCTGGAGGAGACACTGCAAAGCTCAGAGCAGACATGTGCAGGTCTGATTCTGTGGGGTGTGTGTGTGTGTGTGTGTGTGTGTGTGTGTGTGCGCGTGTGTGTGTGTATATGTACAGGTGTGTTAACCAACAAGTAACCTTTTTTCTCTTCTTGTTTTTAATGGTGACAGCTGGGCATTCATGGTAGTCAATGTCATGGAAAAATTATAAGTCTTGGAGGCTCCTGGGTCTAACTCTCTGAATTATCTGTGCGGCCTTGAGGAAGTTACTTAACTTCTCTTAGGTTTCTTTTTCTCTGAAGTCTGATGAGATTCTCCTCATCTATAATATTAGAATAATAATATCTACCATTTATCATGTACTTATCATGTGCCAGACACATTGCTGAAAATTTTAAATATATTATAATTTGACGTGTCCCCAATCCATTAAGGTTTTCTTTATATTAATTTTACACATGGAGAATCAGACAGAGAGCAGTTAAGCAGCTCGCCTGCGGTCCCGAAGCTGGAAAGTGGGGAAGAGGTAGGATTTTAACCCGGGTATGTGTGGCCCCAAAGTGCACACTCCCCAACGTCTCATTCTACTACCGTCCTGCGGGATGTTTCTGGTGGGACAGGTCCAGCAGCAGGTGGCCACCAACCTCAGAGCTACCCCACAGTCACCAAGGACTGCAGCTCCTTCTTGTTGCCTTTCCGCTGTCAGCAAGTGGTTCCCACCTCATGGACTGAGAAGGCTGCTCACGTCCAGCCATCATGTCCACATTCCAGTCAGCATAAAAAGAAAAACACACAAAAGGGCATGTTCCCTCAGTTAAGGACGTTTCCTGAAAATTACACACAACACTTCTGCTTATGTCTTGTTGACCACGTGGGCACACATAGCTACAAGGGAAGCTGGGCTACGTAATCTTCCTGCAGGAACTCACGTGCTTAGCTACAACACACGGGACTGTGTTATTAAGGAAGAAGGGGAGGACAGACACTGGAAGATAATCTCTGGCACCCAGGGTTATTAAAATTATGAGGGATAATATATCTGAAACACATAGTCACTGCCTGGCACAAAGCAGGTACTTGGGAAATAACCCTGTTTATTATTTATTATTATTGACCCAAATCTGCGGAACACATGCAGAACACATAAATTCAAATCAGGCCAAGAAAGGTCACAGAAAAAGGGTAGGAGAAGAGAACATTTCTTAAATCCGCATGGTATGAGGCACCTTTTTGTTCAATGGCACAAAAGCACCCTCTTTGCTCATTTGCAGGAGCCCCAGGATAAGGTGGAGGGTGATAATGAGTAGACGCTTCAGCGACCACCCCTAGCAGAATCCGTCCACACCACGTGCCCACTGCAGGGTGCGCTCACAGGGGACCGCTGGTAAGTAATTTCTGCTGCAGCAGTTAATGGCAATGCAGTTTTCATTACAGTAAGAAAATTGAAATCTCAGTCAGCCTCGGTGGGTTCCATCTGACTTACCTTCATCTCTCATAAGATTGTGTGTTGTTTTCTTCCCCTTCGTGATTATTTTTTATCATGAAGGGTAGGGGGAGCGAGGTAACTGAAATCCCCAGGAAATCTCCACATCATACTACCATTTTAAAAAGATTGTTTTAAATTCTTGATTTGAGAGAGAGAGATAGATCAATTTGTTGTTCCACTTATTTATGCATTCATTGGTTGATTCTTGTATGTGCCCTGACCAGGGATCAAACCCACTTTGGTGTATCAGGACAACACTCTAACCAACCGAGCCACGTGGCCAGGGCTCATGCTACCATTTTAACAACCTTCCTCACCCATCCTGACCAGAGCTCTGGAGAAGTAGAAAGGGCACTGTTTTTAATTTGACGTGGAAATATTATCTAGTAGGGAAGGTTCCAGATGGCTAGTTTGATTGAAGTGACAGACACACAGACAGTATGGAAGGGGAAATAGGAAAGGGAAAGAAGAGAAAAGAGGGAAAGTGGTGGCACCAAGGGACCCATGTCGTTGAAAAGTTCTCAAATGTATGGGACAATGTCCCTTGAGCAGGAGGTCTTCGGGGCACAGACAGTGTGAACCCTCCCACACCAAGTGTGTTTCAACTCTGTTTGGCTCTTCTTTTTTTTAAAATTTTTTTTCTTTATTGATTTGAGAGAGAGAAGAAGGGAGAGGGAGAGAGAGATAGAAACATTGATGAGAGAGAATATCGATTGGCTGCCTCTTGCATGCCCCCCGGTGGGGATTTGGCCCACAACCTGGGCATGTGCCCTGACTGGGAATCAAACTGGAGACCTCTTGGTGCATGGGTCGATGCTCAGCCACTGAGCCACACCAGTCAGGCTGGCTCTTGCTCTTTGAATTGCAAATGTCTGTGGCTGCACAGATTTTCTCCCTTGTTAGAGGAAAGTTAACTGAACACAAAGCCGAGTTGCTCCCTCAGATGCCCCTGACCTCTGAATTCTGGGTCACTGTCCCTCAGCTCCACGTCTCTCAGAGGCCCCTCACGTCCTTTCCTGTCACTGCTGGCTCCTTCCTTACAGCTTTCAGTTTTGCACCACCCACTCAACAGAGTAGGCAAGGAGCAGCTGAAAGACTTGCTGCAAAGGGAACATCTGCTCAGCCATGCGAGTCAAGGCATTCTCATAATATTGTTGAGAAAGCAAAAGAGCACCCAACATCCTCCGATCAACAAGGGCACCCCCTGCTTACAGCTTGAGATTTTTTCTCTTCCATGTTTTCTCTGCCATTGTTCAAGGCATGACCAAATGGTTCCTGGCTGCCATTGTCTTAACCCAGAACTAATACTGTATCAACCATGTGCGATTAATTTCCAGGAGGGGAACTATGGTAAAATCAGGAAGGAGGGAAAGTTTAATTTCAGTAGACAGCCAGAATCAAAGGCTTTCCCTAGCCTCCTGCACACTGGCACGTTCCAGCCTCGACAATCTGACATGGAACGGTGATGGGGGACCCATCTCGGCCATCCTGGAGAGCCTAGTGTCTTCTCTGTTTGATTGCTCAAGACTAGCCAGAAGAGAATTGTCATATCTCTCATTTATTCATTCACACATCCTCAAATTCTTCTTCTTGCCCAATCTTGCTCTTTTAGGAGCTACTTCTTTTGCCACGAGACAGAAGTTTATGGGCACCGGAACTAAATTCATCTGTTAATCTCTTGGAGGGCAATCTATCTCAATGAGCAGCTAAACTGGGATTCCAGGCTGGGGATCACATCACTGGTTGGTCAGTTGAGTTCGAGTTTCCCCTGCAAGCCTGGAATCTTCCTGGCCCCCACTATTACCTTTGAATCCTGTTTCATTTACATCTGCATGTTTGGGAGACATACGAGCCTATGGATAGCAAGAACAACGAGGAGACCATCAGAGTGTGACTTATCCTCACCTTATCCTTTTGCATCTCTGAATCCAGCCAAGCCACGTGTTGCCCTTCCCAGATCCCCAGTATGGAGCTGACCCCTGCTCTTTGGCATCCTGCAGAAAGATAGACCAGTAGAGAAATAGTGGGCTGAGGAAGGAAAGAATCATAGGTCATAGATTTCAGAGTTATGAAGAACCTTGGAGATCATCCATGCTTGTCACTTTACAGAGGGGGGTGCCATGGTCAAGGTCACACAGAAACCTGTGGCAGAGCCAGGCCCACAGACCAATCCTCTGGCTCGCAGTTCAGGGTTCTCTCAGATGTGCCCAGTGTGCCTGATGAAATGCTGGCTTGATATATACTAAATGACATTCCCCAAATGCTAGAGTTCACAACATCATGTGACTATCAAAGAGACATAAATATAGAACAATTGACAGAGAGGAGGGGGCAGGAACTCCTTTTTATTTATGACCACCTGGTGCTTCTATTGGCCTGTTCACGACAGGGGAATGTTGACTCGACCTGAAGGATAGGAAGGGAGCAGAAGAAAGAAAACGAGAGGGTCAGAAGAATGAATATAGCATGGTGGCTGGGAAACGAAGCTATGGAACCAGCCTACATGGGTCTAAATCCTAGCTCTCACACTTACTAGCTGTGTGCTTAAACTTTCTGTGCCTCGGTTTATTCATCTTTGAAAGGGAGATAATAGTATCTACCCAAAAGATGAGAATTAAATGAGTCATTTCATGGAAAGCACTTAGGACAGCACCTGACACTCAGTCATTGTTATTATTCCTGGGGAAGGGAAGCATGAGGAACAGCCAGGAGAAAGCCACAAGACATCTCTCAGGACCAACTGTAAGTAAATCACCCTCCCTATTTCTAGTAGTGTTGCTAGGAGGCAGTACAGCACAATGAAAAGAGCCTGGTATTAAAAACTGTATCAGTTAGTGTCTAACTGCTGTAACAAAGAGGCCCCAAAATACCATGCCTAACAAAACAAACAAGATGATTTCCTGTCACATAATCCAAATATGGACTGTGTGGGTCAGTTCAATAAAGCAGCTCTGTTGTTTACAGTCATTTGGGAACCCTGGTTCTTTCTAAGTTGTTGCTCTGCCATCCTCTTCAGGATCTTGTCAAACTGAGTTACCACCACATCCAAATTTTAGCCAGCAGGTGGAAGGAAGAGAGCATGGAGCGGGCACTCCTATGACCTTATAGCTCAGGCTCAGAAGTGGCACCAGGATTTCTGCTCACATTTACTTGCATGAATTGCATCATATGGTCACACATGGCTGCAAGGGAGGCTGAGAATGGAGTCTAGTTGGGCAGCCATGAACCCAGAGAGGAGGGGAGAGCAGAACTATATTCAAAACCAGTTCTTTGTATTTCTAACTGTGTTTGGAGGCAAGTTATGTAACTGTTTCCACCTCTTCTTGTTCATTCATAAACCAGTTCTCTATTCTTGGTCAGTCTTTTATTCCACAAGTATCTTCTGAACACGTACTATGTGCCAGGCACTGTTCTAGGTCCTAGAGGTACATCTTCAAACAGAACAGACCAAGCCCCTTTCTCTCTGAGGCAGATCTACTGTGAGGCTGATGAGGAGTCTTCTGAGGACCTTTCCTTTTCATTCTCAATCAACGTGTATTTTCATGCCTAATTTTATATTTTTATTTTGTATTGTTTTTCTTTAAAATTAACTCAGATTTATATGCATGTTGTTCCCTACAAAACTTGGATCTGCCCCTACTGCTCTCATGGAGCTAACATCCTAGTTGGGAGAAAGAAGGTAAACAAGTAAACCAATAAACATAATATCAGATGGTGGTAAATATTATGATGTGTAGACTCAGAGGAGAAAAATTTGTTTCATGTGAACACCAAAAAAGAATTTATTTACCTGCTGCGATGGACACCCCCAACCCCCCATGGACAAATTTTATAAATAAGGGTCTAGCCGCCATCTGCTGGCAGGGGCTTCTTGTGTTTGTACTCTGAAAACCAGGAAGAATCTCTTCCTGAACTCCTGGCTTCCTGGCACTTGCCCTGCTTCTTTACACCTTTATAAAGGAGTTCCTGGTTTTATCTTTAAACCAATGGACTGAGACCTGTCCCATCCAATCAGAATTGCTCTATAACAACCAATCAGGATGTGTAATACTGACCAATCAGAATTGCGCAATTCAGACCAATCAGAACTGTACTCATTTGGATACCTCATTTACATAAGTTGGACCTAATTAAGGAACCCGGGCTAGAACTTACTGTATAAAACGAAACAAAACAAAACCCAGCTTCCACTTTGTCTTGGAGGAGCGCACTCAGTTCTTTTCCCCTGAGGCTCTGTCTTCCTGGTTTGCAAACTGTTTACCTGAATAAAGCCTCTCCTTTTTCTATTCCTTTTGGTTTCGCCAGAGAGAAGAAATAAAGGCAGGTAAGGGGAGAGAGCACTACTTTATTTGGCGCAGTTTGAGACCCTGTCATGTGAGCAGAAATTGAACAAAGTGAGTTGTTCCTACTTTTTACTACTATGAAAACTACTGTGATTTCTCCTCTTATGCACAAATCTTCGTGTATGCTTCTGATTAATTTTTAGAAATTATTCCTGATAGTGGAGTTAATGAGTCAGAGGGAGGAATGTTTTTAAGGTTCTTAAAAAGCACGTGCTAAAATCTCTCTTTTTATTGAGACTGCTCATGAGGATTACAGAAGAAGCAATGATAAAGATCTAGATTGGGAGGCATTTTAAATATCATTTTTTCAAAGGTTAAAGATGCTCAAGACTTATTTTAAGAGTTTCTTATATCTGAATGGTCTGGGCTTCTCCGTGCCGTAGGTCCTAGCTAGCCTTTTTCATCTCCCATCTTAAACCTACATGCAAGTTCTTATCCTAGCATCGCAGTCACAGAACGTCAGTGTGAGAAGGAATCTTGGTGCTGATGAGTTAGTCCATAGCAGAGTTATTGTTGACTTGCCCTAAGCCTCACGGTGACAAGCTAAGATAAAGCTTCAATATCTCAATTCCTGTGTCTGCAGTAAAAATCAATGACAAGTGAAATGACAGTGTTTTGTGACAACAGACCTTAAGACAGATGTCTTAAAATAAACATCCATGGACATGGCTTGCCAGACTTACCTACCTCGTAGGAGGTGAGCTTTAATTGAGATAATAAACATAAAGTACATAAGACAGTGCTGGAACATTGTAAGTGACATTTAAATGTTAGTGATGGATAATACTTTGATGGCAGAGCAAGGGAGTGTTCCCAGACCAGATGTGGGCCCCGTGGGAAAGGGAGCAGGTGTGGGGTAGTGTGGGGTGGTCTTGGGGCCTGTAGGCATGGACAGAAGACCTTAGCAGAAAGCGCTGGCCATTCCACCTCTGGAATCCCAGGAGCTGGGGAAGGAGTCACATGAGACCACCCAGAGGGACAGAGACCTTCAGCCTGGGTCAAGGGAACCACAGGAGACAGGGGCCCAGCTGGAGGCCTCTGCAGAGCCCATAACAGGGCCAGCTTTAATCATCTGCCAGGCCACCCCACGGAGGCCAGCTGCCGGCCCAAAGGGCTTAGGCCACCCAGTCATGTGAGAACTATATTATTCCCTTACCTCTCTTTCTGGGCTTCATTCCAGCATGGAGGAAAACAGCAGCTAGCAAGGGGGAGGAGGTGAGCAGAGGGAGAGGAGAGGAAAAGGACCATGCCCCTTTCCCAGGGCAGGCTTCCAGGATGAGGCTGGTCTGAGCCAAGGGAGGAGAGAAGATTTAAGGCTAAATCTTCAGTTTCAGAATTTTAACTATTACCTGGGACTTGGAATGCTAAGATCTGAAATGAGGCTATTTTTTACAACTCAAAGTATTTTTTTTTTTATTGCCTGAATGTGATAGGAAGTTCATTGGCTTGCCCAAGTCTTCACTGGGGGTAGAGGATGTTGCTGCTATAAAATAAAATTTAAAGAGACAATGCAGGGGGGCATCCCACTGAACTAGGATCTGTCCCTGCTGCTGTCATGGGAGATAAATTATAGATAGGGAGAGACAGACAGACAGAAAAAGTTGCATTTTGTTTACAATCCTGTTTCATACTTTTCCAGTGTGTTAGTACACATGGTTTATTTTGATAATCATTCTGTCTGTGTAATACACGTCCTATGTTATTTCCTAAATCATCACTTTCTGCCAGCAGGACACACTTTCATTCCACAGTCGGGCACTCACTCATGAGTTAAAAGTAATTTTTGGATTTCCTTTTAAACCTCTCTTCCTGATTGCGCGCATGACAGTTTGATTTTTCTAGAATCCTCTCACTTACTGGAGCCCCAGTCATATACATTAAATAGGCCAGTATTACTCTGAGCTCCACATGAGCTCAAAATTGTTATCATTGACTCCTAATCTCTCTGAGCCATAGAGTCCCACGTAGTGTCTTCATGTCCCTTGAGGCCTTTTCTACACCCTCCACTGACAGCTACACTCATTGGATTGGGTACCCTCTTTATGCTAGTCACCCTGTGGGGTGCTGGAGATACAAACTTCATAGCTGAATGGCACACAGTCCCCGCCCTCAAGGCACATACCACCTACTCTTCTGGAATTCAATGGATATTACATTATTGTGGTGACAGGTGATACGGACAATGTTGGCGTTGCATACAAGGTGCAGTGGGAGCATGGGAGGGAGTAAGGAACTCTACTTAGTAATGGGTCAGATGGGTTCCAAAGAATGAAGACCATGGCTCTGGAAGGGTAGTAGACTCTCCCACGTGGCTGAGGGGGATGGGCAGGCAGAGGGAACAGCCTATACAGAAGCACTGCGTGAGTCAGGATAGACCAAGTTATGCTGTGGTAACAAAAGGACCCTGAAACCTTAGTAGCTTAATATAACTAAAGTTTATTTTTCACTCACACCACATGTCCAATGCAGGTCAGTTGATTGGGGCGGGGGGTTAGGGGGGAGGATCAGGGACAGGGTTCTGCTCTACACAGTCACTTGGGGACCCAGGCTAGTGGAGGCTGTACACACTTATAGCTGTACCATCCAGAACCTGTGGCTTCCAAGTTGGCATGGCAGGAAACACAAAGCTGGAAGGCAGCACACTGGCTCTTAGGTACTTCAGCACGGAGGTGAAACATGAAGTTTCCATTCACAGCACATTGGCTAGAACCAATCACGTGCCTCACTGGGTCGTGAAATGTACAGGAACACATGGTTCTTCCATGAGCAGTAAATGTCTCCACTACAAACTCAAAAGCATGAAATCATTTCCCAGGTTTAGGATATGAAATAGTTCAAAATGATTGGAGAAGAGAGTGCAGAGAAGCAGTACCAAAAGTTGAGTTTAGAGAGTAAAGATGGCCCTGGCCAATTTGGCTCAGCAGTTAGAGCATCGGCCCAAGGAACAAAGAGTCACAGGTCAATTCCCAGTCAAGGGCATGTACTTCAGTTGCAGGTTCAATCCCTGGCCTGGTCGAGGTTGTGCAGGAGGCAACCAATCAATGTGTCTCTCTCACATCAATGTTTCTCTCTCTCTCTCTCTCCCTCCCTCCCTCCCTCCTTCCCTCCCTCCCACTGTATCTAAAAATCAATGAAAAAATATCCTCAGGTGAAGATTTAAAAAAGTAGAAAGTAAGGATGAAATGATGAAATCTGGTGTGCCATACATAGGAGTTTGGACCTCCTTATGTGCAGAGCAGAGCTTTTGAAGAGTTTTAAACATGGTGTGATGGTCTGGCTCGTGTGGCTCAGTGGTTGAGCATTGACCCATACACCAAGAGATCGCCGGTTCGATTCCCGGTCAGGGCACATGCCCAGGTTGTGGGCCAAATCTCCAGTGGGGGGCATGCAGGAGGCGGCCAATTGATGTTCTCGCTCACCGATGTTTCTATCTTTCTCTCACTCTCCCTTCTTCTCTCTCTCAAATCAATAAAGAAAAAAAATTTTTTCTAAATAAAAATAAACATGGTATGATGGGCATATTTGTGTTTTATTTGTGTCATGAAGCTACATGAAGATGAATTGGAAGGAATTCAGACAGGAGATGGAAAGATCAGTTTAATTCCCACAATTTTCCAGGTTAAAGATGATGAAAGAACTTAAATAGGGTCACTGGGGATGAATATGAGAAATATTGAAGGGATTGTCAATAGAACTCCCTGACTACTTAGAAATAGAAGAGAGAGAAGAATAGGATGACTTTCTATTCTGTTTTAGATGGGCAAGGTGCCACCAATTAGGATAAAGAATACAGGAGGATGAGTGTGTTTGGGGAAAAGACAATGAGGGCAATTTGAGACCTGAGTTTGAGTTACTTATTGTGCATGTTATGGGTTGAATTATAGCCCCCAAGAAGATTTGTTCAAGTCATAAGCCCCATTAGCTCAGAATGTGACCTTATTTAGAAATAGGGTAGGTGCAGATATAATTAGTTAAGATGAGGTCATCTGGAGTAGAGTGGACCCTTAATCCAATGTGACTGGCGACCTTAAAAGAAGACAGCTATGTGACAACAGAGGCAGAGATTGGAGTCAAGCACCTACAAGTCAAGAAATTCCAAGAAACACCAGAAGCCGGAAGAGGCAAGGAAGGATTCTCCACATGTTTCAGAGGGAGTATGGCCCTGCCGACACCGTGATTCTAGACTTCTAGCATCTGGAACCATGAGAGAATATATTTGTGTTATTTTAAGCCAGCTTGTGGTACTTTGTTATGGCAGCCCTAAGAAATGGATACAGGCATCCAGGTGAAGCTGTCCAGTATGGATGAGGTCAGACCAGTCTCCTTCCATAGCCCAAAAAGGGGTTACTAAGGAACACAGAGCATGCTGGGGGCATGTGATGGAAGAGATGGATTCATCCCAGGGTAAAGAGGAGAAAGAGGAATTAGAGATTAGACAGGGAAGCTTCACAATGAGGATGACATTTGGAGAGGGCTTTGGAGAATAAGTAGAAATCTTTTTCTCTCCTAGGTGATGGTAAACTCCTGGGAACCAAGTCTACATATCTATTCAAATATCTGACGAATATTTATTGAGCACTTTTATGTTAGGCTCTATGCTAGGCACGGAGAATATAATGGTAAGCAAAACAGGAACAGTCCCCATTCTCATGCAATTTATAGTCTACTGGGGAGAATGACATTGATCAAGTAATCACTCAGAGAAATATGTAAGCACTCACTCTGATTAATGATGTGAAAGGAAATTACTGAGTTAAGAGAACATATTGCAAGGAAATCGGTCAAGCCTGGAGGCTGTGAAAGGCTTGTTAAAGAAGTGATGTTTGAGATGAGATCTGGGGTAAAGATGTTAATTTTAGGTGATGAGGGAAAGGATGGAGACAGTCCAGGTCAAGGATCTGGAGGAGGGAGAAGAGGGCATGTGCACGTCGGGGGAGCTGAAAGATGGCCAGTGCCACTGCAGTACCGAAAGAGGGGGAGGAGCTGAGGCTGGGAACAGCCAGCAGCCATGGCTTGCAGGACCTTGAAGGGTTTAGTGTTCATCCCATGAGCAACGAACGCAAGGGAAAGCCTGTCAATGACTTTAAGCAGGAGTGGTGAGAAAAAAAGATCACATTTGTTTTTTGTGGGATTTTCTAGATCACCTTGATGAGAATGATTGGAGAAAGGCAAGAATGGAAACAAATTGAACCATTAAGAAACCATTGCACTGGTCCAATCCAGAGAGAATGGTGGCTTGAACAAGGTGGTAGCATAGAAGTATTTCTCTAGGCACTCAGTGAAAGAAAAAAATAATGAAGGGATGAAATCAAATGTCGACATCTGCAACTATCCCGTGCTCTTCTCTGTCTTCAGGTTTTTAAATACTGTCTCTCTGAAAAGTGGCATTGATGCCTCAGTGCAAAACATCTTAACATCTGACAGTGAAGATTCAGTGTAGCAGGAAGAGGAAATCAAATATTCTGGGGAGACGGTGAGACTCTCTCCAGTTGGGGGAGGAAGGCCCATCAAGAGAGAACAAGAGGTTGGACCCTTGAAGACTTTCAAGGCCAAGGAGGTCCCAAGGCAAGTACCTCTCTAAAGAAAGGGGTCCCAATAGCACCTTCCAGCCAGTAATCCCCTTTCCTGTGATATTCCCTAAGGAGCGTCATACACAGGCACTGCGTTCAGGAGGGACATAACGTATAATTGAGCTCTCCCAAGCCACCCTGCAAGAGAGTGTCATCTCCTGGAGAGTGTGGAAGCTTCTATGGTCTGATTTTCCTCCTCTGTTGTACTTAAACTTTGGACAGGTGGATAAGGATAGAGTCCAGACTGTGGCCTTCACATTCCAGGAGAAGGTGGGCTTCTTCCCAGGAGCCTGGCACACACCTGAAGTACACTGGAGCATCAGATCCCAGCTCCCAAAGAAACAAAGCTGTGGTTCTGGGTGCCGAGAGACTTGGCCCACTCTTGCAACTTGGGAGGTGTTGAGTTCAAATTGTTGGCTTAGTTGGGTACCTAATTAGATGTAAGATGCTGCTGTAGGTGGGCCTTCTGTTTGTGTTCCTTCCCTGTCGTGCCAGGGAGAGATGGAGTTCCCAGGAGTGAACGGCAGCCAGCTGCCCTGGAACAGCCAGGTCTCACAGCTAAGAGGATCTGAAGACTCCTGGGGAATGCTTCACATCTTACCTTCTGACCACGGTTCAAAATGCTGGAATGCACTCTGCGGATTTCACTTAAAATCAATATTTTCATCCTAATTAACCACACAACAAGAGCTACTTATGAAGTGACACAGACAGATGACTCAATATTTGTTTAATAATGACATCATGTTCACATATATGCCCAAATTCCAATGATTCTGAGCTCCCTTGCCAAATGGCAGGACCTGAGCCCCCTTTTAAAGTCCTCCTGTAATTTCTGAGCAAACCTGAAGGGGTGTTCGTGTCCTGGCCACAGGAACCACTCAGCGCGTTCCACTGGCCCTTTCTGCAATAAGTCATCATGGTTAGAATCCACCAAACACACCCTTAAAGACACCTCCCTGTCACCACGACTGACAGTGCCGAGACTGTCCCCAAACTCTGTGCCATGCTTGTCACCTAGGTGCTAAGGCAGGATAGCCTGTGTCCAGGTTCACAAAGTCTTCCCTACAAACAGCTCCTTTGGACTATAGTTCTGACTCCTGTCCTTGAAGAAAACTTAAGCCTGGTTCCAAGCAGTGGAGGACAAAGGCCATGACACCCCTTCCTTGTCGTCCCTTTTGTCTCTGTGGGGCCCCAGCACACCCCATTTCTATCTCTCCCCTTTCAGTTGCACAAACCCCAGGCATGTCCACTGAAACCAGAAGATCCTTTCCTCCTCTCACTAACTGGACTAGAGCCTCAGCCCCCGCACACACACGCACACGCATGCACACACACGGACATGCACGCACACAGACGGACACGCACGCACACACGCATAGAAAAGGAGCCAAAGGCCACACATCAGCAGTTTTAATGATGGTGGCGACCCCTGGAGGGTGAGTGTTTGGGTGTTCCTCATTTTTGTTTGCTGACATACCCACTGACTTTGCTTTTCTGTTGTCATTTTATCTGGTAATTTTTTAAAAATATGCATGAATATATATTTTACATTTTATTATATAATGCTTTCATTTTAAAAAATCACCTTAGATATTACCATTTGACTAATAACTGGAAGCTCTCTAATTTATTGGGATCTTCTATAAGTTGCTTTCAACCATTCAGGAACTGTTCTCTGCCTTTGTGTCTCAACCTAAAAGGGAAGCTCGTAAAGGCTGGCATCTGTGAGCCCTCCCTGTGTGCCAAGTGCTGTGCCCAGTGCCCCCCTCCCCAGAGGCCTGGGCGGGCACTGTAATCCCCACAGCACTGACAGGACACGGTGCCTTAGAGTGGATCTAACCTCTCAGGCAGCACGTGGTAGGCACGAGGTGCAGGTGCATAGACCCAAGTTCTGCAGGAGCCAAGAGGCCTAGACTCCGTCCAGGGTATCTGTTTGGGCACTAGCTTGGGGCTTCCTCGGGCACTGGCCAGACTCCCCTCTCCCAGGCAAACATCTTTCCTCTCACCCCAAGCTCCTGTGTCTGGGGAGAAGCAGGGCAGGGTTTGGCCCTCTGTGGAACCTCGCCCACCCCACCCGCAGGCTCCTGCAGAGCTCGGCCAGCCCACTTCAGAGCGGCTGTGGTCCTGCCACGCCCGCCCCACCCAGCCTCCTGCAAGCGCTTAAGTCAACAGGCACAGAAAATCAGACGGGCCATCTTGGGATCTGGAGAGGAAAAACCCCAGCAGCTGCCGCCTAATTGGCATTCTCAACAGCTAGAGGCTTCCAAGTGCAGAAATGAATTAAATAAGCTTTTTTTCCCCTTCAGGGTGGAGTACAGCTCCAGGTCTCCACCCAAGTCACAACCTAGCTGCGGCTATTTATAAGATCTAAATACCAGATGGGACCTGCCAGGATGAAACAGAAAACAGAGACCTGGGCTAAAGGCAAAGACCTCAGTATCCCGGTTGACCCCAGGCTCAGACGCCAGCCCTGAGGGACCGCAGGAGAATGACTGCAGGGACAGACCGCAGGGGACCGGGCACCTCCAAGGACCCTTTCACTGAAGTTGAGCTTCCCAGCCTGCGGAGAGCTTGGGAGATTAGCCGCTGGTGCTTCTCCTGCACTCCACAGCCCGAGGCACGGGGCCGAGTGCTGGGCAGGGACTCGGGCTGTACCTGTTAGTAAGAGCAGCCAGCAGACTCCAGGAAAGCTGGCCCGGGCCAGCAGCCAGCGGTGGGTGAGCCCGGCCAGCAGCTGGGTGGGGCCCAGGGCCAGGCGGAGGTTGGAACAAGGTGGAGCATGGTGGGCCGGGTGCAGACCAGGGGATGAATCCTGATTTCCTCTCTCCAGAGCCACTTTCTGCCGGTTATAGCCCCTGGGAGACTCTGCCTCCTTATTTGTGAAACGCACAGGCCGTAATTAAACCAACTGAATGGGATTTTTGAGAACACTGAATAGACAGTAAGCGCTTTGGATGGCTCCGAGCATTGAAACCGCAGCTGTTACTGGCGGACTTTTTGCCCAGATACAAAAATGCCTCTTTGTTGGCCACTGTCTGTACCAATGACTTGCAGGACAAATGCAGGTCCCTCTCCTCCTGGAGGACTGGAGGGCTTGGAGACAGATCGCGTCACAGCGTCCCAGTTCCTGGCCCTCGTGTGCCATGGCCTACAGAAAGACTGGCTGGAGCTGCCCCGCGTCTGAAAGGGGCACCTGGTTAGCATCCTGCCGCCTTGCTGCCCCAGCCCAGCCGGGCTGCTGGGGAGTGCAACAGTTTCTCCGAAAACAAAAAGCCCTCCTCTCCCTCTCTGATGAATTCACCGTCCCCCCAATCTCATCTCAGCTCCACTCTCCCCTGCAGGAACTTCCCTGACCCTCAGACCACACTGGAGAGTCTTTCTGAGTTTCCAGAGTAGTGCTGTCCTAGGGAAATGTCACGCAGACCACCCAGGTCACTTTAAGTTTTCTAGAAGCCACATGAATACAAGGAAAAAGAAACAGGTAAAATTAATTTTGATATATTTTATTTAACCCAATATATCAAAAACAGTATCATTTCCAAATAGAATCAATACAAACATTATTAAGGAGACTTTTACATTCTCTTTTTATATCGAGTATTCAGAATCTGGTGCGTGTTTTCTACTTACAGTACATCTCCATTCACACTAGCTGCATTTTAAATGTTCAGGTTCCACTTGTGGCCAGTGGCAGCTGGACTGGACAGTACGATCCTAGAGCATTTGCTAGATTAGTCATTGAATCGTTGGGGGGTGGGGGGGGTCTGCAGCTTAATTCTTTATGACCTGCTCTGAGGTTCAGACACCTGGAGGGATGCGGGGAGAGGAGCCACAGTGCCGTTGCAGGCCAGCGTAGGTGGCCTTGCAGGAGAGACTGCCGTCTCAGATGGAGCCACAGACAGGATGGCCAGACTCCAAGCATCCCCGTGTTCCTCTTTGGTCTTGTCCTAGCAGGGCCCCCCGACAGTCTAGGTATTGTTACTGGGAAAGGAACCTGGCCCTGAGCGGGTCTGACTTTGTGCAGGAAAGATTTCACAACCCAAGTCCAGGTGCTTTTTAGAGGACATTTATTGAAGCTGGGGACAGTGAAACAAGGAAGGGCCCAGGGTAGAAGAAGCAACCGGAGAGGGACTAGGTGGGGAATGAGCCATGGCTGGCTGCTTTGGCTCACTGAGAAGTCAGAGAAGAGGGCCTTGGGGACAGGGCCAGGGGGTTAGCCGGGTTGAGCTGCCGCTGTGCATTGTTGCCCTGGCTGTGAGCCTCGCAGGGACCTTAGAGTCTAGGAGATGCCGGCCCATGGGGGAGGGGGAGGGGAGGGAGGGCAAGGCCAGGTTCATTCCCTGGAGGGGGGCACTGCTGGGACTTCTGTTTTGAGGGTTTGTAAAGGCTGGGAGTTTAGGGAGGTCTTAGGGGAGGATCTCAATAGAATATTCATTAGTTTTGTGCCAAAATGAGATTTATTCCCTTGACTTCATCTGTCCTTGGATGTGGTTGGCAAATGGCACTAATTGGATTTCTGCTATCTATTTCCCTGAGTAGGTGATTTAAGCTATTTACCCTCTGGTTGGGGAGACGTGTAAACCATTTACTCTTAAGTGTCCTTGGTTACAGAAAATAGAATTCTTTGATTTACTGGACAGCTGTAAACGGCTTGGCATCTAGATTTACCAGATGCCTGCAAACTGCTTGTTTAACTACCTGTCTCAGTTTCCCTGTCCTGCTTGTCCTGGCTTACTAGCCCGTCTCAGTATGAACTGCAGGGTGGCCATGGGCCATGGGCCCGCTGATCCCCAGTAGGGGGCGTGCAGGAGGCGGCCGGGGGATGTTTCTCTCTCATCAATGTTTCTCTCTTTCCTTCTCCCTTCCTCTCTCTAAAAAAAAAAAAATTTTTCAATAAAAACA
Source organism: Tadarida brasiliensis (assembly GCA_030848825.1). NCBI lineage: Eukaryota > Metazoa > Chordata > Mammalia > Chiroptera > Molossidae > Tadarida > Tadarida brasiliensis. The sequence continues at coordinate 26,453,889 of CM061257.1, read as the reverse complement.
TTTTTTTTTAAGCCACTTGCTCCCAAAAGATCTGGAGGACACTGCACTGCCTCGCAGCCCCCCTTGTGGGCGGAAATGGCTCCCTCACTTCCCTCCAAATCCCCCAGCTGGACTGAAGCTCTCGGTCACGTCACAACCGAGGGATAAATGGTACTTTCCAGGGAAGAGATCAGATGAGGGAAGACACAGAGAGGAAAAAGAATGAAAGGAGACTCTTCAGACCACAAGCTGCAGGAACACTCGCAACCTTTTCACACAGCCTCAGGAAACTGGAAAAGTTTCTTTGGCTTCCAGTGTCCAAAACATTTTTAGGTTTGTGGCCTTTGAAGGCTCGGTGGGCCTCTGCCTACGAGAAAGTTTCCAAACACATCACAGGAAAAATATTTTCTTTCGCTGCTCGGAGGACCTGAGCTCAGCGAGGTCTGGTCCTCCCGTAAGCACAGAGGAAGGCACTCCCCGACCGATGAGCCGCACTCACCCCCAGTGAACCGAAATGCCAGAACATTCTGGAAAACCCAGGAAGGGGCCAAGACGGGACTGTGGGACTGGTGCCTCCAGTCGTGAAGCTATGACCCACGGTTTCCCACAGGCCCCACCCTGCTGGGCTGCTGTTTCTGGCACAGCCGGGGAGCCTTCCCAAGCAGGAGCTGGCCTGGCTTTCCAAGGCATCCCTCCTCTCTGTTGCCTGCCTGTAATGCCGACTGCCAAGCTCGTTACTGAGAAGGTTTGGATCTGGGGAGTAGGAAAAATCACCACCTAGGCTCTAGGGGAATTTATGAGCTCAGTCTGAACCAAATGACCCCTTTGGGCCAACCTGGCTTGTGGGCAGCCCCTTCCCTTACAGAGGTACCAGCTGCCCTTGAATTGAGCCCGTGGGCAGAGAGGGGCCTCCCCTGATTTTGTCTGGGCTACTCTTATGTCCACACAAAAAGACCACATGGATACCTTGTCTCAGAAGATAAATTTGCCGGAGAAATTGCTACAACACACTCCCTTGAAAAAGAATTCGCTTTCCTCTTATCACTATAAAATCTCAAACGTGAAAAAATGCGGAGGAAATGAGGTTCTTCTGATAACCGGACTTTTCCTAGTTAACAGGAAACGGATTTTATTTTAACCAGTGATGCTGAAAATCTCTGTCTCGTGGACCCGCGCTTGGCCTGTTTTTAATCATATAGGATCCGCCGGGCTGCAGGCACTGGGGGTCCAGATGACACGGGTTTTCGATGTAGAACACATAAGCCACTGAGTCAGACCCAGTCCCAGGCATGCTACTGGCTGCTGGCGTCTCGTTTCTGTTCGGTGTCAACCAGACCCTTTCGATGAGCTCCCCTCGTTGTACTACGTCTCCTTTCCCTAAAATCGAAGCATAGAAATTCAGTCTGAGGGCTCAGGTTGACTGGGTTCTCCTTGAGAAGCGGCTCCTGCTGGAGCAGAGCACTTTGGGTTCTATCTAGCACCTGGCCACATTTTGACTGTGGATGACTTTAGCATTCACTTGGCAAGGGCACTTCCATTCGGCTCCCCACGAAGTCACAGAAATTCTGGTTATTTCTATAGAGTGCAATGGCCTGGTTTATTTATAAGAACCATCCATCTGGGTTGAGCTGCTTATATTATCACAGTTATGAAATGTTTATTTTCTTAGATCAGCTTGAGCTGATAAGGCAGTTTTGAGCCATTAAGAATCTTGTAAGTCAAGATAATTTAGATAGGGGATGATTTTTCTGGTGGGAGCTAAAGGAGATGAATCAATACCTCTCCCTTGATTGGGCCATTACGTTAAATGGGTGTGACCATCACATGTTCCTTTGAGAAATGGTGTTGCCTCGTTTGGCAGATTCGCTGCCAGCCCACTTTGTTTCCTCTGGCTTGCAGTCCAGCTGGGAAGTGTAGCTCCAAGGATCTGGGGAGATGAGGTCACCCCCCACAAGGCAGAGGGACGAATGATAAATGTTTCAGGGCTACAAGGCCTATTTGCAATCACATCGGGCACAAGAAGCCCAAAGAATAGATGCCAAATTAATGAGGGTTGAACACGCTCATGGATTTCAAACCTAAGGACACATCTATTTGAAGGGCAGCATCTGTCAAAAATGGAACATGCACTGTCACTTGCTCAGCAAATATTTGAGCACCTCTTCTGTTCCAGGTGCTGTTCCAGATCATAACAGAGAAGAAGGCAGTTCATGCCCTGAAATCCTGCTTTCCTGTGACAGGGACAAATAGAGAAGCAAATAAATATGCAGTATGCTGTCTGAAGCACTGAGTGACAAGGACAGAGAAAGCAGGGTAGAGGGGGCAGGTGGAGTAGGGTTACCTGGTAGACAGGTAGTCAGGGCTGGCCTCTTTGAGGAGTAACATTTGAGTTGAGACCTGAATAAAGTGAGAAAACAACAACAACAAAAAAAAACAAGTGATTATCTGGGGAAGGAGTTTCCAAAACTGAAGGAGCAGCAACCACAAATGCCCTGGTTTGGAGCGTGCTGGGCGTCAGAGAGCAGAGACGTCAGGGAGTCCGGAGAACAGCAAGTGAGAAGGAGAGGCAGGAATCAAGGTCCAAGAGAGAGCAGGGCTGGGGTGCAGAAGAGAAACGCCTTTTAGCAGAGACTGCAAACTGTCCACAATATCCACTCTCTTGTCTCCCTTTAGGTGACAAAATCCCCACCATCTTCGAAGGGCTCAGGGCCGCTCAAGACCACATCTCCCAGCCTCTAGTGTAACTGGGTTTGGCTATGTCAGTAAGTTCTTGCCAATAGGCCCTGAATGGAAATGATTTCTGCTACTTCTGCTGCTTCTGGGTTTGGTGCTTTCACAGCGAGGACAGTGGAACCAAGCCTTGGCACTGGCGAGGCCACATTGTCCCTGCGGAGGGGCGGAGGACCTCAGGCACAGGTTCAACAAGTGTGGTCCCTGGACCTGCCTGGAAACTTGTAGAAATGCAAGCGTTGGGGCCCCACTCCAGTCCTACGGAATTAGAAACTGGGGGTGGGGCCCAGCTATCTGAGTTTCAACAGACCTGCAAGGGATTCCCATGCACTCGGGTTTCAAAAGCACTGCCCCAGAGCAGGGATGTCAACATCAGCGACACTGACACTTTGGGTAGATAATTCTTCATTGGGGGCAGAGGCTGTTCTGTAAGTAGGATATTTAGCAGCGTGGCTGGTCTCTGCCCACAAGAAGACAGTAGCATATGTCTGTACCCCCACCCCACCCAAAACGTTTCCACAAACACACACATACATGTTTCCTGTAATACAAATCAATTTTGGGAAGAAGAGATAAACGAATAAAGTGATTACCTTTGGGTAGTATTTGGAGGACTTTGCTTTTATTTTGTATGTTTCTGTTGTGTGTTTGAGTTTTTACTATGTGTGTGTAACATAATAATCATGGGGGAACAAGCTTTAGAAAGATCACCTATTGAAAGATGGAAACTAGGTTTCTCGACTATAATTCTGACACCAATTCCAGTGTGTGGCTTTTCCCACACCACCAAGCAATCCTCAGACACCAGCTGGGTGTCCTATAATTTACCAGTTTAACCTGTTAAGTCAACACAATTGAACTGCCCTTCTGTCCATGTAACTTCAACTTATTTAAACTATTGTAAAAGATGTCAAAAGATTTGTTGACATCAAGATATGTTTTCCTACAGCTTTCCATCTTATATTTGGTCATTATACTTTCAAAATCATGAAATTATATTGGCCTGACTAGACATGGTCTTAGGGAATCATGCTAATTTTAAAGATCACCTTTTATAATCTGTTGAGAAATTTTGCCTGGGGTCGAGTCCAAGCTCACAGAATCAGATGTATTTATATAATCCTAATGAAATGATAGCTAACATTTATTGCTTGCTAACTCTGTCTTAGCCAGAGTGCTCTTCGTAAATATTTGCACAACCATCCATCCTATGAAATAGCTGTTGCTATTTCTCTCTTACATACAAGGACTCAGGACTGAATTCCAGGTCACCCCAGGGCTTGTGCTTTAACCACTAGATGTTGCTTCTGTTTATATTTTCCAGGCTCCCTCTTGTTCCTCAAATGATTTACGGTGATTTACAAGAACGTTAAAGATAGGAGAAAGCATGAAATAACTGGAATAAAGTAAGACCAGAGAGGGTCAAAATGAGTCATGGATCAGAACAAAATGCTTGCACATTTGCTAACAGAAGGGTTACCAATTTGGCTTTGAGTGTCCTGGAAATGTCAAGTCCAAGTAGGATCACGTGAACAGTGGACGCTGGATTATTAAAAACAGGAGAAGTACCTGAAAAGCCCTGGGGCTTCCTAAAGAAGGCACCGAGGATGGAAGGAATCTGCTAGAACATCTTCAGGATCCATGCAGATAAGAATTCACGGGGCTCAATGAACCATAATTAACACAAAAACAAACAACAAAAACTGGGAATTTTGACTAGCTTTATAATTCTTCAAAGACTTCTGCACTCCTATTTTCAGTACCTCTTGCACCATTATCAACTAGCTGCAAAAGAATATCAACAGGCTCGGCCAGTGTGGCTCAGTTGGTCTAGTGTTGTCCCATGCACCAGGAGATCGCTGGTTCAATTCCCGGACAGGGCACATGCCCGGGTTGCAGGCTGGATCCCTAGTAAGGAGTTGTGCAGGAGGCAGCCAACTGATGTTTCTATCTCTCTCTCTCTCCCTCTTCCTTTCTCTCTCTCTATAATCAACAAAAACATTTTAAAAAAAGAATATTGACAGAGATCAAGCTATTCTTTGCTCAAATGTTCTCAGTATCCTGGAACATCATTCGGACAGTCAAGATTCACTTTTGGAGAGTTTGACACAGTCTCCTGACTCACCTTCCCTTTTGAGCTCTCAGGCCATGAAATCAAGCCTAACTTTAAGGAGTGTCTTCCCCACGCCTAGTGTCCCCGTCATCACAGCATGAAGTCACTGTGGCTGTGTCCATGGGCTGTCTGTCACATCTGCAGGCGAGACCAGCATAAACTGAAATAACAAGGTCACTCCCTGTCAGGTGTCTGTCACAATGCCTGTGTCACCAACTCATTCCTCTGTGTAGCTTGATGAAAAGTTGAGAATAGTGTCACTTGAAACAATCAGTGGATGAGGCCAGTCATTTATCATTTATATTTATGGGACTATACAGTAATGGGAGTTTTATCCTGAAAAATGTCGGTTATTTCCTTGCCATCTGAAAAATACATGATGTTGAAGTGGGGTGGGGTTTTTGAAAAATATATCTCTTGGACAACACTGAAGGTTAGGATAGAATTAGGCATCATTGGGAGGGTGCGCTTCCATCTTCTACCGTGGGGCTGCCCAGTGCGCTCCCACCCGCTCCGGGCTGGCTCCTTTTCTCATCTTTAGGATCTCATCTGGAATACCAGCTCCTCCACTGAGCCTTCCCTGACTCCTCTATGCCGCAGCCCCCACCCGATTTTTGTTTACTTACTTCATTTACCTATCTCCCCTGTGAGATAAAAGCTAGATGATGGCAGATGCTTATCTTACAGTCCCTAGATCAGGACCTGGTTTCTCATAGGAGGCACCCTAACCATTTGCTGGAAAGAGTGAAGACAGACAAGCAGGTGACAGATGATTGATTGGAGTTAGGGTCTGAGGGTAGGTGGGCCATTCTACACAAAGGGCACATAGTGGGGCTACAGCGATATTAAGAGTGATCATAGAAGCGTGTGTGGGAGGAGACAGGAATCCTGAGTGAAAAAGCTCATTTTGATCCTTTCTAATAGCCAAGCCATTTAGATTATTTGAGCTTATAAAATGTAGAAGTTAATTGCCATGTGCACCAAGGGAAGGAAAGTGGATCAAGCATGCGATGGGCAGAGCTTTGATACTATTCTGTAGCGTCCCCAAGCAAACTTGTCTCTACTTCCCTAATGGGCTACATCCGTACGGATTCCCCGAGATGTAACTCAGGATGTCACTCCGCAGGGTGCTGAGAACCAGAGGCAGCATTTAACTGTAATCTGTCAGTTTTTCCTTTGGTTGGAAGAAATGAGAAACACAGAGATTTAAAAAGAAATGTCTAGAAGGGCAGGAAGGAGACACCCAGAACTGGTCAACATAGATCCAAATATGGAATGAGACAAAAACAAGGGCAGGAAGATGGAGCCAGAGAGTGAGGAAACGCAGACGAATCTGACTGGGAGAAAGAATGTGACAAAGCGCTTGCCCCTCACCCTGTCACAGCCCCCCCCCCACACACACACACACACGCACACACACACACACACACGCACACACGCACACACTGTTCAGCTCCACTCTGCTCGGCTCAGTCCAGCACGTTGCCCAGCCCTGGACAAACCAGAGCCCCAACGTCACTCCTGCCCTGACTGCTGAGAGCAGAGGGCTCCAGATGACGGCCCAGACAAGACCACGGAGAAAGTGCTAAGTGAAGGGCTTTTCAGAAGAGGACCTGTGGAAGTGCTTCCATTGTTTAGGTCACCTCTGGCCAAAAAAACCCATGTGACAGTGTCACTCAGTCTTGGAAACGCTTTTATAACTTATTCAAAATTTTCCAAATGAAGGCCCACCTGGTGTGGCTCAGTGGTTGAACGTCGACCCATGCACCAAGAGGTTGCTGGTTCGATTCCCACTCAGGGCACATGCCCAGGTTGTGGGCCCGATCCCCAGTAGGGGGCGTGCAGGAGGCGGCCAATCGATGTTCTCTTTAATCAATGTTTCTATCTCTCTCTCCCTCTCCCTTCCTCTCTCTCTAAAATCAATAAAGAAAAAATATTTAAAAAACAACAACAACAAAAATAAGCTTTCCCAAATGAAGAGTTTGAGTGCTTTAAAGTCTTTGGTTTAAAGTCTAAAACTCGACCGAGAGACATAGAAAGGAGTATGGTTCAGACTGACAAACCTCGGTGTAGGGGTGGCGGGGGAGGGGATGGATGAGATGGAGCAAAGAACTTATATGCATGTATGTGTAATCAATGGGCATAGACAACAATGCTAGTGGGGTGGGGGGCAGGATGGGGAGGAGAGGGTCTGGGGGGGGAAAAGGAGAAATATCTGTAACGAAAATAAATTAATAAAAATTGAAAATAAATAAAATTTTTTTTAAAAAGTCTAAAACTTGAACATGTGTTGATTACTTTACAATAAATAGTCTGCGACCAGAGAAGATGGACATTTTTTAGCCAGATTTCAACAAAAGCCTTTGCATAACTGATGAATCAAAGTGAAGTAATGAGCGTCATGACGTGATGTGGCCAGCACCGCCCTCCCTCCACTTCGAGTTCCCAGGTTTGGAAGCCACCTTTCCCGGCCACCAGTGCAGTAAACCAATCGTCAGCCTCCGCTCAACTTGGAAACGAACCTGTGCATTACTGTATCTTAAAACAATATTTAAAATGAAATGTTCATTGTTCTTAAAAAACACGGGATTATTAACATTTTTATCATTAATATGTTTAAGCTGTTTGACCTCATTTTAAAACTTCTGTTTTATTATAAAATGCAGTCATGTACAAAATTTTGAACATACACACAGTGGTGTACCTCCAGACACTCTGCTTGTAAGGGTTACAACCAGAATGGTTGACTATTCAGGTTAGAGATCTGAAGGCAGATATCTATGAAGCCGAAAACACTCTTCTTATTTTTTGTTATCATCTTCGAATGGTCCAGATCCGACTGCCTGTGGCTGCTCCATAGCATAACTCCCACATTCCCGAATCAGCCCGATTATTTCTAAAGGTGGCAGCAAAAAAAAAAAAAAATTTACATAATGGAAGCTTTCCCTTTTATAAAATCAAAGGCAATTCTGGGTTGATCTTTTTTCTAAAAACATTACAATTCAAGGGTTTTCAAAAGTCTAAGGGTTAAAAATAAAAAAGGCTGTCAAGAACACACACTGGATCCCAGGGGTCCAGACCCCACTGCAGGTATCGCGCGAGTATTCACTCCTCTGCCTACAAGGCCACACGTAGGGTTGGGCTGGAGAACCGCCTGGGTTTAATTCATGGTACATTAAGTCCTCTGGAGACTCCACATTTCAGGAGAAAACCTGATTTTGTTTCCGTACGATACAGATCACCCTGTGAAAATGACACAGACCTCTCCTTGCTTTGAGTCTTGATGTCATCGGAAATGATTCTTAAAATTCGCTGCCATTAAAGCTGGGTGGTACCGACTTTATTCAGCCGTCAGGAGGCTGGGGAGCTATGCCGATCCTGTAGCCAACCATTTTCACCTCACTTACTTTTCCTCTATCACATGAGATGGGATATGGTTTTCTAGTATGAAGCAGAAGGTTCCTTGCAGTTTTTCCAATCCAAGATTATTCTGAGTCATTCTAAACCCTTAAAGCATAGTTTCAATTTAAGACAATGTGGCCTGTACATTATTTAGCACACAGAAAGTTTCTGGATTTTAATTTGTAGAACTTCTGTAACACTTGACAGAGGGGAGCCCATGGAGGGTGGAAGGACATCCTGGACACCAGCAGTGGTCTGCTGCAGGTTTTTGTTTTCAATGTTGCTTCATCGGTGACTCTCAAAGTCAAAATCAATCTGTGACTCTGAACTCTATGGATCATTAATCATATGTATTTAGATGGAGAGCCTTTGTAAAACGACTTACATGTGCATGCTATCATTCAAATTAGGCAGGTTTCAGCACTAACTGCTGTGGTGTGTATCGCCGTCTGAGTTAACCCAGAATTACCTTTCCCAGAGTCCCCTTCCCTGGGTGGTTATATGTTGGAATTGGTTCAAAGATGTGCTTGTGTGAGATTTGGAAGACAAATCTCTGAAGGTCATAGTCAAATATGGTGACAGAGGTGCCTGTCCCCATTCTCCTCTGGTCCACCTCCATCTCTTCTCCCAAGTGTTGACTTTGAGTGTTAACCTAGGGCGGCCCCAGGCTCACCGCTAGGCATCCGGCTGTAAACGCACCGCACTGGTCTCCACGTGGCAGTGACAGCTTCCCACAGAGTTCCCCGGACATCCCTGCTCAGGCCCCCTTCAGCATGAAATGTGTGTTTTGCTTCTCAGATGATTAGCTGGTTTGCACACCTCAGTCCACACACTTCCTGCAAATTTTCTCAGTTCCTCACACGGTTGTGTGGGGTCTAATTCCTGTAACAAGTCCTGATTCCCATAGCACTCAGGGCAACTCTTCTCCCCCGATTCACCAACCAACCCAAACAGAAATCCCCACATGGACACTGACGGTTCTGCACAGAAGAAATGTTTCTAATAACGGGATTCCTGAGGGCTCATAATGTCCTAAGTCTAAGAGGGCACAAATGGTATCAAAAGAAAGACAGCTTTGAGGTACACACGCAGTGTGTTTGGGGAGAATACGAAGCTTACTTGGTTTAAACCTTTGCCTTTGCTCAGCCTCATGCAGTGATATGAGTTGGTTCTATGCATTTTTCTTTCCCCGGCTGAGTCACAGGCGAGACTCTGTCCAACCTGTTTGCACAGGCTCATGTCAACAGTCCCCTCCGCCCAGCGATCGCATAGCAGCACTCACTGACACAGACAAGGGATGGGGTTGGTCTCATTAGTGCTACTATCACACCCCGTGTAGAGGTGTTACAACCAACAAGCACTTGGGTAGCAATACTGAAAACATAAGACGCCAATACTTCAAATGATTTCACTGATGGTTAGGTAATATTCACACTCTGACCCATAGGTGTTCATTCCTTCACTCCTGGGCTGAAAAGCAAAGATCCAAAGTTTCTTTAAAAAAACCCAACACCATAAAAGTGTGCACATAAATTGTTTTATTGCTTTCTTGTTTCTTATTTAATGCAGAGTCAATGTTTTTGAGTAACGGTCAGAAGATGTCCAGATTTCAATGCTATTGAACATTCGAACAGTAAAATATGTGGAAAGAAGCCCTCAAATGTTAACTCCTCTGTTATATCTGGTGGAACAACTTGGATAAATGCTACTGGACTTGTCGTTTTGGTTTATGAAGAGAACTGTTATCCTGACATAGGAAACAGGAAAGGTCCCAAATATCAACCAAGGCTTTAGGCACTGGGGGCAGCACGCTTGTCTTCCTTTGAAATGTCGGGGAGATTTACAAATATGGTGCCAAATATGAGAGTCCTTCCTTTCACCTCAGGCTTAATTAAGAGTCAAAAGAAACTCCTGTGGAATAGAAGTGGTTAGGACAGAGATTTTCAACTGGTGTGCCACAAGAAATTTTAAAACATGCGTATCTGACTATTTAGTCAGGGGCACTGACCTCTTTTTCCTTAGATTGTCAAATAAATAAATAAAATGACAACAGATAACACAACAATAGCCATCCGGTGTGAATGAATGAAAATCATACCTATTTTTTTTTGGTCAGATCAGCAAAAAATATATCGTTTGGTGTGCTGCAGAATTTCAGTAATTAGTTTATGTGTGCCGTAAGGTGAAAAAGTCTGAAAATTGATGGGCTAGGATGATAAAGACCAGAAACGATTCTGCTGTCAAGGAAGGGACAGGGGCCCACACGGTTCCCTTCTGACCGCCCCCTGTAAGAACCACCAATTCCGAGTGCACGGGGAGGCCCCACAGTGACCAGGTGAACCCAGCGTGACCGTGGGACCGCGAGCAGCTTTAGCTTGTTGAAGGCACAAGGTCCTCATCGTCCTGAGGGGGGGGGAGGGTCACTGTGTTGGGAGTTATGTTCAAAACACACATCCTACCTCCAAAACACTGTTCTCAGCTGCCACACATTTGATTGCAATTTTAGACTGATCTCTTTTTGAAAGTCCCCAAATCTGTGGCACCCCTAAAAATCCTGCTGTGGCCTACTACCTCTGCAAGGAATCAGACTCCCAAGGGTTGGAGGCTCAAAGGGACACACAGCTGTGTTACGTCATACGACAGGCAAGAATAAATACAACAACTATAACTTGAATATGAAACACCACAAAGAAATAAATATCTCAGACTCTACAACTGCAGGTTGCATGCTAGCAATACCTTGTGGAGTCCTAAAAATGGTGATTTCCCCATAAAACATCTATCTACAATGACTTTGATCAATACTTAAGGACTAAGCAAAAAGACGTATGAAAATACTTTTTTTTTTAAAAAAAAAGAGAAACTTCATTAAATACCAAGAATAGTAATAAAAGTCAAGATGTCAAATTGAAACAAATCGCTTTGACCTTTCCTAATGGTCACCTTGGCCTTCCGTAACAAAAACGGACAAGGGCCGCCTGGACACCCTGCCGATGATGCTGAGGGGGCAGTCGTGCCGACCCTCGAGGAACAGCGATGGACCCGTCTTTGCCAGAGGAGTCAGCTCGAGCCCTCTGGTTTTGAAATTCCACAGTATTAAGAATGCTCTTTACAAACACAGTGATACTGGAAAAGAAAACACAAAAGTGCATTTATTCATGTCCATGCCGTCTAAATCTACTGATTACAGTAATCAGGACCAATTAGAACCTAAACAACAACAAAAATACGGGGACACTCATCCCCCCGGACCGCAGGAATCAGTTCAGAAGAATCCGCATGCTGGCAAGCCAGTTTCCTCCCTGAGAAGCACGCTTCACGCTTCATTCTCTCCTTCCAGCATCTTCTGTCTCTCAGTTAAGGCCTGGACAGTGTCAGGGTGGTGTCACAAGGTCTCCTCTGGAGCGGCGCCCTGGTGCAGTGCTGTCAGTCATCTGTGGGCTCGGGCTGTGCGAGGTCGAGCTGTGGAGCGCTCAGCTCTGCAGTCCGCCTCTGGAGCTCCCCCACCGTCTGCAGCAGCGCTGACCTCTCCAGCTCCAAGGCAAGGGCAGCCTGCTTCAGCTTGCTTTCATTGGTCAGGAGCTTCTCAACTGTGGCTTCGAGGCTCTGGATCCTACCATTTGCCACCTGGAGAATGAAAGAAAATATGAGGATGTAATTGCCCAGTGATAACACGGGGGGATCCACAGTACACTCCCCTGTGCAGCCTTGGGGGAACTGTGGAGCCATAGTTCAGCAGAGAAGAGTCTACTGCTTCTATCAGCTCTTCTGGCCACACAGAGGACATCTCCCAGGTTCCCTTGTAGGCAGTCTGGGCCACCAGAGACCCCACCTGCTGTGGCCACTTTGGAAGCCGCAGGTGGAGGTGGTGGCGTTGCAATGCAGAAGGGGCCCAATTTCCAAGTCACCCACTCCAGGATGACGGCTCCGCTATGGCCAAGGGATGCTTCCCGCAGGGAGGTGGAGCTTCGGGACGAAGACTTCGGCACCAAGCCACAGAGATTTAGAGCCCTATTTATTACTGCAGCACAGCCTGGTCTGTTTTGATGACTACATATATTTAACAAATACACACTGATTTCAGACTGACAGTCAAAAGGGACTCCATGTAAAGGCCCAAGTAGTAAGAGCTCTCTAATCTGAAATTCTTTTTATTTTCCTTATAGTAACAGAGAGCACTCCGCCAAGGAACATGGGCATCTCCCCTGCAACGTGTGGAGAGCTCAGAACGGCCACGCGCTCTGCAGGAGGCTCCCGTGCTCGGTCTCAGCCTGGGCACCAGCACCCAGGAGCCAGGCCGCCTCCTCACGTTCACCTGGACTACACCCTCAGCAGCCAGCACAAAGTTAATGCCAGCCAGGTAGGACTTCCAGGTGCTTCTCTCTTGCATGCACTCGGGCAGGCTTCCCAGCAATGAGTGAGTTGGCTCTAGTGAAGCTGAGGGGTTTCCTGGGAAAACCACAGACACCGTATGTCCCGAGGCCTCTCTGGCCCGGGCCTCGGCTCCCAGCTGCAGTCTGTAGCGCTCTGGTCACGGGGTCATTAATCCAGCCCAGCCCTCTACAGGCCCCCATTTATTTCAGGTGGGAAAATTATACTTTTTTTCCTCATTTTCAAAGAGGAGAAACTGTTTTGAACAAGATAACACTTGTGCCAGACACACAACTCATGACTCAAAGCCTGGCTCTGGCTGTGCCCCTGGCACACTCAGGACAGGAGAAAGGACTGAGATCGAAGTCTGTCAGCCCGGGGCAGGGGTGCTCACGCTGGCTGTGCACCTCCCAGCAGGACTTGATCCTCAGTCCTACCCATGGTCAAGGCCTGGGCCGGGCTGCACCACACCCCCGGAAGGCTCGCTCACTCAGAAGCCCACAGCATTCCGGGGTGCACCCCACAGCTTCGCAGGGAGCTTGATGCAGGGTCACTGACTGCTCTGCGTGGACATCGGGTCTCCTCAATGAAACCAAGCTCTTCCCTGAGACCGTGTCTCATTCCGCACAGGCGTCTGGTCCCCCACAGCACCTAGCTCCTGGGCACTCAATGACTTGCGGCCGACTATCATGGAAAACACCCGCCCGCTATTATCTGGCACCATCTGACCTGTCTATGCAATTGTCTTATGTATGCTGTGGGAGCAGACAGGTTCACAGTTTGGCCTCCCCCTGCTAGACGACGTTTTGGAGCATTTAACAAGAAAGTAAATGGGACTTTGAAATGTCTAACAGCTCTATGCACAGAACAAAGCTAGAAAACAAGTCCATTTTGATACTTTGGCAAAAAAAAAAAAAAAAAAGATTTATGTTGTAAAATTAAGCATTGTGTTGAACACCTATCCTTGAACTCTGAAAAGTGCTAAAAAAAAAAAAAAAGACAGGAGGTGAGAGTTTCACAGAACTCAGAGTCTGCTGAGAGACAGTCAACCCATGTGACTCATAGAGGGAAATGGGAATACTACATGCAAGCACCCGCAAATGGACACAACACAATCCGTACCCCAACTCTTTGAGAGCAACAGTGTCTTACAGATCTTGGCAGCCCCTGGCACCCGTCCCAGCAAGGATTTGGTCAATACTGGTGGGTTGGCAAAGGCTGTCGTCCTGAATGGTACCTCCAGAAATACAGCCACTTGGTCAAGGGAAAGAACATTCCAAGGAGAACATCTGTTATTACTGTTACTGCCTGATGCCTTTCTTGAGGAACGTAGATTTGAGAGCAGCTTTTCATGACTTCCTCTCTTCACGAAAAGGGACAGTTCACTGAAGCAACATAAAATCACTTTCCACCTTCATCACACACGTGCACACACACACACACACACAACCCACCTGGACACCAGCCCAGTAGAATGAACCTTTTATTTGAGTACTGCCTATCTTAACGAGCCAAGTGCTTCAAATGCGAGTCTGAGCTTTGTTAGAAATGCTTCCATCCGGTTATATTTCAGGGACCCACTGTTGGGAAGTCATTTGAAATTACCACCTACACTGAAGACCCCTACAGGCCAGATAAGGCTCTCTATCCCCTCGACCCTTCCCCACGCATTACAGCTGAGTGGTCCTGGAGAGATTGTACACAGATATATTTTCACTTAGGACATCTCAATCTTGGGGGAAATGGCAGCTAAATTTCCGAATGTGACAGGTAGTTAGGGCTGGGTAGGGAAAGCATTTTTCTTTGTTCCTCTACAGTAAATATCTACTCGGGTCTATGGGGACAGATCCCTGCCGAGGGAAATGCATTTCACACACGGCTGATTTATTAGGCTCTCAAATGCTGGCCTTTCTCATATCACCACCAAGCTGGTGTCTGCAAAGCAGCAACTTCCTATGGAGAAAAATAAGAGGCTCAGATCAGGAGGGAAGCTTATTCTCAGGTCAGCCCAAGAGCACCATAAAATACACACTTGGGGCGGGGCGGGTATGTATTTTTCTGTGCGGAAACTCAAAAAAAATTTTTTTATAAACACTCCACAAACAATTCCTTAACCCTGACAGCAACGCCACCCACTTACGATGTTTGAAAAGGAGCGAGTGGTTCCTTTGCGCCATCTGATTGCTAAAGGAGCTGCATGCTGAGCAGTTAGGCATTCTTGTCCTTGTCACACAAATGAGGGAATGGGGATGGAGCAGGTTCGGGTCTGCCCAGGGTGACCGCATGGGTGGGAGGCACGGGAAGACCAGACCAGGTCTCGGGACTGCCCTCTGTGCCTGCTTCATGTCACCCTCTGTGTGCAGTCAGTGTCTGCCTGTCTGCAATGCCCTCATCCACACCTCTCCATGTCCAGTGGGAAGCTTCCAGAGTGGAGACGCGTGTCCTTCATTAACCAGGCTTTGGGATCTGCACCAAGGACTCACGCTTCATGACCCTATGCTCTGGTCTATTTTGTAAAGCAGATTTCGGTGTCGCCTTCCTCCCCTAGTATCCCTGTGGGCCTGGCTGGTTTTGCTCATGGAAACTCCAACCTTTGACTCGCCTGTCATTACTCAAAGCACAATTGCCGGCATTCAGCTAGGAGCACCACGGCGCCCTGAACGCAAGTTCACTCTGCGCCTGTCTTCTGCTGAGGGCAGGAACAGCCCCTCGGAAAGCTGTCTGACCTCAGCAGAGGATACTGTCTGCTGCCTAAGAGAAAGGCCCAGCTCTCCTGGGATACCTTTGATCCCAACTATAAACAGAGCGGGGACAGAAAGGTCCTGCAGTCATGGGAAAGCCCAGCCTGCTGGTGCCTCTGGTGAGTTAATGAACGACCATCCACGCGGGCACCAGGAAGCGGCTTCACCAATAGGCTCTACCTGCAGCTGCTCGAGGAGGTCAAGGTTCTGTTTGCGCAGGCTGCTGTTGGTTTTCTCCAACTTGTCCATTCTTTGGTTGTCACTGAGAGGAGAGGAATCGATGAGTTCTTCTTGAAGCACGTGGTACTCAACCTCATACGCTTGTAACTGTTTGGAGATGTCCATCTCAAACACCTGTTCAATGCAGAGAAGTCATCAGGCACCGAAAGTGAGAAAAATCACACACGCACACGCAGGCGACCGGGTCAGCAAGCACACACTGAGCACCTACTCCCGGCACATCAGTGATAATTAACTTTCTGCACGGAGAAGGTAATCATTTTACTGAAGAAAGGATACAAAAAGCTTTTAGAACTAAACCTAAGATAACAGTAAGTGTGGGTCTCTGATCGTTCATTTTCCAAAAGCCGAAACCTTATTTTTTAGAAGGCTCACAAAATTTATTTTGAGTTCTTATTCCAGTACTTATTTTCTTTTTCTCTGAAAACTCTATTAGGGTAGATACATCCACTGTGGGTCAAAGGGAGGAAACAAAACAAAAGCATCGCAGCCCTATCTGCCCAGTCACCGAGTCAAAGTTTAATTATAGTTCAGCTAGGTTTTCAGACTTACAAGAACAGCTAAGTAATGGAACTGTTTACTAAAAACCATTCTTTGCACACAAGACATGCAGAAATGAGCCAAAACCCAAATGTCACCCACACAGATGAGTGAATACGAAACAATGCCTGAGCTGCCTTCCTTCCCATAATAGTAACAGTGATGAAAAAACCACCTTGTGAAAAACAACCCCAAGTGCACGAGTGAGGCAGAGGTCCTGTCTGTACTTTCTCTTGGTGAGCGACCAGATGGAGGCAGGGCTGAAGAGGGGGGCAGAGGCTGCTGCCCCAGGCATCTCCCCTCTTTGCTGGTGTTTGTGTGGGGTCATTCCATTCGGCGGTGCCTCTGGGCACCCAGCACAGACCTCGGGGAATCTGAGAATTCAGTCACCACATAAAGAAGCCAGCGTGATCAGAACACACATTTGTTTGGAGGAGGATGTTAGGCTTCACAAGAGCAGAAACGACTCTTCACTGCGTGTCCTCAAGAAAGAAAGGTCAACAGAGTTAACAATGAAACACTCATTTCCCCTGATGGCACTCTGTCAGCACTCAAACACGGGTGAGTCCTGTCTCCCCTGAAATCAATTTTCAAAAACCCTGTTTACCTTCTCACCATTCACAACAATCTTATTTTGTCTTCCTTAAGGTTAATTTCTCAGCTTCCTGGTTTTCAATCGAATTCAATGGATAATACTAATTAGGCATGCAAGTGTTTCTATGCTGAGAAACTAACCCACACTGTATTTGTGGCATGTGTGTGAGCTGCGTATTGTATTGACCCGATTCTCTGTGGTCCCTCGGAGTGGCTGTGAGGTCAGCAGAGATTAGCATCTCTATCTATGTTCAGTGGAGGAAACTGACTCAGATCGGGCTCCACTGGCACCTCCTTGAATGACCTTGAGCTAATCACTTGACCTCTCCCAGGCTCAGTTCATGGCCTCCAACACGGGGGTGACACCACCTCCCCCCCAGCACTGCGGTGGGAGTTACAGGAGGCGACTTTGGAAGTTGCCAGCACCTGCCTGGCAAGTTGAGTGGGCAGCGCTCACTCAGCTAAGGGATCGGCTTCCTCACACTTGTGCAACCCTCACCTTCAAGCTCCTGCTTCAGCAAAACGACAAAGGGTGCCACAGCTTGGAACCTCTGCACGGCTCCAACAGAGTGAAAACCGCCAACACTAAAACCCAGACTGCTGTGGCACTGGTGTGCGATCGTAAATGTGGTGCGGAATAAATGTCATGCACACAGCTACCTTTGTTTCTTCACCCAAGATTTATTTTCAAAGGAGCTCCTAACCTGGAAAACTTGGGGACAGAACCTCTGGCCTTTTATACAGATTGATGATCTGCTAAGGTTAATGGCTCCCAACTGTGCCCGAAGCTATAAACTCTTCCAGGTCTCCATTAATACCTAGGAACCCTCCTGGGCCATAATCTCTCAGCTTCATTGCACCCTTATCTCCTGTCTCCCAAAACACTTAGAGCCCCCCGATTTTGCAGTGATGCCCCAGAATTCATCCCAAACCATGGCAGCATGTGGTTGGTGGTAAAAAGAGCCCTGGTATCCTCAAACAATGCTTTTCCAAGTTGCTATATATTCTTCATAACCATAATTATAAATGGCTTCATGGTACTCTACCAACTCGGCATATCACAACCATGCCGATCCATTCGTCTCTACCAACTCGGCATATCACAACCATGCCGATCCATTCGTCTCTACCAACTCGGCATATCACAACCAGCCGATCCATTCATCTCTACCAACTCAGCATATCACAACCATGCTGATCCATTCATCTCTACCAACTCAGCATATCACAACCAGCCAATCCATTCATCTCTACCAACTCAGCATATCACAACCAGCCAATCCATTCATCTCTACCAACTCAGCATATCACAACCAGCCAATCCATTCATCTCTACCAACTCAGCATATCACAACCAGCCAATCCATTCATCTCTACCAACTCAGCATATCACAACCAGCCAATCCATTCATCTCTACCAACTCAGCATATCACAACCATGCTGATCCATTCATCTCTACCAACTTGGCATATCACAACCATGCTGATCCATTCATCTCTACCAACTCGGCATATCACAACCATGCTGATCCATTCATCTCTACCAACTCGGCATATCACAACCAGCCGATCCATTTGTCTCTACCAACTCAGCATACCACAACCAGCCGATCCATTCATCTCTACCAACTCAGCATATCACAACCAGCCAATCCATTCATCTCTACCAACTCAGCATATCACAACCAGCCAATCCATTCATCTCTACCAACTCAGCATATCACAACCAGCCAATCCATTCATCTCTACCAACTCAGCATATCACAACCAGCCAATCCATTCATCTCTACCAACTCAGCATACCACAACCAGCCGATCCATTCATCTCTACCAACTCAGCATATCACAACCATGCTGATCCATTCATCTCTACCAACTCGGCATATCACAACCATGCTGATCCATTCATCTCTACCAACTCGGCATATCACAACCAGCCGATCCATTTGTCTCTACCAACTCAGCATACCACAACCAGCCGATCCATTCATCTCTACCAACTCGGCAAATCTATCAAGTGCTGGCTGTCCAGTTACTTGCATGTTTTTGTTGTTATAAATGACAACTCTAAATATGCTTGTACATATGGCTTTTCCCATATTTCAGATTATTTTCTAAGGATACATTCCAAGAAACGGGATTACTAAGTCAAAGGGTATGAATATTTTACTGGTTTGTGAACATATTGCCAAACTGCTTCCCAAATGGGAACGATCAATGTACAACGCCATTAGCAACATACGAATGTGCCAGACACAGTATGCCCTTGGCACTGTGTATTGGCATTAAAAAATTTCGTTTGGTTAATCTAGTCAGTAAAGTATTATATGTTATTTACATTTAAATCACACACAAAGCTAAATGTTTTCCCAGATGTTGTTTACTAGACAGACCTCCTCTTCAGTGAACTGTCTGTGTTCTTGGCTCACGTGCTGCCAGACTCGCAGTTTCTCTCTGCAGTCTGTGGACACTGCACAGTGAGCCGTGGGCCCTGGCGTCTGCACCGCTGGCCACACACTTCCCACGTTCCCCACCCAGACCTGTCCCGTCTGTCGGTGTCAGTGGCACACCAAAGGCGGAGAGTGCAGCAGGTATGGGCAGTAAGGGGGTGGTGTCTGTAGTGAATTTAAAAACAGTAATAAACCCCACTAATAGTTGGTCTGCTTTTTATTACCACCACATGCGATCAATTCTAAACAATGTCAGTGGTAAAATAAAATATTCCTCCCACCCTGCCACACCCTCTAGGTCTGGCACTGATTGGCCTTTTAAAAGAGTACTGATTTTCAACAGTGCCAACTGCCCAAGCAGCGAGGGCTCCTCCCAGAGGCAGAAGAGGCGCCTGGCCACCGATCTTGAGGAGCCTTCTGAACAAAGGCACGTTGTTGAGATCCTGGTTTCCACCCCGCAGGCTCGACCCGACCAGGAACAGAGAACTGCCTGGTGCTGGTGCGTCCACAAGGAAGCTGCCCACAGCAGAGCTTTACAAAAGGCCCCGGCTGTGAATCCCTCGGGGATCTTGTTAACATGCAGATGTTGACTCAGCAGGTCTTGGGTGGGACCCTAGAGTCTGCATTTCTAACAAGTTCCTACCTGATACACTGACAGGCTGGGGCCACACTTTAAATAGAGCCCAAAGGATGCTGAAAAT
This sequence comes from Tadarida brasiliensis, assembly GCA_030848825.1. Taxonomy (NCBI): domain Eukaryota; kingdom Metazoa; phylum Chordata; class Mammalia; order Chiroptera; family Molossidae; genus Tadarida; species Tadarida brasiliensis. The sequence continues at coordinate 26,434,028 of CM061257.1, read as the reverse complement.
AGGATCTTCGCCCTGTCTCCCCAGTCGCACCCTCCTCAGCTACTGTCCTTCCTTACACTGAACTCAGGTAGACGGCACTCACTGTGACAAGAATACAAATCCAACCTCATCTCAGTTTCTGTTCATTCCCAGGGTTTCCCCTGTTCTTGGATCAGGGATTTTTAAGTCACAGGGAGGAAGTCCACAGAGCCTTCAGAGACCGTCCTCTGCTCTGGACTCTCAGCTCTGGACCTGCCCCTCCGTGGCTGCCCCAGGCCCTCCACGCTGACTGAGCCAGAGTGCCAGGGTTCCAGAGCTCCAGAGCTCTTCCCCAGCTACTTTTTCTCCCATCCTGGATGCAGGCTGTGTCCCAGCGGCTCAGCCCCGACCGCCCCTGGAGCGGGCATTTAATGAACCAGAGCCATGGCTCTCATGGACGGCACCCCAGGCCTGGCCATCCACACAGGACCGTTGTGTGAGTGAATGCAGTCCTTTCTACCCTGTGGACCTCCAAGATTCGAGCCCAGGGCTCTGTAAGACTGAGAGGAAGCACACAGCACCTTGGGGCTCATCTCTGAGAAGGCCTAGACTAGAGCCCCCTCTGGAGGGCAGAGGGCAGAGGGCAGTCAGCGAGGCAGGGAGCCAGGTGGAAAACATGGGCGGGAAAGAGGAAAGAGCCACCTGGCATTTCAACAGTTTCCCATCAAGGCTTTTGGCAGAATAGAAACCTGGGCCCCCAAATGTAGATTACTGTGTTCCCTACACAACGACTCTTTAGTCCCCAACCATCACACACACACACACACACACACACACACACACACACACACACACACACACACACCCCAGCTGAACGTGTCAGGCATCCGGCATTTCTCTCTGCTCTCTCACTCCCCTGCCTTTGCCTATGCTGTGACCAGGGTCAGCAAACTACAGCCTATGGACTGACTCTGTCCCACTGCACGCTTCTGTCAATAAAGTGCTACTGCAACAGTCACCTCACTCCTGCACACATTTCATGGCACAAGGGCAGATCTGAGTGGCTGTGGCAGAGAGCTTCGGGCCAACAAAGCCCACAGAATATGTGTGCTCAGCCCTGTCTGGGCTCATTTAAAAAAAAAAATTGTTTATTGATTTTAGAGAGAGAGGAAGGGGAGAAGAGAGAGAGAGAGAGAGAAACATTTATCTGTTGTTCCACTTATTATGCATTCATTGGCTGATTCTTCTGTGTGGCCCTACCGTGGATCGCACCTGACCCTGGCGTAGCAGGATGACACCCTAACCAACTGATCTACCCAGCCATGACCTTGGCGCATCTGCTAGGCCCAGCTGAAACATACGCCTTCACTCCTCAAACACGAGCACTCACTCACTCCACCAGCCCAGCCCATGAGCTCACACAAGCACCCCTGTCGCCCGCACCACAGTGGGAATTACTGCATTACATGCTTATTTTCTGCACAGGACGGGCTTTGGTGTCGGAGAGACATGTTATATTCCTGGCTCTGCTACATTACACAGGGTGCGGGGCGTGTTCCTCTCTCCACATCCCATTTCCCCAGCTTTAAAATGGGGATTATAACACACGTTCCAAGGTTGTCAAGGAGTCAGTGTTCTAACAGATGCCAAGTTCAAAGCAGCTGCCTGAAACAAACCAGGTGCACACACGGAACTGTTCTCTCCTCGTGTTGTGTCCACGTCCATTCTTCCAACATTTAAAGAGCACCTGATCATCTCAATAAGTGCCTTTTACAGAAAAGGGGAGGAAAATGGGATTTTTCCTGGAGCTCAGTATCCAGGAGGTAAACTGAATGTCAGCTGAGGCTGCGGGCCTCAGAGTCAGGAAGCAAAGACAAGGCACCTCCTGGGCGCAGACAGGTTTAGGTGGCCGAGGCTGTCTGCTTCCCCAGCAGCAGTGAATACAAGTGTATGTGATGAAAGCCCTGAGAAGGAATCAATGCACGTACATGCCAGAAACCAGCGTATCAAAGGGTGGAGAACTGGGCATTCACATGCAGGTAAAAGATACAAGAGCTCTGTAATGAAATGACACCCAGAGCCCTTGGGGGTGTGGAGTAGCTGCTAGAGCACTTTGAGGCCGGAGCACCCGAGTGGAGACCCTCCCTGTCCACTTCGCAGCAGGTGACTGTGGGCCTGTCCGTTACCCACGCTGAGCCCAGGCTCCTCGTGGGTTAAAACCACCGCTCCTCTCAGGAGTGCAGTCATGATTCAGTGAAATCATGTGTATTTATAGATTCACACAGAACCTGGCAAAAGTAGGGCCTGGACGAGCCAGCATTGTTCCCATAGAAAGAAACGTGCCAGGGACGAAAATGCAGAGGGGCAGAGCCTGTCCATGAACGAAGGCGACTGTGCAGAGTGGAGAACCGCTCTCGGGCGTGTGTCTGTGCAGACAGCCCAAGTGGCGCTCGGCACGGCCCCTTCCCTGGGCCACCTTGCTCCTCCTGTGCTCACTTCCCGAGAAGGGGCAGCAGAGGACCTCACAGCCCGCGTCTGGGTGCACAGCACCAGGACCGCTGACTCCCTCGGACTAACAGAAATCCTCAGAGCAAGGGTTTTTTAGAAAGCTTTATTTCACTACTTGCTTTTACTGAATTGCTCTCTGTTTTCATTATATTTGGAGCAGGCGAGGTAAAGTCTAAGCTCATGAGAGGCCTGCCCGCTGCGGAATTCTCTTCCGAGCGCTCTCAGCTCAGTCCTCCACAGTCAGCAATCAGCCCTGGAAGATTCCTCCTTAAACAGTCAAAGTTGCTCCCACCCCTACTCCAGACCATGGAACAAGTGGTCAGCTGTAATTCCTGGCTCAATTCACCCTTCACCCTAACATTCCAGAGGGTAATGGTTCTCCTGTACCCAGGTGCCAGAGGTGCCGTAACACACAGGTGGAGGCGAGGTCTATTAAAACACACACACACACATCATGGAATAAACTTATATAAAATACATATGCTCTATCTCCACTTTGCTATGAGTTATTTTTACAAAATAATATTTTCAGCAGAAAATCAACACACTTATTTTACAAAAGCCTGCATTGAATAAATGTATGTATTTTAGAAGAACCAGTGACTACAGGTGAAGTCTCTTAATGATAAGAAACTACGGACAATTTGTGCTGGTATCACACCTAAACATTGCCACAGTGTTTCCATGTGGCATGTCACATCACACTCAAGACACACACGCACACTCAGACGTGCATTTAATCACTGGACACACGTTTACAATGTGACTCCGACATGCCTGGCATCACGCAAGATGCTGCCCAGTACACAAAGTGGGAGAAAGTAGTCCCTGCTCAATAATAATAATAATAATAATAATAATAATAATAATAATAAAGCTTCCACATATCCAGGAGCGCTTAGGCCACGTGAAAGGTTGGGACTGAATCATACCTGATTGATGGTCTTTTCCATTTGCACCAAGCCCAGGTTGGGTAGTGTGTTTTTTATAAAGTCAACTATGGTTTCTAGGTTTTCATGCTGCAGAATCAAGGGCTTATGGCTTCCCAACAGACTTAAAGCCACTTTGAATATGACCTCTGATCCCTGAAGAAAGATCATATCTGGGAAAACACAGAAATGCAGAAAGTTAAACCAGACCAGTTCCCGATAAAATGCCATTGTTTCCTTTTCCACACATCACGGAGCAGGGCAGAGGGAAGCATGACCCCAAACTGCAAGTTTTATTTCCTTCTTAAGAGCCTGATATGTCAGATAGGGTTGTCAAGGCAATACTGACAAAAATAAAAAATATATAGAGGTAAACATACTGCTAAGATTTTGTCCCAGGTTTAGATAAATCTTTTTCTTTGCTCCAAAAATATATTAAATTCAAACATGCTTCAAAAGTTAAATTGAAAAAAGGACAACTTTTTATCAATTTTTCAGGAATGCTCTAGATTTTAAAGGAGCTACTAAAACATGTTTTTATGGGTAAAACAAAGGTTTCAGACACACAGCATCAGGTATATAGCATTTATATGTAAACATTTAAATAAATATACAGCATAAGATTAAAAAAAATGCTTGTTTCCTCTATTTTGAAATAAAGGATTGAATAAAAAGATCTCTAAAAACTATAAAATGTCTACTCAATTCCAAAAGTACATTGTTAAATACAAGTACACTAAATTTTAGCCTAATAATGGAGTGAAAAACATCTTCCTCGGAGGACTTCCAAGAACTTTGCCAGAGTAATTTCCTAGCTCTTGCCATATTTTTTCCTACGTTAGCAACCCCCACACTGGGACTGTACACAGGGAGAGCGAGGGCGGGCAGCCAGCCCTGGCTCGTTCCTCAGCAGAGCTGAAGCCGCTGGTGAAAGAGAGTCAACGCGTCCTGGGGCCAAAGCACAGCCCCAGTCACTAACTGTTGGTGACTAAACTCAGGCAAGATACCTGACAGATGGAATAATGTATATATAAGAAAAGAGACAATTTTAATTTTTTTTCCCCTTTATTGATTTTAGAGAGAGAGGAAGTGAAAGGGAGAGAGAGAGAAAAACATCGATGGGAGAGAACATCGATTGGCCGCCTCCTGCATGCCCCCCACTGGGGATCGGGCCCACAACCTGGGCATGTGTCCTGGCCGGGAATCGAACCGGCGACCTCTTGGTGCAAGGGTCGATGCTCAACCACTGAGCCACACCAGCCGGACAGAAAAGATACAATTTTAAAGATGAGAGCACAAATCTAATGAGAGGCAATTGCCAATATTTCTCTTTCTCTCTTTGGTTGCAGGACGATGGAAGAGACAAAGCATCTGGAATTTCATCAGGTCGAGGAAGACGAAGCAGGCAAGGAAGAACCCCAGCACGGCGCCTCTCCAGGTGGTGTAGGGGGATGACAAGCACAAGCCGTTAGACAGGCCGAGGCTGGGTGCCACTGCACATGAGGGAAAGGCGTCGAGTCAGAGTGCTTTGTGAACAGCACGCAGGACAGACCTAGGTGCCGACTGGCAGGTCAGCCCTGGAGATGCTCTTGGCCTTCATGAGGCCCTGACTCCCTGAGCACACTTGGTGCCGGGTTGGGTACGGCCCTGAGCAATGCTGCTGCTGAGGTCAGCCTGTGTCTCGGGGCTCAGGGCCCCAGTTTCCACCACCTTCACAAGTGCTGCGCGTCAGGGCAGCCCCAGAAGGTCTCCGTGCGGCCTCCCTCTTCCGCTTGGCTGTAGAGGGGATCTCTGAAGGCTGAGTCTCAGGGGGAGCCTTAGGCGGTGCTACGGGAGAATCTTCCCGTGAAATGTCCACTTTATGAAATGTAGTTTACCCATGTGATTCACCACTACAGCAAATAAAAGATCTAAAATGCCACTATAACCAAGATGTATTTTTAAACAGAAGAGACGTTCCCCCACCCCCAAAAAGAGTCAATTTGAAGATTCTGTGGTTTCAACACCAAGGCTTTCCTTCCAGTATATGAACATTGATAGCTGAACAAAAACTGATGGCATTTATCACAATAAGTATCTAGGACATTTTAGGCAGGGGTCCTGGGGAATGGACCGCACTTCCAGAACAATGACTGGCTGTAGCTGGATGTCTTCGGTCTCTGAGGTACAAGTACCTTCAAAGTAGATACAGTGCTGCTTGGGTGGTGAACACACAATATATAGTTGATATATTATAGAATCGCATACCTGAAACGTATATCATGTTATTCACCAATGTCATCCCAATAAATTCATTTTAAAAATTAGATACAGTACTAGTATCTAAGCCAATTAAATGATTATTGGGGATCTTCTTCCGAACATAATCAAATATGTAATCCATATCAACGGTCTGTTAAGGTTAGCAATGAGTCTTCCAAGTTTTATTCCTTAAGGATCTTGGTTTTTATAACAAATCTACTTAGTGGAGTGCTTCCTGTGATTCTACTCTCAGACTTTCTGGACTGCATGAAAAAAACAAAAGGAAGTGTGGAGAGTTGTTTTTTAACTCTCTTCATTGGTATGTTAAAAAAACAAAATAAAATATAATTCTGCATATGTGTATTTCGTTGGGTCTGAGGATCTGTATTTAATGTAATAAAAAAGAAATATTCTGCCCTGGTTGGTTTGGTTCAGTGGTTAGAGTGTCGGCCCGCAGACCAGAGAGATCCGGGTTCGGTTCCCGCTAAGGGCACGTACCTCGGTTGCAGTTTGTCCCCAGCCCCGGTTGAGGTCGTATGGGTGGCAGCCACTTGATGTGTCTCTCTCATATTGATGTTTCTCTCTCTCTTCCTCCCTCTCTATCTGAAGATAAATGCAAAAATGTCCTTGGGTGAGGATAAAAAAAATAATAATAAAGAAATATTCTTTCCTAATGCTACTCTCAACACCTTAAGAGCGCTCTTCTCTGCTGAGGTGTTTCTCTAATTTAACAAGCACTCCTTGGGCATCTAATACCTGCCGGGCACTGTGCCAGGCACTGGGGAATCAGTCATGAACAAAGAACAAACTGCAGAAACACTAACAACCACTGGTTTGGTAGAGTTATGCCAGATTGTTTTGAGAACAAAAGGGGAGAAAAAGTCCAGGGAAAGGTGGTAGCCAAACGCAGTCTTAGAGAACCAATAGAAACTTGCTAGGTAAGAAGTCAGGGAAGAAGCATCACTCTGAGCAAAGGGAAAGAAGGTGTAAATGCAGAGAGGGGTGGACAGAACCCGGCCGGGAGGGAGCCTGGGAAGAGGCAAGAGCTCTGGCTGCCGGCTAAAGGCCGGCCAGGTCCCCAAGGCTTTCTGCCAGCTATGCCACTCTAACTTCACCTTCAGTGCAGCCGGGGACACCGAAGGCCCTCTGTTCCTTTTTTCTGAGTGGGTCAGTGCACTGGTAAGGAGAGGATGTCAGTGAGATTCAGGTTATAGGTCTGATCCTTGAAGGGGTTAATTAGCTTTAGAGAGAGAGAAAAGCCACCTTCTAAGAGACACTGACAAGACCACACTGACTCCACCAGCGTACTCAAGCGTGTGCTGCCAGCTGCTCGACTCTCCAGCCCTCCTGGGGGCCCGCAGCGGGCGCCCATCCTCCCGCAGACCAGCCTGGCCATCTGCACTAGCGAGCCTGGGAGAGCGCAGCCCCAGGAGCTTCTGTGGGACCGGGAGCCGCAGCAGGGAGTTCACGCGGGTGCACGAGGAAGGAGGTGCCTGTCGTGTGGAAGGAACGGCCCTCCACCTTCTGCGTGGAGGAAGAGGCTTCGAAATCTATCCGACTACACGTGTGGGGCAAGAGCGACATCCTCTAAACAACGAGTGCACCTGTCTGCCTCCGGAAATTTAAAAAATTCAGTACTTTTTAAATAGCGGCAAGGAAGAATGTTACCTATAAACCACTGCTCCAGCCCAATTATTTTCATTTTTGCTCATTTTCCAATCCTTATACATTTACATTCTGAAAAAAAATTTTTTTAAACAAAAACAAAACCAATAATCTCCTTGGAAAAGTGATCTAATGTCCCGCACTGGGAAATCACTGTGCAAGAACATGACCTGCGGGACCACCCAGCAGCCCTGCACTGACCGCCCAGCGCACGACACTGGCTGGCTTCCCTTCTCCGCTCCTTTCTCAGGACACCTAGAAACAGGCAAAGGGCTTCATCAGGCAGGAAGTACAGGGAACCTTAAATTCAGCTGACTTCAGTACTTTGCAAATTATTTGCTGAGAACAACGCAAATAGCTACTTTCCTTTGAAGACACTTGGGCAGCCCTGTTATTGTGATGACGGGTATGGGAACTCTATTTGAAACTCCCCGTGGTATAAAAGCGCAGTCTTTGTGTGGGGGAAAACGATACACGCCAAGCACACTGCCAGTAAGCGAACTGACACAGCATCCGTCCTCCAGCCACCTGTCTGTCAGGGGCAGCCGCTCTCCTTCACTTGCGGTGGGAGCGGCGTCCAGCTGCGACAGACACCCCCACACCCCTACCCGGAGCAGGCAGGCGGGAACGAAGGATGGTGAGAGCGCAAACAGATCTGCAAACACCACTTCATCACCGCCCATCACGTTGCCGAGGAGCCATTTTCCCTGGCTGGACAAACCCTCTCGTTTCCCATCTACTTCAGTCCGAGAGGCTCTCTGAACCCTTCCCCGCAGTACAGGCAACTTCGGTGTTTTCTGCCAAACGCTCAGTTTTTATATTCCATCTCCTCTCTCATCTGCTTGGAAGTGCATCCTACAGAAAACGTCAGCAGCCTCCTCTTCCACTGGGAGCAAGCCTGGGCCTCTTTCCCCCAAAGGCAGACATGAGTAGGAGGGGAACAGAGCCAGCTCCTCTCCGGGACCCCGCCACACCCAAACTGGGAAAACGCAGGAGGCTGTTTTACATGGTGTGACACCAAGACGGAAGGGCTGACTTTAGAAAAGTGTGACTACTGGGTGCCTTAAGGATGCAGGCTAAGGCACACACATCGTGGCAGCTGCCCCTCCAAGGAGCATGTCCTTAATTCGAGGTGACCTGTGAACTGACATAGTAGCTATGCTGACTGCAAGCTAAGAGTCCTTTACTTACATATAAAATAGTGGATAGTTAACAAAGGTCCATTTGTTTTCAGGGTTTATCCAGGCCTAAAGACTTAAAATGAAACAGCCTTCAGACCAAAAAAGACTACAGAGTATGAAGGGCAGACTCTGGGATTTAAAACAATGCAATCCAACCTCACAGAGCTAAACAAACATGGTCTAAGTCACCGATGCGAAGTTCAGAAATGTTTTTCTAAAACCTGTATTTCCTAATAAAACAGTTTGTTTTAAGGACTGATAGATGGGATGGATCGTGCAAAAAAAAAAAAAAAGCCAGCTGTTTTCTTTGCAAAATGACATCACAACACGGAGCTGCCTTGAATTCCCACTTTCTGCTACAATTCAAGAAGCCCCGAGCCCTTAGCCAGCAGGACCCGAACTCACTTAGTACAGCAGGGGTCCGTGAGATCCAGGAATTACAAAGACACTGGCATCTTTATGTGTAATGTATAAGAAACTCCAATACCCACCACTGACTACGGAATATAGTGAGAAATAGGCACTTTTACTGGTTTCAGCTTTTATTTATGAAGTCATTAGGATAGGCTTCATAGAATTCTGAAATGTTCATTTCCAAAGCAGAGTTTGTTTGTCGTCAATGCCTCTTACCCACTTATGCAGCCTAAGGAAAGATTTCTTCCTAGAGATTTATGGCCGCAGAGCCCTGAACTATCAGCAGGCAGCAGCTCTGGCGTCAGCGGCCAGCAGCCGCGGTAACTCAGCGCTGGCCCTCCTGTCCAGTCCCCTCCGCACCCGGTACTGTGATGCTCGGGCTGCTTCAAACCACTCACGACACTCCCTCCTCGCCCTGTCAATCTCCACTCCTCTCCATTACCCTGTGTAAAAACACAGTAAGGAATCAGGAGGGGAGAAAAGGTACGGACGAGAGACTAATGATTTTCTATGAAATTTCTGAGTAAGAAAAGTAAAATACACTGCAATTTGGGGCAAGAAAGACTGAAGCCTCCAGCTAGAGATCTTACAGTTTCTGTGACTCTTTTGTTAGTAAACTAAGAAGACAATTCTGAGGCTTGTAGTTATCTTAAAAAAAAAAAAAAAAAACTATGGTAAAAATCCTTCATGAAATCTCACTAACAATTTGTTTAACCAGGAAGAGAGTTTTGAGTATCGATTTTCTTTGATGCGTATTTTTTCAGGGACAGAAAACAAAAATGCACTTGGGGAAGTAATTGTACAAAAGGAGGGTTAGCAAAGATTTTAAGAACACAGATTTTTTTTAGTAAAGCCAAATGAGAACTTCTTTCAAAGTTCTTCTGGATGGGAGTGAATAATAAAAAAAATTTAGTATTTGGGGTAGGGGTGGGGGGCGAGACAACAACTTAACGCCCATTTTTGTTAAAAAGCAAATTTTTGGATTTCTAGAAGGTGGGTATACAAAGCTGCCTAGCGTAGTACTCTCTCAATGTCTGTGAACATCCCCTTTTCGATGCTCCCTAATTCTACAAACAAATGTGAAAACGATAGTAGCATACAGGTCTTGAAGCTATCAAGGGACTGAACATAAGTGACACTTTAAAACCACTTGGTGTTGGGATGACCATTTGTTTTTTAATAACCTCCCCTTATACCATAAATAAAATAAACTAATAAAATGAGAAGAACCTGAGTTGCCAGAATTACTACTTCATTCTGAAGCAGGAAAGGCACACTGTACAAGAACTGACCGTGCTCACAGCGCTTCACTGGGCTCCGGGGATCCCAGAGAATGCGGCTGGCTCTCCTTGCCACGTAAGCCAGTTTTAAAATTATTTTTATTTTTTTATTGCTGTATAACAGACAAGGCAGTTTTGAGACTGCATGTGACTACCTATTTTACTTTGACAGAGATAATCTTCTTGAAAAATAAATCAAGAAAATGGGAGATGGACCCGGCCGGTGTGGCTCAGTGGTTGAGCATCGACCCATGCACCAAGAGGTCACCAGTTTGATTCTCGGTCAGGACACATGCCCAGGTTGTGGGCCAAATCCCCAGTGGGGGACATGCAGGAGGCAGCCAATTGATGTTCTCTCTCATCGATGTTTCTGTCTCTCTCTCCCTTCTTCTCTAAAATCAAAAAAGAAAAAAAAATTTTTAAAAAGGGAGATGGTTTGAAGTGTGAACAACCTACGGTCACAGTGGGGCCCAGAAGTGGCGGTGACATGTGGGAAGACGAGGCAGGGGACAGGTGAGGATGGAACAGTGAGTCGTCGACACAGAGGGGTCTCCAAGAGCTTGATGGCAGAGAAAATGAAGAGCCGGGGGCAGGGAAAGAGGAGAAAGGCGAGGAGGAGATGCAGAGAATCCAGAAAGAACAGCAGCTCAGAAGGCATTGGCCGGAAGGGTCTAAGGAGTGACCAGTAAACAGCGTCACAGGCCAGGGAGACTAAGGAAGATGATTCATGAGACATGTCTCCTGGAACACAGGCCGGGCTCCTTGGCTGGGTCTTTAAGATGTCAGCTCTAGGGAGAGCCTGGTGGGGAGGGAATCTGGGCTGATCTCAGCAGATGAAGGCATGTAGGAAAGACCCATGAGTATCAGGAGTTAAGGTCCTGAAATTCACAAAACCCAACCTGACTACACTTAGAGTGTCAGACAACACCCTGTTCTTACAGAAGACACAGGTGGAAAAATAAGACGGCTCACCGCGGAGTGACAACAGATGGTTCTCCTCGAACACGAGAAGGCTGGTCTGGCTCACATTTACACCCACTTACCGAAGACTCTGGCCACGAATCCCAGCGGGAACTGCGAGGCGAACACGGTGAGGAACCAGGGGGCGGCGTAGAGGCTGGGGCCGATCTCGTGCTCCTCCAGGTGGTTGTAGAGGTCTCGGTGGTAATCGTGCAGCAGCCGCGACAGCTGGTACATCTGGATCTGCAGGGACATGGTCAGCACTCACCACGTGTGCGCCGCGGCTCACCCTGCTCACGGGACAGAGAGGGGTGCCTAGGACCTGAAACAGTCTATTTGGCTCAGGATGTCCTTTGACCTCAGCTCCCCATTTCTCCAACAAGAGCTTCCTGGAGTCTGCGAATGCGAGGCCCTGGCTAGGTGCAGGCCCAGAACACGAATGTTGGGTCTCCGACCACTTCCTTTCTTCTTACCGTCCCCTCGTGCCCTGGGCTGAGAGAATCTAAACTTCCGTCTTGCGGAAACACTTCATAAATTCTGTTACATATCCACATTCCTAGCAAAACTCAAACCCCGGGGAATCCGAAATAAGTGCTAAGATCGAGTGAGCGTGCACGATGGTTCTGTGGGAGGATTTTGTTGTATCTGTTCAGTTAGTAGGTTCCCCCTGGATCCCCTAAACCACCAAGAGCAAGCTAAGTGGGATTTCTGTAGGTTTATAACATACGAAGTCGATCCTGGGCAAGTTCAAATAAGAAGTGTTTATCTCGAAGAAAACACTTTTCCAACTAAAGCTGAACTTCAGCGCAAAGGCCTCTCTTTTCAGAGTGTGACAGGGTCCTGGCAGGAAGCCCCATGATGAGTCCCTGGCTTCACCCAGAGTCCAGCAGTCCGTGGCCCGAGCCCAAAGGAACGATAACCCAGAGAGGGTCAGCTCCCTACTGAGACACGACAAGCTGGATATGTACTGTCCTAACTGGAAAAGGTTGTTTCCAGGGCTGAGACAACACTCTTAAGTACCAGCTGTGGCTTTTTCTTTTTTGTATTTAAAAGAATCTAGTCACCAAGGCCACAAGCCCAAAACGTGAAAGTTCTGCTCTTAGCTGGCAGGTACATATGTACCAAGCCTAGCAGAGAGAACGTAGGAGGAACCCGGCAGTGTGTGGAAAGTGTTATGTGGGTCGAACTCAGTGAGTGGAATGGCGTCCTTTGATTTACATCCCTGGGGCTCGTATTCACAAGTGGAGGGGAACTGGATGTTTAACCACACAATCTGCTGTTCTGAGTCTTGGAGCTGATGTATCCTTTCCAAGGATACTTCCTGAGGATCTGAAATCACAGTAGTTCCTTGATAAGTGAACACATAAACACATGCTCCAAAACTCAGGAATATTCCCGATAAGACCCAGCGTCTTGCCACTTCTCAAGGCGGCAGTATCGGCACTTGGCACTTAAAACACTGCTGTTTGCTCTTTGTTTGATATGCTCTCCCTCCCGTCACTCACTCACTCAGCAACTACTGACTGGGTGTTTACTTCATCCCAGGGACTGTTGCTCTAGGAACTATGGACGCAGCTCCAAGATGGGTACGATCCCTCCCTTTTCATGATATAGTCCAAGGAAAGTCAGAAAATAAACAGGTGAGTGAATAAGGTCATTTCAGGCAGCGAGAGTGTGATGCAAAAGAAATGAGACAGGATAGTGTGAGACAGTGTGCCTGGGGTGGACACGAGGGGACACGGTGGTCAGGAAGAGTGTCTCCCGGGATGTGATATTTGAGGTGAGCCTGGTTGAGAAGGGGTCGGGCAGGTGGGGTCCCTGGCACAGGAAGTAGCAAACACAGTGGGAGGTTGGAATTAGACCATCTGAAGATGCTTTGATGAAGAGTAAGAGGGCGGGCCCTGGACTCAGACAGGCAAGCTGTGTGACCTGGTCAAACTCTGCAACCCTTCTGAGCCTTGTCTGCCCACCTATAAACTGAGCCGATGAACAGTGTGCCCTGAGGGTCCGTGAGGAGATGGGTGCCTACGGAACACTTGGTGTCATGCCCCGCAGTCAGAGCTCGGCGACGGTCGCTGTGACCGTGGTAACTGACGGCGGGAAGCTCCTCAGTGCGGGGAACAGTCACGAACAGTGTGACAACTGTGTGGTGCCAGGTGGGTACTGGAAATATCAGGTGAACACGTGGTAAAGTATATAAATGTCTAACCGCTATGATGAACACCTGAAACTAATACAAACTAATATTGAATATAAACTGTAATTAAAAAATAAAATTTAAAAAAAAGAAAGCAAGCAAGCAAAGGCTCCTTAGCTAGACCCAGAAAGGAATTATAAGCACTGTGTCCTTCGTCTCCATCGGAGACATAAGGAAGGTCCTACCTGTAAAATGATCATGTCCGGCCGGTACTGTTTCCGCAGCCCCCTGTCAAACATCAGGAACTTGAGCATGTGGAACGCCTCTTCCTCTCCCATGTGCAGCAGCAAAACGCCCGCCACGAAGCTCAGGCCTTGGCAGTACCCCACCTCCTGGTCCAGGAGCGAGTAGGCCTTCAGGATGTTGTAAAGTGACAGCTGCCCCGCTCCGAGCTGGGCCGAGAAGTACGGGTGTGTTGGAAAGGTTCGCCCTGGGAACACAAGACATGTCAGCTGTAATTTTGAAAAAGAAACCCGATGGGCTTCAGGTTCTAGTAACAGGTCTTCAGATGCTGGATATCCTAAGCCAGCTCCGTAAACAAGGACATCTGGTTGTTCTCGGAACAGTGTTTGTAATTAACACCTCAGCGAGTAGTCGTGCTGTTGCGTGGTGAAAGGAATGAGAAGCACCCTAGGTCCTACAGGTATCTGGATTTCAATCTGAAACAAAAAGAAAACGGTTGTCCTCTAAACAGAGGAGCAGACAGCTGTGGTTCTTTTAAAAAAAAAAATTTTTTTAATCCTCACCCGAGGATACTTTTCCATTTATCTTCAGAGAGAGTGGGAAGGAGAGAGGGAGGAAGAGAGAGAGAGACACATCGATGTGGTTGCCTCCTGCACCACCCCAACTGGGGCTGGGGACGAACTGCAGTACGTGCCCTTGACCAGAATCGAACCCGGGACTTTTGGTCCGAGGGTCGACGCTCTAACTGCTGAGCCAAACCGGCCAGGGCCAGCTGGGGTTCTTAGGAGCGCCCTTCCCGGCATCGGCATCGGCATCGGCATCGGCATCGTGTGAAGGCGGCAAAGGCCGGCCCGGCCGCGGCCAGCCCGCCAGCCTCCCTCCGACTGCCTGCACTGGGCCTGCAAATGCTCCCGGCCACACGCATTCTTTCTGTGCTTTCAAACCACAGGCCGTACTCTGAAACGCACTGAGGAGCAGGAGGTGTTTTCTTTTACACAAAACAGTTACCTTCCTTCTGGAAAGAGGTTAAAAAAATAAGTTCTCAACATCCTGATTGTTTACACAAAACGCTGGTATTCAGAAAAGGTTTAAAGACTTCTTTTGTCCAGGAGGCTCTTGAGGCTGGCACCTGCCAAACCCTCCTCACCCTCTCCTGGAATGTGACTGACTGGGAAGTGTGCCTCCAGGGGGCAGAGAAACATGCCGGGCCAGGGCCCAGCGTGGCCCAGGAGAGCATCAGGCCGCGTCCAGTCAGCACAGGCCGAAGGTGCATCTAGGCCGCAAGCTCACTGCTGGGCTTAGTTACTGGGCCCAGCCAAAGGAAGGGGACACTCTCCTGTTCTTCCTCAGCCTCGAGAGAAAGCATGTGCCAATCCAGAGCGGTTTATCTGAACTTAGAGTCTGGCAACAGTCCCCTAACTGTCTTCCTGATTCCTTGTCCTGTATTCATTTCTTGCCCCATCTACCTCTTCTCCCAACAAATGTTCCCAAAACACACCTCAGACGTGTCATCCCACTGGGAAAGCAATCAGCAGCTCCCTAGTGGAGCTCTGCACACGCACCTCCTCACCTAGCCTCCCAGCTCCATCCTCCACTCCAGGGTTCGCCCAGGAACTGTGAGGGGGCCCGGGGCTCTGAACCCCTCCAGGCTGCAGGCAGAACTGCCAAGTGTGAGAGGGTGCCGTTACGCCTACATCTCCCCAGTCCAGAGCAGCACTGCAGTTCCTGCGATGCAAGCCACTTACAGCGTTTACATTTTTCTAGAGGCCACGTGAAAAAGTAACCGGTGAAATGAATTTTAATGAGACATCCTGTTTAACCCAACACATACAACATATTGTCATTTTCAACATGGAATCAATATACAAATTATTGGGACATTTTGCATTCTCCTTTCACACTAAGCCTTTGCCCTACGCACGGACCGCACGCGTATGCTGCTTTCTGCAGGTTCCCAAAGGGCCTGGGAGCGCACAGGAAGCTCTTCTCTCCATCACCCCACCAGCCTCCGAGTGATGGAACACTTCCCCCGCTCTGGGCGCCCCTGCCGGGCACGCACCTCCCCCACGCTCTCTGGGTCTCAGATAGGTGCAGGTGGCAGAGCACAGGGGGCTCCTGTGGCAAGGAGGAGCACCAGGGGAGGTTCAACTGGTTTTGAATTGAATCCTTCAATGTGATCATTTCTGCTCATCAGACACCCCCTTATGTTGACACCACACCACACAGAAACAAGAGCTCACACAAACCAGCCCTGCTTGTGGAGTGGACACTCCTCATTTAACAAGGGTCCTAAGAGGATGAGCCTGGCAGCCTGGAAAGTGACGTATGCCCACCTGCCACTCAACAGTGTCAGGGGTGGGTGGGCCCTTCACGGCGTGTCCTGTCAGTCACATGGGCTGTGTGCCCCGAAGGGCCTCGCGCCGGGTTTCACGCTCTGCCGCCACCTTGAAATTCTTGATTTAACGATGGGCTCTGCATTTTCACTTTCCAACAAGCCTGCAAATTCGGGACCCTGTTTGGGGAAGGGGGCTCCCTAGGTGGCCTCCAGGGGCGGCTACATCCGCCTTTCCCGCGGCCTTGCTCCCAAGCAGTATGTTGTGTGAAAGCAAACCTCAGGCCAAGTTCTGCCACACGCACGATCTTCATTAGCCAGCTGACGTGAAGACGGAACCACGATGTGCTTCTCATGCTCGGTCCTAAGGTCCGGACAAGCGCCTCTTGGAACGGCTCAGCCGGAGGAGGGCAGTGTGGCAGGCTGATGGCACAGCCGGGCCACCAATGGCCAGGCCACGCCGATGCTCCAAACCACTGGAACCCGTGCTTCCTACAGGGCGGGACGCATGGGGCACTCCAGAGGTTATCTGTTGCACCTCCGCTGAGTGACACGGGGGTGACTAAGAAGGGAGAGCCCTTCTATACCCAGATCATCATTAGGAAACATCTGGCCGAGTCCAGTGCCGTTGGGATCGGCTCTTGCTGGCTCTGTGTGCATCTCTGCTCAGGTCCGCCTTCAGTGAAATCACTTTCCAATTTGTAGGCTTGTTGGTAGCTTCAAATTAGCCACGGTGGGAATATCTACACTGTGGAAACCTGCAGACGCTAACACCAGGGCTTCATCTGAGGGGCTTGGGGGAGCGGCTCTTACACTTTTGCCAGCACACCACTGACCGGCTGGGAGGACGTAGGAAGGTTCCAGACCTCTGTGACAGGAACGAAGTCACACCCCACCTGACTCATTCATGGCCCACATTTAGTTACATCACTCCGAGGTCAAAGAGCACACTCGGGAGGACCACACTGAGAGACAAAGGCAGACCCTTTGGAATAACACATGTAGCCACTGGGGCAAGAATTTACAGTCGGCCCTCAGTTATCGCGGTTGATCAGTTCCAGACTCTACCCCACAAATGAATTTCCGCGAAGTAGGATTCTTTATTTATACACAGTCGTCCCCCGCCACTTCGCGCTTCAACTTTCGCAGCTTTGCTCTATCCCCATAGACGAAGCGCGAAGTGGCGAGGGACGGCTGTATTAGACTCCTAAGCTGCGAATGCTCGTGTGACCTCAGAAAAGCCAAGTCCCCAGCTCGACAGGCAGGTGTGCCGCATACGAGACTGCTGCGTGGCAGATTCTGGGGACTCTTCTGTCTTTTGCCATCCATGCTTTTCAGTTTCTCACAGGGGACTTGAGCCCAAAGATGACAGAAAGTGCTGCTCGCCACCAGCACCCATCTGTTGCTAATGAACCGTCCATGTCCTTCACTCGTGGCAGGGCCAAGTGAGCCAACTACCGAGCTGGGGGAGGAGGGAACACTCTGCCCGGCTGTACTGAGTCGTCTTAAACACCTCAGCACAGCCTTCCTTTCGGCAGCGCTTCTCCTATTTACGGATTCTAAAAAAGCAAGGAGAAAACTCTCTTTTATAACATTTGGATTAGAGCTCCTTTCCTTCCAGACACCAGGCAGCTTTTACACCTTTGGTTAAAATATGTCAAGTGGAAGGAGAAATCAACACGACAGCTCGCATGCTGGATTCTTGACCTACGCGTGTCTTTGGATCTGTGCTTTGCCTCGCACTGTTTAGGGGTCACTGATAGAGGGTCTCCAGAAGTCCATCCAAAAATGCTGCTGCTGGTCACCAAAGGACGCGCCAGACCCCTGCAGGGGCCATAAAGTCTGCCACCGCTTCACTGACCGATGTGGGGGAGATCAGGAGCAGATCCTGTCTCTGCTCTCTGACCGAGTGGTGTTCCCACACTTCTGGACCTGTTCCAGTGCTGTTCCAGCTAAGTCCCGCCTGTCACGGGAGAGGCTGGACAGCGCCCCGGGGTGAAGCAATGACGGCTGGAAGATGTCCAGGCTGGGATGCCAGGGTGAGGAGCAGCTGAGGTGGTAGAAGGTGGGGGCTGAGTGGAACCCGGGGGGTGTCCAGCTGGTGGCTCAGCACCACCGGCAGCCTTCATGGTGGCCACAACTGGAGCAGGAGGTCCAGCTAGAAGGCAGGGTGCTTGTGAGTCCACAGGGCCCACTGAGGATGGAGAGCCAGAGGAGAGAGGGCTGCGCAAATGGACGTAGCAGAAACCAGGCTTAATGGGTGGGGCAGGTCCTTGAACTGAGGCCTCAAGAATCATCTGCTGAGTAACATCTGCTAAGCCCGGGGACTAGCCGTTTTCTCCAGGCCGGATGTGGTCAACTCTGAAGGAGCATTATGCCACCTAACTATGGGGGGGAAAGCTGTATTGATGTGGAATGGTCAGAGCAAGAACGACAGAAGCAATACGGTGCCCTAGAAGGGACGTGACAGGGAGACTAGGAAGACCTAGGCACTCTGTAGAATTTTCTGGCACTCTGTAGCTCGTAACTTGGGCAAAAGACTCGATTTCTCTGGGCCTCGTTCGTCACCTCTAAAGTGGAATGACATGTGCCCAAATTTATACGCCGGGCCTCTGGGCAGCGGAGGCCACCCAGGGTGTGGCCCGGGAGAGGCCCCCAGGCCCGTGCTGAGCTGGCATCTTCCTGCCCCTCTGCAGAAAAGTGACAGCATCTGAGGGACAGGAGGCAGAGGCCGGGCCGGCCATGGAAGAACGAGAGGAGAGCTGAGAGAAGAGGACATCTGAATCAAGGAAGGGAAACGTCCCCTTGTCCTCCCCCCGTCCTGGGGAGTGGAGGGCAGCAGAGAAGCCGCCTGTACGCCCTCCCTTTCAGCCTCCTGCTCTGAATTTATTTTTCACTTCATTTCACATGATAAGAACATGATGTCACTTTTTCTGTTACTCATCACATTAGCAAACAGAGCTGTTGCCAATTCACAAAACCGCTTTGCTCGGGGTCAGTGGGCCAAACGGGCGCCAGCCCCACGTCGTCCCCAAGGTGTAATCACGGCCTGTCAGCAACCCCTTCGCCCAGCCAGCCATCTGCCCGTGGACGCGGCTCCGGGGCTCAGAGCCCTCCCCGCAGCAAGGCCGGTTCCGGCTGCCAGCTCCCCGTGTGACCTGTCTGTGCCTCGGCGTCCTCGTTTCTGTCTCAGGGCTGTTGGGAGGGCCATGGGAGCTTGAGGTGCCAGCGCGGTGCCTCACCTTACACCTCAGAGACTCGTTGGGCATGTGCTATGTGACCGGCTCCATCCTAGAGCTGGGGGCAGTGGTGGCACAGCCCCCCACTCCCCGCACCACGGAGGGCACATCCCATGGGAGGGCGGTGCTGGGCCCACAGCGGGACTCCACCTCTCTGCGCCTCCCAGTTCCCCTCCAAACAGGGCTGATCGTGTCTGAAGATTACAGAAAGTAGTGTAAGGTAAAGTGAAGTATGAGCTTTAAATAACAATGCTAACTGTGATGCTAGTAAATGTGGTAAGTGTTCCTGGGGGCAGGGGAATACGGGGTGGACAGAGGCACCTAATCCAGCCAGAAGGTGGGAGGAGTGGCTGCAGCCTGGGCCAGCTGCTCAGAGAGGACATCTGAGCTTAGACCAGGAGCACCACTTATGAAACTGACCCTTACGGCCTGCTGTGTGGCTGGATCCTGCCTGATCTAGCGCCCCGCTCGAATGACTGGGAATGTCCTCCCTCCCTCCTGGCTGCTGCAGGGACCCAAAGAGCCAGGCCACTCCCAGGCCTGCAGCCGGGGCAGCAACAGCCAGGATGAATATTCCGGAAGCAGGGCCACAAGCTCTGAGAGCAGCAGGGCCAGGCTCCTGCAGCCTTCACACGGGGCGTGGGGCCGCCAGGGGGACGGGGCCCCTCAGAGAGGCCGCAGGCAGGAAAGGATGCGCCCGCCTGCACCCCGTGAGGCTGCGGCCCTCAGAAGGCTCTTCTGTACATGCTAATTCCATGCTAACTACGCGTGCTCTTCACCGCGGCAATGGCACATGTCCAATACACGGCTCCCACCTTAGCACGCATAAAACTACTCCCGAGGCAAGGTACCTACCCTTTTCCAAAACACAGCTGCCCCAGGCACACACAATCTGCTTCCTCCAATTTCTCTAACGAACCCTGTTTGAAAGCAGGCCAGGGAGTGGCTCCCGCAATTAAACGAGGCCTCGGTCCTGACACTCGCGTCTCCAGGATGCTCCTTCGGTCGACTGTAAAACTTCCTGTCAACATCTGAATTACTGACCTGAACCACGGTCACGAGGGGAGCGCGCGCGGCTGCCACCCTCACGCGGAGCAGAGTGAACAGCTGCCCGGTGAAGGGAGAGAGATTTTTATGTGTACTTGGCGAAGGCATTTGTGATTACTCCAGGGCTTTTTTAATTGAAAGGCTCAGTAGCCAATTCTGATTGCTGAACCTAAAGGCAGATCATTAAATAACTTGGACAGTCTCCTCAGATTTTTCAAGTGAGTGAAACCTCCATCTCCACGTCGATCGATCTGCAGACTTACCGAGGTCAATGAGGATGGCGTGCTGCTGGGAGGTGAGCTGTTTTAGGAGCTCTTTGTACGGCGTGTCCTTGGGCTGCTGTTTACTGGGAAGCTGGTGCTTCAGGTGGTATTGTTCAGCTAGGAATTTCCAGATCTCTCCCCGGTGATGACGTGGCACACCTTCGGGGTGGGGGTGGGGGTGCAGGGTGGAAAACACAGAGAGAGACTTTATGCACAGAATGCAACTTAATAATAAAAAAGAGTTGTGTTTTATTTTATTGATCTGGATTCTTGTTCCACTATGGATTAGCAGCATAGGAAGCAACCAAAATTTTGTCCTATTTGCTCCCTTCCTTCCTTCCTCCACACCCCTCATTTCCCCCTC
Organism: Tadarida brasiliensis; assembly: GCA_030848825.1. Lineage (NCBI taxonomy): Eukaryota > Metazoa > Chordata > Mammalia > Chiroptera > Molossidae > Tadarida > Tadarida brasiliensis. The sequence goes on along the minus strand of CM061257.1, from coordinate 26,413,267 downwards.
ATATCCTCAGAGCCTTCCCACTTTGCATTTACCTTTCACATATATACTCTGTTGGAATTGTGCTGGAATCTGTCAGGGGTAAACTGTATGATATGAGCTCCTGTCTGGGCCAGTTGACAGTGTCCTGGGAAAGAGGACCAGGCATGCCACTCACCACGCAGAATGTCATCTCATCAAAGGGGTGCAATCAAAGTGAGGTGAGACAAAGGAGATCAAGATTTCACAGAGTCTTTCACTTGTATGAGGACTAAGAGTGTGGGGAAGGAACAGAGAAGACAAGTCAGAGGAAGGGAACTGAGAGTGTCTCTGTCACCTGGGGCCCAGGGCCCACGCGGGGCGGGAGCAGGGGTCAGGCTGGCCGGGTTCTATTAGAGGCACAACTGGGCAGAAAGCTGCACTTCACTGGGTAGCTCTGGGGAGCCACGGAATGTGGTTGAGCTGGGGAGGGAACAGCCCAACCAAAGCTGAGATTCTAGACTCTTGATGAGACACCTTTGTGCAAAGGTGGGCTGGAGGAAGGGCCAAAGGCCGGACGGCATAAACCTACCGGCTGAGCATTCGGTGGAAACCTGAAAACGAGAGAAATCATCCAAGACACTTCGCCTAGTGATTCCATAGGATTGATCTGGACACGCAAAGTCATAAAAAATGTCTACACGTAAGAAAAGTTCTCTTAAAGTCAATGATGTTACTTAGGGCAAACCTCGTTAGAAAAAAGTGACAGTATTCCAAATTCAAAATTCTTTGGTTTGCACAATTCAGAATTCTGTCCCCAGGCCCCAGTGCAGAAATGGGGAGAGAAAGGACACTACGGAATACCACGCCCGATCTCTCTCATCCCTGACGGGAGTTCTCGAGAGGAACGGACTCCGAATAAGGGATTGCTCCTTCCAGAAAAACGGTGCAGCTTCACGCAGTTCCCTGCCACTCGGGGAGCCCCCCAGGAAGAAGGGGTTTCTGTTTCCCACTGGCCATCTCTGAGGGAAGTTTCTCCTCTGGCAGCAGCAGCCCACTTCCTGCGAGGTCCCTGTACTGTCCCCATTCTGAGCCCTTCACGTCATCCTCACAACCTGCTAGGGGAATATCATCCTCCCGGTCAGGACAAGTGGCCGACAAGGACAGGTCCTTGCCAAGGTCACCCAGCTGGTCAGTGGCAGCCCAAGGAGAGGGACTGCCGTTTTCTATCCCTGTCCTCCCTGTCACAACAGTCAGACACGCTGCTGCTCACACGTGTGCTAGAGAAAAAATACTTTATGTTCCTACCTGGCAAGGAATAATAAAACAATCATTTGTGGATCTGAACCAGACAGCAATCTGCTGCCTGGTCTACAAGGAACTATTCTGAAACAATTACCCACAGCCATCTCTTGGAAATACGTAAGGTGTAGTAAGTTATTTGCTTTTTCCCTTACATATACCAGTTGTAAAAAAAAAAAAAAAAGTTAGCCTGTGGGAGAAGTATAGGGCCACACTTAACCACGACCACATTCTACACCTCTCTGAATGCTTATCTCAGCGTTACCCTGAGGCCCACCTAGTGGGTTGAATGGTGGCCTCCAGAAAGATACGTCTACAAACTAATCCCCAGAACACGTGAATGTTAACTTAATTTGGGAAAAGCGTCTTTGTAGATAGAATGAAGATCTAGAAATGAGATTGTTACCCTGGATTGCCCAGGTGGGCCCTCTATCCAGTGACACATGGCTTCCTAAGAGACAAAGGAGACCACAGGAGGACACCATGTGACCAGAGGCAGAGACTGGCACGATGCAGCCCGTCAAGGAAGGCCGGCAGCCACCAGACGTAGCCCCGCTGACACCTGACTTCAGACTTCCAGCCTCCAGGATGAGCTAGAATAGCTTCTGTTTCAGCCACCAATTTTGTGACAATTTGTTATGGCAGCAACAGGAGACTAATACACCCGGACATCTGCCTTTTTATATTATCCTATTGCTTCTCCCCCTCTCTACTGTTCCCGCTCAGAGACAGAGCTTAGGTATTCGTGTGCGTACATATGCTAGCCTTTACTACTTCAAACCATGCTGTAAATAAATGCAGCCTGAAAAACAGCACGTTGAGTGATTTATAGTGGGGCTTTTCACAAAATATTTTTTTCAAACTGGGAAATTTTCCCAGTTATGAGATGAACAATTTCCTCTTATTACTAAATCATTCCCACTAATCTTATCAGACCTTTCTTTTTTGGAGGAAAAAACCCACTGGCTGTGTCACTGGACAGTACCACATATTCTGGTATTTAAGAGAAAGCTTAGATGTGTAATTTAAAAACAAAGGATCATGCAAATTGGAGCCAGTGTTTTTACAAAGAACGACCTGGAATAACCTTCCCCACGCTGGGTTTTGCTTCCACTCCTAACCCGGGAGAGGAACCTGGCGGAGTCTACCCAGGACCTGGAGGCAGGACTCTGGGTGGACAGGCAGGCAACCTCCACCCAGATGTAAATACCTTTTTCATTTTTCTAACCTTAAAAGTAATACATGCTCACTATTGCAATAAAAAACTTCTGAAAAGGCAAAAGGCACAAAGAAGAAAATGAAAAACTATCCATAACCAGAGTGAATATATAAATCACCATCCAAAGCAAGATGCTTTTGAAGGCAAAGGGGAGGAAGGGTACGAATTATTTCACTGGAACAAGCTGCGAGCCAGGGCCATGCCAGGCACACCAGATGCGTGGCCATCCTGCTTACTGCGCAGATATCCTCGAACACGTCATGATGTTCTCCTACAGACACACAACTGTCCACGAGACCACGCTGTTCTTGTTTCTTCCATTTAGCAACTCATCTTTTGCATTAATATAAATCTACTGTGTCCTTTTCAGGGAATATGACATGGGTGTGGCCACAGGGTTGGGGATTTTGGTTGTTTTCTTTTATGGCTATTAAACAATGCCACAATAAGCATTCTTTCTCACTCCAGAACATTCTTGCCTGATTGATATCTAGGCCTCTATTTCTGGCATTGCTGGGTCAAAGGTTAGCAGAGCCTGCCTCTGGCCCCTACTGCCAGCCACGCAGGTAGCCTCTCTGCAATCCCACTCCTGGAAAAGCACACTCCAGCTTATTAAATTCTACTTGACATCTTTTAATCGTTAAACCAATGAGATCATGTAAATAAATCAGTAAATAAAAGACACCTTTTAAACCCAAGCTAAACTTTGGAATGTTAAAAATTCCACAGAACTATTCTTCCTTCTCCAAGCTGACATCCTAATCCTGCTACAGTTTTAACATGGAAAGTTCATAAATCCCTTAATTTCCATCACTGAGGGGCCTCTCACACATACAGGGACTGTCTTTTCTTTCAAGGGCTTGGACATGACTTGGCCTCTACCTGGAAGGCGAAAGGTGTGGTTCTGATTTAATCTCTCTCTCTTTTTTTTTTATTCTGAGCTACAAGATAGACTGTGGCCATTTGTTTGGAGTCGTTAAATCCTGTGTGTTGAAACCAGCTGAATAATTGACAAAGCCTTTTACAGTTAGAGATACTGAGTTCCTGCCACGGAAAGTGATGTGGCAATGACGGCAATGCATGAGGAAATTCCAGGTTAGCCTCAGCTCACCTCAGTCTACCAATTGTTCAACCACCTATCCTTACCTCCACTACAGGTTCCAGGTGCTTAGAGTACTTCTATTAGCCCCCTCTAAAATGCATGATGAAAACCAATATATCCAGGCTTCTAAGCAAGTCAAACAGGCTTCTAAGCAAGTCAAACATCTGGAACAGCTGTCACAGACCCAGGTGATTTACCTTTTGCAGAAGCAAAGCCACCTGAAGACCAGCATGTAGTCAACAGTAAAGAGGGAAAGAGGGAACTCCCTCTTTTCTCTGCTTCCTCCTTTTTCAAAGCAGCGTGCTAGGGCTCTGTGGTGTGATGGCAAGCCCCCAGCAATCACTGTGGGTGCAGAGAATGTGAGAACTGGAAGAGAGCTCTGAGAGCCTCTGCTTGCTCCATGCCTCCCATGCTAGCAGCCAGGAGGCCAGAGCCCAGAAAGGTGAGGACACCTGCCAAAGATCACACAGGGAGCCCTGGCCCATCTGCAACCTGTGTCCTCAACACCTGCCATCTTTCTGGTCTCAGAGGAGAGCACTGCTGAGGCAAGGTTCAACCACAGGCAGGGCCTTACAGTGTCTAGAACTAGGGTGCGAGACCAGCTCTGGGGCCATTGCTCAACTGCTCTAAGTCCAAGTTTCCTTATCCACAGAAAGGGGGAAGTCATAACTACAGCGATAACTACGCATTACTAAAACTGATGCTGTCAAAACCCAGATAAAGGTTAGGTAATGCCCAATTGACTACAGAACAAAACTGCTTGCTCCATTTACTCTTAGAGATGAATGATGTGTAACTTCTTCCACTGAACAGCTAATAAAGTCAGAAGAAAACTGTTAAGATTTATGTATATTTGCAACTCTTTTTCTAAACACTTGGCCATTTGTGACTAGACTGGCCAGAACTCAGGAGCACTGGAATTAGACCAGACTCAAAAAGCTCCGGCCCTTGCAGCTGACACTCATATGCATTTTAAAAGAAATGGTTGTTTCACTTGGACACTGATCATCATTGAAGGTAAGCTCTAAAACAGTGCTCCTCCAACTCTCTGCGATGAAGGAGCAGTTTTTTCTTTTTAAAATTTCCAATCCACAGCAAACTAGTACTTTTATAAAATACAGTAACAAATGAATGAAGAAAATAAAAAAGGACTGACAAAAGTCCATATTGTTTTTTGTATTAAGATCTGTCAGATGGCTGGAAAAGTTTCTAAATGCTAAGTCTCAAGTTCGGTACTCCTCTTGGGCCAGCAACAGTTCGGACTGGTGCACAGTCAGCAGACCACACTGAAAAGAGCAGCAAAACTGCCCCCTCTCCAGGGCCTTTGGGTGGAGTGGACACATGCAGTGTGCTCCTGGGTCTCGGCTCATTTACTCCTCGCAACAATCACTCATCACCACATGTCACACACGTGACAAGGGGCTCAGAGAGGTTCAATCATTTGCCTAAGATCACACTGCAAATCAGTCGGGCTGGGATCTGAATCTGGGATGACCTGTCTGAAATCTGTGATCAACACTCTACGTTGTCTCCTGAGAGCACTCACAGAAGCCACGCAATGAGTTCTCAGCTTATTATTGAACTCCGAATGTATCATCATATCGTCACCCAGTTTGTAGGCAACGAAGTCCTTGGGTTTTCCTCTCTTCTTCCTGTTTCCTGCGTATTTTAATGGGTTTACTTAGGAGGAATCATGAACGGTGATGAAAGTCACATCAATTACCTAAGATATCTGGAAACAGATTAATTAGGGGATAAATAAGGGAGAGGGGCCCACTGAAATTGGACTTAAACATTTTTTTTTTTAATTTCATACTTCTCCCCTACCCTCAGGGAGGGGTGAGGTTTGCTTACCTTGCCCAACAGCTGAATGCATTTTTTCCATGTCAAACTTAATTCTGGCTCTCCCTGGAGTGCTGAGCATCTTTTCCCACACTGCCGTTACTTCTCTAAGACACGGAGTGATTTCTTCGTAATCCAGCTTCAGGCGCTTGTTCAGCAAGTCATTTTCAGAAGCTGGAACAGAGCATTTGATGCACGTTAGTGAGCACTGCGGCCACGTGTCTTCTATTTCCCAATGTGGCTCCTACCGGAACATCTGATCTCAACTGAGAGAGGCTCTCCAAGGACGTTCTTCCTCATTTAGAACCAAACCTCCTTCCGGCAGCTTCCGCCATACTCACCTTTCTGTGTCCTGGAGCTCAACAGAATGAAGGTACACTTTTCCGATGACATCTCCTCACACACATGAAGGCAGCTATTATTTCCCACCAAGCCTATTCAGTTTAAAGCTGTATTAAGAAGAATTATACCTAAATTACCAAACTTGGGGGGCGGGGGTCAATACAGGAAGATTTTAAGTTGACACTTCGAAGAAAGATTAACACTGACAACCTCATTTCCACCTAAAACCACTAAATCCTATTTAGATACAGTGGTAATGCTGTCAGCCCCTAAACCCACTCCCCGTCACATCTGAGATCTAGACTGTGCGTTTACTGGGAGAGCAGGTAGGATACACAGCTAAGTATAAGCCAATACACAGACTTCTGCAGAGCTGGTATCGACTTCATGAGAATAATAAATACTACATGTCTTAGGTACTTTGTATTTAGTAACATTTAATCTGAATGTCACTCTGAGCCACCAGAGGCTGCGTAGCCTCACCAAGGTCCTGGAGCAGGTGGCAGAGCAGACCTGGGACCCTCGGCCTCTGTGCTACAGAGCTCGCTGCTATTAATTACACGTTTTCTGGGATTGGCATGGATCAATTAGGCACCTTAAATGTTTTCTAGAATCCAGGACTGCCCTCTGAGCCTAGAGAGTAGTCTTCGTGTGAAAGATTTTCAGTACAAATTTCATCTCTTTAACAGATACAGGGCCATTTTGTTCTCATTTTGGCAAAGTGCATCTTTCGAGAAGTTTGTCCGTTTCCTCTAAGTAGTTAAGTTTATTGGCATGAAGTTGTTCTTAGTCCTACAGACATTGATAGGTCAGTGCACAATCTCACGAGTGTTCTGTCCCCCTCCCCTGCAGATATATGCATCCCCCACCCCAACCCCGTTTCACTCAGGACGAGACCCAGGCTGAGCAGGGTCCTTCCTTGGCCCAGGGCCACAGAAGTGAGATGTGCTGGTGGCAGGATTAAAGCCCTCGGGTTTCAACCACTACACTTCTGAACCCCAGTTCCTATGACTTTTTAAATGAGAATTACAGCCACTTCTTTGAGTAGCTCTTGTGAGCACTAAATTAGATGAAATATACTAAGCGCCCACAAAGCGTCTGCTAATTTGCAAGTGCTCACAAATTATATCATCAAAAATACAAAGACACAAACACAGGGGTACACATATTCTTTCTGATTGTTGTTTCAGACTTCTTAGGATATATTCCTAGAAGTGGGATCACTGGGTCAAATGGCAGTTCAATTTTTAACTTTTTGAGGTAACACCATATTGTTTTCCATAGTGGCTGCACCAGTCTGCATTCCCACCAGCAGTGTTGCTCGAGTCCCCTTTTTTCTACGTTCGTAGCAGCTAAGATCTGGAAGCAGCCCAAGTGTCCATCAATAGATGAGTGGATAAAAAAGCTGTGGTACATATACATAATGGAACACTATGCAGCTGTAAGAAAAGAAAGCCCTCTTATCCTTTGAGATAATATGGAAGGACCTGGAGAGTATTATCCTAAGCAAAACAAGCCAGTCAGAGAAAGACAAATATCACACGATCTCACTTATTTGTGGAATATAATGAACAAAACAAACTGATGTACAAAATAGGCCCAGAGACATAGAAGTAGGGTTCAGACTGACAAACTTGGGGCGGGGGAGGGACGAGATAAACCACAGAACTTATATGCATGTATGCGTAACCATGGACATAGACAACAATGCTGGGGACAGGGCGGGGGGGGGGGGGGGAGCGGGAGGAGGGTGTCAATGGAGGAAAAAGTAGAAACATCTGTAACAAAAATAAATGAATAATAATAATAAAAACATATATATACAGACAGACAATGGACGGCACAGAATGGTGCTTTACAAACTAAGTGCTGATCATGTAAAATAAAATATTTTCTTTTTCCAAGTTAGAAATTTAGCAAATGTTAACTCAGTAAATCTAACTAAAGATACCCTGGTGGTAAGACCTTATTCATCTGATGCATGGATTCTGTACTCAAATGGCCCAATTACCGCCTTCAAGTAGAAACACTTCAAAAGATGGCACTAAAAAGGCCTGCAGAGGTCCCTGGCCCAGCCGCTCATTCATGGACACAGTAACTGAGGTTCAGAGCCATTAGGGACTTGACAAGGTCACTGACTAGCTGGCGGGTAGCCAAGTGACCCCGGGCCTAGTGCTCTTATCTTTTGTGACTTTTCATCTACTATCTCTATTCTTTTCCTTCTCACTTTGAAGAATACATTTTCAAGGTCCTGATAAACAAGTCCCTATATCTGTGGAGTTGAAATTTTTTAAAAATGTCAACCCTAGATTTTTTTTTTTTTTTGGCTGTGAGGAAGCACAGTAGATGGCATTAGCGTTGACCTAACCCTTGTGGCAAATTGGGTTCAGGACCAGCCTTGCTGAACACGAGAGCACAGGGCTCTCGGAGCCAACACACATTTCTCCGGCCTCGAGCTCTGCTCGTGAGCATGTCAGGCTGCACTGAAGAGCCCAGCAAGCAACACGAGAAACTGCTCTGAAGTCAACAGGGCAGGAGTAGCTGGCCAGGAGATTCAGCTGAAAAGGCTGAATGCACGGATCTGGCGGTTGGCCAAGGCAGCACCCTGCTGTCGCAGCCTGACCACACCGCTGCCCGAACCAGCGGCCACCAAGGTGCCTGTCAACACCGGCAGGTGGTGCGGGCCTACAGAATCGTCAAGGTGCCAAGGCAAGAACTTGAAATACAAGACCAAACCGTTTGCAATAGTACATAAGGGTCTACAATCCCATGTGTGTGAGTTTCAGGGGCTGGGGGAAACCAGAACTGCATGAGATCACGTGTAACTTTGCAAAAGAGTCATCAAAACATGTATTATCATTTAACATGGACGGGTGAGCTAACTTGGACTTTGGACTAACATTCAGATCTGATTCATGTCCACTGCGTAGGGTGGGCTGTGGCTGCCCGACCCCAGTCCTGCGCCGTTAGCAAACACCTCCACAGATAGAACACTCTTCCAACCACCACCACCTCTGGGAAGCTTAGAAAGGGGAGGCTAAGGAGCTGGGAGCCTCAGTAATTAGACAACCCCTGAGCCTGCAGACACTTCAGAAAAATGGCACCAATTATTTAATTAGTTTACAACCAACATGTGGCATTTGTTTAACCAGGGAAACACCTTTTTAAAATAACTTCAATGAGAATTCAATTGAAATTCCAAATTCGATGTGTTATTATGCAGATGTAATACCTGTAACATTTTAATCTGAAACGAAATGCTAAACTATGAGATTCAGTCCAACAAGCAATAATGTGCTGACCAAAGCTACACTTACATCGAATCACGCCCTGCTGTTCTGCGTTAGGTTGCTTGCATCTTCATTTATAACGGCGGAAAATGGCCTTGCAGAGGGTACAGCGGAGGGCTGCTGATGCAGTCTAGTCCCCACATCACTGAAACAGTAAGCTGTTTAACTGGGGAAATTACAACTCAGCTTCCAACTGCCTACAATGAGCGCGGTAGATTCCAATGACATGGCTTGGTTCTTTCTCAGACGCAATGCTTCTAGAACAGTAATAAATATTTGATCCATCTATGCAAAAGCCAGGTACTAGGCTTAGTGTGTTTCTTTAATCTCTTTTCCAGAGAGCGTGCAGGTTGGCCTGAACCGTGATCAAGTTCAAGAGCCACTCCCAGGTGCAATGTAACTTTCCTTTTAAAACCAATTGGAAAAAAAAATTGCAATAGAATGACTTTCTCTCTAGCACATAGTACGCTCCCTGGTTAGTTCTTGTCAAATTTTGCCTCTGTATTTAAAAAAAAAAAAAATTTAAATATGTTTTTATTGATTTTTTAGAAATAGAGGAAGGGAGAGAGATAGAAACATCAATTGGCTGCCTCCTGCATGCCCCCTGCTGGGAAACGAGCCCATAACCCGGGCATGTGCCCTGACTGGGAATCGAACCTGGACCTCTCAGTCCACGGGACAACGCTCAATCCACTGAGCCACACCAGCCGGGCTGCTTCTGTATTTAATGACAAAACTCTGCCCCCATCCCACCCAACACAGCTTACTAAATATTTTTAGGCAGTTCACAATCAGGTTCTTATCGATGACTATTTCTCAGCGATATAGGCACTGTACATGCCGATACAATGCTTTCTAAATTGTATTTAGCAAGCTACTGTGCTTTCACCACAAAGGTAAACATGTGTTGAATCTCACAGAGCTAAAGAGAGAAAATGAATCCCAGCAGTAAAAACAAAAGCCCACACAGGACTGAACACTGACAGGGGAAATGAGGAAGCAGTAGAAAGACGCTGGGCGGGGCCACTGAACGCATACCACAGTACCTGGCAAGGTGTTCCAGGCAACCTTTGGAAATGTCCCAGTTCCTTCTGGTCTGGCAAGTCACCATTTACCCAGCTTTACAGAAGTTTTGCTTCTGTGGTATCCTGATCTCATCAATGATAGTCACAGTTCTTCCCAACATTCCCAAGAAGCCGGCCAGCATCATTCCCATTTCACAGCTGAGCCCTGAATTTCTGTGGCTGTCATTCGTGATTGGCCAGGACAGGCACTAAGGTTTACAACCTACATGATAAACATTACTGCCTTTTGGTTTCCAACAAAATCCCAACCAACATGCCCACGAATGTCAGTGCTGGGCTCCAAAGCTGCCACGCAGCTGATGACACGCTCAGTGATGCCATGACGACCAAACTCTTTTAGACCTCTGCTTTCAGATTACTTACCTTCAGGAACCCACAAGAAAATGGAAGAACAATGGAGCTGGGGGAAGCCTTCCCACTCGCAGCACCTCCGCGGGATGGCCCATCTCTCAGTGTCTGTACTGTGTCTATATCCATAAGCAGCCTCCCACAGCTGTTGTACTACTTTCTCATCAACAGGTCTTATTACCTTATATTTCACTACGTGTTTCTGGTCAAAGATAATAAACCTATCCGTACTATGAACTGTATTCATCAAATCCAGTGTTTTAATGACTTCCAGCTCTTTAAAAACAGCAAGATCATTATCAAAAGATGAAGACTGACAATCAGGGAGGAAGTTCAATGAAATGTGCAGTACTACCCCCTTATCCACAGGGGATATGTACCAGACCTCCAGTGGCTGCCTGAAACCACGGATAGTACGGAACCCTATGTACACTGTGTTTTTTCCTATACATACTCTCACCTTTTCACTTAAAGGATGCACTTTATGGCTCCTCTCTAGCATATCCGAGTTGCCAGTACCACCACTTTTGTGCTTCGGGGCCGTTATTAAGTAAAATAAGGGTTACTTGAACACAAGCGCTGCAGCTCCGTGACAGTCAGTGGATCTGATAACCAAGATGGTTACTAAGTGACTCACGGGCAAACAGTGCAGACAGCGAGGATACTTCGGACAAAGGGATGATTCATGTGCCAAGCAGGATGGAGTGGGACAGCTCGAGATTACATCACCCTCCTCAGAGCAGCACGCCATTTAAAACTTATGAATTGTTTCTTTCTGGAATTTTCCATTTAATATTTTCAGACCACAGGTAACTGAAAACCCAGAAAGTGAAACCACAGCTACAGGGGGACCACTGTACTCTAATTCCAAAATTTCCTTGGGGGTGACGGCATGCCTGAACTACCTGGACGGTCTTGCTTTGAGAGTCTGTCCAGACTTCCTGAGCAAAATCCTCGTTGTGTTATAACCAGGCCCTCTCCACGCTCTAAGACCCATGACCTTCCATCATACCGCCCAGGGTATATGCACTCAGCTTCTTAGCCACTTCGAAAATAACACTCATCGCTTCGAGGGACAGCATGGCAACAGGAAACGAACAAAATCTAAACTTCCAACGTTCACGTCTTGTTTTGATCCTGACATGGCCCTGGGCACACTGCTTGGCTTCTCTGGCCCTTAGTTTCCTCTTCAGGTGAATCCCTGCCTCCTGGAGCTGTCCTCGGGATCGAACAAGTCTGTCTACACAGAACACCTTGATATCAGCACAGGTAGGGCTCACTAAAAATGCACCTACATATAAACTTCATGATTATCTGGGAGTAGTTCATATCTAACACCCAGGCAGACTGTGGCTGAGGACAAAGTAGGGAGAGAGAGAAAAGAAGAAAGCAAAATCCACTTTGAGAAGGTTAAAGCTTACATTTGCAAGTTGTCTCTCAGAAGTTCGACATTAGGCTAAAAATGACCATATAGGAATAACTAATACAGTTGGTGAGATCATTAGATCTCCAGAAAGTCACGTTTACTTTGACAATAGATATTTACATATATACACATATACATATTTATGTATGTTAGAGCATCTCGCTTTCTTTTAAAGACAGCACACTTATGCTTGATGTGATTTCACTTCAAAGCCAAGATAAATTGAGATCACCAGACCTGTTCGATCTAAAATATGGCAAACCCACCTTGCAGCTTCTGATTTTCCTTCTCCATCCTGAGGAGGAGTATCTGCTGCAGAATCGCCTTTTGCCAGAGTTCTCGGAGCTCGCGAGACGTCCTTTTCTTCTCCTCTGGTACAGGGCCAAAGGGCCCATCCTCACAGACTGGCTCTAAGGGGGATCGTGGGGGAAGCTCTCCCAGCTCAGAATAATCTGGAGAAGGAAAAGAACATTTTCAGAGTGGTCATTTTTCAATAAAAACTTATATTTAAACATGGTGCCAAATCCGAAAATTCTGCTCATTCAGATAGAACATAATGATATCACCCAAACTGAGGATTCATGTTTAATATGCAGTGTAATAAATTACATTTGAACTATAAACATCTAACAACATATCAACTAGTCAGCAAACATTGTAGCAGCTGAGGAAATATTCAAAGATACCTACCTTTTAAGATGTAATGTATCTTCTTCTGAGTAACGACTATGTCAACAACAATAAGAGCAAACACTCACCTAGCGCCTGCTAAGCATGATAATTTATGTAACACCCAACGGCCCTAGGATGTAGGTACTGTAACTACTAGGTTTTAAAGAAAGCACCCTGAAGCACAGGGAATTTAAATAGCATGCCCAGGGTCACACAGCTAGGAAACAGTACAGCCAGGACTGGAACCCAGTTTCACTTTCATATGTGTTCTTAACCGCTGTTATATGGCTAGGTATTTTGAAAGAAGATTAAAACATATTTAATAGCCAATAATAACATGACCATTAACGGATCCTCCACCAAGTGCTGGGCACTGTACCAGGTGTTTTATGTCCAGTGACTCATTCAATCCTGAGGACAATTCCAGAAGGCAGGGATTTGCCTGAAGAGGAAACTAAGGGTCAGAGAAGCCAAGGAACTTGCCCAGAGTCATGTAGGGAATAAGCAGGTGCATCGGGATCCCAACCTATGTCTACCTGACTCAGAAGTCCCTGCTTTCCGCTGGATAACCAGCCGCCCCCCCCCCCCGCCACCATTCAAATGTTTCCTATGTCGTCCACTTTAAAATTTCTATTTATTAGCTGACATCTCTTTACAGCCCATGAGTTTGTACCTTTCTCAACTGCAGACACTATATACTCACAAATGCAAACAACACGCAGGAAGCACCCGGCTCGCTAGCAATCTCGCTCGGAAGAGCAGCACAAGTTCATGCACAAAAGGACCCCCCCTGACACAACCCACTCTTGGGAACTTCTGTCTAAACTGAACCTAAATACAGTCATGGTCTGAACACAGGCCGTGAGAAGCCCTTCCCGGGCAACCTGAGTCTCCCAGTCACCCTTAATATAATGTACACTCTCTCTCAGTCGACAGCTCCAACAAGATTCCACGTACGGAAAAGTTCCAGGACTGTCATCAGCATCGACTACTCACTGTCTTCCTCTGACGTTGGGTTTGCTTTCCTGCTATGAAATAAATACAAGCTACAGAATGTTTAATTTCCTAAAGTCACTTGTCCATGTTAACTCCTCTTGAAATTACTGGATTAAAAAATTATGATGGGCCCTGGCCAGTTTGGCTTAGCAGTTAGAGCGTCAGCCTGTGGACCAGGGAGTCCCAGGTTCGATTCCGACCAAGAGCACGTACCTCGGTTGCAGTTCATCCCTGGCCCCAGGTGGGGTCGTGCAGGTGGCAACCAATCAATGTGTCTCTCTCACATCGATGTTTCTCTCTCTCTCTCTCCCCCTCCCACTCTGTCTGAAGATAAATGTAAAAATATCCTCGGGTGAAGATTTTTAAAAAAATTACGATGAGGGGAATACTGTGTAAAGTGTATGACTGTCTAACCACCATGCTGTACATCCAAAACTAATACAAAATAATACTGAGTGGAAACTGCAATTGAAAAAAAAAATTATAAACATTGAGAAATCTTAACGTTCTCTGAAGCATTTAAATGCTTATCACCACATTTCTATATATGCTTATTTCATTACAATTCTATGAAACAAATGAATAAATTAAAATATAAATAATACACAGTTTATGTACATTATAGGAAGATGCTCACGTATTAATAGTCAATATAAATGCAGGAATCAAAACTATCTGTATAGTATGATCTCAATATTATAATATTATGAGAGGCAGTACAGTTCAGTGGTTAATGGGTCAGTCTCTGGAGCCAGGCTGCCTGGGTTTTAAATCAAGACTCTGCCTTTCTTGATTCTGCAGCCTGTAGTAAATTGCTTAACTTCTTTGTGCCTCAGTTTCCCAATCTGTCAAGTGGGAATAACAGCACCTCCCTCATTGTGTGCTAGAGGGAGAGTTAATACACATGATATAAACCACCTAAAACAGGATCCAAAACACAGCAAGAACACAGTAAACTTATTAGCTGTTATTGTCTGCTATCACATATTCAGTAAGGGCACAGGAAAAAAAGGCTGAAACACATCCAAATTTAGCCAGTTAACTGGAAGCTCTAAGACTCAACAAAGCCACCTCGTCAACGAGGGTTTGCCCAGCACCAAGCACACTGCCTGGCGCCCAGCAGGTACTTTATACATAACTGACGAATAAAAGAAGAGATAAGCAGGTGCCGGTTTTGGGCATGCTTGTAGTTCTCCGTATTTCCTGTATTTTCTGACTGCATAACAATAAACATTTTTATAATCAGAAAATTAAAGAAAAATCATGTAAAACTGTTCTGATTTAAATCAAAGATTGAAAACTGTTCTTCTGCAAAACACCTAGAACACAAATCAATCCCCCAAACACCCGTATACATAGGACTAGTCATCACTGAATATGATCAACTTTAATCCTGGTTTCAGAAAGAATTTGGGGCGGTATTCTTATTTAATCTTATTCTGCAGCTTGAAGTTTCCCATTTGAACCCCTCCCCTTTTCCCCCCCTTTTACCATCTTGGCTATTGAAACTCTGCTGGACACTCAGTCATGATTCAAGTTCTGTTTTATCTCATGCTGGAAGTATTCACACTCCCACTGGTTCACAAAAGAGTCTCATTTCCAAAAAGTGGTTCCTGGCTGATGAGGCACCACAGCAGCGCAGAGCATGCCGGCCGCTTGCACGTGTGCGAGAAGAACCCGGGCCCGGCAGCCCACACAGCACAGGTGAAGTCAACCTGAAAATGCTTTCCCATTCTTTTTTTTTTTTTTTTTTTTTTTGAGTTAGACAATTTTTTCAATTACAGTTTACATTCAGTATTATTTTCTGCCCGGCCGGTATGTCTCAGTGGTTGAGCATCAACCCATGCACCAAGAGGTCGCTGGTTCGATTCCCCATCAGGGCACATGCCCAGGTTGTGGGCCCAATCCCCAGTGGGGGGCATGCAGGAGGCGGCCAATCGATGTTCTCTCTCATCGATGTGTCTATCTCTCGCTCCCTCTCCCTTCCTCTCTCTCTAAAATAATCAATAAAGAAAAAAAAATTTTAATATTATTTTGTATTAGTTTCAGGTGTACAGCATAGTGGTTAGACAATCATATACTGTACAAAGTGTTCCCCTGATATTGCCAGTACCCACCGAGCACCATAGAGTTATTACAATATTACTGACTACATTCCCTATGCTATACTTTACATCCCCTGACTATTCTGTAACTACTAACTTGTACTTTTTAATCCCCTCACCTTTTTCACCGTCGCCCAACCCCTCCCCTGAGGCAACCACCAGTCTGTAATCTGTGTCTAGGAGTCTGTTTCTGTTTTGTTTGTTCGTTTATTTTGTTCACATATAAGTGAAATCACATGGTATTCTTTCCTATTCTTAAATTCTACTAATAAGACAAGGGCTCATCTCACCCCAGTCTCCTCCCTCTAACCCAGTGTTTCTCAACCTTCCTAATGCCCCGACCCTTTAATACAGTTCCTCATGTTGTGGTGACCCCCAACCATAAAATTATTTTCGTTGCTACTTCATAACTGTAATTTTGCTACTGTTATGTCTTAGGCGACCCCTGTGAAAGAGTCATTCGACCCCCAAAGGGGTCGTGACCCACAGGTTGAGAACCGCTGCATCTGTTCTGTTCACTACAGCCTTTCTCCTCCTGGGTGTCCTGAAAATTCCTGCTACATTAATTTCCAATGGAGCGTAATGAACAGAGCAGGTGTAACTCAGGCCGGGCTGATGGAACACATCTAGGAGTTTAGGATGTCTGGTCCATTTATTTCTGCCAACGGGCCGCTGACAAGGACCACAGTCGATAGAAGCTCATGAAGCTCCAGCTTTTGCTATTTTCTTACTTAGAGAAATCAGATCTGCGAAGAGTACAAGCATTGTTTGGTGATGACGACTGTGGGGGTTAAGGCATAAGCTGCCTCCCTACTGTTCTCTGCTCTTGCCTTCTTCTTCTTATTGTCAATCACAACTTGGTCTGTGGAGCTTTTACCCTGTGATGAGTCCCTGACACAAATACACTTGTCTGATTCTCACGCCCACGTCAAGAGAAAGGCGATATTATCCCCATTTTACAGCCAAACAACTAAGGTGCAATGAGGTCGTTTTAACTTGGCCAAGGTCACACCACTAGTTAAGAGTCGGAGTTGCAATCAAGGTGTATTTTCCTCCAAAGTAAAAAATGCTTATGCAGGGCTTCTCTGACTTCAGGTGCACAAGCATCACGAGGGTATTGCGGAAACACAGATTTTGATTCAGTAGGTCTGAGGGGAACCTGAGAGCCGGCATGTCTCTCAAGCTCCCAGGTGATGTCACCACTGCTGATTCTCCAAACACACTGAACTGTGGGGCCCACCCTCCATTTCACTGCTCATTCTCTTGTGGGACCCTATCATGTCAGCGCTTCATTTTCTTTCACTGTTACCACCAGGACACAGTTCAGAGGCTAATCCTGTCGCTGCCTGAATTGAGACCTTCACACACGGCCAGAGCTTGTCCTGACCTTGGTCAGGGTCCCAAGGCCACGTGCAGAACACAAAGAAGGAGTGCGAGTACTAGTGTTAATTTCACCTCTGAATTAACTGAATAAAAGTGAATCCACTGAAAAGGTCGGCAAGTACCCCGAACAGTCCGCAGCAGGGATTCTCAGCTCAGCACTCCTGACGATCTGGGAGCGATAACTCTGTCGTGGGGGCTGTTCCGAGCCCTGGAGAATGCCCAGCACCATCCCTGGGCACTACCCACTAGATGACAGTAGCATCCGCCCACCCCAGTAGTGACAACCAGAAATGCCCAGACACTGCTAAATGTCCCCTGGGGAGGAGAGGGGACAAGATTACCCTCAACGAGAACCCGATTCAGAATTTAAAAAACCCATCACGTATTGTCTCCTAAGCCCTGGGAAAGGGTAAAAATGTATATCCTTCACCCAGATATATTTTATGTGGTAACAATTACTGAAGTTATAGTTTATGTTGAACAAGAATTTTCTTTTATTTTTTAATTGTTTTTAGTTAATCCTCACCCGAGGATATTTTTTTCACTGATTTTTAGAGAGAGTGGAAGGGAGGGAGGGAAGGGGAGAGAGCGAGAGAGAAACATCAATGTGAGAGAGACATATCCATTGCTTGCCTCCCACATGCTCCCCGACCAGGGTGGGGATCAAATCTGCAACCCAGGTAGGTGTCCTTGACCAGGAATTGAACCTGAGACCCTCCAGTATGCGAGCTGATGCTCTAACCATTGAGCCACACCAGTCAGGGCAGAACAAGAATTTTAAAAAATATATTTTCTGTTTATATTAAGAGCAGCCTAGTTACAAAGTGGTTTAGTACTTTACAAAAGGGGGGATAGTTAAATATCTGCGTATTCTAAACTGGGCCTGGCTAATTCAATCCAAGAGGGCTGTTTTCTTATCAGTGCAGAAAGATCCAGATTCGGGACAAGGCTACAGCTCTGTTACTGGTCCTCTTCCGTGTGTGTGCGCGTGCGCACGTGTGAGCATCTGGGGTGCAGCTCTGTGAGGGGTGCAGTTATGCACACAAGGGGCTGCGTGGACTGGCAGTGTGAGGATCATAACGGAAATGTTGGACAACTGCCAGCTGAGAACCTTGTTCTGATAATAAATAGGTGCATTCCTGCCACTTGGACAATTCCCAAGCCACCGAGTCCCTCCATGTACCGGGATGGGACGTGCCAGGTGGTCTGCGAGAGGCAGCTCTGATGTCCCCCCTGTTCTCCAGAACAACACTGGGGACCTGGCTTCTTTCCTCGACTTCGTTCCTGCTGAGAGACCGCCGCACAGAGAGGCGGCTGCGGAAATCACGCTTGGCACAGCGGAGGCTGGGCGGGTGGCAGGGCTGCCACACCCAGGCCAGCTAGGCCGGCCCCCTTCGTAAACGTGTACACGTTTGGGTTCCAATCCCTCGGTTCAAAATGTGAGAAATGATCTCCACTCCGACTGCGGAGACCATGGGCACTGACAGACGTATTTATAAAGTCTGCAAAGCCACAAAACCAAGGGCTACAGTGACACATTAGCCTAGGATTAAATTTTACTATTCTGACATCTCCTGTAATGACAGGATGGAGAACGCTTAAATTATGTAGACTTTCGGAAACAGCAGCCTCCAATGGGTTCTAAGAGTTTTAAAACCAGCCATCATTCAGGGGCCCTGAGAGACAACTGCTTCCATTTAAATCACTGCGGCAACTTCTCAACAGAGTCGTAAATATGATCTATGCTGGTGTGTCAATATTTTAGATGCCAAATTGTTCTCCAATGACTCGGTGCTGCTGCACTCTTCTCTCTCCCTGCATGCAGACTCGTGGGGAAGAGGATGACCTTGCATTGTTGGTAGGAACACAGTCAGCGCTGTGACTGGGCAGGAGAAAGAGGAACAAGCATATGGCCTCATCTGTGGCCAGCGTCTGGCTCTGTCAAGTCGCGAACACAGGGCTCCTTTCCTGTATTTTCACAAGAAATTGACATCGAGTTTTGAACTGCAGTTACAGACGTGACAGTGAGTCACACACTAAGTGACCTGTGGGAAAGAGAAGCTCCAAGAAGACCATGAAGAGTCAGACCCTTATTCTGCAATATTCTGGCTTTTTCTCTTATCCCACAATAGAGCATTTTATAACTCTCTCTGGGTCCCTCTTGAAAATTCTGATCTCCTATGCCAAAAGAAAAGACAGTGTTTGAAATCCCGGTTATTCCGAAACCTCTGTGTTAACAACATGAATAGATACTGGAAACAAGAACTGAAACTGAGCACTGACTCTCTGGAGAAAAGTTAACAGCACCGGGGACCAGCATCTGCCGGCACCCACAGCTGGAGAACATTTCTTAGAAAAACAAAGTACAATGGACATGGAGGCCTAAGAAGGGACAGGCAGTCCCCTCTGAACGCCATCACACTGTTTACAAAACACTAATCATGTCACCTCTACTGAAGGACAGCAGAGATGTCTGTTCCCTGCCACATCCTGTGCCTGGGAAACAGCAGGTGCACATGGGAGAGTCACAAACAAATGAATTCCTTAACCTAACAGTGCTCTGAAGGACAGCCCTACCAGGACTTCTTTAGATGGTTTATGGAAAATAATAAAAGAACATTGTTATTTTTCTACTGTTGTATTGTACTGTATATGATGGTCCAGCTATAGGAAAACAGGAAAAAAAAAACCAACACATTCATTTAGTAAAAACAATATATTTTTAAGTTTTTACCACCTGCAGCTAGAAGTGCAGATATGAATATGATGCAGTCCCTTCAGATTTCAACAGGGTGATGTTCACTGCAGCATTATTTACAATAGCCAAGACATGGAAACAAACTCAGTGTCCATTGATGGACACCGGAATACTACTCAATCATAAAAAGGCGAGATATTGCCATTTGTGACAACATAGATGATCTCGAGAGTATTGTTTAAGTGAAATAAGTCAGACGGAAAAGGACCAAAACTGTATGATTTCACTCATATGTAGAATATAAAACAGAAAGCAACAAATGAACACTACAAACAAAATCATAGACACAGACAAAGTATGGTGGTCGCCAGAGGGGAAAGGGTGTAGGGGTGTGTGAAGTGGGTAAAGGGGTCAAATATGTGGCAAGGGAAGGAAACTAGACTTCGGTGGTGGTGAGCACTCAGTAGAGTACACAGATGTCAAATTATAATCTTGTACAAATGAAATTGATATATTAACCAATGTTACCTCCATACATTTAATAATAATTTAACATTTTCAACTGGGTGATTGGGAGAAGTACGTGACTGCTAGTGTTCTAGAAGTTCAGCAAAGAAAATGAATTTCTCCTGTTTATCAGGTCAAGAGCATGGGGCCTGGAGGCAGATGCCTGGGGTCAAATCCTACCTCCACCACTAATCTAGCTGCTTAACCTCAAACAGGTGGTTTGACAACTTTCCACCTGTGTCCTCATCTGCAAAACGTAGATAATAGTGCCTGTGTCACAGGGTTGCTGTGGGCATTAAATCAGTAAACGAGTGGAAAAAACCAAGCCTGGCACCTAGAAGCATTCAATAAAATGTGCACAATCATTCCTCTCCTCATCAGCAGCAGCACCAGGGCTTGAAGTGCTGGCGGTTCCTGCAGGATGAGTAAAATTCAGACAGGTGGAAGTGATGGGGCCATTTCAGGTACATGGAGTGGCGTCGACAAGGTCTAGGGGTGCCCACCTTTCAATAACTCATTTTGGCTAATGAGCAGATGGTGTGCACATGGAAACAGAAGACCAGAGTGGCTGAGCCTAACCCTGCCTGAGATGGGATGAATGGGAGGGGAGAGGTTATGTGATGGGGACAGAGACACATGCATTAAAAAAAAAAAAAAAAGTGGCCAGGATATGCAGAAACTAGAAACAGATGCAAAAGCCCTGCAGATCTTTATCCCAACGCCATCCCAAATTAGTCAGTCATTCGGGGTGAGTTTCCAAGGCTCTATCAAGACGACTTGGAGTCAGGAAGCCCAGACTCACCTGAGTTAGGGGTTGTGATGACACCTCAAAGGAGCATGGTGGTGGGGAGTCCAGGGAAGAGAACAGGACTGGAGAAAAGGGGGACAGCAGGTGCTCCCGGGAGCTCTGGCCAGCGGCCAGCAACGCCCTGGTCCCGCCCTCGGGTGGCGCTGTGAAGGCACAGGCACCAAGAGCTTTGTGGAGGGCAGACCGCGGCTGTGCCAGCCAAGGCCTCCATAAGCTTGAAAAGAACCAAGAAAATGCCGCCGAGGAATTTTTATTTAACGCACTGGATTAAATTAGCCTTTGAACTAAATGGCGGTTGTTTTTGCATCTGCAAAGGGAATGATATTGGACTTTGTGAGAAGGCTGGAGGTCAGGGGTCTCGTTTCTTGTTTAAAAACAATAAAACTGTAAAGAGGAACAAACATGCAGCCTCAGTTGGAATATAAAGCACTGGTCTGGGCCACAGTGTGGTCTCTCCTGCTACAGCACCTGAACACTGAACTTCGAGCTGCGGCCCTTGCGGTTCTGGGGACACCTCGGGGCGGAGAAGCACCACCACCACAGAGGCCCTCGGTCAGTGCCGGGTGCACGTGCGGGGTGTGTCCCGGGACTTCCCTCCAGCACCCCCTGGCTCACTTTCCTTCCTTCTCTGGACTGTGGAGGAAATGGTCAGCACTCACAGCAACACAGACACTCAGGGCTGAAGGGGGCACTACAACATGACTTAGCTTGACCCCACCTCCCTTCCCAGATGAAGAACCTGAGACTCAGAAGGGGTACCAGTCCCACTGTTTGAGCATTTACTCTGTGCCAGGCAGTGTGCTGTACAAGTACCCACGGGCTTTGTCCTCACAACCACGCGATGAGCAAGGACTGTTCTGATCCCTCAGTGGCCAAGCTTGAGACACAGAGCCAAGCAGATGGTGGAGCCAGGACTGGAACTCAGACCCCAGGCTGGCTCCTGCCGGTGCCTTAGGTGATGGGAATGAGCGCAGAAAGGGAAAGGGGGAGGCGCCTAACTACACCAGCACTGCCACTCACTGACCAGAGTAAGCCAGCCCCTCAACCTCTCTGCGCTTGGGCTTCCTCCGCAATGACCGCGTCCGCCTCCCGCAGCTGTGTTGCAGGGGTTGAACAAAAAATCCTTGAGAGCATCTAAAACAGTCTTTGACCAGGGGTAAAAAGGGCTGAGTTTCTATTATTATTGTTATTATTTTATTCTAAACCTGCAAAGTCTTTCCTTTGGGTAGACATCTCCACAGCAGACTAGGGCTGGGATAACAAAGAAAACTGGGGAAGATAGACACTTACTATGGAGAAAATAACAGTGTTGTCCCAGGGGCTCCCTTCAACAATAGGAGGCCCGGGTCACCGCCTTCGTGTGTCACGAAAGGCACAGAAGCACTGGAGAGGGCTGGCTGCTCTCACTCTCACAATGGTTGGGGTGCCCTTTTGGCCTTTCTTTGTCTGGCTGACTCCCTTCCTCCTCCTTCAGAGCTCAGCTCCAAGGTCATGCCCTCCGGGAAGGCTCCTCCGGCCTCCCTGGCCCACAGCACCTCCTTTGTGCTCCTCAGGCCCCACAGCAAACCTCAGGCGGGCCTCCGTGGTTCTGAGAATGGGGCTGACAATCACTGCCCTGAGCTGAGATGATACATGCAGGAGCCCAGAGAGGCAGGAGATCATGGCAGCCCAGAGCATCTTGGAGAAGACAAGCAGAGGGAGAGAAGAAAGAGGCTCAGTAGACAGAGGGACAAGGAAGTGCGTGCGCAGAGGTAGAGAGAAACAAGCAAGGCCCTCGTGCGGCACACGACTCCAGCCCACGTGACGCGGCTCGGCTCTTCTCAACCGTTTCAGTCTTATATGATGCAAAACTTGAAACTTTACAGACAACTATATGTAGCATCTGATATTTATGTATACACATGCAGCACTGTATACATATAAAGCTTTATAAATAAACACATTGCAAATAGAGTGTTAAGCACCCCTCCAATCAGTCATTCGCTTAATTCATTCCCAAGAACAGTGATGAAATGAAACCTGCCTCTGTCCCCAAGGAGACAGCAGAGCAGCCCACGGGTGGAGAGAGCACAGAGGGTCATCACGGAAGACCTGCCACCAGAAGTGGTGAGCCCAACCAGACCCTCTCATGGGGTGGGGTGGGGGTGGGGGACAGTGGTGGAGGGCATGGTCAAGCACCAAGTCCTGGAGCATGACCAGACATGACTGCCTGACAGAGAGGAGGTCCCTCCCTGTGAGGTGCAGGAATGAAAACAAAACATCATGGAGGCCTCAGAAATCTCAAGTAGTTCCGCACGACCCCGGGAAAGGGTGCGTCGGGGTGGAGGGGAGGAGCGCACAGATGGTAAGAAATGAGTCAGGTCAGCAGCCAAGGGCCTCCTGTGCCAAGCAAGGCCACCGCCCTCACAGCTCCAGAGAAGAGGAGGAAAAATGACCAGCCGTTCACGTCTGTTTCTGAGAGCCGGCGAGCATTAACCCTGTGGGGACTTACCCACACTTAGCTCTCTGATCTCATCCACATGGATTTTTAAAAAGGTGTCACACCATCCAACATCCATCATTTATATTGTTGACTCTCCATGACGACAGCTGCTGGCCAAGCCCACCCAGCTTGGATCTCACTGTGGGTGCAGAGGACAAGCTGTGTCCCTGACACCCTCCCACGACAGCACAGGGGGTCACTGTCCACAGAACCTAGGAGTTCAGTCTGTGGGAGCAGTTCTCCGAGTGTGGTCTCCAGACCAGCAGCTTCTGTATCACCTGGCTGCTTGTCACAACTGCACATCCGGGCCCCACCTTAAACCTACTGGACCACAAACCCTGGGGTGGAACCAGCCACCTGGATTTTCACGACCAGAATTCCAATGCACACTCAAGTTTGAGAACCCCTGGCCTTTGGCATATTTTTTCAGCCACTTTTTTTTAGGTTGTAGGTTTATCTTAATTCATGGTTTCATATTACATGACACTAGGGAACGGACCTTCTAAATAAACTATTTCAAATTAATTAAGCAATGACTGCATCCATCATGGATGACCTCACCATTAAAAAAAATTTTTAAATGTAACATATCTTGCTTTTAAAACACCAGCCACACCCAGTTTTTATCTCTGTCAAAGACAACTGAATTAAAATTAATACCCTTTTCTTAAGAAAGGCGTTCAGAAAGTGGTCCCTCCCTGCTGACCCACATCAACTGCCCCAATTTTATAATGACAATAAATTTCCTCCAGAAAACTTCTCAATATGAACATAAAGAGTCAGAAACACAGATAAGTCACCCAACGCGAGCAGAAGAATATACTACTAAAAGCTAAGAACACGATTTCTGAACTCGTGTCATTTAACCATGTGCAGAAAAGCAGCACATTTCTTTGCAGCACACTCCCAGCTCCTCCTCCACGTGACCTCTTCCACGCAGGTCGGCCCTGCCTCCGTGCCCTGGGAGGAAGGTGTGCTCAGTCTCGCTTTCTACCGAGGCAGGTGCAAAGAAGCCCGGAGAGGAAGTCAGTGTCCTCACCCTCCAATCTCCCGAGCACAGCACAGGGTAGTGAGGGTCAGCAGAGACCTGGGAGAACAGGGCGGCCACGTTATAAAATGAGAGCTTTCAAACTGTACTCCAAGGAGCTCTGTTGGCAAAGTCCACGCAGGGGCCGGGGAGTGGTGGGAATGGAGCTGTCTTAGCTCGGGCTATGTAACAACATACCAGAGACCAGTGGCTCAAACAACCAACACTTATTTCTCACGAGTCTAGAGGCTGGAAGTGCCACATCAGGGAGCCGACACGGCCAGGTTCTTGGCGAGGGCCCTCTGATCGTTTGCACCCCTCTGGCTGTACCCTCACATGGCAGAGAGGACTCTGGTCTCCTCTTCTTCCTTTAAGTGAGGCATCAATCCCATCTTGGGGGCTCTTCCCACCTGATTTCAAACAAACCTAATTACCTCCCAGAAGCCCCACCCCCAACTGCCCAAACCTAAGGTAATACAGCCTCAGCATCTGGATTTGGTGGGGGACAGACACTCAGTGGACAGCAGGAGCGCTGAGGTCCCACGCCAGCCTCCACTCCATCTCCACACACAGCAGGTCTGCTGAACACTTCACAGGCCTCTGTAAACTTTCCTTAAACAAGAATTCTGTCGGCAGCCAAGAAAAAAAGGGACGTTTTGAAAGCACAGGTAACAACAAGGTTTTGCCATGACCAAAGGGAATAGGATGGTGTTTTGAGTCTTGAGGGACTGGCAAAATTCGGGGGTATTTTTTGCAGGGGGAGGGGAGACCCAGAGGCCAGAAAAAGGGATGTGTTTGAGGAAAGTACCAAGGCCCTCGGCTCAGGGCTTCCTTCCTTCTGAATTCACAGCACCTGTGTCGTTAATGTGGCAACCAACCTGTGCTGCCAGGTGGCATCTTCTACACACCAGGTCCTGGGGTAAGACTCAGAAGTGGGCCTTCATCTGGTCTACCTTTTACCCCGCTTTCTCACCCAGCCTGCATTGCGGTCAAAGCAGGACAGTGGCTTACTCTGCAGCAGGGAGCAGATTTAGAATGGTCCTTCCAGCCCGATCCGTGCCAGGCACCAACCGGGCAGACACTTCACACACGTGTACTTCCAGCTCCCCGGTATTCGTGGCGTGCAGTGCCAGTGCCTCATCTATGAGCTCCACTTCCAACTAAGATCGCTTACACTCCCATAAGATGATGGGAGCAAAAAATGGACAACACTGCAGCCGCGAGACATGAGACAAACACCGGGTTTCAATATAAAATCAGGGAAACTACATTCAAGTCAAGAAAGCATTGAGGTTTTGTGAAAGATACAAGAGTCAAGATATAGTTTCTGCCAGACATTTATAATACTGATGAGCGAATACAGTGTATTTAATTTGTACTTAAATAATGCTTATGAAGCTTGGGACGGAAAAGGATCACTTTATCCCCATAAAGCTGTAATGCTCAAATCATTGAGGTTTATGCCACAAAGTAGCATTGCATCGATATAAAGTAACAAAACCCCTCTAGGGGATCTGAAAGGCCCTTCCCCTCTGTCTGCAGCCGCAGTTTTCCAGTTCAGAGCCCTGAGCTTCGCTGCATCCAAACCCTGCATTTCCATCCTTTTCTCTCCCTTGGTGTTTATTTGTCTCTCTCGTGAGACCTGCATGCTCCCTTACCCAGTGATAAATCTGCTTTCACCCCCATTCCCAGTACAGTGCTTTGCGTACAACTGTGCACTCAGGATGTGTGTGTTAAATAACATACGATACATTTCTTTCTTCATGTCACGGCCAGGGGTTGTATCTTGTATGCAAATTTTGGGCTTTCACTAAAAACTGTATTAGTACCGTGATGATGTGATCACAAAGACCACGTTAGAGAAAGAACCACCAAAGGGAGCGAGGAACAGCCGCTGCGGCCACGGAGGCCTGCGGGGTGAAGCCGACGGCGTGGAGGCGTGGGAGGAAGGGGTGAGAGGCTGTGGAGGAGTGGGAGGAAGGGGTGAGAGGCTGGGGAGGAGTGGGAGTAAGGGGTGAGAGGCTGTGGAGTGGGAGGAAGGGGTGAGAGGCTGTGGAGTGGGAGGAAGGGGTGAGAGGCTGTGGAGGAGTGGGAGGAAGGGGTGACAGGCTGTGGAGTGGGAGGAAGGGGTGAGAGGCTGTGGAGGAGTGGGAGGAAGGGGTGACAGGCTGGGGAGGAGTGGGAGGAAGGGGTGAGAGGCTGTGGAGGAGTGGAAGGAAGGGGTGAGAGGCTGGGGAGGAGTGGGAGGAAGGGGTGAGAGGCTGGGGAGGAGTGGGAGGAAGGGGTGACAGGCT
Source organism: Tadarida brasiliensis (assembly GCA_030848825.1). Classification (NCBI taxonomy): domain Eukaryota; kingdom Metazoa; phylum Chordata; class Mammalia; order Chiroptera; family Molossidae; genus Tadarida; species Tadarida brasiliensis. The sequence continues at coordinate 26,386,384 of CM061257.1, read as the reverse complement.
GTGGAGGAGTGGGAGGAAGGGGTGAGAGGCTGTGGAGGAGTGGGAGGAAGGGGTGACAGGTTGGGGAGGAGTGGGAGGAAGGGGTGAGAGGCTGGGGAGGAGTGGGAGGAAGGGGTGAGAGGCTGTGGAGGAGTGGGAGGAAGGGGTGAGAGGCTGTGGAGGAGTGGGAGGAAGGGGTGAGAGGCTGGGGAGGAGTGGGAGGAAGGGGTGACAGGCTGTGGAGGAGTGGGAGGAAGGGGTGAGAGGCTGGGGAGGAGTGGGAGGAAGGGGTGAGAGGCTGTGGAGGAGTGGGAGGAAGGGGTGAGAGGCTGTGGAGGAGTGGCAGGAAGGGGTGACAGGCGCTGTGGGGGAGACAGCTCAGAGGGGAGTCAGGAGCCCCCTCCAGTGTCCAGTCTCGGAGGAGTGGTGCAATGATTCAACGACAGCTCGTGTTGACCACCTTCAGGAAGTGAAGCCTATTTTTGCCTTTGGCCCAGGAGAGTGTTTTTAGATATGCTGACTGGCTTTCCTACCCCACTAAGAAAAGTAATTATTTTAACTGATTGCAGAGAAAAAGGAAACACAAAAAATGTGGGAAAAAGGGAGAAGTTACCTGTAGTCCTACCTCCCAAAGATAAGTGCTCTTAATATTCTCATCTATTTCCCTCTGGCCTTCTCTTGGCTTTCCACTGAACGTACAGAAATGTACCTTCCATCCCCTGTTCTGGGCTTTTGTTCACATTGCACTGTGTCATCTCCTTGGCCCATTACCACCCTTTTAAAACATTATAATGGGGTGCAGAGTCTGAAGCACACCCAAGCTGGAGCAGGACCAGACCGAACGGGTCACCACCCGGTCCCACAGAACGGGGTGGGGCAGGGCAGGCGCCCTTTGGACTGTCTCTGGGGACAGCTCCTGACTATTCAACTAGAAACAGACAAAGAGGAGAGGGTGGCATCACAGCCCTGGAATCCCCAGGGGAGAGCGGGAGGCCTTTGGTGGGAATTGCTGGAAAAGGGGAAAAGAGCAGAAACGGGAAGCATATGTCGTTAAGGGGCTCGGGGGAGAGAGGTGTGGGGAATGTAAGAAAAGAGAGGGTGGCCAAGGGGAAAATCAGAGGAGGAGCGGGAGGACAGGCCCCAGAGGCACGCACAGGTGACCCGCAAAGGCAGTGAGCGACCTGGTGGTTCGCGGGCCTAACAGTCCTGCAGTGAGAGCTGGCTGGGCCTCTGAGGATGAGCTGCCCAAAGTCCCAGCCGGTGACACGCTGCCCTCCGGCCCTCCCTCCAGCTGCTCACGCATCTGTACGAAACTCTAACCCCACCCAGCCCATTGCACAGTGCTTATCTGAGATGATCTCAGGTCCAAATCCATGAAAGGAAGGCCATGCCTTAAAAGTTAGGAAATAGGTCCGTGCTTTACGGGGCAGCGGGGATGGGGAAGTCCACACCGTGAAACAAGAAGTTTAAAATAGTGAACCCGGCTCTTCCCCCACCTCGACACAATGCTCACCGGGTCCTGTGTGGAAATGCGGCCTCCCACCTGGAAAACCCCAGCCTCTGCTGTCCTCACAGGCCCACATCCTGGAGGAAGTCAGCCCGGGAAGCCGCGCGCGTCCAAGGTCTACCATGCTGTCTGGCAGCTGGGACACTGGGGTGCCAGCTGTGTGACATTTTCGACTAGAAGATGGAAACAGACTACATGATCATTGAGATGGGTCCTCCCCTCTAAATCAGCACACGGATGTCCACTGAAAACCCCAACAGATTTCAAACACGACGTCATGCAAAGTGAGCACGCCAAGTTCCAGTGTTCTTTGGAACGTGTTTCTGTGGCACGTGGTAAATAAACTTCTTAAACACTGCCACACTTCACCCAAGAAACGAATTAAAGAGGTGAGTTTCCTTTCGGAGTCTCCACTGCAGAAGGCATGTCTGGCCCACCGAGCTTCCCTTTGCAGTCAGTGAGAAGTGAGTGGTCACGAGTACACAGGAAAAAGAACCAGGAAGAGGGGAGAAACTGGCTGCTTTGATTAGAAAACAAAGTAACTTGGTAAAGACGTAGTATCTGCCACTCCAAAGGAGGTGGCACACAGAGAAAACCAAGTCCTGTCACTCAGCTAAAGGTGGTGCCTCAAATTCTTTGGAAAGTCAGCACCCCAGGAAAGGGACCCTGGGGAGCCCAGCAGTCGTGTGCTCCGTCCCCAGGTCCTACCCCGCTGCACTCGGCAACTTCTAGGACGCCTTGAAAGCAGCACACTGTCTAACCTTTCGCTGGGGTGATCTTTAAAAGAGTAAAAATCTGTGACTAATTTCTTTACAATGATTCTTGGCCTTTTGTCTCTGCCCATCGGGAGAGTTTACAAGGACAGCGTCCCCTGCGTCTGCGTCAGTCAGCTGGCTCGGCCCACAGACCTCCCCAGCCCTGAATTCCGAGCACTGGCTGCTGGGCCAGGAGGCGGCCGGTCGCCACAGGAGTGCAGCTGGGGTGGAGCAGGAGCAGCCGGCTGCCAGCGAGGGACCCCGGTTTGCTTGGGCTGTGACTCCAGGCAATGGTGTGCACTTCGCCAAAAAGCTGAAGCCACTGTGCAAACCAGCAGCACGCTGCCAGGAGGCCCAGAAAGGCCTTCCTGGCAACGTGAGCGTCCTCCAGGCCACACAGTCTCTGATTGCCAAGAACCTCCTTTTCCTCGTCCTAAAAGTCCAGTGATGTGCCCGACGGTGTGGCTCAGTGGTTGAGCATCGACCCATGCACCAAGAGGTCGCCGGTTCGATTCCTGGTCAGGGCACATGCCCAGGTTGTGGGCCCGATCCCCGTGGAGGGCATGCAGGAGGCGGCCAATCGATGTTCTCTCTCATCGATGTTTCTATCTCTCCCTTCCTCTCTGTCTAAAATCATACAGAAAAAAAATTGAAAAAATAAATAAGTAAAAATAAAAGTCCAGTGATGTTAAAAGACAAGGTGGGGGGAGGTGCAATGAAAGAACGGCTGCCATTAGCGGAGGGAACTGAGAAGCCACTGTTTTTGTTTTTATTTCCTTCGAACCCTAATAGGAAGAGAGAGACCGCCTGTACTCTTTCACGAAGCACTGGCTCCCATTTCTGGGGTGCGTCCTCACTGTTGCCCCAACATCCCTGACTCTGTAAGGTGGGCGCTGCGACTACGCCCGTGTCACAGCTGAGGACTCTGTGGTAGCCACCCCTGGTCAAACAGCTCCCAGGCGGAGGAGCCAGGACTGAACCCTGGACCTGTCTGATGTAAAAGTCCATGCTCTTCGACTCAATAATAAAAAATCCAAATAACTCGTTTAAAACATGGGCAAAGGACTTGAACAGATGTTTCTCCAAAGATGATAGATGGCCCACAAGCTTATGAAAAGATGCTCGACAGCAGCAATCATGAGGGAAATGCAAATAAGGATGGCCACTATAAAAATCAACAACAACAACTACAACAACAAAAACAGAAAACAAGTGCTAGTGAGGATGCGGAGAAACCACAACCCTTGGGTGCTGCTGGTGGGAATGGGGAAGGGTGCCGCAGCTATGGAAAACAGTACGGATGTTCCTCAAAACATTAAAACTGGAATCACCATACGATCCAGCAATTCCACTTCTAGGTGCATATCCAGGGAACTGAAAAGAGGATCTCGGACAGCTATGCGCACACCCATGTTCACTGCATCGCTCGTCACTACGGCCAAGAGGTGGAAGCAACCTAAGGATTTATTGACGGATGAATGGATGAACAAAATGAGTTTGTAGCTGCAGCAGAAGGTTATTCACCTGAAAAAGGAAGGCAGTTCCGTCATACACTACAACAAGGGTGAACGTTGAGGACATTATGCTAGGTGAGATGGACCGGTCACCAGAAGACCGGTACTGTAGGATGTGACCTATTACGAGGAGCCCAAAGTAGGCGAATTCATAGACACAAAGTGCAATGTGGGTGCCAGGGTTAGGGAGAAGGAGACAACAGAGAGCTACTGTTTAATGGGGACAGAGTTTCGATTTTGCTGTGTGAATATACTTAACACTACTGGACTATCCACTTAAAAATGGTTAAGATGGTAAATTTCACATTATGTGTGTTTTTTTTACCATAATTAAAAATCTGTTTAAAAATCCATACTCTTAACCAAGATGCTACATTGACTCTAGTCGATCATGTCTTTCTGAAATTATATAAACCCTTCTCCCTCAAGAGTCCAGAAGCTATTTGCAGAAATAGTTATTACAATGGGAGTTATCATCTAGCACTTAAGTTTCACTTTATTTTGTCTCATAACATAGTAAGAAAATAAAGGACCACAGGCTGGAATGAGGCAACAGAAAATAAAGCTCACAGGGCCCATTTAAAAGACCCTGGCACCTTGGAAAAAGCGTGCAAGGAAAGAGTCTTGAAGTAAATAAAGATCTGAGATGCCAGGATATCCTCCCAAAGGTCACACCAATTCAAAAACGAAATCAAAGCATTCCCAAGCCCCGTCTCTCTGCCATCTGGACGTGTGTCCCTCCCGAGGGCTGTGAGGGTTTCCCAGGGCATGCACTTTGCCTCACTCAGGCCCGAGCTCTCATTGCTTATGCAATACTGCCTCTCATGGAAGGAGGCGGTTACTGCCGGCCCCGTTTTACAAAGGGAGGAACCAAGGTCAGGAAGCAGGCCCAAAGTCCTGGGGGCGGATGCAACAGTGGCACCCCACAACCTAGGGCCACGCACCCCCCGGGCTCCTAATGGGCCATCGCCGGGGTGCTGACCTTGGACACTGACAGTGCAGATAATGGCTCATGTGGGTATTATGTTCTCTGGGTCTCAGCCTTCTCATCTGTGAAGTGAGGCGTAGGATTAAGAATCCCCTTTCTTTCTAATGTGAAAAGCTCTACATAATCTAAGTTATCAACAATATCAAGGGGAATTTAGTGAGCGCCACAGACTCAGGGTATCATATTAGGAATATTCAACAAGTATTTAAGCAAACAAAAGAGCTTTTTTGCCTTAGACAAGTGTAATTAGTTTAAGATTAAACTACATTTAAGATTAAATAGCTACATGTGGCTACTGGCTATACTCTTGGACAACACGGATCTAGGGGCTGAGACAAACCCCAAGACAAAGCTCTCCACCAGGGGCAAACACAAACCCTTGAGGAACATCAGGAAGGGAGAGGCTGATTATGCCCGAGAGAAAAAAGAAATGGTGACATCCGAAGTGGCCTGAAAGGAGGAGAGTCTGTCAGTGTTATAGAGCATTGGGGGGTGGGGTGTAGAGGGGGGGAAGATGAGAAGATTTCTGGGTGAAGAAAACCATCTGTGCAAGGTCATGCTGCATGAGAAACAGCACCCAGGGAGCAGTCACGCAGTCTGCCCGGGTCACGAATGCAGTCCCTCGGCCTGCCACCCCACATCCATTCTCTCCTTCACGCTTACAGCTGCGGGTATATACAAGGCAGCCATGTGCTCAGCCAAAATCCATGTCTCCAGACTCCCTTGCAGCTACGCGGGGCCAGGTGACAGAGTTCCAGATAATAACACCGAGTGGAACTCTGCTAGGGATTTCTGCAGCAGTTTTGCTCTCTTGATACAGAGGGGCCCTCCTTTCCTCTTTTGCTTTCTTCTTCGTTCTGACTGGAACCAGAGAGGAAGCTGAAGGTGAAGCAGCTATCCTATGACCTTGAGGCAGCCAAGATGGAAACAGAAACACAGAAGGGGTCTGGTGACATCATGGAAACACCAAACCAGCCTTGCTCTACCATCGTTCAGACTTCTTGTTGTGTAAGAAAAATTAATCCCTCTTTGCTTACGCCAGCGTAGTGGGATTTCTGATACCTTCAGTTAGACACAGTCTAAATAACGTCAAATCTGGTACCTGGAGGTGAGGGGCTGAAAATGTGGAATTGGCAGAGGAAAGTAGGCAATGGAAAATGAGGAGGAATCTCCAACAGATGAATGGACTTCTGGTGACTCTGTTATATGCTGGTAAAACATCTGGTCCAACTATGTAGTCTACTGTACGCTGGGACATACACCAGGCTTGACTGAGGCTGTGGCGTTAGGGATAATGGAAGAAACTTCTAGAAACCCACAGAGGTGAGACTGACCTTGCTATCACGGGAACTGTCCTGAACCAAAAGTTCTCGAGCTCACACACCTGGACAGGAAATGAACCACAGTACTTCAGCTTTCTGTGGAAAACCTATTTCATAGTCTCTCGAGTATAAAATGTAAAGTTTGGTACAAGTTCTTTTCAGAATTCTATCAGACCATCATTACAGCGTTCCTATTTTGGTAAATGATGTTAGTACTCATCCTGCAAGTATTTTCAGGATGAGAATGAAAGTGATCAAACAAATTTGTTTGGGATCAAAAAAATCCATTTACAAATATCCATGCTGTTCAATGCATCCCTTGGCTTTATCTCAGGATTTTACAAAATCAAGAGCTCACTGACGGTGCTAGCCATTCCGGGGCTGCTAGCTCATGACTGTGAAATGCACGCCCTCACCACCTCTGGGAGACACACATGCTTTCATTTACATAAACAGTATTAACAGAAACCGTTCAACCAAGAATATTCTGATTCTGTTTTTTAAAATCAGAATTACCAATAAGAAAGCTCAAAATGTGTGCTCTATTAGCAGAATAACACTTAATGCCAGAATACTTCCGACACAAGAATAGGTCCTCATTCTAACACAGCCAGTCTCCACACCAACAAGAACTGAAGTGAGCAAACCCGTCAGAACTCTTGATAACTTGTTCCGAAAGCCGTCCAGTGTGATTGAGAGTGGATTCGGAGGCGAACCAAACCGCGGCGATGTGAACCAGGCGCTGTGGAGACCCTGGGCGCATCAGCCAGTATTTCTAACCTCATCTCTAAACTAACGGGCAGGAGCTCTCACTGCACGGGGTCCAGGTGAGGATTCCCTCTAACCGTGTGAAAGTGCAAACACCAAGTGCCTAATACATAAGGCCGATTACAATGGCTATTTTTAACAGTCAATTAGTTTTATTGCAGTGAAAACAGAATTTGTTGGCTTTTTCATAGTCTACCGGAGAGCACATTCTAATTTTCAATCTGTTTATTTTACTAACAACCACTCAGGGCTTTTTTGGCCAGAATTTAAATCAGAATCGGCTGTACCCTTGCCTATTGACGGCTGCGGTTTGAGAAACTGAAAGGACCGAAATGTGGTCTCAGAACCGCGGCGTCTGCATCACCTGGGAACCCGTACGACATGCAGATGCCCAGGCCCCGCCAAGGGACCTTCACCTCCACACTCAGAATCTTCAGGGGTGAGGCCCAGTGCTCTCTGTTCCCCAAGTTCTCCAAGGGATTGTGGGCATTCTCAGTGTGAGAACAGTTGAAAGAAATGGAGCCCTGAGCTAATGCCACTAACCTATGGCCCTGTGGCTGCCCCCTTGGGATGAGGAGAGCTGAGGGAGCCCCGATGAAGGCTCCCCATCACCCCTCGCCTTCCCGGGTGCTTCCAAGAGCAACAGAGAGTCCTGCACCCTCCCTCCTGGGCCTGGAGCAGGAGAAATGTCAGCAAGGCCAGCCACAGAGGAGCCTGGTGCTGGGGGACCAAACCTCACCCTCCCCCATCAGTCTAACAATCCTCATGGTCAGAATCACAGGTAACAACTCAAAGCCCCCCAGAGAAGATGGGTCCACACCAACTCACTCTTAGAACCCTTTCTTAATACATGTACATGAAAGTTCACAACAGCATTATTCCTAACAGCCAGCAGGTAGAAACAACCCAAATGTCCATCGGCTGGTAAACGAACAACAAAATGTGTTTGAGGTCTATGTAGACAGTGGAATATTATACGACCATGAAAAGGACTGACGCACTTATACACACCACAGGATCAACCCTGAGGACATGATACGAAGTGAAAGGAGCCACATACAAAGGACCACATGTTGCATGATTCCATTTACACGGCAAGTCCAGAGAGACAGAAAGATCAGTGGTTGCCTCGGGTTTGGGGTGGGGTGGGGAGGGTAGTGGGAAATGACAGTTATGGGTTTCTTTCTGGGGGAGACAGAAATATTTTAAAATTAGATTGTGGTGATGGTTGTACAACCCTGTGAATATTAAAAATGTAAACTTAAATGGGCAAACTATATAGTATATGAATTATATCTCAACAAAGCTGTTTTTTTGTGTATTTTTTTATCCTCACCCGAGGACATTTCTCCATTTTTTGTTCAGATAGAGTGGGAGGGAGAGAGAGGAACAGAGAGAGAGAGAGAGAGAGAGAGAGAGAGAGAAACATCGACGTGAAAGGGACACATCAAGTGGCTGCCTCCCACACGACCCAACCAGGGCCGGGGATGAATCTCAACCAAGGTACGTGCCCTTGACCAGAATCAAACCCACAACTCATTGGTCCATGGCCCAATGCTCTAACCGCTAAGCCAAACTGGCCAGGGCAAAGCTGTTTTTTAAACAAAACAAACTCTTCCTTCCAGGAACTCCCTCCTCAAAGCCGATCTGACCTCCCTAACAGTGCTGTCCAGGTCACTTAGGTAGGCTCGGGTAGCGGTGAACAACTGTGAAGAGGGCCAGGAGGAGGAGGCAAGCAGGTAAACAGGATGCAGTATTTAAGGAGGCGCCATTCTCAGGGCCGTGTAGATGCAGGGTCTGGACTTGCAGGGCCCTGAAAGCAAGCACCTCCTTATATTTTGCACCCAGGGTGCCTGCTCGCCTCGCCCTCGTCCTGCCCTGAAATTGAGGTTGCTTCAAGTCCAGATGTGGTCTACAGATTTTACCCCCGTGGGACTATCTTCAAACTGCTGACATCGATGGCTCCCTAGTGCCTATGATGAAAGTTCTGACTCAGGGCTTTACCCTGCCACGGCACAGGCACAGGCTCTGCAGTTAGCTCAGTCCTGAGGAGGAACTCCCCGCCACGTAGGTGGCTGGCAGCAGGAATTCACACGCCTTTGCCTCCAGGGCCCAAGCCCTCAGCCCTTAGCTCTCCCCACCGAGCACCAGAGGGTGAGATGGTGTCTGGATCACTGGCAACCCTAATCTCCAGCCTTTGCACAAGTGTAAGGGCTGACTATACACACCAATGGTTAACTAGGAAAAGCTCAGTCACCACTAAATCACGATTGTTATCAGGCACGAGAACAGCAAACTGACGTGAAATCTTGCCATTTACTGTGGTTTTCCCAGAGTCTGTGAAAAGTCAGTAATGTTGCGTCAAGAAGCACAGTAAAGGGGGAAATCTAGCAGCTGCTAACCAAGAAATCCACGAACAAGCAGATTCCTGGCCTGCAGGATTTTATCTCGAACCAGGTCTTCATCCACCACAGAAAACCAAGGTTATATGGAAAATAAATTAAGAACAATCTTATTGTGTTTCTGGCAATAAGACACTTTTTTTTTTCTCCCTTATTTTGACCACCCCTTAAAACATTGTAGAAAAAAATAAAGAAAAACATCTTAATTTAGAAAGTAGCTCTCCATTCAATTAAGCTGCAGATGCGCAAGGAAGAGACATACTGTAACAAAAACAAGGCCAAAAACAAAAACACAGGGGGGAAAAGAAAAACAGCATACTTTTCTGGGATTTTAAAGAAAGCAAGGCCATCAAAGACACAGGGAGCAACACTGCCACCAAGTGGTGACAGTACTTCAGGTCACCCTCCGATGTCTAAACTAGTGTCTCAAGCAGGGCAGCAATCAGAATCATTTGGGGGAGTTTAAAAAGAAAAGAAAAAAGAATTGATGCCCAGGCCTCCTCCTCACCCAAATAACTCAGTGAGGCAGAGAACCAGAGGGGCAGGTACAGCTGCATTTTTAAAAATCTCCCCGGCTGATTTTGGTGCACAGTGAAAGCAGAGAACCAGGGATCAAAACAAAAGATGTCACCATGAGGCTTCAGTGTCCCAGTCAAGTTTTACTTGTAGTTATCCTGCTCACGTCATCCATTAAAATTTCCCGGTGGCATACAAACTCATGAAAATCTGGCTGTGCTTGACACAAATAAAGCTCAGTCACCCAGCAGTGTCTACACTTTCACAATAATATAAGAGTCATCATAAAGATTCAGACTGTATTCCTTAGTTTTGCCATTACTATTCACATCTAATATCTACTCCAGTATACTTGACCTCATCATAAATTAGGCATACTGACACAGCTGTACTCACACCCCAAACCCTTAGACTTGCACTTTCACGAGACTGTTTGCTTATGCAGTGGGTTCCAGATCAATAATCTTATCTATACCAGATGGGTTTTCCTTTTTTATTTCAACAAGACATGTAAAGCCTGGACACTTCTATTGTTGGTGAAAGCTTTAAGTGCACATATAATCTGCAGTGTTTAAATGAAAGGTATTTGGCTAGGACTAACATTGCTCCTTGGCACACAGAGGTACATAAAAGAATCTTCCCCCATCCCACAGTCAAGAGTTAGCTAAAATATTATTTCTTGCCCAGCCAGTATGGCTCAGTGGATTGAGCATCATCCCATGGACTGAGAGGTCCCGGTTCCATTCCTGGTCAGGGCACATGCCCAGGTTGTGGGCTCAATCCCCAGTGGGGGCCGTGCAGGAGGCAGTGGATAGATATTTCTCTTTCACATCCATGTTTCTCTCTCTCTTCCTCGCTCTTTAAAAGATCAATAAAAACATATGTTACTTAACAAAAAAGAGTTACCTCTTGTATGATACACTAGGAGGAAAAACTGTAGAATATTTCTACTAGCAAATATTGAGTCAAAAGTTGATTTGCAGCATTTTTTTTTTCAGGCCTGACAATGAAGTCAGAACCCGATGCTAAGAAAACAAACACCGCACACTTGGGGCCCTTGGGGCCACCAAGGGACAGAGCATCCTCCAAAAATAAAATGGTAGTTGGTACAGCCACTATGGAAAACAATATGGCCTTTCCTCAAAAAATTAAAAATTGAACTGCCATTTGACCCAGTAATCCCACTTCTAGGAATATTCCCTAAGAAGCCTGAAACACCCATCAGAAAGAATATATGTACCCCTATGTTCATAGCAGCACTATTTACAATCACTAAGATCTGGAAACAGCCCAAGTGTCCGTCAATAGACGAATGGATAAAAAAGCTGTGGTACATATACACAATGGAGTACTATGCAGCTATAAGAAAGAAAGATCTCTTATCCTTTGAGACGACATGGAGGGACCTGGACAGTATTATCCTAAGGAAAATAGGCCAATCAGAGAAAGACAAATATCACATGATCTCACTTATTTGTGGAATATAATGAACAAAACAAGCTGATAAACAAAATAGACCTAGAGACGTAGAAGTAGGGTACAGACTGACAACCCTCAGAAGAGGGGGCAAGGGGGAAGGAGAGATAAACCACAGAACTTATATGCATATATGTGTAACCATGGACATAGACAACAGTGCTGTGGTGGAGGGGGGGACTGGGAGGAGGTGTCAATAGGGGAAAAAGGAGAAACATCTGTAACAAAAATAAAAATGAAAAGAAAAATGAAAAAAAAAAATGGCAGGCGCCCTGGCCGGTTTGGCTCAGCAGTTAGAGCATCGACCCATGGACCAAAGAGTTGCAGGTTTGATGCCGGTCAAGGGCATGTACCTTGGTCTCAGTTTGGTCCCTGGCCCTGGTCTGGGTCATGCAGGAAGCAACCAAATCCATGTGTCTCTCTCACAGCGATGTTTCTCTCTTTCTCTCTCCCTCCCTTCCTCCCACTCAATCTGAAGATAAATGGAAAAAAATCCTCAGGTGAGGATTAAAAAAAAAAAAAAAAATAGCCCTGGCCAGTTTGGCTCAGCGGTTAGAGCGTCAGCCTGTGGTCCTGAGAGGCCCGGGTTCAGTTCCCACTTGGGGCACGTACCTCGGTTGCAGTTTGTCCCCGGCCCTGGTTGGCCCTGCGGGAGGCAGCCACTCGATGTGTCCCTTTCACGTCGATGTTTCTCTTTCTCTCTCTCTCTCTCTCTCTCTCTTCCTCTCTCTCCCTCCCACTGTATCTGAACAAACAAACAAAACAAAAATGGCAGGAAAAAGGCAGGCTCCCCTATGCTTGGTTTCATTTGGCACATTATCAAATTTTTCTATATTCCTATTACCACTTTTTTTTTTCTGCATTTTCCCAACCAGACTAACTCTGCTTCTCCAGGCAGCACAAATCTCAAAAAAAGGTCACTGATGACCCAGATGTATTTGAGGTTTGTGACACGCGGTGACTCCTTGGGTCATCTAGAGAGTACATCAGCAGGGGCGCACAGAAGGAGTCCTCCTCCCAGATGAGAAGGTCTGGGCTGGATGGGCTGTGGCTACCTGTTCTAAGCCCTGGCTGCATACAGTGGACCAGCAGCATCAAGGGGGAGCCCGTCAGGAGTGGGGACCCTCTGACCCACCCAGATCCCCTGCATCTGAATCCGCTTTTTCTGAAGAGCCCCAGAGGACTCCAAGCAAAGGAGAGCCGGTGAAGTGCTGTCCCTGACCACGGTCTGGAGAAAACCACTTCACCGTTAGCTGCGCTCACGTCTTCATGGGAGGGACGAGAGTGCGTCACTGCCCTCACCTTCAGTGCAGGCCGGTGTGGCAACACCCGGAGGCTCTGAAAACAAGAAGGGGCTGTTGTACAGCCGTCGGCGTCACTAGCCTCTGCTCGGAGGGACAATTATGTCTGCCCTCAGCCACGCTCCACAAAAGCGGTCTTCAGCACACCCAACCTGCAGCAGCTTGGCCCTCTAACAGATTTCACTGAACCGCATGACACCACTCTCTACTGAGTTTACAGTTCCCGAAGTACCGATCGTATGCATCCTCAGAATCTCACAAACCTTTCACCCAAGAACTCGTTACACAAGGGAGACAGAACGCGTTTCCCTGGGGTTTCCAAGGCAACAGCCAGAAGTGGCCGCTGCAAACTCACAGCATCACTCAAGCCTTTGCTTTAACAGCCATGCAGCTTTTAGCATTCTACTTCGTGATCTGCCTGCTTGCGTTTTATTATAGAAATGTGTGTTTCACCGCGTCCCCAGGTTCCCATTGGCGATTCCCCCACGTGTCGTAGTTTCCCCTTGATGTGGGGATGCCCTGCGCCTGCCCTACCATCAGAGAAGCGAGCCCAGCCCTGAGGTGCCCAGTGAAAACCGTCCCTCCCAGATTTTGTTAAACCTCAAGTGGGAATTCCTCCGAGAGAACAACTGGTCTCTGTTGAATTAAGAAAAACAAACCAGTTTGGCATTGGGGGATGTTTGTGCTGGTCCTACCAGCCAGCCCAGCAGGAACATCTGTAAGTATGGTCCATATGTCAGTCAATTTCTAAACTGCCTACCTACTTGTATACGTCTCCAAACATAAAATTCAGATTCCTGCAACTTAATTATTCCAGAGGGATTCTGTACAGAAAGTCACACACCTCTGCGTAATGACAGGCTGATTTCCTTGGAGACAGTATTTGCCCAGTCTCCTCGCTCTGCCTCTGTCCATACTGCCCGACTGTGCTTTCCTCTCTTTCTGCACTAAACTGACTTGGAGCCTCATTGCTTACTCACTAACACCCTTCTGTCCAGGTTTCAGCCCATCATAAAACCCAGCGCCCCCAGGTTACAGAACACCCCATTTCTCCTTCACCTGCATCCTTATCACTATGTCAACACCACGGTTTGTTTCTACAGGGCTGGTGGGTTCTTTTGTTAGTGCTTTCCAAGGGAGGAAATGGATGGGACAACACAGATATCCCTGCCTCACTTTTCAGCTTGAAAAAAAGTTAAAAGTTTCCTGTCTGTTTAACTGAGGTTTGTGCCGCCAGAATAGAAATGAAAAACAGTCCCACACGGTCACTCTGAAGATCCAAAACATTTTAAAAGCTCTGTGAAGTGTTCTTTCAAGCACACTTTTATGTCCTGCATGTCCCAGTCAGAGCCCGAGCTGACCAAGGTGACAGGCTGCAGACACCTGGGCAGCTCACGGATCCGGCTGCTAAGGCAACCAACCTGGCGTGTGTCCAAGTGGTCCCAGACCGCAGCGGAAGACGCTGGGACCGCCGCGCCTTAAACATGGGGAGCAGACAGTGACAGAGGATGAAGGTGCCTGATTCGGGAGAAGAAAATTCACAGACAAGTGTTAGGAAATCAACCCCCCTCCCCTGCATCCTCCAATCCCAGTGCTAATGGGGAGGTTGGGCAGGCAACTGACTGAAGCCAATTCACACATTAAAATGTTCAGAAACCACCCAGCCGGTGTGGCTCAGTGGATTGAGCGTCGTCCCATGGACTGAGCCTGGTTCAGGGCACATGCCGGGGTTTCGGGCTTGATCCCCAGTAGGGGGCATGCAGGAGGCAGTTGATCAATGTTTCTCTATCACATCAATGTTTCTCTCTCCCTTCCTCTCTTGCTAAAATAAATAAATAATAAATAAATAAAATGCTCAGAAACGTGTTGGTGCCAGGCCGACAGGGAGATGGTGGATAGACTGAGAATGCATACCCAACACAGACACCCACCGGGAACTCCCGTGGGAAGGAGCTCCACAGCAGGACACACACACGCAGGGCCACCCCAGGGGGGATGCTGTCATTGGTGACTTAGGCCTGAGTGCCGTTCAGAGCGTGAGCTCGGGGACACGGAGCCACAACGCCAGTCCTGCCTGTCACCCACTAGCTCTGTGGTTTGGGGAAAGTGATCGAAGCCACTCCACAACTCGGATCCCTCATCTGTAAGTGGGTGTAATAAAAATGCCGACCGTCATAAAGTGGACTGGGAATTAAAGGAAACAATTCAGGTAAAGCACTTCCCTAAATGAGATCATAATAAGTGATTATTATTATTATGCCAATTTAGTCTTAAATGTTTTTATTCTCTCTCTCACATAAACAGAGTACCTATAATGTAATAAAAAAAAGTCAGACAGCATAGTTTAATTTCCGTAAGAACGCAGAAAGGACAAGTGTCTTTGGAGAAACAGGAGAATGAGGGCGAGTTAAGAAATCACCCACGAACAGATATTAACTCTGTAAGAATCTGAGCAATGTACTCGCCTCCTTGAAAGTCACAGAGCCTGTGCGGACAGGAGGAACGGGATGATGAAGATGATGGGTAAGGAAAAGCCAGAGTCTGTTACAAGGAGGTAAGGCTGTGGAGAAAACTCAGGAGAAGGAGACTGGGACTGTCTGGTGGTGGGAGAGGAGGGGCGGTTTGAGAATGCTTCGTTAAAATGGTGATTTTAAGCAGTGATCTGGGGTGAGGCAGAGAGTCATGGATGATGGGGAGAAGAGCCTTCTGGGCAGAAGGCCTGGGGAGCAGCATGTGTGGTGAGAGTGAGGGGCCCCAGCAGGAGTCTCTGTCAGAAGGAAGGCGGGCGATGTATCGTGATGCCTGGAGCTGCCTGCGGGGTCTCAGAGCTCCGTCCTGACAGCAGCGAGGAGGCTGGGGCCCAGAGCCTCAGCGATGCTCGGACTAGGAACGGCAGCAACGGCACCTCTGCTCGGCCCTGTCGGGTTCAGCCCTTCATCAGTCACTTGAAGACATGGCTCGTCAACTTTACACAGCTCTACCACGCTCTGGCCACCAGAATCAAGCTCCCTCCCAAACGGACTGGCCAAAAGCAGCGCTGTAAGACTTCACAGGTATGAGCTGTTTGGGAAAAGGCTCTTTAAAAACCCTTTCTCGAGTGCAGCTAGAAATCAGTCTCATTTTTAAATAAGAGTTCATGGCCGAAGGGACAACATGCCGTGAGAGTCAAGAATGGGAGCGAGTTACTCAGAGCAGAGAGATCATGCAGGTGGCCCCGCGTCCAGGGGACAGTGGCCACGCGGTGTAAGGGAGGCTCCATGAGGGCTGGAGCCCATGGGAGCGCCCTGCTGGGTGCAGGTCCCACGGGGATCGTGGGCTCAGAGGACAGGCTTTGACGGGAGGGGGCTCAACAGGGACACTGTGAGGGCGAAGGGACCATGGCAATTAGCTGGGAGAGCAGCTTTAAAGGAAGCAGCGACTTCCAGGACCCTCTGCCATGTGAAGAACAGGAAGTGGAAGCAAGTGTGTTCTGTGTGGCTTCAGAGACCAGACGGGAACCAGGGGCTGGGGAGGCACGGAGCAGGACTTGGCTCATTCTGGAGAAAGTTCGTTTGAAAACTTAGAATGGTTCTAACATGGGACAGGCTGTTCCACACAGTCACCCAAGGCCTTAATACATCCCCAGCCACTGCACCAAGCATCTTAAGTACACTGTCATTACACATCACACGTTTAAATACATTCGATATACTCTCACGCTTCCATCTCCACGACTGCGGGACAGCCACAGCACTATTTTTAAACACCGAAACTCCACTTCAGGTGTTGCTGCAGTTCTGTTTCAGCCACAAATCACAGTTCAGTTCCCCCTCCAGGGCTTCCCTCAGGTCCCTCCCCACCTCTGTCCACACCCCCTCCACCCCACCCCCCAACAGGGCGCTCCCAAGGACCTGGGAGGAAGAGCCCTCTGCAGCAGGTGGGCCTCTCCACTGTGGCAGGGGAGGGGGAAGGGGGAGGTACCGCCACCCTGCTCACACCGGCGAAGAGAGAAATCAAAACACCAGCTACTCAGCACAGCACAGCAGCTCCACCCAGGGACTCCACCGGGCAGGAAGGCGCTGGCAGCAGCTCCACAGCGCCCCCATGTGGAGAGGCTGAGGTCACAGCAGCACAGGGCTGCCAGCTCCAGATGGACTCCCACAGGGTGGGAGGTGACTTTATACTGAAAACACTTGCTTCACTTTCTTTCCAATCTTAGCAAGTCTAAAAGCTTTTATTTTATTTTTATAAATGTCAGTAAATCCTGCATCACAGGTAAGAAATGTAGACAGCTCGTTCCAGGGCCTGGCTCCTCAGGTGAAAGCTGGGATTTGTACGCAGTCAACTCTGCTATTGATTTGAGAAGAGGACCCGAAATGAGCTCTCAACTCCTTCCCTACATCAGGACTTCCTCAGACCCTCCCAGGCCAAAGAGGACAGCTCCCTGCTTGGCTACCAGTGTGTGACTGGTCTAGGGGCCCTGTCAGGTGGACTGGGTGCTCTTCTGAGCATCATGTCCATCGAGGGAGATGGACAACACCGAGTGCTCTGTTCTGCGTTCCCTGGGGACCAGGGTCCTCGCGGGATCTGCTAAGCGCTCTGACCTCTGGGGCAACAGCGCGACCCCACCTCATTCACTCCAAATGTCGGCCCAACGACGTGAGCAAGCCCAGCACTGCTCCTTATCCATTGCAAGTATCATAAATAAGGATGCAACTTGGAGATAAATATCTACCTCTTACAATATCGCCAACTACGCAGATGAAAAAGAAAAACTTCCAAAAAAGTGATCGTGGACACAAACCGGAGTGCTCTCCCTCCTCCCCTTCCCTTCCCCCGCGTCTCTGCCTGCGCGGTGACACGAGGACGCGGCGTTCTCCCATCAGCCCCGAAGTGCACTCTGCTCGCACACTTTATCTCGTTTTCTCCAGAGAAGCAAACATTTGCCAGAAATGACTAACCTTCTGAGTCAGATCCTCAGACACCGGCCGGGAGATGCCGGTGCCCGACTGGAAACTCGTCACACTTCCACACACACGGGAAAAGAGGCACCGGGCTGGGGCCGCTCCTGGGAGGCCAGAGCCGCCCAGTGGACCGGCCTGGTACCCTCCGCAGTCCCCACCCTGGCGGACCTGGCTTCGGAGTTCAAAAAGGAGGGAAAGGGGTCGCACAGCCCAGGCCACTGTTTTCTCCAACATAAAAATGAAATCTTTAAAACTAAACTTTCTAAATGGACACAGATGGAAATAACTCAGTTTACTGGAAAGCGTTTGAAATCTCACTGAATTTACAAACACCGTCTTCCTAGGTTCCTTCACGTGGCCCCTGCTGGCGCCTGGAGCCGAAACAATGTTCCCACTTGACATCCCCCGTGTCTACAGGTTTTCAAAGCACTTTCCCTGTGTAACTAATGTAATTCCATGGGAGAGGAAGAGCTAACGTTACTGTAACTGTTTTTAAAAGTACTAAGTGTCAGTGAAGTTTTATGATTTATGTCACAAAACCAGCTGAGCCCAAACCAGGCTCTTGTTTAATTTGGCAGAGGATTCATTAATTCAAATTAAATATTAATGAGAACTCTGGGGGAGGGAGGGAAAGAAAGGGAGCGAGAGACAGAAGAAACAAGAAGGGTGGAAGGTGAGGACAGCAAGGGCGGAGGGAGGGAGGGAGGGGACAGTCCTCCAACAGTGCCACTTCCCTCAAAGCAGGTGAATGGGACCGAGTCCGAAACTCAGATTGGCCTGCGCTGCTTCCTAAGAGACACGCAGAAGCGTGTCCAGGGACAAGAGTGAATCCACACCACAAACCATCTGAGGAACTCAAGTAATCTTTGGAAGTCTACTCTTTTACTATGCTTTTTTAAGGAAAAAATGTTTTTTGATTAAAGAACATTAAAGAAAGTAAACACTGTTGAAAGTTTATGATATCACTGCGCAGGAAAAAAATGATTTTAGCCAAAAGAAGTGCATTTAAATTCACTTCTTTACAATACAACTCAACATAAGAAGCCCTAAAGACAGATTTCAGTATATTCTCCGTTTCTTTAGGGGCACAAGAGAGATGAAAGGACACAAGACAGTCCCCCTCTGACACCGGACTGAGTGACAGCAACTGGCCGCACCCAGAGCACGACAAGTGTGACCAGAGCACCGGGATCGGGGCATCTCTAAAACCACACCACGCTAAGGTGGCGTGAAAACTACACTTAGACTGCAGAGAGGGAACACAGACAAGCTTGGGAGCACAGTGAGAAGGGAAGGAGGAAAGTGGGGGTGTCAGGCTGAGCCACTCAACATCCACACGGGCAGGGTGGAGAGCGATCACAGAAGCTCGGCAGAGGTGTTATTTTTAACACAAGGTGTTGCCAGCTGCTGAGTCTTCTTACAGGTTTCGGTGGAATTGGGGACGCTCTGGAAATAGTGAGAGGTATTGCCATTTGAGCTGCTTACCCAGGGAGCTTTAAAATCAGGGGATGACTGTGGCTGGAAATCCCATTTCAGCCCTTCTTCCACCAAGGTACTTTTGTTACAGGCAGAGCCTGGCAGTGCGGTGCAGGGGTGGGCCTTACCTTCGAATCTGCTGGGAGAGTCACACCCTTTCTGTGGGGTAGCCACGCGGAGGAATATCTGCTGCCTCCACGAGTGTCTCCGGGTCTTTACGGGGGTCCCACTCGTGTCGCCGAGGTGGTTGGCTTTGCATTCAAAGTCCCTAAAATTATAAGATATTGACTTATGTATGACTAGTGAGGAGATATAAACAAGTATTTTAGCTTAACTTTTTTTTTAAACAAAGCACTATATTATAAATTATCTCTGTATAAGAAAATATAAGTAGATAATTACAGAAGTTAAATTAAGCACAAAGTGGGCCAGCAACCCTAAAGCACTTTTTTATCAATATACATCAGTAACATCTAATCATGAATGTTCTTCCTATTCACAGGACGACTGGGGGAAGCCCTTATAATTTACACCTGAGGTATGTATACAGGGGTGGGCAAAAGCAGGCTTACAGCTGCTTGTATGAAAAATAATACAATGATGAATAAATAATAGTACAAGAATAAACTCGTGTTTCCGGTACTCACAACTGTAAACCTACTTGTGCCCACCCCGAACACAGGCCCACAGCTAAGCAGTGACCGGCACCCTCAGGTCAGACACCAGCCCATGCTCGCTCTCCATAAACACTGCCGTCACTTAGAGAACTGGTTAACACCTTTAATCTTCTGAAAACAACAACATATTAATAAACTAATCCTCATCACAGTTAGAACAGGTTGACAGTACGTTTTTAAAAATGGCATTCAGTAAGAAAAAAGTACCAGGAAGAAGATACAATAGATTTAGCTAAAATGATTTTTTAGGTGGCGAAAGAACAGCTGAAAACCCCTGTATATCTAACAGTTCAACACTTCTACCCAGGCTTGATATATCTAAATTAAACCCTACCTTTTTGTGTTCATAAAGTCAGAGGTGTTATTTTCATCTACAGGAGCCAGAAATTTTAGAAAATTTGGCACAGAGGAAGAGGAATGAAGTTTTTTCCGCAGGGCATTACGGTAGGAGATGCTGAGAGTTTGGTTGAAAAGAGAGTTTAGGATAAAGAAATACAAACATACAAAGTATAAAACACCAGCTTCAAAATAAAAGAAACATTTTAGTTCTAATGCTAAGAAAAAGTAAACCAGGTAAGAAATTAAAAATAGTTTACAAGTGAGGTTTAACTTTAATTTTTCAGTTAATAAAGTTCCATTTAAAATAAATAGAACCAATGAATTCATTTAAAAACATTAGTCCATTAGTTATGCAGATGAATACATTCTAAAGCTCCTCCATGCAATACTGTGCCCAGAGTTAAAAACACTGTGTGGTACACTTTAAATATTTGTTAAAAGTGTAGATCTCTCGATAAGCACTCTTACCAGAATAAAAGAAAATCAAAACAAAACAAACAAAAAAATCAGTCCATCTTCCAAAATGACTCTTTCAAACTGGAAAACAATTTTCCTAGGTTAATCAGGACGTTTCTGATGTGGCACAAACCGCAGTGTATGTGGTCAAACACAGTGGTGTGTGTGTGTGTGTGTGTGTGTGTGTGTGTGTGTGTGTACACTGGGAAAGGGGAATGTGAAAATAAGTATATAAAAATGGCTTGCCATCAAGGCCTTTTGAGAAAATTTTGAATTCAATTTAATGTTGAGAAAATTAATCAAGAGTAAAAATAAGTCAGTTCGAATGATAGACTGAAAATAATAAAATCAAAAGCCAACACACACACGCGCGCGGGGCCCAGGTTCCCTCCATGCAGCAGGTCCTCCTGTGACCCTCCCAGGAAGACAGACGACACTGAACTGGCCATGCGAGTGTGCTCACCTCTTTGGCACGGCAGTCCCACTTTGTTCTCCACTCGAGTTATGTTTTAGGTACTTAAAAAAATTTGGTGAGGAGGCGGAGGGGTTAACACGAGGTGGAGCAGGAGCTGAAGGACCTGAGCAACTTTTAGACTCGCCAACAGGTGGATGATTCCCACTAAATAGCAATTAGAGAGAAAGCACGGGGGTTTAGAGCAGAGAGGGGGACCTGGAGGACGCGAGAGACAGAGCGGGCAAGATGTTGGTGTCCCACTAGGCACAGGAACATCACTTCGCTTCTGCACCCCAATTCTCTCTGGCGAAGGTAGTGTTCAGTAAAGAAAGCGTGTTATGAAAGGTCATTCCTGATCATTTCCCACATATCTCCGCACCCAATAGCACCGTTTCCTCTATTCCCTTTTTAGGAAATGACAGGAAAAACATTTTTTAAATTGAAACAAAAGCAAAGAAAAGCAAAACAAAACCCAATTTAAAATATCTCTCTCTTGAAAATGAACAATAACATGCCTTGGATGTCAATGTCTCATTTCCTGTACGTAAATGAGAAGAGTTCATATGGGGTGCAGAAAGCAAAATGGGTAGGAGAGAGAGGGGTAAGGGAGGGAAGGGGGAGGGAGAGGGGGGACATTTCCCTGTCCCCCTGTCCCTCTCAGCACCTATGTCCAGCAGGATCCATTAGGAAGCTGCAGTCTTCGGAGAGAAGGGAAACACACTGTCAGGGATACTGATTCCCACCACCTCTGCCTCGTGTGAACCACCAGGCTTAGGGAGAGAACTAGGACTCTCTAGACAGGCATGTGTGCGTTGTCCCTGAAAGTGCCAGAAACTGAGGGTGGGAACACAGGGGAGAGGCAGAATAAAAGTACCTAGTGTGTATACAGGGCTTTAAGAAACATGACAAGAACCTCATAAGGCCTCAGACTGTGCTCGTCTCTAAAATAACGTGTCCTATTATTAAATATTGAAGCACGTCCTGCTTGGGGATCGCGGGTATCCAGCTGAATTCCAAAGAACCACAGCTCTTTCTACGGCTGACTGACAGCAAAGCTGAGAGGCTCTCTGTGTCGTTGGAGGATTGTTAACGCTGTCCCTTATTCACTGAGAACACTCCAACCCCCCCCCCACGTGGACTGTCCGTGATCCGTGCATGACCTGCACTGACACACGTCCTGTGGCTTCTGCTGTCGCCGGTCAGAGGGAGGCAGACTGTACGTAGGTGTGACCCTACTTGGTGTTTATGAGGTGAGGGATTTTAAAGGTTTTTTAAAGTTATTGTTAAAGATAACTCTGTCCACTTATGATCTCTGACACTCAGGGTCAAATGCATTGCCAAGGGGCCCCAGAAGGAACAGAGAGACTTTCTGTTACTATATTACTTACCCATCTCTGCAACCAGGAAATTCCAATTAGAGCCCAATTATTCAAAATTAGTAAATTTTGTTAGAAGACTCTAGAATTCTCACACCCAAGGAGATTTTAGGAAACGTCTATTCCCATTTTGTCAGAGATTTAAGCATGTTTGCCCAGGTCACAGCCAGTGCAGGACGGAGCTAGGACAGGGCCCAAGGCCGCTGCAGCCGGCACAGGCGGCCACGCGGCCTCTCACCCTCTGCTGGGTGCGAACCACCACGTCTCGGTCCCACGGAGGAAGTGTTGCAGTTTTCCCACGAGCACACTCCCCTGCTGCGCCCCCACTTCTCCTCAAAGCCAGAAGCTAGGCTGCAGCGTCAGGACCGCCTCGCACCCCGCTGAGGAGTGGGCATCACCCACCGTAAGGGCCACTGCCGCTCCACTCCACCCGCTCCTTCACGTGTGCACTGAGACGTCAATGAGTAACGAGAATCGGACACCTGCCTTCCCGAGGCGGGACGTGGCAGGGGCGTGTCACCGCTTCACGTTTGCCTTTTTCAGCCAAGAGTCAAACCGGACTGGGAGTTCTCTGACCCGATGAACATACCTGGGCTGCACATTCCTGGTCAGTGACAGGTACGCCCCCGCTATTATACACAACAAATGCAAATTTTAAACAAATCTTACTTTCGTTCACGAGGCGTCTCTGTGCTCACTGAGTGGTACCTCATAAGTTTCCTTTGGGAGACCCCCGGAGACCCCAGGGCGGGCTCCGCAGGCTGCTGGCATTCCACGGGGAAGTGGCTGAGGGTGTTGGCCCGCCTCCTGCAGCCCTGCTGCGGGGACAGCAGGGCGGGCTCCTCCGAGGCCCGGCTCTCCGAGTCGCTGGACAGGTCGTCCGAGGAGCTGAGGCACCCGACGCCACTCTCGGACACGGGCACGGCCTCCTTTTCACACACAGGGCGCTCCTGGCGGCAGACAGACAGCGGGTCACACGTGTCACAGGAGGTGTGTGGGGTTTACACATCTCTGATCCCAGTAGCAGGAAAACATTTCAATATATAAGCGCATCTGATTATAATGCCATCTGGAGGCCACCAAAGTACATGAGGAAATAAAGGCCCTTTAAATGCCTGCTTGTCAGAGACAAAATGCTAGTTTGGGGGACAAATGGGCAACTGCCCAAAGCAAGCGTGAGTGACGTAAACCATAACACAGAACTGTTCCAAGCCAACCCAAACAGTTCCCTCTCTCTAGAAAACACAACTGCACCATTGCTTGTAAGAAGTGTAATGAGGGTTGGATGACATGTCTACCCTGTTTAAACAGATCAAGTTCTTTCTCTCTGCCGAGTGTGTCCACACGTTACAGCCACGTTCTAAGGCTCTCTCTGAATCTGATCAGATGCAAAGATTTAACCTGGTAGTCTTGAGGATTAAAAAATATATCCTAGATTATTCTCAGAATATGGAAAATCTCTCCCTAGGCACTTATTGCGGTGATTCCGGGCCAATCACTTAACTTCTTTCTGCACCTCAACTTCCCCACCTGTACAGTAAACGTTTATCTCACTGGGTTTCAGAAGCAGGAGAATATCACTGAAAGTACTTTGTTCACTGTAAAATGTAATACAAATATAAGTTATTGTTTTGTTAGATACTCAAGGAACTTACTGAGTGGGTACTCAAACATTTGTTGAGAATCATGACAATATTTTAATACTGTAGATGTTTAAGATACATCCTTTTTCAAAGGCATGAACTCAAACCAATGCGTATTAGCACGCACACCCAGGACTTGGTTGGTTGCCAATATACTTTTCTCAAATAAAAAAATATAAAATAAGAGGAGGTGTAGCAGCTTGTCCCTACTGAAATTGCCAGAAGGGACAAACAAATCAACAGGAAAAGAGTAAAAAGGAATTAATGCATCTAATGGTGAGCTGGAGAATCTAAATTCTCTCGGTTTGTTTGCTATATAGTTGAGTGCCTTTTAGATGACAGGGACTAAGGATTTTAATTTTGAGAAATTAAATTTATGTTTATTGAGGGGAGAGATTATATACACTTAATTTTGTAGGAATTAGATAGGGAAAGCTTAATTCCCAACATACTATGAAATGATATTTTAAACAAAACTAAATTTTTTTATTCTTCTAGACTCCATAGTTCCCAAGATCCTTCTCATGCAAGGATTTAAAAATTTGCCTAATACATCACAGCAAACAATCTCTACCATGAAGACCTGTTCACCTGAATTCTCCCAAGTCCTGTGGAAGGCCTAACTAACCCTTAGCTTAAACTTACACCTAAAAGGGCCACTCGGATGTTCAGCTTCTTTGCAGCCCCTGGATGACACATTTCCTGGAAGAGATCCAACTGCATGAAATGCACAACACTTCACAACAGTTTTTCAACCTCGGGATGAAAACAAGACGCAAAGAAGTGCACAGATAGCCCTGGCCGGTTTGGCTCTGCGGTTAGAGCGTCGGCCCACGGGCCAGAGTCCTGGGTTCGGTTTCCGCTAAGGGCACGTACCTCGGTTGCAGTTTGTCCCCAGCCCCGGTTGGGGTTGTGTGGGTGGCAGCCAGTCGATGTGTCTCTCTCACATCGATGTTTCTCTCTCTTCCTCCTTCTCTCCCTCTTGCTCTATCTGAAGATAAATGCAAAAATGTCCTCTGGTGAGGATAAAAAAAAAAACAAAAAAAAAAACAAGTGCACAGGAAGATACTCACACATACAATACACACAGGTAGCTTCTGAAAAGCTGCATTTCTCTTAGAATTACCCTAGAACAGTGGTTCTCAACCTGTGGGTCACGACCACTTTGGGGGTCGAACGACCCTTTCACAGGGGTCGCCTAAGACATAACAGTAACAAAATTACAGTTATGAAGTAGCAACAAAGATGATTTTATGGTTGGGGGTCGCCACAACATGAGGAACTGTATTAAGCGGCCGCGGCATTAGGAAGGTTGAGAATCACTACCCTAGAAGTTCAAGCTGTGTGCACATTCTTCGATGTGTGTTTTGGAGAATAAAAAACAAGTCACTTATTGGAAGTCACTTGAGTGAGAAGGGTTCCTCCACAGCACCTTTATTCACGGTGGTCTACCTGAAACACCGTCTTCCCTGCCCACCTGCACAGGTCCACCCCCTACACTTTCTTCAAGACTCCACTCAGAAGCATCATTGCCCCCTCCCCAAGCTTTCTCTGGTTCCACTGACCAAAAATAACCCCTTCCCCTCGCTCCTGTGACCAGTCAGTTACCACCATCTCTTACTCAAACTCCCAGGGCTCCTACCCAACTACTTGATGCTGGTGTCACCTGTGAACCTGTCACCTCTCTCCTACCAGACAAGTTCCTGCAGGGGCTCTGTCTAGTCATCCGTACACAGCAGAGAAACTATGTTTCCAAACTTGAAGTGAATCACCAGGTAGAATCAGTATGTAGTGAATGGAGGCCGATGATGCAACATTCCACTAGATTTTAACTCAGAAAATCATATTCAGAAGACCGGTGTCTAGGGTCTCGCCCCCCACAGTGGGTTCCCAGACCACAGTATCACCTCGAAGCCTGTCGGAAGTTCAGCATTTCTGGCCTCCTGCCAGGCCTGCGGAGTCCGAGTCTGCATTTTAATCAGAACCCCATTAAAGGCATGCCTCAGACTCTGAGAAGCACTCATCTGAGGTAGTGTTTCTCACACTGCAGATGGAAACACGTTAGTAGGCAGTGATACCAGTTTCGTGCTCCGCCATGAACATTTTCTAAACAGCAGAGAGCACACCAGTATATATCGCACGTCGGGTTACAATAAACAGTGCTTTGTGAAATTTTAATTTTGTGAGTGTGTATGTACGTGTTTGTGATCTAAAAACTTTAAAAGCCACGAGCCCAGTAGGGATCTCAGGAAAACTTGAGTCGCTGTGGTAAGGAGCTGGCCACCACAAAAATCTGAAGCCCTCTGTGGCAGAAGGACAGCAGACCTCCTCAGCACAAAATCCGAAATCCACATTTTAGTAGTTAAAAAGTTGAACTAACCAAGTTTAAATGTGTTTAAATGTCTAGAAAGCAATAAATAAAACAAAGACACAGGTTTGTGACCAAAAAGAACCACTGGCTTGGTCACTGTCACAACGCTGTGCTTGGTGGCAGATGCGAGGGCTGGGGCTTAGTTGCTTATTGAAATAGAACACTCATTTTAATCATGATCACAGGGCCAGCTGGAGGCTAAAGTTCAAGGGGTTTAAGTTGCATACTTCTCAGGATGCACAAACCCTTCTGAGGGACCCACTTCTGAGGGTTGCCCAATTTCAGTTCTTTTTAACAATGGAAAAGCTACTTGGGAAAGAATCCATTAGTGGTTTTGTGATATATCAGATCTTAGTGGTCTGAATTTGTGATGTTCCTTTGTTTACAGAATGGTCATCTGCTTGGTCGTGGACAACTTTTGTGTCACGGTACAACTGCATGCCCAGCCCTCCAGGGCACCGTGAAGTCTGGAAGCACCAACGTTTTCATGAGTGGAGATCTGAGGCCTCTTTGTCCCTTTGATAGGCCCTGTAGGTAGGAGATGAGCAAGAACTATTTGCTGGTTGTTGGTTTTTTTTAATTGACTTTTGGGAGAGAGAGGAAGGGAGAGAGAGAGAGAAACATTAATGTGAGAAACACTGATTGGTTGCCTTCTGCACGGCCCCTACTGGGGATCGAGTCTGCAACCCAGGCACGTGCCCTGGCCAGGAATCGAACCAGGATCTCTCAGTCCATGGGACAATGCTCAATCCACTGAGCCACACTGGCTGGGCTATTTGCTGGCTTCCTAAGGGTGTCATATAAAGAAAAATGTGCTTACCTTGTTGATATTACTTAATGTGCTAGATACAGAGCTGTCCAGATCCAGGCTGGCAGAATGTTCTGGAAGGCCTCTGGCTTTATTACCCTACATAAAGAGAAGGCAGTCGAGTCATGATCCCTGAGGCTTCTGCAAAGACATCAGCTAGAAGCATCTTGGTTTATTTAAATAAACTCAGGAAAAATGCATCTCCTGAGAAATGCTGCTGAGCACATGTGTCCCTTAAGACAATCAACATTTCTGTCTTTTTGTTTTTTTAATGACACACCAACCTAAATACTCCAGAAAACCTTGTGGATTAGTCAACTAGCAAGTGTAATAGGCCGGAAGAAGAGAGAATGGTCACCATAACCTGCCAGCTGTAGGACACACAACATTCTGTCCATGAGGGCCTCTCAAAGACAGCCACCCCCAACCCCCAACCCCCAACCCCCGCTTCGTAAATGGACTGTTTTTAATTATCTCTAAGGATGCTGCAAAATTCTCAGAAACATCTTCAAACAAAATACGATTTAACTTTAATTAAAAAAACACAGCATGTTTTTTAAATGGAGTGTGTCAGGAAATCAACAAAGAACTATAAGATGTTGCAAACTCCAGAAAGGTTATCAAATTTGGATTTCTGAAAAGTGCCATCAAGGGTTTTCACACTCATTCTCTAATTTCTTACAGAACTCCCAGATCGGTGCCTGTGTATGCTTTCCATTCCTATGGAGCTGAGCCCACAAACTTTTCTGTAAAGGGCTAGAAAACAAATCTCTTGCGCTTTTGGGGGGGGGGGGCATGTGGTGTCCATGGCAACTACTCGACTCTGCACAAAAGCACCCTTAGACAACCGGCAAATGAATGGATGTGGCTGTGTTTCAGTGAACCTTCATTTACAAAAACAGGAGGTGGGTGGTGTTTGGCCTGATGGCTGTAGTTTGCTGACCCTGCTGCAGAGAGTTCCAGGCACAAAACAAGAGCAGCTGAGAGTAACTGGATTTTTACGTTGTACCTAGTGGCACTAGGAACGGAACCCACACTGGGTACATCTAATCTGTGCCCTTAGAGGAACTAGCCAACGAATCACATTCTGGAGGGAGACAAAAACTTCCACAGGATTATATATAACATAATACAAAAAATGTGTTTAATCCAGGCCAAGTTAAGAACTGAATTTAATGTGTGGATAACATTGTTATAAGATTGAGAAGACAGCCCTGGCCGGTTTGGCTCAGCGGTTAGAGCGTCGGCCTGCGGTCCGGAGAGACCCGGGTTTGGTTCCCGCTAAGGGCACGTACCTCGGTTTCAGTTTGTCCCCGGCCCTGGTTGGTCGTGCAGGTGGCAGCCACTCGATGTGGCCCTTTCATGCCAATGTTTCTCTCTCTCTCTCTTCCTCTCTCTCCCTCCTACTCTATCTGAACAGAAAAATGTCCTCGGGTGAGGATTAAAAAAAAAAAAAGATTGAGAAGACATTATAAGAGATTTCACCTTCTATGTTTTATGATGAGCACGGATAGAATAACAGTAACGAGTCGAATCTTATACTCATTTAAAAGGTGATTTAACTTAAATTAGGAAAAAGTATGCTACTTACCCGTGACAAAATACTTTCCAGAGACTCCGTTAAAGATCTCTTCGCTTTGTTTTTCAGCATATCGAGCTTAAATCGAGTGGCAGTAGATGGTAATTCACTTCCAAGGGTCTCTGCTGCAATCTGGGTTGTCTAAAAAATGAAACAATAAAACGTTGAGTCACTTACAATTTCCTTTCTTTTTTTTTTCCAGGTGGGCTCTTGATTACTCCCTGTAAGGAAAGCTCCAGATATCAGCTCCTGGGTTGGCACCTGAGCAGACGCTGCAGCTCCTGTGGGTGCAGCTGGAGGGAGGGGTTCAGAGCCCCTACATGGATGCTGAGGAGTGCAGAGGGGTAAGGAGAGAGGGAGAGAGGGAGACAGGAGAGCTAGTGGGGTGGGAGAGAGGAAGGTGGTAAAGAGGAGGGGGGAAAGAGAGTGAAGAAAACGGAGAGAGAGGAAGACAGGAAGAGAGGAGCAGAGTGACAGGGAAAGGGGCACAGGAGGAACACAGGTACTCTGTGATCTCACTGAACCTTGGGGAGCTATTTTTTCCTTTTTAAAGGAATAAAAAAATCTCTTGGATGCATCTTTTTGGCCCCAGACCATTATTCTATCATCTCACCTGTTCCTCGGTGACAGGGCTGCAAGTCAAGGAAATAGTTTTGCCTCAAAGAGTTGCTTTGCCAACTCCAAATGAAATAAAGAAAGTGCTTGGACGCCGATCAGCAAAAGCAGTTAGGAGCTGTGCTCTGCAGTCAGATCAGCGATCCGTCATTCACTAACTGGTCTTGTGCACGTTACTTACTTTCTCTGGGCTGCGGTTTCCTCTTCTGTGAACTGAGCCCAACCTCAAGATCTAATCGTAAGGCTGTGATATGAGATTAAAACAGGTAAAGCCAGTACAGCACTGAGCACAGCCTCTGGCACAAAGGCAGCTATGATTAGCTTTTCAAAGTAAAGTAACAACTTACTTTTTGGGGCATTTCAGAGGGTAAGGTAAAATAAATGTACCAGCTGAAGACTCCCTTCCCTCTGCCTATGCTAATCTCTTCATTGCTTTCTTCAGAGCTCTGTCTTCTCTCCCACCTATTGTTTCCATCACTCCTTTCATTCTCCTCTGCCACCAGGCTTCTCTCCCTTAACTGACCATAATACGAAACTGACAACATCATGGAGTTTGTTTGCCAACCACTAAATGAAGTTTAATGTTCCTTATTAACAAAGAAGCATATTAAAAAACCACCACCTACAAAATGCGTAGATAAATTGCTCCCTGCTTCTATGCATTCCTACCTGATACATAACTCTGACGCCCCCTTGGCCAAGTTAACATTGGTGGGTGTTGAGAACAGCGAAGAGAATGGGCTCTGAAGTCAATGCCCAGGGGAGATGTTTCTTTGTTCTCCATAGCTACATGGCCTTGGGCAGGTTATTATTACCTGCTACCCTTGTCAGTTCTTCTACCTGCAGACTGAGGATGCCCAATAAACTTTCCTCACAGAGCAGTTATGAGATTTAAATATATTACTATACAGTAAAGCACTATAAACATACCTTACTCTCAATAAATACCAGTATTAGCTATTCTGTCTATTTGTTTTCTACTTTTAATAGAAAAAAAATAACATAGTTGAACTGCTCTCCTTTCTCTCTCGGCAAAAATAACTCCTCTTCTGAATTTGGTGTTTATCATATCAACTCACATTTTTGTACTTTGACATATGTATGTATCCATAAAACATGTATGTTGGCTTACGTATAGTTGAAACTTTATTTTTTAAGCCTCACCTGAGGACATTTTTGCATTCATCTTCAGATAGAGCGAGAAGGAGGGAGGGAGGAAGAGAGAGAGAGAAACATTGATGTGAGAGAGACACATCGACTGGCCACCACCCACACGACCCCAACCGGGGCCGGGGACAAACTACAACTGAGGTACATGCCCTTAGCGGGAACCGAACCCAGGTCTCTCTGGACCATGGGCCGATGCTCTAACCGCTGAACCAAACTGGCCAGGGTGAAACTTTAAATGAATGTATCATTCTGTACACCCTTCTGCAATCAGCATTTTTCTTTCAAAGTTGTTTTTGAGATTTATCCATGTTGACAAAGGTGCTCTGACCCACGCACTTCAATCAGAATGTGTAATCATAAAAGTGTGTTCATATTGCTGTTGTCAAACACTGACTCCCTTTTTGCTTTTACAAAGCAGACTGCAGCATCCTCTCCTGCACAGAGCTCCTTATCACACACGTGAAAGTTTTTGCAAGGTAGTTAGGAATGCCCTTGCTGGGTCACTGGGTCTGCGCACCTTCAGCTATACCAGATACTGTCAAATTTCTCTCCCCTAAATGGTACCAATTCATATTCCCAGGATCAGCAAATGAGAGTTCACCTTTACATGGTATTGTCAGATTTTTAAATTTCTACCAATTTCATGGTTACGGGTGATCTCTTAATTTGTCTTCCCCTGATTCCTATTGCGATTAAGCATTTTTTT
Organism: Tadarida brasiliensis; assembly: GCA_030848825.1. Lineage (NCBI taxonomy): Eukaryota > Metazoa > Chordata > Mammalia > Chiroptera > Molossidae > Tadarida > Tadarida brasiliensis. Next base: position 26,355,243 of record CM061257.1, on the reverse strand, counting down.
TTATTTTATTCAGTTGTTTGCTGGTCAAAGACCTTACATGTTCTTTGACAGAATGAAATACTGATTCACCAATGAATGTTGTATATTTTTCAAGGCATAGAAGAGGTTCTGGTAAGAGCTACATTCAGCTTTGTCTGGTCATCCAGAGATCTCCTTGCATGAGAATTAGCACATACATTTAGAAGATGACTTAGCTCAGCACTTCAACCAGGGGCTACCACCTACCGTGGTGCTTGCACTGAATACATAAGCATACTCTGGACAAGTCACGCTTGCTGAGAAATGAATGAATGAGCGATGACCACCAGGCAGGCCCATGGGAAACGTATGCCTGAAGTTCCCGACACACTCAACAAATTTCAAGTGCCTGGTGAGCACCACGCACCACGGGCAGGTGTCGTACTAGTTGCAACTGGTCCTGTGCAATCATTTACCAAGAACAAGGGCCTGTCCTGACTCACAGCAGCCTCCAGAGCAAAGGGAACTAGCCACAAGGGGCCCTGGCAGGCACGTCTTCAACCCAACACCCGTTCACCCACAAAGTTAAGAAGCTGTGGATTTGCTTTCAGGCTCATAAAAAAAGTTTTCATGAAATAGAAGTATTTAGAATGGGTTGTTTTGATACATGAAGGGAATATTGGCTAAGGGCCTAGTAGTATGTAGAAGATCCTACATAGACAGAAGAAAACCTGCACTTGCGTTTTTCTCTTTTTATACCCAGCCGTAAGAATCTCCGTGCGCGCAATGCTTCCTCTCCTCCCTCGCCCATCTAATGAGATGTTTTCTATGTCTATCTTCACAATTCAAATATAATTGGAAAATAATTCGCATTTAGAAAATAATGCATATTTAGAAAGTAATTCCCGTTTAGAAAATAACCTATTCCTTGTTTATTTTAAAATAAACATCCAGCAGGTTCTCCTTTGAAGATGATGCTGGGGACCACATCTGGGGATCCGGGCCTCTTCCTTACAGGCACAGACGAGAGCCTCCCGGGTGACAGAGTGTTTGGAAACCTCGAGAGAAAGTACTGCCTAGACACCAGCTCCGTGCGGTGAGGATTGGTCTCTTTTACATTCAGTTATCTGACATTTTCACATGGGAAAAAACATTCAACATGTTTCTCCACTACACTCATCTATGCCCAAATCATAAACACACGACTCTATTCCGCGAAAATGAGTCGGCACTTAGGTCAAAACCTTCCATCCACTCTAAGTGCTTTATTACCCTCTGGCAGCTACAAACCATTTCAAAATTATCAATTTCCTGTTGGGACAAGTTACGGGGAAAATCGGAACAAGGAAAAACTATCAGTGGCAAAAAAAGGGGAGGGGAAAGCAATGGAAATAGTAAAACAATAGGTTGAAGAGGGAACTAGAGAATTAACTGAAAACTTCGACGGGGCGGCCCAGCCAGAAGTGGACGGACCAGCACAGAACTCCCACTCTCAGGCTGGGCAGGGAGCAATGTCAACCACAAAGGCCCAAGGCCCAAAACACAGGCAAGGTACCCGCGTTGCCACCACTGCCAGGGGAGCCTGCAGTTGGCCGGTGAGACTCAAACACTGCCGGCCACTGTCCGTGAGCGCGGAGAGCTCAGGAAAGGCACAGGATTGCCAAAGCGGACGGGAAGGCAGAAACTCAGCGGGGAGAGTCGCTATGTGTGCCCCCAGTAAAACTGCATCATGGTGAGGTTACCCGAAAAGCAGAGGCTGTTTTTGGGGACAGGGCACACCCTGGACATTAAAGTGCCTCTAGAACAAGCATTCGGTGTGTTTTTAAAAGGCAATATACTTTTGGAAAATTGAGTATTTTTTAACCATCCTTCACTGATTTTTCTCTAGATTTACTGGCCTACAAGTAATTTAAACAAATATAAAATGCATGTTTTGAAGTTATACTGGTTATTATGAACTGACTTAAACAGAGTCCAAAAGTCACAGGAAAATGGTCCCTGGCACTGTGTGGACTGACTCCCAAACCAGAAGCTCCTCAAAGACACGGACCTGCAGGCAGCCCTGCTCCTGACACAGCACCCCTCCAACAGCAGAGCCAAACCAAGCTCGTGGACAGCAGCAGAGGGCCGGCAGACGGTGCACCTCCCTCACTGAAATGGGATTCACGGAAGCCCTGTATCTGAATAGCACGTAACCAGGTTCTCCAAGTTCTGTCCGACCCTTCAGCAGTGCTGGCTTACACCAACAGTCTTCATGTCACAGAGAACCTGCAGGCACTTTATGCAGTTCTGAAGGCGGCCATATAATGTCATTCCCACTTTACCAGCGAGAACGGGGGAGGGGACAGAGACCGGCAGTGTTTACCCTGAACCTTCACTCTGGACGCTCTGCACAGGCCTCCTGTGAGACCGACTGCCCCACCCATGACAATGCAGAACTTCTCACCTTCTCCAGCACAGTCTGAATATCCCCAAATCTCCCTTAGATGTAAAACACATGCAAATAAAATACGAGGACGAAAACAGGTCTCAGAGCTTCATAAAATCCTCAAGACTCTCTTTTACACAGTGTCTTGGTAAAAATATAGGAAGAGAAAACATGCCATACCTGCTTTATCTCCCCAATATGGATGTGGACTTTTTGCTTCTCTTCATATAAACATCTCAGGAAAGAAATGACCAATTCATTCTCTCGCTGCTCATTTCTTGGTCTCAATTTCTTTATAAAAAAAAAAAAAAAAGAAGAAGAACATATTCCATTTATTTTTCATTGTCAACAAAACTGCTAAACCACATACATTCCTTTGGAAATGCGAACAGGGGCCATCCATCCATTATCTAGTGTTTTTACCCAATCACCTCACTAGGAGGCACCAATGATCCCAAAAGTGGAGATAACTTAAAAAGAAACACACAGCAGCGCTAGCCAGTGAGCCAGATTTAGCTTTGACCTCTGACGTTCTTATACCTAAAGTAAATATTTCACATCAGATAGAGGCATAGTCAAACTATTTAATAAATAAATAGTCTTGAAAACAGAAGAAAAGAACAAAATCTGTGTAAACACCCAGAGGTCAAGAGCCATCGTGGCTACACGTTGATAAACTCTATGGTTAGTGAAGTGGGAAGGGAAAGAGCGACTGGACCCAGGGTCATGTCTCCTGACGTTAAATGTGCTCATCATGCAGCTCTTTCTGGAAGCCCCGCACCACATCACTTGCACGCAAAATTTCATGGCACGGACTCAATTTCTTTTCTTTCGATTTAAAAAATTCTGTCTGCGTCTTTCATGTTTCAGGCAGGGTGGTGGCAAAACACACGGGAGTAGAAATGAGGACATGGAGGTCCCAGGTGCTGCCCAGACGTGTGGCCAAAGGCATCACTCAGTCTTAGCTTCCTCATTTGTTCAAATGAAGCTGGTACACACAACAAGCTCCCAGGTCTCCTCCAACTCCCATATCCTTTGGGTTTAAAATGATCAGTCAGAGTTCATTTTCAGAAGACCGTCTAATTTAATGGTTTATTTTCTCAGAATATGAAGAGAACAAAATTGAATTACTCTGGAGATACACAAAACTTCTAGTCTAGAAATGTTGGAAATATATCCTTTCTAGATGGACAATTATCCAATGTCCTGCCCCTGGACCTCTCTCACTATTCCAAACTTCCAGCCTGCCCTTTAAAACAAAGTCGGGGTGTAATAAATGGATCAACTACACAAGCATCTGAGTCTGGGTTCATGATACTCTTGGCAACCTCCTTCCCCAGCTAACACAGGAACAATGGTTTTACCCTCATGTTACAGGCTTTGGAAGCAAAGGCAGCACTAACCCAGATCTTCTGACATTCTGCCTCTTAAAGAAAAAGGTCATTTTAAAAAATAAGTTGTCACCAGGCCGGCATGGTGAGCATCGACCTATACACCAAGAGGTCCCCGGTTTGATTCCTGGTCAGGGCTCATCCCGGGTTGCACGTTTGATCACCAGTAGGGGGCGTGCAGGAGGCAGCCAACTGATGTTTCTCTCACAAGGATGTTTGAATGTTTGATGTTTCTATAATATCTCCCTCTACCTTCCTCTAAAAAAAAAAAAATATATATATATATATATATATATTTAAAAAATAAGTTGTTCCTGTCACTCAAGGAAAAGATAATGAATAATTAGAAGGGGTTGTTTTTTATTGAGGACTTTCTGTTCTTTCAAATTTCAGATTTTTAAAAATAGATTTTAGAGGTGGGGAGAGAGAGAGAGAGAGAGAGAGAGAGACATCAATGTGAGAGAGACATCGATCAGTTGCCGCCCGTAAGAGCTCCGACTGGGAACTGAAACCGGACCTTTGGTGCACGGGATGATGCTCCAACCAAGCCACCGACTCAGGGCCAAACTTCAGATTTAAGGATTAAATATTTTAGAAGCTAGAACAGATGCTCTCAACCTGGATTCTAAGCCATGGACTTTGATGTTATAAAACTGGACACGTTTTATTCAACAAGGGGATTTCTGCAGAGAAAGGTCCCATAGATCTTCAGTAAAGCACACTGGTGGTCAAGTACCACAATCCCAACTTAACCCTGCTGATCCCAGGAAGGTAACAGAGATCTGTGAGTGTAAGAGCCCAGGAAGCTACGGAAACTCTCCCTTGTTGGTGGGAATGGAAATGGTACAGCCACTTCCGGAGACAGCTGGCGGTTTTTCACAAAACTAAACATACTCTTAAGATACGATCCAGCAATTGCACTGCTTGGTATTTTCCAAAATGAGCCGAAAATTTATGTCCACACAAAAACCTGCACATAAATGTTTACAGCAGCTTTATTTATAATAGCCAAACGTTATAAGCAACCCAGATGTCCTTCAGTAAGTGAATGAACAAACTGTGTTACATCCAGACAATAGAATATCATTCAGCACTAAAGAGAAAAGAGCTATCAAGCCATGAAAAGACCTAGAGGAACCTTAAATGCATATTGTTAAGTGAAAGAAGCCAATCTGAAAAGACTATATTCTGTATGTTTCCAACTATACAACAATGTGGAAAAGGCAAAGCCAGAGACAGTAAAAAGGTCAGCAGTTGCCTGGGGTTTGGAGCAGTGGGTGGGGAGGGACGGAGGGAAGGAGGGATGGAGGGAAGGAGAGAGGGAGGGGGCAGGGGGGACAGGCAGAGCACAGAGAATGTTTAGGGCAGTGAAACAATTCTGGATGATACCATAACGGTGGATACATGTCATTATACATTTGTCACACCTACCCTAAGGTAAGCTATGGACTTCAGTTAATAATAACCTATCATCAATGGTAACAAATGTACCAACATGTTATTAACAGGGGACACTGGCTGGAGTGGGAGGTACAGAGGTGCGAGTTTATATGGGAACACTCTGTACTTTGCATCCAATTTACTGTAAAACTAAAACCTCTCTAGAGAATAAAGTATAGCCCTGGCCGGTTTGGCTCAGCGGTTAGAGTGTCACGTTGGCCCACGGTCCAGAGAGACCCGGTTCGGTTCCCGCTAAGGGCACGTACCTCGGTTGCAGTTTGTCCCCAGCCCCAGTTGGGGTCGTGTGGGTGGCAACCAGTCGATGTGTCTCTCTCACATCGATGTTTCTCTCTCTCTCTCTCTCTCTCTCTCTCTCTCTCTCTCTCTCTCTCTCTTCCTCTCTCTCCCTCCCACTCTATCTGAACAAAAAATGGAAAAATGTCCTCGGGTGAGGATTAAAAAAAAAAGAATAAAGTATATTTTATTTTTTTTTAAGTCCAGAAGAAAAGCAGTAGAAAGGAATTACAAGAAGCCCCTCAGCAGGTGCAGGCACACGAGGGCTGACCCATACTTTCTTCTCTTGTATATTTTAATTCAAACTTTTGGCTACTCCCATGAGAAAATGTGTCTTTTTCTTGGAGAAATTCTTCATGATCGTTTATTCAAAATATCAAAAAGGGCTAAGAATGCAGTAATAAAGAGCATTATTTTTTATTTTTTTTTTTTATCCTCACCTGAGGACATTTTTTCATTTTTTGTTCAGACAGAGTAGGAGGGAGGGAGAGGAAGAGAGAGAGAGAGAAACATCGACATGAAAGGGCCACATCGAGTGGCTGCCACCCGCACGACCAACCGGGACCGGGGACAAACTGCAACTGAGGTACATGCCCTTAGCGGGAACCGAACCCGGGTCTCTCCGGACCGCAGGCCGATGCTCTAACCGCTGAGCCAAACCGGCCAGGGCAAGAGCATTATTAATACACTTTCTATTCCTCAAAATATACAGGAAAGAAACTATTCGAATGGGCAGAAAATGAGAGCGGAGCTGAGCACAGTTGCTGCACATTAACAAGTGAAGCCCAGCACCAGAGACCACATCACGGGGCTTGTTAAACATCACAGAGGAAGTCAGCAGAGGATACGTTTTCATGGTGTCATACGAGGTCAAGAATGAATCCTTCCTTAAAATAACACGACCAGGGGCTCCCATTCCACTGAGTCAAAATGATGAGCAAGCTATCGTCTCCCCCTGCCTCCCATGGGGCTTCACCATCCTCCCTAGCAGCAAATCATTATTTCTAAAGGTGATTTCCTTTTATAGATGTTCCTTGGTCAGAGAGACAAGTCTGAGGAGAATAATGGGGAATTGGATAACAACATTTTGCAGTCAAAAATTAACTTGCTTGTTCAAAATTAATCTATGGCGTCAGGAGTCAGGATGGTGGCTACCTGGGGCAGTACCGAGGGGGTTCTGAGGGACTGGACATGCTCTAGCTCTTAGTCCTGGAGCTGGCACACAGATACATTCGCCTTGTGAAAAGTTCACTGAACCAGCCCTGGCGGGTTTGGTTCCATGGTTAGAGCGTCGGCCCGCAGACCAAAGAGTCGCGGGTTCAATTCTGGTCAAGGGCATGTACCTCAGTTGCAGTTCGGTCCCCGGCCCTGGTTGGGGTCATGCGGGGGACAACCAATCGATGTGTCTCTCCCACACTGATGTTTCTCTCTCTCTCCCTCCCACTCTGTCTGAAAATAAATGGAAAAATATCCTCAGGTGAGGATTTAAAAAATAAAACAATTCACTGCACACACACCATTAATCTGTGTGCTTTCCTGTGGTTCTGTTATACTGCAATTTAAAAAAAAGAAAAAGAACAATAACAAAAGAGTTCATTGCCTGTTAAGTAACAAAGTCAATTTTGCTACATGTGTCTTAACCTTATCTCTGTGAGGGGCCTATGCACTGGTTGTAAACACAATTAACAATAAACTTCCAATGCGGACTGATGAGCACGAAACACCGAGGAAGCCTACAGTCTTTGGAGGAAACGACTGGAAAGGGCAGTGCTCCCTGGACACGGCATTCTGACGTCTGTTAAAGAACTACAATAAAATCCTATATGAAATCATTTTAAAACCACAGAAAATCCAACAAAGCAGATATATTCTTTTCACCGTGAAAAACAGCTCCTCTAACCATTAATCCTTGACTGGTGAAAAGCCATGTTATTTAACCCATTATTGACACCTATTGAATGTAAATCTACTTGGCTTATCTACCCAGTGGGAGTGAAGACGTCATTCCCTGAAATGCACTCACTCAGATGAAAAGAACTGGATTCTGAGACATTATCTTCACCAGCCCTACTTCGCCTACACAGTCTCATACGGAAGAGGACCCGCGTGGACTCGGCACCTCAGCCAGCTGTGCAGCAGCCTGAGACCACAGCAGGACCCGGGCGTCATCACATCGGCCCAGTTGGATGGGTTTGAAATGTACACATTTCAAACAGATCATAAAAATGTGGCTTTGTTGCCTGGCCGGTGTGGCTCAGTGGATTGAGTGTCATCTCATGGACTGAGAGGTCCCAGTTTGATTCCCGGTCAGGGCACATGCCTGGGCTGCGGGCTCGATCCCAGGTGGGAGGCATGCAGGGGGCAGCCGATCGATGTTTCTATCTCTCTCTCCCTTCCTCTCTCTCTAAAAAAAAAATCAATAAAAACAGGGGGGGGAAAGTGGCTTTGCAGTGTCATCATGAGTCCTGCTACAAAGAGGAGGGTTAATGGGCCCAGACACCCACCCGGCACACGTTCTCCTCTCGGATCTCTCAGTCGTGTGTGTGCAGCGGGATAACCTCCAGCGCCATCTGCACGATCACTACTCATTTCTTCTTCCTTGCAGTTCTGCTTGGGTTGCATCTTATTTTGCATTAAACATTTATTTACAAAAACATGATTGCGTATGCTTTAATAACTATTTAGGTAATCACGTACCATTGATTTCAATAATAAGCACATTTTTTGTGAAAGTGTGCCGTTAGAGAGTTCTTCAGAAACAAACTACACTGCTGGAAAGACTGTATAAAGGAAACTACTAGCCTTTCTGCTTATAAGAGAACTCGTGACACTGCAAAGCCACCTTTTTCCTTATGATCTTTTAGAAATGTATGATTTTCAAACACATTAGCATGCACTGCTACCTAAAAGAGAACCAGCTGACTTGGTTTATAAGATGTTTTACAAAAGCCATGAATGGTCATTGAGGAAACAATTCAACAAGATGATCAATAAGCCATCAGAAGAAGAGATCACGTCAAATTCGTATCACTCAAGGCAGAGCTGCACGTACAGGGATAGAGGACAAAGTCCGAGCTGGCTTCTCTAACCCAGTACTTTCCCTGGGTCTTTAAACCGATAAAAAAATCACAGGGTCTTCTAGGACAATACACAGGGACCCGGGACATTAACTGAATACACTTGTTTAAAGTAAAACTGTGTCACTGCTTTTCTCTGAAGTCTCTTTGCCATAACGTACTCTGTGTCTCAAAACTTGTATAGGTCAAAGAAATCTCAGAATTACATCCCTTAGACCAGCGGTTCTCAACCTGTGGGTCGCGACCCCTTTGGGGGTCAAACGACCCTTTCACAGGGGTCGCCTAAGACCATCGGAAAACACATATTTCCGATGGTCTTAGGAACCAAGACACCACTTCTCTATCCATCTCCAGGCGGGTCCGCCCACATGCAGATACGCCCACATACAACATGAGGAACTGTATTAAAGGGTCGCAGCATTAGGAAGGTTGAGAACCACTGCCTTAGACACTTCTCATTGCTGCAGAAAAATATTTTGTGTATTTCCTATCCTGATTCATCACACTGCTTTAGGGAAAGCCACACAGTGCTGTCTATAAAAACAAAACAAAACAAAACAATTCACATTAGGGGAGGAATACGCCTCTTCTGTGCTGGCTTAGAAAGATGCTCCGCAAAGTGACGATGTAAGTGCATTAATAACCAGAAGCAAATTACCGTCCATTTACCCATTTATGAACTCCATGTACAAAGCACATCAAGTCTAAGTGTACTGTGTACTTAGAGCTCTAAAGATTCTTCAAGAAAGAACAAGTGGTGTGTCTCAAGTCGATTTCAGGAAAAAAAAACAAGAAAATTTAAAGCCAATTAAAAATCAGGAAAATTACATCCTAAGCTACTAATGAAATTTTAAAAAATCTTCCTATGCTTTCCTTCGACCAGCAGAGGCCAATCCTACCGCAGTAGGAGAGCAGGGGATTAGAACTTCAACATGTGATGAAAAGAAAGACAATCCTTTAATTTTTCACACAAACAGAAAACAGATCACAGGCTCTCACGGTTCAGTCTTTCCCTGAATGAGGAGGGGGAGCTGCGAGCCTTCTTGTGTGGTTTAATGACTGTCTATTTGCAGGACCCCTGCCGCCCCCCCCCCCAAAGAGGTATTTATTCTTTGTTTTGATGTGCTTAACTCCCTAGAAAAGTACCAGAAAGCCATAGAAAATGCCCCTGGGCTACATCAGACAGAAATTTTTGATGAGCTCATTACAGATTCATAACGAACAGGCCACAGGCATGCCAGGCCACGCGGCGTGGTTTCCCCGAGATACGTGGTGTCTAAATGCAAGGACAAGAGCAAACTTCCAGGTTTAATGCACAAAGCCCATGAGCTTGCTTTTTGTTTTGTATTTTGTTCAGGTTTGATATGTTATACAGTTCTAAGTAGACAACATCATCTAAACTTATTTTTAAAACGAAAAGAAAATAAGACAGGAGGAACAAGTAATGTTCGATCTCTTATACAAAACATCGTCTCCTTCAGCTCCCACACTTGGGGCCAAAGCCCGGACCCAGAGGGGCTGGCAGAGGTTCCCCACGGAGCCGACGAGTGCGCAGGGGCTCAAGTCCAGGGCTCTGTGCCCAGGCTGAGGCTCTTCCACTTTACAATTTCTCTCCTTCTAAAAGATTCGTCTTAAGGGAGTGCTCCCCTAGTTTTGCTGTCTTCATACGAAAACCGAGACGTGATATGAATCTGCAGCTCCGTCCTGGCCCCTCCATGGGGCTGACCAAGCTTAAACCAAGAGGAACTCAGGGCCACTTCCTTGGGGCCGTGACAGCTCTGGTTTCCTGTTTTCTTGTAAATAACACTTCACAGGTCAGTCGCTGCCTTTTCTTTCCATGTGGAAAATAAAAACCGGTACTGTACCTGCACCTCCTCGAAAATCATTGCTTGCTCCTGATTGGTTAACGTTGTCAGGTGCTTCTGGAGTTCTAGTTTGGTTTTAGAAGAATTCATTCCTGTTGAGAGAGAGAGAGAAAAGAGAGCGCGTGCTGAAAACATACATAGAAGTTACGAGGCAGAGTGAACACTTCTCCACTCACTTCCTTTCCCTTCTTACCCGCCCACTTCAGGCTTCTGAGATTTTATGGAAATCCTGACCAATAAAGTCGATGATGACAATGACAACAACTGGCATGTTTCCGTTGAGGCCCCAAGGTTCCAGGCACCCTCCTAAACATCAGGCCTGCAGCGTATCAGTTCATCCTTGGAACAGTCTGGTGAAGAGGACTGGTTATCCCCACCTCACAGTTAAGGAAACTGAGACCCAGAGAGCTTACATACTTTCCAAAAACCACCACCTTGGACGCTGCCTCCGGGCTGTGTGGTTCAAACTACTCTCTGGCCACCGCTCCGTGTTGAAACACCTCAGTCAGAACATCGTTCTCAGAAAACGATAAATCCTCATGAGTATTTACACATGAGCTCAGTCAGTTTTCTGCAGGAGAGACAACTACTACTCCCTTCGGAAACTGACCCGCATTTCCTCTTGCGTGTTAGCCTCCTTCCCGTGAAACCGCACCAGGTGGCCCAACAACTGTCCTTTGCCACCACCTGCTTGTTGATAAGCTTGAGACCCTGTAATGATCGTTACAGAGGATTCTGAGAAAGTTATAAAAGTGAAGTCATAGTCTTAATGCCTATTAGTGTCTGATAGTTCAGAAAGTTCTCTCTCCACACACATATGGCCCAGCCCCTGTTCTGCCTTTTGTTGGTGTCAGAGAAAGGGTTCCACACGATGGGATCCGGATGCGAGGACTCCCTGGCCGAGCCGCGTGGAAGCCGCTGTGTGCCACAGACACACCTGCTTCCCTGCACTGCGCTCGGACGGTGCTGCGTGTCTCACAAACTGAGGGCTTGTGACAACCTCCAGCAGAAAGAGGACACCTTGCTGAGGGCTCACATAACGGTGAGCATTTTTAAGCAATAAAGTCTTTTCAACTAAAGTGTGTACAGTGTTTTTTTAGACATGACGCTATGACACAATATAGTGTAAACATAACTTTTATACACATGGGAAACCGAAAACATTCACATGACTCGTTTTTACTCTGATATCTGCTTTACTGTGGTGCTCTGGACTGAAGCCGTAGTATCTCCGAGGTATGCCTACACTTTTGTTCCAAGGGCGGCCCTCTCCTGTCCACCTGCCACTCTCCTGTCCTGCCGAGGAAGCCCCTGGGCAGGGGCCTGGCCTGCTCTTCCAGCAGCCAGAGAACCTACACGACAAAGGCTGGCCAGGTGGGAACAGCTCTCAAGACTGGAACAGGAACTTGGCATCATGCCTGTTTAACAGCTGAGTCTGTTGAGGTCTAGAGAAGCCAGGTGACTTGCCCAAGGTCAGGAGCCGACCAGCATCCAAGCCTTCCCCAGAGCTCCTCCCTCCTGACAGGTGGTGGCAAGGGTGCTGCCCCCTGCTCACACTGCTGCAGCCATCTCAGCCCCCAGGAAGTCCTGCCTTCCCCCCGACTTTTTTTTTTTTTTACCAAGAAAACTCTAGCAGCCACCATAAAAACAAATCACGCAGTAAAGACTATCCTTCACACTCGGCAGGTATGAAGAGACCCTTCGACAAGTTGTACCCTTGTCTTCAGGATGCCTTGATCCACTGGGTCCTTCCTGCCCCAACTCAAACAGAGGCGGCCCACCCAGGTCCAGTCCATCTACTGCACACGGCACACCTTCCACGCGGCTCCTCCCCACCTCCCGTGCCTCCTGGGTGGTTTCTGCAGCAAGGTGGTGCACTCCCACGTGATGCCAAAGGCTTCACGGGGCAAAGTGAGGCTAGAAAAGGGTCACCAGAGTCAAGGGCACTCCCCAGCCACAGTCCCCGCAGCCCCCTCGCGGGTGAGCCTGCCGTCACTGCACTACTGGAAAGGCTGGAAGGGGAGCCCGGACCAGGGCTTGGCTTAGTCAGAGGCAAGTTTACTCAGAGTGCAGAAGGAAACCTCAGTTCAGCTGTTTGTTTTCTTCTTAGTGAAAGTGTAATTCATTCTAGTAATTCTGAAAGTGCTCCTCTAAACCTTACAATAAGCAAAGCCCTACGTCAATAGGACTAGCAGTGGTTTGCAGCTCAGAGTCCGAGCCGCGCACAGCTGTGCCTCTCGCGCTGTAAGCACACGTCAGGGCAGCATGTCAACGTCGTCAATGCGCACCTGTACTTACTCTGTTTCACACTTTCTGGGGCACATCAGTTAGCAAAGCATAGTCTTGAAGTCTTTCTTTTGGTGGCCATGTCACTGGTCCTCTGCACAGTTATGGAGTTCTCGGCCAGACCATATGCTCCCATTAGAACTACGCTTACATGCAATGAGCTTTAATAAACCGCTTGCTCACTGTACCGATTAGAACGCAGTAGGGCAAAAAGCAAGGCCTCAAACTGTTCATAAAAGAATTAGCATCTCCCCTGCTGAGGAGGCCCCTAGTAATGTGCCATCTATCCTGGAAATGCTGCCCGTCACGGAGGCAAACACACCGTCACCAGCCCGCGTGACGGACGCTTTTACATTAGCACCGCTTTCTGCTTTGCTGTGATGTTGGATGAAAGATGAATCAAATGATCATTTCAAACCTATAGCTGCAAAATTCTGCCCCGATTAAACTTATCAGTTATGACTTTCTGAAAACTAAGCCAGGCCAAAGAAAGATTTATTAGGTGGAAGTCTGGAACCCTTCCAGTCCCTATAGATCACAATCTGCTTTACCTTCAAGGCCAAAGTCACTGCTGGCTTCTTAATATGCTCTTAAGGGACATTTCCATCATCGTTTACCTTATCTTGAAAGCCACTAGGAAGGGGTTAGCAATCCTCTCAGATGGGATCTCTAGTTAAAGCCCAACTTTTCTTGTTCCCAGATATATGTTGTATGATGTCAGCAAATAGTAACAATTGGGAAAACAGAGTTAAAAATATTAATCATTTTGATTCATTTTAAAGAGCACTATAATGCCAGAAAATGAAACTTCAAAAACCTTAAGAAGAAAATTGTCAATTTATCTCACTTAAAAAGGGACATCAAACCATTCTCATAAAAAACAAAACAAAAGAAACACCCCAGAAAGCAACAGGTGCGGGCAAGGATGTGGAGAAACGGCTGATGCGGTGCTGCCACTGCGGAAGACATTATGGTAGTTTCTCAAAAAGTTACACACAGAATTACCATACGATCCAGCATTTCCAGTTCTGGGTATATTCCCAAAAGCATCGAATGCAGGTTCGTGAACAGGTGTTTGTCCACTACCACCCAGAGCGGCATCATTCACTATAGCTAAAGGTGGAAACAGCCCAAATGTCCACTGGCAGATGAACGGATACATGAAATGTGGTAAATAAACACAATGGAATATTATTCAGCCTTAAAAAGAAGGGAAATTCTGACACTTGCTGCAACACGAATGAACCTAGGAGACGTTCTACTAAATAAATAAGCCAGGCACAAAAGGACAAACACTGGGGTTCTCCCTCTGTGAGATACCTAGAGCAGTCACCCTCGTCGAGACAGAAAGAATGCTGGCTGCCAGGGGCAGGAAGAGGGGGAACTGAGAGCTGATGTGTAGTACGTTTGTTTGAAACGATGAAAAAGGTCTAAGCTGGATGGGAGTGTCAGCTGCACGACCATGTGAGTGTATGTAAGGCCACTGAACTGTACTCTTGAAAAGGGTAAAATGATGAAATTTATCGTATGTATATTTTTACAATTGTTAAAATTTTAATCAGATTTAAATAGTAATGTCCTTTTTCTTCACACCTATAGTACCTATAAGTATTCAAGAGACATGGGAAACTTCGAAAACCTTCTAAGAAAAAATTGTTAAAAAAAAATCTTTTGTCTTTTAACAATAACATGGTTTGCTTAACTCTGTGATTCTCCTCAAAACCACACACAGAAAGTTTTAGAAATTCTCCCATAAATGGAACAAAATGCAAAATCAGTGAGAGAGAGAAATGAACCCCTTTAACTTTCAGGATTCCCTCTGATGAGCATCACTGCCCCCACTTCATCCTGACCTTTGGCCCCGGGCCCCTCCTGCAGTCCCAGGGCACAGCCTCTCCCTGCCCGAGACGGATTTCCCACCCTTGTTCCGGCGGAACGGCTCTGACCCGTGTGGTCCCCCAGGCTCTGAATCTGCTCAAACCCCTCCAACTGTAAAAAGCAAAGTCAGCTGGTTCTTCCCCATATGGCCTTCTCCTGGGAGGACAGCGCTGGTGACCGGTAACAGCTGGGGCTTCCCACCTGGGTCTGACTCCTGGACTAGTTTATTCCTAGTAAACACTAGTTACTCTTAGACTTGTCTAATCCTCAACTTATCCCTACAACGTGCAAAATAAATAGCCCGTTTCCTCCAGGATGACATGGGTTAGAATACAGGTGAAAGAAAGCACCAAGCACAGTGCCTGGCACATCTTACGTTCTCAACAAATAATAGCTGCAAATCGTAACATTATGGTTTTGCCTTCAGTCACATTTCTATCAAGTGTAGTCCATACTTAGTCACCACTTCTTCTACTCTTTCCCATTTGCTCCTGTACCTGTCTTCGGTGCCCTGCACTCCAGTAAAACTGCTCTGGCAGAGGTTACCGCCGACCTTCCAATCGAGACACCTAGAGGAAATTCTTTAGTTCTTATCTTACTAGATCTCTCCATAGCAGCCAACAGGACAGGCCAGTCACACAACCTTGAGTAACTACTGCACTGGCTTTGTAACCCTTTTCCCGAGTTCCTCCACTACCCTCAGAGCCCCCTGCAGGGGAGATGGCAAGAGGGGGCATCAATTTCTATCTTTGAATCATGAGCACCTAGCAAATACCTGACCTATGGAACACAGTCACTGCACGCTGAACAACCCCAGTAACTACACAACGCTCTGCTAGGCAGAACCTTTCAACTAATGCAGATCATCTCATTTTCCGGGGGGCCTTTAACTCCCGCTACGTTGAAGCATGAGAGGGGCCCCTACTCACCCTCGATGCGTTCGCAGAGCTTATGCAGGTCCTGCAGGGGGCAGCCCTCACACAGCTGGGCTGGTGCTTTCGTCTGCTGCACAGCAGCCACCGTGAAAGCCTGTTTCAGTGTCATCATGATTTCATCAACCTGGTCAAAGAGAAGAGAGACTGTAGCCAGCGACAAGTCCACTTAAAGTGAGCTGGGCTCAGCACTCGGAACTCTGTGGCAAGACTTCGTATTTAAGAATTTTCCGGACTGTGAGTCACAGATTGGCAGGTAATAATCATAACTGCTAGGATTCAGGATTTTTAAGAAAGAATATATGTGCCCCTATGTTCATAGCAGTGTTTTCTATAACTGCTAAGATCTGGAAACAGCCCAAGTGCCCATCAGTAGACGAGTGGCTAAAAAAGCTGTGGTATATGGAAGAAAAAGGAGGAAATCTATAATACTTACAACAATAAAGATTAAAATAAAAAAAGCTGTGGTACATGTACACAATGGAATACTATGCAGCTGTAAAAAAAAAGAAGGATCACTTACCCTTTGAGACAGCATGGAGGGACCTGGAGAGTATTATGCTAAGTGAAATAAGCCAGTCAGAGAGAGACAAGTATCACATAATCTCACTTATATGTGGAATCTAATGAACAAAATAAACTGACAAATGAAATAGATCCAGAGACGTGGAATAGACTGATGAATTTCAGCAGGAAAGGGAGGCAGGGGAAGAGATTAAACAAAGAACTTATATGCATATATGCACAACCCATGGACACAGACAATAGTGTGGTGAAGGCCCGGGGGGTGGAGGGGAGGGTGTCGATGGGGATAAAAGGGGGAACATCTGTAATACTTTCAACAATAAAGACAATTTTTTTTAAGTAGTAAGAATTTCAGATGACAAAAAAATAAAATAAAAATAACTGCTAGGATGACCATCTGAGAAATATACAACCTAGATACTCAAGGCTCTTATAGGGGATAAGAGAAAAACTAATAACACAAAGTAAATATTGAGTGAAAAAGCCAACTCCTGTGATCAAAAGTCCTAAATGACATTTTAAAATTGCTAAACCAGAGGGTGCAGCAAGCTGGTTCTTTGAAAATAATGAAAATTGAAAACGCACACCCAAGTAAGTCTCAGATGTGGGCTAATTATTTAACAGTCATGAAAGAATCATTAAAGCCAAATAGTGATGTGTCAACGAGACTGGCTGTGCTAAGGAGAGAAACGCGAGTGGGGCTGAAAGCCCGAGAGCTGAGGCTCCCCGGTAAGAGCGCGGCCCTGGCTTACCAGAGCTTCGTTTGTGCACTGGAACACGTAACAGACGAAATGGACGCCTCCGCCTCCCGAAGACTCTCGGCAGATGAACCCGAAGTGGTCCACGTGTCTAATACCCTGTCGAAGGCGGGGAGAAGGGGCGGTGAGCTGAATCTGAAAGAGGCACCGGTGCCCGGAAGGCGCCTGCATTCACACCGCACCACGTGCAGGAGCACCACACAATCAGTATTTTCCCAGATAATTTAAGTATCTAAGACACCTCTCAAACATGACGATTCACACTGTTCTTCTAAAACGTGGCTCGGATTATTCCCACAATAAGATAAGTAAGATCTGAAAACCGGAGTATTTAATGCTCATTTTAATACTAAAAGGAAGGGGAGAAAAGCTGACAGAAAAACGAGAATTTTTCTTAGGTGTTAAAGGATAAAAAGCTACTTGGAAAATCAAAAGCAGACCAGAGATTAATGAAGAAACACAACTGTAGACATACCCCCCCCCACACACACACACACGCATGTACACATGCAAACACACACTGACACAAAGGTGAAAATATTTAAAACATGTACTTATAAAATAAACAGGTAAATACCGAAGTAAACTGGTAGGAAGAATGAATCAGAAATTATAATCACAAAGAACAGAGAAGCTTCTAAACATAAAATATTAAGGCCAGGGCTCCATCATCGTTTCTCAAGAGCTCTTTTTACTAAATATTAACAGCTAAACTTGTTTTGAAAGTATCAGCTAAGAGGCACCTTAATACAGATAAGACACTGCCCATAAATATTAGTGTGTCAGGATCTCCTGAGAGAGCGGGGTGCAGGGGTGAGTGTTGACAGCAGGAAGTTCAGGTGATTACGTAAACCTGAGGAAATCATAAAACTATCACGTGACAAAGCACACATTTAACATTAACATTTCAATACAAATAGCAACAAATCAACATAAAAATTCTGTGGAGAATCTCACTTTCAGATCATATATTTTCCAATAAATGGGCAATCATGGACATAAGCCAGCATCTCAATCACTGTTCTCCAACATCTAACTGAAGCATGTGCTAGAGGTTACCGCTCAGGGAAAGAAGATTTGGAAAAAGGGTTCCTTTGTAAATGGTTCCCTATTCAATCTATGAGGAGCATTCTTTATTTTCACCTTTTGAAAAAAGAAATTCCCTTTTGAATCCTTAAGTAGATCATGTTATAAATCAACAAACAATGAGATTTTCTTCATCTTATTAATTAAGATAAAATGGAAGTGCGGAAGTGAGAAGTCAGAGTTTTAAAAATAGTCAAACAATAATGTTAAATGACCTCATATTTGTTAGGAAGATCCTGAGTAAAATCGGCCTAGCTCATTTATAACTGATTCTCCAAAACATATGAAACACATCAGGAGATTATTAAGAGAGAACTCAAGTGGACAGTATTCTGAGCAAAACATCCTAAAAAATAATCTATTATATATAATACATTATATAATAATATATAAATAATAATTATTAATTATTATTAACTATCTATTATATTTTAATGTGTAATACATTGTATAATATATAAATATTATTAGTTAATAATTATTATTATCTATTATATTTTTTAAAGAAGTAATGATGATTGGTACCCCAAAAAATAATATTTGTAAAGAAGAAATAAGTATCGACTTAAAAATATGTATTTATGTGTATGTATAAATGCATACCTAAACATGTACACAGACATGTATATACACCTGGGAATCATCTCTTGGAAGCATTACCACCAATAATTGAAAAGAAAAGAAAAGTAGAACTATTTTCTCTAATAGATTGTTTCTAAAAACAAAATTCTTAATGTCAAAATTATGTTCATATTTTGCCTTAATATATCAAAATAAAGGAGAAAAATGCAAGAAAACAAATCAAGCACTTAGAATGTATATATCTTGTTGACAAACAGGTATTAAAATAATCCATTCAACATTCATTTACCTGAGAGCAAAAGGATATCTCCTTAAAATTTTTCTCCAATGCTATTTTTTTGGTGTCGGGACTGATGAGGTAAACTTCAGACTGACCAATCTTAAAAGACAAACAGAAAGAGCAAGCAGCTTCTCATGAAAGCTGAATTCAAACTTATCACACAAACTTTCTCATTTCATGACCTACGAAAATAAAGAATAAAAGGGGCAAGCTTCTATAAAATTCTGACTATCGTACTGTAGAAAATCGCTTCAAAGGCTGTCATTTATCCCCTGGGTTCCGGGCAGCGCAGGACAACTTGGTGCGCTCACCTGCGTGAGGCAGAGCCCTCCTTGGAGAGGAAGGACCAAATATCCAAAAGTTAGCAGCAAAGCCTCAGCTCCCACATGAGTGAATCTTCCAGAAAACAGAGGCTCTTTTAAAACTTCCCAAATAGTTTTCTAATGATTTTTTTACTAAGTCTTTTAAAATTGTTGTTAAAATAACCTACCATTTGTGCAGTACATACTGTGTGTTAGGCATTCCTGTACTATTTACCTGACTTTTTAAAGTTAGAGCATTAGCATAAATTAACACTGCCTTACTGATGCGGGTCAGCACAACAGACCTCATTATAGGACTGAGTTGCCATGGCCACCTGTTAGCTATGCTACATCCTTGCCCAGGGCCTTCTCTCCTGCTCCCCCTGAACCCAGGATACTCTTCTAGTTGTCCACACTGAAACCTCTGCTCGGTGAAAATCACTTCTTCAAAGAAGCCTTCCCTGATTCCCGGATGCTCCTGCAGCATCCTCTACTTACCCTCCGCAATATTTATCATAATTGTCACGAGATAATTACTTGCAATCAGTTGTTGGTCTCTCTTTCCAGAATCTAAACTCCACATGGGCAGAGACCACGTGTCTTGTTCACTGCTGTATTTCTAGTGTACTGCAAGGGACCCTGTACACAGCAGTTACACAGTAAGCACTTGAAAAGAAGTGTACCAAGCAGCTTTCCAAATGACTTCAAGAGAGATTTTTAAGAACGCAGATGAAAGCACAAGGCTGACTGCCAAGTGCACTAGGTCTATGATGAAAACAGGAAGAAATCAGCCCCGTTCACCCTGACCCACTCTCTTGGTCTTAAACCTACATGTCCACCAGCATGAACATAAGTAGCCAGCTTCTTCACCCCTCAGCCACCTCTCTGCCCTGAGGCAGGCACCAAAACATGACATTTAAGGTAATTTCGATCTCTCTAGAATGTTGGTCAGCCTTAAGCCAAAGGAAAAACACAGAAGCGGGTGAAGGAACAATCAGTTCTCTATATCTTGAGAGGCCGGCTCACTGCTGGGCCAGCTCCAAACCCATCAGCTCAGACCCAGGGGACTCCCAGGGAGGACAAGCCCAGCCGCAAGAGCCCAGATCAGCATGGGACCCAGGGACCCCAACTGCCAGGGACAGCTTCCCTGTCCATTTCTTTTCTGGCATTTGGCCTGTTATCAGTTTACCAAACTTCTAGAAAACGTGAGTATGCCGTTGGCTTAACTAATATTTCAGTTTGGATACAAATTTCAAATATCATGTCTTCTCCAAATCCAATCATCCTGATTAACAAAGGGTAAGTGTTTTATAAACTAATAAAAAAAAAAAAAAGTAGAGAGAGTATTTTCCAAAAAGATTTTTTTGATACAGATTATTTGAAATTAATATACATTTTTAAAAATCCCTGTTGGGGCCTCTTTTACACGTGTTAACTGTGTTCTTTCCAAACTGAAAAAGGGGTATCTTTACCACCATGGGGTGGGGGGGATAAAAATTATACAAGGGAATTAATCCTCTTTATCTTTCCCCTTGATGACTGTAAAGGTTTAGGACTAAAGCAGGGATTTTATCCTGAGAAAAGAATTAATCAGGATAAAAATATATGGATTCACATACAAATCCAAAAGCAATTTACTAAGCATCTTCACGCAATAAAGCAGATTTTCTTTTGACCACGTTATCTCAGAGTGGGGATGAGCAGGAGGCTTGGTGATGTTTTACCGTGAAAAGCATAGTTCGATTTTCCTCGATATCTGTGGGCTGCACAATATTGTGTCCACTGATGAGGTGGTTCTCAATGTCGTTTTCATCAAAAGAGCTGAAGAAGCTGTGACTTCGAAGGCCTCCATCCTGAAATTCCTTCCTGTAGGCCAAGGAGCGCAGGCCGGGCTGCGAGAAGGACTTGCGCATGGGCCAGCGGCCCTGCTCCGCGTTCCCGGCCGGCTGCAGCACCGACCGGAACTTATCCGTGAACGAAAACCCCCCGGCAGGGCTGCTGGTCTCGGAATTCAGGGAGACCGAGTCAAGTTCGGCTTTCCGGCTGCAACTGACATGATTGAACTTCTCAATGCACTCGTCGATCAGAGCTGGCGGGGCCTTCTTGTGTGCCACGGTCACCCGGCCGCAGAAAAGCACCTCGAACTTCTTGGAGAAGGTGTCGTCGAACTCCGAAGGGCAATGGAGCTCCTCCTGGCGGGCAATCTTCCCGGCCTGGCGGATGGAGCTGATGATCTCAGGCACCTGCCGAGAGAGGAAGGAGCGTCATTTGGACTTGGCAACAGTGGGCACTGCCGCGCACAAGGAGCCAACAGCATGCTCTCCCCTAGGCGCCACTGCGCACTGCATCACATGGTACCAAGGAGGGTTCTACAGGGAATCTGTCCATTCCTTTTCTAGCATTTGTCTCATTGTCAGTTTACCTGACTTCCAGAAAACGAAGCTTGCCCTCCCTCGGGCAGAAAATGCACAGCTTTCACACGGAAGAGAGGAAGCTCGGTATTCACTAAGCACCTCTTACATCTGAAGGCCTAGCTAGAGGATTCACACTTCCACAGCACCCCACAAGGTTAAGTCACTGGACCCACAGCCAACGTGGCGAGCCTTGGATTCAAACCCAGGCTGGTGCCACTCCAAAGCCAAAGGTCCTCTCTGGGGAAACCGTCACCCCTCAACCCCACCCCGGAGAGTTTTGTCTCCAGTGTGGCTCACCAAAACACGACGCCCTTAGTTACTCTAGATCTCATGGCAGTGTCCCTTGGAAACTCGTCCACAATAATTGTTTGGGATGAGGATGACAAGACAAGACTGAAATAATCTTATAAAACATTTCTTCAAATCACAACAGCATTATTTTCTTCGATGACAACTGACAATTTATTGCAGAGTCCTGTATTTCCTAATGGTTGAAGAGTATTACCTGCAGAGCTTGGAGGTTTTAATCAAGGAGTAAGCAACCGTGACGGTATCATTAACACAGCAACACGCTGGGGCAGAAGACTCCACGGAGATTCCAGAGCCATTGGGTTCAATGTAAAGTCACCATCAAGAGAATGAACAAAAGGCTCCCGTGTGCTACTGTTGCCCCAGCTGCTACACCCTGTCATCACTAGCTTGGGGCGAGACCCTTCAGAGCCGCAGCAGACAGAAAGAGGAAGCTGCCACCGCAGTGGGTAGCGTCTGCGCCGTCACCTGGATGATGTACTCACAGCCACACACTAAAACAAGACTGGCATGGATTCCGCCTCCATAAGGAAGTGCCGAGTTATTGTTATGACCTAACACCCAAAGCAATTTTTTTCCTTTTTTCTATGTTAGATAATTCCACTTCAAGCCCAATACCCATAGGTCCAATGTCTTTTTAACAACATTATGGGGGTGGCGGGGGACCTTTCAACTCAGGTCAAAGATCAATACATACAGTAAAGGGAGGTGGTTTTAACAGATTTTTAAAGTATGCTTATATTCTGGGTTTGTGACATATCCCTAATGACAAAGATTTTTCTCTCTGATTTCACTTCAAGCACATCTTAAAGACAATCTCTCTGCCATAAAAGGTTATGATATATCCTTTCAAGGTATTTTATCATATAAAGAGTCATATAAAGGGCTATTTTATATTTTAAAAATTGATTACAGAAGCATAAAACCTACATCTACTAAATAAGGTGAATGTCAACAGACATCAAGCGTCTATCCACACTATCTGTTTGCGCTGTGGCCCACTCCTCTACTGCCAAATCATCATACATCCCATAGAGGCCTTAAAATTGTTCATCAATGTGAAAAAGGCAGGACAAAAAGAAGAAAGAGGTAGGAAGTCTAGGTTTCATTCACACCTTTGCCAACAAGTCACCACAGGACCTTGGCAACAACAGCCTCAGTTTCTCTCTTTGAAAAAAAAATCCTTATTAAGATTTTTCAGTTAAACGTTGTTTCTGTGAAGTAAAGAATAATGATGTTTTTCAAAGAAAAATAACCAATTTCTGCAAGTAAGGAAGCCTGTCATTTTTCTGAGCAAGTGTGTGAAATGATTTCATCAGAGTCATGTGAGTCTTCCCAATTATTAACCCCCCTCTCTGAACAGAAAATTCAAAGCTCACTCAGTCTTTTGAGGTTTGTTAAAATAACTGACATTTCTGGGTGCTGGGTCATCCACTGCATCTGAAGTGTGTAATGGTGTCTTTCATTATGTATCAAAGGGGAGAGAAAATGTGTGAAGTCACATGTGTTTATGGTGACTCAGTAATAAATGGCAGACACAAGGAAGTCACAAAGCAGAGAACGTGGTTCATCCCTCGCTTCACAGGGCCAGAGAGGCTACAAAGAGTACACTGCACCTTGGTCAGGGTTGAGCTCTGGTAGCTTTTCCAAGCACCAACTTCTTCTATGCTTTCATCAGGATCCTAAAATGACATGTTGCAGTCCAAGACCAGGGCCTGCCTCTCCTTGCTCTGGCGAGTTATGTGTCATGTGGGTATAAAGGAGATAACTGGGGTTAGAAAAATCACTGGGATCTTGACCAGACGAATATAACAATTTCAGAATATTTGAAGGCATATTGCCCAGCATACTTTCAACAATAAATCATAAACAGTTAAAAATCTAATGTTGAAAGATTACTATAAATCATTCGGGTATAGTAGGAGACTATTTAAGTTAAAAATACGGGCTCCAAATGTGTGTGATTGTTTCGTTCCCTTTACCCGAGCAGACCTGGGTGCTGCTTTCTGAAAACTGAGGGCATAATGTCCACTCGCGAGGAAATCCCGAATTCTCCATTCTTTGCAACTCAGTCCTGGACTCACCTACACTGTTACGTGAGAGAACTGGGTCATTTACTTCATTTACTTCCGAACATTTTCCAGGTATGACTCCATGCCAGGAGGCAGGGATTCAGAAGCGTGAGACGAATGCAAGGCGGCCCTGCCTGGGAAGGGAATGGAGCACCGGGTCACTGACATGGGTCTGCTGGGGGCTGAACTAAGAACCAAGCACTGAAGTGTGAGAGAAAGGATGAATAAAAAGTTCTGAAAGACAGAATCCAAAGGACTTGGTGGGCGCCTGGAAGGAGGAGGTGAGGGTATTGAAGACCACGTGACTTGCAGAGCTTCTGGTAGATGGTGGTGTCCTTAGCCCAAGTCAGGAAAACAGAGGAGGGGAAGCAGGGCTGGGGAGACATTACAGTGAGTCCTGCTTTTGTACATGTTGGGTGAGACCAAGAGGACCTGAAGTAAAGGCACCTCGGGGGCAGGTGGACAAATGGACCTGGCCCCTAAGACAGGAGATCTAGATTCAGATGTCAACAGCTCTTACACAGGAGGTCGCTGACACCGTGGAAAGAGAAAAAGGGAAAGGAAGGGAAGGGAGCAGAGCTGGGACCTCAGGATACACCAGCCCTTCAGGAGAGTGGCAGGAAGGCAGGCAGGCAAGGATGGTGGCAGAGGTGCAGGGAAGCCAGCACTCCCGCTCCCAGGAAGGGAGAGGTGACTGAGAACAACCCAGGGGCTGAGGCAGGTCTGCGGGAGCTGGCAGCTTACAGACGTGTGAAAATAAAGGGAGGATGTCAATCAATACTAAGCCCCCAAAAGAAGCACACTTAACTGAGACATGTCTCAAGGTCAAACTCCAGTCTCTACGAGAACACATACTTCAAGTTACAATATTTACAAACACACAGACCCTTTAGGGCAAATACGCTGAGGCCAGTGGAACGTATTCCCAGCGATAGGATCTGGGCACTTTTAACAAAAATCTTTTTTGAGTTTAGTCACAGCAACAACATCTACGTCATTTCTGCCTGCAGATAAGCAGACAAAGTAAATCAAAATGAACCAAAGGAAAAACAAGAAACGGACAACCATTTTACTGGACTCAGTTCAATAAGGGTTTGGGATTTGGTTCTGTTTCCTTTTACGTCAGGACTTGCGACCTGAAGGACTCCTCACTAATAAAGGGGCCCTGTTCAGACATGAAACTGTACTGAGCGGCTCGTCTGTTGACCCATTTGAGTTTATCCTAAAGCTTGAGTGTAAAGTAAGTCTGCAATTATTTCACAGCCAAAACAAGCTTCTGTCCAACTCACATACTAACAAATGCACGGTACAGTATGCGGTTTCTGAGCAAGCTTAAGTGAATATTGTTTTTATTAGGTAGCCAGAAAATGATACTCCGAGAGAGTCAGAAATGTTCATTTCTGTAAATAAAGTCCTTATTTAAACATTTGGGTCAACTTTCTTTTTAAGGATTTAGGGGTTTTAAAGGATTATAAACACACTGCGAGGTGTAATTTTATTCAAAAGAACTTAGGAAAGCGCTTCTGAAACAATATTTAGACCGAGAAGTCATTTTACTTTACATTGACACTTTCACTGCCCACTGGTAACAGATATTTAATGAATCTAAAGAAGCCTGTATTTGTATTTAAAATTCTAGCTTTTTTTCCTCTTACTTCACATTAAAAAATTGCAAAAATATGACAGGCCACACTGTACTTTGTCCCTTGGGTGAAATGTTCTCTCACTGCAAGGAGTTAAAACAAGCACTTCGAACAGAAAACAATTAGTCAGCATGATTATTTTCCAGGAGGAACAGCCTTGTGTTTTGTTTCTGTTGGTAGTGAGTGGTTATTTTTTATTTGTTGGCGATAAACAAGGTAAGCAGGGGAAGAAACTAAATTACACCAAGAACTTCCTCACTCTCGCACATGCCTTGAATTCCACACGACATACGGAAGAAAAGGTCTTCTTACTAGGGCTCAGTGCTTCAATTATTTAAAGAGAATAAAACACCTGTCTCACTCTGTCTGGACAGGACACATGTAAGCATTCACATCCAACAGTGCGGCCTGCTGAGATGAGAGTCAACACGAAGATGTGAACACACCTCATACAATGAACAAGACGTGATTCCTCCCGACCTTACGAGGCTCGCCATGCAGGAGGTAAGAGACACGTCTCATTATGCGGTTTTCAATATAACATGACAGATGCTGGAACACAAACATGAGCAAGGCACAGCATGTGTGCTGGAGAGGGCTGGTCCTGAGGAGAGGTCTGTCTCGGCTGCCTGCCCTGGCTCCTACTGATGCCTCCGCTCCTGCTCTGCGCTTACAGTGAGCCACAAGGTCCGATGAATGTTACATCTTCCCAAAAGAGAGATCAGATGTGCTCGTTAGCTGCCTGCGGAAGCGTCTGGCACATACGAAATGCTAATGACTGCTGCCCCTAGCACAGGGCCACACACCCTCATTCATCTGTATCTTTCATCATCTGTTAAACAGTAGTGGTATTTAGCACCCCAATGAGATATACGCAGCTTTCAAACCACAGGGAAGGAGTCTGTGCAAACACAAAACCCAGCGTCATACTCCAAAATAATCATCTGAAAGGTTCACCACAACCTTTTGATTAAACCAACGCGTTTCCACAAAACTCTAAAACAATTAGACTAAAATCCAACATAAGAAGTGATTTCATAGCTGCAAGAGGGAACAAAACAGGGTGGGAGAAGGTAAGCAAGGAAATGAAAGAATGGGAGAGATATCACTGGAAGATAAAAATTACTTTGTAAGTTTTTCAAAACACTTTGATTGGTTTGCATACATATTGACAGAAATCACAGAATAAACCACTGAATGTTCAACCTGGAAACATCGGTCCCCAAAGTCCAAGCGTCTTCATTTAGTGGGCTGATTCACAACTCACCTGTGACTGCACCTTAGCATGGCCCCTATTTTAACAAATGAGTGCCTAGCCCCACCCCAGAGGTGAAGCAGAGGGTCTGGTGGCGGGCCCTGGCACCTGCAGGTTTCAGAAGTCCCCACAGTTCTAATGGGCAGGATCCTGTATTTATCATCTGTTCTTTGTCCCACCCTGAGGTAGGGAATGCCACCTCCCCACCCTGTCCCCCACACCATCACACCCAAAATGACTGACTAAGGCTCTAGCAGCCCAGGCGCAGCCCAACCACGCAGACTGCTTGCAGCAGAGGTGAACTACCTTGTGAAGACAAAATCATGGAATCGCCACCCAGATATCTGATGAACTCTTTATACCATTTAAGGGCACTTCTCATTTGCAAATAAACTCACTGCATTTCAGAGGCCTCGGCTAGTTAAATACATAAGAGGTAATGCCTTATAAAAAAAATGCTACTCGATAATTTTGATCAAAGTTTACTTCCAAACAATCTCTCAAAGATTAAGAGACACAAATACAACGAACTAGCAGTTAATAGTACAAATCACCCAATATTAATCATGCATGTTACAAAATCTTTGAAAGGGGGCCCTGGGGTCCTGTTTCTAAAGGCAGGGAACTAAAACATGTCTGCTAGGAGAAACCATTGAACAAAACTCTGGTTCCTTCTCCAGGATACATACTATCACCAGTTTTTGAAATTCGGTCACTGACGGAGAGACCATCAGTAAAGGAATATTTGGTCATACGGCGTGTATTTGTAAACAGAACAGTAAAATCAGCTAGAGCATTGGGCACCCAAACTGTTTTGCTTCTACCTAAAATCATCCAGGACCAAACATCTGAAACTTATTACAATTTATTTTCAAACTAATAAGTTGCCCATGTGTTGTGTTTTCATACCCAAATCAGTCATCTTAGACACAACACTTAGAGGAGGAGAATATGGCCCTTCTATTGGGCGACACACACGAGTCTTTTTCACCTGTTCTCCTTCGTGCTGTAAAATAAAAGGCCCTGGGAACCTCAGAGCAGTTGCGACCCCAGTGCAGGCGCCAGCAGGTCCAGCCCAGGGCACGCGCAGCGGAGATGTGCCCTGGCTCAGCAGCAGCTGGGGACAGGGGTAGTCACAGCATTCCTAACCACTGAACCCCGAAACAACCCAATGTCCATCAACAGAACTGAAAAGCACGTAGCATACTCACACAATCGAACACGTGTAGAATGAGAATAAACAAGCTGTTCTATGCGCAATAACATGGGTGGATGCTCCAACATCATGGCGAACAAAAACAGGTGTGAGAATCATGTGGTATAAATTCCACTTTCGCAAAAGTTCAAAACAGGCAAAACCAAACCAGGACAAGAGGAGGCAGAAGAGGGAGTATTTCTGGAGGGTGACTGGCTGGGAGGGGCCTGCGGGGGCCTCTGGACTGCTCTGTTTCTTGATCTGGGTGCTGGCTATACAAAATTATTCAAACTGTGAAGTCACTTAGTATATGGCATGTATAATTGTTTGTATGTTATACTGCAATGAAATGAAAAAATAATATTTTCACAGGCACGCTCTAATTTGATTGAGAAGTGGGGGGGTGGGGGGGGACTAGCCCAAAGTTACCCAGCTAATAAGCAGAAGAGCCCGAACAGCACCTGCTGATGCCAAGGCACATCTGTTCCCACCACACCGAGGCTGGGCTCTTACTTCAGAAAGACTTCCCAGTCCCACGTGGTTTTCGCTTTGGTTTGGGATTTTCTTTTTGCTATCTTTTGTTTTGGCCTTACATAAACTCCATGCCCTTCTCCCTAATAATAAATAGTACTTCACCCCACTCCCGTTCCAATGGTAGGTGGGGCACACAGGCCCAGCCCCAGGTCATGAGTGGACTGGCAGCCCTGGACGAAGCCCACCAGCTCCTCTGTTACCACCCCACCACGTCGCCGGCTCAGGGTTGGGCACATGACTCAACCCAGGCCAAGGACTGCTAGGTGTTTCATGGAATGAGTAGGAAAAATGGAACTTGCTATTGCTTGAGACCAGTGATTCTCAAGCAGGGGCAATTCTGCTCCCCCAGGGGATAACAGGCAATGTCTGGAGATATTTTTGATTATTGCAACTGAAGAGTGAAAGATGCTACCAGGCCAGCGATGCTGCTGCACACCCCACAATGCAAGGAGAGTTCGGACAATAGAATCATCTGGCCCAAAATGTCAGTAGTGCCCAGGCTGAGAAATCTTGCTTTTGGACTTAGAGTTCTGAGGATATAAGCCTGGAATTGCAGGTGTCATCACGCATAAATGCATGCCGGAGCGTTCCAGAGGAGGTGAAACAAAGACAAGGAGGGAGAGAATGGAAGAGAGGGTGAGAATGTGGTTCTGAAATGGTTCTGGACCTGGATCCAGCTACGCCTGAAGCCAGCTACTGGGACTCTTGTGCCAATCCATCTCCTGTTCTCGATCATGCCATTTTACACTGGGTGTTTGTCACTTGCAAGTAAGGGCCCTGTTCACACTCCGGCTATGTATAAAACCTCATGCCAAATTTTACAGAGAAACCCACAGAGGGAATAAACAAATACGCAAATGACTCCACAAAGTGAAAGCCAAGCCATGACGAAGTAGGGAGTGTTCAGGAGGTTCCGAAGACAGAAATACAAACTCAGTACGGAGTACATCTCAAATAAATTATTATGAGCAAACAGGATGATTTATATATTTACCAAACACTGCTTTTCTTAGAACAAAACCTGCCACCCAAGACCCCAGGGAGTCCAAACGGACTCAATTTTTTTCCCCTCTAGAAAAGGGACGATATGAAATTTTAGTCTAAAAAAAATGTTCAGAAGGGGCCACAGTGGAATTCGCATTTGAACCACGTGTTTACACACTACTCCCGGGCCCCTGTGCTCCCTGAATGTAGAATGAGAAAGGGTTGTCATCACACGTGACACAAAAGGACGAAGCAACAGGACCAAAACACTCTGAGGGTCTACACAGGGCCTCACACACAGTCACAATGTGCCACTCACAGACGATTCCAAGTCTCTGAAAGGCAATTTTCTTGCCCTTGCACCAGGGCCCACGTCTGCAGTCGGACTGGTGCCAGTCCTCAGTGACTGGGGCCGCTGGTGTGGCACGTGGCCTTGCCTTCTCTCCAGGCTGACATCCCTCCTTTGCTTACCTGTAAGCAGAATCCACCTCAATGGAAAACACAGCAAAGGAATTCTCTGGGCTTCAGCCAGACCTCCAGGGCAGGCCTCTTTTCTTGGGTAAAAGATAAGGCTTTGCTCCCCCGAAGGAACTGAATGGGAGAGAGCTCCCTGTGCCAAGTGCAGGGCTCTGAGCCTCAGCAACCAGAAACAGAGCTGTCCCCACAGAGGCTGTGCTGCATCTCAGAACCCAGGTACCTCGGTGCGAGGCTGGGAACAGCACCACGCAGGTCAGACACAAACAGGGGAGGGGGCGTGCTCACCACCAAAGCCAGACTTTACTTCCCAGTACAATGTGCAAACATGCCCAGGACTCATGTGTAACCAGCCCCAAACAGCACCTTTGTTTCACTGCGTCCTTAAAACATACCGAATGGGACCACTTTAGCAGAATTAAGGCAGCTACCGGAAAACATAGGCTTTGCTCTTGAATTCTTTCCCTCTCTATCCCTTTGCTTTAAGAGGAAAATATAGCACATGGTTTTCCCTCTGGGACATGTCCCTGGTACGTACACTCTGTCCCCTAGTCCCTGGGGCCTGAGTTCCCAGTCAGCTCCAGCCAGGGTGCCTCCTAGGCCAAAGGGGCTGACGTCTCTGGGCTGAACTGAAAGGTCAGTAGTTTTATGACCAAGACCTTTTGAGGGCAGGTTGTTA
This sequence comes from Tadarida brasiliensis, assembly GCA_030848825.1. NCBI lineage: Eukaryota > Metazoa > Chordata > Mammalia > Chiroptera > Molossidae > Tadarida > Tadarida brasiliensis. Next base: position 26,324,602 of record CM061257.1, on the reverse strand, counting down.
CTGGGCAGAAGCGACAGGAAAGGGGAACGCCTTGAGCCCTGCCTCTGACTCCCTTCCAGGAGCCGAGGTCAGGCAAGCCGTTTGTGGCATCTTGCCTCCCATGAGAGAGCCAACCTCAAGAAGCAAGGAGAAACAAGTGCTGATTGTTTCACCGCTTCTCTATAATCCAGCCGCCTTTTAAAACACAGCAGCAGAATGAATTCGTTAGTCATCTTTTGTTTCCAATAATAAGCTTAATACGCAACCATGTACAAGAAAAGAAAAATACAGAAACATATAAAGTCACCCATAATCCCAGCCCAGAAATACCACAGTTAACAGTTTGGTGGTTATTACACGTGGCTCTTTGTGTAGACTGAATGGTAATTTCCTTTACGAGAAGGGGAGGGATCACAGTGCCCTGAAGCCTACCTCTATCACCGTGGGCACACAGCAGTGACCTGTCAACCCTACAGAACCATCTCCTCCCTTTCTGACAACCACAGCATCAATTTCATTCACTGCAAACACTGTACACAATGGGAACACCTTAAAAAAAACTTTTTTAGCCCTGGCTGGTTTGGCTCAGCAGTTAGAGTGTCAGCCAGCAGACCAAAGAGTCACGGGTTCGATTCCGGTCAAGGGCATGTACCTGGATTGCAGTTCGTCCCTGGCCCTGGTCAGGGTCATATGGGAGGCAATGTGTCTCTCTCACGTCCATGTTTCTCCTTCTCCCCCCTTCTCTCTCCCTCCCTCCCACTCTATCTGAAGATAAATAGAAAAATGTCCTCGGGTGAGGATTAAAAAATAAAATAAACTTTTTTAACCTGTTCAGGATCCAATTCTAATTTACCTTATGCTAGTTGTCACAAACTCTGCTCAATAATAAGCCGTTTTGGCAAATATGTGACGAGCATCCCAAGCTTTGCATCAGCTGCCTGGACCCCTCGCTAGATTTTAGAGTATGGAAGACGTTCGTGTGCATGTGGGGAGGGAGGTAAGCAGGAGAAATTATGAGAGTGAACCCAGAATTAATTACTAGACCAGATAGAAATATTCCATTAGGAGGGACATTTGGGAGCAGAAACTGAAACAGAATAACCTTTAAAAAGACAGAGATCGCCCTGGCCGGTTTGGCTCAGCGGTTAGAGCATCGGCTCACAGACCACAGGGTCAAGGGTTTGATTCCCGGTCAAGGTTCAATCACCAGCCCCAGTCAGGGTCATGCGGGAGGCAACCAATTAATGTGTCTCTCTCACATCGATGTTTCTCTATCTCTCTCTCCCCTTCCCTCCCTTCCACTCCATCTAAAAAAATCTATAGGGAAATATCCTCAGGTGAGGATTAAAAAAAAAAAAAAAAAGATAGAGATGAACTCTCACTACTGGTGGTCACAACTGTTAGGAGAACGTCACCCCTAACTCCTGCCCCAGCTGAAGCCATGAATCTGCCCATTAAGCTGGTAGATCCGACGGGAGAATTCTGCAGCTGCAATGTTGAAATGAGCTCCCATCTCTGCAGCTCGCTTCAGTGCAAGCCCAGGCAAGTCACACGGCTCTTAGAACCTCAGCCTCCTCTTCCATCAGGGACATTATTACCAGCTACCTTGTAGGTTGTTTCAAGGATGAAATTAAACAATGAATGCGAAATTTGTCAGTACAGAGCCTAGCCTACTTTAGCTCCCAATAAATGTTAGCTGTCCTTCATGCTTGCAAAGTAAGGTCAGATCTCTAAATAACAGTACCTGAGAAGCCTGGGGTCTGAGGCCCCAGGTGGACGGCAAGAAAAGCCCAGGAGCACTGAGTCACCAGACCTGTGAGCAAAGATGCCACCTTGGAAGTGAATCCTCCAGACCTCGCTGCCCCACAGGAAGCCAGGCAGACAAACTGCCAGTGGAGCCCTTCCCAAATTCCTTACCCACAAAACCACATGCAAAATACATGGTTCTAAGCCACTAAAAAAATAAAATAAATAATAAAGTAACAGTACCTAAAGGCAATGAGCTTATTATTCCAAATGCCTTTCAGTCCAGAACTGCTAATAAATGACAAAAATTTTCTCTAGATCAGCCAGCAGCCGATAATACTAACCGTGTAAAGATTTCACCACATTCCTAAACATCCTGTAGGCAACAGAACTATCCCCCACCTCACCCCACCCCCAAGTTTCCTCCAATCCCAAAGATCTAAGAGCAGGAGTGCTCTGATTAAGCTGAAGCTGCAGAAGCAGAAGAAACACAAGGACCCACAGGGACAATGAGAAGCAGTTCTCAGGTGGCACGCTCAGGACAGCCCACGAACTGCAGAGCACAAACACCTACACGCTTGAACGGGGGCGCCAACAGAGGAGAATCATCTACTTTGCTCACTCACGTAGCCCAAAGTGCCCAGGACACGTACACATTTGCTCGACATATCAATGGCCGCAACTGAAAATAAAACGTGAGTGATTTCAAGGGTTTTTTTTGGTGATGAGAAAGAAATATCTCAAGTAGACTTTAGGAGAGAACCATGATAAATCTGCAATATCCCCAACACAATGCCTTCTCATAGCATATGCATAGCATTCAACAACTATTTGCAGAAGGAGCGAGTGCTGTAAAAATAGGAGACCAGAAACACTGGGCCTAAGTCCTTCTGGATTATAAGATTTTTCAAAACAGCTGAACACTGACCCCTCTGAGTGCCTAAGCTATTTTTATTTTAACTGATTTGGGGTGGGAATTGGTTCGCGTATTTTTTCAAAGGCTATAGAGAATGCAGTTTGACCCTTTCGTGTGTGTGGTGAGCACACATTACACCATGACCACAAGAGCAGTTGAGGTTGTGTTAAATTGTGTGCTGCTGTGAGTCTGGGGCAACAGGCAAGACTGTGTGGGATTCGGAGGCATCTTAGGCTGACAGTATTTCAGCTTTTAATTATACAGCCTACATTCCCACCAGTCCTCCCTAAGCAAAGGTTGGCATGCCCTCTCTTCAATGCACCCCAGGGACCAAAGCAGAGGCTCCTAAACTTTTTGTGTCACACACCCCTTCCCTCTGATAGACCCCTTTGGACCCTTCTCAGAATAAGGTTTTTAAATGCAAAAAAATAGAACACAAGGGAACACAACAGAACTTAATTATACTAAAAGGAAGTGTTCCAAATAATATGACACAATATTATGTGTTTATCACCATAGTTAACAAGATCTAGGCAAGGCCAATACCCGCTGCGATTCAAATAATGATGAGCACAGACAGCATTTTTTAGAAATGTGTAACAACTATAATGCGATATAAAAATAACTGGTTTTATTGATGTTACAGGAGCTGCTAATGCTACTGGGTTGGATGACTCCATGCATAATTGAAGACAGTGTTAAATTTCAGTAAGAAGTTAGCAAAAATGCAGATGCATGTTTTTTCCCCACACAAGCTTATGGACTCCCCCACCCCCACCCCGACTTCCATCCCCAGATCCCAGGACTAAAGGAAGCCAAGGGAGCTGGGAGAACCAACTATCTCTAACTCAAGGACAAGATCACCCCCACCAGCAGTCACCTCTCTTGGGACCATGGTGTGTATACATTGTTATGTGAATAATGCAACAAAGCCATCCCGCCTTGTCAGGGCAAACATGAAGCCACCTGAACATGGGAAAGCTGCACCAGCAGCTACAGCCTCAAAATCGACAGAGAGAAATTGAAATGGCATGATGCAGTCAACAAGGAAAGGAAACTCTAATCGGGTGTAAACTCAAGTGTCCGTTAGTTAGTTATGGACTAATTTGTACACAATGTAAACAGTTCATCAATATAAAGATGTTACAACTCTTTTCCAATGTTACAAATACTCAATTTAATTCTGATGTGATTTTTTTTTTTTTTTTTGGTCTAGCTAGTCCTTGAATATAATAATTTAGTCTAATATATACAGATGGGGATTGTTTTCACTCAACTTTCTATTATCCCTGCCAGTGGGAGAATAGGAAAAACATGACAAAATAAGTACCTTTGGAGCCTCATTTCAAGGAGCTGTTATTTGGGTTGCAGCTCACATTTGACAACTGCAGGCGAGTAAGGGTGCCTTGATTCTAGAATGTTCTTCAATCGATTCTCCACTAGCATCTGATTCTTCCAGATCCAGTTCAAACATCTCCTCTGCTCTGTTCCCCAGGCCCCTGGCCCTCTGGGTCATACAGGTCACAGCTCGGAGTCTGTCACCCACGCCACATTTTGGCTGGGGGTGGGAGACGGCTGGATTCATTTCTGTGGACCCTGCAGGCTGGTGTCAGTGTTTACTGAACACACACTTCAATGTGAAAGGCAAATAAACAGCAATTTTCGGTGTCTCCACCTTAAAGTGTAAAGTGACTAATATAAAGCTAATCCACCTCAATTTAAACATATAAGCTTGAAAATACAACAAAGTACTGCAGGCAAACACTATAGATAACTAACAAGATGGCTTTATTTTCTAACCTTACCCAGTATTAGGTAGAGAAAGTGACACCAATATTTCATATGCATACCATGGGGGGGGGGCGCTAAGATTCTGACACCTTTGCTTGAACCTAGATAAGTTACTATAGTATGTCAAGCACTAACCACCACTATCAAAGCCGACCACATGCAGACCGTGCTTTCCACCGAGTGTCTCACCGAATTCTCACACCAGCCTGCTGAGGAGCACACCATTATTTCCATTTTACAGAAACAGACTTTTCTGGATCGGTGCTGGGCACTGGGGCTGCAGATGGATGCGGCACCATCTAGAGATGGAGGCGGCCCTGGAAGGGAGGGGAGCCTCAGCTCAGCAGGTGCACACAAGTGAACACAGGTGTGGCACCTGCACCTGGGCTGGGCAAGACAGGAGAGGGGTCACGGAGCCCTGGGCTGCATTCGAGTGGAGGTCGGTCAGGAGAGCTGAGGAGGGAGGTGCTCCAGGCTGCCAGCGACCCGAAGACGAGACAGGTGAGGCTGGGCCAGTTTACAGTTTCAACAGGTCACATGGCTGCTGTGGAGAGGACAGGTTTGCCAGGCAATGGAACCGAGGAAGGATGACAGGCAGGAGGGTGCTATGTGGAAACAGCTTAGTTACCTGCCTTCATCCCTCACGAGATGACCAGTACCTGGATCGGGGTCCTTGTGACCCCATGCCTGGCACTGTCCCTCATACTCAGACTGAAGAAACCAGTGATGAAGGAGCAAACAAGCAATGGGGGCAGTGGAGGGACACTGGAGAGAAGAGGACAAAATAAAGAATGATTCAGAAGGTAAAACTGGCAAGAACTGGTAGCTGGTTGGCTATAAAAGCTGAGACAAAAAAAAAAAAAAAAAAATCCAGACATCTGAACACAAATTACAATTCAATATTTACTCATGTGAGTTTTCTCTTTTCAAGAATATTTTATTACTGAAAGAAAACTGAAGTTGTGCAGATGTGAAACCAGGGCGTGCTCGGGGACGAAATACTCCCACCATCTACTCCCAGCCCACTCTGGCATTCTGGCCAAAAATTCTGACAGATTAAAAAAAGTAAGTGTTTATGAAGAACGGTTATTTCTTCTACTTATTTTCAGCAAAAGAGATACAACTTAAACCAGTGCTTATCAATAAGAAAGACCCAGCAGGAATGTGGTGGTTTGTTATTTTTTGCTTATCAGTATGTTGTTTTCTATAATTTTCATATGTTGCTTCCGTAATCTTAAAAAGAGCATTTCTAATTTTTTAAAAAGTACATTGTTATTCAACTTTAAGACATTTTAGAGGTTACTATCTACTGTTACTAGGTAAGTGCTTCCAGGAGCAAAATTATTTGGCGAGAGGGGGAAAAAAAATCTTCATTGTAAATATATGATGAAAGTTATTGTAATGCGTAAGTGAGATGGCTTACATTTCCAAATGCCCCCAAGTGCTTCACTACATAACATACAAAAGTCTTTAAATCGTGAAAGACAATCTGAAAAATAAACTTCATTCTCTATGGAAACCAAACTTCAGACGACAGTCTAAAAGCAATATGCAAAAGACTGTCCTTTCACAAGCACAGGTACCCAAGACAAAAATGTGTAGCTTAAATCCAAATTGTGATAATAGTAACAATTGGTCTATTTTATGAACAGTTCAGACCTGAGTTCAGATAACCCATTGACCTTGTTAATCAGATACATACTCTTATTACTTCCTAAGAAATGCAGTAAAATAATTATGATTCAAATTACTACATTGTGGACACAGTATGGAATCGTGTTGACAACATTAACTTTTTAAACAGAAACTCATTTCTAATATAGGGCTACCCCCACATATACGGTGCCTTTGTTCAAATTATTAAAGGCCAAACCTCTGTCCGCCTCCACCTCGCAGACAAAAAAACCAGGTAGCAGACTTCAGTAAGCCGAGTGCGGGCTGGATGTCAGCCCCTACTTTTGCTGTTGCCTGGGTGCCGAATGCAACCAGCACAAACACACAGAGCAACCCAGTGACAGTCCTGTCACAGCTGTGAGGGCCACGATCATTTCCAAGCGAATGTTAAAAATGTGGACTTACTAATGCATGATTGCCAGAATGAGTTCTGGTATGCCTTTAAATACAGTTGACCCTTGAACAACAAGGGTTTCAACTATGCAGGTTGACTTACACACAGAATTTTTTTTCAGTAAATACTTGTACTGCTTTCAGTCAGCAGTTAGAAGTCCATGGTTGCAGAGGGCCGACTGTATAGAGGGGACTTGAGCATCCTTGGATTTTGTTATCTGCAAGGGATTCTGGAACCAATCCCTAGTGGGTACCGAGGGACATCTTAAGTTCTGGGGGAGTCAAAGTTACGTGCAGATTTAAACTGCAAGGGGGTCGGTGCCCCTCACTCCACGTTGTTCCAGGGTCAGCTGCACATCAATCGTTCACGCTTTTGAAGTACCCCACCCTAGCTTTTATAGCATTACCTACATTCTTGAATAAAACCTGTCACGTATGTTCAAGAATCCTGAACTTCATTCAGATCAGTAGCAGAAACAGGCCTTTTTTCTCATATCGTTTCAGTGCTTTTCTTGAAATAAACTATTCTCACCAAGTAGTCATTCCTCTTCTTTAATCTTGATCAACAGGCAAATCACAGCTTTGGCCAGTACAGGATATTAGCTAGAACTGATCTAATCTATTTCTCACTTAACATATTTTATACTTGACATAATACCAAGTTTAACAGGAACAATATTATTTGCTGTTCCTCAGAAGTTAAATGTTAGATAACTTTGATAAATGTTTATAAAACTCAGATTGTGCCCTGGCCGGTTTGGCTCAGCGGTTAGAGCGTCGGCCTGCGGTCCAGAGAGACCCGGGTTCGGTTCCCGCTAAGGGCATGTACTTCGGTTGCAGTTTGTCCCCGGCCCTGGTTGGTCGTGCGGGTGGCAGCCACTCGATGTGTCACTTTCACGTCGATGTTTCTCTCTCTCTCTCTTCCTCTCTCTCCCTCCCACTCTATCTGAACAAAAAATGAAAAAATGTCCTCGGGTGAGGATAAAAAAAATAAATAAATAAATAAACTCAGATTGTATCCCAGCACATAACACCTCAGAAGCAGAATTAAGTGGTGAATACTTTCTCCCTGCTTTGAGAGGAAGGGAATCAAAAGCAATACACAAGACAAAAATAAAACAGGATAAAACTGCACACAGAATGAAGTCCAAGTCTGAATTCATAACCAATGTCCAGCCCTCAGCTAACATTTCTCTTCTTCCCTAACCTATCTATGCTTCTGGTGTGTAAGAAAGAAAATTTGATCTTATCCAAGCACCAACCTTCCCTTCCTTGCTACCTTCTCCAAGGTCATTTACTCTGTGTCACATTAAAAGGAATGAACAACGGTATTCTTTTTTTTCAATTACAGTTTACATTCTTATTATTTTGTAATAGTGTCAGGTGTACAGCACAGTGGTTAGACAATCATATACTTTAAAAAGTGGTCCTCCTGATATTTCCAGTATCTACCTGGTACCATACATAGTTATTACAATAGTATTGACTGAACTATGGTACTCTTCATATCACTACCATTTATTTCATTTTTTTAAATATGTTTTTATTGATTTTTTTTTTAGAGAGAGAGGAAGGGCCTTGACCACTTTGGCTCAGCAGTTAGGCACGTACCTCGGTGTGGTTTGTCCCTGGCCCTGGTTGGGGTCGTGTGGGAGGCAGCCAGTCGGTGTGTCTCTCTCACATCAATGTTTCTCTCTCTCTCTCTCTCTCTCTCTCTCTCTTCCTCCCTTCCTCCCTCCCACTCTATCTGAAAATATCCTCGGGTGAGGGTTTAAAAAAAAAAAAAAAAGAGGGAGAGTGAGAAACATCGATTGGCTGCCTCCTGCACGCCCCCTACTGGCGATTGAGCCCGCAACCCGGGCATGTGCCCTGAGAGGGAATCCAACCAGGACCTCTCAGTTCATGGGACGATGCTCAATTCACTGAGCCACACCAGCCGGGCATATCACTACCATTTAAAAGAACTAGCTAACAGAATAAAAAAAAAAAAAAAAATTCCAACATCAGGAACATGGTGATATATGTAAAGCATTATAAGTTGCAAAAAAAACCCAAAACCCTCAGCCAGGTAAATACCCATGGGAAAGACCCAGCTTGCCAAAAGTTCACGTGAAAAAGATTTGAGGATTTTGTGGACTGCAAACCCAGGATAAGCCAGCAGAATGACCTGGATACTAAAAGAATGAAAAGTCTACGGCATTAGGAGAAATGCCACCTTTAAGTTGAGAGGGGTCACAGCCTCACCGTCCTTCTTGCAAATCAGGCCACATAGGAAGTTTCCGTTTGGGTTTAGGAGACTCTGAAGGTGGCAGCCATGAGCACCCCAAGGTGCCTGCAGGTCCATGGATGGAGACTGGGGGAAGGAGCGCTGGGCTTTCAGCTGGGGGAGGGAAGAGAGGGCACATGTCACTGCCTCCACAAATCTGTCACAGGGAGAGGCGTTAGCATGCTCTCATAAATGGGAAGGAACGAAGGTGAGACACAAGTGAGAAAGATTTCTGCTTAGAGTGTAAAAATCTTTCTTTCAACTAGAGCTACATAAAATGGTACAGACTTGTTAAGGAACACTGAGCATCCCTTGAGAAGAAGGTTCAAGATCCGGACGGACGGAGCATGTCCACGCTGCTCCAGGTCAGACTTTGGGTCCCCACGGTCGAGGGCTCTCTGTGAAGGCAGACAGACCTTGCGGGAGTTTACCCGCACGGCCCATCTCCCCCTGCCCTGCGCTCCTCTGCGGGGTGGGGGGCAGCTTCGTCCTCACGAGACCAGGTATTTTAAATCCGACACATTCCCAGAAAACCAACAGAGCAACCAAGGCTGACAAGAGATGAAGACGGGCTGCGCCAGCCCAGGTCTGCCACCGGGAGTGCCTTCAAAGCTTTGTTGTGTTTCCCGTGCCCAGGGAATGGCTGATGCGTGGCAAGAAGCCTCAGTGACAAACTCAGCTCTGATGCACTCTCCATTAGCACTGCAGTCAACGAACAAGAACTCCACCTCCCCAGGGGGAACCACAGTCTCCCAACCCCGCCGTTTTCAAAAGCGAGACTTCACCTTGATTTACAAGGATGAGAGAAAAAGTAAAATAAAGATAAGCCCTAAGGGGAGGGGAGGGCTAAGGCCATCTTAATACCGTAGCTATCTCTTTCAGAAGGTTTTTAGCAAAATGCACTCGGTTCACAGACATCTTGAAGAAGATTCTTTATGGTGTTCTGCTTTTTCTGTCTCTCTCCAGGAATCTCAGCCACTCCCCCAAGGCCGAAAAGGATTTATTTTTTATCTTTCACTTTTTTCCCTTTTACTAAAATTGGGTTTATTGGGGTCATATTGGTCAATAAAATGATACAGGTTTCGAATTACAATTCTACAGACCACCTGCACACTGCAGTGTGCGCTCATCACCCAAAGCCTAGTCTCCTTCCGATAATTTCTTAATCTGCGTCTGTAGCTCTGAATTCTTTCCTAAACTTGACTCAAATTTCCAGTCACCTCTTTAAGAACCACAGACCTTGACCTTGTAACCTCCCAGCCAAGCTCCTTCTCTTTGCCCTAAAACAGGCCTCTCTCCTTCCTCCTTGTCTCCCAAATGCCTTCTAGGTAACTCATTTCAAAACCTGGAAAGTGGCTTCTGCTCTTCTCTCTCCTTACCCCATCTTTCCATCAGCTCTCTCACGGTGAGCCCCAAACCTTAAGCGCTGGACTGGGCCTGTTCCTAATTCAGCCACAGCAAGACCCCTGACCGGTCACAGAACCAGGCTGGACAGACTCAGACCTCCCATTCTGGGTTCTTTCTCTAGACCACACCAGGTGCCCATGATTTGTTTCTAACCGGGATGAAAATAGTCTTTGGTTTGAAATTTACTTATTAGACTAAAACATCTAAACCCACTAAATTAAAAAATATATATAATAGAACAGTAGAGCCAGTGCCCAATTTCCAGTGACTCTGGGGGTTTTCTCTTAGACTCCCAAGCCTTACTGGGCTCACACTTTCAAGTTTAACAGCAGGCGTATGTGGGGGTGAAGGCTGGTGCCCCCTCTGGGGTCTGCAGAGGGCTTGAGGGCCCCTCCCCCACAGAGAGGGGCCAGAGGGGCCTCACTGCCTGTTTATTCATTCAGGATTAAAGTTAGAAAAAAAATTTGTCAGAGACCTAAAGAGCCCCCAAAACAGGACCTGTAGACCTTTCTTAACACCCATATCCAAACCACACCATTAGCTCCCAACAGGAAAACAATGTTTTTGAGAAGGACTATGTTTCATGTAACAGTGTACAGCCGGTCCTGACTATCCCTGCTGATTAAAATTGACAGTGAAATTATCAAGTGGGATTGTCTGCATTTGGAAAATTATCTCCTCTGCATCCCAAAAGGCTCCTCAGAGGCTTTACATCTTCCTCAGCCCGCTTTGCTGCAGGGCTGCTGTGTGAGCATCTGACGACACCGCTGCCAAGGTCTCCGTGCGGCAGCAACTGGGTCCTTATCCTGGCACCTCTGCCCCAGTGCCCGGCATGGAGAAGATGCACAATTAATGTATAGTGATCAACACTGAACTTGAAGGAGACGCTGGCTTTCTTGGCCAAGAATGTCTGGAAATGTCACAGGACTACTCTAAATAGTGTGGCAATTGCAAAACAACTATGCAGACCGGTGCACTCTGGTGGTCTGGCACGCTGAGGAATTTCCCTGGGGAAAAGGAGCCGGCGATCACAATCTCAGCTAGTTTAGACAGCAGAGAACTGACAAAATCGAACTCTGATATTACGTTCTTCTGGCTGCACTAACACGGGGGGGTAGAGACTCAAAGGGCTGCCTTTACTGAAACTCCAGTGTGACATAAATTCCTATGTATTACCTTCATATACCTTCAAATATGGGAAGAGCATCCCTTCCACTCTTCTAGAAACTCGGCAATGTGGCTATTGCTGGAACCCTAAGAGGGTGTGACCACAGTAAATGTATGAGCACTGTTCTGGGCCCATTATACAATTAATGTATTAATAATCGGTGCACAGGGGCTTTTGCTTTGTGTTTCTGAAGTCTAATTTTACAAATCTCTACTATTTTAACTTTGGAAAGCTGCATGTATGAAAAAACAAAAAGCCTGACACAATAGAGGCCATCACAATAGACCTCTGCAAATCTCTCTAAGCAAATATTGTCTCAAAGACCTTGAAGTGTATCACCCAATGAGTGATTTCCTTTGGGTCCACCCAGTGAAAAGAACTTCCGCAAAATACCATTTGGCCTATTCTCTGCCTTTGGAGGGCCTACATTATGCACTCTGCTAAACAAATAAACTTCCTTCCTATTTTTAAAGTTTTCCAAAATTGGAGAATCTACATCTTTGGTTGGCATGGTATTTCCTGGACTTTAACAGCCATGAAAGTGAAGAAATTCTTCATAGTATTTTGAGAGATGAAGGGGACTTCAGAAACAGTTGAGCAGCTGCTCCCTTTTAGGGAAGGGGAAATCAAGGCAGAGTGTAACCTTGGGCAAGGTCGCACAGGCTGCTGGTGGCAGAGGCCCGCGGAATTCTCTCTGCCCCATTTTCCCCTTATCTGATCTAAATTACTTGTGGCCAAAAGCACTGTGTTCTGTACTACTGAACCAGGGCTTATGTTTAATTCATGCAGAATATGATAAAACAACAGAAAAATCCTAAATATCATAGTGAGTATCAGGTGATGCAAAGAGCTCCGGACTAAGAGTCAGAACACCTAAGATACGACTTTGGGAAAGTGACCTGACCTCTGGAGGGCTCCATCTTTTCATCTTTAAAAAAGAAAATAAAAGAGTACAGAACTAAGCAACTGTAACGGTCTCCTCCGAATTCCACAATGATGACGATGATGGCGGCGGTGGCAATGACAGTGATGGCTCACTCTTGTTAAGCGCTTCTCTGAGCCAGACATTGTTCCAAGTATGTCACCTGCATGAATCCCCCACAGCCTGGAGGATGGCTATCATCCCCATGTTGTGGATGAGCACATTCATTTGCTTACAGAGAAGTCACTTGTTGGAGGTCACATCTCCACTGGTAACAGGTGGAGAGAAGATGTGTCCCAGACCAATGGCTCCAGGGGCCCTCTCTTCCTTACCAGAGGTAGATCATCTAACATGACTGGCCTGACTTGCAGTAATATAGACCTAGATTCCAAACTGAATAGAATCATAGCAATTATTCAGCACAATGTCCTCATTTCACAGATCAGGGCTTGAGGCCCAGGGAGGTATATAACGTGAGTATAAGTCAAGAAATGTACTGTAAATATATGGCTACACCTACCCCATTGCCTAGACGAGCTCCTGCTGAAGAACGCCTGACAGTTCACACTCACTCACATCACCTCATGTGACATCCAAACAGCGCTACCTGATGGGCAGCAGGGCAGTGGTGCTCACGCCCATGGCATCTGGCCAAGGTCAAACAGCAAACTCAGGGCCAACCTAGGCCTCCAGCCCACGCCTCCAACTCCCGGTCTGGTGCATCGCCGCAGGCGGAGAAAATGTCCACTGGGGTAGGACTCTCTGGAGAGCCCCTCAGAATAGACTATTAACACTGGGAAAAGTTTCCAGAGAAGCCTGATAACTTTGAAACATGGTTTCATGGTGCTTTGAAAAGAATATCAGCTAATAAGTGAACACTCTCTAAAGCCCCCAACTCAAGTCAACCAGAAAACAGAAAACTCAGGCTTACGGTCATCTCAAAACTAACCTCTTTCCGTCTGTCACAATTGCCCCTAACCTCCCCGCAATCAACCTGTCTTCAATTTTCCTACCAGTAATTTTTTCTCTTATTTCCTGATTTCTCCACCCCACCCCCAATCAAGACAAGAACATCATGAAATTCAGAATTTAAATATTATTAGCTCCACTTCTTGTACAGCTTCCATATTACACACCTACTTTTAAAAGCAGGTTAGGCCCTGGCCGGTTTGGCTCAGCGGTTAGAGCGTCGGCCCTAGGAATGAAGTCTCGGGTTCGATTCCCGGTCAGGGGCAGCTGTCTGGGTTACAGGTTCAAGCCTGGCCCGGGTGCTGGTCATGCCGGAGGCAAACATTGATGTGTTCTCTCTCTCTCCCTCTCCCTCTCTCTTTCTCTCTTCCCCCTCCCCCCTTCCACTCTATCTAAAAATCAATGGAAAAATATCCTCGGGTGAGGATTAGAAAAAAATAAAAATAAATAAAAGCAGGTTACTTGAACATTTTATGCCCCTCGCCTAAGGGAGAAAAGTTTCTCTGTGGAACATTTTCCGAAGCTCTGCCCACCCCGTGCCACGCCCGGAGCCTGTGCTGTGACCCCCTTGCAGCAAGGGTAGCACAGGTGCAGCAGATGAAACGTGGATTCAGAGCCAGACAATTCACGCTTTAATCTGAACAGCTACTCGACCCAACCTCTGAACTTCAGCTTCCTCCTGCTCCTTTTCCAAAAAATACAGGAGGCATTGCTTCCGCAATCATTTGGAAGTTGACTGCTCCCAACATAATGGCTGGCACTTATTAAGTGCTCAAAAACATAATTATCTCCTCCTTTCCGTGCTTGTATTAACGCTAATGTGATTTTCCCTCCTGTTAAATCTCTCTTTGCAGGTGATGTTTTTCTGAGCAAACTCAATGTTCCATATGAGAAGAGCAGACAGACGTTATACCCTCCCACCCCGGCTCCCACGGGCCCCTCCTGGACACAGAGCACCGAGTGGAGCCAGCAGGCCACTGCCGCCCAACACGGGGCCACCTGGGCTCCCGCAACCTCATTCTCTGAAATACTCGGGTCCCGGTTTCTTCCTGCGCACGGCCCAAACCGCGCGTTAGGCCTCCCAGGCTCTGGGCATTTCTGGCACCTTCCCATGGCAGAGGCTCTCCACCCATCCCCCAGCAGACGCTCAGCGCCCGGCTTCCTCTTCGCCCTCTTCCTCACAAGCTCCTCCACCGACTCGGAAGTGCACACTCAGGCGATTACACCAAGTATTCTGAAACACAACATACTGTTTGATAGGCACACACATTTGGTTTTAGTAATACACCTTAGAGACCGAGCACAAACAGCGAGCAGGCAACACTAACAAGATGTGCAAAACCCGAGGTCCGAGAACTTGGGTTTCAGTGCTGCCACAAACCAGCTGTGTGAGCTTGTTCAGATGAAAGTACTTCACTGCTCTGGGTCTCAGTTTCCTCATGCAGAAGAGCCATGGAACTCCACTCAGGGTTACATTCTGGTTACACCAGAATGACCACCACCAGGCTAGCTACAACTACTGATAAGTGTGTGCACACCTTAGGGTGTGCAGGGATGAAGGAAAGGGCCCTTCTTAACTCTGAAATCTCCCTACATCTGCATAATTTATTTAACCTGATGTCATTTCCCACGGTTAAAAATCACTGGTCTCAAAAACAAGGCAAACAGAGCTGGAAAGTAACCCTGAATAATTCCAAAACATGCTGGAAAACTACCACTAGCATTTCCTATTCTTTTTCACAATCCACGTAATCCACATCAACCCATTATCTTTCTTTTAAAGACTTAGCTCAGACCTCATCTCCTTCAAAGGTCTCCCCGGGAGCCCCAGCTGAGTGATTCCCTGTGCATGCATCTGTATTATCGTTAAATTGTCTTCACGGTGTCCCTCTCCCTGCTGGACGGCCAGCGGCTCGGAGGCTGGGCCCGTGTCCTGCTCATCTCTGGAGCCACAGCACCCAGCACCACACTTACACAAAAGCCATGGGCTGAAACTGCAAACTCAACCACGTTTTAAACAGTTTACGTTTACTAATGTTCTTCACCATTTCCTGGGGACATTTTAACATTATTCAATTTTAAAGCAGGATCTATGTTTTTCAAAAGATAAATACAGAATATCCTAAGTTAATGTTATAGATGAGAAAACAGGTTCAGCAAAGTTAGCTCAGCAAAGCTCAACCAAAGTGAACAAAGCCTGTGAGTTTAATCCCATTATAACACATGACAGATATAAAAATAATTTGCAGAAAAAGTACCAAGGTACATGAAAACTAGAAACATTCTTCTATTATGTCTTTCTTATAAATCTAACAAATAATGCAATAGACTGCTGGTTCATCACCCTTCCAAGAGTAAAATCTAAGATAATAGAGATAATGGAAAAATCAGGAATACTCAAGTTTAGATTCACAATTATAACCACATAAAGTTTTGTCTTTCTGTTTTATAGATGTTCCTGGATATCACTGTGTATTATGAAATAAAAATTAAAAGGACTAATTTCTTATTTTTACTGATTATAAGTTAACAATCAAAAGAAAAGGGGCCCTGCCTGTTTGGCTCAGCAGTTAGAGCGTCAACCACTGACCAAAGAGTCGCAGGTTCGATTCCTGGTCAAGGGCACGTACCTCAGGAGGCAACCAATCGATGTCTCTCTCTCACATCAATGTTTCTATCTTCCTCCCTCCCTCCCATTCTATCTAAAAAAAAAAAAAATCAATGGAAAAAATATCCTCGGGTGAGAATTAAGAAATATAATTAAAATAAAGGGGGTGCTCTACATCATGTGTAACCAAGGAAATGCGAATTAAAGCAACAATGAGATACCGTTACATGCTTATTAGAATGGCCACATTCTGTAAACCTGATCAGACCAATTCCTGGTGAGGATGAGGAACAACAGGAACTCTCATTCATTGCTGGTAGGAAGTAAAATGTTACAGCCACTTTGGAAGACAGTTTGGCAGCTTCTTACAAAACTGCACATACTCTTACCATATGATTCAGCAACTGTGCTCCTTGATATTGACCCAAAGGAAGCGAAGACTTATGTCCACACAAAAACCTGCACACAGATGTTAACAGCAGCTTTATTCATAATTGTCAAAACTTGGAAGCAACTAAGATGTCCTTCTATAGATGAATAGATAAACTTGATCCACCCAGACAATGGAATATTATTCAGCACTAAAAAGTGAGCAATCAAGCCAAGAAAAGACACAAAAGAAACTTAAATGTACATTACTAAGTGAAAGGAGCCAATCTGAAAAGGAACATACACTTTATGATTCCAACCATATGATATTCTGGAAAAGGCAAAATTATAAAGATCAGTGGTTGCCAGGGGATAAGGGGAGGAACAAACAAAAAGGCAGAGCACAGAGGATTTTTAGGATAGTGAAACCATTCAGCATGGTACTACAGATACATGTCATTATACCTTTGTCCAAACACACAGAATATTCAATACCAAGAATGAATCATAGTATAAACTACAGACTTTGGGTGTTGATACTGTGTCAAGGTAGGTTCATCAATTGTAACAAATGTAGCACCCTGGTTGAGGATGTTGCTAATGGGGGAGGCTGTGCATGTGTGGGAACAGAAGATCTACAGGAAATCCCTGAACCTTCTGCTCAATTTTGCTGTGAAACCTATAATTGCTCTTTTCAGGCTGGTGTGGCTTAGTGGTTGATCGTCAAACCATGCACCAAGAGGTCGCTGGTTCGATTCCCAGTCAGGGCACATGCCTGGGTTGTGGGCCAAATCCCCAGTGTGGGGCATGCAGGAGGCGGCCAGTTGATGTTCTCTCTCATTGATGCTTCTGTCTCTCTCTCCCTCTCCCTTCCTCTCTCTAAAAACAAAAAAAAAAAAAAAAAAATCAATAAAGGAAAAAAAAAATTCTTAATGAAAAAAGGGGGGGTGATAAAGTCTATTTTTTAAATAACAATCTGATTTGTACTCTATTTTAATACCCTAATGGTATTTTGGGCAAAGTTAAATACACTGGAAAAGAGGAATGAATGGCCGATGTACTTTTTTTTAATTCAATAAACTGGAGTTAATATGTAAAAAGTTCAAATTTTTTAAAAGGTGCATGAGTACACAGTAAAAAATTTTCCTTCCACTACTGTTCCCCAAACACCCAATTTCAAGGTTACTGTTGATTTTATGTCTTTTTTAAGTTTTATTTCATTAGTTTCCACTGTTATCCTTCCAAGATACAAGGAATGAACCTGAAACCATGGCATTTGTTCCAAAAATAAAATGAGCAACTCCTATTTCTAAAGGTAACAGAAAATTCACACACTGAGAACTTTGCTACCCCAAGTGTAGTCCCGCCCAGCAGCGTCAGCATCACCAGTGTGCCTGTTTGGAAGGTCCCATCCCAGACCTTCTGAAGCAGAACTACATTTGAACAAGATGCCCAAGCGATCTGTACGCACTGGCACACAGCACACCACCACCACCCTGTTTTCATGGAGTCTACAGGCTGGGAGAGGGGATAAAATGTTCAAATAACTCTCACTCAAGGCCTCACACAGAATGGACTACGTGGCTAACAAGGGTTTGGGCAAAGATCCGCTTAGTCCCTACAGGGGTCCCACTGCCCCCAGGATAAAACAGCAGCTCCTCTGAAGAGGTCAGTATGCCATGTGCATCCTGGCCCCTGCTCACCTGGCCAGTCTCATCCTCTGCTACTCCCTACAGCAGACTCTCCTTCCAGCATGACCAACAGCCTATGACTGAGGTTCCTCTGATGTGCTTCCAGGCCTTTCTCTGCACATGCTACTCCAACGGCCCGCTGCCCTCTGCTGACTCCTCTTTGGCTACCTTAGGAAGGGGCGGAGCCGCTCCCTTATCTCCCATGCCACAGCCCAGCGTGCTAGTGGTCCAACGTGGCCTTGCAGAGCAGCTCACACAGGCCAGAGGAAATGCCCTCTATCCTGTTTAGTACAATTCATCGAATGAATGAGTAATCAGAGATGTTTCAGGAAAGGGGTGAAAAATGAGAAGGCTTTAGATACATAGAAGATCAGGACAGAGGCACATATAAGTTAAGATCAGGACCGGCCAGTGTGGCTCAGTGGTTGACCGTCGACCCATGCACCAAGAGGTCGCCGGTTCGATTCCCAGTCAGGCCACATGCCCAGGTTGTGGGCTAAATCCTCAGTGGGGGGCATGCAGGAGGTGGCCAACTGATGTTCTCTCTCATCGATGTTTCTATGTCTCTCTCCCTCTCCCTTCCTCTCTCTCTAAAATCAATAAAGAAAAAAAAAATTAAAAAACAAAAAAGATCAGTTTAGGAAATGTGGAAAACAAACTATCATTTGCTTTTTTCTCTTTAGGAGATCTGCTCTGGGCTCATGGATTAGATGGACTTTCGATCCCTGCTTTTCTCCATTCTCTCTTAGTAAAACCCGCCTGGGCCGAAATTATTGTCACTCTGAGCAACGAGAGCTCCTAAAGCCCAGGGGAGCGGCTCCACCGCCAGACAAAGTGCTCCACAGGCTCTCCGTTGAATCTCACTCAGGGCTGCACCAGCTTTGCAGAGCAGAGTCAGCAAATTTTTCAAATTCTAGGGATGGTTTGACTATGACAACAAGTTTTCCCTCTTTATTAAACTCAAATATCCGCTAATTAAAAGCCATATAAGTCTACAGGAGAAAAACAGTTTAATATATGTTTTTAAATAACTCATCACATTAAGCTAGGACACACCAACATGGGACTGACTTTAAGTAAGACAGCAAGAGTTGCTGCCTGAACACTAGGTAGTCAGATCACACCTTACTAAGGTGTAAGGCTTACCGGAAGGCTGCTGTGTGCTGTGTGCTGTATAAACAGAAAGGCAAGTCCAACTGATCTAAGGCACCCAAGGTGGGCTGATTCAGTCTGCAGAAAACCTCAGAGGTAAATAAATCAGCCCAGCATCCAGGCACAGCTGCACCTGAAAGTCGTGGTTAGAAGCAGCTGGACAAAGGACACGCTGCACTTGTACTTAACACAGAAGAAGCAATTAGTTACCTGGTCATTTGCAGCAACCTCAGACAAACAAGATAGCAAAGCCACTGGGTCACATCATTTCAGAAGATAAAGAACAATTATGTATCCACTGGTGCTCCTTCCTTACTACCCAAGTCCAAGCTACCTCCATCACCTCCTACCTGAACCACAGCACTTAGTGGTCCCTCTGCTTCCACCCACAGTATACATGAGCTTACGTCACTCCGCTCTTTCATACCCCCAATGGTTTCCACTGCACTTTAAAGCAAATCCAAACCCATAAGGTGCCTACAGAGTTTTTAATGGCCTGGCCCAGGTTACTCTTCTGGACTCAGGGTCTATCCTGTCACACCTGCCTTCTTCCTGCTGCTTCAGTGGGCCCACCTGGTCCCACCTCCAGACCTTGTTCCCTATTGTTCCCTCTGCCTGGACCATGTTTAACACCCTCTTACCACTCTGATGAAAAGTCACTTCCTCGACACCTCAGGCCACAGTCACCCTATCAAACAGCCGTGTTTACTTCCTAGCACTCACCACTATTTGAAATTATCTTGCTCATCTATTAGTCTACTTCTTCCCTCTATTAGCTTCTCTCCTGTTTAGAATTCGAGCTCCATAAAAACATGGAGCTCCTTGTTCACTGATTAGTCTCTAGTTCTTCAAACAGTATCTGCCACATAGTAGGTGCTCAATAAATATCTGCATCAAAAAACATTTTATTGAATGACTTATTAAGTGAATAATGGCTATAAACCTATGTTTCAAGCAAGGCCAAAACACGAGAAGCCTGGTAATACATAAAATATCAGTTGTTTGTTTTGCAAAAGGATTCATTCCTTCCCTAACGCATTTTTAAGTATTTGGCTTACTAAACTTCAGTGTGCACTTTTTAAAGGATAAATGTATTGGACAAAGTGAACTACCTTCTCCAGGACATGAAGAGTGCCTGGTACAAAGAAGGTACCCAATAAACAACTGCTGAATAAATATTCATGGAAAATAACTGAATACAAGGCCTAAACTATATGAAACTGCGCTTGGATTTGAGAACACAGCAAAATTGACTATATTTAGGTCCCATTTTCCATTTTATCTGATAAATAGACATATATATTTATAATCCACTAATTGAGATACTAGCAATAATCTTAGCCATTATCTTTGCAGGCAGGTGCAAATCGAAGTAAATTTAGATGCCTGGTAGTTCTGCTACAGTTACCAACTGATATATGGAGGCATAGAAATACTCAAAACTGCCAGGTTTGTTGGAGTATAGGTTTAATATGAAAATCACAAAACTTGAGAGGTTTGTTTTTATTTATAACCTATGAAAAGACTGATCAAGAAATCACACCACTATATAACCTGGCCCCGTTTGTGATACAATGCACACCTGCTTTAATGTTCCAGGTCATGCCCAATATAAAACCAAAAAAAATATTATTTTTCAAACAGATAATCTCTTTGAAATAAAATTCTTCCCTGTTTGACTTTATTCTTAAACCATAAAATTTCTCACTGTAAATAGTTATGCAATATTAATGCATCACCCAGGAAAAACAAATTCATGATCAGGTATCCATCTGCTTCAAGCTACACCCACTCCCTTTCTCCTTCCCTACCAGCTGTGGAGCTGCAGTTTGCAAAGGTCAAAATTGAAAAGAAAATGAGATGTTTGTGTGAGGTGTGTGCTATATGCATTTGTGTGTTCTTGAAGGGTCATTCTAAAATCAAATATAAATGCACTTGGGGATTATGCACATTGTGTGCATTATCTGTGCCTCTTGCTTCTGCTTTTAAAACATTCCCCAATCTATAATGCAAAGTGTGTTAATGACTTCTCTAAACTGAAAACCAAATAAGTCCCATAGAAAGTCACTCTTATAATCTATAACCCCAAGAAATGAACTTTCATATTCTAAAAGCTCTCACAGAATAACATATTGTCTATGAAAATCAATTTCAGGATGCAATTCATAATAGCACACCACCTAGAAAAAATAAAATATAAAATAACAATATTTTTAAAAGTATGCTGACAACTGATAAATTTGCTCCAAAATCGTTTGTTTGTTGTTCTTGTTCTGCAGTTTAAATAACTTTAGAATAACATGATTCAGAATTTAGATCAAATTCTTAACGTACAGTTCATTTACATCTGCAGTTTAAAAAACTTTGCAATAACATGATTCAGAATTTAGATCAAAGCATTAACATTCAGTTCATTTACATAAGCTTTTCAAAAGTATTGGCTGACAATCCTTGTAAAAGTCCTTATTATTATTATTATTATTTTTAATAAGGCTTTGGTCTGGTGTTCTCACTGCCACCTCCGTAGGCCAATGTAAACAAACATCTATCTCACTCCCATAGAGAAAAGCACTTTATTAAATATGTTTTGGAAAAGTAAATAAACTATAAAAGAGTACTGGCAATAAGTTGGGGTATTTTTAGATTTACTTCTTATTGATTTTATAATTAAAAAACGTGAGTTTCTATTTGTTTTGTTTGTTCTCCTTTTGGCCTTACAGTATAAAAATATAAAAGCAGATTCAAAATCCTCAATCTAGAATGGGTAAGTAAAATATAATCAGAGCACACATCCTGAATAACTTTTTAAACTGCATAATACTGTTTTTAAAATGTAGCATTATTTATAAAAGCCAACTAGCTATCACTTCAAACCAGAACATCTGGGCATTACCAATTTTTATTTAGCAAAAAATTACAACGATTCAAAACGTTTTTTGCCATTTCATTTTACCACCAGCTGTGTTTCAGGAAGTGAAGCTTCGAGTGAGGATTCAGTAACGGAATAGGACATAGCACCTGTCTAATAACTAATCTTATTTGGTTTCTGTGTCTTCTTTTTATTATAACTTAAATGACAGGCAAAGCCTTACCTGCCTCATAAACAGGCATTCATAAAAAATGTACTTTAAATAACAGTCTAAAAGTGTTGCATCATAACTAGAGCTGTAACCACCACCAAATTAGAAACTATAAAGGGTCAAAAAATGGCTAACAGATTTTCTCAATGTGAGCTTATTACTCAACCTGCCATAACCCAGGAGCAGCTCCGCTAGGGTGCTAGCAAAGGGAGGGGTCCGCAGGGAGTGAGAAACATGCCCTACTGCCCTGCCGGCCCTAGAGGCTGTGAGGGGTGCATTATTCAAAACGCACAAACACCTGGTACTCCGGATGGCATTACTCTATTACTGTGTTCTCAGGCTGGTGGGAGCTCTGGAAATCTACTCCAATCCCTTCATTTTGGCAGTAGTGAAACTGGTCTGGATTTGTAACGCTCAGTTAATCTGAAGGCGCCAATGTTCTGAAAATAAAACTTTAAGGAAATAGAGAGCAAAAGAACTTACATTTAAAACTCAGATTTCAAAACCTGCCATTAAAACAAGGGAGTTAAAAACAAAAGACACACACCCTCTAGGTGCACTAAGTTCATCAGCCTTGTGGACATCCTCAGTGTACCATCCCAGACAACCAACTCCACACCAAGATTAAGGAGAATGACACACAGGTCCCCATACCAGGAAAACACCACGCGGTGAATCCACGGCACACGCGTGGAGGGCTGCGGGGCCAGAGCAGCTGATCGCCAGGCGCGAATCCCTGAGTCCCCCGGTCAGCCTCACTCTCCCCATCTGTAAAATGGGCGTGACACCATTTGCCCGTTTGCTACACCGGGATGGATACGAATGAATGAGAACCATCAGTACAACGACCCGGGGCGCCCTGGACGCTCTCCGTCCGCAGACCCGGAGCCGCGGGGCGCCCTCCGCCGCCGGTGGCCAGGGCTCAGCCGGACCCCGGCCGCAGGCGCCGCCCGCGCTCCCGGCGCTCCGGACCCCGACGGCCCGACGGTTACAACTGCTCCCAGAACCGCGCCGCCGGGACACCGGCTCCCGGGGCCGTCCGCTGCGGTAACGGGCGCCCGCCCGACGCTGCCCGGACGCCGCCTACCTTGGCCACCCAGCTGAACAATGGTGACATCGCGGGCCGGGCGGCGGCTCCTCGCCCACCGCTCCCGCTCACTCCCGCCGCCGGCCCGGGGAGCGGCGGGCAGCCGGGGGCGAGCTCGGGGCGCAGCGGGGCGCAGGCATGGCTCCCCCCGCGGCGGCGGCGGCGGCGGGCTCCTCCCCGCTCGTTACTGCCAGGAGAGGTAGCGCCCGCAGGACTGCCGGACCCTGAAAGGGAAGTGGGTGGGGACAGCGCGGGGGAGGGGAGGGGAGGGCGCGCGGCCGCCCCGCCCTCACCCCGCCCACCCGCTCGCCCGGCGCGCGGCGGGAAGTTGGGCGGCGCGGGGGTCTCCCTGCCCCGGGCTGCCAACCCCGCGCCGCCCCGGGAGGAGGAGTCCAAGCCCCGAAGACTGGGACGCAGCTCTCTCAACTACACATTCCTGTCTCTGAGCTTTGATAAAAGCCCCAAAGTTGGACTGAACACAAAGCCCGCCCAACTTGCCAGAGGTTACCCCCACCCCTAAACTCTCGAGATTGCTGGTAACAAAGGGACTAGTGTTTCCGCAGCCCCTAATAACCTTTCTGTAATCGAAGGTGGTTTTCTCAGTCAGACAACTCAGCTATTGAGACTAGAAAAAGGGCGGAGGAAAAGAACCTTCAGCTCCTGCCAGCCCAGAGGTTTTATCGACAGGAGAAATGTTGATTTCGCCAGTTCTCTTCCAAGGAGATGATTAAGACAAGTGTAGTCAGTTTATAGCTACAAAGGTTAAGCTGAGTTTCAAACTCAGACACCAGAGAGTTCTACGTTGAAAAAAATAAAATAAGAAAAGGCCAAAGTTCTAGTAGTGGATACTTGTGTCATGCTGAGCCACTCATTGAGTTCCCAGTAGTCACCCTATCTCAAGAAATTTGCTTCTCTCTCCTTTTGTCATATTAATTGTGCATTATCTTCATGATAGGTTAGTAGGACATTGTAATGATGTTCCCCCAAATGCCTGGCATCTGAGTTAGGCGGGTATACTAGTTATCTATTGCTGAGTAACCAATCTGAGAAGCTTAAAACAACAGTTTCTGTAGGGGAGAAGTCCAGAAATATCTTAGCTGGGTGCCTGTGGCTCAAGGTCTCTCTTGAGATTGCTGTTAGCTGGGGCTGCAGTCATCTCAAGACTGGACTGGGACTGAAGGATCCCCTTCCAAGGTCACTCATTGTTTTCAGGATTCAGTTCCTTGCAGGCTGCTGCTCTCCCCCTCGGTTTCTTGCTGCATCAGGGTGGTCATCTCCAAAGGGCTGCTCATAGAATGGCAGCTTGCAACCCCAGCACAAGTCATTCAAGAAAGAGCGAAGTCCATTGTATACACCAGCGATATGCAACCTTTGTCATCTCTTGGCACACATAAACTAATTACTAACATTCTTCAGCACACCAAAAAATATATTTTTTGTTAATCTGACCAAAAAAAAATTTGGTATAATTTTTATTCATTCACACTGGATGGCTATTGTTGTGTTGGCTGTTGTCATTTCTTTTTATTTGACAATCTTAGGGAAAAGAGGTCAGGGCCTCTGACGAAATAATCAGGTATTGCATGTTTTAAAAATTCTTGCAGCACACCAGTGTGCCTGCCGTGGCACACTGGTTGAAAATTGCTGGTATAAACTAATCTCAGAAGTTACATCCCAAGACTTCTGCTGTACTCTCTCTATTCACTAAAAGTAAGGAACTAAGTCTAGCCTACACTCAAGGCATGGGTACCAAGAGGAGGATCATGGGGGAGGTAGGAGAATGTCATCTCTTTTTATCTCCTTCACAGTAGCGTACATGGGAATAAGAAATATGATAAAGGCATGGGGGAAGTCAAGTGATATCATTCTGACAGAGTGTACCTGGGTAATTGAAAACAGCCTTAGAAGCATCTTACGGAAGTGCTTTTCTTTTATTCTTTTAAGCAGAGATGTTCCCTAAAGAAATTAAGAGGTATAAAAGGGGAGTGCATTTGTAGCCACTTAACCAAATCTTTCCCTGTTACCACATCACCTCCCAAAGCAAGTGGAAGAGACAGAGGCTGAGAGCTCCATTAAAGTCAGAGCACTTCGGACTTGACAACCTTGCCCCTCAAAGTGTGGTCCATGGACCAGCAGCCTCGGTATCACCTGACAATTTGTCAGAAATGCAGGCCCTGCCTTAATCCAGACCTTCTGAGTCAGACCCTTCATTTCACCACGATTCCAGGTAGCTAGTATGCACATTAAATGTGAGAATGCACTAGCATATGACATTCATTGACATCAGTCTAATCATCATCATCATCATCATCAAACAGCCCCCTAAGAAAGCAGCTGAAATTGTCTTCTGTCCTTGGAATGGTGTGAATTAGCTGAGCTAGAGAGATATCTCAAGAGTTCCTAGGCAACAACATAGTTTTGATGGGAGTGGATGGGCAGCTGAGGACCAGGCGGGACAAGCTGGACTGATGACAGACATCGTCATACTCCGTCACTCCAACCCCCCTACTGAGCTCTACGAGAACGCCCAGAACTTAGAAGCAACACTGAGGAGAGAATAAGAGTAGCCCGAAACTGACTGAAGAAACCTGAATTACCTCTAATTGAGATAAATGTTTTGCCACTTGGACAGGAGGTGGAGTGGCAAAAAGAAATTACATTAAATTTAGGAGAATAAAAATTGTACTTCCTACAAAAAAAGGAACTGAAGTCAGACCAAATCCTGAATGTAATACAGTTACAATGGGATAGTGCGCAGGTGAAAGCGGGACGTCAAAGCTTCATTTGTTTAAACCTGAATCCAGGTCTCCACACGTACATATCTCAGTGGAGGTTCTTGCAGATCTTCATCAGAACTTGCCGAAAGCTCACATATCTTTCAGACTCACACAGGTCTCCCTTTGCTCCAGTTCTCTGGTCCAGGACTGGGTAGAATCATTAATTTTACAGAGTAGATTTGATAGACTATAGGGTGTGGAGCTCTAACACCAAATATTTTAAGAAGAATACATGAGTCTGGCAGGTGTGGCTCAGTGGTTGAGTGTGGACCCATGCACCAAGAGGTTGCCGGTTCGATTCCTGGTCAGGACACATGCCCAGGTTGTGGGCCAAGTCCCCAGTAGGAAGCGTGCAGAGGGCGGCCAGTCGATGTTCTCTCTCATCCATGTTTCTGTCTCTCTCTCCCTCTCACTTCCTCTCTCTCTAAAATCAATACAGGGAAAAAAAGAAAAAAAATATGAAAGATCTTTTTTTAATTCACCACCAACATGTAGCTTGCCGGTCACACTGCACTAAGAAATTCTGTTATAATCTGGAATTTCATTAAAGGGAAACTGTTAACATTAGACAATCTAACTGATCCGAGACCCAAATAAAACAATTTTCCTTAAAATACCACTCTCCTCCCATCTGAAAAATGTATCCTTCTCCTAAGAAACTGTATATCCCCCCAGGGAAGAACTGTATGTAGACCAGGAATCAGTAATTTTTTTTTCCTTTATTGATTTTAGAGAGAGAGGAAGTGAAAGGGAGAGAGAGATAGAAACATCGATGAACGAGAACATCAATTGGCTGCCTCCTGCATGCCCCCCACTGGGGATCGGGCCCACAACCTGGGCATGTGTCCTGACCCGGAATCAAACCAGTGACCTCTTGGTGCATGGGTCTATGCTCAACCACTGAGCCACACTGGCCGGACAGGGATCAGTAATTTTTAACAGCTCCCCGTGATTCTCTTTCAGACCTGTTGTCTATCAGAGTTACCTGTGGTGCCAAGGGGGGTACGTGGGGAAGGAAGGCTGATGATTTGGCTGCTCTAGGGCAGGGTCCAATTCTCAGAGACCTCAGAGGGTAGGCAGTTTGTATGAATGTGTGAAGAGAGCTGTGTGGGGGGCAATAAGGAATGAATGAACTGTGACATCTTGGAGAAGGCTGCTCAATTATTAAAACTCCACCCAGCCAAATAAAATGTGTCAGCCAAATGAATTCAGCCAGAGAGATTAATATTGGTGGTGACCTCTAGGTTTACTTAAGCTTGGAGAAGTGTGTGTGTGTGTGTGTGTATGTGTGTGTGTGTGTGTGTGTGTATTTTCCCCCTAAGGTAATTTTGATTGTCAGCTAGGATTGACAACCACTACCATAGTTCTAGATCCCTTATTTTAAAAAATGTGTGTGTGTGTGTGTGTGTGTGTGTGTGTGTGTGTGTATGAATGATTGCTCTGTGGAGAGCAATAGGCTATACAGATAGGACTACAGAGATCTAAACAAATAGAATCTACAGAAAATACAAGACTGCTCTCTTTCTAAGTAACTTTAAAAGGATGATTTAATCTCTCACCATTACAGTTTTCCTGAGGCATTAAGGAAGGACTTTAAAAAGGGGAGACGGGCAGGAACTGGAAGAATTGCTCCCTTATCAGCCTGACCCTAACCGCCCCCCCCCAAAAAAAAAACAAACCCAGACATTCCTGCCCCACTCTTCTGCCAATTTCCTCCTTTGAGGAGGAGCAGGAAGTGAGGACAGCAAACCCTTCTGAGCATTGGGAGGGATTTCAGACAGGCTGCTCTCCAACTCAAAGTGGGAAGGTGGGAAGATGTGAAAGCATGACCTTACCCTACCCACCTGCCCCACCCCCAGTTCCCTGCAATACCTGGTTAAAAATACAGCCATTGCAATATCAACAATAAGGAAACTCAACTTCAAATGAATCAGACCACTTGACACTTGTCAATTACACTCGACATCAATTACAATATGTGGGTTTTTGTGTTTTTGGAGGGTTTTTTCCCACATCACCAAACACTTCTCTGATACCAGCCTAGGAATCCTACGATTCAACTCAGTTCTGACACTATCTACCTGGAGATACCATCAGATCCCATAGATTAAGGGCTCAATACTACAACGCTGCCTTCTTCTCCCACTTCAGGTGCCAGTTTCAAGTCCAGGTTGTCACCTGTGCTTCTGACCCACTGGCTATAGATCACAGGTTCTCACAACCTCCTTCTTGGCTTCAAATAATGTACAGAACATCTAACAGAACTCAGAAACATTTTACTTAGGAGTATAACTCGGAAACAGCCAGACGGAAGAGAGGCACAGGGTAATGTATGGGGAAAGTGCACAGAGCTTCCATGACCTCTGGAAGGGGCACTCTTCCTGCATCTACACCTGTTCACCAACCTGGAAGTCCCCTGGACCCCAGCATTTGGGTTTTTATGGAAGTTCCATTATATAAACATAATTGATTAGATCACTGGCACTTGAACTCAGTCTCCAGCCCCTCTCCCTTCCCCAGAGGTTAGGGAGTGGGACTGAAAACTTCAACCCTTTAATCCTGTGGTTGGTTCCCATGGCAACCAACCTCCAACCTTTGCTGATTTAGGGGTTTAACCAAAAGTCACCTCATTAACATAACAAAAGACACTTTTCTCTCATTCTCTTCACAGGAAATTCCAAGGGTTTTAGGAGCTCTGTGCCAGGAAGGGGGACACAGACCAAATATATATTTCTTATTGTAAATCCAAATATCACAGCAGCTGATGAGGAGTTTATTCAATTCATTAGCACCTATTGTATAAAGCCACACCTGTCCTTACAAGAAATAGCGAAGGTGATCAGAGCTGAAGCCTGACCTCGGGGGCAGAGAGGATAGCTGGAAGATGAGCAGGGAAGAGGAGCTCGGACTTCCCAGAGGAAAGAAGGGTCAGGTCAGGCTGCAGAGAAAGAACAGCTTCCTGG
This sequence comes from Tadarida brasiliensis, assembly GCA_030848825.1. Taxonomy (NCBI): domain Eukaryota; kingdom Metazoa; phylum Chordata; class Mammalia; order Chiroptera; family Molossidae; genus Tadarida; species Tadarida brasiliensis. Next base: position 26,295,644 of record CM061257.1, on the reverse strand, counting down.
CTGAAAGGCTTCAGGACCTCTAAGGATGGTGAGGAGGGAGTGGGATTTCCAGGAAGAAGGACCGCAGCTGGACAAAGGCATAGATGACTGGTGTTCATCTCCTGAAATCAAGCCCTACTGGGGCAGATAGGACAGAAATCAGAGCTCACATTGCAGAGCATTTTAGTAAGCGGCAGTTTGGCAGGGTGCAGTCATCTCTCACCAGCATAAAAGTTTGTTTCCAGAAAAAATATAATATTTGCTGAGGATACTATCAAGTCCAGAAAAATCATGAAAAAATGTCCCTCTGTATGCATTGAAAATATATGTCCATGCAACTCAACAAAAGGAAGACAAAGAACCCAATTAAAAAATGGGCAGAGGACCTAAATAGACACCTCTCCAAACAGGACATACAAATGGCCAAGAAACATATGAAAAAATGCTCAATGTCACTAATCAGCAGAGATATGCAAATTAAAATAACTATGAGGTATCACCTCACACCTGCCAGAATGGCCATCAACAAATCATCAAATAGTGTTGGCGAGGGTGTGGAGAAAAGGGGACTCTAGTACACTGCTGGTGGGAATGCAGACTGGTGCAGCCACTGTGGAAAACAATATGGTGTTACCTCAAAAAGTTAAAAATTGAACTGCCATTTGACCCAGTGACCCCTCTTCTAGGAATATACCCTAAGAAACCTGAAACACCAATCAGAAAGAATACATGTACCCCTATGTTCACAGCAGCACTATTTACAATAGCTAAGATCTGGAAACAGCCCAAGTGTCCATCAATAGATGAGTGGATAAAAAAAGCCGTGGTACATATACACAATGGAGTACTATGCAGCTGTAAGAAAGAAAGATCTCTTATCCTTTGAGATGACATGGAGGGACCTGGAGGGTATTATGTTAAGTGAAACAAGCCAAGTAGAGAAAGACAAATATCACATGATCTCACTTATTTGTGGAATATAATGAACTAAACAAACTGATGAACAAAATTGACCCAGAGACATAGAGGTGAGGTACAGACTGACAAATCTCAGAGGAGGGGGGGTTGGGGGGAAGGAGATAAACCACGGAACTTATATGCATGTATGCATGACCAATGGACATAGACAAAAAAGCTAGGGATGGGGCGGGGGGCTGGGGGGAGTATGTTAATGGGAGAAAAAGGAGAAACGTCTGTAACAAAAACAAATTAACAAAATAAAATAAAAAAATAAAATACACTGGCTTGAAACAATTCCCCAGTTTTTCAAAATAAAAATAAAAAAAAAGAAAAGAAAATATATGTCCATGAAAAAACTTGTATGTAACTGTTCATGGTAGCATTATTCATAATGGCTACAAAGTGGAAACAACCTGAATGTTCATCAATTGAAGAATGAATAAATAAAATGCAGAGTACCCACACAATGGAATATTATTTGGTCATAAAAAGTAACAGAGTGCTGATACATGCTAAGACATAAATGGACCTTGAAAACATTACACTAAGTGGAAACCAGACTCAAGAGACCATATATCGTATGATTCCATTTATAAGAAATATCCCTGATAAGCAATCCACAGAGACAGGAAGTAGATTCATAGTTTCCAGGGACTGGTAGGGAGGGAAAAATGAGAAGTGACTTCCAATGAGTTTCTTTTTGTGGGGATGAAATTATTCTGGAATTAGATAGTGGTGATGTGACTATACTAAAAATCCAAATTTCATGTTGTATGAATTATATCTTTAAAATCCCTCTATATGACGATAGTTGAATGACTTTTGGTAAATTAATTCCCTGAGGCTTTATAATAATGGAACCCACACTTCAAAGGGCTAATTTCAGAATTAAATAAGATGCATTAAAGCATTCAGCCTGAGTCCTTGTGTTATCGTGGTACTAGCTAGCTAAGGTTAATAACAGCAGAGGAGCAAAGGGGAGGTCAGACATTATGAGCATGGTCATCTGGGCAGCTCCACCAGGAAGCTGCAACTTCACATTTGCCAGGGAACCACTGGTCCATTCCCCACAGGTCACTGGGGGAAGGGGTCCAACAAAGGGGGGGCCCCTTTGTTGCATGTGCAATGAAGTCGGGGTGACATAGGGAAGGTACTTGCCTAACAGTCTAACCTGGGAAAAAGATCTGCTTCCTGTCTCGTGGACAACTAGGGGGTGGAGCCACTGCAAGCAGGTAAAATCTTGGAAGGGTAAAATCCCTGAGACAAAGAAACTTTCTCTTTCTTGTCCCCTTGCCTGCCCTTGCACTCTCTTGTTCCATGACCCACGCTAGCCCGCCATGTGGTCCTAGAAGTCTCTGGGCCATGTGGTCCCGACAGGAAATGGACTGCAGCTGGGAACACAAGCTAAGCTAGCCAGATGGTGGACTGGTAAATATGGAACTGAGGCCTGGGGCAATGGCTTTGATACTAGCTCTGCTGAAGACGAAATGGGACTTTTTCCATGGTGGGACCGAGGAAGATGGGACCTTAGAAACACAGAGGTTTAATTCCACAGAAATAAAGCTTTCCACAATACCTCATCGTTCCACGGGGGCCTTGGGAAATTGTTATTCTGTGGCACCCCAGGAAGCCCACTTCCACCATCAACAGGTGGGGACACAGAGGGCACCCCCACCAATAACACTTACATATAGTAGGTTCTCAGCAAATGCTAGCTGTAGTAGTAACAGACGTAGTAGCAATGATTGCTGTTGGTTAATAATAGGTATGTGTGATGATTAATTTTATGTGTCAACTGGACAAGGCTAAAATATGCTTGGACAGCTGGTAAACATTATTTTGGGGGTACATCTGTGAGGGTGCCTCTGGATAGAGATTAGCACTTGAATCAGTAAAAACCGCCCTCACCAGTGGTGGGTGGACATCATCCAGTCTTTGGCCTGAATAAGACAAAAAAGCCGAAGGGCAAATTTGCTCTCTGCTTGAGCTGAGACATCCATGCTCTCCTGCCCCAGGACATCAGCACTCCTGGTTCTCTGGCCTTCAGATTCAGACCAGGACTTACACCATCGGGTCGCCGATCCTCAGGCCTTTGGACTTGTGCTGAGTTCTATCACCAGCTTTCTGAGTTCCCCATCCTTCAGAGGGCAGACCCTGGGACTTCTCGGCCTCCATAACCACATTAGCCAATTCTTATGATAAATCTCCTCTTCTCTCTTTCTCTCTCTCTCTCTCTCTCTCTCTCTCTCTCTCTCTCTCTCTCGATAGATCTTACAGATAAAGATATCATTGCTTTTGTTTCTCTGGAGAACCTTAACTAACCCAGTCTGATATGTTATTAATGTAGAAATAATACAGAAGTGATGGGCTGGAGGTCTCAAGATCTCGGCCCAGACAGGACAAACAGTTGAGATCAAGTAGGAGATTGTGTGTTAGCCAAAACGAATCCCCGGACATCTCCATATTTCCTCTCCCTTTTTATAAGTTGCTATGTCTAGCAGCGTGACTGTGCTCCATGTGTTACTTTAGAAACCGCATGGTGAATCCTCCAAGTTTCTCTGGTAAATTCCTATCATTCTAGCTGGGCAGAGACTCGGAGTACACGGGCATTACTAGCCCTGCTCTCTTTCAGACAGTTCAGAAATTCCTCCCCGAGCAATTGACTCTGTTCACTTACACTCCCCCTCCCTCACTACTCGCCTTCCACTCTTCCCCACAATCTGTCCCTCCCTCCCTGTCCGCAGCTCTCTCTTCCTCTCAAGCACACACATGCACTCACATTTTAAATCATGCTAAATTCAAAAACGGAGTCTCTGAGTGACAAGACAGAGTACTCTGAAGACTGGCTTTAGAACAAAGGTGCTTGCCCCGGCCGGTTTGGCTCAGCAGTTAGAGCATTGGCCCGCGGACCAGAGAACAAAGGTGCTCAATGAATTGGTGAATGAGTGAAAGAAAGTGCAGGGGGAAAGTGAAAGGATAAATTTGGTGAAGGTTTATCTGGAGGTAGACAAGTTCAGATCATAGCCAAAAAACGCTGCACTTTGATAGAACCTTGTCAACGTTTAAATTAAGGTCTCTAATTGTATGTTTCGATTGTAAAGGAAACCAAAATGTTGCCACCCTGAAGTTGCCTTTTTGGGATAGTGATTTTTAAACTGTTTACTAAGAAACAAAAGACTCAGAAAGAATTTTGGCCCTGCCCCCTTTCCCGCCCAAAAGATTCAGATAGAGAAACCTGCTTCAGGAAGGAGATCTTAGGATGCCACTTTAGCCTACTCAGAATTAAGTATGGTAAATGAGAGGGCTTCAGGCAGGAGCCTGTTAGCTACCAAGCCCCCTGTCCCATTGTTCCTGAGTCACCAGCAAGAACTGTCCTGGCATGTATGTTCTGCTCACCCTCAACTACCTGTAAATCGCCCATTCTCACTTCTGAAGTCCAATACTCCATCCCTACCTTTTCTCCTTTGTCAAAAATGTCTTATATACCCAAGGATGCCTCACTGTCTTTGGAATTTTCATGCCTGTGTGAATTCTCCACGCACATGTATTACAACTTTGATTCTCTCTTGTTAATCTCTCTGTTAATATAATTATTAGCCCAGCCTTGAAGAACTTAGAACGTGGGGGGAAAAGCATTACTGTTTTTAGCCCCCACGATTGTGTGTCCAGTTGTAGTTTCTTACAAGCCAGAATAATAGCAAGCAGGTTTAATAGAAACATTTTTAGTGGCTCCAGCCACCTTCACTTCACTATATGTATCCAAAAGCCTTGCAAAATTAAAAGCTGGCTGTGTCCCAACTAGAAGCACTAAGACTCCGCAGTGTGAAAAGGAGAGCCATTGAACTAGTAACTCCAGAGGCAACCAGACTGCAACAAACCCCCTCAAGAGAAAAGTCTGCACCAGCTTCAGGATGCCTTTTCTCTCTGTACTCGGCAGTCCTGCTAAAATAGAAATTTACTTTTGGACACAAATTTATCTCTTCATTAAAATGCTTGTGACATTTCTAAACCAGCTAAGTTAATATATTTTACTATTTAAATATCCGTTCCCGTCTCAATATTTTTGCTTAATATATACAGTAATCGTGTTCACTTTTTAGCTGGCAAGATATTCCAAAAATAGAAACAGTGTCTTTCTATTTTTAGCTACCCTATAAAGTTTAAGCAAATAATCTTCTCTCCAAAGTACTGAACACACATGTTTCACATTCATGGAAAAACCCAGCGGCAATGAGCTCATACAAGAAAACACAGTGAAAATTTAGTCAAAGATTCTGACGTCCTCACCCTGTGTTGTAACTAAATATAGATGCTAAACTTTAAACTCAGACATTTTCATTGTGATTTATAATGGAAACATTACAAACACCGCTTGCATCGCACTAATTTCACCAAAAAATACCTTTTTTTCTAAATAGAAATTCATGTTTCTCCTTAAAAATTAGACTGAAGTCTGGCCGGTGTGGCTCAGTGGTTGAGCGTCAACTCATGCACCAAGAGGTCACCAGTTCGATTCCCGGTCAGGACACATCCCAGGTTGTGGGCCCGATCCCCAGTGGGGGGCATGCAGGAGGCGGCCGATCGATGTTCTCTCTCATCGATGTTTCTCTCTCTCTCTCCCTCTCTCTCTCTCTCTAAAATCAATAAAGGGAAAAAAATTTAGACTGAAAAATATCAATTCCTAACTCCTGATCAAACCTATCAGTGAATAAAAATCAGACAAAACTTCCTTTTTTTCCTATAGTAAATCATAATTTCCTTTAAAAAAAAAAAAAGACAGTTTAGTTTACTTTTGATTAGAATTTATCTAAAACAATTCCTATTTGTTCGCCTTCATTTAGGTCTTTAAAGTTATCAAGTTTCAATCCAGCAATCTCATTACATGATATTCACTCAAAGAAACTGAAAAGGTGTGTCCACACAAAGTCCCACGCGTGGATGTTTATAGCAGCTTCATGATCACCAAAAGTTGGAAGCATCCAAGACTCCGTTCCTAGGTGAATGGCCCCAGAGAGATATTGTTCCCCTTCCACCATGTGAGGACACAGCGAGAAGGTGACCGTCTGTGAACTAGGCAGTGGGCTTTCACCAGACCCCAATCTGCCAGCACCTTGATCTTGGACTTCCCAGCCTCCAGGGCTGTGACAAATAAATCTCTATTATTTGTAAGCCACTTGGCCTATGGTGTTTTTGTTATAGCAACCTGAATGGACCAAGATGAGTAATACTAATTGTAATAGAACATGTGTATTGAGTGCTTACTGCCTACCAGGTACTGCTAAAACCAGCAAACCTTTGGCAGCGCTCACCACGGGCCAGGCGTTGTTCCACAGCATTTACAGCGTGTGAGGTAGGGACCAGGATCACCCTATTTCTGATGGGGAAACCGAAGGATCAGAACCAGGATTTGGGCCTAAGCGCTCTGTCAGCTTAACCACTTTACTCCACGGCCCCTAGCTATCATCTCAAAACTCTACTGCAAGGTATTATTTATTGTTTTACAGACAAAGGAGCTGAGGTTCAGAAAGGTAGACTAACGTGCTCAAGGTTGCACCTGGGTAAGCTGAGGCTTTCTGTGCAATATCAGGAAAGCAAATGTCCTAACTGCTATCAACACAGGACTTTGTGCTCGAAGATTTCAGCGACCTAGTCTGGCCAACAGAGGTTCTTGAGACAACCACCAGCTTCCAGCCAACAGCAGGCTTTGTCAGGGATGAAGTTCTGCCTCCCTTGGAGGGCCAGGGCCTGAGCCAACGCCAGCTAGACCCCACAGAGGTGGCTTGAAATGGCAGCAGATTCTAAAGACAAATCAAATGAATGAGTGAGGAAAGAAAGCGCAAGGAAGCAAGTTCTCTTTGGGTCTGGGGCAGCAGGGCCCTTCTCCAGGCTAATGAGGCCTGCAGCAGTTTCCCACTGAGGCCACACTGGGGCTGGCAAGCCAGACCCAACCTGAACCTGAGACAAAGCGGGGGCTGGGCTGCTGGGTGTGGGGGAGCCGGGTGCAGTGGTCCTCCCCGTGAAAAGCTGGCCTTGCTGATGGACTTAAGGGCCCTGACCTCCCAGTGCCCAGGAGATTTGGTTGAATGGGGTATGTCCTCTGCCAAAGCTTAAAGGGAACCTGATTCCTGGGTTAGATGAGTCAGTGGGTCTAGGTCAATGTTCACTTACAAGAAACACATCACCTTGACATTGTTGTGCAAGGGCCACAGGCTGGCCAAGTCCAAGAAAGGGGCACACAGCCCCTTTGGGTCAAGAAATGTTGCTGTATAGTTTCAATTCATATATAGCCTATATAGTTGGTGACTTCAGGTATCCACCTCTGGCCCACCATGAGCGTAGCAGTGAGCGTAAGCCATTGGAGTATCCGTTAACTCATTCAGCCACTGAATAAATATTTGTGGCACACAACTGCACACCAGTCTCTGGGGATGCTGCAGTAAACAAGCCACCAGCCCCCACAGGAACATCTTAGGGTCCAGTGGGCACATACAGCAAGTAAACAGGCAACGATGTGACTGGGTGGGAAGTGCTTCGAGAGGGAAGAGAGAGGATGCTATGAAATGATAACGAGAAGGCCTTTAACCCAACACTGGGGGCCCCTAAGATGCCTGGAGCAAGTGAGAGTTAAGGACACACACAAAGGCCATGTAGAAATTAGTCAGGAGAGGGTTAAAAGAGAAGCCAGATCATTCCTCATCTACAAAGGAGTAGAATCTGATACTGAGCTCTTTATTACATACAGCATTTTTGTTTTCTACATTTAAAAAAAATAATAACATATTTTGCTCTGGCCGGGTGGCCCAATTGTTAAAGGCATCATCCCATACACCAAAAGATTGCAGGTTCGATTCTCAGCCAGGACATATACCTAGGTTGCAGGTTTGATCCCAGTCAGGACGCCTATGGGAAGCAACTGATCTATCTTTCTCTCTCACACCAATGTGTCTCTCTCTCTTTCCCTTCCTCTCTCTCTAAAATCAAACATATCCTCAAGTGAGGAGAAAATAATAATAATTTAAAAACTAAACAGAATAGGACAGATACGTAGGTAGCTACCACCCATTTTTAAGTATTTTGTACATATGTACATATATGTATTTTTTAAATACATTTTTATTGATTTTTTTAGAGAGAGAGAGGAAGGGACAGAGAGATAGAAACATTGATGTGAGAGAGAAACATAGATCAGCTGCCTTCTGCATGCCCCCTACTGGGGATCGAGCCCAAAACTCGGGCATGTGCCCTGACCGGGAATCGAACCGGGACCTCTCCATCCGTGGGATGACGCTCAATCCACTGAGCCACACTGGCTGGGCCATATATGTATTTTTTAAAAGTAAAATGTTACTTACAGCATTCTCCCTCCATCCCCAAAGGTAACCACCATTGTGCTAGGTGTATCTTTCCCCTCTGTTTTTATATATTAACCTTACAAATTACCTTACAAACTGAAGGTAGGATCCTCTACCAGCAAAGAGACTAAACCTGGCCGAAGGCTCAGATGATGGTTCGCATTTCTTTAGCAATAGAGTGTCTTTTAATTAAGGTATCAACATTGTGTTTTGTTTTTTTTTTTCGATATAATGCTATTACACACTTAATAGACTACATTATAGTGTAAACATAACTTTTATATGCACTGGTAAACCCAAAAGAATCATGTGACTCACTTTATTGAGATATTCACTTTCTTGTGGGTGGTCTGGAACCAAACCCGCCATTCCTCCAAGGTGTGCCTGTACTTGGACATCATGGTGAACCAAACAGACGTGGTCCCTGCCCTCATGGGGCTCACAGTCCGGTGGAGGGAACAGGCAATAAGCAAGTAAGCAAACTAGTGAAATATATAATTACGAAGTGTGGTGAGTGCTACGAAGGAAGAGAACAAGGTCATGTGAGAGAGAAAGGATTGTGGGCAAGGGACCTATGTTAGAATGCATAGTCAATGGGCCTCTATTCATACTAAAATGGAGACCTAAATGACTTAGCCTTGCCGCAGGTTAGGAGAAAATCATGTGCAAAGGTTCTGTGAATGGAAAAAGGAAAATATCTCTGTGGTTACCACAGAGTGAGGTACAAAGTGGCTCAAAATAAAGCTGGAGATAAAGCAAGGGACAGATTACCCAAGACCTGGAAGGCTGTGGCAAGGAGGTGGACTTTATCCTAAACATAATGGGGAACTCTTGGTGGCTTCAAGGAGAGGAATTACATGGTTCACTTCTTTACTCAGTCCCTCTGACCACTATACGGAGAATGGAATATTGGGGGGCAGGATGGAAACAAGACACCAGTTCTCCAGGTGGAAGGCTATTATGATGGTGGCTTGGATTAGGCTGGTGGCTGGCAGTGAAAATTAGATAGAAGCTGATGGATTCAAGATCTATTTTGGAAATAGAACCAATGGAGCTTGCAATTGGATGGAAGTAGGGTGTGAGAGAGAAGAATCAAGAATAACCTTTCCTATATATATAGGAAACCGTCTACAATTACTTCTCAAACGTTTTATGATTTGCCTTGAAATTTTTAACTTAAACCCTCTCCGGTGAGAAGAGTAAGGGGAACAGAAGGTCACAAAACTGTGCCTCTTCTGTAAGAAACAGTATGGCAGCACAAGGCTGAGACTTTGTATCTTTCTGGAGGTCAGTTCTCAGCATCCTTTGAATGGGAAGGAATCTGGAACCCTTGGTATCGAGCTGCCTCAGATGGTTCTCAAACAGTCATATCCAGTTGCCTTTTTATGGAATAAGACGTTCAGAGACATAACTACCACTCACTTTCAGTAGCAGCAGCAAAACTACTAATATGTGTGATAAAATCTCCCTAAATCCTGAATTCAGCAACCACAGAGGAATCCTTAAGCCTCACAGACAAGGTAGACTGACATCAGGAACCGGTAACTGTATCAAAGCTTCGTACAGAATCCAAGGCATGGGCATATCCCTGCTTTAAGTTATAAGACGTTAGAAGCAAAATGAAAATTCATGTATATCCTTTAACCGTGCAGCCATTTTAAGATAATCAATGTTAGCCCAAGCTGCAAGCGGGCTGCCTATTTTTCCAGCATTCCTCTTATCTTTCAATCTCTTGATTATGGCCTCTGGCTCTAGGACATACTTAGGCTTGTATCTGGTTGATGCTAGACTGGGACGAGAAGACGTGGGAAGCTCTTGACCTGACCCTGGCCTTTTCTCCTTTATCCTTTGTTATTTCCTGTCTCCTGTTTTCTTTGCGAGAACAACTCTTTTTCACATATCCCCAAAAGTGGGAGCCTTGGTTTGGAAGGAGTGTGGAACCAGGGAGAATAAGAAGGAACAAGACCCACTTTATGTTGAAACAGAATATTAATTATAGTAGAAATTGTTGTAATAACTAACGTGCATGCCTAGATTGTGATCTGGGAGTCAACATGACCTCATGCTAAGAGCAGAGGCCTGAGGTCAGACAGAGCTAGTGGGAATCTCAACACCCCACGTACTGTGAGCTGGGAGACTTGGGCAAGTTCACAAAACTTCCGAGCTCTATTTCCACATCCATAAAGTGGAGGTAACACCCCTCTTTCAGGCATTTTGAAATGATTTAAAACCATTTACGTAAAGAGCAACCAATAAAGAAATAGCAGCTGCCTTTATAGCATGTCCTAATTTATCATGTACTTTTGCATGCATGATTTCACTTCCTACTAACCTTTAGTAACTTCAAGTCTTCCATTTTCGACTAAAGCAGTGCCCCAAAGTTCTCCTAGTTACAACATGCCGACTACGTCTCACCATGACTTCCCTCTTTTGCCAAGTCTGATCTATCGGCAGAGCCCTGTCTGGGCTCAGCAGTGCTGTCCCAGGTAATGTGACTACTGTGGTGTCTGCCATGGGCACAGGACACAGGTGTGCTGTAAGGACTGCATTCAGCTGCCAACCCTGCTCCAGCCTAGTCTCTTGATGGACAGCAGCTGAGTATCACTTCTGTTTCTAAGGCCTCGAGATAAGGCAGTTTTGCAGGAAGTCCTTTCAGTTCAAAGATAAATATGCTTGTTCTCCAATTCATTCCAGGAACCTGAAACATGGCCACCTGTGTGTCTGTATTTGAGTTCATATGCAAAAACAAAAACAAAAAAGAAAACCTGTTTATTTGCATAAGGCCCACCTCAAATACAAAGGTCATTCAAAGATATCATTAAAACGCTTACTCCAAAGCTGAGACAGCTCGCTGGTCTGTGATAGAGCCCTGACTTGGATCTGGTGCATTAAGTGATTCATTTAACTGCATGGAGCTTGTGAACTCAAGTGCCACGAGGGCTCAGGCGGCGAATGTGACTACGTGAAAGCCAGGTGGAGGCAATACGGGCTGTGGAGACTGGTGAAGTAAACCGTGCATGCCAGTCCCATTGAACTGCTTTTCTTCAAACACCGTGGTAGGTAAATAAAAACGTATCTATAGGACACCTTCTGCAACTTTGCCCCAATATACCATTAGCATCTTTCAAAGTGTTTTGACACATTCATTTTCTAAACAAATAGCCTTAAAGTGGGTCTCTGAATTGGGGCAGAAATAAAGTAAAAGATATAGTATAAGCATCCTAAAGAAGGAATAAACAAAGACGTGAGGTCTAGAGGTGGCCAGCAAAGCCAATCCAGGAAGGCTTTGTGGAGGTGGCGGCATGCGAGCTGGGAGAGATGACATGCTTTTGTTACGTAAAAGAAGAGAAAAACTTCTCCAAATAAAAGAAATAGAAATGGCAGAAAGAAGAAAGCTTGGCTATTTTGGAAAAATAAACAGTCCCATTTTGTTGGAGAACAGATTACGACATTTTGGACTTAGAGGAAAAAGTATAAAAAAATTATCTGAGACCAGATGGTCAAGGCCCTTGACTGCCAAGCTAAGGAGATTGGCATTTATTGGTTGAGGATGGAAGGTGGAGAGGCCAGAAAGCTTTGGAAATGAAATGGCCTAATCAGAGAATGGATTTTCTAGGCGATAAATCTCCTGTGTTGATCTCACAGACTTTCTTCGGCATACTTTTTCCTAGAGAACTTCAATCTGAAAAATCATGCCATTATTCTTAGCATATGTTTTTAAAAGTACACTTAGCCACCATAAATGTATATGAGAAAGGGGGCATAAAAACTAGCAGCGAATCCAGCAAATGTGGCCAGCTGTTTCTGCGGCTCTGAGTAGAGATTCGCCAAAAAAAAAAGCATTTTCAAAAACATAGAGCTATAGCTGAAAATCATATTTTCCAGTGGAAGTTTCCACCAGTGAATACTTATAATTTTATTTGCCTATCATTTTCAATAAAATACACCATCTACAGGCCATTATGGACAACTATCATCTGTTGGATTATAAATGGAAGGAAGGAAAAAGGAAGGAAAAGAGGAAGGCAGGAGGGAGGCAAAGGCCATGCAGCTTGTCAGGAAACGTAAATCAAATGTCAGAATTGACCTTTTTAAAAGTAATAACCAAGAAAAAAGAAAAGCATCAATCTCTTTTGAACTTTCATGAAAAAGTGGTGGAAGGTAAAAAAAAATTAGAATTTTGAGGCAAAAAAAAAATAGAATATGAACTATCTTCCTTTATTATATATTCTTGTGATGAGATCAATTTGCTTATCTCCAAAAAGGTGATAGTATGTGTTACTTTAATGGTTGTGAGGACTAAAAGCATTGCAAAAGGCATGTCTCACATATACTCGGTTCTCTCCTTCCTTTGGAGAGGAGGGGACACGCCTGCCTCATTGTGCTAGTGTGGCCACGGGCAGTGTAACAGCTCATCAGTGCTTACACCCCCCTAACCCAAGGACAGAGTCGAAATGTTGATGCAGTCAGCTTGAGGCTTCATGCCAGAGGAGGGAGGCGGGGTGCAGATAACCCCAAAGCCAGCTGACAGTCATCCTTTACGTTTCACTGTGGTGTGCGTCCAGTGACTTCTCTGGGGGATGCATTCCCATACTCCCTTTCTTGAGATTAACATTAAAATTAGCTGAGCCCTGGCCAGTTTGGCTCAGTGGTTAGAGTGTTGGCCTGTGGACCAGAGAGACCCGGGTTCGGTTCCCACTAAGGGCACGTACCTCGGTTGCAGTTTGTCCCCGGCCCTGATTGGGGTCGTGTGGGTGGCAACCACTCGATGTGTCTCTCTCACATTGCTGTTTCTCTCTCTTTTCCTCCCTCTCTCCCTCCCGCTCTATCCGAAGATAAATGCAAAAATGTCCTCGGGTGAGGATAAAAAAAAAATAATAATAAAATAAATAAAATTAGTTGACACCATCTGAAGTCAAGGGGGAAAGACACAGAATGGATGTACAGGGAAGACCATTTGGGGATTTAAAATGTGCTCAAGCAAAGTACAATGAGGATAATCAGCTCATTTATCCACAAATATTTACTGAAACGTGTTTGGGGCCAGGTGCCGTGTAGGCTGTGGGAATGCATCTATTAGCAACACCAGTCCCTGCCCTCGCGAAACTTCCATCCCGGTGAAGAGAGAGACAGACAACCCCCAAAATTCTTAACGCCATAGTGTACTAGGAGTTCATGAGAAGCGGACTGCATAGATTATAATCTAAATACATAAATAGAAAAACAGAAGGTGTACATTTTTAGGTAAAACCCTCAGATAGTGAACAGGGTTATTCTTGGAGCATTGGCTGCTCGTGACAAATAAAGGGCAAAGATTTGGGGGGAAAGAGTAACAATGGAAACTGCACACCGCAGACTAATACGAACAGTGTGATTAGGAGAGAGAAAGAGGTGAGAGGTACGTACGCGTACCAGACTCTCAACACGTCTGTATTACCTAGGAAACACACTGGAGGAGGCACATGTTCCAGAAGATGGAAGAGGCGATTCCTTTTTTACTTTTCAACTTTCTTAAATTTATCAGAATGGAAATGGTTTTTAACTTGCTTATGTTTTATAATAATTTCAGATAAATAAAATAAAAGAGTTAAAGAGGGATAAGATAGTTCTATATGTACTGACACAGAAATCAGTTTGTGATAAATAAAGAACAAACTCTAGGTTACAGAGCTTTGTATCCCGTGATCCTCTGTGTGTAAAATACATAGATTTTTAAAAATGTCACCTAGTGTAAGACAGCTAAGAGAGTTGTCCCACCAAAGTCTCAGTGAATCATCTCTGAGTCCTCTTCCTTCCTCACCACCCATAGACAGTGTCACTAAGTGATGACTTCTGTCTCAGAACAGCCTTCCAATGGTCTCCCCTTCTTTCCATTCCGCTCAGCACTGTCCTAAGTCAGCCCTCATCATCTCTCACTTGGACAAATGCATAAGTCTCTTTACTGGTCTCAGTCCATCCTCCACCAGCTAGGTTTACTTCTCAAAACACACATCTGATTATGTCACTATCTTGATTCTCCAGTGACACCTGGATCAAGTCTAGTCTTGGCTTCCAAGACTCCTCCAAATCTGGACTCACCAACCTGCCTGGACAATGATTCCTACCTAACAATGACTGGCCCCATTCCTCTTTACTACTAGGACCCTAACTTTATCCCAAAGACGCTCAGGAGTTGGCACATAGTAGAAATCCATAATTAATCATGTTTATACCATTCCTCTTCTCAAGTGACTAGTCTACAAGTCAACGTGTGACCCAGTCCTGGCCGATGAGATGTTAGAAGTGTGCCCCATCCTTCCTGCTTGGAACTCACATGTGCAAGGAGCTACAGCAGCCACCTTGGAACCATGAGGTCACAAACCAAAAGGCCAAAAATCAATATGCTAAAGATGGCAGAGTGTAATGAGATGAAAGTTTGTATTATTGATGATATAGACCCAGCCACTCTGGAACTGCTTACCTCTGAATCCTGAGATAAAGGCCTGTGGTATTAATGATTTAGATACAGTCATTCTGAAACTGCTTACTTCCAAATCCTTGTTAAGTGAGATGCCAAAATATCTTTATTGCCTACACTGGACTTTAATGTGCCTATGAGTAACTTGGAAATCTCATTAAAAAGAATATTCTGCCCTGGCTGGTTTGGCTCAGCGGTTAGAGCGTTGGCCTGCGGTCCAGAGAGACCCGGGTTCGGTTCCCACTAAGGGCACGTACCTCAGTTGCAGTTTGTCCCCGGCCCTGGTTGGGTCGTGCGGGAGACAGCCACTCGATGTGTTCCGTTCACATCGATGTTTCTCTCTCTCCCTCCCACTCTATCTGAACAAAAAAATGGAAAAATGTCCTCAGGTGAGGATAAAAAAATTCTGATTCAGTAGGTCTCAGGTGGAGCCCAAGAATCGACATTAACAGCAGGTACCCAGGTGATATTGCTGAGGGCCACATTTTGAGGAATGGGGATATAAGCCACTATAAATTGGGCTTTCTATTACTGTAGCTGAACTTGTCCTTACTGGCTACTACTGTCCCTCCCCCCATATCAAGCTAACCCCACTCACCTTCCAAACTTCTCAGCACATACAAACAGCCTCCCGGGCTTGGCTCACGCTCACCGCTCCCTTGAAGGAGCTTCAGTAGATTTCACCACCATTCTACACACCAGCTTCGGTCACTTTTTTCACTCATAACCTTATTTGCACTTATTTCCAAATATGTTTCTCTACAGTCTTTTACTCAAGTCATTATTAAACAATTACAGTGATATGTTTAATAGGCAAAGTCATTTTGAAAGACCTCAAACTTAATTGCAAAATTATTGAATTCCTTAGACTTTATATAATCTGTTATGTAAACTGGCTGCGTTCCGTTTCAGTAAAGGGGAAATTAAACACTACACAAACTGTTCTATTGGCAGTAATGATGTGCATGTGCCTCTCCTTGACTAAACCTTCATTGCACATGACACTTTGACACCTTTTTTATAAAGTCTGGTATTAATATGCATCAACTTAAAACTGAATTCAGAAGAATCATTTATGATCGCTCCCAGATTAAAAACACCATCCCTCTCTTATCTATCCAAGAAATTCCTAGCTGATCCTATTTCATTAATTAACGATAAACTTTTCATACCACGCTGTATTCCCATGTATCTTTTTAATATTATTCCAAAATTTAACATTTATAGTTTTCAATCCCAACTTGCCAGGAAGGGCATCAGATACTCAATTTGAACGCAAGATGTGTGTGAGTGCCAGAGTGGGAGAGGAATGGAGAGGTGTGTGGGGTACCTGGACCTGTCACAGACCTTGAACATCAATCAGCACATGATGACGACTGTAAATCATC
Source organism: Tadarida brasiliensis (assembly GCA_030848825.1). Lineage (NCBI taxonomy): Eukaryota > Metazoa > Chordata > Mammalia > Chiroptera > Molossidae > Tadarida > Tadarida brasiliensis. The sequence goes on along the minus strand of CM061257.1, from coordinate 26,279,508 downwards.
GATCACTTGTGTTGATCGGCTTTGATTTCCACTGTAAATCAGAACTATTTACCTGCAGCCCCACTCAACTCAAAACCATCACATAATCTGTGCAAATGTCAAGGATATAAGGGATTACTGAAAAACCAGGGGTCCAGAGATGGAGGTTTTAATTCAAACCTTATCAATGACTTTGCACAAGAATATCAGCCTCCCCACAAAAGCAACAGAATTTTAAGTCACATACTGTAAGAGTAAACGTCTAAAACTATCCTGTGATGTTCACAACTGATTCAGTGAAGAACACAACAGAAAACTCACAGAACAGTATGAAGATGCCACATAAACAAAACAATCTCAGGGTCACTGGTGTGAACTGGTGTGAGCTGGACCACAGGCTCTGTGACAGTCTCGGCCTTGCCAACCCTGGAGGCTCACTGTTGCTTTCCAGGTAGATCTTCCCCACCTCCTTCATCTCCTTTAGAGGTCTTCTACAGTAAGGATGAGCAATCCAGGGAAAGTCTTACTGATAGCCTGAGGACTCTTTGGTACTAAAGTATATATCTGCATACTTACAGAGTGGGGGCCACTGTGAAGTACATGTCCATCATCAACTGAACTTCATGGTAATATTCTACAAGCTAAAAGTCTTAGCTTAATGACCCACACCTCTGAGCAAACACTGTGACCTCTTTCTAGATCTTTAGCGTTGTATTCTCCTGGACAAATACTCTAATGACTTCATAGATCCCAAGTGTTTTACTGAACAGATACCCTGATTGCTTTCAAATGTTTATTCTGAACAGCCCTTTCAAATACTCTTTTTGAAGTTTGCCAATTTATGAACATAAGGTCCACCTTCTCATTTTGCTGACTGTCACCATATTTTGTCTTCCCTAGCTGAGTGTCATTCCCCCAGTGCTGACCACATAAGATAAATCTTGCAGGGGGTCTTAGGTACATTCAAGAACAAAAAAAAGCCTGTACTCTTGATATATTAAGAAATTAAATTGTAGTGGTTCCCATTCTCTAGCTGGAGATAATTTTTTTCCTTCCTTTCCATAATGTAGTTCTTATAACAGCAAAGTTTGTTTACAGATTTTGAAACTTTTTTTTTTTACTTTTAATTATGGAGATTTTCAAACAAATAGAAAAGTAGAGGAACTATTATAATGAACTCCCAGGTTCCATCACCCAACTTCAACAATTGTTAACTCAGGACTAACCTTGCTTCATTTATATCCATACCCACCTCTCTCCCAGATTATTTTAAAGACAACATATTATTTCATTTATAAAAATGTTAGTATACAGCTCTAAATGATTTGAACTCTTTGTACCTTGTGCAGTTTAACTATGAAAGACAACAGATTTGCAAATCAGGCCCAAACTGGGGGGAAATGCATAGCATTGGTCAGCCATTTATATTTCTCACTTATAATGAAACAAAACTTATCCATTCACTATGAAGTTTTTCTGCAAAGAGGGCATTCAGGCACTTTTCCATGAATGGAGGAAAAACTATCAACTATGCAAATATCAACACGCACTGTATCAGGCACTCTACTCTTGTAAAAAGATTAACATAAAATGCTCATGACACTTTGTGGTAGGTTCTGCGATCATTAATACTCATTTTACAGATGAAGAAAATGAGGCACAAAGAGGCGAAGTCCTTTAGCATGAGGGAGCAGAACAGCAGTTCAGATTACACCAACCCTGTGAGCTCATCACATCATCAGCCTGTCATAACAGTGTGTTGAACAGCATTATCCTGGTTTCTCAATTTGGTTCCCCCCAAAACTAGACCTAAAGGAGATGAACTGAGGGCAGAGAGTTTGTCTGGTTAGAGATTCTGGGAAGCTCAAGTGAGGATGTGCCAACAAAGATACAGGAAAGAAAGAAAAACCAAGAAGGCTGTGGCAATGAAAGGGCTACCTCTGGGGGCAACAGGAGTTCAACTCCCCTGGGCAATCTTCTGAGCAATGACAGAGAATAGAGGTCGGCCAGCCACAGCTGGCAGTTCAAATCCAACTCACCGCTTTTTGTAAATAAAGCTTTATTGGCACACAGCCAGGCTCACTCTTTTAGTTGAATCGTTGCGAAAGAGACCGTATGAACTGCAAAGTTGAAAATATTTGCTATCTGGATCTTAAGAGAAAAAGTTGCTGACTCCTGATGTGGAACATCTGGAAGGAAAGAGGTACGCTGAGTATTTATTTACCTCCTTAGTTTAGGGTCGCCCTGGGGTCATTAGATACCCAGCACTGTCAAGCGGCCCTTCCAGCAATCTGAGCTAAAGCCCCTGAGACAGCCGCAGGCTGAGAAGCACAGAGGTGTGATGGTTAAAATTGGAAGCTGTCTGCCCACAGCTACAGGCGGACTCAGAGGTGGGTCAGAGATACAGCCATGCATTACCACTGTGTGTTAAACAACCTCTCTGGGCCTGAGAAGCCTCTTCTATAATAAAGATTATAACTATATTTAGCACTGAGATTAGTGTAAAAATTATGCTGGAAAATACATGCCAACCTCATAAAAAGTGCCACGCAGATAGGGAAGTGCTCAATAAATATTATCAGTTATTTTGCAAATAATTTTCCTAAACAATAGTATTAGGAAACCGTGTTATTGGTACCCATAGTCTAACTTCTTTACCTCAGAGGAAATTATTTCAAAAGAGTCCCCACATTTCTTGTTAAACTCAAAATAAGCCAGAAGGCCTACAATTAAATAGAGAGCCTTCTGCTTGTATGGTATTTGTGCCTGTGATTAATGCCTGCCTCTCTCTCTACCAATTAAAATAACCATCAGTTGTTTAAACAGAACTGACTGAGAATAGCAGCACTATTCATAAGAGCCAAAAAAGTAGAAACAACCCAAGTATCCATCAACCGACCACTGGATAAACAAAATATGGTATATCCATGCAATGGAATATTATTTAGCTATAAAAAAGGAATGGAGTACTGATATATGTGACAACATGGATGAACTTTGACAACATTATACTAAGTAAAAGATGCCAGATACAAAAGGTCACATGTTGTATGATTCTATTTATATAAAATGCCCCAAAGAGGCAAATCTATAGAGACAAAAAATAGATTCCTGGTTTTCTAGGACTTGGGGTTTGATCAGGGAGAAGGGGAGGGAGGGAGAGGAAGATGGAGAGTGACAGCTGATAGGTACAGCCTTTCTTTTTGGGGGTGCCAAAAAGGTTACAGAATTAGATGGTGGTGATGGTTGCACACCGTGAACATACTAAAAACCACTGAATTGTACACTTTAAATGGGTGCATTTTATAATATGTGAATTAAAAACTGAAAGAGAAAAGGCAAGTTCTTGTACTTAAAAAATGACCACAAAATGTTCTCAGTGGAAGCCTTTCCCAGGCCCGCTGTTCTCTGTTCCGTGCTTGCTGCCTCCTGACACGCTGCCCTTATAACCCTCTTTCCGGGCCGGGTCATTCTTCTAGCTCTGCCTTTACACTCTTTCTCCTACCGTGGGGTTCAGGTCCTAGAGCCAGACTGCATTCTAACCACACCACCAGCTGGCTGTGTGACCCTGGGCAAGGTACATAACCTCTCTGGGCTTATTTCCCAGATAATAAGAGTGCCCACCTCATATTATTGTTACTATTATTATTAACTAACACTTATTGAGCATTTAGTCTCTAACAGGCCCTGTTCTCCTTTTTGGAGGTTTTTTGTTTAGCATTTCTGACAGTAAACTGTACATATTTAAAGTGTACAATGTATGTGCTCTGCAATAGGAACATATCTGCAAAACCAATACAACTTACCAAAAATGTCCATCCCCCAAAAAGTTCTTGTGCCACTTTGCAAACTATCCCTCCCTCCACCCATCCCCAAGCAACCACTGATCTGTTCTCTTCGTCATAGATGAGTTTGCATTTTCTAGGGTTTTACGTAAACAAAATTATATAACATATCCTCTTTTTATTGGGGTAGGGAGATTGTTTTAATCAGCATAGGGATTGTGAGATTTTCCACACTGCTACGTGCGTTCTTTATTGGTGAATAGCATTCTACTTGCCACCTATAGATGGACATCTGGGTTGGTTTCAGCGTCTGGGCTGTTTTCCATTTTGGGCTGTCACCTATAAAGCTGCTAGGAGCACTGGTGTACAAGACTTGTGTGGTCATGTATGTTCATTTCCATGTGGAATCCTGTGCTATGGCACCCCGCAGAGCACCTGGCTCAGGGCCCGCAGGCCAAAAGGACAACGGTCTCAGCATCGCAGGACTGCCACTCCGACACGCCCTCTCCAGACACCACTGGTCCCCGCTGCTCCCACCACAGCCCCCCCTTCCCACCACTGTGGCCACTGCTTCCTCTTTCTGCAGCTGACACCTCGAATTCTTTACCTCGGCCACTGCTGACCCTTCCAGCCCCGGTCACGGACTAGCCTCTCCCTGGAGACGTGACAGAGTTGTTCACTTCCTGCTCAGACAAAACAAGGGTGTGATTTTAACAGATTCAGACGATACTGGGTTTGCCAACATTCCTAGCCCACTGAGGACTGTTTGTGTACCAGTCAAGACACCCAGGCAAGAGCAAATTAAATTAAAATATCCAGTGTATTTCTTTCATCTCTTTTTGAGTGTTGCCACTTTAACTGGTACCTTCTTTTAAAAGTCAAATCGATGGCTTTCTGTCATGTTTATTATAACTTTGCTATAATTACATGCTGTAAAATAATATTTTTAATGAAGACCCTTCTTTGTCATTAACACTGAAAAATGTCCACATATTTTCAAGTGACTCACAGCTGACTTTTATTTTGGCTGCAATTCCAAAATGGAATTGTCTCAATTGATCCACATTTTAGAATTTCAACCCATGTCGGTTCCTTAGATTCTGTGACAAAGACCTAAAAGGATTCCATGTCATGGGTATAAAACAGAACCGCTCCCAGTTTAGGTACAAATATGGCTTTGATTTCAGACATAAAGGTTTTGTATGGGGATCCTGAATGTCACACCTTACTCTTACTGAATCTGCTCCCTTCTGTGCAGAAATACTGTGGACTGATCATTTGGTAAAGAAGAAGCACATGGCACCATTCAAAAATCACACACGCACCATCTTTCACTGACACACACGTGGGCCCGTAACAACACAGAGCAAAGCAGACTAACTGAAGTGCCAGCATTTGCTTTAGGGTCTTGAGAGGCCACACTGGGTTCCGGTCCGAGGCCTTGTGTCGGCGGCGATCTCAGTGACCGGTTTGGGTCAGCCACGAAACAACCCAAGATGCATGTATCCAAACTCACTCGAGTATATTATTCAGTCTACAACTTCAACATATGGTTTGTCATTTATTTCTTACAAATAAGACTTTTAACAACGAGTTCTACTTTGATAAAATTCAAATTGCTTATTTGAGCCAGAATGCTCTGTTCTTCACACAAAATTGTCTCAGATCAAAAAGTCTGTGTTTGCACTGCCCAACCACTGTGGGGCACCCGAGCACCGCTTCCGGGGCTCTCCCACCCTCCAGCCGCCCACACAGGGAAAACTAATAGCTACACACCCAGAATAACTTCCCTGGAGGTCAGCTGAGGATGGGTTCCTACTAGAACTTTATTTCTTTAAAATACCAGGAAAATATTATTTCAGATAATTTGTGTGTGTGTGTTTTTTAAGAGCAGAACTCTCGAACAGGAGGCTGTCCCCGCAGCAACTCAAATCAATCAGGGCTAAGGCGAAGGGAGTACCTTCCCTCCAACAGAACCCAAAGTGTGCTCACCCATCAAAATGACAGACGACATGACATCGTCCTGGGACTCCAAGCGGCTACTTCATTCCCAAGTTAAAAAGTATGAGATGACAAACTTTACATGTAAATTATAAGCACCCAGTAACAGTATGAAATCCAGCCCTGGGCAGTTTAAGAAACAGTTCTTACCCAAAAAGCTTTTTGAAGAAGTATGTAAAAACATATTCCCAGCCCGGCCGGTGTGGCTCAGTGGTTGAGCGTCGACCCATGCACCAAGAGGTCGCTGGTTCGATTCCTGTTCAGGGCACATGCCCAGGTTGTGGGCCTGATCACCAGTGAGGGGCATGCAGGAGGCAGCCAGTTGATGTCCTCTCTCATCGATGTTTCTATCTCTCTCTCCCTTTCCCTTCCTCTCTCTCTGAAAATCAATAAAAAGTAAAAAACAGTGGTGGTGGAGGGGGCTTGAATAGGGATTGGGAAGTAAGGGGAGGACTTACAGTTTATATCTTACAAATTTCTGAACTGATTGTATTTTCAATAGTGAGCATTTACAATAAAATATTTTAAATGAGAAAACACTTTCCTTGGTTCTGAATTTTTTGTCTAGTCTTCCCATGATGGTCACTTAGATCTTTTTGGGTGGCCCAGCACTGAATGACCATCTTATTTAAGGAGCTATCTTAACACAGGTGGCAGCATGGCCCCCTCTGCTGATGGGGACAAATATTCACTGTTTTCCGCATTCTGGCAACTAATGGACAGGCAATAGACTTTGGTTCAGCCAGTCTGGTATTCCTGTCTGGGACTTCGAATCTTGAAGGAGTAAAGTCAGGTCACGGGGTCAGTGAGCCCTGACCCACCAGGAGGGCAGTGGCGTTGAGTCCAGCGATGCTGCAGCTAATGGCCAGTGGTGGCCGAGCCAGGGACACCAGCATCTGGCAGCAGTGGTGTGAGTGGCGGTGTCCTTAGCAAGGTATCCCTGCAATGCAACCTTGGCCATGGTTCCGCCTGCCTGGCTGCCCGTGGTTGCTGTTTATTTGCAAGGCTTGACTCTCTGGTCTTTACGTTGGTTCTGTGAACTGCCCTCTATCCTTCCAATACACCCTTTTTCTGCTTATGTCAGACAGGGTTGGTTCTTGGAGCCAAGAATTTTGACCCACAATGTGTTCGTTCATTCACTCAATAAAGTGTTTACAAAGTGCCTAATATGCATTGAACACTGTTCTAGGCAAGAGGATTCTGCAACAAACAAAAAAAAATCCTTTTTTTTTTTTTTGCCCTGGCTGGTTTGGCTCAGCGGTTAGAGTGTCGGCCTGCGGACCAGAGAGTCCTGGGTTCGGTTCCCGCTAAGGGCACGTACCTCGGTTGCAGTTTGTCCCCAGCCCCGGTTTGGGTTGTGTGGGTGGCAACCAGTCGATGTGTCTCTCTCACATCGATGTTTCTCTCCCTCTCTTCCTCCTGCTCTATCTGAAGATAAATGCAAAAATGTCCTCAGGTGAGGATAAAAAAGAAAAAATCCATTTTTTCTCAAAACTTACAGTGGATCTCACTTCTTCCCGACCCCATCTTTCCTGTATCTTCGTGCAGAAATCTGTGTTACTTTGATACTATCCCTCTAGCCCTAAGCCACGCTAGTCTTTCTCAGCTTCCCTTGACTTTAAGGAAGCAAGGATCTTTTCATGTCCTCCTGGCCTTGCTCTTGAGTTCAGGCCAAATCCTACTGTTTGACACCATAAATAGTCATTCATCGTCATTCCATAAATACTTACTAGCACCTAGACTATGCGAGGCACTCTGCGAGGAGCTGGAGACATAATGTTAAACTAGTCACTGCCCTCAGATACCACAGTGTAGCAGCGAAACGGAACAGACATTTAAGCAGGCTCTAAAGGGCAACCTGTGCCCTAGAAAAGGAGGCGAGGTGCCACCGTGTCACGGGAAGAACAGTAGTTCGGGAAGGAGGCAGAGAGAGCTTCTTGGGGGAAGTGATGTCCAAGGTGAGATTTGAGGGATGAGTTAAAGTTAGTCAGCTAAACTATTCATGACAGCCAAGACGTGGAAATAACCTGAGTGTCCTTTGATGGATGACAGGATAACGAAGATGTGGTACATATATACAATGGAATACTACTCGGCCAGAAGAAAGGGTGAATTACTGTCATTTGCAACAATAGGGATGGATCTTGAGAGTATCACGCTCAGCAAGACAAGTCAGACGGAAAAGGACAAGAACCACATAATTCACTCATATGTGGGATATAAAACAGAAAGCAATGGATGAACAAACAAACTCATGGACACAGATAACAGAAGGATGGTTTACCAGAGGGGAAGGGGGTTGGTAGTAAGTTGAAGAGGGTAAAGGGGGTCAAACATATTGAGACGAAGGGAGACTAGACTTCGGGTGGTGAGCACACGATGCAATATACAGATGATGTAGTATAGAATTGTGCACTCGAAACTTACATAATCTTATTGACTAATGTCACCCCAATACATTTAATTAAAAATTGTTAGCCAGCTGAAGAGGATATAGAGCATAGCAGAAGAAACAACCCACGTAACATTCTAGGAGTAAGAGAGAGCATAGACAAAATGGAAGGGGTTCAGTATGGTGTGGGCATGAAACGTCATCATTGTGATGGTGGGGTAGCAGTTAAGATGAGATTAGAGGGGCAGCTGGTGAATCTTGTTAGCGTTCCACAGGTGGCAACAGAAGGCCACTTGGAGGCTGGGTGGAATGAGTTGACAAGGGGAAATACGGAGGCACTGAGATTACTTAATTGCTCACCAAAGTAGTCCAGAATAGAAAGACTGCATCCTGAACTCGCAGGGGTAGGAGAGATGAAAAGAATCAGAAATATTCAGGAGACGTTTACTGAGTACAATCAAGAGAACCCTCTGATGGTTGGATATGGGATGAATAAGGAGAGAGGGAAGTCAAAGATGACACCTAGGTCTCTGATTTGGGTAACCAGGTGGGCAGTGGGCCTTCGATAAAAAAGAAACAAAACGCTGAAGGAAAGGACTCTAGTTTAGTCCTGTTCAGTCTAAAGCAACAAAGGAAACTGCCTGAGGGGCATCTGCACAGGTGGCCCAGAGGCCCAGGATTTCAGTGCAGAGATCTGAGAAGGGAACCGGATCTAGCCTCATGTGGACAGCCACTGAGGCACAGGGCTAGTGAGCTGCCCTGGGGTCGGTACAATCACGGGGTGGACTGTGTTGTTACAAAGGTTCCTTGCCCTTCCCCAGGGAAGGATTCCATTTGCCACCTTGTTGATTTCAGGCTTGGCCACATGACATGTTTTGACCAATGAAATGTGAATAGAAATGACATGTGTCACCTCCTTTCTGTGCAGAGGCTTTAAGGTCAGCTCGAGGTTCTCCACGGTCTCTTTGCCACCTGCTATGACAAGCAGCAGCATTCCAGAGATTGCTCAGTTTGCCTGGATCTCAGCATGAAGATTGCAAGCAACTCAGTGGTAGCCAAGTCACAATGAACACGTAGCTAGAGCAGGAAATAAATATTTATTGTTATAAGCCACTGAGATTTGGGAGTCATTTGTTATTGCAGCAAAACCAAGCCTACTCTGATACAGGTGGGAAGAGGAGCAGGTCTATGACAGAATCCCGGGGACAAGCAACATTTAAGGGTCAGCAGATAAAGTGGAGCCTACAAAGAAAGCCCACTCCCAGCCTGATTTGCAGAAACCTCCATAGATTAGCCTGTGTGGGACTCCTCTCTGCAGGCTACCTCAGGTTTCTATCCTAGCAAAAGCAAACACTTTTTCTTCTGATCCCTTTACTTTTGTCAGAAGCCACTGCATCAACTTTCAGGCCTGGGGGCACAAACACTGCCCCGGGAACTAGTGGGATAGAAGCCACACACCTTCATCTCCCCCAACCCCAATCTGCCCCTGCCCTGGTCCAGCCTGTGGCTTACTCTCTTCACTTCCTCCAGCTTTCAACCAATTCCTTGGATTCATTTCCGGCTAACCCTGTTCTTGGTCTTGGAACCAACTGGTGCCTGGGCTGTCTGGGCAGCCTGATATACATTTGGCCCTGGCACAGCCTCTGGGTCACGCTGTACTCGTGGTGCCCATGCCCATTCTGACTCATGCTGAGCTTCTAGCCTTGGCTCCTGGCTGTGCCCCAGACAGCAGCTGTGCGCCCAGTTGACCTTTCCAGATTCCTGCCCGTCTGGTTCCTCTTCCCTTCACACTCGCGCCCCCCAGCCTCAGAATTCAGACTGTGACACACTGGAGGCCTGTTGCCAAAGCTTCTCATCCACCAGCTTTGTCCCGGTTGACCCAGGGGGTCTCTGTTTACCCAGTAGAAACTGACATGTGGAAGTGTCTTCGTTTACACTGAACTCACGCAACAAAGGTGGCGTGTGCTCACCTTCGGCCGGGACGAGGCTATTCAACAGGCTGTCCGGCTCCCCCACTTTCCAGGCCCCTGAATGCTGTGCTCCTCCCACCTAGATCAGGACTGAGACTGTACCCTCTGCTTAAAAGCCCTTTTCTCCAAATATGCCACGTCCCTGGGTTTAGGCCCAGTCCCCAAACCAGAGGCACCCCGCCTACCACGATGATTTTGGTCAGCATGGAGGTCAAGATAATGAAGCACACCCATCTTTTCTTAAGTCCACTCCTTGTTCACACTGTGTACATACTGTTCACAACGTCAGCTACCAATGCTTATCGAAGGCGTATCAGATGGCAGATAGCGTGCTAAACACCACACATCCCCTGTGTTTCTCATAGTCTAAGACAAGTAGTATCTTCCTTGTTTTACAAGTGGTGAAACTTAGATGTCAAAAGTTTCCATAATTACCTGAGGAAATACAGCCAGTACCTGTAGCATTATAGGTTTGCCTAATTCTAGAGCCTCTATTTTCTATTATTCTGCCATAGATATGTATGTGTGTATAGATACATATATGTGTGTGTACACATATAAGAGTGTGTGGTATATATGTGTACACACATATGTATGAATGTGAATGTGTTGACATTTGTGTATATGTATATAGATAAACATGTGTGCAGATGGATATATCTATGTATGTAGATATGTAGGTATGTGTATATGTGTGTGTGTATATATGTGCGTGTTTGTGAGTAAATATGGATGTTTGTATGTGTGTGCGCAAGTTTGACCTGATGTCTCAACAGGGCCTTTCCTGCTCTGAAATGCCACAGTTCAGAAGCCCTAAAATGTCAAAATCAAATCCCTCTTAAAATAATAGCTTATATTTAACGTAGATTAGTGCTTTCTCATTAGGGTTACTAGTACTGACACTTTTGATATTTCTAGTGCCTGTTTCCATTCTGAAAAGCCTTGTAAAATTATTTTCCCAAGTACCAGTGAGACAAATAAAATGTGATTTCCAGGCTAATAAATGCATTAGAACAGAACAGTTATAAAACATTAGTGGATAATTTTCCGTTTCCTGCCTCAATTAAAAGCTCAGAAGTGAAAAGGATGGTACGTTCTCTCTACATTTAGTGGGCTGGACAATGGCTCCGTGCAAGGAACTGGTCCGTAGAGAACTGACAGAAGCTATTTCAGTAAAGGGCAAACTCAAGAGCCCGGTCTCGACACATCCTTTAGCAATGACTGGGAGTTAGGTTGCAGAGATCTCCCGAATGATTCAGACTGTTTATTCTGGCAAAAGCCCTCGAACGCGGTGCTTAGCTGCCACTGGGGGAAAAGCAGTGACAGATGAGTTTAAGATTTTCTCAGATGATTCCAAATTCGTTAGTCAAAATCCTACCAACTAAAGCTGATGCCGAAAAACTGGGACAGATCCAGGGCTTTGAGATCTAATTCACGATTTCAAAATGCATTTCTCGATTCTGCTCAGTTACCAACGTGAGGGCAAAGTAAATTCAATGTGAGGCACAAGGAAGAGTGAAACTTATTTTTCATTGCAGAATGAACTTGCACAACGTCTGGTGTGAATGGGTTTGAAGAGAAAGGAATAAGGAGCGTGGAGAAAGGTTAGGGGATACTGGAGACAACAGTACTTCATTCTCAGGAATTTTTGTGATGATTGTAATTAAATATATAAGTACCTATTGTGGCGAATGGTTTATGTAGGCATGTAAGATATGGTAACAGCCATCATTATTCTTATAAATATAGTATCAAAAACCCCCCTAATCCATTCTTCTCCATATGAAAGGGAAAATACACCAAGTATAATAATCCAGTATGATTTTCTCTACTTTTGTTAGAGCTTTTATCTTCTGAATGTGCCTAATCCTTTACCTTTTCATTGCTTACCGTTTTAAATAATTATTCAGTATTTTAATATCTCACAAATACTCCTTTAGAAAAACAAAAATATGTGTAGTACTTATTTTATTCAATACAAAATCCTCAGATGACTAACGCAGATTTGCTTAAAAGTATTACTTGTCTTTCTAGAAACCTGTAACCACAGATGTCAGCATTTTAAGGAAAAGTTGAATAACTTAACAGTTTATACTACCTTTAAAATGTTTAACTATTCCAAATCTCTATCTAGTTAATTGTTTAAATAGTTGGCATTTAGTATTTCACTTTGAATTAGATATAATTCCAAGATATGATGCAACTTATATTTATCTGTGTAACATGGATGAAGTTTTAAAACACACCACTAAAGCCCAGCCAGTGTGACTCAGTGGTTGAGCGTCGACCCATGCAGCAAGCGGTCGCAGGTTCGATTCCCGGTCAGGGCACATGCCCAGGTTGTGGGCCAAATCCCCAGTGGGGGGGGGGGGGGCATGCAGGAGGCGGCCATTCGATATTCTCTCTCATTGATGTTTCCATCTCTCTCTCCCTCTCCCTTCCTCTCTCTCTAAAATCAATAAAGAAAAAAAATTAAAACAAAGAAACAAACAAACATACCACTAAAAAAACAACTAGGCACAAATAGGGAAACAGTACATGATGCAGTTGAATTTGTTGAGCTCAGGAACATCTGTGATCTTTGTTGTTACATGCTTCATGCCACATCACAGATAAATCTGCCTTCCAAACAGATTATTTTAGTGCATTTTTTAAATTTTAAACAGAATATAATATACTGCCTTTCAAAATGTGAAAAATACACATTTTGAAAAATATACACATTAGGCGAGCATGTCTTTTGTCTAACAGCTCAGTGGATGAGATTTTACAACCAAACACTGTTAGCCATCTCAGAATGACTGACATTAATGGAAGACAGGTAAACGCAGAGACCTGACTCAATTTCCCACCAGGGCCTACTTGTCTGAACCAACTGTGAGTGAGCAATTAAACTGGCCAATGTGAGATTTCTTCTCTTTTTTATTTACTCGATAAAAGATCATGAGAAGAAAGGCATGTATGCCCAGTTTACAAATGAAGTCACAGGGAGCCAATGGATGGTTATCCCCAAACTGAACGAGGTGCAGGCCCACTGGGTAGATGCAAGTCCGCAGTGCCTCTTGCTCACTCTTGGCGTGGCTTCCACCCCTAATCATGAGAAGGCTGGGACAGTTCCATTTCTTTGGCACTTCTGATACCTTATTGCCTACCCACACACACTTTTTTTTAAAAAATCGCTTCACTGAGGTATAATTAACATGCAATAATCTGCATATATTTAAGGAACACAATTTGATAAATGTGGACATTTGGATCCACCCGCAACATTATCAGCACAGTTACGGTAATAAAGATCCCCGTCACTCTCAACATTTTCCTCGTGCCCTTTGGAAACCTTCCCTCCCACTTCTACCCTGCCCAGTCCCAGGCAATCACTGAGCTGCTTTCTGTCACTCCACAACAGTGCCCACTTTCTAGATTTCATGTAAATGGAATCACACGGTATATCCTTTTGCGAGTGGTTTACTCAACATAATGATTTGGGGATCATCCATCTGTTGCTTGTATCAGTAGTCTATTCCTTTTTATTGCAAAGTGATATTTCACTTGTATACACACACCTCCATTTGTTTATCCGCGAACCTGTTACTGTTGTAATTAGCTAGTTATTAATAGGAAGAAGCAAAGGGGAGGCCAGACATTATAAGGATGGCCATCTAGACAGCTTCGTCAGGAAGCTGCAACTTCACACTCCCCAGGGAACCACCAGTCCATTCCCTGCAAACCACTGGGGGAAGGGGAAGATGGACACACGCGCAGCGAAGTCAGGGTGACCTAGGGAAGGTGCCTGTCAGTCTAACCAGCAACAGAGATCATTGGCCAGAGGGGTGGAACCACTGCAAGCATGAGAAATCTTAGCAAGTTAAAATCCCCCAGACAAAGGCACTCTTGGCTTACTTTTGTTCCTCTGGCTTTGCTCCTGCTTCCTTGCATTTACCCATGTTCCCAGAAGGGTCATGCAGACCCCACATGCAACGGACTGCTGGACTGCAGCTGGGAACACAAGCTAAGCTAGCCTGATGCTGGTTAGGCTGTGCAAATATGGAGCGGACACTCTGGGCAATGGCTCGAACCCTGCCTCTGCCGGAGCCACAGCTAGACTTCTTCCACGGCAGGATGGAGCGAGAGGACCTTGGAAACTCAGGGAGTTAATTCCCCGCAAATAAATGCCACTCATTCTCCCGTGTGAGTCTTGGAAAATTCCTTTTCTCGTGACATCGAAAGAAACCCACTTGCACCCGCAACAGGTGGGGACATGGAGAGCTCTCCGCCAATAAGAAACCTATTGGTAACATTCCCTCAACATTTAAAGACGGTTTTTATTGTGAAAAATAACATACATACAGAAAAGTACATTAAAACAGACACATACATAAATACCACCCAAGTAAAGAAATGAATGACTCTCATCAGCCCAAAGATCACCACTTGCCCCTTCGTGATCCCAGTCCCTTTCTTCCCTAGAGAGTTAGTGACTCCCGACTTCTCAGTATGCATCCTTAATAATGTACCAGTTCTCTTTTTACCCACTTTGAAGTTTATATGAATGGAATCATGTCGTATGTCTTTTCTTCCATCTGGCTTCCTCTGATCAGCAGTGTTTTTAAAATTCATGCATGCGATTGCACATAACTGTAGTTCATTCATTTTTGTGGCTGTTTAGTATTCCATTGAATTCCACAATTTATTCCTTCTATTGTTAATGGGCATTTGGATTGCTTCCAATATTGTGTTACAAACCATGCTGCTATAAACTTTCTGTTCATGTTTCCTGGCATTAACAGCACACATTCCATAGGGGAGATTCCGAGGAATGAAACTACTGCACCATGGGTTTTGCAATAGATTTACCTTTTGTGGATAATTGCAAATTGTTGTCCAAAACGGTGGCCAACATCATTTTTCATGCTCTCACTCCTCTTCCTTTTTTGTATTTTCCCATCACTGCTCTCCATCTGCTTTTTTTCTTTTTTCCTTTCTTTCCAAGAGACTTTGGCACACATCCCAAAAAGATCAGTTAATGCCATTTAATGGAGTACAACAGACTCAATGACACATTTCCTGTTAGGGAGGACAATAGAAGACATTTCCTTTCTGAATTCCCATGCAGTTCAAGATCTTATTCAGATATTAAAGTTGTTATAAGCACATTAGCCCAGCCAGTGTGGCTCAGTGGTTGAGCATTGACCCATGCACGAAGAGGTGACCAGTTCGATTCCTGGTCAGTTCGATTCCATGCCCAGGTTGTGGGCCAAATCCCTAGTGGGGGGCATGCAGGAGGCAGCTAATCGGTGTTCTCTCTCATCAATGTTTCCATCTCTCCCTATGTCTCCCTTCCTCTCTTTCTAAAACCAATAAAGAAAAAAAAATAAACATCTTTAAAAAAAAAACTATAGCTAGACCTTCGTTTATACCTTATGTCAAAGATGTTATCTCTGCTCGCTACAAAAAGACAGTCTCCCCTTTTCATGCCGACTGCCAGAAAGCTTGGAGCCAAATTTACCCACCTGCAGCAAGTAAATAGGTCAGTGATCTAGAGTACAGTCCCACCACTGCATGAGAACACCTGGGGTCACGTGTGAACAGTGTAGGTGCCAGAGTTCCCGGGGGGGCCAAGGAACCTGAAATTTCAACAAATACACCCGTGAAGCCAATGCAGGCTGAATTTCAAAACCACTGGTGTAATGCTACCTGGTGTTGCATTTCTGATTCATTATTATGTCCTTATCATTGTGTTTGTTGTTCTGTTAATTCTCACCCAAGGATATTTTCCATTGATTTTTAGATAGAGTAGAAGGGAAGGGGGGGGGGGGGAGAGAGAGAAAGAGAAACACCAATGTGATAGAGACACATCGATTGGTTGCCTCCCACATGACCCCAACCAGGGTGGGGGATCGAAACTGCAACCTGGGTACGTGCCCTTGACCAGGAATCGAACCTGTGACCATTCAGTCCTCAGGCTGACGCTTTAACCGCTGAGACAAACTGGCCAGGGCTCATTGTGTTTCTTTCCTCTGTCACTCAGTTTTTAATCCATAGAATGTTGTTGCATTTTGTGTATATTTGTAAATCAACTGTGATCGTTTCTGGTTCAAGAGCTGGACTGGTGGAGAAATAAACAGATAAATGCCAGACTAGATCGATAGAAAGAAAAGGTTGCTCTGGCATCCCCTAACTACAGATACTACTACTCAATTATGATATTATCCAAAAAAGATTAAGAATAAGAGGTACAAACTTCCAGTTATAAAACAGATGAGTCTCGAGGGTACAGTGTACGGCACAGGGAATATAGTCAACAATATTGTCGTAACTGCACGCTGACGGATGGTTGGTAGGCTTTGCGTGGTGATCACATCGTAAGGTATATAAATGTGGAATCACTATGTTGCGCGCCTGCAACTAACATACTATTGTATGTTATGCCAATTATGCTTTAATAAAAAAATTTTAAGAGATGAAGTAGAACAATGGAATACTATGCAGCTGTGAGGAAGAAAGATCTCTTACCCTTTGAGACGACATGGAGGGACCTGGGGAGTATTATGTTAAGCGAAATAAGCCAGTCAGAGAAAGACAAGTACCACATGATCTCACTTATTTGTGGAATATAATGAACAAAATAAGCTGATGAACAAAATAGACCCAGAGACATGGAAGTAGGGTGCAGACTGACAAACCTCAGAGGAAGAGAGGACAGGAAGAGATAAACCAAAGAACTTATATGCATGTACGCATAACAATACTGTGAAGGGGGCGGGGTGATGGGAGCAGGGAGGAGGGTGTCAATGGGGGGAAAAAGGAGAAACATCTGTAACAAAAATAAATAAATAAATTTTTTTGAAAAAGAGAGATGAAGCAGACACAAATTACCGAATGTGGTTTCACACCGAGCCATCTAATAGTTCATCAGGACAAATCTAAAGCACCAGTAGATAAGGAGAGGCGATGATGGGCTCAGATTAGTGGTCCAGAAGGAAATCCTGTTTCCTCCCCACAGCCCTACACCAAGCCTAGCAGCCTTGCAGGAAGAGCTTGCTGTGCTTCAGATAATTCTGCCTACGATTCATAGAACCTTGAATTTCAAGAAGCTACCTGTAAAAATAACTACTGTGGTGCAAGAAGGAAAATTAACTTGCCATCATTAATCTCTCAGTTATAACGACATCTATTTCTGCAACAGAAAAGACTGGAATCGCTTAAGATTGGATTTCTAATATTTTAGCTCTGATTCTGGCCACCCACTGAGGCGCAAGCATTCCTGCCCAGAGCAGCCAGCGTCATTCCTCAGCCACAGAGCGCCTGGAAGAAACCTGGCACAGGTGGCTGTTTATTGGGCACAGACAAGCTGCAAAATCGAGCTCTCCATTTTCAAAAGTATACCCACTATGAGGGTTGGCTGACTTCCTGCAGTGAGTAAGAGACAAAGAGAATAAACTCCAAAGAAACTGCAAAAAGCAAACCAGAGGAAAGAAGAGTGCCACCAGGACTAAGAGCAACAGATCCAGAGACTCGACAACCAGATCTAAAAGGAAGAAAAATTCAGGTTTTACTTACATGAGCTGTTAACAGATATATCCCATCTAAGAGGGAAAACACCTAGGGTAATTTGTTATCAAAAGTTCGCAGAACAAAACAAAAACACCACTGTGTTTTGAAACATTTAAACACTTGGTATGTATCACTGTCGGATTTAATCACAATGAGCTTGGCCAGAGCATTAACAAAAGTAATACTACTTTATAAAAAAATGCCTGCTTAAATTTTGTCTGACTTCCAAAAGATAATCATATAGTAGTTTTCATGTAATAGCTAACATTTATATACTACTAGTACCTCCTACTATGTGCCAGGCCTTATTTTAAACATTCTACACATAAAATTTTATTTAATCCTTGCAATAACCCAGGATAGTGGCCCTATTAATGCTTCCATTTTCCAGATGAGGAAACTAAGGCATAGAGAAATTCAGCACCTTTCCCAAGGTCCCTAAACTAGTAAATTGCTCTAGAGTACAGCTTTTAATCCCATTTGCCATCTATCAATCATTTTTCGTTTTGGTGAAGGCATAATAATGACCTGAATTTCAACCTACCAATATTTTTGAGGGTGCATTCACTGAACAAAAATCTGAGAGTTTGTATTTAAGCAGCTCAGCCTCATGCTGCATCACCTATTTCTACAAAATTACGTCTCAACTGCACGACTGTTTCTAACCTGAAGAATTCACCACCACATCTAAGGCAATGTAATTGCTGGTTTTGCTTATAAAACATCATCATAGTAAAGCAAAAACTAGGGATACCTAGCTTAGCTAGAACCACCATCATGGGCTCCCCAGACCAAAGAAAATGTGACTTAAATATCAATAGTAACAAGAGAGAGACTCCTCAGGAGTAGCTTAAGAGAGGGAAAAGCTTGACACAAATTAGCCCTGGTGAGTTTAAAAACCAAGACTCAAAGAAGAAATAGAATCTGTTTTAGCAGAAGAAGAGTAGACTTTGCTTCAAATGAAAAAAGAAAAAAGAAATGGGCCGAGCTTTAGATGGGGCCATATAGCTTTGCAAGATCTAGCTGATACGTCCCTGACTCTGTGTCCCTAACTATATTAGGACAGTATTGATTGCAATAACTGCTGATAATTACATAGTGCTATTTCAAGGACCTGTAGACAAAACTACTTCCAATAAATTCAGCTGAGACTTAGAGGACTTTGTTGAAAGTTCAAGTCTCTAACACAGAGTTGGTGGTGGCTGTGGCCAAGGAGAAGCTGGGACTGGGGTCTAGGTCCAGGTGGCTTCCCATGGGGACTAGGCTTGGATAGTAAGCGCTCGATAAATACGTGTTAAATTGGGACCATGTCCATCAGGGCTCATGTCAACCTAGAATTGGGGCTGTAGCACCTAGATCTCAAATATCTACAGCCTCCTCATCCCCAGAAGAGCCTCAGAAAGGCAGAGCCAGGCCCATTACACAGAGTTTCGTGTGCTGTTCACTGAATAAGGGTGCTTGGCCAAGAAAGCAAGTGAAGAATGAACTAACTCAACACTGCTCTGCGGCCAAGTTGTACAGCAGGGTTGCCTCCTCCTTCCAGAGGAAGAAAGGGGGCCTTGTTCCAATTTGGACACAAGGGCTGTATTACTGTAGCATCCCTGGACAGCAATACCAACGCATTAAGAAGCCAACCTGACCTACAGAGATGGGAAGAAGAGAGTTGCTTTTGGAGGCACAAAGGGAGAGAGCCAATGTCCTGGAATAGATCCCTGTGTTATTTACATCCCTTGCCTCTGGCCGGAGAGTTAGATAATGTTTACGGCTAGAATTCACCATCTTCCCTAGAGAGGTCTCTCTGTGTGTTTTCCTCACATGGTACCTGGCTTCCAAAGCACAGACATTCCTTCCAAGTAATTTAAAGTTAATGCAGACAGATTACGGAGCATTTCCTTCTAATGATGATGGATAATCATAGGAGCCATCGCAGGGCACCATCTGGCAAATTCTGTAGGATAAATGTCCTCCAAACAGAAAGACATAAATCTGCAGTAATTGAATTGAGCAATTTAAACATATTAGAGGTAGATGGGGAGACTGTTAGGGCCAATTTCTCCCTTTTGTTTTACAGACTAAATTGACGCCAAACTACTTTGATCTTTTCTAATAGAGGACAACATAGCAGTTTATTAATTTATTTGAAACCTTCATAAAAAACAATTATCTCCGAATGGCATAATTAAAGGATGGTTTCTGTTCTCTTTCCTATATGTTTCTATGTTTTTCCAAACTGTCTGCAATGGTTACGTGTCATTTTTATAATTAGAGGAAATATACACATTTTTTTAGCTTGTTTATTTGTTCCTTCCACCTACAGACAGGACTGGATTTATACAAGAAAGTAGCCATGGATGCTCTGAAAGAGGCTGACAAAGCTGGTCGCTGGCTGGGCAAGAGAAAAGCCCCAGTACAAATGGGGAAGGCAAGACACCATGTGTGAAAGACGGAACAGGCACACACCGTCCACCAAACGGCAGTGAAATTTGACATAAGACACTAAGTCTCTCTGAGCCTCAGTTTCCTCAGTATCAAAAGGGGGGTTACATTACAAGGCATCTAGGACCCCATGTGTCTGAGCCTCCAACCTAAACAATTGTCAGTTATAATACCAAAGGGTGGGTTGATAAGCATACTAAATACAGTGACATATGTGAAAGCATTTTGTAAATGACAAAGAGCCATGCAAACTAGTTGCGGTTATTGTTTTTAAGGTGAAAAAGTAGGGGAGGTAAAACGAAAAGTGGATGGGCTTGAATAGAGATAAAAATAGGAAAAGGAAGAAAAAGCCAAGTCAAGCATAATGAAAACGTTATCTATCTATCTATCATCTATATAAATATGTGGGGGCAGTTAGAAGTCACAGTGGCATCTCTACGTCTTTGCTGTTCATTCACTCTTCACTGACATCTGGCATCCACCCCCTGGTACTCCACTGAAACCAAGGCTCCCATGTGAGGACCACCCACAGGGCCAAATGTAGGGAACACTTGTCAGCTAGATTTTTACAAACTTCATTACTGCTCTTGACACTGCTGTCCTTGTCCTCATTCTTGCAAGTCTGTAGTGCCTTGGATCCCAAGACACTGTTGTCTTGTGGGTCTCCTTCTATTTTAATATTCCTTTGGACTCCCCTTCCCCTGCCCACCTCCTAAAATACTCATGTTCCTTTCTTTGTGGATACTGTCAACCACTCTTATAGTTCTGACTACCATGTAAATGCTCCATCTACATACCTCCAGCCTTGACCACTCTGAGCTTCAGCTCATGGGGACGTTCCCCAAACAACCCCAATACACCACAAGCCCCAAACGGAAGCCATCAGTGTCCATCCTTCAAGTCTGCCCCCTATTCCTCTTGGTCCCTAAGTCAGGCAGCCAGAAGGCCAGAAACAGACTCACTCATTCTCCCTCCTCTTTTCTGCCGTTCTCCATGTCCCCACCTCACAGTGCTCATAGTCTGTGCCTTTTCTCTTCCCCCGATTCTCATTTCTCCTTAAAGATTCAGCTCACACATTCTCCTGGGAGACGGCTTCCTGGAACCCACAGGTGAGCAGAGCTCACCTTGTGCCCTGGGCATAACTGCACCTCACTGTCTCTCAGCAGATTCTACTGAAGCATCTGTCTGCACCTGAGCTCCAGACTCCCACCCAACTCTATGGCCCAGGACGCTAAGCTCCTCGGGCTATTTGTTGGGTTTTGTATCCCGCATGCCTAGCCCAGGGCCTGGCACAGAGTACACAATCAGTCAATGTTTACTGAACTAAACCAATTCTCACCAGTGGTAGTGAAGCTAAATAAGAACATTCTGCTTGTGATAAAAAATAATAATAATAATTTAACTTTTAAGAGTCAACACATATCATTTAATGTAACCACTTAGCACTGACAAAGTCAAAAGAAGGGGAAGTTCAAACGTCTAAACTATAAAACTTTGTTGGGGTGATCGCTTCGTAAGGTACATAAATATCTAACCGCTACACTGTACACCTGAAACTAATATAATATTGTATGTCAACTACAAGTGAAAAATACATTTTTTAAAATCTTAAAAAACAACTACGAAACAGATGATACAGCAGATTCTGAATTTACATGAGAGTATTTATTTTGAGAAATACACACTTGCATTTTTTAATGTGATCACATTATGAGTCTTACATACAAGTAGTTGTTCCTTTCCCAGTAGTTAACTGCATAGAAACTGGATGATCAAATTAAAATCCATAACCTTAAAATTCTTTGGGTTATCTCTTCTTTCAAACCTTTCATTTCCAAGATGCATGTTTACAATTTTTTAAAAAGTCTTCAAGCCGCCAGATAGAAATCATCTTCTCACACGTCTTTTCTCCCTGTTGACATTTTCTTGTAAAAACTAAAATATCATCTAAAACCTTAAAGGAAAAGTTATTAAACAATTATGTCAAATTATGCTAATTAACATTTTTAATGTTATATATACCAGAAATGTAACAAAAAAAGTTTTTAAACAGTATAAGTTGTATATCTTTTTTTAAAATAGCATAATTTATTTTTAGTTGATAGATGAAGTGTACATTTGTACATCTAGTTTTGGATATTGATTTAAAAAGCCAGAAACACTCCCTGGTGACACTGGTTTGTTCACTATTTAAAACATGTAAGCCAAGGCAGAAAAACCTTAAATCTAATTTTAGCGTCATTTTGTTTTCTTCATAAAGCACAAACGTTATCACAGCTTTTCAATGTAAAACCATCTTTCTTTTTCTTTTCTTCATTGTAAAAGTCCGTGGCAGTCACCTCACTGATTAATAACAGTCCTGGGAAAAACCATAATATAATGGAAGGAGAAGGGCAAGAACAGGTTTTAGAAGTCCACGTGATAGAAATCAAGTTTGAGAATGGAAATCACATGGAAATGACATTTATTCACTTGCATGTACAACTTGTCTGCAGTTGTTGTTTTTTTAAGCTGTGAATTCCATTACGGCATGCCATCATAATTAAAATGTAATCTCTGGTTTGAAATTTAACATCATGGAAGGAGCCCAGGGCAAATGTGGGCTCCAGGCCACGCCTGCTGCTAAGGGGATCAGCTTAGACATATTCACAGTCTGTTCGGAGGACAGCACTGTAGCCGATACAAACTATGCACAGTTCTCACTGCAGAGAAAACTATAATAAAGGGGGAAATGGGGAAAAGCTAAATGACCGTTAATAGAGGCTGCCTAAATTCTGGTACATCCATATTTAGTCCAGATAGCATCAGGGGCCCTTCTGTAATTTGAGAGATAAAAAAAATTGGATCAAAATTATGAGAAAATAATTTCTCTCTTCTCATGGGAAAAGTGAAGTCCAGCATCCATCCCAAATTCTCCAGGGGTTCTTGGGAGTCACTGCTCCTCCTGTTCCTCTGACTCCAGTGTCCAGCCCCCAGTGAATACTGGCTCTCTTCCCTGTCCTGCCTCCTATTGCTCTTATGACTTGTCCCTTCTTTGTTCACTGCGTGCAGACATACCACATAGATCCTTTTCTTTGATGTCTACAATAGTCACAAAACCTCTTAGGTGCAATAGACTGGAACAGCTATTTGGGAATTCAGCAAGGGGAGGCCACGGTGGGAGGAGGAACAATATATCTTCCTGCAACATAATACAATATAGCAGCTAGCGAAAAAACAAATATTAGGCTTCCTGTCCTTACACCTTGGTCATTCCTTCATTTGTCATCAAAAATAGGAATTTCACTTTGGCCTTCCCGTCCCATACTGTTGAAGCCTGGCTTTCTCCAAAATATTTTTTGTTGCTATTTTATTTGTGTTTTTTTTTTCCAGCTTTATTGAGATGTAATTGACATATAATACTGCATAGTTTAAGGTGCACAAGGTGTTGATTTGATACACTTACATGTTGCAAAATGATTACCACCTTAGTGGTAGTTAACACTCCATCTCACCTATAATTACATTGCTTTTTTGTGGTGAGAACATTTAAGATCCACTCTTTAGCAACTTTCAAGTGTATAATACAGTATTATTAACTATAATCACCATGCTGTATACTAGGTCCCCAGAACTTACTCATCTTATAATTGGAAGTTTATGCTCTTTGACCAACATCTCCTCATTTCTCCCACCCCTAGCCCCTGGTAACCACCATTCTACTCTCTGTTTCTATGATTTTGGCTTTTTTAGATTCCATATAAAAGTGATGTCATACAGTATTTGTTTTTCTGGGTCTGAGTTATCTCACTTAGTGTCATGCCCTCAAGGTCCATCCATGTTGTAGCAAACGGCAGAATTTCCTTCTTTCTCATGGCTGAATAATATTCCACTGTATACATATACCACTTCTTTGTCCTTTCATCTGATGATGGACACTTAGGTTGTTTTCATGTCTTGGCTGCAATGATCATGGGGGTACAGACATCTCTTCAAAACCCTGTTTTCATTTCCTTGAGATATATACCGAGAAATGGGGTTGCTGGATCATATGGTAGTTCTATTCCTACTTTTTTGAGAACCCTCCATACTGTTTCCCATAGTGTTTGCACCAGTTTACATTCCCACCAACAGTAGATAAGGATTCCCTTTGCTCTACATCCTCATCAACACTTGTTAGATCTTGTCTTTTTGAGAGTAGTCATTCTAACAGGTATGAAGTGATATCTCGTGTTTTGATCTGCATTTCCCTGATGATCAGTGTTACTGAGCATGTTTTGTTTTTTGTTTGGTTTTTTGAGCACCTTTTCATGTACCTATTGGTCATCTGTATTACTTCTTCGGGAAAATGTCCATTTAGTCTGCCCATTTTATAAATCAAAATGTTGGCTATTGAGTGATATGAGTTCTGTATAAATTTAAATATTAACCCAACCCGTTATCTGATATATGATTTGCAAATATTTTTCTTCCACTCCACAGGCTGCCTTTTCATTTTGTTGATGGTTCCCTTGGCTATGCAGAAGATCTTTAGTTTTGTGTAGGCCTACTTGCTTTTGTTGCTCTAAAATCTTACTTGTTTCTTATGCCAGACAGATTAGACATCTCGGAGTCACTTGCAGCCCATCCTGACCATGCTCTCTTTTCATAACCAAAACGGCTCATCAAAGATAAACTGTCACCCAAAGCAGCTCTGCTGCGGTCATGAAACTGGCCCTTCTTTGCTCCCTGCTGCATGTAAGTGCGATCACTCAGGAGGATACACCTCGACTGTCATAAAAAATGTCTAAAATATATCTATGGCTATAGCTATATCTATGTATGTGTATATTTCTACTTTATAAGTATGTAGGGATATATTTATTTACTTTAATATATTTCATCAATATGCTCTAGATTAACATTAATTAATTCTTATATAATATAATATTAATATATATTGAATTTTGATAGAGAAGGCTGAGTTAAGACAGAAATGGTAGAAGTAAACACATGAATTGATTACGTATAGAAACATTTGTTTATATAAAAAATAATACAATCTGTAAGGATATATACTGTTCTGTTCATGTTGGTTTCTCTCTAGGAGGTAGGATTAAGGTAAAAGGTTTCATTTGAATTTTGTACTAACTTTTTTTTTACATTCAGCATAAATACTTCTATAATCAGAAAAAGTTATTATTTTGGAAAAAAGATTGATGCAAAAAAAAAATGGGCTCAAGTCACAGGTGAAATAATTTAATTTATAGACATGAAAGAGATTCTCCATAGTAAAGACTGCTCAAACATTCATGAAACCTGTCCCACCCGATCACCAATGAATGCCAGGGGAATTCTGTGTTCATGAAAACCAAGGAGCAGTGCGTAGATTTCACAGAGATGAAAGCCAGTGATATTAGCTTATGAAGAAAAACTCTAAGGTGAAAGAAGCTCAAGAGGGAGGGAGGAAAGGGGGTATTATCTAAGAATAAAATCCTGATTGAGCAAGAGAAATCTGTCCTGATGAGGAAGGAAAAGACAAAAAAGGAAATAAACTAATATGGCTACACAGGGAGTTTCCAGATAAGATTGGAGGGGGTGGGGGGAGGTACGCATCCCTAAGGATGAACACAAAAAGGTAACATTCATCCATTCAGCACCCACTATGTGCCAGGCATTATTCTGAGTGCTGAGGTCTGGCAGTGAATGAGACAGGCAAGGGCCCTGCTCCCTTGTCATTTAAGCAGGTGGAGAGATGGTAAACAAGGAAGCATATAAACAAACAAAATAATTTCAAATAGTGGTAAGAGTTATGAAGACACTAAAACCAGATGAAGTGACCGTGATTGGTGTGAGGGTACTTCAGCTGGGCGGCCAGAAGATGAGGTTCATACTGAGTTCATAATGATCTAAGGAAAGAGTCCCATGAAGAGCTGGGAGCAGAGCCTTCCAGGCAGAGACAGCAATAAATGCAAAGACCCCACGTGAAGACTGAGGCTGTCACGTTTTAGCAATAGAAACACCGGGGTGGCTGGGGTCCACAGAGCACCGGAAAGGGTGTGGGGAAGGAGGTCCACATGGTAAGCCCCAGCAACGACAGAAATTTAGTTTAAGTACAGGGGGGAGTCACTAGAAGGGTTTTGAGCAGGGGAGTGGCATGAATTGATAGGTTTTCTAAAGAAGGCTCTGGATGCTTTCTTGCTGGAGAGAAGAAGCAAGAACAAAAACTGGGAGAATAGCCAAGAAGTACTGAAGCAGTCCACGGGAGAGGTGGTGCGGCCTCAGGCTCGGGATCGGCAGTCGGATCAGAGAAGTGGGAGATTTGAAATGGGTCTGGAATAATTTGGATAAGAGTGTGAAGAAAAGCAAAAAATTAAAGATGACTCCTAGATTGTGGCTGTAGCAACTGTCACTGCCATATAAGAGCTACAAAAGGCTGGGAAAGCGAACAGGTTGGTGGGGAGTGAATCCAAGGCTTCTATTTTAACCCTGTTGAGTTTGAGATGCCTATTTAACAAACAAGTAGAAAGTCAGGTTGGCAGTTGGATAGACAAGTCTGGAAATCCTCTGAGTCTGAACCAATAGATTAACTTTTCAGAGTCACCATTTGTAGGTGATATTTAAAAATAGGATAAGATCCTCTGGAAAGGGTGTCTTGAAAAGAAATGTAGAAGACCAAATCTTGAGGGACATAAAACTCAGAATTGAGAAGAGGAAGACTAAAGGAAACTGGGTAGAAACCACTAGTGAAGTAGAAGGGAAAACAGGAGGGTGTGTGTAGTTTTCCAAAAGCCAAGAGAAAAGTGTTGTTTTAAGATAGAAGAAACACTTTCACTCCAACTCTGCCCAAAGATACTGAGCAATTGGCGAGGAGAAATGCAGAGAAGGGGTCACTGGATCTCACAAGCTGGAAGTGGCTGGTGACATGATAAGAGACATTTTAGTGGAATGATCAGGACAGAAGCTCAATTGGTAAACTGAGGAAAAAACAGATGAGTGGAAGTGAAGATAACCACCATGGCAACTCTTGAAAAATCGAGCAGAAAATCGGTCCAGTAGCTGAAGGAAGCTGGAAAGGGAAATGAGGTCAGGGAAGGGTTTGTTTTTAAGATGGGACATATCAGGGCATATTTTTTAGAAGACCAAGCAGAACCAGATTAAGAATTTGTTTCTATATTATTTTTCTTATCATTCCTGGGAACCAAGCAGATGAGCATCAATAGGACAGGAAATTGAAATCTGACTGACTTTCTTTCCCATTAGAGACCAACAAACAGACTATTAAAACCCCTCTGAAAGTAATCAGAAGACATCATATGGGTTCAGTCAGAACAAGCCACTTCATATTATACTCTGGATCAAGATGCTTCTTGAGTATTCACCCTGACTACTTCTATAGCCTCCTAACTGGTCTACCTCATCTTTCTCTCATTCTACTCCATCCTCCATTCCAAAACTTAAAAAACAAATCCAATTATTTCACCCCACCCCCAATCAATGCTTCTAATAAAAACCTTCTTAAGGAGAATATCCAACTCCCTTAGCAAGGCATACAATAATCCCTGTAAACTCTGGCCCCAGACTTTTCTTTCTGTCTTCTCTCTGACGATGTAATTTGCAAAACACAAATCACAGCATCCCCAGCCACACTGGATGTCTCCGAACCCCCTGTCCTGCTGTGGCTCGGCACGTGCTATATCCTTTACTTAGAATGCCCATTCAATCTGCACCCAACTCATCAGCCTGGAAGACTCAGAGCAGGTCTTTAAAACCCGCTCACATGTCCCATGGAAAACACATTACATTTACTCAGGGTCAGTCCCTCCAGATGAGAGATCTATGACAAACAGCTAGACATTACAGGAAACGACTTCACTTTGATCTAAAATAGACTTAAGAGCAACTTATTTGTGTAAAACAAAAGTGGAGCATTGTCAGGAAGTACGTTCCTCATAGTGGGAGAAGTAGAAACGAGGAAAAAGAGGACTTTTCAGGTGAAATCACCTTGAGAAAGGATCCATTCGTGCCCGTTGTTCAATATAACCCCCTGAATTATCAAATGTCTATCATTGTTAAGAAAAGCCAAAAATCCGTCTCTCTACATGTTTCTGTTCCCAGTTCTGCCCTCTGGAGCAAGTCCTATTTGTCCCTTACGGTTTGTACATGGCAGCTTTCCCAATAACTGCAGCGCCATTACCCTAGGCCTCCTCCCATTCCTCCAGATTTCTTCTTCCACAGCTTACAGATGTTTGCTAACACCTGCAGTGCAGCATTCAGAACCTATATTTGGCACATAAAACATCGTAACACTTCTTGAGGGGGCAATCGTGCCTTATTTGATTCTGCACCCCAGCGCCCAGCCACGTACATGACACTTTGGTAGCATTTCAACAAATAAATTCACGTAAAATCTGCAACATTACAAATACCTACGCCACACAACCACCAGAAAAGAGACTCCTGAGGCACCACCAGAACTAAGCAAACAGGAAAGTGCTCCTGCAAAACCAGCGGCCAGGGAGTCACATTTAAGGTGCTAAGTCAGACACAACAGCACGTCTGCGATCATACTCAAGTCCCCCTCTTTTCTTGGGTGTCCTGCGCCAGCCTCCTCCCCCAAGCTCTACCCCTAATCCAGCCTCTTCTGAGGTTTCTCAGAGCCAGGCCAGGCTAGCCCCCACTTGGCTTGCTCTAGATGTTGGTTCAGACTCAGGCCATAATTAGTGGGGTTGGATGCCTAAGCATCCAAAGGGAGGAAAAGTACTTTAAAGAGGAAAGCTATCTGCTTCAGTATATTATATCCCTAACCAGGAGCCCTCAAGGCTCTTGTCCACTGCATTACACACCTAGAATTAAAAACAGATTGTAGTTTTATATGTGACCTTTTCAGAGGAACTTAGAGCCAAATTCTATCATTAACAGATAGAAGGTAGCAAAGAAAAGGGGGAAACCTGGAGTCACTCAGATGAATGTTGATTATTTCCAGAAATACTTCCTAGGCGGTCAGTCTTGTCCAGTGCTATTAGTAGAAAGAAGATGCACACTATCTGTGAAATTTAAAATGTTCTACTTGGCACATTACAGAAAGTAAAATGAAACAGGTGAAATTAACTTTAGTGTTATATTTTATTTAGCCCAATATATCCAAAAGCTAATCATTGCAACAGGTCGTCAGTACACAAATCTAGTGAGAGATTTTACTTTTTGTTTTTCAGACTAAGTCCTGTCACCCCATTGATGTGACACTTACAGTCCACCTCAATTCAGACCAGCCACCATTGCCAGGGTCTGGGCTACAAATACACCCTTTCAAGATAGAAGTCAACTCTAGGTTCCAGATACTTGTAAAGTCTATTCTTAGGAACAGGTTTATATTAAAAAATAATTATCAAACTCAAAGCATTTGGTGAAAAAGGTAAAGCTACGTAACATGATAGGTATTGAAGAAATAAAGACTTTTAACATTTTTTCTGAGCATCTATCGTACGGTGGATGCTTCTGAAGCCCTCAGACTCATTTTTCAAAGTCAAAAATAAATTACGTAATCTATCCAGCACTATGAACACAAACCTTCCAGTAAATACTTCAGAGTTCATGCAGTTCGGGACGTTCTTTTTATAGATGAAAAAGAACGCCTGCCAACCCCTGCAGCCAGCAACCGCCTGCTGTCTAGTGTGATACACGGTCAAGTGCTGATTAGCGGACACGGATACTGTTCCATGCAACCGTGCACTGAGTCATGGCTGCTGAGCGGGACCCCAAGCAAAACATAATAAACCAGTGTGGGGTTAAAGATGCCAGCGGGAATTTAACGTAGATTTAAAAGTCCTCCAAAGCCTACACAACAAACCTTCCCAGAACCATTGCCTGAGTACCTAATAATAATAATGGTAATAATAATAATAATAATAATGTCTGATATTTAGAAATTATGAAGACCAAATGCAGAAAGGGCAATAGATTTAAAAAATCTTAAAAATAATATTATGTTCTTCAGAATCATCACCCTCAGGAGCAACACCCTGGCTCAGTCTTATAATCTCGATCTTCGCTTCTGCAAAGAAAGAACGCAATGAGCCGGCAACTAGAACAGCCGAGCAAGAGACCCAACTGGAGCCGGACTCCACTGAAAACCCTTAAATAAGTGGAGCATAGTTTAAGTCACGAACTTAAAATTCCAAGCAGATGGAGAATTATTAAGACAAGCCAGTAATGGGCTAAATGCAACAGTTTAAAATTAAATTCCAAAAAATGTTTAAATTAAATAAGACTCAGCCAAAGCCAACTATGGCTTTCAAAATAGGGGACTGAAGAATTAATTCTGCTAATCACAGGAAAATAACTTTGGGCCACCTTTCTGTTTAATACACAACATAATCGAATCCAGAGAGGCTGTGCAGAGTTGCTGAGAAAGACGACGTACTCACAGGGCCTCGTTTGAGCAAGCATACACTGGTTCAAGACTGGAAATTTTAAAAGGAAACATTTATTGCTCTTAAGTCGATGAACAGTTAAGTAGTCTTAAAATCAGCAGTAAGGAAACCCACCAGGTTTATTCTCGGATATGTGTCACCTTCGAGAAATGCAGTTGAGTTGCCAAAAGTCGTAGAAAAGGAAACCCGTTCACTCAAAAGACATTGACATTTTCTCAAATACATCTTCCTCAGCAACATGTACTAAAGTCCTCTCTTTTAAGTAGATTTCCACTTCCCACGCAGTTACTCCAGATCCCCTATCCACACCCCAGCCTCTTTTTCCACACTTTCCCCTCCCTTCCTCATCCCTAAGATTTCAGCACTTTATTATGGAGATCAAATTAGCTTCTCTCCCAGCAAGAAATAACACTTCCTCTTTGAAAGAGGGGAAGATTTTAGCAAATACAGGATTGTGTCAGGCAGGATGGAGAAGGGGAAGTCCCGAGCACGCCTGCATTCATGGCATCTGTCCCGTCACAGTTATGAAACACCCATGCTGTGCCCAGACTGGACGCCAAATCCCGAAACTCAGTATCTGAATAAAGTCAGGAACAGTGTCTGAAAAGCCAGGACTTATCTCAGGTATGAAAAGGAAAGTTTTAAAAAACAGTGGGCACTTGTAGCAAAACTACTCTCACATACCCAGTCTCCGACCCACGCCACACACTGGTCCCTCCCTGCACCCGCACACCAGTCCCCAGTCCCCCCATGCATCACACTCCTAGGCGTGATCTGAGGTGGTGGCAAATCGATGCTCTTCTGAGTTCAGGTTTTCATAGATGACACAAAGCTAAAGAACTGGAGAAGGGCAGGATCTCCAGATCATTTCCTTAGACTTCATGTTTTGCCTAGGGCTGAGTCCGGGTGGAACTCTGGATTTCTTTGCGCTGTGGTGGGGTAAAGACCTAGTTTGGGTCACCCATGCAACCATCTGTTTTCCAGAGTAGATGTTATAATCTCCCGCCATGGATCTAAACTCAAAACTACACTTTAACCCAGAACCTTATGCCCCACGTTCACAAGTGTTCTGAGGGATGTTCTTGGATTTTATGAGAAAATGTAATCTGTGGTCCAATAAATCTGAGGATTTGATGGACTAATGTACAACTCAAGAGTGGAATAGAAAATACAGTGTTTCCCTAACACAGAGGTTCTCAGAGTGTGGTCTTCATAACTTAGTGAACCAATATTTTCTAATAATCAATGCATGATATGTGGGAACTAAAAAAAATTAATATTTTTCCTCCCACTGTCTGAATTCTTCTGGCTGGGCTAATAATCAAATTAACAAAGACAGATTTACAGGAGAAAATAAAATGTTTAATACATGTGTTACTATTGTAATTAGCTAGTTATTAATAATAGGAAAGGAGAAAAAACAAGGTCAGATATTATAAGCGTGGCCATCTGAGCAGCTTCACCAGGAAGCTATAATATCACACTCCCCAGGGAACCACCAGTCCATTCCCTGCAGATTATGGGGGAAGGGACTGAACAAAGGGGAGATGGATGCACGCACAGTAAAGTCAGGGTGACGTACGGAAGGTACCTGTCAGTCTAACCTAGAAACAAAGGTAACTGGCTACAGGGGGTGGGGCCACTGCAAGCCCATGAAACTTTGGGAATACATAATCCCTCAGACAAAGGAATTCTCACTCTTGACTCATGTGGCTCTCTTGTTCCTCTGGCTTTGCTTCTGCCTG
Organism: Tadarida brasiliensis; assembly: GCA_030848825.1. Taxonomy (NCBI): domain Eukaryota; kingdom Metazoa; phylum Chordata; class Mammalia; order Chiroptera; family Molossidae; genus Tadarida; species Tadarida brasiliensis. The sequence continues at coordinate 26,247,255 of CM061257.1, read as the reverse complement.
TGTTCCCTCTCCAGCCATGTGGTTCTGCAGCCCACACACAATGGCCTGATGGACGATAGCTGGGAACACAGTCTAAGCTAGCCTGATGCTGGATCGGACCATGCAAATATGGCGTGGAAACTTTGGGCAACGGCTTCAATCCTAGCTCGGCTAAAGGCACAGCTGGACTCTGTCCTTAGCAGGACGGAGGGAAATGGGACCTTCGAAACTCAGGGGTCTAATCCCACACAAATAAATATCACTCATTTCCCCTGTGAGTCTCAGAAAACTCCTCTTCTTGTGACAACCCAAGAACCTCACTTCCACCAGCAACAGGTGGGGACACAGAGAGCTCCCCACTGATAACACATGATCATGGGGAATTCACATAAGCATGAAAATTCCAAAGACAGTGAGGCATCATTGCATATATGTGACGTTTTGGACAAAGGAGAAAAGGGGGCGGAGTACTGGACTTCAGAAGTGAGAATGGGCCATTTACTGGTAGTTGAGGAAGAGAACATACGTGGCAGGAAAATCCTTGCTGGCGACTCAGGAACAATGGGGCACAGGGCGGACCTAGCTAACAGGCTCCTGCCGGAAGCCCTCTTATTTAACACCCGTAATTCAGATTAGGCCAAGGTGGCATCCCAAGCGCTCCTTTCTGAAATAGGTTTTTCTGTCTGAATTTCTTGGGCAGGAAAGGGGAGAGGGTCAAAGGTTCTTTCTGAGTCTTGTTTCTTAATAAACAGCTTAAAACAAATATCCCCAAAAGGCAACTTCAGGGTGGCAAAACTTTAGTTTCCTTCACATGCTTAAAAGATTCATTGACATGCAAGACACACCAATGATTTTTAATATAACAAAGTACAAAAAGTGCCTCCACTGAAGAACCTCTCTCCTCCGGGAACACCGACGGTTTCAGAATTCACATTGTAACAAACCTTTAAGAAGCTACCACTTGTTGAGTGTTGGTACAGTGTTAAATAAAAATATTCACAAATATCTTTTATAAAAAGGCTATAAAGTATTTCTCTACTTTCCTACTGTATCTCTACGTGAGGCCAGCTTTCTCCTATACTCATCCAGAACGACCTATGACACAGAATGCAGAAGCAGCTGAGAATCCAGTAGTTGTCTATTGATCTGTACGCTAAAGAGATATGCGGCCCCCCGAAATAAAGCTGGTAGGCAGTTAGACAGACATGAGCAGAGCAAGTGTTAGCATAGGGAGCTGGTCAGTTATTAATAAAGAAAGGGAAAGATGGAATCAGACGTTAAGCCTAATAAACTAGGGAGCTGTAGCATTGGGTCTCCCCATGGGACAGTTGCATCCTTTGCCGAGGGGGCAGGAAGAATTGGCGTCCTCATCTCCCTGGGGACAACAGGCCCAGTGGCTGGGGGTGGGGGTAGGGGTATAAAACAGCAGGGAAATTCCTTTGCTCGGCACATGGGAAGTAGAAGCCAAGATGGTGCAGGGGGAGGGCCCAGTACAAGCCCACAAAGAGCCAGGAAAGAAGGTGGTTTGTTTGAAAGAAAGCTTATCCCTTCCCAAACCGAAGAAGACATAATCAAAGCTTAACAAACCCGAGGTTCGTTAGCAGGCTCTCTCTCCATAGCAGCCGCACAGGCCTGGGTGTGGCAGCCACTTGAGCTCAAGCACAGGCACCAGACGGGAACAGAGACTAAGCTAGACCACCAGATCTTCAGACACCAATGCCCGCGGAATGGCACAGCCTGTCTGGACCCTGGCCCTCCTGAGCCTGGTGAGGACAAGTGCAGGCTTGCAGCCCAGAGCTGAGCAACCTGGTCCTGGATGAGACATCAGGCCTGGGGCAGTCCTTCGTTTCAGTCCAATAAACCTGACCACAGCTGCTCACATCCTCCTACGCGTGGGTCCCTGAAATGCTTTCCTTTGGACTCTGTGGAAAGAACCTCGCCCTCAGGGTGATCTTTCCTCCCCTACTAGCATACTGCTGGTCATATGGTCTGGACTCTCTGACTTTCCATACCGCTGGTCATGTTGTTTGGACCCTCCCCTGACCTTTCCTCCCCTGGCATGTCGCTAGTCATGTGGTAGACCCCCTGGGAGGAGGAACAAGGGGACAAAGAGTGGCCATGTGACTCCCAGGCAGGCCCTTTTATAACCACTCCTTTAAGCATTAAGCCCTAGGGATAACATTTAAGCCTCAGTTGTGTTTCAGCTCCAGGCCCAGAAAAGCAGCAAAACCAGACAAGTGATGCCATGACTGACCTCAGGACCAGCAGCATTGACTAACGACCCCCCTGAAAGAGCACACCTGGAAAGCTGATGAATATTCTATTAAGATTCTCCCCTGGAACCTCCTCTAAAATCCTCAGCCTTAAAAGCCCTAGGACAGAGGACCCAGCACACTCTCCCTCTTGGGAGTATGCCCGAGCCTCTCCATCCTCCTTCCGCTTCCCGGCAGGTGTGTTACCCTTACCCTTCTCTGTCCTAAGCTCCAAGGGCCCCTCGCCTCTGTCACTTGTTTCCTAAGCCCATTTCTTTTTCAGCTCACTTCTCCTACCTCTGTGACTTTCTAAATAAACTTGCTCCTATTGTTTGAGTCTTGGCTCTGAATTCTTCCTTAGCCAGAACTCAAGTACCAAGGTTGCTGAGCAGAGATCGGGTCTGACCCCACTGGTCTCACCTGGTGCCATTATCACTGCCAACAAAACTCCTCTCATCCCTAAGTTTTTGGAAAATATGGTTATGTTTTTCACAAAAATATTATTTATGCTAGCATGTAAGAAGCTTATTTTTAAATAAATTATTTTAATAATAAAATGATTAAATAATTTCTTAACTATATATAAAAGTTAAAATAAAATTTTAATTAAGTAAATTTAAAAGAAATTAATACTTGTATAATTTCTCAGTTTTTTGGTTTTTAATCCTCACCCAAGGCTATTTTTCTATTTTACCTTCAGGTAGAGTGGGAGGGAGGGAGAGAGAGAGGGAAACATCTACGTGAGAGGGACACATCGACTGGTTGCCTCCCGAACCACCCCGGGAAAAACTGCAACCGAGGTATGTGCCCTTGACTGGAATCGAACTCGAGACTCTTTGGTCCGCGGGCCGACGTTCTAACTGCTGAGCCAAACCGGCCAGGGCTAATTTCTCAGTTTTAATGTCTAATACAGTATTAACAGATGTAACCCACATAAACAAATTCTCCTTGAGATCCTCAATAATTCTAAGAGTGGAAAGAGGTCCTCAGATCAAAAAGTTTGAGATGCTGCCCTAATGCACTTTGATCATGGAAGCCCTTCTCTGGGGAACACCTTGAGTATATCCTATGGACCACATAATGGGAAACACGATCTCATACTATGCTTATGAAATGATTCCTTTATGTGCCTCTTCTCCCTAGACATTCCTCAGTAAATCAATTTATATTCTGACCAATGGGTTCCCTCTCCAACAGTAGTTTTGTGCCATGACCCTGACGATTAATGCATGTATCTCCTCTGGCAAACACAGTTGATGCTGACCTCATCTATTTAGAAGAGGTCTTAATCTGAAGAATTATTTCACGGGGCAAATGTTACAAATAGTCAAGAGAAATGATGACACAGATTAACATGCTCCTACAGCAGATAATCCTGTTATGACATACAGTGCCACGGACATCCCAAGAACATAAGAAATACAGCGCCAGTTAGAATCACGGCCAATTTGGTTTAGCATCCAGTTTCCAACAACAGAATCACTGATTGAAGTACCTATGTTACAAATTACTCTTTCATAAAATGAGCAGGATGACAACAATTTATTACTCTAAGTACTGACAATTTGTATTTGCATAAATTGTATGCAGGCCAAAAATAACTTAAGAATGAATTCATATTTCTACCATGCTTTTTAGAATATAGAGTAAGGCCAATTCTCTACTTTTGGCAAGACAGGAAGCCCCAATTACAGAGCTTAGCTATAAATCTCTTCTTCCTGTCAGGTATCTGAATGACTGGCCAGAAGCCTGTTCTCTGATGGCTGTAAAAGATTTTGGAAAAAAGTCAAAAGTGTAAAGTGCTGAAGAACTATTCTGTGCAAAAAACTCTCCCCAAGGAAACTCAGTCCTTATATAGAGCTGGCCTGGAGCACAGGCTGTTTAATTCTCTAATTTTCATTCTGGAATCAGCCTAAGTAACAGCCACCATTACGTTTATTTATGCAGTTTTGTAAGTGTCTAGTTTATAAAATGTTGCTTAATTTTTAAAGATGACCAGGATCTCATCCTGAAAGCTGAAGACACTCATCTTGATCTTTTTCTTTTACCAAAGATTTGAAATTAAATTAGCAAATAGCCCTGGCCAGTTTGGCTCAGCAGTTGGAGCATTTGCTCACAGACCAAAGGGCTTCAGGTTCAATTTCGGGTCAAGGGCACATACCTCAGTTGCAGGTTCAACCCCCAGCCCTGGTTGGGGCCATGCAGGAGGCAACCAATTGATATGTCTCTCTCACACCAAAGTTTCTCTCTCTCTCTCTCTCTCTCTCTCTCTCTCTCTCTCTCTCTCTCTCTCTCTCTTTCTCTCCCTCCCTCCCTCCCTCCCTTCCACTCTATCTAAAGATCAATGGAAAAATATCCTCCAGTGAGGATTAACAACAACAAAATTAGCAAATAATTGGTTTCCAGTAAAACTTCCTTTGATGAAATTTTTTTTTTATAGCCATAAATGCTTAGTAAGTTTCAGTTCCTGTTCTACTCATTTAGTCCTCCCAGCAATTCTATGAGACAGAGACTATAATTATCCCCATTTTACAGATAAGGAAATAGGCCCCGTTTATAGGTGGCAGACAGAACTAAATAATAAAGTGACGAAATAAATGAAGTCCCTACGGTTAAGCTGCTAAATTACTATTCTTGTTTTAACTAGCATAGGAACTAAAACTTTTGAACTTTGCAGTCCCGTGTTAATGTCTGAATATACAAACCTTCAGATAACCCTCTGATCACCCCCTGAACGTCTAAGGAAAGAATGTTCATGTATCCAGACTGCCTGACATCGGTATCCAGACCACCAATCATCTAAAGAATTACCGTCTCAGACCAATCCACAGGCTAAGAATGCAGGACTGATTCTTCCCAAGAACATACTTTTTACCATATGAACCCTCAGCTTTTCTTTCTTCAGAGCACTGTAGGTATTGCCTAGTAGTGTTTCTGGTTCGTAAGCCCTAAGACCTTGACTACATCTTTATCATTTTATTTCTAGCCAAAGCTTCCTGATTCATTTACTCTTTGTGGGCACCTGGAATCCAGGAAGTTAGTCCCTCTGAACCTCTGAACCAGGATGCCGCCCTGCCTATCTGAGGTGCATGGACGGTGACATTAATGACTTACAGTAAGAAGATATCTACTTCTGTGGGGAAGATAGTGGCTTTAAGCTCCAGATTAGCCTGTATTTCAGAAACACTTCCTTACACCCTGGTGTGTTAGGCTTCACCCTCTGTTTTCTCCGTCATGACCACATGGTATATATCTGTTGATGCATCTGCATTCCTTCTAATCTGTACTAATATCCTCTCACATGGTACCTGGAGCAGCAATCACTGAATGAATGAGTAAAAGAACCAAGGACTGATAAAACACAAGTGAACTTCCACAAATCTACTTAGTCTCCAAGAATATTAATTTCCAAATGAGTTCTGCACACCCTGGAGGGTATGCAAAGGACCCAGGGAGAAAACATTAGCATTGCTTTTCTATTTACTGACATTTACACACGGATGGACACTGGCATCCTCGCGGCCGCGCGTGGCAGACGGCCGCCCAGGGGCCTGGCACGGGCATTCCTCGGTTCACCGGGCTAGCAGTGCGGCCCTCACCTGTTTGCTTTCCGTGGTCTGTACCAAATTGAAGTTTCCATGGGCTCAACTGAGAAAGTGGCTGCAGGGATTACATTGTCAATCTTTTCTGAAATAACGCCCATAGAATGGGCTTTAAACAAGTCTTATACAGAACTGTAAACCACACCAACAACAATGCAAGCACTAATGAGCAGGAAAATAGAACTGACAACATTTTTACCATGTCTCATACAATATTTTTCTCAGACACATCATGAGATATAACAATAACAAGCTAATCAGATCTGACATGAAGTTGGCAAAAAAAAAAACACCCTGGAAATGTTAAAACTTAGATTCATATCCACTATTCTTGCAAATGGCCCTTGCCTAAGTGAGCATCATGTCTTGGGAAACTGGCTAAAAATATTTATACAGTTTATAAATAAATATATTTTTATTAACAGCATCCAAAAATGGGGAGCTCACTGAGCTAGCGCTTTGCTACTCAAAGCACAGTGTGCAAAGGAGCCGGCTCACATGGGCCAGCAGCTTGTTAGACACGCAGAGTCCCCGGCTCCACCCCAGACCTACTGATCAGAATTTGCACGTTCACTGGACTCCCAGGGGGTTCATGTGAACATTTCTGCTTGAGAAGCACCGCTTTAGAGCACATTTCTTACATGATCTCAATCCTAAAAGTTCAGCTCTTATAAGTTTAAACAGATTTCTCTTTTAAATATTTGACCTCATAAACTTATCATTTCTAATATCTGTTTTCAAGTGTTCTTCAAGACTATAAAGAAACTATCCCCATAAACCAAAACTCCAGTGACATAATCTGCATATAACTGCAGTGTTATCTCTTCTTCATTCCAGCATACGTACAATAAACACCATGCAGCCACACCTTAATCGTTTTGATCCCCACCTCCACTTACTTTTGTTTGGTCATCAGCTTTGAACACGTAGCAGACACTCCGCCTGTTGGCTGGATCGTCCTTAATCAGACAAGCGAAGTAACTTGGGTCGTGACTGTTGTGAATCAGTTTGTGTACATGCTGCGGCTTACACTCGAAGATGCTGGAACAGATCAGGGGATCCCACTGCTGAGTCTTCCCTGGCTCGGGTTCACATCTCAGTCCCGAGGGAGAGACGCAAAGGCGGACCTGCTTGGTAGCGGGCTCCCTCCTGGAGGGCTGCCCGCTGAGCCGCCGCACCTCGGCCACGACCCAGGGCAGCATGGGCATGGTGGTTAGGGAATGCACCGGCAGGGAGCCCACCAGCTGGAGGCCGAAGGCCACCCACACCTCGTTAGGGAGCGGATGTTTCCTCGCTGTGAATGTTATTGGTTCCATCTTGGGAAAGGTCTGGAAACTCAGCAAAACGTTGCCACTCTTTTCTATTTTAGACCAAGCAATCTATTTTACGTGCTTCTGCGGCAGAATCCTGGGGGAGAAACACAGAGGCATTAGAATTTAATGAAGTCACAGCAAAAGCTGCTTTCAAAGAGTTATTATTTCAGAAGAACTTAAAAATCGGAAACCCAACTTGGGGTGGTAAACACACAATACAATATACAGTTGATGTACTAGAGAATTGTACACCTAACACCTATATAATTTTATTAACCAGGGTTACCCTAATAAATTCAATTTTTAAAAAAGTCTGAAACCCAAACATAGGAAGAAATGGATATTAGTTCAAATAAGCTGCTCTGCTGAGAAAGAGCTTTCCTGAAATTGCATTTCACATAAAACCTGAACATGCCATAAATGTCACACTTACGGCGGGTTACAAAGATCCCAGCAGAAAACTCCTATTAAACTTAAGCATCACAGAGCCCACAAAGGCAAGCACTATAGAAAACCACATACTGCTACTCGGACAGCCTGAAACCCTGTTTTGTTATTTAACATATGTTTCAAGGAGTTGTTTTTTTGTTTGTTTGTTTGTTTTTTTTAAGATAATCAAATTCAGTACTGGCAATTCACAGCTTCCCCCCCCCCCAAAGTAATCTCACAGAAAAAATATCAGATATCCATCATCATAGTATACTGAACAGACCAGTTTTAACACCTTATCTATTGCCTGTGATACCACTTAAGTTTTAAAAGCCTCTCTTCAACATAGTTCAGAGGTTCTGCATCACAAATTCAAATTTCATGAACAGGTAATCCATGTCTATGTTGTTCCAAACACTGTCATAAATATCATGTTTCATTCATGTAAGCCATCACCCCAACACCTTGCCCGTCCTCATCAATAGAGGATGTTGCTTCTACTAGACCCAAACTCTCTCCACTGCCTTCCCCTCTGAAGGGTGATTTTCAACAACCATATTTGATGTATCCTAACACTTTCTTGTTCCATTGGATGATGAAACCCTTCTGTTCAGAGCTGAGTTGTCTACAGCACCTCAAGCCCTATTCTCTACTCATCTGCCCCTGGGCAGTCATTCTCTCATGTATGAGGAACTCGATAAAGACAGGGGTCACATCTATCTGATTCACCATTCTATCTCTGGTGCCCGGCACAGCGCCCGACTCAGAATAGGCTCCATAAATATTTTAAAGGAGTGAATGAAGACTCTCGCATCCTAAAAGTAAAGATATTTCCTCTTGACCTCAAACCTCCCCCAGCCACAACTCTTCCTCCTCCACACAAATTTCTTCAAGATAAAGTCTATGCAGTCTCCACTTCCCACTGTCCGTCCACAATCTGGAGTGTGACTAGAAGCACCAAGGAGCTACTGAAATTGCTCCTGTTAAGGTCACCCGCATGCCCCGGTTGTGAAATCCAAAGGGGGCTTTTTAGTTCTTAACTGTCTTGTCCTTTCTGATGAATTTCTTAATGTGGACCACTGCCCTTCCTGCTTAAAACGTCTGGTTCTCACCTTATCACTCTGGGTTGCTTCTCTTAAAGTTCTTTGATGGCTTTCTTTCCCGGCTCCCCTCACTCCACCTGCTTTCTTTGGACAAACTCACCTGATGTCTTGGTGTCCACAACCACATTCCAATATTCCTGCTGCTGCTAACAGCTTACTTTTAGTAAGCACCAGGCATTCTGCACATGTTATCTCATTTCATCTTCTTAACAACCTCATCTCCAACCTTAGTCTCAGTTAGAGACTACTATTTTTGTCACTTTTATGACCTAAGAAACGGAGGCCTAGAGAGCTTGAGTCATTTGTCACAGGTGATGTGAGGGTCTACGCCTCATTCTCAGCCTATCCTCTTGAGTGCTGCACACCAATGCGTCTACCACACATACCCTCATGATGCCCACTGAACCTCAGAGGATTCCAGATCAGTACAAGCCTTCACATATTTCAGTCTGGGTAGCTTATGGCACCTCAGTCTCAATTTAGTTATTTTCAAACTAACTCAGTCTCACCTCTCCCCTTTCCCCTTCCCAAAATTTCTCTTCCTTCCGATAAGCTCTATCTCTGTGACCAGCATCAATATTTATGTTATTGGCTAAGCCACAAGCCAAGGAGTCATTGCTACAGACTAAATTTTTTTTGTTTCCCCCTCCCCAAATTCATATGTTGAAATCCTAATGTTCAATGTGATGATATTAGGAGGTCGGGCCTTTCAGGGGTGATTAGGTCATGAGCGTGGAACCCTCATGAATGGAATTAGTGCTCTTATAACAGAGACCCAGACGGCTCCCTTGCCCCCTCCACCAAGTGAGGGCACAGAAAACAGATGGCAGTCTATGCAAGTGGGCCATCACCAGATGCTGAATCTGCCAGCACCTTGATCTTGAGCTTCCCAGCCTCCGGCACTGTGAGAAACAAATTTCTGTTGTTTATAAACCACCCGGTCTACGGTGTGCTGTTACACAGCCGGAAGAGACTGAGAGAAATCATTCAGATTCCTTCTTCAGCCTACCGCTACCTCTGAATGAGCTCTGCATCAAATATAGCTTATCTTTTCTCAACTGGAGAAAAAGTGTCCCAACCTTCAACCCATCCTTCGCATATTTCCTAGAGTAATTTAACAGATACACAAAATTGATCATTCACTCCCCTGTTAGAAATTCCTTAATAATTGCCCATAAATTCTGAAGTCTTCTACATGATATATAAGGACTCTTCGGAATATGGTCCAACTATATGCTTATGCCTCTGTGCCATAGTACATACTGTCCCTCTCTCACAGGAACACAATACCTGTCACAAACTATAAAGGGTCTGAGATTTTAACAGGTGAGCCTGCCACAGTTAGCCTGCTGGGAGGTGACATGAGACTCCTGGGTTTGAGACAAAGGACAATGTATTACTCAGAGCAACGGCAGCCTCCAGGGAGTCAGCGTTTGTGTCAGTTCCCTGACCCCCAATTCCCACAGGCCAGGTGACACCTGTATCCACACTGGGTTCCAGGAAAGACACCTGAGCTTTGGGAGCCCAATTATTTTATAATGGGGAGTAAGCATGCCTGCCCTTTGCTCCAGAGGGAGACTCTATGTCTGCGCTCCATGGCTGCTTGCTATTTTTAAGAACAAAACCGAAAAGGTAGTTCAGAAAGAAATGCAGGCAGTGCCTCTGCTCACAACATGTGTAGAAACACGAGAGACCCACGCCAAATCATCTCCCAATGATCCCCACTCTTGTCCTCTAAATTAATTCCAACACGCATTTAAGTCATAGTCAAGCACCTGCCACCTCTTTCTTGCAAGGTGATTCAGGGCATCCATCACCACGACCTTCTGCACTTCATATCTAATCATCATATTTATTTTAAGAGCTTGAAGAGGTATCCTTCAACAAGACTGAACGCTTCTCAAACTCTTAAGGTTTGGGATTTCTAAAACCAGTATTAAAATTGTAAACCTTTTCTGAACTAGAAGTCTCTTCTTTTTACTCTCTCTCTCTCTCTCCGTGTGTGTGTGTGTGTGTGTGTGTGTGTATGCTGAGTGACTTTTTATAATATAATTTGAACATAGCTTAGAGCTCATTTTTTCTTTTAAATGTTCAAAAGTTCAGAAATAAACCCCTACTTAATTTAAAGCTCCAACATAGGTCATGAGAGTGTATTCCCTATCTCTTTTCCTTTAAAGTACAGCTTCGCTTGCTGAGAACAGACTTGAAGTTCATATAATCCCATAAATGATGGTCTCTCTCTCCTTTTTCCTCTCTCTCGCCTACAGGTGAAAGTTGGTGTTAAATGTCTGGGTCAGCATCCACTCCTGTAACTGAATCTGTTTCCAGTTCAACCGTTGACAGCTGCTAATCCCAAGACATGTCTAAAGAAGTACTAGAATTATTACAAAGGGTAGACCCAATACCTCTCAATCAGTGTAGATGAAGCAATTATTAATATGATGGCAACAGCATCGAAGAATTACTTTTTGTTTTCTTATAAGGGAATATATATATATAATATATGTATATATATACATACATATATACACATACATACATATATATATATACACACACATATATATAATGCAAAAAAAGTACACAATTGAGTCATTTCAATCATTTGGTAAATAATTAGCCATCAAATCAGTTCTGCCATTTCACTGACAAAAGTATTTGAATGCCTAAAGTTTTCACTTTTCAACCAGCTGGAGCACACTCTTAGTATCTCTGAAAAAGCAGATTGGACCTTAATATTGTTTATAAACTATCAAATAAGTTCTCCCTCAGACATGGCCATAATTATTTATAAGTCATTCAGATTTGCTGATATAAGATTCATAGTAACAGACTAGGTAACTGTATTAATTTTCAATAAAAAGTTCCATGAAACAGATGAACTATTCAAATAATACTAACAGCCCTGGCTGGTGTGTTCAGTGGTTAGAGCATCGGCCCACACACCAAAGGGTTGTGGGTTCAATTTCTGGTCAAGGGTCGATACCTGGGTTGCAGGTGTAATCCCTGGCCCAGTCAGGATGCATGTGGGAGGCAACCAATTGATGTGTCTCTCTCACATCGATGTTTCTCTCTCTCTCTTCCCCCCCCCTTCCACTCTCTCTAAACAAAAATCAATGGAAAAAATATCCTCGGGTGAGGATTAACAAAAACAAATAATACTAACACACCATTAGATTATTTTTTAAACCATATCAAGCCACGTCATTTGCACGCAATCTCTGACCTTTAAGCCCCAGGTTGAACCACCTATTCCAAGAGGCCTCCTGTGCCTCATACCCTCAGAGGTGACCTGCTGTTCCAGCGAGCTCCAGTTATGCTCCTGTGTGTACACGCCCGACCGCTGGCAGAGACCATCCATGTTCTACACAGCTCCTACTTACCACAGTCCATGAACACGACGGATATCCAAAACACAAAGATGCTTAACAATCTTGTTAGTGAAGCCTGCTAAACATATTCCTGGAAGTCTGCACTTACAATCATAACATTTTAAAGCCAGAAAGTTCCTTTAAAGCCACTTAAAATTCCCTTCATATTTGAAACGAGAAAACCAGGTTCTGGAGAAGTTAAGTGGCTTGTCCAACTTTGGTGACAGAATTAGGACAATCCAAGTCCCCTGATTCTCATCCAAGTGTTGCAAAGAACCTCCGTTTCTTCATGAAAACATTTTCAAGTGTGCAGCTAAGGAAGCGAGTCATTTAACTTCAAAGTTCAAGTTTACCCTTATAAGATAATGGAACAGGATCATCCCCAAGTGTTCTTCTATCTCTAAAATCTGGTGAACCGAATTGCATAATGTATGATAGCAAATGTCCCCAGCACTGTGTGGGGATAGAAAGCTGCTCCATCCTCCTGTCAGGAACGTGCGTGGGGAGGCGGAACACGAAGAAAGGAGGGGTTGACCCGCAGGAAGTGAGAGGAGCGATGGTGGGAGTTAGGAGAAGGCTGCCAGTGGGAACCCCCTCCTTCCCAGCCCCATGCACCCCCTGCCAGCAAACCACAGGGAGCAGGACGGGGACTTTCCAGTGGCTAAGGATACTGCCGCCTCTGCGGGCTCCACCCTCGCCTCCTCAGAACTGGTGGGAGGAGGGAAAGAAAGAAGGATGAAGGGAGGCTTGCTGGAAGCTTCCAGCGCCAGGCTGGGCCGGGAGTCTCCAGGTGGCCACTCACCCGCCCCTCTTGGCAAATCAATGGTTAATTTTTCTGTGCTTTAACCCGACAGAGTGGGCATGCCGCTGAACAGAAGTATCCTGCCACCTGAACAGTCCCCTCAGGCAGTAAGACCACGGCCTGGCTAAACTCTCTGTCAGAGCGGTGCTGCTCACCCTGCAGCCACACAGGTCCCCGGGGGCAGTCATCGCTGTCACCCTCGCGCAGAGCTCCTGGAGCTGGGCTTCCAGTCTTCCCATCATCAAGGATGCTCCCGCGCTGGCCTGCGCCTCTCTAATTTGACACACAGAGTAATGATGTTCCGAATGTTTTCCTTCCTGTGTAAATCAGAGCCAATTTAAGGCGAGTCCTTACACCATCACGTCGTGTATTCTCTTCTACTGTATTGCACAGGATAAAGGAGTGGTGGGCGGAGGTCCTAGCTGGGATTATGTATACCCTTCCTCCTGGCAAAGGTGCTTTAAGTTATCCTCCTAAAAGTAACAGTAATATGTCCTTTTTAGTATTTAATCATTTAAAATTTTTTTTCAGTTACAGTGGACATATAATATTATATTAGTTTCAGGTGTACAACATAGTGATTGGGCATTTATATAACTTACAAAGTGATCACCCCAATAAGCTATTACAATATTATTGACTATATTCACTATGCTGTACTTTATATCCCCGTGACGAATCTGTGACCATTAATTTGTACTTTTTAATCCCTTCACCTTTTTCATGCATTCCCCCAACACCCCCTCTCACTTGGCAACTGTCAAAATGTTCTCTATCTATGAGTTTGTTTGTTTGTTTTTTAGATTCCACATATAAGTGAAATCACATGGTATTTATATTTCTTTGTCTGTATTTCACTTGGCATAATACCCTCTAGGTCCATCCATGTTGTCAATAACGGCAAGATTTCATCTTTTATGGCCAAGTAATAGTCCACTGTATATATGTACCACATCTTTATCCATTTGTCTATTAGTAATAATTGTTAACACATAATAGCATCTCAGTGTCTAGCTCTCACAACCACCTTGGACAATAAGGACTATTATGAAATATTATTATCAGCTCCAATTTATTTATTTATTTTTTATTTATTGATTTTAGAGAGAGAGACAGGAAGGGAGAGGGAGACAGAGATAGAAACATCAACGAGAGAGAACATCGATTGGCCCCTCCTGCATGCCCCACACTGGGGATTGGGCCCACAACCTGCACATGTGCCCTGACCGGGAATTAAACTGGTGACCTCTTGGTGCATGGGTCGACGCTCAACCACTGAGCCACACCCCCGGCTATCAGCTCCAATTTAAAGATGAGAAATGAGAAGGAAGTTGCTGCACAAAGAAGTGAAGTCACTTGCCCAAGGTCATACTAGCAACAAGTGGCAGAATCAGGTTTTGAACCCAGGTCCCTACCCAGAGTTTATACTTGTGCTTCACCACTTTGCTACCTCTTCTTGGATGTTACATATACGTATTCCTACAACGCTGAGGGTCCCCTGGCTAGTAAATGGTGAAGGCAGGATTTGAATCCAGATCTGTCTTATGCCCAAATTTCTATTCTTTGAGATAGAAGAATATCTCTAGAAGGGAATAACTCTAAAATATCTTTCTAGTGAGTTAGCCTGGTTGTTTTTCTACCTAAATCTTTCTTGGCCTCAGTAATCCAAATCTAATGTCAATGTTATACTCTAAAACTATAAAATGAAACAAATACATAATAGCAATAAGTAATATTTGAGTGCTCACTATGTATCAGGCACTGTTCTAAGAACTTCACATAGATAAATTAATTATGTTTGACAATAAACCCATAAGTGCTTACCTACTTTGGAAGTGTAGAGTCCCTGATCATAAATAATGTATTGTTAAATGAGTACATTCTTATGAAAAATAGCTACTGCTTGTCACAGAGGGAACAGGCACACTCAAACCTGAATGCCTCTTTGTTGGTGCTGAACATATCCCCTGCACAGTTTCACTGAAACCGACGGGTCACGATGATTTCACAGGGCCCACATATGACTAATCTTTTGTTAAACATTTGAAACATGAAAAGGGACACCCTGCCCTTAAATCTAAGAATCCATCCAGTGGAAATCTCGGCTTGAAAATGTCAAAACCTTGAAAATGGAAACCTTCCTGTCTTCTGTAAAGAATCTGTTTTAAAAATATTTTTTATCAGTATGCGGGGTCGGAAATGAAGAAACGAAGATAAAAGTCAGCAAAGGCAATTGTAAGGTAACCCTTTGCCATCACCAACACTCCTTGTCTGCTCAGTGGACACACAGTCATCTTTAATGAACAGATTCTGCTTCTCCGGCTTTTAATGATCAAGAAAAGGGCTGAGAAACGTATCACATAGTGGAACTAACGGAGCCATTAAAACTTGAGAAGGTAGGGAAAAGGGCAAAGCAAATTACACCAAGGCACCTACACACAGGCTGACTTGAGCCCCTAAAGGGCTGACACACGTTTTAGGTCATCTGGGGAATCTGAAGAGTGGAAACTAGGGACCTTCAGAGAAATGCTGTGAAGGGAGTTGTCATTTTGTGACATAAAATTAAAAGCATATTCAAAGACAAAATCCTCTCAGCCCTACTCCAGGCACTACAGTGATTGGAGATGTGGGTGTGACTGGGGAACAGGTAAGTTCATGCTGCTGAGTACAGCACTCCTTCCTGCTTCCCAGTGTACATCCTAGAAGATCAGATCTGGGCATGAAAGGAATTGACCACCCACACCTGGCTCCCCACGGAGGTCCATCGATTGCTACCGCAGGCCTGCTGGTGAAGGCTGCTTTCTAGGGAAGTGGGAGACAGAGATTGTCAACAGCTGGTTAATAAGGGAGACAGGGAAAGCTGTGTTTCTTCTTTCTCATGCCCTCTGGTACTGTGACAATGTCATAATGGGATAAAAGGTCAACACTGACATGACTGCACCCAACCAGAAATGATGATAACATAGGGAAAGGGGAAATCCCCAGAGCACTCTGTGGGAAAGATAATGGTAGACTAGATCACAGTCCTATTCGCAAACTTTACATTGATGCTAATAATTTATAACATCGGTGAATTTTCCTCCTATTTTACTGGCTTGCAAACAGCTGAACAAATCTAGAAAGAGGCATTTATTTTCATTATCACCTGATGATTTTATTTACTGCTTTGAGCTACTTTAGTCTCTTTTATACCTCCTGTGCTCAATGAATAGTCTCAGGATACTCCACTGTGTTTACTTAAGAAAATGTCTCCTCACCCTGGCTGGTGTGGCTCAGTTGGTTGGGCGTTACCCATGCACCGAAGGGTTGCAGGTTCGATCCCTGGTCAGGGCACATGCACGGGTTGTGGGTTGTGGGCTCAATCCCAGGTAGGGGGCATGCAGGAGGCAGCCAATCAATGTTTCACTCTCTTTCTCTCTCCCTCTCTCTAAAAAAAAAAAAAAAAAAAAAAAAAATCAATAAAAATATATTAAAAGGAAATGTCCCCTCAACATTTCACCCTTTAAATCACAGCTGTGCTCACTACCTAGTAGCTCATTCTGTCAATGGTTACTAACAGATAAGGCTGGAGAGAAAGCACTTTTGAGAGTCTTATTTCCCTATAACTTGGTTAGAAAAAAAAATAGATTTGAGACTGTGATAGCATTCCATTTCCAACAGATGTAAAACACCTGTTTACAAAAGCAGTCAACCCTTTTCTATACAAACTTTTTCATGCAATGTCCTTATTCCTGAATGTCTTCAGAGTTCCCAGAAAGGAGCTTCTCCCCAACCAAGAGAAGCCATCTCAACTCTAGGACTCGCCTGCTTCAGGGTCCCCTAACCCAAGGGAGTGATAGACAGGAAGTGTTCAGAAATATGAAGAGTCCTTCTGCAAGGTGGATTCCCAGCCTCCTGGAACAGCTCCCCATTCATTCTTCCTCCCAAACCCTCCCACACAGAGCAGGCTCTCAGAACACAAAATAAACCCCACAGGTGGCCATTCTCCAACTCCAACCAATCCCATCTGGAATCTGGGGAAGATAATGAATTTCTGCTTTCCTAAAGAAGGGCGTTTTAGCAAGGCCTCTGCAGTCCAGCGTAAGTACAGTGCAAAAAGTTTAGAAGTTTGGACTTGTAGAGATAGCTAAGTTTGTTGGGTGTGACCCATTTAAACCAGGTCATTTTTAAATGCTCTTTCAAAGTCTGATTATATTAATAAAGGAAATGATCCAATCACCTAAAACAGCGGTTCTCAACCTGTGGGTGACGATCACTTTGGGGGTTGAACGACCCTTTCACAGGGGTCGCCGAAGACATAACAGTAACAAAATTACAGTTATAAAGTAGCAACGAAAATAATTTTATGGGTGGGGGTCGCCACAACATGAGGAACTGTATTAAACGGTCGCGGCATTAGGAAGGTTGAGAACCGCTGACCTAAAAGGAGGAATGAGATCTAGATGAAGTGAGTACCTGTCCATTTATGTAGGGCACTCTGAAAACTGTTTAGTGGAAGGAACAGCTATCGCTTTCTATTTCTTTTCCTTTTTAAGCAACTTGCAGAGAATAAGTACAATTTACAATGGGTAAAGCCGCCTCTAAGAGGATTTCAAAGAAAATGACACCTCTTTTTAAAAATAAAAACAACAACGTGTGGAAGTTGGAGGGGACCCATAATCACAGACCAATCAGGAAGCTGCTAGAAACAATTAAGCAGGGTTTCGAAATGACTGATACAGGATGTGCCCATAGAAAGAAATGTTGAGCGCCCTGGTGCAGCTGCCAAACTTACTACTGCAAAGTACCCTGAACTTTTAAAGGGTGGCATGGGATTCCTCTGGCCGCCTTCCCCCCACCCGGTCTGGTCGCCTTACAAACACACTAGCCGTAGACATATTTGGCTGGAGGCAAAGGAGGGAGATGCGAGGACCATGGAGCAGGGGTGGGGAGGGCAGTGGGAGGCAGCCTTTCCGAGCTCCTGGGTTGTGAAGAACTAGAAGGTTTCGCTTTCGTCCAACTAGGGGCCAAAGAGATGGCAATGAACTTCCTCCCCCGAGAGCACCCCCGGGCCGCGAGGACAGCAGAAACGCCCGTGGGCTGCCCGAGTCCGGCTTCTCCGCGGGCCCGGGAGCGCTGGGGTGGGGCCCGGCCGGGATGCCCCGGAGGAGCCCCGGGCGGCGTGTGCGGAGCGGAGCAGGCGCCTACCTGTGCAGCGGCAGCGGCGCTCAGAGCGCGGGGCCCGGCCGGGGCGCGCAGGTGCTCGGGGGCAGCTTGGGGACGGCCTGGGCGGGCGGGGCGTCCATCGTGCCCCCTGGCGGCGTGCTTCCAGCCGCAGGGGGCTGGGAGGGGGCCCCTCGGCTCGGCTCCCGCCTCTTCTCGCGGCTGAGGATACGGCCGGTCCCGCGGCGGCGGCGGCAGCAACAGGCACGGTGGCGGCGAAGGAGGAGGAGGAGGAGGTGTCTGCGCGCGACTCGCGTTTCCTCCTCCCCGGCGGGGCGAGCGCGGGGGAGGCGAGGGGAGGGCAGGAGCCGGGATCTCCCGACTCGGTCCCCCGGGACCTGAAAGGGCCACGCGGTGCCCCCCACCCCCACCACACTGCGCCGTGTGACTGGCCGAGCGGCACCGCCGGGACAGGAGAATCACACGCGTCCGACAGCTGCTGCAGTGCGGGTCTGCCGCTGCCTCCCTGCCCTCCCTGCCGCTCCCCTTCCCGGCGGTCCATCCTCCGCCCGCCCGGGGGAGGGTGTCGGGGCCCCATCCCAGTGTAGGGTCCTGGCCTGTGGTACTCCTGGGGCCCCCGCGCGTGATGTGGTCGCACACTCTGTCCTCAGCAGCCTATTTATAGCAGGTGGCCCGGCCCGCGGGGCTCTCAGCAGGTGGCACTGCCAGCCCGCGCATCGCTTCCCCGCGGCAGCCTAGCCTCATCTGCACGCTCACCTTCTCCCTCCGAAACGGACCTGGTGACAACTGCACAGAACACGGGAAGGCAACCGAGCCACCTGGTTCTCCCTACATCACCCCTCTTCCTGTCCTAGGGTTGGATGATGGCAGGGAGTGGAGTGAGGCAAGAGCGTCCTATGAGGCACTGGCAGGCAAGGCAGGAAAATCGGGGACTTAGGGAAGGGGTAAGGCTGAAGTGCCCTCCCCAATGAAACACCAGTGAGCCCGTTTCTGAACAACTGTGGGGGTGACGCAGGGAATGAATTGGGCTCCTTCTCGCGCATGCACGCGCGGGCGCGCGGACGGGAGCGCGCGCACACACGCAGTGTGTCTTCCCTTGGATCAGGTTTGGGGAAGTTCCCGGTGGCCTTGTAGAGTGTAAGGAGACACTGGGTAAATGTAAGAGGGCTGGGAAATAAGGCTCCTGGGATTAAGGGATGGTGGTAAGCAGAAAACAGGCAACCCTCCCAAACCCCTGTCCCACCAATTTCACTTTGGGGAAAAGGAAATGGGATTTGAAGAAAGTAGGGTACATAGCACAACTGTAGAAATGAGTGAGCAGGATGGGGCAGAGAAAGAAGAGGGAGGTAAATGTGAGCGGAAGGGGCAGCGGTGGAGAATCCCAGGAGGCATTTTGGGGGCTATTCTGCTTAGTGTAGCTGGAGGCACCCTCTAGGGAAGTGGCAGAGAGCTGGGGCTATGGGGTTGGACTTGAACCTAAATCCCACCTCCACCACTGGTGTGGCCTAGGCAGCTGGAGGACTGCCATTCTCCTGCCTGTGGAGTGGGACCCATACACACTTTATAGAACCATTGTGAGGATAAAATGGGAAAGTGAATGTACAGTGCTTAGCACAGTGGCAGGTACATGGGCCTCAACTAATGGCAGCAGCTACTGTTAACCTGGCAAAGAAGGCAAATAGAGGTTCAAGGTGCCCGCCTCCTCCTCCCTGCCTCCCATGGAGTGTGTTCCCAGAAGCTGAGCCAGGCTCTTGGAGCCTTTTTTGGGGGATTCCCTTATGAGCTCCCCTGATCCCACTCCTCTGGATACTCGCATCCAGGAGAGGTATCACAAAACTTTTATCCACAGGTTCATTTAAAACTCTGGTAGTAGTGGTAGCTGTTATTCATCGAGGGGCTGGTCTGTTTGGGACATTGTGGTAGGTGCTTTGTCTCTAATCCTCACAAACACTGCAGAGCAGGGGTGAATTAATTCCTCTTGACTAATGAGGAAACTAAGAGGTTAATGCCTCTTGGAGGCCACGGAGCTAGTAGGTGCTGGGACCCCCCAAAGTCCACAGCTCCTCATAACACACTTTCTCCCTGGCCACTGTGTAGGCCTCTTATAGCACTTACCTCATTCTTTGTTATTAAGCACAATGATTTGTGTACTTAGCTTCAAATAAAAAGAAGTGAGGAATATACACAGACATGAATATTCTAGTGATTAGAACAATCACTATAATTTCTAATTATAGAAATTATTCTCCATTAGGTGACAAGACCAGGTAAACCAGTTAAGCCATATTGTCACTTGGGTGACACCATAATTATTTTACATCTTTATCTCCAACTCAGTTGTACAGTTCTCATTCCCTCTCTGCAGCAGCCTGCTGGGAACACTTACCTCGAGTGCTAGGATGTCAAGACAGGTACATGTCACCATTTCATTGACACCCCTAAACCGCCTTGCGTACACGACCTGGCCGATGATGCTTGAAACTATTCTCTAACAACCCTGCCTGCTAGCCCCGCCTCTGGGAGAAGGGGTGGGGCCAAGGCTGGGCCCTGATAACAGAACATTTTGGCCAGAACCACCTACCAGTCTGCCACTCCATTCCCTTTTCTTTTCCTCACTTACCCCCTCACTCCCACTTCACCCTCACCCCAGTTCCAGAGTACAGAAAGCTTAGATACAGGTAAGCAGCCAGATGGGTGCCTAATCAGGTCACAGAGGTAGGAAGTGGGAGGGGTGGGGGGCAGAGGCAGGCTTAGGCAGTGGAGGGGGACGACAGTCCTGCCTGCAGCCTACCGCTGGAAACCAGCAAGTTGCAGCTCAATGATTTACAACTTAGTGGCAAGTGGCCATTTGCCCTGACCCCTAACCAGAGTTAGGGAAGGGCAAGGGCCTTGTAAACAGCAGCAATTTCTGCATAATTTCCCTGCGCCCCCCTCCCCCTTTCCATGGTCAGGTAATGCCCTAGGAAGGATAATGAGGGATTTATAATATAATACATGATAAGGATTTTTCTTTTCTTTTTCTTTTTTTTTTTTTTGTTGTAAAGCATTGTCTCAGAGAGTAGGAGACAGCCCCTTCAGCCTCATTTGCACTCACTCCTAGCAGCTCTGGAAGAAATAGTAAAGGGGACTTTGGGGCTGATGACAGGATGAAGAGTATCAAAATGGGAGGGGACATCCATGTTGTCCCAGTGCAGAATGGAAAGGTAAGAGCTGACCACCCAGCTGTCTCCTGCAGGTGCCTTTGCTCCAGGAAGGAAGTAGCTCCTTCCCCTTGTCCTACAGATGCGTGACTCCCAGCAGGGCTGGTACACGGCCATGCCAGAGGCGGGGGCCACATGGAGCTCCCTGGGGCCCTCGAAGGTGTTCTGTTGCTAGTTCTTTGAGTCTTCAATAAGAAAAGTAAGTAGGGAATGGGGCCAAACTCTACCGTGACTCTGCTTCAGGCCCCTGATTCTAATGACTGGCGTGACGCCCCAGGAGCACACAGGCACTTAGCTAACACCAGTTCCGGACCCCGTGGCTCAGTGACTGAAAAGTCCAGATAGGAAGGCTTCACAGTTGTGGCTGCTGCCATTTCCTTGTGTGGACAACTACTGCATCTCCAGCTGCTCCTGAAATCCTGCCATGGGTCATTCTTCTGGGGCTTCCCCTCTAGCTTCTTTCCCAATTTAGTCATTTGCTGCATGATTAATTGTTCATTGCCAAAGGCCAGAAACATTAATGTCAACTTGGAAATGGCTGCAGAACTCTGGAAAACTGTGATCCATCCATGTCATTAAATCAAGTGAGAAGCCCAGAGGCCGAAAGAAAATGGAGGCATGAATAAATAGAAGAAGCATGACTAAATCTAGAATGAAAAGTCTTTGGTTAATGTAAAAAAGAGACCTTTAATAAGATTACTCATTATTATTAGATCTATTGGTTAGTTATTGAATGTTTACATTAGTCAGAAATCCAAACCTTATTGCTATGATACGTTTTCACCTAACTTCCAAGTATACATAATAAGGTAAGAGTTTTTGACTAGTGGCCCTACTTCCAAAATTGGCATAAATAGAGGCAAGAAATTAAGATTATGCTGGATAGAACCCTAGTGTGGTTCAGTGGGGATGCTTGCTCCCATTAATTGGCGTGACTTTCTGGAACCCTGGGCTGATGGTGCTATTTGGGATGTCAGGGGAAGGTTTCAGAGGCAAGTTCAAGCTCAGTGGGAGAGCGTGGGCGATTGAGAAGCTGCGTCTGCCTCAGGCATGGGAGGAGGCAGTATTGTAGCACCAACGCTGGGTAATTTGCCCATCACACCAACCTAAGGCATAACTATTACATCTGAACAGTACATGAAGTCGTGCCCAAGTGTCTTAATTAGCTATAAGTAGTCTT
Source organism: Tadarida brasiliensis (assembly GCA_030848825.1). Lineage (NCBI taxonomy): Eukaryota > Metazoa > Chordata > Mammalia > Chiroptera > Molossidae > Tadarida > Tadarida brasiliensis. The sequence goes on along the minus strand of CM061257.1, from coordinate 26,224,861 downwards.
CATGACAAGTAAATGGATTGAAGTCAAGATCAGAGAGTCCATTACGTTGATTGGCCAGCAGGGCTGGGGCCCTGAAATTGCTTTCTGAAAGGCATGGAATGAGACAATGCAGTGGACTAATAAAAAACTAAAAGGAGCTGATACCCAATGTAGATGTTGGAGTTTCAGCAGTTTAAATAAACAAAACTTTTACTGCATGAGAGAGCCCGTGCTTACAAGGCTGAAACCACGTAAACCCATGTCGTGTGAGAACAAGTGGACTGCATCCTCCAGCCCCACAGCCAGTTCTGTGAAGCGTCTCATCTCCTTTTATGGACAAAGCAGATAAAACTCCGGGCGCTGGTTGCACTTCCCTTTTCAGTTCCCTGTCCTATTTGTTAAATCATTGCTCTACACAGGCAACTGTTACACGCAACTCTCGGCCAATATTCGGCCTCTGCTTGGGGTCCCCACTACCCATCTGAGCTGGTTTTGTGGGTTTAGGCTTCAAGAGCAAAGCTGAGCACATGTTAGCTAGCACAGCACCCTGTGTTAGGATATGTGAAGCTGTCTATGGTCTGTGAGAATTTCTTAGTAATTGTCAGAGTTATGGATCTCAGGGTTTTTTACCCAGATTGGGAAGATGACTAAGCTTCCAACACTGCGAGACCCCCGTTCACCTTATCCCAAGTGGCATTGCTACATTGTTGCTACATAATGAGCAATCTCACCAGAAAACACAGTAGCTGACTGACTGGTCTCCCTGCTTTTACCCCCACAGTCTAGTCGAATACAGCAGCCGAGTGAATCTGTTCAAATACTGGTTAGAATATGCCACTACTCTACTTAGAGACCTCCCATGGCTTCTGATTTCCCAGATTAAAAGTCAGAATCCTTATAATGGTTTATAGAGCCCTGTGGGATCTCCCCCTTTGTCACCCCCACACCACTATCTCTGTACTTCCTGCTACCAGCCTTGGGGCTCTCACTGCTCAGACCACACTGGTCTTGCTGTTACACCTGCCAGGCACACTCCTGCCCCAGGACCATCGCATTCACTATTCCCTCTGCCAGTCATGCTCTTCCCTCGGACATCCTCATTGCCTCCTACTTCCATTTCTTTAGGTCTTTGTGTAAATATCACCTTCCCTCTGGGGACTCTGATCAACCTTTTGAAAATGGAAATCGGTGCTCCACACACACACACACACACACACACACACACACACACACTCACTCACTTCTTTTCCTGATTACTATTCCTCCATAGCACTTATTGCCCTCTACTATACGATATTAGTTACTTGTATATCATTTGTCATCTGTTTCTGCCCCCTCCTCCATGAAGAAAGAGAATTTTTTTCTGTTTTGTTCATTGCTGTCTCTCATGCATAAATAGTCTAGCATACAGTGGGCATTCAATAAATATGAAATGAATGAGTGAATGAATGAATGAATGAATGAATGGATGAATGAATGAATGAATGAAAATGATTTGTAACATGACATTTGTGAGTTCATGGAATGTCTATGGTACCTCCCTTAGTTTAAAAGCTTTCTCGGTTTCCCTCTATTTACCCCTTGTGTCCTCACTGGGTTTCTCAACTGTCCTAAGAGATATGTCAGTCCTTCCCCACAGGTGAGCTGGGTGTTCAAGCATGTGACTCTTTGTGTAACCATCAACCCAGGATCTGATTTCCAGATAAACTGTAAAAGGATTGTAAAATCATGGAACAACCGAGCTCATCCACACTCCATGTTTGTCAAAAGCTTGGCTGAGAAAAATATCATTTTGGAGGACTGCCTAAAAGATGTACAGTCCCATTGGTCCTCTAGACTCTGGATCCCCTAAAATCAGTTCCTGTATCACATCAGCCCCAGCGAAGAGCAGTTTGTCTGGATTGTATCCAGAAAAATTTCTTTTATCGAATTGCACTTTGACATTATCCCATTTGCCCATGCTGAGAGAACACATTTTATAAAAATGTCCTATTCAGTCTGGGGCTGTTGTTTAACACCTTACACATGTCCTTTTAAGGAGAATCAGGAAAAAGTTCTCTCAGGGCTCTTCCAGGAGTAACTTCTCTTTCCACAAGGACCTGGTTGGATCTCCATGCACTGACTAATGGGCTCAAGGGTCAGATTGGGGATCCATTGCTCGGCAAGCATCGAGGTCATTTTGTGGATTAAGGCACTGATTCACAAATGCCCTTTCTAAGCCACTGCTGCTTGTGCCAGTTTTCATCCACCCAAGACAAAACATGAGTAACATGTAATTTCTTAAAAGTAAACCAACTACCCTGGATTCTGAGATCATGTTTTTTCCAATTTGTAGGTGTTGTAAAAAAATTTTTTTTGTTTTTTTAAATAAAATGGTGAAAGTTAATAGTAGAAGCCTTTGTTGGCATGTTTTAATTTTGTATTTTAATGTCTTCACCTGGCAAAAGAATATGATAGCATGCTTCTGTCAGTTCCCAGTGTTTGGGAAATTTTTACTGGTTCAGAAAATCCAAAGTATAGGAAGCATTGTTTTGTTTTTTCAATTAAAGTTTATATTCAATGTTATTTTGTATTAGTTTCATGTCTACAGTACAGTGGTTAGACAATCATACTTTACAAAGTGATCCCCTGATATTTCAAGTACCCACCTGGCACCCCACCTAGCTATTATAATATTATTGATTATTACTATATTTCCTATACTGTACTTTACATCCCCAGGACTATTTTATAACTACCAATATGTACTTCTTAATCCCTTCTCCTTTTTCACCCAGCCCCCCAAGCCTGCTCCTCTCTGGCAACCATTAGTCTGTTCTCTGTCTATGAGTCTGTTTCTGTTTTGTTTGTTCATTTATTTTGGTCTTTAGATTCTGCATATAAATAACATCATATGGTATTTGTCTTTCTCTGTCTGACTTATTTCATTTAGTATAATACCCTCTATGTCCATTCATGTTGTCACAAATGGTAACATTTCATTCTTTTTTATGGCTGAGTAATATTCCACAGTATACATGTACCATAATCTTTAAAAAGCACTGTTTATTACTTTACTCCTGCCTTTATTCATCTCACTGACATCTCTGCCTTTAGTCCTATTTTCTTATTCACTTATTTTTAATATTTGTTGCTTTGTATGTATTTAAGCATACAATCATCATTTCTGGAATGTGACAGACATGAATGAATGAATGAGTGAATGAATAAATGAATATACAAAGAGGCTTACACAAAGCAGCTTGCTTGGTGTGGCCTCCAGCTCCACAGCGCACCAAATGTTCTGACTCATCACCTTGGGAAACTATCTGCAAGTGCACAGTGCTTTATAATCGACATGTCTCATCTCACTTAATCCTCTTGATAGCCCTCAGAGAAGTTATTTCCCCCCTTCCCTTTATTATATGCATGGAGAACTTGAAGCTTGGAGAGTTTGAGTTTTTGTAAGGCAGACAACTTATAGGGGACAAATTAGAATTTCAACCTAGATGTTCTGCTTCCAAGCCTAGTTCTCTTCCCCTATACCATATTACTGCCTTTTAAAACTACTGTTTTGAGGGTGATACTATGCAGAGTTGTTTTGTTGTTGTTTTTTAAGAAGACTGAGGAGAGTCTGGTTATTTCCTTGGCTTTAGGGATACATTCCCTGTTGCAAGGTGTTCTGTGGGAGGGCTGAGCTTCGGCTGGGACTTTCTGATCCTTTAGCTTGGGGGAGCATCCTTTGAACGGAATCAAGTTTCCTTTGATCAACACATATTGAAGAAATGTGTTCTAGGCTAGTCTCCTTTTGATCACTTTTTCTATTGCATAATAATTCATATTGTGCAACAGCATTGTAGTGGGAGCTTGCCTCAGTACGTAGTAATTTCCTTTAACAGTAAAGCTAAGCTAGAGACATTCAGCCCTCTTCTCATTTTCCTTCTCATTGCTAAATATAAAATGTAAGATGAAGTTCTCCTATTATTCAAGGGAAAGGAATGCGAGTCCTTGAGTGAAACTTAGAGAAAAAATTAAGGGGGAGGTAAATTTTACTAAGGTTCCCAAACCTTAGTAAAAAAGGCAGGTGTGTACCACAAAGGGCTTAGTAGAGTCTTTCAACCAATAGAGATTTGTTGATTCTTTCTTTGGACTTGAACTAGACACTGAAGTGATGCAAAGAAACGGGAGACATTATCCCTGTCCTCAGGACCTTACACTCTTGTAATTCAGCCTCAACAAACTTTTAATAAAGGCCCATTTAGTAAATATTTTAGCCTCTGCAGGCCATTCAGTGTCTGTCCAACTTTCAATTTTATCATTGTAGTGCAAAGTAGCATTAATTATATGTAGACAAATAAGTGTCACTGTGTTCTAGTGAATGTGGACACTGAATTTGAGTTCCATAAATTTATACATGGCATGAAATATATTTTTTAAATCATTTAAAATGTAAAAGCTACTACATCAAATGAAAAATCTTCTGCACAGCAAAGGAAACCATCATCAAAATGAAAGGCAACCTATGGGATGGAACAGAGCATTTGCACACCATAGATCTGATAAGGAGTTAATATGTGCTTTGTTATTAACACACTAATAACAAGATGGGTCTGATAACTACCATGATTTTGAGTAGTGATGAGTGTATGTGATATACTGAAATCTTTACAGATGCAATGACAGGTCTGGGGTTTGCTTCAGAATTGTCCTGTAGCAAGATAGTGAGGGGCTTTTAGATGTAGTGAGATTGGGCATGAAGTGAGGATTTGCTCTAGCTGGGTGATGAGTACTTGGAGGTCCATTGTATTATTCTTCATATACCTGTGAAATTCTGCATAACAAGTTTAAAGATAAAAATGCAGGTGAATGTCAAACATTAAAATCACCAAAGGCTCCAGCTGGTGTTCTGAGGTGGAGGTGTAGAGAGTAGACTGGAGGGAGGGCAGCTGGAAGCCGAGTGGGAAAACTATTTGGGGCCGGCTGCACTGAACGCAATTTGAGGACAATTGACTAGGAAAGGGCTAGTAGGCAGGTGGCAAAATAGGGTTGGAACTTGGGAGAGAGGTCTGTAATCCTGCACTTAAGACTGTCACAGCCATGAACACAGAGAAGCTTTCAGAGGGCAGAGAATCAATGACTACACCTCTGGGAATGAACTGACTTAGGGCTCAGAAAGAAAAAAATAAAGGGAAGCCTGCTGAACCAGCAAAGGAGATAGTTAGCCCATGTCTCCATCTGAAGTTTACTTTTGTTAAACGACAGGAACACTTATCAGATATGGAGCTACTTTTCACTCTAGTCACTTAAGAGATTTTCTTTTTTTTCCCTCCAGTTAAGATGAACTAGTTCAGAACAATGTATTTCAAGGACACAATCGGGCTCGTCATCATTGAAAACTGCAACCCTAACTTTCGTTAGGAAGTTGCACAATGCTATTTTGAAATGGTTTCAAAAGCTCTTTAGACCTGGAACTGGCTCTTTGGTCCATGTGTTGGACTCCATTCTGCACCAGGTTTGGGCCAGACACCAAAGTGGCTTTCAGTGGACCCAAGTGGGAGGTGGCCAACAGCTGTCTCATATTTTATTTTCAAGGATCTACACAAGGGAGCTAGGTCAAAAGAAATCATGTCCCAGCACAGCTCTCCGTCCTGGTGACCATGCATTCATGTCCGAGGGTCTCCCCTCTCTACAGTTTTCTCTTCAGTTAATCTGAGTATCATTGTACTTTGGAGAGGTCTACAGAAGAAGAGATGTTATTTTAAACTTTGATGCTCATCAGCCTAGGACTGTGATATCTTGTTTTCAACGGTTGACTTATTCTACACAAATAGGCTTGTAGCAAGTGTGGGGGAGAAACTTTCCTCTACCCGTCAACATTTTTCAACTGGTCTAACAATTAAATCTACATGAGACAGATTAATATGAGAAAAGAATCAAATTTAATATTATACGTACATATGGGAATCCCATGTACATAAGCAAATCAGACACACCACCTGTGAAAGGTTCTGAGACAGGGAAAATGAGGTATATGTGACATTCTGAGCTAAAGATGAGGTAAGGCACCTTGGGGCTTCAGAGGGTCATTGCAGGACAAGAAGAACAGATGTTCATTCAGTAATTACTAGTTAGCCCTGCCATATGGATAGGTCAAAAAAGGTCATCTCTGATCTCTGACTGGGCAAGGGCCCTAATTCATATTCTTCCAGGTAGTGAAGAGGGAAGAGAAGAGTTTCTTGTAAGCCTGCAGGGTCTTGATTACCTTCAGCTCAAAATTCACATACCAAAGTAGCATGTTTCGGGGAGGCCTGTCCCGAATCCCTGCACAAGAAAGGAACAAACGGATGATGCAGGGAAATAACATGCAAATAGCCTCCCAGAGTCAAATTGTTTTAAACAAAAATATTAGGAATTTGAACTTGATATCTGGAAAGAAGGTCTAAGGGGGCTCTACAGAACTGCTTGCCCATTGGGACACTTTCCCCACGCAGTGCAGCCCACTCTGTCGTGATGATCTGTGCTCAGGTGTACTTCCTTCGCGAGACTCAGTTTGAGATCAGGACTGCACGTTTATTACCAGTACCCAGAAAAGTGCCTGGCTCGTAGCAATTTTCAAACATGATTCAATCAGTGAACATATGAACGAACACACAAATAGCTCTGAGGATTTGGTCTTTTAGGATGTAAAAGACCAATGTTGGTCTTTTATGAGTCAGATGCCATTTTTTTCAAAATCCCTCCAAATTAGGACATATGCATTTGATCCGTCACATAATGAAATAACAATAATACTTTTCCATAATAGCATGACATTTGAGGTAAATCAATGAGATAAAAAAAATTGAGAGGTACTTTCAGTGTTTCTTAAAGAAAAGCGGAGCAGCTGTTATTTCACAGACCACAAAGAAAACAACAACAACCAGTTGGCCAGCATTTCCTCCTGCAAGTCAGTCTCTCAGACTGAACTCGGGATTTCTTTCTAGGCACCCAGAGAAAACGGGCTCCCAGCTCTGCGCTCAGTTCGGAAGGTCTCCCCCGGCAGGTTTAGCTCCTAGAACGCACAGGGGCGGCTAGGACAGCACTCACCCTGATCACTGCCTTACTCCCCTGCAAAACCTGTTCCCAGGCATCTGGAGGTCACGTGGTCTGCCTTGCTTGTTCCAGTTGCAGTTCCCACCCCCTGCTGCAAGGCAAGGCAGGATATGGACACAAGGCTGCTCTTAGGTACAAAGTGTTTGTCCCCATCTCAAAGGGCTAGTTGAGCATTCTGTCAAAGAGAATTGCCAATGATTTATTGTTGCTGATAGTGCTCTTATTGGATTTCCACGTAATTTAAAGACCTGCAGCATGAAATGAACTCAGAGAACATTGAGTAAAATCTCTATTTTTTTTTAAATGACAGAATTATCAACCAAAGCCCATCGTTTACTTTAGGGCTCATCCTTGGTGTTGTACATTCTATAGATTTGGACAAAGTTATAATGACATGCATTCACGATTATAATATCATACAGATGATTTTTATTTTTTTACAGCTCTGAAAATCCTCTGTGCTCTGCTTATGCATTCCTCTCTCCCTGCTAATCCTTGGCAACCAACGATCTTTTCATTGTCTACAGTTTAGGTGATGATGTGTCAATGTAGGTTAATCAACAGTAATGAATGCACCGCTCTGGTAGGGGATGTTGATCATGGAGAAGGCTATGCATGTGTAGGGGCAGGCATTATATGGGATATCTCTGAACCATCCTCTCAGTTTGGGTGTGAATCTAGAACTGTCCTAAAAAAAAAAAAAGAACAAAATTTGAGATAGAGATGAAAAAGACCAAGGTCACAGAGCTGATTTACAGCAGACCAAGATTGGAACCCAGGGGTCTTATGCTGCAAGCTTCATGCACCACAGATTATGCTACCTGGCATCCCATAAAAACAAGTTCAGAAATACTTAGTGAGCATCCACGGTGTGCTTCTTGAAAACACAAGTGAGAAATAATAGAGTTGGGGGAATCTCCTCTAGGTTCAACTGATCACCTGCTCATGTGAGTGGCAGAGAAGTGGGGTATGTCCTGAGGTTAACAGCTGGGTTCTGTTGTTCCAGCACCATCTCCCCCCAAATGCACACACACCCCAGCACCTCTACACTTCTAATAATGCTGTGTTCCGTGCCTGGGAGACTTTCTGCTCCGCCTCCAGCTGCTACTCAACTCCACAGGTGAAGCAGCTCGTTCACCACTTCTTCTTGAGGCTGTCTCTGCAGAACGCCCCTCCCTCACACTTCCGACCTCTGAGTACTTTGTAAATAAGTCTATTACAGAATTTGGAAGTATGGCAGGTCTTTATTAGCCCTCCAATTAGACCGCGCGCTCCGTTACAGCAGAACTGGATCTCAATCACTTCTGCATTTTCAGAAACAAACTCCGGGATGGGGTACAGTTGACATGCTCCAAAACCGTAGAGAGGACACAGGTCTACCATTTCTTTTTTTCCAGAGCATAGTTTGAGACTTGAAAACATTCTAACACAAAAATAAATATAGCTTCTACAATGAAGCAGCTGATAGAATACAATGAATACTGTAGATTGAAGAGTTCTGGTAGGGCACAGCAATGTATCACTAAGATATAAAACATTTTTTCCATTAGAAAAATGATTGTCAACAGTATTATAATTTTTCATTATTCTGAAATGGTTCATAACCATTTAGGTTAACAATAAGGATAATAATTGGTGAGCATTTGCTTTAAAAATAGAAAATCACATAAAGTATAGAAAGAGCAGCTTGATCCTAACTCAGCACTCACACAATGGAAGTCATTTTGGAAAGTTCTAAGGCCAAAAGTTATGAGGAAGGCAGAAGGCAAGACTAAATGAATAAACCTGGAAAAGAAATCTAGTATAAAAAGTCTGATTTTAGATTTTGATTACGTATGAACAAGTCAAAAAAAAAATCAAAGACAGGTAAATAATTATTTATCATCCTTGCTGCCTCAGGAACAAGAATTAAACTGTGCTGAAGCCAAAGTCTGTATAATAAAGGACTTGGCAAGTTTCAAATAACCAATTGTTTGATTCAAGATTTAGAGATAACACGGATGCTAATGCATTGAACAAAGATGGTTAAGCTGTTTTTTCCTAGCACGCGTACAATGTATAATGGTGTATTATTAGAACTAAAAGGGTTTAGGTAAAAAAACAAAACAAAAGCCCTGGCCGGTTTGGCTCAGTGGCAGAGCGTCGGCCTGCAGACCAAAAAGTCACGGGTTTGATTCCAGTCAAGGGCACGTACCTCGGTTATGATTCAGTCCCCGGCCCTGGTCCAGGTTGTGCCTGCAGTAGGCAACCAGTCGATGTGTCTCTCTCACCTCGATGTTTCTCTCTGTCTCCCACTCTATCTGAAGATAAATGGAAAAAAGTTTCCTCGGGTGAGGATTAAAAACAAAACTTATCTTTTTAAAATATCTTTTGCTCCTTTTTATAGGTTTTTGTAAACTGTGTTTTCCCTAAACACGAACACAACATTTGATCTGTTCATTTATTTTACTTTATAAGCAACTGATAGAAATATAAATACAAGGGTTGGCAAAAGTAGGTTTACAGTTGTGAGTATGCAAAACAGTGCTTATTCTTGTATTACTTTCCCTATGAACACAACTATAAACCTACTTTTCCCACCCCGTATACACACTGGAATGCCGCAGAGATGTTGTGAGTTTGGTTCCAGACTCCTGTAATAAAGCGAGTTGCAATCTTTTTGCTGGTGGTAGGTCTTGCCTTCAGTTTGTAAAAAACGTTAATACCTGCGAAGCTCAATAAAGCGAAACGCAGTAAGACGAGGTCGGCCTGTATATGTAGCATGCGGGTATGCTACGTATGACAGCCCAGAATTTACTAATTGTATAGGCTTTCCGGCTATTTCAACTATTCAAAAAAAAAGAATCACAGAGAAAACATATATTGGTCATTTACTGTAATTAAAGAATATTCATTATATTTTTAAAATCTTCATTTTTTAAAAAAATTCTGATAATGCTAAATCTTAACCTTTTAATAGGAATGTTGGTATGTTAGATTTGCCTATCTTTTCTTTATTTATGTTAAAGATCAAACAGAAAACAATGAGGAATGTAGTTCCATTCAAAAAATATAAATACTTGTAGTGACAGTTAAAATCCTTTGGCCCTCACAAATAATGCTTAAGAAATCAAATTCAGCTTCTTGTAGGTAAATGTAATTGTGCCCAAGGCTGGAATATTTCACTCTGCTTTTGCCTGCAGGTTATACTTCTGTGGCTGGAAAAAATGTTCTTCAATAGCTGTGACTAGTTCATTTAGTTCTTTCTTCAGCTGCTCAGGATCACTGCAAAGTAAGGGGGGAAATTCCAGATCACTGGATTATTCCAAAGCATGTTTTAAATTCTCCCCACACTGACCAAGCGATACTGAAATGTAACCCTAAGAGGAGGCTAAATCAGACAAAACAGAGCTCCAGCGACTTCAGCCTCTGTTACATAGAAAAAAGCCCGTGAGACAATATTCATTATTTTCCCTAAGTTTTCCCAAAGTCTCAATCAGAGACAAAAATCATCCCTTTCCAGTCCTCGAAAGAATTTTTAAGAAACACAATATTTTGGCCTACCATCCCCCAAAGATCTGCAAAGTTTGTACCTAAAAGTGCAGAGAAAACTTCCACGACTCCAGTTGCCATTAAATCCTGCTGGACCTTTATAAGCGATATCTGCTCTGTCCTAGGTCTCCCAGGATAAGAATGTTCCTGATCTGTTTCCCCTCAAACGACTTTCTGGAAGCTAGGCGGCAGAGGGGTGTGTAAGGCCTTCCTAGAATGCACAGAGACAGGGAGCCTCCTAGCGGGCCTGCTAGTCACATGCCAGGAACTCAGACCCCAGGGTTTATCTTTAATATTCCACCTCCAGAACAAATATAAACAATAACCGAAATATAAACAATAATCTAGGGAGCTAGATCCCTCTAAGGAAATCAAGTTTTCAAGCATGTGGAAAACATTCATTCATATGCAAACGGTTAGCAGGTAGATGACAGATAAAACAGACTTGTAATTAGACAAGTTTCCAGCAGCTCATTAAGTGTCAGGCCACCAGCACAGGGGGAGTTACTATAAGAACTTGAAACCAAAAAGCTGATTTAAAAAACTAAATTCTTCATTTCAAAATGTCATTACTTCATCCTTGACCATCTCTAATATATACATACTTTATTGTAATGGAAATGGCAATCCTTGTAATTTAAGATCATTTTTACATTGTGAAAGCTAAGCAGTACAACTGAAACAATCCATTTCATTACAGGCATTGATTCTGGCTCTACTGGTTTCTAGTGTGTGCCCTTGGAGTGGCGTAGCCTCTGGAAGGCCCAGATTCCTCATTTGTAAAATTGGGATAAAGACTTTACCTTCTCAAGAGAGTTGCATAGATTGAGATAAATTATATAAAGTAATTAGCATAGAACCTGGCCCAAAAACCTCAATAAATGTAGCTGTCATTATAATTATTTTTACCCCCACTGGTAACATATAAAGTATTTATGCTTCAGAAGTACATATGAATCACACATCAGTGTGCTTTGAAGAAAAAACAACTCCCAGGAAGGCACACAACTAATAATTACTGTTGTTTTTTGGCAATATATCTAAAACTAAAGCTCCACAGTGAATTTACTATATTTAGACACAGACATATATCCATATGTCTATATAGAAATATGTACCTATCTATAGCTCCTACCGGTTTTGTTTCTGTTAGACCCCTCCCTGATATAATTATTATCAAACCTTAGATAGTAAGAGAATGTCTTTCTTCTTAGGGGTGCATATTGAAGTCTGTGACTTACTTTCAAATGGCTCAGGAAAAAAACCACCAACCGAAAATATAATATAATGTAGATGGTGAGAGAGAGCAAATATCAGAAAATGTTAGTTAGCAATTGCTAATTCCAGGTTGGGGTAGGCCAACTAGGGCTTCAGGTCTGCTTTTGTCAAGTTCCACTGGAACATAGCCACATGTACACAGATGTTTTCTCGCTACAACAGCAGAGTTGAGCAGTTGTGACAGAGACCACACGGGCCTGTAAACCCTAAATTATTTACTATCTAGCTGGCTCTTTACAGGAATAGCTCATACTCCGGGTCTAGGCAAGGGTATGCAATATTCACTGCATTATTATTTCAACATTTCTATAGGTTTGAAATTTTCCAGAATTAAAACTAAAGACATGTATTCCAACAAAAATATTTTATTTTTTTATCCTCACCCGAGGACATTTTTTCATTCTTTGTTCAGATAGAGTGGGAGGGAGAGAGAGGAAGAGAGAGAGAGAGAGAAACATCGACGTGAAAGGGACACATCGAGTGGCTGCCACCCGCACAACCAACCAGGGCCGGGGACAAACTGCAACCGAGGTACATGCCCTTAGCGGGAACCGAACCCGGGTCTCTCTGGACCACAGGCCGACACTCCAACCGCTGAGCCAAACCGGCCAGGGCTCCAACAAAAATATTTTTTAAAAGGCAGGACTTAAACTGGAAAAGGATTTCATATTCTATGGGATTAGTAGGTTGTGAAATTCTATGAGTAAATGAAATTCATGATACGACTATATTTAATAATATTTTAGGTTATTAGAAAGTAAGGCAACCTTAGCCATGGCTTTACTGCTGATGTACATCAGGCATGCTGGTGCCTGGCTTGAGCCCAGACAGCACATCCATGGATGATGAAGTGCCTAATGTCCCCGTTAATGAAAGCAAGCAACATTTCAATGAATATAAGAAAAGGACAAAATTTCAAAGTATTTTCAGCAACTTATAAGCCAGAAAGTCCATTCAATAAGCTATGTGAAAAATATCAATACCACAGCCCTGGCCAGTTTGGCTCAGCGGTTAGAGCGTCGGCCTGCAGTCCAGAGAGACCCGGGTTCGGTTCCCGCTAAGGGCACGTACCTCGGTTGCAGTTTGTCCTCGGCCCTGGTTAGGTTCTGCGGGAGGCAGCCACTCGATGTGTCCCTTTCACGTCGATGTTTCTCTCTCTCTCTCTCTTCCTCTCTCTCCCTCCCACTCTATCTGAACAAAAAATGAAAAAATGTCCTCGGGTGACGATAAAAAAAAAAAAAATGTCAATACCACAGAGCCTTAAACATTAAATAGTGTTGTTACTATAAAGGAATGTTTTGTGAAATATTAGGCACGTTTTCACAAGAAAATGAAAAGGAAAATATATATATAGACAACATCTTTAAATTGGCCTACTGTCTATTTTTTCCCTAAAAGGATAAGACACAGAAATGTAAAAACACTAAGTGAGCATGAGAACGACAAAGAAGTCAGTGGAAAATCATACTTGATACAGTGGCAACTAGCTTGTCATTTAGCACACATGGAAACACTGGTACCTGCACAATGTTCAGTAGGACATTGATAATGCAAAGCGCTCAGAAAATGAGCTGGTTTATGTGTTTAAGTTGCTTAATAGTTGAGTTTTTGCCCTTGAAGCACAAGAAGGTTTTGAATGGGAATCTCTACAAAATCTATTACCATCCCATGACTGCATAAATGTATTTGAGTGTCTTGATGCTTGAGAAGTATACTCATGACTTGGACAGCTGTTCTGTAGTTCTTATTCAGAAGATGCAGGGCCCTCTGGGTGTGGAATGCTATTTGAGTTATGATAAATTCTCCGAGTGGTGACATTCTGGGTTCTTGTTTTCATGTTTCTAGTTTTGTTTTGCTCCGGTATTTTTTTGCTTTGCTAGCAGCACTCACTTTCCCTGCCTAAGGAAAGTGTAAAGATCATTTCCACATCCCCCCAATTTGCTACATTTTAATCTGCTATTGGCTTGCCAGTTTAAGATGCATGATCTCACCTATTTGTGGAAATATAGTGAACAAAATAAGCTGACAAAATAGATGCAGAGACATGGAAGTAGGGAACAGACTGACAAACCTCAGATGGAAGGGGGGTGGGGGGCAGGAAGAGACAGACCAAAGAACTGATATGCATAACCAATGCTCACAGATAACAGTACTGTGAAGGCTGCGGTAGGGGCAGGAACAAGGAGGAGGGTGTCAATGGGTAAAAAAAGGAGGGACATCTATAATACTTTCAACAATAAAGATAAAAAAAAAAAAAAAAAGATGCTCAGAGATGTTCTTCTGCTTCTTTTTCCACATACTGCAAATTTGATTCACAAAGCCAGAAAAACCTTCTGTGAGCAAAGCTTTGGAATACAGGTTGTAACCACCACCTCGACTTAGTCTGTCCACTATGGTAGCCATCAGCCCACACGAGGCTGTCGAGCACTTGAAATGTGCCCAGTGCAACCAAGAAACCAATCTTTAAGTTTCATTTAAATCTGACCGAATGAAATTGAAATTTAAAAACTGACACTTGATTCGGATGTTGGAAAACTTACGTATGTTTGGAACAACTGGAATAGAAAAATCTACTTTTTCAACTAAATTTTATGAAATCTAAATACAGATCATGTATTTCCAAAAAAATTTGGCATTTGAATTGAGATACATGGTATTTTGTAAGATACTAAATGGATTTTGAAGACAAAAATGTGAAATATCTCATTAATAATTTTTAGCCCTGGCTGGTTTTGCTCAGCGGTTAGAGTTGGCCCACGGACCAATGAGTCGTGGGTTTGATTCCGGTCAAGGGCACGTAGCTCGGCTGCGATTCGTCCGTCCCTGGTTGGGGTCGTGCGGGAGGTGGCCACTCAATGTGTCCCTTTCACATCGATGTTTCTCTCTCTCTCTCTCTCTCTGTTCCTCTCTCTCCCTCCCATTCTATCTGAACAAAAAAAAAAAAGGAAAAATGTCCTCGGGTGAGGATAAAAAATAATAATAATAATTTTTATTATAGATTATATATTGTGATGATGATATTTAAATATACTAAGTTAAATAAAATACATTATTAAAATTAACTTCAGCTGTTTCTGTTCACTAATGGAAAATTTAAATTGCGTATGTGGCTCAAATTTTATTTCCATTGGACAGAGTTGACTTCACCTTAAATTCTGTTTTCCCTGATTCTTAACTATAATCTCTAAATGGAGAAGTGCTAGTTAGCCGTGGGTCAAATAGGTATGCAGTATCACACCTGCATATGCTAACTACATAGACCACAGTTGTTAAAGTTCAAAATGTTACAACTCAAACCCTTCCCACAGTCACAAAGCTATGACCCTGAAGCTACCAGACCGCCAGTCCTTTGGTGGCAAGGACTCTGACACTGGCTCTTTATCCTGGGACCCAGCACAGACTTATGCAAATAGGTGCTCAAAATATGTGTTGAATGCGTGTGGATTTTAATTTATTATATGACACATGGAAAAAGAGAAAAACTAATTGGTGCTTGCCTCAAAAAAAAGTACTAGAAGAAGGAAATGTTGTTACTGTTACTGAAATTAGGAATGAAACTTCCTCATACAAAGAAAAGTTGTGAGAGAGAGAGAAGTAAGTAATTAGGCAGGAGTGAACGCTCTTGTCCCTGGATGCTTCAAGCAGCTGTTAATATCACAATATTGCTGCAGGTTCTGAAACCAGCTTCCTAATTAAAGGACATGATGGAAAGATGAAATGTTTTAGTTAGCATCTGAATAGAACTTGCTAGGAAGGCTAGGGACTAAAACCTCAGCAGCTACCATCCACCTCTCACCTGTTTCCAGGCAGGGCGCACAGTTCCGCATAGTACTTGATCTTGGGCTCTGTCCCGCTGGTCCGCATGGTGGCCACGCATCCATTGGCAAAGGTAAAGGTGATCATTTGGCTGCTTTTACTAGTAGGGAGAACCTGGGAATGAATTACACATGTTCTAAATTTCTATAGTAAAAGAAACTCTTCTGGCCTAAATAACAGTTTCCCCTAGATAAGCAAGAAAATAAATGCCAAACAAATATATCGATTCAGAAAGAAGAACATTTTTGAGAAAGTCTAAAAATATAATCCATACAAATGACATACTAAATAATAATAATAATAATAAGGAAATTTGTGAAATTTAAGTAACATTGTATACTAGGCTTTTTACCTCCTTTGTTCTATTCATTAAAACTACTAAAGCTGCCCTGGCCAGTTTGGCTCAGCGGTTAGAGCGTCGGCCTGCGGTCCAGAGAGACCCGGGTTCGGTTCCCGCTAAGGGCATGTACTTCGGTTGCAGTTTGTCCCCGGCCCTGGTTGGTCGTGCGGGTGGCAGCCACTCGATGTGTCCCTTTCACATCAATGTTTCTCTCTCTCTCTCTTCCTCTCTCTCCCTCCCACTCTATCTGAACAAAAAATGAAAAAATGTCCTCGGGTGAGGATAAAAAAAAAATTTTAAAACTACTAAAGTTTTGCCCTGGCCAGTATGGTTCAGTGGTTAGAGCGTCAGCCCGCCCACTGAAGGGTAGTGAGTTTGATTCCCAGTCAAGGGCATATACCTGGGTTGCAGTACCTAGGTTCCAGGTTTGATTCCCAGCCCTGGTAGAGGTGTGTGCAGGAGGCAACGAATCAATGTGTTTCTCTCACATCAATGTCTCTCTCCCCTCACCCCCCTTCCACTCTCTAAAAAAAAAAAAAAAAAAAAAATCAATGGAAAAAATATCCTCTGATTGAGGATTAACAAACAAAAGCCTACTGAGGTTTTACTAAAATTGAAATACACCATTTCACAAGAAATTGATTTAAATAGATTAATAATACATTACAAAAAAATAAAAAAACAACACTAGACCTTATTTAACTTTATAAAAAGGTCTATAAACAGACTTTAAAAAATAGAGCTTCTGGCAAATGTGTTCATAGCTGATAGTCTTCAAAGTCTCACTAAAATGACAGAGTATAAAAAACAAAACAAACACAAGGGCAAAGAGGAAAGCAGGAAACAGCAGTTGATGGGGTTGCCAGCCAACCCGGGAAGTCAGAAAACAGATGGAGGAGCAGAACTGGCCTGATGGGACACAGGGCGACAGCTGAGCACCTGCAGGCGACAGACAAGAACCGAGTCCAGGTGTCCTGCAGAACTCTGGCCAAGCTCATTACCTGGAGGCACCAGGTACTGCAAAGGGCAGGGGAGCGGCAAACGTAGTATTTGAAAGTAGCTATTAGACCCTCTCAGGTCCTCACCCTCTGTCCGCACAGTCAGACAACCAGCTCATAGGAAAAGGTTTAATTCTCTGGTGTAATTGAGCCAGAAAGGCTCAGGAGTTGGGGACACCAAGCCCCATGGAGGGCAGGGTTTGGTGAAAACAGAGATTAAGTTAGAGTCCACACTGGATTCTAGCAACCCTCTTCCCACGCCCCCAGGACCTCTCCACCACTTAAAGGGCCCTAGAATCCAATTTATAGCCCTCAGGCAAGAGATCAGGATGAAAGCTAGGCTTCCCCAGATGGGGCCCCATACAAACATTGATCTGCTATCCAGCCTCCCCAGAGTAAAGTATGTCAGTTGACAAGGCTTACGCATATACACAAGAGCTTCCACTCAGTTTTTTAGTGCCCAAAGGACAATTAAGGTTCACCAGACTTTGGGGAAAAGACATCAAATAAAAGACAAAGTCTAAAACAAACAAATAAAAAAAAAAGAACTTGGAGGAAATAAAGATAATACAGAGCAAAAAAAGATCTACATTTTTAAAAGTTGCAATTAATATCCTTAAAAGGGTTAAGGTATTATGTACATAAAAAATGAATAGGAGCCCTGGCCAGTTTGGCTCAGCAGTTAGAGCGTCAGCCCACGGACCAGAGAGTCCCGGGTTTGGTTCCCGCTAAGGGCATGTACCTCGTTTGCAGTTTGTCCCTGGTCCCACTCGGGGTCGTGTGGATGGCAACCAGTCGATGTGTCTCTCTCACATCGATGTTTCTCTCTCTCTCTTCCCCCCTCTCTCCCTCCCACTCTATCTGAAGATAAATGCAAAATTGTCCTCGGGTGAGGATAAAAAAAAAAAGAATAGGATGTTATTTTTAATAAATTAGGGAATAAGAGGTGAAATATATAGTCAACAAAAGCATGTAAATTTAATGTTGAGGAAATCTCCCCCAAAGTTGGACAAGATACAGATGGATGGTAGGAAAGAAAGAAACATGGAAAGTAAAACATCAGCCCTGGAGAGCCAGCATCTAACTGAAAACCCATCAAGAAAGGAAGGACAGAAAACACAGGGGAAGCGGTTATTTAAAAAATAACCATCCAGCCCTGGCCGGTTTGGCTCAGCAGTTAGAGCGTCGACCTGCGGTCCAGAGAGACCCGGGTTCGGTTCCCGCTAGGGGCATGTACCTCGGTTGCAGTTTGTCCCCGGCCCTGGTTGGTCGTGCGGGTGGCAGCCACTCGATGTGTCCCTTTCACGTTGATGTTTCTCTCTCTCTCTCTTCCTCTCTCTCCCTCCCACTCTATCTGAACAAAAAATGAAAAAATGTCCTCAGGTGAGGATAAAAAACAAAACAAAACAAACAAACAAACAAAAAACAACCATCCAGCCATCCAGACCCCTTCCCTGACGCAAAATCAAGAAAATTTCTCAGAACTAAAAGAAATGACTCTATAGACCAGCAAAGACCTACCAAGTATCTAGAAAAGGGAATGAAAAGAGACAAACACTCAAGTACGTCCCTGAAATTTTAGAATCCGAAGTTCCTAAAACCTTCCCACAGAGAAAAAATCAAGGCAGGGAAAGGACTGAATACGAATGGCATCAACGTCCCTGCATGCAGCACACAGTGGGCCTCAACTAGCTCCTGAATGAACGAACGAACGAACGGATGCCCCACGGCAGCACTGGAAGCCAAACAACAACGGAGCAATGCTTTCAAAGCTGTGAGTCAATACAGTCTGAGGGTAGAATAAGACATTTTCAGATCTACATGTCTCAAATTTACCTCCCATTCACTTTTTCTTAGGAAGCTACTAGAGGAAGGAGGAAGTCATGGGGTCCAGGAGCAAGGGACCCAACCCTGGAGGGTGGTGAAGGACACTCCCAGGATGACAGCTGTGCACCCAAACCAGAGAGCAGCAGGCCCTGCCCAGATGGAGGGACTGGGAGGGAGGCCATTGGAAACAAAACAGAACCGACAGATTGGCTGAATCACTGGACCATGTGAAAACCCTGGAAAGGCATTTGAAAGATGTGGGAAGAACTGGTGATAGTTACATGGAAATCCAAGCAATCGAAAGAACAAAGCAACAATTAATTATAGGAAAAAGAATTCTTCATACAAATTAGGAGAATCTAATCAAAGTGCACTACTGAACTAAGCAGGAAACAATAGTTGTCATAATATAGGCGCAGAATCCGATGTCACTCAAAGTTATGGTATAAAGGTACTGTGAGGTCAGGGGAGAAAGGGGAATGGTGAATGCTGGAAATGTAAGAACTAAATCCTTGTCTTTATAACAGAAAATTAATAAGGTCTAACACTGATAAGTCAAGACATCACCATAAAAGCATGGTATTTAGAAACCTGGTCGTATAGACCAGGAGAAAAAACTGAGAGTGAAAGTGGTTGTCCATGCATGACGATGAGAGGGCCGTGGCTGTCCACGCATGACGATGAGAGGGCAGTGGCTGTCCACGCACGATGATGAGAGGGCAGTGGCTGGAACTGCCACATTTCACTGTAACTCTTAATACTTTTATCTTTTAAAAATATATTGTGTGTTGCCCTGGCCAGTTTGGCTCAGCGGTTAGAGCGTCGGCCTGCGGTCCAGAGAGACCCGGGTTCGGTTCCCGCTAAGGGCACATACCTCGGTTGCAGTTTGTCCCCGGCCCTGGTTGGGGTCGTGTGGGTGGCAACCACTCGATGTGTCTCTCTCACGTCAATGTTTCTCTCTCTGTCTCTTCCCACCTCTCTCCCTCCCGCTCTGTCTGAAGATAAATGCAAAAAAAAAAAAAAAAATGTCCTCAGATGAGGATAAAAAATATATATATATATTGTGTGTTGATGACAATATAAAATATTCAGAAAGGTCAATATCAAAGAAAATGTCTAGCATCTCATAAGGATATTCTTACTTCCCTTCCCCTACTTCGCGCCACAGTTAGCAATACTCTTCTGCCATACTTGAGCCTTCTTCTGACTCTAGTGGGGATCCACCTGGCGTGAAGAACAAAATCTCATGCTTTACAGCAGAGACCAGGGTAAAAGTAAGGAGGAAGTAAACAGTGGTTCTCAAAGTTGGACCAGTAGCATCAGCCAAAGACTTGTAAGAAAGACAAATTTTTAGTCCCCACCCCAGACCTACTCGGTCAGAAACAGCAAGGTTGGGCTGCAGCACTTGGCATTTTAACCAGATGGCCAGGTGACTCTCATGCCTGTTTAAGACTGAGAACTACTGAGACAGAGGAAAAGCGGGATCTGGAATCAGAAGACCCAGTACCTCAACCATCACCAACTAGCTGCATGGCCTCAGGCAGATCCTGCCCCTCTGAGTATTGATTTCCTTATGTGTTAAATGACAGTGTTGGCTGAGATGACTAATGACAACCCTTTTAGCTTTAGCTTATTATTTTTTAACTTTTGAGAGCTTACTTATAATAATGCCTAAATGCTCTAAAATCAGCTTCAATTAATTATATGATTAAAATGCTACAGCACCCAATTCCAACTATAGATTGGGGGGTGTTCCCCACACAACCAAGCCATTTTCCGATACCACTCAGTGTCCTACAATTAAACTCAATTTTGACACTATCTACCTAAGATAGCACCAGATTCCACAGGTTAATGGCTCAGTCCTGCAAAACTGCCCCACCCCCATATCAGATGCCAGTCACAAGTCCAGGCTGTCACCTGTGCTTCTGACTAACTGGCTCTGGATTAGAGGTTCCAAAGACCTCCTCCTTGACTTTGATTAATATGCTAGAGCAGCTGACACAACTCAGAGAAACATATTACGTACTAGATGACTAATTTATCATAAAATGCTACACCTCAGGAACAGCCATGTGGAAGAGATGCACAGGGCAAGGTATGGGAAAAGAGTGAGGAGCTTCCAAGGCCTCTGCAAGCTTCCAACTCTCCCCAAATCTCCACCCATTCACCAACCTAGAAGCTGTCCAAACCCTGACCTTTTGGGTTTATATGGAGGCTTCATTAATGACATAGGCATGTTGATTAAATCATTGGCCACTGGTGATTCAACTCAATCTCCAGCCCCTTCCCCTCCCTGGAGGTCAGGGTGGGACTGAAAGTTCTGATTCTCTAGTCACCTGGTTGGTTCTCCTGGCAACCAGCCCCCTCCATAGGTGCTTTCCAAAAGCCACCTTATCAACACAACGTAATGCCTTAACGCTCTCATCACTGTGAACTTCTAAGGGTTTTAGGAGCTCTGTGCCAGAAAAGGGGATGAAGACCAAATATATATTTCTTATTATAAATCACAGTATCACAATGATATGTGTTAAGCTTTTCAAAGTACAGTGGACGGTAAAGAGAAGAGAGTTTGATGAAGGTAGACATTACTTACTGCTTTTTTATCAGGTTGGCTGTCATCATAGCCAGTGGTAAGGTCCCTAATGCCAGAAATTTCAAATCTACCGCAAGTTTTTGGATAATTATTCTTCCCATCATAGTTTCTCAGGTTTTCAAATAATTTTTTAATGGTGTCTTGATCATGGCAGATAAAATATGAAGCTTTGGTAATATGGTAGCCATACCTATCAAAACAAATACAAACACATGCAAAATGCGGAACAAATAACTCTGCATAGTGTATACAGCACATCAACCAGTACAGTCTAAAATATTTAATGAAACAAATGACCAGGACTAGCTTCAGGACCACCAAACTGCTACCTGGCCTTCAGCGTATATTTGTAAGTAAAAATTTTACTAGAACAGCCACACCACACCCACACATTATGTATTGTGTCTGGCTGCTTTTGCACTACAAAGGCAGAGTTGAGGAATTGCTAAACAGACTAAAGAGATGTTTCATGAATACAGTTAATGTTTTTTGGCACCAGACACTTAAAATCATATTCTGCGTCACATTCTCCTTTAGTCAAGATTAACGCCATCACAAATGGTAATTACTATTACGTGGTTATGTATCAAAAGGAAAAGATAATCTCTTGTTTCATTTTCATAAGAAATAGAATTCATAACTAAAGAGCATTAGAAAGAATATTGGTATCTCATACACAAGAATATAATGCATTTAAAATATCACCCCGTGTGGTGATGTGTGTTAACCAGATTTATTGTGGCAATCATGTCACAATATATACATATATCAAATCACTACATTGTACACCTGAAACTAATAAAAACATATTACTTCAATTAAATAGAGGCAATAGAAACTTACTCAACATAGATGGCCTTTAGCTGCTGAGACAAAGACAAATTTTTCGTTGCTAGAAAGCTAGCCAACTCTGCACTGATGACAGCGGCACTGACTCCATCTTTGTCCAGAACAAAAGGGCAGCACATATATCCTGCAGAGACACACGTCACACACTTAGGTTGGGTTCCTTTAACACTGTGCGTGCACGTATCTATGTGCACCACGCCTATCGCATAAGAGTTTGCACAGTATGAGTACGTGCATGCTTCTCATTTACCATATTTAAGGATCTAGCCCAGTGCCTACCATATAGCAGGCCTTCAAGAAGTATTTGCTGAATAAACCTGTAACGAGTCTTCCTCCTAGACAAATGGTGCTCATTTCCTAGGTCCAGCCCAAATTCCTCCAGCTCCCACGAAATTGTTTCTAATTGTTCTAGTCAAGGTTGACTCTGTCTTCTCTGAATCCTCTAGTTCTTGGGATGTACATTATTCACCCTGACACCTAGCCGAGCCTCTTCTGTGTGGTTATTTAATTAGATCCTTAGAAGCTGCTGCAGGCTGAGGTCAGTGTCCATTGCTTTCAGAATCACTGTGTTACTGATATGCAATAAATATCTGATAAAGCAATGTTTTAATAAAAAGCTATAGAAAGACAAGGCTGCCAGTTTTGACAACAAAGGGGCGAAGCTGAGCAATTCCACTTCATTTGATTAATTAGTTAAATTTGATCTGTGCTGCAGGAAATATCCAGATGAATAATCAGAAGAATACATATTAAAGTACAATGTGTCATAGCTTTTACTGAAGGAATACTAAAATATCCCCACAAACATCTGAATGTCAGGTTTCTAGCTCACTCTCCTTTCTGCTCATTTCTATCGACAGTTTAAGACGAGTGTTTTCCGTCATTCTGCTGGGCCTGGGGTCGTCCTTCCAGGAGACCATCACTTTGATGAAGGCACCACAACCGTGCCTTCTCCTCTGGACAGACCACAGAGCACTTCGGGAGGAGGCGCGAACTATATCAGGCCCGGATATCCACACCACAGTTGAGGAAACATCACGGCTCCCCATATATGTGGATTCTTAAGCTACCAGCAGCCACATGCAGAACATCACTGTTTCCAGTCATCTGGAAAAAGGATTCACTTTCTCACATGAATGGCTTGGTTATCGCGAGATATTCTTTTTAGCCGAAAGAAATCTGAAAGGCCAAGTTAGGGGTAGGACAGTCCAATGCTCTTCAAACACCACAGAAGCAAAGCAAACTGTGTGCTCCTGTTTCACATTCATTTATGGAACCCATGTCCAAATCCACATCTTTGCCCATGTGTTTGCATTCTACATATCAGCAAATTCTATTATCATCATACCACTTCTTACCGATAGCTTCTTCAAATGCAAATAAGACATTTTTCCCCTGGTCTATTAGCTGTTTGGCTCGGTTTCCCATCCACTTAAAGCCAGTTAATGTTTCCTAAAGGGATAATCCAAAAGAGAAAGACATACCTTAGACCTTCAACAGAGCAAAAGAAAGGGAAAAGCCCATGTCTCCCAAACACCTTACCTCGAAGTGAAAACCCTCCTTTAAGGCAATGGCCCGCAAGATTTTGGAGGAGACGGTGCTGGACAACATGTATGTGTCTTTGAGGGCACTGGGATCTTGGTTCTTTTCTTTCCAAGAAGTAAACAGCCACCAGCCCAAGAGGGCCCCCAGCTCATTGCCTGAAAACACTCTCCATTCACCACTGAAAGAAAAAACAACCCACGCACTGCTGTGATCTTCAGAGACACTGGGAGTCACTGAGATGGGACAGTGAAGTCAAGCCAGGCTCAAAGTAGTTTCTGGAAGACTGTCCTTGTTGTTCTTGTTTAAATAATTGGCCAGAAAGGTGACTGCCACTTCACAAACATTTGAGCAGTGACCACATCTCAGCCACTTTGCCTAGACAAATAGCCAATCTTTGAAGAGCATATATAAAATATGTCGGTGATGACACACAATTCTTTTTCTCTTAGTCTTCAGCAAAGGCTGCTTTTAAACATAGAAATATGCTGATAAGATCCCCCCACGCATAATAGTGTGCATATCTTAATTTTAGGTCAGGATCGCGTCCTGAGGGCAGTAACTTAGCATTCCTAAGACTGAGCTCGGTGCTAAAATGTTGAGGAAGCCAGAAACATACATGCGATTTATCTTCCTCTCTGTGTGGGTAGAAGGACATCTCACATTTCAGCACGTATTACCTTAGCTTAATGTTCTAAAAACTGACACAGAATTGAACCTGTTTTATCATAATCTAAAACCCTAATCCTTCAGTAACACCCCACTATCCCCCACACATCACATATGCCCTTTGACACCCGAAACTGCTTGAACCCTGACTATCGTTCAACCCCGCCCCACCACTCCGCTCTACAAACCCTACAGTCCAACCTGCCCTGACACTCAGAACTCCGCAGGTGTTCCTCTCTAACCTGCTCAGCCTAAGTTCAACATTTCCTTGAAGGTCAGCTCCTTACCAAATTCTCTGGCAAATACAGAACTGTAAAACCAGCACCAAGCAAAGTATTTTGCCCTCATTAGGCACTGAGTCATCAATTACAATAAAATCAATGATAAAATAAGGGAAGATAACAGAGAGTGGTTTCAATTCCAGGTTCATACTGGGCGTGTTTACCCTGCATTATGCTTGCAGAGTGATGGTAATCAGCACCTTGCTCTATGCTGGGCTCGACAGAAATTCAGTGAGATGATCATTTGCAAAGTAAATGGGAAATCTTTCCAAATAGGTCCAGTCTCTCCAGAAACAATTTACTGCCCAAGATGTCACCCTTTATATTTTCCATTATGTAGGTAATCACAATGAATTTTTACCTGTCTTGCCTTTCTGCCACAGCAAGTCTATCAGCATCCGGGTCATTTGCTAAAATGATCTTGGCCTTGATTTTGTCAGCCAAAGCAAAAGACAAAGTCTGAAAAAGAGCAGAAAAAAGAGAGTACTTCAACCAAGAATCAAGCATACTGCAGTCTTTAAAAACGTTCAGTTATTTAAGAACTAAAAGAGAATTTCCTCCAAACCAAGGCTGAATTTTATTTCTAGAGCTGGTCTTGGCTGGTCAGGTATTCCTTCCTAAGCCAGGTCGGATAATGAGAGCAGCAGCGCATGACCCAAGCCTGCCCCTGGGATTCGCCCCACATCTGAGAGTGTGTGTGCACTTGGACTGGTGTTTCCAGGCTTCACATGTGATCAGCCTCACAAACAAACCAAAATACACTGACTCTCTAAATATCATCGTTATCCTACCCTTTAAAAAGGCTAAAGGAGCCCTGGTCGGTTTGGCTCAACAGTTAGAGCGTCAGCCCGCGGACCAGAGAAACCCGGGTTCGGTTCCTGCTAAGGGCATGTACCTCGGTTGCAGTTTGTCCCCAGCCCCAGTTGGGGTCGTGAGGGTGGCAACCAGTCGATGTGTCTCTCTCATATCACTGTTTTTCTCTCTCTCTTCCTCCCTCTCTCCCTCTCTATCTGAAGATAAGTGCAAAAATGTCCTTGTGAGGATAAAAAAAAAGGCTGAAGGAGCCCAGCTGGTGTGGCTCAGTGGTTGAGCATCAACCCATGCACCAAGAGGTTGCCAGGTCAATTCCCGGTCAGGGCACATGCCCAGGTTGTGGGCCAAATCCCCAGTGAGGGGCATGCAGGAGGCGGCCAATCGATGTTCTCTCTCATCGATGTTTCTATCTTTCTCTCTCTAACATCAATAAAGAAAAAAAAAAGGCTAAAGGAACCATAATTTAAATAGCACTTCTTCATGTCAGAAAAATGACAATTAAGGAATAAACATCATGGGATAAACTTACATTGTATTACAGTTTTTATTTTAATTTTTTGGCATTAAGGAAGCATAGTAACTTAAATTTAAACTTAATTCAGTTAAATTTAAAACATTTAGATTTCAGCCCTCATATCCTGATGCTAAGACGTCTAATTTGAAAGTTCCCTTAAGAAATGGATGGAAGTGGGGTACAGGCTGACATCTGCCAGAAGAGGGGGCGGGGGAGGGGAGAGATGAACACAGAACTTGTACGTATGTACTCATAACCAATGGACATGGACAACAAAACGGGGACGGGACAGGGAGGGAAGGGGAGGGGGGTGTCAACGGGGGAAAAAAAGGAGAATCATCTGTAACATAAGTAAATTAATAAAAAAAAAAAAAAATAAAATAAAATATAAAAAAAAAAAAAAAAAAAAAAAAAAGAAATGGATGGTTGATTAATAAATACAAATACTTCCAATGATGAAATTATTTTTGTTTAGTTCAATGAAAGCCCATAAAAAGACATATTTTACTTGATAGTCATAGTAGTGCATATGAGAGGTAAATTTTATAATTAAAAAGAGTAGGTTACCAAGACACCTTTACCCTCTTCGGGATTCGGGTATTTCACCGTCGGGAACGCAGGATCTGGATCTTTCTGTTCGGGAACAGCCTCGGGAGGAACAAGGTCAAAAGCCCTGAAAGCCGACTGCACGAAGTTATGCCCCACGCCATGGACAGAGGTGTGTACAAACTTCACCTTGGACTCCCTGTTCACACTCCTGGAATCAGACACAGCGCGGAAAATGATAAAATACACAAGCATGACTTTCAAAATTGGAAGGTTTGAAAACATCAAGGAACCAGATTCCTAAGAATGTAAGACATCAATGTAATACAAATGTATAAGACAACCAAGGATCTTTCTAATTCCATTAAAAAAATAAATAAAACAACTTACCCACTCTCTCCCAAATATAATACCCTTCTCCCAAAATACTCAAGTTTTAAATTTTACTCTGTAGTTATTTTCAGCAAGTCTGATTACTGTCAGAGTTTGTTTCATGATACAACCTTCACAACTACAGTAGGTTAAAAGAAAGAGCCCTGGGCTCAGGCCCAGCCTACAGCAATTATTTGACATATAATAAACACTTAATTAGTATTAGCAATTGTTTGATGAAAGTAATATTTCCAATTGGTCAAAGAAGGATAGATTCTTCAATTTAATATGTTGGTACAGTTGCAAACCTTTTATTTTATTTATTTTAAAATTTTTAATTGATTTCAGAGAAAGTAAGGGAGAAGGAAAGAGATAGAGAAAAATTGATGAGAGAGAAACATTGATCGGCTGCCTCCTGCATGCCCCCCACTGGGGATCGAGCCCACAACCTGGGCATGTGCCCTGACCGGGAATTGAACCAGTGACCTCTTGGTGCATGGGATGATGCTCAACCAAATAACTGAGCCACACTGGCTGGGCCCAACTGCAAACCTTTTAGAAAAAAAAAACAATTTGCTTTCCTACTTTACATCTCATACAAAATTAAAAATCACCAATGACTCAAAAGATTTAGACATCACAAAATACATACATGCAAGTCCAAAAAAACGGGGAGATTTTTTTTATAATTGTGGTGTAAAGAAAGACTTAAGTATGACACAAAACCCAGAACTCATAAATTAAAAAACTGATAAACATCGAATTTTTACGAAAGTTCAGCAAATAGATTCAATGAGAAAGTTTAAAGGTAACAATGGAAAGGAAAATAATATTTGAAAATAATGAAGTCTAGTTTTCTATATAAGCAAAGAGATTTCACAAATGCAAAAATGAACAAATACACAAACATAGGTTAAATAAATATGAAAAAGTAGCTTATTTATAAGAATGCAAATAAAGTGAGTTATTATTTTCATCTAGCAAATTAGGAAACACGAGCAATTTGATAATACTCAGTGTAGATAGGAATGTGTGGATCATATACCATTGGTGGGAGTGTCAACTGGTGTAATATGTTTGGAGAGCAATTTATAAACCACTATCAATTTAGTAAATGCATATGCAATTCTGATGCCAGAAATGTACCTGAGCATACACATGGAAAAGTGTATCTTTAGAGTCAGACACACACACACACACACACACACACAAACATATATACACACATACTCCAGTAACTGTTTAAGAGCTCCTTGGAGTAGCCCAAAACTGGAAATCCTTAGTCCTTTTTTTAAATTCTCACCTGAGGATATGCTTAGAGAGAAAGAGGAAGTGAGGGGGGAGAGAGAGAGAGAGAGAGAAACATCAATGTGAGATAGAAACATTGATCAGGGCCTTCCATATGTGCCCTGACTGGGGATTGAACCCTCAACCTAGGTTTATGCCTTGACTGGGAATCAAACTGGCAACCTTTCAGAGCACAGGACGATGCTCAACCAACTGAAGGTGGAAACCCTTAGTCTTTGTGAAGCTGAATCAGAGGGACAGAAGGAAGGCTTCCAAAAGTGTTTTATTTGTTCCCAACATTTAAAAATTAGGAGATTTCATAAGCAAAACCTAGGTTTCCAGTTCCTTTTAGGGAGAAGAAAATCAGATGACCTGGCAAGTTCAGAAGACATCTGCACATGGTAGCACCCAGCGGGTGAGGCTCTTCAGATGGGACTGGCGTTCCACACACTACACAGGAGCCTCTATTCCCCGGTGGTCCGATAAATACAGTATTGGAGACAACCTAGAAATTTCACTCCTTTACAATCAGTGCTTGCTGTCCAGGGGACAATCAGGAGTGGTGCGGTCCACAGCACACTACATAAAAGGACAGCACTGTGCCTCAGCTCGTCTGCTTGTTATTTCGTGGTAATTACTGAGTCTGTGTCACCAGGTTAGATAAACAGGTAGAGCAGACATGACAGAAACAAGTGTCAGGACTCACAGGCGCTAACAGAGAAGGTATCCATGACAAATGAACTGGGAGAGAAAAGGCTTAGAACAAACAACACGCACAACGTATTCCTATTGATGGTTTTGAAAAATATGACACATGTAGATGCTTCATATGCACAGAAAACTTCTGGAAAGATTTCAAAAGTCAGTGTTTCCTATTTATCACCTTTCAGCAAGCTTTTTATATACATATACACACATCTATGTACACACACACATACACACTCACATACATATATATGAGTCTACAACAGAGGTCAGCAAATTGTGACATACGGGCCAGCCACCTGCTTTCGTAAATAAGCTTTTTTTTTTTTAACACAGCTATGTTTGTACTCATTCATTTACACATCACCTATGGCCGCTTTCCTACGCCTGCAGAGTCGGGTAGTTGCAACATAGTCTACACAGCTCACAAAGCCAAAAATACGTATTATCTGTCTTCTTGAGAAAAGTTACCAATCCCCAATCTACGGCCTCTAAAATCAGATGCAGCTACAGTATACGTACCAGTTGAAGTGAAAACAGATAGAATCTGGCTAAATCACATGAACTGAAGTCACCCGAGGTGAGTTTGCCATCCATTACCTGTGAAAACAGTATTTTTTAAGGTCTTCATAGTAGTCCTTGGTGACGGAAGCACTTGGGTCATGAAGAAGCGGACTGCCATTAATTAAAGAATCATCCCAAGCTTGAGGCCACGGCTCTAGATTCTCTTCGATAGCTTGAGAAATCCCTTTATCATGAGGAGGGGTGATCTGAGCTCCGTTATCCCAATAGACCTGGAGAGTGCGGGAACATATCCAGACAGTTTAGGGTTAATGGAAACGCATCCATTCCCTGTGCTCCCAAACTGTTAAGGTTTAGGGTTCATACAGAAGGACATATATGTGGACAGAAAAATAAAAGTACCTTATAACCATTATCTTGCTTCGGATTGTGGGAGGCAGTTACCATGATCCCAGCACAAAGTTTCAAATGCAACACTGTGTAGGGCTGTGAGAGCAAGAAATGAACAGTTTTAAACAAGCACATTAGGTACGCTTAAAATGTCTATGGTATGCTGTTTGCTTGTACCAATTTGTTCCCTTTTAATAAACATAATATATAAACGTCCTAACTCAATTTTTTTTGTGCCACACCCAAGCAGTATACTCTTATTACCCTTAGAACTAACTCACTGCTCAAAATTCTGGGACAGGTACTGAATGAGAAAGAGATTTCCTAGGTGCCTTCTTCTCACTGTCTTCTACTTGGTAGGGCCAGAAAACCCTCCAAACCACAAAATTGTCTAATGTCCCGCCTCACATTCTTTTAAGCCTTCTTCTTGCGACAGAAGCTTATAGATTCAGTTTATTTCCTCCAACTGCTGTCTCTTCTCTCCTTTCCCCCTACTTGCTTTTAAAGAAACAGTTATATCTTGCTCATTTATCTTCCCATACAGAATAAAATCCTTCTTCTATATTTCTACTTAGCTCCCATCTTCAGACTACTTCTCAAAATGGGGACAAGGGTAGGCTTGTCCCCTCTGCGGCTGCACATGGGATCTGCCAAACACAGGCAGCCTGAGATTCTAACCATCTGTCCCCGCCGCCCTCCCATGAAGCATCATTATTTGTCCCCTTAGGAGTTATTTCACATCCCCTATGTGTCCTGGAGCAAAGAGAAATATTAAGTATTTGATAAAAAAAAAACAACTTACAAACACATGCCAAGCATGCTTTCTGTACTGGCCATGAGTAATATTTAGAATGTACATTTGCATAAAAAGCTGGCGCACCAACTTGTCAAAAATATTCCTGGTAAGACTTGGTTGGAGGTGAATTCAGATTTAGACATGAGAATTTTTCTAATTGTGATAGCCAGGGAAAAGAACTACAAATCAAATAAAAAAACACACACAAAAGACATTTTGCTAACTAGCTAAAATATCCTTTGAATGCAAGCAAAAGGAAAATGGCACTTAAAAAAAATAAATTCTGATGAATCAGAAGTTGAATACCAGGGAAGTATTACCAGGACGTGGGAGAAACGTTCCTGCAGAGAAGAAAGGATGCCCAATAAACACCCCAGAGCTCTTCTGTCCTTCAAATACTTGATTCCCAGCAGCACTAAAGCCTGTAAAATTCAGCCATGTCCCATCCCCAACCCGGGGACAGGAAATTACAAAGTTACCAGTTACTTACCACAAAAGGGGTTGGGGTTATGTCAGAAAACAGGTACACAGGAATCCCCTGAGTGATAAACGTGGTTGCAGCAAGTCGGGCAAATCTGGAAAGGCAGCGTGACGGGGGAGAAAGGAGAGCCGAGTTGTCAGGACCACAGGTGACAGTAAAGAGGGAAATGAACACCTGGCCACTTCTTCAGCTTCAGTATAGCAGCCAGACCAAGGAAAACATTAGAGTATTTCCCTGGGCATAGAACATTAAAGCTGGAGGAACCTTGGGAGTCACTCACTCTACCCCTCTGTTCTACAGAAATGGGACTAAAGCTGAGAAAGGCCAGGTAACGTGTCTGGTGTCCAACAGCCACTTAGCAGCCGAGCCAGGCCTACACCCAAGTCTCAGCTCCTGGTCTATCGCAGCGGTTCTCGGCCGAGAGAGATTCTGCCCCCATGGGGCATCTGAACTGTCTAGAGACAGTTTTGGTTTGGCACTGAGGGGATGGGTAAGGTTCTACTGGGAGTTAGTGGGTATAAGTCAGGGATGCTGCTAAACACCCTGCTGGGCAGTCCCCCACAACAGAGAATGATCTGGTCCAGTGTGAAGTCGCATGTCAACAGTGCAGACTGAGAAACTCTAGTCTACAGCTATCACAGTGCAGTAGACCACACAGACTAGCACTTGATTACATGTTATCTTATTGGCATATACAAGCATACTTGTGAGTGTGTGTGTGTGTGTGATATATGTATGTGATATAGATGTATATGATACATATATATCTTGGCTCCATTCGGTCCTTAAAAGACTTAAATCGTTGTCACTGACATTTTTCCTTAACTTCTACAGCAACTGGCTTAGGGTAGGACACATGGCATCAAGTCTTTCTTCATGCTTGGAGTAGAATACTTTACCACAATAAAGGAGCAATTTACTTCCAATGAACATTATTCATTACAGAATTAACCCGATCATTCATTCTCTCCCTGAATTCTGAGAGCTGGCGGGGGCACAAGAGATCTCTGCACTTTAACAACCATAAACCTACTTTTGCCCCACCTTATATAAATAATTATATACATGATATATATGAAAAGTTACAAATGTGCACCAAAAAATTCAATGTGGTCTCTACACCTGGTTAACAGTTATAGCTTATGTTCCCTACCCACTATTTAAAGTTGGAAGATTAGAGAATGAATGAACATTTCCTTAGGTGAAATTCTGAGACTACCATGGTATCCAACTCTTAAAGAAGACTGTCTTGACCGATCATGAATGCCTTTGCCATGTTTAACATTTAGGTTACAATCTCTAAATGCTTGCGTGTTGTAGATGATAGCAGCCCTGAGCTCCACTTCATCCCATCCTATCCAACTCTGGGACCTGAACCATAAATTTAAGTAGAATTAATAACATCAGTTACTTTTTTAAAAATAATGTGGCTCCATGGCCAGAGCAAGAAATACCTGTACCTTAATTGACAATGTTAACATATCTAAAGGGTGTGTCAACCAGAAACAGGTAGTCAGTTTAAAATGAAGAAATTTGAGAAGTTAAACAGGCAGAGTTGGCCACATATACACACTGTACATGCTCTGGCTGGAGGACCTGATCTGCCCCTGGGGTCAGTGAAGCATGCGTACAATCTGGTTCTAACAGGAAGTTCATGAACTGAAAATTGACAAACTGATATTCTGGTCTGTACAACATCACGCTCCTGTAAATGTGGTCCGTGTGCATCTGTCCCTGGGAGCTACAGCTTCTCTCTTGCTTTGTTGGAAAAAAAATCACATTTTTGAGCCTGCAACCGAAGATCAAAAATCTTAGGTCATCCTGAGTTCCTGGGGACTGATGTCATCTAGTCCTTGGTCCTAGCCATGTTCCCTTCCTTACAGCCACACATTTGTTCCCATTAATGCTTCTCTCTTAGGCTACAGGCTCCTGAAAGGCAAAGATTAGGACTCTGTGAACTCATCCAGCACTGTAAAGTTCATTAAAATTTCATTAATACTAAATATTTGTATGCTCTTCCAATCTAAGAAACTACTAATATTTATACTCTGAAGTGATAAAAATAATTCATAATAGAGGAAGTATTCAAGTAAAACTAAAAAAAGGTCATATTACATGACTAAGACAGGGTTTTATTGGAACACTGCCATGCCCATTCAGCTATGTACTGTCTATGGCTGTTTTTGTGACAGTGTACAGCCCACAATATGTAAGATGTTTACTAGTTGCCCTTTAGAGGTGCCAGCCTCTTTATGCTTAAATTGTGGCTCCTTCTTTCACTTTATGATCTTGGAGTAAAAAGACTAAGGAATTAACCATGCCTTACCGGTTGTTGGGAGAATTAAAAGAGTAAATACCTAAGTGCCTAGCTCACAGTCAGCACTCAAGTGATTGTTATCCTGTCATCACCACCATCACCACCACCATCATCATCATCATCACCATCATCACCATCACCACCACCACCATCATCACTATCATCACCACCACCACCATCATCATCACTATCATCACCACCACCACCACCATCATCACCACCATCAATCATCACCACCACCAGCATCACCACCACCAGCATCATCATCACCACCATCACTATCATCATCACCATCATCACCTTCCTACAGCTACATAAGAAAGAGTCCCCTTAGTTTGGGAATGTTACAAGAATGCAGCTTGAAATGAACACTCAAGAACGAGAAGGAGCTCATGAGGCTTATGAGTAGTGGAAGAAAAAAATTTACATAAAAGGGAGAAAGTGAGGAGAAATAAAGTTGCCACTTAAAAAAATTTCTTTCATTTAGACATGCATTAATTTCTAAATTGTTGAAATAATTTCATTTTCTTAATCCAAACATAAAACCAGAATTCTTAAAAGTTACAAAGAGAATTTACCCATCATTTTTTGCAGTTAAGCAATGTAGCTGACAAAATGTTTTTTGAAGGGAAGCTACTGATATGATGATTAAAAATAAAACCACAAAATATACTATGAAGAAACAGAATATCTTTAAATACCTTCTGCTGCTGCCTCCACTTGCTGGGTGAGCTCGGGCATCAAAGCTGATCACAACACCTCTTTGCTTAAGGTCACTGAATTGTCTTTCCAGGTATCTGCAAAACCCCTAAAAAATACCCCATGGATTAAAAGAGTATAGATGTTTTAACACATCATATGTGTATGATAAATTGGTCAATTTTTCTCTACTTCCACAAGAGAACATTGTAGCAGAGAGAGGAGAAATCCCTCTGTAATTAAACAAACTGAACAATAGCAAAACAAAAGCTTTTAATTATTGTTGATCTATATGTATCAGGTACAATGCTGGACACTTAACATCTAACATAACTAGCCCCAGATCAACTTTGCCAAGAAGTGCCATTTTACAAACGGGAAGACTAAGGCTCAGAGAGGCTCAGTGACTTGCCCAGACACACGAGTAGCAGAGCCTGGATCTGTTCCCCAGGTCTGGTTAGAGGTGGTTCAGTGCTAGGTTAAAAGCACACAGTGTCTGTGGGTTTGGACTCCACTCAGCCATTTACAAGCAAATGATAAGTTCCTTAATCTCTTGGTGCCTCAGTTTCCTCTTCTGTGAAACAGGAATAACAATAGTACCTACTTGAACAGGCTGTTACTAGGATTGAAGGAGTAAAATATGCCAAGTGCTGAGAATCTAACACCAAGAAAGCACTAGGCGTTGCTGTTAGAAGCATTATTTTTATTATTTTCCTTTAAAGCCTATACACTTTCTTTTACATTATTCCTAAGTGCCTGAGGACAGGGGAGTGTTTCAGATATTTCTGCCTGCTCTGTACCAGCAGCAGATGAAAAAGACTCAATACATTTTATAAGATTTTGACAAGTGACGAATCTAAACGTGTTCTGTCAGTTTGTGATATTGTTTTTCAGCAGGTAGAGGTCTTAAGAAGGCCATCTCAGTCCAATTATATGACACAGCCAATTATACAAATAAAATATATGCAGAATTTGGGCGAGTACACTTGCCTAGAAATGGTAAAACACACAATTCCTGTATCACAGTGGGTACAATAACATCACTTCAATCTGAAATATGGAAGATGAGAAAACAGTGACCTTTGAATTCAACAGGTTTAGAATGTTGAATAAAACAGGTTTTATCACAGAACAAAGAAAACAAAGGTTGATCAGGTAGTTATGATGGTTCATGTTACTTATTTCACTTTGGCTGAAGGAAATCAGTTTTGGTAGGGAGGATACCTCACAGCTTTGTTGCCAGAGCAGGGTCCATTGAGAATGCCTTCAGTTTTTCCTGGACAAAAACGTTGCACTGGGCATATCTTCTGAGGTTGAGTGACACAAAGAAATGACACGTGTGTATTGGTTTTGTGGGTTCCCCAGAAGGAAATGAGATGTTCACACTCCAAAGTTTACAACAGTGACAGCACCCTCTCCCCATCCCTGGTCAACTCCTGTGCTGTGGCCCCAGAGTTCAAGGGGGCAAAAAGCATGTAGTCTTAGTCCAAAATCCCCACATCTCCTAACTGTTCGGAAAGACTGGATCCTGCTGAGACTGAGGACCGGAGAGAATGACTAAGAGAAGACTCGATGCAGGATGAGGGAGGTTTTCAGAACTGAAATACTACCCTAGGTCACAAAAAATAAACTTTGTATGGCTTCAAAAGGTCAAACTGACTGATATGTAAAAGCTGAAGAAAGACAGATTTTGACTCAAAATAATGAAACCATTCTTTAATGACAACAGTCCAAAGACAGAATGGCTATTTCCCCATCATTGATGTCTTGTGGCTCGGTTAAATAACCTAAGAGGAAATTATAACCTCTATGAATGAGGCAAACAATACAAAAATTTCCCTCCACTCTTTATCCTGTTTCCCATTGGGGTGTTCTTGACTCGCATATATCTGCTTCTTAAATCCAGCCAGATGAATTTGAGGGTAGCAATAGGAGAGTCCAGGCCAGAGATCAGCAGGCAGGGTGCCAAGGCCACAGTGAAAGCCAGCACATTCTGCCAGGTCACACTACCCAAGGCTGGGTGTGGAAGCCTAGGGTGTTTGTCCTGGGAATCCTTTCCCTCTAATTTGGAAATCACTCCTAAGATTTGTAAAATGCCCTGCTGCCCTCACAACATTGTCTTAACTCTTCACATCCTTGCCGACTATTGTAAGTGTTCTGATGCAGGCTGGATGACCACTTCAGAGTGGAAGGGACTGGGGGGGAAATTATCCCAAGGGGTAGCTGATTGTATGAGATGACCTTAAAGGGATATACTCATCTTAGTGTTGTAGGCTTCTTAGCTATCACAGTGTCTAGTCCCAGAAGAGACTAATTCCTCTAGGAAGAGAAGGTATGAAATAGGTGCCAAGATCTTTCTGGGGATAGACTGCATCATTCCTATAAACTAGATAATAGATGAATGCAGGAGAAAAGACTCTGTTTATTGAGAAGCCCACAGAATCACCTGCAATGAGGCCTAACTGGAAGTGTGACCAATTGAATTTTCCAAAGATGACCACGCCAATATATCCCATCGCACATGCTTCTCTCGTGTGCCACTG
The DNA here is from genome assembly GCA_030848825.1 of Tadarida brasiliensis. NCBI lineage: Eukaryota > Metazoa > Chordata > Mammalia > Chiroptera > Molossidae > Tadarida > Tadarida brasiliensis. Next base: position 26,188,099 of record CM061257.1, on the reverse strand, counting down.
ATGTTCTACAGTAAGATATGTACCCTCTCCTTCAATATGAGCTGCCTTATTGACTTCCTTTTAACAAACACAATGTGGTGGAAGTAAGTGGTTTGGGGTGACTTTCAAGGTGAGGTTATAAGAGTCAATACAGCCTCTACCTGGCACACACTCTCTCTGGATGCTATCCCAAGTCCCATGTTGTAAGGAAGCCCAGGCCACAGGTAGTGGTCCAGCCCCAGCTAAGACCTTAGCCAAGAGCCAGCAGTAACTGCAGACGTGAGTGAGGGAGCTTTCAGATGTTTCCAGGTGCCTGGCTGCCCCAGGTGATGCCGTGTGTAGCAGAGAGCCACTGTCTCCACGGAGCTTCACTCACATTACAGATCTGTTAGCAACATAAACTGTTTAAAATCACTGTTTTGGGTGATTTGTCCTACATCCCTAGTAACTTGTCTTATTAGGATTTTGCTACGTGCCCAACTGCCTTTCATGCTGTACATGTGAGGGACATGTAATCACCATAGTCCATTTTTCCAGCCTTTTCTTTCCCAGAGTTAAAGTGACCTTCATGTTTCACAAGTCTAAGTAGTTGAAGAGACAGAAGAATCTGTTCTCCTTCATTTCCCTCATAAACAGCTCTTCTGTTTTGTCAAAGGCTTCATCTCTATTCCTAAAAGTTGGGTCTAGACGGACGGTAAAGTTCACAAAGGAAGGCAAGGGAACTCAGCGATAATTTCCACCCACACTGTACATTAAACCTGAACAGAAGTGGCTCTCGGGAATTCTGGCAGTCAGAAAAGCTTTTCAGTGCTTGCACCTGTACGACCATAACAAAAATTAGGAGACCAGAAGAGTCAGTCAGCTTAGTTGGTGAACTTGCACTGGAATGAAAGATCCATGAGTCCGTTTTAGTCATTATTCTATTCCCAATATCTGGCACATAGTAGGCACTCAATAAATCTCTATTAAATGAATGAATGAATAAATGGCTATATGAGTTCTGAAACAAGAGACTGCCTCAACCAACTGTGCAAGCCTTACTTTATGGAGTAAATGTGTGACTCCTTGTGCCTAGACAAACCCGCAAGACCTGGCCGTAATTAAAACAAATTAGGCCTGTCAAATACAAAGGGAGCATGGGGTTAAATTAACCAAACAAGAAGGCCACTAGACTGAGGTGGCTTTAATGCCTTAGTAGCCTAAGTAAGCAAACCGAAACCTGTTAAGCAAACCAAAACCCAAGCTTGTAAATGACTCAAGGTTAAGAAATCAAAACCTAGGCACAACCAACCACAAATAGTCACCTAGGCTTTAGCAAATAATGTAACTGCTTGAGCTATAGCCAATCTACTTTCCTTGCTTTGCTTCTGCTTCTTCTTGATAAGTCTTTCTCCTAGCTCCTGCCAGGGGAGAGCTTCTAACCATTTCCAGCTTGGTACTGCCCAATGCAAATAGAGTTTTGCTCAGATAAACTCTTAAAATTTTTAATATGCTTCAGTTTATCTTTTAACGCTGGGGGTATGTTAAGAACAACTAAGATATATAAAAATGTGGTACCTGTGTAGTCTGGATGATGGTCAAGTCGTTCATACGAGCAATCCCTGCTCCCATAGCAGCTCGGAGGCCAGCTGTCCCAAACTCCATGCGAGACCCAAAACATTTCTGCAGTTCTTCTCTATTGCCTTCTGCAATGAGTTGTTTCACTGACTCCAAAGTTAAAGGATTCTGCAAAACACAAATATATACACCAGATATGGACAGGTGAAAAACAGAATGAAAAATCTGCAATATAAAAAACCCACAATAATTCTACCCTGGGGAAGGAACATATATATCATATATATAGATTTTCCGATATTACAGTATTTTAATGCTTTGGAAATATAGTTATTTTTTATTATGACTATAGTGATTAATAATATATAGTATTTAGTCTTTCCCTTTATAATGTAATTATTTTCTATCCTACCAAGGCAAGCAATTTTGGAAAAATGGAATAAACTTATAGGTTTTGGGGTCTAATACCCAGAATGGAATCTCAGCCACACCGCCACTCACCAACTCTGTTCATTTGGGTGAACAGTCTAGAATGTTCTTTACAAAATGGTTTTGAGGTTGTTTACATTAAATTCATTAAATTAATGTAAAACATCTTTCTCTGTCTGGTACTTAGTTATAATCAAATGTTTATTTTCTTCCCTAATGTCTTCAAATTTTCCAGAATGAAAAATTATACAGTTTAAATCACAACTTTCTTTTTTGTAATGTTTTATAACTTGTACAATGATTTCACATACCTGGTCAAATTTGAATCTTGTAATGATTTCACCAGGCAGACAAACAACAAAAACCCCATTTTACAGATGGAGACACCTCAGAGATTAAGAGACTTGCTTAAACTACATGATAAGCATGAATTTGGGGCTTTTTCTATTATATTCAGTGCTTCAAATAAACATTATTAACATGGATCATTTCAGCTCATTTTACACTGCCCTGTTTTTGTGTGTCCTTGTGTGTGTGTGTGTGTGTGTGTACAACAGTTGCAGAAAGTGTTAAGAATGGAGAAAAATGACAATCACATTAATACCATGCCAGACATTTTAAATTAAGAATTCAGAAGAACAACAGAGTAAGTACTTTATTTCTCTTTTGCAGTCATCCTCTCACTTAGATGAACATGCAGGCAAGATGTGGCCACGTAATTAAACTTTGAAATGTTATTACAATAAAACCATGCCTTCTGGAATTATGACATTTCCAGATTGCTCCAGATTCAAGAGGAACCAAGTAAAAGCCCACCTTTTTGGTTAAAAGCAATAATCACTGATCACAGGGCACAAGCTGACCAATCAGATCAGCAGGTGCCCCCAATGAAGGGCTCAGGTCTGGAACCTAAAAGAGATTCAATCAATATCTGCTGAGCGAATGAGAAACGGCAACTGCAAGGCCACATCCGATATCCGGTTATTCTCGGTGTAGATGTGGAAAATCCTAATTGGCCTTTGGTATCCATAAAAGAACAGCCTGAGCGATAAGAATGAAAAGTTAAGAGGGCAGCAGAGCTGAGAATCAGCTGTGGGAGTGACCGAAGCTGACGGCAGCTACAGGAAGAGGGTGGAGGCTCAGTGGAAATGCAGGATGACCTGCCATCCTTGGGGGCTCAGCCCAGAGGGCTGCAATCTTTTAGCTAGTAAGAAGTTCCCTCTTGCTGCCTGTCTCTAACCAAAGCAGAAATTGGGGGAGGAAAGAAGGAAGTGGTAGAAATTAAAAATAAAAAGGACAGCATCTCCTCACCTGCAGGTACCACCTCTCTACACAGATACATTTTGTGGAAATAAGGTGTTTATTTCTTCAAAGGGAAAGTTTTATGGAACAATTCATTACCAGCTAAAAGATTTCCACACACTGCAAGTTACTAAGTTATCAGAAATGGAGACAGTTTCCTTCCCTAAAGAACTGCAAGGCTGTCTTTCCAGGAAAGGAAAACCACCCAGAGTTGCCAATAGCATCTAGAAACAAGATGTCCCCAGGCCAAAGGGTAAAAGAGGGAGAAGGGAGACCTGGCCCTGCTGACAGGATGAAAAACAGGATCCTACACCCCGCCCCCCCCCTCAACAATTTTTAAGAATTTCAAGATGGGACAACAGAGTAATTAACCAACTGGTGGGCACTCCTAGGAGAAGGGATCCTGTGCAACTCCCATAGGATCTCATGCCTTTGAAGTCAGCCCTGAAGACAGACATTAAACAAATAAACCTACAAATAAGGGGTGTGTGTGTGTGTGTTTATTTTTAATTTTTATGAATGAAAAGAGCAGTCTTTTTTACGGAGGGTATTAGGGAGAAATAATTTACCCTCAGGAGACAGGGAAGGCCTCTCTAATATAATCTACATTTAAATTCGGACCCAAAACTTAAGAAACAACATGAGAATGTCAGCAGAAGTGAGCAGAGAACATTCCAAGAAAACAAATGGCACACAGGAAGGAGCTAGCAGGATACGGGAGACTCCAGCTAGAAAGGAGAGAGGGAGGCATGTCTGAGCTGGATTTTCTCTTTGCTCCAGCATCTAATAGAGTGAACGGGGCTAGGGTGTTGGGTCCAAGGGGTTCCCTCCCATCTTCTCAGCCAAGTCAGAGCCTTGAGAAAGACGCCTTAAGTCAGGCGGGCCCAGCTCGCGGACCCATGTGTAACCAAGCACCTGGGAGATGGGGATGGGAATGCTGGTCTGCAAAGTTCCCAGAGGCAAAGGAACAGGCGGGCCGGAACGATTCTGGGTGGGTAGAGGATCCACATCCGCCTGCAGAGGACGAGCCGGCGGTCAGAGTGACAGGAACGCGTGCGGTCCAACTAGACAAGACGCCTGAGCCCGGGCGGGTTTCGGGCCAACCCGGCTCTCTCCCCGGCTCACGAACTTGCAGCCCCAGCCCGCCGCTAGCTGGTTTAGGCCCGGGACACCCTTTCTCGGACAAACTCCGAACGTGCCGCACGCCGGCCGGACCCAAGGAGGCCTGGCCGCCGCTGCGTCCTCCTCGCCGTCTTCCCGTGGAAGGGGAGGGGAGAAGGAAGCGCAGACACCGGCTCTCCCCGGGGAGCAGGCAGAGGCCCCGCACCTCCTCCGTGGCTCCCAGCCCCTGCCGCCCCTCACCTTGTCCCACCGTAGCCACTGGGCTGTCTCCTGGTCCAGCCGGGCGTCCGTGCCAGGGCCACTGCCTCCCGGAGCCGCCGCCATCCCCACGCGCCACCAGCAAGTTCAGAAGGCAGCGATCTTGCCCTTCCGGCAGGGCGCGGAGGGGCGGGGCGGGGGCCGGACTTGGAGGGGCGGGCAGGGGCGGAGGCAGGACTTGGAGGGGCGGGGGCGGGGGGCGGGAAGAAGCTCCGCGGCGCTGCGGGGCCCGCAGGAAAACCACGGCTCAGCGGTGAGCACGCCTCAAGCAGTTCACCCGCGCGCTCTGGGGGGGTAGCGGGCGGAGTAGACGAGGGATGGGGGTGGGGGTGAGGGTGCTGGGTCCTGCCCATCATCTCTGAGAAGGTCACCCCCATTCACACAACAGCTATTCACTGAGTTCCTACTGTGCGCCAGGCACCGGGTCAAGTGCTGGAATCCAAGGATGGGTAAACTCAGGACCCTAAAATGTAAGTAGAAATTTGGAGGGTCAAGAATAACCTAGAAAATTATTGTAAAAGAAGAAAAAGTGGGAGGATGAAGATAGATGATGGAACAGAATGGAAAGTCCAAAAACAAAACTATACCTATGTGGCAGCTTATTTATTTCAGAGCAAAGGGACAGGACTCTCCCCACCTCCCCCAATGAATGGTACTGGTTCAATTGTATTCCCATATAGGAAAAAGAAAAAAGAAACTTGAGCCCCTTGATCATGTCACATGCGAATATGCATTCCTGGTTAATTGTAGATCCAAGTGTGAAAGGGAAAATGACACTTCTAGAAACGAGGATAGGTGTGGGGATGGGGGGTTGGAAGATGGACAATTTATAACCTTGTGATAATGCATTCTTGCAACCTGGCCAGCCTAGGTGTATTGAGTGCTTCGTTTGCATGTGAATAAGATAAGGTTTTCATGACAATGGCTGGAACACCCCCTCCAGTGGACTAATGGGTCATAGGACTCAAGAATGTCTGGGTATGTTATTTTTTAGCTTCAAAGTCTCTTTCTTTTTTTTTTTTAATCCTCACCCGAGGACATTTTTGCATTTATCTTCAGATAGAGTGGGAGGGAGAGAGGGAGGAAGAGAGAGAGGGAAACATTGATGTGAGAGAGACACATCGAGTGGTTGCCACCCGCACAACCCAACTGGGCCGAGGACAAACGGCAACCGAGGTACGTGCCCTTAGCGGGAACCGAACCCAGGACTCTCTGGTCCGCTGCCGTAAAAAGCGAGAAACAAGGCTAGGCTGTATGGTTTGCAGACACACCATCTCAAGGAAATAATTTACATAAATCCACTTGTAACCTGGGGGAACCAATCTGCAAATAAATGGGACTGCATCCAAAGATCTGGAGCATTTGCTCCCTTGCAAAGCTCCCTCTCACTCTAAGCAGCGTGTGCTTGTAGTTCATTGGGTTGCACAGATCCCGGCAGGCCGAGAGATGGCAGATAGGAGTCCATCTTCATGACCTTGGGATCACTAAGCCATAAAAGAGATGCATGCAGTGAGCATGGTAAGTCATGTGCAAGAATGTTTCTAGCAACATTATTTGTACTAGCCCCAAACTAGAAACAACCCAAATGTCCATTATGGGATATTCATACGGTGATATAAACACATTATGGAATATTCATACAGGAATAAAATGAACTATTATGCACAATATCATGGGTCAACCTCACAAACATTAAGTTGAGTGAAAGAAGTCAGACCTTCCTTCCCACCCACACCCATCCCCTAAATACGGGATCATTCCATATATACAAAATTCTAGAATATGTAAAAATATAGGGAAAGAAAACAGATCAGTGCTTTTAAAGAACTGGGGTGGGGACATGGGTTGACTAGAAAGGGCACAAGGGAATTTGGGGGGTGATGGAACAGTTTTGTATCTTAATTGTGGTGATAAACAGCTATGTTTATCAAAACTCATAGAACTGAATTTCACTGTATATGTAAACCATATCTCAATTTATTAAAGTCTTAAGACTTAAAACTTTAAAAGGAGGCAAAACTGATATGTGGACATCAGGAAAACAGTAATTTGAGGAAGGAGGAGAGTGCCTTCTGGGAGGCCAGGACCACTCTATTTCTTGACCTGTATAGTGGTTGCTCAGATGTGTTCACTCTGTAATAATTCACTGGGCTGCACTTATGAATTGTGTATTTTCTGTGTATTCTGTTTCAACTTGAAAAAGAAAACAATATATATCCAGGATCTATGATAACTGCTTAAGTGTAATGAGACAGGCATATTAATCATATAATCATACCAGTTAATACATAATTACAAACTGATAAAAATGTTCTAAGGGAAGCCAGGAGGTTCCACAAGGGTGCATGTTAGGGGGCTGTCCTAGTGTGGGGAGCTTCCCTGACCCCTTGAAGCTTGTGTGGAGATGCCAGGGAAGGATGCTGTTAACATGGGGTGGGGAGGAGAAGGGGGAGGCAACCTGAAAAATGCTTTCCAGATAGGAAGAACCACAAGTGTTGTCCTTCCAAGAGGAGAAGAAGGATGGGCAGCCTCGATCTCCCCATTTGTCAGGTTGTCTGCAGGTCTGCCAACTCAGGGTTGTCTCCTTTCTCTGCACCCGACCACTTCTTTTCAATCTCACTAGGACAGAAATTGTGGGACACAGAGAGTCAGAGGCCAAGCAGGTCTCACTTGCTTTTGTTTCCTTCTCAAATGCCAGAGCTCTCCCAGATGAGTCAGTGCAGCGTCCAGCCTTCTGCCAGGGTGAGGGTAAGGTGGGGGTGGGGAGGCAGGGGGCCTCAGAGTTCCTATCTCTCTCTCCATGATGGGGGTGGTTGCAGCTGAGTATCTGCTCTAATTCAAAAGGTGTGGGGAGTGGGGTGGCAAGGGAGATAATTTAACACTTTGCATTACTTTCCTCAGCACAGAAATTATGGGCCCATGGTTACATCCCATCAGAACTATTAATCTACACTTGGGACACCTAGGTGCAGGTTTCTCAACATTCAATATTCAAGGAAAGAAAGCAAGTAGGATTTTCCAAGCCGGGATGAACTTTCGAGAGGAATTGTAAATAAATTCTCCTCCCTTGACCTGCAAAGGCACTGTGCTGAAAACAAGGCACGCTAGTCTCTGTCACTCCCTTCTGCTTACATGTGAAGTGGAAACCTGCCTCTCTCTAAGGTTGCATCAGGGGGTCTCTACATGCAAGAGACTTTCCTAGGGTCTCCTGTAACTAAGATTCTACCACTGGAGCTCTTTTGGGTTCTGATGATGATGCCACAGTGACCTGAAGCAACTGATTCCCACACATAACCCCAAAGTAACATTTCATGTCTGTGGAAGCCCACGAAGAAGAATAGAATGTTGGAGCAGGAAGGGTTCTCTGGGAACAATTCAGACCTCCTTGTTTTGTAGATGAAGGAACCAAGACAGAATTTCAGAGCCTTTCTCTGAGATACACAGCTAGTCAATGACAGCCAAGATTCTCATGTCTCCTGATTTTCAAATCCAATATTTAATCTGTTCCACTCAGCACATTTCTACACATGTCCATAGAAGGAAGTTCCATGAACACTGGCAACCTGTTTCCATGTGACAGCAGCCAGCTCTTGATGAGAAACAAATATTAATGACCTCTGGCATGGATAACGATAGATGAGGCTCAAAATAATTTGATTTGTTGTGTGTGCTCCCCTGCCGCCCAAGAACTTTTTCATACATGGATGTCCCGTTTTTCTTGGAAGCTTTCCCAACTTCCCCAGTCACCTTGTTAGCGATCCTGCCAATCCCCTTGTATCCAGCCCAGGAACAGTTGTTTTAGAAAGTTTTAAATATTTACTGAAATTGATCCCCAGGTTATTCTCACCCAGGTCAACTGTGATCACCATGCCCGGTCTTGTTTCATCGACCACTTCCCACCTCTGGATACTCTGAAGATGATTTCAGACATTATATCATTTTGTCTATAAATAGTCTAGCATGTATCTCTAAAAGGTAAAGACACCTTAAAAATAACCACGAAGCCATGATTCACCTAAAATGTTTAAAGTTGAAGTTAATAATTCCCTAATATAATTAAATGTTCATTTAGTGTTCTAATTTTCAAATATCTAGGAAGAGTCTCCTCCCCGCCCCAGTTAGCTTAAATCAGGAGCCAACTACTTTTGGCTCTCTTAATCTATAGGTTCTGCCTCAATTTCCTCGCAAATTATTTGTTGAAGACACTGAGTCATTTGTCCTGCAGGTTTCCTGCCGCGACCTGCGCAGCTAGTGGAACCAGACCTGAGGAGAGGCGACGGGAGATTAAGAAAGACACACAGACGTTGTACAGATAGAAGCTGGGACCAGGTGGGACACTGCTCTCAGATGGAGGAACAGTGACCCAGAGCTAGTTCAGCATGTTTATTATATAGCATGATGAAGGGGGAGGGGAGTTCAAAAGCTTCATTGTCTTCAGATAAGAGATGTTTCCATCGGCCTCTGAGCTCAAGGTCGAGGCTGTCGATACATTCTTGTCTGTGGCACAGAGTGTTCCTGGGTGAGCCTTGCAAGCCCCGCAGGATCAACAAGAGACCTTGGCTCAGCCGCCCTCCACAGTTTCCCACCGTCTGGATTTTGCTGATTGCATCTCCATGGTGCCTGTTAGTGTTTTTCTCTGTCTCTTGTACTGCCTGTGCTTTCATGTTATAACTTTCTCTTCATGGTCTCTCTCTCACCAGAACGTGAGCTCCCTGAGGGCAGTGCTGTTTTATCTATCTTTGCCTACCCAGAGTCTAGCACTATATGTGTCCAATAAATGGGTGAAGAAACAAATGAAGTTGGGAGGCTGTGTGTTCTTTCTTCATGTAGGAAAAGGGAAGGATCTAGAGTCAGGACTGGATCCTGCCTCCATCTTTTGTTCTCTGGGGGACCCCTGAGCAAGTCACTCAACCTATCTTTTTTAAAAATATTTTTTCTTAATATTTTAGAGAGAGGAAGGGAGAGGGAGAGAGAGATGGAAACATCGATGACAGAGAACATCGATTGGCCGCCTCCTGCACGCCCGTCACTGGGGATTGAGCCCACCACCCAGGCATGTGCCCTGACCAGGAACCAAACCGGTGACCGCTTGGTGCATGGGTTGATGCTCAACCACTGAGCCACACCGGCGGGGTAACTCAGTCAACCTATCTTGGGCTCAGTTTTCTTATTTCTAGACTGGAAACAATAATAGTGCTCACCTCCTAGGGATGTGTGGGCTTAAATAAGGAAATACATGTAAAATGCTTAGCATTACTTCCTGGCATAGAGCTAGCATTCCATAAATGTTAGCTGCTGTTATGCACATTCTACTAGTTTGACATTTTGTACTCATCAGCATTGGCTAGGCCCAGCTGAAGTAATACATTAATCTCTAAATCTCAGAATTTAGTGAAACAAATAATGTTTTGCTTACTTATGTTATATGTCCAGGGTAAGTCAGTGAATGTGTACTCCATGCAGTCACTCAGGGATCAGCTGGCTCCTCTGTCTCAGTAAATGGCCTCTGCAGTCACCATGGAGGGGAAGAGAAAAGCATAGAAGTCACACAATGGCTCTTAAATGCTTCTGCCTGGGAGTGGCATGTATCACTTCTGCTCATATTTCATTAGCTAGAACTCATTATATGAGCCCACTTAACTGCAAGAGTGCTGGGAAGTGCAGACTACCCATGTGCCCAGGAAGGAGAAGGGACGAGCCCTCATAGTCATTGCACACATTCGATGTTGTCTATGATTAAATGTTAGGATGGTTGCAATTATCAGTGGTTCTGGTATATTTCTAACTAGCAAGGAGTAATTCTTAGATGCCACGCAGCTGAGATGTAGAACCATCACCTGATAGAACAATCTCTTCTTCTCCGTATAATAGAGTGATCCTTTGTAACAGAAATCAGACCACGTTCCTCATATTTCCAATCCTCCCATTGGCTTCACAATGTACTTAGAATAAAAATGGTATCTTGCCCTGGCTGGTTTGGCTTAGCAGTTAGAGCGTCAGCCCGAGGACTAAGAAGTTGCGGGTTCAATTCCGGTCAAGGGCACGTACCTCGGTTGCGGTTTCATGCCCAGCCCTGGTCATGGTGGTCATTCAGGAGGCAGCCAATTGATGTGTCTCTCACATCGATGTTTCTCTCTCTCTCTCCCTCCCACTCTATCTGAAGATAAATGGAAAAGTATCCTCGGGTGAGGATTTAAAACAACAACAAAAACAAACAAACAACAACAACAAAAAAAGATAGTATCTTTTACTACGGACTTCAAAGTCCACCTTAACTGTTCCCTACCCTGATTTCCTGCCACTTTTCTCACTGTGATCAGCCATGCTGTGCTATGCAGCTCCTTGACTGTGTCAAGCAAGTGCTGGTCTGAGGCCTACGGCCATTGCTGTCCCCCAGATATCCCAATGACAAATGTCCACATTTAATTCAAGCTTCTGCTCAAATGTCACCACATCAGAAACCTCTCCTCTGTAAAGTGCTAATAAATATTTAACAACTAGCTCTCTGGGATAAAAAGACCCGATTTTCAGTATTTTCCAATTTATTTGGTGTAAATACATCCACCATGGCTGATTTTAAGCTACCAATGTGACGTCACTGAACCTGGACTTGGGAGGAGAGGTGCAGAGCACACCACTATGTACTATTTCCATCACACGGATACAATGGATGTAAATCACTTAAAGAGCCTGGATAATAGCAACATGTAGTAAAATGAGTAGAGAATGATGAGTTTATTACCTTTGCTTTTATTAGAATGCATTTACTTGTAAAGTTATATAGTTTAATTTGTAATAATTTGTTATATAGTTTAATTTGTGTTTAACATCCAGCTAGCAGAACTCCTAAAACTTCAGCTTTGATGAACCGGTCTGAGCTGTCACCAAGACACCATCGCCTCTCCTGAAATGGGATCTGCATCACCCATTACCTCACTTTATTTTTCTTCCAAGTGTTTATCAGTACCTGCTGTGATATTACAAATTTGATTTTTAAAATATTACCCTGCTATAACATGAACTCGTTTTTTCTTACTGAGTCCCCAGCGCCTAGAACAATGCTTGGTTCATGATAGGTGTTCAACAAGTATTTGTTGAAGAATGAGTCATTGGGTCCCCTTACACTCATGAAGAAACAAGGAAGATGGAGTGTAATAATAATACAGGCGCACCTCGGAGATACTGTGGGTCTGGTTCCAGACCACCACAATAAGTCTCACAATAAAGTGAGTCATAATCTTTTTACTGGGGGCAGGTCTTGCCTTCAATTTGTAAAATATGAAACATTTTCGAAGCTCAATAAAGTGAAGTGCAGTAAAACGAGGTATGCCTATATAAGATACAGGTATAACACCTATGCAAACCTTTTCCCTAAACAAGCTAGCATTTCTGAGTTCAACCAAGAAAACTGAACTGCTTTTCATTATCCTCTAGGGCCAGTTTCCAGAGGGATGAGAGAAGGAGTAAATAATGTGTCAATAGACTCTATCAGTATGCTCATTACTGGCCATAAACCCAAAGTTCAGCAACAGCACACATTTCTGCAGATCAGCTGGAGTTTAATGTTCTTCCTCAGTGTAAAAAACTTAAATATCTATTATTTGTGTCTATTTTCATTAAATATGTCCATATAATTGGCTAGTTTTCTCTCATCACTCATTTTCATAGTTCTTCGCGCTTGAACTCCCACTAAGCCTTCTGATCATTAAAATGTTAACACCAGGGCTGGTATGTGTTCCTTTTCCCCAGCTTCCTCTTTCCAGCTCTCTGTCCCTTCTTTGTGGTGCCCGGTTATCTAACATACCTTCCCCTCCCCTCCCCTCCCCTCCCCTCCCCTCCCCTTCTGACCTGTCACAACCAGATCTCAGGGAATGAGTCCTTCACTCTCATTAGATGGTTGGTGACCAGTTAAGCATGACAGCGTCCTTTTGCCTGAGGTGTTCGGGTATTTGACCAGGCACTAACGAGCTGGTGCCCTTAGGAAAGTGATGTCACTGAAGTGCCCTGAGCCTTGGTTTCTGTCTGGGTCAGACAAGATGCCCTGACCACATCATTAGAGTGTGTGAGGATAAAACTCTCAAAGACACTCGTGTTTGAAAACATCAAAGCCCTCTAAAGTGTTAGTATACTCGTTCCAGCTTAGAACCAACCCTCATATTAAAAAAGAAAAAGAAATGCACCTCTACAAAGTGTTGAAATTAAGAGACTTAATAGGAAGGGAAAGATTTTACTCTGAACACCACAAAATTCCTGATGTTTCTAAAACTGAATATTCAGCCTTGCGTTTCAAGTCTTAACCCAGAAAAACCAGAGCTTCTGTTTGGGCAGCCACTGGGTAAAAGAGTGTGCTCCTAATGAGGCTGTCTGGTAACACTGCCTTTTTCTTTGTCATCGGGATCACTCTGCTCTAGCGCTTTCCCACCCCAGTCACCTCTAATTTTCTCTCATTATATGGAATTTAGTTTGTGCTTCTTAACGTGAACACTATTAGAAAGGAGACCAATAGTGTACTGCCAAAACGAGTACGGGCCCCAATAAAATTATACTGCAAAGATAACCCACAGATCAAAATGTAAGGTAGATAACCCAGACTTAAATTCCTAAAGTACCACTGTGTTTAACTCAAGAAAAAAATGTAAACTAGTAAACTTTGCTTTCGAGGACTGAGCTCCAGGCACCCCAATCTTCAGAGACGTCTGAGCAGGCACAGCCAGAACTGGGGGAGGAAAACCAGGGAATGTGGTGTCCTGGAAGCCAAGTGACGCAAGCGTTTCAAGGAGGACGGGAAGTTACCACTGGAATAAAGAATGCACAGATTCGCCCTGGCTGGTGTGGCTCAGTGGGTTAGAGCATTGCCCCGTGCACATACCAAGGTTGGGGGTTCGATCTCCGGTCGAGGTGTGTGTGGGAGGCAACCAGCCGATGTTTCTCTCTCTCTCCCTCTCTCTCTAAAATCAATAGTAATAATTTTTGAAAAAGTATATCCTTGGGTGAAGGGGAAAAAAGAAAAAGAACACACAAATTGCAGGAGCTCACTTGAGGTTTCCAGCCTACAGAAAGAAACCATTAGCTTCCTAGTTCAGCCACTACCAAACCAAAATTTCCTGGGGACCTTTAAAAAAAGCTCTTTCACTTACCAAACCCTGAACTATAGTTAGACAGTTGCATATTTACTGGGTGGGACTTAGGAATTTGCATTTCAGGAAGTCACAGTTCTGATTCTGGTGGTCAGCAAGGCTTGGCCTGGCTAGACTTTATCCAGAACAATAGCAGATAGGTGGGGCTTGGCCACACCTACAAGACCTTTCTCAAACTTCAGATATTTGTCCACAACAATAATTCACGTATCTAAAGCTTGCATTCGTATTGGCTTCGCATCTAGCATGAGTCCGAGCATCCAGTTTTAAAACAATCATTTTGCTTTCTTTGTAAGGGATTTGTCTTCGAGAGTTTCACATCACAGGTGAAGTCTATTCTCATGCATGAGCCCGCTTGTTATGCAGATATTAAAGACTGTTCCTTTTTTTTCCCAATTTTTATTAATTTATTTTTGTTACAGATGTTTCTCCTTTTTCTCCTCTAGACACCCTCCTCCCTATTCCACCCCCCCCAAGACTGTTTCTTTTTAATGAAAGTGTTAGGGGTCCAGACAAAGAGGGAAAACTGTTCTGTCGGTGGCTTTTGTAAAGAACAACTTAAACAACAAAGAATACATCCCTGGCTGTTGTGGCTCAGTTGGTTGAGCACCATTGCACACGGAGAGGTTGCAGTTCGATTCCTGGTGAGGGCACATGCTTGGGTGTGGGCTCGATCCCCAGCAGGGAGCGTGCAGGAGGCAGCCGATGGAGGTTGTTCTCTCTCTCTCTCCCTCTGCCTTCCTCTCTCTTGAAAATTAATAAAAACATATTAAAAATAAATTTAAAAAAACACAAAGAATACAGTTTATAATTCAGTTATTAGTCCTACAGCCATCTTTTAAACCATAATGACTTCTTGTAGCAGTAAAAATAAATAATACTGTTTCTTGCATTAATGGTTATTTGTTTTTATTATGCAACCTAGTAATGCTATTCTCTGAAAGTAAAAGTAACTAATAAGAAAAGGTCTTTTTATTTTGGTAAAATATACATAATGTCATTTGACATTATAACCATTTTTAAGTGTACGGTTCTGTGGCTTTAAGTACATTCACTTTATTTTGCTACTATCACCATCATTCATCTCCACCACTAAAACAACTCTTTTTAAAATGTCTAAAGATAGTCCAGCCAGTGTGGCTCAGTGGTTGAGCATCGACCCATGCACCAAGAGGTCACTGGTTCGATTCCCGGTCAGGACACATGCCCAGGTTGTGGGCCAGATCCCCAGTGGGGAGCATGCAGGAGGCGGCCAATCGATGTTCTCTCTCATCTATGTTTCTATCTCTCTCTGCCTCTCACTTCCTCTCTCTCTAAAAAAATCAATAAAAGAAAACAATTTTTAAAAAAATGTCTAAAGAGCCCTGGCCGGTTTGGCTCAGCGGTTAGAGCGTCGGCCTGCGGTCCAGAGAGACCCGGGTTCAGTTCCTGCTGAGGGCATGTGCCTCGGTTGCAGTTTGTCCCCGGCCCTGGTTGGTTGTGCGGGTGGCAGCCACTCGATGTGTCCCTTTCACGTCAATGTTTCTCTCTCTCTCTTCCTCTCTCTCCCTCCCACTCTATCTGAACAAAAAATGAAAAAAAAAATGTCCTCGGGTGAGGATAAAAAAAAAAAAATGTCTAAAGATAGTTGCTTTATATGCTTAATGTCAACATAAGAAACATTCAAACCATTGAAGAATTTTTGTGAGCTTATCTGAGTCAAACTGTTGACAATTGCCGGGAAGCAAAATCTCAACGGATTGAGATAATGCTCCGGAGAATGGCAGTTTTGCACCTTATTTTATACATTACAATCAAAAGAGGAGACATGAGTGGGTTACATGAAATCTATTGGTGATAGATTAGGGAGGCAGGAGAAAGCAAAGCAGGGGAAACATCTGGGATTGGATAAAAAGTAAAATGATAGACACATCCTTCTTTTACATAGGTGGATATAGGATAGTTAACAGTCAGCAATGAGGGGATAGTTAACAATATAGGATAGTTAACAATAACAATGAGGGGATTTGTGGTCTCTGCAGAATGGTGCCTGTGCTTTGAGGGGTCCGGAAAAAGGGAAACTACTTTGACATTCCAAAGATATTTTATCGTAAATGCAAAAAGACAATAGGCTCAGTTAAAGTCAAGATTGACTTTTGTCAGGGAAGATAGCAGCCTAGGACATGACTACCAACCATAAACTGCTTTTAGTTACAAAGTTTTCATTTTAGATCATCCTTTGCGGTTATTTTAGGTTTCTGAGTTTGTAAGGCCACCACACAGGTCTCCCCTGAGCTTGTCGGATTTAGTGTGTGACCCCTTCTCGTCCACATGTCCCCCTTTTGGTCATAAATCAATCCAAAGGATGCATTGGTAACCAACCTTTTGGTTGCATAATGAGGTCCCACAGTGCTAGAAAGGCTCATTCCTAGGAAGTCTCAAGAGTCAGCATTTGTCTTGCTGAACAGGGTAGACCGCTGGGGATGGGGCAAGACCATAACCTTAGATGGCATTTAAGGTCAAATCATTATTATTACTCAAAATAAAAAGGCAGGTAAATGGGAGGCAGTCAGATCCTATATGTCCTTGTTAAAAATTTTCTGGATCATTTCTAATTTTTGAGCTACCATGATCCGAGTCTTTGTTCTGTTTGTCTTAAGTTTAGTTTTTCTGCATTGAGTATAACATTTCCATACCAGGAACAAAATAACACTATTAAACCAGTAACACTGACTGGGAACAGAAAATGTCTAATGCTAGACAAGGATGGGTCTGAGGAGAACAAGCAGCCCAGCCAACTGAAAAACCCTCTATATGTATTACCATAATTTTTCATTAAGCTAATTACATGTTTTTCTTTTTTATCCACTGTCACGTATATCTTATCATATGTTTGGCCAGATGAATTAAGACTCATTACTATTTTATCCAGAAGCTCTAATTTTTCTTCTGGCCATTTAGTTTCCATAGAAATGACTTCATGGGGAGGATTAAGTTCAATTTCCCAATATATTGGATTTTCAGTATTAATATTATCATAGGTTTTATTAACCACAGGCAAATTTATTTAGTCTATAATTTCAGTGTTATACCATATTCTAGTAGTATTTAATGTAAACTTGGTGTTATTATAATAAACATAACTTAGTATAATAGAAGAATTTTCTAACCCTTCTCAACAAAAACGCCCCTTTTCCATATACCATACATAGTTATTTGTTGGGGTAGATAAAATAGGCCAGAATTGGGTGAATTCAGTATTCCATATAGAGGGGGGACATTATCATTCACCTTTCCTATTTTTACAACCAGTCAGTTGAACTATTGAGAATTTAAGCTTAGGATCTAACCGAGGTGTCTGGGCTTTTAAGGCACAATGTTATAGATGACATTTTCCACTGAAAATTTTCTAAAATCCAGGGGAACAATATGAGTCCCATAAGTGTCTGGCCTGGACTTCTGCTCCCATGATAACTGGCCATTGTTTTACAGCTGCTTCAGATTCCATTTGCATTAGCATAGACAATAGGCCCTGCTGAGTAAGGGTACAGGCACATTCCCATTGTTGGGTCTGTGCATGAATTTTTATAGTCTGTCGAGTTTGTTCTATCCATTGAGCTAAGGTTTTATCGCCTTCCCATGCTGCTTCCTACCCTTTTCCTTTTTTATCAAAATAGCATTTCCTCTACATGACCTATTTCAGATAAGGAGTCTTTTTCTAATGAATGACGTTCTTCATTTAGCTGCAAGTTCAGCTTGTCCCAGAATACCAAGGCCTGTTCCTACTCCTCCAAGTATTGCCTTTTTATTTCTTTTAGAGGGCCTATGTTGTTGGATCTACCAGGAATGTTGTTGCCATTGGGTAGCTATGGCTTGGGAGCAGTTGGGTATATTGAATGGATCCCAAAATGTTGAGTTTCCCATGCTATAGTTAAATGGGTAGAGGTAACCCCCAAATGAGCTAAAGTTTGAGTATTCCGTAGGACTTCCCACAAGCATCCAGGATGCAAGGAAGGTAGAGTAGTTATAGACATATCTACCCACCAAGTAATCCCAATAATTTTTGAAATGGGGACCCATTGATTTTTTACTAGTTTCATGGACATCCAGTCACAAGAACATGCTGGTGAATTTGAGGACAAGACATACTATGACAGACAGGGCAGGTTGCTGTAAGTCTTTTTCCATCATATGTAGGTATTTTTCTTAGCTTTTCATCATCCAGTCTTTTTTTTTTATCCTCACCCGAGGACATTTTTGCATTTGTCTTCAGATAAAGCGGGAGAGAGAGAGGGGGGAAGAGAGAGAGAGAAACATCGATGCGAGAGAGACACATCAAGTGGTTGCCACCCACATGACCCCAACCGGAGCGGGACAAACTGCAACCGAGGTACGTGCCCTTAGTGGGAACCGAACCTGGGGCTCTCTGGTCCACAGGCCGACGCTCTAACCGCTGAGCCAAACCGGCCAGGGCTCATCATCCAGTCCTACAGGTATACAATACTCATCTAGATTAGATCCATATATCAGTCTACCAGGGGAATTATCAGGGAGATGTTTTTAGAAGTATTTGCCCAAGATGGGTCCTTTATAATAGATATATCTAGAAAAAAATATATCAAAGCTCATATTGATAATAGAAGACCAATGTGTGGCCGACAAAAACATCAACTTCATTATTATAACTGATACTCAGAATATCATTGTCTAGAAGGTGGGAAAGATTAGCAGGTACCCAAATTAAATTTTTCACATCTAATAAGGGAGGGAGTCTGAGGAGACAGATATTGTTTCCACAAGGAAACCATAAGCAGGATAATAACAATATAAAAATCATGTTATGTACATTCAATCAATAATGATTAGGTGATATAAGAAAAAGTTTTGAACAGCATCAATTTGTGAGCATGCAGGCCTTGTTGACATATTAGGATAGCTGTCTGCTTCCATGGCTTCTCGTCCTTGAAAAGTCTTTTATCTCTGCTGCAGACAGACTTGGGTGTGAGATGGGAGTAGATGTCCATTCACAGTCAGGGGCCTTTTTAAAATGAGAAATGTGAATCTGTGAGTTAACTCCTTTGAGTTTGGCTGTATATGGGTTAGTTAGTAATACCTGGTAACTAACAAGGTGGGAGAGAATCTTTTTTTTTTTTTAATCTTTATTGTTGAAAGTATTACAGATATCCCTCCTTTTTCCCCCCATTGACACCCTCCTCCCCATTCCTGCCCCCACCTGCCTTCTTTGCACTGTTGTCTGTGTCCATGGAGAGAGTCTTTTATTTGATGTTTTTTCAATAGACCAAATCTCCTGGTTGTAAGCCATGATCTTTGAAATCTTTGTTTCCTGGGAGCACACTGTGAAATGAATTGGTTACTAATTAATCAATTTCTTTTTTTTTTTAAATTATTTTTGTTATAGATGTTTCTCCTTTTCCTCCCATTGACACTCTCCTCCCCGTCCCTCCCCACCCCGTCCCCAGCTTTATTGTCCATGTCCATGGGTTATGCATACACGTGTATAAGTTCTCCCCCCACCCCCTTTTCTGGGGATTGTCAGTCTGTACCCTACTTCCACGTCTCTGGGACTACCCTGTTCCTCAGACTGTTATGTTCATTATATTCCACCTATAAATGAGATCATATAATATTTGTCTTTCTCTGCTTAGCTTGTTTTGCATAGGATAATAGTTTCCAGGTCCTTCCATGTTGTCTCAAAGGATAAGAGATCTTTCTTTCTTACAGCTGCATAGTACTCCATTGTGTATATGTACCACAGCTTTTTTATCCATTCGCCTACTGATGGACACTTGGGCTGTTTCCAGATCTTAGCTATTGTAAATAGTGCTGCTATGAACATGGGAGTAATATATTCTTTCTGATTTGGTATTTCAGGCTTCTTAGGGTATATTCCTAGAAGTGGGATCACTGGGTCAAATGGTAATTCAATTTTTAATTTTTTGAGGTAGCACCATAGTGTTTTCCATAGTGGCAGCACCAGTCTGCATTCCCACCAGCAGTGTACTAGAGTCCCCTTTTCTCCACACCCTCGCCAACACTTGTTGTTTGATGCTTTGTTGATGGCGACCATTCTGACAGGTGTGAGGTGATACCTCATTGTTGTTTTAATTTGCATCTCTCTGATGATTAGTGATGTTGAGCATTTCTTCATATGTCTCTTGGCCATTTGTATGTCCTGTTTGGAGAGGTGTCTATTTAGCTCCTCTGCCCATTTTTTAATTGGGTTCTTTGTCTTCCTTTTGTTGAGTTGTATGAGCACTCTATATATTTTGGAAATTAACCCCTTATCTGATGTATCATTGGCAATTATGCTCTCCCATATAGTGGGTTCCCTTTCCATTTTGATGGTTGTTTCTTTTGCTGTGCAGAAACTTTTCAGTTTGATGTAGTCCCATGTGTTCATTTTTTCCTTTGTTTCTGTTGCTTTAGGTGATGTATCAGTGAAGATTCTGCTGCGTGTGATGTCTGAAATTTTGTTGCCTACATTTTCTTCTAGGATTTTTATGGATTCACGAATCACATTTAAGTCTTTTATCCATTTTGAGTTTATTCCTGTGTATGGTGGAAGTTGATGGTCTAGTTTCATTTTTTTGCATGTAGCTGTCCAATTTTCCCAACACCATTTATTAAAGAGGCTGTCTTGACTCCATTGTATGCTCTTGCCACCTTTGTTGAATATTAATTGAGCATAATGTTTTGGGTCAATTTCTGGGTTCTCTGTTCTATTCCATTGATCTATGTGCCTGTTCTTGTGCCAGTACCAGGCTGTTTTGATTACAGTAGCTTTGTAGTATAACTGGTATTGTGATCCCACCTACTTTGTCCTCTTTTTCAAGATTGCTGTGGCTATTCAGGGTCTTTTTTGGTTCCATATGAACTTTTGAAGTATTTGTTCTAGTTCTGTGAAATATGTTGTTGGTATTTTGATGGGGACTGCATTGAATCTATAGATTGCTCTGGGTAGTATGGACATTTTAATGATGTTAATTCTTCCTATCCATGAACAAGGTATGTGCTTTCACGTTTTTATATCTTCCTCTATTTCTTTTTTCAATGTCCTGTAGTTTTCTGCAAATAGGTCCTTTACTTCTTTGGTTAAGTTCATTCCTAGGTATCTTAGTTTTTTTGCCGCAATGGTAAATGGGATTGTTCTTTTACTTTTTCTTTATTTGAGTTCATCATTGGTGTATAAGAATGCCCTCGATTTCTTGATGTTAATTTTGTATCCTGCTACTTTGCCAAATTCATTTATTAAGTCTAGTAGATTTTTTTATAGAGTCTTTAGGATTTTCTATGTATAATATCATGTCATCTGTGAATAATGACAGTTTTACTTCCTCTTTTCCATTTTGGATCCCTTTTATTTTTTCTTCATGTCTGATTGCTGTGGCTAAGACTTCCAGTACTATGTTAAATAAGAGTGGTGAAAGTGGGCACCCTTGTCTTGTTCTTGTTCTTAAGGGAAATGCTTTTTGTTTTTGTCCATTGAGTATGATGTTGGTTGTAGGTTTTTCATATATGGCCTTTATTATGTTGAGATATGATCCCTCTATTCCCAAATTGCTGAGCATTTTTATCAGAAATGGGTGCTGGATTTTGTCAAATGCTTTTTCAGCATCTATTGATATGATCATATGGTTTTTATCTTTCATTTTGTTTATGTGGTATGTCACATTTATTGATTTGCAAATATTGTACTATCCTTGCATCCTTGGGATGAATCCCACTTGGTCACGATGAATAATTTTTTTGATATGTTGCTGGATCTGATTTGCTAATATTTTGTTAAGGATTTTGGCATCTGTGTTCATCAGGGATATTGGCCTGTAGTTTTCTTTCTTTGTAGTGTCTTTTTCTGGTTTGGGAATTAGAATTATGCTGGCCTCATAAAATGAGTTTAGAAGTCTTCCTTCTTCTTGAATTTTTTGGAATATTTTGAGGAGAATGGGTGTTAGTTCTTCTTTGAATGTTCGGTAAAACTCCCCCGTGAAGCCATCCAGGCCTGGGCTTTTGTTTGCTGGGAGAGTCTTGATTACATCTTCAAGTTCCTTCATTGTTATTGGTCTGTTCAAGTTTTCTATCTCTTCCCAGTTCAGTTTTGGGACACTATGTGTTTCTAGAAATTTGTCCATTTCACTTAGATTGTCCAATTTTTTACCGTATAATTGTTCATAGGATTTGTTAAAAATCCTTTGTATTTCTGTGGTGTCAGTTATTACTTCTCCTCTTTCACTTCTGATTTTGTGTATTTGGGTTCTCTCTCTTTGTGTCTTGGTGAGTCTAGCTAAGGATCCATCAATCTTGTTTATCTTTTTAAAAAACCAGCTCCTTGTTTCATTGATCCTTTGAATTGTTTTTTTGGTCTCCATGTCGTTTATTTCTGCTCTGATCTTTACTATTTCCTTCCTTCTACTTGCTCTGGGGTTTTCTTTTTGTTTGCTTTATAGTTCTTTAAGTTGTGAGGTTAGGTAGTCAATTAGAAATTTTTTTTGTTTCTTGAGATGGGCCTGTAGTGCTATGAACTTCCCTCTCAAAACTGCTTTTGCTGCATCTCATAGATTTTGTGTTGTTCTGTGTTCACTTGCATTGGTTTCCAGGAATTTTTTAATTTCTTCCTTGGTCTCCATGGTAACCCATTCATTGTTTAATAACATGTTATGTAGCCTCCATGTTTTCAAATGTCTTTGCATGTTCTTGTTGCAATTGATTTCTAGTTTCATGCCATGTGATCTAAGAAGATGCTTGATATGATTTCAATCTTCTTGAACTTGTAGAGAATTAGTTTGTGCCCTAACATGTGATCTATCTTTGAGAATGTCCCATGTGCACTTGAGAAGAATGTGAATTCTGCAGTTTTGGGGTGTAGTTCTCTGTAAATATCTATTAAATCCATTTGATCTAGTGCTTCATTTAGAGTCTCTGTTTCCTTGTTAATTTTTTGTCTAGATGATCTATCCAGTGATGTCAGCGGGGTGTTGAAGTCCCCTGCTATGTATTGCTGTCGATTTCTCCTTTGAATTCCTCCAGAAGATTTTAAATATATTTTGGTGCTCCTATATTTAGTGCATATATGTTTACCAAGGTTGTATCTTCCTGGTGGATAAATCCTTTCAATATTATATAGTGACCTTCTGTGCCTCTAGTTATGGCCTTCATTTTGAAATCTAATTTATCAGATGTGAGTATTGCTACCCCAGCTTTTATTTCCCTTTCTGTTTGCTTGGAAGATTTTTTTTCCATCCCTTTACTTTCAACCTATGTGAGTCTTTTGTTGTAAGGTGGGTCTCTTGTAAACAACATATATGTGAGTCATGCTTTCTTATCCAATCAGCTACTCTGTGTCTTTTTATTGGAGCATTCAACTCATTTACATTTAAGGTGATTAGTGGTATGTACTTATTTATTGCCATTTTTGTTTAGTGTGGTTATATTTTTCTTCCTATTTCTTCTACTAATTACAGCAATCTTTTTAAATATTTCTTGCAGTGCTGGTTTGGTGCTAATATATTCCTTTAGCCTTTTTTTTTTTTTTTTTTTTTTTTGTCTAGGAAGCTCTTTATTTGACCTTCTGTTTTGAATGATAGCCTTGCTGGATAGAGTAGTCTTGGATTCAGATCCTTGTCTTTCATAATCTTGATTACTTCATGCCATTACCTTCTGGCTTGTAATGTTTCTGTTGAGAAGTCAGCTGATAGCCTTATGGGGGTTCCTTTGTAGGTAACCTGTTGCTTTTGTCTTCCTGCCTTTAGGATTCTCTCTTTGTCTTTAATTTTTGGCATTTTAATTATTATGTGTCTTGGTGTGGGCTTGTTTGGATTCTTCTTACTTGGGGCTCTCTGTGCTTCTGGAACTTGAATGCCTTCTTCCTTCACCAAGTTAGGAAAGTTTTCTGGCACTATTTCTTCAAATATATTCTCTAACCCTTGCTCATTTTCTTCTTCTTTGGGGACTCCTATGATGCGAATGTTATTACATTTCCAGTTGTCCCACAGTTCTCTGAAGCTGTCTTCCTGTTTTTTAATTGTTTTTTCCTTTTAGTTTTCTGATTGGTTGATTTTTTCTACCCTGTCTTCTAATTCACTGATCCGGTCCTCAGCTTCCTCTACTCTGCTGTTTAGTCCTTCCAATGTGTTCTTTATTTCTGCTATGTCATTCTTCATTTCCACTTGGTTGGTTTTCAGTGTTTCTATATCTTTACTCATGGTGTTGATGTCCTTACTCATGCTGTTGAGCTTCCTCAAGATCATGGGTCTGAACTCTACCTCTGATAACTTGCTTAACTGCATTTCATTTATCTGCTCTTCGGTAGAGGTCTCTTGTTCTTTCATTTGGGATCTCTTTCTTTGTTTCACCATTTTGGCTATATCAGTGGGTTTTGGAGCCTGCCAAATTTTCCCTGTGGGTGTTGGTGTTCTGCTGTTTGTGGCTCCCTCTACTGGGTTTGGATGAGCGTGGGAGGGCCCACTTTAAACACCACTGTCAAGTCTTACTTTCCTGGGGAGATTTGCAAGCCCAGGAAAGGTTCAGTTATCCTCTAGCTTTTTGCCTGGAGGCTATTAGCCTCAGTTACTTGAATAGCCTTGAGTTCTCAGTTGAATGAGAAACTCCCTCAGGTGTTCAGGGTAAAAGGATTTCCAGAGGGTGGGGCAGATGCTGGTTGTTAATGGGCCTCAATTTGCATTTCTTTGGCTCACCTGGAGGGGGCTGAATCTCCGAGGGAGGGGCTGCTCTTTCTCCCCACAGCTCCGGGAAGGAGCAAGCTGGCCACTGTCCTTTGTGGCTGCAACTCAGCACAAACTCTGAGGACCCTTGAAATCCCGGATGTCCCCACAGAGTTCCAGTCCAGTTCTCCCTCCCTCTGCCAGAGCCCAAGGTGAGTGGCTGTAGCCAATCTAGTGCTCTATCCTGGCCCTCTGCACTGTGGAGCTGCTTGGGATTTTAACCCCAAGGGCACTGCTCACAGCTAAGGCCGCTGCTGTCTGTGGGCACCCAGCCCGCCACCCTCTTGTGCCTCTGCAGATCCTACCAGGCTCATTGAGTGTCCCTGGTTACATGGTCCTCTCCCGCTGCTTTTCTGTTGCTTTTTTCCAACGATTTGTCTTTATTTTAGTTGTAATTCTCGTTTGGTCCTGGGAGATGGTCTGTGTAGCTTCCATTCACTCTGCTGCCATTTTTCCTCTAATTAATCAATTTCTTTAAGCTGGTTACTAAGCCCTTGACAATAATGTAAAATGTCTTCTTTTTGCAAAGTTGGTTCATAAGCCTCTTCATCCAGATGCATAGGGCAGCCAGTGATTATTTCATAACGAGAAAGTTTATGTTTACCAAAAAGAGTAGATCTCAGATTGAGGAATACTATAGGGAGATCAAAGGCTTCTGAAATTTTGGCTAGTTGAATTTTGATTGTACCATTGGTGTGTTCCACCAGTCTAGAAGTCTGGGGCTGATAGACACAATGAAAATGCTGTAGTATAGGCCAAATGTTACAGGTGGATTTTATTATTTGCCAAGTTAACTAAAGTTAATACAAATATTAAGAGAGTATCAATAAAATCACTTAAAGGTGTATCTTGAAACATTTCATTTTCCTCTTTGTTCTAGTGTATTCTTTTTCTATTGCTGGATAACAAATTACCCAAGGTTAGCAGCTAAAAGCAACCACTATTTTACATTCTTTTTATTATATTAAATCTTCAAAATCCAATGAGTATATTACATGAACTTTACATCTCAATTTGGACTAGCCTCACTTCAAATGCCCTGTAGTCGCACGTTAATATACTTGCTGCATGAAGACACACCAGTGATGATGAGGACTGCCTGGACCTGAGCACTTCAGAGCTTATTCTAGATCTCACAAGAAAAGATTGCAGGATAAATGCACAAGCACATGGCAGTTATGCCAACTACACTCAATTCATATTGTACCATCAGGTTTTGGAGGAGGCCCATGAATGGTCTTAGCTAGATGAAATCCCTCTATGAAGAAGCTGCAAACCCCAGGGCATGGTCTTGGCTGCCCTCCCCGTATGGCTCAGTGGTAAGAGCATCACTCATGGACCAAGGAGTCCCGGGTTCAATTCCGGCCAAGGGTACGTACCTCGGTTGCAGTTTGTCCCTGGTCCCAGTTGGGGTTGTGTGGGTGGCAACCAATTGATGTGTCTCTCTCACATCAATATTTCTCTCTCTCTCTCTCTCTCTCTCTCTCTCTCTCTCTCTCTCTCTCTCTCTTCTTCCCTCTCTCCCTCCAGCTCAATCTGAAGATTAATGTAAAAATATCCTCAGGTAAAAATTAAAAAAAAAAAGATATGATGGGAAGATGCAGTCTAGAAAATATTAACATTTCAGAATCTTGTCTATTGACAGGCTTAAACAAAGAAGGGCTATCTAACGTTAGCCAAGATACAGTCAAAATTATTATTAATAGCTTATCACAGTTACAGCAAAAGTGTTGCAAATTACTACCACAACTCATACGCAGGCAGAAACATCACTTCTGTATTTCTATAGCCTATTTTTCCCCCTGTCCCCACCATGAGGAGTTAATGCGCATACACTGGTGACGGGACTGTGTATTGGTAGAGCCACCTTGAAAAACAAGCGAAATTGAAAAGGTACGTACTCTGTGCTTCCGTACTTCCATCCTAGGTATATGACCTAGAGCAGGAGTCTACAGATTTTTTTCTGTAAAGAGCCAGATAATAAATATCAGGACTTTGTGGGCCAGATCTCTGTCACTGCTACTTCACTCTGCTATTCTAGTTGGGAAGCAGCCATAGACCACATGGAATTGAATAGGCCTGTTTATGTTCTAATAAAGCTTTATTTGTAGATACCAACATTTGTATTTTATATAATTTTCACATGTCACAAAATAATGTTCTCTTTCTTTTTTTCAGCTATTTAGAATGTAAGAATTATTTTTAGCTTGTGAGCCATATACAAAAACAGTCAGCAGAACAGCCTAGAGGAGCTGTTCTAGATATATGTATAAGGAGAGGCTCACATAAGAAGTTTCCAGCGGTGTTACTTGTAGAAGCAACAAAATGAAAAGTCTACCACAGGAGCACAGATAATGAGCAATAGTTATGATAGATCCATAGGACACTGCATAGCACTGAAAATGGATGAACTACAGCTTCTTGTACCCATATGGATGGATCCCAAACACTTAACATTGATCAAAAAAGCAAGTCACAGAATTCACACAGTAAGGTAGTTATATTAAGGGTGAAAAGAAGGGTGGCAAATGTTGTAACCCACGAGAAGCAAACACTCAGGCTCCACTATAGGCCAAATTGAAAGAGCTTTCTCTTTATAGGTGCTTTTAAGGTGGCGGAGGAGTTAGACAGAAGGTCTCCGAGAGGCTGAGGTGGAGGAAAATCTCTCCGAGGCCTTCCCCTAGCTCTCATAAGGACCACGGATTCCCATCCGCCGGAGCCTGAGGAGGTGCACCCCAAGTGGGGAGTCCTCTTTAAAATCTCGCTGGGACCTCCAAATGATGTAACGCGTCAGCGAGATAACCAGAGACGCACGGCCAAATTGTAAAGGAGCACTTTATTACACCGGTGGGCTGTTACACCGGCGGGCTGGGGGGTACAGCTTCCCCAAATCCTCAGCCCCGAGCCTTCTTTGTTGCCCGCTTTTAAAAGCACAGACTACAGAAAAAAAACTACATTCTCTTGATGCCGCTTTTGGCACCGTTAAGGGGGGCTGATACAGAGAAGGGGGGAGAGAAGCTTGTTAGCTCAGGGCCACCATTAATCTCTCATGGTATCTGAGTTTCCCAAGGCCATCCTCAATCCCTTATCTTTACAGTTTTCTTTGGGTGTCTCAAGGCCCTTATGTTTACAGAAAAGAAACTGCCAGGGTGTGTACGTGCAGTAACTGAGGGTCAGAATGGAGTTATTACAGCAAAATTAAACAATTCATAGATGATGAAACTATGAAAAAGGCAAGGAAATTATAAATAAATAATTCAAAAAGGTGGTTCCACTAGGGACAAGGAGAGATGAAGATATGTTGGGAAAAGCATATAGGAGCTTCCTAGTTACCAGAGGTTTTCAGTTTTCTAAATTTTCATGCTGGGCAGGCAGGAGTTCCTTTCCTTCTCATGTTTAAACTATATCTATATCTGTATCTGTATCTGTATCTGTATATCTATATATCTATATATCTATATCTATATCTATATCTATATCTATATCTATATCTATCTATATATGTATATTTTACTTTAACTATAATCTAATTTTTAAGAAAGCCTGGCAACTGACAATTTGAAGTTGACATAGTGGTTTATGTCACAGACTTGTTTACAAATTACTGGTTTCCCCAATGGATCCTGGTTTGGTAGGAAAGGGCGCCCTCTTCAGGCAATATGTCCAATGTTGTTAAAGGTTTTGAATAGAAAAATGTAGACTAAAACTACCCAAAACTCACAGAATCACATGACTAAAAGGCAGTACGTGAGATTTTTTATGTCTATTCTTAACCCGCCCAAAGTATTTTATTTTTAGAAATCTCTAGGGAAGCACGTTTTCTTCTATTTTCACTAATAATGACTTAGTTTGGTTAGTTTTAAAACTCCTTGTTTACTTTTTCTCCTAATTTCTATTTCTTATCAATATATGAATTCCCTTAGAATCCTTTCTTGGAAGTTTTAAGGTACAACTGCAAGAATGCTTATCACAAGATGCCTCCCTTAGCCTGTACGAATACCAGGAGGTGGGAAAGGCTGAATTTCTTACTATTGGCAATCATTTATACATTCTTGCAAGTATTTCAGAATTCCATTTTTATTCAGAGGAAAAAAAATCTATTCAGATCTTAGATCTTGTGGGAACTACTCTGGATTGTCAGAATATTTAACACATGGCTCCATTTACTATGCATATTTATGCTTTAGTCTATGGAAAGAATCTAAACAAAAATTACCATTTAGTCAGTAATTACTAAAAGCATAGTTGAAGTTGTAGCATTAGTAGCTTGGAATCGACAAACCTATTTTTTGACACAGCCATTACAATTTAGTAAAATAAATAAAATCCATTCCCTCATTAACTCACTCAGCTGACACTTATTTATGATTACTATTATTATGTCCTTAAATCAAACATAGTATTTATTTTTTTTCAGATCATCTTATACCACCATTGTATTAAAAATCATCTTTTTATTGCAAAATCCTCAACAAAATATTAGTAAATTGGATCCAGCAATACATCAAAAAAATTATTCACCACAACCAATTGGGATTTATCCCAGGGATGCAAGGATGGTACAATATTCACAAATAAATAAATGTAATATACCACCTAAACAAAATGAAAGATAAAAATCATATAATTATATCAATAGATGCTGAAAAAGCATTTGACAAAATCCAGCACCCATTTCTGATAAAAACACTCAGCAATGTGGGAATAGAGGGATCATATCTCAACATAATAAAGGCCATATATGAAAAACCTACAGACAACATCATACTCAATGGGCAAAAACTAAAAGCATTTCCCTTAAGAACAGGTACAAGACAAGAATGTCTGCTTTCACCACTGTTATTCAATATAGTACTGGAAGTCTTAGCCACAGGATCAGACAAGAAGAAACAATAAAAGGCATCCAGATTGGATAGGAGTAAGTGATACTATCATTATTCACAGATGACATGATATTATACATAGAAAACCCTAAAGACTCCACCAAAAAAATACTGGATTTAATAAATGATTTCTGCAAGGTAGCAGAATACAAAATTAAAATGCAGAAATTGATGGCATTTTTATACACGAATAATGAACACTCAGAAAGAGAAACTAATGAAACAATTCTATTTACCATTGCAACATAAAAATTAAGATACCTAGGAATAAACTTAACCAGGAAGTAAAAGACCTGTTCTTAGAAAACTACAGGACATTGAAAAAAGAAATAGAGGACGATATAAAAGAGTGGAAGCTTATACCATGTTCATGGATTGGAAGATTCAACATCATTAAAATGTCTATACTACCCAAAACAATCAATCCCTATACAGGTTCAATGCAATCCCTATTAAAATACCAATGGCATACTTCACAGAACTAGAACAAATACTCCAAAAGTTTATATGAAACCAAAAAAGACCCCAATAGCCAGAGAATCTTGAAATAGAAGAACACTTCCTGGAAACCAATGAAAATGAACACACAACAACACAAAATCTATGGGACACAGCGAAAGCAGTCCTGAGAGGGAAGTTCATAGCACTACAGGCCTACCTCAAGAAACAAGAAAAATTCTTAATTGACTTTCTAACCCTACCACTTAAAGAACTAGAAAGTAAACAAAAAGAAAAACCCAGAGCAAGAAGAAGGAAAAAAATGGTAAAGGTCAGAGCAGAAATAAATGACATAGAGACTAAAAAAACAATTCAAAAGATCAATGAAACAAAAAGCTGGTTCTTTGAAAAGATAAACAAGATTGATGGACCTTTAGCCAGACTCACCAAGAAACAAAAAGAGAGGACCCAAATAAACAAAATCAGAAACGAAAGAGGAGAAGTAACAACTGACACCACAGAAATACAAAGGATCATCGAAACATACTATGAACAATTATACGCCAACAAATTGGACAATCTAGGCAAAATGGACAAATTTCTGGAAACGCACAGTCTCCCAAAACTGAACTGGGAAGAGATAGAAAACTTGAACAGACCAATAACAACAAAGGAAATTGAAGATGTAATTAAGAAACTCCCAGCAAACAAAAGCCCAGGCCCGGATGGCTTCACAGGGGAGTTTTACTGAACATTCAAAGAAGATCAAATACCCATTCTCCTCAAACTATTCCAAAAAATTTAAGAAGACAGAAGCCTTCCAAACTCATTTTATGAGGCCAGATAATCCCAATTCCAAAACTGGATAAAGACACTACAAAGAAAGAAAACTACAGGCCAATATCCCTGATGAACACAGATGCCAAAAACCTTAACAAAATATTAGCAAATCGGATCCAGCAACACATCAAAAAAATTATTCATCTTGACCAAGTGGGATTCATCCCGGGGATGCAAGGATAGTACAATATTCGCAAATCAATAAATGTGATATACCATATAAACAAAATGAAAGATAAAAACCATATGATCTTATCAATAGATGCTGAAAAAGCATTTGACAAAATCAGCACCCATTTCTGATTAAAATGCTCAGCAATGTGGGAGTAGAGGGATCATATCTCAACTTAATGAAGGCCATATATGAAAAACCTACAGCCAACATCATACTCAATGGGCAAAATATAAAGCATTTCCCTTAAGAACAGGAACGAGCCCTGGCCGGTTTGGCTCAGCGGTTAGAGCGTCGGCCTGCGGTCCAGAGAGACCCTGGTTTGGTTCCCACTAAGGGCATGTACCTCGGTTGCAGTTTGTCCCCCACCCTGGTTGGTTGTGTGGGTGGCAGCCACTCGATGTGTCCCTTTCACGTCGATGTTTCTCTCTCTCTCTCTTCCTCTCTCTCCCTCCCATTCTATCTGAACAAAAAATGATGTCCTAGGGTGAGGATAAAAGAAAAGAAAAGAAAAGAAAAGAACAGGAACGAGACACTCTTATTTAACATAGTACTGGAAGTCTTAGCCAAACAATCAGACATGAAGAAAAAATAAAAAGGATCCAAATTGGAAAGGAGGAAGTGAAACTGTTATTATTTGCAGATGACATGATATTGTACATAGAAAACCCTAAAGACTCCATAAAAAATCTACTAGACTTAATAAATGAATTTGGCAAAGTAGCAGGATACAAAACTAACATCAAGAAATCAACGGCATTCTTTTACACCAATGATGAACTCACAGAAAGAGAAACTAAAAAAACAATCTGATTTACCATCACAGCAAAAAAAATAAGATACCTAGTAATAAATTTAACCAAAGAAGTAAAGGACCTCTTCACAGAAAACTATAGGTCATTGAAAAAAGAAATAGAGGAAGATATAAAAAAGTGGAAGCATATACCATGTTTATGGATGGGAAGAATTAACATCATCAAAATGTCTATACTACCCAAAACAATCTATAAATTCAATGTAATCCCATCAAAATACCAACGACATATTTCACAGAACTAGAACAAATACTCTAAAAATTTATATGGAACCAAAAAAGACCCTGAATAGCCACAGCAATATTGAAAGAAGAACAAAGTAGGAGGAATCACAATACCAGATATCTGGGTATACTACAAAGCCACTGTAAAGAAAACAGCGTGGTACTGGCACAAGAACAGGCAAATAGATCAATGGAACAGAACAGAGAACCCAGAAACTGACCCAAGGCAATATGCTCAATTAATATTTGACAAAGGTGGCAAGAGCATATAATGGAGTCAAGACAGCCTCTTCAATAAATGGTGTTGGGAAAATTGGACAGGTACGTGCAAAAATTGAAACTAGACCATCAACTTACACCACACACAAGAATAAACTCAAAATGGATAAAAGACTTAAATGTGACTCGTGAATCCATAAAAATCCTAGGCGAAAATGTAGGCAACAAAATTTCAGACATCAAACGCAGCAGAATTTTCACTGATACAACACCTAAGGCAAGAGAAACAAAGGAAAAAATGAACACATGGGACTACATCAAACTGAAAAGCTTCTGCACAGCAGAAGAAACCATCAAAATGGAAAGGGAACCCACTATATGGGAGAGCATAATTGCCAATGATACATCAGATAAGGGGTTAATTTCCAAAATATATAGAGTACTCATACAGCTCAACAAAAGGAAGACAAAGAACCCAATTAAAAAATGGGCAGAGGAGCTAAATAGACACCTCTCCAAACAGGACATACAAAAGGCCAAGAGACATATGAAAAAATGTTCAGAGTCACTAATCATCAGAGAGATGCAAATTAAAACAACAATGAGGTATCACCTTACACCTGTCAGAATGGACGCCATCAACAAATCATCAAACAACAAGTGTTGGCGAGGGTGTGGAGAAAAGGGGACTCTAGTACACTGCTGGTGGGAATGCAGACTGGTGCAGCCACTATGGAAAACACTATGGTGTTACCTCAAAAAATTAAAAAATGAATTGCCATTTGACCCAGTGATCCCACTTCTAGGAATATACCTAACAAGCCTGAAACACCAATCAGAAAGAATATATGTACCCCTATGTTCATAGCAGCGCTATTTACTATAGCTAAGATCTGGAAACAGCCCAAGTGTCCAGCAGTACATGAGTGGATAAAAAAGCTGTGGTACACGTACACAACGGAATACTATGCAGCAGTAAGAAAGAAAGAGCTCTTATCCTTTGAAACGACATGGAGGGACCTGGAGACTATTATCCTAAGTGAAACAAGCCATGCAGAGAAAGACAAGCACACATACTCTCACTTATTTGTGGAGTATAATGAACAAAATAAGCTGACAGAGACATGGAAGAAGGGAACAGACTGACAAATGTCAGAGGGAAGGGGTGTGGGAGTGGAAAGAGATAAACCAAAGAACTTATATGCATATATGCATAACCAGTGGACACAGACAACAGTGTGTTGAAGGGGGGAGGTGGAGCTGGAGCAGGGAAGAATGTGACAATGGGGGAAACAGGAGGAACATCTATAATACCTTCAACAATAAAGGTAAATTTTAAAAAATTAAAAAAAGAGGAAAAAATAAAATGAAAGAAATTTTGTTTTGAAAAATCCCTTTTAAAAATTGTACATTAGTTTGAAAAATTACAAATTATTTTTTAATTTATTATTTTGCTTTTCTTTCATGGCTAGCCTAAACTTAATTTCTATGAAGGGTTTTATTGGCCCTGACATTATTTTATAGAAAAACATATTAGTTGAGTAAAAAATAGGTTTCACTGCTTTTAAAAATTTGTACTACTTTTATTATGTGTGGAAGAACAAAAAGTGGACAGCACAAAGTCAAATCCCAGAATTATAAAACTGGAAGCGATTGCAGAGATCGCCCTACGGAAGGCAACTGCCCTCAGCTGCATAAACTGAGTTCTTAAGTGGTCCCTTAATGTGCCCCAAATCACCCAATTTTAGTAATTGAGATAACTCTTTTAACAAGTTTCAAATGAATTTAAGTAGCCGGGTGGTTTTTATCTTAGTGGAATAGGTTCTTCAGTGGGCACTTGGCTTGCCCAGGCTTCTCCCACTGGGTAGCTGGGAGGCAGTGTTGTGTAGTGGGAAAAAGCTTTCACAGAGACAGCTGGGAGCTCCCGCCACTTGGTGGCAGATCTTGAGCAAATTACTAGAGCTCCAAACGGGAATAATAGCTCTAAACGTACCCTATAGGGCTGTCATGGGGCTTAAAAGACATGCACAGAGCTTGGAGCACAGTAGATCTTCAATGAATAGTAGCTGCCGTTATTACCAGCTGTATATTTTATTAGCTGTATATTTATATTATTAGCTATATATATGTCTTTGTGTATTGTTTAGCTGTATATTTTTATTAGTCATATTTTTAATGCTTATATGCCTTTTTCACCTGAAATCCATCTTCCTAATTTCTAGTTATGTGCCTTAATTCTCTATATTTTCCCATAGTCCCCAGCACAGTGACTTGTACCATATTTAATTCATATTTAATTCATTGGTGCCTCAGTTTCCTTATTTGTATTAGGAGGGAGGGGTTGAACCAAACAATTTAAAACTCCCCTTTAGCTCTAACTTTCCATGTGCTCACCAGTTGGTTTTTTGAAGCCCAAACCACCAATTCTCAGAGGGTTTTCAGGTTCAAATGATCTCCATTTAGCATCCTATAATCATCCATTCCTCTGACTGCCCAGTGAAAAATATTGGATTGAAAATCATTGTCAGGGGTTAAAGAAAATGATGATGGTGAGGGTAGGGGATAAATCTCTGCTTAATAAATGTTGTCAGGCAACAAGAACAGTAGGGATGAAAATTGATTTGGATTAACTTGGATCTGTACTTCATATTATTTATTGAAGTAAACTTCAGACGAGTCAAAGAGTTAAATATTTAATGCTGATCTATTAAAGGGAAAA
This sequence comes from Tadarida brasiliensis, assembly GCA_030848825.1. Classification (NCBI taxonomy): domain Eukaryota; kingdom Metazoa; phylum Chordata; class Mammalia; order Chiroptera; family Molossidae; genus Tadarida; species Tadarida brasiliensis. The sequence continues at coordinate 26,153,287 of CM061257.1, read as the reverse complement.
CATTCCTTAGAAAAATGTAATGCCAAATGCAATCCAGCTGTGGAGGAGAGCTAACTATTTGGTGCTTGAAAAGTACAGGCTGTGACCAGAGAAGCAATACATATGATCAAATGTGGGACGTCAAACTAAAACTCACGTACACACAATGTAATGAAATAAATATCAAAAGAAACTAACAGGGCAGAGGAAACAAATCTAACAACATCTGATAAAAGCTTTGCTGTTCAAATATGGCAAACACACCCACATCAAAATCAACAGGTAGAATTCATTTAGCAGGCATGAAAGGTGATCCAGAACAGGACATAGTGCATTGTCTCAGGGAAAGAGTCTATGAACCAATGGAAAGAAGGAATATAACATAAGGTAGCAAACATTAGTAAAAAGCGTAATGTTCGAAGGAGCCAGGGCGACATGGTCACCATGGGAAAGCAAAACGAGCTTTCTCACTGCAGTGAGTATATCTCTCTGGAGAACAAGTTTCCAATATGTAGCAGGCTCTTTAAAAAAGATTCATACACTTTAACCCACTAATTCTATTTTGGAAGCATACCCTAAGGAAATAAACCTAAAGGAAACATCAGTTGTAGAAGCACAAACATAGCTGCTCCATTTATAATACAAAATAAATAAATAGAAAGGGAAAGAGAGTTTATTTCAGCAAAAAGAAAAAAAAATATGGGACACACATACACATAACGCACACCCATTGACATATTCTCAAGGCAGAAAAAGTGTGTGGTCTGTGTAAATACTTGGAATTGTTTTTATGAAAATAATCTTAAGGTGCAAAAGAGAAGCACCAGGTAGTAGTTACACGTTGTTTGCAACTGGAACCGTTCATGCAATGATTGTTTATTCAGTCGAGTTTATGTCTCCTGGTCTGTATTTCCTCTGTGAAGCAGATGACTAAGTGGTTTGTTGAGAGCAGTACTTGGGAAAGAGGAGGGCAGGAGAGGATGGAGAGGGAACTTGATTTGAGTGTAACAATTGAAGTAGCTGCTTTGGGCAATGGGATAAGGAGCCCAATATTCTTAGAAGGACTATGGCTAAGGAACAGAGAATACATTTGTTCCAGTCTAAAGAGTAATTTTTTTTTCCTGGCACTGATCCAAGGTCAGAATATAGAAGCGAAAACTGGGGATAGAGTCAATAAACAAAAGTTAGAGTTTGCAGAGAGGTGAAAAGAATGGCAAAGGAACAACTGAGTTGAAGCATTGTAAACACATCAGTCATTTGGTTGAAAGTAATGGAAAGGAACCATTAACTTAAGTAAATAATGAATAGCTCATAGCTCAAAGAAAAGGTTAGAGAGCCGGCCTTAAAAACCAGATGGGAACCAAGGCAGCTAACTCGGGAATGAATGACCAGGACACCCTGCTGTAGTGGCTGCCTCTGTCGCCAGGGGCCCCACTACCCCGGGCCTCCCTCCCACCACTCCTAGACCCTCCTTGTTTGGATTCTGTGGCCGTGAATACTCCATACTAAACTATCCATTCGACCCTAGGGGCCAAGTATGGGGCCTCAGGCAGGAGCATCCCATTGGCTAGCCCTTGGTCATGTGTCCAATCTCAACTTCCAGGAAGAAGGGAGAAGTGTCTGGTCTCTTCTGGGCATGAGTCTCTACCTGCCAGCAGACTCGCGTGGGGATCGCCCCAGTTAGGAAAAGGGTTCAGACACCGAATAGGAAAACAAGCAGACAACAGCAACACCCTCTTATTCACTGTACTCAGAGTGGTTGAGTGCTACACCATTGGTTCTGGGATTATAGGGAAAAGGTGGTTAAAAAATTGGGAGGAAAGGGAGGGATACCGAGACTGGAGGTTTTGATGCATTTTTAAATGTCAAGAATGAGAACGCTGGAAAGATGGGACACTGTCAGAAAGTAGGACATGAGAGTTCAAGATTTCAAAGGTGGAGCACACACGATTTCTAGGCATGGGAACAGCTGCAGTTATGCATCAGAGACAACCAGAGGGGAACACGGAATGAGAGGAATGGGAAGGAGGTCACGCTCCGTGTCTTAGGCCTAACCCAGCTCCTAGCACAGAGCGCGGCACTTAATGAGTGAATGAATGTTGTGTGAGTTCTTTCCGTCTGTAAAAGTTTCTATATTTCTGATTTATTTTTTTAAAAAGACAAAAACTGCCCTGGCTGGTTTGGCTCAGCGGTTGGAGCATCTGCCCGCGGACCAGAGAGTCCCTGGTTCGGTTCCCCCTAAGGGCATGTGCCTTGGCTGTGGTTTGCCCCCCCCCCCCAGCCCTTGGGGTCGTGTGGGTGGCAACCACTCCATGTGTCTCTCTCACATTGAAGTTTCTCTCTCTCTTCTTCCTACTCTATCTGAAGATAAATGCAAAATAAATAAATAAGACAAAAACTTGTGCTTAATATTTGCACTGATACTGACTTACTCCAATTTTCTGCATGACTTCGAAATAGGATATGACAGGGACATCAAGAACCAAAAAATCCAGCCATATTAGCTTTCTGCTTCAGTTACTGGGTATTCACATTGCTTTATTTGTATATGTATATGCTAAACCATTTTAGTGCATCTGTTTGCTGTTAGTTTAAACTGGGTAGCTTTGGAGAGGGTTAGATATTATTGCTGATCACTTGCCTCCTTGCTCTTAGGTGCTTTCTCTGCTCTCTCCCTGCTCTGCTCTGTGTTGCAGGGACCTACGTTTCTCGGGCCCCCTTGTCAACTGGCTTCTTGATAAGTTTAGCTAAGGGAGGCGCTAAAGGAAGATCTGTAGGCAAGAAGCCAGGGTATTTCTCTCTACATGCCTGTGCATCTCTCTCTCTCTCTCTCTCTCTCTCTCTCTCTCTCTCTCTCTCTCTCTCCCTCCCTCTCTCCACTCTCTCCCCCCTCTCTGCCTCTGGTGGAGTCTCCCATGGCAGCTGTGTCTCTGCCTCCATCCATCAGCCCCTCTCTCCTGCGGGGCATCTCCCACTGGAAAGCTGCAGCTTAGCAGCTCTGATAATACCGTCTTCTCCTCCTGGGGTGGGAGTGGCTTGCAATACCTCTGGTCTCTGGGTAGTCTCACTGTGCCCTAGTCGGCTTCTCAAGTTCTTTTATAAATTCATTGTATTACATTCTCACTGCTGGAAAGACCGAAAATGTTTTCTGTTCTCCTGACTAGAAGTCATCAGATTCAGACAGAACTTCCTGTTACCTGAGAACACTCTATTCAGGTGGGGAGTCATAACCTGAAGCAGTGTGCCTAGCCATCCATCAAATCCTTTATCTGTCCTCCCAGACTCTCAGCTAGACTCCATTTCCCAGCCATATAACGGGTTGCTGGCAAATGGCACATGGACAGAATGCAGGGCTGGCATTTCTGGGCCTGATCCACAACGATTTCCCTTCTCGCTCTCTTCCCCTTTCTGCTGACCGGACTTCAATTCAAGGCAATTCCATACGTCAAGGTTGAAGAGGTCAGAGCCTCCATCAGCCTGGGTCCTGAGTGAATGGAGCAGACCTTTTCACACAAACCACCACCGTCGATTGGATTTGAGATGAATGGAGACGAGTGAAGGATAAACTTCTCCGATGGATAGTCACTGAGATTTGGGAGTTTGTTGTAACATTTAACGCAACCTTAACTAATATATAACCTGAGAAATTTTGTATTAGGGACCATAGTTGTTAAGAATGGAGGTGGATGGGCTTGGAATCCCCACTCTGCTACTTACTAGCTGTCTGACTTTGAGTGAGTCACTAACTCTCTCTAAGCCTCAGTTTCCTCTGCTGTAAAATGGGAATAATAATCCCATGGTAGTACGGTAAAAATAATGACTGTACATATTATCTATACGTGTAATTTCTATATTATTCTAAACTATATTATGCATAATTAGCGAGAATTCAATAACTGTTAGCCATTTTGTTATTAGTCAACTAAAAGGCAAATTAGATCTTAAAAATAGCTGCTCTAGCCCTGGCTGGTTTGGCTCAGCAGTTAGAGAGTTGGCCCGAGAACCAAAGCATCTCAGGTTTGGTTCCCGGTCAAGGGCATGTACCTGGGCTGTAGGTTCGATCCCTGGCCCCGGCCTCCATCAGGGTCCTGTGGGAGGTGGCTAGTCGATGTGTCTCTCACATCAATGTTTCTCAGTCTCTCTCTCCCTCCCTTCCTTCCACTCTGTAAAAATCAGTGGAAAAGTATCCTCGGAGAGGATGGACAACGACAACAACAAAATATCTTCTCCTGTTTGGTGTATCTCCCACAGCCTTAGGACGCATCGACGTGAGTTAAGTACCACTTTTAGATCATGGAATTTCATTATATAGTCAATCACATGGCCACTGAACTTTCTTCCTGGTGTTGTCATTAGATTTTTCCACCACGGTTATTGGAAAATCAGGTGGCTGATTCCATGTTCCCAGGGAAACTTTGATGTGCAACTGGAAGGGTAAATTGGAACAGGACTTTATAAACGCAGCCTCCCCTGACCTCCCCAGTTAGGACTGTGACTCCCTCCTGTGAGCCCTCATTGCACCTTTGACACTGGAGGACATTTCCTGTTGCCCAGCTTGCCTCCTAGAAATAAATGAAAGAAAGTTTAAAGACAGGGCTGACATTTAAGGTCAAGGAGAATCAAGAGGGGGTAATGAAGCAGTCCCAGGCCACAGCGGCCGGAAGCCACTGTCAGTCCTGGGCTTGGAGGAGCAATGGGAAGGGATGGTGACTCTGGGAGAAGGCTGCTCCTTGGTGGTTGTGTCTAGGTCGGGGGTGAGGGTGGGGTGGGGGTGGGGTGAGCGGAATGCAGACTTGTCAAGCCTCAGCAGGGCAGGGAGGGAGCCAGGACAATAAAAAGCTTGACCCTTCTCTCCTCTCTCTCTTCATCTCCGGCTGTGCCTCCCACTGACTGAGTCTAATCTGAAGCCAGAGGACAAGGGGCACTGGGCAGGCTGGAGAAAGGTGGAGTACGATCCAGAGAAGCGAAGGAGAATATCCGGTACCCTGCCCCTACGAGGCTGTGAGCTTCTTACAGGTCTTCGTCTTCTGCCTTTGCCTCCTCAGTGCTCAGAAAAGAACACTTACTGGATTTTAGGTGAACAAATGAACGCGGAGAACAAAGATACCTGCATTTAAATATGAAGAAAAATATAACGTTGCCATATCCTGTATCCACTCTGGAAACGATGGCGTCCCTCCTGGAGACCACAGCTGTCACTGCATCGGGGCTTCAGTGCTTCCTGAGCCCACGGCACCCAGTCCTTGGGCTCCACCCTTCACGTGCACTGGCAACTGCCCTTCCTCCCTGAGGTCATGCCTGGCCTGTGGCCACTGTGTCCTCCAGGGGAGGTCAGCCTTCCCAGGCTGTAGAGCTTTTCCCGAAGCCCTTCACAAAGGCAGAGGCATCCATCGAAGCCCGATTGCCCGTCTCTCCTCATCCTAGATGTCCTTGACCTCTCCCCTTGCTCTTGTGCCGCATTTGACCATCCCGGCTGGTGGTCCTCCTTTTATTGCAGGTCCAGCCCTGAATTGCTCAGGTTTGGTCAGCCAATGGGTCAAAAACTGTTAGTAGTAACGGCAAAGAGAGAGGGTACAACAGAGAAGCAATACGTATTTCAGCACATCTCACCCCAGCGCAGGACAGTGGCTCTCACCTGTTTTGGGAGGATGTACTGGACAGTCTGCTGGACTTCTTTCCTTAGCGGTTCCATAGGAAGTTTTTTCATTTGGGGTTCAGGAAAATATTTTAGAGATGAGGAGTGTGTAATGAGACTGGCCGGTGTGGCTCAGTGGTTGAGCGTCGACCCATGCACCAAGAGGTCGCCAGTTCGATTCCCGGTCAGGGCATGTGCCCAGGTTGTGGGCCAAATCCCCAGTGGGGGGCATGCAGGAGATGGCCAATCAATGTTCTCTCTCATCGATGTTTCTATCTCTCTTCCTCTCCTTTCCTCTCTCTCTAAAATCAATAAAGATAAAAAATTTTTAAAAAAGAGTGTGTAATGAATCAGCGCTACTCCTGGGTGGCAGTAAATAGAATATGCATTTTTTGGCAAAGGAGAAACTGTTTTTAGGACGTTATGAACACTCACACCATGTGAATAGTAGACATAGTTTTATTATGAAACTTCATACAAATGAGGTTTCCATATATTTGAAATCAATTTATTTTGGCCTAGTCTTTTTTCTGAGGATCATATCTGAAAGGCAAGTAGACAACAGGTATATGGAAGGTATGATTCTGGTAATTTTTCTGGGTGGCTTAGTTGCTCTATTTTCTCTAAATACCATTAGAAGAAAAATATTTGAAACAGAAACAGAAATTTGGTTAGAAGGATAACACCTATTACCTCCAGGTATGTGCAGCCTTAGTATTCACATTAAATAGATTTTTTAAAGTATTTAATTTTTAACAACCATGACTAATCATTAAGCCCATTTACATTTTCTATGTTGAACATGTCACTGAAGGTCACTGATCAAGTTTCTTTTTGGTCATGACTTAGTCATGTGAATTTCGGCCAAGCTTACCTATCACTTACCGTAAGAAAGATTTCCTCAGGGAGACAAGATGCTCTTCCTTCTGCTCCTGATAGCCAAATTAGGAGTCTGAGGACATAAAATAGTATGTCCACATTGTCTTAAACATATACACCCGTGATCTATATCTTATTCATGAAGTTACTGTTTATTGGATGGCTTTTTGTTCAAGCCCTATACCTGGTACTCCAGGGATCCAATGAAAGTGAGACATGGTCCTTGCCCCCAAATAGTTCCTCTACTTGGAGAGAAATGATTGTTTAATAATTATCCAGACGAAATGTGAGGGCCATAACAAAACTGTATTTGACTAAACATTATTTGAGTGGAGAGAGCCGACTGAAGACAATTAGAGAGATGGTTCTAAAAAGGAAGAGGAAATGATATTGGGTGGAATTTGAAATAACAAGGATCGGTGGAGGAATTGAGTGAGTGAAGGTTATTTACCCCTTTGAACTTGATTTCTCTGTGAGGCATGGAATTGGTAAGTCTGTAAGCCCTAAAGAACTAGTTTAATTGTAACAGCACCGTGGTGGGTCCTCTAACTGTTGTGGCTAAACAATAGTGTGCCTTAATTAATTGTGTGAAATCTTTCACAGGTAAAATGCTCAGTTTTCTAAACTAGAAAAATGATTCTACTTTACAAAGAATGTTAAGGAATTGTTCTGCTTCAAGATTACAAAAACAAAAAATGTAATACAAAAGTGTAGGCAAGAAAATCAGTATTGGCAAGTGATTCTAAATATCCAGTTACTGTTACTAAATTATAAAAAATATTTTTATTATATTAGGATACAAAGGATGGATCCAGAGGTACTGACAACAGGTGACAAAGCAAATACATTAAAAATATATCAATTAAACATGACTAAGAAGACTTAAAGCGTGCGCACTCTCTCAATTTTTACCGGTCTTTGAGTTTGATCGGGGTTGCTCAACCACAGCACAATTGACATTTTGGGCAAGGATAATCCTTTGATGTTTCAGGTTGTCTGTGCATTGTAGAATGCTTAGCAGCATCCCTGTCCTCTACCTACTACAGCATCCTTCCCCACCCCCAGTTGTGACCACCCCCAGTTATGACAACCAAAGATGTTTGCAGATATTGCCAAATGTCCTGGGGTGGGGGTGGGGTCAATCCTGTTGAGAACCACTGGTTTAGACAATGAGGGTATTTTTTTTTTCCAGTCCTGTACAGGTGTAACAAAGGATCACATATATAAGGGTAGAGTGTGGGGTTAGCACAGTGAGAAAAGGAGAAAAAAAGACATTTTAAAACATTCGTGCAAGGAAGTACACTCTCATTTATTCTTAGTAGTCTCAATTATTTCTGATAAAAAATACACAAAATAATTTCTGAAAAGCCACCAGCTGTCTTGAGCTCTCCAAGCCAAGACCTGGATGTTCTTGGCAGCTGACCTCTGCTGGCCGAGTGCAGGAACTTTCTGAGGTCAGCGGTGCAGGCTCTCCTGTTATCTGGTGAGCATTCCATAACTGAGCAACCAGGCAGGGTCTCAGGTGAAGCTGGTGGAGACAGATGGCTTTCCCCAGGGTTTGCAATGTCATCTCAAAGTGGGATGTGCAAGATGTGGGGAGCATGCTCAGTTGACTGAGTGCCATGGAATGACCTTCCCTGTCTGTAGAGATGAAGCCAAATGGCTCAGCCTTTGCCGGGCCATGCTCTCCAGTCAGACGGAGTCCACACTGATCGATTCCCATCACTACGCAGAATTACCTCATCGATACTGGCGATGCTGTCCTCTTCTCAGTCTCTAGGGCTGCAAGCACTGCTATCCTTTTAAGAGGATATTTTTATCTGAACATCTGGTTCTAGAATTCCTTTTGGGGAGAGTGCTGACTTTATTGGGAAAAAAATATTTCGTGAATACTTGGAATGGGGGAAGAGATGTCTAAAGTTACATTTATGCGAAACAAGTCATCCTGATTACAAATGCTTTATGTGAAATAAAGGGATAGTTCTGCTTTACCTATGAGGGAGATGGTGAAGTGAAGGAGGGAAAGGGGGAGAAAAATAGAGAGAATGAGGGATAAACAAGATGGCAAAAGGTTGTGTAATTTTCACCCTCCCTGGAGCCCCCAAAATATCACAGCAAAATCATCTTTATCTGTTAGGGGCATAGTAGGCAGCAAGTAATAGAATACCAGACTCCTAGTGGCTTCGATAAACGGGGTTTTATTTAAAATCAGTTATGTGGTTGTTGGCATGAATTTAGCTGCTCAGTGGAGCCATCAGGGACCCAGGCACTTTCTGTTTCCACTTTTCATCCTTCTTCTGTTGGCTTTTGTGCTCATACCTGTCACATGGTGTCAGGTAGGGACTGTGGGCTCACACAGTAAGTCCAAATTCAAGACAGGAAGGAAGAAGAAGAGGGAAACGCTACCAGTGATGGCCATGTTCTTTAACAAAGTAAAATCTTTCCCAGAAACACTCCCAGCAAGTCTAATTCCATCACGTGGCCTCCCTGAACTCCGGCGTGAGAGGAAATAATTAGCTTTCCTATTCTGTTTAATAGAGGCGGGTGGGGAAGAAGGCACGGTGCTGGGTCAGCCGGCCTCCGCTACATCTCCCCAACTCTTAATTGACCAAGTGTGGGTGCAGGCAGCCCATGGGAAAGTCAGAGATCACAGAGCAGGGGAGGCCAGGAGACTGCAACCCTCCAGGCTGAGCAGAAATGAGGGGAGACTTTACCCCCCCCACCCCCTCACCCCCCGCTGTGGATTTGAGGGGCGGGGCAATCAAGACAATCAGATCTCATGGCTGATATCTGAGTGTTTTCACTTCTAGCTAATCACCAATTCCTACTAATTCTTCTTCTTCGTGGTCTTCAAATTTGCCACTGTACACAGTCTTTTCTTCTTTAACTTCACTGCTAACATCTTTCATGCCATTCCTGACATTTCCAGCAGTGCCTGGTTTCACTGCCTTCTGTGTTTTCTTCTAGCCCAGCCTCATATAGCTTGTTGGTGTCTAGCTGTTGCCTCATACCTAAAAAGCTGCAAAATTGCTTTAAGGGAGAAACAGCATAATGAATAAAAGGCTAGAAAACAAATGTCTTGGACGCTGATACGAAATTAACAACAGAAGTGTTCATCCTAATGCCGGGGTTCAGAGGTCTCCCTTTTGCCCGTGAGAGCTCCCTCCTCAAACACAGAGGTCCTTCTGCCTGGGGTCTCCAGTCCCCGCCCAGCAGCACCCGGGGCCTCAGGATTCCCAGGTACAAAGGAGGCCCACCCAGTGATTTGTGGGGAAGGTAATTTGTCAAGTTCCAAGAGATATGTTACCTTTCTCCATAACAAGCAACAGAAATATAATTATATTAAAGCAAACGTTGAACAATGACCATAAATAGAAAATGTTTTAGAATGTTTGATATCTTGGGAAAATGCTTAAAATATGTGGCTAACTAAAGAAATGGATTCCAAAACAGCATGTATGGTCTGAGTTTATTTTGCGCGCACGCACACACACACACACACACACACACACACACACACACACAGAGAGAGAAAGAGAGAGAGAGAGAGAGAGAGAGAGAGAGAGAGAGAGAGAGAGAGAGAGAGAGAAGCATTGCATCATTTGTTCACCTTAGGCCCCAAGTTTAAAATTTAAAATTTAATATCCAGTAAAGTGTCACTTCATTATCATGTTAAATCTACACAATTATCCAATCTATTAATATGTATCAAGGTCACGGTTGCTTAAGATTAAAACATAACAGAGTAGATACTGCCAGCAGGCAGGACAACTTTAGAATTCTCCACCCTCCTCCCTGGGTTATTTTAAGATATTGCTTTTGATTCTTCTTTTACTGTAGCCCAGCAGTTCTCAAACTGCTCAGAAGCATAAGAAGCGCTTCACAGGGCTGGGAACATAAAACCGTGCAGCCTGTACCTTAGGAGTGATTTGAGGACAGTTCAGGGATAGTTTGCGAGTTATTTCACCTTATTAGCTAACTTTACAATTAAACCTGGAATCACTTACTACTTCACGTTTACATGTAAAAATGGTTCAAATGGTTGTAATGTATATGAGAAAGTTGATAGTATTTATTTATAATGGGATTGTGAATAAAACGTTTACTTTATTCTCATCTACGGTTTCTAATTTTTCTACAATGACGCCGTAGTACTTTTCTAATCAGAAAAAGTTATTATTATTGTTCAATCCACACACGAGAACATTTTCCCATTTTTGTTCAGAGAGAGTGGGAGGGAGGGAGAGAAACATCGATGTGAGAGAGACACATCAACTGGTTGGCTCCCGCCTGCAAGGACGAACAGCAACAGAGGTACGTGCCCTTGACCGGGATCGAACCTGCGACTCATCAGTCCGCGGGCCGACGCTCTAACTGCTGAGCCAAACCAGTCAGGGCAAAAGTTATTTAAAAATAATCAAATGGTGAAAGTTCATCCACAATGTTCATTTTCACATTTTCCCCCAAAACATCTCAGCTATGTGAAGGTAGAGCCTGTTACAAAAGCTGCCAGGGCGATTCTAGAAGCTGACCCCCACCCTGAGTCAGCTCCAGGCCCCACAGATCTTTTGCTTCAAGGCAGGTACCAGCAAGGGTCTTCCCATGGTTATTTCCATAGGGTGACAGTATTGAGAATAAATCGATTCAGCCATATTTAGGGACAAACCAATCAACTCACTGCTCACGATGGTTTACAATAGTGCTAGATTATAAACTCCCACACCACTTTGCTCCCTGGATTATCAGTGCTGTGATGCTTTATTGTGTCAGCTCCTAGTGTTTGCTAACCATGCGGTATGGTTGCTGTCACAGAGTTAAGAATTCCTAATTTTCTCATGCTTAATTGATTAAGAGAAAGTACCTTGTTTCCTAGGAGAATTTGGTTTGGATTTATCACGCTGAGAATTTGACAGGACGAATTAGTAACTCTGTCTTTTAAAAAGTATGTAGAAACTCAACCAGTTTAGCTACTCTGTGCTGTTCAGCTAGTATGCAAATGTGCTTGTGTTCCCAGATGTTTTCAGAGCCTTCTCCCTGGACCTTAAGGGTGCAGAGCCAGGCTGCTCTTCTCTGTGCTTGCAAAACCCTTTCATCTTCGCACATATGCTCAGAAACTGCAGGTAATATTTTAAAAAGGACAAAGAAATATATTCAAAACATCCTCCCAAATAAACCCTTGTTGTGCTAAGTTTTATTTGAGGCTGAGAAGTCTATTTGTCCAGCAGGAAACAATGAAGATCAATGGGCTACCCGGGGCCACTCTCTCCCCAGGAACTTGCTGTGGTTTTCAGCCCAGCCCCTTTCTGCTCTTGACCTGTGACTCAGCTTAGATCGCTTTGAAAGTCTAGAAGCAGCCACAAAAGGACCTATGTGGGAAGTTTGCAGATTCCACTGAGAAAGGGGACAGAGTAAAAAGCAGGCCATTTATTTTTATATCCTTCTTTGCCTTTCTCTTTTTTCCCTGGCTTATTCGCCCCAGGAGTCATCACCAAATTGAGGGGAGGAGCAAAAGCTCATCACCTTAAGATCCATCTAGATGTGAAATGATGGAGGGATTGAAGTTACTACTGTTCTCTTTCAGAGGAAAATAGAAACAAACAGGGTGATTCAGGTATGTAAGGGATGGTGGACAGATTGAAGAGACCATAAAGCTGGAGGGTTTATTTTAGCGTGTAAACGTATGAGCTTCAGGCCCGGCCGCTGTGGCTGACTGGTTAAACATCGACCCATGCACCAAGAGGTCGCCAGTTCGATTCCCAGTCGGGGCACATGCGCAGGTGGTGGGGCCTGGTTCCCAGTGGGGGGCATGCAGGAGGCGGCCAATCGATGTTCTCTCTCATCGATGTTTCTATCTCTCCCTCTTCCTTCCTCTCTCTCTAATATCAATAAAGGAAAAAAAAATTTTTTAATGTATGAGCTTCAGTGCAGGTTTTTGTTTTGTTTTGTTTTCATCCACCTGACAAATTGTTATCCCTCCGTGAGTGAAATCACATTTGCAGAGTGCAGAATTTCCCTCTGAGCAGCTTGCTTCTCCACTGGTTGGGCCATCACGGAGTCCACAGAGCACAAAGCAGTTCTTGTGGACCCAGGAGATGGTATCGATAACACGCTTTAGGAGGTTACAAATGAAGGTCACATAGGACCGCGCACATTCTGCCCTGGCTTGAAACAACCCTCCTCCCATACCTGAATCCCCTAACCAGGTTTCTCTGAGGCTTTAATTCGTCATTAAACTTCCGTGAAATATACTTCCAGACAAGGATAGAACAGAAGGTCTTGGCGCAGCCTTCCCTTTCCTGGCAGCAGTAATTGTTTAGTTCATTCTTTAGCATCATTGTACTCACTCAGGCTCATGGACCTTCACATGTTTTTTTGTGAATTTTTTGTTTTGTTTTTTTGTTAATCTGCACCTGAGGATATTTTTTCCATCGATTTTTAGAGCATGGAAGGGAGGGAGAGAGAGAGAGAGAGAAAGAGGGAGAAACATCAACATGAAAGAGACATATCTATTGGTTGCCTCCTGCACAATCCTGACCGGGGCTGGGGATCCAACCTGCAACCCAAGTACATGCCCTTGACTGGGAATCAAACCCTTGACCCTTCTGTCCATGGGCTGACACTCTAACCGCTGAGCCAAACCCACCAGGGCGATAATTTTTAATGTAAGACATTTTAAATGGAGTTCAGTCATAATTTTCTTGATAAGCCTTGTATTTCACTACAATTCTTGCTTTTTGTCACTGAGAATAGAGTTATTTAAAATTGCTAGTATGAGCCTGCTCTTTCCTGTTTTGACAGAGCCCATCATCACTGCTCAGCCAATCTACAGACAGGATGGTGACCAAGACTGTTGAATGGGTCAGTGAATCCCCATCCTGGCTTGAGGAACTTCTGAAGGACACGACTTCCAGAAGCAATCAATTACAGTCCAACCAACCAATCAACACACATTTACCATCGAGCCCAGCACAGTGCTTATCATTGTGGGAGTTAAGAGATACTGGCATGCTGTGTGTGTATTTTTGGGAGAAAGAGGGGGAGGAAGTAACATTTAATAACTGCTCACTGTTCTTGGCACTGTGCTAGCCATTATAGAAATACACAAAGAGATACAGGGCATGGCTGCTGCCCCCAGGAACATGCATGTGAATTGAAGAGTAATAAAATGTATACATACACACTCTGCCCTTACATTCTCACATCCTATTGGAGCAAACTCATTAAACCCTCACAACTTGATGAGATGGGTGCTATTACTAACCCCATTGCACAGCTATGGAAAGTGAGGAAGAGAGTTAGGTTGATAAGCTTTAGAGCTGGGACCCTATGTGTTCACCTGATTGTGCTTCCTTTTCCTCCAGGATATGGAGTCAGACTACATTTCCCAGTCTCACCCTTTTGTATATGGTCCGGTAACTACCCTTCCACACAGTCCATTCTTAGGTTTCTCCTTTTCTGGGAAGTTAAATACCAGAGGGCTCAAAGGCCTGAGGGGATGGTGGAGACACAAGGTTGAAGGAGCCTTGGTCCTGAGTCATTGTTTGGAAGAGAACCATACAGGAGGGCAGCCTGACCAGGAACATACACACTGGACAATTTCATGAGTGAAAATCAACTCTTTGTGTCAAGCACTAACATGCTGGGGCTGCTTGTTACAGCAGCTAGCCTCCCCTGACTGACAGGTGGAGTTCACACGGTCCATGGCCGCGAGCTCATCCACCTGCTCCCTAACTGATGCTGAGATAAGTACCGTCATCTATCTGTTATTGTGACTTTTGTTACCTTTCTTTATTGTTTTAAACAAAAAGCATAATCCATATCCTATGACAACTAGAACACAAAAGATATAAGAAAGTATTTTTTATATCAGGGGAATTAAATAGTGTTCAATGTTTTTCTTTTTCTTTTTTTTAAGTTTTAGGACAATGTCTACATAGATCTACTTGTAGCAGAAAAAAATTTTTAAAAATTTTCTCTTATTAGTTAAAATGTCTTGAAATTAGTAAGGTCAAGATCGAGTTGATTTTCCCTTTATTAATCTAATAGAATTAATTTATGCAAACATTGCCCTAGACTCAAACCCAAGTATATTGAGAGGTTACATAGTAAAACCGAGAGATGAAATTGCTGCTTATCAGTTGGCTGCTGTGCTGTCAAGTTCACCTTTCTTACCTTTCTTCCTTGTGAACAATGATGTCAGTACTTAGAATCTGTTTCTAGGAAACCACTGTGTGATTTTAGTGACCTTACTGAATGACATTTTGTTCTGTACACTGAACTCAAAAAGTCAGTACTATAATTCAAATTTATTTAATAAAATGACTTGATATTTAATATACAAACGTACTTTGGAAACTTAAAGTAACATTTTTTTTTTTTATTTCATGGACTTTTGATTGATTAAAATTCAGTTAGGATAATTCAGACCAAGGATATTTCCACTTCCGCAGGAATGAGTTGTTGCAAGAAAGATGAAGTAAGAAAAAATTCATAATATAAACAGTGAATAGAACAGAAAAACAGTGTTTGAATTATGGCAATTTAGATATGAAAGAAAGGTGACCGAATGCAAGAAATAAGCATGAGGGAAATCAAATAAGGGATAGATGAGCTGGAACAAACCCATAAAGATAGATACATTTTATAAATTCTAGGCTTAAAAAAGAAAAGGGAGAATATAATAAAAATTTCACTCAAACTAAAAGGGAAGAAATATGTTTCACTGGCGAATACTAGTAAGAACAGAAGGAATGTAAAGTGTACTAAATATTTTTTAAAAGGAGGAAATTCTGTCATTTGTGAGAAAATGGGTAATCCTGGAGAACATTATACTAAGTGAAATAAGCCAGATAGAGAAAGACAAATACTGCATGGTATCACTTAAGTGTGGAAACTAAAAAAAGAAAAGTCAGACTCATAGGAGGAGGAGGGAAAGAGGTTGTCGGTTGCCTGGGGCTGGGGCGGAGGAAAACAGGGAGGTCAGTGAAAGGACACCAACTTTCAGTTATAAGATGAATAAGCTCTGAGGATCTAATGTGTAACATGGTGCGTATAGTTGATAACAATGTACTGTATAATTGAAATTCCCTAATAGAGTAGAGTTTATATGTTCTCACCAAGAAAAAAAAAAAAGTAAATATGTGAGGTGATAGATGGGTGAATTAACTCAATGGAGGCAATCTTTTATATATATATATATATATCTCAAATGATCATGTTGTACATTTTAAATATATTGCAATTTTATTTGTTAGTTATAAAAAGAGGCAAAGAGGCCCTGGCCGGGAGCTCAGCTGGTTAGAGCATCAACTCGATACACCGAGGTTGTGGGTTGGATCCCCAGTCAGGGCACATACAAGAGTCAACCAATGAATGCATAAGTGGGACAACAAATCAATGTTTCTCTTTCTCTCTCTCTCTCTCTTGCCCCCTCCTTCTTCTTCTCTCTCTTTAAAAATCAATTTTAAAAAATTAAAAGAGAAGAAAGAAAAGGAGCTTTCAGATCCACTAGCCCTAACTTCAAATTTCAGTCCCACTTTCAACAGGCCGTGACCTTGGACTAATTAATTAGTTTACCACTCTGAGCTCAAGTGTTCCCAACTGTTAAATAAAAACAGTACCTCCTATGATGCCCGCGAGGCTGTATTTCTCAAGCTTTTCCAGCCTGTGGTACCGAGGCCGGGTCAGCCACTCTACCCCCACATCAGTTCTCTCTCTTTTATGGTAATGAAGTGGTAGCTGGCTATGGGACTGCTCAGTTGCTCCATTCTCCAGCCTGAATGCAGGTAAGTATGGTCATGGGACTAAGTTGTCAACAATACAACACGAGTGAACATCAATAGGCCACTCTGGGCTACTCGCTGAGACCAAGGCATGCCTCCTCTGTGCCCCTACCCCGGCTAGAACCAGTGCAGGCCCAGCCTTGGCCGTGTGGGTGAGGCCAAGGCCCCAAGGTCCTGGATGATTGTATGGAGCAGAGCGTCCAACAGCCTTGAATTCTCACCTCACACTATTCCACGGGACAACAAAATACTTCATCCTCTTTAAGCTCCTGGTTAATTGTTGCTCTTTTTGGTTACGACATCCTAGTCCTATCTTAATGAATGTAGCTGCAGTCAGAGAAATATGAACCTCTCTCTCCTCCCCCCTCATGTATTTCCTCTACTGCCAACTGGTGGAAAACCACTGCAGATTCTGGATATTTCCACCCACCAGGAAAATGGAGTCAGGTTTTACTTTGAAGTTCCAGAACAATTGGATATTTTTACCAAATATAAAATGACATTATTTAATTTTTCCCATACAACCTTTCCCTGGAAAAAAAATCTGATACCTTCCTTAATGCTTTAAAGCATAGTGTGTTGCCCGGCTGGTGTGGCTCAGTGTTTGAGCATCGACTCATGCACCAAGAGGTTGTCAGTTCGATTCCCAGGCAGGGCACATGCCCAGGTTGTGAGCCCAATCCCCAATGGGGAGCATGCAGGAGATGGCCAATCGATGTTCTCTCTCATCGATGTTTCTATGTCATTCCCTCTCCCTTCTTCTCTCTCTAAAATCAATAAAGAAAAAAGTAAAATATATATATGTAGTATGTTAATAGAAAATTTGAGGTATGGTAAAGCCAACACATGAGGATGGCCATTGAAAACAGTTCATTCCTCACAGTTCCCAAGAGGAGGGCCATGCCATGCCATGGGGGCTGGGGCCACATGGGGGAGCACTGGGGTCAGTCAGGAGGCAGGTGGAGAGGGGGCAACTGTGATCAGGAGTCTTTGTTGTGGTTTCTGTGGGAACGGATGGGTGGGGAGGAGTAAGCCATTTTAGGAATTGGCTAGTCTGGATTATTTCAGGGAACTCTGGAGACTAGGTACTGTCTGTAGTTGTCCAGTACCTGGATTGGGGTGATTAGGTCCCTGGATTTGGGGGGCTTAGGCCAGATGGATAGTAGTCCAGAGGATGAGAGAAGGAGATGGTTGAGGATGAAGAAAGAGTAGGATTTTGATAAAGGGAGATAAAGACAGAGAGACATAGCTCCAGGAATTAGGCTCCAGGAGACCACATCTGGCTTGTCCATGACTGTTCCCACCAGCACCCAGCACGGTCCCTGTTACATGATGGGCAGTCTGTAAATATTGGTTAAATGAAAATAAATTCTGTGTCTGGGAGGGGGGATAGACACATGATTGAGGGGCTCTACTAAGACTAATTTGGATAATGAAGAGATGTGTTTGGAAAGGTAGACTGGAACCTTACGTTAATTTGGGTCCTCTAAGAAGCAGATGCCAAGTCAGATGAAACGTGCAAGGATTTTATCAAGGGAAGCACCTGAGATGAAATGGAGAGGGATCCCAGCAAGGCAGGAGAGGCATCAGACCATGAGTAAAGGAGAGAAAAGCAGGGTTGGGTAGGAGTATCCCAGAATGCCAAATGCCATGCAGTCTATGAAGGGCCACCAGGGAGCCCTTGGGTCAAAGTCAGCTGTCAGCTGTTTGGGAAATTGCTAAGACCAGAATCAGGACTAGAACCCAAATCTTCTTTGTTCTGAGGTCAGTATGCTTTTTTTTTTTTTTTTTTTTTAAATGAGCAAATAAAACCACTAGGTGGTCAAATGGCTTTCCCAGAACTGAAGGAGAAATTTTGTTCAACCTGTTCTGAGAATAGAGCATAAGACTTCCTGGAAAACCATGTAAAAAGATAACCTGTGTGTCATAGAGCTTGCTGGAAACAGGTCCAGGCTGGCACATGGAAAACTGCCTGAAATTCCTCTCTCTATTTGCAGCTACCCTTTAGCAAGGGGAAACCGTGTAATCTGATGGAAAAAGTACTGGATAAGGTCATTAACCAGATGAGCAACCTCCCTGGACACAGTTCCCTCATGGATAAAATAAGAAATTTGGACTAGATGTATGCAAAAGGCCACCCAACCCTGTGCGTGAGGATCCTGAGGCCCCAGACAAGTGTGAACATTGCGGCCTCGGTAATGGAGGGCAAGGAAATGACTGCGGTGCCAGGGGCGACTTCTTTTAGAGTTGTACTAAAGGTGTGATGAGAGCATTGCCTTTGTTCAAATACTTTTTATGTGCCCAGCTCTGTATTAGGCTTTGGGAAATGATAAGTAAGACATGGTCTCTGACCTTGAGGAACTTATAGTTTATTTTAGTATCATTATTTTTAATGTTTTTCTTTGTTGATTTTTAGAGAGAGAGGAAGGGAGAGGGAGAGAGAGATAGAAACATTGATGAGAGAGAACATCAATTGGCTGCCTCCTGCATGCCCCCAACTGGGGATTTGGCCCACAACCTGGGCATGTGCCCTGACCGGGAATCGAACTGGTGACCTCTTGGTGCATGGGTCGACGCTCAATCACTGAGCCACACTGGCCAGGTGAGGAACTTATAGTTTAGTTAGAAGACTTGGTAAGCAATAGTGTGGGGTGGGGAAAGGAGGAGGGCTTTGGGGGTGTCCTGTGGAACCTTGGGTAAACCACATAATCTCTGAATTGGTTTCTTCAAATGAAATGCCTGCTTCTTGGGGTTGTTGGGAAAATTAGAAAGAGCATTGATAAGCTACCCAGTAGAACATCTGGAACAAAAGTGGTACTCACAACACGGCTTGCTGTCATGACCAGTGTGACAGGGTACAGTCACGGAGTGAAAATGCTTCCAGGCAGCCCCTTACCCACCCCCGTCCTGCTCTAGATGAAGAGACTACTTTCTTGGGCTCCTCGCCCGTGGGCTTCAGATGTGATCACTCCGAGGTGAAACAGAAGATGGTGATGCAGGAGTAACAGTAGCCGATAGGAGGAGGCGAAAGACTTGGAGAAGAGGCTAAGTAGATCTGATATGGTGAATTCAGGAAGAGAGGAGATGAGAAGTGAGGCCAGGGAGGAGGAGGAATAGAGGGTGGGTGAAGAATGAGACGCTCTGGAGCTGTGGGGTAAGAGAATTCGGGAGAAGGGAGGAGGGGATATAAAAATGTAACTAAACATTTTGAATTGGACACCCCCCCCCTTTCTTTTTGAGAGCTAAGTCCAAAAATAAAGATTTCCTTTTTGAATGTTTTTGGCTCTGTGTGCCTCGGTCATGACCTCCTAGCAAGACTGAACCACAAGGGTTTGGCATCCCTAAGGTTCACATCAGATCTACGTAACTGGAGCGTGTCGTGGTGGCAGAGGCATTTACAAGGTCCTATGGGGCTCAAGGGAGAAGCAATTCTTTCTCATGAATGAGTCAGAGAGTGAAGCAGTTGATCTGTTTGAGGGCTGGCTCTGACTCTTACTGAATGAACGATCATGGTAAAATCACTTAAGTCTTTGAGCCTCGACCTCCTCATCTATAAATAAAAAAAAAATTGCAAAAATACCCTCCTTAAAGGCTTCCCTAAGGATCAAATGTGATATTGAATGTGTACTGTAGAGAAGCGGTTGAGAGTATGGGTTGTGAGGTTGGACACGTGTGGTTTGACGCTTGGCTCAGTGTCCACGGACACGCGGTAGGATGTCTGTGGGAGGCAATGGCCAGTGCGTGCAGGGCTTCCGCAGTGCCCGGCACGGGTGCATCTTGGTGCTATTAGATTCTCTTCGCACATCTCGAAACATTGTTAACTGTGCAATAATTCCGACCAAGGTGAGACCGTGCAAAGCTGTGAAGGTAAAAAGGCACTGAGGGTGTGTGTGAGGTACTGTTACAGTTTCCTGGTGCTGCTATACGAAATCACCACGAACAACAAGTTGTACTCTTAGAGGTCTGGAGGTCAGAAGTCTGCAACCCGTTTCACTGGGCTCCAGTCACGGTGTCAGTAGGGCTGGTTCCTTCTGGAAGCTCTGTGGGAGAATGTTTCTTACTCCATTCCTTGGGCTGTAGCCCCTCATCCGTCTCCCGATCACAGCATCTTCTCTCCTCTGGCCTCTGCTCCCGAACCGGCCTTGCAACGTCTCTCTCCGACCCTGACTCGACCGCCTCCCTCTTCTAAGGATACTTGAGCTGATATTGGGCCCACCTGGATAATTCAGGATACTCTCCCCATCTCAAGATCCTTAACATGATTACCTTGGAAACGGTTGTTTGTTTGTGCCATAAAAGGTGACATGCTCACAAGTTCCAGGGATTAGGGCGTGGACGTCTTTGGGCAGATGTTATTCAGGCTATCACAGGTACCTAGGGAAGGAAAACGGAATTTCCAAGAAGGAAAAACTTGAACACTGGGAAAGCTAGGTGCAGAAAGTAACTACTGAAGTGTTAGAAACATACTGAAGGTGAGTGACGAGATGACGGTGACCCC
Source organism: Tadarida brasiliensis (assembly GCA_030848825.1). Taxonomy (NCBI): domain Eukaryota; kingdom Metazoa; phylum Chordata; class Mammalia; order Chiroptera; family Molossidae; genus Tadarida; species Tadarida brasiliensis. The sequence continues at coordinate 26,132,514 of CM061257.1, read as the reverse complement.
CTAACAGGTGAACTTGACCTCCATCACCTTCCCCTGGGTCTCTCATTCCCATTCTCACCAGATGTGCACCCACCCCCCGCCCATGGTCTCCCCCATGCTTCTTCTTCCTCTTTGTGTTAAGAAGCAGAATGAGACTCGCTGAGACCTGATATTTGAATTTTGGCTCAATCACTCCAAAACTTTGTGATCTTGGTCTAATCATTTAACTTCTCTGAACTCAAAATACCTTACTTGTTAGAATAGGTATAACATCAGTGACCTCACAGGAGCTTGCAAAACATTGTGAGATAACCTTCTGAGAAGATACCTGACTCTCATCAGTGCTAGTTTTCCTCTTTCTTACTCTCCCAGTCTTCCCATCTCTTTGGGTTCAGCGATCCTTTCCTGAGCACCTCCTCTGTACCAGCCACTCTTCCAGGCCTTTCACACGTATTGTCTCATTTGTTCCTCGCAACCACCTTGTGAGAAACTCATTTGCCCTTTTTGATGGCAAAGAACCATTTGTGTCTTACTCTATTCACAACACCCTTGTCACCAAATAGGTGGGGACTTTCCCACACCTACCAATTCTCCTACTCTCTGGACACCAACTCAATCCTAACACTAACTACCCAGAGTTAGGGCAGACCCCACAAGTCAAGGGCTCAGTCCCACAAAACTGTCCCCCACTTCAGACACCAGTCTCAAACAGTGAGTCTCCAGGTTATCTACGTGTCTGTCCTACTCGGCTATAAATTGGGGATTCCCATGACCCCACATTAGGTTAAATAACTTGCTGTAATGGTTCCCAGAACTCAGGGAAACATTGACTGTTTTATTAGAAAGGATAAAGTAAAGCGTACAGAGGAACAAACAGATGAAGAGGTACACAGGGTGAGGTCTGGAAGGATCCCGAGCACGGGAGCTTCTGTGCCTGTGGAGTTGGGGTGCCCCGCCCTCTCGGCACGTAGATGTGTTTACCAACTCAGAGGCTCCCTGAATCCCACAGTTCAGGGATTTTTAGGGAGGCTTCACCCCACAGGTATGATTGATTTATTAACTCAGTCTCTAGCCTCTCTCCCCTCCCTGGAGGTTAGTGGGTGGGGCTGAAAATTCTGTTTCTAATCATGGCTTGGTCTTTCTGGTGACCACCCCGAAGCTCTCCACAAGCTCACCGACAGTCACCTCGTTACACAAAAGAAGGACATTTCAAAGGATTTAGGAGCTCTGTGTAAAACACTCCTATCATACCCATCGTTCAGGAAATTACAAAGGATTTAGGAGCTCTGTGTAAAACACTCCTATCATACCCATCACTCAGGAAATTACAAAGGATTTAGGAGCTCTGTGTCAAGAACGAGGGGGCAGAGACCAAATACATATTTCTTATTATGTCACAGACGGGCACAGTGAGATCCAGAGAGTCGAGGCAATTCACCACGTCCGTGTAGCAGGAGGTGCCCGAGCTGTGACTCCAGCCTGTGTCTTCTGACCCCACACCTGCCAATGGCATTGAACCACCGTGTACATTTCACTGTTGGTAGATTCAAATTTTAATTTCTTGCTACTTATTTTCAAAAGTAAAACAGCAAGCACAGTTGCTTATCTTTTTTTCTTATACTACAACACAAACCTTCTGTGGTGGAGCTTTTCACTTTGGGTGTGGTCCCTGGTTTTGTCCTGAGTGCCCACAACCATTCACAAAGAGCTGCCCGCTCCGGCCACCTGCAGCCGGGCAGGCGACAAGGTTCTGCTCCCTCCACCCACAGGGACTGGCGGTGGCCAGCCCACAGCTTGATCCAATCACTTCACCTCTCTGAACGCAAACTACCTTACTTCTTAGACTAGGTATAACCTCAGTGACCTCACTCACGGGAGCTTGCAAAACATTGTGAGATAAACTTTGGAGAAAATACCTGACTCTTATCAACGCTAGTTTTCCTCTCTCTTAATCTCCCAGTCTTTCCATCTTTTTGGGTTCAGCAGACCTTTCCTGAGCACCTCCTCTGCTTATTGGAGTTCGTTTCTGCTATACCAGTGACAGGCTGTGCACAGGTGGCTGCCAGACTGTACCTCACCTGTATGACAAGAGAAAAAAGTGTCCTCTCTGGACAGATGCAACCTTGGCCATCAGAAATCTCTTTGAGCCAATTAGAAAAATGTACCCCTTCCTTTGCATAGATACAATTCCATGCCAAGGCAAAACAGTGGTTGCATTTCAAACCCCACCTGCCCCCTGGGCCTTGGCACCGTGGCAGGATGGGTGAGATCACAGCATCTGGGTTTGAATCACAGGTCCACCACTTATTTCTGAGTGCCCTTAGGCAACTGACTTACCCTCTCTGTGCCTTGGGTTCATCATCTATAAATTGGGGAGAATAACTATACCTATTTAAGAGCGTCTCATGAGGACGCACTAATTCAACACACGTGCTAGTTAGAAGGGTTTCTAGTTACAGTAATCACCACGGGAGTGTCCGTCAGTGTTATCATTACTAGAGCTGCAAGCCCAGTTACTGGGAAGAAACAGAGTCCCCAGTTCTCTATCTCCTTCTAATCCGAGGCTCCTGTCCTTTTTTACCCTCCTTCCTTCTGCCATTCTAGAATCATCTTCCCTGATGCTCCACCCTCACTGACTCCCTGATGACACCAGAGAATCCACCCAGGAACTAAGCTTGCCTGATTCGTGCTTCACACATATTTGGTGAAAATCTTAATCTGTCTTGCTGAGTGTATTCGTTAAGATAAAAGCTAAGTTGCCCTGGCCAGTTTGGTTCAGTGGTTAGAACATTGGCCCACGGACCAAAGAGTCACGGGTTGGATTCTGGTCAGGGGCATGTGCCTCAGTTGTGGTTCGGTCCCTGGCCCTGGTCCAGGTTGTGCAAGAGGCAACCAATTGATGTGTCCCTCTCACAAGGATATTTCTCTCTCTCTCTCTCTCTCCACCCCCCCCCCATTCTATCTGAAGATAAATGGAAGAGTATCCTCTTGTGAGGATTAAAAAAAAAGCTAAACTGTTGAAACAAAGAAACCTAAAAGTGTAGTGGTTTAAAGAAGATAGACGTTTACCCTTTAGATTAGTGTCCAGAACAGAGAGGGGAATCTGCTCTCAGACTACCTTTCCACTACGGTAGCCGGTGCCTTCCCTTGTCAGGTAGTCACGAGCCAACCCTTCATCATGCACAGGAAATGGGGCTCATTTACATGATCTCTGAACCTAAGATAATATTTAGACAGAGTCTGGGCTCTAAGGAATCTAGAACCTGTAAACAGTTCTCCTTGGTGTATCCCCCTGGCTGCTGGCTCTTTCCCCCTTCATTGTAACAATGTATTCTTCCTAGAAATCTACCCCTTGGATATTTTTCTTGCAGTGGTTCTAGGAACATGCTTACAATAAAAAAGGGACTTTCTATTCCGAGGCCTGGTTTAGAAGCTCTCTGCAACAATTTTCTTTTCTGTGTATCAGAGTTGACAATGAACATGCATGTGGGAGGAGGTGTGGCAGGGAAGAGAACGTCAGTAACTGATTGCTGACTGTTATTAGCTGTAAACGGAGCTGGCCGAATGAGCTCCTTCTCTACAAACAGTAGCATAAATGTTGATTGCACGCAAAAGAGTGCAATGTGCATGCAGAGAAAGCACAGACTGCATATTTGTAGAGAGCCTTTATTTTGTCATCTGTTCTTTAATTTTTCACTCAAAAATCTCTGACAGTGAGCATTTCTCCCTGGGGTTGGGGGTTGGTGATGGTGTGTTCATTCCGCAGAGCACCTGGAGGTCAGGGTTCCTACCCCGGTTTCTCAGTGGCTCACCAGCAGCTGCGCACTGCTGAGGTGGACCTGTCTCCCCGCTGTGCAACAGGCACTCCTGTCCACACTGTGCGACTCAGTGTGACCCTCTTCGGGGTGGAGCTGTCTTTGGGGACACGCTGTCCCAGAAACAGATCAAACAAAACAATACAGAAGGCTGCATTATTCTAGATGTATGAGGAAATATGTATTCTGTTGTACTTCATTCATGCATTCATTCATTTATTCAGTAAATGTTGATTGTCTGCTTCCTCTGTCTTACTCAGTGTATTGCCAGGATAAAGGGTAAGCAGCTAAAACAAAGACAGAGCATGCAGGGGCTTAAGAAAGAAAGAAGCCTTTGCTCTTCTTGGTCACAGTCCAGGCGGTCCACCTTGGCAGGACAACCAGGCCACAGATGGTCACTCAGTGATCTCGCTGCTTCTCCGTAGCCTATACTCTGTCCCTGTGCTGTGTGTGGTTTGTATATATAAATATTTAAAGGCTGCCTCACTCGCCCTCTCTACAAAAGGGAACCTGTTTTGACAGTGCTTATACCCCACTTTGACAAATTATAAACATGTTGAAATTAGGATATGTCACAATATTGTTTATATAAAATTTGTTATTGCATGTGTTGTTTTTGAGAAAAGTTTATAAAACAGAGGAAAACATGTTTATGCCCCACAAGCAAGCAGTATAAACTAGTTATTTGCATTGGACAGAACATCTATGGAGGAACTGGTGAGTATTTAAGCTAATACTCCTTGGGCTCTAATCTCCAATTCCCTAATGAAAGGTTTTTGCATAAAAGCCCAGCTTGCTCCCTGGCCCATTTGGCTCAGCGGTTAGAGCCTTGAGTGTTTGATTCCTGGTCAAGGTCACGTACCTGGGTTGCAGGTTCAGTCCCGCAACCAATCTTCCTACCTTTTACTCTATCTAAAAATCAATGGAAAAATACACTCTAGTGAGGATCAACAACAAAAAGAAGTCCAGCTTGCCTGACCAGCGCTGAACATTGACCGTCATTTCCTGCATCTCTTTGGAGAATGCTGAACTGGGTTTCATAGATTGTTTGGAAGAGATTCTGACCTCACCCTGTAGACCAGAGAAAGAAATCTTGCTAGCCAAGGTCACTGACACACCACCTGGGGCTCAGCAGTGGAAGACAGAGAAAGACTGATCAGAACGGCAAGGTTGTGTGTGCCTATCACCCATCCACACCAACTCTCTCCCTACTTGCCTTGATGAAGTAAATAAACGTAAATATGGCCTTAACTCGTGTGTGTGTGTGTGTGTGTGTGTGTGTGTGTGTGTGTGATCAATAGCTTTTCTTTGATATTGACTACCCTTTGACATCCTGACCCTCTGGGTTTTACCTTAGGAGGGGAATACTTTTCTAAATTAATACTCAGAGTAAATCAGCCTTCTTCTCTATGGTCAAAGCTGAGTCAAGAGACGGTTCAGCTTCCAGAAGGGGAAAAGGAATAGTCCAAGATAGTAATTTCCTTTAAACAAGCTAGGTGGATAATGTGTATTCACCCTGCATTGGTGAGAACATGGTCACATGGCCATCCCAAGCTGCAAGGGATGCTGGGCAGTGTAGTCTAGCTGGCAATCCTGCTGGAGCTGAAACTTGATTACATGATTCGAGAAAGGGAGAAAAGATTTTGGTGGAGCAATCCCTGACTACGGCATGGAATTTGAGTGTTCCACCAAACTCCTTTCTCGTTTTGCCCACTCTTTAGAGATATAGTTATGTTTTAAAGTTTCCTTTGAGCACAGTGAGACTGCTCACACTGAGCAGAATCTCCATGCTTCTCCCTCACCCCTAAAGAGGTGGTTACCCCACTGCTTACGGAGCATGTCCAGTCCTGTCGTTAATTCCTTTCTTCCTTCGCGTCCTGATTCATTGTTGCCAGGACTCATTGTTGCTAATCAAACACGCGCTGGTTGGCCTCAGGCGCAGCATATTCTAAGGCTTGAAAATGAGCCCACCATGGAATGATCACACATCAGGACACCATCGATTCTAGCACACCTATCACTCAGATCCTACCTGGCTTTCCAGACCTCTGTGTTAGGCAGGAAGGAGTTATATTAAGGTAACAATGATGACTGCCAGGCATCAGTGACAACTCTGATCAGGGCTTTGGGATCGGTGCTCTACACACATTTTCTTTAATCTCTTAAACTATTTCCGAGCAGCTTCTGGAATCCTCCCCAAATCCTTGTTCCTTACTCTGGAAGGAACCCAAACTACAATAGTCATCTTGGATTAATCATTATTTAACCCCTGGGGCTGGAGAGAGATCTGTGTAACAAATGCGTGCCCAACATCTCAGAACATCGGGGCTCTGACAGCCAGGGAAAGGGGAGTAACTGTTGAGTGGGCAACTAACAATGACCACCCAGGTGTCTTAGCCAAGTCTGGTTTTTTATGTTCAGATGAATGAGCAGCTAGCTGTTCCCACACTCTTGAATACATCTTTCCTACATTTCACAGTTGCCTTGGAACATTGATGATGCTTCTGTCAGGCCGAGACTGCTGGAATGGTCACCGGGTCTGCTCGTCTGAGAGTGAATCAGAGAGTAGGCTCTGAAGGAGCCCAGTGCTCCCATTCAAATAAGACCCATTTGCTTGGCAGCCCTGCAAGCCCTCAGACCAGATCAGGTGTGCTCCTGGGCCCATGCAGTTGAACGTGGCAGAGTGAGCAGCCAGACCCCTGCTCTGCGTCACTGGCTCTCTGTGGAAGCCTGTTCCTCAGTACTACTATGTTCCATTGTAATAGTCTGTTTTTCAGGCTGCCTTTGAGCTTTGGGATCTATTCACCGGCTGCACCATCTACAGGTTTTGCTCAATTTGTAAAATGCTTCCCCCTCTCGTTAGCTGTAGCCTCTTAGATACAACTTGGCCAGTAGAAGAAGGCTTTGGGGATGCAGCAGGGTTGGGGCCATGAACTGTGGGCGGAACTCCGGCTGCACATCATCCCCCACCCTCCTCTAATCCCCAACGGGCCAGGCACCTTAGTGCAGTGCTCACGCTGTGCAAGCACACACAGCAGCCCTGTTGGGGCCGTATCTTCATTTCTGCCTCCCAACTGCCTGGCCAGGGCCTGAGCATGACCTTGAGAAACTGACTTAACCTCTTGTTGTCTTATTTCCTTGTGTGAAATATAGTGGTTTTAGCAAGGCATCATCTTGGGGCTTTTATGAGGACCAAATTGACAGAACTTGTAAAGGAAGGTCTTGGTTGTCAGATTGCCTGGGTCCAAACCCTAACTCTGTTTTATTAAGGGATGTGGCTTTGAGTGGGTTACTAAATTCTCTGAGCCCCTGTTTCCTCAACTAGGAACAATAGTAGTGCTTACTTCGTGCGGTTATAAGGGAGGTCAAATAAGATAATACATCTGGCCCTGGCCAGTTTGGCTCAGCGGTTAGAGCATCGGCCCGTGGACCAGCGAGACTCGGGTTCGGTTCCCTCTAAGGGCATGTACCTGGGTTGCAGTTTGTCCCCGGCCCATGTTTATCCCTCTCTCTTCCTCCCTCTCTCCTTCCTGCTCTATCTGAAGATAAATGCAAAAACGTCGTCGGGTGAGGATAAAAAAATAAAAGATAATACATCCGGAATACATAGCCTAGAGTGTGGCACATATCGACCACTCAATCAATTTGAGCTAGCATTACGTTTTACTTTTATGTACAGCCCCTAGTGTAGTTCTTAATACATAGTAAGTGATAAAAAAAAAAATTACTATCAGACAATAAATAAATGAATGTGGAATGAGCTGGAGCATGTTATTCACTTCACTTCCTGGTCCCCAGGACTTCCTTTGGTAACTCCTGGAGGCCTGAATTAACCCTCAAGCTCCTGCCCCAGAGGTGACCTGGGCACCCATGCTGGCCAACCCTGGTGCTTCCTGTCTGAGCACAGCAATTTGCACAACTGTCATCACTTGGAGTCACCTTTGAATGATGACATGTACCTGCTGGAGGAGAAAGGACCTCTTTCTCTGAGATTATGAGCAAGAGTGCTAAGGCTCAGGGTGTAGCCTAGCTCCCAGGGGCGACTTGACCACCTCATGGAGAGAGGCTGCCACAGCCCATCACTGAAAAAGCAGCAGAGCTGAGAGATGGAGAGGAGTGACAGAGCCTTAGCATCATTGTTTTAATCCTGGATCTAGCCATACCTGAGCTACCATAGCACTGAACTTCCAAGCTAGATGATCCTATTATTTCTTTATAATTTTATTATTATTATTTTTTAATCCTCACCCGAGGACATTTTTCCATTTTTTGTTCAGATAGAGTGGCAGGGAGAGAGAGGAAGAGAGAGAGAGAGAGAGAGAAAGAGAGAGAGAGAGAGAGAGAAACATCGACATGAAAGGGACACATTGAGTGGCTGCCACCTGCACGACCAACCAGGGCCGGGGACAAATCGCAACTGAGGTACATGCCCTTAGTGGGAACCGAACCCAGGTCTCTCTGGACCACAGGCCGACCCTCTAACCGCTGAGCCAAACCGGCCAGGGCTATTATTTTTTGACTGAAGCTATTTTGAGTTGGGTTGCTCTCACTTGCAATGGAAAGAAACACCTTACTCGAGGTTCTATACATAAATGTAACTGGAAAGTAATATGATTGAATGTTTGATAGATAGTAGTAATAATACTTATAGTAGAGACACCATTTATTGAGATTTATTAGGTGCTAGGCACTGTTTCAAGTGCTTTGCATGTATCAAATCATTTAGGCCTGACAGCTGTTTGAGGTAGGCATTGTTACATCTATTTCACAGATGGGAAAACTGAGTTACAGAAAGGTTTCTTAGCTAGTGATTTCAGAGTCAGGATTTAAACTTACATGTTCAAGGGAGCAACGGACCATCCAAAAGCTTAGCTAGTAAGGTTTTTCAAATAATGCTAACATACCTAAAACATTTTTGAATTGCATTAAAAAAGAAGTATTATTAGAGCCAGTTTATTCCAGAAAATAAATATCATTGCACATATTAACACGCTGTCTTTGGCCAGAAGGGCATTCCTGCGTTGGCTTAATTACTTTATTTACTACTTGTGACTCTCAAGAATATTTAACTGTTCACACAAATCAAATCCACCCTTAAGGGACAAACGTATATGAGCAGTGAGAATGGAAAGTGGGCTCTGAAGGTGATCCTAAAAGGCAAACTTCCAAACCTGTCTGTGATATGCTTTTGAAGAGGACTCTTAAACACATAAATTACAATATGCTGATTTCAAAAAATGTCAATCACAGCACATATGCTTACACCTTATTATTTTTTCTTTTAGCTATGTAGCTAACAGAGGCAAGACATCATGGTATTTGCACTAGGGAATCTGGTAACTCTAGCGGATGTCTGGAAGGTAAGTCAGCTCTACAGATGAGCCTGAGAAAAATTAACTCCAGAAACATAAGGTCAAGATTGAGAAAGAAACGGCCCATGGATGTGGCCTATACTCGGTGAACACTTCCAGGAGTCTAACAGAAGAAACTGAGAAAAAGTGGCGGGAATGACTTTCACCTTCTAACACCCCTAGAGATCAAATCTCGAAGAGGCATTTCCTAGGACAGAGAGATTGGGAATAGAGATATTTCCCCAAATGTTATGGAAGTCATTGAAAACTCTCAAAAAAAGTTGAAAGAAGAGTACAATGTGTACCCACCACCTTTAGTCAACAACTTTTAACATTTTGACATTTTGCTTTGTGTGTGTATTTTTTAGAAATAGGTATGTATACATTGCTGAAACATTGTGCACTTTAAAACAAAATAAAACATTGTCCTTTTGAAGAGAACAGGCCAGCTGTCTTATAGAATGTTCCACAGTCTGGATTCACCTGCTTGTTTTCTCATGGGGCCATTTACCTTGTTCTTTGCGCCCAGGTATTTCCTGATAGCTGGAAGGTAGGTCCAGAGCTTTGACAAGGCTCAAGTGACTCATCTTTATACTGCATAGATGACTCTGGGTGCTTCCCCTTGCATCTCCTTAGGAGTCAAGGTGACCTTCTATGACTGACACTAAATGTGACAACTAGGTTCGAATGTTAACTGCTAGAACTTTCCATTGAAATGCTATTTTTCTCCGCTACAATTAGAAACTAGTGAGGAGCTAACCTGGCACCCTGCCCACAGCCTGTCAGCAGCAATCATTCACTGAATGGTTTGGTCCATAAAGACAATGGCCTTACTCACCCCCCGTGCATGAGAGCAACTCATGACGTCTTCGTAACGCCATCTCTCAAATGCCTTCAACAGACATTGTTCTTTTTTGTATTTCTTATAAACCCTAGGCTACAAGTGTTCATTTGGCTGTTCTTCAAAAACAGTGAGTTCTTGCCCAGTGCTGAGAGAGAAGTTCTGCAAATATGTGTAAACATTTCCTGTGAGGGTTGGCTGGAAACACTGACCCCTAAACACCCCACTGGGTAGCGGACGAATACCCTCTGCTGTGAAACCCTCCTTTTTCCCCATCAGCACCCAGAGTTTTCAGAATGATTCACAATACAGACAGTCTTCCAGCCAGCCAGCCTGCCAGTGTTTCTGATGCAGGAGTTTCTACCCTCATTACACATTCCCATCATCTGGGAGCTTCGAGGTGTCCCGGGTCCCCCTCATCTGTGAGGGCGAGGCCGAGCAGAAGTATATTCCGAAAACTTTCCAGGTGAGTCTCCTGAGCAACACAGGTAGGGATCACTGAAAAAGTCACTTCAAAGAGGAAAAGTAATTGTAATGTCACCATTTAACATTAAGACACTACAGTTAAGTCCTCACTAAATGCCATCGACAGTGCCTTTGAACTGGGGCGAAATGACATTTACCCAATTTAACCGGAGGCCAGTTGGTATAAAGGAGAGTTAGGTTCCTAGGGCATCGCGTCAACGTTGTAACGAAATGGCGTTGGATGAAATGAAGGTATCCGAGGACCTTCTCTGGAGCCCTTCCTCCAGAATGGTGGTTGCCAAACCTGGCTGTACTTTAGCATCACCTGAGGAGATTTAAAAACCAATGGCCAGGTTACAGACGATACCATTAAACGGGAATGTGTGGGCATGGGAACCAGGCATCAGAATTGTTAAAGATGCCAGGTGATTCCATCTTACAGAGAAGTTTTGGAACCAGTGACTGTCTTCCAAAGGGGCAGCTGTGGTTCGCTTGAAAGAACATGGACGTGAGGTTGAAACAGTTCTGCCGCTAGCTACCTGTGTGATCTCTTAGCCCAAATGTCCTTGTTAGGAGAACAGGGCTAATAATGGCAACTCGCAGCTTTGTTGTCTGGATTGAAGGAGAATATATGAGCTAGCCCCTAAAAGTTAGTACCCATCTTATCCCTTGTCTTAGTCTCCTCTGGCTGCTGTACCAAATTACCACATATTTAGTGGCTTAAAATAACACACGTTTATTATCACACAGTGCTGGTAGCCAGAAATCCAAAGGGTCTCACTCGGCTAAAATCAAGAGATCGGCAGCACTGCATTCCTCTAGAGGAGCACCTGTTTTCTCGCCCTTTCCAGCTTCCAGAGGCCACGTGCATTCTGTGACCCGTGTCCCCTTCCTTCTCCAAGGCCAGCATGGCCAGTGATCTTCTCATAATGCATGACTCTGACTCTCCTACCTCTCTCTCCCACATTAAATGCCGCTTGTGATTACCCAAGACAATCTTCTTATTGTAAAGTAGCTGCTTAGAACCGTCATTTCCCCTTGTCATGTAATGCAACGTATTCACAGGTTCTGGGCATTAAGACGTGGACATCTATTGGAGGCCATTATTTTGTCTACCACACCCTCCATAGCCTGTCCCTCTGATCAGGATATAGAATGTAATTGTAGGTTTATGTCAGTTGATTTCCTATAAATACATGAGAATCTGTTAACGTTTTATTAACATGATGCCAACTAAATGATATCTATGGCAGGCCTTGTTTCATTATTTGTCCTACAAAGAGGTCCCTCCCCTGCTGCTCTGTCGAAGGGCCAGGCTTCAGCACTTATGTTTATATTACACGATCCTTGTGCATAGCCACAGCAGATGTGACCAGACGTGGCCCTGTGACCCATGGGGAATCAATGAACTGGCTTGTCAGCACCTTATTACAGTTTTTCTTAGAAATCGAGGTAAGGGGCACAGATAATTGTAATTAGTTGTTGCTGCACTCTGAGTCAAAAAGGACTGTAGAATGAGGACTGGGATTGGCATTATAGTAATTTATTGTCACATGCACGTCGGAGTTTGAGCCGAGGAAGAGCCAGAGCACACGAGGGGAAGAGGGTCTGCCGAAGGACAGCTGAGCGTATGTACAGAGAGAAGCTGAGACGCGAGATGTTTCAGCCCCCCAGAAGAGAAATGCTTCAGTTTTTAGAGAATTCTTATTCCCATAGCTTTGGCTGTATTTTGGGAAATAATGTTGTGCAGAAGTATTAAGACTAGAACTTATGACAAAAAGAATTAAATTAGTTCTGAAGATTTTTATAAAATCATCTGAGTTTCCTCTTATCCATGTAACAGAGGAAGTAGAGAAAAGGAAAGATCATCTTAAAATCTCATCATACTGATGTTCCTGATCTTCCATGTTTTACAAATAACAACACATAAATTACTATAGTGAGGGAAAGTACATCAGTTAGAAATGGTTTTTTTTGGTAAAAATTAGCAGCAAAACCAGTTTCTGGCAGCTAAACTCAAAGGACATTTAATTTTACTTGACAAGAATTCTGGAGGTAACTCCAGAGTTTGTTCTGGGCCTTCATGATGTCATCAAGCATCCCTGCCCAAGGAAGGACATTCTCAGCTATTAACTTCTCATTCTTGTTTTCCTTACCTCATGGTCACAAGAGGGCTGCTGAGGCATTAGGCAGTTTGGCTTCACATCACCCTTCCAAGGCCAAATGAAGGCGGGGGTTGTACATAAAAGCTTTATCCCTCTGAGGTTCTGTCATTTTATCTGAAATGGGAACTTCCCAGTCAACTTCCCTCTATATCTATTTGGCCAGAAGAGGCTCACATGTTCACTGCTAACCCAACACTATCAAAGGGGAATGGGGCAACATAATGGTTTAGACCAAACACAATTAATTGGCTGTGACTGGAATAGATGCCTCCCTTCCTGAGATGAATGGATTTCCACCGGTTGATGTTTTGTTAGTCGGGAAGAAGTGGTTGTTAAGTAGACAACAAATTGTCTGCAACAAGCAAGCAATGATATGACTGAAAGGAGGAAGAAAGAGAAACAGGACTTAGGAAACCACAAATGCCTTTGTTTTGCAAGAAAGGAGATCAAGCTATGCCTATTGCAGCAGCTCTGGCTGAGACTGCTGGAACCACATCAGGAATGCATTTTTCCTGTGTTCTGAAAGAATCTTCCAGCCTCTGGGTTGAAGGCTTTACCTGGAATTCACTTTCAGTTCTTTGTCTTCAAATGCCATTTGAGAAATTCCTGTCAAGAGTAAATGGCAGTTAATACCACAAGTTCTAAGCACGGAACCGATTTGGGGCTCTTGTTTCTCCCACCCCAAGTAATTAAAAATAAACACAAAGTCCAACCCATAACTACCAAAGTTCCCCTACTTCAATGCTTTTATTTGTTTATTTTTTTAATGACAATATTAACTTAAAAAACAACAAAAACTTTTTTTGTTGTTGGTGGTGATTGCAACTTTCCTGGTACCCTAAAGTATATGCTCACTCTCTAGTTTGGATAAAAAAAGCATTATTCTTGGGAGTTCTCTAGCCTTGTATCCCTGGAGCCCAGGTAATATAAAAAATAGTTTACCATCACAGTACTTTGAAAATCAACTCAAACCATCAAAGGGTCACATTGTCAAGGCAAGGCTCTACTCAACTTCAGTAGCTAAGTCCACATATGTAAAGCACACAAAACACTGCCTGATACATTGTGAACTCTATATAAAGTGCTTGTTGTTATAGATCTCAAACTCTTGACATGAAGAGAGATTACACAAAGATAGTATGCTAAAGAGAGAGCCGTGGAGAGAAAGGACAGGTAAGAGAACTAACACTTTGAGATCACCCTCCCTATATATTCCAAGTGCAGGAAAGACCATGTGAACACATGTGTTATCACATTTAATCCTTACAACCAACCCCTGGAGGTAAGTATTGTTGCAGCCACTTGACCAATGAGGAAATTCAAGCTCAGAAAGTTGGAGTGACCTGTGCAAGATAACAAGCTAGTGAGCAGCAAATCTAGCTCAGACCTGTCTCAACAGAGTCATGTTTTTTTCCCCTGATAGATTCATAGGGCAAAATATTTGGTATATGGATAAAAGCTTTAGCTGTTTATGAAAAAGAGCACAAATCCACTTAAACTGGATTGCTGTTGATGTCTCTAGATACAAATATATTACAGCTTTTTAATTTATTGTTTTGATAACTGTTGTTTTATAGCTTTGGAGTTATAAAAGTAAATAAATGTGATTACTGTCCTCAGAGAACTTACAGAGCAATGGGGAAGCAGAAATTCAAAGAAATGATTAGAATTCACATGATGACTGCTACAAAGGTCACATATTTAAAATAAAGGTAGATAATAGAAAAACAAGTCTCTACCTGGAAGGGAATTAGAAAAAGAGGATTGGATATAGTTGTGGCACAAGACATTGGCTTAAAGACAAATAGGAGTTTGCCAGGCAGATAGCCTGTGGGAGGGCATTCTGGGCAGAGAAGACAATCTGTGAAAAGGCAGGGAAGTTTAAGAGAGCTCTGGGAATTACACGCAGTTCAGTATTGGTGGCTTATGAAATTTAAAGTTAAGACTGGCAGAAAATGAATTCCTAGGGGAAAATAAGAGCCCAATCCTTCTAAAAGTGTTTAGCTTTCATTTTTTTTTTTTTGGATAAAAGTACTAATTATGTAGCAATGTGATGTCACCCAAGAAGAGATGATATGAAAGCATAGAGATCCAAAAACAATTAATAGTTTGAATATTCATGCCTGCAAAAGATTGGAGAGGACCGAAATGTCCACCAATAGAGGATTGGTTAAATACATTTTGTATAGACATAAATGAAAAACTATGCAGCTATTAAAAAAGAATGAGGCAGATTGATAGTGTCCTAATGATGTTCTCTAGAAAGCAAAGCTAATGATTTACTTGGGAGGTACACGCCCAAGAGGATGAGGTTGAAGCAAAAGAGAAGTGAGTAGAGAGAAGTGTGAGGCAATGCAATGTTACCACCCTGACCAGATCAACAAAGTGTAAAGAGATAGTGTTCCACTCGGCAGACAGTTATAAGTAGGAACCATCTCAGAGTAGTCCACACAGGAGAAGAAGGAGGGAGAAGTCAACCGCTTGGCTCCTCCTGTCTCTGCTTTCCAACTGGTGGAGGCTCACACTTCCTGGTTATGGCATCTGGCCCTCAGCTGCACACAAGAAGCTGTGGCCGATGGCTTGCTGTGTGGTGTCCATCCACGTTCCAGAGTGAAGGGGCACCAGGAGCTGGAGAAGGACTGACCAGGAGAGAGAGGAGGAGCCTGCTGTGGGAATTTAAAAAGACATATGAAGATTTTTATCCCAATGCATATATGCTGCCAGACTATAAAATCTGGACATATTATTTTATCATATATTTTATATCAATAAGCTATATTAAAAAAACATATTCCTTATGTTTCTCAACTTGATGGCCACCTATATTTTGGTACAACACAAACTCCAAAATGTGCTCTAAATGAAAAAAAAAAAAAAAAAACAAGGTACAAAACAGCGTGTACAATATGCTAGCACCAGGTAAAATAAAGAATATTTGTATGCTTATTTCTGCATAGGATTCCTTTGGAAAGAGACACAAGACACCAATAGCATTATTTGTTTTTGAGAAGACCATTTGGGTGGTTGGGGAATGAGTAAGAAGGAAAGTCACTTTTTACCATATACCTTTTTGTGTATATATAAGTTTGTACCATGTCAAACTAGTATTTATTAATGTAGAAACATACATTATCCTGAGAAAACCATTATTAATATTAGGAAGATAACACTGTCAATAGTAAAGAGGATTTTGAAGATCATTTAACTCAACAAATACATATGAGCATAGGGATAGCAGGGTAGATGCTGAAATAAATGTGGCAGACCCTTCCCCTACCAGGACGGAGTTTACAATAAAAAAAGAGAGGGCAATTAGACAAGTTGTTATGGTAACCACGTGGGCTCTGGAGCCCTAACCAAGTGAAGACAACACATCTTTGCTCTGAGCGCACCATCCTTAGTGCTAAAGTTCTTTTTGCGGCCAAACCCTTACACAGCAAGCCTCAGTTTCTCATTTTAAATTGTTGGTGTGGAGCTACAACAGGGGTGCAAAAACGTTTTCTGCAAAGGGCAGACAGTAAACATTTCAGGCTTTGCAGACCAGCCCGTCTCTGTCACAACTACTCAGCTCTGCTGCAGCACAGAGCAGCCATAGCCAATCCCTAAGAAAACGAGCATGGCTGTGGTCCAATAAAACTACTGGGAGTTTTGCAAGTCCATTGTAGCTTCCAATAGAATTTGGAGTGTCATATAATTTATATGTATTGTGAAATATTCTTCTTCTTTTGATTTTTTTCTAACCTTTGAACTTGCAGGCTATACAGAAATAGGCCCTATTTCACCTGCAGGCTGCCTGGTATGCTCACCCCAAAGTTAGAATATTGCTCCCACGTTAAAATTCCAACTCTGTTCATAGAACATTTCAACACCGCTCTGAACAGTAGCTGGCACTGTGAGCTAGTTCTACCGGCCCACCAAAGCTTTATGGTTCTGTTGCTGATTGCTTGATTTGCATTTCATTATGGTTTAACTGTGTTTGTTCTCCTGTCCTCTGCCACACTAACTCTCGATACATTGTGTGCTGTTCTGAAAGAGGGCCCTGCACTGCAATAAAGGTCACAGGAGAAGATTTTATTCCTCTGTGACGGCCAGTTAATTCATTTCTGGACATTAGAGCCACTTTTATGAGCCCCGTGCCATATGTCATGTGGAACGTCATTATGTGCTCCCTAGAGCTTCTGTTATTGCCATCTGTCTGTGACTTCCTGTGTGCTTTCGCTGGCACTGGGGGATTCACCCTTCAGAAAGGCTTCTATAAAGCAAGTTTAAAAAACCCAATTCTAACATCTGCCTCTGAAGTTAGATGCATATTTTCAAGGCCTGAAGGTTGGAAGCACATTAATAATGATGTCTATTGTAAAGCCACAGTTGAAAATTATAAGAGTGTATTGTAGTCCGTCACCAGGGTAAAACTCAGAGAGAAGCACTGCTCACCCTGCAAAACCCTCCACAGTAAATCTCTAAAATCTCCTGTTTAAAGGGCTCTCACACGTTAGAACCTTGGCATTCTGCCTGAACTAGGCCTGTGTTCTCAAACACACCCAGGATTTTCCATCTGATTGATAGGAATTGTATTTGTTCATTTTGTTTTCGTGTCCCCAGTATCTGATGCAACACCTAAAATTAGTAGGAGTTCAATGAATTTGTGTTGACCTGAACTGAAATGGTGAGTTAACCCCAGAAGTTTGTAGGTCCTATCTCTGTGCAACAACAATGAGAGGATTTTCACTCAATGTGACGCTGGTGACCGGTTGCAAAGAAAATGAATCACTTGTTATGTTGTCTTGGTGGCTGGTTATGAATGCACATAAAATGTGTATCTGTATTACAAGGATGAGTAAGATACTCAGAATAAAGCATTTTTAGATCTTCAGATAAAGGCAGAGTATAGATCCAAGTTAGAAACTTGGAATAACAGAGTTTTTATAAATTGTTATGACATTTCTCTTAACACTAATTATCAGTAGGGTAGGTGATGAGCTAGATATTTCACACCTGTGAAACTTGTTATCAGCTCATTTAGGAATTTGCTAGAAAATTTTGAATTATATTTTTCACATATAGGAAATTCTTGGATCTAGAATCTATTTTTTCCCCCAAAGATAATATAAATTTAGCTAAAATTTACAGGATAAATTATTAAAACTGGTCCTAATGAAGGATTGAAGATGCATTATTTTGGATAAGAGTTCATAAATATCCTGAGTATGCTAAGACCGCTTTAACATCTCCCGTCCATTTCTGTCAGCACACCGTGACCTGGTTTGTCCTCTGTGAGTGTTAGGAAGACAAAATATAGAAGCAGTTTAGACTGATCCTCAGTCAGTAGCAATCCTAAAGAGTAGTTTAGCTAACAAAGGTCACTAACCTAACCTATATTAGCTAAACTAACAAGAAAGAAACAGCTCATTTTTCCCAATTAAAACTTTAAATATATACGTGTTAGTGTTTGTTCAAAATGTCTGTCCATTTGCATAGAAATTTCACTGGAGAAATTATTATTTCTGTCCATTTAACAGGAGAAAGTATTATTTCCTTCATCCCTTTTTTGGCTATGATTGCAGTGAGCAGTGTCGGTGGGGTGGTTTGCAAACTTTCGGGAGTGGAAAGAAGGATTAGATAATATAGAAACTGAATCCAGCCAAGTGAACCATGTAACACTTTTCCTCCCTTGAAGTTGAGGAGTGATTGGGAGCACTTTGTAAAGGATTTGATTGTGTAACCACTATGCCATACACCTGAGACTAATGTCATGGTGAATGTCAACTGTAACTGAAAAAGAAAAAAAAATTTTTTCTTTAAAGATAACCACTCTCCCCCTCCAAATTATGAAGAACAACAGAGATATTATTTCTTAGTGGGTACACATCTCTCACCCTTGGGAAAATTTGGAATGAAGAAGATGAGTGTTCAGGAGAATGAAGCACTGAATGTTCATATTTGAATGTGGAGGAATCGATACAGATTTGGGGGAACAGCAGAGATGCCACCCTTCTCCACTCTCTCTCCCCTGTGGTCGGAGGGATTTCCCGTGGCCCCCAGGAATGGTTAAGAGCTGCAGCTTGGGATTTGAATGAGCAGGACCTTCAAGCACGCCACCATCACTGCCAGAGGTGTGATCTGTGTTAAGTTCTTTGCTTCTCTAAACCTCAGATTCCTCCCTGATGTGAAACCACCCACATGTAGAATGTTAGTGCAGAATAAGTGCTTAATAAAGAGCAGCTGCTCCAGCTATCCGTCGCTGAGTAACAAACCGCACCAGACTTTGTGGTGCATAACAACCTTTTCCCTAAGCTCATGGATTCTGTGGACCAGGAATTCAAAAAGGGCACAGCAAGAACAGCTCTTTCGTTCTCCACGATGCCTGGAGTCTCAGCTGGAGGGACTGGAATGGCTGGGGGTGAGTCAACTGGAATAACTGGGACCGAAGGATCCACTTCTGCTGGCTAAAGAATGGGGCCCGGCTAGGATGGTTCCCTGGAGTGTTTACACAAGACCGCCCCATAAGACATTTCCTTCTCTGCCTACTGAACTCAGTGTAAGCAGAGGATACTGAGGCTGTGGACAAGGTCACAGGCATTTGACACTGCTGCCTCCTGGTCACCTTGGGGACTGTTGGCTGAGCCTGGATCTCTTTCAGGTGACTATTTGTTATTGAGCCAGAACAATCAGGAAATTGGTTGGGCAAGTCTGCGTAAACCATCACCACATCCGAGGACAAACTCAGCCCTGTGTAACCAGCACCAGGGGCAGGAGATAATTGGCAGGGGTGAGCCTAGAATTCAATGGGAACCTTTTCCCTTAGCTTTGTTTTTTGTGTCCTCTTGGCACGCGTTGTTTGTCCCTCAGCCTGTTAAGCACCTCTACTTAGAGTCTTCTTTTTTTACTTTATAATTTCAATGGCAATTATAATTGAGCTTCATAAAATCTCCTCTAATCCTGAAGGCTTTTGGACATTGTCTCTCTGTTTGAGATTAGTTTTAGGAACTTCTCCCACATTCATATTTTACTTTAGAAGTTATTTTGGAATTTCTCTGAAAACCACACACTGAGTTAGAATGAAACATTTCAGGACATCTCCCTAAATTGAACATGGTAGGAGAGCTAATCCATCCAAGGGACGTGCTTGAGGAACAAGGTTTGATTACTGTTCAATTAAATACGGGGATTTGCAGTGCGCTCTCTCTCCTGGGAACACTCCCTCGCCTTTCCCTTTCCCCTCCCCTCCCTTCCCGCCCCCCCCCCCCAGGCACTTGCCCTGTTGCTATTACCCTCCTCACTCTCAAGCTCCAAGGGCCCTTCCTTTACCTCTATAACTGTTTCCAAAGCCCATTTCCTCTACAGATTACTTCTAACTCTGTGATTTTCCAAATAAATGTTCTCTTATAGTTGGAGAAAAGAATGGGGATTTGTTCTGCTGAGTGGACTACGCAGGCTGAGGACAAAACCTGAATTGCTTGGGGATTTTTAGAAGCTGCTTATATTGGAGTGGGAAGAGAGGACTGAGAGACAGTGAACTTAGAGAACAGACCTGGTTGGGAGCACACAGAGGAAAGAGCCTGGAGAAAGAACAGAGAGTTAACAGAGGAGCGTGATTAAGCTTAGCTGGAAGGTGTAATGTAATTTTTATATATTTCTTAGAGATACAGAGAAGAAAAACACTATGAATATTTATATTAATGCATTTAACAGATTTTTTTTGACATCTAGTGTATTATTTTGAGTATTATTATTATAGGGAAAAGGGGAACAATCAATCTTAAATTATTGTTATATTTTCAGCTATATTTGTATGGAGATATTATGGACATGATATTTTTGTTATCTTGTTTATATCCTTTTATCTTTTCCAAACCCAACATGTATCAATTTTGCAATCAGAAAAGTGATGCTATGCTGAACGTTCAACCTTTATTTAGGCAGTTATATATTGTCTTGTTTGTAATACTTTTATAAGGACTTTCAATTACATCATAATAAGTGCCTTATATCTGTTGACACAGCATCTTTCTTCTGAAAAGCTTCAATATCATCTATTTAGACCTTATAAGAACCCCTGGAGATGGTATTTTTGCCCAGCGCTGAGAGCTGTAGAGAACAGAAGATGGAAAGGCTGGCAGGTTTTCATCCTATTTGATAGACTGAAAAATACAGCTCTGGGGATTGGCAGTGATTCATCCAGGCCTATGCAGAGAGTACAAGAGCTGAGACAAATCACAAGAAACCTCAAGTTCTAGTTCAATAACTACATGTCTGGACATGGTGTCCAGAATGTCCACATCCGTGTAAAATGATTGCTCAGCCCTGGCTGGGTAGCTCAGTTGGTTGGAGTGTAGTCCCTATACGCCAAGGTTGTGGGTTCAATCTCTGGTCAGGGCACATACAAGAGTCAACCAATGAATGCATAAGTAAGTAGAACAACAAATAGATGTTTCTCTCTCTCCCTTCCTCTCTCTCTAAAACCAATCAATAAAAAATTAATTAATTAAATAAAAAAGAAAAAAAGAGTTCTAGCCAGGGAAATTCTTTTTAAAAAAGTGATTACTCACAGAGACAGCCAGTCAACAAATACTGAAACATTTGCAGGATAATGTGTGAGTTTTTATAGCGAAATGGTTGAAACTCAAAGGAAAGTGGAAGGAGTTGTTTAAAAATATTTTTCTGGCTCCTAATATATGATTGCATTTATTTGTGGAAAAAACTACTAATTTATATGTGATTAGTACAGTGCAATAAAAAATCCCCCTTATATCTAGGTTGCAACATATTAATAAATCAGTATCTCTAACAGAGATATCCTACATTAAAAATTTTAAGTTTCCTATAATCTTAACATTTTAAAAGTAGATACAAGCTTGATTTCCACGTGTGATATAGCAAGACAACTAAGAATTACTCATTTGAATCCTTGACTATAGTATTTTTTACTTGATGGTAATTATAGTTGTTATTATGCTCCAAGTCCCTGAGAAATCTTTGTTTTGCTAAGTTAAACAGTTTATATTATAATTTACCATGAAAAGCCAGAGTAAGAATAATTTCCACATATTGTTTAATTTGAGAAGATAATCGTCAAACATAGATCCATCTGATTCTGAACAAATCTCCAGCATATATTAAAATTATTTATTTTTCTTATTTTGTAAACTTCAGAGTGGGTCACTGCATTTCTAGAAAATGAAATGTGTGGTATGATCAGAGTGTATACAGATTTTGGTGGGAACCTGATTTTATATCTACCCTCAAGTAACGCATGTTTTTTTAGAGCATATAAAAATATTCTTTAAAAAATTTTTTTTCTTTATTAATTTGAGAGAGAGAGGAATGGAGACGGAGAGAGAGATAGAAACATCAATGAGAGAGAACATCGATTGGCCACCTTCTGCATGCACCCCACTGGGGATTGGGCCCACAACCTGGGCATGTGCCCTGACTGGAAATCAAACCAGTGACCTCTTGGTGCATGGGTTGATGCTCAATCAGTGAGCCACACAGGCTGGGCAAGAACATTCTTATTAATTACACTGAAAAGTGCCCAGAACCAGGCATTTTGGAGACTTGCCAGGTGCAATTCTGAATCGTGTATTTTTCAGCATTTCCCCATCATTATTGATTGTGTTCTGCCAGTGTGACCTTGTTCCCAAAACCTCTCATCAATAATGGAATCTAGAAAGGAGTGAGATTGATCTAGGGCACATGGATGATCCTGTTCTACCGATTTTATGATAGAGGTACAGACACTGGAATCAGGAACTACTAGTCCACCAGAGGCACCAGGGGTCTCCTTGGTTCCATTTTGAATACTGAATTGTAAAAGAGCGTATGTAGCCATTCTTAGAATGGAGGATTAGGAAAAGGGCATTGGCACCTGGCAGACATTGTGGCCTATGGAGCCTGTCTACCCCAGAGTAACTGCACAAATCCACAGATAGCAACGCAGCTACTGATCAGGCCTGATGGAAGCGTCATGGTGCTGAATTATGATCCTAATTCTGTGCTGTCCCAGTTTGGGCAAGGCTCCATGGGGAAGGCTTTTTTCTGTTCCATACAGCTTGGGCTAGGGCAGCCTACATGTGGGCAGGAACATTTGCTTCCAGGCTGGTTCACTCACATGGCTGGCAAGTTGATGTGGACTGTTTGTCTTGGTTCCCATCTGTATGGGCTTCTCCATATGGCTTGCATTTCCTCACAATATGGTGGTTGAGTTCCAACGGTGAGTGTCCCGAGAGAGGTGGAAACTGTATGGGTTTTTATGATCTAGTCTAGGAAGCCCCTTAGCATGGCTTCTGCCATATTGTATTAGTCAAATAGTCACAGAGGTCCACCAAGTTTCAAGGGAAGGAGCGGTATAAACCTCGTGCACAAACCTTGATGAGACAGTGGCAAGGTTCTGAATGAACATATGAGATGGGAAATATCACAGATGTTTCTGAAAAATGCAATCTGGCATGCATTTTTTTTTTTTTTTTTACCATGCTAATGGTATCTTAACAGATATTAAAAGTTCTTCATTTTAATGAAGTTCATTGTGTCAGTCTTTTCTTGTATGGTTAATTCTTTGTGTGTGGTAGTTAAGAAAGTTTTGCCTATTTTAAAGTTACATGATTGTATTTAATCTTCATCACTATCATATAAGGTAGGTACTCATGGTATTATGTGCCTCCGTTTTTACAGAAGAAAAAATAAGTACAGAGTGTTAAACACTTGCTCAAGGCCTGACTCCAAAGTTCATGTTTTTGTCTCTCACCCTCATATTCTTGGCACCCTAACACTTAGAGTGATCCCCTATTCCTGAGAAACCTATTCTGATCAGGCCTGACATCCTGGGACCATCTCAGAGCTGACTTTTCCTCTGGGAGCCTGTTTGCCTATCTATATTTTCCTTCCACGCCTCTGGAACACACAGTCCTGGGAAGGCAAACTCTCTCAAGTTCCTAAATGATCTTGTAAGAAGTCATAAAGGAGAAGGCAGCTTCTTGGCTCCATCAGACTGAAATGAGGTACAAAGTCAAAGGGCTTTTGTCTTGTTTTTTTTTTTTTTGCTGTTATTCTTCTTGTTTGGTTTGGTTTAGGTGAACTACGTGGTTCTAGTCCAAATGGCCCTGAGAGTGAGTCCTATTTTTAGGACTGAATATAAATAGCTGCATAACCTTAAGCCTAACAATGAACAGGTGTGTCAGGTATGAGATGAGTATGCAGCTACCTGTTCCATGTGCTTCACCAGATTGCTGTATCAGATGAGCCAATGGACAGAGATCAGCTCTAAGAACAGAGAACATAATGCTTGACTCATACTAGAAGCAGACCATCCCTACCTAGAGGCAAGCCCACAGATAGAGTGGAGAACAATTCGCAAGCCAGAGCACATCTTCGGAAAACGTTGTCATCCTAATAATGTCTTCATATCTAAACAGCTGTAATCTAATCTCAAATGTATGACCAGGCATTTGGAAGCCTGCCAACGTTTTGAAGTTGTTCCTCTCTTTACCCGAACTACTGGGTAATTTACCTGACTCATTGATGGAGGGGAGGGGCAACTCAGGACTGTGCTGCCTCTTTTCACAGCCCTCCTGCTAATACAGGTGAGAGGTGAGAAGTAGGATGAGGCTTAAGGTACTCATCCTTCAGAACAGTTTCAGTCCTGAATTAGTGATGGCCTGTGACAAAGCAAATAAGTCATTTCTTCTAACTTCTGGCTTGACTTAAAGTGACAACATAATGGAATTACTGTGTTTACTCCCTAGGTGCTAAATGGCAGACAAAAAAAAAATCCTGACATCGAAAGAAAATATAAGCTCTAATCAGAACCAAATGGAAAACGGCTAATATTTACTGAGAGCTAGCTCTGTGGCAGACAGTCTTCTAAGTGCGCTAGTGTTAACCCGTTCAATTCCCACGACAGCTCCGTGAGATAGGATTATTTCCTGTATTCACAGATATGTGAAAGGAGGCAGGAGAGGTGTGAAAACCCAGAATTTTAGCCTATGGGGTTGGACGCCAGGGTCTGCCCTCAGAATCTTATGTTATACCATCTTTCTAGAAATACAGGGTTAAATGTTAAAGCTGATATTTAAACATATCAACCTAGAGACGGCTTACTTCTGGCTGATAGCCTGAAACAGTTACACAGGAAAACCCTCTGGTTCTACAGCGAGGGAAGATGGATGTTTCTTAGGGTCAGTGTGGAAGTGTCTGAAAACCAGTCACTTCTCGAAAGAGGGAGGAGCCAACTCCAAATCTTATCCAATCCGGACGCTGCTCTCTCCCTCCTCTAAAGCAGGATGGGTGTAATAACTTTGCTCTTGAGGGCACTCCAAGAGCAACTATAGCGCAATGACTGGGGACAGAATGGTCACTGCGCAGGCCTGTCAGAGCGAGTGTGCATGGGAGGAGAGCAATCCTCCTTAGACCTTGTCCGTGAAGACGCCGCAACACTGCAGACGAGAGAAATTCTGCACAAGGACACGACGGGGTGATGCGATGTGTTACCGCTCCAAGGCAAACAAGCTGGTACCTGAATGGCAATGGAACCCCAAAAGGGGAGGGCAAACGATGTTGCACCAAAGGGCTCTAAGGCCAATGAAGGCAAGACTTCAAACACATCTGGTAAATGTCCCTTGCATTCTTGAACATGGAAAACTTGGGATGAATGTCAGAACTAGACAGTATATTCCTTAGGCTGGATGTCCATGTAGCCCCACTCCTATTCCCTTGGAGCATTCATTTCTTACCACTTTCAACTGCCAGAACTTGCAACTCTTTGTCTAAGCCCAAAGGGCTTTCTTGAGTATCCAGAGGTGCTGGAGAACTAACCACCACTGTCACCAACACCCACCACCACTCCCACACACACACTGCCGCAACCAGAGGCAGGTGGGAGATGGCAGATACTGGCCCAACTCCCTCGTCTCTCAGCAGGAGACTCAGTAAGGTCTTCACTGTCCCCAGAGTCTCCAGTGGGACTGAGCTGCAATAACACATAGTAGAACATTGCTTGGAAACACACCATTTATTGACTTCTTGTCTCACTTCCCTATTTCCCCATCAGAGTTTCCTGGGATGAGCTTCCAATGAAACTGGTTGTCTCAGAGTCTGTATCTAGGGGAAACCAAAAGAAGAAAAGTTAAGATAACTGTGAATAAATCTAACGAAGTTGGACAAAACCTTCAGAAAAAAAATTATAAAAATGTATTGAAAAACATAAAATGAGGCCTAAATAGAGATATATCACGTTAATGGCAAGGAAAACATAATATGTCAGATTTCCCCAAATTTGACCTATAGGAAAGTCCAAATTGCAATACGCTTTTCATGGACCTTGTCAACCTGACCCTAAAACTTAAATAAATAAGAAAATTGCAAAAACAAAACAAAACAAAAACAAAATCCACCAAATTGCCAGGAATAGTCAAGATACTTCCAAAGAAGATCAAAGGGGAAATTCGCTATAATAGGTATTAAAACTTATTATAAAGCTACAATTTTGAGAGTGCATTGTTGGCATGGGGGTTGACAAGAGATCAGAGGAATAGAATAGAAAGTCCAGGTACAGATAAAACAAAGGTCAAATGTGATATATGACCGCTGAAGCAAGTCAGATCAGTGGGCAAAGGGGAATGTATTCCACTGATATGGTGTTTTTCCATATGGGAAAAAGTGAAAGTTGACTCTCTCTTTCATATCAGATGCACAAATCAATTCCTGATAGTTAATAAACCAAAATGTCACAAGCAAAACTTTAAAAACTTTAAAGAGAATATAAGAAAGCTAATGATTTGAAATATGAAAAGATGTCATAAATGAAATATAAAAAAAACACACACATATACCTAAAACACAAGAAAACAATAATGAATTGATTATAGTGCAGAAAGATAGTAAAAAGAAGGGCAGAGACTGGAAAGATATAAACAAAGGGAACTCCTAACACACCAGTGATAAAAGTGGTATAGTTATTTTGGAAAGTAATTTACCATGATCTTATAAAGCACTTTCCAAACGTCTCATTCTGTTATTTGTGGTCCCAGATGATGTTTTGTGAGCACGTGAGCAGAGTGCTGCTTCCTGGCTGATGTGGAAACGCCGGCGATGATGAAGGATTATTAGGGAGGGTGAATGTAAAGAAACAATGTGGTTCAAACACAGGAGAGCTACAGCTTTCTCGTTGTGTCCCAATTATTCCCTGATGTAGGAGAGGCTAGCCTTTTTAGACGCCAGGGTTACTTTTAACCTGCAAGCAGTCAGTTGATATCTACCATAAGCCTCGAACTGTTCAGGATGCTTAGGGTGCAAGAACATGTAAGTACATAGCCAAGAGAATCGAAAACATACATCCACACAAAAACATACAAGAATGTTCCTAGCAGCATTATTCATAATTGTTAAAAAGTGGAAACAACCCAAATGTACAGCAACTAAAGGATGGATAGACAACGTGTGGTATATGCATACAGTAGAATATTATACAGTCGTAAAGACACATGAAATACTGCTACATGCCACAACATGGATGAACCTTGAAAACACTGTACAGCATGAAAGAAGTCAGACACTTATGATTCCATTGATATCGTTGATATAAAATGAATGTCCAGAAGAGGCAAATCAATAGAGACAGAGAGTTGATTAGTGGTTATCAGCGACTGGCATAACCAGGGGTGGTGATGGAAATGTCTGCTAATGGGTAAGGGGTTTCTTTGAGAGGTGACGAAATGTTCTGGAATTAGATAATGGTGAAGGTTGCACAACTTTTGGATATAGTAAAAACAACTAAATTTTCTACTTTAAAAGAAAAATGTTATGGTATATGAATTATGACTAAAAGAAAAAACGAATCTATTCTGTTAGGCAGGATAGTGGTCACTGGTGATGGTGGGGGCAAGGGACTGGAGGAGAGCGTGACAGAGCTTTGGAGTGCTGATAGCGCTCTGTTTCTTGATCTGCGTATTGGTTCCACCGCTCAGTTCACTTTGAGCTAGAACTGGGAACTTAAATGTACATGTTTGGCTATATACTGTTTATAATTAAATGGTCTTCCTCAACGAGATATGTTCACCCTGGCCAGTTGGGCTCCGTGCTAGAGCATCAGCCCACAGACTAAAGGGTCTTGGGTTTGATTCCTGGTCAGGGCACATGCCTGGGGTGCAGGTGTGATCCCCGGCCGTGGTCGGGGTCATGCGGGAGGCAACCAATCGATGTCTCTCTCACATCAATGTTTTTCTCTCTCTCTAAAAATCAATGGAAAAATATCTTGGATGAGGATTTAAAAAAAAGATATGTTCAACCCCTGCTACCTCAGAATGTGACCCAATTTGGAAATAGAGTCATTGCAGCTGTAATCAGTGAAGATGAGGTCACACTAGATAGAGTGAGAACTTAAATCTAATACAACTGTCTCCTAGAACAAGGGAAACAGACACACAGGGACTACAGCCATGTGAGGACGAAGGCAGAGACTGGAGTTACATTACCACAAACCGAGGGAAGTCTGGGGCTACCAGAAGCTGGAGGAGGCAAGGAAGGGAGCATTGCCCCGTCAATGCCTTGATCTCAGACTCCTAGCCTCCAGAACCGCGAGAGAATCCATTTCTGTTGCTTTAAGCCACCAAGCTTGTGGCACTTTGTCATAGTAGCCCTAGCAAACCAAAACTTGTGAGTAACATCTTTAGAATTAAAAAAAAAAAAAAAAAAAGCCTAAAATACTCATGCCTTCATCAAATGGAAGTTACTGTAGACGTTGCAAGGAGACAGTCCTTACTCTGGCTGGTGAGATCAGTGAAGGCTTCTCCAGGAGCTGATGCTTGAGCCAAACTGTGAAGGATCTTGAAGGAGCAGTAGGAGTTTGCCAGGAGCAAAAGGAAGAATTGTCACAAGACTGCCGTGCTCCTTGATATGCAAAACTTATATTTTAATGAGGGAGACTGGGAGCAAACAAATGAACAAATAACGAATTACAAACTTTGGTCATTATAATGTAGAGCTCACTGTAGTGACAGCATTCTCACTTCATTGGACAGACGAGGACCCCGTCACAGGTGGGCACTCCTCTGCAGCCTGGTGTCTGGAGGTCATTCGAAAAGTGGATAGGCCACTAGGCAGAGAAGCATGATTGCTTTGTTTTCACCCCAATGCTGTGTGGCTTGGGCATATCTTCTCACTTCTCTGAACCTTACTTCCTACATCTGAAAAAAAAATATATCGGGAAAAGTGGGTGCATCTAAAATCCATTCTCATTCTAATTCGGTGAAACGTGTTGTTATATGAAGAGCTACATAATTTGGTCAACTAAAGCAGAATCCATGGGATAGTAGTAAGTCAATGGTAATTACTAAAAATTCACAGCACTCTATATGGATTTTTTTTTTTTTAATGGTGATTACATTGAGCTGTTACAAAGAAAGGGAGCTGCAGTCTATGGCCTTATTTTTTCAGATTGGAAAGAGTGACAATCCACTCTGAATGAGAAGAGCATTTGGCTCTGTAGACAGCTCCATTTTTGCATTTATCTCTTCTGAGGTCAGAGTTGTTTTTATTGCAGTGCTGTTCTTACTGGAATTGCTTTCATTGCTCATGTATCTCTTAGGCTAAGGAAAGAGAGATGCATGTTCAACGCCATCCTAGAGAAGACAAATGAGAGGGCAGCTCTCACAGAATCAAAAGATCTGGAGTTGGAGACCTGACTTTGCATCCCATTTCTCCCACCTCTTAGCTGTTTCTGAACCTCACTTTCCTCATCCATCACAAGGATGAAAACCCACTCCTCACATTGTGGTTGTGAAGATTAAATGCATTCATGCGTTCTTCATATAGTTTTGAGGATTAAATTCATTCATGCATTTCATCAAATGTTTATGGAGTGCCTACATTATATATAAAAGGCACTGCAGATAAAGCAATGAAGAAGACAACATGATCCATGGTCCTCATCCTCCAAGAGTTTCTATTGTAGAGGTGAAGACATATTGAGGAGCGCAATGACTGTTGCTCACTTCCAACTCCATAGAGTTAGATGACGAGTAGAAGTCATCTTTTTTTTTTTTTATCCTCATCCGAGGACATTTTTTCATTTTTTGTTCAGATAGAGTGGGAGGGAGAGAGGGGAAGAGAGAGAGAGAGAGAACCATCGACGTGAAAGGGACACATCGAGTGGCTGCCACCCGCACGACCAACCAGGGCCGGGGACAAACCGCAACCGAGGCACGTGCTCCCAGCGGGAACCGAACCTGGGTCTCTCTGGACTGCAGGCCGACGCTCTAACCGCTGAGCCAAACCGGCCAGGGCAGAAGTCATCTTTAAAACAAAGATGGTAGGAGGCAGAGTGGGGGAAAATAAGATGATGCTGAGGTCTTTACTGGCGTTGGCTGACTCACCAGTGAAGGAGTTGGTGACAGACTGAAGCAAGTGTGAATTAGGTAAGATCATAGTTGAGAGATGGCATTTTCCTGAAAATGTATAACTTGGTAAATTTTCTCCCAAACATAAACAGGAGCCAAAAATCTTATTTAATGTTATGTTAGGTGTGATTGGGCTGATTTCTGTGCTTCCTTTTTCAGAGCATGGAATTCTTAGCAATACTCTGGGGTAATTTGTCTTTCAAATCTCTCTAGGGTTCTGAGTCTTGTCACATTTTATTACACCTCAAGCTACTTCTCAAAATCTGAATGACATAATTGATCTTTGTCAAACATTATTTCTTAAACTTCTTTAGGTCCTTTGTGGCAATTAAAATCACCACAACTTCTGTAAAGACACAGGTTGTCTAGGTCGTTACATATCATTTGTCTATTACCACCCACAGAAACCTGTTATTAAATTAAATAAGAGGCAGGGGAGAGGTGCTGTAGCTTAAAAATTAGGATTTCAAATGCAAGTAATTACAGAGGATGTGGATTTTGCACTTGAAGCAAAATTTAAAAGGTACTACTTGGTAAACTCCCAATACAATTAATATATTCTGTTTTCCCCCATTGTGCTGTCCAGTATGGTCCTCACTAGCCGTTTAAATTCTACTTATATTAATTAAAACCAAATAAAAGTTAACATTGAGTTCCTCATTTTCTTAGCCACATTTCAAGTGTTCAACAGCCACATGTGACTAGTGGCTACATATTATACGGCACGGATATGGAATATTCTGTCATCACCAGAAGTTCCACCTTTATGAACTAGTCAGTAAAAAGAACTAAGAGGCATCCTTGCTCAAGCCTGGATCAAGTGCGGTTTCCTTTATTTTTGTCTCTAGAGGAACATGAAGAATTCTTACTTACAGTTAGTTCTAGAAATACATCCTTAAAAATGTATGTATGCATCTAATGGTTAATGAACAAGACTTTCTCATGGCATTATTATAGGAATTAATATAGATATCCACAGCACGGGTTAATGGTTTACAGTTACCAACATCATGTTTTGAGAGACTATTTAATGGCATGAGAGCATGCTAATGATATTAGTTAAAAACAACAACAACAGCAAAAAGCCTTGTCAATACATTATGATACCAAAATGTACTCAATATGGTCATTTCTCAGCAATCAGCTTATGGTCCTTTTTATGTTATTTCCTTATTTGTTTTCAATGAGCATGAACTTTTAGCTGCTAGAGAGAAAAATATTTTTTAAAAATTACAAATAGCTCTGACTGGTTTTTGTTCAGTAGTTAGAGTGTCAGCCTTCGGAATGAAGGGTATTGGGTTTGATTCCCGGTCAAGGGCATGTGCCTGGGTTGCAGGTTCAATCCCCAGCCCCGGTTGGGGTTGTGTAGGAGGCAACAGATCAATGTGTCTCTCTCACATCGATGCTTTTCTCTCTCTCTCTCCTTCCCTTCCATTCTATCTAAAAATCAATGGAAAAATATCCTTGGGTGAAGATTAACAACAACAATAAAAGTACAAATATTTGAGGTTTGGAGCAGATAGATGAATAAAATCTAATGCACAAAGCAAACTATGGGTGAATTCCTTTTCTGTTTCAGTGGGTAATGGAAAGGTTGCTGGTGTTAAAAGCGTGTTGATAGCAATCTCCAGGTCTAGAATCTGTGTTCATTCTTGTTACCACCGACCTACCCATTGGGGATCTAAAAAGTGTGATTCAGATAACAAGTTTGTGTGCTGGTGGTACTGAAGAAAGTCATATGAAAGCAAATAGCAGTACACCAGGCCATCTGCAGACCAGAGTAAGAAAATGGTTTCAAACACAGAGAATCCAAGTGTCACAGCATAAAAAGCAAGTCAGTTCGAAACCTCACCTTTATTGAATTAAAAACAATCAAGTCATAAAAAATCATTTTCTTTACTTAATTTTGATGATTTTAAGATTTACATCTTAACTTTTTTTTTTTTACAAGTAATGTTGGTACAATCAGCTTTCTCAATGTTCAGGCAGTTCTTACTTATCATTTCACAGATGGCTCAGCCTTGTTGAGATTTTAGCAGTTTTATCAATGATCTCACACACTCCACATTTTAGATATATTCATTATATATACACATATGTATATGATTTCTATAAAGACAAATGAAACAAGTACTTTAATGCTTGCTCTTATAATCAATCGAACTTTATATAATTTTGTTTAACCTTTCCTTTTCAATGACTATATCACATACACGGACATTTTGTAGTTATTTAAAGAATGTAAAAAAAAGTAGTCAGTTGTGCACATTATTAATGAAGTGAATGGTTCACAGGTTAGATTCCTAGTGAAAATAGAATACTTATTGGGAGAACAGACAGTCAATTGTTACATCACCTTTTATTTGGCTGAGACCAGTAGCATTGGCTTTTGAGTTAAAAGTGGGAAAAAACATAACCTCTTGAGGATAGGCAGGGGAATGATTGCAAGAGAGTGAATTAAGCAATTTGTGAGGAACCTAAATGCAAATTTCATTCACTTTGCGGTGTTCCTCCAAACCATGATGAGTGCAATGCCCTGCCATGATCCTAAAAATCATCTTACCTTGGAGCTTTTTGTCTGGCTGCTTGGAGTATTCCATAGACCAGACAAAGGACCCTTCCTGTCAGCTCAGAGCCTACCATGCCACCTTCAAGTCATTGGATGATCAAAAATAATTTAAAGTTTTTGTTTTAATCTCACTGTGGAGATGTTTGTTCCATGTCACAGTATTTTGCAGCTAAACAGCATTCCAATCTCCAATTTAGCTGTCAACTACTTAAGAAAAGTCCAGGAACAGAATTCTCCAAGTGGCATTTCAATCTACTCTTTTGCTCCCTCATGGCCATGACCAGACTGCTTATCACTTCTGACAGTCCTCAACTACAAGAGAAGAAATAAAGAACAAGCTGCACTGCATCTGCAAATGTCAATTTTGAATATAAAGCTTTAACGAGTGGAATGCAGGTGTTAGGAATATTAGAACTAATCTTTTTATTATGCTTCCAACTCAGAAATTATGGTAAGATTTAGTAGAGAAAAATAGCATTATTCATCTGTTCTTTAGTTCTCTGGAACTTGGCATAATGATCTGGGCTTAGATTGTCATTTAAATTCACATGGCTTATCACAGATCTGCTGAATTTATTCACATTACAAAGAAAGTCTAAGATACTATGTCAACACATTTATTGGGTGCCTAATGAGTCCATGGGACTGTGCTCAATACCAGGACTGCAATGACAGATAAAACCAGCTTCAGCATTTGTAATCTTATCCTGTTTTTTCTCATAAATTGGATGACAAAATATGGACTATCTTCCAATTTCCTGGGAGACAGAGAATGGGGGAGAGAGGGTCTGGTCAATGCACCTATATCTTTGTTTTGGTCCTGGTGTCAGTACTGATGATGACTGGAGTCTTCGAAAGTTGTGGGTGCTTTTCCAGGACACTTGTGAACCCTTGCTGGTCTAGACCCCAGCACCATATTGGTGGTTCAAAGGTAAGAGCTCTCAGTTCATGCTTACACACCCTGATGTTATTTTCATAGTAGGACCCATGGGGTGGGTTCAAAAGGTTTTCAGTCTCACTTCTCTCCATTAACCCTCCAAGAACCATTGTAGAGATTGAGTTACCCAGCTGTATTAGTTTCTTGTTGCTGCTGTGACAAGTCACCTCAAATTTAGCAACTTATACAACATAAATTTATTATCTTACAGTTTTGTAAGGTAGAAATAGGAACTGGGTCGCCCTGGGGTTAAAAGAATGCATGAACAAGGCTCCACTTCTTTCTGGAGGCTCTAGGAGAGAATGTGAGTCATTGCACTTTCTCGTGTATAGAGGCCTCCCACATTCTTTGGCTCATGGCCTCCTTCCTCCGTGTTCAAAGCCAGCAACATTGCATCTCTCTGTGTCTTTCTTCCAGTAACTTATCTCTCTGATTAACATTTTTGTTCTGCTGCCCTCTTCCACTGTTAAGTCCCCTTCTGCCCTGACCAGTGTGGCTCAATTGGTTGGGCACCATCTCATGCACCAAAGGGTTGGCCGTTTGATTCCAGGTCAGGGCACATTGTCCAGGTTTCAGGCTCAATCCCCAGTAGGGGGTGTGCAGGGGGCAGCAGGTCAATGTTTAGCTCTCACATTGATTTCTCTCTCTCTCTCTGTCCCTTTCTCTCTAAATATCAATACAAATATTTTAAAAAGCATTAAGTCTCCTTCTGACTGCATTGAGTCCACCCAAGTAATCCAGGATGATCTCCCTGTTTTAAAGTCAGTGATTAGCAACCTTAATTCCATCTGCAACTTTGATTTCTCTTTGCCATGTTACCCAACATATTCACAGGTTCCAGGGATCAGGACATGGACACTTTGGGAGGCCATTGTTATGTCTATTATACTAGCCCAAATTCTCTCTTTCCACCCTATCCCATTCTTTCTTACTGTAGCAGGTAGCCTCTGAGAGAGCTGCTGGTAATTTCTGTCTCCTGGCATTTATCTACTTGTGTAATTCTATCCCCTTGAGTGTGGGTGGGATCTGTGGTCATAGGATGTCATGCTCCTGATTATGTTCCATAAGAATGTAACTTCCATTTTTTTTAATAGTTTTTCTTTTTAAAAGCAGTTTTAGGTTCACAGCAGAGTTGAATAGAAGGTACATGGATTTCCTGTACACCCCCTACCCCCACACATGCATAGCCTTCCCATTATCAACATTCCCTACCAGAGTGGCACATTTGTGTCACTTCAACTTGATGCAGACTCTCTCTGTTGCCTACTGGGTTTTCTCACTTTGATAAAACCCACATGGCAAGGAACTGAGGAAGGCCTCTGACCAATATGCCAGAAGGAACTGAGCCCTATCAATAATCACATGAACCAGAAAGTAGATCTTTCTCAAGTCAAGTCTTCAGATAAGACCCCACCCTTGGCTGACACTTTGCTTGCAGTTTCATGAGAGACCCTGAAGCAGAGTACCCAGCTCTGCCATACCTGGGTTCAGACTCACAGAAACTGTGAGAGAATATGTGTTGTTTTAAGGCACAATGTTTATAATACGTTTATTACGGAGTAAGGGGGATCTAATCTACTTGCCAAAGAACCGCAATGGAGACTATCCTAATCCAAAAAGCACATTCTTACCCTGTTGAACCTCAAAAGTGTTGCTTGAAGTATAGATCTTGTTACTCAAAGTGTGGCTCACGGCTACACTGTCAACCTCTGAGATTGTGAGAAGTGAAAAGCCCAGGCATTATCCCAGACCTACTCAAACAGAATGTGCATTTTAGCAAGATCCCCAGGTGTTTTATATGCCCATATTAAAGTCTGAGAAACACTCGAGGAGGTACCTTTCTCCCAGAGAATCTCATTCATCCCTCTGTGAACTCGCCTACCCCCTTTGTAGCCACTAGCCCTGCATACCACAGAGACTGGAGGGCAACTTTGTTCAGGCCATGGAAGGTCAGTCACATCCTTATCTTGGTTAATGAGGCATACGCAAGTTACCCTAAACACACCCCATAACAGTGAATATCTATTTCAAAGGGACTTATTGCCTTAATATCTAGGCCGAGAATGTGCTGGTATTAGTTTATAAATTATACTTCTCTGGCTGCCATTACTCACATAAAACATTGTTTGTGCCCTCAACAATCTTTCAGTTTAGTGGGAGGACGGGCCATCCCATGGAACACAAAGTCACAAAATACAGCAGGAGTTGCGAGTTGCACGATTTGGGGATAGAATGGCAACTGACAAGGGTATGGTCAGGAGTAGATTTGGGACGTGAATGATCCCTAAAGGTAAAGAACACACAGGACATTGAAGAGTGATAGATGATGAAGGAGGAGCAGGTAGGAATATTTATGGGACCTTCAGTAAACTCGAAAGTAGACCCATTTGGCTGCAGTGTAGAATTTAAGTAAAGAAATAATGAGAGCTCAAGGAAATAGAGGGCAACATTGTGGAGAGAGATAAAGAAAGAAAAAACAAAACAAAACAGAAAGAAAGGAAGAAAGATAGATTACACCAGGTGCTGTCTGCTGCGTCAGCTAAGGCATCAAGATATAAGACACCACCTTCCAAAGTGAGGTGTGGGCCACTGATTTACCAAGGAGGTTGCCGAAAACCAGCAACATGGCTCTGAGTTCCTCTCCCACGCTGGAGGTTAGGAAAGGTTGGAACTCCAACTGAAGAGGAAAAGGGAGTTTCAGAAAGAGTGGTTGGTGTGCTCTGGGTATTACCCACCCGCCCACCACCACCAAGGAGGGGAGAGAAGGGTGTGCCTCCTCCTCTACTTCAAGGCCAGGGAGATCCTTCGGCAAATTCACTCAGCTTAATGTGTATCCTTTCCCTGGTGCATCTTCCACCTGGAAAGTCTAAAGGGTGAGCAGTGTCTTGGTCAGCTGTTTGACAGTGGAGCCAAGTGGCTCCGCTGGGGAGGGGTGGCTAGGACTCCCCTAGTTGTTCCGAGCACACAGTGTGCACCTGGAGTCCCGGCCTGTGACTGGGCCTTAGGTCCTGTCTACAAGGATGGTCTAGAGAGGCAAGCAGTCCTCAGGCCAAAGACAGTAGAGGTACCGCTGATGCCTGAGCCTGAGGAAGAAGTGAAGTGACCACCAGACAGATGTTCTCCCTCTGAAGAGAACAGAGGAAGAGAGATTCCCAGGGGTGGGCAGCAGTGGGGAGGACGGAGGTGTCTCCAAAGAACTCATGACAATTCACACGAGAGAAAGTTTGCTTTTAATGCTTTCCATTACCAGTCAGCTCTGATGAGAGTGCTAATGTCGAACTTACCTGCTCTTTCTCTTCCTCTCCCCTCACGGCCCAAGCCTCTGAAGATACAAAAAAGTGGTAAGCCTGATGGGGAATGAAGAGCAGAAGCGTCTGAACGGGAAAGAGAGAAAAAGATCCGGTGCCCCAGGCTACAGGCACCGAGAGGGAGATTTGCATGTAGGAGGTTTAATTGGGAGTGCCCCCCCCCCCGCCCCCCATGAACTCAGTGTGTGTGAAGTTGGACGGGGAGTGGGATCAGGCAGAGGAAGACTTTGAACTGGGGTGCAGTTGCTACAGAGGGCTCAGGCTGCCCCATGGGGGAGTTCTAGAGCCAGGTGGCCCCTCTGCCATGGCCCCTCCTTGGGAGAGTGTGCTCTACACTCTGCTTATCCCACTAACCACTCATTGGGTGGGGGCTGCCCCTGGGGAGGCAGCATGGCCTTGAGGCAGCTCCTTTTTGCTGAAGGCAATTTGCAGAGAGCCATGGGGCTGAGATCCTTGAGGGCCAGTCCTCCAGCAGCTAGGGGACAACTGAGGCATGTCTATGGATGGCTCTTCACAGTGTCGCTGCACTGATGATGACATCCCCTTTCCGGGGGAGAGGGAGGAATTTTTAATTATTACAGGCAACTGGATTTTTTTTAATCCTCACCCGAGGACATTTTTGCATTTATCTTTAATAGAGCAAGAGGGAGAGAAAGAGAGAAGGAGGAAGAGAGAGAGAGAAGCATCAATGTGAGAGAGACACATGGACTGGCTGCCACCCACACGACCCCAAGGGGCGGGGACAAGCTGCAACCGGGTCCGTGCCTTTAGCAGAACCGGGGACTCTCTGGTCCGAGGGCCCATGCTCTAACCGCTGAGCCAAATCGGCCAGGGCTGAACTTTTAATTCGTGTTTAGAGTAGCTTTGATTACCTTAAAGGTAGCTGGAAAATTATGGGGCTTGCTTTATTTTTCATCTATGGGCAAGGAAATAACATCCCCATGGAACAAATGTACAGAAATGTGTCTAGCTAACTGGCTAGATAAACTTACTTACATCCCCCAAACCTTGGTTATAATTGCAGCTATTTCTGGAAAAGCAGCATCAGGGAAGATAATCTTTGCATAGGAAAATTCCTCTATGGGTGTGATCATGCAAAGGCAGGCCCTGGAGCAGTGGTTCCAAGTTTGTGGGG
Source organism: Tadarida brasiliensis (assembly GCA_030848825.1). Classification (NCBI taxonomy): domain Eukaryota; kingdom Metazoa; phylum Chordata; class Mammalia; order Chiroptera; family Molossidae; genus Tadarida; species Tadarida brasiliensis. The sequence goes on along the minus strand of CM061257.1, from coordinate 26,094,556 downwards.
GGAGGGGAGGAGCAAGGTGGGCCCCGATCCCTTTGGCAGCCTGGCCTTGCCTATGGAAGCTTTTTTCAGAGTCATATTTTCAAATATATAAAACAGAATACCATTACAAGGAAAACCAATTATATCTTTAAAATTGTGATGTGTGTGCAGCTTTTCACATTAAATGACAACATGTTTATTTTAAATCTTGCCATTTAATGTGTAATTTTAAGTTTCAAAGTAAGTTCAAAATAATAAGCACATAAGTAATACTTTGAGTACCTGCGTAACTATTATATGAAAATATCTTTGATTTCTATTGCTGCAGGCACTGTGGTTTGTGGCCTACATTCATAGTTGAAGAAAATGCTAAATTCCACTTTAAGATTACTGAAAATAAAGGTGCAAGGACTCTAAACCTGAACCCATCCCCTAAGCTGCTGTCTTCATTTCTACCCATAGGCTGCCAGGCACAGTTCAAGAGCATCATTCAGTCATGCAGATTGGCCCATAAAAAAATTCATGGGCTCCAACCCCAGCTCTGCCCTCGTGATGCACAGCAGTGCACACACTGGGCAGCTTTCCCGTTTCCTTTGGTGACCATGCAAACATTTACCACTCTCAGAATCTCTGCGAATCAGCAAAAGGTGTTCCTTCCTCCAGTTAGTTTGTTCTGATATTACTGCACAATCTGGAAAGCTCTGCCTGGGGGTTGGGGAGAAACAGGATTGCCAGAATCCCAGGAGGAAGCATCCCTGGCTGCACACTTATCTGTGCCCAAATTCTTTCCACCTGTGTAACCCCCCTTGACTTTGGGTTCCCACTGCACATTGCATGCTTTCTTGGCCCCCATCCCCTGGGAAAGAGAAGCAGGGCTGGAGTCTGGTCAACATGAATCAGGCTTCTGTGGATGAGAGAAGAAATCTTAAGGGATGCTCAGAGCATGAAGGACATAGGACACAGGTGTGTGTGCGTGTGTGTGTGTGTGTGTGTGTGTGTGAACAGCAGTGAGAGTGTACCTGTATACTCTTCCAAAAGTGTTCATGACCTTGTGTATAATGTGGGTTTCTATGCAGGAAGAGGCTCTCCTCTGCTTTTCCAGGATTTCAGGAAGCCAGAATCTCTTGCCTTCCCATCCTGGAATAAATTAATATAGGATGCCCTTGTGCAGTACACAACCTGGACACCTGTACTGATGGCTCTGACCATGGTCTCCTCAAAACCCTTGCATCATTTCTATCCTTTCCTTTGTCAGGGGATGGCTTTGCCTCCATTAATGTGAACCTCCTCAACTTTGTATTTCCCACCTGCAAATATTTGTATCTTTCTTCTGTCTTTTCCTTTCATTTCAGATTATGAGGTGTCTGCTTTTTTTTTTTTTTTATCCTCACCCGAGGACATTTTTTCATTTTTTGTCCAGATAGAGTAGGAGGGAGGGAGAGAGAGAGAGAGAGAGAGAGAGAGAGAGAGAGAGAGAGAGAGAGAAACATCGACATGAAAGGGCCACATCGAGTGGCTGCCACCCACACGACCAACCAGGGCCAGGGACAAACTGCAACCGAGGTATATGCCCCTAGCGGGAACCGAACCCGGGCCTCTCCGGACCGCAGGCCGACGCTCTAACCGCTGAGCCAAACCGGCCAGGGCGAGGTGTCTGCTTTTTGTGCAAAGCCAATACCTCCTATGCTCTTGATCCCATCAGGGGTCTCTTCTGGATCTTGCTGCATTTGTTATTTCCTCTCAATCTTTTTTCCCAGTTGTCATAACATCAATTCCATTCAATATAAGCCTTCTCTTGACTCCAAAGGTCTCCTCTGCTACTCTTTCTTCTTTCTCAGTCAAGCTTCTGGAAAGAGAACTCTCTACAATCATTTTCACTTCTTCACCTACTGCACTCTGGCCTCCCCCTCTATAACTCCCCTTAATGTTCTTTCACAAGGGTCCTCAGTAACCTCCATGTGGCCTGATTTGCTGAGTAGCTTTTCAGCCCTTATTTTACTGGACTACACTGCACATTTGACATTGATGATAATTTCTTTCTGCAGGGAATTCTTGACTCTGTCAGCTTCCATGATACCTCCCCATACAGAACCTATCAGTCAGTGTGAGAACCATGTCTGATGTCCCTGTCTAGGAGAAGTAGCTACACTTAAGTCCCTGGCTTGGCAGCCCCATGTTCTGAGACACAGAAAACCTGCCCACAGCCCATCTGTGGAGGTCATGCTGAACAGGGCCTGGGTGGAAAGCAGTCATGGGGGGCTCTGGCCAAGACAAATAAGCAATAAATAAGCAGAAGATGGCACACAGAGAGAGAGAGAGAAATGGGGAGGAGAGAGAGAGAGAGAGAGAGAGAGAGAGAGAGAGAGAGAGAGAGAGAGAGAGAGAGAGAGATTGAAAGAGAAACAGACAGAAAGAGAAACACAGAGATAGAGAGAGACAGAGATAGACAGAGAGACAGAGAGGAAGCATATACTTGCTAAGAGGTAGAAGTGGGAACAATGTGTCAGCCCAGAGAGATGGATAGAGGAGACTCATTTCCTATATTTACCATTTACTGTTCCCAGTTCTGAATTGCTTGAGGATTTGAGGCCTGACCCTTTTTATATCTGTGAGAGTGCTTTACCCCTATAATAAATTGACTAAACTAGTGTTCAGGTTTCTGTCAATTATAATCTAAAGGAAGCTTGTCTAAGACAGATACCATGAACTTTGTGGTTTGTCCTCTTTTTATTTATTTTTTATTTATTTTTGTTTTTGACTCCCTTGGATGATCAACTGTGCAGGGGCCCACCACACAGAGCAACACTTACTTCAGCAGGGCTCTGGTGCCACTGAGTCCACTCCTTGAGTGTGTCGCTTGTGGAGGTGGTTGGACGGTGGTGCTTCCATGTGGTCTGAAGCTGTCCACTGGGTGTGCTGGCTCTGGGGCCAGGTCAGCCACTGCCTGTGTTCTACCAGGGTCCGCCAGGCATAAGCTACAAAGCAATCGCAGATGGTTGCTTCTTGTGCTGGGCTTGGAGGTGCCCAGGCAAAGTCAAGCTGTGAACCAAGGCTGGCTGCTCCTAGTCCCGGGCCTGGGGCCACTTAGTGAGAGGTATGGGGCTCGCTGAGGCCAAATGCTGTTTGAGAGAATTTAGGAAAATCTGAAGCAGGAGCCCAGACAGGCCAATCCTATGGTAAAGCCACTGGACACAGTTGGGTGGGCCTGAAAGTTGGGTGGGGCAGGGTCTGAGGGAATCACCAGGGCAGGGCCAACAGTGTGAGCCAGGTTGCTGGAGTCCCAGATATGGTGCCTATTTGCCTGCCTGCGGGTGAAGGACTCACCAACGGAACAATGGCTTCTGCCCCAGCACTTCTGTCCAGGAGGAAGCTGCCTCTCCAGCTCTCACCCTGATGCCAAACAACTCAGTTCTTTCCCGTATGTCTCTGGTGCCTTTTGAGCTGTCTCCCCTGGGCTGGAGCCCAGAGTGAGCGAGTCTGAGTAAGTCCGTGTGTGGGCCTTTTAAGAGGAGCTGCCTGGGCCCAGCCGGTGTGGGTCAGTAGATTGAGGGTCATCCCATGTACTGAGAGGTCCTGGTTCGATTCCAGATCAGGGCACATGCCCGGGTTGCGGGCTTGATCCCCAGTAGGGGGCGTGCAGGAGGCAGCTGATCGATATTTCTCTCTCACATTGATTCTTCTCTCTCTCCCTTCCTCTCTCTCTAAGCAATCAATAAGAAGGTATTTAAAAAAAAATAAGAGGAGCTGCCTGTGACTCCAGTAGCCTCAGCCTCAACTCCCGCTGGTTTAAACTTCCCCAGAAGTTACGGGGACTTCTCTTACTGGCACTGGAACCCTGAGCTGGGGGGCCTAGTGTGGGACAGGGACCCCTCACTCCTTGGGGAGGTGTCCTCCTGATTTTTATCTGCCACACGTGGATAGGTGTGGGACCAGCCTGTCCGAGCCTCCGCCCCTCTTACCAGTCTCGATGTGGTTTCTTCTTTAATTCCATAGTTGTAGAACTTCCATTCAGCTCGATATCAGGCGGTTCTGAATGATGGTTGGTTTGTAGTTTAGTTGTGATTTTGATGTGGTTGTGGGAAGAGGTGAGTACTGCGTTTACCCACACTGCCATCTTGACCGGAAGTCCCTGTGGTTTGTCCTCTTAAGTGTACATTTGTGGGTTTTATTGGGCTGGAGCCACAAGGTTTCACACTATGATTCTCTTTTGATTTTTACTGAGAACAACTATATCAATGTATATACACCTGATTTCGAGGCTTTGCCAGCAAATGGTCTGAGTTCCTCAAGTGGAATTTTCAGGAGAGCATAAGCCAATGAAACAAAACCCAACGTGGTAGCCCAGGAAAGGAGGCGGAGATTATGGACACCATCATTAACCTGAAGAGCAAATTCCTCTGACGTCTAGGGAACACATCACCAAAATTAGGACTGCTCTATTTGTAGCTTCCTGATTTATGCAGAAAATTATCTAGTTGCATAATGAACATTTTTCTCACCATCCTTAAAACAATCTATTTTGGTGACAGAATTCTTTATTTTAATGTATGATAGTTCATGGTCATTTGAAATTCTCAGTTCTCCGAAACTATTATGCTGAGCTACGACCCACAGTTGTTGCTGACCCGTTCTCTCCTTCTTCCCCTCATGCACACTCATCACTGTGCAAATTCTTCCACGGTATGCTCGTACACTCCCTTCACCTCTCCGTTAATCCCTGTACTTCCTTTAGACTCCGCTCAAATTGCGCCTTTTCCATGAAGCCTCGCTCAGAGCCTCCAGATGCAATCCTTATAATCTTCTTGGAATCCCTTTAGCCCAGGGTTACTCAATTGGAGTCAGTTTTGTCCCTCAGGGTACATTTGGTAATATCTGGAGATATTTTTGGTTGTCACAACTGGAGGGACAGTGCTTCTGGCATTCGGTTGGTAGAGGCCAAGGATGTTACTAAACATCCTACAATGCACAGAACAGCCATCCAACAATGTCAATAATGTTAAGAATCCCCATAGTCTAGCCTGACTTTGGCACCATGAATCTGCTCATTTGATTGCTCACTATGGTGTGAACTCTAAGGGCCGGATGGAAACCTTAAGAAATCAGCCAGTTGCCCCCCTGAATTTTATGGGTACGAAGACTGCCTGAAGATAAGCTGCTGAAAGTCACAGAGAGCGCCATTGGCAGGGCTTTTCTTCCCTGACCCCTGGGCCTTTGACCAGTTCCATTTCACTATTCTGTTGTTTCCTTTCTCCCAGGAAGGTTTAAAAATTCTCTATAAGCAAGGGTAGGATCTTTTATTAAATGTGCAGTGACTCTCCCCTCCAACCTCCTACCCTCGGCCTAGTATTAAGAACACAGTACATATTTGTCAGGTCAAAATAACCCTAGTTTTTATAAAATATCATTTTATTCCCCTGCAAGTGTATTTTCGTAAAGAACTGTAAGCCTTTCTCCTGGATATAACCTCTCAAAAGGAAAGATGACTACATCTAAATCACAGAAAAAAAGAAATTCTACAGAGAGCTTCTGCGGAAGTATTTTCAACACTAATTAGAGTAAATACCAGCCAACTGAGTCTTACACATTTAAATCATAGTGATGAAAATTACCACCTTGGTAGCACAGAGGAAAACAGGAAAGATTTCTACTCAGGGGAATAATTAACTAAATTCTTAGAGAGAAACCGGAAAATAACCCCAAACAAACAAAGAAACAAAAAAATCAACAAAATACAGAATCTTATTCATAACCCATTCCCATAAACAAATAAATTATTCTCCTTGGGGGAAAAAATACATAAGCAATTGTTGACAGAATTCAAAAAGGTTAGGTTAAGCATGCAGTGACAGAATATGACCTTATATTGGAAAAGGAGAGCTGTTTGGCTAGTATTCTGCATTTTAGAGGCCTAACAGTATAAGCAGAAGTTCAAGTTCAGGCCTGTAGCAAACTGATCCTGGATTTGAGTCCTGGCAGTGCTCTGGAGCAGCTGTGTGATTTGGGGAAGTGCCTTAATCCCTCAAATCCTAGTCTCCACAGCTTCTAAGTGAGGATCTGTAACTGTATTCCCCAAATATAAAATTGTGAGGATTTGGTGAAGGAACACAGGAAAATTGCTCACCACAGAATTGGGCTAAATCCAAGATATCAGTAAATGAGAGTTATTATTGCAAAGATTTCTACGTGCTATCCTTTAATTTTATTTTTGAAAAAAATGGGAAGATCACTTAACCTTGTGATGTCAATTTTTATTCCCTCGGAAGAAATATGACATCCCCTTCCTAATACAGAAGAAAACTTCCATGGCATTGGAATCTTCACATTTAATTACTAGCCAGTGAGCTCTCCTTTTCCAATTTAAAATAATATAATAAGCAAAAACTTTTAGATATGCATATGTGGTGCTTTTAAATTGTGTAAACAAGTCTGTAATTGTAAACACCTGGAAAATAATTTAAGCTTGACCTACCTTCCTTCCTTCTTTTCTTCCTTCCTTCCTTTCTTCCTTTTACCTTTCTTTCTCCCTCCCTTTAACAAGATGTGCAAATGCAAGTATATGGGGTTGTGTGACAACGTAAGATGTCTATAGAGAGTGTCAAGCATCTAAGTGTTATGAAAAAGTCTGAGAAGGGAAATTTCAGAAACTTGGGTTCCAACCCTGGCTCTTACTAGGTGTGAGATATCAGGCAAGTCATTTAACTCTCTCTCATCTGTAAAGTAAGGGCTTGGTAGATGATTACTAAGGTTTCCTCCAGTTTTAGATACTGGATTGTATTTTTATTTTCAGAAAGTCATTGCAGACATCCAAGTCAACTATGTTGTTATAAACGATTCTGTCCTTTTAATGGAAAGTTCAATCCATGAGAAAAGAGTGAAACATCATTCAATTTAAAAATGATATTGAATAGATCTCTTGGTCCAAGCATTTTGCCACTTTAAGTTCCCAAACCAGAGTTGGCTTTATGGGTGCAGTTGCATAGGACCCCATGCTTAGAAGGGCTCCATGATTGATTTAATGCTCCGCTATTGCTGTTTTGAAATTTTTAATGTTTGAACAAAAAGCCCTGCATTTTTGGTTTACACTGGGCTCTGCAAATTATGTAGCTGGTTCCGGATACAACTTACAATTTACAGAGTAATTACTAGGCCCAGGACTCTCTCCTTTCATTTAGTTAGAAACCTACACTGAACTCTTTCCTCTGCAGCCATCATCAGTTTTTATGTTGGTATAAAACTGCTTCACCAGCCACATTGCAGGATGTGCAGACAACCATGCACAGGACACACAGCTGGCCTTTGACTTGGAAGGGCAGAGGCTTCACCATTCATCACTCAGCCCAGCCATCTGTAGGGGAGGGGCCTCTGTCAATGGCAATTCCCACATCAGTACAAATGTTTGCAAGAATCTAACAGGTTGCATGGAGGACTCAGAGAGAAGATAAGAAGTCCTTTGAAAATTGAAGGCTGTCAGTAAGGCCAAGGACAAGCTCCATCTTGTGAACATCCCCAGTCCCCACCCCATGGCCTTATTGGTGTTCTTAGTATTTTCTCAATGCCTGACCACCCTGCTTCAGAAATGTCTAAAGTGAAACAAGAAGTAACAACTCAAAGAAAGGCTTTGAGTTTAATCAGTGGTTGGGATGATGATTCAACTTGAAAACTCACGTCTGACCCTTTAGTATGTGCTGTCATTAAGTCAAGGGCTGAGGGCACAGCAAGAAGCAAACGTAATGAAGATATGCTAATTTCAATTGATCACGGTGGCCTGGTCATCATGGGTTTACTCCCCAGCCTGTGAAATGGGGATACTACTCACGTCACAGAGCTGAGGTGAGGATATAAGGAATTAGTAAGTGACTAGGCACTAGAAGGGCTACTTCGTGGAAGTATTTGCAAGGTGTAATGTAGCACACGATTAAAAATAAAAAAGGCAATTTATTCCTGGAGGTACGTAGAGGTTTTTCCAGTAGGAGTAGCTTAAATGGAAGCAGAGATAGGAAGAAATTTAAATGATATGTCTTCTCTCAATGTTCAAACAGTGGAATCTGACATCCAGCGCAGCGCCCCTCTCGGACCAGTCACCCAGGGGAATGAATGCCAGCTGAATAGAGATGCCAACAGAGAAAAAAGATCGTGTCCACGCCAATGCTGGCCATATGTGCATCCAGAGCTTCTTGACCCGCTGTTTTCCTCTTCCCACGCCCGCCTGGTACTAGAGCCGGGGAGGGTAAAGTGACTCAGCCCCCGCCCCGGGCTCCCGCGAAATCATCCCGGTTGCGGTAAAGCCGGGCTCGGAAAGGAAGCGGGCGCGGCGAAAGGAGGCGGGGCCGGGTCACTGTGGGCGGGGAGTAAGGGGCGGGGCCTTGGCTTAATCGGGCAGTTGCAGCTGTGACCGCTGAGAAAGAGCGGGCGCGGAGGGGAGAGGCGGGGCCAGGATGAAGTGGGCGGGCTCGGGGGCGGTGCCACGTGTGGGCCTCGCGCCGGTGCAGGCGGAACCCGGGGTTTGGCGCGGAGACGCAGGGCGGAGCCGAGGTGGGTGGGACTGGAGGGGAGGGTCCAGGGCGGGGCGGGGTTGCCGCGCGCGGGGCCGGAGCTCTGCCACTCCGTCCGCCTGCCAGCTCCTGAGCTGCGCCTCCTGACGGAGGCCGAACGGACGCGGCGATGGCTTCGCGGGGACTCACGGGGTCCGCCGTCCTCGCCGCTGCTGTGCTTGTGGGAGGCACCGTGAGCTCGCCGCTCGTGGGCCCGGGTGAGTTCCCCGTCAGGGCCGGGGCTCGCCGGAGGAGGCGAGGGATCGAGACTGCAGCCCCGCTGCGCCCCGGCATGCTGGCGCAGAACTTCTGTCCGGGGGTGGCCCGGGCTGGCCGCGGCGCGCGGCGTGGCTCTGGTGCGTCCCTTCTCGGCTGCGGGGCTCCCGCCGTCCCTCCTCTGGCCGGCTCCTCGGAGGACCTGTTACCCCCGCCCCACCCTGAGCTGTCCCGGGGGCAGGGACCGGCCTGGTCTTGTATTCCTCTGGTGCGCTTCCTCCCGGCAGGCACCTCGGAGCCCCGCGAACCCCTTTTCTGCCGCCCTTGTCCTCAGAGGCCCCGCGAGCGGAAGATCGTGTCAGGAGACCGGGTGCGCTGTCGTCGCCCCCCCTTTTATAGTTGCAAACCTTGGGGAGTTTCAATTTCTTTACTTTCCAAGTTTTAGTTTATTTTAGCGGTGGATGGACTCTAGTAACAGGTTGCGGATTTCAGATTTCTTCTCACATACCCTGTGTAAATCAGGCTCGGAAGAAGGGAAGACGTGTTTGTAAACTCAACACTTTTTTCTTCTACGTCGAGTCCTGTCACCACAAAAGGAACCTTCTGTGGTCAGGGCAGGAAGCCACCAGCAGAGTTGATAAAGCGTTGTCTCTAATGATGAACTTAGAGCAGGCATTTTTAATTGAAATCTAAGAGGATGTGTAACTTGTCCTGACTCAAACTCTTGTTTTGTTTTTTAATCCTCACCCGAGGATATTTTTCTATCGGTTTTCAGATGGGGGGGCAGGGGGGATACATCGGTGTGAGAGAGACACATTGATTGGTTGCCTTGTGCATGACCCTGACCAGGGTCCGGATCGAACTGCAACCGAGGTTCATCCCCCCTGAACTCTTTGGTGCACAGGCCGATGCTCTAACTGCTGAGCCAAACCGGCCAGGGCTCAAACTCTTGTTTTTGTAACTGTAGGCACCAGGGATTCCTTACCACCATTCCCCCTCTTAATTGCCACCCTACTGAGTAGTTTAAAAATAATAATAAACGTAAACCTCCTTGGCCAATTGGGGTTACCAGGACCTGGAATCTTACGTCAGCAAGCTCTTCTAAGCTTGAGCAGCTCCTCTTCAGGCCCAAATAATAAACATCTGGAAGCTTTCCAACTGTGACTTTCTTCTCCATAAAAACACTGTACCCTTCGTCACTCCTGAGAAGATTCCAATTACAGCTTTTAAACTGGCTTGTCACTTTGGCCTTCTCTTTTTCAGAGAAACCAGAACATGTTAGGAAGGAAACAGGATGGATAATATATCTCCTGAGTCTTTATTAGCAGACCCAAATTTCCTTCAGCCATCCTTCCTGGGGAGATGGCAGCTAGTGACATGTCTTATTTATTGGATGGGAGATTTTGGTTTTCAGCCTGTGTTTCATTGCTAAGACAGGTAGGTGTGTTATCAGGTTCAAATTAGATCCGAGGTTGTGGACAGTACTTACATAGAGTCAGTTGCTCCAGAATTTGCAGAGCTTAACCTGCGAGAAAAATTCAGCACATGATGCATGTAATCCTCCATCAACCAGAGAAATCCATCCCTAGAGTAAGTTTGTGTGTCCATGAATCTCTGAGCAGCACCCAGCTCTTAGGACTGGAATGCGATGAATAAAACTCTCATCTATTGCACAATAACCTTTTTGATGAAAGGGAATAAGATATCTAAAAAGGAAAGGGAACAGAGTACAAATTTGTCAGTGTGACTTGAGGCCTGACCAGTCAACAGCTGGCCACTCTTTGAAATTGAAGGCAGTGTTAATGTTTGCAGGGAATGTTAGGGAAGTAGGGAGAAAGAAATGGGAAGTGCCAGGCTTCATTGGGTACTTCATAAGCATTTTTACACTTATTTCTCTTAACCCTAGGAAGTTCCTATTTCCAATGAAACACCTGAGGCTCATGGTTAAACATTTGGCCCAACATCACATAGCTAGTGTATCAGTCAGCATTTAATCAGAGAAGCAGAACCACTAGGAAGTGTTGTGTGTGTGTGTGTGTTTATATGTATCTTTATCTTTACTTAGACAGTTTAATTCCAAAGTTCATTCATTCTCTTTCCACTGTACCCACTGCTCCCCAGAAAGAAAATAGAGCAGAAATCAGCCTCAGCAGTTGTGTTGAGATTCTAAGACAGGAAGTTTAGAACATTATAAAATTGTAGGCATGTGGTTGTCAGATGGTAAGCAGAAGAAAGTAGAACACATAACTTCACAGTGGGTAGTGGCAATGTCCTTCACTTCCTGCCTGGTAGGAGAATCTCATTAAATTTCTGTCTCTCAGTAGCAGCATTTGAAACTATATACCACAAGCAGCAGAAGGGATGATTTTCCACATCTTGGCTTATTTATGTCCTTAAGTTCTCTGGTTACTCAACCTTTGGGCTTATTTGTTTCTCTACCAGACAGTGGACACAGCCTCCTAATAAGGAGTGGGCGGCAAAGGTCCAGGGGCTGGTGAATGAGAAGTGTTCTCTCCCTGGGCTCTGTGGGCTGCCATCCAGCCTCCTAACTCCTCATTTAGATGCTGAAGATAAGCTTTATTAAATTCTGGTTCTCCTTTGGCCAGGTAGCTACCCAGATGTACATCCACATAAAACATAATCAGTAGATAGAATATGAGAAAACACCCCTTGGAGCTTGGGCTTCCAAGTCCAAATTTAATTTACAAAGGAAATGAAAATTTGAGAAGTCCTTGTCATTTCCTCTCTTCCCATGTTTCTACCCCCCCCCAAATAAATTAATCAAACAATCTATTTGGGAGCTTCAGTAGTTGAATTTGAATGAGAGAGGTCAAAGGTCTAGGTGATAAAAGCAAAATTTCATTGTTAACTTTTCAAAGAATTGTTTGGTTCTGATGTTGAATTTTAATTATATATTGAGAAATTATTAAAAATGGACAAAAATGATTTAAATTGTCATTAGTTAAACTATTATGTTGAGTGGTTTCTAATTATTTTAGGGCACTTACTTCAACAATTGGTAAAGATTTGATGGGCTGCTGAAAGCAGGTGGAATAAGGAGTGTGGTGTGGCTACCGAAGACTCCAATTGGAATTTGGAGTTAGTTCATTATAGACACTGTTCTTTTCGGAGGAAGGAATGTGATGTTTATTATATCTATTTTGTGACAGGCTGTGGTCTGTGTACTCAGGTCATTTAATTGTTATAATACCCTGTCCTGTAATAAATACTGGAATAATATTTTTAAATTTATTGATTTTAGAGAGAAAGAGTGAAACATCAGTTTGTTGTTCCAATCATTTATGCATTAATTGGTTGATTCTTAAAGTACTGGAATAATTTAAATATTCATTTTTTTATAGATGAAGAAATTGAGTCTCTGAGAAGTTAGTTTGAAAAAGTCACTCAGTGAAGTATAGGATTGTCTAATCACTATGCTATACACCTGAAACTAATGCAAAATAATATTGAATGTAAACTGTACTTGAAAAGTAAAATAAAAAAAAAAAGGAGAAGTCACTCAAATGTTTAAGTTGGATTTGGACCTTGGCCAGATCTGTCCAGTTCTGAAGCCTGTTCTTATTATATTACTAAATCATTTTGTTTTTCTTTCAAGTGAGAAATTTCTTTTTATTCTAAGATATTTATAAAGAATCACTAAGGGTAGTGGCAGGATATAGTGGAAAGAGCATTAAGGTCTAAGTCAGAGCCCTGGACTTGAAGTCAGAAGTCAAGAAGAGCTCCTGCCACTTTTGGGAGTATGGCTCTCTGCCTATATTTTCTCACCTATAAAATGGGCATGTGCCAACTCCTATTTTTATCTGTCTTACTGGCCACCAGTTGGGATCAAATGAGCTATTGTCTCTGAAAGGTCTCAGCAAATGGCAAAGTGGCATATATCTTTTATCCTGTGTATCTTTTTTTCTGTATTTCTTCCCTAAAGTGCACATCAGGTTGGACTTATATTGCAATGTCAACCAAATTAATAAATGTATGCTACTCATACTGTAAGTTTTCATTCTGGAGGTGGTGATGGTTTTGCAATTATAGTTTCGTTATAAATGTATATAACCCCAGAATGAGGCTTCAGATTCATGAGTTTGCTGCCATTGACTGAGAGTTAAGTAGCCAAATCTTCTTTTCCCATTTTCCCTCAGATAAAATACAGCGCTCTTGATATTTTTGGAAAATTTTCCCCAAGATTTAAAGTTTGGGGAAAAGGGGATCTCATTACTCCATGGCACTCACCACTGTTAGTCTGTTTCATTCTGGTCTTCTGTCTCTATATTTTTTACTTGGATAGGATCATAATGTAGACATAATTTTGTGTCCTCTGTTTTTCACTTAATGTTATACATGACAGTTTCTCCATTTCCCTATACTCAAAAAATGGCTGCTTCATATTCTATTATATGGATTCACTGCATTTTACATCATTGTGCCTCCATTTTAGGATATTTCAGTTGTTGCTAATTATTTTCAAATGAATGTCAAAGCTCATTTTTTCCATGAACATCTAAGTGTGAAGTTTTGTCTAGATAGTGATGATTTCCCAGAAAATGAGTTCCTTAAAAGGCATTTTGTGTGTGTGTGTGTGTGTGTGGGGGGGGGGGGGGGTCAAAGGTATTCATGTTTTTGAGGCATTGATGACATCAGTATTGGTGACCTAAAAGTTGTCCCAGTTTATGTTCTCAAAGCATTAATCAAAGGACTCACTTTTCACACCATTGGCATTTTCTCTGAAAATGTATTTGCTAATTTGTAAGGTGAAAATTGGTACCTTGATTGTTTGAATTTGTATGTTTTTCATTACTAGTATGCTGACTTTTTCCTAATATTTGAGCCATTTGCAATGTCTGTAATCTTTTATGGACAATTCTGAAATCTGAAAATCTCTGAAAACCAGAAGGTTTTTTTTTGTTTGTTTGTTTTTTTGCGTCTTTCTGCATACTCTGTTGGTGGTAAACCCTAATCTGAACCAATGTGAGATTCTATAGTATATATTTATCTCACTTAGTGTGAATATTCACTGCAGTTATATTGGTGAGTTTGATTTCTGAGTGTTACGTAATATGCGATAAATGCATTGCATTGCTTTTCTGGAATCACAAAGTCTGACTTTAGAGGCACATCACCCAGGTTTTCAGATAAGGGATTGTGGTCCTGCAAGTTCTTCTTCAATGACTCATCGGTTCTTGTCTGTAGGCAGCCAAATGTAAAACTGCTCGAAATAGTAAAATATCCTATGGAGAAAAGAACTCCTCAAATGAGTGGCACTTCATGAAAAGAAGCACTATTTCGGTATTCTAGTGTGGAATCTAGTAAGATAAAGCTCTCTGGGAAAAGCTGGAGTTCTGTTTATTCTAGGTGGCTTTAGGGATGGGTGCCCATCATAATGGAAACTTGATGGTGAAGTTGGGCCAATTTCTCCTTTGCCAGTTATTGACATAGCTTTCTTTGTGAGGGAGAAAAGAAATGGAATCCACCCAAGGGACTTTTTGGGGAGGGCGGGATGGATAGAGAGTGGCAGATACCCCAGGCAAATGAGTTCCTGTGCCCAGTCATCTCACCTTGAGGATCCTTTTGCCAAACTAGTTGAACTCAGGGAACTGGTTTTCTCTTCCCTCTTCGAGATACCCCAAGGCCCCGTCTTCTTGTCTTTGCTCATCCCAGGATCCCAAGCAGCTGCCAGCTCTCCCCGACTCTCCTACCCCCATTTTGTTTGCACATCCTGGTGTATAACCACTAATAAAGTGCCTGTGGTACAGAGGGAAAACAAATCTTTAAACCACTTTCCTCATCTGTATAATGGAGCAAATATGGCAGAGTTGCCTCATGGATTGCTGTTTAGAGATAAAATATGCATAATCTATGGCCATATTGCCTTGAACGTGCCTGATCTTGTCTGATCTCGGAAGCTAAGCAGGGTCGGGCCTGGTTAGTACTTGGATGGGAGATAAAACATGCATGGCACAGTGTTTGGCATGAAGTGCTAAAAAATTGTATTATTACTATTTTATCCTTAACCAAATACTAATCATTTACTAACCTGCTACAGCTATCAGGTGGGACAAAGTTCTGAACTGCTCCAAAATTTTCCTTTCAGGTACCCTGTCTCATCTTGCTCTTGAGCCCTGGATGCTGAGGGTGGTGTGTAATGGGCAGGGGGGCTCTGAGAAGGCAGTATTGGGTGGTGCCCCAGGCTCCAGGAGAAAGGGGAGGAATAGGGACCAGTGTGGGCTTGGCAGGGAATTCTCTTAGGATGCAGGGTATATGTAGGACAGCCATTTAGCTACCAAAATTAGGCAAGGAAAGAGAGAAAGAAAAAAGGAAAAAAACCATTACCTTTAAAAAAAATGTTTTCTTAGAAACACTGATGTGAGAGAGAATCATCGATTGGCTGCCTCCTGTACGCCCCACACCGGGGATCGAGCCCACAACCCTGAGCATGTGCCCTGACTGGTAATCGAACTGGGACCTCTCAGTCCATGGGACGGCGCTCAGTCCACTGAGCCACATTGGCTGGGTGAAACCGTTATCTTTATGTGACACTTGGAGAAGATTCTAGAAGATTCACCAATTGGTTTATCTCTAGCCAGTTCATCTATAGGTATAGTAAAAATTTTGATAGTTTTCCCCTAAGATTTGATGTAATTACCCTATTGGGATTTTTTTTTTTTTTTTTTTTTAATCCAGGGTATTGTTTTGAGCTTATGCTGATGAGTGACTTAGGGTGGTACAGCCTCAGGATGAGGATGGTCACCTGAAAGTGATTAGAGGGCTGGCCCTTTCAGCCCCACCAATCCACCAACCTCTGCGCAGGGCAAGAGGGAGGGGTGGGAGGCTGCAGACAAGCTCTGTAAAAACTCTTGAACAAGACTTGATATGTTTCCAGGTTGGTGAACATGTGGAGATGAGAGGAGAGTGGTGAGCATGCCCAGGAGAGCACAGAAGCTCCTCGCCCTTTCCTCATACTTTTCTTTCCCTGTGCATCTCTTCCATCTGGCTGTTCCTGAGTTATAGCATTTTATAATGAACCAGCAGTTAGTATGTAAAATGTTTCTTTGACTTCCATGAGGCCCTCTAGCAGATTAAGCAAACCTAAAGAGGGAGGATTTTTGGAACTTGTCATCTATAGCCTATTGGTTAGAAGCACAGGTGACAACTTGTAGTTGTGATTGGCATCTGAAGTGTGTGTCTTATAGATCTAAGCCCTTTACCTGGGGAGTCTGATGCTATCTCTCCATGGATAGTGTCAGAATTGAGCTAATTGCTTGGTGGTGTAGGAAAAAACACAAATTAGAATGAGAAGTAGAATACTGTGGCCCTAGGGCTGGAAGGGACCTTGATAATCTCCTCAAAGCTGCTTATTTAGTAGATGGGGAAGCTGAGTTAGCAAAGCCAGGACTCATCCCATTGTGTCAGAGCTGGCCATTCATTGAAGGCCCAGCTTTGCCACTCCTGGCAAAGCTCCTGGGTCTACATCTGCCCTTGGTCCTCACATTTCAGGGTCTGGTTTCTCAGCTCTGGGTCTGGGTGAGCAGGCCCTGAGAAGGATGACGTTGGTTAACTAACTTCTGAGACTAATTATATTGTTTTTAGTTGTATAAGAGTCAGAGAGGACTTGGTGGTCATCTTGTAATTAATCCCTGTCCTTGCAGATGGGGAAACTGAGCCTGAGAGGTTCAGTGGCCTGCGGAAGTCAGGAAGGGCTGTAGTTCGCCAGTAGCAGAGGAGCAGACCATTAGGTTTGGTGAGGGAGGGCCTGTGTGTGTACATCTGTGTGTGTGTTGATCACTGTCCAAGGCTCAGATCCAAGCACAGGACCCAGAACAGAGAAGACATTTAAATATTGGAAGGAAGAAAGGAAGGAAGGAAGGAAGCCAGAGCTGGATTCCAAGTGTTCTTGTTGGCAGTGGCGAGAATGGCACCAGGTGTTAGACAAGTGGGGTCAGACTGGACGTTGGTTTAGCAACCCCAGTAATTGAGTTCTGGCTATGAAAGAATTCATAGTCAAGACTCAAACTATAAGAGAATGTTTATTTAGAAAGTAACAGAGATAGAAGAAGTGAGTGGTAGAAGAAATGGGCTTAGGAAACAAGTTACAGACATGCAAGGGACCCTTGTTGCTTAGGAGAAAGAAGGGTAAAGGTAACAGGTGGGTTGGGTGTAGGAGAAAGGCACAGGCATGCTGTCAGGATCTCAATAGACTATTCATTGGTTTTCTAGGTGTGTCCTTTCAGGGCCACTGATTGGTCAGTTCCAGGGCAGGGGATCATTAGTCAATGCAACTGGTCTTGAGGTCAGCCATGGCATTGCTTGTCTGGTTTTGCTGCTTTTCAAGGCCTGGAGTTGAAACACAACTGAGGCCTAGATGTAATTTGATGCAGGTCAGAACCTCATTGTCCTGAGGACTTAATGCTTAAGGGTTATTCTCCACCCAACTTGTTTCTTCCTCTTGTAAGAGGGTATAACCCTTATGATTAGCAACATGCCAGAGGAGGAAAGGTTAGGGGAGGATCCAATCTAACGGTATGGCCACAATATGAAAGGTCAGGGGGTCTAAATCGCATGACCAGAGATATGCTAGGGGAGGAAAGGTCACCTTGGGGGTGAGGTCCTTGTTTTTGCAGTTTTTTGAGTTGCTAGGCACCCGGGGCTTTCTGTGCTGGTGACCTTCTGTACCTGGCCCATCATCCTTGCTCTGCTCCTGTCTAACTGCCTACCACATTCTGACTCAGCTTGAGGCTTCTTCTTTATAATAAAGCAAAGAGTTAGGCTTTCCAAGGTTTACCCGAAAACTTAACTGTAGTCTCCTCTCCCGCTCCCTTCCCGAATTAGTGAGAGGCTGTTTTGTCTGCCAGCCTAGGGGCCATATTGCTCCAAAAACCTGAGGTGGAAAATCTGGCCCTGCAGATAAAAAGAATGGCAATAAAAAGTAAGCAAGTACTGCCTTTATCAGGTGGGTATGGTGTGATGTTGATACCTTTGGAAGTGTTAGTGAAAATGTTCAGTGCAAAGGTGTTCAAAACCTAAATTCATTCATGAATGTCTTTTCAAAGGCAAGATCAATTCAATTTCTACAACCAGTACTTCGAATGCACATTAATTGTATATATATCATATTTCATAATATTTTATACCTTTTCTATATACCTTTGTTTCATAGGTAAAGTTTCTGATTTATTTATTAATTCAGCAAATATTAGTAAACTACCTAACTGTGTGCAAGGCCCTGGCGAAAAGGGATATGAACCAAATAGACTCAGTCTGCACCTTTATGGAGTTAACAGGTTATCAGGGAAGAAGATTAAACAAGCAGTCATGATAAAGTGTCATTGGCACCTTGATAAGGAAAGTATGGCCCAGGGCCAGGGTACCTAACCTGCTGCTCAGGATGGGATGAGAGTCCAGTAAAGGTTGAGCAAGACTTTCTGGAGGAAATGAAGTTTAAACTTGTAAAAATGGTGTTAGCCAGGTGAAGGGAACTAGAGGCCATGGAAGAGAGGAGTGAGAGCAAGCAAAGCTACAGTAGTGGTTCCTAAACTTGAGCGTGATCAGAATGAACTGGAGGGCTATTACAACACAGATCACTGGGGCCAACCCCAGGTGTTTGAGTCATTAGGTCTGGAGAATTTGCTTTTTTCTAGCACATTCCCAGGTGATGCTGCCTAATGATCAAATGTGAGTGGGGGCATAAGAGGTGGAAGAAATAGGTGGTTTGTGTTTCTTTTAACCTGGAAACCCATTCCCTCCTTGTGGGCTATTCATATCCTGTTCTCCACCCATCCTTCTAGCTGAGATCAAGAATAACACTTCCAGGAAACTTTTCCTAGGTATTCTCACTGATTTGATCTCCTTGGAGTCCATGAATTCATGTTGCATCCATTCCATGTTATTTAATAGGTAATTCTATGCAGTTGTTTCCACTGTGTTTGGTCTAACTAGAACTTCTCAAGGCAGTGGCACATAGAAGACAGGCCCAGGTCAGATTTACTTCTTACAACCACTATGAGGGCAGGTTGCCATATTCTCTGTTTCGTAGAGATGAGGACACTGAGACTTACAGAATAGCCAAGGCAAAAGAAGTGAAATGTCTTACTCAAGTCACACTGAGGGGAAGCCAAAGCAGATGTATGTTCATTGTTCTCATATGTTCTTTGTGTTATGTGAAATTGCATGTACTCTGCTCAGCACCACTGATAAAAGGAAGGTTTTATATTTATTTATTTTACTCTTTTATTGTAGGTCCATCTACTTAATGAGAAAACCAGGGTATCTTATAAATTGAATATAGATTTTGTTTTTAGTAGTAAAATGGGCAGTTATCCAAGGAATTCTCCAGGAATTGTTTATTTGCTTTTATTTTATTTTAAAATATGTTTTTATTGATTTTTTTTTTTAGAGAGAGAGGACGGGAGAGAGAGATAGAAACATTGATGTGAGAGAGAAATATCGATTAACTGACTCCTGCACACCCACTACTGGGGATCAGGCCCGAAACCCAGGCATGTGCTCTGACCGGGACTCGAACTAGGACCTCTCAGTCCATGGGACGATGCTCAATCCACTGAGCCACACCGGCCGGGTGGTTTATTTGCTTTTAGAGTAAATATTTGAAGGAGTAATTCAATTTACATGTCATTAGGTTTATAGATGATTTTTATAAAATTTTGGCATGAGGTAGATATTAAGGGAAAATTGATTTCAGTTTCCTGAAAAGACACAAATAAGACAGTTTATGCTCTGACTCTTCTTGACTGGCCAGATGAGTTTAGCCAAGTGGTTGAAGATTTATAAAGAACCTTGTACATAAAATGTTACATGATAAATAAGGTTGAAAACAAACAAATTCTTTTCAACATCTGTAATAACATGCCAAGACTTTCTTCCTCATGCATATATGCAAACTCTTGTCAGGGATGGAGGTTTGAAGAATTCACTGGACTTTCTTTCTCACGGTATAACTCGGTAACAATAATTTTCGAACGTTCTAACAGCTCTTCATAGCTGGACGTCTTCAACACAATCATGTGAATTATTCACATTATAAAAAACAGCAGCCCGGAATTTCCTGGCATTGGTGAAGTGGCAGATGGCTAATGAACAGGCATTCCTTCACTTTTCTTTGCGTGTTTGTGCTGTACACTTGTATGGCCTGAATGCTTCTGCTTCCTTAATTCTTTCCATCCTCCTCCCCCTCTATTAAAGAGGCAAAACACAAGCAACCACTGATAGAAATTGGGCATTGCTTAAGCTAGGTGACAGAGCCAAGGAGCTGGGTTTTGAAGATAAAACTCATTTCCCATGCATGATTGCCAAGTTGGTATCTTAATAGTCTTTGCAGATAAAACTTGTAGGTATTTCTTACATACACTGTGTAATTCATTTAAAAATGAGGGCTTTATTTGAGTCACTGTTAGGTGTTGTGTAGGTATGTAAAATGAACAACACATTTGGTTTCTGTCCTACACAAACTTGTGATTGACAAGGGGAAGATAAACTGTAAATAAGAATCATTATGGAATAGTGGGGAATGTGTTTGGTATAAGCAGAGAGCTACAAAGTACTGTGTGGGATCACAGAGGAAACACTTCTCTTCTGATAAGAGGGATAGAAAAGATAGCCTAAAACTTAGAATTTTATTTATTTTTTAAATCCTCACCTGAGCATATTTTTCTATTTATCTTCAGATAGAGTGGGAGGGAGGGGGAGAGAGAGAAACATCGACTGGTTGCCTCCCGCATGACCCCAACGAGGGCTGGGACCAGTTGAGGTACGTGCTGTTGACCAGAATCGAACCTGCGACTCTTTGGTCCATGGGCCGACACTCTAACCACTGAGCCAAACCACTGAGCCAAACTGGCCAGGGCATAAAACTTAGAATTTTAAATGGACCTTAAAGGGAGTGTAGGGAAAAGGAACAGCTGTGCAAAGGTGTGGAGGTAGGAAAGGTAAAGTCAGTGTAGACTGCAGAGCAGAGGCTGAGGCTAGGCTGGGGAGCTCCTGAAACTATGCACGGTACTGGGGGGCGTGGGGGCTCAGGATAGTGGGGGAACCAGAGGGGTCCTCAGACTTTGCGATGTGATGGAAGAGCCTCTGATGTGAGCTCAGAAAGATCTGAGTTTGAGACATGGCTCCATCATTTCAGCAAGGCAGAGGCACTGTTGCTATTTTTTCCTCTGGGGAAAGAGAGGGTGAAGGAGAGGGAAGGAGGGAGGAAGGGAGGGAGAGGGAGAGATAGAGAGAGGGAGAGAAGAGAGAAGAGAGAGAAGAGATAAAATCTGTTCTTTATACACCTCAGAGCTGTTTGGAGGATCAAATAGTATAACCCTTTGTAAGTAATACAAATATGACCTATATAAGTATATAGATTTAATATAATACCTGTAGTGTATAGCTAGAAATAATTTTTCAAAGTTTAAGAAGTGCTGGGAAATTGGAATCATGAAGTAAGTGTATATAATCTTGAAGGTGTGAAGGCCAAGAAGTGTTCATTAATGGTAAAAGCTAGCTTATTGCATATTTGTCTTATGTTAGAGTAAATCCTCTGAAATTGTACAAATCAGCTTGATTCCTGAATTCCTCGATAAACATTTATTTTTAGAAGACTGTTGTGCATTTCCATTTTTAGCCTTATTGTTGTTCAAGTTCTTCTCTCTTCTGGTGAGGAGGATGTCAGTGTAAGAAGCAACCATATCTGTAGAGAAATTTTATTAGTTTATCTGAGCAAACTGAGGATGGATGCCAGAGAGCAAGATCTCAAATGCTCTGGAGAAGAACAGTTTTGCAGCCCCTTTTATGCATTTGAAATCAAGGAGGGGACGGATGTAAGGATAATTGGAGAAAGCAAAGTGGGGATTAGGTTATAGGATAGATAGTTAACAAGATTATGTGCTCTCTTGAGGGTTAAGACCCTCTTTGAGGGGTATTACTTCTGGTATTTCAAAGGTATGTTAAACTAGATGCACAAGAACAATGGGCAGGGTTGGCTTAAAACTTTTGATTAAAGAAGTTAAAGACCTGGAGCTTGTTTACCACCATGACCTGCCTAGTTAGGAATTTATGATCAGATTATCCTGAGAGGTTACTTTTCATAGAATCCCTTTCTTTTTCATCCACAAGGGCAGTGTTGGCCATTGTGGGGGAGGAAGAAACTTTGCTGTACCCTCAAGGTTCTTTTGGCTGGTCTAATAATCCCATAGACATCAGACAGATTAACAAGAGAAAATAAACAAATTTAATACATACATATATATGGAAACCCCACATACATGAGAGAGTCAGAGACCCCACATGCACGGGGCTTCAGAGGTAGAAAGGGGAGTTGAGGTATATAAGACATCCTGAGCTTATATACCTGGGGTGTATGCACCTGGGGGACTTCAAAGGGCCATTGCAAGATGGTAAAAAGAGCAGATGTTTAGTAAATAGAAAGTTGTCCTGCCCTACAGACAGGTCAAAAGAGGTTGTCTCTGATACTCTCTTATTATGGGCAAGGTACCTAATTCAAGTTTTTCCAGGTAGTCAAGGGAGGGCAAACATTTCTCTTGAGCCCTCAGCTGAAGTTGTCCTTAGCTCAGAACAGTCCCCATATTGCAGAAGCACATCTTGGAATGACTAGCTCTGAACCCCCACACCATCAGTGTTCAGGTCAGTGTCTTTATTTTTTATCCTCACCTGAGGACATTTTTTTTTTTTTTTTCATTTATCTTCAAATAGAGTGGGAGGGAGAGAGGGAGGAAGAGAGAGAGAGAGAAACATCGACATGAGAGAGACACATCGACTGGTTGCCACCCACACTTCCACAACCAGGGCCAGGGACAAACTGCAACCGAGGTACGTGCCCTTAGCAGGAACTGAACCCAGGACTCTCTGGTCCGTGGGCCAGCGCTCTGACCGCTGAGCCAAACAGGCCAGGGCAAGGTCAGTGTCTTTAAATAAAGCATGCAGATCTGCACTGGGGTGCTTTCTGAAACCCTGCTTGGCTAAGGGCTCCCTGTCTGTCACTTCCAGCAAGTCTGTTTTCTTAGTCCCTCGATTTCTTATAATGTGATTCTAAATGAGCCCCTTGAAAGTAATTTAGTATAAATTAGGGGCCCATATGTTATGGAAATAATTACACAGACAGTAGACTTGGTGTGTCTTAGTGTCTGTGTGGGGGTGGGTGGGAGTGGGGAGACTTAAAGGAGGGAAGGAGAATTGTTTTGCTTGAACCCTGTGTTAACTCAGCTGATCTTTCCCACACTGTTCAGTATTGCATCTTCATGTAAATGAGTAAAGACTCTTGACTTTGAGTCAGTGTTGTGTAATAAAAAAATATATGTATTCGGTCTTTGTCCTTGTTTCCTGGAACAGAATTCCTAAAACCCTTGGAATTTCCTGAGTGATAGTATATGTTATTTATAATGAGCCCTTTTAGACTATAGCGAGTTCATGCTGATGGATGACTCTTGGTGGGCCTACAGATAGCTTCAGATTGGGGCTGGTTGCCAGAGGAACCAACTACATGATTAGAGGGTTGGAACTTTCGGCCCCATCCCTGACACTTGGGAAGGTGAGAAGGGCTGGAGATTGGGTTAATAGCCAATGACCAAAGACTTAATCAGTCATGCCTACATAATGACACTTCTATAAAAATTCTGAAACAAGTTAGTGAAGGGAGCTTCTGGATTGCTGAACATGTGGATATGCTGGGAGGGTGGAGTGTCTGGAGAGAGCATGGAAGCTCTGTGTCCCGCCCCCCCTTTACTTTGCCCTATACATCTCTTCCATTTGGCCTCTCCTGAATTGTGTTCTTTATAATAATACAGTAATCCTAAGTATAGCACTTTCCTGAGTTCTGTGAGTCATTATATCAAAGTGTCAAACCTAAGGGAGATCTTGGGAAGCCCTGAATTTATGTTGGTTAGCCTGGGACCCCATTTGTAGCTGGCATCTGAAGTGGGCTGTCTCATGAGACTGAACCCTTCAACATGTGGGGTTGGTATAGGTTAGTGTCAGAATTGAATTGAACTGTAGGTCACCCAGTTGGTGATGGAGAATTGGTTGGTGGAAAAATTGAACAGTCAAGTCTTTTTTATTGGGAAAAAACCCAACTCATAACATTAAAACTAGTGCATGAAATAATGTCTTTGAAATTATAGTGATCTACCATTTAGATAAAAACTCCAAAAATTTAAGTGGGAAAGACTTTAAAAAATATAGTGGAAATGAAAAGAAATTGTCAGGTCAGTGCCTTATTGTTTGTGTATTTATATTGTGTTTTGTAGTGTAATAATGTAGAAGTTATACCACTGTGTGGTTTTATTTGAACCTTGTCTTCTATGGCGTAGACCAAAGATTTCATAGCATGGTCTCTGCCTCTAGTCAGTGTAAATATCTTGTATGTAGATATATTATGGATTGCAGTTAGAGGTAGTCTCCTTACTAAGGAGTTTCTAGTATTCTGGCTTAACTCTATAGCATTAATATAACTATTAGGTTGAACTGTAATTTATAATCTGACCACTCAGAGATAACCAGTATAAACATTTTGGCATCTTTTTCTCCAACAAAACTGAGATCCTGTTAGTTCAAACTAATGTTTTATATTTGTTTATTCACTTAACATTTTTTGTTAACAAAGTGAGGTCAGTTTGGACAAAGGGATATGGCAAAGCTGATTCCTTCATACAAATTGTTTCTGTTTTAAAAGTCAGAGGGAAGTTTGGGATTTCTGAGAAGAAATGAACAATCTCAACAGTGCTAAATGTAAATTAGAATTTGATTTTGCTTCTTATAAATGGTAGCAGGATTTAAAAAAAAAATTGTACTTGATGCAAAAAAATAGATAAATTGACTTGGAGAGAATATAACTAAAGTATACCTTCCCTTCCCAATAATTGATTCACTAGGACAAACCATTCTGTCAGTCTAGATTTATTACTGAATTAGATGAGTAATGATTGCCTGTAGATTTTCTACTCAAGACTAACTCAACTAGAAATGAACTGTGCGTAATCCCACTTCATGGAACTTTAGTGAATGTCAAAACTGTTACTCTCACACTTCAGAGGTAATAGAGCACAGACTATGGGCTTTACAGCCGGGCTGCCTGGATTAAAATCTCACCTCTGCCACTTGCTAGCTGTGTGACCTGATGCGAGTTACTCATCTCTGTGCTTTAGCTTTCATATCCATAAAATGGGGTTGAAAATAATAGTACCTACCTCATAGGGTTATTGTAAGGGTTAATGAGTTCATACCTGTAAAGTACTTGGGATGGTAACTATACAATGTGTGCATCAATGTGTGGTAATTGTTAGTAATATTTTTCTTGCTACTGGTTTTCAGAGTTCTTGTTCAGTTTTATGCCAGTGACTTTCCTGTGCATTCCTTCCCCTTAAAATCAACGTCTCTGTATCTAGAGTTTTCCTAATTCTGTTTAATCCTTTCCTTGAATTTTTGAAGTGATCTTTGTTTTCTGTCCCAGTCCCTCTTTGCTTGGCCTTCGCTATCTAACAGCACTAGCAGAGACGTCACGTCACAGGACTTCATGGGACGGAGCCTTGGCGCTCCACATTTACTCATCCTTGTTTTCCAGTTCTCATATTCCCAGAAGGCAGGCCACGTGCCTGTCCTGCAGAAACCCTGCCTGACTTCACCTGTGACTAACGGGAAAACCCGGTGTTTAGGACTTTTGCAGCGTTCTGTTTCATCCGGGTCCACTTCCTGTTCCTGGAAGAAAGAGAAACTGTAGGGCTGGTATCAGTGTGTGGGAGCCACTGCCTGGAGGGCCTGAGGAGCATGGTTGTGGCAGCTGCTCCCTCACCTCCAGGCTTATGTAATTATTCTGTCCCCGACATTTAGCACTGCCTTCTCCAGTCTGGCTCACACGGCTCACCGTCCTTTCCTGCCTGCTGGTTTGGCATCAACTGAGCCGTCAGCTTTGTGAGGATAACAGTGTTTACACTTATTACCAGTGATAGCAATCATCATGGCAATCGTAGCTAACATTTATTGAGCACTGACTCTGTGCTGGGCACTCAGGTAAACCCAAGTTCATCTCACTTCAGACTCAGAAACAATCCCATTGTTGTCTTCATTTTAGAGAGGAGGACACTGAGGCACAGGGAAGTTAATTGACCTGCCTGGGGTCTCACAGCTAGGAACCAAGTTGAATAAACACAGCGCAGCCAAGAGAAAGCTGGCTTCCGTTTTGACCTCATTGCTTTCTAGGGCACAGCTTTGGTTCAGAGCGTGGGCCCTGATTGCAACAGACCTGGGTTCAAATCCTGGCCGTTCCCCAGATGAACAACGTCAACTTCAATACTTTGTTCTTTAATGTCTCCATTTTTAAAGTGGGTTTAGTAATAACATCTATCTAAGAGTTGTGATGATTTAAAGAAAGATAATGCCAGTAAAAATGCCAGGTACATAAATAAGCACTCATTGCTTATTAGCAGTTGGTGGTAGAGTAGTTGAACTTCCCAGAGCCTTGGATGTAGGCAGAGTGAACCCTTTCTTGCCAATGCTGGGCCATCTTCCTTTTTGAAGGCCTTGCTGAGCTCCAGCTGGCTCAGCAACACCCTGTTGTTGTCCCGCGTGGTTGATTTATGTTTTCTTCTGCCCTGAGGAAATTACTTGGCTGGATTCCGACCCTGGCAGGGGTGGGTTGTACCCAGAAACCAGGGACCTAGTTCCCTGTCACCGGGGCCTTTACTCCAGCTCTCTCTCTCTCTGACGCTCCAGGGGAGTGACTGGTTTCTAAGGGAACCCCCTAAACCTGGTCTTTCTGTTTCTGCTTGAAGCAGGCCACCTGGGCCTGTCCTCTTCCCATTTGGTGGTTTTATTCTGGCATTTGCCGTTTAGCTTCTTCCCGTAGTTTAAATAATTTCTAACCGACTCCCTGCTTGGCCTCTTGTGAGGACTGTGCACGAGGATATCAGTTAGGAATCGCAACCCCATGGAAAGAGGGCAGGGTCCTTGGTGAGGGTATGTCAGCTTCGCTCCTTTAGGACATGGCGATTTAGAATGTGATGGTGTCCTGTGAAAATCCAGCGGAGGGCCAATTCCCAAAGCTGGTTTCAGCAATGTGCTGCCATTTGTGGTCTTTATATGAATCTTTGCTAACTGGAACCTTCTGTGGATTTCGATGAGTGCAGGCTTGCTGGTATATGTATGCCTTTCGGAAAGGGCTTACTCAACAAGTGTGTAAAGCTATGGGGTGTATCAGTCATCCAGCTTTGAAAAAACTTATGTTTTTAAAAAAATTATTATTAATTAATTAATTTATTTTTGTTACAGATGTTTCTCCTTTTCCCCCCATTGGCACCCTCCTCCTCGCTCCTGTCCCCTCAACCTTCACAGTATTGTTGTCTACGTTCATTCATTGGTTATGCATATATGCATGTAAGTTCTTTGGTTTACCTCTTATCCCCCTCCCCCTTCCTCTGAGGTTTGTCAGTCTGAATTTATGTATTTAAACTTTAAAAAAAAATTTTTTTTTCCCTTATTGATTTTAGAGAGAGAAGGGAGAGGGAGAGAGAGAGAGAAACATCGATGAGAGAGAACATCGATTGGCTGCCTCCTGCATGCCTCCCAGTGGGGATGTGGCCCACAACCTGGGCATGTGCCCTGACCAGGAATCGAACCGGCGACCTCTTGGTACATGGGTCGATGCTCAACCACTGAGCCACACCAGCCGGGCAGAATTTATGTTTTTAAAAACTGTTGGCCTTTGGCATGTGGGAGTATAAGTACATTGAGCATTCTGTCTTACCAGATAGTATCTTAAAAACTGTTTATCAAGTTACAGTGAGAGTGGACACCTGATCAATTACTGGAGGTCCTTCCCAAAGGTTGGAATCTGCTTTCACAGGGTCAGTGTAGCAGATGTTTAAGGTGCTCCCACTGTGTTCCAGGAACTGTGATAGGGATTGGAGTTCAAAGACAGGACATCCTCCCCTCTACTTGGGGAAACAGGCAAGTGTGACATAAATGGAGATTTTCCTGTGAATTCTGTGTCCCATTTGGTTACCTAAAGAATGCCGAGTGATGTGTGCTATAGTGAGATGTGTGTGTGGGGGGGGGGCTATAGCAATGGCTCTGAGTTTTGATTCTGCCTGGCCTGTTTCTCTGCATCTACTCTGCATCTACTCAGTGATGTCATGTTAGGCCACTGATTTACTTGCAAAATGATATTTCATCCACCCTCTTGGCTCCTTCCTTGGGATTAGAGGTTTCAGACAAAACAATGAATGTGAAAGTATCAAGTGGCATTTGGGTGGGAACTTTCACATCTTATATGGTGTCTCTAGCTAATGTGTGTGATTGAAGATCTTCCTCCTTCCCCTTCCTTTCCTTTCTCCTTCCTTTCTCCCTTCTTTCCTTCTAAAAGATTTTCAGATATCATATCATCAACATGGTTAGTACAAAGTATGTTTGTGGCAATTATTGAATTGCTTCCAAGTACAATAGTTAGTGAGTAATAAAGTGAAAACATATGTATGTGGACAAGATGCTTTTTTCATAGATAGAAAAATGTCTTCCTTTTACCTTCATAATAGTTCTGGATGGGTAAAATAGAGTTTTACTTCAGAGTGAGATTTTGCTTTACGCAGTTGAATTAATAATGGGAAATTTTATGCGTCTGAGGTTTTGTTTTGTTTTTAAATGAAGTCAATACAAAGTTCATCTTGTTATAGCTGACTTTAATAAATTTTCATGAAGATGATTTTTACATTAAAAATTCATGCAGATTCCAGTGTTTATCATGCATAATAGGGTCATATGAAGAGAGGCAGCTTTTTAGGGGTTAAAGGCATCAGAGTGGGTGGATGTGGATCTGGGCTCCAGCCCAGCCCTGTGGTCAGTTGGTGATGGTTTAACCCACCTGTTTACTGTGAGGCATGTGTCACTCACTAGATACAATTGAAGGCTACCTCTGCTCTTACAGACACTGTTAGATAAATTGGCTGAGAGTACGAGGCCTGGGGTCACATTGCCTGGGTTACATCCTGTCCCACCTCGCACACACACTAGGGCTTGTTACTGAACCCTGTGTGCCTCATTTTCCTCATCTGCAGACGGGGTTAATGAGAGGACCTATCTTACAGATGTCGTGGAAATGAAATGAGCTTGTACATGAAGCATCTAGAACAGTGCCTGCCACACTGCAAAAACTTGGCAAATGCGGCCTTACAATTATTTTAATGTAGCAACTCATTCTTCATAACACACCGCCTTTTTTTGTTGTTGTTGTTAATCCTCACCGAAGGGTATTTTTCCATTGATTTTTAGAGAGAGTGGAAGAGAGGGAGGTAGAGAGAGAGAAACATCTATATGATGAAGACACATGGATTGGTTGCCTCCCACAGGACCCTGACCAGGGCCAGGGCTTGAACCTGCAACCCAGGTACATGCCCTTGACCGGAATCGAACCCTCAACCCTTTGTTTCATAGGCCGATGCTCTAACTGCTGAGCCAGACCAGCCAGGGCTTGAAAAGACTCTGAGATGAACATTAGATTTCTGGAGTTCTGTTGCTTTAAGGTCACTTCAAACAAATGATTTTTTAAAAATCCCATTGCTTTCTTGAATGGCCACAATTTACAAACTGCAAGGTATAGAAAGGTCCACAGAGTCTCATTCCACTTCTGTCCTCCAGCCAGTAGCCTGTCCCCTGGAACATAGGGCCATCAATAAGTAAAGATTTTTTAAAAATCCTCACATGGACAATTGAAAATAACAAGAGAAGGAGGAGAGTCAGGGGAAGGGGCAGGAGAAAAGGAAAAGAGGAAGGGGGAGATTCAGGGAGGTCCCAAGCTCTCCTGGTCCCTGCAGCCCTTGGCTTATACCTCTCTCTGAGGACCCCATGCTGTGTCTCCCCGCATGGGGCCTGCTGAAAGCCCCTCAGCTTTCTCTGCCTTAGAGGTGCAGTTATGGTGTCCTGGCCTGTGTGCCACTGCAGGTGCTGGTGAGCTGACCTTGCTCTGGTCTGGGGTGAGGCCAGGGCAGATGAGCCTTCTGTTATCTTCTGAATGGAAACCTTTGTTTGAGGTACTCTGGAAAGTTCAGGAAGAGTCCAGAAGTTGAAATCCTTGGCTTCTTACAACACAGCGATGCTAAAGTTAATCAATCCTCTCCCAAGGAGCAGCTGTGGGGCTGTAGCTGCTGTCTTTATGCAATGTTTTGGTGCCCTTGGGGGAATTCTGTTTGGTCAGGCAGTTCCGAGCCTTAAGAAATCACTTCAATTGGTGATTCTGAGACAATTGTCGAGAACGCTAGAGGCTTTCTCCGACTCTGCAAAGTTAGTTTCCCCCACTCTGGTTTACATAAAAACCTATGATGGTAAATATTTGTAGTTTCCATCATTATTTTTAAGTATCTTTAAAAAAATTTTTTTTCTTTATTGATTTTACAGAGAGAGGAAGTGAGAGGGAGAGAGAGATAGAAACATCGATGAGAGAGAACATCGATTGGCCGCCTCCTGCATGCCCCCCACTGGGCATTTGGCCCACAACATGGGCATGTGCCCTGACCGGGATTCAAACCGGCGACCTCTTGGTGCATGGTTCGATGCTCAACCACTGAGCAACACTGGCCAGGCTAAGTATCTTTTCTAAAAAAATATGTTTTTACTGATTTCAGAGAGAGGGAGAGTGAAACGTCTGTCAGCTGCCTCCTGCTGAGGATAGAGTCTGCAACCCAGGCATGTGCCCTGACTAGGAATTGAACTGGCGACCTCCTGGTGCACGGGACGATGCTCAACTAACTGAGCCACACTGGCTGGGCTATTTTTAAGTATCTTTGTTTCTTTATATGTTGACATCACCCTAGTTTTAGTTCTTTGTTCGGCAACTATCTGGGGTTCAGGAGTGGTTCCAGTTGTTCTCCAATTTCCTGCCTGTGAAGAGTGTTTGTTTCCTTTTTGTCCACCCAAATTCAATTTTTCTTTTGAAATCTAATATGAAGTCCCTTTTTCCCCCTGGATTACACTAGTTACTGTCCTTCTCAACTCCAGTGGAACATAGGGAAAAAAACCCACAGCTTAAGTATGGGTTGCGCTTCAAACATGCCTTATTGAGTAATTGGGTTGGAAATTAAAATGCATTTTCCCATTAAAAATTATTATAAAAATGATTTAAATACCACAAAGGGTATTTAAAAAGAATGATAAAATAAGACTTTATGAACTTTTATTACAGAAAAGTTGAAAGAATAGTAAAATGGACACTTGTATGTTAACCACTTAGATTCAACATTTTGCCACATTCACTTTTTTCACCCTACCCGTCTTTCTGTCTGTCTATCTAGCTACTTTTTTTTGCTGAACTAGTTAAAATCAAGTTGCAGACATGTCACCCTTAAATCCCTCCATTGTGCATCTCAGAGGATTGACTTCCTCTGCATAACCACAATACCATTATTATACCTAAGAAAATAAACAAGTCTCTAATGCTACCTAACCCATTTTCCTCAGTTGTCCTCAAAATATCCTTTGTAGCTTTTTGAGATGTTGACCCAGGCTCCAATCAAGGTTTACTTATTATTGCATTTGGTTACATTGGTTCTAACAAAAAGTGTTTGAATGTACATTTAGCTAGGTATGGGAGAAGAGAAGGAACTGTCTTGGGCACAGGCAGTATTTTGAAATCTTCGGCTATTTGCTCCCTCCCGATTTTCCCCTCTCACCCTTAATTCCTGTCTCCAGATCCTAGGGTGCTCCTGCTGCTCTGAGCTCTCTATTTTGGTGCCCCCAAAGGTCCGGCTGAGCTTACACAGGTATTAGCAGAAACCTCAGACAGCCGCAGTTTTCAAGGGGCCTCTTAGCCAAATGCATCTGTCAGTCATGGGTTCACGGCCAGGCTTGTTTTATGCAGGTTTTGCTGGGAAAGCTGTCTAGGCCTCCATCTGTTCCCCAAGTGGTCTTCGCTGCTCAGAATCAGAGTTCTGTGTTCCTGGATCATGGTAACATTTCAAGGACTTTGATAAAATAAAGGTAACTGGCTACCTGCATTGGGAAGGATTTTGTGTCATGGGTGCATAGACTCTGAGCAGGCAGGTCCTATCTGGATGTTCCTCCCTGCCCAGTCAAGCTTCGGAGTGGGGGAGGGTGGGGCTGTAGCAGCTGTTTATCTGGGAGGCGTTTGGAAGTTGGCAGCTGCCTGAAGTTTCACTACAAAATTTAGCACTTGATTTATACACTGACTTCCACTGTTTTCCAGTTTTTGTATAAGCTCATTTGTTCTCTCCATACATTTTAAGCTTTTTAAATTTGCCTGGGAAAATGCTATGTCTTAATAACTGGCACTGTGGGGGATGATCTTAAAAGCTCTATGACTTTGGTTATCTCTATGGCCAAAAATAGAAATTATTTGGGGATAAGTTTGTTTTGTAGAATTGCTTTGATTTCTCTTCTTTTGTTAGTGTAGGTATTGATTTAAACTGTATTTAACCAGTTAACTTAATAAAGGAGGTCGTTTTGCAGGAGCTAGTAGATCTGGTTGTGAGCACCATCCTGAAATATGATCTGCCAGGGTTTTCGTCCAGGCTTTTACTAGCTTTTAATGGTGTGACCTTGGGCAATTGATATACTCTCCTGAACCTTCTCTGTTTCCTGTTCTCTAAAATAATAGTACCCACCTCATAGTTGTGACCATCTGAAACCCTTGGGGCTCTAGCCTAAACCCTGAGGGGTCTAAGCAAATATATTAAATGTTAATGCAGTAAGCTCAGTAGAATAGAGGTTGTAAATAGCCCCACATTAGATCAGGATAGGCTTTGCTACCAATGAGTTTGTCAGATTTGATTTTGTCACTGGTCCAAAGGCCACATGCCCAAAGCTTCGAAAATGCTGAAACTGAAAATGTCAGAGGCTGGAGTACAAAGGGTTTTTGATAGAGAAGGCGCCAAACTGAGAAGATGGGCACCTTGGTGATTCTTCAAATCCTCCTTAAGAAAGCACAGAGTTCAGGCTTCTTTTATGCCAAGGGAAAGGAAAATGTGAGGGGCTGTTTTTGTAAAAAATCAACCCCCAAGCAGAATTCCTTGAATGATTAGCATGTTTAAAGCGGGAACTGTTAGCCTGAAGGCCATGGAACAATGCAGGCCTGAACAAGATGGAGTCAGACGGAGCATTTCACTTTATTACAGTTTTGCTATGAAATTAATTTATTTTTGGATAGATTGAATCTTGCCTTGTGGACATAGAAGGGTGGGCTTGTGTTTTTCTCTCCAATAGCATCAACCCAGAGTGAATTGTGGATAGGGCACTAGTGGTTGGGGAAGTTGTGGAATTTTGAGCAACACAAAGGACATCGGTACTATCTCGTAATTATTCAGCTGAGCAAATCTAGGCCCAGAGAGGTAAAGTAACTTGTTCAATATCATGGAGGTAACAGGTGGCAAAGCTGGATAAAGAAAAAACCCTTTAGAGAAATGCATGTCTAGTGATCTTAGTCAGTGATTTGAATGTTTGCTAAAAAAGAAAAGGAAAGGAAAAAAAAGGATGTGTGTGTGTTTGTGTGTGTGTGTGTGTGTGTGTGTGTGTGTGTTTAACACTTCTTTTCTAACCAATCTTGGTGTGGGTTATCAATTTACTAACGAAACCCCTTTCCTATCACAAAGTTGTTGGGTCACTCTGCTGGGAAAACCTGGTTTCTGAGAATGCAAACCCTTTCCTGATAAAAGGAAAAGAATAACTATCAGAATGATCAGAATGCTCTTGACCTTGGTTGGAACGGAACTGTTTGGGAGAAATCACAAAGTCTCCTTATCTGGAGTCTCTGGTTATTACCATCGTCTTCCCCATTATTTTAGTAACCCTCAAGCAAAGCCCACTGGGTTTGAGGAATGCTATTTCTACACCATTTTATCTCAGCTCCTCTTGTTACCGGTCCAAAGTCCGTGTGCTCAGTGCTTCAAAAGGCCAGTATTCAAAATGTCAGAGTTTGGAGTAAGGAACAGTTTATTGATTGAGAAGGCACAATTGAGAAGATGGGGGCTTTAAGAGGTTCCTCAAATCCGTCTTCTGAGAATCCAGAATTCAGGCTTCTTTTATGTCAAGGGAAAGGAGAATGGGAGGGGCAAGAGGTGATTAATGACCATAGACATCTGGGTACAAGTGGGATCCAAGGAAGAATGAGCAATCTCTAAACCTCTTTGTTCCCAGTGCACTGACTGCTGCTGATCTGAGTCTGGTCTTGAGGCTCCTGAAAATTTTTTATAAACAATCATCAATTTGAACATATTTCCCCACCTGTTCAGGAAAGGTACCTTCTGGCAGAGAGCTGGCTATTTTTCAAAAACCTCAAGTTTCAAGCAGAATTCCTCTAATGATTAGCATATCGATAGCAGGAGCTATTTGCCTGGAGGCCACAGGAAAAATGCAGACTAGAATTAAGACAGAATCAGAGAGACTAGGCATTTTACACTCTGTTACACTCTAACCCTTGGAGTCAGTTGGAAATACAAATGTTACTTGGAAACAAGCTAGAAAATGGCTTTTGCTCAACAGGTGTTGCTCAGTGGATTGAGCATCGTCCCATGGACTGAGAGGTCCCAGTTCAATTCCTGTCAGGGCATATGCCCAGGTTGCAGGCTCGATCCCCAGTAGGGGGCATGCAGGAGGCAGCCGTTCGATGTTTCTTTCTCTCTCATATTGGTGTTTCTATCTCTCTCTCCCTTTCTCTTTCTCTTAAAAAAATCAATAAAAACATATTAAAAAAAAAACAAAAGAAAATGGCTTTTAATTTTTAGGGGGATGACTTTTAGCCATTCCTTATACTTCCTCCTCAGTTCCTTGTTGTCTTCAGTCTTTTTTATCTCATCTCTTCTTTTGTGACTTCAGTGGGATCTTGGCAAAACACACATACATAGTGAGTCCTCAAAATATGGTGAATTAACTTAAGCTAGTGTAGGTAGCTTTCCTGTTGGGGCCCAGGGAAAACCCAAGGTATTTTGATAAATGCTGTATTTTTTGGATACTTTTTTCCTTGTAATGTGGAAGCGAATCACATTTATCAGTGAGAACTGAGAACTCCCTATTTCTAAGGCTCTTGCTGGAGATGAGGTGTTGGGCTTATTATTATTATTATTATTAATCCTATTATTTTTTGGACTTTTGTTTGTTTGTTTGTTTTAAATTGATTTTATAGAGAGGAAGGGAGAGAGAGTGAGAGAGAAACATTGATCAGTTGCCTCTCACATGTGCCCCAACTGGGTTTTGGGAGGGAAGGTCAGTGATGGTGGACAAAGTGTAGAGTTTTGCAGTTCATCCCATAAACTGCTTTGGAGTGTGGAGTTGGGCATTTTCTTTTTCTTTTTTTTTTTTAGCACCATTTCTAGTGAAATATTATTTGATAGCTACTGATTTTTAAATTTTTTTTCTTTATTGAATTTTATTTTATTTTTTAGAGAGAGAGGAAGGGAGAGGGAGAGAGAGAGAGAAACATCAATGAGAGAGAACATCGATTGGCTGCCTCCTGCATGCCCCCCACTGGGGATTTGGCCCATAACCCGGGCATGTGACCTGACCGGGAATCGAACTGATGACCTCTTGGTGCATGGGTTGATGTTCAACCACTGAGCCACACCAGCCAGGCAGGAGCTGGTGGGCATTTTCAAAACATACCCTGCTTCTTACTGTTCTAATTAGAACCCATCATTTTGAAGTTTGGCAGTCATTTAAGCTATGAAATACAAAAGCAAATGAGCATCAAACATTTTAACAGAAAAGTAGCTAAAAGTTGAAATATTGTTGAAAGAAAAATAATTGAAATATACCTTAAACAGGCACTTATAGTTGGATGGTGCTCTGTTACAAGCCCTGTTTTACATATTGTTAAACAAAAACCCCTTCAAGGCTGAAAGTTTTTCTGAAAGAAAGAGTTTATTGAACCAGAAAAAGAACCAGGTCTTCAGGCATGCAGTCTACACCACCAGCAACAGGACGAGATGGAGAAGACAGACATGTCCACCATCCTCGGGCTGATGGGCCTTTTTCATCAGTGAGTGTGGGGAAGAAAGGTGTAGGTTGTTTTGAAATAATTTACATTAGCTATAGATTGGGGGGTAGGAGGGAGAAGGTGAAACAGAAATTTCTGGGGTAGCTGACTAGTCCCTAAGGAAGAAGTAGTTGATGCTTCCTTTGTGTCCTGGGATGGCACCCTGGGCAACAGTATGGAAAGTTCTTGCCTAAGCAAGATGTGATGGCATCTGGTGGTCCACTGTTTTAGATAAGAGCTGAAATAGCTGCCTGGTAGTTGATCCAAAGCTTCACCATACATTCAGGAACGTGACTCTTGTTGGTTTAAGTCTGTGGCTCTGTTAATTGACTTCTTTTGACTCTTCCTCCCACCTTCCTGCTGTAATTTAATTTCGGACATCTCAGAATTTTTCTTTTCTCATTATGCAGACAGCTAGGCTTTGAGAAGGTAAGAGGAAGCAGAGTACAGGCAGGCAGGATCCCAACTGCCTGGTTTGAATCCAGGCACTGCCACTGAGTAGCAGTGTGTCCTTGGGAAGCTTGCTTTACCTTTCTGTGCCTCCTGTTCCCTGTCTGTCACATGGGTATAATACTACTGCATCATAGGTTTATGGTGAAGATTCAGTGCTTAGCATAGTGCTGGCTCATGAATGCTCCATCAGTGTGGCAGTTGCTCTTAATAGTAACAAGAGTAATAAACTCTTTGCATCATACTTAGCTCACTTCTGAAACCATTCCACCCCAAACCATTCCCTTCATTACTCTGGCTCAGCCTCCTTTTGTCTGACCCTGACAGCTGGTCCCTTATTGTCCTGGGCTTTCCAGTTCCCATGGCCCTTCCTGCATGGGTTAGCCCCATTGGAGATTTGGGGTGCACAGGTCAGCTGTGCCCCAGTGCCTTTGCACAGTTTTTTTTTTCCCACTGGCCTCTCCCATTTCTCAATCTCTGAATAGCCTCCCTGTGTCCACAAGCCCTCTTCTGCTCTGGCTGCTCTAGTTCTCAACAGATGCCATCTCTTCTTGTATGTTAAGAGAAAATAGAGGATATCAGGCACCTGTTTCCTCAACTTCCTTCTGCCCACTACAAAGGACTCTATCCAACTCATCACCCCTGCTTCATGAACAAGTGTCTTTTTTCCTGTTCAAGTGTTTAGTCCCTCTCTTTCATATGGAAATCATCTCCTCTTGCCTACTCAAGGTTATCTCTCCCTATTCCCTCTCAGACTCTCCCCTTTGCTCTTTCTGCATATGATACTTGCGGTTCACCACTTAAAGGCCACAACAATAAAGCTCCAAATCAAAACCCCTTGCCCTCATCCTGAGGGTGGGCTCCTCTACCCTTTTCGCTCATAACTTGGCTTCTAGAAAAGAGTGAACTGAGCTCAGTATCTATTCCTCAACCCAGGGAATCCAGGTTTACCTTCCAGTCTATTGAAAAAGTGCTCCCTCCACAGCCCTGAAGGCCTCCGGTGCATTGTTTTTCCTTCCTATTTTATTTAAAAAATTCATTTATTAATTTTATGTATGTATGTATGTATGTATGTATTTTAGGATTTTAAGTTTATTTCAAGAAACGACCGAGAAACAGATAGGGAGTAAAATACAGCAAGGAATAAATTTTTTAAAATTCCAGGTTGCTTCCTAAATTAGAAACTCAAGATTTCCCACATGTTCTTAGAAACATCTATGTGGCCTAATTTGTGTTAGTTCTACATTCTCTGTCTGTAAAAATACTTCTTAGTTTCCTTCTTCTTTTCATTGTGGTAAGAACACTCAATGTGAGATTTACCCTTTTCACAGATTTTGAAGCACACAACACATACTGTTAACTATAGACAGTGTTGGACGTCAGATCCCTAGAACTTACTTATCTTGCATAACTGACACTTCATACCCACAGGAACAACGCCTTCCGATTTCCCCTCTCCCCGCACCTGGCAACCAGTGTTCTATCCTCTGCTGCTTAAAGTTTGACTATTTCAGTACCTCATGTAGGTGGAATCAGGCAGCATATGTCCTTCTGTGACTGGTGTACTTGACTCAGCATAATGTCCTCCAGGTTCATCCTGTTGTCACCTGTGACAGGATTTCTTTCTTCTTTTGAGACTGAATAGGATTTGATTGTATGTATACACCACATTTTCTTTAACTGTTTATTCATCGATGAACATGTAGGTTGTTTCCATAGTTTGGCTATTGTATATAATGCTGCAATGAACATGGGAGTGCAGATATTTCTTCAAGATCCAGATTTCAGTTCTTTTGGATGAATACCCAGACATGGGACTGTTAGATCATATGGTAGTTCTATTTTTAATTTTTGAGGAACCTCCATACTTTTTCCGTAGCAGCTACACCATTTTACATCTCCTTTCTATTTTAGTTGTTCTCTCTTGCAGCGTTTGACCTAGCTGACTGCTCATTCCTTCTGGAAACTCCTTCCTTTGTGTCCTAGGGTGGCACCCTGGCTTCTTTTCCTCTGCTTCCTCATGGAATAGATCCAGTTGCTCAATAGATATTTCCATCTGAATGTCCCCCTGTTTATCTCTATCTCAGCATGCTCAAAACTGAACTCGTGATACTGTCTTCTCCATGCCAAGTATATTAGTTTGCTAGAGCTGTAACAAAGTACCACAAAGTGGGTGGCTTAAAATAGAGAAATGTATTGTCTCAGTTCTGGAGGCTAGAAATCCAAGATCAAGGTTGGCAGAGTTGTTTCCTTTTGAGGGCTGTGAGGAGGGATCTGTTTCATACCTCTCTCCTAGCTTCTGGTGGTTTGCTGGCAATCTTTGGCATATTTTGGTTTGTAGAAGCATCATCCCGATTTCTGCCTTTTATTTTCACATGGTGTTTTCCCTGTGTGAATGTCTGTCTACATATTTCTCCTTTTTATAAGGACACCAGTCTTATGGAATTAGGATTCAGTGTAATAACCTAATTTTAACTTGATTACCACTATAAAGATCCTATCTCCTAATGAGGTCACATTCCAAGATACTTGGGGTTTGGACTTCAGCATATGAATTTGGAAGAGGGGCAAAATTCAACCTGTAACACCAAGCAAACTCTCCCCCCGACCCCAGATATTTTTAATCTCAGTGAATGGAACCAATGTCCACCATGTTGCTCAAGCAGAAATGTGGGCATCATCCTTGTCATGTCACTTGCCCTTGTATTAATTAGCGAGGGTTCAGGCAAAATTGGAGGCAACATTTTGGAATGGGAGCCATAACATCCAACAGGTTTACAAAGAGGTCTGTGACTCCCAGATGGCTGTCAACCTCTGCTCTATATCTTTTTAAAAAAAATTTTTAAGTGTCAACCATCTTGGTACAAAAGTAATATGTAGCTACACATTTTAGAAAAGTATACAAATAAAATTGAAAATTATCCAATTATCCAGTTACCCAGAATCACTTAATATTTTGGTCATTTCTTTGTATGTTTTTTATGCTTTTTTTTTTTTACTAGTTGGGTCATACTTTATGTAAGATTTTGAATCTAACTTGTAAAATTCAACAAAATTCATAAGTGTTTTTCCATATTTTCACAACTTCTTCATAGTTTTAAATGGTGTATTTTATTTCATCAAATGGTAGACCATGATTGACTTAGATGTTTTCTTATTATCCCATTGTCAAACATGCAGGTGCTGCCAATATTTGACTTTTATAACTAACATTGCAATAACCTTTGCTATTCATTTGGACTCAAATAAATAATTTGTTCATAATTCAGATATGATTCAGCCAGGGATGAAGGAGAAAGGTGGATACAGTGTCTTTAAGTAAAGTATTAATGTACATTGGAGGAAAGCTAAACTTACCTAAGTTAACAAATGATTTAGGCATTATTTGTGAATAGCTACTTGTGATTTAAATTTTTCTTCATTGGATTGCTAAGGTAGATTTTAGTAGAGTCAACATTTTGCTTAGTCATTCTTTTTTTTTAATTAATTAATTTTTTTTTGTTTGTTACAGATATTTCTTCTTTTCCCCCCATTGACATCCTTCTCCCAATCCCCCGCCCCCAACATTGTTGTCTATGTCCATGGTTACACATACATGCATATAAGTTCTGTGGTTTATCTCTTCCCTACCCCCACCCTCATCCCCCCTTCTGAGGTTTGTCAGTCTGTACCCTACTTCTGTGTCTCTGTGCTTAGTCATTCTTTTTTTTTATTCTCACTTGAGGGCATTTTTGCATTTATGTTCAGATAGAGCATGAGGGAGAGAGGGAGGAAGAGAGAGAGAGAAACATCGACATGAGAGAGACACATCGACCAGGGCCGGGGACAAACTGCAACCGAGGTAAGTGCCCTTAGCGAGAACTGACCCCGGGACTCTCCAGTCCGCGGGCCGATGCTCTAACCGCTGAGCCAAACCGGCCAGGGCTAGTCATTCTTTATATATAATCTATAACAGGCTGTCTAATGGAACTTTTGGGATGATGGAAATATTCTTTATCTGACCTGTCTAATATGGTAGCCACATGTGACTATTGAACACTTGAAATGTGGTTAGTGCAACCAAGGAACTGAATTTTTAATTTCATCTAATTTTAATGGACTTAAATTTAAATAGCTAGTTGTGGCTGGTGGTTACCATATTGGATAGTGCTGTTCTATCAAGGTGATGACTAAACATTTTTATAGTGCTTTACCTTTTTCTAGACACTATTCTACGTGCTTAACATTTTTTAAAAATATTTTTTCTTTATTGATTTTTAGAGAGAGAGGAAAGGAGAGAGAAAGAGATAGAAACATCAATGAAAGAGAATATCGATTGGCCACCTCCTACATGCCCCCCACTGGGGATTGGGCCCACAACCTGGGCATGTGTCCTGACGGGGAATCGAACTGGCGACCTCTTGGTGCATGAGTCGACACTTAACCACTGAGCCACACTGGCCCGGCTACATGCTTAACTTATTAATATATTTAATCCTCACAGTGACTCTATGAGGTAGTCTTCCAGTTACTAGTGCTATAGAACAAATTACCCTCAAGCTTAGTGGCTTAAAACAACAATCATTTATTTTGCTTGGGAATATACAATTTGGGCAGAGTTCATCAGACACACCTTATCTTTGCTCCATGGAGCATCAGCTGGGGCTATAGGATCTACTTCTAAGATGGCTCAGTTACATGATAGGCAAATTGATGACTGTTACTGGTTTATCACCTCAGGGCAGCATGAGCTTCCTAACAGCATGGTGTCTGGGTTCCAAAATCAAATGCCCCAAAGAGATAGGAAGTGGAAGCTTACAAAGCATCACTCCCAACATGCTCTAATTGTCAGGCAAAGCACAGAGTGTATATTCAAGGGGAGGAGGTGTAGACCTTACCTCTCCATGGGAGCTGTATCTAATCATTTGGGGCCATGTTTTAAAATCATCATAGAAAGGTACAGTCATTTTGACTCCATTTTACAGATAAGCAAACTGAACACAGAGCATTTAAATAACTTGCCTAAGGTGACAAGCCTAGTAAGTGGCCAAGCTGACATTTTATGCCAGGCAGTCTTGACCTTTTAACCTTGGTGTGTATATTGCATCTCTCCCTAATTCATGTTTCACTTATTTAGATTTATATCTTCTCCAGTTTTTTTCATGGTAGAATAATTATGAGATTGTGGCTGATATATGTTTGTAAGTGACAAACACCATAAATATGTAGTATTTGCAAGGGTTTGCTAGATGTCAGATTAATGGTGAAGATAACATTCTTTTCCACCTGATTCGGGAAGAGCTGTTTGGCTCCAATTCCCAGCCCCTCTGCTTTCACTCCTGTTTCCTACTGCTCCCCAAAGAGAATTTGTTATCACTCCCAGATTGAAACAGAGTATGATTCTGAGTAAAACCCTGTCAGTTTTAGCATGCTGCCTGCTACACCTACTCTTAGTGTATGGAATTTGTGGTAGTAAAAAGGAATCAATAAATAAAACTTATTTAGAATTATAAAAGGAGTTAAAGAAATGTTTCTGGTTTTTACTGAAAGTAAGGCTTGAGCCAAATCCTAATTTAGGTGATATATGTTTAGTATGTGTATTCATTCATTCATTCCTTAATTATTTTGATTCTTGGAAGAGAAATCAGAAAAAAGTACAGGTTAAAAAAAATGTATAGGTTATCTGAACTTCTAGAGGTTGTCTGAAAATGAATGTAGTCTTTTACAAACCTAAGAAACCAGCAATTTTCTTTCATGTTCAAGTTCAAAGATAATGGCTATTTCTGTGTGAGAGAGAGGTAGCCCTTTGTTCTATGCCCCCTGGTTTGCAGATCAGGCTCCTGTTTATACTGTTTGCTGCAGTGATGAAATGTCATTTCACATCAGCTATTTGTCCCCCATGTAATTATTACAACACAGATTCTTTCTTCACCAAAATACTCTTGAGAGAGCTTGAAATTAAATGTATCTTAGCTTTCCAATGTCTGGGTTTCTTAAGCAACATGTATGAATCTTTTTGATGTAGAAAACCTCATTTTGTCACTTCATAGCTGAGTATTCCAAATGATGAGACTTCATTTCCATCAAAGCTTACATTTTTCTTTAGTCCTCATCCTACCTGACCCCTTCTTTTGTTTGATAATTCTCTCCGCATTTTGTGTCCATGAACTGGTACTTTGCTGATTTTCTACACAGTTGGTTCTTTCTCTGTTATCTTAATCGGCTATATCTTACTAAGGTTACTTACTTTCCTATGTAGGAGCCTAACTGGCATCCATCCATTGGTCCTCCAGATATGCAACTGCCTCTGGTGTAAGTCCATGTGATACTTTGACACGTTTAAAAGCAGATTTCTCCTTTTCTCCAAAGGTTGACCTCTTCCTAGCTGCCCTATTTTTGAAGTCATAAAATAGGGCCCCACTGGCATTTTTTTTCTCCTGGTGCCCCATGCATATCTTCCATGGCATTTCTCCCAATCTGTCATGATCTGCCCACCTGTGACTTGTTTAGTGGCTGTTTCCAATGCTACCCTACAAGCTCCAAGATGGCACTGGCCAAACTATGTTATTTATCACTCTCTATATCCAGCTCCCAGCAGGGAGCTTTTCACCTAATGGGCATGCCATCAATGTTAATTTGGATCAGTGAATAAATAAACAAATGCATATGCTCTCATTTTTATGTTTACACCCCTGGGCCAAAATCTTAATGCCATCCTGGATTTCCCCCTTTTCATACTCTACATGTCAATTTGCTAAATCCTCCTCGGAAGCTCCCTGAGACAAGGGTCTTTGTTCTTTTTGCCCAGTGATATTTCACAAGTGCCTTGAAACAACCCTGGCCGGGTGGGTAGGTTTTCTTAGTGTGCCCATTTCTCAGTGAAGCGGAGACATTGTTTTTGTCATTGTTCAATGTCACATCTTCTGAGTCTGTGCTGATAATACCACCCAATGACTATGTGTTTGCTCTGTGCTGGACACTTCACTAACTTTACTTTTATTCCGCGCTGTGTAGGTACTCTTACAGATGAAGAAGCAGAGGATGACTTAGAGAGGTTTTAAAAGGAATTATCCAGGGTGGGACCCAGTTTATGAATAGCAGGGACAGGATGGCACTGTGTTAGCCCAAACCTGGGCTCTCACCCTGTTGCCTGAACTGCCAGACCCACCAGTGCCTGCATGGCTTGTGGCTTTGGGAGCAGAGTTGGATTTAATGAGAACACTTGCCAAGTTCGTCAGGTTTTCCTTGCTCCCTGCAGACATCTAACGCAGCCATGCATGTTTCTTCCCGCAGACAATGGTGGCAGCCACACACTGCACTCCAGAACAGAGACCACACCATCGCCCACTGACAGTAGTGGGGGTGGACACCCAGAGTATATTGCGTATGTGCTTGTCCCTGTGTTCTTCATCATGGGTCTCTTTGGCGTCCTCATCTGCCACCTGCTTAAGAAGAAAGGCTATCGTTGTACAACAGAAGCCGAGCAAGATGTGGAAGAGGAAAAGGTTGAAAAGATAGGTGAGTAATCTGGATTCTTTTCATGGGAGTGTGGGTGGGGACACTTTTAAAATACGAAACCAGTCCTCTCTATATATATTTCATCCCTGTGGGGCAAGGTGATCCATGTTAACCGCAGGTGTGTGCTGAGTGTCAGGGTAGATGTCAGTAACCACATCTAGCATTTGAAACCTGACTTTCACTTATTAAATTCCTACCAGGTAATTACTCTTACTTGCCTTGTGGCCTTGGGCAAGTTTCATATGCTTTGAATCTCTGCTATGTATTAATTTAACTGAAATTTAATTTTAATTAATTTAATGCCAATTTAATTAAAATTTTTATTTCATTTATATGAGCATGGTAATCTCTACCTCGGAGGATTATTGTGAAATTTAGAGAGAAGATGATGTGTGTGACACAGATGACCACTCAGTAAATATTAATTCTTACTACTATTATTGAATTATAGTCTAATTAAAATGAGGGGAAAATTCAATTGACCTCACCATTTTAGGGGTATTACTTTTGGTAGGGGAGTTCTGCCTTGAATCTACGAGGTTAGAGTTTATGTTGTTTAAATTAATGATTGTGTGAATAGTGCAGTATAAGAATGGCCAAAATGGTGCCTTAGTATTACCTTTAGGGTGGCTCACCTTTTCCTCTCAACATGGAGTTGTTGGGTAGTATTTAGAAACACCTAAGACATTCTGTTTTCTCCACAGGTGTTCTTTCTAACCATCCTTTAGGGACGTTTCCCGACTTGAGTCTTGGGAAACTGTAGACAATTCTCCATATCCCTTTCTTTCAGCTTCTCAAAGGGCAGTTTTTGCAGAAGGTGACATTTGGAGTAAGTAGGTCACCCTTC
This sequence comes from Tadarida brasiliensis, assembly GCA_030848825.1. Lineage (NCBI taxonomy): Eukaryota > Metazoa > Chordata > Mammalia > Chiroptera > Molossidae > Tadarida > Tadarida brasiliensis. The sequence continues at coordinate 26,050,047 of CM061257.1, read as the reverse complement.
AAGCCAGCCCAAGGGTGGAGTGGGGGGAGCTTCCTCATTCCTTGCCAGCTTGCTGGCCTGTTGGTTTTTCCCACCCCCACTGACCTTTGAGGCAGAGAAAGAACACGGTGGCAGGATGAGTCATATGCAGGCTTATGAGCAAACCAGCACTGGGTGTTTGTCAACAGAAAGCGGAGCCTCCCCCTCCTCTCCTTCCTGGATGCTTTGTAGGTTGGCTTAGCATTTGCACTGTCCAACGAAACACGTATTCATGGAGGAGGAAGCCGTCTGTGACGGAGAAGACAGTTTTCTAGATACGAGGGTAGAACATCACACACCTTGATTCATCCTCTCTGAACGAGGATGGAGTGTTTTAGTCCTCCCTCTTCCTTCTTGTTTTATTGAAACAAATTATACAGACTGGTTTCAGAGTAGAGATTTTATTGTCTTCTTTTCCAAAGACTATCCCATATAGAGTTTCCCAAAGTGAACTGAGTTTGTGGGCAAATAACCATGGCCAAAATTTAGATCATTTGGAAGGGTATTTGAAAGAAATGAGTCTTATGAACATGGATGAGTATTATATTACCCAATTTAAAAAAGAAATTAAAACCCTGCATCTGTATAGTTCATCTGTAATTAAAATAATCCAAGAAGAATTTTTTCTTTCAGTTAGCTTTCTCCATTTCCCCTAAGGGTTTAACAAAATGTTGAGAGAGAAATAATAGTAGTATGGACTGATATTGATGCATAAAATGGTTGTCTTGGAGAGTGAGTGGGTGTTTGGACTTGGGAAGAGACTAATGGACAACTTTGATAACTCATGTGTGTTAGGCCCAGGAAGTCAGTGCGTGCTCCACTTCAGGCAGTTGGGGGCTAAAGGAAGCCTAGATTCTTAGCACCACGAGTGATCGGCTGAGTTTTCTGGAGACTGTTTGACTGAGGTCTTGGGCTCTAAGACTGGATGTGTCATTGACTTGATGCAGGTGACCAGCTGTAACCCATCGTTCCCTCCCCTTTCTCTTTCAGAGCTGAATGACAGTATAAATGAAAATAGTGACACCGTTGGGCGAATTGTCCACTACATCATGAAAAATGAAGGTATGGCTGTTTTAGTGTTCCGGGACTATTCAATATTCATATATTTTATTAAAAACCTGCTTGGAAGAGTCAGGATTTGTATGGACTCACCTGTCATTTTCTGAAGTTATCAGCAGCACCTTTTACCTAAGCTCAGCTTCCATCATTGACCAACCATGAGCGTTTCAAATAAGTGAGTTTTCTAAGAATCAGTTGGCCTAAGGGTTGCAGAGTCAGCCCTGGAGGTGATGGCTTACCTTCCAAACCTGGCCTCACCTCATTTTGGGGAAAGTCCATTACCTCAGTTCCTCCTCAGTAAAATGAGGGCAACAGTGACACTTAGCTCATCACTTTGTTGTGACAGACTGCACGTAAAGTTTAGTATAATAAACACTCAAATAGTAGCTAGTCCTTTTTATGCTTTAAATAATTTATGATGAAATATATATAACATAAAATTTATGATTACATCCATTTTAAAGTGCATAATTCATCGGCATTAAGTATATTCACGGTGTTGTACAACCAGCACCCTCTGTAGTTCTAGAACTTTCTCACCATCCCAAACTGAAACTCCGTGCCCAGGAAGCAGTCACCCCCGCCCCCCATCTCTGCTTTCTGTCTCTATGGATTTGTCTGTTCTGTGATCCATTCTTAAGTGTAAAAAATTTTTAAAAAGTTTAACCTTTATAGACTTAAGCATTTTCCCCTCTGAAATGTATTCTAAACCCTCATCTTCTTTCCTGAGGGTTAATTTACTCTTGATTAGATACATTAGGTCCTTGCTCTGAACACTGGTTATTGTTACCAGAGGATGATTCCATGCCCTGAGTGACTTTTGAGGTTTGTGCAACTCCTTGCCCATATGCCCGATAGCTTGCAGATCCCCCTACTTTGAGTTCTCATGAGAATGTAGAAGGAAAGGTTTTCCTATGGCGTTGTCTGCGCTCATCAGTGCTGACTCATACAGTGTGCACCGCTGCATCTGAGCGTGTGTCCAGCTGAAATGCCTCTGTGTTGCTCTGTAAATACCTGCTCTTCTGTCCCCAGCCCTTCCCCGGGGACACCCACATCCTCTTATCAACAAGAGCTTCTGCGCGGCCCAGGCTGTTGGCCAGTGTTTTGACTTAGAGAAACAGCCATTTAATGGGGTTCAACATGCTTTTCATTGTTCTTTACAGAGTGTGCTTGATTTATTTGGCATAGGTCTAGGTGCCTTATGTGTGTAATTTAATTTAATCCTCAAACTATCTCTAAAGTCAGTACTATGTCCATTTTACAGATGAAGAAATGAAGGCTCCAGATAGTTGAGTTCACATGGTCAGTGAGCAGCCTAGCCCTATCTGAGCCTTTCCCAAATGTACAGTGTTGCCTCTCCTCTCTTCTAATTTGTAGCTTTCAGTTCCTACAGGATGTAAAACCAGATAACCAGACTTAATAGAATGGTGTTTAAAATAAGAACAAAAAAGACCAGAACACTGGATTTTGATCTGTTTTCCAGAAATCTTCCTTCAGGGAACAGTATTTGGTGATGCTGTTCTTGAAACTCAATGGAGCATGCTTCTTTCACATAGAAAAGTGGTTTTTAATTTGCACAAGAAATACACAAACATGTTCTTGGCATAGAAGCTTTAGCTGTTACAGAAGTGCACAGGAAGGCATGGTCAGCCCCTTCATTGCTTCTGTGCCATGGCTTTGGGAGCTTGGAGGCCTTTGGGACCTGGGCTTCTGCGCCAGAAGCAGCTCCTGAATTAGTGAGTGCTGGATAAGGTGCTCCATCAATTGAAGTAAGTCAGGTTCTTATGCATAACTTCATAAGTGCGCACTGAGTGTTTGCTACGTGCCAGGCTGTTCTAAGGGCTTTTCAGGGACTAACAACTCTGTGATTCGGATATTTTTTTCTCATTTTACAGTTTAGAGACTGAGGTCCTCAGTAGTTATTAACTAACTTGCTGGCAAGTGGCGGAGCTGAGATTGGAACACTAACATCTGACTCCAGAGTCTATACTTAACCACTTCCGTTACGGCCCCTTAAACATGGATGTAAACTTCCTCCTTTCAAAGGGTTGAAGTGATACAGGGCACCTATCTCAGACACCAGATAAGTGTTATGGGATAGCGTCCTGAGTCGGGGCGAGGGCTGTCCCCAGCCTTGATCCTCGTCCTTTCGTATAAACGAATTTATATGAGAAGACTCCAGATGACTGTGTTGTGTAAAAAAAAAACCAATTTATTAAAGCAATGAAAGCAGACAAATTTTATTAAAGAAGCAAGCAAATCTATACATCTGGTTTATGAAATGCAGATGGGCTCTCAGCTAATCTGAAGAGTGACGTGGGTGGGGGTCCAAGGGGTTATATAATCCCCTGTCTATAGGTTTCAAAATTCCTCTGCTGAATATTTTGGTACTAATTAATTCTCAAGGTCCCTTTTTACTTTGTTGTGGCCTTTCCAGAATTCTTGAGAAGCACCTGGCAATTTTATCTTGTCAAGCTTTGAGCCTGCTGGCTTTTCTACTTAAGGAGTAAAAAATAAAACTGCCCTTTTTTCCTTTCCCCTTCCTAAAATGCTGATTTCTGTGTTTAGTGGGTGAGAAAGACTCCCCCCATTTTTTCCTGCATTCTTTTGTTAGGGAGGCTTTTAACCATTTGCTCTCAAGTGTCCTTGGCTGGAGAAGATAATGGCTTGTTATTTGCAGACCAGCTGCAAATTGCCCACACTTTTGGCCTTGTTTTAACTTTCCTGTCTCAGTTTCCCTATTCCTCCTGTCCTAGGATTTTCCTAGATTCTTATCACCCTGTAACAAAAGTATACAGTTTAGATAGTTTATAAAACTCTAGAAACATTAATGCATTAAATTCTCAGAACTACCTTATGAGGTAGGCCCTATTACCACCCCATCTTTCAGATGAGGCAGTCGAGGCTCAGAGGGTGAGAAACTTGCCCAAAGTCCCACAACCAGCATGTGGCAGGACCGTGCCAGCAGTGGGCCCTTCTCATGGTTACAGCAGCTGAGGAGCGCCTGGGTCCCCGAGCAAGCATTCCGTGTCATTTCCTCACCTCCCACACTCAAGGGCAAATAGATCTGTTCTTTTCTTTTTTAATTATGTCCCATCCTTTTGGAGAGTAGCCTCTGTGTTTCAGCTGCATTGATTCCCAGTAGGTGTGTCAGGGTAATACCTAAGGCACTGTTTTCATTCTTTCTCTTCTGTTCCCCTTCTGTCTGATTTTTTACCCTCTTCCTCTGTCAATGCCTTCATCTGCCTGCCTGTGACCTGTAAGAATGGGGGAGGGGGGATTCTGATCCTTTGTGTAGCCCTTGGTCCTCCTTGGCCACCAGGAGACATCTGATCTCACAGGACACCCCTGTCCTGGCTGTGGCCCTCTCTAGCTTCCAGCCTGCTCTCAAACTGCAGCTGGGTGATTAATTATGTACTTGGGTCTCTTACCAGTTACAACTGAGCTTTTTCGGTTTGCCTTTGAGGTCTAAATCCTCTATAGAAGAAATTCATTTTTACATTTTCTTTGTCTCTGTCATTAAGAGATTCTGAATGTACTATCAACTTAGACATCCCTGTTGGTGTTAATTTAACTTTAATTCTTTTTAATTGTAAACACACCATAGCATAACCTTTCACATTGAAAAAAATAAAAAGGTATAAAATGAAGTTGCAGTTCATCCAGTACCATTCCCCATGTTTATTTGGGTTTACTTTGCCTATAATTACATATTTTAAACCATTTGCAATCGTGATGTGTGACTAGTCTTCTACTTTGCATTTTTAATTTGGCTATAGGGGTAATACTTCACCTGGTAATATTTCATGGTAATATTTTATCATGTACTCATGGTAACAGTCTTGTTTATGGTTTAAACACATCATGTCTTGTATGTTGCAAATCAGGTTAGTTTAGATAAGTATCTCTTGAAGGATGCATTTCTCAGCAGACCTGAGCACTGATTATTTTCCTCCTAATCTCAAGTCTTGGATTAACTATAGTGCTACCTTTAAATTTTCTTTCTAAGTGGAGCTGACTTGAAGAGTGTTTGCGAGGTCATTGGGTTTTTTTGCATTATGGAGGTTGGAAAGTACCTGCAACTCCATAGCTGAGCTTCTCTTCCCGAACCTTTGCCATCTGATAGAGTAACGATGAGGAGTATGGCTGTTATTCTCCTTGTGCCCCTGACTGTTCACACAAGGCAGAGGGATCTCTTTGTGAGAGTCTTACTGCAGTTTATATTATGGTAAGAAGGACTCCTTTATAAACTATTGTATGCCCTGGCCAGTTTTGCTCAGCGGTTAGAGCATCGGCCCATGGACCAGAGAGTCCTGGGTTCGGTTCCCGCTAAGGGCACGTACCTCGGTTGCAGTTTGTCCCTGGCTCCAGTTGGGGTTGTGTGGGTGGCAACCAGTCGATGTGTCTCTCTCACATCGATGTTTCTCTCTCTTCCTCCCTCCCTCCTGCTCTATCTGAAGATAAATGCAAAAATGTCCTCTGGCGAGGATTAAAAAAAAAAAAAGTAAACTATTGTAGGTCTCTGAAACTTGCTGTGATGATTATGCAAATATCCCGCCAACTATTGAACTATTTGGGGTACAAACCTGGAAGAGTAGGAACATCAGAGTGATAAAGAGTTTGTGTCCAGGCCTGTCACTGCCTGTGTGACTCTGGCCAGCCAGTTATCAGCTTTAGGCTTCAGTCTCTGTATTTGTAAAATGGGAATGGTTATTCTCCCTACTGTTAGGGTTGTCAGGAGAGTCACACATGGTAAGGTCTGTCAAGCTTTTAGCCAGTGACTGGCACGTACCAGGCACTCTCATTGTGCCAATGGCAGTAGTAGCTCTTGCTTAGGAAATTCGCCTTGACTGTAAGGGAGAACATTGAAGAGAGTAATGGCGGGAGAGAAAACAGGGCTTTTTATTTCTTGCCTGATTTCAGTTGTGCTATGCATGTTATCAGGCAGAAAGGCAGAGAAGGGAAGACGCATTTCCTGGAAATGACTGCCCATGAGAAAATCTCCCCTGTTCTTGACGGTTTTCTTTTCCCTCCTATCCTCTGGAAACCCATCAAGGGAAGTGTAGTTGGCAGAATGCTGACAAGTGTAGGAGAAACCGTCTTTCAGGGCTTATTGGAGTTATGACTAGTGTGCAAGGAGGAGAGATATATTCAATAGAATTTAATTAGATTATTGCTCTTTTATGGTACTTTTGCAATCAGATTAAAGCATGTGTGTGAGTCCTAGTGATGGTGTTATGTTAGAAAGTTTTCTTATCACAGGAAAGCAAAAATGTTCCCAAGGAACAGATTACTGAAGTTCACTGCCTGGTATAGCCTGGAACTTAGACCAGATACAAGAGCGTGTGTGTGTGTGTGTGTGTGTGTGTGTGTGTGTGTGTGTGTCTGTTTATCCCGCACACCAAACCTTCCCAGCCAGGGCGGGTGTAGATGCTATTTGCAACAAACTTGTGTCTACTCTTACAGACTTCACTCATAGTGAGTGGCTGTTTACTAATTATTTCTATGTGATAAGGATGAGGTACAAGGTATATAAATGCATGAGGAACAACGCAAGTCTATAAAAGACAAGTTTTAGTAATGATTTAAATATATTTTAACAGTCTTCCTGGGATCACTGTATAATTCACTGTTTCTAAAGGAGATCATCATTCTATAGGTTTCAAAAAAACTTTGGTTTTTGAAAACCTCATTCTTGTGAGTGCTGTTAGTGCTATCTTTGTCTTCACACCTTTTCTTGGGTTTTTTGTCCCTCTTTTCTGGTTCTAGTTTTGAAGATTGGTAAATTATGGCAGAGTATAAGTGTCAACTAGCAAATTATTGTGTATTCTCTAAACCCTTTATCTGAAAGAATTACTTTTCTGAATCTTCAATATTAGTCAGAAGGTAAACTGAGTGATATCACTAGACTATACTTGAGTTTGTCTCTCAGGGTAAGGTGTCTTCTTTGTCGTGTGGGAGAAGACACTGACTAGCCATTTCAGTACTTTTTTTTTCTCATGACATCAGTCTTATTTAGAGCAAAGCTTGTGTGAGGGCATCCTCATAGTCATAAAAGGCAAAATATATATATATATATATTTTTTTTTTTTTGAAAAGAATGATATATTGTGTTAATATTTCTTAAAAAAAAACAACCACCCATGCATTTTCAAGGGTTGTGATGGGGTGAAAATTAGATTGTAGGGGCAGAAAACTTAATATTTATAAAAAACACATCTGCATATAGTACACAAAAAGATATATCTGTAGTGCTATCATTTCATGGGAAGGTGATTGGGAAGAAAATGCCAGAAGGATTCCTGGGTGGCAACAATGAAAAAAAAAAGTTGAGAAACACTGTATAAACCCTTAACTGTTAGTGTGTGAAAGCCGCAGTTGGAACCAGAGTTCATTTCCCTCCAGTCGGAGTGGCCTGTGAGATGTTTAATGTTAAGTGTTGGTGTTAGCTCACATGGTAAATAGTGACTTTTTATTCTTTTTTCTCTAGAGGATTTGTTATGATTGTCATGAAAACAGTGCTTTACAAATCAATGGAAAGTTTAGGAGTCAGTAATAACATTTATCCTTGCCAGTTAAATATCCCAGAGAAACTTGAACATCTCTTCAATCTTTTATACTTGGGAGCTTGACCACTCACCCTACAAGAGGTGCAAGACCACTGTGTGTCCGTGTGTGGGGGTGAGGGTGCCCCAGAAGCTTAGGTTCAGTTTGCTTTTGTTGACAGCCATATACAATATTGATTTTTAAAAAATTAACATTAGGAGTGTAACTGAACTTAGTCCGTATTAGGTAACTTGTATGTATGAGTGCACTTGAAATTTTAAGCGATCTGGCCTGAGTTAAGGTCCTGTGTGGTCAGGAAGCATAAGGAAGCCAACGGCCCACCTGGAAAATTACATGTGGGATATACTTGAAACTACATGGGTATCCAGAGTTTAGAGGTCATTATTTGGGCACAGAGGAATCATTAGCATACAGGTCTCTGAAGTCCTATTTTATTACATACTTACTGAAGTGAGCTGAATGCAGTGGGGCATGTAGCTATTCCCTTGGGTTTCAGAGGAGGAAGACATGTCTTCTATGTTATGTTGTGATGTTGTGTAGGAAACAGCTCTCTACTGGACCTGCTTTCTTCTGTGTAGATTCTGTCACTCAATCCTAAATTCCCATGTGGTGAAAGTTATTGGCAGATGGTGCCATGTTATGGGGTTACCTGGGAAAGACCTTCCTTCCTCTGGGGCCCCAGGGCCTCACCTGTGTACTGAAGGAACTCGGTCTGATGTTTTTCCAACAGCATTTCTGATGTGATAATTCTGTGATTATTCATCTTTCTCATGCTATTTTAATTCTTGACATTTTTTTCCCCTTAGCAAACGCTGATGTTTTAAAGGCCATGGTGGCAGATAACAGCCTGTGTGATCCTGAAAGGTGAGTGCTCCTCCCCCCATGTATGGGACATTTTTCTCAGTTGTCTGCTAGAGCAGGTTTCCCAACTTTGACACTGTTGACATTTGGGCCAGATAATTACTTGCTGTGGGGAACTGTCCTGTGCATTGGGATGTCTGACAACATTCTTGGCCTCCACTCACTAGATACTAATGTCCCCCTCCCTCCACAATGTCTTGGCACATTGTCAGTGTCCCCTGGAGCCAGACTCATGCTGGTTGAGTACTGCTGTGGTAGAGAATGGTGATGGGAGGAAGTAGCAGCCTTGGTTCCGGGGACCTGGGTTGAGTCTCACCTCCACGACTTACTGAGCATCTTCTTGGGGAAGTAAACTGACCACTCTGAGCTCAAGGTCAATCTCCTGTAAGATGGAGATAACCACTGTACCCACTTCATTGGGTAATTATAAGGAATATGAAATACCTCGGGCATTGAAAGACCTGCATGAACAATAATAATTAATGGAAAACAGAACTGGTTTGGGGGCTAAGTTCTGTTTTTGGTTGTGTTTGTTGAGCATCTTAGTCCTTCCTAATTAATTAAAGAACTGTATTTCTTCATCTTCTTTTTAATCCTCACCCAAGGATATTTTTCCATTTTTGTTCAGATAGATTGGGAGGGAGAGAGGGAGAGAGAGAAAATTGATGTAAGAGAGACACATCGACTGGTTGCAACTGAGGTACATGCCCTTGACTGGAATCGAATCCTCCAGTCATTGGTCCGCAGGCCAACACTCTAACTGCTGAGCCAGACCGACCAGGGCAAAGAACTGTATTTCTATATAATTTTTTATTTCTCCAATAAGGAGCATTTATTGAGTGCCTGCTGTGCTCTGGGTACTGTGCTGGAACTGGGTATTCCGATCCTTGCCATGGAGGACTCAGTCCAGTGGGCAATGGAGAGGTGTGTGAGCCATCATGGCGGAGCACACGTGAGCTGTAGGAGAAGGAAAGACCAGGTGCTCCAGGGGTTCCGTGGGGCCATTGGGAGTCCAGAGAAGTGCCATCTGAGTCAGGCATGCAACAAGCAGAGACAAGAGGCAGGGGCTGCTTGTAGGCAGAGAAAGTCCAGGAGAAAAGGCCCTGGATCATAAAAGTGTGGGACATACCTGGAAAGGTTCAGTCTAGGATGGCCAGAGAATGTGCTGTGGACAGTAGCGAGAAGGCCATGAGGGCATGTTGGGACTGAGTGACAAGGCAAGGAGTGTGGACCTTTTTCTGCTTACACTGTGGGTGGTGCACCCAGCATATTTTTTTCTTAAAGCAGATATAGATTTATTTATTTATTTAGAGAGAGAGAGAGAGAGGAAGTGGGAGGAAGGAGAGAAACCTCAATGTGAGAGGGACACATCGATCCGCTGCCTCCTGTATGGCCCCTACCCAGGGATGAGCCCACAACCTTTCGGTGCACGGGATGACGCCCAACCAACTGAGCCACACCAACGAGGGTGCACCCAGCATATTTTAAATATTTGATACATGCTTGTCAAACTGGCCAGTTCTCTTTTCACTTTAGCAAGGTAACTCAGTGCAGGAAGGTCAGCTTAGGACGCTCTAGTGGTGTCATTCATAGAGACATATGAGCAGTGATTTCTCCCACATTCCAGCTCTGAGTACAGACACCTGATGTTAGCTCATGGTTAGACTGGGTTAGCTCATGGTATCTTTGCCTCTGTCATCTTTGTGCATCACGTGATGCCTTCACTGGGTTTTATACATAGCGGGTACTTGATAAATGTTTGTTGAGTGAATGTTGTTAAACTTTTTAATTCAACCTTGTACTATGTGGTGTTAATTTAACATTGTTTTGCCCCAGAAAGCTGCTGCTGTGTGTTTTTATTTTAACACTATAAGGAACATTCCCATAGAGCACCAGGAAGCTCTTGGTCATCTGTGATATTTGAGAGTATCTTTTCAACCATGGGCTACACTTCTTTTTAATGTGTAAGTGAGCTGTTTCAGCAGCATAAAGGCCGATTTGTGCAGTCATAGTCTTCCATGTGTCTTTGGGGCTCTTGGCACAGTCTTAGGTGTCAGGCTCTGCTGTGACGTATCGCTTCACCGATACCCACCTACACCCACTTATAACCATGTTGGAGGGCTGGTTTTCTGTCAGGCTGGCCCTGTCCTGTTTTAATTCCTCCTTTTCTGGTGTACCAGAGCCCTGACATGTGCCTTTTGAAAGTAGCCAATCCCTGGCCTGTATACTTCTGCTTTTTAATATTTTGGATGGTCTGGCTGGATTTCTTCCAGATTATCAAGGTGATCTCCCTGTTTCTGAAGTACTATGTAATGATTAAGATTGTGATTTCTAGAGTTAGACTTCATAGATTTGGACCTCAGATCCATTACTTATTAGCTGTGTGATCTTGGGTAATTTATTAAACTTTTCAGAGCCTCAAAGTTTTAAAATGAGGAAATTGGCCCTGGCCGGTTTGGCTCAGCGGTTAGAGCGTCGGCCTGCGGTCCAGAGAGACCCGGGTTCGGTTCCCGCTAAGGGCATGTACTTCGGTTGCAGTTTGTCCCCGGCCCTGGTTGGTCGTGCGGGTGGCAGCCACTCGATGTGTCACTCTCACATCGATGTTTCTCTCTCTCTCTCTTCCTCTCTCTCCCTCGCACTCTATCTGAACAAAAAATGAAAAAAAATGTCCTCGGGTGAGGATAAAATGAGGAAATTGATACCTACTTCCTAAGGTTCTGTAAAGATGAATTAAATTAACATATATCAAATGTTTAGAATACTATGTTAGCTATTTTTATTATTACTATTATCAACTCTAGCATTTCTTTTGAACATCACTTTTGATATCTTGACCTAAAAGCTTCCTTTTTCCTCACCCAAGGAGACTGATTTTTTTTTTTAGAGAGAGAGAGAGAGAGAGAGAGAGAGAGAAAGATGGATGTGAGAGAAACACTGATTGGTTGCCTCTCATACATGCCCCAACCGAGGACCGAACCTGCAACCTAGGTATATGCCCTAATTGGGAATCAAACCTGTGAATCTTTGATGTATGGGACAATGCCCCAAGCAACTAAGTCACAATGGCCAGGGATAAAAGCTTTGTTTTTTGATGCAATAGTCAATTGGGTCAAATATTCTATCTTAAGTCATTGGATAATATGATTGGAATTTAAGTTTATCAATTCTTCAGGGCATCTCTTTGCTTAAAAATCTAGGCAAGCACTTTGCTCTGTGTGAGAAATTAGTATGATCGCATGAGAATGGAAGTCAGTTGTTTAGAAAGAAACCTGATACTTTAAAGACAAATGGTGCATCATTGTTAGGAGCAGTGGTTTCTTCCCAGCCAGTTAATTCCACTCTCTAAGTGATAAATCACATTACTGCTGATCAAAATGAGCTGTCATTGCAAAGTCATAAGCGTTATTTGCTGTCTAAGACCAGTACACAAAGTTCATTTGTTTAATTGGAAGAGGCACTTTTTAATTTTGATTCAAATCTACTTCTTTTGTGGCAGGAGGAGAGATTGCCTTAGCTGGTATTTCTTTTAAGTAATCAGTTCTACCTTTTTTTGTTTTCTTTCCACCTTAGCCCCGGGACCCCCAGCACTCCTGGGAGCCCACCTTTGAGCCCTGGGCCCTTGTCACCAGTGGGCACCCCAGGGAAGCACGTCTGTGGCCACCATCTGCACACAGTGGGCGGTGCTATTGAGAAGGATGTGTGTCATCGGTGTCGGCACAAGCGATGGCACTTCATAAAACCCACCAACAAGTCCAAAGAAGGCCGCCAGAGGCGTCAAGGAAAGGTCACTGTCCTCTCTGTGGGCAGGTAAGATTCCTGCATTTGTGTAGCGTGGCTGCTGTGCTGTATGGATCTGTACTAAACTGTGAAACATAAAGTATGTTCTCCTTAGCCTGGGACAGGTCATATCTCTGGACTTTTTAGGAGTTTTTGCTCTGAGTTCTGTATTTTTCCTGCAGCAGAGGAATCCTGAGAGGTGGCTATTGCTAGATCAGATGTCAGATGTATTAATTGAGGTAAAAAATCAATTACTTCCTGTATTAGGGCTCTCTAGAGAAGCAGAATTAATAAGATAGATAGATATAGATATAAATAAGAGGATATTTATTATAGGAATTGGCTCATGTAATTATGGAGGCTAAGAAGTCCCTGGATCTGCTGACTGTGAGCTGGAGACCCAGGGGAGCTGGTGGTATAGTTCAGCCCAAGTACAAAAGCCCAAGGACCAGGGAGCTGGTGGTGTAAGTCCCGATCCCATTCTGAAGGCTTGAGGACCAGTAGGGCTGGAGAAGACATATGCCCCAACTCCAGCAAAAAGAGCAAGTTCACCCTTCCTCTGCCTTTTTGTTGTATTCAAGTCTTCAAGGGATTGGTGGATGCCCACCCACACTGAGGATGGTCATCGTCTTTCCTCAGACTACAGAGTCAAATGCTAGTCTCTTCCGGAAACACCCTCACAGACACACCCAGAAATAATGTTTTACCAGTTAAGTTGACACATAAGATTGACCATCACCCTTGCTGTAATAGCTAAAGCCCAAATCTCAACTCTTTGCAATATAGAAGTTTACATTTCGCGTGTGGAGATGGAAAGTGGTCATCTGGAGTCCCAGGCTCTTCCCACCATCGGCTCTGCCAGGCTTGCTAGCAGAAGGAGAAAGTTCCTGGAGGGTTGCTGAGGTCTGGAAGTGGCGCATTTCATTTCACTCACATTCCACTGCCTGGAGCTTAGTCACTCGGCCACACCTGACTGCCAGGCCACTGGCAAACATCCAGCCACGTGCCAGGAAGAAAAGCAATAGAGCTGGTCCACCACTCTCCAGTCTGTCACATGTGAGCTCCATGTGATTCCTGAGCCTGCTTTCTTTTAGCTCACCTCACCTGAGTCCTGGGTCTCCCAGTCCTCAAGTACCATTTACTTGCGACTCATGTGATATGGAGATCTCGCAGTTCAAGGAATGAGTCAGTTTGACTGTGCAGAGCATTTTTGCAATGCCTGCTGTTTTGATTTTGAGTCTCATCAGGGACTGCACTGCTAATGCTGCATTAGTTAAGAGCATGCGTGCTGGACCTGGCTGGGCAAGCACTGGGCGAAGGTGACAGTGCATACGCGATCCTTCTTTTTCTCTACTGACAAACTCGGCAGAGTAACCTGGGGCTCACTGCACCTCCCTTGTTTGAGTCTTGGTACCACAACTTACAAACTTGCTTCTCTCTGTGCCTCATTTACCCCCTTTACAAACTGGGGATGACAGTAGCACTCACCTCATTGGGTTGCTGTGAAGACTAAATAAGATGATTCATGTAAAAATCCTAGGCCAGTGCTTGGCACTTATAATGCACTCGAGAAGTGTTGGCTGTTATTATTGTTTTATTAATTCGGTTGAATTTCATCATGTGTTGCACCAGCAACGAGGGGAGGACTGCCGGGCTGTTTGCCATGTCCAGCAAAACAGACAGCTCATGACCACTCTGCTTTATTAAAGAAGCAGAGTCATGGGAATTTATGAATGTGGAATGTAGTGAGAGCCCATAGCATGTTTGGACAAAGCATATTTTGTTTGCTTTAAAGAAAAATCTGCTGAAATTTTCAACTCAGATTCAGCATGGCTTTTTTAAATGCCCCCAGTCCAGCTCCCTTCTCGGACATAGATTGCTGGGCGTGTTTAGTGATGCCAGGCTGCTTTCCGCACGTGTTACTTCGTGTTCCAGTGCGGCAGAGCAGTTCTGGTGACCCTTTCCCTGATCCTCCTTTCACTTCCTCAGCCGCCCTCCTCCTCAGGGTGGGTGATCTCATTCTGGGCAAACAAGAATTTATCTGAGATACTTTTAAGGGAACTTAAGGCCAAACTGGAGAGAAGCTATTATGAAAGACTTGAGAGATTTGGTGATGATGGACTAGAAAAACAGCCCAAATGAGTAAATTTCTTTAACTTCTCTCTTAATCTTAATGAAAAATTTTCTTAATGTTCTTAATTCTTCTTTAATCCTTAATGAAAATCTACCCAAATTGGCTAAAAACAAACAAAAACCCTACTACCATCGGATACTGGTAAAATACACTCCTCTGGCTGTGTGTGTGTGTGTGTGTGTGTGGAGAGCAGACTCTCTGACAATGTATCTTTGACTAGGGCAGTTTCTGAAGTGAACCTTTTGGTTCCGTCATTACATTAGTCTAATTTGCAAACTAGTTGTGCTTTTCTCCAGCCTGATGTTAAAGCCCATGTTGTTGATTAGACACCACAACTCGGAGGCTGTGTAATATTTGAATACCTCGTTTTTAATGTATTCTCCATGCTCTACAAAGTCTCCAGCATAGCCTGTGATGTGCTGAGTGACAATCGGCCAGAAAGTGGGCAGGGGCCGGGGGTGGGGGTTGGGCTTGCTGGCAGGAGTGCCCCTGCTGTTGATATGCTGTTTTCTGTTGCTCGCCTAACTCTTGGCTGAGGTCATTTGGGATCCTCTAGATCAGTGTTTCTCAACCTTCCTAATGCCACCACCGTTTAATACAGTTCCTCATGTTGTGGTGACCCCCAACCATGAAATTATTTTCGTTGCTACTTCATAACTGTGATTTTGCTACTGTTATGTCTTAGGCGACCCCTGTGAAAGGGTCATTTAATCCCCAAAGGGGTCGCGACCCACAGGTTGAGAACCGCTGCTCTAGATGGAAGGCTTTTGATTCACTTATCATTCTTGTTTACTGGAGGAGCAAAATCCATCACATCTCCTCTTTACCTCCTCAGGTTTAGAGTTACAAAAGTGGAACACAAATCCAATCAGAAGGAGCGGCGAAGTTTGATGTCGGTTGGTGGGGCTGAAAGCGTCAACGGGGAGGTGCCTGTGACACCCGTGAAGAGAGAACGAAGTGGCACAGAGTAGCAGGTGAGTTTTAGTCTGGGTGACATTGGGGTGGGGTGGTGCATGGTGGGGAGAGGGTACTGAGAGTCCCTTTGGGGTGTGGGGGAGAATAAGAATGGCTTGGCAGGGAAATGAGAATGCTTTCCTGCAACTGGCCGGACTGGAGAGGATTGAACATGATTCCTTGTCTGTCCAGAGATTCTTTTTTTTTTTTTGGTACGTGCCCCTAGCGGGAACCAAACTGGGACTCTCTGGTCCTCAGGCCGATGCTCCAGCCGCTGAGCCAAACCGGCCAGGGCTGTCCAGAGATTCTTATAAAGACACTACAAACTGGGGTGCCTCCCAGGTCCTGGCCTGCATGGTAAAGAGAGAGGATTACTTACGAGGCAATGTGGAGTGGTGAGGATTGTGGCAAACCAGAAATCACATAACTCATCTATAGGTTTGCACTGCCACACGGCAGAAGGCACTTAATGTTGCTAAATCTTAGGCAAAAAGGTGGAAGTCTAGACTTTTTAAATGTGAAATCTCCACCAGTTTTTAAACATTAGCAGCATATTAAATTTCCTTTAAAAACCCATGCAGACCAAATGAAATATAACCTTATCGTCATTTCTAGGTAAACCATGTTTTGTAAAAGGCTAGACTAGCAAGCTTCTTCCATTTATTGAGTTGGAAACCAGTTCTCTTTAACGTGCCATCGTTCTAAAATACTCCTTGTAGGAATATTACTCTTTCCACCAAATGTTTTGAAGCAATTTCAAAGCAGAAGTAAAGTCTTCTTGGTTTGGTAGTTTTAATTTTGGAAGATACTGCTTTAGAAAAAAAAGCCTGTGATCATTTGATATTGGCTTGGCTTTTATCTTACTTTTTTCTTTTTGTTCTGGCTTGAGTAGCACTCATCCTTTTCATGTTTCTTATTATACGTAAAAGGGTGAGTGTGAGGACTCTGGAGTGATCGTGATCCAGAAGCTCTGATGAGAGCCCGAACTTGAAGGCAAGGGGGGGAGCATGGGGGAGTGGACTTGGTGGGGGGGGGGTCTCTGAAGGTCCAGGGAAATAGCAAGGTTGAGCCTTGGAGTCAGGTGGCCAGGTTCAAATCCCAGTTTGCCATTCACTAGCACTGGAGCCTGGGCAAGGTGCTTTGGCTTTGTATGCCTCACTTCCTCACTGGAAAATGCTGTTACCTGCCGCAAGGGTGGCAGTGAGATTTCCATGAAATAACGCAAGACCCAGGGCCTGGCACATGGAAATGCTCAGGCAGTGCTGCTATTATTATTTGTTCATTCACTTTTGGTCGATGTGGCTGAGTGGGAGGAAGAAGTGGCTTTTGAATGAAGCTATTCTAACAATGTGCTCAGGCTCCGAGGGCTTGGGGATGACCTGGAGGTAATCTGGAAGAGTGTGCTCCTGAATTCCGTAGACATAGGGGCTGTGATAGCTTTCCAGTGCTCCTTCTTGCAGTCTTGCCTTAGAGGACATCTGGCCCCTTCCCCTGAGTTTAGGAGCTGAATAGGGGCTTCCTTTAAAGAAGAGAAATGGAATAGAAGTCTATCTTTGGCTTCTCAGCCAGTTACTGGTGCTTTGGGAAGGCAACCAGGGGTATTTAGGGAAAGGAAGAGGATGATGAAGATAATAAAAGCAGCTAATGGCAGTTCAGTATTCTAGACTTCTAGACTTGTGATATGTATGTCACATGTCACCATTATAAACATCTCCTACTGGGATGGATACTATCCTAGTGTAATAGACGAGAAACCAATGAATGGAAATGATGAGCTACATGTTCAGGGTCATAGAGCTGGAAAGAGGAGTTGATGTGAACCCGGATCTCTGATGACGAGACCAACTACACTCTTGTACCATCCTAGTGTGCTCATGAAGGGGCAGCCCTAGACCCATGCTTGGGGAATGTTTCCACCAATGATCGAGAACCTCCTGGGCTGTGGCTACTTCAATTTAAATTAATTAAAATTAAAAATTTAGTGTGCACCATATTGAGCAGTGCAGATATAACTATTCCATTGTTACAGAAAGTTTTATTGGACAGAGTAGATGGTAACATAGATGTTGGAATTGGAATCCTGAGTGACTTTGGTAAACTAGAGAAGCTTTCTGATTGAAGTCATGCGGACTTGTCTGGGTGGGAGAAGTCTGGCCATTCAAGTCTAAGGTGAGGAAGGCCCAGCCAGTTCAGCTGCAAAGTAAGCACAGGTTGTAGTGAGAGTCTGCATATGAGCATCAACCTGACCGTGTGTGGAGAGACGGAGCTGACCATTCGGAAGAAGGCATTGCTCACCTTCAGCAGGAAGTGCAAAGCTCAGCCTGATCAGAGCCTTGCCAAGGTTCCCTGGCCTGGTTTGGCCACTGCTGCCTGGAGAGAGGAACTCGAGATTTGGGGAGATTAAAATAATTAGGATTGCTCAGCCGGTTTTCTGGGTCCAAATTCTGCCTGTACCTAACTATAGGAATCTGATCAATCATCTGAAGTCCTGACCGCATTTAACGGGTTTAAATTTGATGTTCCCTGGAAAGCACATAACCATCCACCAGGATTTTGTAAGAGAGCATTGAACTTGATCAGAAGACATATGCTCACATCCCAGCTTCCCCACTGGGAAATTGTACTTAGCTGCCCTATTCCTTGAGTGTGAAATAGGATGTTAAATGTATTGATTAGGGCAAGTGCCAAGAGGGTGTCTGTCATGAAGTTGGCTTTGAGTAGCCGGTAGTCATATTGTGTTATGCCATCCAAATTGGCACACGGATGACTTAGAAAGAGAATGTGTTTTCCTAGCCCTCAACTAGTAATTAATTCTGAAATTAAAATAAACAATTTTTGTTATGGAAATTTTCATACAAACTCAAAAGTAGAAAGAATACTTTGAATGTTCATGAGTCTTGGAGTAATTTAATTATAATACCTACTGCTTATTGAGTATTTACTGGGTACCTGGCATGCTTTGAAAAGCACATTCCGTGCATCATTGACCTTTAAAAAAATGTATGTAGCCCGGCCCGTGTGGCTCAGTGGCTGAGCATCAACCCATGCACCAAGAGGTCACTGGTTCAATTCTCGATCAGGGCACATGCCCAGGTTGTGGGCCAGATCTCCAGTGGGGAGCATGCAGGAGGCAGCCAGTCGATGTTCTCTCTCATCAATGTTTTTATCTCTCTCTTCCTCTCCCTTCCTTTCTCTCTAAAATCAATAAAAAAATAATAATTAAAAAAAATGTATGTATTTATTAAAATTCTTTTTGCTGGTCTTTATATTTCTCATCCCCAGAAAGAGTATGTTTAGGATATTTAACATGGGTTGCTTTTCGGAGAAGGGAGATCCCGAAGCTTTCCCTCCTGGGCCCATATCTCTGGTTCTGGACTGAATCGAAAGATTTGCCCTAAACTAGGATTACTACAGTGGGCCAGGAGTATTGTGTGTTTTTCATACAGTCTAATATAGTTTTCACAGTTGTCTTTTTTTCCTGAAAAAATGTTTTTGTTTGAATTTGGATTTTTGGCCAAATTATTTTACTGTAGTGCCTTCTTTTATTGTAGAATTGATTCAAGTATTCAAAGTATATCTATTTTTTTTTTAATTAGGTGGTTGGTACTAGGAAATAGACTTAGTATTCTAAACAGAATGTTATCAATAGGGCAGCATTTCTCTCTTTCCTTTTTAAAAAACAAAATCAGTTGATTGGCGTCTCCTCCTCCCCTTATTCTTCTCACCCTGTCTCTTTGGCCTTCGCAGTTAGATCTAACTTGCCCTCTGCCTAATTTATTTTGGCAGTGCAGTTAAAATGGTTTCTTTTTTCCACAGAAAATGTGTTTTGATTTCTTCTTAGAAGAATAAGCTTTTGTTCTTCAAAGTCGAATAAATCGAATAGCTTTCAGCCTGCAGACGCCACTGCCTTGTCTTCATTATCACTGGTCTTCCACTTCTTAAAAATGACACTGTCGTGTCTTGGCTAGGTTGGTTAGAGTGTCGTTCCATGTCACCGAAGGGTCGAGAGTTCGATTCCTGGTTAGGGCACATACCTGGGTTGCCAGTTGGATCCCTGGTCAGGGCGTGTATTGGAGGCAACCGATCGATGTTTCTCTTGCATTGATGTTTCTCTCTGTCTCTCCCTCTTCCTCTCTCTCTTAAAAAAAAAAAAAATCAATAAAAACATATCCTTGGGTGAGGATTTAAAAAAAAAGTTCAGACTTACAAGCTTGTACTGAAATTGACTTTATTATTTTTTAAAAAATGATACTGTTATAGGCATTCTGTGTATCACATTTCTGAAGTATATAGTCTTCTCCCCATTTTATGGTCGTATCTTATTGAAAACATAGATTTAGAAAGTTTACACAACAGTATTTTTTTTTTTTATCCTCACCCAAGGACACTTTTGCATTTATCTTCAGGTAGAGCGGGATGAAGAGAGGGGGGAAGAGAGAGAGAGAAACATCAATGTGAGAGAGACACATCGAGTGGTTGCCACCCACATGACCCCAACCAGGGCCAGGGACAAACTGCAACCGAGGTATGTGCACTTAGCGAGAACCGAACCCAGGACTCTCTGGTCCGTGGGCCGACGCTCTAACCGCTGAGCCAAACCGGCCAGGGCTACACAACAGTATTTTTGATAAAAAATTCATAATAGTGGACATCTTTTTATTTTAAATTGTTTTATTGAAACTCTTCTATTAATTCTAATTTAAGTAATTTATTTTAGTGATTAAAAACTGAGTTTTAAACTGCTTAAGTTAATTTCTGTCTTTCTTTATTTTTTTTTGCTTAGGTTTAATTTGAACTCTGCCACTAACTACCAGTGGTTTTAAACACATTACTTAACCTCTCCAACACTCAGGTTCTTCATCTTTAAAATGGGGTTATTGCTGGACTTAAATGTCATATGTATGTGGAGAGTTCTTAAATCTGTCCTTAGTATTAGTATTTACTAAATATTTACTATTATCAATACTTTTCATTCCATCCTTTGTGCCTTAGCTATTTACTAACTGATTCCCCAAGCATCAGCTTTAGATTCTGGGAATCCCTCCATTTTTTCTTATGAACATTAAAGCTTTTTACTCTTAGGTCATATCAAAATAGATTTTGGCAAGTCCCTTAGGACTTTGGGCCAGTGTCTCGCTTGTGTGACAAGGTCCTCAGAAATAACCATTCTCTTTTCCTGGGGTGGACTCAGAACTAGTTACAAGGCAATGGACATGTTTTGCTGACTTAGGTTCCTTCCATCATAAAGACCGAAGGAGGGTAGGGAGCACTGGAAAGTTCTCTGCAGCTGACTGCGCCGCTCTGCTGGGCTCCACTCAGCTCCTCCTGCCAACACTGTTCCGTGGGCCCTGCTGTCCCTCCGGAACGTGGGGGGCCAATTACAGGGTCGGCTCTCCTGACCTCTGATGCCTTCATTTTCTCCTCTAACGGTGAGGGCTCTCCCCTTCCTTTGAACTCCGAGCCAGGCAGTGTGATGGAGGGTCCCCGCAGAGCCTCCTTGAAGTTGTGTTGCTGTATTTGCTGTCATGCTTCTTTTGTTACCTCTGTGGGGAAGGAGAGGATAGTGAGAGACTTCATGTACCACTAGTAAGTTAATATTTTTCTCCAGAGCATATCATTTTTTCAGGGTAAAATACATATATTTTTTTTAAAAAGCAGCTCTGGTTGGTTTGGCTCAGTGGTTAGACCATCAGCCCATGGACCAATGAGTTGCGGGTTCAATTCTAGTCATGGGCATGTACTTCAGTTATGCTTCGGTCCCCAACCCAGGTCAGGGTCGTGCGGGAGGCAACCAATCAATGTGTCTCTCACATCAATGTTTCCCTCTCCCTCCCTCCCTCCCACTCTGTCTGAAGATAAATGGAAAAAATTATCCTCAGGTGAGTATTAAAGAAAAAAAATAGAAAGCAAAAGGATCTCAGATTTGATGGAAGCCTACCCCTTCATTCTATTCAGTGGTCTGAAAGGGGACAATGGTATATAAATTTATAAAAAGAAACTGCACACTTATGAGTTATAGGTGATACTTTAGACATGAGGAACTAGGCTCAGAGGGATTAATTTTTCCCAGATCCCTGGGCTAGGGAGTAAGAGGGCTGGATGGGGAGAAATCCACACTTTGGAGCTAACATGCTCAGTGGCTTTGGATGTCAAGGGAGCTTTGCTTTCTCCAACCAGGGAGGAAATCCTTGTTCAGCTTAGCTCAGTGGCTCACAGTGACATTATCAGCCTTCACCAGACAGAGCCTCCTTTGGTCTCCTCTGGGGACCTTCGGATGTTACTTGGCTGTTGGAACTGTACCTGGATCAGGTCCAGTTTGTGAGCTGTTCTCTTTTCTTACAGGTAGACTGAGACCACAGACAATGAGATCTCAGAGGAGCTATGCTTGCTAGTTCAGGTCAATTCCAGTATAATTATATCTGTTAAAAGTATTTATTGAGCCCCTACTCTGTGCCAGGCACTGTGCCCGGCCTTAGGCATGTGACATTGTGGGAGATGGACAGACAAGGGCCATGCTCTCATGGGGTTTCTGTTCTGGTTTTTATAGTAGACTTTTCTCCCCATGCCCCTGGCTCCCTGTTTGTAGAGAAGAGGCCCTAGGAGGTTATGTATGTTGTTCAAGGTCATGCAGATCATTCATTCCAGAGCCCGGACTGCAGCTTCCTGATGGTTTAGTTCCTTCTTTGCCTCCAAGGTACTGGATGTTGAAAGTACACACAATAATTGAAAAAGTCTTAAAAAAATCTAAGTTTTCACCCTATCTACGCCCCCCCCCCCCACACACACACATACACACATCACTCCCTGTCCCCTTTCCAAGAGGGGGCTTCAGGTGCCAGGGTCCTCTCTGTCCTTTCAGGATTGTTCTGTGCATACATACATGCCTGTACAACATATGTGTGTATGCAGTTTCCCCCTTTTTGTTGAAGCTGGTGACTGTTGAGTTTTTACTCTCCCACATTGCTTGAGCAATGAAGAGTAGAAGTGCTCGATGCTTTTCAAAATTCCTATGCCCTGTTTGTTCCTGGTTGTTGGGAATAGCTCCAAAACATTTATGGGTGAAATCTGAGAGTTTAGGGTGGACCTAAAAACATACTTTGCTGTCATCACGATGATGTTCTAAGTTATCCTTCCACAGCCTTGTTCTGTGTACAGAAGAGACTAAAACATATTTGTCAGTATTTGCAGAATGTGGACAACATGAACACCAGAGGCTTGTTTTGTTTTGAATTGCCACTAAAGCAAGTCATCTCCTCTCCACACACATCTTCCCAGGCAGGGTCTGCTGCAGGGCCCTCCCTATTGTTGGTCAGAGATTGACCCCCTGATCCCTCAGAGAGCACCCTCCCCGCCCCACCAGGAGCCCTGTCATTGGACCAAAACTCAAGAAAGAGGGGCTGTGGCATCTGCCCTTTTCGCCATGGAAATTACAGCATTGGATGCTCATGGAGACTTTGTGGACCTGAAGACAGACCCGCAGGGGCTCAAGGGAGGCAGAAAACGAAATGCTCTTGGTGACATTTTTGTCCAGGACTAGAAAGAAGAGAGAATTAATAGTTATATAGCCAGGATTTTTATTTTTCTTAATTTGTAACTTGGGGCTTTGATCTCTACTAACATTGACTAGCTTACGTAAAGAATAGTGCCTGTTTTCTCCAGTAGCAGGATGTCGGGTCCTGTAGTGACTTGAGTCCTGGTCCGTCACTTTTTAGTTGTGTAATCTTGGACAATAACTTTGCCTCTCATGCCTCAGCTTCTCCATCTGAAACGTGGGGATAATGATAATGCCACCCACCTCTTAGGGATGTTGTTCCTTGGTACTTAGTGCTAAGATGGCAAGTGCTAGATATTACTACTATATTATATCAAGCTCTGTTTATACACTTAGCAAACAAACATGTGAAAAATTAATGTTTTAAAAAATATTTCTTAATTTTTCTGCAACTCAGAGTAGCCAGGTTTGACTTAACCTGTAAGGTGTAGGCTGTTCACCTGATGCTCCGATTGAGGCTCTGATGGCAGGTCAGCTGAACTCTAGCTCACGAGCCAGGAAAGAGGCAATGTCTAACTTGTTTGCATTCCTCACTAGCAAGAC
The DNA here is from genome assembly GCA_030848825.1 of Tadarida brasiliensis. Taxonomy (NCBI): domain Eukaryota; kingdom Metazoa; phylum Chordata; class Mammalia; order Chiroptera; family Molossidae; genus Tadarida; species Tadarida brasiliensis. The sequence goes on along the minus strand of CM061257.1, from coordinate 26,026,582 downwards.
GTGGTATTATTCAGAGTAATAAGTTATTCTACCTGTAACTTAGTGAGGACATTGAATCACAATTGTATTGAGACCTATACTGCTAAACTGCATTTAAATATTTCCTAGGTGAATCCTTATTCTTACAGATACAGCACAATTTTTTTTTTTTTTTTTATGTCAGTTACATTTTACTTGGAATAAAGTGCTTGACTCTTGCTGTCGTGGGCTAGTAAATCACAAGTGTTCACTCACTGTCACTTGGGAAACCCGTTTTTATTAAATATATGAACACATTGCTATGAGGATGTTACTCAGTAAAGAGCAAACTTCAGACTTCCCAGTGAGATCCAAATCTAATGTCAGAAGATTCAAAGCTAAAAGGAGTGCAAAATTTCTCATTGGCATTATTCAGTGAAGAAGGCAATATAATTTGCAGGAATGTACATTTTATCCCTATGCTACTTTACTTTTTAAAAAAATTCTCACTTGAAGATATGTTTTTATTGATTTTAGAGAGAGAGAGGAAGGGAAAGAGAAAGAGAGAAACATTGATCGGTTGACTCCTGTATGCACCCCGACTGGGGATCGAACCTGCAACTTGGGTATGTGCTCTGAATGGGAATTGAACTTGTGACCTTTTGGTGTATGGGACGATGCTCCAACCAACTGAGCCACCTGGCCAGGGCATCCCTATAATACTTTAAAAAGCTGTTTCCACTTTGAATGGAAAAAAATACCTATAAACATTTTAATTTTTCCTGAATTGACCCACATACATAAAAAGATACTGACTATTGATACTTTAAAACACTAGATTTTTAATGATTAAATTCCTTCCCAGAGTAGGGGCTGTAATGTGGCAATCTGTGATATTGTGGTTTAGAATAAGAAATATATCTTTAGTCTTCATACCTAATTCTGGCACAGAGCTAATAAAACCCTTGACATTTCCTAAGTGGTGAAGGCCAAAGAAGTCTCGCTGTGTCGCTGAGGGCGCTTGGTAAAGCCGCTAGGTACCCCAGGGTTGAGAGCTGATTGCAGGGGAGCCAGCCAGCATGTGATGGGAGGGTTGGAACTTTCTGTTCTGTGTGTCCCCCCTGCACCACCAGTCACACACATGTTGGAATTGGGTGCAGAACCCTTACAATGCGTGGAAGATGCAATATTCAATAACCATGAAAAATGTCCAATCTTACTAATAATCAAATAAATACAAACTGAAATGAGATCACATTCTGCTTTTCTGTTGGTGAAAATGAAAATTAACACTAGCATGACGATATAATTTACATCCAAAGTGAAGCTCTTCTGAGAGTGAAAGGGAACACTAAATATTATCCATCTTCAATCATAGAAGAAATACATGTAAGCTGGGACCTCCCAGGCAGACTGGTTCCATGGTCTGTCTCCCTGGTTCGCACCAGTGTTGAAGAGGGTGAAGGGAGATTGTCATTGCCACACACCTGAGCAGGGAGGCTACGTTGGGTCGCAGAGGTATACATACAGACATAGAGCATCTACTCTGTATTATTAGATGAAAAAGCAAGTGTTGAAATACCCAGTTTTGTGTAAGAAAGGATATGCCTTGTATCTCAGTTTGGGTCGAAGCTGATTACTTAATTTTTCTCACTACAAGCTCCAGGCTCTTTGAATGCTAAGACTGTGCCTCCTTACCTTTTGCTGTGTCTTCAGATGGCACTTTGTGTATAGTTGCTCCTCGTGATTCCTTAACAGGTGTGATAATAGCTCACCCATCTGATCATTAAAATAGACCTCTGCAGCCCTGGCCAGTTTTGCTCAGTGGTTGGAGCATCGGACTGCGGACCAAAAAGTTGTGGGTTCAATTCCGGTCAAGGGTACGTGCCTCAGTTGCTGTTTGTCCCCAGCCCTGGTCAGGGTCGTGCGGGAGGCAGCCAGTTGATGTCTCTCTCTCTCTCTCTCTCTCTCTCTCTCTCTCTCTCTCTCTCTCTCTCTCTCTCTCTCCCTCCCTCCCTCCCACTTTATCTGAAGATAAATGGAAAAAATATCCTTGAGTAAGGATTAAAAAAAAATAGACCTCTGCAGATTAGCTGAATTCTGGTTCCAAACTATTTTGAAATAAGTTTAGAAATGATTCTGTAATTTAAAATTTTGTAGTTATGATTGAGTTGCTGAGATATTTTTTATTAATAAGTAGTCTTTAAATGCTTCTGTCATATCTGTTTCCTCTTCCACTCTTCAATATACATATATTTTTTTACCTCGGCTGACTTTGTAGTATTGTGTTTGCCCTTTGGAACTAAATTTAAGTCTTATGGTTATTACTAGTTGACAAACATTAGTTCAGTGTTTCCCATTTGACTAACCCCCTTATTTGTGCATTAATCAGGGCACCTTGTAAGAAAGCAATCCTAGAACTCCAGTCCCATAGATTCCGACTTAGTAGGTTGTGGGTGCAGCCTGCAGAATCTGCAGTTTTTAATATTTTGTTGTTGCTAATCCTCACCCAAGGATATTTTTCCATTGATTTTTAGAGAGAGTGGAAGGGAGAGAGAGAGAAGCATCAATGAGAGAGAGAGACACATCGATTTGTTGCCTCCCGAACGACCCCAACCGGGAGAGGATCGAACCCGCAACCCTTCGGTCCAAGGGCCAATGCTCTTACCACTAAACCAAACTGGGTTTCAATATTTGAGCCAATCCTAAAGCATGTGCTCCTGTTCATTCTTAGAATGCTGATTTAAAGAGACTGCACAGATTAGTCTAGATTAGCATGAATCTATTGTACTTTCTAAGTACACATGGAGCCTTTATTAAAGTACAAAGGTACTAATATTAATTTATAAAATTTACCACAAAATTTAGACCAGAACAAGATTTAAAGGACTGCAGACACTAAGTACCTTCTGGTATCTTCCTGTTAATCTACACCTGGCAAGGTGCCAATCTATGCAGGCAGTACTGTTGTAAGATCATATTGTCACATGGTTACATGCTTTCCACTAGAAACAGCCAGCATGTAACCAGAGTGGACTGGAGCCTGGTACTAAGAAGTTTGATCTTGAAGGGTTACAGGTTACCGGGGAAAGATCACATACCTGTAGCTATAGGACTTGAATGTGGATATTACTGTTGCAATTTTAACTGTTTCTATAAATAACTTCCCCGTTTATGTTATTTAAAAGTTGTTGTAGAAAATTCTTAAGACAGCTGTGTGATTCTGTAGGCTTGTATCTATTCACTGTCATATAAGTGCGCTTTGATCCGTGTCCCTTTTAGGGTATAGGTTTTTAGTGTCTTTTAACCGTTGCTGTGTAGCCACAGGGACTTCCCCAGGGAGTGGCCCTGCCTGTTTCTTCATTTCCTTTCTGTGCTGCCACACAGGTGGGGAGCAGAGAAGTGAGGGAAGCGGCCGATCTCAGTGATGCCAGGGTGTCTCGGTGGTGACGGGTGTGGCAGTGCAGTGTGGGGTGACTTGAACATTATTACGGTGTGGCCTTGGGCATGTTACTGAACCTGTAAGCCTTGGTTCCCTGTGAAAATGGCAGTCATCGCTTGTAGAATTGGACAGACTGAGTTTCTGAGTCTCGGGTGCTCAGCACGGCCCTGCCTGACATGGGAAGCACGCTGTGAATACCAGCTCCTGTTGTTACTAACCGGCAGTCTTTTCCTTCCTCGATTCCCTGGCCTTTGCCGGTTTCTAGAGTTTTAAAACATGTTTGTCATTTTTAAAGGGACCAGATCCTTTTTTCTAGAGAATCCTTTTTAACAAGGGACATATATGTCTTAATTAAAAAGATATAACCCTGGCCAGTTTGGCTCAGCAATTAGAGCATCGGCCAGTGGACAAATGACCGAGGGTTCGATTCCAGTCAAGGGCATGTTCAATCCCGGCCCTGATCAGGGTTGTGTGGGAGGCAACCAATCGATGTGTCTCTCTCACATAGATGTCCCTCTGTCTCTCCCTTCTACTCTCTCTAAAAATCAATGGAAAAATATCCTCTGGTGAGGATAAAAAAAAAAAAAAAAAAAAAAAGATACAGTAGTTCCCCCACCCTCCCTTATCTGAAGTTTTACTTTTTGATGATTTGTTAACCCCCCATCAACCATGGTCCAAAAATATTAAATGGAAAATTCCAGAAATAAATAACTCGTAAGTTTTAAAGTGAGAGTCTTCCGCAGTAACATGATGAAATCTCGTACCATCCTGCTGTGTTCTGCCCGGGACGTGAATCATCCCTCTGTCCAGCGTCCATCCACTCCCCGCCCATTAGTCACTCCATAGTCATCTCCGTTATCAGACGGACTGTCTCGGTATCGCAGTGCCTGGGTTCCGGGAACCCTTATTTCTCTTACTCTGCCTAATTTCTAAATTAAACTTTATCACAGTACGTATGTATACGGAAAAACATAGTATATGTACACTGTATGGAGTTTGGTTCTATTCGTGGTTTCAGGCATCCACGGAGGGTCTCGGCACGTATCCTCCATGGATAAGGGGCAACTGCTGTGTGTGTGGCTTCAGTGGAACCATAACCTAATAATAGAACCATGGCTTTATCTTTATAATTAGAACTGTGTAGTAAGCAATCAACCTTAAAGAAAAAAATGACCTCTTTATTCTTCCCATATCAATCTTTTTGAGGTTCTACATTTCTGTCCATCAGTCTTTATGGGGGGTGTGGTATACTTGGGATTTATACATTGTCTTTTCAATATAAGAAAAGTGTTGCTTAATTTCTTCCAGCTTGAGCACTCACTCATATAAGACTGTAATCACCAGATTTTCCCAAAAGAGAGAGGTCGGGCTTGTTAAATATGGTGGAGTCCCTGGTGATGGGACGTGAGAATAATGGATGGGTGGCATGGCTTACCCCCTTCCGCCCGCTGCTGCTGGCCTTTCCAGCGTGTATGCCAGCCCATTTGTGGTCTCTGTGACCCTATGGAAGTCACCTTGGAAGAGTCATGTGCAGTGGCAAAGAAATGCTATTTTAAAGTCTGTGTTTGTTTATCAATATGGATATATTCACAACTGTAGAATGAAATGAGAAGAAATTTAATGTTGTGAAAGTGCATGTGACACAGCCCCAGAAATGAGGCCACAGTTGGAAATTTACAGGCCACAGAGCATGTGGTGTCCTCTTTCTCCTGGATTGTCATTCTGATGAGACATGTTTACCTGGAAGCTGAGAGGGGCTCTGCTGTTAGCCTGCTGCCTGTGAAGAAGTGTGTGTGGAGAGCGAGCCCAGGTCTGCAAATCAGTGCTGAGCAGCCTTTCATAGAGCTTTTAAAAGGTTAACTGTACCCTCATTTTTTTTGCTTAGTTTCTGGTATTAGTAGTGAGGACTTTGAGCAGCAATTTGTATTTTTCACTTCTTCTCAAAGAGATTGTGTACGGTGCAGTTTCAATCTGCCACAGAAGGCCACTGCTGAAGCAAGCCAACGTGATGATGGCAGTGATCCTGAGAGCTAACCTTTGGACGTGTGTACCGACGGCTTGGCTCTGTGCCAAGCCTTATGCATGTATCATCTTATGTCAAACCCCACTGCCCTATGGGGGGTGCTCCAGTTCAACAGCTAGTCATGGGTCTGGCTTTGGACCCCTCATTCCTAGCCCAGCCCTCTGTCTTGCTCGCCCACTCCTTAAAGTTGGTCAAATCTGTGCAAAGAACTCGAAATGGGAAGTTCTTCCACTTTGGAATGAAAACTCTTACTGTGATGAAACATTACATTCTAGGCCTGACATCCCTCACCCTTGACCTTGTTTTCCTTGATGCAAAAAAGTCTAGGTGTGTCTCTCTCACACACACACAACCACTATGATTGTTATAAATTACAGAGGGGCAGGAAAGGATAATATGGATAACAATAGACTATGTTTTGAAGGATGAGTTAGAAAATAAGTATAAAGTAAGTTAAGACATCTCTATCAACTTTTTGCATTTTCTCCATATTTTTGCAAGTTGGTTTCATCTCTGTTTTTGTTTAACATTTATAGGCAAACCCACTTTTGACAGCAAGAGAATGTTTTGTTTCTGAACCCAGTGTAGGTAGGCCTGCGTGGCGTGTATGTTTCACCCTACGCAGGTAGCTCTGGAGTTTAGTCCTGTCGTGGGTTATTCCAGTCTTCAAAACAGGAAAATAAAAGGCCCAGAACTGTCTGTCACTTAGAAGAGACACTTGTAAAAACATATCCTTTGAAAAATAGAAAACTGTTTTACCAGTTTACAAGGGACCTTGTTTGTAATGTAAATGTAGACACACATGGACCAGTTGTTAGAAGAACTTAATACCATACAGAACCCTCAAGGTTCAGGGAAGACCTGAGACTGAGCACTTCATCGTGTGTTCTTACCTGCCAGCGAAATCCCAGCCACACTGCCCTGTGTGCCCAGGAGAGGCTGGGAGTTAACTCTGTTTGGTGGGACTTGGGAAAGACACCTTACCTGAAATTGGAGACTCCTTGTGACTGAGCGTGGACACTGGGTAAATGTGGCTGAGGAGTAAAAGGACACAGTCCTGAGAAGTGAAACCGGACTCAGGCGGAAGGCCCACCATGGAACGCGCGTTAGAACAGACCGACGCCCTTAGCCCACTGTGCTTCTGAAATTCTACTCTTCCTTCAATTATAAAACCTTGATAGTGAGGCCCTTTTGAAGTTGTGGTACTTAACTTTCTTTAGACAGAATTCTAGAAGAAATGTGTAATGGGGGAAGGAATGCCGTGGGAAGGAGTGAGGATGGATTACAATTTCTCTGTGTTTTTAAATAGTCAGGCAGATCAGTATGTGATATGATGCTTACCTCATGTAAAGCTTTACCTTTCTTGGTTTCCCTTTCAGGAATGACTTTATTTGAAGAGTTCTAAGAGGCTGAAAACTTACAAGATACGAAGTTGCCCAAGGAATGTTTATCTTTTATACGATTTCTATCATGGAGTCTGCAGGCATATGAAAAAAGCTAAAAGGGAATATTGTTGCTATGCTGAATACAGAATTCAGTTGGCTTTGAAACAAGTTTTGGTTTTAAAAAGTCTGGTGAAAAATGTATTACATTTCCAGGGAAGAAAAGAGCTTGTTTTTTATCTTTCCAACTACCTTCAGCCACCACCCCTTCCGATCCTCCATCCCTGGCCTTAGTGTGTACACCTCAGTTTTTCCAGTATGATCACTATGTACAGTGGAGCCGTTCGTGTACATGAGCTGATGCTCAGTGTGTGTGTGCACACGTGTGTATGCACATTCACGCACATGCTTCTGTTCCCCCAGCCCTTACTTCCTATTTTACTACTGGTTGTAAGAAGATTCTCTTACAGTTTAACTGTTACAAAAGATAAGATGACTCTTTGGTGGTGAAAGGCCCTTGAAGATAACCTAGCTTAGCCCTGAGAAAACGGTCCCAGGAGGCCATGGGGTCGGAAGGAGCCAGAGGGCAGACTGGGTTCTGAGACCAGGAATTCCGCATCGGCTTCTGCTGCCATCATGCCCCTCTCCTAGGTCGCTTGTAAAACACTGAGAGGTTTGTTTCTTTTTTTAAACTTGAGCTAAGCAATAAACTAAATAATTTATTTAATAAAGGGAAAAATGGTTTAAAGTCACAAAAACAAAAAAAAATTGTTTTGACAACCCCAAGTGAAAACAAACCAAAAAAAATCTCCAGGTCTCGTGCCAGCTGGGCCCGCACCTTCCTCTGGCCTGCCTTCCTTGGTGCACTTGCTGTTCTCCGTCTTGTAACTAATGCTCATTATTTTAAAGCGTCTTGGTGGTTTTTTTCCCCTTTGGGCTTGGAAAACCTTACTTTTTTTTTTTTAAGCCTTGGAGTTTATGAAACACCTGAAAGAACTCAGAAGTCTGGGCCAAAGGCTGGGAGGGTCCACTTACAGGGAATTCGCCAAGACCTGCTTCATGCTTGTTTTATTTCAGAGAGAAAAAGCACTTTTTATTACACTCCCAGAAGATGATTTCCATTAAAGTGTATTTGAAGTATTTACTGTAAATATACTCATTCCATTCTGTTTCTGGCATCAAACAAGAAGGTTCAATTTCATGTGAATTTTTATTGACAACTAATTAAAAGGCATACAGGCATACATACATAAGGGCAAGAGGAAGTCAGTATGGACACAAATTTCACTGAGGTCCAAAAAGTAGCAATATAGAAATTTAGGGGATGTGAATTAGTGTAAATAATATATGTGTGGTCTAGACCAATAGTTTTAGTTTTTAAAAAAGCATTATTTTTGTTTGTTTGTTTGTTGAAAGAATATGCCCTCAGAATGGTGAAGGATAATATGTAAGATATTCTTAAGCTTTAATTATTTTTAAACTGTATTCAGGTCAGAGCACTTTTTAAATAGCAATAAACACATGAGAGAATACTCAAAAATATTTAAAATTGTATTTATATCAACAGTGCATTTTAAATATTTTCTAATACTTGAGCAGTTTTTGTCTGTCTGTCTTCCAAATATGCCAAAAGTTAAGCATTCAATATTTTCAACACATAAGCTTTTTACTCGTTTCTATGATCTAATAAGAACTCTTAAGTGTTCCCAAAGCAACCGATGTTTACAGGCCCTGTGTTTTCCCTCCTCCTGCAGAAGGTCTGGGGAGCCACAGCAAACTAACTGTACAAAACACTAACGATGGACTGACTGCTGGTATAATAAATGGGTTGGCTACCACCTTGATGTAAAAATTTGTAAAGGGAATTTTTCACCCTTTTGAGTGTCAAGTGTATTTTTAACTGTCTGGTTTGTACTTTTACTAAGACTTTTGTACTACCAAAGCAGAGTTAAAAATAAACATTTAAATACAGCGTGTCGTTTTTGAGCGATCCCATTGTTGGCGCCTGTGTACCGAGAGTACAGTGCGGTGGTGTAGTTTATGGAGCTTCAGGTGACAGTGCCCAGTGTCTTAGGTCTGACTGGGCTGACTTCCGCATTGGAATTTGCCCCCATGGGAGCACCATTCCTCACCCCCACCGTGATTTTTAAGTTTGGAGATAATTCTGGATATATAGAAGAGTTGCGAAAGCAGTACAAAGAGTTCTTGTATACCCTTCACCCCATTTCCCCTTGTGCTATCTTATGTAACCATAGAACAATGATCAAAACTAAGAAACTGACATGGGTATATTATTACTAATGAAGCCGCAGCCGTACTCTGAGCTCACCAGCTGTTCCACTGACGTCCTTTTTCTGTTCCAGGATCCCCCACTGCATTTCACTGTTGGTCTCCTTAGTCTTCTCTGACCTGGGATTGCCCTTCAGTCTTTTCCTGCTTCAGGATCTTTACACTTGATGGTATTCCGTCAGTTATTTTGTAAAATGCCCTTCACCTGAAGTTGGCCAGCTTGTTTTGACTGCGGTAAGGTTTTGCATTGTGAAGGGGATGGAGGCGATGTCCCTTCCTCATTGCATCCTATCTGGGGAACATCATGTCGACATGCATTGTTCGTGACTTCACCCTTGATCATTGGCTCAAGGTGGTGGCCACCGGGTTTCATTTTGGTAAAGTCACTATTTCCTTTGTAGTAATTAATAAGTGTTTAAGGTGAGATACTTGGGGATTAGGCAAATAGTCTATTTCTGCTTCTGAGGTCCCCAAGGGAGAATGTGTTCCATGCCTGTCCCCTGGCTTCTGGCAGTTGCAGGCAGTCCTGGGTGGTCCTGCTTTGTAGCCACTTCCCTCAGTCTCTGCCTCTGTCTTCACACGGACTTCTGCCCTGTGTGTGCACCTGTCCGCTCCTCTTCCCATGGCACTGGTCGGTGGGTGTAGGGCCCACCGTTAATCTAGCTTGACTTCATTTTAACTTGATTACATTTGCAAAGACACCAATCTCAAATAAGGCCACATTCACAGGAACCTGGGGTTAGGGCTTCAACAGTTCATTTTAGGGGATACAGCTCAGAACACCAGCCATTGGTGGATCATGCCTGACGCGGCTTTTACTGTGGAAGGGTCTCTTTCAGGTGGGTGCCTGTGTCCTTCAATGTGGCTCCAGTCTCTTCTTTCCTCCCTCCCTCCCTTCTTCCTTCCCTCTCTTTCTCCCATTTTCCCTTTCTTATTTTCTGGGACCACAAGATACTTGAGGTGCACTCATCTTATGGTTTCTTTGCCTCAGCCCTGGAATCGACCACTGATTGAGGAGCCCTGGTTCCTTGAATTGGAGAAAGGTGTTTAGAAATGAAGATCAGGGCACTAGGTGTGCCCATTGACGCTGGGGTGTCACTGCTTCTAGACCTCCTCCGTATGTGTAAATACAAATGCACACACTACTAGCCCGTGTGTCTACACGCATTTTAAAATTTCTGTATCTTAAAACAAGCATGAGTCCAGCCTGAGACCTCTGACTCCAGTCCAGCTCCAGAGGGCTCATTCTGACTTTCCCACTCTCCTTCTTTGTAACTTTTTTCTCCTGCAGCGAAGGAACCTGGGTCTCACCTGTAATTTTTTATACATTTGTTCAACCCCAGCATACACATAAAGTAGTTGAAATATATACCCCTGGGAGAAATAAATTTACCAAGTAGAGCGCAGTGTTTGTGTTCTGTTGTTTCAGGTTATAGCCTGAGAGAGTCCAGCCACAGCGCTGTTTGCCGCAGTGGCCGGGGTCGGCGCCTTTGCTTCCCCCCTTCAGCGTGACCATGGCTCTGTTTTCACACAGTCCTTTGTCGTCATCTGCGTTCCATCTCTCCTTCATAGCCTCGTTGAACATTTTAAAGTTTATATACAGCAAACTTCACTCATTGTGATACCTCGTTGGATTTGGATTTTGAGTTTTCAAGTTCTTTTTAATTTTCTTTTTATGTTTTTCCTTGAAAGCAAGATGATCAATAACAGCTTATGCAAAGGAAGTGGAAATGCTTATTTTTATAATTTTCAGTTTGTGAAGGTGAAGAAACCCAGAATGTATGCACCAGGGAGGATGTTAGGAATCCCCCCAAATCTCCCAGTTTATAGTCAAAAGGGGTCCCTTGAGGTGAGAGGTTTTGTCCATAATCAGCCTTTTGACATCTCTAGCACCTGTGTAATGCAGAGCGGGTGGGACTGGGTCGCCGGTTTGCTTTCGAGTGTTCCTCAGCTTGCAGGGGAGCAGGGAGCTGCTGGCCAGGCCGCACCTGCGGCCACTGTTCCGCGTGGAGAGGGAATGCCAGCCTTGCCCTGCCCGCCTGAACGGTGAGGTCAGCGCTCCCGACACCGGCAGGTCCCGGGTGAACCCGCCAGGGGGCTGGCTGCCCATGGCCACGTGTGCTCCTGCGCTTCCTCCCCGAGTCTACCTTGACGGGTGGGCTTCCTCCAGCCTAAGCCGCCCACAAGTGGAGGAACCCTTCCTCCCTCCCACTGAGGACGGTGGAATGTGGGGGCTAGGAAGTGAGGTCCCACGATTCAGTTCTGGTTGCCCAGGGCTTGGCTGTGGTCAAAGGGGACCGACTGTGTTTGCACTTGAGGTCTTGGCCAGGTTTTGGACCCTCTTGACTCTTTTCTCTGCGGGGCAGGTTGGTTCTGCCCAGGGCTACCTTTGTTCATTCCTCACCTTGCCGGGACTATTCTTCAGGACTGTTCTCAGGTCTCCCTGGGGGCTCCCTCATTGTAGCTCCAAACACCTGTAAGGACGGTCACCCGGGACTTCTTTGTGTCCTGCACTCCGTGGAGGCCCAGCTGGTGTCGCTGTCCGCCCGATTCAGCTGTGTCCGACGGGCGGGCGGGCGGCCGCCTTGCAGGGCTGGCACTTTCTCCCTCTGCTGGCCGAATGCGAGAACTGCATGGTTTCTTCGCCATTTCTTGTGCTGTGTCTTCCAGTCCCTGGGACTCAGAAAGTACTCATGATTATTTGCTGAATAAATAAATAAGCAAAAGTCTACCTTTAAAAATGAAAGTCTATCACTAGCTATTCTACGGAAGTAAATATTCAAGTTTGAGTTTTTCCTAACCCATTTTCTGACCCTGGCAGGTTGTATAATCTTTCTCATCAGAAACCCCAGATTCTTACCTGGGAGTTGTGCCCTTGCAGGTGTCACTTGGGACGCCAGTGGAAATGAATGAGCTCTGTTTTGAAGGAAACCCCATGCCCTGAAGCCTTTCATAAAAGTGCGGTGACCAGAAGCAGTGTGATCTTCGAGAAGTAGCCCGGCCTCTGCTGTTGAGTTTGAACAGTGGCTCAGCCACTCTGCTGAGTGATTGGGAAAATTACTTTACTGTTTGTAAGGATCAGAAAAATGCATGCACAGTTACGGCACTGTGGTGGCTGCAGGCCACCTGACCGAGGGCACTGCCGTTGCGAGCAGCCGCGCCTGGGAACTCGGAGGCCTGTGCGCACCTGTCCCGCCACAGCTGACGCAGGTGGCTGTGACGGGGTCCAGCACACATGGCTTTGTCCCAGGGCGAGCTGAGCCAGGAACTTCTTGCTCTGGAGCAGAACCTCAGCTAGGGTTCAAGAGCGTCACGGAAGGTCCCGGGGTAGAGGAGGGTGCAAGTTTCGAGGAGGATAAGTACGGGGTAAAAACATCTTGGTTAGACAGAGCACAGGAACACAGTCAATAATATTGTAATCAGTATGGATGGTGCCAGCTGGGCACTGGAAGAAACAGCAGAAACACTTTGAAAAGCATATGATTATCTGTCCACCTGGAACTAATAAAAAATAATATTGAGTGAAAACTATTTTTTTAAGTAAAAATATAAAAAAATCTGAGGATGAAGAGGCAGTGAGTGCAGGGAGCAGGTGACAGGCCATCAACCCAGCACCCCTCCCTCCTGGAAACGTCACCTCCGTTTTTTGGAGAACCCTCCCTCCCTCTTAGAACCCAGCCATGTGTCTTCTCCCGACTGAGGTAGGCACCTGACCCGCCTGTGACCTGGCCCGGTGGAGCCCCTCGAGATGTTTGCCAACTGGAGCTGGAAAAACTGTTTTATTTCTCTGGGGGCGAAAGCTATAGGCTCGGTGGCTGGAGGAGGCCAAGTTTCCTGCCATGTGGTCGACAGCTGGTCTGAAGAAAGGAAGGGGACATGCAGAGGGAAGAGAGGGTCCTGGTTGCTCTCAGGCCTCAGGCTCAGTTGTCTCTGAGACCCAGCTGCCCTTCTGAGTTTTATAAATGTTCCGTGGACATTCCTCTTGTATCTTACCTAGTTTGTGTTGAGTTCCTATCACTTGCAACCACAACGAAACCCCATGACTAATGCAATAATTCAGAGAAAAGCAGAGATGTCAGGCATCACAGGGCTGCGTGCGGGAAGCCCTGGCAACCAGCCTACAGCTGAGCTCGCTCAGAGCTGCCCTGGATCTGCAGCCAGGGGCCTGGCCACGTGTGCTCTCTGCTCTGAACCACTCCGCAAACCCTCTCCCCTACACTGCCCTGGATCTGCAGCCAGGGGCCTGGCCACGTGTGCTCTCTGCTCTGAACCACTCCCGCAAACCCTCTCCCCTACACTGCCCTGGATCTGCAGCCAGGGGCCTGGCCGCGGTGTGCTCTCTGCTCTGAACCGCTCCCGCAAACCCTCTCCCCTTCACTGCCCTGGATCTGCAGCCAGGGGCCTGGCCGCGGTGTGCTCTCTGCTCTGAACCGCTCCCGCAAACCCTCTGCCCTTCACTGCCCTGGATCTGCAGCCAGGGGCCTGGCCACGGTGTGGTCTCTGCTCTGAACCGCTCCCGCAAACCCTCTCCCCTTCACTGCCCTCCACCTTTCCTTGATTTGCACAGGGCTTGTGATTATAGCTCCCATAACAGCACAGCTTGGACATTCAGATGCTTCTGGCCACCTGTGACCCGAAATTCTTTGGATCTCAATCTTCTAACTATAGTGTGAAGATGATCTGTGCCTTAGAGTGGTTGTGATGACGACATGAGCTGGGGCTCCTAATGCCCCGAGCCCAGGGCCGGGCACAGTCAGCGCCCATTCAGCGAGCTGCCTCAGAGGTGCCAAGTTCAGACCCTCTCAGGCAAAAGAAACGATAGAATGATGGGAGTTTGGCCACTGAGAGTTGGTGCTTGATGTTTCGACCACATTCACATCGCTCAACCAACGAAGACGGACCTGGGCAGGGTGTGGGGGGAGAGAGACACCTGACTAATGGAGGAAACAGGTAGAAAAGGGAACTGTAATACCTACAGAGCCGGAGATTCTCCTGGTGCCAGGTCACATACCTTAAGCAAGCGAGAGAATGACCTCATTGTCCTGAGGTTGAATGAACCAGATTGACAAGGTAAGGGGCAAGTCCTTTGTTCGTTGGGCTGTCCTCTTATCTTATCACTCTCATGATAAGAGGTGAATTTAGCGTAGTCATCTCAGTGAGTTTAAAAGGACCTTGATTACTTTTTATCCGCAAGTCAATCTAGCTCAGAACCTTGGGTAAAATGCTCTTGGAATTATAACATCATACCCAATGGCTTGTTTATTACGGGTGAATATCTCAATGTTGATCAACACAGACACCAAACAAAACCACCCCTCTGAAATAAGCCAACACTGCCAAGTCCAAGGTTTCTGCCTTGCATTAGAAATGCATTTTACTTTATAAAAACTTATTTGAGGCAAGGAAGGATAAAAGAATTAGACCACATAAATATTCATTTGAAAGGCAGTATGATTAAAATTGTAACTAAACAAATCACTGTGTCCTACGATGGTTATATTATACAAATAATGAAAATAAATAACAATGAGAATTTTCAAATACATGAAATTTGAAGTGCCCCCAAGATTTTTGCCTTGAGATGATTGTTAATGATGTAGGTAGAGAAGGACTTATCTAGTTTAGAAATTGTTTAATGTTATGAGAAGTGGTTCAGAGAGGTTTGGTGGCCACCGCATTAAAAATTCAGTTATTAAAAAAACGTATGAGGCCCCGGTCAAGTAGCTCAGTTGGTCAGAGCGTCGTCCCCATACGCCAAGGTTTCGGGTTCAATTCCTGGTCAGGGCACATACAAGAATCAACCAATGAAAGCACAAATAAGTGGAAAAATAAGTTGATGTTTCTTTCTCTCTCCCTTCCTCTCTCTCTCTAAAAATCAACACATTAAAAAAATATTAGAAAAGAATACTCACATTTTTTTTTTTAATGTTGAATGCTACTCATAAAAAGTGGTCCAATACCAAATTATTTTTACTGGGTAATAAAATGACACCTAACATTAGTTGTTTCCCTTGTGTTGGGTATGTGCTAACCACTTTATATTCTGTATTTCATACAAGTTTCATTATAGCCCGGAGGGAGGCATAGCCATCACGAATGCTTTACAGGTGACAAAAACGCGGAAAGAAATCTCAAGCTACGTCATCGTCCTTGCTGTTTACATGGCAAACGTATGGCCCACGGGCCCACCTTACGTTTTGTAGGATGAGATTCGTGGTTCCACGATCATTGTAAAAACTCAGCTATGGCCATTCATAGCAGCAGCTCAGAGATCCGACAGGGAAGTCCTTGACTATAACTTTTCAATTCTTTATTAAAATCCTCCCAGAGCCAGAAAAAACAACAACCCTTTCTTTCCTAATTGATAATACATGTAACTTCACTTTTCCAAAATCGAATTGTCCTTATTTCCACCGTTTGGTTTTAAAGTCCCCTCACCTTTCGGATCTCAGAATTCACTTTCTTGTTGTGATTGTTGCATTCCCCGAAATACCGGAGAGCCCCTCTTTTCGTCTGATGGCAACATGGCTGTCTCCACAGAGAGGCTGTATTATGTATTCCTTCAAATTGTTCAGTCTGGGTTCCGTGGAGATCCTGCCACTGGCTGGATGTGTGACTGTGAGTGAGGCATGTAGCTTTCAAGCCTCCATTTCCCCACCTGTGAAATGGGGTAATCACACCGTAACTCACAGGGTCATGGTGGACCTGTGACATGATGCATTGCACTCAATGCTTAACAAATGGTAGATATTTTTTTTTAAAGTTAGGCAACCTTTGCACTATTAGAAACCAAAAACTATAACTTGGTGACTCCCAGAAATTATTACTGGATAAGATTTCTCTATCAGTTATTGTATTATTTGACAAATTAGTTTGAAACAATGTCTTTGCAGATGTTTTTCTGATTATAATTTTTTCCTTATAACTTTTATTTTAAATTATGTAACAGTCCTTGGTTTATTTCCTGGCTCATGGCTGATGTCATGAAAATCTTAGCGCCTATGATCTTACAGCTTCATAAATGCGTCATTTAAAACTTTTTTTTTTTTCTAAGCATCAACATTTAAGACACAGAATTAATGTTAATGAGAAGAGACCATCCACCCTCTTTGACCTGTGAAACCCTCCTTGTTTACATAAGTACCAAGGGTCACGCACACCCTTCTCCCTAGCCTTAGGACTATTTTGGAGAATGAAAAAGGATGAAAATATTTTTCATCCTGGAAATGCAATTATTTTTGTGGGATTTTTTAAAGGGTTGGTAACTGATGTCAAAAGAAAATTTTACGGTTTTGCTTTTAAAATAGCAAGATCCAGACTAAACAAATATTCCCATCAGCCTGTCCAGCAACAGTCTCGCTTATGTTAGTTTGGAACGTGTAGTTTTGATAAGGGAGGTGGGTAAGATTCTTTGTCGACCTTCTGGCCTCTGGGTCATATTTTCCCCTCATTTTATCTGAACTATTCCAAAAGTGCTTCAAAGCAGGAAATGCAGAAGCCTCCTAAAAACCAGGCTGAAAGGGCGAGGTGAGGGTGAACTGCAGAGGACTGCTGTTGGGGTGTGCATTTTCACGCCTGTGCACGTTCTAAGTGTACGGCTCCCACGTATCTGGGCAGTCTAGGTATGGCCACCGTAACTTGATGCCCTAGAGAAACTTACAAAGTTGGTAAATAAAGGAGCAACTTTGTCCATAAATTAACAGGGAGAGCCTTTACCGTGAAAAACAAATGTCAGCTTGTCTGTTTAATGATCACTCCTTCCAAAATAGAGGGTTTTAAAATAAATGAGGGTTAATCTAGAGGGACGAAAACAAACAGAAAGGAAGAACCCCCACATTTCTATCATAAAGACTTGTGCAAATAGGAGACGGCTTGTGAAGAATCAAGTCCCAGTCCAAGACCGGAGGCCACGTTCCTGTGTCTGCGCACAGATGACAAACGAAGGCACGGGGCTCTTTGCTCACCGACCTGCATTTGATGGCTCCTTCATTCCCCCTGGGCCCCTCCTGCTTGGAGATGCTGATGGAAGAGTTAGAAGAGACGAGAGAATCTCACCCTTTGGACCAGAGGCAGAGTGAGGCGGAAGAGGGGAAGGTGACTGGCCAGCAACCACCGCGCACACCGAATGGGCGGGCGCTGAGAAACTCAAATTCCCTTCCTTCTTTTGGGGATCTGGTTTGACAGAACGATTTGCCACTGTCTACTTTGGAAACCAGGGAAAAGAATTTACTTTCATATCCTCCAGTAAAAAGGGAAATATACCTTCTTAGCCCAAGAAACCTATATGTAATATAGGAAAAAAAAAATCTTAAATCAAAATCAAGATTGCCCAGCCAGTGTAGCTCAGTGGTTGAGCATCGACCCATGGACCAGGAGGTCACCGGTTCGATTCCCGTGCAGGGCACATGCCCAGGTTATGGGTTTGATCCCCAGTAGGGGGCATGCAGAAGGCAGCCAATCAATGTGTCTTTCTCATTGATGTTTCTCTCTCTCTCCTTCTCTCTTCCTCTCTCTGTCTCAAAAATAAAAATAAAATAAATAAAAACATTAAAAAAAATCATGATTTAACATGGTATTTCCATTTGGTGCAATTTGCAAAAACCGTGAACCGTGTGTGGTGCCCACTCCCACTCACAGCTGGTGCCTTCCATTCAGGGTGCGTCTGCACTTTCAAGCTGCAATGTCTGGGAAAGGCTCACTATTGTCAGCATCCTTTTCTGATAAGAGGTGGCATCAGGCCTCAGAAAGAGGACGCTGCACACAGCAGGATGCCCAGACAGCTGCTAGCCAACCCCGTGGAGAAAGCTGAGTCTGGGGTTTTTTCAACCTAAAGATTTTTACTTTCCTCTGATATCCTTTGGTGGAGTCTGGATGTGGCGGTAAAGACAGAAGGAGCCAGGATTGCTTAAAAAACACAAACTTGAAATTCTTGGTCCTCTATTAACCTTTTGAAGCAGTTATTTTGCACAAAAAGAATCTTTAAAACGAAGGAGAGTTGTTAGCCATGGTGAAATATTTACAGCAGTCCTAAAATGTAAAATTAGGGACGTATGTAAAGGCAGAAGTGTGTTTCTGTAAAGGGACAGAGACTTGTCTGCGCTAAGACCTCTCCTCACCCCTCTTTTGTCTGAACTTTCTTCTTTTATCCTTCTGTTTGAGAATCCAGTGGGGAGTTGAGATGGCTGTAGCTATCCAGTCCTCCTTCCCCTGGACCAAAGGTTCAAACCCCTTCTGTCTTGTATAAATGTAAATACAATTTTAATGTCTTGCAAACTGGCTCTATCCCAGGCTCTTGTGTTTTGAAGACCTGATGTGCAATGACTGTAAGCTGACCACCTAAAACTCAGTGTCCATCTTCCCTTCTCAGTAACTGAGTCCTGAATTTCTTAGGGAAAGCCATGCACACAGCTGGAAAGATTAGCCTTTCTTACAGCTAGATGTGGCCAAGTGACCAGATGCTGACCAATGAGATGTAAGTAGAAGGGCTTAATTATACTTCTGGGAGGGTCTTACTAGAGAGGGAATGAGATCTTCTGACCCTTCATTCTTTTTTCTGCATGGAAAGCAAACGTGATGACTGGAGCGCCCGCAGCCATTGTGGATTACACAGTGATCGTGAGGAAGAAGCCAAGATGATGGAAGGAGCATGTGTCACTGATCCCACGGAACGCTCTGCAGCCCCAAATGCGACCTCCACACTTCTTAACATAAGAGGTAAATAAATCTATATGTATTTTTTTGTTAATCCTCACCAGAGAATATTTGTTCCATTGATTTTTAGAGAGAATGCAGGGGAGGGAGGTGGGGGGAGAGAAAGAGAGAGAGATTGGTTGCTTCCTGCACAAGTCTCAACCGGGGCCAAGGATGGAACTTGCGACCCAGGTACATGCCCTTGACCGGGAATCAAACCCGAGACCCTTCGGTGTGTGGGCCAACGCTCTAACCTCTGAACCACACCGGCCAGGGCATAAATCTCTGTTTTTATAAGCCATTTATCACATGTAGCTGGACCTAATCCCAACAGAGATACACTTTGGAAATTGTTGAAGGAACCGCTCTGAAATATTAAGCACTTGGTGTTCTAAATACAATAGCAAACACATCTACAATGCAATTAATAATGCCAACAATTTATCTTTTAAGGGTTCTGAGTAAGCTTGTATGTAGAGATGGCTTGTCACGAAAGAAACCCAGGGTGATGTATGTCAGCTAAGCATTTCTTCAGGTACCATCCTTAAGGATGCTGGAAGGCTCAAAAACCATGTTTTATGTTGAATAATTACCAAAATGCATGATGACATTATAGACACTTCACAGTATTAGTGTTTTTAGTTGTGAGGATGTAAAAATTTATTTAAAGGATGTTTTCTACTAAGAAGACTTATTTTACTGAGTGCCTGCCTACTGTGTGCCAGGCATTGTGCTAAATACTTGCATAATCTTGTTTAATCTTTACAAGTACATACGATTGTTATTCTCACTTAACAGATGGGCAGACAGAAGGGATACACTACTTGTCCAAGGTCACATGGCAAAGCTGGAAATCAAACCAAGCTCAGATTTCAGAACCTGTTATGAAACATCATACTAAAGCATATTCCATGTTTGTATTTTTTAGATAGTCTTGACCATCCTATAGATTCTCCACGGAGCCGTGTCGAATGGCTGTCCTTGTCTTTACAAACTAGAAGGGTGAAACTCAGAGACGGCTTGTTTAGCCGTAAGGCACAGGTAATCATGTCAAGAGTTTGGACACCAAGGACCGAGGGCCAAAGCCACTCTCAGCAAAGCAACCTGGTCTCCTCCTCAAGCGTGATTTAGAAGTCTAGCTATTTAAATAGAACAAAACAAAAGAACATCGACGGTCTCGGACACCCAGCCTGGGAATATTAGAAGCGCCATTGAGTTAATACAGGCAGCCATGTGTGTTTTATATTTTAATCAGAATCAGGCATTGAATGGCACCAAGCACTTATAGATCTCTTTGCTGTTCCAAATCTCATAAACTTCAAGCCCAAATATGACACAAGCAGTTTCAAGAATTATTTTGACCAGCCTCCCCAATCCCAAAGGAGATTAAAAAGTAATAATGTAAAAAAGTGAAAGTCAAGGTGTCTGATATCACAGCTAATGACTAACCATTTGTGAAGCCCCGCCCGGAAGGCGCTGAGCTCGCCTGGCTGTCAAACAAGTGGTTAGTTATTAGTTCCCTGGGTGATTGTCCCTGATCGCAGGCCATGCTCTGGCGACACAATAGGCACTTTAAGTGGTGTAGTTACCTCTTCCGGGTTGGGTCCAGTGCTTGGCCCTCAAAGGCAAGATACAGAATGGACCCGCAGAAGGTTCTGTGAGTCTGTGCTCTGGGGATGGAGCGCTGGGATTTCAGAGCATTCTCGAGAACGTCGGCACCAGATATCGTGGGGAGCTTGGGGGGCTGCCCAGCAGGCTGTTTAATTTCTAGACACCGGCAGCACGGCCCACTCTGGTTTTTGTTCTGCTGTCCTGAGTGACGGGCCGTTTCCACCGGGACGCTCTCAGGATTTGCCAGGCGGCGGCCAGGCACTCAACCTTCAGAACCGGTGCGGGCTGTAAACCGGTGAGGCCGCCCCGCACCGCGCCACGCAGACGCGGCTCAGTGTCCGGGGGCAGTCGCACCCGAGCGCCCCGGGACACCGGCTAGGCTGCACGCACAGAGCCCCCTAATCCTCCTCGTCCACATCTTCTCCTGCAGTCGCCGCTTCTAAAGCAGCCAGGGCTTCCGCCACCGCCGCGTCCTCGTCCTCCGTCTCCCCACTCGCGTCTCCGGCGCCGCCGTGGGCATCCTCCCACCCGTTTCTCGAATGCACCACAGGCACAGCCCGGGCGGCATCCTCTTCTTTAAAGTAGACGCTCAGGACGTCCGCCGCCACAGCCTCGTTGAACGAATCCCAGCTTCTCCTCCTGGAGAAGGGCATGTCCCCACCCTGCTCCCCCAGGGGCACGTCCTCTGGGGGCGCCTGGGCAGGAGGGCTCCTGCAAGGATCACCCTTTTCCTCGTGAGCCACGTTGTCTCCAGCTGAGCCCCAGGGCTGAGGGTAATCCGGGGCTGGTATCTGGAGGACGTGGTCTTGTATGTCCACGGCAGGACGTAATGCCTTGGAAGGGACTCTGGAGTCTCCATTTCGTACCACCAGGGTCTCTTCCGAGGCTGACAGCGCCCGGTCCGTTTCCCTGGTGTCCCCTCCTTCGAGGAAGGGTTGAGTGGGGTGCACGCTGTTCACAGTACTGGCCCAGGAAACCGTGCCATCCTGCTGGGGCCCAGGATCCCCAGTGGGCTGCAGGGCCGCGGTGGGCCCGATGCCATTGATGGCGCTGCCAGTCTTCTCCGCACAGTGTCCCCGGTCAGGGTGCGGTCCCTGGGGAGGCCGGCAGGGCTCCTGCGGGCCGGCTCTTCCGCTCCTGCTCCCAGTTCTCTTCAAGCCCTCACTCTGAAGGTCATTTTTATGCACCAGGGCTTCGACGCTCTGCTTGCCTTTTGATTTAACAGCGTCGTCTTCATCCAGCTTGCAGCTGCTGACGTCGTTGACGTAGCCAGGGGAGGGCACTTGCGCTGGATCGAAGAGATAGCTGGGGTGAGAGCAACGAAGAGCAGTCAGGTTAACCATTTATTCATTAATAACTTGATGAATCGCCAACTTCCATTATTAATAATGTCTACCACAGGCTCTGCTTCTTCTCTTCCTGTTAAGTTCTGAGTTTGTTACTCATGTAAGCCCATATGTGTATCTAAATAAAATATAGTTGGCATAATAATGTTCTCCCACTGGAAATAGTTCTTAAGAAAAGATCCAAGAGGGGGCAAAGAAGGTACAGAACAAAGTTCATGGAATTTAAAAACAAACCAAAAAAGTAAATAGAAAATAAAATAAATGTCCAGCGTCAGGGAAATAACTGGTTGAGTACTGATGGTACGTCTCAGAATATTGTACAGTCATCAGAATGGTAAGTATGAAGTCTGGGCTAGCCTGAAAGGTTCTTATAATAAATATTTCCTGTGAAGCATAACATCACATTAGATTACAGTGGAGTAAAACTTACATATGTATGTGTGCATATATATATATATGGATAAAAATATAAATGTATATGTATATAGATATGGAGTAGAAGTATAATAACAAATTTATTTGTTAAGGAAGCAAAATCATCCGTTAAGTTTCCCCCCTTTATTTTACAGAGAATTCTGTTTCTATTACCCACATTCTGGAATAGAATCTGGAAAAAATGAAAGGCACGTATGTAACTGAGGCCATCTATTTCAGCGATGCCATTTCAGACAGCTCTAAAACCCAAGCTTTTCTTTGCATTGAAACTCTGGAGAAATGCAGATGTAAACTCTCAGAGAATGGTGGAGTCCCCAGCATCTCTGAGAAGGGAGCAGAAAACAGTTTTAAAATCTAGGCCACATGTCCTTTTACATGATATCAAAGCAGTTCCAAGTGCTTAATTTCCTGGCGATGCGGGTCACGCCCCCGCTAGATAAACGCACTGCATCAAGCAGGGTCTTTACAGGGCCCGCGTGGGAATCGGGACCCTCCACCGAGCGTGTTACCTTTGTATCACTTTACAGCACCGGCACCCCATCTGGATGACCTCTTCTTATCATCTGGGAAGAAAAGCATAAAACAGAGAAAACATTGAATACCAATTGAATATAATTTAAGTTTGCGTTTTCTTTTCCAGAGACTCACAAGTTAGTGGAGTCACAGTTTGGGGCAGAAAGATAACATATGGGTCAGGGAGGCACTGGAATGCCTTTATCTATCAAAAATCACCGATTCAGAGTTCTCAAACATTTACTGACACTTGTTTCTTTGCCAGACCCTTTCCCCAGCCTGGGGGGTGCACATGTCATCTGCATTTTGAAAACGAGGAAAACAGGTTGAAGAATGCTAGAGAGAGAGGGTGGGGGGCCGAGAAGGATCTGCGCACTGTCTGTTCCACCGCCTTCTTCGGGGCTTTGGGGGACACAGGAGCCTAACCAGGGTGCAGCAGGAGGTGTGAGAGACAGGAGAGGTGTCTGTGCCAGGGGATTAGCTCCTCAAGTATTCAAGGATGTCAGGATAGGGCGGCTGACTCAGTGTCCACATTAGAGACCCGAGGAGGTGACAGCCAGAGTCGTCGTCACAAGCTGAACTGGACCGAACTGCTTTGCTTTCCCATCACTGGGCTGATTCTGGTTGCAGTACATGGACTCCGCTCTCTTACAGTTCAAGGACATGACCTTTCGGCTTCAGGGTGTGCTGCTTTCATGTCTCACTGTCTCCCACCCTTTCCCAAGGTTGCACTTCCCCCCCTGAAAATTGGATAAAACCTTCGCTTCATGTAAAACTGACCATGTTGTTCTGGTCATTTAAAAATCCTAAAAATGAGTGTGGAAGAACCTTTAAGTCATTCCCCATTTCTAATATCTATGATCTTTAAAAAGACAAGCCCAGCCCAGCGGTGTGGCTCAGTGGATTGAGCGTCGTCCCATGGACTGAGAGGTCCCGGTTCAGTTCCCGGTCAGGGCACATGCCTGGGTTGCAGGCTCGATCCCCAGTGGGGAATGTGCAGGAGGCAGCTGATGGATATTTCTCTCACATCGATGTTTCTCTCTCTCCCTTCCTCTCTCTCTAAAATAAATCAATAAAAACATATTTTTTTAAAAAGACAAGCCAATAGCAGAACCAAAGGCCGGGCCCTCTGTGCCCACAGGATGCGTCCGCTCAGAACAGGGAGAGATCGCTTTCTGTTGGCTAGGTCACTGCCGCCCCTGTTCTCTCTCCTTCCTTCAGTCATGGGTGAATTTCCCAGGATGCTGCTTCACAAGCCTTTACACACAGAGAAAATGCCTGGTGTGTTCTAAGAAGCACAGACGGGCTGGTCGGTTACAGGGGACCAGGTTGACACTGATAAATCAAATCCACCAATAACCTCCCATGGAGGGCCGCTCATGCCCCTCCTCCCAAGATGTCCACATCCTAACCTCTGGAACTTGTGAATGCCACCTCACATGACCCAAAACACACCAACAGACACAATCTTTGAGGATGTGATTACAGACCTGAGATGGGAGATTTGCCTGGATTATGCAGTTCAGAGCAAAAGCTCTGCCTCTTACTGGCTGTGTGACTTTGGGCCTCAGTTATTTCATCTGTAAATGGGGATAATGATATACCTAGTACATGGTGTTGTTGGGGATTATACCAGCTGATATTTTTACTAAGCATATGCTCATTACTCAGCTCTGTTTGGATACAGCATGCTTAAAAAAATACGGAGGCCTTGCACCTGAGACAGAGGTAATCTAGTTACCACGACACACACATACAAACGAGCCTTCATAGCACCAAGAAAGACTTGTTTCTGGCGTAAGGGCCAAATGGTATATTTCTAATGACTGTGGCACCAGTCAAGACACAAACCCCGAGTGCCACAGAGGATCCACGGAGAACCCACTGGGGGCTTAGCCAGTTAACGTGTGTGTACAGCCTCTTCCTTCCAAGCACCCCCCCCCCCCGTTGATTACCCCATTTCCGAAGCCCAGGGTTTTGTTTCCAGCATCTGCTCCCCACTTATGTCCATCTTCTGCAAATCATTCACGGATCAGCTGGATAAATATGATAAAAAGTACCACATGTACCTCCTCCCCTCCATCAACCTGACCTCCCTTCCTGCCCCCGTCCCCGTCCACACCTGCTCCGAACCTGCCCCCTCCACGCTGGCAGTGCCTTTGTTTACCTTGGACTCTACTGAAAGCAAAACAAAAAGATCAGCCAGGAAGACAGGGGGCCAAAAAAAAAAAATCGAAGAAAAAGCTTCTAAGTGTTTGAGAGAGGGCAGACCGTGGGTGATGATAATGCCACTGAAGCAACTGTAAGATATTAATCATTGAAAAATATCAGGTGGGTCAACTTCAGGATAGTGAGTTCAAGCATTGTAAAGAAGGGTTTCCTTGTGGCAGGAAGGAAGGAAGACAGAGAGACATGTCTTTAGTGACACCCTGTGTCCCCAGAGATGCAGGGGCTGGCTAAGGTCGACCTTGGGGAGCCCTGGCCAAGCTGGATCTGTCCCCGCCTTCTGCTGCCGTGGTTACATGAGCAACATGCAGTGAGATGCAACGACTGCTGGGATTTAACAGCCGACTCCAGAGCCACCACTTCCGTTTCTTACAGAACTGACACGTCATCTGTGGCTTTGAGGGTCCCCTCCGTCTCCTCCAGGAAAACCACAGGATCTACATTTTTCTCCCAAGCCATGTGATTGTGAAGGATGTTTTGATGGCTGTCCCCTTTCAGGATTAAGTTTCCAGTTTGGCTTTTCCCCCGACGGCCTCCCTTTAGGCACACGGCGTGGGTTTCCCACAGACCTGGTCCCGCACCTGAGGGCCGAGCTCTGTGCCTCCCCCAGCTCTGCCTGGTTAGAGGTCCTGCCCTCTCTCACCTCACCCCGTGTCTTCCTTCCCCAGCGACATCTCTCCTCTCAGCCAGCCCGGCTCTAGCGTCCAAGGTGTGACCGTAGATGAAAAGGGTGGGGACTGATGTGTTTACAGCCAAGCCCTGCCTGCCCACATCTACAATGACTCGTCCTTACACGACGGCTTCTAACACCAAATTCACATTATTTCTCCTTTCCTGTCGCTCCCACATCTGCGTCTTGCTTTTAGGCAGCGTTCTCCCACTGCTGGGTGCAAAGGAAATACTCCTTGTCCGGCATGGTCCGTGGGAATGGGAAAAAGACCTGTTCTTTTGGACTAAGACTGAGTTCAGAATGGGCAGTCTGTCTGTTTTCTCTGTCCCCTCACTTTCAGAAGGCTGGCTTGAAGGTGAGAAATCTGTTGTCAAGTGCCCTTTATTATTATTATTTTTAATTTTATTAATTTACTTTTGTTACAGATGTTTCTCCTCCCCGCCCAGACACCCTCCTCCCTATTCCGCCCTCCCCCAACCCCAGCATTGTTGTCTGTGTCCATTGGTTACGCATGCATGCATGTAAGTCCTTTGGTTTATCTCATCCCCCCCAGCCCCCCTCCTCATGCCCTTTATTATTGAGCAGAGTCAAAATTTACTTTCTTTGGAGTAGAAAAAGCAACAGAGAAGCAAAGGGCAGGTCCTCCACAACCTCGTTTACACGGGGACAAAGCAAATACCATTAGTGCGGAGTGTCTGTGGGCGCTGGCGCCGGCCGCTCCCCAGCCCGTGTGGGGCTGACTGTCCTGTGGGGAGTCAGTTAGCCAGCCCCGTGCTGAAGGTGCACATGGCCCTGTCACCTGTCACCAGTCAGGTCTCCTTGCTGGGAAATCCGTTTCATACCGGGAGCGGGGCGGAGGGGGGAAGAATGGGCAAAACGGGAGAGCTAGGGGTTTGCTAACCAGGCAGAGAAGTTAAATGTTCACCAGGAAGTCAAGGAAATACAGGAAAAGGTTCCCCAGTGGGAAAGGGCTGCCTTTGTACACTAGGTAATAGTATTAGATCAATGTTCATTTCCTGATTTTAATCCTGGTACTGGGGGGCTATATAAGAAAATGCCCTTGTTCTTAGGAAACACAGAGTCAAGTATTTAGGAGTAGAGAGCATGAGATCAGTAACTTATTAAAATGATTCAGGAAAAAAACTGTGCGTATGGGTGTGTAGAGGAAGAGAAACTGAGCAAAGCCAATGTGGAAAATGTTAACATTTGGGGACTCTGGGTAGAGGGTATATGTGGATTCTTTCATTTGTAATTTAAATAATTTTATTATGAAAAATTATATAAACCATAAACAATAGTTAAAAATAAAACTTAAATGGGACTAAGACAGTAGATAAAAATTTCAAATGAAAAAATAATAACGAAAACCTATCAGCTTGCTTGAAATTACTCATCTTTTAGATGTATGCTTTCTTTCCTAGGCTTACAATAGTGACTTCCATTTCACTGAATTAGTGTAGGAAATATGTTATTTTAAAGACAGGTTCTCAAGCTCAAGGTGTATGGGGTTCTTTGTGTTTCTCTTGCAGCTTTTCCGCAAGTCTGAAATAATGTCAAAACTAAAAATCAAAAGGAAAAAAAGTTGTGCAGGAACTTATCAAAATCCTCTGACCTTCCTGAATTAACTGTCCTCAACAGGCAGTCCCAGGACCAGAACCGAAGGCGCAGGTGTAGCTCCTGTCCTCAGGCTGCCCGTCTGAAAGGACCTACCGTCCAGTGCTGTGGTGTCCATCAGCTGTCCCCCTGCCCTACTAAACACAAGCTCCTCACAGGCAATGCCTGGCCAGCTCACGAGCACCCCACGTTGTTCTTCAAACAAAGGAATGCCTGTGAGGTGCAGGTGCCAATGAATGAGAGACGCATATGAGATTTTAGAAGTTCTTATTCCCACAGAGGGCCTAACTCTTTCCATGATCAAATCTCACACTACCCTGTGGTCCAACAGGGAAAGCCAAATGCAAGAGCCGAGAGAGATGGGGGGACCTGGGTTCTTCCTCCCCCACTTGGGAAGCGGCAAAACCTCCCACGTGCAATGATGTTCCGCTTCAGGGGTTCTATTCAAGGAGCTTTTAAAGCAGCTGCCGGGAAGTGGTCTGAGTTGATCAAAGCTGAAGCGCTTGGAAGAGAGACAGAATAAAATTAGACATTTAAATTACAGCTCCGTTTTGAAAAACCAACTTGCCAATGTTTACAGAAAACAGTCGGGATTGCATGTACCTGGTCAGCAGGTGAGGTCGATAAATATTTAGTGAGTTGCTTCTGGGTACTGAGCTCCTGGACTCGAGAGAAATGAATGAAAAGAACTACCAGGTGCTTTATAAAAGAGATTAAAGACTGCCTGCCCAACCTCACAGACAGCACTGAATCTACAGTTGAAAAGGGACAGGAAGATAAATTCTTGGCTACCCACTCTATTTCCTCCTTTCTGGGCAGGCTTTGCACACTCTCTGGGACAAGTCCTTCTGGTGTCTCCTGTCCTCCTAAAGAGGCTTCCTGGACTGTGGGGAACCTGGAGACTCCGAGGTCTTTATGGTCAGCCCCATCAAACAGGCCCCTGCAGCCCTCTCACCTGTGTGTGCTGTGATACTGGGGTTAGCATCCCCGAGAACTGGGTGTGATGGGATATTTGTGTGCAGAGATGTGGGTCCCCCCTAAAGAAAGGGTTCCCTGGTCAAATAGGTTTCATTCCGTTTTAACCCAGTGCTTCCCAAAATTATTTGACTACAGAACTTTTTTTTTCCATAAAAGACACACAATTTTGTGAACTATGTTGGGAAAAACAACTCTCAAAATGACAGTCCGAACCATCTGGGGCAGCCCCGTGCCCTCAGCTGAGAGTAGAATGTGGCGTTTGGGTGAACACGGCCGCAGTCTGTGCGGGGGGAGACGCCCGTGTCCCGGCCATGGCTCCGTCACCAACCCTGCAGACGTGGGAAAGCTGTTGGCTGAATCCCCTGATTCCTGTTTCTTTCTTCTTTTTTGTTTTTTTCCTTATCCTCACCCGAGGACATTTTTCCATTTTTTGTTCAGCTAGAGTGGGAGGGACAGAGAGGAAGAGAGAGAGAGAGAGAGAGAGAGAGAGAAACATCGAAGTGAAAGTGACACATCGAGTGGCTGCCTCCCGCACGACTCAACCAGGGCTGGGGACAAACCGCAACCGAGGTACGTGCCCTGAGTGGGAACCGAACCTGGGACTCTCTGGTCCACAGGCCGACGCTCTAACCGCTGAGCCAAACCGGCCAGGGCTGATTCCTGTTTCTTTATCTGCAAGATGAGTCCAGGACATCAGAGATCTCTTTCCACTCTAACCATCTGAACAGTGAATCGGGGAAGAAGGGGATTCAGGCAGGCACCAATATGACCCTTCTGCAGGTGGGGAGCCCCGCTCAGCGGTTTGTCAAGCAGGCGTCACGCTGCCTAGGGGTGTGTTTGGGTCCCAAGTCCACACTCACTCAACCTATGATCCTGACTGCAGAAGCCCCCCTCCCGTGTCCCCCTCAGCCCGAAGTTCTCCGTCTCACCCCTCAAGCTGCAGCTCTCTGGTGGAGGTGTGCTCGGCCTCTTCTCCAGGAGGGACTGTGCCCCATGCCCTGGGGCCCCGAGATGGGGAGTCAGTGCCTGTCACAGCCACATCCCTGGGAGGGATGAGGACTCAGCAGGGCACCCTGTGAGTGTGGAGGTGTCTGTGGGACCCCCTTCTCCACTGGAGTGGGCTGGGGGGTGCAGGCTCCTGGGCCGGAGGCTCCCAGTGTGTCCCAGAGCACCGGCAGGTGGCCCTTGGCCTCCTGGTATATTTTGATAGGAAACCATGTCAAAATTATGTTTTCAGGAGTAACAAGAATGGGTCTCTGAGGATGAAATGTCAGGGTTGAGTGTCTCTCAAGGAAAGGCTGCTCGGGGCCCCACTGAAATCGTACCATTTAAAGTGCTGCCACCCTGGCCTTTCCCAGGCGGGCGTCATGCACCTGAGGAGGGTGTCTACACTGTCCCATGGCACATCCATGGATGGACTCTGGGAGCAAGCCAGGTCCCGGCCCCGTGACTACTGCTGCTAGGTTCACGGGATCCTTGAGGTCTGTGTTGAACGTGGAAACAAGACACTTTTACACGACACTGATCATGTCCATCCTTTTCCCTTCCTGTGTTCCTTATACTAGTATATCACAATCATGGTGCTGGGCCTTAAAGACATTTCCTATGGCCCTTTCCCCATCTCCAGACCCGATACCATTTCTTTTCTTTTTTGATATAGTATTCCTTAAGATAGATGTTTCATGGACAGTGACAGTTGCTGTGTAGCGTGTTCACTGACCCCACGTCTCCCCTGTGAACCCCCTGGTATGTACCAGGCACAGTGCTAGGTTCTGGGGATACAATGAACAGCATCCCAGGTGCTTCCTGAGAGAGCGTATAGTGTGTGTGGGTGGGGGGGTATGTGTGGGGCGGGATGGACTTTATATAAACATTTGGGAAGGCTCCCCACACCATGCCGCAGCTCAGCACAGTGGTTACATGAACAATGTACAGTTGTGGATTCCAATTCCACCCTCACCACTTACTAGCTCTGTGACCTCTGGGCAAATTTCAGCCTCTGTGAGCATCAGCTGTCTAATCTGCAAAATGGGACCGATAACAGCTCCTGTTCGTCAGGATCACTTTGAAAATTACATGAAACAAAAGTATGCAAGGTGTTTACTGTAAAGTCAGGCACGCTGTCAGTACTTATTGCCAACTAAGTAGGTAACATTTGAGTGTTTACCGTGCATCAAGTACAGCTTGAAGGACTTTCATGTATTTGCTCTTTTCAACTTAACCCTTTCAGGTGGAAACCAGTATTTTATAAGTAAGTACGTGGCTATAAAAGTGACAAAGTGGTACAATGCAGTTATTATCAGCACTGTTGCTGTTGTCTTCGTTATTAATATTTCCTGATTATATAATATGTAATTATATACGATATGCACATAATTACATATACTATGTAATATTTCCTATTGTATTAATATAGTCTGTCTTGGTAGGTGGTTGTTTTCTGATTGCCTGCATTACACAGTAAGAAGCAGTTTGTGATCCACTGGCTTTTGCAAAAGGGAACTGGATGTATTCTCTGGATTTGGGGCTGATAGAATTTCATAGGTGTGGTTTTGTCTCATCACCACCAGATGGCAGTATATAGCAGTTATTTAATTTCAAGACAGGGACTTGGTATGGGAAAAGTTTCAGAAACAGGAGAATGAGGGCATAGATAGTTTAGGTGTTTCCCATGTAGCAAAGTTAGGCAGTGAGTGACATGGTAAATATTTCAGACAACTAGTATCACCTTTAAATCCTGGTGGCCATGGCACCACAACATGGCAGGGCCTTCTTCAGCTCTAGCTGGGCATGAGGTTTATTCAGTCATCTGGCCAGACCACGGTGGGGTCAAAGGCTCCAGCAATTCTATAGAGTCCTCTTTTGACACAATGAATGCTCATCAAACCCCCAAAATGGGAGAGTCTGGGTTTCTCTCTCCCACCTGTATGTCTGGACAATAATTCTGTGGAAGAGGCTGGGAGAAGAAGGAGCCTGTGGGGTGTGCACGGGTCCGGCTGCTCTCCCTGGGTCCCACCCATGGGCTATGCATGGTCCTGCTGGCCTCGGGGCCCCATCTTCCAGATGGGGGTATGTGGCCATGAACTAGGAAGTAAAGATAAGCCACAACATAAATACGGCCCAATGTGAAGGTTTTGGGGGAAGAAGCCCATTATTTTTATTTAAAATACATTCACAATATTGTGTTTGAAAAGGCTACATTTGTATGCATTGTTAGAATTAAACAGAAACTATCAAGTTCTGTTAGTAGCTGGTGGTCAGCCCTCCAGATGCCTCCCCAGTCCCCTAGAGTCTCCTGGGCCCTTGGTGAGAACTGCTTCAGGGAAAATGTTTGAGAAGCTCGGGCCCTATTCTCTGGACTGGAATTCCTGGCAGTGGCGTCCGTCTGGGGCAGATGAGAGGCAATTCATTATCGAATAAAGACGGGTGTGCGAGTGGCAGGGTGGGGATCCTGGCGGACACACAGCGGAGTAGCGAGCCCGGGGTCCGTAAGGAATCCACCCGGGTCAGAGTGGGGCCCGGTAACCTGCATTCCCAGCAAGCTCCCGGGTGGTGCTGATGCTGCTGTCTGGGACAACACTTTGGGAACCATGTTTCTCTGCTGCAAAGAAATCAGGGCAGTCCAGGCCTCTGGCTTTGCTGTGACGCTGGTTGGTCTAGGGAGCGTCACTTCAAGGTGGTGGTGGTGGGGCGGGGGGACTAACATCCTGAGAACCCTTGTGGCTTAGGGAGTTACTGCTGAACAGTGAGTCAGCTACCATCACACTGGCCCCTTCTGGTGACAAAAGATATGGCCCAAATCAAGTTGGCCAACACGATCATTTGGTTAGAACAGAATTCTGGTCCGAAACTAATCCCTGTAGGCACTGCTGCCAAGCCCATTCCCAACAGGTACAGCTTTACAATCCTGTTGTTTCTAAAAGTGTTGTCTGTGCTTCAGAATTTTCTTACACTGTTGTGATTTATGTTCAGTCTTTTATTCTTCCCTGGGGGGGTTGTACCAGTGAAAAGTTAAAATAAACCAAGTGTCTAATAACGTAGGATTAATTCGAAATGCTTTGTGCGTGGGGACCAGCTGGAGCTCACGGACACTGCGCTGGCCGAGCCTGTCTGCGCTCAGCTCCGCCCCGCCCCCCTTGCCCGCTCCCTTTCTCAGGGCACCGGAATGCTGGGGAGCTGCTGCCCTCTGGAGCCGGGTGGGTCCTACCCATGGAAGGTGCTGGTGGAAGACTGGGAGGGGAAGATGGGAGATACCAGAGCATTTTTCCCTTTGCTCTCTTTGCTTTGGAAAATGTCCTATTCATCAGAGCAATGGCCGTATCTCCTCTGCAGCCTAGATGCCCAGCCGCCTCGCCCTCCTGGTGCCAGGGAGAACCACAGGGCCTCCCCTTGGCTCTGGCTGCTGCCCAGCATCTGGCTGTGTCTCGCCCTGGGTGGCAGTGTCCCCCTGCCTCACCATCGCACTCGGTTTCCCAGCCCTTCCAGGGCCTGCATAGCCCAGTGACTATATAACTTCGCCCTGTTTGAACGGGGGGGCTCCCCTCCTGGCTAGACCATGCCTTAACACAAATAATATTCTGGTCAAGCCTTTCCGGCTAATTTACCAAATAATAGACAACAACAGTACTGAACTCTGCAAAAACTGGTATGTCTAACATACACGCTGCACGCCTGGCGTGGGGCAGGTCACAGGGGATGCCGCGGTGGCTGGGAAGGGACTCTAGCCCCTCCATACCTCCATCAAGTTCCCTTCCCTTTCCCCCGGGTCTGCGTGCTGCACGGTGTAACTTCTGGACAAGTCTAGGTTACTTTCCAAGCTTCTACACCCCTCTGTGGGGAGAAGACGGCAGCTTGGAACCGCGCAGGCTCCCAGGAGGGTCCCGTGATTACATGTGATCGGCCTGGCAGAGGGTCCGGTAAGTAGCGTGTTCTTAATAAATGTTGGCTGCTCTCACGTTCACGGTCATCGTCTGCAGAGCATTCTTTATCACCAGCGCTAGTCACTTTCAGACACTGAATAAAAATGGGGGATGTTCTGATCGAATCCTCCCAGGAGCCCCAGGGGAGTCAGCATGTCCCTAATTTTGGCAAGTACTCTTATCTAGGAGGTGGGATAACATCTGAAAGAAACAGGAAGCATTTATAAAAACGTAAGTTCTGGAAATAAGGGAGTTTTGGCAGAGATGACGTGGAGAAAAGTATACAGCACAGCTTTCCAAGGCTACAAATAATGTCAGCCGTGAACTCAAGCACAGCGCACAGATGCTTGGGATGAACCGGTTCCGGGTCAGTCCCGGAATCCTGGAGCGCAACAGGGAATCTTAGAGAACATCACACAATCACCTTATTTTATAAAGCGGACTTAAGGTTGGAAGCATGAAAAAGGGGAAGAAAAAACAGATCGTCCCGTATTTGCAGATGACCCTCTGTGTGCGGAATTGGGACCTCAACGTTCCCTGGAATTACAGTAAAACTATTTTCTACACTTGAAAAGACTGAGTGAGGTTCACCTGCTGGAGGCAAGACACTCTGCTAGTCACTGGGACACAAAGGGCAGAGAGCTCTCCTGTCTGTTAAAGGACTCATCACCCATTCAGGCAACGAATACGTCTTGACCATCTATATTATGTGCCAAGTACTGAACTTGATTCCAGGGACCTGGAAAGAGTTTACAGTCCAGCCAGGGAGGCAGATATCTAAAGAGATGACTGAGAGAGTGTTACAATGAAATGTCATACAATACGTTACGTAAAGGGAGGAGTGCCTGAGGAACCCTGGGAAGATTAGAAAAGCCTTGTGGGCGAAGGTGAGCAGATAATGGGGCTGCTGGAGTCCAGAGCGCATTCCAGGGAATGCAAGGCCAGCTCAGGAATGCAGGAACCCACAGGAGGCAGGATGCCCTCTTACACCCTGTCTCTGCACGCCGCCTTCCCGTGTGCACGCCCAGCGCCTGTGACCTCCTTCCTACCTGGACTGCTGCATACCCTCCTGTCACCTGCATCCTCTCCGGTCTACCCCGGCTCCCACACAGGAGTCACGTGATCTCTTTAGGACATAAATCCGAGTCATATCACTTCCCCTCCTGAAACTTTTCAAAGGTGTCCAGTGCCCTCAGGATATTGAATAACATATAATAATGAAGAAGATGATAAAAATATCAAACTTACATACAGCTTCCTATATACTTCACGTGTACACCTGGTCCTCATTATTTGTGGATTCTCCGTTTGTGAATTTACCTACTCGCTGAAATTTATTTGTAACCCCACATCAACACCTGGAGTGCTTTGGAGGTCATGCGTGGACATGCAAACAGTGGCAACACACTTGAGCTGTCTTCTGCACACGCTTCTAGCTGAGCCCAAAGAAGGGGCAACTGTCTGCTTCCTGCCTCAGCTCTCACGCTGCAAGCAAGTGGCTTTTCGGGATCTATTTTGGTGGTAATTTTGCTGTTTAAAATGGTCCCCAAGCATAGTGCTGAAGTGCTGTCTAGTGTTCGGAAGAGCCATGAGTGCTTTACAGAGAAATTCGTCAGGAATGAGTTACAGCGCTGTTAGCGCTGAGGTCAGTGTTGATGGGTTAACAATCTGTACAGTGAGTGAGGTGCCTTTAAACAGAAACACATACAGCAAGGCTGTGTGCTGATCGATTGATGAATGTGGTGAGTGCGGGTTCGAGGGAGCCTAACCACGCAGCTCCCCTGGGAGCGATGGTTCAGTGTTCACTGACTCATTGTTGGAAGTGACTGGATAGAATATACTAGAGACTAATGAGAATCAACACAAATACTGACTCACTTAAAACTAAGAAGACCCATAAAAATAGAAGACAAAGTCTTTTCTGCAGCATGTACAACCCTCTAGTGCACTGTCTCTCCTTTTTTTCCCTGGCTACACTAACCTTCCAGATCATTAACCTTAGGTTTCTTTTAAATTCTTCTAAATGTATGTTTCCTTCCTGGCCCAACACCTTGTCATAGGCTGTTTCCTTTGCCTTCTCTCACCACCTCCAGCCAGTTTATTATTTTTTTAAATTAAAGCAAATTTTTTTTCCTTATTGATTTAGAGAGAGAGGAAGAGAGAGGGAGAGAGAGACAGAAACATCGATGAGAGAGAACATCAACTGGCTGCCTCCTGCATGTTCTTCACTGGGGATCGGGCCCACAACCTGGGCATGTGCCCTGACCGGGAACCGAACCGGTAACCACTGAGCCACACCAGCTGGGCTCTCCAGCCAGTTTAGACCCGTGTTATCCCATACCCACCTCTCCTTTCCCCTTGCCTTCTCAGCACAACTTAAAAAATTTTATTTCATTCATTGTTGCTATGTTTTTTTTGGTGCCTTTTTAACTATGCAGAGCCTGTGAGTCTCCTGGTCACTGCCTTTCCCCGAAGGTCTGCTCTGACTAGGTGAGACTGAGCAGTGTGTTCAGAGGAGGAGGGCGTTAGAGATGAGGAGGTCCACCACTAAAAAGCTCCAAATGCCGCAGAGAGAGGAAAGGCTAGAAAAGCGTGCATCGGTCTTAGTCAGAAGGAGTGAGGAAAAGTTACAGAAGGACAGACGTGGGTGTTGGGGTGCAGTGGGTTGACGAATGACTGGGACATATGAAAAGGGGTGTAGGGACACTTACTGAGTTTGGCTGGGGTGGGACAGGGAGGGGAGACGTTACAATTTAGGAGGGTGCAGGACTGCAGGATGGTTTTGTAGGGAGGGAGAGTTAAATAGATTTACAGGTTGAGGAGGAAAAAGATAATGGAAAGAAACTGAAGGTAACAGAGAGAGTGAGGGAAAACATAGGAAATCAAGTCGGGATCACCCATGAAGATTAATTCCTTGCTCTGATTCTTATTTTTCAACCATGTCAATTTATTTTTGAAAACTTTTTGATCTAGAATGAAGAGCTTCAAATGGCCTGTTTTGCTTATGATGCCTGCAGTGTAACTTGTTACTAGGGGAGAAAGAGCACTTGAAAATATCCTTTCAAAGTATAACCTTTAGAAAGAAGTGGGGATACTCATTTCTTCCTTGGTGCCTAGAGGGAAAGAGGCGAGGGCAAGGGGAGATACATTTCTCGATGAGGGGTGGTAAGGCTTGAGTTTCTTATTGATATGGTAGGCAAGGTTGCCTGTCATAGGGGTCAAGAGTCAAAAAGCTCAAAGTGTCAAAGGTTTGGTTGGATGTGTGGTGGAGAAGAAGGGCAACCATTGAATGATGGCTGGGCGGTGCTGAGGGCTGGCTGCGTCAGCCACCAAGAGGTTGAGTGATGCCAATATGTGCAGTTCTTGCAGTGTCTTCCTCTCCCAGCAATGCCCAGCAGTCCGGG
Source organism: Tadarida brasiliensis (assembly GCA_030848825.1). Lineage (NCBI taxonomy): Eukaryota > Metazoa > Chordata > Mammalia > Chiroptera > Molossidae > Tadarida > Tadarida brasiliensis. The sequence goes on along the minus strand of CM061257.1, from coordinate 25,990,082 downwards.
TAAAGGTCCATAAATGAGGGTATTACACTGGTCCCAGGTTGAGGTAGAAGACCACAGGACTTGGATCTTGAGGGTACTAGCAAGAGTGGCTGAGGCAACAGGCCGTGGGGTCTACATCAGGTGGGTAGGGCTAAGGGAGAAGGGGGGGTCTTGGGGACTGGAGGTCCTAATGAGGTTTAAGGAAAAGCCAGTGACCTGCATTTTTCAGCATGAGAAATTTGGAGAACTAAAAGATGGCCTTTCGACATTGGTACATTAAAGTTCATAGTTAATGACACGGTCCTGGATGTGGCCATGGGAGGGAATTAAAATGTAGTGTAAGTGAGGATAACAGAAGTGCAGTGAGCCAAGGAGGCTGTGAGCCTATGGTATTGAATGATCTAGAATAGTCGGAAAGTCCCTAGATGATAGCAACACGCAGGGGGAAGGACAGAATAGGGAGATGACACGAACCTCAAAGGTAGATATGGTTTTGCACCAAGGAGGCAGCTTGACCCCCTAGAATTTGCAGAGGGAAACAAGGACAATGCACATGTACTTTCAGGATCAGAGTAGGGAGCTGAGCACAGGCTGGTTCCACTGGAGTAAGCTATACAACAGATCAAATTCCATGTCAGGCTGAAGGTGGAACAGTGAGGGAGGTGGGGAGAAGACCCAGAGAGAAATAAAAGGAAGGTCTGTAATCCTAGGGCCTGGTTCCTAAACTTAAGAGTATGTCAGAATATCCTGGAGGGCTGGGTATCACACCCAGGTTTCTGATTGAGCACATCTGGGGTGGGGCCCAAGAATCTGCACATCTAACAAGTTCCCAGGTGAGGCTGATGATGTTGGTCCTGGGACCATACTTCAAGAATCACTATTTGGGAAGGATGGTCTTTATTGGAGAAACCCCAAATTGCCCAGGAGAGAGAGATTAACTGAAAATCTTTCAGTGTGAAGATCTAGTTGGGTCATGCCTCATCTCATGTGTCTTAGAACTGTATCCCCAAACAACAAAAGTAAAAAGAAATAGAGTTCTACTCAAACCTGAATGCACCAGAGAGAAATAGACTTTGGGGATTACTCTGTCTACTGGTTTTAATGTTGTAGGTAATACCAACTGTAGTGAAAAACTGAGTAATAGAAGAGTCAATGGGTGGTAGAAAAAATAGACTTTTTTTCCACAGCATTAACAAAAGAAAAGAAAATAGCTTACCTGTTGTGAAGATTGTCCATTAGGTTTCTCTAGAAGTTTAACTTCTCTTCCTATAACAAGAAGAAATTGAAAATTGCAAGTTGCCTCCGTGTCACAGCCAAGTTGCACCAACAGAGTGGAGAGCGTTTCCTTAGAGGCACTGGAGGTCCGGGCCTGGAACAGTCAGCCCAGGCCGACAAGCTCTGACATTCACCAGGCCCAGCTCCTGACACTCATTCAATTAACAATTTACCCAAATTTCAGTGTTTCTTCTTTAAAATAAGATTGCGGTGAGATTTAAATGGCACAACATGTGAGCTGTTTATCACATGCTGGGCATGTGGAATTGTCCAAGAACCAAGAGCTACTGCTCTTTATTACCATTGACAAACATCACTTGACAATACGTCTCTTCTCTGATGGGTAAGGTTTCAGCTAAGCAGCAAGAAATTCAAGGCATTTGCTTCTTGGAGACGTATCGATGAACACATAATATTTCAACAAAAATACATAATTTAGAAAATAGCTTTGCTTATAATGAAAATGATGTACAGAATTTGAAAGTAAAGCAAATGTTTAGATTTTTACCAACTTCTCTGTAACTATTAGAATAATTCACTCTCTAGACCCAAATATTTTGAAAAATGCTCTAATCCTACAAGCCACGCCCCTGTTGGGAAGCCCTAAGTAGTTCTGCACTGCCCACCAGTCCTCACTCAGCGAGCATTCACGGTCTGTCACCATCTGGCACCAATGGCCACCCAAGATGACCTCTGAAACGCCTTGAGCCACTCCTATTCCCAGCCAATCTGGATTTTTTACTATTTTCTTTTCCCTCCTTTGTTTAGGAGTTTATTTTATTATTATTATTTTTAATTGTCGAAAGTATTACAGATGCCCCCCGTTTTTCCCCATCGACTGCCTCTTCACTATTTTCTAAACATGTCTATGTTCTGTTTCTACGCCTTTGCACAGTTGTTTTCCCCAGCTGGCTTGCCTCCATGCTCGTCCAGATTTTGCAAAATTCTCCTGACCCTTCAAAACCACTTCAAAAGTGGTGTGATCCTTCACACGCCACTTCCTCAAGGAAGATTGTTTTTAAAAATCCCAACTAGCCCTGGCCGGTTTGGCTCAGCGGTTAGAGCGTCAGCCTGAGGACCAATGAGTCGTGGGTTTGATTCTGGCCACGGGCACGTACCTCGGTTATGGTTTGTCCCAGGCTCTGGTCGGGGTCGTGCAGGAGGCAACCAGTCGGTGTGTCTCTCTCACATTGATGTTTCTCTCTCTCTCTCTCCATCTCCTTCCCTCCCACTTTATCTGAAGATAAATAGAAAAATATCCTTGGGTGAGGATTTAAAAAAAAGAAAATAAAGATTAAAAAAAAAATCCCAACTAAAGGTAATCACTCCATTCTTTTACTTTCTATAGGATTTTCAACCTCTAGGATGGCTCTTCTCGCTCTATGCCTCGGATGATAGTAATTCATGTATATAACATTCCCTCCATTAGACTGTAAACTCTTAGGAAGAAAGGGTCATGACTTCATCATTGTTTATGTACAGGTTGTATTTATTCATACATTGACTTTCATTTAGGTAGTACATTGCCTGTCTTTTAAAAATTATTTGACTTAAGAATGTCACTGAAATTTTAAGATGCCTAACACCAATGTATAATATTATAAAACAATAATGTACATATCTTATCAAATCCAAGATGCACATGTATTCATTTACCTTTTAACATCTCTGAAATTGGAATGTATCTTACAATCACTGGCACATCATGGTTAAATTGGCAGCACTGTTTTCTATTTTTTTGGTGCATGAGATAATGGTTCATGTTATAATTGATGACATTTAATATTCAATGAAATATGGCATTTTATTCATATATTATAGTTGGTATCACAGAAATACATTATGCATAAGTTTTTAAAAAAATATCCTATGTTAGCCTGGCCAGTGTGGCTCAGTGGTTGAGCATCGACCCATGCACTAAGAGGTCGCCAGTTCGATTCCCAGTCAGGTCACATGCCCAGGTTGTGGGCCTGATCCCCAGTGGGGGGCATGCAGGAGGCAGCCAATCGATGTTCTCTCTCATTGATGTTTCCATCTCCCTCTCCCTTTCTCTCTCTCTAAAATCAATAAAGAAAACATAAATAAATAAAATATCCTATGTTAAATGAGTGTCTACCTTGGGTACAATTATACAAAGAAGGGTAAGACGTGATCCATTTACCCAAGAACCCTCTAAGATGAAAACTAACAATATCCAGAGATAGAGTAAGAATTTTACAAGCTCTAAGCCTATATAGATCATGTATCAAAATAAAAACAAAAACCATAAAAAAGATACTTCAAAGAAATTCTATTTTTTCCTAGGATGATTTTTTGAAATAATAAATTATTTCAAAAGAAAATATTTTTGCTTTGCTGGTGCCTTAGGTGCATGGCTAATTTGTTGGACAAGCTGGCATTAACATCACATTGGGTTGTACATGTTGAGGACCCAATGACTGGTACAGCTAATCAGTGCTAAGCATCATGGGAGTTTAGAAGAAAAAGCAATGCCAGTTGGATCAGGCTATCAGGAAAGAGTTTATGGAAAAATGGGGCAATGATGATGGGTAGAAATGAGTTAGGCAATGAAGACAGTTTTAGTAAAAGCAAAAGGGTAGTGCCTTGGCTTGTGTGGCTCAGTTGGTTGACTATCGTCCTGTACACTGAAAGGTCGCAGGTTCCATTCCCAGTCAAGGCACATACCCAGTTTCGGGTTCAATCCCCAGTTGGGGTTTGTGTGGGAGGCAACCAATTGATGTTTCTCACATCAATGTTTCTCTCTCTCTCTCTCTCCCCCCCCCTCCCTTCATCTCTCTCTAGAATCAATGAAAAACATATCCTTGAGTAAGGAATAAAAATAAAAATAAATAAATAAATAAATAGAGCAAAAGGGCAGCCACAGTCTTCTCAGACAGTCGCTGTGGTTTCCTGCTTCAACAGTGCTTGGACAGAACTGGTGCACGACTCCAACCAGCTGCCCAGATCCAGCCTTCCACCACCTCCTCACAGTGCCCTGGACAGCCCAAGGCCCTGCCACCGCTCCAGTGCCACACAACTGCCTCTCCTTAGCATCCCCATGACGTCCACCTGGCAGGTGCGGCAGAACTACACCAGGACTCGGTGGCTGCCATCAACCGCCAGATCAACCTGGATGTCTACACTTCTTACGTCTACCTGTCCACGTCTTGCTACTTTGACCGTGATGATGTGGCTTTGAAGAACTTTGCCAAATATTCTCTTCCCCAGTCGCATGAGGAGAGGGAACATGCTGAGAAACTGATGAAGCTGCAGAACCAACGCAGTGGCCGGATCTTCCTCCGGATATCAAGAAACCAGACCTGACGACTGGGAGAAGGGGCTGAATGCGATGGAGTGTGCATTACACTTGGAAAACAAGTGTGAATCAGTCACCACTGGACTTGCACAGACTGGACACTGACAAGAATGACCCTCACTTGTGTGACTTCATTGAGACTCACTACCTGAATGCTGAATGAGCAGGTGAAGTCCATCAAAGAACTGGGTGACCACATAACCAACTTGCGCAGGTTGGGGGCCCCTGAAGCTGGCCTGGCAGGGCATCTCTTTGACAAGCACACCCTGGGCGACAGTGAGAGAGCTAAGCTTAGGCTGGCATCCCACAGCCACGGGGGTGACCTCCCTGGTCACCAAAGCAGGACGTGCATGTTGGAGTTACCTTTACCTTTTCTATAACCTGTACCAAATCATCCACTTACATCTTTGCATTTGTACCATTCCTTCAAGTAAAGTAATTTGGTAACCACCCCCACAAGCAAAAGGGTAGGAAAGAATATGACTTGTTGCCAAAACACGATGGAGGGACCCATGTTGTGGATTTTGGGGATGGATATGGCATATGTGACCAGGTTACGGAGGCTCTTGAAAATACAGAAGACCAAATATGACATGATTGGCAGAGAGAGTAGGTTCTTGAGCAGTAAATGACAGCATGAGGGCAGTATATTTGAAAGCCTCACCTGCTCGGAGTCAGCAGGGAACATTAAAAGGGTGAGGTGCAGAGAGACTTGCTAAGGTTAATACTTTGAATTAAGTGACCCGATGAAAAGAGCCTGGTGGGTGATGGTATCAAAGGGAATCCAGAGGAAAAAGCAAATTTGTAAATCTATTTTTCAAGCTTTCGTTGATATTCAAGTGAAATATTACTTTCTACTGTCCTGGTTTTTCTTAGCACATTGGTTTATATATTTATTATATATAGTGTCCTGGAAAAATTTTGTTGCTCACTACCTGCTTCCTTATGTGTAAAATGACAATTATAATAGTACCTTTTTCAGAGAGTAGTTAGGATTAAGTGAAAGAACTCAGTAACAGTAGAATATCGAGCACAGTGGTTGGCACAGACTACAATCTCAACAGGGTTAGCGAAGATTTTTTCATTTGTTATCATCATCATCAACATTATCATCATCATCATCATCGTCATCGTCATCATCACCTCTTAGTCAGTTTTCCATTTTTTCCCCTGCCACTACACTGAAGTTCTTGATTCCAATGATGGCATCTCATCATCTTTGTTTCTTCAAAAGGGAATACAGAGTAGGATTTCTGCTAATATGTACTGAATTGTAAAAGGGAAAATGCCAGAAATCCACGGAAGCAGGAATCTGTGTGACAGAAGAAGGAATTACTAAAATTATTCTTGTTTTTGGAGGATGACAGACAGGAAGAACGGTGGTTCCACGCACAGGGAAGCTGGACAGAGAACCTGTGCAGTATCTGAGAGATTGTGAATTCAGCATTTAGCCTGCCGAGGTGATATGATTGATGGGGAGAAGGGTGGTGGAGAGAACAAATGTATCCAGCCACCTCCCATTAAAAGAATAAGTGGGCAAAAACTTGTAGAGAGAGCAAAAGAGGAGATAAAACAGGAAGTCCATGAACGAGAAGTAACGGATCCAGTAAATCAGCAGTGTAGATAACCAAGAACTAGCTCAGTATAGACTATAGAATCCTTATCGGCATTATGAAGGTAGGGATGAAGAGAGGAGGGCTAAAACCAGGATAATCTGGAAGGTGTTTAAGAGTCAGTTAGCTCCTAAATCCCTTTTCTGCGCTCCGGATTTTGGGTGGTTTCTACTCTCCATCTCAACCAAAGAATGTAAACATCGTGTCCGGAAAGGGTAAAACAGGGCTTCTGGCTGGGAACACTGTAGGGAACACACAGCAAAGGGCAGGGGTTCTAACCCCAAACCAGGTGATCAAGTGCATTTGTCACTATGAAATGCTGAGACCCTCAGCCCACTCCCTGCCCCTTCGCTCTCGCCCCTGCCTCGTCCTCCAGACATTTGAGGAAAGTCTCCAACAGGAAAGACAGAGATTGAAACCAACCAACCAATCAACAAAAAAGCTCTAGAAACAAAGAGTAGGGAGAAGAAAACAAAAACAAAATTGACAGTAATCATCTTCATCGTGCCGTCACCTGCATTCAAAAAGAACCAAAGGCTGTTAGGAAGAATCAGAGAACAGCAACAAAAAAGCTCTTGGAAATTAAAACAAGACAGTACAAATGAATATTTAACTAGAGAACCCAGAAGGAAAGGGTGAGGAAATCTCACATAGAGTAACAGAAGAGATAGAGACTGGAAAATCAAATAGAAAAGCTGAAAACATTAGAGGACCATCCAGGAGGTCCAATATCCATATAATTGGAGCTCCATAAAGAGAAAGCAAAGAAAAGGTGGGGAGAACTTTGTCAACAAAATAATTTGAGAAACTTCCTCATAACCAAAGGACACATGTTTCTAGATCAAAGCACTCACCAACGGACCAACACAATGGATAAGAAGAGACTCAACGCCAAGATACTTCATTGTGATACTTCAGTTGTAAGTATACAGAACACTGAACAAATGAAAAAAGGGGCCCTCCAGAGAAAAGTGACGATCTTACAGGCTTCCAGAAAAAAACAAAACCCCTGATTATATACAAACAAAGAGTTGGGAGTCAGAATGGTTTTGAACTTCCTACACACACACACACACACACACACATCAATCTAAACCTGGCCAAACTACCCAGTAAGTGCGAGGGTAGGCTAAAGATGCTTTCCGATATAAAACATTCACCATCCATGCACCTTTCCCTCCTGGGAACAAGGTTACTGGAAGATGTAACAACCAAATGAGGGAGGACACCATGAGAGGAGGGCAAGGGATACAGGAAATTGAGCATTAAACACAAGAAAGAGACCAAAGTGTCCCCCAGGATGATGGGGACCAGAAATCTCAGAACGTCAGCAGTGTGCAGGGATAGGACAGCACGCTCAGATTGGAGAAGGTAAGAAGGCTCTGGGCAGTTTTCTATACAGAGATGAAGCTGCTAGAATAACTGACGTGCCCTAAAGAGGAATACTTATATGATAGGGGAAGAATTTTGGGTCAAATCAGTGGTAAGTATGCAGAACACTGAACAAACTTTTAAAAAGGGCCATTTGTTACCTCCAGAGAAAAAAACCGTGCAAGAAAAGAAACATAATTCTCTACCTGTCTTACCCATGAATGGCATTTACATAGTTATAATAGATATGGGCATTCGTCTGACTAAAACTGGAGGTGGGGCGTTCAGTGGGGAGTGGGATCAGTCCTTATGTGTGATGGGGCAGGGGACAGACACGGAGTCATCTTCTGTAGTAGAAGATAATGTGTAAAACTGAAAATAAATAAAAAATAGTAATAGAATCGTTCATTTAGAGCAGCAATTCTCAACCGATGTGCTGCAAGAATTTCTACAACATGCAACAACTGACCTCTTTTCCCTTAGACTGGCAAATAAAAACTGACAACAGACAACACAACAATAGCCATCTGGTGTGAATGCATCAAAATTGTACCTTTTTTTTTTTTGGTCAGATCAGCAAAAAGCATAATATATATTTTGGTGTGCTGCAGATATTTAGTAATGAGTTCATGTGTGCCATGAGATGAAAAAGGTTGAAAATCACTGATTTAGAGAAATACAATTTAGAGGCATATAACCCAAAACAATCAGCTAAAAAGTGATTTCCTTTGAGGAAAGGGAAATGTGCCCACAGGCGTCAGTCTGAACTTCATTTGAAGGTTTCAGAACCAATCCAGTCATAACAGCAGAGTCCTGAGACGGGGTAGATGGTAGAAAGCCAGAACGAGAATGCTTTTGAAAACACCAACTCACATCCATGTACTTAACCTACATTAGTTATCCAACTCCTAGTACTGTGGGCCAGGCATGTGCTCACACATGATCATGACAGGAAACATAAGACGTAAGGTTTACAACCGAGCGAGGTAGGCAAAATGTAAACAAAATATTACAAAAATGTGGGCACCAGCAACCAGCCTTCCTGAGTAGCCTAGAGCTGCATAGTCCCATATGTTAACTACCAGCCAACCAGCCGCATGTGACTATTTCAATTTAAGTTACTTAAAATTAAATCCGTTGAAAGTGACACCAGCCAGCTACATTTTAAATGCCCCAAAGCCACACGTGGCCCGTGGCTACTGTCCTGGACAGAGCAGACCTAGAACTTCCCTGATTGCCCGAAGTTCTATTGGACGGTGTTGACCTAGAGGTTCTTTTTAAAAAAGTTTTTAAAATTTTATTTTTCAATTACAGTTTACATTCAATATTATTTTGCATTAGTTCAGGTGTACATCAATCATAGCCTTTACTAAGTGGTCCTCCCGATATTTCAAGCACCCACCAGGCACTGTACGTAGTTTTTACAATATGATTGACTGGATTCACTTTGCTGTACTTCACATCCCTGTGGCTACTGATTTATACTTCTTAATCCCTTTCTTTTTCACCCAGCCCCCCGGTGGAGGTTCTTAAATGGGGATTTTTTTTTTTTTTTTACAGCATACTGAAGTACATTAAAGCCCTGAGAGGATCACATTCCATGGGTCTATTAGTAAATAGAACCTTACAGGGCTTGATACTTAACCAGCTAAGTTATCTGTACAAGGAATGGCATTTTTATTCTGCTAGAAATTTAGTTTTCAAGTGGAGCCACCCCTTGAGCTAGGAAAGGGATTTCTTACATCTCCTGATACTGTTTGGTCACCTACAGATGTTGGGGGCAAATGCTGCGGGTGACCAGAAGTCTGTGAGTCTCTGGGAAAGCAGTTTGCATAGTGGAAAGAAGGGACAGACCTGGAGAACTCAGAAATGCCTGAGTTTGGCCCTGGCTGGTTTGGCTCAGCGATTAGAGTGTCGGCCTGTGGACCAGAGAGTCCCGGGTTCGGTTCCCACTAGGGGCACATACCTGGGTTGCAGTTTGTCCCCGCCCCCGCCCCAGTTGGGGTCGTGTGGGTGGCGGCCGGTGGATGTGTCTCTCTCACATCGATGCTTCTCTCTCTTCTTCCCTTTCTCCTTCCCACGCTAACTGAAGATAAATGCAAAAAATGTCCTCGGGTGAGGATTAAAAAAAAAAAAAAAGCAATGCCTGAGTTTGAATGTTAGCTCCACTACTATTGGCTGTGTGGCCTTGAGCAAATCTCTCAACCTCTCTGGGCCTTTTTTTTAGGTGTGGAGTGTATAGATAATGCATGTATCAGAATGAGCAGGCGGCAGAAGCACCAAATGGCAGCTGTCATTCTTCTCATAGTTCTTAACCTCCAGCATTCAGAAATAGGCTGGTGAAGGGCGCCCCTCAATGGTGAGAGCTGGCTCTCCTCACCTTCATTTCTTATCCCTCCTCTGTTTTTTTAAAGGAGTGATCACTGACCAGGAAGGGGAATTTCTGTTCAAAGAATGGAAGGAAGAAGGGGAAGGGCACTGCCTTTGCTGGCGGGTCTAGGACGTGCCAGACCCACTAGCAGGTACTGGATGTCCTGCGAGAAATCCCCCCAACATTCAAGCGGAGTCCAAGGATGCGAGGAAGGTGGCTGGAGGGAAGGTTTGTGGGTGGTCAAAAAGAAAGCAGGGTGGGGCATACACCCCCAGGATGGGCTGGGTTAGGTGGGGCGGGGCCAGGAATGCCAAGCTAAGGGCCCAACTTGATGAGATTCCTAGTTCACAATAACGAGTGCAATGCCTCGGACTCATGACTTATCCTCACACAGGTTTTACTCAGCGTTTTTAACCATGCAGTGGACAGTCCATCTCTGTTCCCTCCCTGAACTTCCAAGAGAAGAAAAACAAAGTTTCTTTCCAAGTGGAGTTAAGTTCTAAATATGATAAGCCTGAGTTGGCACCAACACCGCCTGCAAGAATTAACTTTCCCTTGTAATTTGTAAATGCACTCAGACTTGTTTTCGGGTTTTCTTTTATGGGCTCCCCCCACCCCCACCCCAGGCAGGGCCAACCCCTGAATAGAAAGAAAAGATCGCCAGCTGGGCTCCTTTCTCCGAACAAGCTTCGCAAGCTTCGCGACATCTTCCTTGGATACGGTTCAGCTGGGGGCCTTCCCTGTATTCCAAGAGGAATTCCTGCGCCTCGCACAGGGGCCCCTTTGTTGTCCGGGGTTATGAGAAGTTAACCACTACTTCGCACAAGGAAATATCTTTTCCTTGTGTGAAGGAATGATCAAAGAGGAATGTCATTTAAACCAAGGAAAACAAAACCGTGATTTATATCTGGACTCTCTGCAGAGAAAAAAGATCCTAGTTACTGCAGTAAAGCACAGATAGCTGCGGTATAGGGTGTAAATCCACTCATCTATTGATGGACTTTAAAGTTCAGTCCTCAGAACCTGCCAAATTCTAAGTCTTTTTTAGAGTATAAAATCCCTTTCTCTTTTGCATCGGCTCTGCTCACAAATACCTCCAACCTTTTCCAAGGCTTAAAGTAAAACCTTTTTTCATTAAAGATCATATATTAGTATATTTGTATGTATACATATTTATATATAATACACATATATAAAATACATATAATTATGCACACATATGCACATAAACATATAAGCACGTGAAGTTTGGGGAAAGGGAAAAAGGTCAGCCCTAATACCACAGCAACCTAACCCTGTGTTAGGTGTTACGTTTTCCAGGATTTGTTTTGGTTTATGTCCATCTACGTACCGATTTCACACAATACATAAACAACTTCACATTCTGCTTTTTTCCACTTAACGTTATGTTTCCAGACTCTTCCATGACAATACAAACTGACCTCAATGGCAGATTTCAATGACTACAGAGTATTCCAGGAGCGACCCTCTGCCAGTTAACTGACCACTCCTCTCTACGGCTTAACATTTCTGGAACTTTCCATTGTTGGTAAAGTCACCCTCCTTGTACCTTCCAAGTTCAAAGCACGTTGCTGACTACAAACATTACGTAATTGTAATGTGTGTGATGATTTTCATTTCCTTCTGACATGAAGCACAGATGACTTGTGGGACCCGGCAGTCAGAGACCAGCCAGGGCGCCGTTTCTTCCTCTCAGACCAGGGAGCGCCGGGTCACGGCTATTCACACTCAGAACTGCAGGTAAGAGAGCAAGGCACACCTGCCCAGGGCACAAGTCCGCCTTTCCCAAACAGTTCAAGACCCCGCACAAGGGACCACAGGGAATCACACTTGGATTCTGAACTCGTGGTGAATTCACCCGTCTCTGCGGCACAGGGTCTTCCTATCAGAGGCAGCGAGGTGTGTCTCGGCCAGCAGGGGCCCAGGAGCAATGGCGACAACCACCCTTAAATCTGTAGACGCTCCAATGCCCTTTGGTTAACAGCTTTCCTATTTATAAAGTCCTTATTCTGTCACAATTTTCTCACCTGTGCAGCATAAGAGATTCATCTTAGATGTGCAGACTATCTTCATTTACCAAGGGCAGGTGAGGGGGAGCAGGGGAGGGCAGAGGTAGGCTGAACCCAGGGCCAAGTGTCGGCCATCAGCTCATTTATGCAGAGGAGCTCAGGGAGGTGACAGCCACAAGACGGAGCCCTCACTGGGCCCAGGCAGGCAGTGCAGTGAGTTACAGCCGAGAGAGTCTCAAAACCAAAACCTGGGGCTCTAGATCTGATGCATGAGTGTGAGTGTGTGTGTGTGTGTGTGTGTGTATCTGAATGTGTGTGTGTGTGTGCATGAGTGAATGAATGTGTATCTGAGTGTGAGTGTATGTGAGTGTGTGTGTTGGTGTGATGGTATCTGACACTTGAACATCCATTATGTGATGATACTGTACACTATTTCATTACTTCCCGGCAACTGTGGGGAATAAGCATGACTAGCCCCATTTTATGAAGGGCAAACTTATCTAACTCATATAAGGTTACACACTGAGTGAATGGTGGAACAACAATTCAGAGTTCGAGCTTTTTCATTTACACCATGGAGTCTTCAGCATGACAGGATTTATGCAACTCTTTGCTGGGGTAGGCAGGGAACACGGGACTATGGGATACAGGAGGTCACTGACCCTGCGCTTCCCTCCATGACGGGCTCTGTGGACTCCTGCCAGCTGTCTGCAAAGACATGCCGAGCTATACTGACAGGACTGAAAGAAGACAGCGCTCATCACGCAGCTTTGAACCTCAGCTCCATTTTTCCGTAATAAATCACCTGCAGTCCCCATAAAGTAACACTTTACCTTGAAAATAGGAACGTTATGCCACCTTCATGTATGGCTGCAATATTGCAATTTGCACATGGAAGCCTTTAAAATATTCTTCAATTTCTATAATCCTGTTTTGTCACTATTTTAATACTTTAATATACTGAGAGCCTCGAAAACAAAAACAAAAGAGTAATCCAAGCCTCTTTCAACCTCTGAGAGACCTTGATCTGATACTGCAGTTGCTCTGGAGAAATCAGGTTGCATGCTCACACAGAAGGAAATGTTAGGGACAGATGTCTGTGCAGTTACTTTAAGGGAAATTCTTGAGGGGGTCTACTCTCACATACCTTTTGTAGAGACACTATTATTTGTGATTCCTTAAGTACTTATATCTCAAGAACTGTAAGAGCTGATACCTTATGGATTACATCCTTGGTATTGGCATGTAAGTAATTCCCCACAGCTATATTAGAATGCCACTGGTCCTCCAGCTCTGGGTCTGTCCTTTGTCATGCAGGCAGGCAAGGTCCCTGCTGTCATGAGCCCATCACTCTTGCCCCAAAGCTGGCCAGCCACGCCATGCACGACTGAGACCACCTGTATTAACAGGAGGGCCTTGAACACGTCAAGTACGTTCTCCCTGGCTACATTTTTCCCAGTCTACAGTGAGATCTGTGAGGTGTTTTGACATGCTGGTTAATCTACCAGTTTTAGCAGAGAGAGACAGAACAAATACGTGCCTATTAAACGGCTGTGAATGAAGACACAGTATTTGTGGGATGAGAAGGCCCTAAAAATATTATTCTGACCCACAGGTATTAGATATTGGGAACGGAAGTCCTGGGAAGCTAAGTGACTGCCAGTATTATTTTTGCTAAACAAGGCCACTGTCCTTGTAGAGATCGAGGGCCGGGGCTAAGCTACCTTCTTTTGTAAATAAAGTTTTATTGGAACACAGCTTTTCCCATTCATTTGCAAGGTGTCTATGGCTGCTTGTGGGCTACAGCAGAGCCGAGCAGTTGCGACCCTACATGACTGGCGAAGCCTAAAATGCTTACTATCTGGTCCTCTACAGAAAAAGCGCTGACTCCACAGCATAAACACAGCACGTGAGGCGATGCTAAGACATGCCAGGAACCTGGGAGTGAGTCTGGAAGAGGACCTGCAGAGGTCGGCCAGCAGGCACCAGCGTGCGCTCGGAAGCACGCTCTCCAGCTCCACCCAGCTTGCAGACGACCGCAGCCCTGGCCAGCAGCTTGACTACAATCTCATTAAGCTGTGTCTGGGTTCCTGACCCAAAGAAACAATAAGATAAGAAATGTCTGTCCTTTTAAACTGCTAAATTTTGGTGTCATTTGTTACGTAGCAATAGGTAAGTAAAACAACTGTGTCTCTTTGGCTGGATTCACCCTTGCCCCCACTGTGACCTGCTCTGGGGAGCCTTTTGGACCCCTGGTCCCCAGGTCCAAATGGCTCCAACCACTTGGATGATCCCAAGCATCAAGGCACTGTGCCAACCGCTCACTCAGAGTCTGTCCCACGGCCGTGTGGCCAGTTACGTAGATGTCTGTCTCCCTGGCTGATGCTTCCCCCATTTTGTAACCACAGAATCTCATTTAGTGTCTATTATTCATAGTGGAACACTAATAGTAATATTCATTGAATGCTTATATGTGTAAAGCACTTTATATGCATCACTTCGTTTAACCCTCACAACAACCTTATGAGGTACGCAGAACTGTTAAGCCCACTTCGTAGGGGAGGGACTTCAGAAACTTGCCTTATGTCCTGCAGCCAGCAAGTGGTGGAACAAGATTTGGGCTCTGACAGACCCTGAGGCTGCCACACTCTACTGCCTGGGACCCAGAGTCCCAGGATCCGTGGCTTCTGTCTCGGCACTGCCACGTTTAACTGTGGGCTTGGCAAAGTCACTCCCACAAAGGCAACCAATGTCCTCACCCATAATGTGGCGACAGTGATGCCACTCACCTCTCTCTCGCTCCATCGATTTTCGTTGAATGAAGAAAAGAAGTTTCTGGCTGTTCTTTGCTGGAACATAAATTCCATCGGGAAGCTATTTAGCGTTCAGCCAGCGCTCAGCACGTAGCGGTGCTCAGTAAACACCTGTTAACGGGCTGAGCCGAAACATCTGACCGCACACTATTAGGTTCAGGACACAGAGTCCGAGTGAGAACAGACTGATGGTTGCCAGAGGAGAGGGGTTGGGGGACTGGGCGAAAAGGTGGAGGGGTTGAGAAGTACAAATTGGAAGTTACAAAGTAGCCACGGGATGTAAAGCACAGCATAGGGAATATAGCCAATAATATCGTAATAACTGTGTGGTGCCAGGTGGGTACTGGCAATATCAGGGGAGCACTTTGTAAAGTCTATGATTGTCTAACCACTATGCTGTACACCTGAAACTAATACAAAATAATACTGAGTGTAAACTGTAACTGAAAAAGAAACGAAAAAGAAAGTAGAGTTCAAAAATGGCTCCAAGGTTCAGAAGACACCCGAGTCTGGCCAAGGCCCCAACTGTGGCCAAGTCAGAATGGACTCCTAGGACCCTCCTACACATGGGTTTCATAATATCAATGTTGTGTGTCCATCCTCTAGGAAAAGTATTATCTATCTGATCAGACTGCAGCCAATAACCTTGGATTTAAATTGTATCTTTCCTGAGCAGGGATTTTCAAAAGTTAAAAAAAAAAAAAAAAGTCGCTACGTCTGTATTGACTTTAGTTTGTTTGAAAAACAAACCAGAAACAACACTGCTCCCCTCTAAGCAACAAAATCCCAAGAGACCAAACACCTCATTAGGGTTTCCTTTCAGCACCATTTCTGATAAATCAGGTAAAACAGACACCTCGAGAAAACAGAGAACCTGACGTACGCTTAGTATCAAAACCAGAAAAGCATTCTGCCTGATCACCAGGAAAGTGTGCATTGCACGATTCCCACCACTACTTGGCAATCCATCTCCTTTTCTAAGGGAACTATGCTTCGTGTCCATCAGATGACTGTTCAAACCTGAGTCAGAAATAACTTGCCCCGTTATTGTCATCCCTTCCACCGAGCACCCCTAATCCTACATAAAGCACTTTTCCAGAAAATACTGGAAGGGTCTCTAGTTGTTTTTCTTTCATTCATTCACTCATTCATTCATTTCCCCCCAGTAATAAATATTAGATGTCCATCAGACTAAGATGGAAAGGAGGGCAGTTCTCAAAACTGTGTGTATTAAAGTTTGTTCAGAGAAAGTAAAAAATTTGGTCACGGAAAGTTTGCTAATTTATAAACTAAGATCAACAGGCCAGCCCCTCCTTCTGCAGTGTGGAATGTGAGGCGGAAACATCGTGTTGTAGAAACAGTCCAAAACCAGTTAAAGGAGAAGCAAGTAACTAAGCATATAAAAACATGCGTGACAATCCACAGATCACAGAGTGTTTCTAGAGAGTGGTACAGGTTAGAAGTAAAACAAAGCCAGAAACTGATATGCTCTTACCCTACCTTTCATTCACTCAACTAAGTAAATATGAGACTGGTTTAAATTCCCAATTTTTCAACCCTTAATGTTTTCTTAGCTTGATATACTAACACATAAAGTGTATTAACTTACTGTTCTTTGGGGCGTGGGGGATCCTACTACTTAAGCCAGAGATAGCTGGACATGGAGCCTATGATCTTCATTAGCAAAAAAAGGGTACGTGTACATATGGCAACAAAATGCATGACATTTCAGGAGAAACTTATCTGTAACCTGATTCTGGGTAGTTTGAAGACTTCTGGACATTATTCATTCTTGCTGGTGGACTAATGCGGAAAATTCAGCACCAAAAGAAGTTGGCATGCTTTTTAGCTTTTCCTTTTTTTTAACAACGGGATAAACAGCTATGTTCCTATTTCATTTCTATTCAAAATGGTGCCAATGTTTTGGGGAAGGCATGACTCGGACTCTGCGGTTCTGGCAGGTGAAAAGTTTGCAGACCAGTCATACCTCCCAGGCAGCGGTGTGCTGGCAAATGTTCAACAACTGGTCCTACCGAAACAAAAATGATGATTATTATACATAAGGGATGTTTAGTACACAGTTTACAAATAAAATAACCAATACTTTCTTTTTATTATAGATTCCATTTGGACAAACTGATTTTCACGGGAGCTTTAACTGAGTTTTTCCGGATTCTTCTATCCATAGTCAACCTACGGCTGCAACTGACAAAACAGAGTGTAGTTTTGACATGAATGTCAGTTGATACTTCGTTTACATTAAGTAGTTAGACAAAAGTGAAACAGTGAGCACACAGGTTGGAATTTCACTGGTTTGTTAATAACACGAGGACACTCTTTGCGGAAACAGATCATCGTTTTTGAATACTGGAAGAAAATTCCCTCAGAAAATGTTTTGTGTTAATCTTATGTAATGACGACAGACAGGAAACTCTTATGTTTAATTTGCATGAACGTTTTCTTCATCACATTCTTTTTTTTTTTAAATTTTTTTATCCTCACCTGAGGACATTTTTTCATTTTTTGTTCAGATAGAGTGGGAGGGAGAGAGAGGAAGAGAGAGAGAAACATCAACGTGAAAGGGACACATCGAGTGGTTGCCACCCGCACCACCAAACAGGGCCGGGGACAAACTGCAACCGAGGCACGTGCCCTTAGCGGGAACCGAACCCGGGTCTCTCTGGACCGCGGGCCGACACTCTAACCGCTGAGCCAAACCGGCCAGGGCCAGAATTTAACTTTTTAATATAACATCACAAAATTTCTGAAGTTCCATAATTCCCTAGCCAGTTCAGATGGGCTCCAGCACAAGGTCTCAGGGTTCTGAGCCTGAAGGGTAAATGCATTTCCCAGACAATTTTTCCCTCAGCCACACACCACTGACCTCCAGTTAACAGTACCCCCACAGCCCAACTCCTCCTGCTACGAGTTAATCAATCTCAAGGGGTGGGCTGTCTGGCATCAAGCTCCCAGTAGAGTATCAACACTTAGTGAGAGAGAAAAATGACTTCAGCATAGGCATGTGACTTGGAGGCAGTCCTCAGTTTCCTCATCTGTAGAATGGGACAATACTTTTCCTAGGGCTGTCAGAAGGATTAGAGATAATGCAGCAAAGCTCCTGGAATAATGCCTCAAATCCAGCAGATGTGGAAAAACTAAGTGTTACCATTAAGATGATGGCAGAATCACTGTAAAAGCTTCCTTTTTTTGGATACCTAGGAGCCAGTCAGCTGAGCTTCCTCCTCTCCAACAGAGAAGCCATTTTCAAAGGTGACTGACCAAAGATCGGGGTCGAGAACAGGCCCAGTCACAATCAGATTTCTTGAGCATATGGAAGATTGTGACCTGGCTCCCAAGGATCACTGTTTTCATCCCTTCCCAGGAAAAATCAATAAAGAAAGTAAATTTGTAACTGGGCGTTTCAGCACAAGCCCAGAAGGTAACTTCCAACAGTGAATATTTTATGTTGGAATCTTGGGCTAGGATTTAGGGAGACCCATTTGCCGCCCGTGAAACTGGCACAGGCAATAGTTGTTGGGGAGCATCTTGTCGGGATGACAAAGTCTTTGAGAGTTTTTGATACTTTCCAAAATATACTGCCTAGAGTATTTATCCTAACTTATGGGATTCCAGGCCTCTTCAAGACCCTTTCTGCACCACCTCTTTTTTTTTTTAAGGACACATTAAAGAAAACACAATGCAGAACAATTCAAGCCCAAAAAGGCTTACATTGGCTTTTTAAACATGTGGAATAGGGGTAACTATATCTATCTCATAGACGTACTGTCTTAATGAACTCAAGAATCCAGGCCACGGAACACGTCCCGCACACTGCCCGGGCCACACCCGGTGGCAGCCGCTGTATGCGGCACACTCCACCCCCCTCCTTCCCGATGAACTCGAGGTGAACTGGGCGAGGGGAGCACAGACAAAATACCAAAGAGAGGCCAGCTTTCTCCTGTCTACGAAATGGCCAGGTAAACAGGCTGCCTTGATCCATTTTTCCTCCCTGGAAAATAGTATTTTCTTTTAAAATTAAAAAGAACAGCAGCCTGCTTGTGGTAGTTAATAACCAGATCAAATATCAAGGAACTCAGAGATTCTAAGACCTCACTTGTCCTTTTACTTTACATACATTTGTAAACCCTATTCTTTATTCTGGATTTCAGGAACACCAAGGATTAAATGGCAAGCCATGGGCAATTGCAGCAAATACCAAACATTTCCAGCACAGAAGGTAAGATAGAACCATCAGGAGTCAGCATAGTCTTAGGTTATAAGATATTTATAGCATCTATACAAATGACGTTCTGTAGAATTGTATATCTGAACCCTATGTAGTTTTATTAACCAATGTCACCCCAATAAATCCAATAAAAAGTAATACATGATCATATGGCTGGGGAGAAAATGCAGGGAAGAAATAGATATGAATCTTAAAACTAGAGATATTGACAGAAAAGAATTAATGGCTGTATTCTAAAGTACCTAGATTATCCTAAAAACGTTTCATAGCACATTATGGAAGACAATTTGATATTTTTCTGGAGAAATCACAGGATTTAGCCTACAAATATATGAAAATAGAAGGACTTTCGGTAACATTGTTAAATTTAGCATCATTCAAATTCTGAGACTTGAGATCTAGTTGCAAATTATGTTTCATAAAAACTCAAGCTAAATTCCCAGGCAGGAAATGTTCTAAATTGAAAAAAATGCACAAAATATGATAAACCAAATATGACCAGTTGTCAGATTTAAAATCTCAAATGATGAACAGTGAACTAGATTACTTAAATTGAAGTTTTAAAAGTAATAATAGTGTGTGTGTGTGTGTGTGTGTGTGTGTGTGTGGTGTGTGTACATGCCTATGTGCAAACTTAAGCCAGAACAAAGTTGTTTTTCTCTCCTGGTGGAGTTTACATAATGTACACTAGGACTAGACTGTTCATGAGAATAGCTCCTTAAACTACAGTATTTTTAAATTTGAATACATACTGCTAAACAGTTCTATGTGAATTTGGAAGGAATGCAAAGTGAATTTACAGTATCATCAGTCTTTCTAATTCAATTGCAAGCCCCTCCTTTCCCAGACTACAGTGAGCGGAGTTCCTGCCTAGGAAAATGCTGCGACAAATCAATATGGACTTCTTCCTCTCTCTGGGCAAGTGCAGCAAGAACTAAGTTTCTTGTTTGTATTTTTTTCTGAAGCATTTTCTTACCTCACCAGGCGTGTGATGTCATCAGACCTATATACACTGGAGTTGTGCTGTTGGTTCTTCTCTTTTTATTTTTTTCCCCAAAGAGGTGCCCCAAAAGCTTACATCCTAAGACTAAAATCCCAGCAGGTTCTCAGAACTCTACACAGTTGTGCAATGGTTAAAAACCAAACAGAAAGCCCAGCCCTGGGCCTTCCTGGCTAAGGTGTGGCTGAGGCTATTGCTTAACAAACCAAATACTCAGCACTAACCGCTGACCAGGTACGGTGATTACATATTAATTAGAAGCAGCTGTCTACCTCTCCTCACCAAAGACAAGAATGAGAACGTGCAATCCTTTAGTCAGAGCTCCGCAGGGTTCAATACCCAGTGCTTTCCAACCTTGAGCATCCAGGCACGACCTGGAGTAAGAACCCACTGCTTACTTCCTAAAGTTGATGTTTGACGTAATTAAAATGGGTGGAAATGGGAAAACTCAATTTTAAAAATTCTGAAACAAAGCCATCACCATTTATATTGGTACGTTATGGTTCATACTTTATGCTTATTTTCTGACAAAGCTTAATATATTTCAGGAGCAAGGCAGTGAATTGTCATAAAAAACAAACAAACAAAAAACCCAACTATATAAAATATGTACCATTTCCATCACTCATGGCAGATTGCACGGAATCATTTCAGAGCTAGGCAGTTTTTTAATGTCATTAGTCCATTAAGGCACTTTAGAAGTTCAGAGCAAATACAGAACCCTCAGGACCAAATATTTTGTAAGACATTGCTATAAATTTTAATAATTCAAAAGTATTTATTATACATCTATATGTACCTATATGTATCTAGCACTGTGCTAGCCATTATGGAAAAATTAAAAAGTATATGGCTCACTCTCTCCAAGAATTTTAATCAACAAGCCAAATCCATCCTGGCCAAGTGGCTCAGTTGGTTGGAGTGTCGTCCTGTACACCGAAAGGTCGCGGGTTCTTCCTGGTCAGGGCCCATACCCAGGTGGCGGCTCTGTCCCGTCAGGGTGCGTAACCGATTGATGTCGACCTCCCTCTCTCTCTCTCTCTCTCTCTCTCTCCCCCCCCCCTTCCTCTCGCTCTAAAAATCAATAAAAAAAAATCCTTGAGTGAGGACTAAAAAATAAAGAGTAACAGAAAAACCTATGTATGGAATATTTTCAGCTCTGACTTAAGTATCATTTCCATAGGGTGGTGTAGGAAAACCTAGAACAGGGGATTGGAATCTCAAGTTTGCAAAACATACTGATGAACAGCTTTGTGCTTACTTAGAAACGTGGCTGGAAGTCTGTGTGTGGAAGATCTGGTCTGAGCCTTGCTTCCATTCCATCCTGGCAGAGGGGACGCCGACTGGGCTCCTTCTCACCCACCTCAGGCTTGATCCAATTAGTTCGCTTTTCTAGATGCTGGGAAGACCTATTTTAAAGTTAAGGGCAATGGGCCCTTACTAACTGGTAACGTAGCTGACCATGAATCCTTTAGGTTCAGTTTTAATCCCATTAAATGAGGAGAACAACACTTATCTCCTGGGGTTCCTGTAAAAATTCAAAACAATTGTGCGCATAGCCCAGTGGGCTGCTCATTCACTACTAGTCTCCCTCCCCTGATTACTGTCCTGTTGTTATACTTTTCCTATCCCAGAGGAAATGTACAAATGTTTGCAAAATCGAAAAGTGTAATCTCTTTCTCTCTATTTTCCATTTTAATTTATTGGGACGGAACAACTTTTGGAATTGTAAATATGGCGCCCACATTACCCCATCTTAGATCTGGATGCCGTGAATCCTCAGAGGCTGGGACCCTTTCCCTTCCTTTCCCTTGTCTAGTCCCTAGAGTCCTTCCCCAGTTCTGGAATTCCTTGGGCCCATTCACACTTCTAGGACTCTCCATGGGCAATGACTGCTCTGGTGTCTCTCAGTATCACCTCCGTCATTGCCTTAGATACACTTAGGAAGAAGATATCTATTTAACCTCCATTTTATTAAAAACAAAGAAACAAACACCCTTTTTTCACTAAGCAATAAAAGATGAGAAACGATTGCAGAATGCTTAGCAAGTGTGGTAGCCAACCTCCCAGCTGGCCCCCAGTGATCTTGCCTCCTGGTATCATATCCTTGCGTAGCGAGTCCTCTTCCTACATGGAATCAGGGCTGGTCTGTGTGACCCACAGAATATGGCAGGAGTCATACAGTGGGATTGTCAAGGCTGGGTAAGGAAAGGATTACAGCTTCTGCAGCGGTCTCTTCAGTTGCTCACTCTGGGGGAAGCCAGCTGCCACGCTGTGAGGACACTTAAGAGTGGAGAGGCCCATGGGGATGAACCAACTTGGGCCACCTTGGAAGGTATCCACCAGTCCCAGTCAAGCCCCAGGGACTGAAGCCACGGCTGACATCTGACTGCAACCTTATGAGAGATGGAAAGCCAGAAAGGCCCAAGTAAGACACCCTCCAATTCCTGACCTCCAGACATTTCCAGATGACAAATGTTTACTGGTGCTTTAAACCACTGAGTTTTGGAGCAACTTGTTATACAGCAACAGATACCTAATCCGTTAAGAATGCATTTCCTGTCCTTCATGACGGAGATAGTCTAAGGCAGGCAAACTCTTTTAAAGAAGGAACCCACTTGATACTTTACTTGTTACTGTTGGTCACTTTCTCCTTTTGAAATATGTATGCTAACGGAGCTGTGAGGGAGATACCACAAACTGTGCCTCCCAGAATCCCCGTTGAAGCCCCGATCCCCACTGTGATGGTATTTGGAGGTGAGGCATTTGGGAGGTAAAGAGGTTTAGATGAGCTCATGAGGTTGGAGCCCATGACAGGATTAATGCTCTTCTAAGAAGAGGAGATCCAAGACTGCTCTCCAGCTCTCACAGTGCGCATGCACCCAGGAGAGGCCATGTGAGCACACGCCCAGCAAGAGGGCCCCCACTAGGAACCGCAGTTGGAACTCTGATCTCAGACTGCCAGCCTCCAGACCATGAGGAACAAACGTGTGTTGTTACAGCCGCCCAGTCTATGGCAATTGGTTATAGGAGCCAGAACTAAGACAAGAATGTTTCATCTATAACACACAAGAGTATTAATTTCTGTTTATTTATGGAGGAAAACATATACAGCACATAATCCTCCTTTTGGGTTTAGCTATATACTGAATGTTCCCCCAAATTCATATGTTCAAACCTAAACCCCAATATTATGATACTGGGGGCTTGGGAGGTGATTAGGTCATAAGAGTAGAGCCCTCATGAATGGGATTACTGTCCTTATAAAAGAGCCCAGAGAGCGCCCTTGCCCCTGCCACCAGGTGAGAACACAGGCATAGATGTCTATGAACCAGGAGGCTGGCTGCCACCAGACAATCTCCCTGCATCTTCACCTTAGATTTCTCAGCCCCCAGAACTGTGAGAAAGAAACGTGTGTTGTTTATCAGCCACCCAGTGCCCGGTATTCTGTTAGAGTGGCCCGAACGGACTAACACAGCTTTATAAGACTGAGTGGCAAACTCCAATAAGTACAGAGAATGGACCCAGTCCTGTTAGGCATGTAAGGCTACAGGTGTGTCCGTGAAGTCACTGCTGGCGACTGTGTTACTGCACAAGTAATACGTGGTCACCACCGAAGATTTAGAACATACAGATGAAGCAAAAATGTAATGAATACCATTTGTGATTCCTTTAGCCTTGTTTTCTACTTAAAATTATATCATGAATATTTTCTACGCTACAATGAATAAGCTCTAGAGAATCTGCTACAATGCCATGGACAAAGCAGACATGCAATAAATATTTGTTGATTAAGCCTAGAATGATTATTAAACTGATGGAAGGTAAGAAGTGAGAGTTATGAAAAATTTATGTTCACAGGTACATTAGTGTTTTCTTGTTTTTTTGATAAACAATTTTTTTTTTTTATCCTCACCCGAGGACATTTTTTCATTTTTTGTTCAGATAGAGTGGGAGGGAGAAGAGAGAGAGAGAGAAACATCGATGTGAAAGGGACACATCGAATGGCTGCCACCCGCACAACCAACCAGGGCCGGGGACAAACTGCAACCGAGGTACGTGCCCTTAGCGGGAACCGAACCCGGGTCTCTCTGGACCGCAGGCCGACGCTCTAACCGCTGAGCCAAACTGGCCAGGGCTTGATAAACAATTTAAAAAATCTTCTGGAATTCTGTAATTCATCACTAATTAGAATGAATAATTACATGTTATTGGATTTCTGTGTGGTAACATGTTGGTAAATCCACCTTTATTTAAATGTATTCTATATGGTAGAATATCAGGTAAAGACAGTGGATTGAACATACTCATCAATGTTGGCCTGCTCCTGCCTGGCTGGGGAGCTCAGTTGGGTAGAGCGTCATCCTGATACGCCAAGGTCACGGGTTTGATCCCTGGTCAGGGCACATACAGGAATCAATCAATGACTGCATAAATAAGTGGAACAAATCAATCTCAGTCTCTCTCTCTCCCCACTCCTCTCTCTCCTCTCTCTCTCTCATCAATAAAAAAAAAACAGTCTGGCCTGCTCCTGAACTTATTAAAACTAAAATAATTATATAAGCACACAGATATACATATACATACACATACATTTATATCTTTCTGATAACAGAAGTGGGAGCGGTGACAATAACAGCGTTTCGGAAGCTGAAAAGTGGGTGAATGGTGGTCCCTCACTCAGGGGACCCGAGAAAGCTGACAGGAAGCTGGCGGTGGACCAGATGAGCACCGTCTTTCACATGCAGGGTCCTCAAAGGTTTTGGGGCCGCGGGTCCCTCAGACGGAGGGGGAACTTCGGCCAGAATGGAGAGGGGTTGGACTGTGTTTAAGAAGCAGTGAACCCCCTCCTTTCCCCTACTGCAAGCACCCGGTGACAGCACCTTCTCCGCCAAGCAGCAGCCTAAAGGTGCACCCCGTAAGGTCTCTGGATTAGGGGATACACCAGGGGATACTGGGTGTGTGTGCTGTATACAGACAGGAGGAGGATTAGGCAAATATGGACAAGCACCCCGAGATTCCTCTTTTCTACTTCTCACCCTCATCTCCCAAATACTGGCAGCCAGGCCCTCACCCTCCAGGCAAGCATTTGGGGAGTTCTTAGGAGACCTGACCAACCCAGGAGGGAAGCCAGAAAGATCCTGATGCTGAAGATCCCTAAGGACGGGCTCAGCCATTCATTACAGCCAATGTCACTGAGTGCCCCTCCCCCCACTCTGACATGTGAGCAGAACACCTGTGTTACCAAAGAGCCGAGGAAAAACAAGAACAATCCGGAGGGATCAAGAACTCTGAAGGAAAAAGAAAATTTCCAAAATAATTATTAAAAACTCATAGAGAGAAGAGAAATACAAGGTCTCTTGAAGCAAGAAAAATGATGCGGTTAGAAAAAGGGCGTTCAGAGAACAAAAAAGACCTCTTAGACATGAAAAACACGACACCTAAATGAAAACCTCAATGAAAAGAATCTATGTTAAAGTCGAAGAAATTGGAGTGAAATACGAAATAGATAATAGGAAAGAAAAGCAGATAAATAATCCAGGAATTCCAAAGAGATCTAGAAAATAAAATGAAACAAAATACCTCCAGGAGAAGAAACCACTAACAAAAATAATTCAAGAAAATTCCCCCCAAACTGGAGGGTAGATTTTCTAGATTTAAAGGGCCCACAGAGTGCCCAGCACGTTGGATTTAAAAAGACCCACACTGCCCTGGCCAGTTAGGCTCAGCGGTTAGAACGTCAGCCTATGGACCAATGAGTCGCGGGTTCGATTCCGGTCAAGGGCACGGACCTCGGTTGCAGTTTGTCCCCGGCCCTGGTCGGGTCCTGCGGGAGGCAACCAGTCAATGTGTCTCTCTCACATCGATGTTTCTCTCTCTCCCTCCCTCCCACTCTATCTGATGATAAACAGGAAAATATCCTCAGGTGAGGATTTAAAAAAATATAAATAAATAAATAAATAAATAGACCCACAGCGAAGTACATCACTGTGAAATTTCACAATACTAGGATAAAAAATATGCAACCGACTTCCAGAGAAGAAAATAAAGTTATATATAAAGAACAGGAAATTAGAATGGTGGTATACTTTTCAACAACCATACTGTGAATACGGAAACAATGAAGCAACGTCTCCAAAATTCTAAAGAAAAAAAACAAAAAACCCAAAGAAACGAGTTTTGAGTGAAAATGATTTCCAATACAGAACTCTCTACCCTAACAATCAAGGGGGGAGGTGGGATACAGACATTTTTAGATAGACAAATACTTAAATAATTCTTACGTCCATGACTGTTTTCTTAAAAAGCTGCTGGAGGATGTGGTCCATGAAAATGAAAGAATAAAACAAGAAAAAGGGAGACATGAAGTCTAGGAAATAGGAACTCCAACACTGGAGGGAAGTGAAGGGACCCCTCCAGGCGGTGATGACAGGAGATGTCAGTGTGACCAGGCAGGGAGGGCAACTCTGCAAAAGGATGAAGTTGATATCATTGATAGAACACCTGATGAGAAACTGACAGATCACGGAACATCTTGAGAGAATATTTAGACAATGGGCAAATATTTAAATACTGAAAGAATGGTAAGTACATAAAACACACACGCACAAAACAAACATAAAAATAAATAAGCAAGTAAAAAGAAAACTATTAACTCCAGGAATAAGCTGTGCTGGTAAGAAACAAAGAGTTTAAGATATGCCCCATTTCTGAATGGCATATGTAGTCAAAATGCCATTATGACCGTATGTTAAACCTTGAATATTTTTCTAATCAAAACTGAGATATGGTGTGTGGATGGGCACTGCCTGTGTGGTGTCAATGAAGAGCATAAGGAGCTAAGTCTCACCCCCACAGGGAAAGTCAATGTACAACGAATACCGCAAACAAGAAACTCAGGAGGCAGCAATACTTCCTTGCCATGAAGGCACAGGGAGGTAAATATCAGGCAAAGAGCTGAAAGTTTCTTTGGGGAAGAGGAGATGAGAAGCAGGGGAGCTGAAACCTGTTGCTTTTAAGAAACCTTATAGAGCTAGCAGGTCCTTTAAACTACCCTACTATAGAACTTTGATGAAAAATTATAAAATAATTTAAGTATAATAGTATATGGAGAGCTCACATGTGACTGAGTTTCCAAATAACATCTGCGTGATTTTGATAAATAATATTTTGGGTGATCACCTTTCTTTTTTATATTTTGAGAGGCTTGGACTAAATCATTTTTAAGGTCCCCCTAGCTCTCTTTACATCTGTTTACTCTTTGTATTTCTTTGTACGAGTCTGAACTTGAGACCATAAACACATGGAGAGCTGAGAAGCAACAGCGGAACTCCCAATTATTTTGATCATTCAAAATGTATATGTATTATCCACATATCGACAATCTGATCCTACCGAGAGAAGGTGGCACAACTGTCTGTCTAAGGATTTGTAGAGAAACACCTGAGGCTGCATTTCTGTCTTCCTCTGGCCCTGTGAGACGAGACCCAGGAGGAGACTAAAGTCCCCTGTTGTTTAGACTCTGGCCTGTGACGCATGGCTATGCCGGCCTAAAAGTTAATATTTAGCCATCTCAGTGAGTTAAGCTGGCTTGAGAACTTGATGGGGGAAGAGGAAGGAAAGAACTCTGGTAGAGATTTGTACTAAAGTCAATATTAATCTTGGTAGCATGGCAAGTCACTTGTGTCTTCTCTAGCACATGTCAAAGCAGAACAGGGCTAGCCCTTTAACAATACCTCAACATTAAAATGGGGAGGGCGGGTATGGCACTTTGAATTAAAGAGAAAAATGAAGATTGTCCCTTTCAAACCTCCCATTACTTCCTAGCTTTGTGACTGCAGGTAAATCACAATTTCTCTATGCCCCGAGCTCTTTCTCCATAAATTGAGGATAATAATACCTATTCCATGTGGTTGTTGAGAGATTATATGTGTTAACACCTGTTGAACATTGAAAATGGTGTCTTGATGTACAGTCTCTAAAAATAGATGCAAAGAACATAACTGATTTGCAGGGGCCTTGGATTCATCTCTCTCTCCCCCAACCCCCCCTCAGATATGTAACCTGGTATTCAGAATAACAGAAGCTCTAAGAGGAGAGAATTTCCCATGACAAATTTGGTCAAGTCAGTCTCAAAAAGTCAAGGTACACCTTACTCATTGGCCATAGTAATCCTATTTAGTGAAATCTCAGGTTACTGTGATTTGCACTAACATTTCAGACCTGACACTAACACTTTCCTCTGGTATTCGGCACCCCAGGTGTATTTCAGCAACCTCTGTGCTAGTGCCAAGGCAAGGAGTCCAACCACCGACAGGGACACTCTTTCACTTCTTTGCTATCCCGGGTCCTCAACAATATCTGGCACAGAGAAAGTGCTCGGTAAATGTTTGCTGAGGAATGCTTTTGGAAAACAAATAGCACATTGATGTGATATTTATCTTTCCCTTTAGAATCATTTATATTAAATGTCAAATATATTCCAAACTAGGCATTTGAATAAATAAAGAAAAAAATACCTACTGGGAAAAAAAGAAATTAAAATACATTGGAAATGCTTCTCATAGTCAAAAGTTCCATAGCTATACCTATTAGCCACTCACAATTCTTTCATCTAAGAATGTAGTTTTATTTTTCTTATTCATTTTTCTGTTTTTACTAAGACTTTTATAGTTCAAACCACTATATTAAATGGAATGTTACCATATCATATTACAATATGTATAATTTACATTAAAAAATTAATAAAGACTGTCATCCTAGGGAAGTGGTACTCTTTAGTGGTGAGCTATTTCTGTTTTTAAAAACTCCCAAAGAATATTAACCCCTTGTCAGATCTATGGTTTGCAAATATTCTCTCCCATTCCATAGGTTGATTTTCCACTCTATTGATTGTTTCCTTTGTTGTGTAGAAGCTTTTTAGCTTGATGTAGTCCCACTTGTTTATTTTTGGCTTTACTGTCATTTCCAAGAAATCACTGCCAAGATCAATGTCATGAAGGTTTTGATCTGTTTTCTAGTTTCAGATCTTATATTTACATCTTTAAATCATTATGAGTCGATTTCTGTGCACAGTATAAGATAAGGGTACAATTTAATTCTTCTGCATGTGGGTATCCAGTTTTCTCAACACCATTTGTTGAAGAGACTATTCTTTCCCCATTGTGTATTCTTGGCACCCTTGGCAGAGCCCTAATGAATGGGATTAGTGTCCTTATAGAATAGAACGCAGAAGGTTCCATTGCCTCTTATGCCATGTGAGGTTATAGCAAGAAGACAGCTCTATATGAACAAGAAAGTAGGATCTCATCAGACACCAGATCTTTTGACACCTTTATCTTAGACTTCCTGGTCCCCAGAACTGTGAGAAGTAAATTTCTATTGTTGAATCTAGTCTATGGTATTCTATTATAGCAGTCTGCACAGACTAAGAAAACATATACACAAGTTTATTTCTGGGATCTTCTGGGCTCTCTATTCTGTTCCATTGCTCTATAGTCGGTTTATACCAGTACCACACTGGTTTTAATTATTATAGCTTTGTAATATATTTTAAAATCAGGAAGTGTGATATCTCAAGATTGCTTTAGCTATTCTCAGTCTTTTGTGGTTTCATATGAATTTTAGGATAGTTTTTTTCTTTTTTTGTAAAAAATGCCATTGGGATTATGACAAGTATTGCATTGAATCTGTAGATTGCTTGGGTAATATAGATATTTTAACAATATTATGTCTTCTAATCCATGAATACATACTATCTTCTCATTTCTTTCTGTATTTATTTCATCAGTGTTTTGTGTTTTCCAGTGTGTAAGTCTTTCATCTCAGTTAAGTTTATTTCTCAGTATTTTATCTTAAAAAAAATTGTTTTTCTTTATTGATTTTAGAGAGAGAGGAAGGGGAGAGGGAGAGATAGAAACATCGATGAGAGAGAACATCTATTGGCCACCTCCTGCATGCCCCCCACTGGGGATTGGGCCCACAACCTGGGCATGTGCCCTGACCGGGAATCAAACTGGCGACCTCTTGGTGCATGCATTGACGCTCAACCATTGAGCCACACTGGCTGGGCAATTTTATCATTTTTGATGCTACCATAAATTAGATTGTTTTCTTAATTCCCTTTTTAGATAGCTTGTTGTTAGCATATAGAAATGCAACCAATTTTTGTATGCTGATTTTGTATCTTGCAACTTTACTGAATTCATTTATTAGTTCTTTTTTGTGGAATCTTTAGGCTTTTCTACATGTAGATTCTGTGAATTTTTATAATTATTTCATAAATGGTGCTAGGACAACAAATTATTAGGAAAAAGTTAGGTCCTGAATTAGGTTAAATGAGGCCAAAAATATTTGGAGGAAAATACAAGGGAATATTTATCTAATTTAGGAATAAGGAAGGCCTTTTCAGTTACTAAAGGTCTGGAAGAAACACAAAGTAAGAGATTAATAGAATACATAAGAAGTAAACACTTTTCACCTTAGTAAACACCATCAACAAAAATAGAATGACCAAATGGAACAATATTTGTGACAAAGATGATAAAGGGTCACTCTCCTTACCTCTAACAGGGTTCATAATTCATTAGGATATTTACATTTATTAGGATATCACCAATAAAAAATAACAAATGACATGATCAACCAATTAAGAAAAGAATTGCCCTGGCCAGTTTGGCTCAGAGGTTAGAGCGTTGGCCTGCGGTCCAGAGAGACCCGGGTTCGGTTCCCACTGGGGGCATGTACCTCAGTTGCAGTTTGTCCCTGGCCCTGGTTGGTCATGTGGGTGGCAGCCACTTGATGTGTCCCTTTCACATCGATGTTTCTCTCTCTCTCTCTTCCTCTCTCTCCTTCCTACGCTATCTGAACAAAAAATGAAATAATGTTCTCGGGTGAGGATTAAAAAAAAAAAAGAATAAATATAACAACAAATGAACATGAAAAATTATTCAAGTATATAACTAAATAAAAGCAAATAATTGGATAACACTTCTGCCTAATAAATTGACCTCTTTGTTTTTATGATAATAGCCAGTATTAAAAGTCTTCAAAATATCAATAAACTTTTGCTCCAAAAATTCCAGTTCTTGAAGTCTAATCAAAGAATGTTATGAGAGAATCAGAGAAGTATAAACAAAGATCTTTTTAAAAAAGAGTGTTTAGCTCTGGCCAGTTTGGCTCAGCGGTTGGAGCATCGGCCCGCGGACCAATTTGACAAGGGTTCGATTCAGGTCAAGGGCATGTACCTTGGTTGCGGTTCGTCCCAGCCCTGGTTGGGAGGCAACCAGTGGATGTGTTTCACTTCGATGTTTCTCTCTCTCTCTCCTTCCCTCTCCCTCCCTCCCTCCCACTCTATCTGATGATAAACAGAAAAATATCCTTGGGTGAGGATTTTTTTAAAAAAAGGGTGTTTAACTGAGGTTTTTTTTTATTTTAATACTGTAGATCACTGTAAACAACTTTAGTTGTCAAAAATAGAAATACCTTTAAATAAATTATGATATATTTATAAATTGGAAAAAGGGAAAATATTTAATAACACTTAAGTGAAAAAAAAAAAAAAAAGCAGTGTTGAGACCAAGTGAAAAAAAGCAGGTGATGTATATAAAATGTTATTTCAATTTTAGCATAAACAAATCACCACATACATAGTCAAAGGGAATATATCCAAATGAAAACACAGGTAGTTAGGATGAGGTTATGTTTTTTGTCCAAATTGGATCACATTATTTTTTTAACCATGAAATATATTTACTGGCAGTCTCTTTATAGATTTTGTTCTAGCCTTCAATGATTTGCTACATAAAGATAGCATGTCATGTGATATTGGATGCGAATATTCTTCTAAAGCAGTGATTTTCAACTGGTGTGCTGCAAGAATTTTTAAAACACGCAATACCTAACTATTTAATCAGGGGCACTGTCCACTTTTCCCTTAGATTGTCAAACAAAGAAGTGACAACAACAATAGCCATCCAGTGTGAATGAATCAAAATTATACCTATTTTTTTTTTGTCAGATTGGCAAAAATATACAGTTTCTGGTGTGTCACAGAATTTTAGTAATTAGTTTATGAGATAAAAAAGGTTGACAATTGTTGTTCTATAGCACATTTTGGAAATAATAGGCATGAGTTTAAAAAAATAAATGTCTATCCTACATATTTAGGGAAAACCTTGGAATACCGAGAGTTTTGTTAAATTCTCCCTCCACATTTGTCCTTTTCTAATTTCTTCTTTACCTGTTGTTACCTTCTGTTTTTTGTGTTTAATTGTGGCTGAATTATTTGACATATACAAAATCATAATATTATTTTTTTCTTGGAAACTATGCCCTTGATCAAAAATTAAAAAATCATATTTATTATTTTTTCTTTATCTTTGAATGAATGTTTTTCTGTTATTAATATCAGTACCTGATTTCTCTCTGTTTCATTTATTTGCCACATTTTCCCCTGTCTTTTGATGGTTTATTTTCTGTGTCACACTATTCTGGGTGAACAGCAATTGATTTTATTTCCACCTTTTAATAGAGAACTTGAGACCATTTACATTTACGCTACATGCTGACTCTCCTTTCTGTCATCTTATTTTACCATTTTCTTAATGTCTCCTTTATTTTCTGACTTTTGTTTTTAATTTTTGCATTTATTTAAAATTTTTCTAGCATTCTGCAAGTTGTATGTTGTGTTTTAAAAATTCTTTTTGTAAGAGAAAATATTCTCCTTTTATGTTCCTCTTTAAAAAGCGTATTTACATAAAGTGGTACCTAAATGAAGTTTTCATGCAAGGACCACAGGTGTCAACTGGAAGCATTTTGGGCAAATAGGGATGGATGGTTACCTTATCGCTGGGTGACAGGGATAAGGAGGTGCAGGCTTGAGGTTGACAGACTTTATTTTGGTGTATTCAGTATCTACGGTGCTAGATGTACACCCAAAGGGAGGTGTTCAGTTGGAAGTTGTATACATTGGCTAGAAACTTAGGAGAGAGCTTTGGGTTCAATATAAAGATTTCAGAGTCATCAACAATATAGCTAATAAAAAGGCCCATAAGATTGAATTTAAAAATACAGAAAATAAGTATGTAGTATTAAAGAAAGAAAAGACTGAATTCTGAAGAACATTGCTTAATGTGGAAAAAAGAAAAGACTACAAAGGAGATTCATATATTGCAGCCAAAGAAGTAGGAAAAAAAAATAAGTGTAGAGGGTTGACTCCATTCTTTGCTATGTCTTTTCACAAGACCTCCAGGACAAAGTGACGACTGGCCAAGAAACAACAGAACTGTCCCATTCTGCCATGGGTTTGGAAGAAAGCTAGTAATAAAATCAGGACCAACGCCAACAGGAGACACTGGAGAACGAAGCTGGGTCTATAAGGAGTCTCACATGAGATGGCACCGTCTTTACGTACCAGCGTCTCTCCATCTGAGGCTGAGAACTCCACCACTACCTGGACAAACAAATCTTACTGGGATAATGATTTTTCTCTGTGTCTATGCTTCTGTACCAGGTTGGTTCAGTAATAAATACATGAGCCTTTTATTTGAAAAAAATAAAATAAACAAATAAGGAGAAGTGAGTGTGGTCATGGCAGCAGGTAAAGTGTTTCAGGAATGAGGATTGGCCAATCAGTGTTAATGACTCCCCCAAAGGACTTAGATTTAGCACCTAGGAGGTAATTTGCAGTTTTGGTGACTTGGTGAATCTGGAAGCTGGTTACTATGGGTTACCCAGCAGTGGCAGGTGGGGAAGTGGAAATGCTAAGCACACATAAGCCTGAGAAGAAAACTGGCTGGGCATGGAAGGTGAGAGAGAGTGAGCAAGGAGGAGGTAGGATTAAAGGGAGGTCTGTGTAAGTGGGGAGAGTTTTCAAGTTGTTGAGATATGTTAATAGGAGACAGTTGGACAAAAGGGAGGAGTGGAAGACAGAGGGAAGAGATAGGATCATCACTTGAGACAGTAAGGTCTGTAGCAGGCAGGAGGGAACAGCCAGGGATTAAAGCCTCAGAGAGGAGATGGGTAATGAATCAGGTGGACCTGTGCTCAGTATCTCCCTTTTATTCAGTTTCCTGTTCTGCAGTGTTCTGCAGAGACTAGAAGACAGAGAAGATTCCCCAGGCTCTCTTGCAGTGGGGTTCCCCTACAGACTTAGATGAGAAAGGGTGGGCAGTGAGACAGAGGTTGGACTTTGGCTACTTCTACTTTCTCTGCTGGCAAGCCCCACGGGGTCGCGCTGGACTTTTTCTTCAGCAGTGTCCCAGTGGCTGTGGAGGCAGAGTGTGTGTTTGTGTGTCTGTTTTTGCATATGAAGTTCCATCGGGCGTGGTGTGACTCTAGGGCCATCACTTCCAGCAGCTCGGCAGCTACTCCCAGCTAAGGCAATGTTCCTGGAGTCCACAGTTCCAAGGATTATTTCCCACTCCCCTCCTTTCTGGCTGTGTAAGAGGCGGAGGCAGCAGCCTGGGGGGATTAGCTCCATGGTGTTTTGGGTGTAATTGAGCCTGCTACTCTAGCCTTTTCTGGAATATTGTAAGCACTCAATTCCATGTATTATATTTTGTTCTGCTTGAAACAGAGAATGTAATTTCTGTTTTCTGCAAGTCAACTCTGACAGAGAGGGGCATACCTATTCTCGCATCAGGAGGGAAGGAAGAAAGGATAGATGTACATATAGATAAATTTGTGTTTTGGTGATGGCAAGCTTCTCAAATGCAGAAATTTCTAAAAGTTGGGGTGTGTAGCACCCTAAGGGGTTCCCGGATAGAATCCAGGGCTTCTGTGAACTTAAATGAGAAAAAGTCACATCTTCTTTACTAACCTCTAACTAAAACTTAGTGCTTTCTTCAATCCTGAATGTAGGTATCAGAGTACAGCATCATTAACAGTTGCCGTGATGTTGTCTTACAGAAATCACAGATATTTTCATATTACATTAGTTGCTGTCTTCTGTTTTCCCTGGAAAGTAGGGTTTCTAAACTCCGGCACTATCGACATGTTAGAAAGGATAATTCTTTCTTGGGGAGGACTGTTTTTTGCACTGTAGAATGTTCAGCAGCCTCAACTCATTGTAGGCTAATAACACATTGTCACCTGTGGGGCAGGAGTTCCCCTAGTTGAGAACCACTACGGTGAAGTAGTGCTAAGGGTGAAGGGTGGAAGGTGACTGGGTCTGAGATCTGATTGGAGGAAAGAGTTTAAAATGGATACAACAGATGATGGTAGAGAGAAGTGGCAAAGGAAACCTGTAGCTGAGTGATGCTGAGGGACCAGCTGAAATGGACAACCATACAGTAGCCCATGGATGAGAGAAGAGGGTCTCACTTTGCTTTTCTGCTCAACACACATGATGAACAATATTCAAATGATGCACTGGTGCAGTAGGGGCTGCTCCACAAGTGAGATAAGCTGGAGCTACTACAATGTTCTAAGTGCTGTTTCTTCCACCAATCCCTCTCCCAACACACTGGTTGAGAAATGTGCTGCCCTCAAGCAGAAGCATAATGAGAACATTTAGAACCTAAAAATAACCGTTATTGCCCCTTGCTCTGCTATTGTATGGGGAAAAAATATTCTGAACTTGAATGGATCTGGGGGTCGCCACACCAAGAAAAGCTGAGCCAAGCAGGCATGACCTGAAGGATATGCAGCAACCCTATGATCCAACAATTCGAATCCTAGATAGTTGCCCAAGAGAAATGAAAATATATATCCATACCAAGATTTATCCAAGAGTGTTTACAGCAGCTTTACTCATATGGGCCCATATTGGAGAGAACCCAAATGTTCATCAACAGTATAATACACGACGGTATAGTCTTACAGTGAGATACTACTGAGCAATAAAAAAGAATGAACTTAGCCTGGCCGGTGTAGCTCAGTGGTTGAGTAAAAAAGAATGAAGCACTGATAGATGCCACATGAATGAAACTCAAAAACATGCTGAGTAAAAAAAGCCTTACACAAAAGAGAACACACGGACTATACAACTCATTTACATGAGGTTTTGAACAGGCTAAGTTAATCAATGTGATAAAAAAAAAATCAGAATCGTGACTGACTCCATGGGGGCAAGGAAGGGGCACGAGGATTTTCCTGGGGTTATAGCAATCTATATATATAAGGGGCAAAAGTAGGTTTATAGTTGTGAGTGCACAAAACAGAGTTTATTCTTATTATTTATTGATTATTGTATTATTTTCCATACAAACAACTGGAAACCTACTTTGCCACACCCTGCATATTGATGGTGAGTCGGGTTATACAGTTGCATGCAGTTGCCAAAACTCCCCAAATCATACATTTAGATGTGTACATTTCAGTGTATGTAAATTATACCAGAGGGAAGGGATGGGCGGGGAAAAGGAGAGAGAGAAGAGACCATACATAAAAACTGAACTTATAGTTAACAAAAATAGATGCTGAAATGTTTGAAATGATGTCAGCAACACACTCTGTGATGCAGCCTAAACAAAAAAGATGGACTGATGGATGGCAAGGTTGTTAGATATGTGATAAAGATACAAAATGTTAATTGTGGAATTGAGATGGTGAGTGTGGTTCATGGGCAATTTTTTCAACTTTTCTGTAGCTTGAAAATTTTCGCACTAAAAAATGTGATGGTATATAGGAATGTCTTTTTGCCTTTTTGCCAGATTTCATTAACCTGTGGGCAAAGAAAGCTACTTCAAGAAAAACAAAGCATTTTGCATAGTTCTTGCCCTAGTTTATTTTACTTTTATTTATTGATTTGAGAGAAACATCAATTTGTTGTTTCACTTATTTATGCTTTCATTGGTTGATTCTTGTATGTGCCCTGACCGGGGATTGAACCGGCAACCTTACCGTATCGGGATGATGTCCTGACCAGCTGAGCTACCTGACCAGGGCAGTTCTTGCCCTATTTTAATAAATGGATCTTAAAATAGCATACAAACAAAAATATATAAAAAAAAATGTCATATATATCATCTGCATTCCAGGAATAATGACCGTCAATCAATACTGTCATCGCCGCCACCATTTCTAGATCACGGGCTGTCCCAGGCACTGCACTAATTACTTTACACAAGTTACATCCTCACAGAGAGACATTTTTTAATCCTCACCCGAGGACATTTTTCCATTTTTGTTCAGATAGAGAGGAAGGGAGAGAGAGAGAGAAACATCGACGTGAAAGGGATACATCGAGTGGTTGCCTCCCGCATGACCCCAACCAGGGCCAGGGACGAATCGCAACCGAGGTACGTGCCCTTGACCGGAATCGAACCCGCGACTCATTGGTCTGCGGGCCGATGCTCTAACCGCTGAGCCAAACCAGCCAGGGCAATGAACGGCTTTCCTTATTGTTTAACAGAAGCTCTAGGCTGAGTCACATCTTCAGAACTTCCAGACAAATAGAAACTGGAACAAACAGATGTCCAAGAGGAAGATAATGCTGGTGATCACGCCAGGTATTTTTAGCAGAATGCATTATTGAAATAGGTCAGGAAGGTCCGGGGCAGCGTGTGCTGTGTGTATGCCTAGGGGTAGTCAGCTGAAGTGGGCAAAGGACACTATGCTTAGTAAGATGATACATACCCTAAGCCATAAAAAGGAAGAGTAACTTTAATCCAGTTTCTATAGAGGGAGAAGTCTTGTTCCTGTTCTTTTTCTTAAGCTCATATCCAATGCCACAGACAGCGTCACCTGGCAAAGGGGTGTGTCAAAGGCTGCCCGGATTTAGCACCTCCAGCCCCTTTGCGGCTTTCCTTTCTCAATAAACCTTTGACAAAGGTCAGGTTTTGAAAGGTTGGGTTTTCCCTTGTTTGGTCTAAGTGTTTCTTGCTTAGAAGAATGATTAAATGTCCCTGAGTGTCAGTAAATGAGTGGTTTCAGTGAAGCTTTGGGGAATCTATTTCCCTGAAGGCTGCTTGGTGGCGTGCCTGAGATTGGTCTGCTTTTGTGTGAAACTAGTCAATAAACAATGTAACTACCAGGCTGCCTGGTCCCCATGACTCCTGACACCTGCAGAGTCGCACATGTGACAAGAGAGCGGGGTGAAATATGTTCCCCCAAAACCAGGGGGCAGAGGCTCCGAACGCACCTTCGCTTGACGGAATGCCAAGGCGCAGAGTGGCAGGAGCTGGACTTGAACCAGAGAGATCTCGGGGCACTGGACAGCTGTGGCGGCCACTGGAAAGAACACATAAGCTGTGCAAACATCTACCGGGAGAAAGAAGACAGGCCAGCCCTGAACAGAGACGCTGAGTCCTGATTAGCTGTACTCCGAGGGACGAACAGAGGCCACCACCCGGACCTGATTCAGGGAGCAGCGCCTGCTGGCCCTGGCTGTGGACGGGGAGGTGTGTCCACATGAACTGGGTGCAGTAACCCCACGCTGAACTGAGACAGGCTCGCGGGCCAGGGTAAATGGAACAGGGAAACTGAGACAGACAGGTAAACGGCCAAGCCGTTCACAGCCCTCCAATCAATAGAAAAATCCTATCTCCCCAAACCAAGGACACTTAAGAGGAATTGGTTTCCACTCCTCCTCCCCAGCCAGAGGGTAAATAGCTTTAGCACCCTACCCCGAGACACAGAGAGCAGAAATCCAATTAGTGCCATTTGCCAACCACATCCAACGAGGATGGAGTCAGGGGAATAACTCTCATGTTGTCACGTCAGCATAAAGCCCATGAATATTCTATTGAGGTCCTCCCCTAAGCCCTCCCCTGAAATTCCCGCCTTTAGAAAACAGATAAGCACCCTCCAGATAAAGACCCAGCCTGGGCTCTCCCTGGGCCATGCCCTCCTGCCCTCTCAGGCCTGCCTCCTTACTCTCCTCTCCTAAACCCTGAGGGGAAACTCCCAGGGGCACCGGGCAGTGGCAGCTGGCCCTGGGCTACCCCCTGAACCGACCCCAAGGCCCCTTTCCTCTGCCTCTCCAGGGGGCTGACAGCAGGGGCTCCGGTCTCTCCTGTAACGTTTTGCAGGAGCCAAACCAGAGCACCGCCTGGGCCCTCTCCTGCTGCTTCTTCTACCCTGAGTCCTTCCTTTCTCCACTGTGCCCAGCTGTAATGAACGTCCTCTCAAAGTCACCCGGATTAGTGCTGTGAAATCTTTCCTGCACGAAGTCAGGGACCCACACACTCCGGCCTGGCCCAAGGCTGACCCGCTCCAGGCCCAGCCCCTTTCCGGCGACACAACACGTTTGGAGAGGTCTGCTCCGTTCTTTTCATGAGCCCCCCCACCCCCTGCCCCTGGCTGTTATTAGGGAGAAAGAGTATTTTTTTGGTAAAGCCATGTCAAGCAACCTCTTCTTGGGAAGTGGTGGACGGGGTGCACACCAGGCAGACCGGGGCCCTGGGCTTAGTGAGCTGCTGCTTCAGGGCGGAATGCTGGCCTCACCTGGTCAGAAGAAAAATGCAGATACATGGTCTCTACACACGCTGGGGAATCACTCAGCTAATGGTATTCAGGTTCCAAAAAGGAGCAGACAGACTTTGAGACTTACTAGGATTAAGGAAAAAAAAAAAATCCTGGCTCTTTCCTTAACATAAATTGTATATAATCAGCAAATAAGCAGGCAGTTTTTATTGGTTTGTGATTCATTTGAGACTTAATTCCAATAAAGATGATGTGAAGACATTTACAAGCTTGGCTGAAACCAGAACACGAGGAAGACCGAAGGAGCCTTTGGTGGAGAGCACAGAAGATACTCTTCTCAGCCATTTTCCCAGCATAAGAAACAGAGAAGCGGACGGCTTGCTTTCTGAGCAGAGCGTGAAATGCGGGTTTAAACTGTGGTTCCCACGTATCGCACTAACTGCTTGCCCGGCGCTCCCCGCCCCACACAGCCAGACCTGGCCACCTGGACGCTGCGCGGGGGACGCCGCAGGCGGGCGTGGAGCGGGCCGCCCCCGGGCTTAGGGCTCTGTGCTCCAAGGTGAAATGCTGCTCTCACCCGGGTAGAAGGAAAACCCAGATACCGTATCCCCTCCACTAACATCTCCGTCTTTGGTAGCTGGGTACGGGGTTGATTAGAAGAATACTGTTTGCTGCACTTTTCTTATCCTTTGCTGGTGTTTTATGGGGTTCCTAATAAAAAATCTGAGTGACACAAATCTTTCCACAGTGTGCACTGGGACTCTGCCATGGAGCACGCCGTCGATGCAGGCGAGACGTTTCGGGGGACCCTTCCTGACGAGGGGCCACCAGGTCTTGGGTGTGGGTAGGGTGTGGAGGCTCGATGGCGGCACCAGCTGTAGGAGAGAAACTCATGCTTCCTGGATTGTTCTGGGCTGAACTGTGTCCCTCCGAAATTCGCATATTGAAGCTGTAACCCTCAGCACCTCAGAATATGACTGCATTTGGAGAGAGAACCCTTAAAGAGGCGATTAACGTAAAGTGAGGCTCTTGAGGTGGGAGGGGCTAACCCAATCTGACCGGGGTCCTTATCAGAGATCAGGACACACAGATGACACTCAGACTGAGGGGTGACCAAGAGTCAGCAAGAGGGTGGCCAGGAGCAGGCCACAAACAGAGGTCTCAGGAGAAACAGTCCTGCTGACATCTTGGTCCCGGACTTCTAGCCTCTGGACCTGTGAGAAAACACCTTTCTGCGGCTTGAACCACAGTCTGGAACTTCGCTATGGCAGCCCCAGCAGCCTGTGGACAGTAATTCTGGCCGTGCCTTCAGAACGACACAGGGCTATGCAGTTAGATCACAAATGCCCATGCTTCAGGAAGGCCATGCTGACTGGCAAATTATTAATCACAGACTATTTAGGGCTCGATCTTAAATAAGGTACTGTGGGAGATAACAAGATGTTTATGGGACATACTTAAACCTTTATAACCTTTGGGAAAATAACACTTTCACATGAAAGAATAACCAGCAATAAAGAATAACAGATAAAGGTTGACTGGGGGGTGGGGGGGTGGGCAGAATGCTGAGAAAGTCCAGGGGATGAGATTGTTTCTGGCTACATTTCTTCAAAGACACGGATTCCCTATAGCAAGTAGCACAGCTTGGCGTCAACTCGTTTCCTTGTACTAAGAGACCAATTCGGGAAAACAATGTTACAAGGTGAATTATAAATAAGCATTTCTACTGTGAACGAAGAAAAGTGTAAGAGGTCTGTCTCCTTATCGAAGCAATATGTATAATAATTTTAGACCTTCACTGGAAGGAGAATCCAAAGCTAGGGGACGTCTGTGTTCCTTTAAGGGTCAGCCTTAGCTTGGTGGACTAAAGCCAAGGAATGAATCCATTTTTCTTCCCTTAACAAAGAATAGGCTACTATATTCAACTGATGTGTTAAGTCAGCCCCACACTAGGACCTGCCCTGGGGAGAATGTGATTCCCAGTGGACCAGCTCGTAGGCGTGGAGATGCGGGCACTTCCTTCACGACCCATTATTTCCAGGGCTCCACATCTGGGCTTAGAGAGACTGGAACCAGGTGATGATAATCAGAACCGAATTCAAATGTTAAAATGACAGAAGATAAATACTGTGTAACTGGTGGGGCGGGGGAGATCACTGGTGGCGGTGCAGTGTTGGTGGGGGTGTGTTTTTAAGGTCATACAAACTGTGCCTGCCTTTGGCACTGTCTCACCTGTACCAGACAGGAGACCTGCCTTCACAAACACGAGCGCTTAGGTCCAAGTGATCATTTTAGAGGCAGTTCTGCTAAAATGTAGTTCACATTTGTACTTGGCAGGAGAACTTGGTTCTCTAAAACCCAAGTTCTCAACTCTCTGCCGCCTCGATGGGATGGAGGCAGGGATGGAGAGGGAAAACATGGACATGAGATAGCCTCCGGAAGAGCCCTGATTGGGGATTGAAACTGCAACCTCTTGGTATACAAAACGATGCTCCAACAACTAAGCCACCTGGCCAGGGGGAAGCCTCTGGTTTTGTTGTTGTTTTATCCTCCCCCGAGGACATTTTTGCATTCATCTTCAGATAGAGGGAGGGAGAGAGGGAAGAAGAGAGAGAGAGAGAAACATCGATGTGAGAGAGACACATCAACTGGCTGCCACCCACACGACCCCAACCAGGGCCGGAGACAAACTGCAACTGAGGTACGTGCCCTTAGCGGGACCTGAACCCGGGTCTCTCTGGTCCGCGGGCCGACGCTCTAACCACTGAGCCAAACCGGCCAGGGCACGCCTCTTGATACACAGGAAACCTGTAGCTGAGGGCAGAGAAGATACTCAAAAGCTACTGGCAAGTCAAAGCCCAGGGATTTGGGGGCACATCTGTGATGGGTAGTTAATAGACATCTACTGTGTACTGACCTCTTGTCTAAAAACTTTTAAGCAATTTCTTAGAAGAAATTCTCTATTATTTTTAGCAGTTTTATTGACATATAATTCACATACCTTACCATTCACTCACTTAAAGTGTACAAGTCAATGGTGTTTAATATATTCCCAGAGTTGTGCAACCATCGCCACAATCAATTTCAGAACATTTTCATCATCCCAAGAAAACCTGTACTCTTCAAACCACAAATTCCCCATTCCCTGTCATCTTTAGCCCTATGCAGTCGCCAACCTACTTTCCATCTCTGTGTTTGTCTATCCTGGATCTTTCACATCAATTAATTGGACAATATGTGGCCTTTTCTACCTGGCGTCTTTCACTTAGCATGATATTTTCAAGGTTCATCCATGTTGTAGCAGGGACCACTCCTTTCTATGGCCATATAATAGTTTACTGTACAGATGGTATCACATTATTTAAAAATATGTTTTTATTGACTTTGAGAGGAAGAGAGAAGGAGAAAGAGAAAGAAAGAGAGAGAGAGAGAATTGATGAGAGAAACATACATTCTTCCAGCCTTCCCCCACAGAGGATCAGGCCCACAACCTGGCATGTGCCCTAGCCAGGAATCGAACTAGCAACCCTTCAGTGCATGGGACGACGCTCATCCAACTGAGCCACACCGGCCAGGCCAAGATGGCATCACATTTTAATTGTCCATTCACCAGTCAATGGACATTTGAGTTGTTTTCACATTCTGGCTACCACGAATAATGCTGCTATGAACATCCACGTACAAGTTTCTGTGTGAGCAGAACTTTTCGAGGAGGGAATGGCTGAGGAATACAATAATCCCACATTTAACTTTTTAAGCAACTTCCAGGGGATTTTCCAAAGTGGATGCACCATTTTATATTCCTGGCAGCAGTGTGCGGGGTTCAACGTGTCAGCTCTTGTTCTCGCCTGTCTTTTTTTTTTAATCCTCACCCGAGGATATTTTTTACATTAATCTTCAGACGGAGCTGGAGGGAGAGAGGGAGGAAGAGAGAAACATCGACGTGAGAGAGACACATTGATTGGTTGCCTCCCACAAAACCCCAACCGGGGCCGGGGACGAATTGCAACCGAGGTACGTGCCCTTGGCCGGAATCGAACCCGGGACTCTTTAGTCCACAGGTGACACTCTTACTGCTGAGCCATACCGGCCAGGGCCTCGCCCATCTTTTTAATGACAGCCATTCTCCTGGGTGGCTATCATGAAGCAGTCTGTCTAAGAATTCTCTGCTCACAATAGTCCTGTTAACATGCACAATTACTTCCCATGCACGCGCTGATTGGATACCTGGCTTCTAGGCCAACGACGGTCCTCTCTATGTGTCGGCGTGAATATCATCCCAGTTTCACAAAGCAACAGAGGCTCACAGAGGTTAAACCCGAAGCCACAGCGTGACCCTGTGTCAGCGGCTGCTGTGGACACACACAGATGCATCGGGAGCAGTTAGGGCAATGAAGTGACTGAGCTTTATGAGATTAAGGCATCTAGCAATGAGGAGGAAGATGCTGAAGGGGCGTGGCTTTGGGATCCTAGCAACAGGCCACGTGGTATCCGTTGAGAGACTGAGGAACAGAAGTGGTTTCCGGGGCCACGGAGCGATGGAAAGGAACACTCGAGATGAAGCAGTCCCATATCACTTGGGGTGAATTATTGTCTTCGTCACCCCACCTGGAAAATGAGAGCATTAACTGTCCTCAGGGTACGGTGATCAGTATCATCGAAACAGCACTGCTTACCTTTACCTTTGGTCTGCGCGCCTGAGAGCACGAGGCCCGTCTCTCTTGAATTACCGCATTCTCTGTATGCGGCCAGATAGGTCATTTCAGTTTTGGGATTGTTTTCCACTTTCCATAAAATGGTGCCTTTCTTTTGCTCCTTGTTGTTGAGGAAACATTATTTTGCAATAAAAATTATTTTGAATTTTGGCCACCATCGCAAGCAGTTCTGGGAATTAAACACTATTAGTAAAAAGGTCCCGTTCGCTACAACCCCTTTCTAGAGCTGAGTTCTGTCCACTGGGTATATAATTATGATATCTTTATCCAGGCTCTTCCCAGCTTTCAACTTGTATGGGTGAGTCCATTAACTAGAAGAGCTCCAGGGAACCGATCTTCTAAAAAATTCATAACATTTGCAAAAGGTGGTATAAATATATTTCTAGGATATCTTTATTTTTCATTTATTTTTATATTTTTAATCCTCACCTGAGTACATTTTTCATTTATCTTCAGATAGAGTGCAAGGGAGGGAGGGAGGGAGGGGGAGGGGGGGAGAGGGAGGGAGAGAGAGAGAGAGAGAGAGAGAGATCAATGTGAAGGAGACACATTGACTGGCTGCCTCCTGCACGACCCCAACCACAGCCAGGTGCGAACTGCAACCGAGGTACGTGCCCTCGACCAGAATCGAACCCTCAGCTCTTTGGTCCGTGGGCCAAACTGCTCTAACCTTTGAGCCAAACTGGCCAGGGCTGGATATTTTTATTT
The DNA here is from genome assembly GCA_030848825.1 of Tadarida brasiliensis. Taxonomy (NCBI): domain Eukaryota; kingdom Metazoa; phylum Chordata; class Mammalia; order Chiroptera; family Molossidae; genus Tadarida; species Tadarida brasiliensis. The sequence continues at coordinate 25,945,277 of CM061257.1, read as the reverse complement.
TTTAATTAAACTTATTGGCATGACATTGGTTAATGACATTACATAAGTTTCAAGTGTCCAATTCTGTAATACATCATCTATACATTGCTTTGTGTGCTCACCACCCAAAGGTGTTATATTTTTACTTTTCTTGTTTTACATATATTTATTTAATATGTTTTATTGATTTTAAGAGAGTTAGGGAGAAGGAGAGAGAGACAGAAACATCAATGAGAGAGAACATTGATTGGCTGCCTCCTGCACGCCCCCTACTGAGGATCAAGCCCACAACCTGGCATGTGCCCTGACCAGGAATGGAACGGGGACCTCCCAGTCCATGGGACGATGCTCAACCCACTGGGCAACACCGGCCAGACTCTTGTATTTTTATATATCATTTCCTGTAGAGAAAGTACACAAAAGTGCCTCCAACTTCAATGACTTAACAAAAGCAGCATTCTACTTTGGGATGGGACAAAGTTAATTTGAGAATGAGACATATAGACTCAAATGCTCATTATTTTTAAAAAGTTTATTTTGAGGAAAGGATCTCATCTCAGTCTTTAGCTTGTGCTCAGCAGCCCTGTTTGCAGGGCTGATCCTCCAGGGGTGAGGGGGTGGGGCTGTGGGTGGGGTGCACGTGGATAAGATAGCAGTTCCAGTTTTACCACTCTAACAATTTCGTGCTGGGGCTGAAGCGCTCGGTGGAAAAAAGGAGCATTGTTTCTATGAACTGGATAAAGGAGCAGGAAGGAGGAAACGCGAGGAGGAGGATTTCTCAACTTTATTTCTTAAAAGACGTTCTTGTGCCTGCATTTCCTCTGAGCCCACCGTTTGTGCCCAGTCTGATGGAGCGCACCCTCCTTGGTCTGGCAGCCCTGGGAAGACCGGGAGGATTTTCCCCACCCGCAGCAGGCCACGCAGGAAGGCTGGGAGAACTGTGCTGACGCATCGTCAATAACTCACAGTACTGATCTTTGAGATCATTAAGCCTTGGTGTTTTGATCTGCCTGAAAGGTGAAGTGAGTTCTTTTATAAGGACATGGGGTGGGGGGGAATCACTAAGTGTTTATCAACTAATTTCTGAGTTGCTAGCATCCTTCAGCTTTCAGTCACATCAGCAATGCCACTGCATACACTCAGGCAGAGGAAACCCAGCCTGACGCGGGGCAGCTGCTCTGAGCTGAGGGGTCACACCGAAGAGCCAGTCTGCTGGCTGCGAGGGTGGGCTCTGGAGTAACACAACCTTGACTGAGCCCTGGCTGTGTCACTCACTAGCTCTGTCACCTTGAATAGCTGGCTTAACCTCTCCGATCCACTCCTTTCGGTTAAATCATGTATATAAGCCACTTTGAATGCCAGGCACCTGGTAGGTGCTCAATAAATGTCAGCAATTTCTGCTCTCCTGACAAAGAGGTTTTATCCAATACCAACATGATATGGGCCTTCCCCCTCCACTCATCCCAGATTTTATTTGGCCTTTGCATTCACTGATTGAGTTTTTCAGTGCCTACTGTTGTCACGTAGTGGGCATTGAAGAGTCAAAGATGCTCAAGCCACGGCCCTGGCCCTTGAGGGCAAGGGAACCTAGATGATCCATCAGCTGGGACAGTGACAGGAGGGAAGGAAATCTGGGGGTGGGGGTGGGGAGGGGTGGGGCTGGGGGGGGAGGGGTGGGGCTGTGATAAACTGGGTTCCCAATGGGCAGCTGTTTTCAAAGGGTCTGCAGCTGTGTCCGGAGAGCAGGCTGCAGGTTCCCCTGGGTGTCCTGTAGGTGCTGTGGGCCGGCTCACTGTGGCACTGCCAGAGGCTGGTCAGGGAGCCAGCGAGTGGGACAAACTGAGGGTGAGGAAGGAGCCAGAGGCACAATGCTTTGGAGCAAAGGTGGTGACAGGGCCCCGAAAGGTATTATGTGCGGCTATTTAGGTTTTTTTATTTATTAATATTTAATTTACCAAATAAATTAAACTACAATCCAAAAATGTAGTTTTCTCTTGAGTTGGGATCAACTACAAATCTTATATTCTATTTAAAGTTCTGTAAACTTTGTCATTCCTTTTAAGAGTGATTTTTCAACTTGGTTAACTAAAGCTTTAAAAGATATTTTAAACACTTACAAATGAAATATATTTGATTTTCTTTTTAAGTATTTCATTTTTCTGACTAATAAATAAACCCTTCCCCACTACTTAAGTCATTTTATAAAACTAATAAACTCAATCAACACTAATAAATTAAAGTCTAAATCAATCACCTAATGACATATTTTGAAGTAGAATCACAAGGCTAAATCATGTTAACAAACTTTCTTAAAAACTGTGAATACTATACATATTTCAATTACTAAATGCAGACATTTCCAACTCTTTGGATAGAAATACTTTGGATTTTATTTAATGCCTCATATTCTTACTTCATTCTAAACCTTTCAGGGTTAAAATACTGTCTTGTAAGAAATCTGCTTTCATGTGGCATCGAAACCTGACAAAGGTTCCATCTTCTCACCTCTGTCCCCAAGATTCCAATTGCTAGTTACCGAATTCTCAAGTCCTCTTTGATTCCTCACCTCCCACAGAGGCTGCCTTGCCAACTGACCCGAATCAAGGAATCCAGCCACCTTTTAATCCTACTCTGAATTCTTTGTTCCCCCTTCCTTGGTGACAGAGTCATAACTCACAGGACCTGCGATTGGATTCAGCTCCACCAACTCCACCTGCGTGAGACCTGACAACAGGTGGCAGAGAAACAGGGACAGGAGTGAGAAATGTGATAGCAGAAGTCAAAGGGAAGAGGATTTCAGAAAGGCAGGCTTCGGCAACATCCGCAGTTTAAAATGCAGCAGGGAAGTGTAGAAGGTAAGAGAATGAAACATGACTATCAGATGTAATGGTCATACACTTCAATGTAAGATTCAAATTTCATCAGTGAAATTTGCATGTCATGATATGGGCAGAAATCAAATAGCTGCATATTAAGAGTAAACAGGAAGTGAGAAATTGGCAATTGCATTTAACATTTAACTTAATATTTCAATGAGGGAAACAGTGAAGGGGAGAGAAAGAGAAAGACAGAGAGAGAACCCAGAAGCAGAGACATAAGGCTCAAAGGAAGAGGTATTTGTTCTGCATTTCATTTAAAAAAATATTGAGTGTGTCTACTGAGGAGAGTTGACTCGTTTTGGGGGGAGGAAGGAGTGCTAAGAATGGGAAGAGTCAGGACAGGGGCTAAGAGGAGTCCCTGTGAAAAGGCTGACCTTGAACAGGAAAAGGAACACCTTATCCTCTGAGAATGGAGGGAATGAGGAAAAGATTGATAGGGAGGCAGATAACTATGTGGACGCGGGCAGAGCAGGAAGTTGAGGTAACTTAGCCTAATAAACTGCCTGGATCTGGCCCGACCAGGGTCAGGCTGGCTGGCACTCAGCGCAGTCTCTGGGGACACGCGGAATCCGGGCTGGGATGCTTCAGAAATGGCCCAAGGGAAGCCATCACAGCCTGTGACGGGGTAGCCATTCCTAAGAATCAAAGAGAAGAAATCCTACAGGTTTCTAGTGAACTCGGTTAGAGAAAATGAGACAGGGCTGAAGACATGCCCAAGAGCAGTCAGTCACCAGCATCTCTTAAACCAGAAACTGGGTGTCCTGGCCCCCAGAGCCACGCTCACACACACACACACACACACACACACACACACACACACTCACTCACTCACTCACTCACTCCCAGGCTAACTTTTCTTTTGCTTTGAGCACAGTCACTTTCTCTGAAAAGTCTTCCCAGACCTCTCTCCCCTTCCCATCTAAATCAGTTCCCATCAAGGCTGTCACACACCCCTTTACCTTTCCTTTGTGGCACCACAATTTGAAATTCTAGTTTTATTTCTGTGATTAGTAAATGCTCCTTTTCCCCGGAGATATAAGCCACACGAGGACAGGGACTTTTTTACTTCTGTATCCTGGTCAGCACACAGCTCAGTGCCTAACTCAATCAATATGATAAATGAATGTATATTCCAAGTGTATGGTGTGGGAGAATAGCATTCAAGAATTTTATTTGCAAATTATAAAGTTTTGCATTTGTGGAAAATGCCCACTATGGGGTTCCAGGAAGGTGACTTATACTTACTCTACAGGGCGTGTATATGGGAAATGCTCAATACATATTTGTTGAGTGGGTAAGAATTTCTGCACTATTGGAATTTTAATTCCCTTAAGAAAAAAGAATACATTGCCTCCAAGGCACTCAATATAATTTAAAGATATTACCAAAAGATTTTCAAAAACCTATTTAAACAAGCAAATTAAGATTTTCCAAATAATGTTATTTAGAAGAAATACTAGATTCCATCAGTACTTTGTGAAAAACTGATTTATAGTGAAAAACTGATCATATTACTAGGGTAGTTTCAAGGATCATATATAACTAGAAAACTCAATGTTTAATTACTGAAGTTTCACACTTTTGATTATCTCAGAGACATCTCTGAGATCTGTCTGACTCTCAGATACTAAATTATCTTACCAATTTTTAGTACAGAAATCCAGGCACATGCAAACATTTGGAAAGAAAAGACATCGCCAATGAATTGCCTCCCACCTTTCTCAGGGAAGCAAATTCATGAATACATGCATGAAGCTTAGTAGCATACAGTAGGCAAATATTTTTCCATGTCCCACCCAAAGCAAACAAATGAAAATAGAAACTTCAAGGGCAATTATAAAATATGTCCAAGTTTAAAGACACAGCATCCTTTTCTGCGTTGGTTTCCCTCTATACTTTTTTTTTATTTATTTTTTATCCTCACCTGAGGACATTTTTTCATTTTTTGTCCAGAGTGGGAGGGAGACAGAGGAAGAGAGAGAGAAACATCGACGTGAAAGGGACACATCGAGTGGCTGCCACCCGCATGACCAACCAGGGCCGGGGACAAACTGCAACCGAAGTACATGCCCTTAGTGGGAACTGAACCCGGGTCTCTCTGGACCGCAGGCCGACTCTCTAACCGCTGAGCCAAACCGGCCAGGGCCCCTCTATACTTCCATCAGAAATAAATATTCCTCAATCGGTCCAAACTGAGCAGCTCTAGCTGGAAAGCATTTCTGCTCTTTTGACTGTGAGGTGATCATTTTTTTCTTACATTTTTTTACTTTATGGAACAAAAAATCTGGATAGAAGTTACTCCAATGTTTGTTAAATTATGGGTACTAAGAGACACCACTGTGTCCACCTTTTCTAGCTCTCAATTATACCCTTATATTCTAATTCTTTCATGGAAATTTTAATTTCCAATAGAGGCTATAATAATCCCCATTAACAGTCAAAATGTCGCACTATTTAGCATACAGTCTATATCTCCTAAACTGTCGTAGTGTCAGCCTAAACATCTTTGTTACTATTCATTTGGGCAAGTTATGGGAAACAGCCATCCTTGAGTTTTCAGAGCAGGCTGATTTCAATCTATTCTGTTGTCCATCGAACAAGTTTTACGTTTTAATAGAAAATTTGTTAACTATATCTCATACGAAGATTCCTACGAGCCAGACAGATTATTGTCCAGCCTGGGCATAGCTGAACAGCGAGAGGGCCTGGCTGGGTAGCTCAGTTGGTTAGAGTATTGTCCGGATATGACAAGGTTGCAGGTTCGATCCCCAGTCAGGGCACATACAAGAAGCAACAAATGCCTGCACAAATAAGTGGATGTTTCTCTCTCCCTTCCTTTCTCTCTAAAACCAATCAATCAATCAATCAATCAATCAATTAAAAACACACATGCACACACAGTGAGAAACATAACCTTTTCCAGGTATTTCGGAAGGCACACACATGGTCCAGGACTGGGTCAGAAGGAGATGATACCAACTCTCTAATAACCCCTTCGGGGCTCACCAACTCAGTCATCTAGGCATTTTCTGACTCTAAGGTCTGTTGAGGGTGGTTCGCTCACTTGCTTCCTGTTCCATTTGTAATGAAGGCCCACCAGTTATGCCCCAGGGAAAGGCATACACGCTCCCCTAACGCACTCTCAGCCTCTGCATGAGGCTAGAATTCAAGAAGCTAACCTTCCACACTGTGAAAAGCACACTGTGAGCTTCCTAAAGGGCAGGCATAATGCTGACCGAGGGGAAAACAATTATTAGTACTTTAAATTGATGCTTTTTTTTGCATTACATCAAAATACTAGCTTTCTTAATACAATTTAAAGGCATATCACAGTTGTGATAGTTACTTTTGTTTTTCCCCGATTTTAAGGTAAAATGTATAAATGCATTATGTGGATAAAGTAAAGCATTGTGTACACACAAATTAGCAATAGGAGAAAGAAACTGGTTTGAAAGAATTTAAACTTTATATAAACGTGTGTGCGTGTGTGTGTGTGTGTGTGTGTGCGTGTGTGTGTAGTCTAAAAAATAAAACAGATGGTAATTTAAAAAATGGAAATGTTTAAGATATGGAAAATGCTGAGTTGAAATAAATTAATAAAACGCTGGAAACAAGCTCCACAAATTTGCAAAATGGGAGTAGAACAGTTTCCGAAAGACAGCGGCCCATTTAGGTGATGAACACCAGATGTCAAGTGCAGTTCAGTATAGACAATAGTATTCTGATTAGCTTCAGGGGAGAAGGTGAAAAGCATCAGGCACCAAAGGCAAGAAAGCTGAACACCCCACACCAGCCTGGGTAACTCCTGGTCTAGGGGCGAGACAGTTCTCTACCCTTGTTTCTGTCCGTGAATCTAGGTGTCCAGTTCGCTGGCCCACCACCTCGTGAGGGTGGACAAGCTGAAACATGGCTCTGGGCCCACAGTCAGGCCAGGGTGGCTGTGATTCCGTAAGATAAGAAACAGTCCCCGAAACACACTGTGAAAAGGGCCTTTGAGAGTTTTAGGAGGCGCGAGTTCCGAAGCTGGGGGAAATCACTGAGGTTATCGACTAATTAAAAGAATCCTGGAGTAGCATAATTTCCTTCAGGAGGTTTAGGATATTGGCCTATGGCTGCAGTGAGAGGGCACTTACTCAGGGACCCTCCCTTAAATCCAAAGTCCATTTCCTCAGCATGACCAATTAGGCAATGCAGCCCAGTGCCCCTAACTTATTCCAATGAGGGGGGGGGGAAGAAAAGCAGTGTGAGTGCCACCCAAGTGTAGCAGTCTTCCTCCTCCTTGAAGTTCAGCTCTGCCTCTTGGACCTGAAGTCTAAGTAAATCTGTTGATTCCTTTAATGAGCATTTATAGTATGTTGAACATAATACTGGACACTGCCTGTCTCAGTCTGAGCACTTAATTTATTGAAGAGAAATACAGATTTATTTACTTCCCAGTCCAATAAAAGCCAAGTTATCCGCTGGTACAGTGAGTGTCAGAGAAGACTCGTTGTAACAGAAAGGATTCTAGGTTAAGAGTTAGCATGTCCCTGGATTCTCATCTTGGCCCTGCTATTAATTTAGGGTCATGTGACTTTGGCATAGCCATTCACCTCTCTGGACCACAGTTTCCTTGGATGTGAAATGGAGATGTTGAACTAACTGACCCTCTTTTAAATTTTTATTTTATTTTATTTTACTTTATTTTTGTTAATCCTCACCCAAGGGTATTTTTCCACTGATTTTTAGATAGAGTGGAAGGGAGGGAGAGAGAGAAAGATCGATGTGAGAGAGACACATCAATTGGTTGCCTCCCACATAACCCCCACCAGGGTCAGGGATCAAACCTGCAACTCAGGTACATGCCCTTGACTGGGAATTGAACCCGAGACCCTTCGGTTTGCAGGCCAATGCTCTAACTGCTGGGTCAAACCAGCCAAGGCTAAAAAAATTTTTTTCTTTTAATTTATTGATTTTAGAGAGAGAGAGGAAGGTGGGGGAGAGAATGGGAGAAAACCAATTTGTTCCACTTATTGAGGCGTTCATTAGTTGCTTCTTGTATATACCCTGACGGGACTGAACCCACAGCATTGGCATATTGGGTCGACACTCTAACCAACTGAGCTACCCATCCAGGGCTAACTGACCCCTTTTTGGATCTGACACTCTGGAATGAATGTGGTCTGTGTGTTTAGAAGAGGCAGAAATCACTGTGGGGTTTGCTCATATTCTGCAATCAGATTTCTCAGTTGCAAAAAATCCAGAGTCCAGAAATGTCAAATATACATTGAAAATATCCCTGGTAATCTCTGTCTCACAGATAATCACTGTTAGGAATTTTTTTCTTCCAGATATCTTACTTATACATTCTAAGTATAATCATTACTATTGCTAAGTTAAGTGCTAATTACACCGTTACTATTTGTATTGAAATGGAACACTAAGTGCATGTTTCTTCCACAAATTTTTAACTTTTTAATTGAATTTTTAGAGAGAGAGGAAGGGAAAGAGACAGAAACATCGATGTGAGAGAGAAACATCAACCAGCTGCCTCCTGCACACCTCCATCTGGGGATCAAGCCCACAACCTGGGCATGTGCCCTGACTGGGAATCGAACCGGGGCCTCTCAGTCCATGGGAGGATGCTCAATCCACTGAGCCACACCAGCTGGGCTCTTCCACAAATTTTTAAAAATTTAAGAATATATCCTAGACATCTTTTCACCATGTCATCACATATACATCTCATTTGTTTTTTGTTTTTTCAGTCAGGGCAGAGTATTGCATTGCATCTATAAATTGTAGTTCATTTAACTATTGTATATTGACAACATATGAATTGTTTCTTTTTTTCTTCTTGATCACAAACAACACTGCAACAAAATTACTTGTATCCTCAGTCCTAAAAATCTGGACACCTCCTCCCTTACTTCCCACTTCCAATCTGTCACCAGGTCCCAGTCATTTCACCTAAACTCTCCGAAACCCGTCAACTTCTCTGCACCTTATTACCCTCACTCTATTCAGGTGGAGGGTCAGCACCATCCCAACAACAGCGTCTTCTTAATTGGTTCCCTCTCCCCCCAAATCTGGCCTTCGGTTTCCCAAACTGCAGCCAGAGATGCAAATCACATTACTTTCCAGTTTAAAACCTTCAATAGCTTCTCACTGTCCTTAAGATAAAGACCATTGCCGCATAATGGGTGTATTATCTGTAATTCACTTTGAGAAGATATGTCAGCATAAATAGTCTGAGATTTATGAGTGTGATGTTAATCGGTACCCTAGGATGTAGATTCAATTAGTTGCCCTAATCAGGAATATACACTTCAGAGACGATTAGTAAGAACGTTATTAACAGAAGGCTACAGTCCAGAGATGCAAAGGACTTTATTAATTAGCAGATGGATGGGAGAAGTTGTGTTTCCTTGACGTCGGTTTTATATAAGATGTATGGATTGGCTAGAAAAGGCGTAGAGGCATGCCCACCCCTGTATCACCTCGTAGATGGTAGCAATCCAGCGACCGGTGATTTCAACAGTTCCCAAAGCTTGTTGCTGAAAAATGCCTTGTCCAGAGGCTAGCTCAAGGCTTCCTGCTGCTTAAACCCTTAGGTTAGCTCAACCCTGCCTCCAAAGAGTGTCACACTGCCTCCAATGAACGAGCCATGAAATATACAGCTGGAGAAACTACAAGATCAGACAGAGGGACTTCCCCAGGCTTCTACAACAGGATGTATGCTGGTGCTCATTCCCGCTCACCCCCGGATCACGTTGCCACTGGGGCTGAACTGAGCCTGAGATCTGCTTTTGGACCAAGTGTGAGGCTGTGAGAAAGGAGGTCTTTACCCTCACCCACGTCTAAATATTGGAAGTTTCGACACCCACCCCCCCCCCGTCCATGTCATCACATATACATAAATAAGAAGGACCAGACTGGTTGAGGTCGGATTATAGCTCATGACGGACAAAGCCCTGCGTGATTTAGTTTCTGCCTACTGTCTCCCTCTCGGGTTACTCAAGACATTTCCAGGAACACTGCCTCCTGGGGATGTGGGCATCCCCACCCCTGCGACTCCCCTCGCCTAGTGAGATCCCTCTCAGCCCTCCTCAGGGAAGCCCTTCCTGCCTCTGAGCCAGTCACAGCTCCCATTCTGCCCCGCAGGCCCGCACTCCTCCCTGCAGTCCGCCCAGGAAGGCGGTGGTGTGTCTGTCTGGCTGATGCACCGACACCTAAGAGACCGTGTCCACATCCATTTTGTTCGCCTGTGTGTCCCTACGACCTAGCACAACAGAAGATCATTTAGATTTTAGCCTATGCAGCACTAACAGGGGGGGAAAGGTTTTTTATGTTACTAAGTGGTGTGCAGGCCCTCCACAGTCAAAACACTTTCTTATACATACATTTTAAAGATTTTGTAAGTTACTGAATTTACAAAGTGAAGGATGAAGAATATACAAAAGACCATAAGCAAGACTATGACCCTCTCTTTTAAATACGATACATGCTGCCCTGGCCGGTTTGGCTCAGCGGTTAGAGCGTCTGCCCGTGGACCAGAGAGTCCCGGGTTCGGTTCCCGCTAAGGGCACGTACTTTGGTTGCAGTTTGTCCCTGGCCCAGTTGGGGCTGTGTGGGTGGCAACCAGTTGATGTGTCTCTCTCACATCGATGTTTCTCTCTCTTCCTCCCTCTCTCCCTCCCGCTCTGTCTGAAGATAAATGCAAAAATGTCCTCAGGTAAGGATAAAAATACAGAAAGAGAGAAATATGATACCTGCTGACTCACTTATTTTGAAAATCCTTCATGGAAATGAGGACCAGGAAAAAGTCACCTTTCTCATCTCTCATTGCTCCACACTTTATCGTTTCCTCTGTCTGGACACTTACAGAACGATCCTGTCAGCACGTCAGGAACTTCTGCTTTCTCAGACAGCTCCGCTTTTACTGTTTCCTCAGAACTCCTTCACTGGCACCCCCCACCTGCCCACGAAAACACAGAATTGTGACTCCACTTCCCCCCAAATCTTCACGCGCTTGAGCACTGGAGACATTTACCGCCACCCCATGCAAACCTGTCATCTCACGTCGCGGGAAACTGCAGGCCACAGCACAGAGGCTGAGAATCCGATTATCCAACATGTCCCAAGTGCTGACCGCTGGGGGAAGCAGTCAGCGCCCCAGTTTTAGAGAAGGAAACAGAAACCCAGGGGGGTACGTGAAAGTCCTCCTGAGGTCCCACAACCAGTGACAGAGGCCCCCGTGGCTCAGTGAGGGGAAAGGCACCCCCTGCCCCAGGGGTCCATTCACAGGGCCCACAGAAGCGCCCTGCAAACACCAGGGAGTGAGACTGAACGGGACTGAACACGCGTGGGGTGCTGCTGCCTGTGTCTGAGAGGGCGCTGCGCTGATTTCTGACGGGCGTGGGCGTGTGAGTGGGCGTGGGCGTGGGCACCTCGCCATCACACCTGCCATTAGGGCTGCAGAGTGCTTCGGTGGCACCTTCTTGTTTTTATTTGTTTGCTTGTTTGGCTTTTTGTTTGTCTAATGAACCCTTACAGGACAACTGTCTCTCAAGGGTTGCGATTTCAGTCATTTTACTGTCTCTAAAGCTACTTTAGCTTTATTATTGTTCTTACTACAAGTCACACTGTGGTGCCCCATTAAACATTTGGATTTAGGCAGGGTACTAAAAAAAAGCCTCTAGGTCTCTCCACACCTGTGGGCTGTGACTTCTCTACCCCTCTGGTCGCCAGCGCCCTCCCCAGAGCCCTGTGCTGCGGGGAAGGGTCGCATCAGTCGCAGGGACGGGACTGGGTCCCGGGGGCGCCGGGGACGGTGGCGGGCCTGCGGCGTGGTTCCGAGGCTGGGCCTCTGCCTGGGCTGCAGCGCATTTCTGAAGCTTTTATTACCGTCCACTCCTAGAACACTTGGCTTCCTTCACCAAAACCAAATCCCAGTGAGAATCGTAAAACCTGCCACGTCAAGTTTCAAAGAGAATGCAGATAAATTGTACTTTGTAAACTAAATCTCTACCGTCTCGCCAATTAATTCTGTTTTATGATTCTCTTCAGCGACGACGGCAGCAGTAAATGCGCTTTGCTACACGCTAGGCAGCTGGCAAAGCAGGATTCAATCCCGGGTCCCCTGGACTTCATGGTGGGGGCTCTCCTGGCCTCCTCACAGGCGGTCAGAGGCGGGGCGGGCCAACAGGGTGAGGACTGCGCCCAGCCAGTTCAGTCCCAGTGTAGGGCTGGGGGCTAGGAACAAGGGGACCCGCTCTGGTTCTGCTTGCAACTTGTGTGGTACCCCTGAACCCCTTCTTCTCTCCAGGCCCCAGTCTTCTTATCCATAAAACCGGGTGTTTTGACCCTTTTGGGGCCATGGTCCTGTAATCTATGGACATTGTTTTTTTTAATTCTCACCTGAGGATGTTTTTCCATTTATCTTCAGATAGAGTGGGAGGGAGGGAAAGAGAGAGATAAACATTGATGTGAGAGGGACACACCAATTGGTTGCCTCCTGCCTGACCTCAACCAGGGGACGAACCACAACCAAGGTACGTGCGGTTGGCCAGAATCGAACCCGCGACTCTTTGGTCTGCAGGCCAACACTCTCACTGCTGAGCCAAACTGGCCTGGGCTCTATTAACATTTTTAAAGCTCAGCTTAGTTGCTTAAGAAAAGACTTAAAAATATATTTGGCAAAAAATCAGCCCGGCTGGTGTGGGTCAGTGGTTGAGCATTAACCCATACACCAAGAGGTGGCTGGTTCAATTCCTGGTCAGGGCACATGCCCAGGTTGTGGGCCAAATCCCCAGTGGGGGGCATGCAGGAGGCGGCCAGTTGATGTTCTCTCTCATCGATGTTTCTCTCTCTCTCTCCCTCTCCCTTCCTTTCTCTCTCTAAAAAAATTTTTAAAAATCAAAATCCTATCACGCAGAGAATCAAAGGAAAAGGCTGCAAAAGAGCTCACCTTGTTTGAAATATCAAGTGTGATTTGTTGCCATTGGGACCAAATATGGGAATAAAATAATAAGAAAACCAGGTGAGGAAAGAAATCAGTTTTCATGAGGCATTTTCAAATTTCTGTGAAATAATTACTTCAAAATCATTGTTATAAACTTCGAGCACCTTTCTGAGTTTGGCACAGTGTATATGGAAGACAAAACAAGACCAGAAGCTAATCAGATTGAAAATTTCCTCCAAAGACAAAATATACAACATTCGGAGTGTTTCAGTGCACCGACAGAACCCGGGGCTTGGCGTCAGTAGACCTGGGTTTGAATCTTGACTGAGTGACATCGCTAAATCTCAGTGTCCTTAACTGTGAATGGGGCATAATAACCCTACCTATAGAGATCCACAGGGCAGCTGGGGCGGTCTCATAAACAGAAGAACTATATAAAGAACTGTTTCATTGTAACTAATGGTTGCCAAAGACTTCTCTCACTATATGTGGGAAACTGCCATGGGCATACAGACTTGGAACTTTAATGTTTGAACTGCCTCTTGGCAAAACCACCATTATCACCCCCCAAAAATCTTCTTTTTCAGTAGCAAAGAAATATCCCAACCCAAAGGCTGGGAAACAACTCAGCACTTGACAGTCCCAAACCATCTTCACTTTCTCTCTTACTTTCCTTAGAATCCAATTTGGCATCAAGTTCAGTGGGACGTGCTTTGAAATGCCTCCCAGATTGGACCACTGCTCTCTTATGTTTCACCATCCCTCCCTTAGCCTGAGCTGTCCTCGTGGCATGCCCAGATGACACCAAAGCCTCATCACTGTCCCCTCCAGGACCTCCTCAGGGCTGCCTGCCTCCCTTCCTGAAAAGCAGACTTCCTCAGAATCCGGAGATCCTATCAGTCTCACAGGACTTCCTCTACTCCAGAACGTGCTCCTCTAGTCCAGCAATTCCTTCACATGCCCACAGACGCCAGCCTCGGGGCCTGTGCCCTCGCTTCTCCCGCCTGGGCCGTTCTTCCACCAGCTCTTATTATCCTTTTCCCCACGCTCCCTTCAGTGCTTCTCAGACTCGACCGCGCTCATGAATCACCTGGGATGTTGTTAACAAGTAGATTCTGACTCGACAGATCTGAGTGGCTCAAGACTCTGCATTTCTAACCCGTTCCCAGGTGACCCCCATGCGGTTCCATCACTCCCCAGCTGCATCCCCTAACTCGGACTAACGTGTCGGGTGTTTCAGTTTCTTCACCTGTACTATAGGCATTCTGCCTCAACCTCTAGCGTCGAGGTGAGAACTAAGCTAGGGAAGTTATACAAAGACCTCCGCCAGTGTGGTAGATTGCAAAAAATGGCCACAATTCTCCACCCTTCCTAAATCCACACAATTCTCTTGACTTGCTTTTAAAATAGATTGGAAGAGAAGCAGCTTGTGCCTGTTTCAGGCTAGGCCTCAATGTTCCCTGACTCCATGGTCCCTCTTACAACCACACTGAGCCCGCCCAATGATGGGGGCACGAGGCCCAGCTGCTCCCCAGCTGACTCAGAGGCACAGCCACCTTGGTGACCCCAGAGGCAGAAAGGAGCCTGGAAAAGACAGCAGATTCTCCAGGCCCAAACTGCTGATCCACAAAGTCATAAACTAAATAAATGGTGGTTGTTTTAAGCTATTATGTTTTAGGGTGTTGTTACACGGTAATGTATATATGATATTGTATATACAAGTAATTTCTCCATAAACGGTGGCTATAACACTTTAAGAAAAAGGTACTTAACAAAAAATGAATTTTCCATACCACTAAAAATGTGTACTTTATGGTCAGTAGTAGACAGAGGACTGAACTGGGAATTGGGATTCTTAGATTCTGGTCCCAGTAACTTTTCCAGTGGGCAGCCTTATGACCTTGGACATACTATTTAAGCTTTTTGAGCCTCGGGGTTTTTTGTTTTGTTTTTTTTCCTAGCTCTAAAAGTGATCAAAGTTGCATTTTCCCCAAATGCAATGCTTATTTCCTTGCCAACAGATAGTCCTGAGCCCAGTTTTTCTTTCTTTTAGACTTAGGATTTAATCACAGACAACCTTCACTGTATTGCCTTTGCTATTAGCAGTTGGTTGTGGCTACATTTCACACTTATCACAATAGCCACATACTGAATCGATAAGGTAGGCCTCCTTGCTATGGACCAGGAACCCAAATAGCCAAGCTCATTAGGAATCAAAAAGTACATAATGCCAAACAAGTTCTAGTGAGAATCTAAATATGTGGCTCTCCACTGTGTGCAGGGGCAGGTGACTTGCTTTTATTCAATTCTAGATCGCAGTAAATATTCTGGAGGACTGTGCTTGTGTAGTCTGATCATCAAATAAGAGGGATTCCGTTTTACGGCCAGCAAGTACGAATCAAGTCTGCCTTTATCACACATAAATGACCCAAGATATGTACTCAACTATCAAATGGGGGGGAGGAGATTTAACATTAACATGAAAAGAAATTTCAAAACTCGTGTGTGTAGAGATCAACTCTGGGACTCACAGACAAGTGGGTTCCAAATATATCCAAATATCTGTTACAGTAAAAAGCTACGCACGTGGCGGTGAGTCAAGAACCAAGGTGAGTTTTCCTCTCTCACAGGGTCAGTGACTCTCACGTACCGCTAGTCCATACTCCGACACGGCACTCCTGCAAACATGACAGTCTCCTCTGTGACCTACAGCTGGCCATGCTGGGACCAACTTAAAAAAAAAAAAAAAAAAAAAGGCTGTTCCACTGCCCACTTCCACTACTGTTACACAATTCCAAGCCAGGTATTTTTATTGCTAGGACTTAAGCTAAATAAGAGAACATGTATACAATCCGAGGGCAACAGTTTGTCTTAAGTTTACCTTCAAATGTATATAGTTAAGTCTACATAAAGAAGCACTAGGTTGTTCAAAGTGTGAAATATTTGGTTTATCCTTTTTTTTTTAAAATAATTTTTTTTCCTTTATTGATTTTAGAGAGAGAGGAAGTGAGAGGGACAGAGAGATAGAAACATCGATGAGAGAGAACATTGATGGGCCGCCTCCTGCATGCCCCCCACTGGGGATCGGGCCCACAACCTGGGCATGTGTCCTGACCCAGGAATCGAACCGGCGACCTCTTGGTGCATGGGTCGACGCTCAACCACTGAGCCACATCGGTCAGACTATTTGGCTCAAACTTTATCACATTCTTTATCACAAACTTTTTCCCGTGATGGAAACAATGTATGTGGGGCCCTACTGTAACTTTAGTGGGTAGGGACAGCATTGCAATAAAACGTGGCTTACAGTTATCTACAAACATATCCTGAACTGTTATGTAAATTAACTTCAGAGACTAGAGCCACCTAACATGTTCCAAGTTAATATCCTAAATACCTTTGCCCCTCTAATTATCTTTTGAATCTATTCTCTTCTCTCTCTCCTCGCATGTGGGTTCTTACAGAAGCTACTTTGCTTGCATCTTCCCCACTTAACTCTTCTCATCGCAGCCAGAGGCTTCCTAAAATACAGCTCTGCTCTGCTTAACGCCCTCCATGGCTTCCTTGAAAGTGAGGACTGTGTCCCCAGCACCTCACTGAGGGTCTGGAGTCTCTGGGTCTCCTCACATCCTGTCTCCAAGGCCAGATCTAGGTTCCATTTCATTTTAGAGAGCCACCTGTACTCTGAACAGAACAGCGTTCACTGCTACGGGTGCAATTTGGGACATGATACTTGTTTTGTCCTGTGCAGCTCAGGGGCGTCTTTTCTAAGACGCTCGATGACTGAGTCAATATTTCGAGTTCTTTCAAGCATCTGCTTCAGGACACATGTTCATCGGATGGGTGTGTTATAAGGATGTTTTAGGATAGGGTCATTTTGATGACATGTAGTCCTTCCGAAGATTCCAATCTGTGTGGGACTATGACACCCTCAGGGTGCAAATAGATAAAATATTTCATTGTCTTTTCTTAAATAGCATTCACATGGCAGCCAGACTCAAAAAAGGCTACAGCTGGGTGACCCATCTGACCTGCAGGTGGGTAAGGGCTCACGGCTGCCCTCCCCTATCAACTCCTCTTTTCTAGGCATCTAGAAATTTTATCTGCAACCAGATAATCTAAAGACCAAAAAAGGAAAAAAGGGAGAAAAAAAAGGCAGGACTGAAGTACTATTTAACTAAGACTTCCCCCAAAGAGCCCAAGATTTGGGTGACTGGAAAAATTGTGGAACTAGGGGAGTTTGAAACATTCCAGGTGGAGGAAACCCAGCTACCGGGGGACCGGTGTTCAGTTATTTGGAAACTGGAGTCCATTCCAAGAAGCGCAGTCAATGGGCCCTGGGCACCCAGGGCAGAGCAGTTCCGAGAGCCAGGAGGGCAGAACCGCTCTGCCCTTGGGGCTGGGATTCTAGCCAGAGCATAGCCAGGTAGTGTTTCCAGGCTCAGAGAGCACTGGGTGAGAAGTCAGGGGAATCCTTCCACTTTTTAAGTTAATAAACATATTTAATTGATATACAAGTTTTTGTTTTAAATTCCAGATATGCAAAAGCTCCTAGTCCAGAGCTAAGATTCTTCACATTTATCTTTCCGTGTCATTGCCCATCTAAATCGTGAGAACCACTGAGGACCTGGACCTGGGGCCAGGTGCCATGAGAGGCACTGACCACACAGTGGCTGAAGGCAAGAGCAGGATCAGGATGGAGTAGACACAGAGAAATACGATGAACCCTGCCCTCCTTTATCAGTGTGTTTCATTTCTTCTCTGCGATCGAGGCCGCTTCCTATAACTGACTCTGTATACTTCAGATAATTGCAAACAACCGCAGAACTCTCCCTTTAGAGCCTCGAATGACTGTTTCAGTGACCTGCCTCAGGACTGCGGAGGTGTTCTATAGGCACCCTGTGGTGGTCACAGGCTTTAACATCTGTCTCCTCCTTAAAACAGTATTAGCTGGAGAATCAAATGTAGGAATAAGTGGCAAATACACACTCTATTGTCTTTAAAAGAGCAACCAGTTTCCATTTCTTTCTCATTCAACTCTCAAGTGTTTCTCACCCTTTCCCCAGCGATGACCCCTCACAATGGGTTGGTTCCAACCACCAGGACACCCCTAAATCCTGGAGAGAAGCGTCATCAGTAAATCCCTCTCGTTGTGACAGGAAGAAACTATCTTTAATGATTTTGAACCACCTCATGGAACACTGACTTCCTCTAAATCCACTGGGCAAACATCTACACAGCGAGGCCAAGTAAAATGTACTAAGTTACCAAAAGGAGTTTTTGTTTTGTTTTTAGGTTTAATTACAGTGCTGGAGAAAAAAACCAAAACATTGATTTCTGCCTTACATCACTGGAAACATTCTTCAGTGGTGGTTTGTGAAAATCTCACCTCATCAGGGCTGCCAAGGTCAATGAGACCCACGTAACCGACCAGGAGGAGCTTGCCTAATTATTAAATAGTCAGCGAACAGTCTGTGACCATTTAACCCTTTGCACCCAGCACCCTCTTTCAACACGTGCTCCTACCTAGCGCTGCACCCTGTCCCCCCCCTCCCAGGGCGCCAGCACCCCAAGGGGGCAAATCCTGGGACCCAAGGGCATTTCAAAGAAACAGCGGCAGAGGGGGAACTTAGAAATAAAGGAAAATCTCTTGCAGTTTTTCCAATTCAAGTTCTCAGGCACTGCTGAAAGTTCATTAATTGGGGATTTAAAAACAAAACTGTTTCCTACACCAATTAGATGCCAAGCTTTACCAACTGTCTAGAGCTTTGGTGAATTTGTGGAAGTCCCCCTCCCGCCCCCTATCCTGGCTTTTGCCTCTCTTTCCGTACCTTTGCTGATTTACGTGACTTGTCCGAAGTAATCAAACTGGGAATCGCCTCACTCCATTTTTGCCTCACCCCAGGGCAAAAGGAAATAAAGAAATAAAAATAACCCGCGAGAGAAGTCGGGGGAATAATGCCACCAAGCCAAGTTCCGCAGCAGTCGAGCCCTTGCCCTCCCGCGGCGGGGCCCGACGCGCGGGGCGGGGGACGGTCCTACCTGGGGCCGGGTGGCGGCGGCGGCGTTGGGGTCGCGGCGCCCATGGCTTCGCGGGCCTCGGGCGGCCGCGCGGGGACACACCAGGGGCTCAGCGCCGCCCGGAGTCCGCGGCGCTCGCAGCTGCCACCGCGGTGCGGTCATTGGGCCCGCGCATCACGTGGCCCGGCCCGGGGCGAGCCTCCCCAGCACGTGTAACCCTTTACCTGCGCGCCCCGCGCCGCGCGGCTCCCCTGGAGGTGCCCTGGCTGCACCCTGGGCGCGCTCCGGCCCCCGGAACCCGACTTCCAACCCCCCGCCGCCGGGGCTGGTCTTCCGGACGCACTGAAGCAAAAAACCCAGGAGCTCTGCCTCTGAGCCAAACCCAGGTTGCATACCAGCCTCCTGCCCGGGCTGGGAAACTTTTTCTGTCGTGCTGTCGGGAGAGGGGAGCGTCCCATGATTCAGGACGTGAGTGGGGAGGTACATAAATGCACCCTGGCAAGTAGATCTGTCTGTTTCCCTCACCCCAGTGTTTTTCTGTTTCCTCCTCAGTTCTGGCGTTAGCCAGTTAGACCTGGTGTGTGCACTGTCGCCTGCCTTTGTGGCATGGATGGTCTGAGCAGCAGCGCAGACCTATATAATAATGCCCCGGGACGCTGCACAAGCTCGCCCGCCCCTCTAGACCTCAGTGGGAGGTCAATGAAATCACGCTTCCCCGCCCCCACCTTCCCTCTCTTTTCCTGGGGTGGCAACCTCGGCTGCAACACTGCGTCCGACCTACTAGCCCCACGCCTGTGCTTATTGTAATCCACGCACCTAAGGTAGGTGAAGAACTTACTGCTTTACCGTAAAATATTACTTAGTGTGAGGCATTCTTTTCACCTGCGCTTCAAAGTAAGCGTTGGGCTTGACAGGAAAATGTATTAAGCAACTGCGCCACCTAGCTTCCCCTCCTCTCTCTCCGCTCCAACTCATCCAGGGATAAAACTGAGTGCTGGAGAAGCAACCCCAGAATACTATGCATACTGCCCCTAGTCTGTTTGTTCGTGTGTGTGTGTGTGCTGGAGAAGCAACCCCAGAATACTATGCATACTGCTCCTAGTCTGTTTGTTCGTGTGTGTGTGTGTGTGTGTGTGTGTGTGTTTTAACTTACCTTTATTGTTGAAAGTATTACAGATGCCCCCCCATTTCCCCCCATTGACCCCCTTCATCCCGCTCTCGCCACCCCCACCCAGGCTTTGGGTTATGCATATATGCATATAAATTCTTTAGTTAATCTCTTCCCACCCTCCCTTCCTCCAGCCCTTAGTTTTTAATGTTTCCATTTAAGTGACTCCAGCACTATTTACATGACATTTGCCTTTATGGAATAAAACTCATTTTCTGAATCTTCCCAGTCCTGTAGTAGCTGCGTGCTTTAAAGTGATTGGTATATGAGGGAAGTTATACTGTTTTACATAATTTTGTAATAAAACCCGTTGTCACAATAGAGGAACCTCATGTTCAACTTCCAGCTGATGTTTTAGTAATGTCTACAGGATATTGGTACATTTATCAGTTAGGTTATTCTGACCATAAAGACTTTGGTCTTTATTTTAGGTTTAAAGTGTGGTTCTCAGATTAGCAGAATGAGCACCATCTAGGAGAATTTAGTAAAAATGCAAATTCATGGGCGCCACCCCAGACACATTGATTCAGAAACAGTGGAGGGTAGGGAGGGTGATGTACACTCCAGTTTTGGAATCGCTGCTCTTAGTATGCTCAAGTGGCTGGTTAAGTCACCCTCATCTAGTAAAGGCTGGGATTCTATAATGGTGGTGTTTTGGTAACCTTAAATTACCAGTGTTACATAATTTGTCATGTTGATACACTGAAACCGAAACCTCTGATGTGTCTATACAAAGTGTGATCTGTACTTCCTGAAGATCACAGGGAGTGCCGAATGGAGATTTGAGAGATCCCTGGGCAAAATACGAAGGAAAAACCTATGGTTTCTTGATGTATGTGGGACTGAAAAACACCATAATTCCCTAAGTTTTTAAAGTGTGTTTGTGTTTTCATTTCATATAAATTGTTTCCAACTGATGAGTTATGGAAGACAGGAAAGCTAAGTTGAGTAGATTTGTCAATAATTCTAAATTTGTCAATATAGTTTTTAAAAAAGACAAAAAAATGTAAGTGTATGGTATTGGCTTACATTATAACAAAAAAGTACCATATGAGGTGTCATAACCTGACAGCGAGATAACCAGAGACGCATGGCTGAATTGTAAAGGAGCACTTTATTTCGCCCGTGGGCTGCGGAGGGCATAGTCTCCCCTCAGATCAACAGCCACAATTCTTCTTGCTCGTCCCATTTTAAAGACAGAAACCCCCTCCTCCTTTTGCCCCCCTCCCCTCAGGGGACCCGTACAATAGTGGGAGTGACAGAGACTACAGAAGTCAAAATTAGCATTATTCACCTATGACACAAGTACTTGCAAATACCTATACTCAGGAAACTGCAAATGCCTCCCAACTCCTGGGGCAACTATAATCTTAGGCAAAATTCCTTTACATCTAGGGGTAATTAACCTATTATTGGAAGAATATCGAGGAATGTCTATTGGTGATAAAATGGGAGTCTTTTAGTCGCCTTAACCAAGGGGCCTACATAAAATGGAATCTAGTTCCCTTGGCCTTGGGGCCCAGATCAGAGGCATTTTAGACTTTTAAGAAAGAGGTGACTGGTTGGATTCTTAATCTTCAGCTCAGATTTCTCCATTGGATGAACAGCTTATTTCCAATTGCCTGCATGGATCTCTTAACCTTGAACTCTCCAGATCCAGCTTTAGTTTATTATTTCCCCAACTTTTATCTCCTAAACTATTCACTTTACATTTGCAACTCTACCTACCCAGTTTCAATTGAAACTGGAATTTGTTTTCCTTCTCCATCACCCACCTCTGTCAGTTAAGCACTGAAATCACCCTTAAATCGTCCCTCCTCTTAGCATTCTCACTGTGACTGTCCTGAGATCAAATTCTTATACTTTCTATCTCCGATCATTGCAATAGTCGCTGTACTGGTCTCACCCATTTCTAATACATTTGATACAGTACTGCCTGTGTCATTCTAAAATACCATTCCAATCAAGCCATTCTCCTCAAAGAATTTTTCACGATTCCCTGTTGACTACTGAATAAAGTTGAAAATCCCAACATAGCATTTGAACTCATCCAAAATATACTTCGACTGTTTTTGCTCATATAGCTTCCTTTACCTGAAACGTCTTTCTGACATTCTGATAGCTAAGTTTTACTTAAGGTTCAAGCCTCAGCTCTCTGTCACCATCCCCTGGCCATTCTTCTTGATTCCCAGAGGTTGTCGCTCCTCTGTGGTGGCTCTTCTGCACTTGGCTTTCACTTTTATTAACAGCTTTGCATCACAGTCTGTCTTTTTGTTTTTTAAGATTTTAAATTGATTTTTAGAGAGGAAGGGAAAGGGAAGCGGGGGGGGGAGAGAGAGAGAAACATTGATGTGAGAGGGAAATATCAATCGGCTGCCTCCTGCACACTCCCTACCTGGGATGGAGCCCGAAACCCAGGCATGTGCCCTGACTGGGAATTGAACTGGCAACCTTTCAGTGCATGGGACGACACCCAACCAACTGAGCCACACCAGCCACGGCCACAGTCTGTCTTACATCTGATTTAGTTGTGTCTCTTTTAGGTTGTAGGATTGTGAAGGACAGGAGTTGTGTGTGATTAATTTTCAGACCACCCTAGGGCATAGCATAATGCTTTGGATATAGCAAGCACACAGTATTTGTTCTGTTTTTCACCCTAGAAGATGTTTAGTTAAACAACAAATTTCATGTATATGAAATACTTTTATGCAAATATTAATGGCCAACTCCTCTATATTTTTTTCTGAGAACCAAAAGAAAAGAGGGTTTAACCTTCAATGTAATGGATTTAGATTAGAATCCAAGAAGGAATTCCCTAGCATGGGTAGTGGCATCATTTTCAGAAGGTGTAAAATTTTTTTTTTTTATCCTCACCCGAGGACAGTTTTCCATTTTTTGTTCAGATAGAGTGGGAGGGAGAGAGAGGAAGAGAGAGAAACATCAATGTGAAAGGGACACATCGAGTGGCTGCCACCCGCACGACCAACCAGGGCCGGGGACAAACTGCAACCGAGGTATGTGCCCTTAGCGGGAACCGAACCCCGGTCTCTCTGGACCGCAGGCTGGTGCTCTAACCGCTAAGCCAAACCAGCCAGGGCAGAAGGTGTAAATTTTAAACAGAAGTCAGTCTCAGCCATATGAAGATGGAGGCAATAAACCTGATGGATAATTCAAAATTTTCTTAACCTCTTTAAGTTTTCTGTGAGAATAATTGTTTCATGATACTAGCTACAAGGTTTCACCTGATAATTTCCTAGTTATCATCACTTACGCCCTCCACTGCTGCCCTGTTTTTAAAAAATTGTGTGTGTGATTTTCAGATCCAAGAAGTGATAAAAACAAAAACAAAAACAAAAACCCCTATGGGTAAGGTCCCCCTGGTCTCTCACCTGTAGGGAATTTATGAGTGGGATGACTCCTTGGTTATCATCCTTCCCACTTCCACCCACAGCTCCAGAGGGAAGCTCCCTGTCCTTGAACTTACACATAGAACTTGTTTCCTATTTGTTTTCCTGTTAAGACTGTGAAATCCTAGAAGGCACAAGCTATTTTATTAACCTTTGTATTCTTGGCAAAATGTATAACCCGATAAATATTTGCTGAATGAACAGTATATCAACTATTGCGGTACACCTAAAAATCCTGAGAGTTTGCAAAGACCTCTAGGGATCTTCAGCACCTAGCCTGGTCTTAAATCGAAAGTTAGAAAATAGCTTCTAGGTCATTATCAGCAAGTGCCTACTGGATACTCAACGCTATATTTTTATGTGCTTTGAAAAAGACATTGATTGTGCTTTGAAGCCCTGTTCAGCTATTCTCCCTAGACCTGTGTTTCTAGGTTTCTTCACCTGTAAATTTGGAATACTACCAGTACTTAACTCCTAAAGCTGTTGTGAAAAATCACTGGCTTAGTACACATGTAGCTCCGAAAATAGTGCCTGGTGTACAGTAGGCACGGACAATTATTATTGTTATTATTACTAACAATCTCTAACGACATCTGCCTAAGCTGGGAGAGAAACAGACACCACACAAATCTGCGTAGTTTGTCTTTTATTCATATAAACAATACATACACAAGACTGTATATTGTTTGAAGACTGAAATAATTTTCTAGTGTAACAACTCTGTAACAAAATTTAACTAAATGTAACATTTATGAAAATATAAATCTCTGATTGGGTAGTTCTTCCCAACAATACAAAGTTGACATAAAAACATTCAATATGAGCTATCAGTTGCAAACAAGTTAGGAAAAATCATTCAAGTCACTTGTTAAACTCTATTGGCTGTTACATAGAGCATTCACACACTACATTTAATCCATCTAGGCATTTAATTCTCAGAAATGTGTGGCATGGAGGTCCAACTGATATAAGGAATAAGATGTGTTGCCTTTGAAGCGCTAAAAAAAAGCATTGATTCATACAGTAAATTCCAGGTGATCTGCACATGGGCTGGGCCTTCTCTGAGCTACCTTCTCCCCGGCTGGTAGCCAGACCGAGAGGGACATGCTGAAAAAAGTCCTTCACCCTCGAGTGGGGTGTTCCTATCTAAATTATATCTCTTTCCAAAGCGAAATACAATGACTTGGATACACTAGAGGTTCGATCCCTTTGTTGCTCCCATTAGCTTCAGTAGTCAAGAGGTCGCTGTATTTTTTTCTTACATTGCTTCCAACATCCCTGTGAGGGTTACAGCAGTGTTACCACAGTCTTTACTTTGCACTTGACAAAAACAATACAGCAGCGAGGTTCAAGATCTGTCTACAGACATGTGATGAGTTCATGGCAGAGCTGGACCGAAAGCGAGTCAGTTCCTTGTCCATTATTCTGCCTATTTAAGTCCCAACTTCCCCTTTCAAAGAAAACCAAAGCAAACCACCACTGCTGACACCCTTTGGAAAGTTATCCAAGGACATGCCGTGGACAGAACATCCCTTTCCCCTTTCAGGACATAATATTTTCTTTTAAATAGGTGACGTCATGTTTTAAAAAGATTTAATACATCATCTCACAGCTTCTGCTCTGAAACGGAGAGGACTAGAAAAGTCTCCAAAGAGTCCTCAAGCGGAAAGGGCGACGGGTAAAGAAGCAAACATCCAGTGTGTAGAAGTAAGAAAATGATTACAAACAGGGACAGTAAAGAACCTTTGGACACCCCTAAGACTTATGGAATATTTTAGCACGAAGATGGGCATATTCGGTTTGTCCCAGAGTATTTGGTCACTATCTGCGTTTTACACCGGAAAGAGGAGGAATGAGAATAAGGCAGATGTCACCAGTGTTTCGTAGATGGCATGTTGAGAAAGCATTCCTTCTGTTAAGATTTACTGCAGGGATTGAGGAAGTAATTTATGCTTCCATACAACTGACGGAACAGCACGGACTTTGGTTAGTACACTGATAGAAATGAACAGGTGTTCGGACCAGCTCTGTAATGCCCTTCCTGTAATTCCTCCCCGCACCCGGCACATGTAGGCATTGCAAAAAGACATGAAAAGATTGTGGTTCCTTATCAAATGTGTTCTTTTGAAGCCCAGGAAATAGCTTTAAAAATCCTGTGCTCCATTACACAGGAACCCTGGCATGCATTGTCGCAACTGTATTTTCACGAAGACCGACTGGGTGTGTGCAGTAGCCCTGTGACCGTGGTCGGAAGTTGTTGTCCCAGTCCAGTTTGTGGCCGCACCTTGCACATCCTTTCTCTTGGGAAACTGGGGGTCCATCTGGGCATTTTTATTCCACGACTTTGTACCACCAGGCCTTCCATCTGCAGACTGGGTTTACACAGTTGTCAGGATTGTAAAATGTAAGGAGAGATTAAGGCTGTGTTTACTTATGGCCACACAATCACTCGAGGTCAAACAGCTCTGTGTGTTCACGATTTCAACCGATCCCTATAAAACTGGTTCCAGTCCAAGCGGTCTCTGGCCCCTCTCATCTGAACCCATGGTTTGAGTGATGTTGCTGCTTCTCCCACAATTTTAAAACTACCTTCCATCCCCCCATTGATGTCGCCATTGAAATATGACTTCTACACATTCTCTAGAAAAGTCTCAAGACGTCATTCCTGGATAAACTTTGACAAAAAGACCAAACCCAAAAGCCATTTCACATTTCTGTACATTTCACGAGCATTTTAATAACGAACACTGGGACCCCAGCCTCTTTCCTGCCTTTTAAGAATGAGCAGTCTATCATTGGGGATACAGAAGGTACTTCCCCATCCCTCTTCTGTGCGTGCATCATGTATTTCTGACGAGCAGGATAAACATTTTGTCAGTTGTCAGGGCCATAGCTGTGGCCTCTGGGTTCCAGGGCAGAGCACACCCGGTCATAGCAAGAATTGTATTTCTTGGAGGGTGTCGCCTCGTTGGGCTCAGTGGGGTCACTCACGGTGATGGGACTGTCTCTTGCAAAGACCTCGGTAGACTCTCTCCATAAGCAGTCCACAGACACTTTGAAACAGTAACTGTTGCACTTGGCCCTGGATGTCTGTGTCGCATTGTTGAATATCTGCCTGCTGTTGGAAGTGGCGATTTTAATCTTCAGCGCAGCGTCCACGCGGTCCACCACCGTGTATATGCCTATGCTCCCGTCATCAAAACCCACGACGATGTTCAGGTGCCTCTGGGAGAGGGCAAGGAAAGTTGGTGTTTTGTAAAGGGAACAAGCACCGATGTTTTTGCCGTCAGCCAGCCTCATGACAATTAAGCTGGATATCGCACCGTTTTCATCCTCGTCCCCCCCGCTTCGGAAACAAATGTACACCAGGTAGCGGCCGTCTCGAGACAGCCTCTGCCGCCAGATGACCCCGGAGGCGTGAACCACCCGCAATTTACC
This sequence comes from Tadarida brasiliensis, assembly GCA_030848825.1. Lineage (NCBI taxonomy): Eukaryota > Metazoa > Chordata > Mammalia > Chiroptera > Molossidae > Tadarida > Tadarida brasiliensis. Next base: position 25,918,442 of record CM061257.1, on the reverse strand, counting down.
GCTGTGCAAATCCAGCACGTTGATATTGTCATCTCCCCGGGACAGGATGCCTAACTTCCCGTTGGGAGAAATCTCAAAATCCTCCAGCGTTTTCAGGAAGTTGTTGGGAAGCTGCACACGGCGGCAGATCACTTCATCGGTCAGGCTCCAGATGTTCACCGTCTCGGCCGATGTGATAAACACGATGATGTCGGGACAGTCGGGGATCAGTTTAAAACTCACGATGGTGGTGCCGTCCTCACAGCAGAATTTCTTGGTGATGCTTCCTGTCCACAGACTGACGGCCAGCACTTTGCTCTTGGTCATCCCCACCACGAAGGTGTTGGCGGAGGTTATGAAGGCGTTCTGCAGCGTGGTCAGGATGTTGCAGACCCTGTGGCCGGTGGCCAGTCTCCAAACCCTGGAGGCGTTTTCCTCACAGAGAGACACCACAAACTGGTCATTGTGTGTGATGAGCAGCTGAGATATCCTCTGTCCGTTAATTCGGAAGAGGTTGTCCCCGCTGTTGGTGTGCCAGACGTACTGGCTGCTTTTGTCATCTGCTGTCACCATTATGTCTCCAGAGGACGTCAACACGCAGTGCTCAACTGTTCCTTCGTGTTTAAATACTGCTTCAATGAACCCACTGCTGAAGTTCCACTTATGAACACAGTCAGAGCCGTCGAGGGAGTAGATGATTTCCCCTCTGGCCGGTAACACGAGACTTTGGATGGGTTTTCCAGTCTTATCTATGTTGGACATCGCTGTGATTATGTCGATGTCCCAAACAGACAGAATGCCACTGGTTGATAAAGATAGCAGCATATTGTGGTGACTGGATTTCACCAACTTCACGATGGTACCTGAGATTTCTTGTAAGCTGGCCATACACTGTCCCGTGTCCCGTCTCCAAAAAAACACGGCTGAGGTATTTTCCATGGTTGCGATGATGCAGTCTCCATTTTTGGACAGCACGGCAGATATAAAGCGTTCATTGTGCTTAGCTCTGAACTTTTCGGCCACCTTCCACATGCGCGTATCCAAGAGCTCAATGCTGAGGGCTTTACAGATCAGAATTGCACTTTGGTCCTCCGAAAGTTCAATGCTGACCACCTCGCTGTCTTCTCTCCGGCAGTCAAAGTCATCAGTCAGCTGGGGATTGGAAATGTCCTCGGTATTCCAAACAGAAAGGCTTCCCTCGCTGTCTACCATTACCATCTCTTGAGCTGTGTCCAAGATAAGAAGAAACTTCACAAACCCACCTGAAAATTCAGATGTCACTGTGCACAACTTTTCTCCACTCCCTAGATGAAATATGGTGGTGGTGTTCAGGTACTGTCCACAGAAAGCATGTGTCCCGTCCAGAGAGCACTGGACACACGTCACTTCGTACCAGCAGTGGAACTGGTAAAGGGGCCATCCGTAGAGCAGATCGATGACAGTGACATCTTTGCTGGCTTCGAGCCATGCAAGGGCATGGTTGACAGACAGCGTAAACCCATTGATGTAGGTGGAGCCGCTGCCGTGCTTGGTCCCTTTGATTTCCACTTCAGACAGGAGACAGGAGTTTACATTGTCATAAATCAGCAGGGTGTTATTGGTCGTAGCCACAACAAGATACTTTTCGTCACTGGTGAGCTTCATGCCCAGGATGACAGACTGGGCGGTTGTGATTTGCCTGAGTAGCTGACGAGTTTCCACATCCCATGTGCTGATAGAACCATTTTCTAACGCTGTGAGGACAGTACTGGGGTTACAAGTAGGCAGAATCTCGGTGACATGCAGGTGACTAGAGGACAAGGGAAGACGCTCTGGGCTGTACGTCACGTCCATGGATGAGTGCAGTGGCACAATAGAGCAGTATTTGGGCCCATCTTTGTCACACTCCAGAAGGAGGTGTCTCAGTTTGGGCAGGGAACTTACGACAGGCAGCAGCCTTTGCTGAAGCTCTGCTGAAAGGGAGCCGGGAAATGCAATGACCTTGTTTTTGATGCTGCGGAGGGTGTTGGCCAGGAACTTCAGCTCCTTCTCTTGCGAGTAGCTGTAAGCCAGCTCGATGTCTGAAAGCACTTTGTCGAACTGGCCGATTTTGATCATGGTGTACAGCCAGCTGAAGTTCATGATGATGCCGTACAGCAGGTCATCAGTTTTCCCACACCTGGTCAGGTGGTGCAAGAGCTCACACATTTTCCGATGATTGACGAAAAAGATGTCAGGCTCCAGCGGATTACACTGGAAAACCCAGGGCTGGTCTGGGGCCTGTCTGTCAAAAGAAGCCTGTTCCATGAAGTGCTTTTCTTCCTCAAGCAGGCTCCTGCTTTCCAAGTCAAGGCAGCCATTCAAGTAGGGGTCTTCGAGGCAAAAAGCTTTCCTCCTGCCCCCTGACCAGACCCCCAGAAAATAATCTGCCAGGATGGTGTGCATTGCATGCAGGTCACTGTCGTCCTTCAGATACAGCTTCTGGGCTATGAGCTGCAGGTGTCTGTTGGCCCAGACCAAGAGTGTGACGTTCTTCACGTGTCTTTCTATTAAATACCCACTGAGACCCTCCTTGAGCCTCGAGATGTACAAATAAGGTACTCTGAGGGGGTTGCTGGGCCTGGAGTTCTCATTGAGCTCACTCATCACACTGTTGTCTAGGGCCAGCACATCCTCCAGTTCCATTTCACTCAGACCCATTTTGGCCATGGTGATGTAACCAAGAGCCCTGGAGACCAGTTTCTGACCACACTTCTTCTCCAAGGACCAGAAGAGCTGCTCTATACTTTCATGAACGGTGACACAGAGGGAGGACTCATCGACGTCCTTATGAGATCTCCAGTGTCTCACCTCCCTGAAGGTCAGGTTCACGAACATGGGCAGCGTGCACTTGGAGAGCGCGTTGTTCACGTAGATCTGCTGGCCCGACGTGACCTTCCTTTTGACTCGCAGGAGCTGGTGTTTGAGGACCTGGCTGCACATCTTCCTGTCCCGGGGAACCAGCTCGATGTAATTGTTTTCTTCGTGGATAAGGCACCTGAGTTTCTGCAGGATCCCGTGTTTGTTGGGCAGTGTGGAGAGGACCATCCGCACGAAGCGGGGAAGGTGAGCAGGGAGCCACCAAAGCTTCCTGGCCTCGTCGCTCTCTGAGAGCTGCTCTAGGGCGTCGAATATTATTACTAGAGGTCTCTGCGATGAAGACTCATTCAAAAGGTTTATAAATAAGTCACGGAGGTCATGAATCTTCTTAGGGTAGCTCTGAACCAGACACTGGTAGTTAACTGCCAACTGTTCACAAACACTGAGAAGGAGAGTCCTGAGGTCAGTACTCATGTCTGTGCTCCCTAGAAAGCGCACGACTATGACTGGGTCCGATTCCGGTCCTGCATGTTCATGGAGCCAGCCATAAGCCTAAAACAGAAAGGCGGTGTTTAGAATGGTAATATATATTCACGTGGTCATATACTACAACAGCTCTTCTCTGCAGAGTTCAGACTCTCGAAACCCTGGCCACGCAGAAAGTAGTCCAGAACCAGGAAACAGAAAACCTTCTGAGAAGGTCGAAGAGCCATCACACAGCTCATGCACTAAAATCTGTAAGTGAGACAGACCCTCACTCTACTAAAGGTAAGAAAATAGTGGCAGTAGTAACATTCCACCAAAGCAACATTTAGCTTGTATTCTAAAAGTTACGAAGTGTTTCATAGACAGTAAATCTGAGTATCTAGTACGGTCATTTCTTTAACACTGAATCCCATTTCCTGGCACAGTTGCTGGCACACAGTAGGTACTTACTAAGTAATTTTAAATGAATAGATTAATAATTTGCACATTATAGTGAGTCAAATTATTTTCCTTAGTTGGATCACATAACACTATATAAGGCTGCACACATTCCCAGTTAATTAGAATGCAATAAAAATACTCAGTACTAAAATGATACTGAATATAATCTTTTTTTGACAGCTCCCTATCTTTTTATTTAATTAGCGTATTGTGTTACAGATGTTTCTCCTTTTTCCCCCATTGACACCTTCCTCCCGTTCCTGCCCCCCCACCCCGAATTGTTGTCTATGTCCATTGGTTATGCTTATATGCATAAGTTCTTTGGTTTATCTCTTCCCTCCCCTCCACCCCCTCCTCTGAAGTTTGTCAGTCGGAGCCCTACTTCTGTTGTCTCTGGGTCTGTTTTGTTCATCACCTTATTTTGTTCATTATATTCCACAAATAAGTGAGATCATGTGATACTTGTCTTTCTCTGACTGGCTTATTTCACTTAGCATAATACTCTCCAGGTCCCTCCATGTCATCTCAAAGGATAAGAGATCTTTCTTTCTTACAGCTGCATAGTATTCCATCGTGTATATGTACCACAGCTTTTTTATCCACTCATCTACTGATGGGCTCTTGGGCTGTTTCCAGATCTTAGCAATTGTAAATAGTGCTGCTATGAACATAGGGGTGCATATATTCTTTCTGATTGGTGTTTCAGGCTTCTTAGGATATATTCTTAGAAGTGGGATCGCTGGGTCAAATGGTTTACTATATTGTGCTGCTATAGGGTCAGCATTATGATTATTATTTACCATTGTCATAAAAATCTATATGGTGCTGGTTAAAAGAGTTTTGCTAACTGTACTTTATTTATTTATTTATTTTGCTAACTGTACTTTAGAACAGTTTATATATAAACAGGAAGTTATGGTTCTCACATTATCTCTCTCCAGGGAACATGGGAACTACAGTATCATCTAATAGAAGTGGAAACTGAGGTCCAGGCTGGATAAACAACTTGCTTAGAGTTAAGTGGTTACCGACAAAGTTGGAGAAATTCATTTGACTTTCATTCTAGTGCGTGCGCTCTCTCTCTCTCTCTCTCTCTCTCAGTTATAAAGAGATAACAATATATGAGTGGGTTGCTAAGTTTAATATTTTTCTGTCTGGAAAGTCCAGAATAAGAAGGGACATGATCAAAATATGAAACACTCCAACATGTATTTTTAGGGACATGATGTCTTTCAGTAATTGGAATTTACCAAGGATACGCCTTAGAAAAGGAAGTATTGTTTAATACATTAGGAAGTAAGTTTATAAAACTTGGTTCCTCAAGAGATAGTTCAGGTTAAAGTACAAAGATATATGCTGGTCAGTGTCAGAATGAGCTAGTAGGGGAAATAAACATTTTATTGTTGTTGTTTAGCCCCAACCTTTGACACTGGTTTGTAGGAAGGTAATCCTTCCATCCTACAGGTGCCTTTGATGGCAAATCAGAAACAACACAATTCGTGGTCCCTACAGGCTGCTTATGATGATTGTATGCATTGTCTTCCCTCCTCCCAGTCACATGTCACTGAATGTATGGTATCTGCAGAGAGTGTCCCCCAATCATAAGCTCACGTCCATGGACATGTTGCGTACACAGGAGATCCCCATGAGATTCACACAAAGTGTCTGTCTGCATCCTCACAGGGACACAAAGTCACAAGGGAGCACAGGTTGTTGGTGATGGGTGGGAGCAGATGTCCCCAGGAGAGAGGCAAGAAGCACAGACAGGGAACCTAGAAACAAGCGCGGCTCCTCGGGGGACCAGAGTCCTGGACTCTGAATAGACTCACTCTGGTAATTGGACAAAACATCCTGAACAGCGAGAGCTCAGAAAGCCATTTTCAAGTTGATCAACTCGACTGTCACCACACTGCCTGATTGGACTGTCAGCACACCCTGGGTGAGCGTGTGGAGTGCATCACTGCACAGTTAGCTTGGCCAAGTTCAACAATATCTGCCCCTCACAACCTTGACCTTCCCCCCCCACAAGGAAGGAAGCCCTAGAGTGAGTGTGCAATGCCATCTGTGATGTTTTCCCATCTGATTTCAGTTCCCATGCACGCCTCAGAGTTCACGATCTCGCTTACTTGGGATAATTTTACAGTTTGAAGATTTGCATACAAATCAGTGTTCAGAGACATACATGCACATGCATGCACACACGTACACATTCATTTCGATGCAACATGGCCCCTCACTGTAAGCTGGCCACTTCTTCTGGTGTTCGAGCTGTATTGATGAACACAAGAAGGAATGCCAGCAGCTGGGCTTCACATATTAAGATGGTCTTCCTAAGGACTTTTTAAGAGTGAATTTGATATACCTGATTTTCACCTGTGAGCTTACTTTGGCACCTAATCCCCACATAAGGTATGACACAGCTGTCCCTATTCTTGTCCTTAAGATGACCTGCTTGAGATTGTATAGCACGTGATAGATTATGATAATGTTAAAGTTCAAGAAAGCTCTGATCTTAAGAGGGTAACCACAGGAAGAACACCACATAGATTCCAAAGTAACATCAGGATAATAGAAGCCATCAGACTTTGATATCAAGTGTAAGAGAGGTTAAAAATGGTTTAGTCTAGCCCGGCCAGTGTGGCTCAGTGGTTGAGCATCGACCCATGCACCGAGGTTGCCGGTTCGATTCCCAGTCAGGGCACATGCCCAGGTTGTGGGCCCAATCCCCAGTGGAAGGCATGCAGGAGGTGGCCAATCGATGTTCTCTCATTGATGTTTCTCTCTCTCCTCCCTTCCTCTCTCTCTAAAATCAATAAAGAAAAATTATTTAAAAAATGGTTTAGTCCAGTTTAGACTGAGGTGCTAAGACAACAGACAGGTTGAGGTCCCAGACCGTCATGCAGGACTTGAAAGGGAGATGTGAAAACCAGCTTTGCTACCTTTAGTGGACTGTCCACCTCCAGCCTGAAAAAGAGAATTGAGAGGCCAAGAAAAAAGTTGGAAATTAGGGTGCTGTGAGTTGTATCTACCACCACCCCACTCCCAAAGGGGAAGGCTGAGAGATGCCCAACTCCTCATTTCTAGCCTAGGGAAATGGACCACGTAGAGGGTGTCCCCTAGAGCCTGGGGACGTGGCCCCCTGTGTCTGATGGCATCTGAGAAACAGAGGTTGTGTGACCGAGGCTGGCTAGCTGCTGTGACGGGGGTGTGAGGAGGAGCCGCTGTGTTGGAGCTGGAATTTCTCGGGGGAAAAAAATACCCGAGTGTTTCCCATGTACCAGATGTGAACCACTGGAAAGTGTGAGCTAAAAATGTTTTGGTTGGTTGTTTCTTCCCCCGATCCTGTTCGAGGGAGTGTGCTGGGCTGTGGAGAGGATCTTGGTAGAAAGATACTAGAAGTGTGTTGCTGAATATCTAGGAGCCAAGGGAGTGACACGCTAGAAAAAGATGCATTCCTTCGTGTCCAGGGAAATGTAGCTGAGAGATGCTTAGCCAGGACAAGGGATGTGGGAGGGAAGGACGTCCAGGAAACCACGAGGAGGCCTCAGACGAGGCAGGAGGCGCCACCTGCCAAGTCCCTAAGGTACAGAGCCCAGGTCAGAGCAGCACTGGTCATGAAGAACTTCCTGGCCACCTTCCCTTTCCTACTTCCCCTACACCGCGACCCTCTAGGGGTCATACATGTGGTTGGGATTTGGGATTAGGGATGGAGGGGGGGAGTGCTGTGTGGAGACAGAAAGGAGATGACCATGTCCTTGTCCACCACTGTAGACACCCTGCTTATGGTAAGCCTCAGCTGGGGGGGAGGAATGTAGACTGAAATTTTAATTATCATCTTAGACTGGAAATATGAATTGCTGAATTGAGACTGATTTATGTCCAGAAGCAACTGGAGGGCTTGTCTTTGCTGCGGGATGAGAAGAGCTGTGAGACCCACGCTCGTTTCCGTTTGCGTGGAAGCCAGCCCCACGCAAGTCTGAACAGGGGGAGAGCATAAAGCTGTCCTATAACTGCACCCACGCGTCGTCCTCGTTCAGTACACCTGTTACACCAGCAAGGGAGAAACAGTGTCCACCCACAAAGACTGATTATAATTCAGACAGCACACACACAGAACGGAAATGAGTTTGATCAATTTACCTTTCCCCGAAGTAGAAGTTACAAACATACACGTGAAAAGAGTGGGCGTTTACCTTCTTTGCTACTTCGGCGAGCAGCAGCGTCTTCCCGGTGCACGGCCCGCCGTGCACGACGAGCGGGTGGGTGTGCCCGGCCTTGCTCGGGAGGATGTACCTGTGCACTGTGGTGAGGGACTCGCACTTGTACTCGTAGAAAGCGGCGTACGTTTTACATAAGGACGAATGCTGCAGGATCTCGTCGTAGAGAGTGTCCGTCTCCGTGTCAAAGTTCTGCTGTACGGTCGCCTGAATGATGTCGATCATGTCCTCATAGAACTGCTTCCCAAGGCCTTCGATGTAATGATTCTCTATCTCCTGCGAATAGCCGAGCTTCATGTCGCAATGAGTAACAGACGTGTACACTCTGAGGTTAGAGGACGCCACGATGGTGGGAATGAATTCATCCCTGAGTTTTACCAGCTTCTCCTGGGCTTCTGGGTCCCGCATCATCCTGGGCTCTGTCCCCGTTATATCCATGTATTTCCCCATCTCCGGGATTTTCACAAAGCGCTCGATGTTCGCGATCTTGCGAATGTAGCAGACGCACTTCTTGAGGAAGGCCGGGGTCTGCTTCCCCAGAGCAAAGTCAAACTCGTCCTCTATGGCTGAAAGCAAAGGAGACACGGAGCTCGGTGCGCGGGACAAACAGGCAACAGCCCCCCCCCCCCCCCCAGCTCTTAACTCTCCACCCAGCGGTAGATGATTTTGTTTATAGTGTGAAGCACAGTCGTCTATGAAATAATTTCTTAATTTCCTATTTGTGTTTTCCTAGACAGCCTAGAACCCAGAACAATGGGTTTTAAATAAAATGCTTTAATTGCCTCCCTGGTAGGAGGGAGAGGTTGAACATAGAAAGAAGGCATGCCAAGTTTCTATTTAAGTTACTCCCTGGCTTCCTCTCAGACTTCGGGGGTCTGAGACTGAAGAGCAGGGAGCAATGGGCCAGAAAGCATGAGGAAAAGGCTTCCTTGTGGGTCTCCCCAGCACATGTAGCTTCCCATTGTTTGAGGTGCACTGTACCCCAGACAGATACGTGTCAATATCAAGATAAAAGCATGTTCAAAATACAATCACGTTCTGATTATTGACCGATCTGGACTGTCCATGTCACTGTTAAGTCACATTATATTCATCAGAACGGGTACAGAAAAATGACTTAGTATGTAACTTTATTTCTTTTAAGACAAGGCTGATAATACATATACTTATATACAAGTAAATATACATTATAAATAACTCAAAGTCCCATAGGAACACTTAAAATTGGATCCGTCATAATAAAAACATCACTTGTACGTGATTTTAGGGATGAAAAATAAAATGAATGAGAGAATTACACCAAAGGAAATGAATTTTAAGCTAAGACTGGCTGCCCGCCCTCACTTCGTTATTTCTTCTCTCCCTTCTCCTCCGCTTTCCTTCACCCAGTTGGTCTTCCTGAGCGCCTACTGTGTGTCAGGCACGCTGCTGGATGCAGTGGGGAGAGAAAACAATGCTGAGAGAAAAGACCTCTGTGGGGCTTCCAGTCCAGTGCAGAACGGCAGACCAAATCCCACTAATAAATGTATTATGATTGTTTCAGTCTCAGGAAGGAGAATAATGTGGGTGGTCCAAGGACAGCAAACAGGTGGGGGTGGGGGTGGGGGTGGGGGATCTAATCCACTTGGAGAGGTCAGGGAAGGGGGTGACTACTGAGCTGGGATCTGATGGAAGCATGGGGTGAGGGGGTGGTGCTCTGAATACACAGGGCTGGTCAGAAGCTGAAAACATGTCAATGCGCTGGCCACAACTCCAGCATCAAGCAAAACCTAAAACACACATGTATTCTACAAAGTAACTATGAAGGAAGGTGGGAACTCTATTTTACAATGATACCTTTTAGTGGGACTCTCGTGATAATCGTTCGTCAGTGATGATAGTACTTGATCAAAATGTGTGACTTAAGAAAGAAAGAAAGGTGTATAGCCACCAGCGTGAGTGAGCTGAGTCATTTATATCGGTATGTTTTACCAAGGGTTTTAATCAGGCGACTTGGTGAAGGCAGCCAGTCTAGTCTTCGTTTTATAGAAGAGTAGGGACTCCTTACAATGTAGACTAGGAAAGATGCAAGAAATCTTGGCTTCACGAGCTCCTGCAGAGAGCAGCCTTTAGCCTAAATCTTTCCCAGGCACCTGTGTAAAATGCCAGGGGGCACGCTGGATTAGGTGGGTGCTGCATGCTAAGAATCATGAAGAGAAAAACAGTGGCCAAACTTAATATTTATACATAATGAATGACAACCAGAGATATGCACTGTTACCTCTGACTCCCAGAAAATAAGTCATCTGGAACCTAACTGACATGTTATCACCTCCATGGAAAGAATGTATCAGTCAGGAGTGTTGATGATAAATGCAACATAAAAAGATACAAAGCAAGTTGGTAGAGCCCATCTAAGCTTGGCTGGGGGGGGGGGGCTGTACTTAGGAGTGCCTGGTTGATGGTACACTTAATAAATATACCTGAATAAATGAGCCATCAGCGATTAAGTCAACTCTATAGACTTATTTTCAGAAGCAAAGTGCATCATCATGATTTTAGGGGACTTTTATGAATAATTTGATATTTACTTGTCTATAGATATTATAAACTCCCCCCCTCCTAACTAGAACACTATACAGTAGTTGTTTTCTCTCTTGACATTTTCCTTAATATCCTAAAGTTGAACCAGTCACCGCACCTGGTAGAGGAAACATTAGGAGGGGATGCCCAGCCCTGGCAACCATCATTCATTGGGCATCAGTCTCTCTACTGATCCCTAACCCCCTCAGTCTCTGTAGGGTACCATTTTGAGGTCTAATTTATTTCTCTCCCTCTCCTGTTTTTTTTAAAAAGGTAAAATGGGAAGTGTTGTGAAAATTACATTTAAGTATAAATAGTATACCTTTCCAGTTTCTACCTAGTATTCATCTTTTCAAGATTTCTGAAAATATGAAATATACACAGTTGACCCTTGAACAACATGGATTTCAACTGTGTGATTCACTTATATGTGGAATTTATTCAATAAACATGCACAGTACTGTAAATGTATTTTCTCATCTTTATGATTTTAACATTTTTCTTTTCCCTAGCTTACTTTTTGGTAACAATACAATATATAATACATATAACATACAAAATATGTGTTAATAGACTGTTTATGCTCTTAGTAAAGCTTCCGGTCAACAGTAGGCTGTTAGTATTTAAGTTTGGGGGGCATCAAATTGAACATGGATTTTTTTTTCTTTAATCCTCACCTGAGGACATTTTTGCATTTATCTTCAGACAGAGCGGGAGGGAGAGAGGGGGAAGAGAGAGAGAGAAACATCGATGTGAGAGAGACACATCGACTAGTTGCCACCCACACGACCCCAACTGGGGCTGGGGACAAACTACAACCGAGGTACGTGCCCCTAGTGGGAACCGAACCCAGGACTCTCTGGTCCACGGGCCGACACTCTAACCACTAAACCAAACCAGCCAGGGCTGAACATGGATTTTTGATTGCACAGGAGGTTGGCGCCCCTAACCCACACGTTGTTCAAGGGTCATCTGTACATCCATTTGGAAGAGTGGGTACTTCTCCAGCAATTTTCATTTTGCAAATATGGTTTTTAAGAGAGTTCGGAATGTAACATACATAAAATTGTTCTGAGCATGTATATCTTTAAGCAACATAACCCCAAGAAGAAAACAGACCACTTGTTACTAGAAGGTCATACTACATAGTGTGAATTTATTTATCTTCAAAAATATCCATGTGAACAGAGTTTTCAGTGTGGAGAAAATGAGGAGAAAGTGTTTGGCAATGAAATGTTTGAACACTTGAGCTGTATGATTCTAAAGAGAGGATGTCTTCCCCAAACCGGTGTCTCTGCTCGGGAATAGGAAAGCTTTTGCTCTGGGCGTTATATTTTCCTAACACAGCATGTTTTTAAAGCAGGGTGGTTTTGCCTTTGAGAGAGATGAAGAACCAGTGCCTCAGAAATGGATCAAAAAGATCCCGAAAGAACAAGGATGTTTGTTGATCTGTGTATTCTAAAGACAGTATTTATTCCTGCCAATTTTAGTATTTTCAGGAAGACCTAAAATAAGACCTAATTTCTGACAGCTTGCCGAGAATGAATTTGTCAAAATTATTTATAAATTCTCTGATTATTTATAATTTCTCTGGATACATGGACTCCATGTATCCAGGGAGAATAGTATCAAATACCCTTTGGGTTTTCACAAATGCTTTGCTACGCCATTCATAAAAGCAATCTGACAATGCAACTGCCATTGCTTTTTCTTCAATAATTCTTTACTCTCAACTTGCAAAATAAATGCCACACTGCTGGCTCTGATTCCTTCTGTCATTCAGCTCAAACGTCATTTCCTTATTGCCCACTCCATCTAAATCTGGACCCTGCATCCTTCATCAGCTCCTATTATCCTGTTATATTTTGCTCTATACATATCTTTCTGAAATTATCTTGTTCATGTATTTGATTATTTGACTATCATTTATTTCTCCTCACTAAAAAAATAAGTCCTGGGAGAGCAGAGACCTTGCCTTCCTATCCATTGTTGTATCCCCAGTGCCTAGCACATAGTATAAACTCAATAAATGTTTGCTCAGTGGGTGAGTGAGTGAATGAATGAACAGTTCAACTGAGAAACACTGGCCAGGTCCGGTCTATTATATCCAGCCTGCTCTGACTTCTTTAAAAAAATTACTTTTTTTTTTTTTTGGAGAAGTCCTCAAGTTAAGTAAAAGCTTATCTATGATTTTTTTAAAAAAAAGAACACTTGTCTCTCCAGGAGATGGGAACATTAGAAAAATTAAATTTCACCAGGTAGTAAATAAAGTTTACAGAACCATCAAAGGGAAGCAGTAAATGCTTCTATTATTTCTCTATTCCTTAGTGTACTGAGGATGTACAAAAATTACCTGAGAACAGGTACCTCTTAGCTTGGTTGTGTTTCATTTTCCCCTTTTCATGTAACAGTTTTACCGCAGCCTTAAATATCTTTTTGATCTCATCTGATATCTCTTGCCAGGTCTTCTCATTCTCAGCATGGGCAGAAGGCTGCATCTATGGAAATGGGAAAGTGAACCATTAGTCTTAAACTCATCACAGAAAAACTGATATTTAAGAGCAAAGGAACTATTACCATTTGAAGGTTTACTGTGCGCCAGTACTGTGATGGTTCATTAGCAGACAGTGTCTCACTTGATACCCCACTAACCCTGAAAGTTAGAAATCATTTCCATGTCATGTGACCTTGCCCAAGTGCCACAGGGTGTGAATGCAAACGGGATTTGTTTGCTTTTTGATACACATGTAGTAACAAAATCATCTCTTTAATATTCTCTAAAGAACAGAGAAAGTTAAAGGGAAGTCTATTTAATTGTTTTCCATTATTTCTTCTTCGTTTGTTATTATGATCCTCTAGGAAATAAAATGGGAGGATTGTCTACCAAGAAAGTAACATTTTAAAACCTTGAAGATAATCTTCCTCATACATTCATTCTTTGTTGTTGTTGTTTTTTGTCCAAAGAGTGTATTTTAATGCAATTTTTACAAAACCTGGAATATTTTCCCAGAATGGAAAGCAAAGGTAAAAATGATAGGCATTTTATGGTGTATCCATGACAGGGCTCAATAAATCTGATTTTGTAGGCGTTGGGAAGAGTAAGCTCTCACTCTTGTTTTGAAGTACAGAGTGTAAGGCTCAACCTAAGATTCTCCCACCGTTGACGCGTCTTCACGGCTCCTCCAACCACACCTCTCTGCGGGCTCTTAGATGAGCTGCACTGCGTCCGTGCAGACCATGCCAGGCTCCGGACAGCTGCCAGCACACACCAGCATCCTCTGTGTCCCCCATCCACGAACACATTTCCCTTCCCCTCCTGCTCCTCCAAAGTGTTTTAACATGTTTTAGGTCTATAGTCAATCGACAATAATCATGCACTGTAATAAACCTAAAATTTGGATGAATGACATGTTGATATTTTAGGAAGCACGTTACACAACTTATGGAATCACTTCTGGAAACATTTTAAGTAGATGACGTAATACTATTTTTGTAGAAAATGAAATCAACACCGAGAGTCAGAAATTTTCCCAGTTATGCAACTCAGAAGTAACACAGCGGAAAATTGGAATATTAGTTTGACACAAAACGTACATTCATTTATTTAACAACCGTTTATGCAGAAATACCATGTGGAGGTTGGAGAATAATTGAAATTTCCCTGGAGGGTCATGGAATCGAATGAAGAAGAAATAACTAAAGCCACTGAAACAGCAGCATGTGGGCAAACCGCTGTGTGGATCTGGGTTCTCAGGGACCGCGTGTTTTGACAGCTTCATTTCCTAGCCGCTCCGTTTACTCTCTGCACATTTAACCAGGGAACGGTTTGGGTTTACCCCAGTATCCCTCTCCATAGAAGCAGTATGTTTGCAGATAATTACTTTGGAAAATGAATGTGAGGGGGAAGAAGAAAAATCAAGGATTCTGACATGATTTCATATTGCATGGAGAAAATGCTTTATGTTAATTATCAGAGCGACAAATATGCAAGGTCCTTAAATGAAGAACTGTCACTAACCCAGGGCTCTCCTCCTCTCAGAGCTGCCTGGTGCTAAATGTATCACGGCTGTTCTCTTGGAAGGGGGACGGAATCTGTGCCTTCTTTTCAGTCTCTCTAAATACTATGTGCAATGAATAGGCCCACTCATTTTCTCTTCCTTCTTCATTCAGTTTCAGGGGACACATAGTAGATACATTTAAGAATCACGCTGGAGAGGGGACAACGATATTTCCATCATGCTCAGGCGTGAATCAACCTCACTCCAAGATTCTACAGAAGATTTAAGTCTCTAAAGTAATTATGTATCAAATGTTAAAAGAAAAAATATTGGATTAAAAATAAGAAATTATAAAAAATAGGTAGATTTAAAAAGACCATTCCACCAAACAAACGAAAAAAACCTTTCACAAGTTAAAAGTAGAACTGTTGAACTTGATAACTCAATGTATGGACAGAGTGAACACAGCTGATGGAAAAATTAGTGAACTGGAAAAAAGAACTAAAATAATCTTCTGGAAAGAAGCACAGAGAGATAAGGAAACTGATGATGTAAAAGAGGATTAAGCCCAGCTGGTGTGGCTCAGTGGATAGAGCATTATCCCATGGACTGAGAGGTCCCTGTTCGATTCCCGGTCAGGGCACATGCCCAGGTTGCGGGCTTGATCCCCAGTAGGGGGCATGCAGGAGGCAGCCAATCGATAATTCTCACATTGATGTTTCTATCTCTCTCTCCCTTCCTCTCTCTCTAAAAATAATAATAATAATCAATAAAAACATATTTTTAAAAAAAAGAGAATTAAAAGACATGGAAGATAGACTGAAGTGGTCTAATATACATCTAATTAAAGACCAAAAAGGAAATAATAGAGGAAACAGAGATTATTTGATGAGAGTATGGCTGAGAATTTTCCACAACTGACAGAATATGTGAACTTACAAAAGCATGACATATAGTAATCAGAATAAATAAGTAGACATATAGCAAAATGGGAAAAATAAGAATATTTTCAGATGAACAAACACTGAGAGAGTCTATCTCTAGTAGACCTTTGGTAGAGTAACTTCTAAAAGATGTACACCAGGAAGAAGGCAATGAGCCCAGAAGGAAAGTCCGCAGTGCTAAAAAGAAAGGTGAGTCAAGAATTGGAAGGTTTCTTAGCTTTGGATTTTGTTGAAAGGAAATGCAGAGCCCTGTGCAGAATAATATTCCGTCTACACACACAGTTTCAAGTAATGGACAGATACATACATTGCAGAGAAAGAGAACTTACTGCATTTTTATTGCTTTTCAGCATTTCTGATTTGGGTCTGAGGTAATAAGCTGCTGGCACTGAGTTCTCATCACGACAGTACCACTCTTCCAGCAACTTGGTCTCCAGCTTTGCCTCTATGGCCGCATCCAAAATCATTTCAAACTCCGAGGCTTCCACTTCTCCGGGGATCCGGATGTTCCCATATTTCTCCCCCAACAGTCCCTGTGTATCAACGAGAACGTTCAGTTTAGTGTATCACCAGGCAAGTTCATGTCAGTGTTCACATCATGAGGGCACTCAGTACATACTAACAAATAGATTGCAACGGACATTGTGCCATCAGTTTTCTTTTAATGACAGTGGATACATTTTCCCCCTTGGATTATTTTGTAAGTGAAAGTAGATCAATTATATTGTACTTATAATAAGTTCTTCACATCCCGAGAAATGAAATTGAGTATCATATTAGACAAATTCAAAATACAGAATTTTGTAGTGAATTTATTTTCCCAACGTTTACATAATACAACAAAAGTTGTTCTACTCTTGAGATTTTTTGGTTTGTTCACGACACAGAAAAATGACATGCTGAACCCTATGACGTATCAAACATGTAAACTATCAAACAAAAAAAAATGCTTTTATTTTTTAAAATAATACTTCTATTTAATACTGTACTAAAATGATAATGGTAGTGATTGAAGTCACAGCTTCCAAGATAATCCTCATAGAACTTAGTCAAAGTTCTTTAAAGTCATGTGATTTTGTCCTTAACATGTAAAACATGTTCTCACTCCAGATTCACAGCCCCGGCTTCACCGGCTGGGAGAACTGGCGCCTTGCTGGACACCTGTCCCTGCTCAGCGAAGACCAGGTTAGGAACCGACTTACAGGTGATGCCATCTCAGGGAAGGCTCCTTGCCTGGAAATGAAGGGCAAGCCAGGAAAAGGAGCCTGGGGGTACCTGCAGAGCAAAGGGGGCTGCGACTCCTTTCTTATCCCCAGGTCATCAAAGTCACGCCCTTTCCCTTACTAGAGATTAAATCTCCAAAGTTTGGACAAGAAAAGCAGGGCAAAAGTTTCAAACAGGCCAGGAGTCAATCAATTATTCAGCCAGAAGGGGAAGAGCGGGACAGGTGCAGCCAAAAGGGTGGTTTAAACGACACTGAAAGGGGAAAGAGGGGCAAGTGTCTTTTCCTGAAGTTTCTAGCTAACCCGAGGGAGGAAGGACAAAGCAGCCGGTCCTGGGTTCCTCAGACCAGCCTGCTTGGGTTTCCTCCCAGTTCTTCAGTCCTTCACACCCAGGTATGTCCCAAACATTTCCCATCCATGTGTGTCCTCCACACGATTGAATTTAAATCCGATCCACTTTCATACAGGGAATTTTTTGAGCATCTAAATCTGCCAGTGATCTACACACATTTCCAGCACAGAGAGGAAACTGGACCTGGATTTCTACAGTCAGTAGAATATTCCTCCTCATTGGGTTGCTGCAACACTTAAATAATACAGTAAGTTTAAAGCACTGAGCTCCATGCTGGCGTGTTCATTAGTCCTAACAAGTGAATCTTCTGTTGAGTGGAACGGAGCACACTTCCCACTGCAGTCACACGGGGCAATGCAGGAACTATTACTTATGTTTCCAGAGCTGTGAGCCGCAGCGCCAACACTATTAAAACACCCAGAACACCGACAACATCAAATGCTGGTGAGGATGTGGAGTGACAGGGATTCTCATTCATTGCTTCTCCACTACATGGTACCCAGATCCTCTAGCCCCTCGAACCCACGCTGCTACTATGATCCCCTACGCTGCTACTACGATCCCCTACGCTGCCCAGTCCTAGTCTTGGGCTGTTTCAGAGGGCTTCTAGTGCTCTTCCTGCTCCCAACCCAACCCATTCTCAAGAGCAGCTAGAATGTTATTTAGAAATGCAAATCAAATCCCATCCCCTCCCCACCTTGGAATCCTCTAGTACCTTCCCACCACTTGGAGTCAAGTAAAATTCTGGCTTGATTTCCTGTCCCACTTCATTGCTGACTTCCCCTCCCTCATGTGCTCCAGCCTTTCTGTTTGCCACCAGCTAAGCTCAAGCCCCCCTGAGCACGTCTGCAACCAGCTGTGTCCTCCGCCTGGAATCAAAAGAAATGCTTTGAAAAGAGTTAATAGGATGATTTCTAAGCCCCAGACTGACCCAGCTACAAATGGAAGATGTATGAAATCATTGACTGTGATGCTATCAACCCCACTGATAACTGAAAACATTTCAAAATGTGAGCAAGATAGCATTTTCTCCTTATTAAATTGGCAAAGGAAAAAGTGCTCAGTGTCATGTGAAGGTGTGAGAAAGCACCCACACACTGCTGATGGCTGTGGAAATTGATCCAACACTTCTTTGAAGGGTATTGTGGCAATTTGCATTAAAAGCCTTAAAAGATATACATATATAAAAGTTATGTACATATAACTTTTGCATGGCAGTTATTCTCCTGGGAATTTGTCTTTAGAAAATAATTAAGGATGTACCTAAAGACTTAGAATATTTATGGTGAACCTGTTTTAACAGTAAAGAGCTGGTAGAACAACCTAAGTGCCCAGCAAGGGGGGCACTGAATACCATATTTTACGGTATCTTTATTCAAAGGATAGAGCAAAGCATGTTCTAGAACTGATGGACATAGAAGGATGTTTATAATATACTTTGAAGTGAAAAGGAAAGTTACAAAACAGTGTGTATAAGATGATTCCAATGGTTCACATATATATATATATTCTCACATATATGAATATCATGTGTGTCTATACAAACATACGTATACACATAAGAGAGTTTTTATAAGAATACACAGCAAGGTTAATGGCTATCTTTAAGTGGGTATTTTTAATTTTTTTTCTTTATTGATTGTTGATTTTAGAGTGAGAGGAAGAGAGAGGGAGAGAGAGAGATAGAAACATCAGTGAGAGAGAACATCAATTGGCTGCCTCCTGTATGCCCCCCACTGGGGATCGGGCCCACAACCTGGCATGTGCCCTGGCCAGGAATCGAACCGGCGACCTCTTGGTGCGTGGGTTGACGCTCAACCACTGAGCCACACTGGCCAGGCTAAATGAGTAGTTTTAAATTTACTTAGGTTGTTTTATGAATGTATTGCTTTTTTATTTAAAAACTATTGGGGGGCAATACATATATATTATTTTGTAGTGAGAAAAACAACAGGTATTAAAATATTTTAAACCCAGTGACAGGCTGTCTATACTGAGGCATCATCCCAGATCTACTGAGCCAGAAACTCTGGGGACAGTGCTGAGCAATCTGAGCTCCAGCAAACCCGCTAGGTGGCTGAACCTAGTTTAGGCCAATAAAAGTATTAGCCTAATAGCACTCGGTATTTCAGTTAGTCTCCAGTGAGCTCTGTAGTGGAAACAAGGAACATAGAGGGACGCTGATGCACATCTATACGATTACGGGCAGGTTTGTCGCTTCAGTGTCCCAGGGGAGATTTCTGTTTCGTTTGTGAGCATCTTCGTCTTCTCTCTTCCTGTTGACCAGCACCTTTACCGTGCACTCCCAGCCTCGTTCATCCAAGGAAAGGGGTTGGAACGGGAATCACAGTCACGGCTGGCGTCCTGGGTGCGCATCACGCTACCTGCACTGCCTGTCACCGCGCCACCCACAGTGTCCTTTCCATCGCCCACGGCCGGGAGAGAAGGCTAGTCCAGGTTGTATCTGTGTCCCAAATAAATCCGTGACCTAAACTCCACTACCCGTTAGGGCAGAAGCCAGAGCTGTTCATTCCTAGCACATAGAAAATATTAAAAAATGTTTGTTGAATAAATGAAAAAATCAAGACAGAGAAAGAATTCGTTGGATCTTATTTGAATCTTTTTTTTTTTTCTGTATTCACAGGTGAAGTAACAATTCGGGAAGGTACCAGTTTTGTCGGTGACCCTCATTTCAGCCCGTCGTGTTGGAGCAGGGACGGGACAAACACAGTTCTGGTTGGGCATGTCCTACCTCCTTGGGACATAATCCTCCTCACCTAACTGGCTTACTGACGGTGACTGTGGCTGACTGAACGCACCATTTCAAGCTCATGCCTCCTCAGTGGGAACCTCAGTGAGCAGGCAGGAGGAAAGTACACCTGACTGTTCTCTTTAGCTGCATAAATCCTCTGGAAGGGACTTTGGGTGGAGGAACTGCCCATCGGTCTCCATTATTTCAGCATGGTCAACGAGGGCTTATGGAGGGCGCTTCTGAGATACTGGTGTTCCAGTTCCAATTCAGTGTATCAGCCTGAGGCCAGTGAAAAGCTTTCTTATTTAATCTGCATTTATTTTGGGCTATTCTTGACAAAAAGTTTTGTGCAACCAAAATAATGTTATTTTCAGTTGTTTCTCACTTTGACAGTTTCTCTTCTAAAATCTATGTTAAACTTGGGTAAATGAGCATGTACAATCTCTCAATCTGCCACAGATACAGAGGGAGAGGATCTTTTTAGGGTAGCCAGCCTAGTGATTATCCTATTACCTTGGCTAATTCTGGATAAGGGTAGTCAGCTTCCTCAGTCAGGCCTGACTGTCACGAGGAGAGACATATTAGTGCTGGGATCAGCCAACCAGCAAAGCCACCTGGGCACAGTAGGGCAAAAGAAGCCTTCTAAACAGTAACCACAGGAGGAATCCCCAAAGGCATGCGGGTGGAGTTTGGCCATGGTTGGAGGACCGGTGGACAGGCAGAACACCAAATATGGGACTTAATAATTGACAGTCTTCCATCTAGCAGCCAGTGAAGCCCGGAAAGACCATGAAGTCAGCCACCGAGATCCAAGGCTGGATTTTGGACATGAAGTGGGAAAGAAAACGAAATAGTGACCAGTCCAACAAGATCAGGTCTCAGGGCGGGAGCCTCATCACCGCACTAGCAATTTACGGACTGTTGGTCCTCTATCTTCTCTCTGCTCTCAGTAAGTAAGGCTGGGCTCAGGGTCGAGGGCAGGGTCAAGTCTATGGATCAGTTTCTAAAATATGCTCCATGGATTACCTGCACCTGGATTACCCAGGGGGGCTTGTTAAAGTACAGGTTACTAGGTCCCTTTTTAGACTTAAAGGATACTGTGGTTAGGGAGCCTAGGAATATGGATTTTAAAATGAGGTTATAAATGAATTTAGAATTTGAGGCTCCCTGCTCTGAACGGGCAATGCATATGTGGTCTCATGTGTAATGGTCAGCAAGCACTGAAGGGGCAGGACGGGGAACACAGCAAATCACTACAAAAATCGAAGGCTCTTTAAAAATAGTTATTTGAGTTGAACAGCTGGCACCAAATACCTAATTATTTGATCGATATAACAAGGCAAAGTGTTCCTTAGAGTAGAGATTACCAAAGAAGAAAAAAATATCCTCATCCAATTCAAATAACAAATACATATTGAGCGCCTACTATGTATAAAGTGGTAATATAGAACTCCAGAAAAGTAATGTGCTGTAGGCTTAAAGTTACTTATTGGATTGTTCTCTCCTTTTCCTTCTATCGATTCTTCCTTTAGGTGGAATGCTCATAAATCATGAAGCAGTTACTTTTCAAGCATCTGAGACAGGATCCTGCCTCAGTCTTGTCTTACTATTTGAGAAATAGCAAAGAGAGACACAGCAAAAGAGAAGTTTGCTACCATATTTTTTCAGGAAGACTTTTCTGGGCTCTGTGTGGTTCTAGTTCTAAGGCAACACAAAAAGCATGCCTCTATTTACCAGGGCCTGAGAGAGTCGATTTAGAGAAAGAGTCAGTCCAACTCAGTTGCAAAGTCCAGCTCACATAGTCAATGGCTCAGCACAGGGGCAGAGAAGCGAGACCGAGTCTAAGAGGCTAGAGGTAAGAGTGGAGGTGGCAAGATGCAGCCCACTCTTGATTTCCTAACCAGGCTATTTCTTAGCTCTGTAGCCATGAGGAGTACGCATGGGTGACCCTAGGGCAGCCACATAACTTATGAGCACGAAGGCCCCCTTCTCTGCTCATTGGCAATAGAACATCCACTCCACACCACCAAAGGGGAATCAGTTTTCCACATCCTTCTGACCTCAGTGTTCAAGAAGCTCACTTTTCACGTAGATAAACCAACTTCGTCAGTTTGTAGGAGAAACGTGGTGGAGAGTTGAGGGACTATATTTGATTTCTGCATTTGGGTCCATGCTTATTAGTGATCCCCTTGATCAGACTGCCTGTGTGGGAGAAATGCATGTGTCTGAAAAACTTTCAACTTTTTATTGAATTATTTAAACACTCTGTCAATACCTGTGAACATAAACAGATGGGATCTCACCTGTCTGCAGAAATCCATAATCACCTCTCCCACCCACCTGGTCAAGTGTGAACACATATTTAAATTGGCCCATTCTTAAACACTGAAGATACGTCATCTTAGTTAGGTAAAAAGCAATAATCCAACTGAGTGCTCAAATACCATCTGGGAGTTACGTCCACATGGATGAAAAGTCTAAGAACATGTTCTAATATTTTTAAATGTAGTTTCTGCATGTAAAATTCTAGCATAAGAAATACTTCCAGATGCTGTGGAACTAGAGAGAGGTGGCATTTGTTCAACATCATAAAGGTACTAAATGGCACTGAATTGTTCACTTTAAAATGGTTAATTTTGTGTCATATGAATTTCTCTTCAATTAAAAAAAAACTATTTTATGAACTATTGAGATCATTGTAAGTGGGAACTTAAATGTAAAAGGATTCTCTACTTTCTGTATCTTCCTTTCCTTCTTTATATGCTGATATACACACACTGCTTTCAAAGGCTTAGTGATAACATTTCCTAAGCCTCCGATCGATTTCTCTTTCCCACTGGGCAAACAGTGATTCCCCGCAGCCCCACCTCTGCTCTCTCTCTGCAGTTAGTTCTGCCTGGGCTTGCAATTTGAGACTCTTTGGGGTCTGAGTCTGATGGGATGCAGTTTATTGTAGCAAACAGAATGGAGGGTTTGAAGTGTTCTCCATTGTCTTGGTGACCTCAGTGTGTTCTTGCCTTGACTCTGTGGTGGGAAGTCGGGGGAGAGGTGAGGGCAGTCTTTGGGGGGTTATGGATGCCATTCTTTGCGGAGAGGTGGCCAAGTGCTCCCTGGGCTGCTGTTCATGAGCCATCACTGATGAGGGCAGCTGGAAGGGAAAGGAGAACTGGTGCTATAACAAGCTGAATAACACACTCTTTAGTAAATGCCCTATTCCTCCTAACCCAGTCACTAAAGTAAGGCAGGTGGGACTATTCCTTCCCTTCTACGAGCTCCCTTTTATTATTAAAATAAAATGCGCACTTATACACACCATCTCCCTCACACATAATCCTATTAAATGTCATGATCCTGTAAAGGACGGTGAGTTACAGAAGAGGACTCAAGGCTCACAGACATCAGCTGGCTGGCCCAAGACCACTTCTCAAGAAGACCCAGCACTTGAATATAGGGTGTTTAGTTCAATAGCCTCTCTTCCTACTTCTTCAGGCCATTGCACTACGCTCCCTCTGACAGTGACTTCAGATGACTTGTTTGCTCATGCTGACCCTTCCAGCCAGTGCCCTTGGCAGGGCCACCATGTGTGGCCTTGTAGGCAGCACGGCACACCCCCAGGTGCCCTGCTCAGAAGGACGACAGCACGTTCAGCGCTATGGCTCTGGGTGGTGGCATTCTTTTTATCTGACGTGTTGGATGGAGGGACGAAGATGGTTGTGGTGTGTTGCCGGGAGCTCAGAGCCAGTCTTCACAGCCATAGCTCCACTGTGGAGTGATACCTGCCGAACCAGGCCAGAGTCGGCCGCACCTGCCGCACGCACTTAATGCTCTTTGCTTGATGGTTTTCTGAGACATGAATCACCCACACAACGGACTGACTCTTCCATTTCTAAATACAAAATACTATAAGGTGATTTAGAGGTGAACTGCAACTCAGTGACTCAAACTTTATTTCATGTGTCACAAGATGCAAGAGTAAATGGAGAAAAGGGGACACGATTCATTGTATGTGTCAATCTGACTGGCCCATGGAATGCCCAGATATTTGGCTAAATACTATTTCTGGGTATGTCCGTGAGGTGTTTCTGAGTGAGATTAGCAGCCAGAACCAGCAGGCTGAGTAAAGCAGATTGCCTTCTTCAACGTGAGCAAACATCCAATCCACTGAGGGCCTGAACGGAACGAGAGGGTGGAGGAACGGAGAATTCACTCCTCTGCCCGACTCTCTGCATGAGCTGGGACACGGGTCGTCTGCACTCAGCCCGGGACTTCCACTGCCGGCACTGCTGGGTCTCCGGCCTTTGGACTCAGCTGGGACCACACCACTCACTTCCTGGGTTTCAGATGCAGAGAGCAGATCCTGGGACTCGTCAGCCTCCATAATCATCTGAACCAATTCTTTATAAAAAAGTCTTTATATGTACATTTCCTTTGTGTGTATATATGTATAAGTAATATGTATTCTTTATAATAAACATATATACACACATATATAATCTTAATCATATATATGTATGTTTATATATAATCCTAATCGCGCGCGCGCGCGCGCATGTGTGTGTGTGTGTATTCTAGTTCTCTGTTTCTCTGGCAAATTCTCACTAATGCAGAGGATAATATGGAAATTGGGAAATAATGACAAGTGACTAAGACATTATTGGTTAGAACTAAATGTCCACAATAAAGATGATCTGGATAAGATATTTTAAAAAAGGTCATATCTTTGGCACCAACAGGCATAACAGTAATATCTTTAGAAAACTGTTCATCTCTCAATCATTAGAGATACACTCTTGCATGCAGGGTTGCCCAGAACGAATGTTAGCTGACATATTTAGCATATGAAGTTGAGTATTTTTAACTTCAATGCATTCAATTATCCAGCTATCCATGATGGAATTCATAGTATATAAAGATTAGATATTTACTGGCATCTATGGGCAAACTATCCATTTCCCACAATTTGTACATAGTGAGCCTTTGTTTCACATACCACAAAAATGAGGTTCTGAAATAGGATATAGAGACAAAGAGATACATTCATGCACACAGATAATCAACTGATAAATAAAGGCTGTTTTGAGGTTAGGAAAAGGCAAGCCGTTAGGGGTAACCTTGGCAAGCCACTTCACCTCTGAATCTCAGCTTTCATGTCTGGGAAGGGAGGTATTACTTTAGCCTTGTCTATTTTTCTGACCACACATCAACTCTGACTTATTGTGAGAATTAAATCGTTACTGTAGGCAAAAGCACTCTGTGAAATGTAAAGCACTTGGAAAGATATAAGACACCACTACTTTACTGAAACATAATTATAGAAAAACATACAGAGCGTGTTCAACCGTACCTACTGAATAAAAAAAAAAAATGCTGGGAAGTACTTCTAGGTAGATGAGGGAATGAAATATCTCTTGGTTGAAAAAAGAGAAGATAGAAAGAAGGTAAGAATGTGTAGATAGTTGCTTACAGGTGGTAGGAAGGTGATACAATGTATGGTCAGATAAGGACGAACTCCACGCTCCAGGGGTGGAGAAAAAGGGGCGTGAGAGAATTGTGTCATGTTAACTGCGTTAGCTGGTTGCAACCACAGCAGCAGATGTATGCAGTCACCCTTTTATGGAGAACACATAGTGGCAGCTGAGAGCCCACATGTGAAACAGAAGTTTTAAAAAATGAAGCAATTTGTATTAGAGCGGTGTGTGAATAACCATGTCTGCAAGAATCAAGTTATTTAAATTCAACTCTTCTGAAAAAAGACGACCAGCACTGGTATGAACTGAACTGAGTCCTCCCTGAATTCATATGTTGAAGCCCCAAGTCCTCCACGTGACTGTACTGGAGACAGGTGCTTTAAGGAAGTGACTGAGGTTAGTTGAGGTAATAAGGGTGGAGTCTTGATTGCATAGAACTGGTGCCCCCATAAGAGAAAAAGACGAGAAACGCCAGGCCTCTCTGCCACATGAAGACACAGCGAGAAGGCGGCTTCTTCAACCCGGGAAGCGTCCTCACCAGACCTGACCATGCCGGCACCCTGGTCTCGGACTTCAGACTCCAGAACTGTGAGCAAATAAATTCTGTTGTTTAAGCCACGCGCTCTACAATACATTGTTATGGCGGCCCGAGCTGACTAATACAAACACAAAGATGAACACAGTGAAGCTGGTTTTGTCAATATAAGATCTGGTATCTGAAAATTCATCAACGAATGTATTAAGGGGGTAAAGTCATAGACGACATGATTCCCCAATATCATTTATACAGCAGAATGCCTAAGCTGACGCCTCAATCTAGTTTGGGAGTCTCAGCTTTCTCATCATCAAGTTATAATGCTACTTTTTCTTAAAGCTGATAGTCATGGTTTATCCATTATATGAAACCCACCTTCTGAAACCCACTGCTGAACTTAAACTTGTATCAATAATTACTCACATCAATAATAACTCTGCTATTTTCACTGCCTATAAGATGCTTGTGTCTGTAAGGAAGTTTCATTACCTACAAAATACTGAGCATGGATATTTTTCTTTAGAAACGTCAGGGTGAAAGGCCTGGATAACAGACCACAGGGAATGGAACCATCCTGAAGTTTGCATCAATTACAAAGTACGGAATACAACCCTACCCCTGACCCATCACCTTACAACACTGAGAACTGAGAAATGTGTCAGAATGACTGGAATTCTAAAATGCTAGGGAAAAAATTTACTGAGCAAGTGAGTACAAAAGAGCAGGTGTGTGTGTGTGTGTGTGTGTGTGTGTGTGTGTGTAGGGGGAAGGGTGGAAAGAGAGTTTGGGACATGTTAGAAGTGAGATCTACTATTCACAGGGTGCTCTCCATGGGGCCATTAGCCATAGAGATCTGTAGATCAAAAGAGTCCTCTGGCTGGAACCGGAGTCCTGGAAGCCGCCATGCATCCACTCAACACCTATTTATTGAGCACCTAACTTGTAGGATAACCAGACATCTCGGTTTGCTCGGGGCTGCCCAGTTTGAGCACTGGAAGTCGCAGACACCCCTTCCTTCCCAGCCAGCCGGGGCAGTTGTGGCACTAAGAAGACAGTCGTGGTTCTCGCTCCTTTTGAGCTTTCACCCTAGGGGAGCCCTGAGCTACGGGCCTTTATTGTGCTTCATAGGTGTTGCATTTCTTACAAACTGAAGGCAAGACCCTACCAGCAAAAAGATTTCAACTCGCTTTATTACGATGCTTGCTCTATTAGGATGGTCTGGAATCGAACCCACAATATCTCTGAGGTCTGCCTGTATCTGCATGGGGTAGGTAGTTCAGGGGAGAATTACAGAGTAGAAAGAGAGAGGGCTGGGGGCACCAACCTTGATGTGGGCACAGAAGCAGGAGGACGAAGGGTGGAATGGTGTCACAAGTGTCCAGAGAGAAGAATGATGATATCCAAGAAATATATACAGAGCTTTTACAAAGCAGGGGAAGACGGACACAGGACACGAATAGACAACTCACAGAAGCAGAAAAACAAATGCCAGTGAGCATGAAAAATAGTAATACTCAATGCTATTGACAATCATGGGACTACAAATAAAAACACGTGATCTTTTTGCTCATCAAGCTTAGAGGAAAATAATAATGCCCAGTGGTGCTCAGGTAGCACGGAAACGGGTGCTCTCAAACACAGCGCCAATAAAAATGGATGTAACCTGGCTGAGAATAATTGGGCAGTAGGTATAAAATTCCACTTTTAGAAAGCCACCCTGCTTTTTTCCTAAGGATTTGGGTACACAGAAACTCAGCAATTTTTAGCTTAAATCTTTGCCTTATTCTATGAGACTTTTTACTGGTGTTAATATAAACAAGAAAACAGTAAAGTTGTCCAACATAATTACTAATCCACATAATGTGTGGGAAATAATTCTGTTCAAATTTCTATTTTTCTAATTCTGAGAAGCTAAAAAAAATAGAGAACATGGAAAACATAAACAACTATGGCCCCACATCCCAGCTTGACAACTCAACATTTGGTCATATTTTCAAAGTGATTTTAAAAAATATGAATAGATTATTTATAGAACAATTTTAGACTTCCAGAAAAATTGAGCAGACAGTACTGGGAGTTCTCATTTACCACCCCTCCTCCACCAATTTTTCCCTGCTTTTAATGTCTTACATTGGTGTGGAACATTTGTTACAATTATTGAACCCATACTGGCACAGCTTTGTGAGATACAGCCTATAGTTTATTCAGTTTGCACAGTCTGCCCTGTTCTAGGGTGCCCCCCAGGACCCCACTTACACTTAGTTGTCATTTCTCCTTAGGATCCTCTGAGCTCTGACATTTTCTCAGGTTTTCTTTGTTTTCGATCACTTTGACCATTTTGACGAGTAGTGGTCTTGTGTTTGGTAGGAAATCCCCTACTGGAATTTGCCTGATTTTTTTCTTATGACTAGACTGGAGTTGATGGCTTTGGGGGAGGAAGATCGTAGAGGTCACGTGCATTTTCATCATACCACCAGTACTTACTGTCAACATAGCTTATGAGTGTTGATGCTGACCCTGATCACCTGTCTGAGGCAGTGTTTTCTGTTTCTCCACCGTCAAGTTACTGCCCCAGCCTCTCCCCATTTCCACACTGTGCTCATTAGAAGGAAGTTGCGCCTGGCCGGTGTGGCTCAGTGGTTGAGCACCGACCCATGCACCAAGAAGTCGCCAGTTCGATTCCTCAGCCAGGGCACATGCCCAGGCTGTGGGCCCGATCCCCAGTGGGGGGCATGCAGGAGGCGGCCAATCGATGTTCTCTCTCATCGATGTTCTCTCTCATCGATGTTTCTCTCTTTCTGCCTTCCTCTCTCTCTCAAATCAATGAAGGAAAAAAAATTTTTAGAAGGAAGTTGCTTTGTGCAGCCCACACTCAAGGGGTGAGAGTTAGACTCCCCCGCCCTTCAGGGTGGAGCATCTACATAATTTGGAATTATTTTGCACAGGAGAGTTGTCTCTTCTTCCCTCCTTTTTAATTTATCCAATCATTTACATCCGTAGTGACTCATTAATATTTTTTATTTTGGGTTATGATCCAATGCTAGTTTATTTTGTTGCTCAAATTATTTCAGCTTTGGTCACT
Source organism: Tadarida brasiliensis (assembly GCA_030848825.1). Taxonomy (NCBI): domain Eukaryota; kingdom Metazoa; phylum Chordata; class Mammalia; order Chiroptera; family Molossidae; genus Tadarida; species Tadarida brasiliensis. The sequence continues at coordinate 25,889,565 of CM061257.1, read as the reverse complement.
GGAAGCTCTTTTATTTGGCTTCTAGGTCCCTTTGGCATATCCCATAATTGTGGCAAATTTTTTTTTTTTAAGAACTACTTCCTTTCTGCCATTATAAGATTCTTCTTGTGTATTTCCTGCTCCAGCTCCAGAATCCCTCATTTCTCCAAGGAGCCTGTTCCTGTCACTGGAGAATGGTAGTAGAAACCAGGATCTGGGTGCTGGAGGTGTTTGTTGTTATTCTGGGGTCGTTTCATTTAGGCCTCTCAGCTGACAGAGCAAAGAACTGTATGTGCAAATACTAGCCTGTGTACATACACAGATCTGTAACTATTTCTGCAGGTAACCTGTGCTCTATATTATTCTCACACTTAATCTCTACCAAGTTAAACGCGAGTTCTCTATAAACTCCATCAAGTGTCCCCAATCCTAGCCCATCACCGTGTGGATCCTTCCAGCCTCCTCCTCTAGCTGAGCAGATTTCCACGCCGGCTGTGAGAAGCCTGGACCCCACCACCTGCCGCTGGTTTCCCGGGCTCTTCAATCCCAATGTGTATACAGCGTCACAATGGTCCGCTTCCACCTGGGAGACGGTTTTATTGATGAGAGGACCTTTCTTAAGCACAGGTCCTTTGCCTTTAGTCTTACAGATTCCATTCATTTTCAACCCATAGTTTTTAAATAAAGGAAACAAAACCTGACAGAATTCCCCATTTGACCTGCAAATCCAGGCCGATTTCCTAACTCTTCTTTCCCCAAATGCACACATTATAACTTTGCTATATATTATACTCTATTTTTATATTCTATATATACTAATAGACATATATGGGCATTTTATTTTATTTTATTTTATTTTATTATTTTTTTTTTCTCAGATAGTAAAAGCTCTTTTATTTTTTTTTATTTTTTTTTTAATTTTATTGTTGAATGTATTACAGATTTTCCTCATTTTTCCCCCATTGACCCCCTCCTCCCCATTTCCGTCCCCCTCCTGGTTTTCCCCACACTGTTGTCTGTGTCCATTAGTTATGCATATATACATATAAGTTCTTTGGTTTATTTCTTCCCACCTCCCAACCCCCCTTCCCTTTGAGGTTTGTCAGTCTAACAACGAATTTATACTTCTTAATCCCTTTACCTTTTTCACCCCTCCCCCCAGCCCCTACCCATCTGGTAACCAACAAAAGTTCTCTGTATCTATGAGAATGTTTCTGTTCTTCTTGTTCATTTTGTTTGTAGATTCAATTGTTGATAGATATGTATTTATTGCCATTTTGTTTGTTCATATTTTTTTATCTTTTTCTTCAAGAAGACCCTTCAACATTTCATATAATAATGGTTTGGTGGTGATGAACTCCTTTAGCTTTTCCTTGTCTGGGAAACTCTTTATATGGCCATCGATTCTAAATGACAGCTTTGCAGGATAGAGTAATCTTGGTTGTAGGTTCTTGCTTTTCATCACTCTAAATATTTCTTGCCACTCCCTTCTGGCCTGCAAAGTTTCTTTTGAGAAATCTGCTGACAGTCTTATGGGAACTCCCTTGTAGGTAACAAACTGCTTTTCTCTTGCTGCTTTTAAGATTCTCTCTTTGTCTTGAACCTTTTGCATTTTGATGATGATGTGTCTTGGTGTGGGCCTCTTGGGGTTCATCTTGTTTGGGACTCTCTGTGCTTCCTGGACTTGTATGTGTGTTTCCTTCACCAAGTTAGGGAAGTTTTCTGCCATTATTGTTTCAAATAGGTTTTCGATTTCTTGTTCTCTCTCTTCTCCTTCTGGCACCCCCAAGATGCGAATGTTGGCATGCTTGAAGTTGTCCCAGAGGCTCCTTACACTATCCTCATTTCTTTGGATTCTTTTTTCTTTTTGCTGTTCTGATTGGGTGTTTTTTGCTTCCTTATATTCCAAATCCATGGTTTGCTTCTTGGCTTTACCTACTCTACTATTGATTCCCTGTAAATTATTCTTTATTTCAGTTAGTGCCTCCTTCATTTCTGACTGGTCCTTTTTTATGCTCTTGAGGCCCTCTCTAAGTTCACTGAGGTTCTCACTAAGTCCATTGAGCATCCTTATAAGCAGTATTTTGAACTCAGCATCTGTTAGGTTGCTTAACTCCATTTCACTTAGTTCTTTTCCTGGAGTTTTGTTCTGTTCTTTCATTTGGGACCTGTTTCTTTGTCTCCTCATTTTGGCTGCCTCCCTCTGTTTGTTCCTATGTATTACTTAGCGAGAGGTGTGGGGCTAGCTGAGACCAGATGCTGCTTGTTTGAATGATTTCAGGAAAAGCTGAAGCAGGCTCCAAGACAGGCCAATCCTATGGTGAAGCAACTGGCAACAGCTTGGGTGGGCCTGAAAGTTGGGTGGGGCAGAGGAATCACCAGGGCGGGGCCAACAGTGTGAGCCAGGTAGCTGGAGTCCCAGATATGGCGGCGTCTGCCGGCTGAGGAAGGGCTCACCAAAGGAACAAAAGCCTCTGATAGCACGTCTGTCCAGGAGAAAGCTGCCTCTCAAGCCTCGCTCCAATGCCAAACAGCTCAGTTCTTCCCCATATGACTCTGGTGCCTTTCAGGCTCCCTCCCACATGCTGGAGCCCAGAGGGTGGGAGTCCGAGTAAGTCCGTGCGCGGGCCCTTTAAGAGGAGCTGCGGGGGCTCCAGCCGCCTCAGCCTCAGTTCCTGCTGGTTTTTCCAGCCAGAAGTGATGGGGACTGGGACCCTGAGCTGGGTACCTGGTGTGGGACGGGGACCACTCAGCCCTCTGGGAGGACCTTCCCAGCCGAGGTATCCCAATTGTTATCTGCTACACGTGGGTGTGGGACCAGCCCGTCGCGCCTCCGCCCCTCCTACCAGTCTTGATGCGGCTGCTTCTTTAATTTCGTAGTTGTAGGACTTCCATTCAGCTTAATTTCAGGCGGTTTTGAATGATGGTTGTTCTGTAGTTTAGTTGTAACTTTGATGTGGTTGTGGGAGGACGCGATGCCGCGTTTACCTACGCCACCATCTTGACCGGAAGTCTTTATTTTAAAATTTACATAAATTATATATGGGTCATATTCTGCACCTTTTTTCATTCTTGTAGTTTTGTGATGACTCCGTTGATAAATTTAGATTTAGTTTCTTCCTTTGCATAGTTGTAATATCCCACCATAAGAATATGTCTCATTTTCTTCACCATTTTTCTTAATGATATTTAGATTCTTCCTATTTCTTTTTTGCTTTTAAAAATATCATACAAAATATCCCATCATAAAGCTAGCAAATATTTGAGGGCATTATATCAGTGGAAATGTTATCAATTTATATTGAACATATGAAACGTCCCATGCTCAGATCCGATTTCTAACTCCACACTCCACAAAATAGGGATTCCCATCGAGGTGTGGTGCCCTCGGAGCCTGGTTCTCGCAGCCCCCGTCCAGCTGGCCGAGTCCTTGCCCAGGCTCGGATACATGCGCAGTGCCTGGCCCACAGCAGGCTCTCATTGCTCACCCTGCTTTCTTGCAGGCGTCTGCCCTTGTCAGCCTGCCTCCAGGTTCTTTCAGAACCGCCTGTGTGCGCGCCGATCCCGCTGAGGCCTTTCAACGTGCTTTGAATGCCTCACAAGAACAGCTGAATTGCCCATGCATAGTGCCAGTCCAGAGATCCAAGAAAAGTTTCTTCTTTTGAACTGGGGACGGGGCAGACAGGCCTGGCATGTGTGCAGTGGGCCTGAGAACTGGACAGAAGGAAAGCTGACTCATTAACAGTTTCTGTCTAAATGACGACAGCAGCATAATAAATGGGATCCACTAACGAGGCCTGGGCTCCTGGAGGTCCCCTTCAGTATGTGCCTCATCTGTCAGTGGAATTTCACATTTAGAAGTCCGAATATCTTGCCTAATATTCTGTCTCCTTAGATGGCAGTAAACTGACCCGGTATTTTTTAAAAATGCATTTAAATGGTTTTAATGAAAAGGGATATACATTTGAATATTATCACCTTTCTTTCCTGATGGAAAATACTGAGTATGTGAAAGTGTTCCTAGCTTTAGCAGCTGGTGATAAACTAGGGTCAAAACCATTGTCTCAGAATAGGATTTCTCTGGCTTTGCAGGTCCCGTCTGTGGAGTTTGGAATCCCTGAGTTCCTCCAGAAGCGTTCTGGGAGTTTTGAGGGGGTTTCGGGTATGCTCCGGGGTCTCGGTGCTGCCGCGCTGCCATTTCACCTTTGTAAAGCCGCCTCCTCTGACGCACCGTGTCCAGAAGCAGTGGCCAAAAGCAGGCACTGGGCTGCTGGGGCCTAAAATGTGCAGCTGCTGCCAGCGGTACCCACCACTGACAATGACGCTAGAGTGGATGCCTGAACACATATATGCAACGTTACTGGTGACTGATGTCAAAGCCAGGTGTCGACACAGCAGGCTGTCCCTCTCTCCTGCCACCCCCCACGCTTCCCAGGTGCTGGCGCTGCCCCCTGCTCCCTGCAGCAGCTCCTGCCCCTGCACTACTGAGGTCCAAGGTCTTCACTGGCCACGGCTGCGTTTGCTCGGGCACCTCCATGCCCACTTCCCAGTCTGAGGACACAGCTGGACTCAGACCTACCCTCCCTTCCATGCTGGCTCGTCTCTTGGGACCAAACTCTTGAATTGGTTTACTTTTCCCGGAGATAAGAAATTTCTGTAGGCTTTTCACGCAACCACCTTTTGGAAGGGGCCCTCCACCGTTCCCCTCATCTGCTAACTTGTCTGAACTCTGGGATAAAGGGCAGTTCACATAGGTGCATTCTAGGATTTGTCTTTTGGTGATGGTGCCTATCATAAAGGAACAACTTATTTTTTTCCGGCCCCATTTGCTTTTCCGCATGAGGGGCAGGAATATGGTTTCAAAATGTGGGCCCTGGGCCAGCAGCTTCGGCGTCTCCTGAACACGCAAGGGATGCATTCTCTTCTCAGACCCCCTCCAGCCTCACTGAAGCAGAAACTCGGGGAGAGTGGCCCAGCGATTTGTTTGGAGGAGCCCTCCAGGATCCCGACCGGGACCACTGCTCTTGACTCTGCCACACCGTAGGTCTGGCTGAGTGCCACCTCCGGTTGCCTCCGTATGTCCTACAAACTGGCAACTCGATTTAGACCCTTGCTTATATTCAGGTTTAGTTTTTTGTTTTTTGCAAGAATAGTTCACAGATGATGCTGTGTTGTCCTACTGCGTCATCCTTGACACTGTAAGATCTGTGTGACCCGATGTGAGTAATGCAGAGACTGACCAGGGCCGTGGTGGCGTCCGCCCAATGTCTGCTTCACCAAATGGTTTTACCGACCACTGACGGCTGTTGTCTAGACCTATTATTTCCTTTGGGATCGCCAGCTGATTTCTAATACCTTCCATTCTGCAGTTATCAGTCATCTCAGCCCTTTGTTCTTGTCACTGCTTATTTGGGACCATGATAATCTCCATGGCATACGTATGGTATAAAAGCACCATGAATTAATGTGACTGTTTAGAAATGAAAAAAAACAAACAAAAGCAAAACTTTAGAGAATTTTCTAATAACCCTTACTTACCATAATCACAAGCCCCTGATCTGCATGATTTGCATTTGCTTAGAAACCACTCATTTAATTAGTAAAGAATTACAATTTAACAGTTTGCATCTGGGCTCTTGTTTTGACTCAATTACTGTCTACGGATATGCCTGCATTGAGGCAAATTGGCTGCTCCTCCAAGATCTGTTCACTAGACCTGTGTTTAAATGCCTCAGCCCCTCGACTCTGCAGTGACAAGGTCACACATTCCTACCTGCCTGATAAAAAATTTTAAAATATTCTGAGATAATGAATGTCAGAGTACCTAATGTACTCTGCTCTTGACTGTCTTTGGGTCCACTTTGGGTACTTAGACATATGATGTGTCTCTGAGACCTGACTCTTTTGCTATGAGATACATCAGTGTTTCTCAAACTTTTCTGGCAGGGACCTACAATAAGAAACCCACTTTATATTGTGACCTTGTTCAGACACACACGTACACACAGCACACACACAACATACACGTACTTGTTAGAAATAAAAAGTCTCGGTCTTAATGGCATTTAAGGGACGGGTGTCTCAAGTAGGACTGCTGAGGAACGTGGACCTGATTGCACAGGCCTCTGATGACTATGACTTGATCAGCTGTGAGATGTCAGATGTTACTGAAGAGGAATTACTATAATTTGTAATGAAAAATCATTAGGGCTGCTAACTGCTGTTCTTACTAATTTCAATTCTGTTCTCTATTCCTGAATGGGGTGAAAGGGGCAGAGTTCCACACACTGCTCGTGACCTGCAGCCTGTCTCTTTATGCCACGGGACATGAAAAATAGCTCCGTGTGCCTGCGCGAGAGCTGCACAAATGCGAACCCTTCTCGAACTGAACAGACAAGTGGAGAGGTGCTGCTCTCGGGCCTCCAGGATGACCTGTGCGTTTTAGCTTTGCCCTAGACAAGATCTGAACTTCGAATTGGGTCTGAAGTTGCCTCAACTATAGAGAAGTCATCTCCATTGGGGAAAATGGACCTGACTCTTAGGAGTTTGTTTCCCCCTGGAAAAGGCCCACTGAAACCCTGACTTAGGGTTGGGTAGCTTGCTTGGTGCCCCCAGATTTGCATGTGTGACTGATCGCAGTCTCAGCTCCGATGTCACCTCCTCAGCGACATCTTCTCTGTCCACTCAAACTACATTAGCCATTCAAGTACCTATTACAACATGTTGCCTTATGTGTGTCTTATTTCTTGTGTTATTATGCTAAAATGACCTTTTAAAAATTCATGTATTTTCTTGTTCATTGTTTTCTCCTTTACTATAAGCTTCAAGAATGCAGGGTCCTTCTCTGTCTTCCCATCACTATATTCTCATGCCTAGAATAGTGCCTGGCGCGTAATAAAAGGTTTGGTAAATACAGATTGCTGGATGAGTACATGGCAGCTCGTGGGAGAGGTGTGCTGTGGGCCTGGCAATCTTCACAGCACTTTTCCTTCCGATAGACTTTGTTCTTGGTGATTTCATGGAAATAGTAGGAAGAAGTGAACAGCCGAATCCTCGCTCTCAAGGGCTCATGATTTGGGTTGAGGCCCCTTTCCCATCAAGAAACCCTCAGCATTCAGAGCACAGTTGCCTAGACCATGAAAATGGTTCTTCAAACTTAACAACTTGTAGATTTTGTATAACGGGCTGGCACAAGACAATGGTGATGCGAAAATAACAAAATCTTAGACTTGGTAGAAACCTTAGGAAAAATGTAGTGCCAAGCCCTCATTTTACAGATGAAGCAACTGAGTCTTCCGAAAGGTTAGATGACCTGCCAGAACCTCTGGGGCTGAAGCAGAGCCAGGAACAGAACTTGGAATTGCTCGCTCCAGCCTCCTCCTCTTCACACAAGGGCTCCCACGAGGGTGGGGAAAGAGTGAAGACGGGTATAAAACGGAGTCGTTCTAACCAGGCTGCTGACATTACTGACATTGCTGAGGCCTGAGGAGAGACTCCATTCTTGTTCTAATTAGTCTGGGAATGTAAACTTTTGTGGACTTTCCCGTCCTGCGTCAATGCCTGGATGTACAGCTAGACCTCCAGGCAACCTTCTAACTGTCCCTTGAAGGACTCCTGCATCCAGGCCACGTGACCTCCTTCGCCCAGACCATCAGGATGCGACCAGACCGCCTGGCGTCCATCTTCCCATCGGTGGACACTGGGCTGATAACTCCTCCAGACCAATCCCAGGGCTGACAATGCCGGACTGGTCCTCCTCAAGAATGTACTTTTTACTAGAAAAACTTTTACCTTTTCTTTCTTTGAAACACTCTGGGTTTTTGCCTAGCTGTGTTCCCAATGCACACATTCCAAGACCCTTGAATAAATTTCTATCATTCTTTTCGAGCAAATCCTCCAGATTCTTTTTTAAAAAATTCTTTTTTTATTCTCACCTGAGGATATTTTCCCATTGATTTTTAGATAGAGTGGGAGGGAGGGAGGAAGGGAGAGAAACTTCGAAGCGAGAGAGCCACATCGATTGGTTGTCTTCCGCATGGGCCAGGGCCAGGGATCAAACCTGCAAGCCAGGTACGTGCCCTTGATCAGAATCAATTTCTTTGGTCCGCAGGCCCATGCCCTAACTGCTGAGCCAAACTGGCCAGGGCAACTCCTCCAGGTTCTTTTTGAGTTTGTTCAATAATGATTTCTTCAGAGGAGAATTTAATTGATCAGCAGACACATATTCTAGACATGGGCGAAGTACATAGCATTTAAGTGATATTACAGAAGAAGAAAATGTCTGATAAAAATGAGCTAACATTCTTGACAAGAATGTCAACATTCTTGTCATCCAGCAGAGAGAAGTCTGCAGATGGAGCCATGGCAAGAGCACAAGGTCTGAAGGCGGGTGGCCACGCCCAGAGAGCAGCAGGTGGACCTCCCAGCTGGACAGGTGTGTGGAAGAGGTCCTCTGGACAGGAGGGCAGAGGGCCTCGAGGTGGAGTGTGGAGAACCTTGAGACTCATTAAAACTTTTTTCTAACCCTTCTGGATATCACTGAGTTTCTGAGTAGGGGACTAACATAAACATTTGTCTTTTAACAAGGTAATTCTGGTGTAAGATGCTGAGAAGAAAGAAGCTGCCATTCGAGGGACTCGTTGAGAGTCCAGGTGAGAGAAGATGAGGGTCTGAACCTCGGCGTTGTCCAAAGTCATGAAATGCGCGTGGAGGGGAGAGACTGAGGTTGTAAGCCACGTACAGACACTAGCAGACAGCGGAGCTGCAGACACACAGAGGAAGAGCTGGCAGAGAAGATCCTGGGCCAGCTGAGGCCGAGGTGGTATCTTTGAAGAGCAGCAGTTTTTTTGCTGAGACACTTGACAAACTGGACTAAATGGAGGTGCGGAGACCCTGTGCGGGGGAGTGAGTGCGGGCAGTCAGGGGCTCGAGGGAATGTCCTTTGTTTCCCAATAAAGGGGGAAACGAGATTTGCCCAGGAGGAGAGCGAGCAGATTTTGTGATTGGGTAAGTGAAAGAGAGCTTCCCAAAGTAGAGGCTCTTCTCTGTGACATGGTCCCTAATGTAATGAGTGGTTTATTGATACTTTTATATATATATATATATATATATATATATATATATATATATATATATATATTTTAAAAGTGAGTGTTATTCTCACTTGTTCTTCTTGGCCAGTATCAGTGCCTTGTACAAAGTGACTACACATCATTAATTAATAACAGCACGTGTCACTGAGCCTTAATGCCCCTTCTTGCCAAATCCTGTTTAAATTCACTTTGCAGCATAATTTAACTGTAGGAGCCACAACAAAAGGACAACCATTGTCCTTTAGGGAAAGACGATGAGGCTTTTCCAAACTCACTTCAAGCAATGCAGATGGATGGAGATTAAAACGAGGGCACTTTACATTTTGTTTATAATGCAGGAGTGGTCCCCATGCAAACAAAACACTCCATCATGGCTTTCATAAAACGCCCATTCGTCAGCCACCGTCTAGACCAAGTACACAAGGCAATTAGTCACACAGTTGAAGTGTCTGAGTTTTTGGTTATCTTTCTAAACCTTGGCAAGAATCAGGACTATTTTTATTCTTAAAATGGCCCTTCTGCGTGAACTGGTGACAGCCGGGACCTGTCTCAGGTGAGGGGGAAATACATGCCATCACTCCAATTTTCTCACTGAGGCCGGGGCGATTCCTCCCCACTGCAGTTTGGTTAACAGCCACAGGCAAATGGAAAAATCTGTGCTGAGCAGCAAGCCTGATGCCCAGAAACACAATCCAGGAAGGCAATTCCTTTTTATTTTCCCACTGGAAAGCTTGCTGGGGGAAATTGAGCTGTTAGCTCTGTGCTTCTTCATTACTTAAGATAGATAGGACAGAGAGGAACACACTTGGAGACCAGCACCGGGAATATTAGAGTGGATGGGAAGGCAGACTAATGATAACGGATTTTAAAAGAAGCAATTTGCCCACATGTTATCTGTTATAGATTCAGTTGATTTCCAAGGCAGCTGAAGCTCTCAAGTTTTGAGCCGGCTGGGGGTGCCGAGTCGACAATCTGGCTTCGCTCTGGTTACTTGCTATTTTAAAAAAAAAAAATTTTTTTTCTTTATTGATTTGAGAGAGAGAGGAAGGGAGAGAGAGAGAGAGCTAGAAACATCCATGAGAGAGAACATCAATTGGCCGCCTCCTGCATGCCCCCACTGGGAATCAGGCCCACAACCTGGGCATGTGCCCTGACCAGGAATCGAACCGGTGACCTCTTAGTGCATAGGATGACGCTCAACCACTGAGCCACACCGGCTGGGCTGGTTACCTGCTATTGACTGGTGTAGAAAACATAGGAGATGGAAAGGGCCTGAAAGTTCGAGAAAGGAACACCCAGGGCGGTGACGCTCCACTCGGAACCTGCATCAGAATCACCGGGAGGGCTTGTTCAGGCAGACGGCTGGGCCCCACCCAGAGTTCCTGATTCTGTGGGGCTGCGGTGGGGCCAGAGAATCTCCACCATGGTTCCCCCTTAGCCTCGGTTTTGCTTTCTGCAGTTTGTTACCTGCAGTCGACTGTGGTTTGAAAATATTAAAAGGACAATTCCAGGGCCTTGAACAAAATGCTTTAAACAGTGCCTGGACCACATTAAGCATTTAGTAAATATTAGCTATTTCTAGTAGAAACGGTGGTGATGAGACTGTGCAACGCTCTCAATTGTGGAGTTAAATGGTACCATGTCAATCACAGGTCTCTGTTCCTGGGCCACCAGAGCTCTGGTTTCAGTTGGGATTTAACTGGAAAGATGCGCTTCTACCACATGAGCACGTACAATGAGAACCTCCTGTGGTCATAGGGAGGCCGGTGCAGCGCCCAGAGCAGTGGACAGAGAGCAACAGAAAGATGCACAGAGAGGGAGGCAGCGTTCCCAGGGAAACGGGTTGCTACGAGCAAGCATTTGGCCCAGGGCACTGAAGGAATGCAATTTCCTTGAACTACAGCTAACGAAAATACTCTGTACTTACAGTGAACTTGAAGCAAGTGGGAAGTGGAACCTGAGATTGTTGGGGAACTAGAAATGAGGGTGCTGGAATCACCCTCACTCTAGCACGGGCTACTTTACCATAAGAACAATGCGGGTACACAAGGGAAGACCGATTCCGAGACACAGGAGGAAATCTGGAGTTAAACATGGTTGATTTCATTCCCTACTTTGGGGAGAACAATCTGGAAACTAATATCACAATCAGATGGATAGTATATGTGTAAAATTACATGCCAGGCTATTATGCGCTATTCTCATTTACTCATATGTATTGTCACCCTCGGGTAATCCATCTGACTCCTGCATAAAGTTCTGAGTGGAAGGACTGCTCCAGGTGCTGGTAACAGATGGTCGTAGTGGATAAAATCCACTGACTTCTGGAGATGAGATTATGGTGTCCAGAGTGAGCAAAACAAGTTATGAGTCTTTGCTGAACTGATGTAAAATGATAAAGAGGGCTGTGTTAATCAGGGTTCTCCAGAGAAACATCACCAACAGGGAGGGAGGAAGGAAGGGTGTATGTGTATGTGCAGTGTGTGGACCTCTGTATTTTAAGGAACTGGCTTGCGTGTTTATGGGGCTGGCAAGTCTGAAGTCTGCAGGGCAGGTTGGACACCCAGGAAGAGCTGATGTTACAGCTTGAGTATGAAGGTCCTCTATAGGCAGAATTCCTTCTTCCTCGGAGGACCTCAGTCTTTGTCTCTTCACACCTTTAGTGGACTGGATGAAGCCCACCCACGTTAGGAAGGCTACCCGGCTTGACTTAAAGTCTGCTGATTTAAATGTTAATCTCATATAAAAATACCTTTACAGTGATATCTAGACAGTGTTTGGCCAAACATCTGGGTGCTGTGGCCTAGTCAGTTGGACACACAAAATTAACCATCGCAAGGGCTCTTCCTGAAATCTCAGTTTCCCCTGAAACCCACAGCAAGGCCAATAGGTTACCGCAACCATGTAAAGATGAGTTGCTAGACGGTCACCTTGTTCCTGAGACCCTCATCCCCATCGCCCACCTCCAGTCTACATAAACAAAGACTGGAGACCAGGAAGAGATTTCTTGGAGGAACTTGAGGAGAGTCTGCTCTACCTTCTCCTCTCCCCAGAGGGAATGCTGCTTCCCGCCCCCACCCCAATCCCCACAAAGGGAGGGAGGTACCATCTGTAGAGACTGGGGAGGCCACATTTACCCCCTGACTGAGATCTGCTGAGCTAAAGAAGCCCACAGAACCCTCTCCAGTGAGCACTGGGGGTGGAAGACACTTAGACATTTCTTGAGAGAACCCAAGAGGCAGCCCCAGGAGCTTGAGAGGATTTGCAAATGTGGAGACTGGTTCTTGCCTCCCTCCTAGAGAGCTGTGAGGTGACACAGGTACCTCACAGAGTAGGTACCTGTAAGAGTAAGCAGAGGGCAGCCTGTGCCTCCAGACACTAGCATGGTAAGGGGTGACGATGTGTGTGTTTCCCATGGACCAACTGGAGTCATGACAAAGAGCCAGGCTCCAGACATCTTGATGAGACTTCCTCCAAGAGGGCGGTGTGCAAGGTGGGGACCCCGCCAGTAAGAAAAAATGCAGGGGGCAGGAACCAGGCTGAAAGTCAAATCATATCACGTAGGTCAGGGTGGAGGTCCCGTTGAAGAGGCTTCACAATGAGCTCCACGAAAGAGCCAGCACGTGGACACCAGACATGAGGAGGTGTGAGATGGCAGACGGCTGGAGAAGTTTCTCTCGGGTTTTGTTCCTTTGGATGACCTGGAGGATCCAGAAACAGCATTTGGAGGGCCGCAAGGCTGGGCGTGGGATGAAGGCAGACCGAGGAGGGATGGTGCAAGAACTGACCAGGCACCCTTCTCTACTCCAGGTCTGAGAACCTGAGCCAAGGAGAGGCAGACACTTCACACTTGTGCAGCAGGTGCTTTGAGACAGACACACCTGGTCATTTTAACACCTGAAAGTGAGTCTTACAAGTGTCTGGCTAAGAGTTTCCAGGGTGGGGGAAAGAATCCAGCAGAACGTGTTGGAAGGCAGTGATGCCGTAAAAGAAATGATCTTTCCTTTGTGTCCTCAATTGAGTTCAGCCCTCAATACATTGGTCATGCAAATCAAAAAAGACTCAGCCCCATCTGAGTTTCGTACGCGACACCGCTGCCCTGATTTGGCACACAGTTAGGAATGCTGTGTGGCCCAGATATGTCTGGGCACTATGTCTCTGTCAACCGAGGACTAGGAGGAGGGTGAGGTCTGGGTCAAGAATTAAAGCAAAGGCTCCCAACAGAGGAACGTGGACTACTTTGTACAGCGTTCTAACTACATGTGCCAATCAAGGACAGACAGAAAGGTCCCATGTGCACGGTTGTGTCCCCACTGCAAACATTATCATCCTGTTGCTCCAAGGATAGACTAGCTTTCAGGTAAGTGAAACCGGAAAAGGAATTAGGAGGACTGCAAGCTACACGGAACACTAGTGCTATGGCTTCTGGTTGAATGGGGGAAAGCCTGCCCCTGACTATGAGTATTACCGAAAGTCTCTGGGGATCACTCTGTCACTTGCTGTGGTGTTATAACCTGACAGCGAGATAACCATAGACGCACGGCCGAATTGTAAAGGAGCACTTTATTTCGCCAGTGGGCTGCGGAGGGCATAGTCTCCCCTCAGATCAACAGCCACGATTCTTCTTGCTCATCCCATTTTAAAGACAGAAACCCCTCTTCCTCTTGCCCCCCTCCCCTGAGGGGACCAGTACAATAGTGTGAGTGACAGAGACTACAGAAGTCAAAATTAGCATTATTCACCGACAGCACAAGTGCCTGCAAATACCTGCAAATACCTATACTCAGAAAACTGCAAATGCCTCCCAACTCATGGGGCAACTATAATCTTAGGCAAAATTCCTTTTGTCTAGGGGTAATTAACCTATTATTGGAAGAATATCGAGGAATGTCTATTGGTGATAAAATGGAGTCTTTTAGTCGCCTTAACCAAGGGGCCTACACAAAATGGAATCTAGTTGCCTTAGCCTTGGAGCCCAGATCAGTGGTACATACTATACAGAGCCACAGGTCGATTTCATTTTTTCCAGCTTGCCTGAATCGATCACTCTGTTATTTATGACCAGCCATTCTGGTGTTAACCAATTTCACTACCTCCCCTGCAGAGCCTTGGTCTCTCCTCCCTCCCCCACTGAGACTTCTTGTTGAATCCTGTGAAAACAATACAGATGAAAACATACTGGCAACTTCAGGTTTCAGAATGAAAACAGGTGGCAAACATGACAACAAGGTGAGATTAGACATGAACTTCAGTGCTCAGTGTGGCTTTGTTAGGGGAGGGAAAATACGAGGTGTCCATATTCACACCGAATGTTTCTCTCCCCCCACCTCATTTTCCTTCGTTCAGAGGTGTCTGAGAGGAATAATACTCCTTCTTTGGAGGGCTGTTCTTTTTCTTTACCAAAGTAAAGATTTATTTTTCAAAGGTTAGCCTTGTCCTCCCAAACTGGAGACTAAGGGAAGAGACCAACTCAAGTGGCTCATGGCTTTGAGCTGTGAGGACAACAGTGTCCTGAGAGAGGTTGGGAAGAGGAAACCCACAGGAGGAGTAGGAGCTGATCAAGTCCGGGTCACACCAGAAGCTGTGCAGAGTGCAGGCGGAAGGGAGGGAGGAAGTCAGTGACCCCAGATTCAAGCCAGCACAGTGCTGGCTGCTGCATGGAACTGAGCTTCCAACACGGGTCACAGAGACTGATTGCAGGCTCCCTACTGAGACGCTGGGGTCCAGAAAGGTGTCTGTGGTAATATCTGCATTCATTTTGCATTAAAAAAACCATGCCTGGACTATCTTCTCTGGAAGTTTTCAAGCTACATTGTTTAATTATGAATTTTCTCCATTCATCTCATTCAGACATTTCTTCTCATGACAACACAGAGCCCAGGAAATAACAAAGGGTCTCGATTAAAAAATAAATAAAATACAATTCTTGGAGAACCTCTTCCAAAAATGTGCTTCAAGGGTCAATTGCTTCTCTTGTAAATTAGGTAATGTAGATGGTTCTGGCAGAGAAAAGACAGGATAAAAAGCCCAACAAAATGATGATTATTCATAGTATAAAAGAAAGTTTTCTCTGAATCCCATCTTTTATTTGATTATAATCAAGGTCAGAGTTTTTTCCGGATGTTTCCTGCCAGCCTAAAGTGGATTCTTTGTTTTCTAAGAAAAAGGCCCAACATTCACTGCCTGGCCTCGCTGCCCGCTGCTTCCACTTCCTGTGGCTCCGGGGGAGAGGGGGGGAGCCAGTGAATCCCGGGGACTGAATGACTGAATGACGGCTGCGCTGGGTCTGCTGCTTACTTGAGTGTGGCGGAAATAATTTTTATGTCAGACCAATCGTGGGGTCAGGAGACTCCTGAAGTGTCCATAGCATTCACAGACATCCCTGTGTGAAGGAGACACTCCCTGATGCTTGGAGTTTCTCCAAGAGGGAGACCTGTTGGTGTAATTTTAAGGAGACTCCAGAAGGGGCGGACAACTCAGACTGGCGGAGACCGTGTTAAGGTGAATACACCGTCCGCTGCTGAGGCGTTTGCAGAGTGCCCAGCTGAGCGCTAGCCTGCAGACACAATCGGCAACAGCTAAGCTCAAGCCGTGCAAAGCAGAGGTCCCCTGGTTCAGGCAGGCTCCTCCCCACTTCCAGCCGTCAAATCCTGCATTAGCTACCTGTACTCCCCGACATCCTTACATCACCTGCACTGATGGTTCTCAGGGAGGGGGCCGGGATTCTGCCCCCCAGGAGACATTTTTGATTGTCACAACCTGGAGGTGGGTGGGCGGGTTGCTACAGGTGTCTAATGGGTCAGACCAGGAACGCTGCTAAGCAAGTACTGCGTGTGAGACTCCCGACCGCAAACGTCCATGGCGCTGAGCTTCAGAAAGCCTGGTCTGAATGGCCTGGTTTAAGCTGTTTAGTGATTGTTTTATTGTCTATGCTCTAGCCTTTAATTTTTATGGGAGCTTATTAGGCTCACACCTATGTAATATACCCAGGCATATGATTTAAGAGATTGTTTTTGCCTTTAGGTAGTCATATTTTAATTTATGAAATGAGTATTTTTAAGCTGATGAACACAGGTACAGAACACACTGATTCTTAATTATCTCTGAATTTCGATGAGGTGATGCTGCCCACTAGGGCCCAGCAAGGCACAGGAGAGAGAGAGGGAGAACTTGGGGGTGGGGCACTGCCACCCTGGCGAGGTCTCCATGTCACAGCCTCCTCCTCTGGGTGATGAGAGGAGGGGTTTCGCTCAAAGTTCTTTTGGGGTCTGATATTCTGTCATTAAAAACTGCTGGCAGTTGGCCTGGCTGGTTTGGCTCAGTGGTTTGAATGTCAGCCCTCAGACCAAAGAGTCATGGGTTCGATTCTGATCAAGGGTACGTACCTCGATTGAGGTTCGGTCCCTGGCCCTGGTTGGGGTCATGCAGGAGGCAACCAGTTGATGTGTCTCTCTCACATCGATGCTCCCCCCGCACCCAACTCTATCTGAAGATAAATGGGAAAATATCCTCTGGTGAAGATTAAAAAAACAAAACAAAAAACTGCTGGCAATGAAAACCCAGACACCCATTTCCCCTCTTCATGTCTTCATCAAATATTTCTCTTTCCCTCTCTCACGCCTACCAGAACCCCTTCCCAAAGCTGCTGCTTTTCCTTTACAAAAGATTTACTATGCCAACTTAAGCAAGATAATTAACATTATTTCAAGCCTTCACTTAAATCTAAACCCCTGGCTTTCTCCCCACTCAAAACTCATCTTCTGAAAGCCTCCCCTGACCTGCAGCACACACATGATCCTTTCAGGTGGCTGTGGGCACCTTTCCATGCAATGAACACACTCATGTTCCGCTGCTCTATTTGTTATGCCCTTTTCATACTGAAAATCTACGTGTGCGACTTCTCTCTCTGTAGACTGAAGAATTCTTGATTGTGAGCACGACAGCATTTAGTCGTCATACTTTATAGTGGAGCTTTTGATGGACAGTCACAAGTGCTTTCCTAGCTATTAGGAAGAGACATAGCACCAGCAACACACACATGCAGTTTCAGAGAGAAAAATCACAGGAGGCTGGAACTACCTTATTGTACTCAGGGAGGTAGATGGCAAATGCCTTCAAACCAGACCCTGCGATGCGCCCTGGCTGGGTGGCTCAGCTGGCTGCAGCATCATTCCACATACCGAAAGGTTCTGGGATCGATCTGTTGGGGTGCACTGGGGGGGGCAGCTGATTGATATTTCTCTCTCCCACCTCCCCCTTCCTCTCTCTCTCTAAATCAATAAAAACATATCCTCAGGTGAGGACTGGAAAAATCAGTAATGTAGATTGTATCGACACAGATAATCTAATTCAAATTTTACTTTGTAAATGAAAACTTAACAGATAGATTGTACAGACTTACTTTGTTGAAATCTAAAAATCAATTTATAACTTGGAAAACAGATTAGATAGACATATATTCTCCATTTTATGTCCTCCTCTCTCCAAACAGTGAAATAAAACATTTCCTGAACTTCAGACAGTTTCCCAAATATCCACCAAGGTCCTTCAATGAAGCTTCTTTACTGATTATCAGTGTGACTTTGGGCAAGTCATTTAAACTCTCATGTACAAACTCAGGAGGCTTGACTGTCATCTCCCAGGTTTTCCTCAGTTCTCGTTTTCCATGGATCTAAGGCTGTAAGTCCCATCCCGGCTGCACAGGGAACCACCTCGGTGGCTTTTAAAAATCCTCATACTCAGGTGACACCCAGACCAACTCAATCAATTTCTGGAGGAGGGCCAAAGCCACAGTAGTTTCTTTAACTACCCAGGCAATTTCCGTGTTTGACCCAGCTTAAGCCCAGTGTGCACCCCTGACTTAACAGTAAGTCACGTTTCCTAGACCAGTGACTTTCTGAATGTTTTCAAAACGGCCCCCTGTCAGACAAAGCATTTCATATTGTGCCTAAGTAGACACACGAGTATGTTGTAATCTTTCAACAAAATAATTCTGTGGAATGTATTTGTTAAACTTTATAAAAGAGTTTTTATGCACTTTGATATTTTCTACTCTATTCTATAAAGTTAAAAATTCACAACCCAGAGATGGAAAAACACCGCCCTCACCACAGGCTATGTATGACAATCTAGCCACTAGATGGAACCCTCACATTTAAAGAATGGAAAGTGGATTCTAAACTCCACAAGGTAAAAGCAAACATGTGTTATGATGTAATATGCATTTACATCCAGACAAAACGTTACAAGAAAGGGCATGTGGCTGTTGGAAGATGATGGCTATGTTAACAGTGGGGAATGCTGATGAAAGATGGGACCCTGCAGACAGTGTGTCACTGCGGCCCCTGCACCGCCACAAGCACCTGATGGGGTCAGTGTTTTATCCTCTTCCAGCGGCAGGAACTAGGAGCCAGACAGGTTAAGTAACAAAATCAGCACTGGACAAACAGCAGGCCCTGTCACCGCGGAGCCAGCTGAGGGGAGAGAAGGGTTTGAAATCTAGTCGCAAGCCTGGCTGGTGTGGCTCAGTGGTTGAGCATGGACCCATGCACCAAGAGGTCACTGGTTCGATTCCCGGTCAGGGCACATGCTCAGGTTGGGGGCCTGATCGCCAGTGGGGGGCATGCAGGAGGCAGCCAATCAATATTCTCTCTCATCGATATTTCTCTCTCTCTTTCCCTTTCCCTTCCTCTCTCTCTAAAATCAATAAAGAAAAAAAAAAAGTCTAGTCACAAAGTCACCAAGAGACAGGAGCAGAATTAAGTTTCAACGTGTTGGGCTTCTGCTTCTAACAATGACAAAATGTCAGAGATTTAAGGGTCATAACACACAGACCACATCTGTACAAAGTGGAAGCACACTGGAATTGTTCTTCTTTCTGAATCTAGGTTTAATGTGTACACTTTATAAAAAAATTTTTTTTCCTTTATTGATTTTAGAGAAAGAGAGGAATGGAGAGAGAGAGAGAGAGAGAGAGAGAGAGACATCGATGAGAGAGAACATCGACTGGCCGCCTCCTGCATGCCCCCACTGGGGATTTGGCCCACAACCTGGACATGTGCCCTGACCGGGAATCGAACTGGCGACCTCTTGGTACATGGGTCGACGCTCAACCACTGAGCCACACTGGCTGGGCCCAATGTGTACACTCTTAAGGAAAAGGGGAAGGAGCAGCAGACGGAGAGGCAGGGGGGTCTGAGGCGGAGGCTCCAACCAGTGACCCTGGACTGAGGAACGAGTTCGGTTTTCATTCAAAGTGCAGGGGGTTCCCACTGAAGGGCTTCCAACAGGAGAGGACTAGGTGGGGGTTTTGCAGGCCAACTCCTTCAATCTGTGCCCCTCTTTGGGCAAAAATGTCGTTTCGTGGAGAGGCCCGTCTTGACCATTGATAACAGCATCCGCATCCTCCTCCCTCAGGTGGTTTTCTTTTTTCTCAGCGTTTAGCATTAGCAGTAGCAGAAATACCTTATTATTGACTCTGTCTCTCCTCAGCTAGGTGTAGATTCCATAATGGAAGTTGAAAAGTCAGTAATCCACACTAGGGGCCGGGGGAGGGGGAAATGGGGAGTTAATGTTTAACGTTCACAAAGTTTCTGTTTGGGGTAATGAAAGTCTTGGGAATAGCTATTGGGGATGGTTGTACTGCACTGTAAATGTAATTAACATGACTGAATCATACAAGGTTAAAATGGCAAATTTTTATGTTATATATATTTTGTCACAATGAAAATTCAAAATCATCAAAGTCAGTCACCCAAAATTCAACCCTGCAGAGTGACTTAAAAAAATATCATTTTATCTATATCAAGCACTTTACACCTATTAACTAAGTGGATAGTCACAGCAACCCTGTAAGGTAGGTACTATTATTGTTCCCATTTTACAGATGATAAAATTAAGGCACAGATTGGTTTAGCAATTTTCCCATGGTCACTCAGTAAGTAGAGGCTGGATTTGTACCTAGGTCAACTGCTCTTGACCATTATACTGCTCCTGTATCTAACACTTAAAATAGAGCCTGCCACATACCCACTTAATATGTATTTGTTACAAGAATGTTTCAAAACGGTTACTTTGGCTGCTGGGTGGAGAATAGACTAAAGGGGTGAGGAGCTATCTGGAGTAGCAGGAGACTGCCTTAGAAGGTGAAAGATGTGGAGGTCATGGAGGTACAGACAGGTTGATGGTTTACATGTATTTCAGGATACGGACAACAGGACACGCACAGTGATCTGATTGGAGGAATGAGAGATGAAGCTTAGATCTAAGACTGGACTGTCCATATGGTGGCCATTAGCCACATGCACCCACTGAGCCCTTGAAATGCAGCTAGAAAGAAATGAGGTGCAGCCCAGCCCGTGTGGCTCAGTGGACTGAGCGTCATTCCATGGACTGAGAGGTCCCAGTTCGATTCCCGGTCAGGGCACATGCCCGGGTTGTGGGCTTGATCCCCAGTAGAGGGCGTGCAGGAGGCAGCCAATTGATGTTTCTCTCTCAATGATGTTTCTCTCGCTCTTCCTCTCCCTAATTCTCTAAAAATCAATAAAACATTTTTTAAAAAAAGAAATAATATGGAAAATACATCGTTGAGCATAAAATGCATTCTGGATTGCAAAGAAAGCATAAAAAAGTAAAACATCTTAATTTTTACATTGATGGAGAAATGCCAATGTTTTTCATATACTGGATTAATTTATAATATATTAATAAGTACCATCTATTATAAATTCCATCTGTTTTGTATTTTTTAAATGTGACTACTAGAAAATGTAAAACGGCATACGTGGTTCACATCATATTTCTACTGGAAGGAGTTGATCTAGGCTAATGTCCTGGTTTTTGCTTGAACAATGTCATTATCGGTGGTGCATTTACTGAACTGGATAAAAATGGGGGGGAGGGAGGTTTAAGGATGAAAGTAAATAAAGACGTATGCCCTGGATATATAAAGTGTGCAAGCTGTTCAGGTGGAGAAGGGGAGCCCCGAGCTCAGAGCAGGGGGCAGAGCGCTACTGCACACTGGGGAGTGACCAGCCTGCAGATGGCACCGAGGGCCGAGTTCATGTGAGACCCTGCTGGAGAGCCTGTGTGTAGGGAGAGCCACCTAGCACCTAGCCCTGAGACTCCAACATTTAGAGATTCGGTAGACACAGGCAGTCAGATATTGTGAAAAGGGTGTGCTATATTTCTACCTTTAATTTTCTACCTAAGAAAACACCTCTAAATTCATTATAGTTTCATGTCGATGTGTTTTTGTTTGGAATTCGTGCATTTTTGTGACCTGCAGTTTAGTTTAGGATTGCTTTGTATTTTCTAGACAACATTAGCACAGTTGAGCTGTGGGGATCCGTGAAAGCCTCCTTTCTACAGAAGCAACAAAACTCACTGTGATGAACAAGTGTCATAGAGAAGTCTCTCAGAATCCCTAACTTGGCAACATCAAGAGCAGAACGCTGTGCTTGAGCTCTCAAGTGCTGACTTCTTCATGGCAACCACCTGGGTGGGGCAGTGTGCTCCCGGAGAGAGGGACGTGCTTTCAGAGGACTGCAAGAACTTCATTTAATCCCCAAATTCTTTCTTTTTTTTTTTTTAAATCCTCACCCGAGGATATTTTTCTATTCATCTTAAGATAGAGTGGAAGGGAGAGAAAGAGAGTGAGAAACATCGATGTGAGAGGGATACATCAACCGGTTGCCTCCCACACGACCCCGACCAGGGCTGGGGACCGACTGCAACCGAGGTACGTGCCCTTGACCGGAATCGAAACTGTGACTCATTGGTCCGTGGGCCGACGCTCTAACTGCTGAGCCAAACCGGCCAGGGCACCAAATTATTTCTTTAGAGAACTCCGGTTTAGACAACAATTAATGGTCACGTAGTGAAGAAATCAAACTTTGTGGCCAGGTACATCTGAGTTAATGAACCCGTTTAGTAGAGTTCCTGGCCCACAGCAAGCACTTGGTAAATGCTATTATTATTGTTCTTGTTAATAATATCAGAAAACTCTCCCTGTTCCCCCAGTTCATTTCTATCTATGATAAAGATGTGTATGTATACATCGTATATGTTATCATATGTTATATCTTATGCTATAACATCATATAAAATCAGTTTGTACTTCCTGTCCTTGTTCTGATGAGCACATGCTTTCCTGGTGGACCTCTCCCTCAGCTTGGTGTTTGAGTGGAACTTTTCTTTTTTTTAATTTTTCTTCCCCTTTATTAATTTCAAAGAGAGAGGGGAAGTGAGAGGGAGAGAAACAGCGATAAAAGAGAACATCGACTTGCTGCCTCCTGCATGTCCCCCATTGGGGACTGGGCCCACAACCTGGGTATGTGCCCTGACCGGGAATCGAACCGGTGACCTCTTGGTGCATGGGTCGATGCTCAACCTCTGAGCCACACTGGACGGACAAGGGTGGAACTTTCTTTGTGCTCCTAGTGTTTCCTTGTGGTGGGACCCCTATTAGAGTAACACTTCCCATCAGTGACCTCTCCAGGGTGGGCAAACGACTCTCAGAGGCTTTGGGAGATGGAGCTGGGTATCTCTTTTTGGCATCTACCTGTTGGCAGAGAGAACAGAACACACTCTGCTCTGAGCAGCTGCTTGCATTGGGACAGGATCTCTTGGGGGAGGCTTGAGGCTGTCCAGCTGTGGGTGGTAAGTGATGATTGTAAAATTTTACAAACCTGGAAATTCCCAATGGCTAGATTCACAGAAAAGGTGGGTTTTTAAATTGTCACCAGGCTCCTGCGTTTATCTTTCTGTCGGTTCAGAATTTAAGCAGGGGTAAGAGGAGTGTTATTTTACTGATCTCCTTAAATTCCCAGCGTCTAGTGAATTCAGCTGGGATCTTTGATAAACAGACCAAGAGTAGAGAGGATTTCAGTGGGTCCAAGGCAAATGGCTTTGGACCTCTAGGGTCAGCAGGGCAAGGTCCTGTGTTCTAATCTTGGTAGCTGGCAGGGGTCTGTATTGTGCCATGCAGCTGGTTTTTACCATTGGCTGTCAGCTGGTGTAGTCGAGCAGAAGACTCAGGCTTTGGCAAGTGTGGGCCGTGTGGGATTCCTACTCTGGATTGGGATGGCTTTATCTACAGCTAAATGGCTCTTTTTATACAGGCAAGAAGGTATTTATATGTAGGCAGGACTGTGGATGGAAGCCATGCAAAGCAGTCGTAATAGAGGCCAAGGTGGGGGAAGGGTTTGTTTGGGTGTAGGTCTCTTAGATATTCAGGAGCCAGATGATTTTTGCTGCTGTTTCTCAGCTGTGCCTGTTGGCTAGGAATTGCAAGAGCAGACAGAGCTGAGCGCCAAGAGCACAGCAGAACGCGGTAGGTTCTATCTTCAAATTATCTGTGCTATTCATGACCAAAGAGGGAATTAATATAGCTAACCTCTTGTAATTATGTGCTTGCCGAAGGCTCTCAAGAGTCGCTTGTGAAAGGTAGCATATTCAGAATAAATAAATAGAATCGGCTATCTTCTTGGGTTCAAGTGGAGAACAACTCAATGAAATTACGGCAAACCCTAAGGCTTGTTACTGGGAAGCAGGGGATGAAGGGATAACTTAAGTGCTTTGAAAAACAGGACTCCGTTTGACAATCATCAGGAGCAGTGGGAGATTGAAAACAAAATAAAGAAGGCCAACTGGTTAAAAGCTAAAGAAAGATGTCCTTGAGGGACAGGCAGACATTTTTAAGACAAGTTAAATAGACAGGAAATCTGTGAAGGCGTGAAGAGATAGCTATGGAACAAAAGATGTACCTCCGTCTGTGTGTTCCTGAAAAAGGAGAGACCTTTAAGTTGATATTTGATCAGAAAGAGTGACTTGAGCCCAACAAAACCCAACAGGACTGAAGGCAAGAGCTCAGAAACCAGCCTAGAATGACCACCCTAGAGGGTGCTGGCATCCAGAACACTCTCGCCAACACCATAGAAACCGGCAGGGCCCACGGTGAGAGCCACCGGGGACCCCATTCTGATGGCTGGGTCAGTGCAGAAATGAGTTACGCGGGGGGCGGATTTGATACGAAAAGACCGGGAAAGCATCAGAGCGTTCCTAGGTGAGTTCTCAGCGGACAGAGCCATTGCAGGAGGCAGGCAGGTGCTTCTCATGCCCTGAGGGACTTGCTGGAGACATTGATGACATCAGAACTTGAAAACAGAGGTAAGCTGAGACCTGCGGCATGGGAGCAAGCAAGACAATAGGGGAGCAAGTCCAGGGATGATGACCTGTGAACCTAGATTCACTTGAAAGAAAATTCCCACCGAGTGATCAGTTCTGGCACTCTGATTAGCACACTCAGGGCGTTTCTGTCTAGATGCACTGTGCACACTCACGCTGGCATTCAGGACTTCCTTGTTGATTCTCTCTCCTTTGCTTCTACTGAATCTCTGTGTTTTGAATCCGACATGAAGTATGGATTGGGGAACATAAGGGTGTCTGAGCTAACTTCTCTGGGGCCGGGTTGGCTTGTTTTCTAGATTTCGTGTGTGTGTGTGTGTGTGTGTGTGTGTGTGTGTGGCCAGCACTATGACATGATAGTTGAGTTTGATCATCTCTGGAAACACACAATAATAGTTCATTTCCGAGATGCTGAAGTAGTAACACCCATGCAGAGGAGGACAGCGCAAGCTTGTCCCAGGTACCCAGAATGTCTCTGAAGGAGACTGAACAGACTAAGATATTGAAGATCAATTTTGAAGTTTAAGTTTTAAAATTTTATCCAACAAAAGCAAGAGAATTTTCTTGTCGATATTTCGAAATCTGACTGAGCTACATTATTTTTGGATGTTAATCTTTACATTTTAATGTCTCCCTGTGTAATTAATGATGGGCGAGATGTATATGTAAATATATAACTGGTTTATATGATCAGCATTTCATTACTGGAACAGCCAGGCACTATCTCTCAATTTCATTACAGACCCCTGAAGGGGCGTTGGCCAATGTGGCCGCCTGTGATCTGGGCTGGGAAATAGAATACAGACCGAATTTCAGACTTAGGTTCAGAGTAGCCTTGGTACGAATTTCATGACTGCACATCTCTGACCTGTTTTTGAACTTTCTGGGGGAAAAATGAATGCTGCCTGGTTATGGTCTAGGAAGGAAACCCAAGGAAGCAATAGTTGGTGTAGGGGAGGGACCAGTCCTGCCCTGAAAGATGTAAATTTCCTCACCTGAGCAGTCACACACCTGGGTGACCCCGAGTCTTAATGATGGAACTCAGTGAAGTTGAGAAGACTCAAATCTGGGAATGTTAAATGGGATTCGTACACCCTGCTCGGGGGTTTCTATTTGGAGGAGTTCCATTATAGCAGCAATTTTCAACCTTTTTCATCTCATGGCACACATAAACTAATTACTAAAATTCTGCGGCACATGAAAAAATATATTTTCCGCCAATCTGGCAAAAAAATGTTATAATTTTTATTCATTCATATCAGATAGCTATTGTGTTGGCTGTTGTCATTAAAATTTTTTTTTTTATTTAACAATCAAAGGGAAAACAGGTCAGTGCCCCTGACTAAACAGTCTCGTACTGCATGTTTTAAAAATTCTTCTGGCACACTGGTTGAAAATTGCTGCACTAGAGGAACGCCTGGCCTTTCTCTACCTTCACTCACACTGCGCAGGAGAGGAGGAGTCAGTTATCTGATTGGTGATGGGGACAAACAAATGGACACTGAGTCAGCCCTTCTGTCTTCCTGGGACCTGTCTGCCTGCAGAATGTCATCACCCAGCTCCAGTCCTCACAGGACAGGTGTCATGAGGTGGACGGTGGAGGTGGGGGCTGAGGTGTGAGATCGGCCAGTGGGTGGGTCATTCTGTCTCGTGAAAGATTTAGTAATTATGCTTGGCATCACATCTAAGCCATGTTCTCTAACAGCTTTATCATAAATATGGTGACATTTAAATTTCCATCTACTCGATTCCTCCAACCTCCTGGCAACGGGTTCTGACTTTAAGCAGGAAAAAGAAGGGCATTTTCCTAATCTGCTAAATCCCTAACACTTGAACTCCGTCTACTTTAGTTTGTCAGAAGGAGATTAGAAGAGCCAAGAGTTTTAAAAATTCAAAGCATCATTTAGAAAATGGAAATAATGTACCAACCACTTCATAAAAGTTTTGGTGAAAACAAAATGCGATAATGTAGGCTACTTATAAACTTTGCCTTTTTTGGTCTCCTGCCCATGGTTCTTTAGCATCCAGTTCCTAATAATAACCACAGCTAGCGTTTACAGTAACTCCTCACTTCGTGTTGTCGATAGGTTCTTGGAACTGTGGCAAAATGTATAATGCATAATATATGAAACTAATTTTACCATAGGCTAATTGATATAAACAAGATTTAAATTCCTACAGCATCTCTCATCAACATTCTAACAAAACGAGAATGGAAAAACAAAAAAAACAAACGTTATTTGCATGTTATAATGCATATTATGGGTAAGTCCCTGTGTTAAGTAACCAGTATCTCTATTGTCACAAAAACTGGGTAGTAGGTGGTAACGTTATTCCAGTTTTATAAATGAGGTAATTAAAGCCTAGAAAGGTTGAAAACTTTGTTCAAGGTCATGCATTATGTGAATTCTAGAGCAGATATTTCAACTCTGACATGTAAATTCAGAGTCCATACTCTTAAATAATATGCTATCTCCCCAAAACAAAATCTGCCCCTTACTGACTGCCTACTACATGCCTCATAAAATATCCCCAATCGTGCGTAGGTTAGGAGCATGACTTTGCAACAGATACGGTGTTGAATCCCAACTCTGCAACTTTGTAGTCTAATAACCTTGGGGGTTAGCTTATCTTTCTGAGCCTCATTTTTTTTCATCTGTGAATTGGGGACAACAATACCTACATCTCATGGGTTTGCTGTAAAGATTAAGTGAGAGAATGCTTAGCACTTGGCCCATTAGAAGCACTCGATGAAATGCATCAGTTCTTATTCCCATTTCACAGACGAACAACTGGATGAAGCTCACAGGTGGTGGAGCCAAGTTCAAATCCTGACTCATCCAACCACCGACAGCTTGCTTTCCTTCTACGCTATTCCCGTTTCCAGCTCATCCCCTGAGACCACTCAGTTCTTCCAGGTGGAACGAGATCATGCTTTACCTTTTTGAAAGATACCACGGGAGAAGGCCATGGATTCCTGCTTGTATTCCGTGGAGCCATTGTCGGGGCTCCGGGGGGTGAGATGGAAACAGTGAGAGTCCTTTGCACCCTGCTTCAACTAGGATCCTTTCTGCCTTCATTCATCTTATAAGCAGATAGTTAAAGTTTTCATTGAATAAAAACGTTCCCTGGCAAAACAAAAACAAACAAAACCTCCGCGGGAGAAACGGATGGGTGCGAGAGAGGAGCAGGAAGCCTGGGGTTGAGACAACCGCATCGATTGTTAGTGGCCTGGGTCTGCTTCCTTCTTCTGTGTCTGTGTACTCTAGTGAACACACAGAATAATAAAACCTTAATATCTCCTGGGGCTACTATGAGGATTAGTGATAAAACGCATTATGAAATGTGTTTTGTGAGACACGAAAGCGTGGCACAGAGTGAATGGACCCTAGAACCAAAACATCAGGGCTTGAAATGCCAGCTCCCTCTCTCACTGTGTGACGCTGGGCAATCCATTCAACCTCTCTGTGCCTTGGTTTGTGCTGTGGAGATAACATGCTGTTTGAGGACTAAATGGTTGGACATATGGAAACATTGCTCCATAAGTGTTATATTTAATATTCTTAGGTTTGACTGACTCCGTTAGCTTTGCCCACTGCAATTCTTCCTAAGAAGACTGTGCAGAACACACCAGAAAGTGCTGTCCTTTTCTGAGCCTTAACTGCAATAAACATTGCGCAGATTCACGATCCCCGTCACGTGGGTTCCCCCTGCACTGCCCAGGCAACTGGCTAAGGCAGTGTTGGGAGGGAGGAAGAGGGGCCGGAGTCTCATTAGCAGCATTTGCCAAACTTCAGCATTCCTTTGTACAATGAGTCTGGAAGTTGAGTCATAAAATGTGAATTGAAATTGCTGCTAGCTTTATGGCCTCAACACAAATGAAATCAAACTATTCCATTAGTTTTATAGTTTCCAATGGAAAAACTATAAAAACAAATGTCCATTCCCTCCGCTTTAGAACAACAAATAAGTCTTGTGAATATCAGCGAAATGTCCAATTCTTGACATTTCTCAATTTTTAAAGAAATCAATTGTTGGTGAGCACAGCATTACAGAGAAAGCAGGGTAGGTTTTTTTTTTTTTTTAATGATTTATAAAATTACATTTAGAGAGGACACAGAGGGGGTGTATTGAAAGAAAACACTTTTACAACAGTCACCAAATTATAAGTTCCTGTGACTCAAAGGTCACTCAAATTAAAAAAAACAACAACACAAAAACATATTCAGGGAAATAAAGCAAAACACAAGAGCCAGCAGAAAGGTAATTGCTAACAGGCCAAAAATTGTCCTGGCAAAAACAGGTTAGAATCTGCTGGCATCAGCCACAGCTGCCAGGGAAAATGAAGTTCTCTCCCGACTTTCTTGTAATCGTAGACTGTCACCTAGAATGAATGACAGCTAAATGAACTCAAAGGCACCCTGTCACACTGTCCACTTCCTTAACCAAGAACCTGGTGGTTGTTATTTGGTCCGTTTTCACTTTCTCTTTGAGAAAGCTTAGATTATAAAATTGAACTTAAACACCCGTTATTGTACGGATATGTTTAAGTCCTTTCTTTCAATTCAGACGTCAGTATGGAAGAGCATACTAACAGAATATCTAAGTCCTCCAAACCAAAGTCATTGTTGTCGGTGTTCTGTAAATGACTCTTCATAAGGACACGGTGCACACATAGGCACATGCGTTTTGCAGGGTTGAGTAGGGGTGGATAAAGGACAGAGAGAGCCATACAACATTTATCTTCTTCATCATCATAACCAAAATCAGGCTCACAAGTACATATTTTTATTCTAAAGAGATGTTCTAACCTAAAATATGCTTTATTTTATTCTGAAAATATTTTCTCCCCTGGTCATTTATAATAATTTGGTCTGACAGTCAAAATCACTAAGAAACCATGTTAGCCCTGGCCGGTTTAGCTCAATAGTTAGAGCGTCAGCCTGCGGACCAGAGAGTCCTGGGTTTGGTTCCCGCTAAGGGCACGTACCTTGGTTGCAGTTTGTCCCCTGCCTCCGTTGGGGTCGTGTGAATGGCAACCAGTCAGTGTGTCTCTCTCACGTCGATGTTTCTCTCTCTCTCTTCTTCCCTCTCTCCCTCCCGCTCTATCTGAAGATAAATGCAAAAATGTCCTCGGGTGAAGATAAAAAAAAGAGACCACGTTAACTTTTGCAGATCTTCATAAAACCTAGTGAGTTTCATTTTTGTTTTACTACACCGAACATTGGGAGATATTTTTGAAAACATTTCTCTTTCAGTGGAAAGAGAAGGAAGAGGGTGAAGAGGGTGAGCCTTTCCCACTTGCCGAAGTCCCCACTATGGTCACTACATCCTTGTTCATCCAATCAACTGTCACTGGGGAAGTCACTGCTCCTGAATGTTCTCTAGAGTTTGGCCTGCAGGCACTAGCCTGCAATTCAGTCTGTCCTACAGAAGGTAGCTAGCAAATTGTTAAAACTCTAAAAGCTGCCTTTGAGAACCTACATTTGATGATTTCTATTTTTAAAATTCTGCAATGGGAGAATGATATAATGTTTTAGAGGCTAGCTGGATGGAATCATGACATCTGATCACAAGATGTCCTTTGGAAGTAGAGGAATCTCACATTCAGCCCAGTACAGTAGGTATGTATTCCTAATTCAGATCAGGCTTTATGCTAGCTACTGCAGACAGAGGACAAGGATAGAACTTCCTCCTGAGAATTCTTCATCTATTGTGGGAGAAGGATACATACACACCCAACTTTGAAACAAGTCTAAGTAGAGCTCCTTGTAAGTGACCTGAAAGCATGGAACAATATTTAAAAGTAGTTACTATTTGGAGGCTAAACACTTTTTTTGTGCTATCTGTGTACTAAACACTTTGCATCTATCATCGTATTTACTACCGACAATAAAGCAGTGAAGTATTATGATCATTATTACCACTTTAAGATGAGGTTAAGGTGTGTGGGATCAGGATTAGCCTAGATTTCTAGGAATGACTGGATACTTTTTCATGTCAGCTTTTGTGCAACAACAATGTATCCAGTACAGTGATGTTCTATTTCTTTTTAATGTTCTATTTCTTAAAAGTCAAAAGGTCCAGAGCCATTGATAAAAATGACTGTTCTCAACCACTGGCTGTGCTTTCTGCGAGGCAGGATTTAACAGGCAAGTCACACAGCAATATTCCAATGGCTAATGAACATATGACAATGTTCCTAAATATTACCAGTAGCCAGAGATGAGAAAAGATACCCTGTTCTCCACCTATCAAATTTACAAAAGTTTTAAACAGAGGTACTATTCAGAGCTGACGAGGTTCCTAGGAGATGGGCGTTCTCATCTTCTCTGGGTAGGAACATTAACTGCAAAATCTTCCCACAGAACAAGTAGAAAATCAGGACAGTTCACTAATATTCAAGACTTTGACCTACTGATTCTGCATCTTGGAGTGTTTCCTCAAGGAAAAAAACTGGGCAGTTTGAATTAATATGAAAATTTTAAATGCATTAATATTTATAATAATAATCAGAAATGACCTACATATTTAAAAATAGGCAATGTTTAATTTAAACATATACAGTTCATTCATATGCTAGAATATCATTAAAATCACTTTTAAGAAAAGTATCGGTAGAAATGCTCATGATAAAACACTGGAAAGCAGCCCAGCAGGTGTGGCTCAGTGGTTGAGCATCGACCCATGCACCAAGAGGTCGCTGGTTTGATTCCCAGTCAGGTCACATGCCTGGGTTGCAGGCTCGATCCCCAGTGGGGGGTGTGCAGAAGGCAGCCGATCCATGTTCTCTCTCATTGATATTTCTATCTCTCCCTCTCCTTTCCTCTCTCTAAAAAAAAAAAAAAAAAAGTTAATAAAAACATATTTAAAAAAACATTGGAAAAAAGTTCTCTAGAGAGACGGTAGAACCCAGTGGTTTAAGGGAGTGGACTACAGAGAACACCACCTGAGTTTATGTGTCACCTGTGGAACCACCTGCCTTCCTATGCATCAGTCTCATCAGGGAAATGGGGATTACAACAGTAATACCCGTGGCAGAAGACTCTTAATCAAGTAAAAACGGGCAGCTAAGCACTTAGCATAGGGACTGGTACATGTTTAAAATAGTATGTAAAATATTAATGGTGAATATCTCTGCATGGTGAGATGATTATGAGCGATTTTTATATTTTCTTTCTTTAAAACCATCTGTACTTTCCAAATTTCTGTCAGTAACCTTTCATTTTATAACAGACATGCTTATAGTAATCACAAAGTTGGTTAACATATGGTAGATATTCTTAAACTACAAAGGAATCTATTGCGAGATTCACAGAATTCATCACTGATTAGAACTGCGTCTTGAATGACTTTGTTTGGCATCACTTGAGATTAACATATTTTTCACACTGATTTACTTTAACGGAGTCTAATAATAACTCTTTGTTACACTTCTGGGATAAGTATCTAAGTCTGGTAGATACTTTTGAATTTGGTCTAGTAATTTTACAAAGAATTCGGAATCTATATTAAAATCAAGAAGGAGCATTACTTTTTGTGCTCTCTCAGGTCTGGGGTCAGGACTATGCTAGCTTGAAAAGTGAGGAAGACTGCATTTACACCATCTTCACAACAGAACCATTTATTCAGCATCAGACTATGCTCCTTGAGAGTTTAGAAAAAGACACAGATAATGCCACTTTGCCTACTTTTTGAAAGCAAGAGGAAGCTTATTTTTAGAAGTCATGCTTTAATGCACTTTCAAGTTCTTTTACTACTACCAATTTATCCAAGGCTTCTTCCATCTATTTTGGTATTAAACACTTCTCAGAGAAGTATTCACATCGTTCAGCTTTGAAACTTTCTCAGCATCAAGTTTTATGCAGTGTGTTCTTTTCATGCTAGAAGCGTACTTGTAACATAACTGTTTACAGCGTGTGCGTGTAACAGGTGCACGGTGCCTAGTCGGTGCCACGTGTTAGTGCTGTTGCTGGTGTTATTTCTGTATTTGTGGCTTTAATCATCTTTTATTCCTAATTTTGGTTCTGTATATTTTCCCTATTTTAGTAGATTCGTCAAAGATCTATGTTTTATTGTTAGTAAAAATCGTTTGTCCAGAATTTTTTCTTCCAATTACGCGTCTGATTATTGCTTCTGACTCTAGTGTTTTCCCTGGAAATACCTGTAATTGTACGGCTGGATTCCATTGGCCGCCCTCTGTCTCTATTTTTCCCCCTCTTATTTTTCATCTCTCCTTTTCTTCTGCATACCAAGAAACCATATCATGTTTACTATCTGTATCAATGACTTGATTTTTACTGTGTTAATTCTTTGTTTGGGTTTCCTTGTAGGTCACCCATTCCTACCACTTAGCTGTTATTTTTTTCCACATTAGTCTGTTCTCACCATACATGAATTTTAGCCTCAGAAGAGTCTTCTGCATGCTACTGAGATGCCAGCATGTTCTCTAAAGTCTTTTTTTTCCTGTAGCAAATAATAATCAGATATATTACATTCTTCTTATTCCCCCTTCCTTAATCTGTAGAATGTTTTTCCAAAGCTCTTTATCCCAAACTTGATGTTGGTGAGTATACAGGATGTCCGGCTTGCCCTCGGGTCCTGATCTCTGCCCATCTGTGTCGATCAACATCTATTCTTGATTTAGTAAGAATAGGAGGAAAAATCACTATCACGTCATTGATAAAAATTAACAGGAACAGCTTTCCATCTGGACTTCATTAAAGAAACGGCTTGACAGTCTATTCTGACCATCCATTAAGAGGAAATTGGAAAGGAAAACATAGTGATGATGATTAATAAGAAAGTAAAGGTAAGTGTGATATTCTATAGGGGAGGGGCAGCAAGACCCTCGTTTACCCTGAGTAGGGTCCCACAGGTAGACTAAAACATTCATCTGTAGGTCTGTTCATGCCAGATAACATAGTTACTAAACTAGTAAAAATTAAAGCTAAGCTGAACGTTTTATAATTAAGCTTTAGTATCATTATTCTTCCTGTCTCAAACAAATGAGGTTTAGAGCTGGGTTTAATGACTCACCGGGATTCTTTTCATGCTTACCTCATCTGCTACGTTTTGGGAAAAGGTGAGTCCAGGACTTCACTGTGACTGGTGAAGGTAACTGAGACACAACTGCGTCAATCAGGGTCACCTCTATGTCTCAAAGTGATTCAAGTTGGAGACCAACTGATATCCATTTTCATAGGGACACAATTTAAAGCCTCTTGCAAGTGCTTAATCAGCCGCCTCTTCTAAGGCCAGGTAAAAAATCTACAGGCCTGCACCCGTTTAGGGGCCCGAAAAGAATTTTATAATTGGGGAAAGCACCGTGGTTACTCCGTCTGCACAGAGAGACACCTTTTAGATTACGTGTAATATTGCTGGTGCTATATGAGTATTTGACTCTAGTCTTGAAACACGAATCTTAATGATAGGTTTGGAAAACCCGGAGCATCCATTATTAACAATATTTTTTTTGTATAACAGACAATATGTAAATGCTGAACTAAGTGAAAATAAGCAGATTCCCTGTCCTCAAGTTAACATTAAATAGTTAAAACTATTGCCTCTTCAATAATCAGAGATACCATGTGTAAATAAATAGAAATGCTGAAATATTTAAACTGCTCTGAACCATTTAGTTCATGTCTGCAGAAGGTCTGGGAAGATGGTTTTGCAACTTATAGCAAAGCGAGAAAGGGGTCAGGAGCAAAGGTCATCCCGCAACTAGGTCTGCACATCCTCCAGCATCTTAGATGCGAAGGAAAGGAGAAAGCAGGAAGAAGAGAAGGACCTCCTGGTCCTTCTGGGGCTGCTATGGACAGCTGAGAATCCTGGAGGAGCCACAAAACAGAGAAGTCCAACAAAACTGTCCCATATCTGCGCATATTCCCAAGCTGGGAGAACACCTGCTTTGACCTCCACAGCCAGCACTGTATTTGCATTTGGAGCATGACAGACATTTCCAAAATTCACCTGTCCCTGACACTTTAAAGAAGTAAAAACCAGTAAGAGAAGTGTTCATAGAACTGTAGTGGTCCACACTGATTTTGCAATTCATCTTGCTCCTATGGACTCTGGGTTACTGGCTTCACTCTCCTCCCATGCTGCTCAGTGGGGAAGAATGAGAAAGCAGACAGAGATGGTGAGTAACGAAGAATATTACACATTCTTACGGGTGAATATAGATTTTATTTTGAGCAAGTAATTATGGTTTGTAAATGTGGATTGCAGGTTACCCTGTAATAGGTGTTTTGTGCATATGGGATGGATGGAAGAGCTCATACCCTGGGTATTAACATAATCACTGTCGACTCAGCTCACCCCTTATCCCCACATTTTTAAAATTTTAATCCTCACCTGAGGACATGTTTTTATTGATTTTTAGAGAGAGAGAGAGAGAGAGAGAGAGACAAAAACATCGATGTGAGAGAAACACTGATCCGTTGCCTCCCTTATGTGCCCTGACCAGGGAGGGATTGAACCCACAACCCAGGTATGTGCCCTGACTGGGAAGTCAAACCTGCAAACTGTTGGTATATGGGATGATGCTCCAACCAACTGAACCACCCGGCCAGGACCTTACCCCCACCTTTTAATAGTCAACATCAATTCTACTTCGTAACTGTCTCTAATCTATGCCCACCTCTGCCTTTCACCTCTCAGCACACGGGATCAGTCTTTGTCTGGATCATGACATTAGCGGGGCTCCTAGCTGGGTGTCTCGCCTCCCGCCTCTTCACTAACTCCAGAGTCACTGATCTCAACAGTGTTCTCTTCACTGCTAACAAGTGTACGCGGAACTTCTCAGGTCGAGCCTCAAACTACATTTCTTGCCTCTCATTCCCCAATGCCCTATGTTCTAACTACAGTCAGGAACTGCTGGTCTCAGGACCATCAAGGCACCCTCACACCCCCTGCCCCAGATCTACAGATGGAAAGCTCTTAGTTCTTCTAA
The DNA here is from genome assembly GCA_030848825.1 of Tadarida brasiliensis. NCBI lineage: Eukaryota > Metazoa > Chordata > Mammalia > Chiroptera > Molossidae > Tadarida > Tadarida brasiliensis. The sequence goes on along the minus strand of CM061257.1, from coordinate 25,854,351 downwards.
GTTCAGTGCAAACATCACTTCTCTGGAGGTCTCTTCTGACCCATGGAGTCAGGATAGTGGAGTAAGTCAGAATAAAATGGAGAGTCACTATCTCCATTTGGCTCCCATACCACTTGCCTAACACCTTATTGTAGCATTGGTCAAACTGTATCATGTCTCACTGCATACACATCTCTCTCTCTCTGTTCAGGGGGCAGAAATAGATGTTCCTTTTCTAGCCATGAGCACAGAGTACTCAGGTATTGCTCAGAGAACTTAGCATAGAGTCTTATACATGATCGACACTACATCAATTTGCTGGTTGTTTTACTGAACAACACTGTAAAATGTGCATTTCCAGACAAGGAGACTTGAGGTTTTGGTATAGTAGACCTGAACCTTGTGCTGTGAGTAGATACAGGGTAAGCACGAGGGGGAAAAACATCTGTGAAATCTTTATGTTGTTTCCACAATTTGCATGTGTGCAATTTTCCAAGCACAGATTTTGGCAGCTTCAAGTTTCCTTGTCTAGGGAAATTAGTTAAGAAGGCGAAGCTGGTCACAGAATTTAATGGCTGGCCTAAGTTATCTTAATAAAGCATAGGGCAACACAGTTTCATTCCCCATTGGATGCTAGACCAGTGATTATTTCAGCTGACTCAACAGTACATGAAAGAATTCCACAAAACTGAAGGAGGACATTATGGTACAATTTCTGTACTTTTGTAGAAGAAGAAGAAACAGCCTGAGAGAAAGGGACTTGGGTTCTAGACCTCACACTGGCCCCTAATTAAACCACTTAGGGTCTTGTGGTAGGAAGATGAGGGACTTCGGAAAAAATTAAAAATGGAACTGCCAAGTGACTCAGTGATCCCACTTCTAGGGAATATATCCTAAAAACTCCAAAACACCAATCAGAAAAACTATGTACCCCTATGTTCATAGCATCGTTATTTACAATAGCCAAGATCTAGAAACAGCCCAAGTGCTCATCAGTAGATGAGCAGATAAAAAAGCTGTGATATGTTTACACAGTGGAATACTATGCAGCTGTAAAAAAGGATTTCTTACCCTTTAAGACAGCACAGATGGACCTGGAGAGTATCATGCTAAGTGAAAAAAGCCAATCAGAAAAAAGACAAATATCATATGATTTCACTTATTTGTGGAATCTAATGAACAAAATGAATTGACCAACACAATAAGTCCCAAGGCATGGAACAGACAGACGTATCTTGGGGGAAGGGAGATGAGAAGAGATAAACCAAAAAACTTATATACTTATGTGCATAGCCCATGGACACAGACAATAGTGGGGTAAAGGCCTGGTGGGTAAGGGCTGCGTGGAGGGTGGTAAAGGGGGGGGTATGGGGAACATCTGCAATACTGTCAATAAAAAAAAAAAAGAGAGAGAGAGAGACCTATGTTGGAATCCTGGCTCCAACTCTTACTAGTTTTAAGACTTTAGGCAAATTACGGAAACTGCTTAAGTCTCAGCATCCTCATTGATAGAGCTGGAAAAATATTGGCCTCAGTGGGTTGGTATAAGAAATACTACGTGTAGCCCTGGCCAGTTTGGCTCAGTGGTTAGAGCGTCGGCCTGCGGTCCAGAGAGTCCCGGGTCTGGTTCCCGCTAAGGGTCCGAACCTTGGTTGCAGTTTGTCCCTGGCCCTGGTTGGGTTGTGCGGGAGGCAGCCACTCGATATGTCCCTTTCACGTCGATGTTTCTCTCTCTCTCTCTCTTCCTCTCTCTCCCTCCCACTCTGTCTGAACAAAAAATGGAAAAGTGTCCTCGGGTGAGGATAAAAAAAAAAAAAAAAGAAATACTCCGTGAAAAGTGTTCAGCACAGCACCAGCCATATTTAAGAGTTCAGAAAATACTGGATTCCTTCACTTCTTTGGGTCTCAAATTTAACCTTGTAAAATGTAGGATTTTTAACTAATTAATTATTTGATGATCCCAAGGCTCCTTCCAGCTCTAAAGTCCTATCATCCTTTATCCTTAGAGGTACAACTAGTGCTCAGAATCTTTGAAAGTGTTTTAAAAGCTGCTGCTTCTGATGAATGTGCCTTTTTCTTCCAATCTCTTTAGGTTTACTTTTATTGTTCGAGCCTCTTGAGATGGACAATACAATCATTAATTTCCAAACTTTTTTATTTTTTTTCTTTATTGATTTTTAGAGAGAGAGGAAGGGAGAGGGAGAGTTAGATAGAAACATCGATGAGAGAGAACATCTACTGGCCACCTCCTGCATGCCCCCACTGGGGATCGGACCCACAACCTGGGCATGTGCCCTGACCGGGAATCGAACCGGCGACCTCTTGGTCCACGGGTCGATGCTCAACACTGAGCCATACTGGCCGGGCAAACTCTCTTCTTTTCTAATACGCAGTTAAAACTATGCATTTCCTTCTGTTTTTCTCTAAGCAATTCTTTAGCTGAATCCCACACGGTTGTATTTTTATTTTAGTTCCGTTCAAAACTTTTATAATTTCCCTTGTGATATTTCTTTGACTCTTGGTTTATTTAGAACCATGTTGCTTAACTTCCACATATTTGGAGATTGTGTTGTTACCTTTCAGTTGTTTTTTAGTTTTTAATCCCACTGAGGTCAGAGCAAAAATTTAATATGATTTCAATCCTTTGAAATTTGTTGAGACTTGCGTTATTACCCACCATACAGATGGATCATAGTTTATACTTGAGCAAATGTTCTGTGTGTCACTGAAAGTAGGTATATTCTGTGGTTATTGGTTGCAGCAGTCTATAAATGTCAATTAGGTCATTGCCAATAAATCATGTTATTCAAATCTACGTATTTATTGATTTTTGTTTTCTGCTTATTCACAAAATTCCAAAATAAATTTCTAAAAATCTTTAACTATTATTGTGGATGTGTCTATTTCTTTTAGTTCTGACAAAGTCTTGCTTTATATAAGTTGAAGCCATGTTATTAGATGCTTTTAAATGTAGGAATATTATATCCTCCCACGGAACTGAACTGTTTATTATTATGAACTGCTCATTTATCTTTTTTTTTTAATCCTCACCTGAGGATATCTTTTCATTTATTGTCAGATAGAGTGGGAGGGAGGGGGGGAGGGAGAGAGAGAGAGAGAGAGAGAGAGAGAGAGAGAGAGAGAGAGAGAGAGAGAGAGAGAGAGAGAGATGTGAGAGAGACACATCGATTGGTTGCCTCCTGCACGACACTGACCAAGGCCTGGGACTGAACTGCAACTGAGGTACATGCCCTTGACCGGAATTGAACCCGCAACTCTTTGGTCCAAGGGGCTGACACTCTAACCACTGAGCCAAACCAGCCAGGGCTATCTTCTTTTAAAAAAATATATGTTTTAATTGATGTTTTAGAGAGAGAGAGGAAGGTAGACAGAGATAAAAACATTGCTGTGAGAGAGATACATTGTTTGGCTGCCTCCTGCATGCCCCCTACTGGGGATCGAGCCCACAACCCGGGCATGTGCCCTGACTGGGAATCAAACCAGGACCTCTCAGTCCATGGGACAACGCTCAGTCCACTGAGCCACACCAGCCAGGCTCATTTATCTTCTTAGAGCCTACCGTGTGATAGTGATACCACTTTCTTTGGGTTAGTGTACATCATATAGTTGAATCTTTATTTTAATTGGAGTGTTTGGTCTGTTTACATTTAATTAAATAGTTGGATTTAAGGCTATCATCTTTCTATTTGTTCCATCTATTCTTTATTCTTTTCCAGCCTTCTTTTAGAAAAATCTTTTATTATTCTATTTTATCTCTTCCATGAGGTTTTTAATGATATCTTTTTGTATTCCTCTTTAGTGGTTTTCCACACAGGGATGACAATATTTACCCCTGACTTATTACAGTTCAGTTTAAATTTGTACTTTTATCACTTTAATGCAAGTAATGCAAGAATACCTTTTAAAAGTAACTTCATGTGTCCCCTTTGACCTGTTCCAGACCACTGCAGTAAAGCAAGTATTACAATCAAGCGAGGCATAATCTTTTTGCTGGTGAAGGGTCTTGCCTCCAATTTGTTAAAAAAAAAAAAAAAAAGGTAACAATTGTAAGACATGATAAAGTGCAGCACAATAGAATGAGCGTGCCTGTATGTTATAATCCCTACAAAGCATTATTACTGTTGCTTTATACAGTCAATGTTTTCTCATATCACCCTTTCCAGGGCTCTTAATTCCTTCTATGGATCTGAGCTTCTACCTGTGGTCATCTTCCCTAAGGCAGAAAACATCTTCTTGTTATTCTTTAAATATGGGTTTAAAAAAAGTCTTTCTGTTTTTGTCTGAAAATGTCTTTTTTTTTTTTTAATCCTCACCCGAGGACATTTTTCCATTTTTTGTTCAGATAGAGTGGGAGGGAGAGAGAGGAAGAGAGAGAGAGAGAGAAACATCGATGTGAAAGGGACACATCGAGTGGCTGCCTCCCGCACGACCAACCAGGGCCGGGGACAAACTGCAACTGAGGTACATGCCCCTAGCGGGAACCGAACCCGGGTCTCTCTGGACCGCAGGCCGACACTCTAACCGTTGAGCCAAACTGGCCAGGGCTGAAAATGTCTTTATTTCATCTTTCCAAGAATGAAATAAAGAAATAAAGTATAACAATCTAGGTTGGCTATTTTTTTTTTCTTTCTTTTTGCTCTTTAAGAAGATATTCCGTTGTCTTTTGACTTCCAGAGCTTCTCCATGGAAATGTCAATGACAGTCTCTGTTGGTTTTCTGAAGGTAGTAACTTTTGTCTTCTGATGAATTTTTAGTGTTTTTTTTTTTTTCTTTTTACTTTTGGTTTGAAGCAGTTAACTTAATGGGCTCAGGTGCAACGTGCCCACCTGGAGTTGGCCGGGCTTGAATCTGCGTGGGTCGATGTGTTTCAACAGCTTTGGAAAGTTCTCACTTTTTACTTCTCCACTATTCTCTTTCTCTGTCCCTTTTACTAGAACCACAATTAAACTTGCGTGAGACTGTTTGCCAATACCTCACCTTTCTTCTGTTTTATTTTGTATTCCCTATTTTTTTAAAATCTGTGCTTCAATTAAGAAATTTTCTTTTGAGTTTACTAATTCAGTCTTAAACTGCATTCAGTCTACTACTAAGCTGTAGAATAACGTTTTTTTATTGTTGACACTATTACAGATGTCCCTGACCCCCCCCCCCACACACACACACCTTTGCCCACCTCTACCCAGCCCTGCCACCCCTCTCCTGGCCTTCACCATTCTGTTGTCTGTGTCCACGGGCTATGTATATATGTTCTTTGGCTACTCTCTTCACCTTCTTTTATTCAGTCCCCTCCGCCCCCCCTCCCCTCCCTTCTGACCTCTGTCAGTCTGTTCCATGTATCCATGCCTCTGGTTCTATTTTGTTTGTCAGTTTATTTTGTTCATTAGATTCCACATATAAATGAGATCATACGGTATCTGTCTTTCTCTGGCTTATTTTGGCTTAGCATAATAACCTCCAGGTCTATCCATGCTGTCACAAAGGGTTAAGAGATCCTTCTTTTTTATAGCTGCATAGTATTCCATTGAGTAAATGTACCACAGCTTTTTTATCCACTCATCTACTGATGGGCTCTTGGGCTGTTCTTAGATCTTGGCTATTGTAAATAGTGCTGCTATGAACATAGGGGTGCATATATTCTTTCTGATTGGTGTTTCAGGATTCTTAGGATATATCTCAGAAGTGGGATCACTGGGTTAAAAGGCAGTTCCATTTTTAAATTTTTGAGGAAACTCCATACTGTTTTCCACAGTGGCTGCACCATTTTTCATTCCACCAATAGTGCACTAGCATTCCCTTTTCTCCACACCCTCACCAGCACTTGTTGTTTGATGATTTGTTGATGGCAGCCATTCTGGCAGGTGTGAAGTGATACCTCACTGTTGTTTTAATTTGCATCTCTCTGATGATTAGTGACATTGAGCACTTTTTCATATGTCTAATTGTCCATCTGTATGTCTTCTTTAGAGAAGTGTCTATTCAGGTCCTTTGCTCTTTTTTAAATTGGATTGTTTGTTTTCCTGGTGTTGAATTGTATAAGTTCTTTATATATTTTGGAAATTAACCCCTTATCAGATGTATCATTGGCAAATATGTTCTATATAGCAGATTCCCTTTTTATTTTGTTGGTGGTTTCTTTTGTTGTGCAGAAGCTTTTTAATTTGATGTAGTCCCATTTGTTTATATTTTCTTTTGTTTCCCTGGCCCTAGGAGATACATCAATAAAAATATTGCTACATAAGATGTCTGAGATTTTATTGCCTATGTCTTCTTCTAGGATTTTTATGGCTTCATGTCTTACATTTAAGTCTTTTATCCATTTTGAGTTTTCTTGCATATGGTGTAAATTGGTGGTCTAGTTTCTTCTTTTAATGTACCTAATTTTCCCAACACCATTTGTTAAAGAGATTATTTTTACTCCATTGTATTCTCTTGCCTTCTCTGTCAAATATTACTTGACATAAAGGTGTGGGTTGATTTCTGGGTTCTCTGTTCTGTTCCACTGATCTATATGCCTGTTCTTGTGCCAGTACCAGGTTGTTTTGATTGCAGTGGATTTATAGTATAGTTTGATATTCGGTATTGTGATCTCTTCAACTTTGAAAAAAAATTTTGTTTTTATTGACTTCAGAGAGAGGAAGGGAGAGGGAGAGATAGAAACATCAATGTGAGAGAGACACATGGATCAGCTACCTCCTACATGCCCCCTACTGGGGATCGAGACCATAACCCGGGCATGTGCCCCAACCGGGAATCGAACCAGGGACCTCTTGGTTCATAGGTCAATGCTCAACCCCAAAGCCACACCAGCTGGGCATGATCCCTCCAACTTTGTTCTTTCTCGATATTGCTGAGGCTAGTCAGGGTCTTTTTTTGTTTCATTTAAATTTTTGGAATGTCTATTCCATATCTGTGAAATATGAATTGGTATTTAATAGGAATTGCATTGCATCTATAGATTGCTTTGGGTAGTATGGACATTTTAATGATGTTAATTCTTCCAAACCATGAACATAGTATATGCGTCCACTTGTTTACATCTTCCTCTATTTCTTTCTTCAATGTCCTATATTTTCCCGAGTATAGGTCTTTTACCTCCTTGGTTAAGTTTATTCCTAGGTATCTTATTTTTTGTTGTTGCTGCAATAGTAAATGGTTTCTCTTTCTGATAGTTCATTATTGGTGTATAAAAATGCCACCAATTTCTGAATATTAATTTTGTATCCTGCTACTTTGCTGAATTCATTTATTAGATCTAGTAGTTCTATGGTAGAGTCTTTAGGGTTTTCTGCGTACAATATCATGTCATCTGCGAATAATGACGGTTTCACTTTCTCCTTTCCAATTTGACGCCTTTTATTTCTTCCTCTTGTCTTATTTCTGTGGCTAAGACTTCCAGTACTATCTTGAATAACAGTGGTGAAAGCAGACATCCCCTGTCTTGTTCCTGATCTTAAGGAAACACTTTTAGTTTTTGCCCACTGAGTATGATGTTGGCTGTAGGTTTGTCATATATGGCCTTTATTATGTTGGGTATGATCCCTCTATTCCCACTTTGCTGAGAGTTCTTAATCACAAATGGGTGCTGGATTTTATCAAATGTTTTTTCTGCATCTACTGATGTGATCATGTGATTTTTGATTTGTGAATATTGTGTGCCCATAAAATGAATTTTTAATTTTAGATATTTCATCTTTTAGTTCTAAAAAATCTATTTCTTTTTTTATAGATTATGTTTCTTTGTTGAAATCCATGTTATCATTCATTTTACCCATCTTTTCCTGTATTTTCATTAAAACATTTATAATAACCATTTAACAGTTTTTTAAGATTTTTAAAATTGACTTTTAGAGAAATAGGAAAGGAGAGGGAGGGAGAGAGAGAGAGAGAAACATCGATGTGAGAGTGTAATATAGATTGGCTACCTCCTGCACACCACCTACCAGGGATTGAGCCCACAAGCCAGGCGTGTGCGCTGACTGGAGAATTGAACCAGCAACCTTTCAGTGCATGGGACAATGCCCAACCAACTGAGCCACACTGGTCAGGACCCATTTAACAGGTTTTGATTGCCAAGTCTATCATCTTGATCATCTGGGGGGTTTTATGCTGTATACTTTTCCTCTTGTTTATTAATAATATATCCTTGATTCTTTGCATGTCTTGTAATTTTCATTGTATTCTGGCATCGTATTTAAAGGAGCTGTTATTTAGGGGTTCCTTTTCCTGTGTTGACTGATAGGGCAAGAGCCTAATTCCTTCAGTATTTGAACTGGGTACAACTTGGTTGTAGTTTTAGTTGGATTCGGTTTACTTTGAATTAAAATATTTTAATGGCAAGACTTGTTGAATATTCATGCTAGGCTCTAGTGAACACTGTCTGCTAAATATCAAGAGATTGTTGAAGACTTGACTCTGCTTTTCTGTCTCAGCTTTCTATCACTCTGTGTTGCCCAAATATCTAATGGAGAAAACTGCTGATGCTTTCCGGGCTCCTCTACCTGCACAGCCAGCTCGCCAAGAAAGAACCCTTGTCTCTGAAAATCAAGTTTGTCTAATTATCTTTGTCTCTACAGCTCTATTATGTCTTTAAAAATAGGATGTTTATCATTTATTTATTCTTTTTAAGTTGTAGCAGTTCTACTCAGAAGCAGACGTCCTTAGGACTATAATCTTAAGTGGACATTTTTCTTACAAATTAAGTTATAAAGAGTTTGACTGCTCTCCAGTTCGATTTTTCTCCATAATTTTGTTTAGCACACAAAAATATGCTGTATTACGTGAACTGTGAAACAATGGCTTAAACTGGGGAAATAGCTTATGTATTAATCAAAGCTTACTGTGGAACTACGTTACATGTCAGCAACCATTACCCAAGCGGCTCTCTTGGCTTTTACCAGGGATAACCAGCTTTCTTTTCAACATTTTCCCATTCTAACTTCTTCTGGTGATAATCAAGTACTTTATTATTGAAACCAATTTATTATGGGAACCTAATTGGCACCTATTTTAGAACTATGATGACCAGTTGATTTCAGCGGGACAGGTTTAATTTTATATGTAAAAAGTCTTTGCTTCTCTCGATATTACAAGCAAAATATATCTGAAAAGTATGAGGTTTTAGATTTTTATTTACATTTTTTAAAAAAGGACTTAAAAATATAGACTGTTTAATTTAGATGATTTTCAGTTCAAATCAATGACTACTTTCCCATTTTAGTACATTTTGGTTAGTAAACCTGTACTTATGAATGTGAAAACTAAACTAGACAAAAATGCCTGGATATTTTGTTAAAGTCAAACCAAGATTAAACACTTGTATTGATTTTTCATGTGTGTATTTACTTAGTATATCTAAAATGGTAAATCAATCATATATTGGATCATGGATAAAATAAAATACTTTCCAAAGCTCAACTGTTATAAAAACACTATAATTCTTTCTTTAAATTTAGTGATTTAAGAACTCTGTATAATTTTCTTTAACTAAAAATTATTTAAAATCCTAAACTGAGTCTGAAGTTTCAAGTAGGCATAATTAACTCTGGAGGAGAGTGGTGGCCCCGTTGGGTGATAAAAAAACGAACCTATATGCTGTAGGTTTAATTCGGTCTGTCACACAGTGATGGACACATGTGGAACGGTTTCCTTTTTACCAGGAACTGCTATGGACTTTGCTTTGTCCTGTCTTTACTCTTGTGCCTAGTAAAACGTAACCTTGCCGAATAATGATAGATTTCTAAGTCTAATCCCTTCAGAGTTTTCATATTTCTGCTCTAAAATCTGGACCTCTAAGCTTCCTCCTTCCCACTTTGCACACTGGTCTTCAGGGCAGCTGCCAGGAGCTGCCTGTGTTAGGCAAAAGCATGGCCTGCCCTGAGTCCCACGCCATCTGTGGCGCTGATGGCAGTGTGTGTGTGTGTGTGTGTGTGTGTGTGTTTACTGAAAGGAGGGCCGCTGTGGTGTCTGCTGGCACTCAGGTAAGAATGACGGCAGTAGTCCCACTCTTGGTCTTGGCTACTTCTCTATCCAGTGCTGACAAATGAAGTCTGTTTACATCTGTGTGATCCGGAGCCCCAGTGAGGATGCTATACAGGCTTTGGCTTCCTGTGACTTCTGGGACTTGTCAAAACATATGGCAGACAGCATCCTCTTTGTCCTGACTCTAAGACATGGTGAGCACCCCTGTGAATGTGAAGTCACTGAATCTCTTACCGGTCTCTGTTATCGGGTGTGTGGGCCTGGCTTGGCTCTCCTAGGGTAGCCTGCCAGGGCCTTGCCCTCAGTAACTCTCTGCATCATCCACACTGTGGATTGAAAGAATGTAGTGTGACATTACCTGGCTCCCCCAAAGCTCACACACACCTAGGGGCAGCTCCCCCAGTGTTATAACTAAGCTTTCGAAATCCAATTCTTCAAGCTAGCCAAGAACTTGCTTTTATCAACTTGTGCCAAGAGGCAGAACTTTGCTCAAGGTCCAGGGTCAATGCTCAGACTGCACAAGCAGTCTTTTGGGGTACTCCGAATTTGGAGGGATGGCAAGAGGAAAACCCCTTTTCCCCATAAACACATCTCATGAAGAGGTTTGGGGATGTGATAGCATTTACATGGACTGTGCTCTCTCCAAAAGGCACTATTCATCCCCACATCATAAGGATTTTCTTATGGACCTAGTGGGTGGGACCGGTTGGTGGGGAAGATTCTGCTGAACTTTCCACATTTTGCGAAGGCTGAAGCAATGCTCTGCATTTAGGAGGAGAAGCAAATAGTGACTTTGGGCTCAAATGCGAGTCCAAATCCTGGTCAAAATCCTTCCTTGGGAACAGGTAAACATCTTATTAAGTAAATTCCAGCAAATTCATACTCTATATTCTATGATGTTTGTTAAGAATGATCTAAAAAACCCTTTGTTTGACTTTAATTTTTGACTGTCGGAATGTCTTAATACCTTCTACATTTAGACTATCAACATTTTCAAAGGAAGAAATTTCCAGTATCACAGAAATGTCTAGTATGAATAAATACATTTTATCTCATTTGAAATAACTTAAATCATAATTAGTCATAACTAATAATTGGGTGGCCCTTTATAGTTTACAAAGAACTCTCACATGGATCCCACAACAAACCTTCAATATTTGTTCAACGTTTACTTTTAGTTGAACTGTTATTTCCCCGTTCTGTGGGTGTGGTCATTAGAGCATGGCGAGGTTAGTGACCTGCCCTATCAGAACCAGGGCTCGGACTCGGGTTGTGAAATAAGAGTTCAGGTCGTTCCCATTACATGTTTGTTCCTCTATACATCTCTCCAGATGCTGCTCTTCCTTAGCAGAGATGATGTGTTCTCAGTATGAAACATGTCTCCTGAGTTAATTTTCTGGGAATGAAACCTGGACACGTCTGTGCACCTTACTCCATCACCCTCTTCTCCTTGTGACCAAAGAGCATGTGTTCAAACAGCTGCCCAGGACTGGCAGCACAGACAGCGGGTCTCTAGGACCTCGGGCCAGAGCCCAAAGCAAACATACAGGAAATGAAGTTAAAAGAGCCAAGCGCATACAACATTTATGTCCAAGTTCCTTTTGGATCTCAGTTCCCTGGGTACTTAACATGAAAGCTTTGTTTGGTCCTGAATTTATGTGTCTCTAACATAAGAGCTAATGTCTGTGAAGCCTTTGAAGATATAAAAACATTTTTTTTTCATTCAGCAATGATGAATTTCCTTGCCAAAGACTTGACCATCAGGTGAAGTAATAGGTCATGCTTGGCAGCCCACAGGGGTCATCATGATGTCTAGAAATACCACAAGGAAGCACTGGGCAAGGAAATTGGAGCTCAGAAGCAACACATGTATACCCGCTGTTACCATAGTTACAACAAGACAGGCCATAAGAGCAGCACTTTTCCCTGCAAGCAGTGAGATATGCCTTGGGTGATTTAGGCTCACTGGGGTGAATAATCCTAGTCCCATCCACAGGGTTTCACCATGTAACAGGGAGCAGAAGGAGGCATAAATGATTTGTTTAAGCTCACTCAACTTGTCACTGATGTTCTATCAATTAACCTTTACTCTCAGAACCTGCACAAACTTGCGAAGTCTTTAAATTATTCATCCCTCTACCAGAAAATTGTTGGAATTAATGGCCATGACTAATTTTGGTTAGTTTGGGTATGACACACTACAGGGTGATCAAAGGGATGTCTCTCTCATTCCTAAATTTCTGAGGCTAGATCAGGAGAGCGGCTATGAGGATCATAGCAATTGAGATTCCCCAGGGATTCCCACAGCACTTGTTACCTCCCAAATCTGGCTTTCTAAGCATGGTGAAATCTGTTCTAACTTGCCTTCCAACATTTGGATCGCTTCTATAGCATGACATCCTGCCACAGTGGTTTGCATTCTCTACATTAATGACAACTTTGTTGGTGACACACTCATTACAATTTGAGGCAGGTGATTTCATCTTTAGACAGCTTTGAGAGATAATAATGATTATAACGACAAATAATAATCAATACTCATGGTGGGTTACTCTACATAAGATACTATAAGTGCCCTGTAATTTCATTTCATGCTCAGAATGACCCCAGAAGGTAAGTAACTGTCATCATCATCTCCATTTTACAGACAAGGAAATTAAGGCTTAGGGTAGTAAAGAAACTCCTCCAATGCCACACAGCTATGACATGTTAGACAGGACCCAGGGATATGTGACCCTAAAACCTGAGAGAGTACTACATCCCGCGGTATCTTCACCTGGAGCTGAAATCTGTCTCCTTGGATTTCCGTCTACTGGTCCTAGGTCTATCTTCTGAAGGCCCATGGAAAATGTCTTCATTCCTCTGCCACCACTAGCTCTTCAGATAGCTAATATGGCTTTCAAGACCTTCTGTGTTCAGTTCAAACCACAGGATGCTGTGTTTAGATGTCCATTCTCCTACCTCCTCTAAACCATGCATATGTGCTGTTTGACTTATTACGTTAGCTTTCTAATGGGTCTCCCTGCCTCTGCCCTTTGCCATACACCCAGCAGCCGTGGGAGGCCTTATACTATGTGAGATCACTTTAGTACTCTGCTCAAAACACTCTGGCTTCTCATGCCATTCAATGTAAAAGTTGAATCTTTACAGCCAACTTTGAGATGATAAAGCCCATGATATGCCTGCATCCCCCTACTCTCCCCTTCTGCTCCTACTGCTCCAGGCACACCAGCCTGCTTACTGGTCCCTGAACATGCCAATCATGTTCCCAACTCTTCTCCCTGGAAGGTTCTATGTGATTATCCACCGGCTTCTTTCCCAACTCTCTTCCCACCTCCCCTCCCAATCACCACCTCAGTGAGGCCTTCCCCAACTACTTGACTGAAAACCAACCTCTCACCTCACTGCTGTTCCCTTTCCTCCCTCCTTTCTGCATTTTTCTCCATAGCACTTCTCACCATCTGACTTGTTTCTTTCACTTATTCCTATGATATTTGTTTGCTCTCTCCCCTTATCCCCATAAAAGAATGCAAGTTCTGTGAGGGCAGAAAGTTTTATCTTGTAAGTTCAGTTCTAAGGTTAAATTATATGAACTGGCCCACAAAATGACTATTTCATATGGGCCAACCTACCACCCCCCAGCACTCAGAGCAGCTCCTGGCACAGAGTAGCATTCAGTTAGTAGTTGGTGAATAAACGAATAATTTATACATATACTGATACTAAAAAATTATATTATAGAGATTTCATGTACTTTATTATCTCTGGTAAGAACTTTATCAACTGGTCAGATTTCTGATATCATCTCTGTCATCTTGATCCTCTGTGGAGCTGAATACAGGTGGATATGCAAATAATAAAAGCACGTCTATTGATAGACTGAACCTAGCTTTTAATGACATGATTTGGTACTTTTTTCATAGCATTCACCAGTGATTTTACCCCTCATCTGTGAGACTCAAAACTTCATGTGTTGAAAGAGGCAACTCTCTCTCAACTGGTAGGATCTGTTTGGATTCAAGATAAGGTGCTTTCTTAAGATAAACTAAGAGTTTCTGCACAATCACCGGGCATAGACTGACCTTCTGATCTTATCCTCCTATCACTGTTTACATAGAGGAGTTGGTAATTTTTAGAAAATAATGACAAACGAATAATAATGTTCCAACTTGAACTTGTAGATTATAATAAGCATCTAGCTGGAGATCTCTGCATAATCAAAACATCTGTGTAGGGCATCATCTCCTGCTGGCAGATTTGACATAGCATATTTGGTTTACTTTTACACCGTTTCAACCACTGTGCTTAAAATAATGCCAGAAGTTCTGAAGTTGAGAACTAGAGACACTATGATTAAACACATTTATACAACATAAGAAATTTAGGGTAATTACTGTAGAACCGATACAGTAATCCTTACTGCTGATCACAGGCACTGTGCAAATTGTTGTCAAACCTAAGTCATCCCTCCCATTACCATTTCAAATCATTCATCACTAGTTTGCAGTGATTCTTACACAAAGCTGAGGGTTTTGTTCTCACACACTGAGGGCAAGGAGACAGTTGGACATTTTTCAATAGAAACAGAAAAGCAAGTATTTTTTTCTCCCATTTTAAAAGCCCCATAAGAATCACAAATCAGCAAGAACTTGCACATTCATCTATAATTTAATATAAAGCATTAGTTTTTTTATACCCACAACAAAACATGGACCTGCAGAAGTTTTCAAACAGTCCTCCAGCAGCTTCATGCGGGCCTTCTGGAGCTCTGGGCTGTCCCACTCGTCTGCCTCCACTCCCCAGTACAGATCGATGACCTGTGGACCAACGGAGGAGGCAGCGTGAATTCACCCGTGGGAAACTTCTATTTACCTGCGGGCTTTAGTCTCCTTCACAATGTTAAGCTAACATGACTTTTAACTTTTCTCTTCCCAGCTTTTTTTCCCTTAGAGAGAGAAAATGATTTTTAAGATCCACCTAAAGAGATTTAGTTTTTTATCCCATGATGCACTGGGGATGAACCTTATAATTTCTTCTTATGTTCCTGACAAGGGCCCAGAGAAAATGAAATGTTAAATGTCAGAGGCGTTGCAGTGCAAGCTTTCATTATATTGAAACAGTAGCAGGACTTCAAAAAGGGTTGAAAGCAGCTGGGATATGGTTATACGTTATTTGAGGCAATTAAATAACAAAGTATGTCACTGAATGTCTTTTAATATGAGAAGGGAAAACCGCAATGGGCATTAACACATATTGACTTGAAGTTAAACATCTACATTTCTTTCTATGTCTGTGTTACCTATAAGCAGTCCGGCTTTCATCAATATGTACCTGAAAAACATGTATTGGAAAGTGTGCCTTACTAAGAAGTGAGGATAATAGGAGCTTCTAGCTCCTTACTTCAAAGACTACAGGGAAGATCCTGAGAGTCTCTAAAAACTTTTACAAGTACATTCTGAAAAATCTGCTATGGAGAGCAGTGCGGGTTTCATTTCCTTTACTCAGCTGCTACCTGCATAAGGTAAATGTTTCCAACGGTAGCTTTGAAGATTTCTTCTTCTCTTTCCTTGTTACCCACAAGCAGGGAAAAGCCCTCCCCTCCTTACCGGCTGCGTCCACGGCATTCAGTGAGATGGAAGCACAGAGCATGTCCCCAAGCAGACCCTGGGGACCTGGTGCATCTCCCAGGCCACGGCCCCACACAGGTGTCTTTATCTATGTGCACTTAAGTTTCAGATGGTTGGTAGAGATAGAACAGCTTCTTTAAAAAGAGTCCCACAGCCCAGTCCATGAATTTTATAATATATGAAATGGTCAGCACTGATTTTGGGGTTCTTTTCTCTTTAATCTACCTTAGAAGGTTTAATAACAATATTAAGGAAGGGGACATCTGAGATTATAATGCCACTGTCCAGTATGAGAGCTTCTAGCTGTGGCTATTTAAAATTAAAGATAAATTAATTAAAATTAAAAATTCATTTTTTCTAATGCTCAATAGTAACATGTGGCTATTGACCCCCATGTTGTAAAGCAAATACATATAATACTTTACCATCATAGAAAGTTTAATTGGACTGAACTGTAAATTACTGAGATTTATATACTGAAATTAGAACAAGACATTTTGGCCATCTGCCAATAAACTGTCAAAATAAACACACACCTACTGCAATGTTAATGGAACTTCTCAGTTGTGCCATGCAAACTAACAACTATACATAGAGCCTGGTCCATCCGTTTGGCTGATATTGTTGGGATATATCTGAGGAAAGGTCTGATTTGGAACAAATGAAGGAAACAGAAATGTACTTATAAATTTGTAAATATGAAGATTAATATAACAAAGCTATAAATATATACGTGCTCTTCTCTCATCTTCTTTTAATGACAAAATTATGGAAAGTAATTACTATAACAGTATGTCATTGGGTTTGTAACAATAATAGCACAAAAAGGGAACTAGGAAATGGGGCTACATAGGAGTAATCTTTCTATAGCTCACTGGAATTAACTTAGCATAAATTATACATCGATTCTGATTCGATGTATATGCCTTAAAATAACTACAAAGAAAAAAACTAAAAACAAGTGAAAAAATAAAGGAATTAAAATGCCACACTAGGAAATAGTCACTTAATACAAAGCAAAGAAGCAAAGAAGGAACCGAGGAACACAAAAGAGATGAGTAGCCCTGGCTGGTTTGGCTCAGTGGTTAGAGTGTTGGCCCGTAGACCCAAGAGTCATGGGTTCGATTTCAATCAAGGGCATGTACCTCAGTTGCATTTCGATCTCCAGCCCTTGTTGGGGTTGTGCGTGAGGCAACCAATTAAGGTGTCTCTCTCACATGGATGTTTCTCTCTCCCTCCCTCCCTCCTACTCTATCTGTAAATCAATGGAAAAATATCCTTAGGTGAGATTAAAAAAAAAAAAAGATATGAGATATATAGAAAAAAAAGTAAAATGGCAGATGTAAATCCAACCATATCAATAGTACCATTAAGTGTGATCGGATTAAACAATTAGACCAAAGGCAGACTGGGTAAAAACAAGACCCATCTACATGTAGTCTAAAGGAGACACACTTTAGCTTCAAACAGGTTGAGAGTAAAATGTTAGAAAAGGATACATCACACAAACAGCAACCGCAAGAAAGCTTATACATGTATACTAATATCAAACAAAAGAGATTTTAAAACAAAATGTAAGAGATAAACCAGCATATTTTATGATAAAAGGGTCAGTCCATCAAAAGATATAACAAATATAAATGTATTTGCAACTAACAACAGAGCCTTAATACACATGAAGCACAAACTGACATAAATGAAGAGACAATTAGACAATTAAACTATAATGGTTGGAGACTTGAATATCTCACATTCAATAATCAGAATAACAACTAGAAAGAAGATCAACAAAGCTAGAAGAGTGGAACAATACTACAAACTAAGTAGATCTGACATATCCCTAGAACAATGTACTCAACAACAGAATATACATAAGACATTCTCCAGGATAGAACATATATTAGATCATAAAACAAACCTCAATGAACTTAAACAGATTTATATTATATAAAGAATGTTCTCTGAACATAATGCAATGATGTTAGAAGTTAGTAATAGAAAGAAATTTGATTCACAAATACATGGAAATTAATGCAATTTTAAATAACCTATGAGTCAAGGAAGAAATCACAGAGGAAATTAAAAAATTAATTAAGGATGAATGAAAATGAAGACACAACATACCAAAACTAATGGGATGCTGCTGAAGCAGTACTTGAAGGAAAATTTATAGCGGTAAACACCTACATTAAAAAAAGATTTCAAATCAGTAATCTAACTTTCTACCTTAAAACAACAGAAAAAGAGCAAGCTACCAAAGCAAGCAGAAGGAAAGAAACTATAGATTACAGTGGAAATTAATGAAACGAGAGAAACAATAGAGAAAAATCAACAAAACCAAAAGTTGTTTTTTTGAGGAGATTAAAAAAAACAGACAAAACTGGATTGACCAGAGAGAGAAGACTCAAATTACTAAAATCAGGGATGAAAAATAGGCCATTATTATTGACCTTATAGGAAAAAAAAATTAGATAATACTATGAACAACTGTATGCCAATGAATGAAATTACTTGAATGAAACGGACAAATTTCTAGAGACACCAGTTACATAAATTGACTCAAGACAAAATAGAAAATGTGAAGACATTTTAAACAAGAGATTAAATAGTAGTTTAAAAAATTACACAAGAAGTAAAGCCTAGTTCCATATGGATGTGCTTGTAAATTCTAACCAACATATAAAGAAGAATTAGTACCAATTCTTCACGGTCTTCTAAAAATTAGAAGAGAATACTTCCCAATGTTCTGTGATACCAAAGCTGGACAAATAGCACAAGGAAACTACAGAGCAGTATCTCTTATGAATATAAAACAAACGTTCTCAACAAAAACACCAGAAAACCTAATCAAGCAACACATAGAAAGGATCATACAACATAGCTAGGTGGAACTGACCCCAGGAATGCCATGTTGGTTCAGCATCAGAAAATCAACTAATGTAACACACTATACATCAATAGAATAATGGCCAAAAACCATATGAGCAATCTCAAAAGTCACAGAAAAAAAAACATTTGATAAAATTCAACACTCCTTGATGATAAAAACATTCAACAAACTAGGAACAGAAATTCATCAACCTGAATAAAAAGCATGTATGAAAAAACTACAACTAACATGCTTAAGAAAGACAAAGCTTTCTCCCTACAATTAGGAACATGAGAAGGGTATCTATTCTCAATGCAACACTATACTGAAGGTTCCAGCCAGGGCAATTAGGCAGGAAAAAAGAAATAAAATACATTCAGATAGGAAAGGAAGAAGTAGATCTATTTTTATTCATAGATGACATGATCTTGTCCAGATGACCTTTGAACAACATGGGAGTTAGGGGTGCTGACCCCTCATGCAGTAAAAAAAATCTGCATATAACTTTTGAATACCCCCCAAATTAACTACTAATAGCCTGTTGACCAGAGTCTTACCGATAATAAACTGTTGAGGAACACATTTTATGTTTTATATACTCTATTCTTATAACAAAGTAAGCTAGAGAAAAGAAAATCATAAGGAAGAGAGAATACATTTACAGTATTTATTGAAAAAATGTCTACACATAAGTGTACCCATGTGGTTCAAAGGTCAACTGTATATTGAAAATCTTAAGGAAACCATTAAAAAATGGTTGAAACTAGTGAGTTGAGCAAGGTTATAGGATACAAGATCAATATACAAAAAGCAACTGCACTTCTATACACTAGCAGTGAGCAATCTATGATGAAATTAAGAAATTTAAATTCCATTTTAAAGAACATCAGAAAGAATAAAAAAAAAAGGGATAAATTTAAGAAATGTAAAATTTATACTCTGAAAATTGCAAAACACAAGGCAATTAAAGGAGATCTGATAAACTGAAAAACACCCCATGTAAATGAATTGGGAGACTTAATATTGTTAAGTTGGCAATATTTTCCAAATTAATCTATAGATTCAATGCAATCACTATAAAACTCTTAGCTGGCTTATTTACAGAAATTGACAAGTTGATCCTAAAATTCATATGGAAATTCAAGAGACTCAGAATAGCCAAAACAATCTTTTATAAAATAAGAACAAAGTTGAAGGACTCACACTTGAAGATGTCAAGCTTACTATAAAGCTATAATAATTAAGACAGTGTAGTACTAGCATTAGGATATTCAATAGAATAAAATTGAGAATCCAGAAATAAATCCTCACAGGGTCAACTGATTTCAACACAGGTGCCAAAACAATTCAGTGAGGAGTAGTTTTTTTTTTTTTTTTTTTTTCAACAAATGGTACTGGGACAAGTGGATATCCATATGTGAAAGAATGAAGTTTGATCCCCTACCTCACTCCATATACAAAAATTAACTCAGATAATAGACATAAAGGAAACTATAAAACTCTAGTTTTTTAAAAATATAGCGTAACTCTTTGTGACCTTGGATTTGACAGTGGTTTCTTAGACATGATAGCAAAGTACTAGTAATCAAAACAAAAAAAGATAAATCTAATTTCCTCAAAATTAAAAAAAAAATTTGTGTTTCAAAGGAAACAAAGAAAGCAAAAAGAGCACACTCAGAGTGGAAGAAAACATTTGCAAATCATATATTTGATAGCGATTTGTATCTAGACTATATAAGGAACTCCTACAACTCAATAGTAATAAGACAAATAACCCAATTAAAAATGGACAAAAAAATCCGAGTAGACATTTCTTCACAGAGTATATACAGATTACCAATAAACACATGAATAGATGCTCAGTATCATTAGTCCTCAGGGAAATGCAAATTAAAACTACAATGAGATAACACTTCACACCCACTAGAATGGCTATAATGAAAAAAACACACGTAAGTGTTGGTGAGAATATGGAGCAACTGGAACCTTCATGCGTTGCTGGTGAAAACAGACAGTGGTGCAGCCCCTTTGGAAATCAGTCTGGCAGGTCCTCAAACGGTGACACATAAAGTTACCACATGATCCAGCAATTCTAGGTATATACCCAAGAAATGAAAATATGTGTCCACACAAAAACTGAAACTTGAATGTTTACAGCAGCATTACTTACAACAGCCAAGAAGTGGGAAAAAATCTAAAAGTCTATCAAATGATCAATGGATAAATAAAATAGTACATTCATACAATGGACTATTCGGCAACAAAAAGCAATGAAATACCGATCCAATGCTACAACAAGGCTGAGCCTTGAAAACATTATGCTAAATGCAAGAAGCCAGTCACCGAAGAACACCTGTCCTATGATTCCTTTATATGAACTATCTAGAACAGGCAAATCTACTGGACGAAAAGTAGATCAGTGGTTGCCTGGGGCTGGGAAGAAGGCGAATAGGGCATTTAGGAAGTCATAGTGAAAGGGCACAGATTTCTTTTAGGGGTGATGAAAACATTCTGAAATGATTTGGGTAATGCTCACACAACTGTGAACATACTAAAGATTGTACACTTTCAATGGGCAACCTTTATGGTATGTGAACTGAATTCTATCTAATGACACTTTGCACATCTAATTTGTATTGTGATTTTCTACAGCTTTTACTCCTCTACTCAGAGTAGAATTGAGTGCAAGAACAGTGTAAGTTCAAATCAAGCGCCTGGCATGTTGAGAACTAAACGAGGAGATCTAACTACCTATATGCAGAGCAAATGACCAGGGTGCAGGTTGAAACAAGGCTTTCTTTCACTTACATTTTTAAATAGGAGCCTGACTGTCACACATCGATCTGCTACAAATGGGAGTCTTTTGTAATGGTTTTTGCATCTGTCATTTCCTGAAAGCTTGGCCACACTGCTCTCCTCCAGACCTTCAACTCAACGTCTCCTTACTTCAGGAGCTCTGTTTAAATATTCTCCTGCTTTGCCCTGGCCGGTTTGGCTCAGCGGTTAGAGCGTTGGCCTGCAGTCCAGAGAGACCCGGGTTCGGTTCCCGCTAAGGGCATGTACTTCGGTTGCAGTTTGTCCCCGGCCCTGGTTGGTCGTGCGGGTGTCAGCCACTCGATGTGTCCCTTTCACGTTGATGTTTCTCTCTCTCTCTTCCTCTTTCTCCCTCCCAATCTGGACAAAAAATGTCCTTGGGTGAGGATAAAAAAATAAAAAAAATAAAAAATAAATAAATAAATAAATATTCTCCTGCTTCCAGCTTTTCCCTTTACAGTGTTTTTTTTTTTTTTTTTCTTTTTTCCTCAAGTGTCTTTATGGGCAGAACCATGATGAAAAAAGATAAAATCAAGCAACCGTGAAGACAGGGAGGAAATAAATAAATAAATGAGACATCTGATGTCTACAACACAAAACACCATTTGGGGCACACAGACGTGCCCCATATTTGCATGATCGATAACTGGTAAAAACCGGTTGGAAGCCAAAGTGCTCCCCAAGACAAGATTTATTCTATACTTAAAAAATTAAGCTTCGCTTCCAGCCTAATGTCCAGGCGCTGCAGACACTGGAATCTAATTTGCTATTTATTGGAACACTAACTTGTTGACAGCACATTTTATGTGCCTTTACTTAGTTCATCATTAAGTATAAAAGCCCAGGAAAGTAATTTGATTTTATCTCTTTTTACTTAAAACCATCTAACTTGTTTTAAAATATTCCTGGGGAAGCTAATTTTTCATGCTTATTATAATGTGCTGAATTGGTCTGAAGACAGAAAGCCAGCAGATAAAAGCCCCAACAAATTCTAACCACTTGAAATCAGACATAATCCTTTCAATTCCAAGATTGCTGACCACACAACAGAGCGAACTGTAAGACACAAATAACAACCTCGTGCTTGCCAGAGAAAAAAACAAAACCCAGGTATGAATTCATAAGGGCCTCACACTATCATTTCTTCAAAGACCTTTTAAATGTAAATGTTTTCCAAAATATTTTCCCACACCCATTGACGTGACTGAATACAGAACAAAAATGAAACCACAGAGACAACGGGATTGATTCTGTGTCTGAACAGAGACAGGACTGAAATGAGGGTTGCTCCTCAGTTATTACGGTGGGAAGCGACACACTCATTCCAGTGGTCCTGCCACGGCCAAGGGCACTTCCTCTGCAGGAGTCGTCACATTTCTGTACTGAAAACTCCTGTCACTTCACAGCTGGAGTTTGCTTTTATTACAGACATTACTTCTCCTGCTTTACTGGCCTTTACATTTATAAGACATGGCTCTGAAAAGACCTTTAGCTCTTTTAAAAAAATCAAATCTATTCTTAAAGGGATTACATCTGCCACTACTAAAAATATTCCAAAGAACACAGAGCAGGTTTGGAAAGATCTGGACAGAAACAGCTTTCTTGTGCTATGACCTAAACTCTCCAGGTCAGTCCAGGGGTGAAGTCAGCCTGCATCTGAACTTGTTCAGTAGCTTCCCGACTAGAATGTTCGCTTCACAGGAGGTGAGCAGGGAGGGGTCTCAAACCTCAGACCAGGTTTGTCAGACACTGTTGACCAGCGGTGAGTTATGCTTTATAGATACGGTCATTCTCAGTCTAGTTAGAATGACTTCCCCCAGATTAAGGGATACAAGGAAAAAACAAAAAAACCCTCTTCAGGTCTGCATCATCCATATCCACACTTTTACTAGAACTACTGCAAAAATTGACCTTAGGTCACTTGCAATTATTCTGTTGGTCATGAGATATTGGGAGCGACTAAGATACACACTCCTGGGAAAAGTCAGGTCCTTTATCCAGCCCAGGGAGGACTGGCTGGCCCCAGTGGCCATACACGATCACCAGAAAGAAAGAGGGTCCCATAGCATGAGGAAGGATAAGGCTTCATCCAAAGCCTCATGAAGACAGAGAACTGCTCAGACCTGATGCCTGTCTGTCTTGGGGGAGTTAGTCTCTGGACAGTTTTGGCAATTATGTGATGGTAAGGACAAACTGAGCCCTGAACTAAGGCAGGACCTCCGATTATTAGGACTTAATGAACACGGAGGAGAGAGAGGGTACCAGGAGTTGTGGGAGGCAGAGAAGGAGCCACAAGCCAAAAGCCACGGTACACCTGTGCGGATAATAAGCTGGAGAGCTCACTGCACAAAGCACCTCAGCCAGGCTCCGGCTAGGTACCAGCTTCCTTCAGCGGCAGGACACCTGGCCTCCAACGAAGTATGTGACTAAGTGAAAACCCAGCACTGGCTTTGTACCTCCTTTGCAACCAGCATCAGCCTGATCGCTGTTGTTTATCATCATCTTCTCTGGGAGACTGTAAACCCCATGAGGGCAGGACCCATGTTCGTTCTCAACACTGGCATCCACCACACCCACAACTCTGCCTGATGCAGAGCAGAGGCTCAAGAAAGTCTGTGAATAAACAAATAAAGCCCATGGGACCAAGCCTCTCAATCTGCCCCCGGGGAACTAGGGTAGACATCAGTGAGGAAGGAAGACAGGAGTCTGAACTTGAAGGATACATGCATAGGAGACTGTTCTTCAGAGAGGGTGAGAGGGACCTCTAGACAGAACAGCATCGCAAATGTGACGTGGCCTGCCCATCTAGAGATGGGGTCACAGCACCATCACTGGAAGCTGAAAGGAAACACATCAGGTAGAAGAAAACTGGGTTTCAATTACCTTTCAGTGGTTTATAACTAATTATTGACATAGTGAACCTCTTAAAGGAGTGTTCTTTTTACTGTGCAAAGACTTGGTAAAAAGCTCTCCTTTCCCTCCTGAGAGAAATAAACAATCAGAATGGAAAGAAACAGCTACCCTCTGTTCAGAATTTGAGAAAAGCTTCATGGTGACTGTACCCAACTGGGACACTTAAATGTCACCAGCAAATGGGATCCCTCATTCTGTTTATTACAGGATTCATCTTCTTGGGTGAGTTCCAGTGTTGGGGTAATCAGCCAGCCACAATACAGCAGAATTCAACGTTCAGCAAAGCACAGCTCCTCCAGTAAATTCTGGAGCTCCCCACAATGCCACTGCTCTACATTTAGGATAAATATTAGGCAGAAGATTGTCTGTACACACAGAGTAATGGAAGAACAACAATGCTATCTTGGGAAGTCAGGCCCGAGAATTCCAGGAGAGCCATTCAACGCTGCGGAAACAGTGAGCTGATATTTGCAATTAAACTGGAGCAACTGAAGGTCAGTGATGACATCATGTTTTCCTTCCCTTCTTCCATCTCTATTCATCTCCCTCCCCCTTTTCATAAACCGGCTCATGATAAAACACGCTTGCGGTATTTTCCCATATTACCTGGTGAGACCTGCTCGGGCTTTGATAGACGAGACCGCAATGTGAGGTGAGGCAGACAAATGGAAGTGCAGGTGTGAGCGAAATGAGGTGTGATTCAATGAGGGGATATGCATTTCACTCTGGGAAGAAGCAGACATCTGATTACTAGAAGATGGGAAAGGGCTGATTGGCTGACAACGTGGAGAAAGGACCAAGCACCTCACGGCATATCCTGTCAGTTATAGAGCCAATCATGGATTCTGGCAACTCAGGAGGCAACATGCATTTTGATATTCGTGAGCAGGCAGACAGCTGGGAGGAAAAATGTATGCAGAGGAGGAGACAGGGATCCTTTTAGAACAGGAAGGCTGCGATGGGAGAAGAAAGATGCGATGGAGGAAACGTAGGTGCAAACTAATGAAGAACCTTCAGCGTGAGGCGAAGTAGGTGTTCAGTTTAGTAAATATTAGTAAGGTCAGGCTAATACAACACTCACATAATTTAACTTAACCTACAACTCTGATGTTCACAGAGAATGTACCTGCTTTATTTAGTCTAAAGTGAGTATGGGCTTCTGCCCAAGTCTCCATCCATCCCCTGGTTGAGTGCCTTCCACGTGCCAGACACTTTGTATAACGCACTGAATTCTCCTAACAGTCCTGGAAAATAAACACTGTCCCATCATTTTACAGAGAGGTCAGCTACGTGTCAGAGATCGAGCACTTTGCCCAGTGTCACAGGACAGGTAATCTGTGGACCCAGGCTTTGAATCCTAGTCCACTAGACGCCATAAATGACATAACGTGCTGCAATTTATTGAATCTACAAGAGCAGTTGTAGGCTGCTCCAATATTGCATGTTCCACTCAAAAGTGAGATGCGCTCCCAATTACATCATCACATATGACACGCCACTTAGTTGTAGGACGAACCCTGATTTCTGAGATGTCAAAATGGGGGGGAAAAACATGCATCTTAGAATGAATGAAATCTGGTCAATACTGTTTAAGGAAGATAATCTGAGCAGCTGTGTGCTGTCTGGACCAGAACACAAAGACACCCAGAGTAAGGAAAGCTCGGGAAAAGGTTGCCACAGTCATTCAGCTGTGAAGGAAGGAAGCCTGAGGGAAGACAGCGCCAGCGACATGGAAAGAAAAGGCGAACTCCTCAAACACACTGGGGCAAGTGCATCAACAGGACAGTAGCAGTTTAGATCTAGGTGGTAAAGGGTGAAGAATGGACTATACGTCAAGGTTTCAAAGTCTGGAAAACTGGGAAATAGTAGCAATTGAGAAGGTGAGGAAAGGGGAAAGAAGAATGGGTTCTGTTTTAAACACAGTAACATTCAAAAACCAGAGAATTGTCTGCATGGAACTATGGAGGGGAGGGAGCTGGAGGTGCTGACACGGGTCGCTCACACAGACACCTGGTTAGGGAGAAGATAAAGCTCTAATTGGAGTCTGGGGAGGAAAAATACCAGGTGCTGCCGAAGGGAACACGAAGAGCTGGAACCGCAAAGTGGAGGGCAGCAGACAAATTCCAGACAAAAGGAAGCGCCTTTGTCAAGGTTGAGCACCGGTCCCTTTGGTGCCTTCAGGTGGCATCACAATGTCACGGTGAGGCAGAAAGCAGGTATGCAAGGTCTTCCGGAGGTAGGGGCGGCATGTTTCACGCTCCCACTTCCCTATACCTACGATCCGCACACTTGCCTGTCAGAGGGAAGGAATAGGGTGGGGCCAGCACACGGAGCTCCTGCTCTGAGCCCCAGTCAATACACTAATTGCAATGGTATGGGGGAGAATTGTATTAAAAAGCTCAATTTAGCAATGTTGTAAAAAGGTAACAAATGGCACCCTCCATGACAAGGACTGTTCATCTCAGACTGGAGAAGAAGCGTTTCCATCACTTGCCTCTCGTGATTTCAAATAACGCTTCAAGCGTAAGACAGGGGGCAAATAACTGCTGACCCATCTTCGTCTGTCGCCTCGTACTACAGCCCCTCAGTCCCGACGCCACAGCAATTTTGGAAGTTGCATTAACTATTTCAGGTTATGCACCCTATTAACTCAATGTCTGAAAATGAGCCAATAAAAAAAGAAGTTACTAATATGACAAGTGGAAACATTTTCTTAATCATTATCTGGATTTTTTTATTTTTACATGTACAAATGAATTTCCATTCCCACTAACTCCTCTAGTTGTTTCTCTGTCACTCTCAGCTGGACACCTGTCACCGGGCAATCGGGCTCTCATCCCTGTCGGAATGGCCCCGCCCTGAGGCCACTCCTGTCCAGAGCTGCTTTGTCCACACATGGCTGTCGGGCACCTGAAACGTGGCCGGTGAGAATGAGGATGTGTTGTGAGTGTCAAGTATACACTGGACTTTGAAGACTTAGTATGGAAAGAGAATGTAAAACACCTCCTTAATAATTTCTCCATTGATTACATGTTCAAATGAGAATGTTCTGGATATAATGGCTTATATAAAATATATTATTAAAATAAATTTTACCTGCTTCTTTTTCATTTTTAATATGTAATTAGTAGAGAACTTAAAATGACCTTTGTGGCTTTCCAGATCTGTGACTCACATTATACTCTGCAATGCTGGTGGTATGAAGATATAAATAATATCATTTCTGACCTCTAAGAATTTCAGTTAGTGGAGTGAGGGCACTTTAAAAGTAATTTGAAACAATTTGCAAATACTATTAAGGACTAGGAATGAAGCACTATGGAACCTTAAAGCAGAAAGTTCACTGTTCCCTAAAGAATGAGTAGAAAGTTTTCTAGTCATCTGCGTGGTGGGCAATTCACAGGCACCCCAGAGGGAGGGCATGGTGAGTGTGCAGACTCAGGGAAGAGAGAGCACAGCTGGAGAGCTGAATGCAGCTCAGAAGGCTCACTTAGGCTGCCTGTGGGGAGGGTGACATGAGGCCTCACCGGCAGGCAGGGGTGGAAAAGAGAACCATGCATCGGTGCTAAGAGGTGCAGACTGCATCTTGGAGGTGACAGTCAGGTCTGCATTTCAGAAACACTGCAGCGATGTCAGGGAGGACGGACCAAGTGGTCCAGGTGGGTCGGGGCTGATGCCAGGGAGAAGAAGGAAGAGGTGAAGGTAAACAGACCAGCAGAGTGTCTGTTGTAACAGTCAAGATGACAATAACACAGACTGGAACATACGGGACAGACTGGGGAAGGACTTCAGGAGGTAGAAACCGAAGGTCTTCGGGATGTACTGGATGTAAAAGGCAAAGAAAAAGGAACAGGTTTATGAACTTTGGTGACTAAGACGAAGTGAGATAAATACTAGAAGCCCACGAAAGAAGGTCACTCTCAGAATGTAACCTTAAGGAGTGACACTAAGTTGAGTGGCTGGAATCGAATGACAATTGCCTTCTAAATGGAGGTGTCCTAAGTGCCCAGATCAGTCAAGAACCCCTTCAAGCAGTCACTGCCCTAACCAGGTTTACTGGGGGCTCAGGGAACCAATGGGGGCTGGGTGGGGGGTGGATTTATAAGAGTTCAGGGAGGCTCGGCCAGTGTGGCTCAGTGGATTGAGTGTAGTCCCATGGACTGTGAGGTCCTGTTCGATTCCTGGTCAGAGCACATGCTTGGGTTGCAGGCTCGATCCCCAGTAGGGGGCGTGCAGGAGGCAGCCCATCGATATTTCTCTCCCACATGGATGTTTCTATCTCTCTCTCCCTTCCTCTCTCTCTAAAAAATCAATAAAGCCCAGCCAGTGTGGCTCAGTGGTTGAGTGTTGACCCATGCACCAAAAGGTTGTGGGTTCAATTCTCGGTCAGGGCACATGCCCAGGTTGTGGGCCAAAACCCCAGTGGCGGGCATGCAGGAGGCGGCCAATCGATGTTCTCTCTCATTGATATTTCTATCTCTCTCTCCCTGTCCTTTCCTCTCTCTCTAAAATCAATAAAGAAAAAAATTTTTTTAAATAATAAAATAAATAAAAAATCAATAAAAACGTACTTAAAAATAAAAAAGAGTTCAGGGCGTAGAAGGGGGGGGATATTTGGGAACTGAAAAAGCCATCTTGGGAAAGCTAGGCCTTGAGCTGGAGTTCGCAGGGGGGGAGGTGGAGAAAAAGGGTATTTCTGAGAAGAGGGGAGAACTGACGGAGAGATAACAAGTGAGATTTTCAAGTCAGGAAAGAGCAATCAGCAAGATGTGCTCCAAGGACCGGCGGGAAGGGAGTGCGTCTGCTGGGAAGAGTGGGGGAGGTGAAGCTGGAGAGACAGCTGGGGGCACATCAGAGCGGGGCCCCGTAGGCAGCAGGGAGCTAGTGAAAGCTTTCAAGCAGTGGAGTAACACACTTCTACAAAACCCCGATGAATGTCAAACACTCTCCCAGGGCCAGGGGACGTACAAACAAATGAGAACTAGTTTCTTCCTCAAGGATTTGTAACCAACTGGGTAGCAGTAAACAGGATCAGTTAAGATGCTTTTTGTTCATCCAGTTTTTGAAGCCATGAGGGTCAGACCAGGGTCTCATCAGTGAGAAGGGGGAGAAGAAACATCTGAAACAAGAATGGATGGCATCTGTGGACATAAACCTAAGCCCTTTATTTATTGGGTCCTGCACTACCTGCTTTTGCCTCAATCTGTCTTTGTTTTTCCCAATTTCTTCCCCTTGAGCTTCCTTTCTATTCCCTTCTCTATGGCCAAGGGCAGTTACAGAACACTGGCAAATCAAATAACATAATTTTTGTTGTTGTTGCCGTTAGTCCTCACTGGAGGACATTTTTCCATTGATTATTTTAGATAGAGTGGAAGGGAAGGTGGGAGGAGAAGGGGAGAAAGAGAGAGAGAGAGAAACATCAATTGGTTGCCTCCCAAACAACCCCAACCAGGGCTGGAGATGAAACTGCAACCAAGGTACATGCCCTTGACAGGGAATCGAACCCGACGTCTCCTTATCCCCACCACTCATTCTAGTCCACACCATGGTCACTTCTTACTGGAATCATCTTCCTGCTTCTAGCATTCCTCCCCACCCCCATCGAGTCTCCTCACAGAGCTTGAGCAACTCTCTTAAACGTAAGTCACATAATGTCACTCTTTTTTTTGTCTTACTCAGTAAAATTCTAAGTCTTTAATCTTGGCCCACAAGGTCCCATATGCTCTGACTTTGATGTCATCTCCTAGAATTATTTCCCTTACTCCACTTCACTTGGCTTCTTCACTGTTTCTATAATATTCTAAACACGCTCCCACCTCAGACCTTGTTTCCTACACCTAGCACCTTCCTCCCGAGATGTACGTGTGAACTTGCTCCATCACTTTCTGCAGATTTCTGCTCAAAGATAGTTTTATTACTGAGTCCTTCTCTGAATACCTGACATTCCCTCCCCTCCTTATCCTGCTTTTCTTAGACATATTTACTGAATAAAATGCATCTATTACCACTGGAATTTATCATTTATGGTCTGCCTCCCCCAACAATATTGGCTTCATCTTGTATTCTCAACACTACTGTTGACTGGTATGTAGTCAAGAGTCAACAAATGAATGAACTGGATGAATGGTTGGGAGTTATGCATAGGATTTTAGGGGAGCAAAGAGAAGGGTACAAGGCATTTCCTGGGAGTGACAGGGGATCAGAGAAGGCTTCCTTAAGGAAGTAATGTTTGGGCTGAGACTTCCTTCATTCACATGCTCATGCAGGCATTCATTCCTTCATTCAACACATTCTTATAGGGTTTTCCTATGTGACAGGAACTATTCTAAGACCAGGAATATGGCTGTCATGAAGGCAGACAAGTCCCTGTTCTTGTGGAACTTACAATCTAGAGGGAGAAAGATAATAAGCAAGCCAATACATGAGTAAACAAGAAAAACATCCAACACTGACAATGCAGTGCAATGCAGAGAACTAAAATAGGGTGATGTATAAGAGCGCTTACGTGGTTACTTTAGATTGAGTCATTAGGAAAGTGACATTTCAGTGGAGGCCTGAAGGACAATAAAAGGACGAGGGGGGGAGCCATTCCTACAAAGACAGAATATCCAGGGCAAAATCCTTAAATGGGAATGGGCTCGAAGTGTTTGTTCAAGGAACCAAATGGAGGACACACAGCTGCAGGCAGTGGGCAAAGGAGAGGGCATGCCTTAGGACCAGATAGGAAGAGTATGGGGAATAAGGAGGACTTAGGAGGTGATGCAGTGGAAGAACCAGATTGAAAGACATTGTAGGTGGAGAGAACAACATAAGCTAAGGCAAGAGGCATGAAATAGATTGGGATGTTTGAGTAACTCTGGGAAATTAATTTCTCCTGGGCTCACTGAACAAACAAGCAAGGATGGAATGGGTAAATTGTTTTTTTTTTCATGAAGCTTCTGGCACCATATTTTGTTGTAGTTGAAAAGAGAACCATCTCTTTAGAAAACATATCTTCATGGAGATCTAGAACCAACCTACCAGAAAAGACCATACCAAAATGTATATTCTTAGAAGGTTCAGTTATACTAGTTGAGCTCCTGGTAAGCTCAGAAGCTGGAAAGCAAATGCAACCTTGCATTTTATTCTAAACACAACCTCAGACCTGTAAGCTGTCACCATCCCCATTTTGGACACTGAACTGAAGGACTGGCAGGTAAGGCCTCTCTAGTCAGCTGGGGCTCAGTTCCATGTCTGCTTTGGCCACTGCTGTTTCCACTGCTGGCCAGCATCTCATCAACTGATTCACTGAACCTGCCTACAATGATCCTTGCCATCAATTTAGCCTACAAACCTGGCTTGCTCTAGTTTTCCTTTGGCTTTATGTCTTCTCCTGTGCCTACCTGGAGTTTAGAAGACATACTTCTCTATTTTTCTCCTCAGCTAATCCTAATCAATACCATGTTTTATGGAAGCTATTCTGTAGCTCAAAGACTTCCTCCCTCTACTGACAAAAATGATGCAAACCCAAACTCCCTCAAAGATGGGATTAATATGCTTGAAAACATTTCCTCCTCTATAGTAACTGAGTCCCCAAGGTTGTCTAAGTCTTCGGGAATCTT
The DNA here is from genome assembly GCA_030848825.1 of Tadarida brasiliensis. Lineage (NCBI taxonomy): Eukaryota > Metazoa > Chordata > Mammalia > Chiroptera > Molossidae > Tadarida > Tadarida brasiliensis. Next base: position 25,822,549 of record CM061257.1, on the reverse strand, counting down.
GACAGATTGACATTGTTGGAACAGTTGACACCCTGTTATCAACAGAACCAGAGTCCTCAAAGAACGTAATGATAAATCCCAACAAGAAATTTAACTTAGGTTCATAAGTTACCAAGCAAATGGTACCTTATGAGTAGCTATTCACTATGTATGTCAGTGCCCTGCTGCCGACTGACATTATGCATTGAGATCAGAGTCATTTGAGACTATTACTGTATGCACTGTATCAGAAAGCATCACGCGGTACACCAAGATAAAACACATACCCAGGAGGAAACACATGAAGGGTGAAATTTTCCCCCACCACCACTGGTGCATTTTGCATTCTTACACCACAAACCCCTAGTATACATTCCTCACCTAACAATGTAAATATACACTTAAGATACAGCACTGGAGAATGAAGATTTCCATTGTAAATGAGGTTGAGAATTCTGTCTAAATGTTATCTGTTGTAGGAACCATTTAGTTTTTCAATGTTTGGATGTCCAAGATACACCGAAGATTCCAAGTACTTTTCTATTAGGTGGCAAAATCAATGCTGTCTACAAATGCCAGGGTTTTCATAAACTTTAGCAATGACATGCGCAGTTACTGTCTCTTGAAAGGTGGATATATATAAATAAATGGCAAATCTCTGAAATACTCAGGGAAGGGGACATTCTGCAATGTGAATAAAACTAAAAGGCAAGACAGAAGGCAAGGACTGGCTAGACTGTTAGAAGGAAATACCTGTGAGAAAGTCGGCCCCAATTTTCAGATGCAAAATAATTTTAGAGACCATAGGTTTTATAAAGGCAGGCGCTCAACAACCTTCACCTTTTCCATAATGGCGGAAATTGTCAAAAAAGCAAATCAATATGGTTTGAAAGAAGACAAGCCAATAACAGGCAGGGTCCAAGAAACAGAGCATAAACGTGCAAAACATGAAAAGTGACTAAATATTTTATCTCGATTTTTCAGTGTTTCTTTCCACCCACACTTACAGGAATGACATTTTTCAGGGCTTAAAATTTGTCTTTTAAAGTACTCAAGTTGTAACAGGAAACAAACACAAATATTGGTTATTTAGATGACATAATTAAAAATGAAATTAATATCGGAGTTACCTGAAATTCTAATCCATAATTTTCTCTGCAGAATTCTCTCAATTTTGGATACACATTTTCTCTTAGTGCCTGTCTTTCTGCTCCCGTGTCTGTGGTAGAAAAAAAACACATACACAGAGAAAGTGAATTATATATATTTCTGGGGGGAAAAGAAAGCTTATAAATAAACATTAACATTAGTACAATCAAAGTGGGGTGCTGCACTGTGAAATGCTGCAGCAGACCTGCTCCTAACCGAGCTGGGAGAGCCGACACCCTCCACCCGGTGCACACGAGAAGCCTGCAGGGTGGATGGGAGCCCACCGCTCACTTCTGTGTGCGCTGGCAGAGCTGAGAATTCACTGTTCATTCTTTTTTCTTTTAATCCTCACCTGAGGACATGCTTTCATGGATTTTTTGGGGAGTGGGAGAGAAACATCAATGTTAGGGTGAAACAGCACCCCAACTAAGGATCAAACATGCAACCTAGGTATGTGCCCTGATCAGGAATCGAATCCACAACCGTTTGGTTCATGGGATGACGTGCCAACCAACTGAGCCAGACCGGCCAGGGCCACAGTTGGTTCTTTATGTCCATGTAGACCCTCACATGGGGCTCTCAAACAGCCAAGACCCCGCCGTTTCTGGACGAGGTAGAAGGAAAAGTTGTAGGGCTATTAGGTGTTTTAGCCCCAATAAATATAAGTTTCAAAACACACACACACACATTAATTTAGTTTTTGACTTACAGAAAATCCAGACTCTATCAACATTTCCTATAGTATTTAGAAATACAATGACTTTTACACAATTTAGGACAGCATCCATGCAAAAAGCACAATAATTAGGAGAGGCCAATTGGGGAAGCCAACACCCCAAACTAGCAGATTTCACACACTGTACATTCAATCGAGCAGCAGTTTAACAGCGTAACATCTCCTGCCTCAGGCTTAGGGACTTCGGTTATATAAGAGAGGGGACTGTTTCAAAGCTGCCACACCATGTAAACGCTTTGAAATAAAATATTTTTATTCTCCATGTTATCAAAAATGCAAGAAGAAACAGAGAACCTGCAACCAGAAGAACCACAGACTATGTATGTACTTAACATTGACCGTCTGGCACAGAAAGGAATCCCAAAGCCACCTGTGCTGGACGATGCGTCAATGACAACACTGTAAGATCCTTACAGCAGAGAGAGGCTGTTCCAATGAAAGATGAGAAGCAGAGCTTTTAAAAGTGAGGCTGATGTGTTATCTCCTGAAAAGTACCATTTGCTCAGTATACCTCAGTCCCAGCCATAACGTGGAGACCTTTGCCTACCACGTTTATAACTAAGGCACCGATTTAAGAGAATGTCCTGAGTATTCTCAAGCACATCTGTCCACGCAAAGTCAACCATATGCTGCGTTGACCTGCTCTGCTTTCCCGCTGTTCTGAAGCCTGTTCTGAGATGTAAACAGCCGGTCTCGGGAGTCTGAAACGCAGCTGCAGCCTGACAGAGGGACAGGAACCAGTGTTCACATGGAAACCACAGATTCGCTGGACTACCCTGTGATCCAAACCCATCGGGTCTCTCCAACAGTCGCTGCAACACGGACCTACGCCCAAAGGCAAGCAGGCGGGCCAAGCTGAGGCGGTGTGTCTGAGCAGCGCCCACGTGCTGTACGGCACTGGTGGAGGTGGTATATCAAGCTTTTGTTTGATTTTTATTTATTGATTTGAGAGAGACACACACCACATCAATTTGTTGTTCACTTATTTATGCCTTCATTGGCTGCTTCTTGTATGTGCCCTGACCGGGGATCAAACCCGTAGCCTTGGTGTTCTGGGATGATGCTCTAACCAACTGAGCTCCCCAGCCAGGGCCTTAAGCTCTTATGATTTCATATAATTTATATAATCTTGGGATTAGACGCCCATCCTCCCTCACCCCATTTTAAGGGCTGAAAACACTAACTTCACAGTAAAGCTAACAGTATTCAAACACACTCTCTAAAAGGCTACAGATGTTTAAACCCAAAACAACAAAAAAGTCACTTTAAAAATAAATACTATCAAATGTGGGAGTTAGGAATATACTGAACAAGGACTATTGTTAAGATATTTTTTTAAAGTACCAAAATAATACACAAAATATGAAATAAGGAGCAGAAATTATTTGTTTCTAAAAATGTTTACTGTAACTCTTAGTCCTAGATACTGAGACCTTCATGTGCAGTAGTGAGGAAAGTAAGGCCAATATTATATCTAATTTCCGCCATTCACCAAGGCTTACTGGAGTCTCCTTGTGTGCTACGTATTTCCACGTGGACTTTCTTAGTCACTCTGGAAACAACCCTATGATATAGGTAAAATGATTATTCCTTATTTTCTTATAAGAGGAAACCAAAAAATAGAGGAGTTAAGAGACTTGACCGAGGTCATATGACCACTAAGTTAGAGAATCTGGATTTGAATCTAAAGAGTCATATGTCCTAGGTTGCTGTAACCATGGAAAATATGCAACTGTGCAAAGAATCAATTTTTGAAAATGATACATGCAATGACTTCATAGAATGGTTAAGGGATGCTGGGAGTCCTAACATTTATGAAACAAAAAAATCTGAGTTATCCTGAATGGGCTCATCCCTTTCTGTAACACACCCTTCAGCAGCCAACTCATTGATAAGTTGTCTTTCTCCATCTATCTCTAAACACATCCCGAGGCAGTGTGCTTCTCTGCGCCTCTGGTGCAAGCCAGACTCATCTCTCATTGGGCCTCTCCCTGTGTCCACACTGGCCCCCTTTAGTCCACTCTCCACAGAGTGGCCAGACTCATCTTTTAAAAATGTAAATCAGATCACATCACTATCTTGTTGAAACCTTCCAGCCGCTCTTCATGGAACCTGAAATGTTCTCCCTCTCCCTGAGCTCATCTCTTACCACGTTCCCAGTTCATGTCACTCCAGACTGGCATACCTTTGGCTCCAGAGTACATTCCCATTCGTGGCCTTTGCTCTAGCTGTGACTTTCTCCTGGGACACTTGGTCCTGTGATCGCCTGATGGCACCTCCTGTCGTTCCAGTGTCAGCTTGGATGCCACCTCTTCGGAGAGCTCTCGTCTGAGCCCTCCATCCACAGCTCCAGTCTCACACCTTTCCCTTCTCTGCACAGTCCTCAGCACTGCTCCTGGTATTTATCTGTTTACTATCTGTCTCCCCCACTGCAGTGTGAGCTCAAAGGGAGTCGGGACCGTCTTCTGTCCCCTTCCCTGCTGCATCCCTAGTGATCAGAGTCATGCTCAATTAAGGAACGAGTGACCAAGAAAACCCATGTAGGCACCAGTGACAAAAATGAGCCGAGAGGCGGTGCTTCCCTGTAATCACCTCCAGAAAGAGGAAGGCTTCCTACATTAGTGTGTCACTGGACAGATACAGAGTCAAGACTGAGTGAAATGCTGGGAAATAAAACCATGCGGTTTAGAAAGTCAGTTTTCATGAGTTAAGTGAATAAACTGAAATACTGATTTATTTTCTGGTTCGTGTGTTTCTGGCAGACTACTAACACATTTTACCAATACTAATACATAAGGATGTGAAGGGAGCCTATCCATGCATCTGGAAGGCATTCTGTGTTACTAACCATATTACAAAAATGACTCAGATTTTCCCTTATATTTTTAATAGATAATGATTGGCCTGGAAATGGAACAGTAATTAAGATAGAATGGATTAATTATGATGGATGACAGATACGCTGGCTTCATTTTATAAAAAAAGCCTGTTTCATACTGACAGCAAATCCAGATGTTGACAATTAAAAATATTAGAATGTCATGAACAGGAAAAAAATAAGTCACAAATGTCATACATAAAAAGAGATCTCTTTAAAAAGTATGGATCGGGCACAAGGTATGTCATCATTTACTTGTTATACAATCAATGCATCCATTTGTATCTGCCTAGCTCCTTGATGCTCTGAGAAGAGGTACATTAACATTTTGGCAGTGCTGTTAGGTATTTAAGGAGTTGCTTTCTAAATAATTCCTCAATGATTTCAGAGTTAATGAAGGTCTCTGTGCAGTGTCTGAGTTACCCACAGGAAGAGCATTAGCTGGGGGAGAATTGTTAATCAATACCATTATCCTACAACAAGAAGGGTTTGGATTAATTCCAAATTTTTATTAAAAATAAGGGTTCCCAAATAATCGTGTTGGATTGGAATCTTACTGCCCCTCCCTCACTCCAAGTTGAGGCCATGTACAGCAGAGTATATCTCCCTTCTTGGCAGCTCAGAAAACGTATTTAGGACCCACAACCTCTGCTTACAACTGTCGCTGCAGCCTGGCCTCCGGGGTTGTGCACATTTGCTCTCACCTGGATTCTCCCTCTGTACCTGGTCCCCCAGCCAGTCACTCATCTAGACAGCTGGCTTTTGCTGTTGTTGTTTTTTGGACTGATTTCTTGTTTGGCGTCTTCCCAGAGGCTGTCTCTTCTCCCTCTATGTCCTCTGTGCAAAACCACACACGGTCACCCTTCCTCATTTCAGTATCGCCAAATCCTGTCGATTTTACCATAAACATCTTTTGAATTTGGCCATTCTCAACTTTGCACTCACCATCTCCGAACCCTGAGAGCCCAAAAGTCTCCTTTTTGATTGACCAGTTATCTATCCCTTCTCATCGCAGACAAAAGAAAAGCAAAAATTAATTAGCTTAATAGACACTGGCTGGCATCTGGTGGCCCAGAGGAGAAAGGTCAGAATGTTCAGATGTAAATGTGCCTTCAGCTAAGCCCCATCTTCTTCACCATGTGCCCTCCAGAGTACTTTTCAGATGTGAGTTAAACCTGGACCACGTCTCCACACGTGTTCAGAATTCCTTATCTACTGCACGCCCTCTGCTCAGACTCCCGCCCTTCTGAGTCCCAATTAAAGACAACACACGTTGTGAATTCTTACTAGTCAGACACAGACATGCCTTCTCCTGGTCACCCCACAGCACTCTGTTCACCTCTATATACCATCATGTATTGTAGTTTATTACAATTATTTATCTTTATTTTGTTTCCCCCATTAGACCTGTAAATTCATAGAAGGCAGGGACTTTTTCATGTATCTTTACATCACGGAAATTAGAGCAGACCCCAGAACATAGTTAGAAACTCAATAAAGGAACAAGCAAACAGATGGTACTATATTAAAAACATTAATTAAATCCAACCAAAAAATTAATTTGTTGCCATAAAGTTAACATAAATAAAAATTTAATGTCATTTTCCAATAATAGTTGATTATGTTGACAGCATTAATAGTCATGTGTGAATCTGGGGCAATGTTACCAAATACATGACAGAGTATGACATAGTCAAGAGCTTAGCAGATCCTCTTCCCAATAAGCAATAATCAAACAGAACAAAATTGTTAAAATAAACATTTAAATGCAATGTAATACAACCAACGACCAAAGGCATAAACCAAATCAGAAAGTCATTATTCATGAAAAACAACTGAATTTTGGGTAAGAACAGTGGAGTCTATGGGATTCTTGCATGGGCTTCTCCCATTCCCCCTTAACCACACCACCCACCCCCATCTTAGAGAAGGTCAAGCTGTGAACACTAATGACTTCATTGCCAGAAAGGACTTGCTTGACTTGGAGCTGAGCGTGGGAAATCTCCATGCCCATAACTGTTGTTAGTAGCAGTCGTGGTCTGGAGGTAGATAAATGGGAAAGTCTAGTGGCTCAGATAGCCTGTGGCTTCATCCATATTTAATAAGAAGATCAAGGAAATAAACAGCCATCAAGGGCCTTGATAAGCTCTCCACAAATTCCTGGCTGATGGGAAGGCTACCCACAAGCAAATTCCTGGCTGATGGGAAGGCTACCCACAAACACAAGAGAGACTAAAAAACTATCCACATATTCCTGGCTGACTTTGAGCCTGTGTACATGGGTAATGGAAGCACAAGATGGCCCCGTGGAAAGTAAAAGCTGGGGCAGATTTAAACAGACTAAATGTTGCATTTGTTCCCCAACCCACACAGACCCACTGGCAGAGTGTGGAGGCCTTATTGGTTTAAGGTATTTGAAAAGAAATTCTGGAAAATCACGGAATAACACCAAGTTATACAGATATGTGGGTGACTCCTAGGAAGCCAGGCATCATCATCATCATCGAATACCTGGGCAGAGACTTCAGCAGGCCACACAGTGGGAAAGGGATTCCATAGATTTATTCCAGGAAAGTTGCTGAAGAAACCACAAATAAAAAACCAGACTAATTAAAAAATAGCACTCAAGCCCTGGCCAGTTTGGCTCAGTGGTTAGAGCGTCGGCCTGTGGACCAATGAGTTGCAGGTTGGATTACGGTCAAGGGCACGTACCTTGGTTGTGGTTCATCCCCGGCCCTTGTCGCGTCGTGTGGGAGGCAACCAGTCAATGTGTCTTTCTCGCATCGATGTTTCTCTCTTTCCCTCCCTCCCTCTCTCTCTCCCCCCTTCCCTCCCACTCTATCTGATGATAAATGGAAAAATATCCTCGGGTGAGGATTAAGAAAAAAAAATAGCACTCAAAGCTAAAAATCAGACTCTAGATTTGTTACAATGTATTACCCTAAAATGTCCAGGATTCAAAAAAAAAAAATTATAAGACATATAAAGAGAGAAAAATGTGACACATTAAAATAAGCTGTCCCTGAGTTCATTTATTAGATTTAGTTGACAAAGATTTCAAAACCAGTTATTATAAATATATTTAAAGAACTTAAGTTAACTGTGTTTAAAGATTAAAGAAAAATGAACAAGGTTCCAGAAACCTGTGGGACAACATTAATTGTAGTGATACATATGCAAAGGGAGTCCCAGAAGGATAGGAGAAATAGAAAGGAGAAAAACTATTTTGAAGAAATAAATACCAAATGTCCCAAATTTAATGGAAAACATTAATCTACACATTCAAAATGTTCAAAGAACCCAAGTAGGATAAACACTAAGAGATCCACACTTAGACACATACTCAAACAGTTGAAATCAAAGAGAAAAAGAGAGAGAAATGACTCATCACATATACAATTAATGGCTGACTTCTCATCAGAAGGAATGGAAGCCAGAAGGCAATGGAATGATATAGTCAGAGCACTGGAAAAATGTTAACCAAGAATTCTATGTCCAACAAAACAATGTAAAGAAAAGACCTGGAGGATACTATGCTAAGTGAAATAAGTCAAACACAGGAAGACAATTACTGTATGATTTCACTTATATGTAGACTCTAAAATAGTTAAACTCATAGAAGCAGAAAGTAGAATAGTGGTTGCCAGGGGCTGGAAAAGGAGAAACGGGGAGGTATTGGTCGAAGGGTACAATTTCAGTTATGTAAGATGAATAAATTCTGGAGATCTAATGTACAGCAATGTGACTATCTTGTATTGTACACTTTAACTTTGCCAAAGGGGTAGACTTTAAGTGTTCTCACCACAATAATAATAATAAAGAGAAATAAAATGAAAAGAAAAAATGGTTATCTGAAGTGATGAATATGTTAATTATAGCTTGATTCTGGTGATTGTTTCACAATGTATATGTACATCAAAACATCAAATCGTACACCTTAAATATGTACAATTTTTTTCCCAATTATACTGGAGAAGGTAAAAGAAGGACATTACAATTTTTTAAAAGATTGAAACTGTTGCTAGAAGATCTATAAAAAGGAGAAACATCAGTAACAAAAGAAATAAATTAATAATAATAAAAAAGAATATACTAAAAAATAAAATCCTTCAAGCTGAAAGGAAATGACATCAGACTGCAACAATTCACGGAAAGAATGAAGAGCACAGGAAAAGTGAATATGTAAGTATGTATAAAAGATTATATATTTTTATCTATCTATTCTTTTATACACTTCTGGAAAAAAATCATAAGATTGCATAAAGCAATAATTATAATACTGCACTGCTGGGTTTTACAGCCATGTGCACATATGTAACATATGACAATAACAACACAAGAGAGGAAAGAGAAAACGGAGCTATAGTGGCATAAAGTATTTGTCTTACCAGAAGAATTAAGTCACTATTCTTCTAAAGTATAATAAATTAAGATATATTTTGTAATCCCAAGAGTACTAAAACCTAGCTAAACACTGAAACAACAAAGGAATTAAAATGATACACTAAAACATCAATTTAACAGAGAAGAGAGTAAAGTGGAAAGAGCTGAAAGAAAATAACATGCTATATGTGGAAAAGAAATAGCAAAAGGGCAGAAATAAACAAGCATATCAATCATTACTTTAAATAAGAATGGAATAAATGCTCAAATGGGAAGAGATTGTCAGACTAGATAACAGAACAATATCCAACTCTATGCTGTCTACTAGTGACACACTTTAAATTTAAAAATACAAATAGGTTGAAAGCAAAAGGATAGAAAAATATAACATGCAAACAGTAACCAAAAGCAGACTGAATATACATATATATATATATGTATATGAAAAACAGGTTTTAAGAAATATCACTAGAGAAAAAAATGGCCCATGATATAACAATTATAAATGTATACACTAATAAACAGACCCCAAAACACATAAAGCAAAATTTGAAAGCAGAAATAGATATTTCAACAACTGGATTCCACAGCCTACTCAGTAATTGATGAAACAACTAAACAGAAAATCAACAAGTATACAGAAAACTTGAACAACACTATCAAACAACTTGACCTAACTGACATTTATAAAACTATCCACCAAAGACAGTGAAGCAAAGACAGTGAAGCACACGTTCTTTCTAGTGCTCCCATGATAGGTCATTTACTTGACCACAAATAAGTCATAAATTTAACAATACTGAAATCATAATAAGTATGACCTCCAACTACAATAGAAATATACATCAACAACAAATGATTTTTGGAAATCCCTAAATATTTGGAAAATGAACATCATACTTCTTTTTTTATCCTCACCCGAGGACATTTTTTTTTTTTTTTTGCACTTATCTTCAGATAGAGTGGGAGGGAGAGAGGGAGGAAGAAAGAGAGAGAAATGAACATCATACTTCTAAATAACTCACATATCAGAGAAGAATGCACAAAGAGAAAGAGATGTTTTGAACTGGATGAAATGAAAACATGTCAAAAGTTATGAAATGCAACTAAAGCAGTAGTTAGAAAGAAATTTATATCTTTAAACACCTATATCAGAATTAGTAACTCATATTCCACATTAAGAAACTAGAAAAGGAAGAGCAAACGCAACCCAAAGTAAGCTGAAAAAAGGAAGTAAAGATTAGAATGGAAATTGATGAAATAGAAAACTGAAAAAAAAAAAAGAACAGAGAATCAAGTCAAAAGTTGGTTCTTTAAAAGATCATGGAGGGACCTGGAGAGTACTGTGTTAAGCAAAATAAGCCAGTCAGAGAAAGACAAGTACCACATGATCTCACTTATATGTGGAATCTAATGAACAAAATAAACTGACGAACAAAATAGATCCAGAGACATGTAAGCATGGAACAGACTGACCAATCTCAGAGGAAGGGGCGAGGGGGGACGGGAAGAGATAAACCAAAGAACTTACATGCATGTTTGCATAACTAATGGACACAGACAACTGTGCAGCGAGAGGGGGATGTGGGGGAGGGGTGTCAATGGAGGAAAAAGGGGGGACATCTGTAATACTTTCAACAATAAAAAGAAATTTTTAAAAAAGTGAATGCAAAAAAAAATTTTTAAAAATCAACAGAACAAACTTTCAGCTAGGCTGACCAAGAAAACAGATGACAAGACAAATGATCAAACATAGAAATGAAAGAGAAGCCGTGTAGTGTGCCGACACGGCGGAAGTTAGAAAAATAATCGGGGTATAGTAGGAACAATAACTGTATTTCTAAGAAGTTATAAAACTTGGATGAAATAGACAAATTCTAGAAACACACAAGTTACTAAAACTGACTCAAGAAGAAAAAGAAAATCTGAAGAGCTTCATAACAAGTAAAAACAAAGAATGTTATTAAAAATCTTCCCACAAAGAATATCACTGGCCCACAGTGTTTCAGTGGTAAATTATATCAATATTTAAAGAAGAAAACAATCCTTTACACTGTCAGAAAATCAAGTAGAAAAAAACAATTCTCAACTCATTCTTTAAGTCTATATTATCCTAAACCCAAAGCCAAAGAGATTAAAAAAACACAAAACAAAAACTACAGAATAATATATCCCTCATGAACATAGACGCAAAAATCCTTAACAGAATACTACCAAACTGAGTCCAGCAACATACACAGCAAGACCAAGTGGGATTTATTATAAGATCAAGAGGTTAGTGTAACATATGAAAATAAATTAGTGTAATGTGCCACATTAACATAGGACATAACCAAGTGATCACTCCACAGATGCAGAAAAAAACATTTGCCAAAATCTACAGGGAACAGAAAGCAACTTCCTCAGCCTGATAAAGGGCATCTACACAAAACCCTACAGTTGGCACCAGACTTCATGGTCTAAGATGGAAGGTTTTCCACCTGTGATCAGGAACACCTTCTTGTCACTTCTAGTCAACATTTTACTAAAGGTTCTAGTTAGTGCAGTAAAGAAAAAATTTTTAAAAGGCATCTAGATTGGAAAGGGAAAAATAAAACCATTTTTATTCCCTGATGACAAGATCTTGTATGCAGAAAATCTTGAGGAATCAAGAGGAAAAAAAAATCAGTAACTAATAAACAAGTTCAGCAAGGTCATTAAATAGACTGTACAAAAATCAATGATATTTCATAATACAACAATCCAAAATGAAATTAAGAAACAATTACGTTTACAATAGCATTAAAATAACACTGAAAAATAAATTTAACAAAAGAAATGCAAGACATAAATTATAAATTATAAAACTTTACTGAGAGAAATAAATCTAAAGGGAGAGACAGTTCATCTTCATGAATGGGAAGACTCAATATTGCTAGTTGGAAATCCTCACCAGTTATAGGCTTGAGATTCTCCAAATTGATGTAAGTATTCAACACATTCCCTATCAAAATTCCAGCCCATTTTGCACTTATTTTTGAGTACCATTATTTACATGAAATATAAAGCATACCCTGGCCAATCTTCTTTATGACTTGCTCTGTGAGGTACGCCAGCTGGTATGAAACAGAGAAGACAGTGCAGGGACTTGAATGTGCTTCTGGGACCAAACTCACTGTCTGAATCCTGGCTCCTTCACCTACTGTGTGACCTCAGACAACTGCTGAATCTTTCCGGGTTTCAATTTTTGTTTTCCACTTGTCACACAGAATTGAGATTACTCGTATCAACCTTATGAGGCTGTTGTGAAGATTAAATGGAGTCTTTAGACAACACTTGGCATATAGTAAATGCTCAATAAATGGTTTCAGTTATTCTAATAAACAACTTGGGGATAAAATATTTATTAAATATTTTTTATTTATGATAATTTTCAATACTGAAAGATCAATAGTAAAGTAGCTACAACAGTCATGATATCTTGTCCCATACTGTAGTCCTTAAAATGATTAAATTTTCTAGATACTTTTCTCAGCTTTAGGAAAAGTGTTAGTTAAAGTATACATTTATTTTTTATTATTTATTTATTTATTTTTAATCCTCACCTGAAGATATGTTTTTATTGATATTTGAGAGAGAGAGAGAGAGAGAGAGAGAAACATTGATGTGAGAGAGAAACATCGATTGGCTGCCTCCTGGAAGTGCCCTGACTGGGGATCGAACCCACAACCTGGGTATGTGCCCTGACCAGGAATCATATCTGCCACCATTTAGTGTGTGGGACGATGCTCAAACCAACTGAACCAGGGCTAAATTTCTTTATATTTAAAAAATAGCATCAGTGTATCAAAATACTCTTAAAAGTTCCCAGTAGGAATTCACTAACTATTATTTCTACACTTGAATATATTTTAGGAAAAAAAAGAGTAAATTATAAAAGATAACAATGCTGGACTTCCTTCCGGTAATACTGAGGAAGAGAAACCTGTATAGATATCACATTAAAAACAACTAAAACATGACAAAATATTTACAAATATACTTTTAAAAATGTATCTCATAATTGGAATAAAACTAAGCAATGCATAGAGGTCCAAGGCCCAGTGAAAGCAGAAACGTCAGAAGAGATCCTTGAAGCCAGGCTTTTGGTTATTTTCCATGCAATCCTGGTGACGTCCAGTGTTGATTCTGTCTTCTGTGGTACACGGTAGATTGGAGACAAAGCATAGAGCCCCACTCAAAATGAGGAGTCTAACAGGAAAACCTGGGAAGAGGCTGTGACCCCAAAGACCTGTATCTTCAGTATGGGGGTGAACCAAAAATCAATATTCATCAGCAAGAAAACTAGCTGCCATAACATTTACGTTGAGTGGAAGAAAAACAATCTCTTTGATATCTGTCATCACAAGCTGGCCCCCTTGCAGGTTTGCAGTGCAAATTCATCCTATTTAAGGTGGGATGAATCTCAATCCCATAATTTATTTTTAAACAGTCCTGTATTGGTAGTGACCCCAGGTGTCTGAGAAGCATACTTTCTAATAATGACTTAATGAATTCCCACAAATTGAAAGTTCCAAGGAATATTACCCCCCCCACACACACACACAAATATCAAATACACAAGGAACTAAGGCACCATGAGTGAGACCCAGCTGAAACACACAGCCGACCAGCCGAAACAGATACACACAGAGGAACCATGGAGTCATCTGGAATACAAAACAGTTACTTCATCTGTTTAATGGAATAAAAGCAGGCTTATTAAATAAAATAACAGGAATAAGAAACCAAGAAGAATGATAAAGCAGGTTTGAAAAAGAGCCTACTACTACCTCTAGAAATTATATATATGTTTAAATTAAAACTCAATGGAATAAACAGCGAAAAAAGTGAACAGAAAGGCAGATGTGAATAAATTATGCAGAATGCAGTACAAAGCGACAGAGAAATGAAAAATATGGAAGGGTAGCAAATAGGATAACATACTAAAATCTAACACATATCTTTTGAATTCCAGAAGGATGGAAAAGAATCAGGAAGACACAGTACTTGAAGAAATAATGGCTGAATATTTCCCAGATTTGTTAAAAGATACCAGCCTTCATATTTAGGAAGGGTGATAAATTACCAGCATAATAAATATAAATAATCCCATAAATAGAGAAATTCCATTCCATAGTGAAAATATAAAAACACCAAAAGCAAGAGATCTTAAAAACAGCCAGAAAAAAAGACAAATTACCTACAACATCACGACCAGTATGTTTTCTGCTGACATGTCACCAGCAACGGTAGAAGCCAAAAGACTGTGGAATACTGTCCTCACTATGCTAAGAAAAAACCAACTGTCAGCCTAGAATTAAATAACCAACAGAATTATCTTTCAAGAAAAAGGGCAAAAGAAAAACAAAAGGTGAGTTTCCTGCCACTTCCCTTTAAGAAAAAAAAATGCTAAACAATATATTTCAGGTAGAAGAACTGTCCCAAATGTCAAGTTTGATGCGCCGGAAGAGTTGGTGTCCAAAGAACCTGATAAACATAGCTAAGCCTATAAAATGTGTTTGCATGAAATGATGTTTAACTTATGGGGTTAAAAGACAATAAAAATCTTAGATAAAACTAGCATGTAAATGAGAGATGATGAGAATTAAAACTGTCTTAGTTCCTTATGTTTTTCCAGAGAATTAATGTTTTGAATGTCTTTATTCTCTGTTCAGTCTGCTTATTAAAATTTCTAGGACAGCCATTAAACTAGACATCAATGTTACATCCATGAATGTTGTTAGAAACCTAGATGCTTAGTTTGTGCTTTTTTTATAACAAAATAAGATATTTTTCTTTTCAGAAATAGCTTCATATTTATTACAAAATAATTTGTAATGCAGTTACATAAAAACTGGTGACTTCAGTCTTCAGTTTCTTTGTAAATTTCAGGAGAAAAAATCTTCAAATTAGCATAATTCATCCCTAATTATTCTCTTCCTTTCATGCTGAAGCCTATTTAAAGAAGACTTAGTAAGAAGTATACATGGCATCTCAGATGCACTCATTCAAGAAATACGTAATCTGAACTTCACACTCTGGAAGTATGACTTGGCACGCATCCCGTCCTCAACAAGGGCTGTTGCCACATTGAATTTTCTTGGTTGCTATAGCGTTTCTTTCCAAATAAAAGTCATACAAGGTGTAGTCCTGCCCTCATCACTCACAATATACAGGGTGGGGCAAAGGCAGGTTTACAGTTGTGAGTACACAAAACAGTTTATTATTATTTATTAAATATTGTCTTATTTTCCACATGAACAACTGTAAACCTACTTTTTCTGCACCCCGTGGTGGGGCCAAACAGCAGTCAGCTAAGAAGGGCATTCCCAATACTGTATAATAATTCTAGACTAAAGGTACAGGAAAACTACTAGAGCACAGAGAGAGGAAATCTTACTTTTGTCTGGTGATCAGGGAGACTTTAACACAGACGATGACAACTAGCTTAGGACTTGAAATATAGACATGATTTTACGAGGCAGAAAGGAGGAAACATCTTCTAGAAGCGGTAGCAGCATGAACAAAATGAGACAGGCTTAGAAAGTTCATGATGGCCCTGGCCCATGTGGCCCTGTGGTTAGAGCGTCAGCCTGCACACCGAAAGGTCTCGGGTTCAATTCCAATCAGGGGCACGAACCTGGATTGCAGGTTAGATCCCCCACCCCCTTCGGGGTGCATGTGGGAGGCAACCAATTGATGTGTCTCTCTCTCCCCCTCCCTTCCACTCTATCTAAAAATCAATGGAAAAAATATCCTCGGGTGAGGATTAACAACAAAAAAGTTCGTGATTTGCCTGAGGCGTGCAGTCTGTTGCAGTACAACCTACGTGTGGCTCATAGTACAATCAGTCTGCCAGTTACAAGTCTTTTGAGGTTCCTCTGTGTGCTGGGAATTGGGGGATGTAACAGCAGTTCTTTCTCATAATCAAATGGCAAAGAAAAGAATACATACAGAGGAACATACAGAGCAAAAGCAATTCCCCCTACATTTCGGTGAACTCAAAGGAAGAGATCTTTCATACCACGCCCACGACGCAGCTGCCCCTCCAGGGACAGGGCTCTGCCGGCACCTGGCTGGCGTGTGCCCTGGAGTCGCTCATCAGTGAGCCAGTCCCCTGCTTGCCCAGACCCCACCAGGTACCCAGCACTCTGCTGGTGTTAGGAAATCAAAGGCAACACCACATGGCCCCAACACAAAGGAACTTGTATTGTAGGCAGAGTCAAAACTAAGATAGTTACAGAAACCAAAAAGTGATTCCACATTAAACTGAATGGAGCACATCCTAGACACAAGGCTAATTTTGAGTCCCAAGATGGGGAAAGCTTATGGGGCAGCTATGGCTTGAAAATGAGTAGAATTCAGAAAGAGCAGGGTAGAGAAAAGTTTTCCTGATGAAGAAAAATACCTTATTATAGAGAGGGGTGGGGGTCCGTGAACAACACTGACAGGAACCGGGAAAACAGGTTACGGTGCTGAGACCACATCACTGAGGGTCTTGAAAATGAGGAGTCAGGATTTCTGAAGTGGGCAGGGTGATGGCATGATAAAGGTGATCTTACGGGAAAGGACAAAGGGAACCCTTTCGTACGGCAGATCTGACAGAGAAGAAACCAGAAGAGAAAGAATTGCCTGGAAATAGCTGCAGTAATCCGTGTGTGAGGGGAAGAGAGTTTATACCTTGATTACAGCAGGAAAAGAAAGGGCGCAAAGGAGAGACATTTTGAGGGAAACTGAGTGACTGATACACAGGGAAGAGTTGGCATGATATGGCTGTAACATTGATACTGTTGTAATAATCTGGTTGTTATTTAACAGGAAAGAAGTAATGGGGAGACTAGATAATCTGGGCATGCCATTTATACAGCTTGGCCAGAAGGCTGCAGTTTAACACTCCAGGTGTGTTCCCCGCTGACTGATGGGGAAGGGACTGGACAAAGGCAGTTCAGATGCATGCCCAGCAAGGTCTGAGTGACGTGGGAAGGTGCTTACCTGTCAATCACTCCTGGGAACAGGTAATTGGCCAGAATAGACACGGCCACCACAAGGGCATGAATTCTGAGATAGATAATCTCCTGAACAAAGAAAGTTTCCTCTCTCTGCCTCTCTTGGTTCTCTCTCTTGCTGCCATGCCAGACTCCTGGCCTGCGGGTCTCCCGTGTCCTGCATTCACCCACGTGGCTTGTGGCCATGTGGGACCCACACCACGGACTGAATCTTGCCTGATATTTCACTGGACCCAGTTTCACCATGGAACGGAAACTCTGGACACTGGCCCTGCTTCTAGCTCTGCTGAAACCTGAACTACCTCTTTCAGGACTGGGTTAAGGAGACTGGGACTTTGGAACCCAAGGGATATAACTCCACACCAATAAAAATCGTTCATTCTCCCGTACAAGTCTTAGAAAATTCCTTTTCTGAAGATATCACAAGAGCAATATCTAGCAATGGGGAAATCTGGCGCCATGATTTCTCCTATAACAACATGGGTTTGAATACTGGCGTGGTTACACATAACGTGCATGTTCTAGGGCTAGTTCCAGCTTTTGTAAACCTCAGAAAACGTCCACATTATCTACTTCACTGGGACTAAGTCAATATAAAGTATGTACTCCTCACATAACAACATCTCAGTGACAACTGGCTATACCACTCACACCATCATTGTATCAGAGTGATTACATTTTTTCTACTTTATAAAATAACTGTTTCACCTGGCCAGTGTGGCTCAGTGGTTGAGCGTCGACCCATGCACCAAGAGGTCACCAGTTAGATTGCTGGTCAGGGCACATACTCAGGCTGTGGGCCAAATCCCCAGTGGGGGGGCATGCAGGAGGCGGCCAACAGATGTTCTCTCTCATTGATGTTTTTCTCTCTCCCTCTCCCTTCCTCTCTCTCTAAAATCAATAAAGAGAGAAAAAATTTTAATAAGTGTTTCCTTTGTAATTGATAGGTATCTTGCAGGGAAATGCTTTGAGCCTCTTTGAGACCGTTTCTCCTCAACCTTTCACCCACTAGTTAGAGCATCCACTGAAGATTCTTGCCTGAAAAATAACTACAGTTGGCAAATAATGATTTATTTCCATCACCTTTTAAAATTTTCAATTAGCTTATTATTTGAAGGAAGAGCTCTCTCCCTTCCCATTCACCCACGCTTTCATCCATCTACCCACCCATCTACCTACTTATTTACCTACCTCAGTAGGGACGCTTACATTAATTACAAATAGAAAAAAATAGTAAGAAACAAGAAAAAAGCAGTCCCTGACTATTACGAAATGGAAGCTGACCTAGCCCTTGCAGCTAGGTGATGAAGTGTTCTTTTGTTGAATATAAATGATTTCATCCAACACCAATATTACACAAAGTCTTATAATTAATTATGGGCTATAAATTATGAGCATAATTAATAATGAGAAATTGTCTGTTTTCTGACAGCAGCCCTCTAGAGCAAAGCCAGACTTGCTTGAAACCTCCCCCAAATAATCGGACACACGTCTGAACCTGACCGTGACCCATCATGACTGGACGCCGCACAGTCCCTCAGCGTGGGCTCTGCTGTGGCTGTGAGCCCACACACCCAGCTGTCCAACCACGGCTGTGTTCCTGGGCCGGGTCTTCGCTGGAGGACATCCATAATAATTCTGTAGCAGAGAAATCTGGCACATACCACTTTAACCAAGCGACCAATCAGTATTACCAGACATGGAAAAGGTCAACATCATAGTCCTCCTGACAAAATGTACTAAGGAGAACACATCACTTTTATCCTTACCAAAAACGCATAATACAGACTTAACCATGAAGAGACATCAAGCCACACTGAAGCCATTCTACAAAATAACTGATGTACACTTAAAACATTAAAGTCAACAACTAAGGAACTGTACTGAATTAACCATGGCGAGAGACATGAGAACTGAATGCAACACCTGATCCAGTATTACTGGGGCAGCGAGTAAACCCTAGTAACATCTACAGATTAGGTAATATAGAATTCATGTTGATTTTCTGATTGTGATAACTGGATTGCGGTTATAGAAGAGAATGTCCAAATACACATTAAAGCATGTAGGTGCAAAGGATATATGTATGTGTATGTACATGCACATATACACACAGAGTGATAAAACAAATGTAAAATATTCACGTCTGGGGACTCTAGGTGAAGGGTGTGTAAAAATTATTTTACTTTTCGTTAAATTTTCCTGTAAATCTGAAATTATAGTTGATTCTCGTTATTTGTAGTGGTTATGTTCTATAAAGTTGCTGTGAACACAGAATTCGTGAATGCTGAAGCATTGCTCCTAAAAGAAAGACATGGTGAAACTCCTAAGAGCCTCTGGTCACCATATTTTTATCAACTGATTAATACAAAACCTGGTTTTATGTGTGTCCTGCTTAGAGACATCTTACTTAAAACACATCGTTGATTCATCAACACTGGCCAACAGCACTGGAAGTCATGCCTGAATGAAACTTACCTAGTACATAGATCTTCTCCCTACAGCATGTCCCAGCCCTCATGCTTAGACACACTGTATCTGAGTCATTTTACACCACCAAATCACCAAGAAAAAACACAAAAATATGAAAAATGTGGCACTAAGTAGACCATGAAGAAAAACACTTGTTCACAGTCTGAGAGCTGAAACGAGAAGGCACAGTACCATCGCCTTGCTTGACCTCAAGGACCGTGCATGGCGGGCCACTCAAATTTTCACCACTCTGCCCATGTCCACGAGGGACCGCAAGGGCCCCATGGATTTTATTTGGGGGTTACAGGTGAGTTTTAGTGAGTGGAGAAATTCACAAATATGGAATCTGTGAATAACGAGGAGTGCCTGGATAGCCAAATAAAAAGTTAAGAAAATATACTTTTCAACCTGGAAGACTAGAAAATGGTGGTACAATAAATGAACTGTGGTCACTGGGCAGGAGAGTTGTTCTGGGAGGGAAGATTCTATTTAATTCGGGATATTATAGGTTTGAGAGGTTGTCCCAGAGATGCTTTAAAGACATTTGGAAATCCAGGAGGGGATGGAGGTCAGCAGGGTAGGGGATGAAGGTCATGGGATTTACTGGTAACAGAGTGGAGATCATCGATGCCATGAGCAGACCCACAGCAGAGAAAGGAAGAGCCAGATGTTGTGCCTAACTCATAACACACATGAGGATTAAATAATTATCAGGAAGAAAGGCAGAATCAGGAATGGGACGCACAGTGAAACCTGCCTTTGTTTTGGCAAAGTTACTACAGTACATGAACTGAGTAAGGAGTAGCTGACAGGTTTCAGTGAGATCATTTCAATCCAAATCAAGAGAAACATTTGACCAGTTACAGCTTCCCAGATTGCGCGAACGGCTTTAGAAGGTGGATTCACTGCTCTTGGAGGTATTCCAGCACAGGCTGCGATCATTTACCAGCCGTGAACTACTTTGACTGAAGGATCCTTTAAGCCCTGTGTAATTCTAATATTTTGTGGCTGATGGTTCGCTGACTCTTTTTTGGTGTCATAACAAATGATTGCCATATAGTTCACCAATCACAAAGCAGATCTGACATCCCTACACATACTCTAACCTATCAAATTGAGCCAATTTCTGTCATAGGCACAACTTTTTTATCACCGAGAAAGCCACAGCCCATGTCACTGGACTATCTAGACCACAGAGAAAAAGGCAGGAGCCCCTTCTGCGCCAACGTTGTCCATCTTCTTCCTTAGCTTGCTGCTATCATCTTATGAAGCAGCAGCATGTGGGATGGACATCTGGAGCCCGGGACACAGCCCTCTGAGATGCTCCCTGTGGAAAGTCAGCATGAACTGAGTCCTACAGGAGCAGAAATGAGTGCTTGGCATGCGGGAGATTGTGGGGCTTATAAAAGAAGACAGTCCTGAAGATTCCATCCCAGGCTATGGTCTCTGGGACCAAGGATTTCTCGGAAAGAGCCTAGCATCCCTGCCCGTGAGTGGTACACTAAAGAGAAAACCGTGAAGGGTGTAACACTGGCTCCCAGACTGCTGTGCACGCCCTCTTCCGCTGCTGTGTGGAGGCCCTGGGACATGAGAGATGGTTTGTTACAGCAACACTGGACGCTCTCACACCTGCCTCACTGCATCAGCTCTGCGGTTCCCCGCCAGTGCCTCCGGTAGTCTGACAACAGCCAGTGTCCTGCTTTCTGCAAAGTGGGACAGGAGACTTCCTGTGACTTGTGCAACACTCGTGATCTGTCGTCTCACATTTCCCTATAATCCTTAACTGTGCTTTTGATTAGTTAAGAATAGAGAAGAATGTTCACTGACAGGCCTCCTCTGGTTTTCTGAAGTCCAACTTTCTCTCTTTTTTTAAAGGCATAATGTCCCAGACTTGACTTTTGTTAAGTACTAACCAATAATATATGGTTTGCAACATCTGGTAGAAATAATAATAGATGAAGGCTTCTTCCACATTAATAAGGAAGCACTTAAAGACCTTCACATTGTTAGTAAAAGCAAACATTCATTCCTTATATAAATTTATTTTGCTACACACTGTCAACACAATCCTCCAAATAAACATACAATTCACCATCTGGTTACAAAATAAACTAAGTGTACAAATGTATGAGATACGTATTAAAGAGAATTAATGCAATGTACTGTTCACAGCCAGAGAGGAAGGTAATTAACCCATTTTGGCCAAACATGAAATACCAAAGCGATAAGCACTGATATGTTACACTGATGTTCATTAACAAGCGGCAAATTGGAAGATCATATTTAAGTTGACATTTTTGTTCTAAAAAATCCTTACAAAGACATCAAATGGATATTACAAGAGTTCGCATAATGACTGCTTTTAGGAACAAATGTGGATTTGTTAGATACTGATGAATTAAATTATTAGCAAATATGTATTGCATCCTTGTCCTGTGCAAAGCACTGTCCTGGAGGTGTGGAGAATTTGAGAAATCTGCCCCACCCCTGCAGTCAGGCAGTTCGGTGTCTAATGGGCAAACAGACAGCGGTACAAATATCAATCATCTAGACAAGCATGTGGTGTTAAAGGTTAACAATGATTTTTCTTATGAGTTCAGAGATGGAGGGAGAAATAGTGTTAACATTAGTACCAATGCTAGCCTACTGATAACTGATTGGACACTGACCAGTATCAACTAGCCATTTGAAAAAGACATTTTTAGAAATAGATATAATCTGTTTAATAGGCATAGCTATTTTAGAGACCGTAGTTTGGATCTCCATGTATGTCAGGATACTTGTATCCTGATACTTGCTCAGATGGGAGCGTGGGGCAGGAGGTGAGCCAGGTAAGACCCACTGGCCCCATCGATCTCCTAAGGCAGTGGTTCTCAACCTTCCTAATGCCGCGACCCTTTAATACAGTTCCTCATGTTGTGGTGACCCCCAACCATAAAATTATTTTTGTTGCTACTTCATAACTGTAATTTTGCTACTGTTATGTCTTAGGGGACCCCTGTGAAAGGGTCATTCAACCCCCAGAGGGGTCGCGACCCACAGGCTGAGAACCACTTAAGGGAATGAACCTCACAGTTGGGGCTAGAGGAGGAAGTAACCAAATGTACTGAGGTATGTACAAATGAACTATTTGAAATATTCAAGGATCGTTATGGCTGATCTTTATCAACATTAAAAAACAAACGCTGTGTGACCCTGTTCAGATAATAACCCAATCAAACAGATGTTTAGTTTGAGGTACTCCAGTGTCTACCGAGTCAGCTCACATTCAGAGACCATTTACCCTATTTTCAAGAAAATGACATAATTCCAGCAAAGAGTTTGAGGTGCTACCTATACCAAAAGTATATAATAGATGGTGTCTTAATTGTAATGTTTTGAGGTAAGTTTAAATACCTTGATCATTGTATATTTATGGATGTGTTTATCTGGTCTTATCACTAAAGGAGAGAATTATCTCAGTGATACCACAGCATATGAAGAACATTAATACAGTTTACACCGAAGAAATCAGCAAAACAAAGTTTTAGTAAAGTCATCCTCTCACTCTAATGCATTTATGAATAATATATTATTATTATTAGTGTGAACTTCTAAATACTACTCACAGCTAAAAGTTGTACATGTTTCCTTTTAATCCATTAAAAGATGTTTCACTTTACTTTTTTCCAAAGTATCAATACTGCATGTTATAAAAATACTTTTTAGATTTGCTTTCAAATAAAATATTCAAAGCTCAATGCTTTCATGGAACATTTTCCCTTAAAAATCCATTCTACTAAAAGTAAATATCTGCGTCGAGCCCACTAGACTGATGTAATTAAAATTAAATTCACACAAAGGAAATGGAGAGTTTATCAGCAATAGCGCGCAATTCAGTGCAGCCGCTGGGGATTGTGTTTTCCTGTAGAACCGTTTCTGGGATAAACATAATGTTGTCGCTTATTAAGTCTCACAGCAATCCTTAGATTACTTGTTTTTTTACGGCAACTTAATTTTATTACAAGGAACTAAATAATGCAAGAAAGTCAAAGTGATAGGAAGGTAAGAATTAGGCCACATTGAGTTACTTATAAACTGCTGAACTAACCTCTGGAGGTTGGGGGTGCTAAGCAGTCTGGTTACGCGGCAGCACGCCCTGGGCTGCTCGGGCCTCTGCGGGAGAAGGCTCAATCCGAGCCTTTGGTCAAAGAGGCCCTGTGGTCCCTTCTAGGTTTGCTCGCGGGGTTCGAGACCAGACAGAGCTGCCTATTTTAACCAATTTGATTAAACCCAAACCTTCTCGTGTCATTCCTTAACTCTAGGACTCCTTTAATCCTGCTCTCAGAACTGTCTCTTTTTGAAACAGTAGCACAGCCCGTTGTAGATCACACTCATCAAACTAATCCAATAAATCGGGAATTCGTCTGGGGTGGGAAGAGGACGACGATTGTGGCTCCACACCTCAGACACTCCTCCCTGCTCGCGTTAAGAACCGACTGGATTTACCCACCTCTCCTCCAGCCCTCACTTCCTGTCACTTTCCTCCTTGCCCTCCGTATTTCCAGTTTTCCACCGTGTCAGACGTCTTCTCACGCTTTTCCACACGACTGCGATCGACCTCCTGCATGCCCCTTCGCCCCTGCTCACTCCTGCCCGCCCTTGGCTGCCAGCTTAAAGGCCACTTCTTCCAGGAAGCCTTCTTTGACCACCTACGCCCTCCCTGAAGGCCCAAGGTCTATCTTCCCACTGTACACGCCTGCAGCGCTCTGCACGTGGGCCCTGTGACACCCAGCACACTCATCACCAAGGATGGCCTCCAGCTGGGCTGAAGCACCTGCGGGCACGGCCCGTGTTTATCTCAGGGCTGTCTCCCCACTCCTGACTCACAGGAGAGGCTCAGTAAATATTTTTGAACCTGTTAAATGAATGACTAACAGTTATTGGCTTATGTGGCAATCTCCCGTACTGTGACTTCTACATGTTTTATTCATCTGGGTACCCTGTATGTCTAGCCCAGTAATTGGTACAACATAAGCCCTTAATAAATGCTGGCTGAATTTATTCCTGAAATGGTGCGCTTATCTAACTTACCAAGGACAGCTTCCTCCTCCCTTGGCTTACCCGTAACTATGAAAAAGGAATTAGAAGATGGCTGGAAGAGAAGCAGAAATGGCATCCTCAGAGAAGTACACCGACGTGAAAGTAAGAAGTGGACTGCTCCTTCAGCCTTAGGCAGGGCGCCCATGCACACAGCCCATCCAGCCAAGTTCGTTTTCTCAAACGAGGAAAAAATCATTTGCTAATAACTGGTTGCTTGGAACTAATCTACGGTTTAAAAAAAAAAATCAGGACAGTGGTTGCCTCGGGGGTTGGGGACAGGGACTGACTGGGAAGGGAGATGAGGGAACTTTCAGGAGATAATAATGTTCTGTATTTGGCTTGTGGTTTATTCCATCCTGAGGTGGGCATTCCAAAACTCAGCAAACGGTGCGCTCAGGGCGTGTACATTTCACAGCATGTAAAAACAAGCGAGAGATCTGTCAGCACACACTGAACTCTGGGAAATGAGGCGCACGACATGATACGTTGAGGGTAGGGTATGCTGATGATCGCAATTTCCTTTGCAATGCACATAACAAAAAGGACTGACGGAGAAAGAAACACGATAAAGCAAACGATGTAAAATATTAATCACAGAATCTAGGTGGTAAGCATATGATTGTTTACTACACTGTTCTCTCAACATCCCTGTATATTTGAATATTTTCATTGAAAAACTGGGGGAGAATGGTTGGTTGGCCTCATCTGCATGCAGGTAGATTAGCAACCAAAAGTTAAGTACTGACTTATCTCCAGGGAGCCCTTCAGCCATGCAAAGTCAGAAATTTAGATCATGGATAATAGGTTAGGATGGAGTAATGATGAAATTCTAAAAATTTCAGAAAAAGGGGAAAAGTTCTCATTATCTGTGGTTGATCTTCTCATTCATTCATTCATTCATTCAATAACTATTTATGGAACTCCTAGTATGTCACAGAAACCATTTAGACACACAAAAGAAAGCAGACAAATTCTGGTCTTCTTGGAGTTCAGATTTTCATCACGATTCAAAAGACGTTCCTCCAAAGACGAAAAGGAGAGGGGGACGGGGTTAGCAGGTGACAAAGTGGCAGTTCTCCTCCGTTTCAGGTCTGAGACTGTCCTTGCAAGGGAAGGGTACCACATGTGGATATAACGTGGATCAAGGCACTGAGAAGTGGAATATGCTGGCAATCCACAGAGCATACTTTTAGTTCATAGTGGTGAATTAGCTTCCCCTCCGAAGGCAGAAAGAATGATTGTCTTTGATTTCCTTCACTTAGTCACAGTCTGCTCCCGCAGACTGCAGCATGTACAATCTATGGAACACCTGTATGCTGCAACCTTTTAAAACGAGACGTAGCTACCCCACGTACAGACTCATGCTCTGCTCCCTAGCAAAGGAGGCAGCGGCGGTCAGGATTTCCACCACCTGAGTGACTTCTTTCTCGCAAGAAGAAATCTGAAGCCCGTATGGCAAAACATGTGTTATATCTGGGCGGTGCATTTTCTGCATGTTAAAATTTTTTCAGAATTAAACATTTCATGATTCAATTACAGAAGAAAGTGTTGAGACACTGTAAGGGAGTCCCACTAACAATGTAACCGCAGACTATTTGGGGTTCTCTGTAATGTGCTTAAGGGGCAAGGGAGGAAAAAATGAAATCAAAGGCAACCATCAAAATAATAACATAGCTCCCAAGCAAAAAGGCCTTTCTTAATAGATTCATTTACAAATGTATTCCTTCCTACAAAACAATATATTTGGGGGGGGGGTGCGGGGGGGTGAAATGACCCTATTTATTCAGAAAACAATACTCACCAGTATCACAATTTCTGACATAAATGAACACTTTGATTTAATCCATTTATTACATAGTCAGTAAATTGCTTATTTTTGAAAAATGGTGCTTCTGTGCAAATGTGTGGTATAAGCACATTATGAATGAGAGCTGCTGCTGATGACTCATGAGAAATACAGATGTTATGTGGAACTTTCCAACTGATATCGTCCAAAGTAGGTTATCTGGGGTAGTAAAACTGGGATACCGCAACCATGTTGAAGGTGTTTGTCCGAAAATCCATTAATATTTGGGGACAGCTTGAATTCTGGTTTAAGAGATGCATTATGAAAAGTCACTGGACATCTCAGGGATTAAGAAGGCAATAAGGCAAAGCTAAAATACTGATGTAAAGCATATGTGGACTTAAACACAATATAAACAACCAATTACTGAGAAGTCAGCAGAGTTTTATAACCTTTGTTCTAGAGCTCGGTTTTATTTAAATAACAAATATGATTCACCCAATGTGATCACGCCCGCTTCTTTCTGTTCCTAACAGCAGGGTTCAGTTAATCCCGCGCACACCAGCCACTGGTTCAGCTCCACTGTTCAGCACTGTGTAACCCAGGAAAATGGGCAGCTCACAGACGTTCCTCCTTCCACAAACCCTGCTGCTGAGCACACGGGCTGGGCCGAGGAGGCAGAGGAGAGTCTGACGCCTGAACTCTACCCAGAAGACGACCACTGGCCTCCACAGAGAGAGTAAGTGGCTGATTAAATTTCTGCCCATGCGATCTTGAAAAATTAATACATAAATTAGGTTGACAATTAGGAATGCTATAAATAACATGTTTAATTTGATAGCTTGGTATTGTAATAACTTGAACAATGGTGTCTCCCTCCTGCTGTAGTCATTTTCACCCTGGGGTTAAAGTGTCCCTGGAAGGGCAGACAGGAGGCTAATGTCTGAAATTAACTTCTTCGCACTGGCTTTATTCCTGTCGACATACAGGATCCACACACATTTCATACCAGAAACACCCTCTCTTCTCCATCCTGACTTTTTTCTGTCAGTGTCATGAAACGAAGCTAAGCTTTGTGAGAACGCAGGCAGTCGAGACTGATACTCAACTGAGGTTCATAAAGACCTCCTCCGCCACGCTCCAGGGACGCGGACACTGTTCCCCCAAACCTCACGGTGGTCACCTGCATAGCATCATGATTCTATTTCCCACACGAGGAAACTCCAAGTCGCTAAGTAACTTGCTGAACTGCACACACGTTTTACTGGGCAGCTCATGATTTAATCCTGGGCTACACACTCCAGGGTCCGTGTTCTTTCCACGGCCCAAAACACCGAGTGGAACTCCTTGCCCTCTCTACCACACGCAACTGTCTCGGCACATGCTCACTTCAATCTAACTAACATCTACGTATCCTCTGAGGGGACCCTCCCTTGCCAGGGTGTAAGGGCCGGTTCACAGTAACGTAACACGGCAAGAAAGAGTTAACTGTGCTTTTCCAACTCAGACATTGGGGGGAACCCGACCCAGTGAGCACAGTGTAATTTGGATGATGCTTCAACACTAGGTTGTCTTGGGGATTTCATTATCACTGCTGTTTACTGTTAACAAAAGTGCTGAGGACAGAGAAGTCCCTAAAGCTGGTGCTAGATACAACACAACAGTACATAAAAATGATTAACGTATCCAATCATATTAGAGAGTAAAAATTTTTTACAGATGGCAATAAAATTTTATTTGGAAATAACAGTTGCGCATTAAATGATACTCTGTGATCCTATATCTTTTTGTTCAGCCAACTAAATACAGGAAAATTGTTCTCTGTAGATTTCTGCTGGCAATCCCTTTAAATGACCCACTGCCACGCAGAGGCTGAAGGCCAGGTGATGTCATGATTCTAACACCAAGATGCTTCAAAATCCTCGTCGGTATCTGATGAGTCTTCAAAACGTCAGAGTGATATTCTTCTCAGCATAGGTTTGATGCTAAAGTCATTTTTTAAATTGAAATTTTTTTATTAAGTTGATATTGGGTAATAAAATTATATGTTTCAGGGGCACAATTCTATAACACATCATCTGTACAGTGTATTGTGTGTTTACCACTCCAAGTCAAGTCTCTTTCCATCAGTCACTTATCCCCCCTTTAGACTCTTCTACCCACCCAAATGCTATCATTTGAATGGGATAAATAGTTGACACTATTAAACAGAATACCCTATATTCTGAGAATTAAAGAGGACAGAATTTTCTGCATATAAAATTTTTGATTAGAAAAAGCAGATTACTGTAAACTCCTACATAAAACATTCAACAGAATAATGTGAAGATTAAATACATGGACATATATTATAATCAGAAATAAAGTAAAAATAAATTAAAGATAACTTGGAAAGTATTATCCAGTTCAAAAGAAACCAAAACATATAAGCTGTCACAAAGAAAATTAAATGTTAGAAAACAGCATCTCTCATGTCAACAGCAGCAGTTAACATAATAAAAATAAATTTGTAAAAACAATGCCTAATTATCTTTTTTCATTTGATTCTTGGTACTTATAAAAATTATAAATCAGGAAGGCCTTATGGTTCTCTATATTTCTATAAATATATGATTACATTGTGCATTGCCAGAAGGTCTTAGAGATCATACAATAAATCATATTTCAACATATAGGAGAAACTTTTAGAATACTTATTTACAAATTTGTTTTGGCAACTCTGATGTTTTTTGTGTATATGTACCACAGCTTTTTTATCCACTTATCTACTGATGGACACTTGGGCTGTTTCCAGATCTTAGCGATTGTAAACAGTGCTGCTATGAACATAGGGGTGCATACATTCTTTGATTGGTGTTTCAAGCTTCTTAGGATATATTCCTAGAAGTGGGATCACTGGGTCAAATGGCAGTTCCACTTTTAATTTTTAGAGGAAACACCATATTATTTTCCACAGTGGCTACACCAGTCTGCATTCCCACCAGCAGTGTACTAGAGTCCCCTTTTCTCCATACCCTCGCCAGCACTTGTTTGATGATGTGTTGATGGCAGCCATTCTGACAGGTGTGTGGTGATACCTCATAGTCATGTTAATTTGCATCTCTCTCTTATGATTAGTGACGTTAACCATTATGTCTCCTGACCATTTGTATTAGGGGGACCGGAAAGTAATATCGTTTCTGCACATTTTGATAGTTGTCATTTATCAGCTCATTGTGTACTTCAAAATCGTGCCAAAGACATTTTAAGGTTAGAGTGATTTGTTTACTCATAAATAATTAAATCTTAATTTTTTTTTTTTTGCCATTTATAGTGAAATGGCCAGCCAAATACCAGAAGAGGTACATATCTGGCATTGTATGCTTTTTGAGTTTCACAAGGGTCGTAACGCAACAGTTGCTAACAAAAACATTTGCGATGTTTATCCAAGTGCATTAGACGTTCGTAAATGCCTAAGGTGGTTTTCTAAGTTCAAATCCGGTAATTTTGATCTTTCTGACTCGTATCGATCAGGAAGACCAACAACTTTAGACAATGACATGTTAAGGGTGGAAATGGAAGCAAATCCGTGTCAGACAATCGAGGAACTGTCAGACACTCTTAACCAACCTTGGTCGACCATCCAAGAACATTTGCAGCAGATTGGCAAAGTAAGCAGAGCAGGTGTTTGGGTCCCGCATAATCTGTCCGAAGAAAACAAAGCTAACCGGTCCACCACATGCAACTTATTGCTTCAGCGGCACAATACAGGAGCGTTTTTTGATCGCTTGATCACTGGAGATGAAAAATGGGTCCTCTATGATAATCCAAAATGCAAAAGGCAGTGGCTCTCTCAAAAGGAATCGCCACAAAGTACAGCTAAGCCAGGTTTACACCCCAAAAAGGCACTTCTGTGTGTTCGGTCGAGTATTCGTGGGGTCGTTCATTTTGAAGTGCTGAAACCTGGACAAACTGAATGCAGACCTTTACTGTGAACAAATGGATTGAGTAAATCAATCTTTAATTGAAAAGTGCCCAGTGATTGTCACCAGAAAAGGCGTTATTCTGCAACATGATAATGCAAGACTGCACTGCGCAAGACGAACCCTGGAAAAAATTAATGAATTGAGGTGGGAGGTATTGCCTCACCCACCGTACTCGCCCGATATTGCGCCATTGGATTTCCATTTATTTCGATCGCTACAACATTTTCTAAGTGGCAAAAAATTTGACAATTTGGATGATGTCCAAAATGCCATCTCCAGATATTTTGCTCAAAAACCAATTGATTTTTATTGATCCGGCATTGAAAATTTGCACACTAGATGGCAAAAGGTTGTTGATAACGAGGGTGATTACATCATTGATTAAAAATAAAAACTTGTCAAAAATTTATCTGTTTGAATTAATGTCGTAAAAATACGACATTACTTTCAGGTCCCCCTAATATATCCTGTTTGGAGAAGTGTCTATGTAGGTCCTCTGCCAACCCTAGTGTTTTTTTAATTTTATTTATTTATTTATTTATTTATCCTCACCTGAGGACATTTTTCCTTTTTTTTTTTTGTTCAGATAGAGTGGCAGGGAGAGAGAGGAGAAAGAAATATCTATGTGAAAGGGACACATCGAGTGGCTGCCTCCTGCATGACCCAACCAGGGCCGGGAACAAACTGCAACCGAGATACGTGCCCCTTAGTGGGAATTGAACCTGGGTCTCTCTGGACCGCAGGCCAATGCTCTAACCGCTGAGCCAAACTGGCCAGGGCAACCGTAGTGTTTTTTAACTAAAAAGTCCAGAGCTTTGGAAAAATAACCAAACACTATTGAATTACAGGGAGCATGTATCCGAGATCAAAACACCCCCACCAAATAAAAAGTCTACTTCCTTAAAAGTGACATAATCTGCTGGAAAGTTGGCTGGAAAGGGAGACACATGGACTAAATTCAAGTTCTGCCAGTAATTTCGGTAGCTTGACCAGGCTTCTGGTAATCACTGGTAAAATGAGTGTACTTCGGGGGAGGGCGCTGTGTGAAGGAAGGAGTGTTAAATTATACGGTACCCAAGGTCATACGCAGTTACCAGATTTTTTTTAATCAATCCTACCCTCTTTAGACATGGAAATAAATGTCTAATTGTGGAGTCAGTGGAGAGAGGCACTTCCCTGGTGAAGCAACTACTGTAAAAGTCATCCCTGAAGACCAACAGGCTCCCAGCTTTTCTGTCTGTAACCCCCAACCACAGGTCTCCAGTCACTGAAGGGGCACAAGGACAGTGGCTGCAGACACAAATGTGCAGCCTTGGTTGTGGGGGGCAGTCAACCCCAAGGGCTACCAAAGCTTCCTGAGCACCAGTTACTCACCGGTGTCGCGCAGAGAGAGGCACGTGAGCCTCACCTACAAATACGATAAGATAGAACCAAAACCTGTCAGGGTCACCAGGAACTCTTGGGTGACTATATGAACGCACTGAGTTAACAACTAAGCACACAATGAAAGAGAACACAAGTACTATCTTTTAGAAACTATTTTGTGTGTCAAACAAGACGGCTGGTCCTCACAGAGAACTGCTCCTGAAGCCCTATGCGCTGAGCCTAATATGCGTTCACAGTTTAATAAAACAGACTGCTGCATATCAAAACCTTCCTGATAAGAATTCTAATTTATACATTTTGGGTGGGGGAAGGCTTTTCACTGATAGCAGAAGGCTGCATTTGAAGCAAGTTCAGTAAGTGATTCTATAATGACTGCAGCACGGCAAGGGGTTCGAGGCATCAGAGTCAGACAGAGGAGGATGCAAGTTCTGCCTTCACCACACACTAGCTGTGTGACCTTGGGCAAGTCTCTAAACCTCTCTGAGCTTCAGTTTCCTCATCAGGAAAACAGGGATAGTAGTGGCATCCTCATAATCTGTAATATCATGTAAATAACTTAGCAATCATGCAAAATCCTTGGTGTTAATTAAATGGTACCTATTATAATTCCATTATTGACATTTGTCAATTTATTTCTCACAACGACCCTAAAAGGAAGAACTGTGATACAACTTTTAGAGTTATGAAAATGAGCGCATTGAGAGGTTAAGTAATTCCTCCAAGGATACTCCCTTGTAACTGTGGGTGTAACTATTCCCACAATATTCAGTAAATGCTATATAAGCAGAACTCAGGGAAGGAGAAGGTAATGCCTCGAAACCGAAAATAGAGATACAGTATGCACACACACTTAGCATAACAGCTGTAGCCAAATGCAAATCCAGTCAATGGTGCCTGTGTTTGAGGGAACTGCACCTGGAGAGCTCTACAGCTCAAACTGTGCAGGATTCAGAATGCCTGGAAGGTCAGTGGGTCTCCTTACTGCTTAACAGAGAGAAGGGTTAGTATTGCTACAGGCACACACTGCACTCACCGTGCAAGGAACAGTGTCTGAGTAGACGAAGTCTTAACATGCTTTCCTAAGCACCTGAGTTATTTCAGCGCCAGGAAACAAGGCAGGCTCAGGGGAGGAAAACTCATGTTATTCTGCATTTTTCTTCCTGCCTCAGAAAGAGGGTTATAATGTAATCAGTTTATAAGCAATATATATATTTTTCCATGTGAGAGTAGATTATACACCCTATGCTTAAGGTCCTGGGATGTTTTGGCTTATTTGTTTTTATTCATTTTATTTTCAGCAGTCTTCTGTTGAAAGAACTGTGGCTTCCACAAGAAATATGCTGGTGATTTTAAACTGAGAGACTATTAACTTATATTATTGAGCACTAACGGTCTATGCATAGCTGCTCTACATACTGCCAGAGATGAGCGACATTTTATACTCAGGGTACAGAAGAGAAACCCTGGAGACTGTGTATGTATAGAAAACCAGGTCTTTCTATTTCTCTCTCGGTAATCATACATGTTGTAAGGCTTTACGAAGCTATGTTTAGCCAGACTACTTTTTGTTTTCTTGAGGGGGAGAGGGTTGGCTAAAACAATGTGTCACAGCAGCCCAATCACATGGCCCAGACAGGGTGGCACAGATCACGAAGGACAATGACTGCCACGTCAGAGCCAACTCTCCAGTGGTGTACAAGGTGTCAGGATTTTTAGTTGTTTGTCCGCTTTGGTAGAAAGCAACAATTTTTAAGAACGGAATCACAATTATGCAAATACATGCTTTACAGCAGATTCTTTTTTTTCCTATTAAAATTTATTTTTCAATTACAATTTACACTCAATATTATTTTGTATTAGTTTCCAGTGTACAGCATAGTAGTTAGACAATCATACACTTTACAAAGTGGTCCTCCAGATATTTAAGTACCCACCAGACACAGTTATTACAATATTATTGACTGTATTCCCTATACTGTACTTTGGATCCCTGTGACTATTTTTGTGATACCAATTTCTAGTTCTTAATCCCTTCACCTTTCCACCCAGTCCCCCCCGCCCCTAGCAATTCCTCTTCTGGGTATATATCCAAAGAAACCCAAAACATTAATTCGAAAGAATATATACGCCCCTATATTCATTGCAGCATTACTGATAATAGCCAAGACATAAAGTGACCTAAGTACCCATCAATAGACGAGTGGACAAAAAGTTGTGGTACACAGATACAATGGAATATTACTTCATTATTAAAAAAAGTGACATCTTACCATTTGCAACTTACATGTGGAATCTACAGAGCAAAATAAATGAACAAACAAACTAGAAATAGCCAGACTACTTTGATTTAGTTACTAGAATGTTATCGTGTTTGCATAAAGGAGGGGGTTACGTGAACTTGGATGTTTATATCCATAAATTAGTTCAAAATAAAAATATGTTGATATGAACCATGATAATTAAAATATTAGGTAATAGAACAGAGTAAAAATATATAAGGAAATAAAAGTGTTTATATTGGTGTTACTATTTTACTATCAATGTTTCTTCTATTTTCAACAGCGATGAATCTCATTATATGGTCACATGTGATGGATGTAAGGCATCCACTGCAACGTATTCACAGAGACCTGGTGTGAGATTTGAATCATTACTCCATGATTTTAACCTCTTTATAGTATCAGTGGTTTGATAAGATTAAATAAACATTGATTATTTAGTATTGGAAGGTCTAAAAAAAAAAGTAAGAGTAGTTAACACAATGAGGGGACACAGAAGTTCCTCATTAAATGACAGCTATTATATCACTAAAAATACTTCTTCCTATCGCTCTTCCTCTTTTTCTTTGTTACCTTTCGGAGTTGAGTGGGTAGGAGGGCCCTGGAACGGGTAGCATGGGAGAGGAGCCAGACTTAGAGCAACCCTACCTAGCTCAGATCCCACCTTTATTTCTTGCTCCCTGCCTGACCTTGGGCATGTGATTTAAACTTCCTGTGCCTCGGTTTTCTCCTGTGCAAAATGGGAATGATAAAGGAATGATCGCAGAATGAATCCACTGGGTTAGTCATAGGAAGAAGGATTTAAAACATATAAAGTACTTAAGAGGAGAAATGGGTCCCAGTCCTCCCCCTCCCCCTCGCCCGTCTGCTCTGGTCTCCACTGATAGGTCCTTCCAAACATTGTTTAAAGATGGCTTTTTTTCCTCTCATCCTATCAGGCCCCTGAGGGCTAGAACTGAGTCTTTATTTTCCCAACTTTATATTATCAACTTTTGTAACCACATGTAACCACACAGAAACTTTATTTCTTTAACGTGACCCTTTCTCCTTTCTGTCCATCCATTCCCTTCCTTAATCATTAAGCCCTTAGGACATCAGACTCTGGTTGGTATCAAACTGTGTTAAGAACAAAGCCTCAGCCCTGGCCGGGGTGGCTCGGCGGTTAGAGCATCGGCCTGCGGACCAATGAGCCCTGGGTTCGATTCCAGCCAAGGGCACGTACCTCGGTTGCGGTTCGTCTCCGGCCCTGGTCAGGTCGTGCGAGAGGCAACCAGTCAATGTGTCCCTCTCACATCGATGTTTCTCTCTCTCTCCCTCCCTCCCTCCCACTCTGTCTGATGATAAAGAGAAAAATGTTCTCAGGTGAGGAATTAAAAAAAATAAATAAATAAAGCCTCAGGTCTGTTGACCACAGAAACAGTTTTGGTCAAGCTAAAGATAACCTTGAGTTCAGCTGTGTTTCAGCTCCAGGCCCATGAAAGTAGAAGACCCTACTGACCCCACGAACCAGACAGCAATGCCGTGACTAACATCCAGACCTGATACAATGATCAACTACTCCCTACGCTGGTCCCAACCAATCAGTCGAGTCCACGACCCCAACTCCTTCAGCCACCATGGTTAATGACTTCCCCCTATATAACCCGTCCCCTGGAAGCCACTGGGGAGCCAGGTCTTCATGCATTGGCTCATCTGTGACTGTGGGTTTGGCATCATTTCCTCAACTAATGAGCCTCTAACTTGTTGCAAACTCCTGTTTGCATTTGACTCAGCTTTGACGCACACAGGTGAATGGACCTCTTCAGTCTGGTAACACTTCTAACGCAACGTCTGGCACACAGTAGCTTTTCAAAAAATAAATAAATAAATAGAATTCTACTAAACTCCTCAGCTGGTCCCAGAAATACTTGGTGTGGTTCCAAAGAGAGGAGGCACAGACTGCCCCATGAGGGGACCCAGTGGGTAGTCTACCTGAGATGGGAGGAAAATCCTTCATTAAAAGAGTTGGACCAGAGTCCTGTCATTGACAGTTAGGCTTTTCTCACTGGTGTTCATATTTAATTTTGTTGTCGTTGTTTTTGCCCAGGTCTTCCCACTGAACTGCAGGTTCCATACGAGGGGCATTCTAAACTAGCAAATGGGGCAACTTTCTTCCATTTGCCCCTCCAAATGCATTCCCACCCTTCTCCACCTGTTCTCAGCCCAAGCAGGAGGCTGATCTGTAGAAACTGTATCAAAGGGCCCCCTCGTCCTCCAGCTTCCTGTGTGGACACTGGGATCCACAGCATGAGGCCAGAGAAAGCGAGGAAAGAGAAGTTAGGGTCTTTGTCCCCCCAGGGTCCTGACTTATAGGGTCCCCTCAGAAGGGCCCTCACTGTATGACTCTGTGAATGTGCTTTTTTCTGGGTCCTCTGGATCTGGGTGGTAACAGCTCTATGATTATTGGCACCAGGCTGCTGCACTATCCCTTGTCATTTCTCTCCACTTTTCTCCCAGCTTTGTTGAAAGTCCCATTCTTACACCCTGTAGAAATAATCTACTTTGAAAGTGCCATCTGTTTCCTGCTGGAACTCTGATTAATACAGTACTCGAGATATAACAGGGAGAACCATAAAACAATTGTACGTTTCCTCTGGCTATGCACCAGATAGCAGCTACTTCTCCCCTTGTATGCCCAACTGGGACCCAAATGCTTTCCCCCCACTTCTCCCAAATGATCCCTATAAATCTCTTCATGAATTCGGAAATGATAGAGGCTTCTCTGTTCATTCTTCTCCTTCAGGGAAGTGTTTTAAGAGAGAAGAGCTCTGCCATAACTTACGGATAATTTTCTAGTTCTTGTTTTTATTTTTTATTTTGGGTTTTGTTTGGCCCTTTTTGGAGGCATCATTTTGTTTGATTATATTCTGCGATCCATGTTGAAATTTAGTCATAGGTGATCACATAATCTGAGTGTAAAGCAATACATTTTTCAAATGAAACTTGGCTCTTAACTGATTTTTTTTTTCAGTGAGTAAGTTTTAAATACGCTTACAGACTTGCCATTAACAGGAAATGTAATGTAAAATAAATTATTTTGGAGATAATATAGATATAATAGAAATGCTTCTGCTTTTCACTGTGTATTTCCTGCAATCTAGTCCAGATGTTTAAAACACATTTGGGGATAAGAAACTAATGTTCATTTACAATGAACTTGTTTTTACATTTTATTTCTGGAGGTTTCACTATGGAATATGAAAATCAATAGCAAACACTATGTTAATTTTCTCCTTCTGCAGGTGTGGAAGAAAACTCTTCTTGTTGTTTGTAAATCAACGCTTCTGTTTGGTGAGGAGGATGTTCCACAGTTTTCATACCATTGCTGTTTCCTTTGGCTTCGAAAGGAACTGATATTCAAAAGGAAAGCAGATGGATCAAAGCTCCCAGACACAAATACACCTAAAACACAGAGAAGTCTAGCGGTGAATTCTACATCTTCTCTATTTAAAAGTATGGTTTAATATGAGCCATGTACGGTTCTCTCTTATTTTCATTTTTCTTTGCATTGTCTTCCTTGTTTGTTGTTGTTGTTAATCCTCACCTGAGGATATTTTTTCTATCGATTTTTTTTTAGAGAGAGCGAAGGGAGGATTGGTTGCCTCCCGCATGCACCCCCAACTGGGGCCAGGGATTGAACCTGCAACCCAGGTCCCTGTCCTTGACAGGGAATCAAACCTGTGACCCTTCGGTCAGCAGGCCGATGCTCTAACCACTGAACCACACTGGCCAGGGCCTGTCTTCCTTTTTGATGTTATACAAAAGAGCCAAGTGCATTGGGGTAAATGCCTCTATGACGTCAGTCAGGTTCGTCTTACGTTGTCCCAATGTTCTGACAGAGCTGACAATAACAGAAGATTTGTATCAGGGGGGCTGAATCAGCTGCGCGACACTGATGAATGCCCAAGGAGGTGAGCGCTGGTTCTCACGAAGGTTCAGTTGATCAAAACTCTCACAAAGGCAGTAATGCATTTCGGAATTCACTGAAGTGCTGGTTTCAACTGATATCACCACGTTTCATCAATGTCTAGCGCGTTTTGAAGAAAAATGTCACTTAACAACTGTGGGTGTCTCACAATTGCTTTTGGCCAGCAAGGTTGCCATGTAGGTTCCACCAGGACAGGGGACGCCAGGGCCGGGCCAGGCCAGGGGGCTGGCATCTTCTCTGCTGTGGGTACAGGAGCTCCCTTGATTTGGAGTGGTGGATGAGAAAACTCAAATGATCAGTATCAGGAACAGAAGGGTCACCATTGGGTATCCTACAGTTATTAATAAAGTAACAACAGAATGTTACACACCATTTTATGCTAAAAAAAATTCAGTAACTTCAATGAAATAGACAAATTCCTTGAAAACCTCAATCTACCAGAATAAAGATAAAATACAAAATCTGTTTCTATTTAAAAACTGAATTATAAAATGTTCCCTCAAAGAAAACACTGGCCCATTGTATATTGGTATATTCTGTCAGTCATTTAATGAAGAAATAATATCGATCTTACACAAACTATTTTTTAAAATGGAGGTGGTAGTAACAATTCCAAGCTCAGTTCATGAAACCAGCAGCACTGATACTCAAAACAGAAGAAAACCACAGATCAATATCCTTCACGAGCACAGACTGAAGGTCTTTAAAATATGAGCAAATCAAATTCATCAATATATAAAAAGGAAATGCATCATGACCATGTTAGGTTTATCCCAGGAAGGAAAGACTGATTTAACATTTGAAAATAATGTAATTCGCCACAATAACAGAATTAAAAAGAAAAATCTGTATGATCATTTCAAATGATTCAAAAAAAGCCTTTGATTAAATTCAAACCCATTCATAATAAAAGCCCTTAGAAATAAACTGGAACACTGTCAATCTGATAAAGGGCAACTGCAAAAAAACAAACGCTAACATCATACTTTATCATGAAACATTGAACACTTTTCTCCTTCAGACTGGGAACAAGGAAAAATGTCTGCTCTCATCATCACTTGTGTTCAGCAGCTAATTCTGGAGTACAGTAAGCTACTGCAATAGGCAAGAAATAGAAATAAAATATATAAAGACCTAAAAAAGAAGAAATACAATCTTTTATTTCCAGATGACATGATTGTGTATCTAGAGAATGCTAAGGAATTTACAAAATTACTGACAAATCTCCAAAGCCTTGTGCTAAGTGACAGCACCCAGATGAAAGAGTACATATAGTGTGATTCCATCTGAATGAAGTTCTAAGGTGAAAATAATCATTGGTGATGGAAATCAGAAGAGGGGTGTTTATGTAGGGTGGAGATGGACAGGTGGGGAACACAGGAATAGGTAAATGGAAGTGTTGCATAGCTTCATTTGAGTGTGGTTACACAAGTGAGTATATTGTCAAAACTCATCACACTGTACCCTTAAGATCTCGGCATCTCATTGCTTACAAAAGGATTGGTAGGAATAAGATTGTGGATTAAACTTCCTGCCTCCAGTTGTCCTCATTTCATCAACCCATCGTGCATATGACTCCTGGAATACTTTTCTTAAAATCTGACTTTCTCAGGCCAAACGTCGATTTCCCCTAAATATCACTAAGTAGCCTTTGTAAAAAGCTCTTAGTAATTACAGGATATCACCAATGCCAATGAATGATCTTACTGGATAAAAGTACCACATGCCAATCTATATTTGTAATTTCAACATTCAAGCTATTTATTGCAAAGCTGCATATTCACTGGGTGCCCGGCTGACCAGGTACTGTCCAAGGTGCTTAGAGTCAATAGAGGAATATAATTGAGCTCTCTCTTTAATAGTTAACAATGAATTTGGGAGCAAAGCATAGTCATCAGATAATGGAATCAGTAATGCAAAAGGTCTCTGATTAAAAATCACTATTTAAACAATAATCTCCCTAGGAGTTCATTCAGGACAGCTTCCTGTAGGAGGCAGACCTTAAAACTGAAATGTGAATATGTGAGGGTAGGGTACAGGAAGAAATCAGCTAGCTGGTAGGATGTTGCCCAATTATGGAAGTTTTGGCAAACCACGCTGCTGAGTTCAGACTTCATCCCACAGGTGGTGAGGGGTAGTTTAGACGTTTCTGGGCTGAGAAGAAGTATAGGGAAATTGTTTTGTTTTTTTTTTAATACAAAGCTATCTTCTCCATATAGAGGACTCCTATAAGAAATAAGACAGGCCATGGGAACAGGTAAGGGTAGAAGCAGATTAAGAAGAGTAGACAGAATTGGAGGCAACCACACAGTGGTCTCAAAACACTGGGATCAAACGGCTTTCAGAATCGTCATCGCATGCAATTATTTCTATTTCTGTGTTCCTCTCCCTCATCAGACATGAAGTTCTTGCAGGCAGAACCTATATATTATTGTTTTAACTTTATCAATTATTGTTTTTAATTCCGTTGTAATAATATTAATTCCTGGCATACAACAGGGACTAAAATCTGTGTTTTTTTTTAAAAAAAAACACATTAAAACCAAAAGGCATTTCAGGACTCTGGTCCCAGGATTTTTATTACTCCAAATTTATAACCTTTAACTTCTGCAAATCTATAGATCGTGGCTAGATACATCCTTGGGTGAAGTCCTCAATTCAAAGGCCATAGCCTCATCCTAATGGGCACTACAGTCCCTAGAGACCAGGCCTCTGCATTAGAGGTTAAAGATACTTCTTTTGCCCTGATTGATAGGTTCCTATGAATTCTTAAAGTTGTAGGCTCTAATGGAATTTATACCATCAAAGGCGGCATCGCTTTCCTCCCATTCCTCCTCCCCGCTCTCCCCCCACAGCTCTTTATCTCCCTCCTTGAAGCACTGGTAGTCTCCTTAGAATGAGTGACAGCTCTCACTATGCATAATCTCAGCAAACCCCCCAATAACGAATTCAGTGAATGACTGGTTAAATGAATCATTGCAAGGTATGGTAAAACTGCTATTCCGCAATGACAATTTCTAATTAATGTGAACATGAAATATTTATGACTTAGAGTAACAGCGCATAGAAGGAGGTCCCTGAACCAGGAGGCAATTCTGCTCAGCATTTAGTTATCTGTTTCTCCAAGTTTCCTTTATGGTTGCATGCATTCTGTAACAACCCATACTCTTTGCTGTCTTTTTCTATATAAATTCTACTCATCTTGTAAGTCCCAGTTCAAGCTATGATATTTTCTCAAGTTATTAAGCTCCAAAGTATACTTCATATCTCTGAAATTTTAGCCCTTATTTTAATTAACCTTAAGCTGCCTTCAGACATCACTTCTTCTACAGTGTTATTTTCAACCCAATGTAGCACATTTGCTATCAGTATTGCACAGTTCTAGGTGCTAGGTGGGAGGGGTGCAGTGAAAATGAGAACGACATAAGTAAGCACTTCCTTTAAGGATTCAGTATGTTAGTATAATGATCCAAGGCCTATAATATATGATCAATGCTGTGAAAGAAACACAGAGAAGATAAAATAACGATGTTGTGATTAGCAATGATATACATTAAGACGAATATAAATAAAACAGAATGGGGTTTGAGAAGAACTCACACCAAATTGGTGTCTACAGCAAGTATTATTTATTCTATCTAACCCCTTTCCCTCCCTTTCATCTTTTAAAAGATGATTTTCCCCATTTCTGCTCTCCAGCTTCAACACAGGACCATCTGGCCATAGTGATCTGTCTAAGGCAGCGGTTCTCAGCCTGTGGGTCGCGACCCCTTTGGGGGTCGAACGACCCTTTCACAGGGGTCGCCTAAGACATAACAGTAGCAAAATTAGTTATGAAGTAGCAACGAAAATAATTTTATGGTTGGGGGTCACCACAACATGAGGAAATGTATTCAAGGGTCGCGGCATTAGGAAGGTTGAGAACCACTGGTCTAAGGGGTTTGGCATGTGACCTAACCCAAGCCAATCAGAGTCCTTCTCTCAGAAGTTTTTTTCAAAATCTTGTTAAAGCTATAAAGTTGTAAGCTTGAAGTAACCTGTAGCCACGCCCACTTCTGCCCAAGTTAGAAGACGGCCTAAGAAAATTTGGTAGGGATATAGAGAGAAGCAAAACCAGGCAGACAGTCCTGATGGTGTTCAAGTTCCTGACTGCTATGGACTGAATGTTTGTGTCCCCCCAAAACCCATATGTTAAAGCCCTAATCCCCAACGTGATGGGGTCTTTGGGAAGTGTTCCCATGATGGGATGAGTGTCCTTGTAGGAAGAGAAGGAGAGACCAGAGCCCTCTCTCTCTGACACAGCAAGAAAGGGTCTATAGTCCAACTTTAATCCAAAAAGTAAGCTCTTGCCCTGGCCAGTCTGGCTCAGCAGTAGAGCACTGGCCCATGGACCAATGAGTCATGGGTTCGATTCTGGTCAAGGGCATGTACCGGGGCTGCAGTTTGTCCCGGCCCTGGTCAGGGTTGTGCGGGAGGCAACCAGTCGATGTGTCCCTCTTGTGTTGATGTTTCTCTCTCTCTCCCTCTCTTTCTTTCTCTCCCTCCCACTTTATCTGAACAAAAATGAAAAAATATCCTTCGGTGAGGATTAAAAAATAATAATAATAAGTAGGCTCTCCCTGGGAATCAAATCTCCTGGCACTTTGATCTTGGACTTCCGAGCCTCTGGAACATTGAGAAATACATGTCTGTTGTTTAAGCCAACCAGTCTGTGGTGGTGTTATAGCAGTTTGAGCTGACTGAGACACGGGTCCTAGCTGTTTCTAGGCCTTGCCCCTTACACAGTCCAAGTCCTTGAGTCAATCAAGTCTCCAGTTCTTGCTAAGGGGAGTCCGAGCTGGGATCTGTCACCTGCACACACAGTGGGCCAGCTCCTTGGGAGAAATTGGAAATGCTGAAAGAACAGAGCATTGGAGACTGGCCTGGAAGGACGGCTAGGAGTCTGGAGAGTGCACAGGACACAAGGGCATTCACAAGCACAGGCAGAGACGAGGGGAAGGGCAGGACCGGGGCCAGAAAGGATGCACTTAGAGGTTCGGTGGAAGATGGAACAGAAGAGGAGACTGTGGCATTGTTATAGAATCCTGAAATTGAGGCTGCGAAGACATGGTCTCCTTAAAGCCCCCAGTGTTGTGGTAGGCGAAATGGTGAGCCCCAAAGATGTCCCCATCCTAATCCCAGGGGACCTGAGTGTTGCCTTATGTGGCAAATGGGACTCTGCATATGAGATGAAATGAAGAATCCTGAGATGGGGAGATTATTCTGGATTATCTGGGAGGGCTTGATATAATCACAAGGGTCCTTAGAAGAGGAAGGTGGAAGGGTTAGGGTGAAAGGAAGAACTGTGATGATGAGAGCAGGATCAGAGGAGATGGGACACGGAAGCAGAGGTCCCAGAGGCAGGTGTAGAAGGCGCCTGCTACTGGCTTTGAAGATGAAGGACAGTGGCCATGAGCCAAGAAATGCAGGCAAACTCTAGAATCTGGAAAAGGCAAGAAGACATTCTCGCCTTGAGCCTCCAGAAAGAATGCAAGCCTGTCAACACCTTGACATTAGCCCAGTGAAACCGAATTCAGTCTTCTGATCTCCAGAGCTGTAAGATAATAAATCTGTGTTGTTACAAGCCACTATTGTAGTGACTTGTCATAGAAGCAACAGGAAACTAATACAATCGTTTTATGTATATTAGATGCTTTCTAACTTTGCAGCAGTCAATGTCAGTAGCTAGTGTAAGCTTCCAGTGTAAATCCCACATCTCATACTTCTGTGTGCCTTTATACAGCGACTGTGCAGAGGAGGGTGAATTAAACCTCACTAGTTTGTATAATTCACCTCAAGTCACCCAATTAGAAGTGTATCATTT
This sequence comes from Tadarida brasiliensis, assembly GCA_030848825.1. Lineage (NCBI taxonomy): Eukaryota > Metazoa > Chordata > Mammalia > Chiroptera > Molossidae > Tadarida > Tadarida brasiliensis. Next base: position 25,778,597 of record CM061257.1, on the reverse strand, counting down.
TATATCTCAACAACAACAAAAAAAAGGTCTTAGCCTTTTCTTAGAAAGAATTACTCAGTGGTATCATGACCATCACAAAGTATTCCTTCTTTTCCTTTTGCCGCTCAAGTCAAGGATGGGCTGGACTGGGGCTTGAAATATAATCGTTTGTTTTGGTCTGATTTTCATATTGAAATATATGTCAATTTAAGCATTTAATGGCTGGGAGACATATTTTGTGTTTCATTCTACCTCGTAGATTCTACAAAAAACACCCTCCAGTCTGGCCGATGTGGCTCAGCAGCTGAGCATCGACCCATGCACTAAGAGGTCACCGGTTCGATTCCCGATCAGGGCACATGCCCAGGTTGTGGGCCCAATCCCCAGTGGGGGCATGCAGGAGGCGGCCAATTGATGTTCTCTCATTGATGTTTCTATCTCTCTCTCCCTCTCCCCTCCTCTCTCTCTCTAAAAAAAAAAAAAATCAATAAAGGAAAACAAAAACAAAAAAACACCCGGCAGCATAGTTCGATAGTATAACTATTGTGGCAGCAGAGTTATGCCAAACACATGATGCTCAGCATTGCATTTTTTACCTTGCAGATATTGTTTTGATTCAAAAATAATATTAAATGTCTAAAATATTAAAAGCATACTATATACATAAAACTATGATCAGTCTTTTATAGAACTTAAATGAGAAGTTGAATATTTACATGTATACAAGCAATATAACTGCATTAATAAAAAGGGGATAAATCCTGGATTTATTTTTGCTTCTGACTTTACTTCTTATAGACTAAAGCTTCATTTTTACATCTTTTGAGCTGTTGGAAATGTCTGTTCTATGCTACGGGCATTTGTTTTGACTTGACCGTGTGGAGCAGGGAATTTCACAGGCTACAACCTTAACCGCTTTGAAATACAGATCGAAATATCTGTTTGACACATGGACACATCCAGATATAAATACATTCAACCTCCTTGGGCAAGAGTCTCCAGAACACTGAGTTCACTGGCTGTGTAACAAAATGACCTATTTAGGAAAAAGGTCAGCTGGTTATAAAAAAATAAAAATGACAAAACAACTCCAGGATGAGGGGGGATAAAGAAACATCATTTCACCTAAGGGAGAGAGACTATCCACAGCACACGTCCATCCAAAGTAAAGCAAGCTCTTCTGAAATGCCAGGGACATAGGGGGTTTATGCCAGCTACTGAACCGCCAGCAAGCCACTCAAATTCTCCACGTCTTGCTGTCATACGGGAAGGGGCTGAGGAAACGTCGCCTATCACATCTGAATTCCGCCAGGCACTAAATCACGCTGACAGCTATCTGTTGAATTGGTAGTCAATAGATAGACTGAAGGAGCCTGGGTTCCAAATCTCCCTTGGTTTGAAATGGTTTAGTTAGTTCAATCTGAGACGAATGAAATAGCTATTAAGTGTCTTGTTGCCCTACTGGAGAATCTCCATCTTTTTTTTCTTCTTCTTCTTTTTTTCCACTTTCTTAGGGAGTAATAATTTTATTTATTTTTATTTTTTATTGAATTTATTGGGGTGACATTGGTTCATGAAACCATACAGCTTTCACGTGTACAACTCAATAAAACATCATCTGCACACTGTATCATCTCATAGCCATTATATATAACCCTAGCGCTCTCTTTGGTTGCTTTTTTGTTTCAGAAAGTATTCATCTCACTGTTAACAGGAACTCAGTAAATGGTCAGGAATAAAGGCAATCTTTAATCCCTTCCAATGGCCATCCAAAACCCTGCTGCTAAAATCATTTCTTCTTCTTTTTTTGTTTCAAATAACTTAGAGCTCATACCTGTCTATCATTCTCGCCTTTAAATAATTTCTCTATTGAAATTTAAAAGGAACTTGAATGTTTTATCGTCACACAGCTTGGCACACTCATTGGATTTTTTCCCCTGCTATAGTTTTCCTGGATGTTTTCCCCTCCTCCCTCCTTCCTCCTTTTGCCCCTCCTCCTCCTCCTTCTTCTTCCTCTCTCTCTCACTCACACACACACACTCACACACACAGTGTAATTTTACTTCCATTTTGAATCATCATAATGACTAGCATTATTGTGTCTATTACACCAGGCACAGAGCTAAGTGCTCCCCATACATTAACTCATTAATCCTCATAGGAACCTTAAAAGTCAAATACTGTTATTAGCGCCCTTACAACACTGGGAAAACCAAGGCTCAGGGAGGTTCAGAAAGAAAATACACTGCTACAAAGTCGGGGAGTCCCAATACCAGACCTAGCCCTTCCTGATTCCTGAGCCAAAAGCTACACACTTCCTTGTTATTGGTAACCCATGCTCCCTCGCTTCCACACCAGACTGGGGGAGGGAAAGTGGTGGCCGGCTCCCACTACACAGAGGTGTTTCTCGAGTGGATGGATGCGTGCGTGAATGAAAAAGTAACAGGCACTATGAGACTCTTGGCCACCGTGGGAACCTACTACAAAACAGGTGGCTTAGACGCTCTCCGTGTGGGGCATTCCATTTTCCTGCTTCTGTTATAGGTTCCAATATATACAAAGTGCCCTGGGTTCTTAGCATCTGCAAAAACTGTACCATGCAGCCCCTGGCTGTCCCTGATGGGGGCCACGTCACAGCTGTTCCTGCTGCTGCTGCTGGGCTGCAAGGTGCTCCAGATGACATTCACTTAGGCCTGATGCTGGCCCCCATCAACCTCACAGCCACCGCTGTGCCCTCACTGACACACACGTGGTAGTGCTGGGCGTCCCTGCCCCATCAACCTCATAATGGGCTCCTGAATGCTTGCCTTGTTTCACCTCTCAAAGAATGTTGAACAGGTTTCTAGGCTCTCTGGGCGAAGGATGTGGCAGGGAATCCACCTGGAGCCATACCAAGAAGCAGCCTGGGCCACTTTCCAGTACCCAGAGACCAAGACTGCCCCCACCCTCTGCCCCCTCAGAGAGGATTTCCTGTCTACCCAGGTCACATATGACTAAGTGGCTTTTCCTCTCTTGTATGACTCTTACTCCCAAGGTTTAGGGCACTTTGCCACCTGCCACCTTGAAAGATCCAATTACTATGTCTCTCGTTCCCTTCCATGACAGTCCTCGGGCTGGGGCAGTCAGGAGATGCAGGTGTGGCCCCACACCTTCCTGCCCTGCCAGGACCCTGAGGAGCTGCGGAGCCTCCCAAACACAGATCAGCTTGTGTTAACACACCACCAGACCACACACACCCAACTCAGTGCTGACACAGCCTCTTTTCCAACACTATTGGAAATAATTTTGAGTTCTCACTTTTAAAAATAAGTTGAATCAAGAGATGAATGTAACCCCCAAATAAATAGCGATAATCCTTATGTTTTTAGGTAAAGTTGGTTTCTTGAGCTGAGTCTAAAAGTTATGGTGAGAGAACATCATGGCCCCACAGAACCTGGCCTCCACGAGCTCTCTGATCTCATTTCCTACCGAGGCTGATGCCCAGCAGAGATCCACTATCCTGGCTGCTTATACCCGGCATCTGTGCTGGTTGACTGCCCCATGGGTTAGAACTTTGTAAAAACTGCTCTCTCCACCTACTCTCCACCACACTGACCTTGTAGCTCCTTGGACAGCTGAGGCACACTGTGCCTCAGGGCCTTTGCACTTACTACTGCTTCTCTGCATTTCCTTCTTGGCAGAAATGCTTGGCTCCCTTCCTCACGCTGTTCATGTCTGTTTTCAAATATTATTCATCAGACATCCCTTCTCTTCCCACTATGCCCATTACTCTTTCTCCTTACCTTGTATTTTTCTTCACAATACCTATCACTACTTCCAAGAGCTTTACAAACATCTTTTACTTTATTTGCTTTTTTACATTGTGGTCCTCTCATTGGAATCTGGATGCCACGATGTCAGCGGCAATGCATATGTTACGTGAGCATAGTTCACTTCTACACCCTCGGGACTTAGACCAGTATTTTCACGTAAAAAACTCTCAATAAATATTTGTTAAACGACTGCTGCGAATTTCTGATTTAAAATGGAGTCTGACCGTAAGGTAATAAAGTATGCCTATTCTTGTGGCTTGCAAACTTAATTCTGATGATGATCCCACAAAGGCACTTTTTAAAATGTTTATCACTGTGGCCTCATAAGATGTCAACCATGACAGGTAGTTGGAAATAAATATTCTGGCTTAATATCAATACAGAGAACACAAATGTTTTCTAATTGTGTCATCGCGACACACACCTTTCCCTCTCCTAGTGAGTGGGCAACAAAGACACTGTTGGCAGCTAAGAATTTTTTGTTGTTATTTTTTTTAAATATAATTTTATTGATTTTTCAGAGAGAGAGAGAAACATCCATGTGAGAGAGAAACATCAATAGGCTGCCTCCTGCTCGTCCCCCCCGCCCAGGGATCAATCCCGCAACCCGGGCATGTGCCCTGACCAGGAATCGAACCGGGACCTCTCAGCCCACGGGGTGATGCTCAGTCCACTGAGCCACACCGCCCGGGCGAACATTTTATTTTTCAATGATTGCAAGCCCATTGAGCCAGGCCTGATGTCACTTCTTTACTAGCTGATTGTCAGCACCTTCCAGGTAAGGAGCCGATGGAGCTAATAATCATGATAATAACCCTAGTTACATTTAATGAGAGCATATTATGCGCCAGACACGTGATCAACATTTCACAAACTTTGTCTCATTTAAGCCTCATAAGAATCCAATGAAATTTTCAATTTCAGAAATAAGCAAATCTAGGATTAGAAAACTTAACGTAACTTGCGTAAGGTCACCGAGTCAGGAAATGGCACCGAGCAAGGTCTCAAACCCATGTGCTGCCAAATGCAGACCCTGAACCCGCCAGCTCTGCTACTTACCGGCCCCCTGCGTGTCCCGTGTGGACGTGCACACACGGTGGGCTGAGCCACACGACTCGGGAGACATCGGATCCCTCCATCAAAAGCCCTTCCATCAACCTGGAAGTCTCACCTGCAGACTAATCACACTCCGATTTTAATACTGAACACCTGGAAGAGATTTTCAATCCTGATGTTTCCCACTAAATCCGTTGCTCTGCTACACTTTCCACATTCAAATACTCACCAGTGGACATGTACACAGGGCAGTGCAGTTTCAAAAGTGCTTTTCTCTCACCCCGGCCAGTTGGGCTCAGCGGTTAGAGTGTCAGCCCATGGACCAAGGAGTCACGGGTTCGATTCTGGTCAAGGGCACCAGAATTTGGTTGTGGTTTGGTCCCCAGCCCTGGTCATGCAGGAGGCAACCAGTCGATGTGTCTCTCTCACATCAATGCTTCTCTCTCTCTCTCTCTCCCTCCCTCTCACTCTGTCTGAAGATAAATGGAAAAAAATATCCTCAGGTGAGGATTTTTAAAAAACGTGCTTTTCCATCTATTACCATGACAAACTCCTGAGCCGAAGAGGACAGGTGACATTTTCCAGACAATGGTGTAGACGTGTTCACGGAGCCCGGATAAACACCCCGCACTTCCTCTCCTCAGAAGGAAAGAAACAAAATGGAACTGCTGGGTCGTTTCAAAGAAATGGAGCAACGTACCACCAGGGTCAGAGAGGCCCCGGGCGTCTAGTCCCTCACCCACCTCCTTCTGCAGGTGAGGAAAGCCAGCCCGAGTTCTGCCCGAGGTCACAGAGCCCCTGTCCACACCAGACAGAGAGCCCAGGTCGGTTCAGTCCACGCCACGCCACGCCGCGGCGCCACCTCGCGGTGAGGACAAGGACACGCACACACGATGCCACCGGAGCTCACGGAGGAAGTGCCCTGGTGAAAACGCTCAAACCTCTCCACCCTCCGCGGGACTGCCACACGCCTGACTGCGCGTGATTGAAATGGAACACAAAATGAGACGTGCCATAGAAATGATGTCACAGAAAGCGACAGGGTTCCTAACTGGTCCCCAGAGTCCTGCAGCCAGACCATCACACCAGCCGTACTTGATTTCTCATTTTTATGAGAAACATGGAAATTTAAAACTGCACTGCTGTTGTCTGGTTTCATGGGAGAACTCTCTTCTGACCTCATCCCTCGGTTCCTGCTTTCCCGGGAGGAACACATCATCATCTTCCCACTGGCCCTCCCTGGGTGGCTACAGCAGAAAGTGGGGAGCTGTATTCTGGAACGTGGCGTACTGGGGCCCCGCTGGAGGAGGGGAGCGGAGTGCTGGGCATCGGCTGGGCGGAGGAAGGCTGTGGCCTGCCATCCTGGGGGTGCCTCTTGGGGTGACCTGAGGAAAGGAAATGTAGGGCTTAGCCAGAGGCTTGTTTGCTTTTTTCTAAGATGTCAAGAAATAGTTGAGCCTGGTCGGTGTGGCTCATTGGTTGAGCGTCAACCCATGCACCAAGAGGTCCCCGGTTCAATTCCCAGTCAGGGCACATGCCCAGGTTGTGGGCCCAATCCCCAGTGGGCGGCATGCAGGAGGCGGCCAGTCGATGTTCTCTCTCATCGATGTTTCCATCTCTCTCTCCCTCTCCCTTTCCCTCTTATTAAAATCAATAAAGAAAAAAATTAATAAAAAAAGAAAGGAAGAAATAGTTGAAAATCATTTTTTGATTCAGTACTTACTGTATGTAATCTTTCCTTTTTGTTTTTCCTTACCATTTTTTTCCCCTGAAAAATTAATCTATCTCAACTATGTCAAAGGAAAAAAAGGTTTCACTTCGCTGATATCAGGAGTAGGATCAACGTGGACCCACGCTCTGGGGGCAGCTCGGGTGTGTGTGAGCAGGGGAGGGGGATCCCGTGAGCACTCTGCTGACCCCCTCTGTAACCCTGCTCTGGGCAGCACCTGGGGGGGGGGGTGCGCGCGGCTTCCAGGGCGGGGTTTCCTTTGCTCCCAGGGCCCCGGGAATCAGAATCACACCATCAGAACTGGATTCAGCGCTGCCCAGTGTTTCCCAAACGTGTGATCCGGGGCAGGTTCTGCCTTGGGTCTCAATCTTCCCTCCGTCAAAATAAAAACAAAACAAAAACCCTTACATTGTGTATCTTACGAATTCTGAGGATTCAATTCTGATGCAGTCACAGTGAGCCCTACATACAGGGTGGACAAAAGGAAGTTTAGGGTTGTTCGTATGGAAAATAATACAATAATTAATAAATAATAGTACAAGAATAAACTCTGTTTTGCGTACTGACAACTGTCAAGCTACCTTTGCCCCACTCTGAAGAAACAAAGTTTTTTTCCTTAAAACCCTTCCCTGTACCCGAGTCTTAAACGGACTCTCAAGGCTATTAAGGTCCGTTACAGCACCGTAAATAAATAACTCACATTCGGTACTCCCAGAAACGAGGGGCTCAAGAAGTACCTGATGAGTGTAAAGATGCCTTAAGGGAAACAAAGGGGCCTGGCCAGGTCGCTCAGTCGGTTAGAGTGTCATCCTGATACGCCAAGGTGGCAGGTTCGACCTCCCATCAGGACACATACAAGAAGCAACTAGTGAATGCATAAATAAGTGCAATAAATCTATGTTTCTCTCGCTCTTTCTCTCCATTCTCCCTCCCTCCCTCTCTCTCTAATAATCAGTAAGTACAATTTTAAAAAGAGGGAGAAACAAAAGTGGACAGGAATGGGGTGGGGGCAGTCTTCCCTGCCCTGGACTTCACGGGTGTTCCTGCAGGTTCTGCTACTGCCAGGGCCAACTCTAGTCCACAGAACCCCTCCCACCATGTTCCGGATCCTGTCATCTCCCAATCCCACCACCAGTCAGTATACCCGAACTCCTCCTGCCCGGACGGCTCTCAACTCCTTTACCCCCAGGCTGACAGGGCCTCACCAGAGGCCAACTGGATCCCCAAGGGATGGAGGGATGGTTTTAGAGACCCAGTCTGAGCACCCCACACCCTGACGCCGGCGCTCCCAATAAACCACATTGCATGAATACAGCTCCCCATTTTCAAGTAGCACCAAACTCCAAAATTAAGAATCAAACACCTTCTGTTTCCAGACTCCTAGATTCTAGAGTCTCCCCTCTCATTCATTCCACTCTCAGATTTACAGGTAGAATCAATGAACGAATGAATGACTAACCCTTTCCAGGTTCAAGTTATCATCCATCTGTCCCTGGCCCATGTGCTGATTCACTCAAGAGACCTCTTTTCCCTTCTGTTCACATCCCTCTGTCCTCTGCCCCAAATACCAACATCTACAGAAGCTCCTATATTGTTTCCTCAACAGAACATGGCCTTACGGTAACCATTACAGGCACACAATAAGCAACTCATACAAGTTTGGTCATTCTAACATAATAGCCACTTGGAATGAGAGAGCTTTCAATCATTCATGAGATTTCCATCCTAGGTAAAAGGGGGCTGCTCATTTTTATCAAGAGTGTTCCTTCAGCCCTGGCCAGGTTTCTCAGTGGTTAGAGCGTCATCCCGCACACAAAAGGGTTGCGGGTTTGATTCCCAGTCAGGGCACATAGTGAGTTGTGGATTGATCGCTGGTCAGAGTGCGTACGAAAGGCAGCTGATCGATGTTTCTCTCTCACGTCAATGTTTCTCTCTCTCTTCCCTTCCCCCTCCCCCTTCTTCTCTCTCTAAAAATCAATAGAACATATCCTAGTGTGAGGATTAAAGAAAAAAAAAAAGAGTGGTCCTCTCCATGTAAATGTGAGCACCGCAAGCTCTTTGGAACACCTGTGGCAAGGAAACTGGGCCCAAAAGATTAACAGCAGTTGGAAGAATGGCATAGGAATCTTTATGTAGATTTAAAGCATTATTAAAGGGATTGTGTGTGTGTGAAAGAAATGATGATTTTTAGGACACCATTTTAGCACATCTTACATTAAAAGGTGGAAGTGCTATCTTTTTATCTGAGTGTCATTTTATTAAAATCGGCTTGCTCTCTATGATTTTAAAAGAATTTTGGGGGCTAATTTTGAAAAGCAAGTTATAAATAGTTTCTGCTCTATTGTTTAGAGACAATCATATTTACGTGTTAAATCAACTTTTAACAAAATGTTTTATGGAGTCCCTTCTAGGTAAAAACATACATGATTACACCGGTGTCATAATTTGGGAATAATGACCCATTTCATGCCCCAATTTACAAAAAAATGAAGTTATTCAAGTAATTCTCATTCCCTTGTAACCCTTATACCTCCTCTTTCCTTCATTTCCTATGGCTTTTGACAAACTAAGCTATAATTTTTTAGTTCTAGTTGTCTTTTAGGCATTGTTGTGGGGGTTATGTACAGTATCTCACTGATTCTCACAATAAGCCTGTGAGAGTTATTATTATGCCCAACTTTCAGAAGGGACAATGGAGCTGGAGGAGATTAAACACTTTACTCAAGGTTATAACAAGTCTTGGGATTCAAATCCAGATCTAACCCCCAAATTCTTCCATCTTAGCCAGTAATACACTATAACGCATGTTTTACTTTACTAATTTGATAATTTATCTATTGCTTCATAACAAATCAAAACCATTGTCTTAAAACAATAACGATCATTCATTTGTCCCTTGAACCTGCAATTTTGGCAGGGCTCAGTGGGGAAGGCTGGCCTCTGCCCACGCAGCCTCAGTGAGCTGAGACAGCGCCTGTGTGTGCACATGTGCGTGTGTGCGCGTGTGTGTGCATGTGTGTGCATGTATTAGAGATCCACTTCCAACACGGCTCCTTGTCCTGGCTGGGAAGGTGGTGCTGGCTGTTCCCTTCTTTCACAGGGGTCTCTCCATGCGTGGCTGGGTTCGAAAGAACAAGTGTTTCAAAAGACTGAAAGTGGAAGGGGCCAATTTCTAAAAGTCTAAACCCAGAAACAGTACTGTCATTTCTTCCACCTTCTGTTGAGCCCAAACAGTAAAAGAGCCCAGATTCAAGGAGAGAAGTCATGGACTCCGCCTTTCAATGGCAGGTTCAATGGCAGGTGCCAAAATGTGGGGCCATGTGACAAAATCCCCACACCTGGTAAGGTTTTCAGTTCAGCAGTGATTTCATGAAATTGTGAAATTCCTATTTTAGGAATGCTCTCACCTTCCATGACTTCACAGATGAAGATCTCCAAATGGTAGCTGCTCAGAGGTGGGAAGGGCTGGACCTTTTTGCATTTTTCCTACAAATTCTCCCCATTGTTTTTGCAATTCCTTTTCTATATAGATGACACAGGCTTCTGAATAGACACCTTGGGCTTAAAAGGGAACTTTTTCTTCTCATGTCTTCTTTTCAGTGTCCTCAGTAGTTTTTGAACTCCATTTTAATTAGAGAATTTTCTAGAATATTTTCAACTGAGTGTGATCTGCTGAAGCTACACTTAACTTAGCAGCTGACTAGCACGCAAGTTCTACCACATGCAAGTCGATTTCAGTCTATGGAACAGTTTCAACACATTTTCCTGCGGAAAGTGATGATTCTACCAGTTTTGTCATTTGGGCAAAAAAATTTCTCACCAGTTATTTCTAGGGCAAGTTTTTCCTTTCACTCTGGCTTGTCCTCTCTGCCTTGGCCAAAAAAACTAACTTCAGCTCCTTGCTCTTTGTCGCTGACTCTGCCCCATTGACTCCTGCACCCCATGTTCGCAGTTGGAAACGCACTGCATAAACCAAGGCAGACCCCAGTCCTCCCTCCGCCAGCGACACTCCTAATCATCGCTGCTCTGGATGTGGCCCCAAGGCACCTGTGGCTGCAAAACATTTTAGTCACCAGCTACTGATCAAGCAATGAGCCTTCCGGGACATATACTATTTCCACTCTCTCTGGAACATCTCATCTTCAATTAGGGTAATCAAGTCTTTCTGATCTCTCAAATATTGTTCTGAATGCCTTATTTTTATGGAATAACCTGTCCAGCTGCCCAGCACCTGCATCTAGTCTCTGAGACACCTGAAGCCATACTTCATGCCATAATGCTGGCTGTCCCAGACCCAGCAGTGACCTCAGCCAGGGAGTATTTTACATGACTTCTAGCCCAAGCCTCCGGGACTCAGGGACTAATCACTCAGGCAGCAGTCCTGGCCCTGGCCTTGGGTTCCAATCCTGACAATAACTTTGTACCCTATCCCAGGGCCTCTGTCCCACCTCCTGACCAGGGGCTGGGATCCTGCCTCGATTTTACCAGATGTTTCCCATCCACTGCCACCTCCCCCCACACACACGTTTTCCATCTCAGGAAGGGGATCTTGTGCCCACACCCTCGTTTTACCATCATACTTTGCACCTGCTCAAATGCTTTCTCTTCAAAAACGGTGTTCCTCTCTTGGATCTGGACTTGTTCTCATCATCCACAGCTGGACCAGCTCCCCACCAGCTGCTACAGCAGAAAGGTCTGTTTCTCAGATTTGATACATCTCGGCCTTTGCCTTTTGACTAAATTTGACCAGCTCATGCCTGACTGGGAATCAGACTGGACAGTTTGATTCCAATTATTCTAACTGGACTCTGCATGTAAACATCCCTCTCACAATCACAGTGTGTGTATTTGTGGTAGTTGTGTTTGTCCAGCCTTATGGATGAATGAGTCTAAAGATACAGTATCTGTTACTTGTATCTCTTACTTCCTTTGTAACTCTCCACACTGACCAGTTAGGAGTTCGGTCGTATACAATGGGTATCTAATGAATACTGCAGCTGATGCTTAGAATAAAATCTGAACGCAATATATTCAGTGGCAAGAATCTCTTTGAATGACACTACACATAATGGATCAGATTAAGCATTATGAGGGATACCCTTTCAATTTTGTGGTTTCATTTCTGAGTCAGATTCTGTAATCACTCTTGGAATAAGACACCTGGCATCTGGACTCTGCTCTGTTTTGAGTGTACCCATGTCAGAGTCTTTGATATATTTTGGATTGAAAATGAGATTTCAAAGAAGTATTTCATTAGAAGTGGGTATTGCTCTGTTTGAACTGCATCCAAAGGTGTCGTATTTTATCCTTTTATTAACTTTCTATCACATAACTCCTTTTTCTAATTATACATCAGCCAACATACTTTAATTTTCCGAATGAATCTTGTTTGATTTCAACCAAAAACATGATGAAAACTAAAGCTTGAAGAAACAATACAAAGGTGTCTATCTTTATGTTAGTAACACCAGACTTTCTTCTTCATTGATTGTACATAACTCGGCACCTATGTATACCTCTGAGACACCTACTACAAGTTTTACATTTATTTAAATCATTTGACCATTAAGAGTAAAACTTAAAAAGAATTTTTGAGTTGAAAAGAACTTTAAGCTTACTTTATAAAACCCAATTACTTTGTAGATGAATTCCTGTTACTCAGTAGGAATTGCATCATTTCCCACTTTAAAAGGTGTTTGTGAGTTTACACTGTATGTTTTAGTTGTCTATTGCTGCCTATCACTCTAACCCAAAATTTAGTGGTTTAAAACAAATTATTTCTAGAGAGATGCAGTGCCTTTCCCCAAGGCTGTGCTAAGCACTTCTCCTCCTTTAAAAGTATTCTGATGCTGATATTCGATATAGGTCTTGCTTTTATATATAAGGTCATGTCATGCCCTTTAGCTCACTGTATTCTTTTCTTTGTATGAAGATATCTGGCTGTGATATAATTTGGATTATATCGAACTGAATATCTAATTTAAAGGATCCTGAGTAATCAAAGGATTCCACTGTGCACAAATATCATGACTGAAATAAATATTCATGCCAGGGGAGAAGGCTTTCTTCGTCTGGCTGGAGGTCTCTGGGGCGTAAGACTCCTGGTCTCTTCTTTACCGCCTCACTTGCTCTTTCCAGATCTGGGATGGGGACAGAAGGGGTGACTCATTTGATTGGAAAATGTGGGAAGAATAAACCAGCAAGCTCGACCCGTTTGTTCACTCGTTCCCCCGGGGAATGGCCTGGCACAGAGAGTGTGGGTTACCCTGTCTCCTCCAGGCTCCATGTTTCCTGGGGCAGGCCCTCTGGAGGCCCCCAGTGTGTGCCTGGAAGAATCTATTTCTGGTGTTTAGTGTTAGGAAGCACAAAAGCATTCGGGATGCAAGCCCTCTGGTACTCAGTTTAGCATTTGGGAGGTCTGGAAGGGTGCCATTTATGAAGTCGATGTCCATCCTAACAACGTATCATTACCATCATCAACTATGATCGTTAACACTGGTTTAGCACTGGGCCAGGTACTTGTTTACCCATGTTGCATGCATTATACCACTTAATCTAATCATAACGAAGGTCACAGAAGCTACACGCTGTAACGGGGGTTCTGCTGCCCTGGAGTCGGCACCGTGAACCCGGCCCTAGCCTGCACGCACATGCCTCTCCTCCGTCCAAAGGCGGGGGCAACTTCTCCTCCCTCGGAGTCCAGGATGGCCCTACGACTTGCACAGACACAATGCAGCGAAAGAGACACGCTGGGACTTCCAAGCCCAGGCTTGAAGAGGCCCAGCAGCTGCCATTTCCCTTTTCTGGGAAGCCAATGCCCCATAACGCATCCTGGACTAGACTCCTGAACGATGAGAGAAGAACTGGAGAGAGCGAGCCCTCACGGAGCACCGAGGAGCCGGACACAGGAGTGAAACCATCTCCCACTACCCAGACATAGCCGCATGCAGCCGAGTGGGGTCTCCAGCCCGCGCCCCTGGAACAGAAGACCCTCCCCCCTTCTGCAGGCCACGCCCGGCCCAAATTCACAGACATTCCATTGTGAGAAATGACACGCCGTTGGTTAAGTCACTAAGCTTTGGGGTGGGTTGATAGACAGCGAAAGACAACTGAAACAGAAATAAAATTCAAACCCGCAGACGCACGCCCTTTCAAATGGCAATGGTGTCCCTGCCGTGGTGTAACAAGAATTTTAAAAGATCTGCTGATGATTCATTAAACCACAAAGTCATGATCTCTTTGAATACGGCATACCTATATGGGCCTAGTCATGCCTTCTTTTAAATGTCATTCTAGGTGAGCCACCTTCAAAGGACAAGTGATAATATCGCCTCAAGACATCATCGCTCCCCTCTTATTCAATGGGATAAAAGCTCTTCGTTGAATGATAATCTCTTTCTACTGCCTGCAGAGATCTCATCCATCCTCTTTGCCTCATAGTTGATGATGGTGTAGGAGTTTCTACACCGACTCTCTGTCCATCCCTCAAAGGAGCCCTCCCAACCCTCGCTCTGAGCCCCCAAGGTGGCTTGCTCCTCCTCGGTGTCTCCTTCATGCTCTGCTCATATTTTAGCACAGTGCTCACCACATGTATCACCTCAGTTACATAAACCCCATGACGGCAGATCCCTGCCTGTTTTGTAAGCCCCAGAACAGCACTCCGCAGGGAGTAGGTGCTTCATGCGTACTTGCTGGCTGAACAAGCGAATGGCTGCATGTTCCTGCTTCCCCCAGGCGAGCCACTGTGTCTTCGTCATGAGTGTCCATTACCAGTGCCATTCATTCTCTTCCTGTGGCTGGAAGCCTGAAGTCCCCGGCCTTACTTTCTGCCGGGGTCCCAATGCAGTTCTGGTTCCGCCAGAGAGAGAGCTGCACGAGGTCTGGAGGCCAAGGGAGCTGGGGGAGCTCCTCGGCCACCAGCTGTGGTGGGTGTCCTGCAGTTTCAGCACACGTGTGTTTGTGGAAGCTGGTCAGCTACCCAGTACCAACTGCGATACCAGCCGTGGCTTCTGCAGTTTCCTGCCCTCTGGATGATGGCTTGGGCAATTCACCTAAATGCCTAGTGATGCCCATTCACTCCTCAGACCCTTACAGTGATTTCTCAGATCACCCAGTTCCCCGGAGGATCTGGAGTGGTTTCTGTCTTTCTACAGTGCTGAGTTCTGATAGGCCTCTACAGACACATTCCTGGAGGGCAGGAAATGCCTTCTTCTCTTTGCATCCCCACACCTGCAGTGTCTGCATCACAGTGGAAACTAATAGCAAAGGTAAGAACAACAGTAAATCTTTATTTAATAATTACTATGTGCCCAACACTGTTCTAAGTGCTTTGTATCTATGAGCTTATTTAATCTAGTCAATAACCTTGCGAGCTGAGTGTTACTGCTGCCCTCTTTTATAGATTAGAAAACTGAGAACAAAATAGTTAAGCAACTTGCTCAAGAAGTCACAGCATTAAATGGTGGACTGAGGAGTCAAATCCAGACAGTCTGGCTCTCAAGTCTGTATTTGTAGCTAATACTCTCTTCCTGCCTGAAAAATGTTTGCTGAAGGATTTAAAAATACAACCCTTACAATTTTAGAACTCATTTATTATATATATCCTATTTGCATTTAGTGTCATAAAATAGAAGCTCAGGATATTCTCCTTTAAGAATCTTCCTTTTAAAGATGTTCCTGGGGCATGAAAGTGGCACACGCGCACACACATGCACACACACACTTTTTTTTTTTTTTTGCTGTGTTCAACTGCATTTTTTTTTTTTTTTCTGGTTACTCAGAAAAATGAAAATAAAAAACAGGGGTTCTTGGAAATAACACTGTAGGAAAGGTAGGGACCGTGGTGCAGAACGCTCACAGGTTTCATATGCGTTTTCTTGAGCACATCTTTCTGCCTCTTATCTGGGAGCATTCGCTAAAGCAAATGGCCACTGGTTGCAGCCACTGTGGGGAAAACATTTCTCTCTTCACTGTGGCTTCTGCCAAAATGGAGAACAAGCTTGTTCACCGAGACTCCAAAAGATACGAGGCAGATATTCAGGGAAGATATGCAAAGTAAAAAATCTACATGGAATTGACTAAACACCTGGTCCACGACTAAACACGTGGACGAGGTGCACAGCCCTCAAAGAGGCACAAATTCTGCGTGGGGAAGGGATGCACAAAAATAGGTGTCAGGGTGTCGTCTTCTCCACCCCAGATGTCTGTTGACACTCAGAGGAGATCCCGTACAGTAGCCCTGGGCAGGGCCATCCCTTAGTCCTCAGGGGAGAAGGGTCTTAATCTGATGGATGCATTTGGAAGGGAAATCTGAGGACAAAGAGCCCAGCCCTTTTGTCTCTCTTGTAAGTAAACCTGTCATTCTCCTCTGCTCCTCGTGTCTTAAATGTTAAAGGGGTCAACTCTGCCCCCTGGTGGGGCGGGGCAGGTCTGTGCCCTGTCCACTGCTGATAGTGACCGGGAGGGTAAGTCTGCAATTCTGGAAACCCACTTGTCTAGCTAAAAGCCACATTCCCCAGTAAAGGTCCACAGCCCTTACCTGCAATTCCAAGAGTCCTAAAGTGTTGAGAACAAAAAATGTTTCCCAATTCAGCTGGCAGCAAAAGCTAGCGTGACCTGAGTCACTGGGAAAACTGGCCTTAGCTGACTTAAGTTCCTTCCAGTCCTTATCACACCACGTAAAGCTCTGTGTCTGTACAACAGGTGAGTCCACGTGCCTAGGTAAATGTAAATACCTTATAACGAAATAACACTCAGACTTCAGATCCTTCGACACACTAGCCACATTTTAAAACTTCGACAGACTTATGTGACCACTGCTACCATACAGGGCAACCCAGACGAAGGCCTTCCAACACTGCAGAGAACGACTGTACAACACTTAGCGGGAAGTACACGTTTCCTTATCGGGTTTGATTATGGGGCATCACGCCAGGCCCCATATAACAAGCATTATTAGGCACCATTTCCCCCGCATCTAAAACATGTGGAATTCCAGAATCACATCTGGCCCAAAGGACCACAGCTAGAACGTGTGGCTCTGCCTCCGTCTTTAATCAGCACTGAAGGCAATGTTTTAGTCTCCTTCTGGTTTAGACTTTACCTGTTATGGACTGAATGTTCGTGTCCCCCAAAGTCACATAGGGAAGCCATAACCCCAAGTGTGCTATTTTGGGGTGAGGCCTTTGGGAGGTAATTAGGCTTAGATGAGGTCATGAGGGTGAGGCCCCCATGCTGGAATTAGAGTCTTCATAAGAGGAAGAGACACAAGAGTTCTCTCTCTTCCCCCACCACAGGAGAAATGGCTTCCTTCCCTGTGGGGGTAGAGACTGGAGTGACACAGGTACAAGCCAGGGGACACCAAGGATGGCCAGGAGCCACCCAAAGCTGGAGAGGCAAGGAGATTTTTCACTAGAGCCTTCAGAGGGAGCACGGCTCTGCTGACTCTTCTGGACTCCAGAATCACGAGGCGATAAATTTCTGCTCTTTGACGCCCAGTTTGTGGTAATTTGTTACTGCAATCCTAGGAAACTGAGAGGGAGAGAGTTTGCTACTGAGAAGAGGACAGCTGCTGTAACAAGTACCTAAACATGTGGAAACAGCTTCACAAGTGGGTAATGGGTAGAGGTTGGAAGAGTTGGGGCTGTGTGCTAGAAAAGCCAAGATTGCCTCAAGGGCAGTTCTGGTGAGGACTCAGAAAGAAGAGGGAAGAGCTGCAGTGGAAGCCTCTCGTCTTAGAGAACACAGAAATAATCATGGACAGAATGTGGGTGGTGAAGGCCATTCTGGTGAGGTCTCAAGCAGAAGTGAGGAACTTGTTACTAGACAATGGAGAAATGGCAGTAGTTGTTATAAAGTAGCAAAGAACTTGGCTGAACTGTGTTTTAGTGTTTTGTGAAAGGTAGAACTTGTGAGCAACGGAACTGGGTCTTTAGTTGAGACTTCTGAGAAAACGATGAAGGAGTGGTTTGGTTATTCCTGACCACTTAAGGAGAAAGATGAATAGAGGAAGGAATTAAGCAAAAACAAACCGGAATTTAAAGATCTGTAAAACTCTTAGCCTACCCATATTGCAAAGAGTGAGAAATCTTGTTCTGAAGAGAACACTAAGAGTGTGGTTGAACAACCATTTGATTAAAAAAAAAAAAAAAAAAAATTAGTGTGAACCATGGACCACCCCAACAGAAATACGGCCAGTTTGAACTGAAGGAGACAGACAGGATGAAGTGAAGGGAGGCTGTCAGAGTTCTTAGATCACACAGGACTGGACTAGAGAGAGAGCTACTCAGCAGTGAATGTTGGCGATTTTTCACAATGACCTCAAAGGAAAGCTGGAGATTATCAAGGCTGCCTCCTTGGTTTCAAAGGTGTGGGAGGGCACTTCCTGGGTTTCAACAGGACAGATGTCCTCTGCCCATCGCCTTGGGGGCAGGGTCCCCTGGAACCTTGTTGGGTGACTTTCTCCCCACAGAACAACCGAGGTAGGACTGTCTCCCCAGTGGGTCCAGAGGGTGGAGCACCAAACCAAAGAGGATTATTTTAGAGCCTTGAGATCTAATGGAATTTGCCTTACCAGGTTTTGGACTTGCTTGGGCCCCTTTCTCCTTTCTTTTTCCAGTTTCTCCCTTTTGGAACGGGAATGTCTATTCCATGCCTGTCCTGCCACTGTATTTGGGAATCACATATCTTGTCTGGTTTCACAGGCTCACCGCTGCAGAGAAATTTTGCCTCAGGATAAATCACGTCTGAAGTCTCACCCAAATCTAATTTAGATGAAATTTAGATGATACTTTGGACTGTAAGACTTTAGATTTGATGCTGGACAAGTCAAGACTTTTGGAGCTGTTGGGATGGAATGAATGTATTTTGTATGTTGAGGACGGGAATTTGGGGGGGGGCAAGGGCAGAATGTTATGAACTAAATATTTGTCTCCCCAAATTCACATGTTGAAGCCCAAATCCCCAATGTAATAGTATTTGGAGATGGGTCTTTGAAAGATAACTAGGTTTAAATAAGGTCATGAGGGTGGGGCTCCCATTATGGGAATAAGTATCCTCAGAAGAAAAGGAAAAAGGAAGAAAAACCAGAGCTCCTGCTTTTTCTCTGCCACCTGAGGACACAATGAGAAGATGACCATCTGAGAACCAGGAAGGGGGCCCTTAATCAGGAACCAAATCTGCCAGCACCTTGATCTTGGGCTTCCCAGCCTCCAGGGCTGTGAGACACAAATGTCTTTTAGTGAAGCCACTAAGTCCATGGAACTCTGTCATGACAGCCTGAGCTAAAAATTTACCTTATTCTAAATCGGTTAAAAATTGGGGTAGGGAAGATACATATTATTTATCAGGCCCCCTTGAATTCCTGTAACAGGAAGAGCACTGTGCAGGCTCCTCTCCTCTGCACGTTCATGGACAATCCAGGCTACTTGCAGTGTAGATCCATGAACCTGGGACAACGCTACTGTGTCCCCAACACTGGTTCTTCTTCCATTGGTAGGGACTGATCTGATGCATGTCCATTAGTGTTCAGAACATTCTGAGATTTTCTTGAATGCTGGGTTAGGACAGCCATGTTCCCTTCCTACTACTCAGCTTCCCCTGGCTGTCAGGCTTCAAGAGTAAGGACAGTGCTCATCCACTATATCTAGCTTATTTTCTTGTCTAAATGGATGTAAGATATCTCACAGAAATCTGGCATGAACCTAGCCTGGGCCAAAGAGTACCAAGAGAGATGTCTGATTTTTTCAAAAAAATTTTTCTTTATCAATATTAGAGAGAGAAAGAGGAAGGGAGAGGGAGAGAGAGACAGAAACATCAATGAGGGAGAACATCGACTAGCGGCCTGCTGCATGCCCCCCACTGGGGATCAGGCCCACAACCTGGTCATGTGCCCTGACCGAGAATCGAACCAGTGACCTTTTAGTGCATGGGTCGATGTTTAACCAATGAACCATACTGGCCGAGGCCAAGAGAGATGTTTTGAGTCCCCTGAAGGCTCCATCTTCTTTCACTCTGCTACATGAGTTCCGGCAAGTAGTTTACCCTGATGTAGGATCAGTTTTCTTATCCGTAAAATAGGGAGAACACTGTCTGGTCCACCATCCTCACAGGGTTTGGGGATGGAAATCAAAATTAAAATATTGAATGAGCTATTATATGGGAAAGTAAGATATGTATTATCTTTTTAAAAATATGTTTTTTTATTGATTTTTTTAGAGAGAGAGGAAAGGAGAGAGAGAGAGAGAAACATTGATGTGAGAGAGAAGCATCGATTGGCTGCCTCCTGCACACCCCGTACTGGAGATTGACCCCGCAGCCCCTGCATGTGCCCTGACTGGGAATCCAACTGGAACCTCTCAGTCCATGGGACAATGCTCAATGCACTGAGCCACAACGGCCTGGCAAGATATGTATTATATTTATTACTGATGGGAAATTCCACACAGCCTTGCAAAGCAATACCTATTAAAACAATCATATAAATGAGAGAGATCCGGGCTGGATTCTTAAAAGTATTGCCATGAGTTCAACATAAAACACCTTTTATTTAGAACACAAATTGAATTTCCACTTGTAAAGGAAAGCATGAGATAATGTTCTTTGTCTTAATTTGACAGTGGAAAGGTTCTTGAGTATTGGCCAAGAATCTAATATTGGATTGTACCAAAACAGACCATTTGTTTCCTGAATTGTATCCATAAAGGTCTCACGGTAAGATGCTGCCTCTGACAGAGCATTTACCAAGATTGCCAGTCTTCACATTCAGGTTCTAAAAAATACCCATCTCTGTCTTTTCTATTCCACACACCCTCGGCTCTCCAATTCAAACACAATTTGCAGTCCTGTCTCTATTGAAACTTCTCAGGTAAACTTCACATTTCTGATCTTTTAAGATCAATGTGCAAGCCGCTAGGTCCACAAAGCATGATCAGCAACTCTCTCCTGTCTGCTTTCCTAAGATTAATATATGCTAAAGCTTTTATTTCAAGAAACTAGAGAATCTGAAGAATGATGTGGACAGGCTTCAGAAAAATGACATTAATCTTGAAGATTAATTCAATATTTAGCTGACTCAATTTAAATTCATTATCATAGGTTTTTATCCTAGAAATTACAAATTTATGGAAAAAATTTAATTATTGATGATATTAACAATTTTCACTGTATTTTAGACACAATTTATTTAAAGAAAAAGAATAATTTAGCTTGGTTTACATCCGTGGATTTAAATACTTCATGAGATTTTTGTCAAGCTCAGGAGAATTAAAAATTTTTAAGATTAATCATTTTCTAATACAATTCTCAAACACTTTTAAAATGTTTTAGCAATATTTTTTAAAGCGACAATGGAAACTTAAGTTGCAGAATTTCTTAATTCTAAAGCAGGCTGCATATCTCCATGGCTTCTTTATCCAGATTAAGGTAAAAGTCCTGAAAAACATATTTGAGATAAAATGATTTTTAGAGTGTACTGTAGCTTTCTAAAGCCTTCCTTGCTTATTAAATTCCGTGAAAGTGAGCTGTAAACTGATGAAAGGCTAGTCGCTGCCCCCCCCCCCCAAAGTACAAAGTCCTTCTAAAACTAATTAGAATTAGTTTCTGCTAGTGCTTTTGGAAACATAATTTTTTAGCAAAGTTTTTTTGTTGGCCCTCTCTGCATGCTTTTCAACAACTTTCTTTTTTCCTCTTACTTTTTTTTGTCAGACCCCAGGTTTGTTACAGAGTGCAGAAAAAGTTCGTTTCAGATCTCGATGGTCTCTATTCCAGTCTCCTAAAAACTCATCTTAAGGCTGAAGATTAATTGTTCTGGAAAAAAGCAATTCCTGCAGTTTCATCCAGCTCACGTCAAATGCATCCTACTTTTTCTTAACTTACTGAGAAAAGAAAGTTAATATTCAGGATAAGAACTAAAAAGCAGTGATGAGCAAGGGATTAACCACCCAGCGCTCAGCCGCTGTGATTTGTGAATGTAATAAATCAACAGGTTTTCGCTTAGCGCTGACCAGGTGCCCAGCCTTAAGCAGGTACACCACTGAAAAGGCCAGGTGCTAGACCGGGGAGATCAAGCCCAGGACCCAACTGCAAAGATGGGCTCACCCCGGCGCTCTATCGCGAAACCAATTCCGGGCAGATCCCAGGACTCCACGGCGCATTTCTTCTCGATCTTTGTGGGCCTTCAGTTCTCAGGGGTCTCCTCGGCCCCCCAAGGCAAAAAGGGTACCATCGCACTCGCCAAGAGGGGAATCTTGGGGAATACTTCACCTCGGCCTGATCAAGTAGCAAAGGAGGGTGCCCTTATCCCGGAACCTGCCGCAGAGAGCTACTACTTACGTCTGGGATAACCCCGAAGAAATAGTCAAAAGAAAGGGAAAAGGAGTGGCGGTTCCGGGTTGGAGCTTCCAGAAGCATCTGCCATGCCTAGGACGTTTCTTAGGTCAGCCCGGAGGAGTAACGCAGGGGGTGAAAATGGGTGTTCTAGGGGAAGTCAGCAAGCAGAGGGGGTGAACAAGGTGAGTAAAAGTGATTCAAATAAAATTCCCACGCGCTCAGGGCAGTCAAGGCTTTGGCTGGAGGAAGGGTACGCTGGGGACGCACGGTGCGCCCAGCTGTGCTGCGAGCGGACAGAAGGACAGACAAATCCGAGCGAGGGACTTACCTTCAGGGTTGGCACTGATGAAGACCCGGACGCTGCGGCCGGCGGGCACGAGGTGAGAAGGCAGGGCGGTGAGGTTCCCGGAGAAAGCCGCCCGCCGAAGCGCAGAGTCCCGGGGGCAGGGCAGCTTGGTGCCCGCACCGGCCGGCCACATCGCCCTTTGGAGGAACAGCCGCCGCCGCCGCCTCCTGCTGCTCGGGTTCCTGTCCGCGGCTCCGCGGAACGGCGAGGTCGATACCCGCAGGCAGCGCGGTTCAGAGCCGCTCCGAGCCCGAGGCGCCGCGGGCGAGCTCCGTGGCGCACACTGCCGGCCGACGGGGTGCGGCCATACGGACCCTCGGGCCTTTGTTGCCGCCGCCTCCTGCCCCGCGGGGCGTCCGCCTTCGCTCGCCGCCGGAGTGGAGCGCAGCAGCCGGTGGGAGCGGGAGGTCAGCGTGTCGGCGGCTACGCGCGTGGCGCCCCTTTGCGCCGGGAAGCGCCCGCGCCTGTCGCCCGGTCCGCGGCCATGTCCCCGCCTGCGCCCGCCGCGGGAGGAGGGGGCTGCCAAGGAGGCAGGACCGAGCAGACCAAACTTTATCTACGAAAGGCGGCCGGAGTTTATCAGAAGCTGCCCCCCACGGCTCAGAGGGCGGCGGGGGAGGCGGCCTCAGGCTACCCAGGGGCTTCCTGGGCTTCCCTGTGGATGATCCCGAGCGCTCGCGGCTGCTTCCTGGATGGAGGACCGGAAAGAAATTAGCCCGAGATTACTGCTACTCCGCCACCTCGCCTAAAGGTCACAGCAGCCCTGAGCATTTTCGGGAATGCACGCGTGCCGGCGTCTGCGCGTCTTCGCCTAAGTGCCGGCAATGCGGCCTCAAAGTTAGACACACGCGCAGAGCCGGGACCCCGAGGGTCTGAAGCATCAAATTTCGGGACCGCTTCGGGCGTCTTGGAGGAAGTGTCACTGTCGCCGTGTCTCTCGTGGCGCAGGTGGTACTGTCCTGCTGCTCCTCTCGATCCTCACGCGCAGCAAAGCGGCCGTTTTTATAGGGAAGCTGCGCGACTCACGTGCTCTCCGTCGCGTGGTCTCGGAACCTTTCCAAAAGCGGATCTTTGCGAGGAGCCCTCCCAAGGTCTCTAAGGCTCCAGGGGGTCCTTCCTGCTCCAACCCAGCGCATTCCCGGGCCATCCCGCCTGCCCAGAGTCTCCCGGGCCCACCGGCCTTGAAGATGCCGGGCACCCTGCGCCGCCCCGGGCGCGCTCCAGGGAGCGCCGCCCCGCGCAAGGGCCGGCAAAATGCAGGTGGCCACGAAATGGGGCGGGGTGCGACAGATCAGAGTTGGCCTTGGGCTGCTTTTTCAAGTCCATACAAAGCTTGACTTGGCTGTACATGACGCTGACCTATCGTGGCCAGGGCGGATGCAGGAGGATGCTACCCCGGGTTGCGGCTCGGGTGGCCGGCTGGAGGGGTCTGGTTCACATCCCGGCTGAAGTGAGATGCAAGTAGACCCAGCTGTAAGATTGCCATCTCAGGGTCACACTCCACTGCACCTATGCAAATACTGCAAATCCCAGAACAGGAAGGAAAACCTGGGGGAAGAGAGGAGGGAGTATTTGATTCATTATTAGGGAGTTTGTTCGCCAAACCCTTTTTTTAGCTTTAGGGCAGGAATTCAACTTTTAGAGAGGAAGGGCAGCTTTTCTAAATCTTTGAGCTTGGGGAAGGGGTGGGTGGGTGTAGGGTGAGGGCAGTTTAGCTGTAAGTTTCATCCTTTCACCGGGGCTTCTGTAGGCAGCCCCTGGCCCCTCCAGGCCTGCATTTCCTCTGGGCCCTGCTGGTGGCAGTGAAGTCCTAGGCACTGCTGCTTATTTTGTTGCCCCACCCCACCCCCAACACACACTTTCTGGGTAATCTTTTTGGAAGAATTGGGTCTGTGGGTTTTTAAGGCTGCCTCTCCACTGCAGAGAACCAGGGGTCAGGCAGCAGTTCCTACTCTGTAACACTTTGATGCAAGCAACAGGAAGCCTTGACCCTACCCAGGCATTTGTTCAGCTGAGTCCATTTAGCAAATTATCTCCTTCCCCTCTCCAGCCTCATTACTCGGGTGGGAACATTCTCCAGCAGGAAGGAGGTCTCTGAAACACCTCCTGATGTCCTAAGAGGTATGGACTGAGAGTTCTGGAAGAAGTTATGGATATATACAGTATCTATTACAGTTTCATCCTGTATCAATATACCATACTTATTACTGGAGAAATGAGCCAGGGCCACTTTATTCCTGATCTCAATATTGTTTATAAGAGACTGATAAGGAGTTCCCAGATTGCCAGGGACCCGCCTTCCTTTCTTTCTTTCCTTCCCCCTATTTATTGTTTCTCTCTTAAAACTCAGATGAGTATTTGTGTCTTCTGACCTTTGCTTCAGATCTCTAGGTGTTGCACTTTCTTAGGATGACTTTGGGATTTTTGGCAGCCTCTATAACCTAATTAACTGTTCTAGACAGGCTGAAGTTTAGCATCTGCCAGTGTCACTGCAGACCAAGGATGCAGAGAGAGAAATTCACATTATCTGTGGGGCCATGCTTAAAAGTCTCCCTGCACAGCCAGCTTTGCATCAGGTAGAGCAGGCTGCTGTCTTTGGTTTATCAGGGAGGTTTCTACTAAGGATACCTGATCACCCACCCACCCCCTCCACACATATATATATTCTCCTACCTCCTCCCATCCTGTCTCTTGCTAACATCTGATATCCTAACGCCAGAGATTCATTCATTAGCATGCAGATGGCGTAGGGAAGAGTCACCCATGGCGCTGACACTTTGTTATGAATTAACTAGATTTATTTCCCACCCTGAGGAACTGTTGGTGATGGGAGGGGGGTGAAGAAACTCAAAAAGGAAAGGAAGGAGCAGGCATGAATGTGGAAGGCAGGCCCAGACTTATAGCTTTGTTTTTATATCTGTTTAAAACACTTTACATTTTCTCCTCTTTGATAAATACTGAATGTGTTATTATGACTCCTGTTTTACACACGAGAAAAACAGGGCTCAAGAAAGAGAAATGACTTGTCCAAGGTCATATATAACCAGTTAATGCTAGAGCCAGGATCCAGATATTGTGTCCCGTCCCAATACTCTATTTTCTAATTTTGCTCAGGTCTGGCTCTGGCTGACATCTTTAGTAACCTGGAAAATAGATGTTCAGGCCTGTGTTCAGGTGTGGAAATCTGGTCATCACTTCTGCTTCCCAAATAGGAAAGAAGGTCTGTGTCCCCAGGATCACACAGGACTAGACTCTTCCAACTTGTAGAAGTTGGTTGGATGATAAAGATTTCCAAATTCCTTGTTTTCTTTGGATCCTATTCTTTCCTTATAAGACTACAGACAGACCCATTTCATCTCTGAAGTTGCTTGGGCATTGTCCCAGGCACCAAAAGGTTGCTGGGTTGATTCCCAGTCAGGGCACATGCCTGGGTTGTGGGCTCAGCCCTGGGTATGGGGCATGCAGGAGGCGGCCAATGGATATGCTGCTCTCACACCAATGTTTCTATCTCACTCTCCCTTTCTCTCTCTAAAAATCAATAAAAAATCTTTTTTAAAAAGCATCTAGAAATAGGACGATAACAGTACATAGAAAAGGGCTTGGGACCGTAATTGTAATAAAAAACAGGTATTCCCTTCTCCATCCTCTCCCTCACCCTAACTAGCAGGCCAGAGGGCCACAGAGAGGTGCATTGTCCTAGTTTTACAAAACAATGTTCCCAGCCCTTGATAAAACAGGGCTGCTCAAAGGTAAAATTACTGCTAGGTTCATCTGCTCTTTGAGCTGGAAGAAACATTGTGATCATGGAATCCAATTTCTCTTGATATATAGATGATGCCCCTCCCAAAGTAATTTTTAAAAATAGGAGGAAAGAAAACTAATGTCTAGTAATACTGATACACTGAGCATCTGTAAGCTAGACACTGTGTTAGGCCTTGAATAGGAAGCTCACTACCTTATCTGTTGTGTGGGCCCAACACCTCTTATCACCTCTTGTGATGTAAGTCCCTGTTGCCTGATCCAAAGTCCATGAGATGCAAATGTGTCTCACCTAGTCCCTTCCCTGCCATGGTTGGTGACTTTCACCCATTTGCATGGTTGTATCACATTCATGCTTAGGTGACAGGCTGGTGATCATAAAACATATAACCCGAGCCCCTGTGACTGACTCTTCTCCAGCAGAAGGAAGCTCCATCACCCAACCTGCGGGTACACTCACATTTGTGTACATCAAATATCCTGGCTTGGATGCTTCTGGACCAGTGGTTCCATATTTGTCCTATTGTGAAAGGAAGTGGGAAAAAAGCCCCTAGTATCATAAAGATGACCAGATCGACACATCACACTACTCTATCTCAGGAACTCTAACCAGGAAGCCAATGATGTGTTTTGTGTTTGCCAAACTTGAAGAAGAATATCAGACTTAATGTTACATGAATGTTTATAGTGGCTCTCTGATTTGGGTGATAAATATTTTAATCTGCTTTCCTAATGTGAGAAATGGATTATACAGGGTCAGTCAAGCAAGGACTCCACTTTCCAAAGTTCCATCTCAGGATATAAGCTAGATCTTCAGGAACCCACATACTTGTTTACAAAATGGAAATTTTCAGTTTATGTGAGAATTTGTCAGCACAGCAATATGCCAACAGAGATTGTTGAGTCAGAGGTGTCTGCAGCATGATAGAATTCACAGCAGCTTGGTTTTAAATAAAGTTACACCTTTCTGAAATTGCTATCTGATGCTTTCATGACTCAGAAATGCTAACTTTATATCCACCCCCTTCCAAATCTGTTTAATATATTTTTTGATCTGTCTGTCTCTTACAACCTTCTAAATACTCACATTGCTATGAGTGCACTATGCATACCACACAAAGTAGAAGAAAGTAAGGCAGCTGTTCAATAAAAATTTGTAGATTATTTTATACAGGGTGTCCCAAGAAAATATAGATTCTATTGCATTTTGAAAATGAAATGTATTTTTATCAAACATTGGCTTTATAATTATTCGAAGTTGTGTATACATTTTGGGGGGACACCCTATATTTCTAAAGTAAATGTTTTGTTTTTGTTTTACAGTTGCCAAGTTTGTTTCCCCTTCGTGACATCAATCTAAATACAGCACCTTTAAACATCCTGTTCTCTCTTGTTCCATCACCTGATACTTATTTGGACGATTGCTTTTTACAAAGCACTGCCATACATGCCAACTCATTTCGATTCCAACCCAGTGAAATATGTTCTACCAACAGTGCATAAGGACTCCCTTTTCTCCACAGCCAGGCCAACACCGATTATCTTTTGTTTTTTAAATAACCTTCCTAATATGTGTGAAGTAATATCTCACTGTGGTTTTGATTTTATCTCCCTGATGATCAGTGATGTTGAGTGTCTTTTCAGTTACTTGTTGGCCATTTGTACGTCATCTTTGGAGAAACATCTACTCAGGTCCTTTGTCCATGTTTTAATTGGGTCATTATTATTACTGGTGAGTCACATGAGTTTCTTATATATTTTGACTATTAATCCCTTATCAGATAAAGGTTTACAAATGTTTTCTCCCATTCTGTAGGTTTGTTGTTTCCTTTGATATGACGAAGATTTTTTAGTTTGATGTAATCTCAGTTCTTTGCTTTTGCTTTAGGTGCCTGTGCATTTGGTGTCATATTCAAAAAATTATTGCCAAGACTAATAAAGACAATCCTAAAATTCAGATAGACCCAAAAAGACACTAAATAGCCAAAGCAATCTTGAATAAGAAGAACAAAGCTGGCCCTGGCCGGTTTGGCTCAGCAGTTAGAGCATCGGACCGAGGCCCATAAAATCTCAGGTTCCATTCTTGGTCAAGGGCACATATTTCAGTTGCAGGTTCGATCCCAGGCCTTAGTTGGGGTCATGTGGGAGGCAACCAATCAATGTGTCTCTCTCACATCGATATTTCTCTCTCTCTTTCTCTCTCCCTCACTCTCTCTCTCTCTCCCACTCTATCTAACAATCAATGGGAAAATATCCTCAGGTGAGGATTAAAAAAAAAAAAAAGAACAAAGCTGGAGGTATCACACTTCCTGATTTCAAATTGTATTACAAAGCTACAGTAATCAAAACAGTATGGTATTGGCATTGAAAACAGACATAGACCAATGGAACAGAGTAGAGAGCCCAGAAATAAATCTGCCCATATATGGTCAACGGATCTCCAATAAGGGTATCAAGAATACAAAATGGGGAAAAGATAGTTTCTTCAATAAAAGTTGTTAGGAAAACTCAATATCTACACGCAGAAGAATGGAATTTGTCCCTTATACCATACACAAAATCAAAATGGATTGAAGAATTAAATATTAGACCTGAAACCATAAAACTCCTACAAGAAAACAGTGGAAATAAGTGATTTTTAAAGATGATTTATAAACTACTTGCTAGGTTATAAGACATTCCAGGGAGTAAAACTAAATAGAAAGCGGTAAGTCACCATAGAATTTTGCCACCTTTTTGGAATAATTGTGCTAATAAGGATATGACAATAAAATTAACTGAACATCTCTAATTATGGCCAAGCTATCTTTATATACGATTTAAATAGAACAATAAGAAATACCCATCTGTCCTACACAGAGTTCTTGGCTGAAAACAATGAACTTGGTGCTGATTGATCTAAGCTTAAAAGCAATTTACTGGAAAATTATGAGATATTTAACAGTATTGTCGGCAGGGATGGAGAACCAGACTTGGAAAATGGGAAGAGACCAGAAGAGCTCAGCTCATTGGATCCACAGCTAAAGTGTCACAAGAACAGACACCTAGGAGAACCTGGACACCTGCTGAAGCCTGAGCACTCAGTGCCACCCTCTTGTCACCATAACCATTTACTGGATATCACCATTGGCACCATTGCCACTGGGAAGTAGAGGCTGCCATCAGTATTGCAGGTCTTCACTGTGGCTTCCGCAGTCAGGGAGCCAGGGAGAGGGACTGTCTACATTTAGACTTGGGCTGTGCAGAAGTTTCTAAACACTGCAAGGAGGATCAGAGGTTAAGATGTCAAAACCCTCACACACTCCCCTCCAGCAAATGCATAGTACACTTCTTCTATTCTTATATGGCCCAGAACATTAGATGCAATGGACAAGAAATGAATTGGATGCTTTTTGAATTCCTAGTAATACAATTAGAATGATGACATTCCACCTCTCGAAGACTTAGATGCCCGGCAAAGCTCACCTCTCCTGGACCACAACCAAGAAGAAGAATGTGATAGAAAAAGAATTTTCTAAGCAGCCAGACTATATGTTACCATGTTCACATTCTGGAACACACTCCCTTGACTCAGAGGAGATCCCCAGAGGCTTTCTGTCAGGGTCTCTTCACATTTACTGTATACACAATTCCAACAAGTTGGGTTTTCCTGTTTAGCAAAACCACAGCAGATTAGACAGTGAATCAGAAAGGAAGGGCTGCTCTGTGGAAATGAGAAATGACTGCTCACAGCAAAGAGTCAGAAAACGTGACAGCAGAGATGATATGTATTTACACACACACACACACACACACACACACACCTCAGTGATCTAGGGGCCAGTTAATTTTGGCAGTAGGGCTCTCTATATATGTCAAAATGGGACAGATGAGGCATGGGTAGTTCCTGAAGTTGAGACAGACTAACTTCAGGGTATCGCTTTTTGCAAGTACTTGGGGATACTTTTTAGCAGCAAACAACTCAGAGAGTTTAGACAAAGAGACAATTGGCACTGTGACATCCAGTAAACATCAAGCAGGTGGAGAATCAGGTAGAATCCTTCCTCTGAGAAGAACATGTAGGGCTCTTTTACTTAAGTGCCTGAAGTAATGGCGATAGTAGTAGTAATAATAATATCATCAACAACACTAATAAAATAAACATGTAAAAGCCTTTCATCAGGCTAGATATGGGTCTATGAGCTTTATAGACATTAACATATTTAATTCTAAGCTGCCATTCCTGAAAAGAAGGCGCTATTATTATTCCCATTTTCCAGATGAGGAGACAGAGGCAAGGTAGCATCAAGGTACTTGCCTAGATCACAGAATGTGGTGGAGCCTGGACGTTAATGCAGACAGCCTGGCTCCTGATTTGAGCTTCAAACATGATGACATACTCCATCTCTAGATGGTAGGTAGCATTCCAATACAATCACCCAGGCAGAGGAGAACCAGCTCAAGACAAGGAAACTAGGAGGAAACTCAGGTTGCAAAGCTCGTCTTAAAGGAAAGGGAAGGAGTAATAATGAATGTTTACTCCATATTGCGTTCATTACCTTCACTGTCTCCCATGGCCGTCCATATGCTCTCTGACATTACTGCTCATTTTACAAATGAACAATCTGAGGCTTAAGTAACGTATCCATCATCACGGAGCTTATGAGCAATGAAGCTGGGATTTGATCTCCAAGCCTGACTCCATGCTCTTCCTGCTACAGGGTGACCTTGTCAGTAAATGGTGCAAATGCCAGTTGCGAGAATGACTTTTAAACTGTCCATTCATATGTGCATCCATTTTATTTATTTGTACATTTTTTCATCAAACATTTGTTAAGCACTTTCATGTTCCAAGGACCAGCCCTGTGTTCAGGAGGCGCGATCCAGTATGGGACTCCAAAAAGATGGTGCCTGTGTGGGGCGAGATCTACTGAAGTGACCATCAATCAGTTTAGAGATTTTTAAAACACAAGTAAATCCATCAAGACAAGTACATACTGTACCTGAAAAGACATTAGTTGACACTCTAGAAAAAAGGGCTGCCTGGAGGAAGCAGAGGGTCACAGTGACCAACCATACAGGAGGGGGTTTGATGAGCTCTATTTAAAGAGGCAGTAGGCACCTGGCTGGTTTGGCTCAGCGGTTAGAGCATCGGCCTGCAGACCAGAGAGTCCCGCGTTCGGTTCCCGCTAAGGGCACATGCCTTGGTTGCAGTTTGTCCCCGGTCCTGGTTGAGGCTGTGTGGGTGGCGACCACTCGATGTGTCTCTCTCTCTCTTCCTCCCTCTCGCTCTCTCTGAAGATAGAGGATTTAAATAAATAATAAATAAATAAATAAATAAAGAGGCAGTAGGCTATAATAGCAGCATGTGGGTTTTGGAGAACAATTGATAAATTGATAAATGCAGGTTCCAATATTGCTCCAACGCTTACTAACTGTGGCTACAGGCTAGTAAATATTCTTCTCTATGTCTCAGTGTCCTTCTCTGTGAAATGGACACAAGACGCTTCCTTTGCATGGATGAATGGTAGACACGTTCAAGGACCTGGCACAGTGCTGTGTACTCAGTGACGGTAATTATTGTTAGAGGAAAAGCCCAGCTAGACTCACAGTTCTTAATTCAAAGGGGATCATGGCAGCAAAACTATGTCAGATTTTTAAAACTTTCTAGTTTTTATTATTTCGTTTGTATCCATAGGGTCTAGTAAAAACAGACAAACACAGTCAAACAAACCAATCAATCAACAAAACTCTATTGAGGAGTTTGGGGCCTTTGTGTCTTGGTTGGAGACAAGGGTTGCGGAGCTACC
The DNA here is from genome assembly GCA_030848825.1 of Tadarida brasiliensis. Lineage (NCBI taxonomy): Eukaryota > Metazoa > Chordata > Mammalia > Chiroptera > Molossidae > Tadarida > Tadarida brasiliensis. The sequence goes on along the minus strand of CM061257.1, from coordinate 25,746,800 downwards.
CGTAGGGGCTGAGGACTTCGGGTTTTACTCCACAGGCTGTCCAGCTGAGATGAGGAAATCTAGGTAAAGAATCAGCTAGAGCAACATGAAAAAAGCAGAAAAGGAGATCACAGAATCTCAAAGGCAATCTTGGAATTTGTGGAGAAACCACACTGTTCCTGATATTGGGGTTCAGGATCAAAATTGGGGTCCAGAAACAAGGCTCACCCTTAGATTAATGCTCAGTAGCTAATAAACACCCTCTGGCTTAGAGCTGGAGGACTCTGGAAGCCTGGGAAGCTGGGGTATAAGTCCTATCGAAGCTCTAAATGGGAACACTGCAGAGGTCAGGGAACAGGAAGCACTAACTACGTTCAGCTCTGGAACTTGCTGTTCCCTCTCTGCAGTTTGGCGAGAGCCTCCTGGTGGATCATTCTATCTGCATCCTCAAGTCTCCACGGCAGCTTTTCACAAACATTCTGCTCCCACCTTGGCTTTCCTGACTTCTCGCCACTCTTCCTTTGCAGATTTACTCTAAGTCAAGGTGTAGAGCTCTGCACTGTATATTCTTCCATACTGAACGACTTCACTTCCAGCCTTCAGGGCTCATCCTCTCTAGCCACTCTTACGAAAGCCTTCTCTGATGTTGCCAACCAAATGCAGTCTATCTCTATTTTGGTCCTTCTAATATCTGCATTATTGATATAAAGGCAACATTATGTTGCAATAACAACCAACCTCAAAATCTCAGGGATTCTTTTCTTCAGTATTATACCAGAAGTTCTAGACAGGGCAATTAGGAAAGAAAAAAATAAAATGCATTAAATTGGAAATGAAGAAGTAAAACCATCTTTATTTTCAGGCATTGCTGTCTATGTAGAAAATCCCAAGGAATCCACTAAAAAATGCTAGAACTAAAACATGAATTCAGCCAGGTTGCAGGATACAAGCTCATTATAAAAAAAATCAATTGTATTTCTATATGCTATCAATGAACAATACAAAAAATTAAGAAAACAATTTCATTCACAATATCATCCAAATTAAAAACTTAAATAAACTTAGCCAAAGAAGTGCAAGACTTGTACACTAAAAGCTATAAAACATTGTTGAAAAAAATTAAAGATGTAAATAAATGAAAAGACACCCTATGTTCATGGATCGGAAGACTCAATATTGTTCAGATGGCAATACTCCCTAAACTGCTCTACAGTTTTAACTCAATCCCAACTGAAATTCCTGCTAGGCATTTAATTAATTAATTAATTAATTAATATATTTATTTAGTGGAAATTGACCAGCTGAACCTAAAATTCATGGAAATGCAAAAACCTAGGTGAGCCAAATCAGTCCTGAAAAAAGAATGACAAGGTTGAAGGATTTACACTACCAGATTTCAAAACCTATTACAAAGCTATGGTAACTAATACATTGTGTTACAGGCATAAGGTAGACACGTGTAGAGTAGAATTGGAAGAACAGAATTAAGAGACCAAAAATAAATCCTTACGTTTATGGTCAATTGCTTTTTGACAAAGTTGCCAAGTTAATTCTATAGATAAATAAGAGCCTTTTCAACAAATGGTTCTGGGACAACTGTATATCAACATGCAAAATAATACATTTGGATCCTTACATCATACACAAAAAGGTACTTGAAATGGATCAGATTTAGTGACAGAGCTAATATTAATACTATGAAACTCTTACAAGAAGCCATAAGAGTAAATCTTTGTGACCTTGACTTTGCTGGTGGTTCCTCAGATATAACACCAAAGCACAAGTGTTAAAAGAAAAAACTGAAACACTGACTTCACCAAAATTAAAAACCTTTGTGTTGCAAACATGTCATCAGGAAAGTGAAAAGACAATCCACAGCCTGAGAAAAATATTTGCAAATTACATATTTGATAAGGGACTTGTGTATAGATTACATATGTACTCTTTATAACCCAGTTATAAAATAATCAAAACATTTAGTAAACATTTCTCTGAAAAAGATTTAAAAATGATGAATAAGTACATAAAGGATGTGCAACATCATTACTCATTGGATAAGTTCAGTGAAAACCATGGTAAGACCACTGCACACCCACTTGACTGATCATAATAGAAAGGTCAGACAACTGTAGATGAGAATGTGAAGAAATTGCAACCTTTATGTTGCTGATGTGAATGTATGAATGTTACTTTGGAAAACAGCTTGGCAGTTCCTCAAATTCTTAAACACAGTTACCATATCATCCAGCAATTTCACTTCTAGAAAAGTTCCAAGAGAAACAAAAATATATATCCACAGAAAATCTGTACACAAATGTTTGTAACAGCATTATTCGTGAATGCCAGAAAGTTGAAACATCGCAAATGTTCACCACATGACAAGTGGATCAACAAAATGTGGTACACATGTACAACGTATGCAGCAATAAAAAGGAATACATCACTGAGAGACGCTACAACATGGACAAACCCTCCAAACATTACGTTTAGTGAAAAAAAAAAAACAGTCACAAAAGAATACATAGCATGTAAGTCAATTTGTGTGAAATGCCTAGGATGTGTAAATTTACAGAGACAGAAGGGAATTAGTGATTGCCTAGGGCTGAGAGAATGAGGGAGAGGTGGGGAGTGACTGCTGATGGGTGTAAGAGTTCTTGTTGATGAAATCTTCTAAATGATGTTCTGATGAAAGTGTTCTAAAACTAGATTATGGTGATGGTTACACAACTTTATATACTAAAAAATATTGAACTGGACATTTTAAACAGGAGAATTTTGTGATATGTAAACTATCTCTCAGTAAAGCTGTTAGAAATCACAGTGGTTTAATACAACAAAAGTTCATTTCTCACTCGTGCTACCTGTGCAGTGGAGGCTGGGCGAGCGGCTCTGCTTGTAGTGGGCGCTCGAACCCCTGGCTGACAGAAGCTGTACTTGATCATATACTTCTGTGGTCGCTCAGGTAGGAAAAGGAATGTGGCGAATTGCTTATTGGCCCTTAAAACTTCCACCTAGAAGTCATACATACCACTTGAACTTACGTTCCATTGGCCAAAAGAAGTCACACGATCACACCTAACTTCAGAGGGGGCAAGTAAGTTCAACTCAACCATCTGTGTAAAAGAAAAGAACTAGAAACCTGTGGAGAGTCCTAATGAACACCCCATTAGTCCGATCCTCTTTCCTAGGTCTTAATTCCTAAGAATGACTCCTCACTGCAATAGAAAACCATGTTTGCTTAAATTCTTTTTTTTTCTTTTTGAATAAGATAGAATTATTATATGAGTAAGGTTAAAAAGAAAAGAAAAACACATCAACTTAGAATAGCACTTTTTTTCACAGTAAATGTTTCATAATGGTGTGTCAGTTGAAGAAATGAACATGAAATGATGAAGGAACAGTGCAGAGGGTGAATGACTGAGAGCCCAAGGTGTGAACTAAGGGTGAGTACCAGGAGTTCAGCAAAGAGGAGACGGAGGTGAGTCGCGGTGGTGGTGGCACAGGAATCAGTGTTCCCGACCTGTGTCTCCTGTGTCAGTGCAGATGGATCGCGAAGAACTGCTGCGGTGACCCAGATGGATGGTGTTATCTGTGTCACAGTTTGTTTTCTTCCCAGATAGGTCCTGGGCAGAGCCCTGCAAACCTAATGAGGGCAGAAAAGAATAGCATCCGGAATCACTTAACCTTTCTGAATCTCCGTTCGCAAATCACGGTTGTAAAATGTAGCTGTATAACACCTAAAGACCTGTGAGAAAGGATGCTAATAGTATTTTGTGCAAAATCTATCAGAGAGCAAAATGGTACTTCATGGATACGGAGTTGCTGAATATGTCAACGCCTTAACAGTCAGTCTGCAGGTAAACCCTGTATTCTGCTGAATTCCAGTTTTCACAGGAATGCTTTAATGAAGACCTTTTCTTTCCAGAAACTCCTTAGGCAATACAATTACACACATACTGGAGTCCTTGTTACACTATGAAGAGGTTGTTAAATCGAAAAGAGTGCTAAAGAGCGCTGTTAAATCTCAAGGCATTGCCAATTCTTTCATTACACGTGGACTTTCAAGTAAAAGTTTATTGTTTTTAAAAAAAAATTTTTTTTCTTTATTGATTTTTTTTTTTTTTTAAGAGAGAGGAAGGGAGAGGAAGAGAGAGAGATAGAAACATCGATGAGAGAGAACATTGATTGGCCGACTCCTGCATGCCCCCCACTGGGGATCGGGCCCACAACCTGGGCATGTGCCCTGACTGGGAATCGAACTGGCGACCTCTTGGTGCATGGGTCGACGCTCAAACACTGAGCCACACCGGCTGGGCTAAAAGTTTATTTTTTGTGTTAGCTGGCAGATATCAAAATCTCTGCTTCTTTTATGTTCCTGTTAGACATATATCTTCATTAATTTCAGTTCTTAAGAAAAGGACCTTTTCCCTCAAGAAAGCTATTTATATGTTCATTATCAATTGTGGTTGTTATAGTGACCAAATTAACCTGAGCTTGGCCACACTTCACTACTTGCTTTGCAGATAGCTCTAAACATGGAGAAAGCAGAGAACATATTCTTAGAAAATGTTTCTTATTTTAAAAATATTAATGTAAAACAATCTGTTAACAATATTTGGTTTCCTCTACCACAAGAAGGGAACAGTAAAAATATCAGTTATAAAGTAATGGGGGGGAAAACCCACACAAAAAAATCAAACCACTTACCACGAGCCCACATACATCTTAGTTTAAGCGATTTTAAAATGAGAAAAAATAACTAAGATGTTTGAGAGAAGATTTCCGTTTTCGAAAATGTGGTAGTTATGGTTTTGGGAAAGATGTAGAATGTCCACGAGGAGTGAAAATTAAAACCGTTTTCTTTCTTACCATAACCATTTATCTTAGCTTTTTCTGTATGGGAATTACACAGCATTTAGCACAGAGGAGGTGCTTTAGAAAATGCTTCTCGAATGAACTGTCCATACCTGGCAAATGATCTGGGAATAGGTTCGCGATAGCAGGTAGGCTGTCGCATGCAGCAGAGGCACACGTACCTGCGCAGAGCCGAGAAAGCCATGTGTGGAGCAGAGTATTTTTAGTACTTCCCTAAGGGAATCACACCCATGGCTAATTCTGAAAAAAAGAAAAAGAAATCTTCACAGCCTAGAGTTGCAAAGGTAATAATAAATAATACTCCAGAAATGTCCATAGAGGACTTCCCAAGTATACTGATGTACCCTTAAACATTTCTCTCTTCCCTTTTGCTTGTTCCATTGGACAGATGGCAAAATCAGTCACGGGACATTTTGCACCTATTAGATAAACACAGCTCATTTCAGCACAAATTTATTGAGCACCTACTACGTTCTTTGTACTGTGAAGTGCATACGGGTCACCGCAGGATACAGACTTTTGAATTAGAACGTTGAGGAAAGACAGACAGAGAAAGGAAATAGGACATTAAAATTTTAGTCCTCAATAAAGAGGAGCAGCAATTAATATTTATTTTATGCATTGTTATTTCCTAAATCCCTTAATCCCATCTGGCTCAATGACATGAGAATTACAGTAAATGGAGAAAGCTCTCCATCTGTTAAAAATGTAGAATAAAGCACTTAATCTTGTGGGCAACCACACAGAGCACCAAGAAATGCCTCACAATGGAAATGGTAGGAGCGGGATCCCCTCTTTAGTTATGTGTAGCTGATACAGATTTCTGGAGGATCTCTACTATATGAACAGATAGATTTGCAAATATTTCTAAGGGTCTAGGGCTTATTTTTTCCCGCCAAGTGATATGAAATACTCTAGCCAACTAGTATAATACTCATAAATTAGGAAGACAATTTGCCATGCATTACAAGTAAATGATGCAGTAGATCTCATTCTGTGTGCCCCTCGTCTTTTGTCCCTGCTCGACCACTCTGAGACTTCCTTTCTTATGGTGGTAGGACCAGCTCTGGCTGCCATGTCAGTATGACAATCACTCAGCACGTCCCCTATTGATCAGTTCAGAGGTGGACTTGTCTAGTCCTTCCCCTGGGAATTTGGGTGACTGTATCTGTGACAGTTAAATCCAGGAGGCATCTGGGGCCATGTTTCTTCCATGTACACCAGAGATGCAGAGGAAGCTGGTTTAGAAGCAAGTCAGACTATCAAGAACTACAGTAAGCACCAGCAGGAAAGAAATGCAAGAGAGAAGAGTGAGAATGAGCGAGAGGAAAAAATGCAACAGCTCATAGGCAAGAGACCAGAGGTAGAAAGTAGGTTCAGACAGTGCTTGGATCCCGAAGTCAGTTACCCTTGAGCTCTGCTTGCAGCCCAGCCTACGGCCCCACAGGTAACCCTTGCTCTGCGAGCCAGTCCCCCTTGTGTGTCTAAGTACCTTCTATGGTTTCTGTCATTTGCAGCCATGTCAATGTTATATCCCCCAGCAATAGTGTGGCTGTTCCTGGGCATTTGTCTCCCCCTCTTCTCTCTTACTTGATCCAGAAGTGACTTTCTCCCTCCACCTCCTCACGCAAAAGTAGAAACAATGATTTAAACAAGTCTTCTACCTAAGTAACAGAAAAGGTCCTTTTCTCTCCAAGTGAGGAGTGATTAGATATTACTGCCCCTGGGGGAAGGGAGAGAGGAGACATAAACTTATCTAACACCCAATGAGAGAGAAAGGATGGTTTGGAGGGCCAGAGTGAAAACCTTCAGTCAGGAGGATCGAGCGCAGAATGGAAGAAATAAGAAGTTGAACACTCCCCTGCCTGTCACTTGTCTCCTGCCATCCAACAGTCCTGAGCCCTGGTAAGTCCTTTGGTTAGACAATAGAACTGAAACTCTGTGTGTGGTTGGGTTGGGTTAATAAAACTGCAAAGGGTCATGACTAATACAAACCACATCTCACAACATTATGGCTATTTCTCCATTAACAGAGTGAAATGCAAGTGATTATCTAGATACTTCAGATAATTAAAAAGAAAGTAGTTAAGACTGAAAACTATTACCCAACTCATCACAACATTGAGGTCAAGGTCTGTGATGTAGGGATTCTCAGTAGAAGCCTATCTTCTTTTTGAGGACATGCTTATTTGCAGGTATATTTGGAGTAGAGTCGGTGTAGCTAAATGTTAAGAGGGAGCAATTAGAATAGAATTTGACTTGAAGGGGAAAAAATGCCATCCTTTTGAAGCTATAGCTGAGAAAGCACAGATAACTCAGACGTTACCGTGATAATTCAAGTCCCAATGCACTCCTCTTCCATTTGGATTACCCCAGCTCTTGAGACTCTGTATTAACAAGAAGCACGAACAAGCCTATGGATGTTTTAGCTAACCCTGCTGACTCTGTCTCTAAGAAACAGATCTTTGATGAGACACGTGGTTTGTATGCCTGGCCCTGTCTGATTCTCTCTATTGTACTCATCTAAGAAGAAATGACAGCTCCGGTTAGGTCTTGGCTAGACAGCAAGTGTATCAACCCTATATCCATAGCCACCTTTGTCACGTCTTTGCCCACCTGACATCCGGCTGGCCTGACGTCTCCAGTTTTTCTTCCCCACTTTCCCACTCAATTTCTTCCAAACTCCACAGCCCTCTGCACACTCTGATCAACTCCCAGTCTACTGATACTCTGCTTACACTAGCACTGAACTTCAGGGGAAGTGGGAGGTCCCATCTGCTCAAACACATGACAGGAAACCCAGTTAGGTTACAAGGAAGTAGGGCAAAGGGAAACCTGGAGTGAGGCAGAGTGTGGAAGGAATTGATTTAGAAGCTCAGAAATTTGGCACAGTATAAGGCTTGTTAATGATCTATGCACAGTTCTAGGCACTGAGGATACTGAGATGAACATGGACCTTATTTTTTAGTAGAGCAAACAGAAAATACATAGACCAATAAGATAATCTAGGTATTGATAAGAACTATGATTTTAAAAAGGGGGTATTGTATAAAGAGTTTGGGAGGGGTGTTCAATTTAGATAGGGTGGCCAGGGAAGCTGTCTTTGAGGAAGTGGCATTTGAGTCACTGAATGATGAAAAAGAGCCACCCCTGCTGCAGTTTGGGGGAAGAACATCACAGGGAGAGAAAACCACAGTGTAGGAGCCCTAAGCTGGGACGAGCTTGCCTGTGTTGGAAAGTCAGTGGGGCTGAAAAACAGTTAACGGGGGGAAGGGTGGTCCTAGATGCCTTGAAGAGAATCTAGGCAGGCATCAGATCCTATAGGGTCTTGTAGATATTTAGACAGCCATTGGGGAATCTTACACCTGGGAATAACATCATCAGATTTATGTTGGCCAAGTTCAGTTGAGCATGGAACTGAGCTGTTAGACGGTAAGAAGGTCATCAGGGACTCTAGCTGGGTGAATGGCTCGGATTAGACATGTTAAATAACTTTCTCAAAGGCACTCAGTGACTAAGTCAAAAACAAGGGGCACGGGGTCGGTGGAGTAGAGGGATGGTCACACGCCATGCCATCCTGACCCTCTTGTTCTCTCTGGCCTGGAATGTGGGCTGGCATTGCAGCTCTACCTAGAAGCCAAGGGAGTGGACGTTCGTCATTCTTGTCAGCAGGCTGGCACTTTTGAACATGCCTACTTTGCAGAGTTCTCTACTTTATTTATTTATTTTATTTTATTTTTATTTTTATTTATTTATTTATTTATTTATTTATTTTTTTATTAATTTATTTTTGTTACAGATGTTTCTCCTTTTTTCCCCATTGACACCCTCCTCCCCATCCCCCCACCCCATCCCCAGCTTTGTTGTCCATGTCCATCAGTTATGCATACATGCGCATAAGTTCTGTGGTTTATCTCTTCCCTCCCCCCCACCCCCTCTTCTGAGGGGTGTCAGTCTATACCCTACTTCCACATCTCTGGGTCTACCCTGTTCCTCAGACTGTTATGTTCATTATATTCCACAAATAAGTGAGATCATGTGATATTTGTCTTTCTCTGCCTGGCTTGTTTCGCTTAGGGTAATACTCTCGAGGTCCCTCCATGTCGTCTCAAAGGATAAGAGATCTTTCTTTCTTACAGCTGCATAGTACTCCATTGTGTATATGTACCACAGCTTTTTTATCCATTCATCCACTGATGGACACTTGGGCTGTTTCCAGATCTTAGCTATTGTAAATAGTGCTACTATGAACATGGGGGTACATGTATTCTTTCTGGTTGGTGTTTCAGGCTTCTTAGGGTATATTCCTAGAAGTGGGATCACTGGGTCAAATGGCAATTCAATTTTTAATTTCTTGAGGTAACACCATAGTGTTTTCCACAGTGGCTGCACCAGTCTGCATTCCCACCAGCAGTGTAGTAGAGTCCCCTTTTCTCCATACCCTCACCAACACTTGTTGTTTGATGATTTGTTGATGGCGGCCATTCTGACAGGTGTGAGGTGATACCTCATTGTTGTTTTAATTTGCATCTCTCTGATGATTAGTGATGTTGAACATTTCTTCATATGTCTCTTAGCCATTTGTATGTCCTTTTTGGAGAGGTGTCTATTTAGTTCCTCTGCCCATTTTTTAATTGGGTTCTTTGTCTTCCTTTTGTTGAGTTGTATGAGCACTCTATATATTTTGGGGATTAACCCCTTATCTGATGTATCATTGGCAATTATGCTCTCCCATAGAGTGGGTTCCCTATCTGTTTTGATGGTTGTTTCTTTTGCTGTGCAGAAGCTTTTGCGTTTGATGTAGTCCCATGTGTTCATTTTTCCCTTTGTTTCTGTTGCCTTAGGTGATGTATCAGTGAAGATTCTGCTGCGTATGATGTCCGAAATTTTGTTGCCTACATTTTCTTCTAGGATTTTTATGGATTCACGAGTCACATTTAAGCCTTTTATCCATTTTGAGTTTATTCTTGTGTATGGTGTAAGTTGATGGTCTAGTTTCATTTTTTGGCATGTAGCTGTCCAATTTTCCCAACACCATTTATTAAAGAGGCTGTCTTTACTCCATTGTATACTCTTGCCGCCTTTGTCAAATATTAATTGAGCATAATGTCTTGGGTCAATTTCCGGATTCTCTGTTCTGTTCCACTGGTCTATATGCCTGTTCTTGTGCCAGTACCAGGCTGTTTTGATTACAGTAGCTTTGTAGTATAAGCTGATATCTGGTGTTGTGATCCCACCTACTTTGTCCTTCTTTTTCAAGATTGCTGTGGCTATTCGGGGTCTTTTTTGGTTCCATATGAACTTTAAGAGTCTGCATGTCCCTGTGGAAAAGATTAGAAACGAAGTTTTCTAGCCTTTTTGCAGTTATGGCATAAACACGTGACCCAGGTGCTGCCAACCAGAGTTTGACACGTTAATCACAGATTTAGAAAACAGTGAGAGGGGACACAGGTGCTGAGAAGAACCCATGGTGGGGTTCTTCCCAGTGACATGTGGCTTCCAGAACCAGCAGAGGTTCTGAAGGTGTGTCCAGGGCCCAGTGTTGCTGATGCCAGGCATACTGTCTGTCAGGGCCGGGCTCCTCGGTAAAGTGGACATGTTATTTGGCCAGAAAGGCTCCAGGCCTGGTTCTCTGTCCTCCTGGAGATGCCAAAAGCTACCCAGTGTCTGTAATACATCCCTTTTCTGCTTCAATCAATTGGTTCTGTTCTGTTGATTCCTTAGGAACCATGACTGATGCCTCTGTTTTCTTTTGGAAGGCAATCACGGAGCTGAGGAAGTCAGAGGGGAGAGAGCCTCACCCAGGTTCCAGGTGACGCCACTAGCAGATTCTCTCCTGTCCCAACTTGCCGGGAAGTTCTGCCAAATGTCCCCCTTCCCATTTTAAACGGGACTCGGGAGCTGCTTAAGGTGCCCAAAGTGTTTCTGTAAGAAGAGGCAAAGTGAAATCTGTCAGGAGGCTACACACTGGCAGACACCCTGCCTGTCGCTGAAAGCAGTTTCTCACCAAGCAGAGGGCACAGTGACAACACGGAACCATCGTTTTGGGCTCTTTCACAGAAATTATTTTGCAAATGGTAGTGCTCACTCAGTACTTGGCTTCTTACTGATGTTACCAGAGAATGTGCAGCTTCTGACTCATCAGCAATATTTGTAGGCACTTTTCCCACTACAATTGGAAATCAGAAATAAACGAGTAAGAAACAAAACCCTACCAACTACCCTTGTGAGGAATCTGAGTGAGGAATAATAACTTAGAATATGCCTTGAGCTCCCAATTCCCAGGGTCCAAGAGAGTTGTTTATTATAAATATAAGGAAATAATAGGGGGGAAATTGAGACTTTCAACAAGATTTAAGAATATGCCTTTTAAATATTTTAATTGTTCGTTATTTCTAAACAGATTGCTCTCAAGAGAAAATCGAAAAGGATAATAAACTTGAGTCTCAAATGCAGGTTATATCTTTTTAATGGGCGGCTTTCTCCTTGGGGTCTAAGTGCAAGCTGGTGACTAGCCAAGACCTCAGGACATGGTTACCCCTTGGCCACAAAAGGAGAAAGGCCACCGACGCACCTCACCGATCACCACCGAGCAAAGGCTTCCTCTTGGTGCCATTTTTAGGAAGTAGTAGACACTGTAGTAAAACTGCTCACATGCCAAGTTTTTCGTAAGTGGAAAAACTTTATCAATGAGATGTTTATTTTACATATCTGGCTTCATAACAGATTGTGAACACGCCTGAAGTTTCATAATTTTGTGTTCACTTTCCTTACCCTCTATCTTGATCGTCAGCAGTGTGTGGGCTCTGCCGTGGGCTCTGCCGTGGGCTCTGCCTTGCTGACTCGGCGGCCACGAGGGGCAGACTTGAGGGGTGTCATCTCCTGAGGAGGATCAGGGCAGGGAGAGAAGGTGCTTTAGATGCGTGTGCATAGCTTAGTGTTGGCTCCTCTGTGGACATGTCTCCAAAGTGTACTTTCCCTCCATTTATGACCTGCTTCCCAATGGATTAATTTGTTTAATTGATTATCAATTAATTGATCTTAGAGGTTGCTGTAGACTGAAGCTTTGTGTCCATCCCAAATTTACACGTTGAAACCTAACCCCAGTGTGATGGTCTTAGGAGATGAGGTCTTTGGGAGGGTGGAGCCCTCATGGATGGGATTAGTGCCCTTCTAGAAAAGGCTCCAGAGAGTTCCCTCACCCCTCTGCATTGTGAGGACACAGCAAGAAGATGGCCAAATATGGAAGTGGGTTCTCACCAGACACTAAATTTGCTAGTGCCATGATCGTGGACTTCTCAGCCTCCAAAGTTGTAAGAGTTAAATTTCTGTTATTTCTAAGCCACCCAGTTCACAGTATTTTTGCTGCAGTCTCAATGGACGAATACGGGAGTATAACAAGTGATTTGGAAGTTGGCCTCATGGATTAGCCAAGGCTTGATGAAGGCAGTGCCTTTGACCTAAGCCTTGAAAGAAGAGAAAGATTTCAAAGGAGAAGGCCATCCTTGGATGAGCAAAGGTAAGGAATCAGAAGGATTAGCGGGCTGTTGTGGAGCTTTATAGATGCATGACGTTTCTGTGTCGGGCAAGATGCGGGGAAGGTGTGGGGAACCAGGCCCAGAAGCTCGTGTTTGCTGCGGTCTCGCCACTTCCTGGCCCAGAGGAAGTATTTCATAACCACACGTCGAGTGAAGCAGGCTTTGTGCAGGGGTTAGAACTTCAGTGGGGGCAAGAGGGACTCATTGAAAGTTAGTAAAACATTTTGGGAGCTTTATTTAACATGAACAATGTTTCCTCTCTTCACAAACTTCGCTTCCACCTTCACAGTTCCCTTACCACACTTTTTCAAATGCCGCTATCACGTCTGAATCTTAATCTGACTTTGCTCCTGTCATTCCCTTCGAGCTGTGTGCTGCCATTTACTTTTGTTGATATGCTACTCTTCCAAACTCTTTTTTTGTTAAAAGATTGGAAACTCCTTGAACAGGAATTCTGGAGAAACTACTGAGGATACCTCTCCATAGTAAAGGCACTGTAATGTTTTTGACAAATGTCTGGGCTCACTTATGGTGACAACCCAGGGCCAGAGACTTTTAGCTCAGAAAGATAGGACAGCAGGAAGCACACACAATCTCTCTCTCTGCTCCGGTCCATCAGATAAGACACACAAAGATAAGAATACCCAATGTGGCTTGGCGTGCTGATGAGACGGTGTAACCTAGAGTGCTATGAATTCTGGTTGAAGTTTAGATAGGTTTGATGGCAGATAAACTTTATAAATACAATTCACACTTGGGCCCATTTCCCCCCTAATCTTCGCTTCAGTCCTACAGGCAGATCTTTCCATAGTAACAGCAGATAGGTGTCAAGCCAATCAGTAAAGACGTGAACTGACTTACATGCTGCAGCGATTTGTTTTATGCACATGTTCTCAGAATGAAATGCTAACATCCTTTCTCATGACTTTGGCCAGAATTGCCTATCTTAAGTTATATTGTTGCAAAAAATTTGAATACACAAATCTTATAGTGCAACCTATAACAAAAGTCACTGATTTTACCTTGTCATGTGAAACAGGGTGAGAAACTAATTAAAATCTGATAGTGTTAAAGACATTTACATGGAACTTAATACTACAGCACTGTCACATATTGTCTCTATGTGTTTTGCAGTTACTCTGGTTGATGATGTCAATTGTACAGGTAACAAAATAAGCTCATAGAGGTCAAGTGATTTGCCCGAGGTAACCCAGCTTATTCTTATTTGGGGCAGAATCCGGACTCAAACCCAGACCCATGTTTCCTATATTCCCAAGTTTGTCAATCTGTGATTCATCTCATCAATGGGAACTTATAAATTTAGGTAACACGAGAGGCTAATTTACCAAATAGGTTTGGGTTTCTCTGATTTGTGAAAGAGAATGCTGTGTGCAGGGGGGGAAAAGTCATAAAAGATAAACTATAAAAGGAAGGGTGGATGAAAGCAGGACAAAAGGAAGAAAACAACTTGCAGAACAATGGTGCCTTTTAAACAGCGGGTGCTGGTCTCATCTTTCCCGGTGACTTTGCTGTGTGACACAGTGGGCTGGGCTGACCTCCGTCAAGCCATTCTTACTATGCATCTATCAACTAAATCGATTAGCTGACACCTTCCATCCACAGGCCAACGATGTTGAAAGCCATGTGTTGTTTCATTTTACTGTTATTTTGTAGAAATGAGATAGTGATGGATGGGTTGGTTATATTGATAATTGGACTAGTTCCAGGACAATCCTTCCACTATGTATGCAGCCCAGAGTGACTCTCAGAGACGCGTAGGGAGACTGAACAGGCCACCTGGGAGAGTATTCCCAGTAGTGTGTTCAGACTCAGGCCCTCCAGTGCTCTTCGAGCCCTTATCCTACCGCTGAATATTAATCTGAAGGCAAACAGTCCTTTTACAGATACACCAAAAAAGAAATATGTGTATATTTTCTGAATAAAAGAAAAGACATGGAGCTAAGTATCAGGCACTTGAAAAAAATTAATATTGCTTGCTTTTAGATGTTAGATGTCAGGCAGCCTGGACACCAACCCCTGCTCTGCCGGCCTCTAACTAGTCTGCCTCTAATTATGTCAGCTTTTCTAACTCTGCTCTCTCAGCTGAAAAATGGGGTAATGCTCCTTCATTAAACTCGAAGTTTAGTGGAGCAGATTTGAAAGAATGGTCAGGGAGCACGGAATATCTCCCCTCTTTGTCCTGAGAGACCTCACATGAAGCAAGATGAACTGATTAGGAAATAATCTGCACTGTGAGCAGGGTCAGGACGCTCTTGAATGATAATTTTCTGAGCTTCAACCTCCTCGTTTGTAAACTGAAGACATGGGACTAGATGGCCATTACCAGTGATTTCAGTTCTAAAATATGTTCGACCTGATGATGTTGTCATTATGTTGGATTTGTATGCAATGACAACCTTCTAGAATCCCTTGGAAGCTGTGACCCAGCATGACAGGGTTTGCAAACACATGTAAGAAGATAAAACTGTTTCCATGTGCATACATGCATGCATGAATGGGTCATTTTCATGTATGTAAATGATAAAAACAAATGTCTGCCTTCATGTACCAAACATTCATTGCTTAGAAAATTCAGTGTTCCGTGCCATGGAAATTATTAGCATAACTGAGAGTTTATGATTGCACAGTTATTTTAGAAAGCACTTATTTTAATTTAGTATCTATTTAGATCTTCAGTATTGTATGACTATGATATATAGATGCACATCACAATGTTATATGCTTCTCCTCAAGACCATTGAAGAAGGAGTTTCCCATGACAAGATAATATGCTCATTACAGAGTTTCTCCTGTTTATCAGAGAGAGAGAGAAGGCATTCTATTTTTGGTAGTGAACATCCCTCTCTCCACCCCTTGCCAGAATACAATGACAAGAAAATGATTAATGAGTTCATTCCACATTACTGTCAGCTGGAATCCAGTCCAGGAATGGGGGAAGCCTGAATAATCGGAGGGAAGAGGTAACAGTGGTAACATTAGTTATAACGGGTCAGAGAAGCTTTATTCCTGGGCTATGTGCCCAGTTTAGAGGATCAGAGTGTGGTTTGCATTGCTGATTGGTAAGCAACCCTTATTGGCCCAGAATCATAGCATGGAGCTCCCTGTGAGGGTAGAGAGGGAGGCTGGACAGAACTGCACATTCTTATACTGAAGCCGTTCATGATAACAGTTGTGACAGAGGATTTACCTAATGAGTGATACCTGACCACATGCCCCAGGGGCACCCTATCTCATTTATCATCACCTCCCGAGTGGAGCGCCAATGGAATCAGAATCCAAACTATTGACTAGCTCTATACTTTGGATTTACTTGTGATTTCTTCATATCTTTTTTTCTCCCTTTCTAACAGGTAAGAAGATATTGTGTGGCTGGTGGAATTAGGGCCATGGTCAAGGGATGGGCAAGAAAAAAAGCACTGCACTCACTGCTAAAGCACTTTACTGAACCTATGTCTGTAATTGTAGGAAACCAAACCCAACTTGCACTGCAGACTGAAAGCGGTGGGCAGATAACTCTGTACAAAGGCAGCGCGAGAGGGAGAGGCAGCGTTGTGGTAACTGACAATGGGAGGTGGTCATGGGACAGGCCGAGGTCAAGGACCTGCTGTACTACAGCCTGCATGCACCCTGCCCCCATGCTTTGGTCTTGGGGATAATGACCGTCTTCAGCAGTAACTTGAAATATGAAAGAGATGACCTATACCCTTTCTCACACACACACACACACACACACACACACACACACACACACACACAATGTAGGAGCTATTGTGGGGATATAAGAGCTGTTGATGTTAGCTTAAGAAGAGAAGAAACCAAATGATGCCATTTAAAGCAAAACAAATGCAATCCTGGACCAAACAAGATGTTATTGGCTGAACATCAAGGGAATATGATACCATAAAGATCAGCAGAATTATGGATGCTTCTTTTGAAACATATCTTTAAATAGTAGCTCTCAGTCTGACATTACCTTTTAAAAAGAAATTATTAAGAAAATTTTGTTATTTTTGTACTCTAAAAATATATAAACTATGCAAGAGGTTAAGAATTCTATCATATTTCATAAAAATCAAATTCTAATGTAAAGTTGAATTGCTCTAAAGATAAACTGACATGAAATAAATTCAGTGAGATAACAGATTTTAAAAAGTTGCTCTAAGATTAAGAAAGAATCTGGCAATTTTCTTTCAAAACTTGAAACTCATTTTAAGATGCAAGAATCAATGAATGTATTTGAGAAGTGAATATACCTTAGGCCTATTTCTAGTTCTTTATTTATTTATTTCTACTTTATTTTTATTGTTTACACTATTACAGATGTCCTCATTTCCCCCTACTTTGCCTGCCCCCTGTCCTTACCCCGTCTGTCTTCCCTCTGGCCATCACCACACTATTGTATGTGTCAATGGTTTATGCATATATGTTCTTTGGCTAATCCCTTCACCTTCTTTCATCCAGTCCCCCCACCTCTCCCCTCTGAAAGCTATCATTCTGTTTTATATCCTATGTTACAATATTAAAAAAAAAAATCAAACCAACACAAAAGAAGCAACTTAGAAAATGTTACACATAATGTATGGCTTGGGAAAAATTTGCTTTTATTTTTATACCGATGTCAAGAGGTATTAAAGTCCTGATTCAGTTTAAATACACAGAAGTTGAAATTTATAAGTATAAGGTATAAATGAGAGGCCACTAATTCAACCCATAACCTTCCCATTTTTGTCTAGTATTAATATATTTCAGGTTAAAACAGTTTTATATGTTCTCATCTCACTTGCTTATTGCAGACCTGATGAAAATCGTATCTAATCAACCTAAAAAGATGTAGCTCATCACTACAAGCAAGCCAACTAGTATGTCCTCCAACGTAGGGCAACTCTCCACCCAGCCAATGGATCAGAAGTACCTCCTGGAACAGGATTCGGAAACCATGCTTTACCTCTCTCTTCTGAGGCCTATTTACCTTTATTTTACCTACAAAATACTCAAGCATGCCAAGTCCCCTTTATTCAAGGCAAGTAATCTTTAAGGTGGAAACTGGTAGTTAATGTATGAAGTATATAATTTATTCTCGAAAGCTGGATTCATTCAGCAGTAACTGGATGTTTAGCTCAACGTTTTCCCTCAACTCCAGAATTCTCGCTCTTTCTGTGATCAGCTTTAGATGTCAGCCTCAATTTTGGTCAAAACTGTTCTGTCTGTTGCCATTAGAATTTTAGTTGGACTTCTATTATATCCTAAATTCTACTCAACACCTCTTTAGCAAGTTTCTTTTCCTTTGGCCCTGTGAGGCAAACATGTATCTGCCTGTGGTTAATACATTTGTAAACAAAGAAGGTTCTGGAGGCAATATGCCTGTATTATCCACACCTACCTCCATCATTTATAGCTATGGGGCCCTGGAAAAATGTCTCCATGTTGCACAGCCCCCATTGCGAGTGGAAGCACAAACTCGTAGAAGCACTTGGAAAAGCAGCATGGTGTTATCTTGTTGAGTGGAATATCTGCATTCTCTACAACCCAGGGACAGCTTACTGATGAAACTAGACTTGCACGGGAATGTTCCCAATTCCACTCATGTCCCACAACCATGCCTTCACATTTAAGATGGGCAAATATTTTGCATGATTTCTATCACTCTGTCCTCCAAACCTAAATATCTATGGCAGATACCACTAATTGACCCTAGCAGTCTTTCCTGGGGAGTCCAGGCTTGGCCTCATAATTCTTTTCAACTGAGCTCCACAGACGACCACCCCCCAGTCAACTGGAATCTTGAAAAGATACTCTTCTGCCTTCCTGACCTGGTTAGAGGTAGGGCCATTCAGACTGAGCATGCTTAGCAGTTTCTTTAAAATGGTTTTGAATGCAGGTAATGATAAACAGATTTCCAAAGGCTCATTTTCTCCCTCTTTGTATATCATCTCATCCTGAAAGACAGGCTATTTTTTTTACTAACACTTGCTCCTTGTATTTTTTCCCTTACATTTTTATATATAATGGTTTTAGGGTGAACAATTATGTTCTCGTCTCTTAAATGTTTTTAACTTCTTGTCCAAACGCTCAGCTTTATTTTGCTTGTAGAATTCATGTTGATTCATGACATAATGCACTAATTTTTATTCAAATGTTTTATGACATTTTCTTTTTAGATTATTGACACTATTTTTCTGCAAATTGCTTTGGTCTCTCTGTTATATAGCAATCAATGGAAAACAAAAGTCTAATAGAATATAGGAATGTTATAGTAATATTCCATAGATGTACACATGCATTCCCAAAATGGGAGGAGAAATTGCCAAATCTATAATTTCTTTTTTCTCAAATGTTGATATAGTATCCTGAGCCACAGCATACATTACAGTTCTTTCCAGCAAATAGCTTTAGAAGGAGAAGCACTGAATCACTTAGCAATAATTTCACATTACCGAGGCAAGGGAACCAGGCAAAATATGGCTTCTCGTGTAATATGAGAATTGTTTCATTTTTCCTGTGGCTAATGGTTTAGGCTTTTTGTTTTTTGGATTTAGGATATCCTGGTTAATAAGGGATTACTATAGAAACAGTATAAGTGGCTGAGTGCCAATTTAGTTAAAAAATACATTCCTGAAGGAAATAAAATCCTCACCCCTTTAAACTAACGTCATTGAAGCAAAATTTCTCAACAAACTTTTCTTTCAATTAAAAGACGCATGTTTAATGCTTGGGAGACGCACTGGATTCAACTGATGCCCTCGGAGGCAGAGACCATCTGTATTTCATCCTCAGAGTAATTCTCTGAGGATGAAACGGGCAGCATTTGTTTCCAGCAGGGTTCCATACCTTAAACTGGATGAACTAGCGTAGAAGGCAAAAATTCCAACTAGAGCCCTGACTGGGTAGCTTAGTTGGTTGGAGCATTGTCCCAATGTGCCAAGGTTGAGGGTTCAATCCCCAGTCAGGGCACATACAGGCATCGACCAATGAATGCATGGATAAGTGGAGCAATGGGTCAATGTTTCCCTCTCTCTCTCTCTCTCTAAAATTGATAAATTAAAAAATAAATGCCTGAGCGAAATAAGCTAGTCAGAGAAAGACAACTACCACATGATGTCACTTATTTATGGAATATTATGAACAACATAAGCTGTCGATCAAAATAGATCCAGAGTCATGGAAACAGGTCACAGAATAACAAGCCTCAGAGGCATGAGGGTGGGAATGGGAAGAGATAAACCAAAGAACTTCTATGCATATATGCTTAACCAATGGACACAGACAATAGTGTGGGGAAAACAGTAGGGGGTGGGGGCAGGGAGGAGAGGGTCGATGGGGAATTAAAGGGGGGACATCTGTAATATTTTCAAAAATAAAGATAAAAAAATAAATGCCAATCAGAAAACCTTTTCTTTGAGATATTTGTCCTGGCTTTTAGTAACCTGTACTGTAGTCCCCCAAACTGCTTCTTTTTAAAGGTGGAGAGAGTATTTGACAATGAGATTCAGAAGCTTTAAGAAATTCTTAGGTAGGTCTGAAAACTGGGAGAAGAAGGACATCAGACTCCACATTTGAGCAACATCCCATAAGATGCTAAGAACTGCAGAGCTCAAGGGCTCTGGAAATTAAGCTTCCTCTACCCATCTGGAAATTGAACAATATTTGAAGTGTTTGTAAGGATGATGAGTTTTTCTCATCCTTGATACCCATGCTAGTAGATCCGATAACACTTAACTTTAGTAATACCAGAAAGGTATACAATGATTTTTGACTGATAAGAAACTAGAAGAGAAAGTACCAATACCTTCATTTTACCAATGTTGAAATTCAGGCATGTACATTTTAGTCACTCTTCCAAAGTTAACACAATCCTATAGGGTCAAAACCCAGGATTCCTGACTGTCGGACTCATGGCCTGCCTAACCGGGATACCTAATATCGTCTCTCTGTCACCCTTCAGTCTTTCTCCCTCTCCCCCACTGCAAAAGAGGCAGTTTTGCATAGTGGCTAAGAGCGTGGACCCCAGGATGAGAAAGCCTGACTGCCACTCCCTAGCAGTGTGACTAAAGGCACAGTCGTTGATACCCTGTTCCTAAAAGTTCCTAATCTCTAAGGTAAGGCTAATAATAGTACCTACTTCAATGGCTGTTGTGAAGAATAAATAGGTAATTATGGGTAAAATGGCTGGCATAGAGTAAGGCCCTCAATGCATGTTAGATAGAAGAACCTATCCTGATAGCTTCCTCTGTGCCCAATTCCTTGTTTTCCCTCCTTCTGACTTCCTTTTATCCACAGTTACCATCAACTCTTTCACTTGCATTTGGGCGCCTCATCTCAGTCTTGGTTGGATCTTCCTCTTTCTGCACCTCCTTTGCATGACCTTATTATAATTCTTGGTAATAATTATTTATTGGTCTGCTGATGAACATTCAACTTCAGACAGGGAAATTATAGCATGGGATGTGCTTGATAATAAGATTACCTGCAGATGTGAAGAGGGGGTCTTGAACGGACAAGAATGGAGGCAAGAAGACTCTAGGGAGGCAACTGTAGATAAAAGCAAACACTAAGAAAATGGCGCTGGGGATGGAGAGGAGACACAGGAAGAGGAGCTAGATTAGGAGGCAGAATCCATAGAATCTGATTGTCAAGGATGTGTGGGAGAAAGGAGTCAAAATGATGTCTGGGTTTCTGACAGAGACA
The DNA here is from genome assembly GCA_030848825.1 of Tadarida brasiliensis. NCBI lineage: Eukaryota > Metazoa > Chordata > Mammalia > Chiroptera > Molossidae > Tadarida > Tadarida brasiliensis. The sequence continues at coordinate 25,725,702 of CM061257.1, read as the reverse complement.
ATTGAGTCTGGAGACACAGATGTGGAGGTCAAAGTTGTATCGGGAGTAACAGAAGTAGCGGGCATAGGTAAGACTGCCCGGAAACACAAGAAAGAGGGGAGAGCCAAGGCAGGTCTCTGAGAAGTACCACTGGATGGAGCAGAAGAGTATAAAGAAACTTGGGAGAAAGCCTAGGGCCGAGAAGGGGAGCCACGTTAAGGTGATGAGACCTGAGAGAGATTTGCACCATTGCACTGTAAGTTGTACTAGGTTTAAAAATTACACTTTACAGAAATGTGAAGGAAACAAGAAAGGAATATTTATTAAGCCTCTGCAAAAGCCCTACATTTCTAAGCCTAGAAATGTCAAACAAAGAAAAAGAACCCAACTAAACAAACAAACAAACAAAAAACATTGTAATAAAGAGATTTACATAAACACAGAACTAAATCTTTTGAATGTTAAAGCAATCAAAGCAAAAAGGCAAGCATCAAATTGAAGAAAATGTTTCCAAGTGTTTACTGTCAGGAAAATATTACCTTTAGAAAAAAAGCTTGTATGAATTGTTATGGTAAATCCACTAAGGATGGGATAGATCAATGAGTAAAGGACTTAATGGGAGAATTTATAACATTTTCTCACTACAAAAAAGAAATGATAATTATTGGACATGATGGAGGTGTTAGCTAACATTAAGGTGGTAATCATATTTCCAATATATAAATGTATCAAATCAACACATTGTACACCTAAACTCATACGATGCTACATGTCAATTACATCTTAATTTTTAAGAAGGAGCAATTACAATGAATAAACAAGGGAAATATTTATTTTCACTAATAGCAAAGAAATATATTTCAGAATAAAGAGGCACTATTTTCCTCTTTTTAATTAGCAAAAATATTTAAATAATAATATAATAACTCTAGTAAATATTTGGTGAAATCAGCATTCCTAATGATTGTTGGTGACACTGTATATTAGTATAGACTTTTGGGGAAAATATTTGTTGGAATGAATTTGAAACCACCAATTGTTCTTCTGCAGAGTTTTGCTGATGTCTCCTGAAATACCGAATGATGGGATATATGTACAAATTATTTTTATTAAATAACACAATCGTAAGTAATTATGAAAATTAAAATATTCTAATAAAGCTGTTTGTTAAATAATATGCAGTGTGCCTATTATGAAGGTTTCCTAAAAGGATTATGATACAATGTTTGTGAATTAAAAACAGGATCTATATTTTATATGTACACTGAATATTTAGCCATGTGAAATATGCATATTAAAAAAACTAGAAAGAGCTTACACGGAAATGTCAATGGTGGTGTTAGTATGGTTGGGTTAACCATGATATGTCTTCCTCTATTGCCCTCCATTCTTGTTTTCTTATTAGACTATTTATATAACTACAATGACTATAATCACTAAATAGTTATTGGGTCTTCTTTTATTTTTCTCTTTTTTTCAGGCTAAATGAAACCATATTGTTCAGTCATTGATGAGATATGACTTTGATCATTAAAACTGTCTTGCAAATTATCTACAAGTCAAATAAAATCATTTTGATGCTAATATTTGTTATCAAATGACAGATTTTACTAATAGCTCTTTTAAAAAGTGACCCACTGGTGATGATGACAATGGTGGAGATTGGGTGATCATTGTGACTCTAATAAGACATTGCACTACTGAACTGCTACTGTTACTTTGCGCCTGTATTTAATGAATCACAGTAGACTTTACCCTTTGTTTTCATAGAAATTAAAGGGCTTTTTATCTTGTAGTTCTAAAATCTGGGAAATGTGTCTGTTGTGATTAATAACATATGACCATGAGCAAACCTGTGCCCAAACCTGATATCTTGTTTGTAGGTGTTACAGGTGAGAGTTCCTGAGCTCATTACAAATTCCATGAGTTATTTGGTTAATTCCTTCATTGATAATGCTAAATAAATTACCCTGGAGAATGAGGCATCTGTTCAAAATAAGAATACGATTCTGACAAGGTCTGGACAATTGATCAGCTCTCCACGTCTAGACAGAGGCTGTTAGGGAGCATTAACAGTGAGCCAGAACTTCCCTGAAATCTAATTCATCGGTGTAATTTTTGCATGATATAATTCAGGATTCAGTTTTCCTTTACTGGGTGAATGTCTCTCCACTGGGGTCTCTGACCCGATGTTTTTCTCCTCCAAAACACTTCAAGTCTGACTTGCTGACTTGGGACTATTTTTTACCTAATTCTTGAGTTGGCATAATGTTGACTGAAAAGCCTACTCCTTCCCAATTTTTCTTCACCACATTTGAAATTCCTGACGTTGAAGGCACACCTTCACATCAGCATCCACAGTGCACCATTTCCATTCTCTTAAAACACCAGCACGTCACTCGTGGTGGTTACTATGTGGATAGAGAAGACTCATCGTTGACAGTTTCAGTTTGACTTTACAAAAGCCTTAATACAGCCTTTCAATTATTTTCTTTACCTCAGCAGTTTTCCTCAAATATTACTAGAATATAAAGTCCACTGGAACTTAGGTTTCACAGGGGCAAACATTTGTAAGTATATTTGTTCACCTGTGCAGAACAGGGCCTGCTACCTGTTAGGTATGTGATGGATAATTGTTGCAAGAACAGGGTCTACAAATAAAAGAAAAAGGTGAGACTTACTTAACAGGCTGTTTTTTTTCCCCCACCCATTCCCCTTTATTCTTGTTCCACTGCACTTTTTTTTTTAAACCTGGAAATAGAATTATAAAAGGTGTATAAAGAAGAGGAGAGAGCCCTGGCCGGTTTGGCTCAGCGGTTAGAGCATCGGCCTGCGGTTCAGAGAGACCCAGGTTCGGTTTCCGCTAAGGGCACGTACCTCAGTTGGTTGGGTCGTGCAGGAGGCAGCCACTCCATGTGTCCCTTTCACTTCAATGTTTCTCTCTCTCTCTCTTCCTCTCTCTCCCTCCCACTCCATCTGAACAAAAAATAGAAAAATGTCTTCGGGTGAGGATAAAAAAAAAAAAAAAAAAAGAAGAGGAGGAGAGAGAGGGCACAGGATGTTAGTTAAATGAAATATTTATTGTATGAATGAGAAAGAACATTAATGTGTTAGTGGCCCAGATAAATGCTTTTGCTCTGGGAAGTGGATTGCGGGATGCGGCGAGGGCTCGTTAGTCTGAGACAGAGACGTGGGCTCCTCCTTCCGTCTTGGTGATGTTACTCATTCTGAGTGTGGTGGGCACCTTTTGGCTTCCACCCAAGCATCTATTACTCAGAATCCTAATTTCCTCTTGGGAACTAAAAATTCCCTTGTTCCCAGACATGTGATTGGGTTGATTAATCCTACCCCTACACACTTTGTTGGAAGTGTTGGGAAGACTAAATGAGTTAGTTAGTATAAGTATATGCAAATCACTTAGAACAATGCCTGCCTGTCACTTAATAAGGATCATTATTGAAATTGTTACATAAGCCCTCTGCATTTGATGGTTCTGCTTCTCCAGATGCGACCAACTGCAGATTGAAAATATTCGAAAAGAATCATGTTATGTTGTTGCCGACATGTCCTATGTGGTTAGGCCTATGATGGTTGCCTCTGTACAGACTTCTTTTTCTCGTCATTATTCTGTAAGCAATACAATATCATTGTTTATATAGCATTTTCATTGTATTAGGTACTATAAGTATTCTAGATAATATAAAGTATAAGGATGATGTGTGCGTAGGTAACATGCAAATGCTAAGCCATTTTATACAAGGGACTCCCTCAGATTGGGGTATCCGCGGGGGTCCTGGAAGTAATCCTCCATGGATACCAAAGAAACAACTATATTTTCTTTGTTTATGAAAAATTTCTGTAAGATTTTGTAACGATACAAAACATTGGAATAAATGACATTCTTCTATTTTATCTTAAACTCCAGGCTCTGCTGTCATTTATTAACTCACTCCAACTAGCCAATAAGTTTTCATGATGCAGCTGGTCCACGCCCTACATTAGTTAGTGTACAAAGGCAGAGAAAACATGTTTTCTCTGTTTATGTTTTTGTGGAACTTACAAGACACCTGTCTTATTCAGGATTTTCACTCATGTAAAGGGTATGAAGCCAAGACTATCATACTTGGTGCAAATAAATAAAATGTATATAGTTGCAGTGGAGAAAAGGCTTGTTTTTACCCATTCATAATTTAATTGGATGTAACTAGAAAATTTGAAAAGTCTTTTATTGTGTAGGGTTCCCCCCTATATTTCAGTTTGGCATACAAGGATACCTGTGATTCTGTGATACTGTCCCTGAGGCTAGGATGACGGATGGATAGTGAGCCATACAAAAATAGAAGATGTGTATATATATCTTGCCATAACATCAAATTAATTATTACATAAAATCTCTTTCTTAATGCAATAGTATCTGAAATTTGATTTTGTGAACTATTCGCTCTTTTAAAAACAGTCTACATTTAGGCACTCTTTGAAAAGGCCCAACAATCTTCATAATCACATAGTGACAGACACTGTGGAATGGCTCCCCCAGGCTTCCCTTTTCCTCCTCTACTTTAGAGACTAGGAAGCTGAAGCATCTTCCCAGATACCCTGCTGTTGGCCTTGGCCATATCACACATTTCTAGCCAATGAGACAAAGGCAGAAACCTCTGAGGAGGGCTTCCCTTCCCAAAGGAAAAGACTAAGCACTGCCTCTCCTTCCTGCTTGGATCATGGACGTGATGCCTGTAGGAGCAGGAGCCATATGTTTCCATGACTAATGCCACAACCAGAGATGCCACAAACAGAGATGTAGGAAGATGGAAGGAGACTGGTCATGGGATACCAATGAACTGTCCTACCAGCCCTGATTGCCATCCTTGGACCTTTTTGATGTGAGCCAAATGTCTCCTTACTTGTTTAAGCTAACCCAGTGGAGCTTTCTGCTCCTCTGAGCCGAAGACAAACAGATCTGATGCAATGTCTTGCATTAGGACAAGCTGTTTTATGCTTTCATGTAAATGCACAGCCTGGAAATCTCGGTGGCTACACCACAAAAGGAGCTTGCTACTTGCTCACTCTGTGTCTGCTGTGGTTTTAGGCGACTCTCTAAGGAGCTGATATCCCTGTGTGAGCTCAGTATTCCAGGCTGTGATGGCAATTCCATAGCAACACATGAGCCCCTGATCACTGCAGCAGGGGAAAGAAGCAGAGCTGGAGATTCCATGAAACACAATTAAATGCTCTAGCTGGAAGTGACACACTTCATGTCTGCACACATTGCATTGGCCAAACCAAATTACCTGGATACAACTAACCTCAAGAGTGTAGAGAAGATCAATATCCTATATACCTGGAAGGAGGAGCCTGGGTGAGCAGCACTAATGTCTACCACACATAAGAGATCTTTGTCAGTTGAAAAATAAGGGAACGACATTTCTGAAAACATGACTAGGCAAAGATATTAAGAGAGTTGGATAAAATAAGTATGCTACAAGCAAAATCTTCCAGTTCCAGTAGAGTAAATAACACCATTCTCTCATCTGTCCTACATGGTATTGGTTGAGAGTGGAATTTGCTAGTGACTGGCTTGAAAGCAGGTGTGAGGTGGATGAGTTACGTGACACAGTGGAACTTGGAGACATTCTCGTTCACCCACTGGTGATTTTCCTCTAAACTTTGAATCTGCTGCGATTCTAAAGATAAAATAGGAAGAAATACTGCTGATGTGTAATTGCTCAGGATACTCTCCAGCTGCCCTCTCAGCAGGTCCTTCTGTGTAACTTGTTTTCTCATCATCGTAACTCCAGTAAAGTGATTTTAAAAAGTCTCTGGGAGTTTGGTAAATAGAATTGAGTTGAGCCATGACTCAGAACATCAGGCTTTCATGTGGACTCAACACACAAGTTGTTGGCACACTAGAAGGTAAATAAATGGAATTATTAGCCAATAAAATGTGACTTTCTATACGTAGTTGTTGGGTTACTAAGGACATTCAGTGAGTGTAACAAGGAAGTGGGGAAGAGTGTGGGGGAAAAACCCTATCACAGGGTTGGGTCTGCTTCTGGGTACAATGTTTTGTGCTATAATGATCTTTGAAGACACCTGGGGCTTCTCTTTCAGCCTTGACACTTCCTAGTTGGGTGGCTTAGTCACCTCCTCTTCTTCAACCTCAGTTTCCTCATCTGTGCAATGGAGATGGCATCACCTAGCACACAAGATTTGTGGGAGGATAGACAATTGTAAGAATTCAAGATTTATTTGCTTTATTGATTTCTCTTTTTCCTGGGGAGCTTCTTCTTTCTCAGTTGAGGGGAAATAGTTGTGGTGAAAGTGATTTATATTTTTCAGGATAGAAATAATTTAAAAAATATTCTTCTCTAGAAGTTCTTTTAAAATGTTATACCTCATTAAAATCTTTCAGACTTAAGTGAAAAACCCAGTTCCTTTCTACTCAGGAGTCCTTAGAAAATTATGTGACAAAAGTTAACATTTGATTTGTTTTTATTTTGGGGGGGGGGTGGAGAGTAGAAATGTAGGTTTCAATTGCATGGATAAAGATGTTTTGATTAAAATCTGAACTTGCTCTATTGGAAGCTAAACTCAGTGGTATCAGGGAAGACCTGTGAATTCAGACCAGACATAGACCAAGGAGATGCAGGCGAGAAACTGTTGGCTGGGCAGGACATATACCATCAGGGATGACTCCTCAAAGGCTTCAGATGGTGGTTGAGATGGGTTCTGACCACACCAACATGCAGTAGCACATATTTGGTCAGGCATCTTAGGCTCAGGACATGGCCTTGAAGAAGGCAAGGGTGCAGAGAGAAAGAAAAGTTGGAAGGTGATTTAGAAAGACAATACTGATAATAATCACAGTGAATAAACAGAGCCACCACATGCTAACGTGCTAATGAAAATAAAAATGGCTAGCATTTATTTAGGACATATTATGGGTTGGGTGTTACATGAGCTTTATAACTGATATCTCATTTAATCTTCAAAATAACCCTATATGATGGTTTCTATCATTATCGCCATTTTATAGACAAGAAAACTGCAGCTTCTCAATTTCAAGTCAATGGAAGAAAGCACATGGTCAAGTCGCAATGTGAACTCAGCTCTACTTGATTATGAATTCTGTTCTTTCTCCCCTGCTTTGTTATACTGTTTCCATATTAATGAGGTTTTAAGAGCCCTTGGACTTATCAAAAGAGTGGCAGAGATGAGACATGAGACAGCAAAGGAATGGAGCTGGAGTGGTTGAGAGTGCATAGATATGAGAGAGTTTCACTTATGTGAGGAAGGTGAACCTGCCCTGTGGCTGGGTCTGATTTAACCCATCAGCGTGGAGCATCTCTAGCTCTTTCCTGGTCCTGACTCTTTGCTTTCTATTTGGCCACTCTTGTTGAGCAGAGTTGCCACCACCACACACAATATAACCAATGGAGTCTCTGTTATCTTAGTTACCTAAAAATGTGATTTAAAAAGCGATGAATGCTGTGATCAGGAGTTGAAATATTTGAAAATTATGATGTCAACTCAACGTTGGTCCTTTTCTTTCATCATGTAATATAGGGTACTGAGGGAAAATAGATGTCTTGCCTTAAAACCAGCACCCACTCTATTCAGTGTCAGAGCAATCTCATAGTCAGCACATTCTCAGCCAACCAAAGCAATTTCAAGGCAATCCACATATTTTATATGTATTCTTCTATTGCCTAAACCTCATGATTTTTATCATCACCACTTGAATCTAAGCACCTCTAATTTTGTAGGCCATACACTGCCTTTATATACTGTAGGTGTCCCCATATTTTCTTCCTCAAAATTCCCTCTGTGGCTTCTAGCCCTAGTCTACATACACTGTCCTTTTCCTCTGAACCCTTTTTCTGCATCACCAAACCCCTCTTCTCATGATGGAAGACATAAATAGACTGAGAGGGTCAAGGTCAAAGCTTCCCTGGTAGGCTGCACAAGAAGACACCTGGAAAATCTCCTTCTGTCCTATAACACAAGCATTTGCTGACAGCCGATCCCTGAAGTGAGGGGCAGCTGCTCCCCCACACTGCATAGAAAGCACGTGGTGGCGCTGGGACACCAGTTTGCATCTTTGACACGCAGGTCCTCAGGTTCTGATTATCCAGAGAATCATGAAAGGTTTTAGTTTAAATTTAACTTGGCACTGGAGAATGCTCTGAATGTGAGCAGGCTCACTGAGGCAGCTCTCAATCATGCTCAGATATTCACCGAGGGACAGGTTTGGCCTCTAGAATTAATTCACACTCAGTAGTCCAGAAAGAATACCCCCAGTAGGAAAAATGAAGGTATCTTCTCCCACACAAAACCAAAATATATTATTGCTTCAAGACAAACACCTACAATTCATAACTATCTCATTATGGTTGCTCAACCTTAGCGTCTCTGCAGTCCTGCTCGGTGCCGAAAGTAAGTGTTTATTAATTTGTGGTTAGATGGAAGGCTTGATAGATTTTACTATTATGCTCAAGAGAGCACTGTTTGAAAAATATAACCGATGCCCTGGCTGGTGTGGTTCAGTGGTTAGAGCGTCAGCTCTCCGACCAAAGATTTGCAGGTTCTATTCCAGCCAAGGGCATGTACTTCGGTTGCGGTTTGGTCCCAGCCCTGGTCAGGGTTGAGTGGGAGGCAACCAGTCAATGTGTCTATCCCACGTTGATGTTTCTTTCTCTCTCCCTCCTTCTCACTCTATCTGAAGATAAATGAGAAAATATCCTTAGGTGAGGATTAAAAAAAAAGAAAAGAAAAATATAACTGATGCACTGGCCAGTGTGGCTTAGTTAGTTGGGCATCGTCCCCAAAGGTCAATAGTTCAATTCCCTGTCAGGGCACATACCCAGGTTGCGGGTTCCATCCCAGCTGGTCTGAGTGGGAGGCAGCTGATAGATGTTTCTCTCTCACATTGACATTTCTCTCTGTCTCTCCCTTTCTCTCTCTAAAATCAATAAAAAACAAACAAACATTTTTTTAAAAAAGAAAAATGTAACTGATGCTTAGCGAACTGAACGCATACTTTGATTGCAATACTTTCTTGCTCAGGTTTAGTGCATCGTTTTCTGAAATGAAATCAACTCTCAAAAGTTATGAGTCAGCTAAACATTTTAAGGTAAGAACTTGTGGGTAATTCTAGAGCTATGCATGCAATTTAAAAAAGGGACGGGAGAACTGTATTTTTGGAAGAGGGCTTATTTGTAGGAAGAAGCAAGATTTATACTACTGGAGTGAAAAATATAAGGTTGACTTAATTTACTTTCCTGTCTATATAAATAAGGAATATAAACAAGCTGACCCAGAGTTTAGAGGTCCCATAAAATAGCAGGATTTATGCGTGGCCTGAGAGACTGTGACAATATATATGCCAGATTTTATAGAATAAACTGCAGCAATAACAACAATGATAAAGGAGGCCGTAAATGACTAAAATACCAGAGTAACCAGAAACCTCACTATGACCAACAAACAACAGTTTCCCTATAAAACCTTTTATCTTCATGCCTAATATGTAGGTCAAGCAAAAAAAAAATGTGTGTTTCATGTTTGAGGCACCAACTGATAACTTATGTCCACAACCCATTTTTCCCCATTTTCCTTCAGTGATAGAACCTCTCAGATTTTACTGGGCGCATTGCTGACCAGGTAATGACTAAATTCCTGAGGCTCTCTTGTGATTAGATAGGGCCGTCTGGCTAAGTTCTGGACAATGAAATGTGACAGATGTGATCTGTGCACCTTCTACCAATTGCCCTGCAAAGGAAGAGGCATGCTTGTCCTTCTTGCCTCTGTCCTGCTTGCTGGACGCAGACATCACGATGGCAGTGGAGTGGCCACCTGGGAAGCAGAGATGGAAACTGCATGTTGAGAATGGTGGACTTACTCTCCTAGACCTTGTCTACAATCCCCGGGCTGTTGTATGGAAAAGAAATAAACTTCTACTTATTGACCCTATGTATTTCGTATTCTCTTTGTTGTAAGAGCTCAGATTGTGCCATAATTGACATAGAACTCTAACACACTGTGCTCATTCTTTGGGAGAGGGTGGTCCATCAGCAATCATATTCCCTCGACAGAGGCAGCTGGAAGGAGAAGGGTCCTCAGGTTCGTGTCCTGTGCCTTCTAGATGGTGACATGAGCAAAGCATGCCAGAAGGAAAGGAAGATGGCATTAACTCCGTGTAAAGTGTTGGGGAAAGCTTCACAGAAAACAAAATGACATTTGAGCTGAGGTTTAAAGGATAAGTTGACATTTTCCAGCTGGGGAGTATCTGAGCCAAGACTTGAAAGGATATGGCTAGAAATGCAGAGGTTCTGGTGAGACTGTAAAAGTCATTTTTATGAAGCCATGTTTGTAAGATTACTATTCACCTTGTTAAGGAGTTTGGATGTTGTTTCATAAGCAATGGAGAAGTGTCATAGAATTTAATTTTCAGAATGGAAAGAATCAAATCTATTTTTAGAAAACATTCTCTCGTAGCACTGAAGGAGAAAAATTGGAATGGGGAGAAAGTAGAGGCAGGGAGCCATGATTTCCAAAATCCTGTCATTCATCTAATTTTTGTCAGGGTTCATTCTATCTATCATCTATCTATCTATCTATCTATCTATCTATCTATCTATCTATCTATCTATCTATCTATCTAAACTTTCCATTTTCTATCCATACATCTATCATCTATCCATCTATCTGCTTTACACTAAGCATATATATGCTATTTCGAATTTGGCCTTAATGTATGACATTTTAAAATATGTAATAAAAATACATATCTTACTTATTTTATAATTACAGTTTACATTAAACATTATTTTGTATTAATTTTAGGTGAACAGCATATACTTTACAAAGCATACCTTATTTTTATTTATTTTTAATTAATTAATTTATTTTTGTTACAGATGTTTCTCTTCTCCCCCACACCAAACACCCTCCTCCCTATCCTACCCCCTGTATGTTATTTTTAAAAAGTTTGTACATGTCCCCTTAAGCTATCCTGTGTACCTCCATGGTAAACATGCCATACTCAGGACAAATATTCAGCTGATTCACAATGGTATAGGCAAGGTCTTTTCATCCATAAACATATTGGAAAAATTGATTTAAACTATCAATATATTTGATTATTTATATAAAATTATCCTGTACTGCACAATAACCAAAATTAAAGACAAATTACAAACTGAAATATCTGTAACAAATATAAATGTTACAATTATTAATACATAAAATTCTTATAAATCATTGATTGAAATAGAAAGACCCCCCTCAATATAAATAAAATAAAAATATGCTAAGATGTGGGCAAAAATCCATGATTAAAATATTAATGGTGAATAGCTATAATAAAATGTTTAATTTACTGTTAATCATGGAAATACATATGTATCAAGTTATAAATTTTTATTTATCAAATTGTCAAAGATTAAAAATAGTGTTATTTGATGCTGATAAGGGTTTGCAGAGACTGACACTATTTTATGCTAGTTGAAGCATTAACTGGTACATGCTTTCTGGAAAGCCATTTGTCCATATATATCAAGAAGAGTAAAGTTTTCTATTCTTTTACTCAGTAATTTCACTTCTATTACAAAGAAATAAGCAGAGATGCAGAAAAATGGTCAATATGTTCGGTTACAATTAGGACATACATTTCAGCACAAATTATTATAGAAAAAATGGATTACAGAATATCATATGAAGGGCTATAATTAAAATTACATTTCCAAATAATTCCCTGTAACATAAAAAAACAGGAGTCCAATCTTTTTGTAAAGTTTTCTCTAGGATCTCTGGATATTTGTTTTGTTTCCATTTTCTTTTACACATTTTTCCAAATTTTCCTCAATGATTATATATTCCTTTCACAATTACCAAAAGTGTTATATCAATAATTAGTGTGCAGTAGCTTCTGTGAGGGCTCTTGTTCCTGATTACTCAAATAAGAACCTCAGAAAGTTAGTGGAAACATGGACATCACCATCATGCACAACCTTCCCAGTCAACCTTGTCCAGTTGAGTGTGTTAACCAGGCCAGTGTATGACTAACTTTTCTACTCTTCTACTCACTGACATCAAGAGAAGTAACTGAGACAGTGGCATAATCAGCAATGGCGAAGGGCCTAACTCGTCCAATTCTTTTTTTTTTTTAACATGATAAGCACTTAATAAACTTTTATTATTAAAATTAGTTCCTGCTTTATATGACATTTATAATTTCTCACAATATCTTTACAGCATCCTCTTATTTAATTTGAAATGACACAACCATCTTCACAAAAGCCTTGTTTTTAAATGAGTTTTTAAAATTGAATTTATTGAGGTGACATTGGTTGAAAAAATTATATAGGTTAGAGGTGTACATTTCTATAATGCATCATCCATATATTGCAATGTGTGTTCACCACTCCAAGTCAAGTCTCCTTCCAACACCATTTATCAGCTTTTACTCTTTTCACCTCCCTCCACCCCCCTTTCCCTCTGGTAATCACCATATTGTTGTCTGTGTCTATGAGTTGTTTTCTTTAATCTCTTCACCTTTACCACCCAGCCCTGAAACGCCCCCTCCCCTCTGACAGCTGTCAGTCTGTTGTCTGTATCTATAAGTCAGTTTCTCTTTTGTTTGTTTATCGTGTTCATTAGATTCCACACATGAGTGGAATCATATGGTATTTGTCTTTCTCTGACTGGCTTATTTCACTCAGCATAATGCTCTCCAGGTCCATCCATGCTGTTGCAGAAGGTAACTACTCAGCCATAAAAAAGAAGGAAATCTGTCCAATTACTTTTTTATTTCATCTTAGGACATTCCTCTTCTCACCCTTGTAGATATCAAAGTTTTAAGATGCTGTGCTATGCTGGTCATTTAAGGTTGATCCTAATTGCCATAATTACTAGAATCATAAAGTAGTTTGGGTTATGAGTCTTCAAGGTATTTTTGAGGTTATAAATAAATATCAAAACTTGAATTATTATCAAAATCATCAGAGAATCAGCCCTGGCTGGTTTGGCTCAGCAGTTAGAGCATTGGCCCACAGACCAAAGAGTCACCGGCTCAATTCTGGTCAAGGGCATCTACCTTGGTTTTGGTTCAGTCCCTGGCCCTGGTTGGGGTCATGCAGGAGGCAATCAGTCGATGTGTCCCTCTCACGTCGATGTTTTTTTTTTTTTTCTCTCTCTCTCCCTTACACTCTATCTGAAGAAAAATGGAAAAATATTCTTGGGTGAAGGTTTAAAACAAAAATCGTCAGAAGTGGAGCCTCCGGGGTGGGGAGAGCACCTCTAGCTGTCATTTTCTGTTTCACTGGGACCACCAATCTTGTTATATTATTGGCATGCCTTGCCAGATGGTTCTGAAAAGGAAGCTTTATAAAAAATATGTCAAGCATCAGGTTGATTGCATCCAGTTAAAATAAAAATAAGATTTTACTTAAAATATTTTTTTCTTCAGCATCATTTTCTGTTGATTAGGTGCTGCCAAATGATGAGTTTAACAGACTATTTTTCTAAATTCCAATCATGTGATTTTATGATGGGAAAATCAGTCTTCAATGAGTAACAACTTAGATGAAATCAAAGTTCTTTCTCCCTTTTTACCTCCCTCCTCCCTTCCTTTCTCTCTCCCTTCCTTCCTATCTATTCCTTCCTTTCTTTCCTCTCCCTCCTTCCCTTTATGCATTCCTTCTTAACTCCTTTTTCTTTTGTGTTTGGGTTTGAGAAGTCTGTCCCACGCTTGACAAAATTGTACTCATTCTCCAAGGCAAAGATCTCCACAGCTTTCTTGCTTCTCAACCCTCTGGGAATAATAAGAGCTTCACCTTTTCTGCTCCTCCAGGACTTTGGAAGTGATGCAAGCATATGTTTCACATGTGCCAAAGCTGAGTTGTGTCTTTTCCACTAGACCATGAGCAGGGACCATGCTGTACTTGGATTATATCCCCAGAGCACAACCCAGCATCTGGCACAAAGTTGGTCCTTCATGAATGGAGATGAAGTTCTGTTTTTCTGGTGATGTCATGCTTTTCCAAATACATAGACCTTCCATGTTATTTCACTTGTGGGAAAACTTTGAGAAATGAAAGAACAATATCCAAGAGCTTTGAACTTTGAATTCTATTCCCTCTAGATATTTAAATATACACTGGAAACAGCCAATGTCCTCTATAAAAGAAAATCAGCAGTAATTAACTTCAACAAAACAAATATTAAGGTTTAAAAGTAGGTAAGAGGTTTTTTTTTGTTAGATTTACTCCCCACTTTATCAACAAGGTTTAACAAAATGTGAGCTCTTTGGTGAACCTTAAATTAGAGCTGAGTTTCTGATACAGAATTTCTCTTCCTGCAGAAATTTTTTTCCTTCCTTGGGTATCGCATTCCCTTAGGGAGAGTAAAGGGCACCATGTAGTTATTTCTTTTCTCTACTAGTAGAAATAAATGGATACAAAAATATTTTGAAAGGTATTTATTACTTGCCTGTAAAGGACATGCATTGATGGGAAATTGGCTATGATTTTTTTAAGTTTTGTATTTGCATTTTCATAACAATAACTAAATTAGAGATCTTTGAAATTTTTAGATATATTTTTTTTATCAATTAAAATAATTTTGTGGTAGGGCTAGATTATGAAGGAAAGCAATTGAGGTTAGTGACTAAGCCTAGAACATTTATCTTAGCCGGGCAGCCTGCTAACAGCCTGGCAATTGGTTAGCACCAACATTTAAAGAATCTGCTCCAGATGAGAGAGCATAAGATGCTGGAGTAAGTATAGCAAAACAAGATATGTGGCCATTCTCTCCCAATAAGCTGCCGAATGGAGAATGCTGCTTTGATGGAGAAGCTAGGAGCATTGTATAAAAGGCAATTCCTTGATGGGTGAGGTTATCGTATGCATCTATTGCTTGTGTTGTAAAACAGATCCCCTGTTTGATTAGGTGTGCCTTAGTGCTGCATAAGAATCATGTTCTATTGCTGTAACACTCAAAGAGCAGAACCAGGATATAGAGGGAGACAATGACAATATTCAGCAGACATAGGGGTAGAGGTCATATCCCTTCTATAGGAACAATGAGAGAAGACCAGTTGTAGGAGCTGCAAAGACAATGGAGTGTTTTGAAGTCAGTTATCACTTGCATGGGAGGTGGTGACACAGAGAACGAAGGACCCTGAGTGGGAGCATATCTCCAGCCTGGGCTCTTCTATACACATAACAGATAAAGAATGATAAAGTAATCAAATCATTTTAAAAGAGAATCAAAAGACTTTTACCTAGGAAATCACTACATTTGAGGCAAATGATTTTTCATTCTCTCTGAATTTTCAGGTAATTCTTTTACTACCCATCCTGTAAAATTCTCTTCTTTGTATAATGTTTATCATAACTAGAGTAAGATGATGATTCTAGGGTTGAAAGCTCACCATCTCCCTAGAAAACTGAACTGAAGTGGTCAAAGAATTGGCACACTTCAGTTCTGCAGTTTACTCTAAGTATCCTAGAAGACTTGGTATAATGTTGTGGGTGTGAGAGCATATTTCTCTCTTTAAAATATCTAGAAATTTGATGGCAAATTCATCCAGTGTTGATTTAATCCATGGGGACATTTACTAATGTTATTCCTAATTGAATGACTATTTATTCAAATTATTAACCAACATGTATAAAGTACACTGGTTTAGGTGCTGGGGTGTAGGAACGAACACACATAAAATCTCCGTCTTCATGGATCTCATCCTTGCACACTCACTGATACACAAAGTATGGGAAACAGCAAGAAAATAGAGTTGACTCAAGATCTTGAGTTAGAATTCTTGTTTTCTCTAAAATGAAAATTTTTGTTTGTTTTGCTTTTTGAACAGTGAGTCAGTAGAAGATATTGGTCAATAGAAAAAATTCAGGCTGCCAACATTCAAATCTCAATTCACTTCTTACTACCTGTGTGGTTTTTTGGCAGGTCATTTAACCTTTCTGTACCTAAATTCCTAATCATAAAGTGGGGAGAATAATACATTTGTCTATGCTGTAGCATTCTGTGGGGGTTTAAAACAAAGCTCAATACATGTTTAGCAGATATTATGACAATGGATCTGGCCACATATGGAGGTGTAAGAATCAAATGAGGTTGAATGTTTACCTCCAGTAAAACAGCAAAGCACTAGACATGATATTCATTTTACTCATTCATTTACAGATATTTAATGAGTGCCATGCCCTGTGCTATAAATTAAGGAGGAAAATGAATGAGATGGTGTTTGTACTCAAGGAACTCATGATCTAATCAGGATAAAAAGCACATTGTTGAATATTTTTCATACAGTATTATGACTCAAGATGTGTTTCTTGATGTTATTATTCAAAGAAGGGCAGGAGAAAAATTTAAATTATATAAGTTAAAGAGATATTTAGCTGCTTACAGCTTAGCAAAGGAGAGGGATGGCATCAATAGAAATGGTGTGATAGGAACCCTAGGGAGTTACAGACAAAGTGCTAGTGGCATTCAAGCAAACGTTCATTGCAGCTAAAGAGGGCAGGAAAGTTGTTAGAAAATGGAAATTTGAGTTAGATCCAGAAGGCTATATTACTTTTAGAAATTTTTAAATTTAGCTTTCCTTGTGATCATATTTGGGAAAGAGACATATAAAGCTGGTTGGATACTCTGCACGTGTGGCCAGGGCTTGAGCTTCCCTACAGAGTGACTGGTGGGGAATTCCTAGCTCACTGGAGATCCTTCTAATATCAGCAAGTCTCTTCTGTTATGCCAGTTAGCTCTCCAGGGAGAAATTCTACAGTCCTTTGCCTGGGGTGTGGATGCCTAACTTCCAGTGTTCTGGGAACTGAATGGATGAAAATGTCTGGGACACTCAGGAGAAGATCTTTCATATCCCACTGTTTTCAGCCCCTTGGTTATCCCTGTCCTCCGCTGTGCTTTGTTTCAGGCTCCTGAGTCTCCTTGGTTCAATGTTTCTGGAGAGTAACAGTGGCAGGTAGAATTCTAGGCATGTACTCTCCCAGATTCCCATCCCCTGGTTATCCCATCAAACAGTAATCTAGGTACTGCGGGAGGGGACTTTGCACATGGAATGAAGAATACTTATCAGCTGACATTAAGATATAGAGATTATTTTGGATTTTTCTGGTGGGCACAATGTAATTACGTGAACACTGAACAACAGAAGAGGAATATACAAGAGGAAGGCAGAAAAGGAGACACGAGAGGTGTGGCAGAAGGGAAGACAGAAAGATCAGAAGTGTGAGAAATACTCCATGTACCGTTGTGTTGTTGCTGGTAAGATATAGAAGCAATGTGAAGAAGAAGGTAGGGAGTTAAGGGTGGCTTCCAGGTGACAGCCAGCAAGGAAATAGAGACCTCAGTCCTACAACCTCAAGGAACTTAATTCTGTCAACAATCTGAGTGAGCTGGGGAAGTGAATCTTTCCCAGAATTTTCTGATACGTCTAACCAGTTGGCACTTTGATTTCAGCCTTGAGAAAGCAGTGGAGCCAACCTGGACTTGAAACCAACAGAACAGTGAGGTAATACATAGGTGTTGTTTCAGGCTGCTAAATTTGTGGCAATTTGTTATAGCAGCGATAGAAAATCAACATAGTAACAAGCTGCTCCTGGCCTACTAACCAGTGGGGAAAAGGGGGTGAGGTGGAATCTGGAATCTAACTTTTCATTATAGAAATTTTCAACTGATCTCCCAGGATTCAGTCCCACGCTTCACCTGGTCTTCAGAGGTACCTAGTATGTACAATTCCCAAGATTTTCTGGGGTTCTGCAGTGCAAATTAACTTACTTATAGCTGGCACTTACATTTCAGTATTTCTTTCTTTTGAAAATCAGTTGCTACTCACATGCAATTCCCACATTTCACATTTTGTTGATTTATCTCATCTGCCATTAATCCCACTGCAGTCCTCTGTCCTTGATAATTTCTTCTTTTAAAAATATTTTATATTGTCATTTCAGTGGGATTTGGGGAGCTAGGGTGGTGGTGGGGTAAGTGTATATAATTAATCTGCCACATGAAACTGAAGTCCTTATGTAGAATTATAATAAAAAGATGTGGAAGAGAAGAAAGGTATAAAAGAGGAAAATTAAGCAGACATGAGGGAGGGAAAGTTTGAGATGTAAGCAGAAGGACTGGGTAATTTGTTTTGATTGGAGATACTCAGGAGAGTAGAAGCTAATAAAGCTGGAAAGGTTATGGAAGAGAAATCACTGAGGACTGTGAGGGCTAGAGGTTAAGAAGTTTGGAATTGATTCATGGCCCTGGAAAGCCTTGAAAGGCCTTGAACAGAAATAATCAGAAATTTGTTTTAGAATGATTAATTTACAAGGTATACATAAAAGGATTAGGGTGGAAGGAATTGGGAAGAAATTAGTGAGAAGGCTCTGACAATAATCTGAGAGAGTCATGAGTCTGAATCTGTATGTCCAATATGGTACCAACTCATCACATGTGGTCTGTTGAGTACTTGAAGTGTGGCTAGTGTGACTAAGGCACAGAATTTTAAATAATTATATTTAAAATTTTTAAATGCTGCACAATTCAACTATTAGAAAAGTTTTATGTATGTTTGGAACAACATGGGTATTTTTCAAGTGTGAGTTTTATTATGCTGTACATCTGAAATTAATATTGGATAATGTTGAATGTAAACTGTAATTGAAAAAAAATACAGATCAAGTATTTCCAGGAAAATTTAGCATCTGAACTCAAATATGTTGTAAGTGTAAAATACACACCTGATTTTGAATGCTTAGTTAAAAAAAGAATGCAAAGAATCTCATCAATACTTTTTATATTAATTACTATTGGGTTAAATAAAATATATTATTAAATTATTTTACCTACTTTTTAAACTTTTTATAATGTGGATACTGAAAAATTGAGAATTACCTATGTGGCTTATTTCTATTGTACAACTCTGGTATGAACTAAGTTTATGGTAGTATTCATGAGAGGGCAATCTGCATTTGAGAAGCATTATGGAGGTAGAGTAGAGTGGATTCATAGAACTTGGGTGGATTTATCCATAAGTGATGGGGCTCTGCCAGTCAAGAAGGTGTGGAAATGTGGATGGAGGAGAAATCTACTCTATCATGAGGGATCTCAAGCTGGGGGAGAACAGACTCATGCAAATGATCTAGAGAGAACATCTGGATGTTTGAGACATATCATCTTAGAGGAAACAATGATCTTAGAACTGACATTGGAAATGGTAACTGTTGTCAGAGCATCTAAGCATGTGGACTGAGTTTAACAATATGGAATCCAGATATGGCAAGGATAATGGTGAGGTTGGGGCAGATCTATCAATATAGTAAATTAACAGGAAATGAACTGAGGCCCATGGAAGGGAACTAAGAAGAACCAAGCAATGTATTCAAACCAATTTCACTGAAACTGAGGTTAGAATGAACTCCAGTCCTGTTGGGTAAGACCACTGGGAAGCACAGAAGTGCTCTGACTTGACCTGTAGGTCACATGTATGTCTATGGCAGGCATATTTGAGCCCTAGGTCTGGTTGGCAGGAAAGAAATCTAAACATTGACCAATTATGCTTGGATACTATCCCTGGCTGTTGAAAGAGCATTGATTTTAAGACCCAAAATATTATAGAAAGAGGGGTAGCTGGAGACTTTTAACATACTTCTGAACTCCTTTGAGATTGATGAGAAAATTGGTGACGACATCTGTGGAATCAGAAGTAAAAAAATCCAGAGAGAGAAAAAGTGAGCAGTAGAGGTGGGAAAAGAGGCATTATCATTTTTGATAAGAGGAGACAAGAGAGGGAGAGGAGAGGAGTATTATCATCTAGTTGGTGCCAATAACAGAAAAAGGAGTAGGATTGGTTTGGGGAGGGAGATAAAGAATTTTATTTACCTTATATGGAATTTCTTTATATGTGTTTGAGATATTGACAAGACATCAGCCAGGATGACAGTATAAAAAGTTGTCAGTTTGGAGACTCAAATCTGAGAGTTTCCTCCTATGATAAATTGTTTGCAATGAGATTGCTAAGACTGAAGTACTGAAAGAATAGAAGCCAAATATGTAAAGTGTTTTACTATCTTTAAAGAGGCTTTGCCTCCATTAGGATCAGAATGCTAATCATTAATTGGTAATGAGATATGACTGCCAAGTGGTCAGAATGTTCTTGTTGGCTCTTCAATGTATTCTTTCTCTAATAAGCAACAGAAATCATAGATATTAATTTGTAAAGTAGTATTAGAAATATATAATCAGAGAAAACAGAATTATACTGTTTTAAGGAATGTTTTCACCAGAGTATGGGAGCCCAGTGAATCAGTTTTCTACTAATGGTAAAAACTTTTGAAAATCAACTTCTTTCCAAGGCATGTTTTTGGGAGAATGAACATCACTAAACTCTACCCTTTGTAAATTTCTGGAACACTGCTTCTTTTTGTTTGTGATTCTTTGCAGCATCAGCTCTCATTTCAGCAGACTTTCATGCATGTTATAATTTTATATTGATCATCTCTTTAGTTGGAATATAGGGAAATCTTCGGTTTAATCAGAGCTAATCATATTATATTCTGACTGCAGTTGGGAAGGTTTCCTGTAGGTATCTCATTTTATTCCTATTGGTCTTTGTCAACTTAATCACAAAAGGATGTTGGTTTGGCCAGGAGGGTTAGGTTACACAGTGTGAAAAATGATACCAAAAATCTCTGCTTTGTGACGATAATGCCCATCATGACTGTTCCACCTCACCTTCACTCCGGGACCCAGCCTGATGGATCAGCCTCTATCTGGAACAATACCAATTGTTGTGGCAGAGGGGGAAAGAGTACACAGAGAAGCTCATACTGGCTCTTGACATTTCCAGTGGAAAAATCATAGCTCGAATGGTCTGATCTAAGTTCACTAGAGTGAGAATCCTCACACAGGCAAGGTCAATCACAGCTGTCCCTTTGGAACATCCTCACCCATATATGTCTGTTGAATTAGTTTTTTTGTTTTTTTGTCAAAGATCTTTGGGCCCAAGTACTATGTTTTGATTACATTTCAGTCAATAAAAAATAATTTGATGTATTCTAGTGGATTGGTGTAATGCTTTCCCCAGGACTGAGATGACGGCGTTCTCTTCAGACTACATTTTGACAGTGAGGGAGGAACATAGCTGAGGCAAGAAAATGAATGTTAACTGCTACGGACCTGTGCTGATGAGAACTTGTTTTGATCCTCTTCCTGATGGTATTGAAAATAATGCATTTACCACATCAATTGGCATATACTAGTGCCAAAGACCTAGTTGGCTTATTCTAGTGAAGATATCACATCTGGCACAGAGCTACCACATGGTAGTCTCCAATCATCTGCCATGATTTCTGGGTTTATGCAGACAGAGGCTACACTGCATATCCTTTAAATGTTTGAGAGTGGTACTAATCTGTGATAATACACCTGACATTTAGTATTGCTTCTGATTTACTATCTTGGCTGAGGGTTTGGCCATTGCCATCATAATGAGTATTACTCTGCAGATCAAGGATCTATTGGGAGAGTTATATTGCAGCTACAAGTATCCAACTCAGTTATACATTCAGGGACTAGGGATATGACAACAGGATGAATCCTTGGAACTACTGAACCTATTATGATGTGGACATGGGCTAAGATTCTATTCATATCCTGCCTCTGCATGTCTCCATTTTTAACAGATGGGTCATGATGACATTTAGTTCCCTTGGTGTCAGCACTCAGATCATGTTTACAACAGTCTTCAAAAGAACTAGCTAATTTTCTTTCCATAGTTTGGTTCATCTAGTAAGTTCCTATATATCACTTTGGGGAAAGATTTTGGGAATCTTAAACATATATACCTTCTGTGGTGTTGCATGGTCCTTCTTTAAGGGGGTTCCAGATTCCCCTTCGGTTGGTGATTTCTGGGACTAAAAATTGACTCAGGTCTGGGAAGTGGAAGAGGGATCATCATGTTTTTTCCATGCAGCAGCAGCTTGTCAGCTCTTGGACAGTTTTGTCTGTATAAGTCATGCTATGTCCTTGTTGACTGCTCAACTTATCTTGCCCTTAGGAAACCAATGGTCTATTAGCCCTGTGTTGCCATTCTAGCTTCTGCTTGTTATAGTAATTATATCCATCTTGCCTCTGATGAGTAAGTGCAGTATCTGGCCTCTGATGGTTCAGAATACCATCATCCACATTGTCCCTTTTACAGTAGGGAGCCCAGTTTCATAGCAACATATCCTACCATCAACCTTGGCTACAGAAGACAGACATTACTGAGATTCTCAGCAATGCCGAAGTTCCTCTCATTAATGCATTCCTTGTCGACTCAGTGAAGTCATTGTTTTTCCTCACTCCCTCAGGATCATACAACTTGTAGGTTCTCTGGTCTCAAGTAATAATGTGCTTTTGTTTGCTTTCTGCTCTGAGTCTACTAATTTCTTTTTCAATACTCTGCCAAGACAGTTCTGACACCTTCATAATATTTAGTGTAGGTTAGCAACATGTCCAACAACCTGTAGGTAGTCATCCCAGCAGCATGTGAGAACAATATTCAGTTGTATGTAACTGCCCCACAATTTACATGCTAAAGCAGTTGTTCTCAAAATTGAGTCTACATTAGAATTCCTTGGAGGGCTTGTTAGAACACAAATGGCTGGGCACTACCTCAAAGTTTTTGATTTAGTAGGTCTTGATTGGGACCTGCAAATTTGCATTAGGTGATGTTGATGCTGCTAGTCCAAGGACAATATATCGAGGACCATTCAGCTAGAACACAGGGTACAGTCATCACTCAGCCTTGCAGTCTCCATATTGCCATGTCCAGATTTAGTCAGGGTTGAAGGCTGTCTTCTTCACATGCTTTACAAGGTTGGTGATGGATAGTGTTTGATAAAGTTCAGGCAAATGAGAACATACGATGAACATGTTTTAGTATGCATTTTTTGCTTGTTTATTTAAAAGGGTACTATGTTGATGCATAATTCTTGCTTAGGGATTAGTTATAATTCTTTTTCTATCCCCAGAATTCCTCAGTTTTTATTCTAGGGTAGATAAGTGACAGTGGGAAATATTGTTCATTGCAGTGATGCTCAGGGTCTGTCCTGATTGCACTCTGACTGGCTTCCACATTATAGGGAAACTAGGCCCTGAATAGGCATTGTAACAATTCATATTTGAAAAGTATAAATCAGAAAATATCATTTCCCAAATAAAAGTTTTGCAATTTTAAATATAATGTTTCAGTCACTGAATGTATTCCAAAATAATAAAATGGGCCAGACTAGAGTTTTTGAAGAAAACTGACAGTGAGAAATTTACTCTCCAATTAATGTTCAGATTTGGCTCTTCACCCCAGCTTACCAATCCCTCCTCATAAGTCAGCTTGTCTGGGTACAGGCTACCAAGATCAATTGTTGTGAAGTTCAGATGTTCAGCAAGCTGTCAGATGCTGCTTAGACGTTTCCAAGGAAACAGCTTTGCTTATCAGCACTTGTCTCTACAGACTTTAAATGCACCATTTCCTGGATGTAGAAGCAATCAGCTAGGGTACCAGCACCACTGAAATACCCACAAACCTTATTTAAACTATATTACAGAAAAAAATAAAGGCATTTCTCAGTCTTGTTAATTTGAAAGATAGGTCCAACAAAAAGTTATATAATTGAGATTCCTGTATTTTCAATACAAATGAAAGACTTGTGCATAAAAATCTTAAAACATTGAAAAATCTCATTTAGACATAATATTTGAATTTTATAGATTTCTCCTGCATCATGGCATTACTTTAAGCAAGCTATTTTTAGAATTATGTTTGAAAATTTATGGCATAATGCTTTAATCTCACATGTAAATTAATTGCAAAACCATGTCAAACTTGGGAGCATGACTCCTAGCATCTTGAATTTAAGTAAAAATGGAGAACCTGTGTTCCTGCGTAATGTTTAAAATTGTCCATATGAAGAAAATTAGTGTATTCAGAGAAAGGCTAACTGAATTAAATGTACTCTTCTGATGGTGTAGGGGCACTCTCCTCATAGTCCCACGATCTGCAATAAGCACATTTATTTACCTGGCAGCCAATCTGGCCAACAGTTGCCAGTGGCCCCCTACAGGGCTGCATGAGTACCTGGTTCTCTTCAAATCCACTCTGGGTGTGTATATAGATCTCTCCCAAAGAGCTGAGAATAAACTTGTAGAAAATACACTTTAGCCTATTATTGATTGGGTAACCTTTAAAATAACCTTTTGTCTTAGAGGTTTTAAAATCTCTTTACCCTTTCTTTGCCAGGGAATGCACTAATAAGCAAGGTAAAAGGGCAGAGAAGCAAATCATTTCAGTTTGGGAAGACGGATTTAGACTAATTTTATTTTCTTTCTAATTGGGCCTAATTTTATCCAATATCTTTACTGTGTTTGGGTCATATCAAGGAAAATGTGTTTATATTTATAACTCAGAAGTTTACAATAGTTGGGAACTGAACTCTATTAATATGTGAAAAACAGAACAATAAACAGAATTTATAACCCAAAGCTACAATGCTTAGTTCAAGGAAGGATAGCTATGAGTCATAGTCAGAGAAAGCTTCATGAAAGGAGAGAAACCCAAGTTGAGCCTTGAAAAAAATATGATATTCTTAGTATATATGTGTAATAATGGGAGGTATCAAATATGTAAGACATAAGACTGACCCTAATGCCTCTTTAAAAATGGATGTTTTTCTAGAAATTTATTAAAAAGAAATAATTGAAAAGGTGAACAAAGGTGTGTGTACATGTTGGTTCATGACGTCTTTGTTTACACCCATTTAAAGGAAATTTGGTAGAGGATTCACAATAATCCAATTATGATCTCATTCAATTGGCACATTATACGTGATGAATAAGTTCTAGAGATCCGCTGTACAACATTGTAATTATAATTAACATTACTTCATTGTACACTCTAAAATGTTTTAAAAGAATATATCTCATATTTTGTTCCTAACACACACACACACACACACACACACACACACACACACACACACAGAGGCAGTGTCGTTCCAAGGTCCAAACTCAAAAACACTAACCCAGTTATGACATAAAAAAGGCATGAGAGTACAATTTTCTGATTGCCTGGATGAAGTAATATTTCTTACAAACCATTTAACATACCAGTTTACACACCCTCACAATACTATAGTAGTTTCCAATCACTGTATTTGTTGATAAAATCAAACCCCTAAGTCATTTTCACACAAATTATTGCCAAAGCAGGTTATACATGACTGAAACTCTATATCCATTGATAGCAACTCCCCATTTCCCTCTTTCTGAGCCCCTGGCAACCACCATCCATTCTCTGTTTCTTTGAGTTTGACTATTTTTGTACCTCACATAAGTGAGACAGGCAGTATTTCTCCGTCTGTGACTAGCTTATGTCACTTAGCATACCGTCCTCCAGGTTTATCCATGTTGTTGCCTATGACAGGATTTCCTTCTTTTTAAAGGCTTACTGTATATATCTACACATTTTTATTATTCATTCATCGTGGATATTTAGGCTATATCTTGGCTGTTTTGAATAACGCATCAATGAACCTGGGAGTGCAGATATCTCTTCGAGATCCTGATTTTAATTCTTATGGCTATATACCCAGAAGTGGGACTGCTGAATCATATGGTAGGTATATTTTTAATTTTTTGAGCAATTTCCATACTGCTTTACATAGTGTTAGTACCATTTTATATTCCCACCAACATTGTACAAAGGTTACAATTTCTCCATACCCTTGACTGAACACATTATTCTTATGATTCAATAACAGCCTTCCTAACAGGTGTGAGGTGATATCTCGTTGTGGTTTTGATTTGCATTTGCATGATGATTAGTCATATTGAGCATATTTTTATATACCTGTTTGCCATTTTATGTCTTCTTTGGAGAAACGTCTATTAAAATCTTTGTCCATTTTTTAATCGGGTTATTTGTTTCCTTATTTTTGTTTTTTCTATTAAGTTGTAGGAGTTCCTTAACTTTTTAAAATTAATTAATTATTTAAAAATGTTTTTATTGATTTTTTTAGAAAGAGAGGAAGGGAGAGAGATATAGAAACATTGATGTGAGAGAGAAACATCAATCGGCTGCCTCCTGCACGCCCCCTAATGGGGATGGAGCCGAAAACCCAGGCATGTGCCCTGACTGGGAATGAAACCTGGGCCTCTCAGTCCATGGGATGACACTCAATCCACTGAACCACACCAGCGGGGCTAAATTTTTAAAATATTAATTCTTTATCTTTTATTAATTCTTTATCTTAAATATTTCTCTAATTCCATGCCTTTTTACTGTGTTGATTATTTGCTGTGCAGAAACTTTTCAATTTAATGTAATCCCACTTATCTATTTTTGCTTTTGTTGCTTATGCTTTTGTTATCCTACCCAAGAAATCATCAAGAATAATGTCATGAAGATTTCTCCCTATATTTTCTTTTAGGAGTTCTAAAATTTCAGGTCTTATGTTTGAATCAGTAACCCATTGTGAGTTGATTTTTCTTTGTATGGTGTCAGATAAGAGTCCAATTTCACTCTTGTATGTGAATATCCAGTTTTCTTAACATGATTTGTTAGAGACTATCCTTTTCCCATTGTGTATTCTCGGTACTTTTGTTGAAGATCAGTACACTGTATATGCATGGGTTTATTTCTGGATTCTCTATTCTGTTCCATATATATCTGTTTTTATGCCAGTATCATACTGGTTTTTTAAACGTATTTTTCTTGATTTTCAGAGAGAGGAAGGAAAAAGGAGGGAGGGAGAGAGAGAGAGAAACATCAATCGGTTACCTCCCGTATACACCCCAACTGGGGATCGAATCTGCAACCTGGGCATGTGCCCTGACTGGAATCAAACCAATGAACTTCTGGTGCATGGGGTGGTGCTCAACCAACTGAGCCACACCAGCGAGGGCCATACTGTTTTAATTACTGTAGCTTTGTAATATATTTTGAAATCATGAAGTATGACGCCTTCATCTTTGTTCTTCTTGCTTAAGGTTGCTTTGGCTATTTGGAGTCTTTTGTGTTTCCATATAAATTTTAGAAATGTTTTTTCTATTTCTGTGAAAAATACCATGGGGATTTTGACAGGGACTGCATTGAATATGTAGATTGCTTTGGATAGTATGGACTTTCAAACAATATTAAGCCCTCCAATCCATGAACATGGTATGTCTTTTAATTTATTAAAACACATTGTTGACTGCTCACAAGTTAACTTGTGTTTGCATTTGCATTAGCTATTTCAATTTTTGAAACTCAGGATAATATAGGATGATTGTATTTGTGACTCTTCGCTCTGAGGGTCGAAGTTCGTTAAAACAGCACACCGTTCTATATTCTTGAAGTAGTTAGGGAATGGATATCTGCTGGTTCAAATGAGTGCAGCTCAGAACCTAACACTTCTTCTGATACTTCTAAAAGAGCTCCTTACATTGATTCATCTTTTAGGCTTTCAGGGCAACTAAAAGACCACGTTTTAGAAAAAACAGTCACTGGTATAAAAAAAAATACAACTAGAATGTGTAAAGCGTGTGTTTCAAAAGGTGATTGCTATACAGTATACCACACCAAAAAAAAATTACTAAAATATATAATATGTATAAAATATAATATGTAGCAGATAAGTACAAAGTTTCATTTAAATTCATTATGTATAAATGAAGTATACTGAAGTTTATTTAGATTGTTTCATTTTCATATGCAATTATGAAAAAATAGCCGGTGACATGAGATAACTTCTGTGTAAAATTGCCGGTCAACAATGTGTTAAGTCTTTTTAAATTTCCCTCATCAATGTTCTCTACTTTTCAGTGTACAAGTCTTTTATATCTTTGGTTAAATATGTTCCTAAGTATTTTATTCTTTTGGTGCTTTTGTAAATGAGACTGTTTTCTTAATTACCTGTTCAAATCGTTCATTGTAATTATAAAGAAACACAATTTATTTTGGATATTGATTTTGTATCCTGCAACTTTATTGCATGTTATGTCAGCACTCTGAGTGAGGGGAGACAGAAATCAGTCCTTCAGACAGTGCATCAAAAGGCTGGGACTTTGGAAGTATGCTTCACTCCTCTCTCTCTGCAGGGGAGAAGCCTCAGGTTGATCAGAACTATGCCAGCTGCAGTCATTTGTTTCAGCTTGGAACTGTGCCAGCTAGAGGAGGGGCTGATGTGAGTGAAGTGAAATTGCCCTTCCTACCCACGTGAATGTGGCTGTTTTTGGTTTTGGTCTTGTCTGGAGTGCTACAGCTTCTCAACTCGATTCTGGACTTCTCACAAAGGTATTTTGGTCCATATACCATTAGGTCAGTGTTTCTGTTGGGGAAAGAGGGCTGGGACTTCATATTAGACTATCTTGTCGACCTAAATGGCTGACATTGCCTGTGTTTGAATCCACATTCTGTCACTTAACTTACTCTGTGACTTGAATCAATTCACCCAACCCTTCTGAGCCTCATATTTCTTATCTGTGAAATGGGGATAATAGTGACCTCTATCAACAGGCTTTTGTCAGAATTTAATATCTGCTAGGCCACCAATAAAATGATAAAAATATAGTAAAATCTTGATAAATATTGGCTATTATTATTAATTTTCTTACTATTAATTTTATATTCTGGGCTGATGACATCTCTGAATTTAATTACCATCCATAGACTGACTCTAATTGACATCTTTAACTTTGACATTACTGTTTTTCTCTCCAGATTTGCTTACTTAACATCACCTCCAAGCTTAACGTATTGGAAACGATACTTATGGCTGTTCCCTGAGACTTCCTTCCCCTTCAGTGTTGCTTATACTAATGAATGGAAAAACCGTCTGCCTACTTGTACGAGCTAGAAACATAGGTGTCATCCTTAAGATCCTTTTCCTCTAATTGTCATACATGTCCTTCATCAAGTCCTGTTAGTTTTACTTTCCAAAAAACTCTAATACTTTTCTGTTTTCTAACTACAACATCACTACCTTGGTATAAGCCACCATCACTCATTGCCTGATCACACTAATTTCCCCCAAAGCTCTCTGTGCATCTCCTCTTTCCACTCAGCTCATCCGTTACGTGAATAGACATCAGAACAGTGCAAAGGCATATCTAATTATGTCACTTGCCTACCTAAAACCCTTTGGGAGCTACCTATTATTCTTATGATAAAACTTAAGTTATTAACAATATTCCAAAAATCTCAATATAACCTGGCCCCTTCCTATGTCTTCAAGGTCAACTGGTATCACTTTATATCTTACACTCTGGGCTACGGCCACACTGGCCCTCTTTCATGTCCTCCAAGACAACATGAATATTCTTGCTTCACGACTCCTGCACCGTGCACATGCTGTTCCTTTCACCTGGAATCCTTCCCCTTCTTCACCCATGAACATGCATAAATCTTTCAAGTCTCAGCTTAAATGTGTTTTCCACCGGAAAGTTTCTCCTGATACCACAGTCTAGATCGGGGCCGTATTCTTCTCTTAAAATTTATCTTTATTAATGAAAGTACTACAGATGTCCCTTCTTTCCCTCCAAGTGACACCCTCCTCCCCACTCCCGCCCCCCCCCGCCTTCACCACACTGTTGTCTGTGTCCATTGGTTATGCATATAAATTCTTTGGCTTATCTCTTTCCCCCCCCAGCCCCCTTCCCTCTGAAGTTTGTCAGTCTGTTCCCTATTTCCATGTCCCTGGATCTATTTTGTTCGTCCTTTTATTCAGGGCCATATTCTTATTCTCAATATAGCTTATATCTAATTCTAAAATATCACTTATTGTAGTTTTAATGAAACAATTAGTCATACACTTATTGATTTAATTTTATCAGTATATATGCTTTTCCCCATAGAAGGTAAGTTCTAGGAGGGCAGATATTATGTCTATCTTATTCATATGATGTCTTCAGCATCTACATGAGGTCTAGCCAAAGAGATTGCTCTTTGCTGGAGATGCAGAGGGTAGCAGGGAATATGGAAAGTAAGGGGGCACCAGAAAGAGGAATACAAGACATAGGACGATGACAATGACAAGAGGTGAGGTGGACACTCATGCAGAAGTAATGAAAAGCATTGCATACCATTCTAAGACATACGGATTTTATCCTGAAGACAGTTGGAAACTATAAAAGGAATTTAAATAGCTAAGTATCTGGATCAGATTTGGGCTTTGGCATAAATTACTTAGCAGAAGTATAGAGAATGGGTTGGAGAGAAGTAAATTTTGGGACAGGGAGTATAGAGAATGAATTGGAGAGAAGTAAATTTTGGGACAGGGAAACCAGTTAGAAATCTGTTAGACTAATTGACTTGAGAAATGATGGCACCCTGAACTCAAGCAGTTTTGTAGGGATGAGAGATGAATTCTGAAGATGTTAAAGGGGTCTAATTGAGAGGACTCCATCACCAACTGGATTAGGAGAGGGGTGGAGGGGCTATTGTTAGTCCTTGGTTTATACTTTAGAAAACAGGATAGAATATGTTGGAATTAAAAAAGACAGCAGAGACAGTAGGAGAGACAAATTTAGTGGTGGTGGTAACACTGTGATTTGCTTTTGTATTGTTGTGTTTGAGGCCCTTGAGAAATATCAGTGGAGCTAATGAGCGATGGGCACGGGAGGCCGCGGAGAGCATGGGTGTGGGTGCCCTTGTGCAAAGAGCCATGTAGAGCTTCATTGCAAGGAGACTTTGAGGATTCAGGAAATATTCAGCTCTAGGAATATTCACACACATATATTAGGGGGACCGTAAAGTAATGTCGTTTCTGTGCATTTCGATATTTGTTTGTCATTTATTAGCTCATTGTGTACTTCAAAATCATGCCAAAGACATTTTAAGGTTAGAGTGACTTGTTTACTCACAAATAATTAAATCTTAAATTTTTTTTTTTTTTGCAATTTATAGTGAAATGGCCAGCCAAATACCAGAAGAGGTACATATCCAGCATTGTATGCTTTTTGAGTTTCACAAGGGTTGTAACGCAACAGCTGCTACCAAAAACATTTGTGATGTTTATCCAAGTGCATTAGACATTCGTAAGTGCCAAAGGTGGTTTTCTAAGTTCAAATCCGGTAATTTTGATCTTTCTGACTCGTATCGATCAGGAAGACCAACAACTTTAGACAATGACATGTTAAGGGTGGAAGTGGAAGCAAATCCGTGTCAGACAATCGAGGAACTGTCAAACACTCTTAACCAACCTTGGTCGACCATCCAAGAACATTTGCAGCAGATTGGTAAAGTAAACAGAGCAGGTGTTTGGGTCCCGCATAATCTGTCCGAAGAAAACAAAGCTAACCGGTCCACCACATGCAACTTATTGCTTCAGCGGCACAATACAGAAGCGTTTTTTGATCGCTTGATCACTGGAGATGAAAAATGGGTCCTCTATGATAATCCAAAACGCAAAAGGCAGTGGCTCTCTCTGAATGAATCGCCATGAAGTACAGCTAAGCCAGGTTTACACCCCAAAAAGGCACTTTTGTGTGTTTGGTGGAGTATTCGCGGGGTCGTTCATTTTGAAGTGCTGAAACCTGGACAAACTGTGCATGCAGACCTTTACTGTGAACAATTGGATCGAGTAAATCAATCTTTAATTGAAAAGTGCCCAGCGACTGTCACCAGAAAAGGCGTTATTTTGCAATACGATAATGCAAGACGGCACTGTGCAAGACGAACCCTGGAAAAAATTAATGACTTGGAGTGGGAGGTATTGCCTCACCCACCATACTTGCCCGATACTGCGCCATCGGATTTCCATTTATTCCGATCGCTACAACATTTTCTAAGTGGCAAAAAATTTGACAATTTGGATAATGTCCAAAATGCCATCTCCAGATATTTTGCTCAAAAACCAATTGATTTTTATCGATCTGGCATTGAAAATTTGCACACTAGATGGCAAAAGGTTGTTGATAACGAGGGTGATTACATCATTGATTAAAAATAAAAACTTGTTTAAAATTTATCTGTTTGAATTTAATGTAAAAACATGACATTACTTTCCAGTATAAAATTTTGGATATAATTTTAGGGGGTTCACAGATATCCTGAAGGCTTTTTTCCCCCTTACAAATAAGAAAATGGAGGAGATAAACTTGGGTAAGTATAAAGGAATGAACAAACAAGATCAGTCCAAAAAGAAAACTTTAGTGGAGTAACTAGAGACATGAGTGAGAATAAATAAAGAATTGTGTTAGAAAAAAAAAAAAAAAAACAAGAGGGAAGGGAAGTTTAAAAAGAAATGAGTAATCAGGAGTGTTCAGTTGTTTTAGAACTGATGGTAATGATTTCAATGACATTGTAGGCCTGGAAGCTCCTTTGCCTCCAAAATCTATGAAAAGCGAGGAAGTAAAATAAAGTGTGCAATAATCTTTTCCAGGAAGTTGATGCGATGGAAGAAGAGAGCGAAGACAATAGCATGAGAAGGCATTGGTTCAAGGCAAGGATTTTTATTTTATTTAAATTGTTATTGCTATATCTTAAATATGTTTCTGTGTTGGGAGTAAAGAGGCAGAAAAAGTTATTTGAGGAATATTTAGGGATTATTTATTTATTTATTTTTACTGAACTCAGAAGAGAAGACGTAAAATATTCTAACAGTGGAGTTCAAGTATCCGATTTATAATTTGTGAACGAGTCAGCAACACAGTGCTGCCCGAGGTGCACAACAGGTTCCGTGGACTCCTGCTACGGCAGCCACTGCCTTGTCATAGGAAGTGTGCAAGCACAGACTAGTGACAGCTTGTTAGGGACAGTGTGGAGGGAACTCCCAATTAAGTGGGACTTGGACATCAATGTCTCTTTTACCTCTGGGATGCTATGGTTCTTTTTTCAGGAATCCTAGGGAGAATCAAAAAAACCTTTTATCTTTCTTGTTTGAGAACATTGGTGCCCTAAATTCAGAAAGGCGAGTGGCCCTGCAAGCAGTATTTGAATAGTTTGGGGTTGATATGCCATGGGAACGATCTGTCAGATCTCGTTACAGAAAACATGGGATGCATTAGATTTAGTCAAAGGTGATATGTCAGAGCTTCTGCCTGGGGAATTTGCTAATGATGATGTTATTTTCTTTCTTTGAAGCCATCCGGGATCAAATTTTTGGATCATAGAGTGATATTTGCTACTTTTACCTTAACTTTTAAAAATCAGTGATTATTTGCACACTTGCCCTCCTTCATTACAAAATATGAAAACATTCAAGATATTAGTGCCACAAAGACTTAGAATGAATATATATATTCAAGGAAGCAAGATATGTTCACAAATTAAATGCTGAAGAATATGGTGGAGAATTCCAAGAATATAAATTTATCGTGAAAAATTTCAGAATGTGAGATTGCTAATGCAACACTAACTATATGTTTATGACATTGGTTGTTTTAGGATAAAGTACCCCAAATGCCTCTACTGGACACATTTCAATGAATTGGACAAAATAGAATTATTAAATATTCCAAAATCAGAGTTTAATAATTAAGTAGTGACCCTCAATAGCAGACTTCATTACATCAAAAAAGAGATAAAGTATTATCTTCCCACTTTTATTTTTTGTATCTGTGTTTCTGGGTACATATGTATCTTGCAAAACAGCTCCTAATGCTTGACATTGTAAAGGAAGGACACCTAACAGAAAGAGGCCCCTTTTAGCCCCATTCCGTCCTAGACCTGGCCTACTTGGTCAGCTGAACTTGGGCACCAAAATGATGATGTCAACTATCAGTTAGATCTGCTCATTGTAAGTATCTCCAAGTGGTATTTCTAACTCCAGTACTCATAAGAATAACAAACAGATTGGTTAATAAAAACTAAAATCACATGATAGTACAAAATTTTTCACATAACACTGAATGCTTTTGATAATAACTACCATCCTGTGTCCACTAACTCAGGAGATGAAGCCCATATTCAAGAGTAGTTAGGTTAGCATTGTGGTCTTTGTCTTTCAATGAATTGGTTCTGTTCCTCCCTCCTGTATTATTTTTATTCATTTATGTAACCAATATTTATTGGACACTCTTATGGGCTGAATCGTGCACCCCAAGATCCACATGTTGAAGTCCTAACTACCGATACGTAAGAATGTGAGAAGTAAAGTTAAATGAGGTCATTAACATGGGCACTAGTGACTATTGCCCTTATAATAAGGAGAGAAGATTAGCAGATGGACACACACAGAGAAAAGATGAGTAAACATAAAGGGGGAAAAGAGCCATCTACAAGGATGTCAAGCCAAAGAAACCAGAGCTGCTGGTACCTTGATTATGGACTGCTGGACTCCAGAACTGCAAGGAAATAAATGTCTGTTCTTTCAGCCACCCAGTCTATGGTGCTTCATTACGACAGACCTAACAAACTAATATAGACACCCATTATATGTTAGGCATTGCACTATCGCGTAGTACAGGGGTTCTCTAACTTTAGTGTGCACAAGAATTACCTAGGTGCTTGTTAAAATAATTTTTTTTTTTGAGATTCCTGAGTTTCTGATTTAAGTTTGGAGTGAAGTGCAAGAATTTACATTTCCAATCATCTTCCAGGTAAAGAGATGCTCCCAGTGGGACCATACTTTGGGGGATAGCATAGCCTTAGTAAACACAAA
The DNA here is from genome assembly GCA_030848825.1 of Tadarida brasiliensis. Lineage (NCBI taxonomy): Eukaryota > Metazoa > Chordata > Mammalia > Chiroptera > Molossidae > Tadarida > Tadarida brasiliensis. The sequence goes on along the minus strand of CM061257.1, from coordinate 25,691,080 downwards.
TGTCTTTTAGAGGGTAATAAATATCTCCACTGTTGATTTAGTCACTGATGGTTAGTGTTTCCAGAACTTTGTAATCTCATTGTTAAAGACATACATCCTTGAAATTGGCAGCGGAGGGAGTGTTTACATCACAGAAACTGGCAAATGCTACAAAACAAGGTTTTTACTGCTGGTGAGCTGAATGGTTTTATTAGGTTGCTTTGCAAAAGTTACCGAAGGTAGAGAAAAGCTGAGGGCATGGGACCATAGGGAATCCGCTACTGTGAGAAACTCACCGGGAATGAGGGCACAAAATGGCTAAATTCTTATTTCAATGGCTTCAAAGAGTTTAAGGTCAGCAATTTTATTACTGTATTAATAATTCTAATAGGTATCTTTCAACAAGGTAGGTTGGAAAAAAGCAGCCAATTTGAACCTCAATCACTGCCCTGGTGCTCACTGGCTGTTGGGTGTATTATTGAACCTTCAGAGCAGAAGTCTTTTTTTACATAACGTAGATAGACAGGATAGTGTGAGCTGCTTCTTACATTTTTAGATTTCTGAATGCAGTAGCCTAATGAAGAGCCTAATTCCCACTCACTCTAAGATGATATTTTTTGAGGTTCAAAATTTAGGGGCTCATTATTGTATAAATGCCTGAGCTGATGGAAGTATGGGGCTGTCCGAATTACCTTTCAGGGATGGTTGTGAGGATTAAATGAGGTCATGTTTTTTTGTTGTTGTTTAAGTATAGTTGGTACACTTATATTAGTTATATTAGTTTCAGGTGTACAGTATAGTGATCTGACATTTTTATATGTTACATTGTGATTACCCCACTAATTCTGATAATGTCACACTGCAAACTTATCACAATATTAATTACTATATTCCCCTTCGTCGTCTTCACCCATCCCCCTCCTCCCCTCTGGCAACCATACCTTAGTCTCTTTTTCTATGAATCTATTTTTGTTTTGTTTTGTTTTGTTCATTTGTGTTTTTTAAAAGATTTTACAAATATGTGAAACCATAAAGTATTTGTTTTTACTAACTTAATTTACTTAGCACACTACCCTATAGGTCCATCCACGTTGTCACAAATGTCAAGATTTTATTCTTTTTTGTTGCCATGTAATATTCCATTGTATATATGTGCCATATCTTCTTTATCCATTCATCTGCTGATGGACGCCTAGGTTGCTTTTATGTCATGCCTATTGTAAATAATGGTGCAATTAACATTAGGGTGCATATATCTTTTCAAATTAGTGTTTTCATTTTCTTCAGATAAATACCCAGAAGTGAAATCACTGGGTTGTATGGTAGTTCTATTTTTAATTTTTTGAGGAATCTCCATAGTGTTTTTCATGATGGCTGCACCAATTTGCAGTCCCATCAATAGTGCACAAGGGTTCCAACAGAGCTTTACAAACGACTGAGTTATACGGACCAAGGTCAAATTAATATGTGTTTGTGAGTTGAGAGTTTTGGCTGGATGGGATCTGGAAGTTTGGGGGGTTGGGGTAAGTACAATGTGAGAGTAGTGATTCGTGCAGCGCCATATCGGTTAATGTGATTGTTCTTGACATATCTTCCTATGCTTGCCAAAAATCGCAACATAAATGTCAGCGACTTAATTTAACAGAATTGTAGAGACATTTCTTACTCATAGGTGGAAAATATCCGAATGCTCATATTTATATTAATTTACGTTACATTAATTAATTCATTATTTACAGTAATTTCTTCACTATTCTTTCATGAAGTACTTAGTGAGCTTCTGCTATGTGTCAGCCTTGAGCTATGTACTAGGACATAAGGTAGGCATGTTTCATATTCACGGGATGCTTACGAGTCTGGAGAAAGTGAAGATAAAGGGCAGTTAAAAATTATGGCATTTTACTGAAAAACATTTGTCTCTGTACCCTTTCCCCCAATTAAAATACAACATGGTTTCTAAAAGAAGATGGAGTTATTAGGAGCAAGATGGTGAGATGATCAGTTGGGGTGTGTGTATAGGACAAAATAATTATATATATTAGACTAATTGTAGTCACTACAATTAATCTCATTTAAATGCAAACTGGGAAATACCTCTTTATTCAAAGACTTCACTGACTAAGAAAATAAAGACTCCTAAATAGTCTAGCCAAAATAGTCTGAATGCTAGAGTAATTTTGTTTTGGAAAAAAAATGTTTTTAACAGTGTGTAGCTTATTCATTTGTAAGATTATCAGAGTTAGACCTTTACATGGCACAGAAGAAAATTTAAAACACACACAATTGAAATACTGTAAATCAACAGACTGAAGCCTAAATGTGTATTAACCATGTTTTTATTTTCTGTATCTTATAATACTTTGATATCTTGGAAGGGGCTCATTGACCAGGAAGAGACTGCCCCTCCCACGGTGGGTGAGCAAATTCCTAGAAATAATGAATGACTTGCCTGTGAGCACACCTTTGATATGCAAACAAACCAATCCAGAGCCCATACTTTAAACCACCTCCTCTATCTGACTGCTATACTCCAGGAGGCAATATTTTTGGCCCTAATCATCCCAGGGCCAGGTGCCAGACAACTAGGGACTGTCCCTATAGCCCAGAGTCTACAGAAATGATTCAAATTAGCCAAACCTTACCGGCTTACCCTGCTTCACCCATTCCTTCCCACAAAACACCACAATAAAGGCTTTCGCCCATGCCTTCCTCTCACTCCTTCTGCATCCTGACTGACCCCTGTGCTTCCCCACGTGGCCCTGAGTCATGGGGCATGCCCCTCCTCTTGGGAACTGTAAATAACAAACTCTTCCATAGCAATGATCTCCTGACCTGCCGGCCTCACCACACCTGAATAATACAAATCCTGGCTGCAATTTAAAGCAAAGTCACAGGATCTCAGGAGTGGCCTCAAGAGGAAGTCAGAGCTGGAGTGAGTTAGAAATTCCTTTGGTCAAATAGAGGAAGTAACTGAACAGGGAGTGACAACAGGAACGGTCTGATGACAGAATGGAGGTGACAGAGAGGAAAGTTACATGTGAATGATCAATAATCACAAAGATGAAAACCAGGTCTATTCAGGCATCCATCTGATAATACAGCCCCATCTAGAAGAATGTGATAACAGGAGCCAGTCATGCAGAATGCACACGTGCCTTTGGGAGTGGAGCTATCAGGACAGCAGCCCAGACCCTGGTACTCCCACACACACCTGCCAGATGATGGGCACAGCATTGTTTTAAAACTATCACCTGTGATAACTGCTATATATTTACAACGATGCTATACTGTACACACAATAATGACCTCTTCTCAACAGATGAAGAAACTGAGGTATAGAAGGATACACAAATGTAGGTACATGGCAGAAAATCATGAACTCAAGCATTCCGACCCTAGTTCCCTTTAACCCCTAAGCTCTCCTACCTCCTCCTTTCTTCCACGTAGCTGATACTCAAATTTCAAATGCCAGTGTGTCTTGTGACAACTTCCCTTTGCCCCTTCCTTTGTGTTTTACAGGACAGGATGCCTTCTTCTGTCATAGCCTGTCTCAGCAATGGCTTAACGCATTGCAGTTTATTTGTCTTGTGTGACTGGGAGGGAGGCCATGCAGGGTACTCAAGGAGAGTGTCAGGAAGCCTGTCTTTTTTCATATTTCTACTCTGCCACCCATTGATGTAGGATTTAATCCTTAGGCGTGCGGCTTCATAGTTGTGCAATGGCTGCTGCACTTCCCGGTCTCTCTTCCACATTCTTGAGAAGGGGGTTGGACAAAGGGGCAAGGAGCTAAGTTGTATATTCTAGAGAGATCATGAATCTTTATTCAGGAAGCAATCACCACTCCATAAACTTCTGCCTTTCGCATAACTATATTGCATAATTTTCAAACTTTGATGGGTAGCAAAATCACCTGGGAATCTTGGTAAAAATACAGAGGCGTGGGACTTAACTCACTTCAACACGCTTAGGCCTCTGTGTTCTTTCTTAGCTCTTCAAGTGCCTGAATACACACCACTGTGCAAGAACAACTGTTCTAGGGCAACTATCCACCCTTCCCCATGCACACAGACGTATTTTATTTTTAGAAATCACTTAGCTATTCTTGCTTTTTGCTTTTTTAATTAATTAGAAAACCTGTCAGTTTTATATGATTTCTCTTGGGACTTAATTGGGGTAATATTAAATCCATAGATTATTTTGCAAAACTTTTTATAAATTTTCTACTTCCTTACATGATCCCTTGTAAATTGGTTTCTGTGCCACCACTCTACTGGAAAAAACATAAATGATAGCTCTTGTTAACCATCATGATATACATTTTCATTGTGAAATATACACTTGAGGAATAGTCAAAAACAAAAAGAAGTGCATGGAGAGGAAGATGTTCTGTGCCTCTTTCATCAGTGGGTTGGTTATAACAACTGTGTTGCTAAAGAAGTTGGGGACTGAGTAAGGGCATTTTGTCCCTCGAATTCATCTTTCCCATAAATGCTAATAAAAACTAGATCTTGTCTATGCTCAGGGACTATCTCACAATTCATTTGAATTTATCTGTAAGTCTCCAGAGTAAATAAAGTGCTTAAGTTCCATCAGGGCAAATGTTCTCACTTTATTGTTTTCTAGGAAAAAGTCGATAGCAATATTGATTAACTTGACAGTTCTTTTACTTCTGAAGATGCGAAAGAAATGGTGCTTAGAACTACAATGATGAAAAAGCACACCATCCTTACCTCTATGTCTAACTGCACAGAGATGAGAAAACACATTAACCAGGTTAGACCGGTTTTCTTGAGCTGTGTACTCAATTCCACACATGCTCACAAGGAACGGCAAGGTGGTTACCGTTCGCTGGCAGTTACCGGCACCTCCGCTGAGTGTGGGGCAGTCTTCCAGCTCTAACCCGTTTCCTAGAACTGATGTGAAGCTAGTATAAGATAAAAAAGAGAGATGAGAGAATACCTATAAGTTCTTCAATTTTTCTTTTGTTCTCTTCTGTTTAAGCATTTTACATGCTGACCAAGACGTTGAAACATGTATAAAACAATTTAGTAGTATAATCTGTTTAAATTCCAGCTCTGTTATTTGTGAGTTAGAAAAAATATGGTCTCATAGAAGTCATAAGTTCTTTGGAAGGTTATTACAAGTACTAAATTAGTAAATACATGTGAAGATTCTTAGCATTGGGCAGAGTTCTTCAAGCAGTTCTTCATGATCATTTAGCATGAAATTAATATAGTAGGTAGTAACCAACTTAAAAACATGAAAATAGAATAGAAAACATCAGAGCGTGCCACATTAATGAGGGTATCTTTTGGATAGTGAATATTTTTTGCTTCAGTTTCTAACACATACATACATGCACACACACACATATACCAGATCACTGTGAAAAATGTATTTCTTGCCCTGGCCAGTTTGGCTCAGCGGTTAGAGTGTTGGCCCAAGACTGAAAGGTCATGGGTTTGATTCTGGTCAAGGGCATGTACCTGGGTTGTGGGTTTAATTCCCAGCCCTGGTCAGGGTCATGTGGGAGGCAACCAAGCGATGTGTCTCTCTTATACTGATGTCTCTCTTTCTCTCCTCGCCCCCTTCCATACTCTCTAAACAACAACAACAACAAAAAAAAAACCCGAAAAAATCAATGGAAAAATATCCTCTGGGGAAGATTAACAAAAAGGAGAAATGTATTTCTTACTACAGGTTTGGGGTAAAAGAAGTTTGAAGAACACTAGTATAGGGCAAAGATTAGAGTCAATAAATATTAACATCTTGCTTTTCCTTGTTTATGTTACCTTTGACTAGGCTTGTATACTGGAATTTAGTCACATTAAGTACAGCTGACCCTTAGAGTGGATAAGGGTACAGTAAAGCCCCATTGCGACGAGGCCACTGGACAGCTTCCCAGGCACTGTCACCAGATGCCCAGAGCATGAGTGATATACATGGAGCCTTGGGAACTTCAAGTTACGACATGTCACAGATCATCAGATACACTTGCAGATAATGAATTCCAAATTTCCATAACAGATCAACCTGACGTATACTTTTGTCCCAAAACTAATTTTGAAATCATCACATTAAGCTTCATGTAAGTCATTTAACCCTTTCTAAACCTAAAGGTTCTCATGTGTCAAATGGGGATATTATTTTTGGGTGAGCACTGAATGAGTTAACATGTGAGAAATACTTAGCAGACAATAAGCATTTCATAGATGTTATTACCTATTCTCTCAGGCCAGGGGCATAAGAAGACAGACCTGAGAGGCAGGAGCCGTTCCGGGCATGATCTCAGGAACCTTGCCTATAACCGAATGAGGAAGGCACACCTGAGTAGAGGAAGAAGTCAGATGTGTGGCTGCAACAGAGGCCTGTGGGGACGGACCTCTGGTGCTGAGATGGCCACTCAGATTGTCCTGAGTGAGGCAAGGGAATCAGACATTTTTTACCCTTGCATTAAACAGAGGTAATCTTGGGTAAGAGAACTCTCTCTATTGAGGGAAAGCCCCAGAAAGTAATTCAGTGGAGAGAAATAAGCAGCCAGCTCTCCCAGCGGCTCTGGAAATAGCATGTTCAGTCCTTGGGGAGCTGGGGAGCCCACCGCAGTGCCCTACCAGCTCATCCAGGTAGCACTTGGGTCCACTTGTTTCACACAGAACGTTCACCCCATCTAGGTTCAGGGCCTCTGGGATTCTGGGGGGTGGAAGGGAGTCCATGGGAAACACACAAAAGGAAGGCTAGTGAGATCAACTACAGTTCCCACCATGCAGCTGTCTCAAGGCCGGAACAGATATCCCTTAACTCCCTCCTCGGCCACCCATTCTTGAGTCCTCTCACCCACAGTTCACACCTCTCCTGGTCTAGGTGGCATACCTGGTGGGCAACAGAGATCTTCATCCCTTGTCTCCATGCCCATCTTGGGCCATGGCTGTTTTCCTACTCCACTGACCATCAACACAGGGCAGAAGAAATCCAAGAAGCATCCTTATGGACACCTGGGTGCTAGATGTATTCTCTGCCTCCCCTATGTGACAGCCTCCTCCTAATGACAGCATCCCAGACCTCCAGAACGGTGATCCTTTCCTTGACTTCTGGTCTTTTGTCACGAGCAATTGAAGTGACCTGGCAGAAGCTGTAGCTTAACATTCAATGAGACCCTAACTCTATCCTGTGGTGGGAGCAGTCCCTTCTAGAACTAGCAGGACGTATAGACCCACAGAGCGTGGAGGTATGGAAATGCGAAGCACAGATACTATTGGGGAACCAGGTCCTTCGGATGCACAGAGGCTAATGCTGCAGGACCAGAAGCACAGATTCCTCAGATGGGTCTTTGGGAGTGATTCCGAGTAATTCCATTTCTATTTCTACCCTTTGGTTCCCGGGTGCAGATATTTTACTGACAAGGCACGTAGCACCAGCACCCATAATGGCCATCAACTTAGTGCATATAAGGTGTACCAGCATGTGTGTAAGGTGTCCCTGCATCCTTGCAAGCTATCCCCCCAAGCCAATGCCCCGGCAGTGCCTTCCAATGGCCATGTCACTGCTTATCAGACCAGCTGCTGCTAGTTAGCACAGTAGGTACGAGGACCAGTGCATCTCGTCATCATGTTTCCCAGCATTGCCTGATTTATTGGAGATATTATAAAGGATTCCAGGTCAGTGGATCGAACACTGTAAATACTTAGATTATAATTTTGTTAGCCAAGGCCATGTGAACTAAGGTTTGCCTTAGGATGAAGCCGATACAGAGGAAAGCAAAACAGAGACATGAGAAGGACATTTCTGATGACACTGAGCACCTGCCTCTTTAAGTTCCTGAAATAAGATTGCCCTGATGTTTCAGCTCCACGGGCTGATCAGTTACCATTATTATTATTTGGGTTGTGCTTCTGTCACTGGCATCCAAATGCGTTCAAACGAAGCACCAACCTGCCTTCCATGGATGCTTATACATTTACTCTTTCAAAAATTAATGCCATAAATCAGGACTTATTCTGCTTCCAGAGCCATTTTCTATCTTCAGGCCAACTTTGAATATCTGTGATTTGATCCATGTTGTGATAATTTTACAACGGAAGTATCAAAACCAGATATTTCCAAGTTCTTGTGGGTCTTACAGTGTTCACCAGTGGGCAGACCGAGTTCCGTGGCCTATGGGAGACCGAGGTGGGCACGCAAGGGGCCCGAGAACCGCTTACTGAGCGCTTACTATCTGCCAAGCACTGTTGTAAGTGGTCTGCAATTATGGCTCTTTCTTCTTACGGTAACCCTGTGAGGCTGGTGTTCGTTTTCTCATTTTGACACTGAGGAAAGAAGATGGGAGAAGTTAGGTAACTGGCTTTAGGTCTCTAGGTTAATAAGGAGAAGAACCGCAACTTCCAACACACAGCACGAGTGTCCTGGCGGTGAGTCCAGGGGGTGAGAGAGTGGCAGAAAGCCGAAAGGCCTCCTGGAGAAGTGGGAGCAAAACCCCTTTCTCCTCATTCCCGCTTCCCCTCCTGTAGTGAGGCAGTGCTCCGGCGTCCTGAAGGCATCCTTCACGTTACTTGAACTGTTGTAGACATGTGCGAATATTTATTTCTGATCTATTTCTCAGATGTGCTCACACAGATGCATGATTTGTATGTGAAAGGGATTATTGCATACTTGCTTTTCATCTTTTCCTGACTTAGGTTTCTGTAATAGTCATATTATAACCATCACAACACAGCTACACCTGTCCCAGACCCTTTTAGCCTGGTGTCTCTCATCTCTGACTCGCTAGAAGAGGGTCTCTGGCTCAGAGTCTCTGCCCTTGAGCTCACACGACCTCTGCCATCAACAAGTCATGACACCCCTTTGAGGGGGTTTTGAGTTACTGTTTTCAAAGCACCTCCCTTCCAATAGTCCCTGATAATCTTAGACCATTTCACCTCTTATGTTTAATTCCTCACATGCCAGTTTCTAATTATACGTGCAAGGTTATTTTTAAAAAATTGTCTGAGCCCTTAATTGAAAGTATTTAAAGAACTTTCTAGGGACCATGTAAGCTCAGGGCAAAAAAAAAATGTTTAAAAAAGAAAAAGAAAGAAAAACACACAAAAACAACCATGGAGACTCTCATTCTAAGGTCTGCATTCATATCTAGTTTAGGTCAAGAATGAGTGACAGCAACAACTTTAGCACCCCTGGGGAGAGGGACTAATTCCATTTCTGGACCTAATCAATTTGATCTCGTCTTTTGAGACTTTTGGGAGAAGTCTCAGAATGTGATAGAACTGTCGGGGAGGTGCCACGGCTCTGTGGAATGAGACCCTGTTTTGGACTCAGAGCCCTCCAGGGGTTTGTCCTGACTCTGACTCATGCTGTGTGACCGGAGAGAATACTGAACCTCTATTTGACTTAGTTTCCTCATCGATAAGTTGCAATAATAAATAGTACAGGCTCTGCAAGGGTTGCTGTGAGGAGCTGGATGGACACACACACACACACACACACACACACACACACACAATGTGCATTTTACAAATATTAAATCCTTTAATACTCATTATAACTTATGCAGGGGAAGAGATTAATATCGTGTTTTACATATGAGAAAACTGAGGCTCGAAGCAGTAAAGTAACTCATCCAATGGCATGCAGCTGATAAGTGGTAGAACCGAGTTTCAAGTGTAAGCCGTCTGGTTTCAGAGTCTATGATTGCTGTAGACTGCAGTCCTTGAGTGACGATTAGGTCATGAGGGTGGAGCCCTCATAAATGGGACAAACACCTTATAAAAGAGACCCCAGAGAATTCCCTCATCCCTTCCACCATGCAGTGACACAGTGAGAAGACAGTGGTCTGTGAAACAGAAAGAGGACTCTCACCAGACGCCACACCTGCTGGTGCCTTGGTCTTGGACGTCCCAGTATCTAGAACTGTGAGAAACAATGCTGCTGCTTCCCAGCCGCACGGTCTATGCTGTGCCATACAGCAGCCCAAACACACTAAGGCAGTTTTACACCAGGCAGTCCGACTCCAGAGTCCATGCCTTAACTGCTCCCATGCTGCCTCAAATAGTAGCTATTTTTACAATTTAGTCTTAAAACATTTAATATAATGACTGTATATCACAAGATGTGGGTGTGTGTACACTGATTCTATCAGAGGTTTAACTACAGTCACTTTCATATTAGAAATCAAATAAGCTTTACCCATGGTCAGGCCTTTAATGAAAATAAAACAGTGTGACAGCATTTCAAATAGGTTACTTAAGGATGGTCTGGAAAGTTCCTCGAAATGGAGGATTGGATATATTGCTTAGTAAATTGAAGAAACGCTTTTCTACTTAGTACCCAGCATTTACGCCGACATTCTAAAGAAATACAGCATCTCATTACAGAGTGCTTCTGGGATGTGATCATGGAAATATACCAAAAAACAGATATCACACCAACAAACAATCACTGAGTTTCCATAAGTTCATAATCATAATCTCCACAATCAGCGATCTAAAAGGGTTATGAAATCCTAGATCAGTGTGGAATAGTTTATTTTAGACATTGCTGAGCCTTCGATACACTAATGGGCTCATGAGTCTCTCAGAGAGAGAGATACAACAAGTCATGGTTTTTCACTGGCTGGCTGTGGAACTTATGGTGGGTTTGTAATGTGTCAACCTGGCCACATTTTGTTGGGGTAGGCCACAAGAGACGTTCCTGTGGAAGACTGAGAAGGCAGAAGTAACCAGCAGTCATTTTGTAGCTCTCACACATTGTTGCTTCTCTGCTGGCTCACCTCATTGGCATGAACCCTCCTTTAGCGTCTCCAACTCTTGGGCCAGGTGTATTTTAGCTCCAAGATGAAGGGCACCAGCTTCTCCTAGAAAACGTCCAGGCCACCAAGGTCAGAGGCAGTAAGAACTAGCATGGGTTCCAGCTGTGCCAAGGGTTTTAGCTAATCCGTGTTGTCCCCACTGTACATCCATCTTTCCTTCCTGACTACCTGTTCTCTGGACTTCAAGCTTCAACAAAGTCAAGATACCAACTTTACAGAGATTTCTTAAACAGTTCCCATAATTACATAAAACAAAATCCCTTGTATATCAACTTGTGATATAATATATGATATACAATTTATAATAAATAATATATAACATTAAACATAGTATATCTCACCAGTGGTTCTGCTTCTCTAACTGGGATCCTAACAGAAACATAACCCTTGAGTCACAGCCCAGCTAATTACATCTTTAGGAACAGCGCTCTGCGGAACACTAATTAGGAAATTCTAATGCAGTTGAGTCATTATTTTTGGATGGAATTTTCCCAGTAGTTGTGTTAGAGTAAGTTATCACATAGCAGCATCTAATTCTCCACTTCCCTGTAGGCTGTGATAGGAAATAGCATTTAGGGTTCCGTTATGGATTGAATTATGTCCTCCAGAAAGATACACTGAAGTCCTAAAACCAGGTACTTGCGGCTGTGACTTTGGAAATAGGGTCTTTACAGATGTAATTAAGATACAAGTTAAGATGAGGTCATACCAGATTAGGGTGGGCCCTAAACACAATTAATAGTGTCCTCATAAGAGGAGACACAGAGAGAAAGGAGTCATGTGAGTTATCAGGCTGAGACTGGAGTTATGCTGTCACAACCAACGAACTTCAAGGATTGCCAGTAACCACCGGAAGGTAAAAGAGCAAGAAACAGTCTTTCTGGAGCCTTCAAAGGGAGCATGGCTTGGCTGTCCCCTTGACTGCAGATTTCTAGGCTTCAGGACTGTGATAATAAATTTCCTTGTTTGAAGCCACCCAGTTTGTGATCATTTGTTAGGGCAGCCCTAGAACTAATACAGGCTCTAAATTAATTTTCTTGCTGCCTGTTCTGGTGGCCATAGGAGTGATCTCTCATATTTCGTAAAATCCATTGCAGGACAATGCCAAAGGGGACCTTGGTGACCATCCAGGAAGTCTCAGTAATTGTGCTCCTTTTAAGAAGTATTTTGAATTCAACCCAGGATGGACAGTTTTGGATTATTTCAGACCACTCTCATGTTAGGTGTCCATGCCTGTTTTGTGCTGATCTCAGCTTACTGATAACCAGTATTGTGGCTGGACCAGCCCTTATGTTCTTATTAGGACTGCAAGATGCCCTCAGTAATAACCATCAGGACACTGAAAAAAATTTTTTTTAAGTTTTATTACTTACAGGTCCTGGAGCTTACATGGCACACCTGGAGTCACACAGTAAGGTCACAGGTACCGTGCAGGCCTGGGGTTCTTCTTTTATTGGGGTCAAGGGTGGGGGCCTAGGGCTTCATGGGCTCACTCTTTATTGGTAAATTTAAAATGTAAGAGTGAGAATTTCAAGTAGGGCTGGTCAGTTATGGAAATCATCGAAGATCTCTAAAACAAAGGAGTGCCTGGCCAATGTGGTCAGTGGTTGAGTGTCAACTCATGCACCAAGAGGTCGCCGGTTCAATTGCTGGTCAGGGCACATGCCCAGGTTATGGGCCCGATCCCCAATGGGGGGCATGAAGGAGGCGGCCAGTCAATGTCCTCTCCCAATGATGTTTCTCTCTCTCTCTCCCTCTCTAAAAAATCAATAAAGAAAAAAAATAATAAAACAAAGGAGCCTGGAGGGCATCTGGCCCTTTATCTTGTTTTGTGACTGGCCTTGTGCTTATTCAAGATAGTCATCTTTGCCCTGGCCAGTTTGGCTCAGTGGTTAGAGCATCGGCCCATGGACCAAAGAGTCACCGTTTCGATTCAGGTCAAGAGCATGTACCTTGGTTGTGGTTCGGTCCCCGGCCCTGGTTGGGGTTGTGCAGGAGGCAACCAGTTGATGTGTCTCTCTCACATCGATCTTTCTCTCTCTCTCCCTCCCACTCTATCTGAAGGTAAATGGAAAAAAAAAATCCTTGGGTGAGGAATAAAAATTTTAAAAAAGGTAGTTATCTTTGAAGAGAATGCCTATCTGAAGGGGATGCCTCACAGAGTTTAAGTCAGGCGCTGCATCACCAAAAGAAAAGCTGTCAGGGATCACACTACAAGGTCCTTCATGCAAGATTCTGGATTATAAAAGTCCAGGATGCTCTAGGTGGGCAGAAGCTAGGGTAGCATCTCCACTACCCTGACCAGTTATCTCCAAATAGATGATCTCTGGGCAGGAGACTGACTCTTGGTCCTCCTTGGATGTGAGGAAGTGTGACAATGAGAACTAAGGCAGTCCAGCTGCAGCTCCCAAGTACAGTCAAAGGAAGGTCCTGCCTCACCCTCCCGTTCTCGACTCTAGTCCCTACTAGCTTTAAGGTTTTTGTGTCTTTCTCTCTCATCTGAGAGCTATGCCTTTTCCTTTTTATTCAGCCAGGGTCATTTGCCTAAGTCTGTGAGTATGAAAACTTGCCGTGTAGGTGTGTGTCTGAGGCTTTCTGACTCAAGTCTATTTTATTTTTGTTTTAGTTCCTATAGTAGGTTACAAGCTGAGCGCAGAAGTAGGGGTGGGTGGATTGTGCAGGGAGTGGGAAGACCTTTGGGAAAGAAATACAGTTAAGACTTGGAAATATTATCCTATCACTTGAGACTCCTTCCTTCACTTCCTCCCTTTCTGCCCCTCCCTCCCTCCCACTCTTACTCCCTTCCTAAATTGATCATCCACATATTGATCTCATAATATGAGCCACACCCTTTGCTAACCACTAGATTGCTCTGATCTTCCACGATTCCTACTTTCTCGGGGCTCACAATCTATCAGTGTTACTGATAGTACAGAATTTACAATGTGTCCATTACATATCAGGAGGACCACTCTATTCCCTGAGGCTCAGTGATGGTAGGGGACAGAGCATGCCAAACAGAAGAAACAGCCTAGGCCCAGACCTAAGGTACAGGAGGAACTGTGTGCAGTTGGGACGTGTTATGGAAATGTTTTGGGATGAGATTAGGAAGGAGGGTAAGATCTTTGAAAGGACTTGACCGACATTCTAAGGATTTGGAACTTGTCCTTACCAAATAGGGTGATGTAGAAAGTACCAAAGTTCCTGAATAAGGACATGATTATTGCACTGTAGATCTACCTTTCTAAGGACCTGTACACAGCATGTACTCCAGCTGGACTATATGCCACAAAGACAGGGACCGTGTCCGTCTGGTTCTTGTATCTCCAGAGCCCGCACCGGGCTGGGTGCAGAAATAGTGCTCCCCAATTGCATGTTGAACAAATGAATGAAGCTTAGAGAAGCAATGACATATGGCCAAAGCCTGACATTTGAATTATGAATCTGGGAGATTTATAAGGGATGATAGAAAATAAATCAGAAGAACCCGCCCACTCTGTTCTCACCGTCATCTTTTATATATTTTCCTTAAATCCCTCATTCTATGATTAGGCCCAGAGCCCCTTGTTCTCCGTGGAAGTGGAGGGTAACTGTAGCACCTTTCTTGAAGCATAAACATTGGAGTGCTTGATGTTCATCACTAAATTGTACTCAATATCTCCCGAAGAAAAAATGTCTATTTTAAAAAAATATACTCCCCCCTCCATCTCATTTTCTAACTGTTTGATCATCTTTGCAGTTGACCTGGATTTTCTGTCACCTCACCTTTTGGCTGCCAGGAAAAGATACAGCTTGAGCTATGTGATGCCCAAGGGAAAACATTCTGGATGATTTACCTTTATGCTAATAAGGAAGGACTAGAAATCAGTGTGTAGAAAATGCTCCAAATCCAGTATTTGGATAATGTTTGAGTTCTGGTCAATAAATTAATAAGAAATTACTATATTATTGACTTGAAAATAATTTGAATTCCGTAAAATACACAATGCAAAAATTATAACAACCTGCTTTCTGAGGTTGTTGAGAAACCAAAGTGATCTGGCTTTAAAATGAGAGGGAAGCCCAGCTGGTGTGGCTCAGTGGATTGAGCCTCACCCTATGGACTGAGAGGTCCCGGTTCGATTCCCAGTCAGGGCACATGCCCGGGTTGTGGGCTTGATCCCCGGAAGTGGGCGTACAGGAGGCAGCCGATCGATGTTTCTCTCTCACACTGATGTTTCTATCTTTCTCTCCCTTCCTCTCTCTCTAAAAAATCAATAAAAAAATATTTAAAAAAAATAAAATAAAATGAGAGGGGAAACAACCGATATTGAGTGCTTACTATGTAGGAGGAATTTGTGTACTGTATTTCTTTTAATTATTTTGTATTACACTCTGCTGTGTGCTTTAAGGCAGTTGTTTTATTTACTTTTATTTTTCAATTATAGTTGACTTTCAAATATTATATTAGTTTCAGGTGTACATCTATACAACTTACAAAGTTATTCCCCCAATAAGTCTAGTACCACCTGGTACCATACATGGTTATTACAATATTATTGACTATATTCTTTTTGAATTCTTAAAAAACTCTAAGAAGCAGATATTTGTCCCTGTGTCATGAATGAGAAGGTAAAAGTTAAGAGAACTTCAGTAACATGCCCGCGGTCTTACAGCTAGTGATTGATAGAGTAAGTAAGGACTTGGACCCACATCTGTCCAACTAAAAAGCCAAGGCTCTTTGCCCATTGTCCTGAACTGGGCAGAAATTAGAAGGAATCTGCTGGATTCTTTATTAAAATCACTATGACCATTTATTAAACACCTCTTAAGCATTAGGCTTTAGGCTAGATCAGTTTCACATAAAACAGCAGATACAATTTAATTCATTCTTTTCCATAAAGCTGTTTCCTGAGAATTATTATTCCCATTTCACAAATAACAAAACTGAGGCCCAGAGAATTTAAATGACTCTTCATTTTAACAGTTAGTAAGGGACAGAGCTATGAGGCCAGGCCCCATGCATGTTACTCCTGCACTCCACCACGGTGCTGTCCAGGACAAGAGCAGGGGTGCCATGGGGTGCCATGGGTGCTGACTGTGGGGAGCAGCCCCAGCTTTAATTAGACCTATATATGGTACTGAGGTGAGCAGTGCTAGACTTCTCCTTATCAGATTGACAATTTTACTGCTCTAAGCAATCATATTAAAAGATAACAAAAGCTAATGTTCCTACCTTAGATCATCCCCCACCCCCCACCCCCAGGGGCTGGAACAGTTAATTTAATCATTTAGTGTCTTTTTGAATAGTAGAGGATAGTGGAATGTTTCTTAAACTTCAGTGTTCATAAGGATCACTCTGGGTACCTGAATAAAATATGTGATTCCTGGACTCCCAGAAATTCTGACTCCGTAGGTCTGGAATTCTCATCTTTATGAGGTACTCCAGGTGTTGCTGATGTAGGTAGTTTAAGTCCTGCCTACGTGTAGAGGTTGAATTTCTGATCCTGAATCCCTGGCTCCTTCACTACTAGTTTTGTTAAGTGAGCAAGTTATTCCACTGCTCTCAGCCTCAGTTTATGTATCTATAAAATGGGCATGATGGTGACACCTACCTGTCAGTTGTGTGAAGATTAAATAAAGCAATTCATGTAACATTTACTGAGTTTCTGGCACATACTAAATGCTCAGTTAATGTTAATTATTATTATACTAATGAGAAGTTGGTTATTTAGAGAAAAAAAGAATGATTCTCTCTATGAGAAATTTTTCATGTCTTTGCGACTATTGAGGTGCAGGTTGGGGAAAGGAATTAACCTGTTCCTGGAAAGGTCAGTAATATAGGCTTTGCTTTCCCTTTGGGGTATCTTTCTTATATGTTCTCCCCCCTCCCCTTTTCTAGTGGTATGAATTTATCTTTGGGATGCCAATAGATTCTGTGGAAAGAAATTCCCTTTGCATTGATAAACACTAAATGGATCTCTGGTTGATGGGGCTCTCATTTTTCTATAGATCCTATAAGGGCTGTTGGGAAAATTTCCTTTCCTGTGCCTTTTTAAGAGACATGAAAATGAAGAAAGAAAACTCAGAAAGTTTAGAACAACCTTCTCTTTCCTTTCACTCACCCAGGTCACAGATGTCAACACCCCTCTACCAGAGAGAGCCCCGCCCCCCACTAGACAGGAACCAAGTAGGTTTCCATCCAACCCCTCAGAGTTCAGGGCTGGAGCCCGACTCCCGAGCACAGACTGATGAGAATCACCAGTGGACCTTGGCTTCACTTGGGATAAAATCTAAACTCTCCCATATGTGGACATGACTCTTCAGATTTCCTTGTCTGGGTTCCTCTTGTCTTTCAAGGTTCCTTTCCTGCCACTTCCATCTCTTTTAGCCTCTTTATTCAGTTTTGTTGTTGCTGTTGTTGGAGCTTTATTTTCTCTCCATTGTCTTACGCTGTCTGTCTAAACATGTTTCCTTCTGCTATTTTTACCTTCACATTGTCTTTAGATATCACTGGACGCTGTTTCTACGGGAAGTCTTCACCAGGAACCCTATGTGTTTCTGTAACCTAATGAATATTGCTCTCACACATTTAGCAAAATATAACATTGCTGCCTTTTGTATTTGTCTCCCTTCCAGATCAGCAGCACCTTGACTTTGTCTTCTTATTCACTTTCTATCCCCAGACTCTCATTGCCCATGTAAAGCAGAAACTCACTAAATATTTACTCAGTGAATAAAGAAGTTTTCTCCTGGCATCTGCTGGAGCACCTCCAATGATGGAAAACTTATTCCCCCTGAGGCTGCTGGATTCATTTGTGGAAGGTTCTGCTTATTTGAAAGCTCTTCCTGACTAATGAGCTGAAATCAGTGGTCCTGTAACTTGCCAGGACAGAAAACACCACAATCTTCGAGGCTGAGACAAAATCTCTGCTCCTGCCATCATATCCCAGTCTTGGAAAGGCTCTCTAGTTAACGACTCAAGTGAAAATGAAGACCGCTTTCTTCAGGAAGGGCTACCAGATAGAGATAGAAATGCAGATGTTGAAAGAGTAACGCTGACAGCTCATCTTGGATAGAAAGCATTGCCATTTTCTTATTTTGCAAGCAAGAGAGGCAAAAGGAGTTCCTCTGGGGAACAGGGATGGAGTGCCCTCTCACAGGTCCGCTCAGAGGATGCTCTGTGGCTGGAACAACAGAGTTGGGAATTTTTCAGCAAGACTTTGAATTGCTCTAGGACATTCCAATTCATGAATGAAGATATCTGGGTGAAGGAGGTAATGCCTTTTACTTTAAAAATGAACTGAGAATACCAAGAAGGTTATGGTCTATTCAGTTCCAGATGGTGTAGGGATTGTGACTTGTAGTCCATCAGTTTTTTTTTTTCCCCTCACCCTAACCCCAGGAGGGAGATTTAATTATCCTCATTTTACAGAGGAGAAACAAACTTCATAAAGTAATTGACCCAAGGTGACAGTTAATAATGTAGGATTGAAACCCTTATTCCACTATTTTCCCATCACTTAAAGGAGTTAAATTCATTTCATTTTTACAACATGCAAAGCATATTGTCATCTATGTAAACACAATGTTTCCAAAGATCAGATTCTAGGCACCCCCTTTTAAATCACACTTTGTCCTTTAAATGCCCCTTGTTTGAGAAGTCGCATACAATGGTATGCAAATGCTACATTACATAAAAGAAAAGGACCTAAAATAGTTCCATTTTCCCCCCACTACTGGCTATGTTCTTAACATTGCAATCAAAGCACACACTGAATTTCACAACTTCAATCAGAAGAGTACTCAAATTGTCTCAGAAAAACACATGGCTGTAACATGTCCCAAGGAAATATTTCAACAGCAGAGATAAATGTATAGGTCTAATGAAACAGCTAATTGAAAACTGATAGAAAGGAGGTCCCTATACCAGAAATATTGATAATTTTATTCAAAATAACTAATGTAAGAGTATACTGCTTGCCATTATTATTCCTTTTCCAAGCCCTGAGACACTGAACCAATAGCTTCACTGGGTCTTGGTAATTCTTTGTCGAAGGTGTGACCATTGCCTTTGTCCCTTCAGCCAAATACCCACTGAAAACAATGGTATTTGATGAGTCTGAGGGCTGCCAGAAAGCCCTGGTCAGACTGTGGGGCTGAAGATTTACTCAATTACGGGATCCGATAGTGAAGTTATGTCTATCTTTGGCAGTAAGATCATAACTTTCACAGAACGAAAGAGAAGTCATTCAAATAGATTTGGGGCCATCCAGGATACGTGGTCACATTGACAATCATTCTTTTTGCTGCTTCTTTCTAAACGTCTTGAGCCCCTCATTCTCTGGCAACCTGCCCACCAAGGCATCTTTCTGCAGCACCAAACCCAATACCCATTTATTCCCCCCTTTCTCATCTCTTCCTGAACTTGATTCTGTCGAAATCAAATGTTTTCTCTTACTTGGCCTCAGCCCCATTCATTCAGGGACTTTCCAGATAATTGCATTAATTTCTAATAAGTTCATTAAAAAAAGATTAATGACTTAATTTGTCAAACATTTAAGAAGACTTGCATTTTAAGAGATTAATCCTACTGGTGGGAGAAAGCTTGGGAATTTCAAACACAGTATATAAAAGGACCCAAAAATGTTTTTATTGTATAGCAAAACCGTACAATAGAAATGAGCCATAAATAACCTTCACAGGTAATTTAAAAGTTTCTAGTAGTTAACTCGAAAAAGGAAAAAGTAGTTGAAATTCACTTTAAAACTTGTATATTTAACCCAATGTGTTCAAAATATTATCCTTTAAACACATAATCAAAACAAAAATTATCAATGAGGTATTTAACATCCTTTTTTTGTTCCAAGTTTTTGAAATCTGTTGTGTGTGTTACATTCCCAGCACATACCAATTTGGACCGGCCACATGTGTCTTCTGGCCACCATACAGGCCAGCACAACTACATCGAGAAAAATCAGCACATTTTTGTGTGTCTGTGCGGAGACAGAACACAGAAAGGGGAGGTATGTGTGTGTGAAAGACATTGTCCGGAGTGTAATGAGATGATAGTCGTGGTGGCAAGAAAGGCTAGAAAACCGTGTATGTGTCTAATTTCTATTTGAATTTAGGAGGCAGTGTGGTGTAGTAGAAAGAGTATGTAATTTAGACTACAACTGAAGTTCTGCTGTGTGCTATTGGACACACTACATAAGCCGATTACTTATTTGTAAAAGGGAGTCAGTAATAACCACTTCAGAGGATTGCTGTTGAGGAATTTAATGATAAAATACCCAGAAAAGCACTGAGTGGAGGACTCTGCATGAATGCAAAGTTGCCTGTCTATTTTTCCCTCTCCCTCTCAGTAACTTCTACATCTTGCCTTCTCTTCTGCACACCAGTTATCCAACCCACCTCTCCTTACGTGCTAGTTCAAGTCTCCTCTTCTTCATGAGACTTTTAAAAAAATAGTTCTATAGTTCTTGCTCAACATCCTTTCAAAACTGACAAGACCATGAGATTTGATATCAAGACATAGTTTGGCCACATGCTTACTAAATTAATCCCATTTCTTTGGCTAACATTTTGTTATCTGTCTGTGGAATGTTTTTTCCCCCTTTCTCTCTGCATGTCCAAATTCTATTCCCTTTATTTTCTGGCTCACATTCCAACTTGTACCTGAAGCATTCTTAGACCACTTGAGTTTACAGTCATCTTGCTCATGCTGAAATCCTATCACTTCTACCCCATGGGTTCACCCAGCTAGATTCTATAAAGCTTAGTTCCTATGACTAATTAATAGGTATTCTGCCAAAAAAAGAAAAAGAAAAATGTTTCATGCACAGAAAAGTAAGTTGGTAAATTTCCAGGTTAAAAAAATTTAGATCATTTTATTTTCTAATACTTCCTAGGGTAATGTATATTATGAAACTACAAAGTTAGAAGGAAACAATTATTTGAAGCATTTCCCAAATTTATTAATCTAAGTAAAAAGTCCCTATTTTTTCTTTTGACTATTTGATAAACTAGCATTTTAAGGAATTCATTTTGGGATATACTAATATGTATTTTGCACTATGGCAATTTAATATGTGCTTCCTCATCAACTCAAAGGCACTCTACCTTCATTTGTTTATGCCTGATCATCCCAATAACAGTATCTTTATGTACATTGGGATTTAAAGCTTAGAAGGAAAACTTCTATCAATTCTTTTTTTTTCAAAATAGTGATTTTAGAGAGGGAGAGAGAGAGATAAAAACATCGATAAAAGAGAAACATCAATTGGCCACCTCCTGCATGCCCCCACTGGGGATTTGGCCCACAACCTGGGCACATGCCCTGACCGGGAATCGAACCAGCAACCTCTTGGTGCATAGGTCAACACTCAACCACTGAGCCACACCAGCCAGGCTCCATGAATTCTTTAAATTGGTCATCATAACAACAATATTCTGAGCTGGTAATATATATAGGAAGAAACCTGAAGGCTTCATTCAATTTTTCAACCAATATTCATTTGGCAATGATGTGACAGGCACCAATCTAAGCTCTGCAAATTCTGTGGTAACCAAGAGAAACTCCATGGGGCAGACAGACATTTAACAAAACTTTCACAAAATCCACAAGTACCTGGAAGCAAGATTAGTAATTACCGACACTTTTGTAATACTGACTAAGTTCCAGGACAGGTTCTAAATACTTACATCATTCTCAAAATAACCTAGAGGCAAGTCTATTATCCCATTTTATAGACAGAAATGGAGACGCAGAGGGACATAGTGACTTGTCACATAGAGCCCAGATTCAAAGCCAGGCAGTCTGGCCGTAGAGTTTGCCCTGTGCCAAGCTGCCTCTGAAGACAGAAGTAGGGGACATAGCAAGGACATGCAGCTGCAGACCTTGTCTGGTACGCATTATTAGGGGAAAGCTAATATTTAAGCTAAATCTTCAACGTTAAGTAGGACTTGGGTAGTAAAGTGGGTGGGAGAGAGCATTTTAAGCAGGGTTGAAAAGCATGTCTGAAGGATTGGAGTAAGGAGCAAGTTTGGCTCATACAAGGAACCGTATAAAGGCCAGAGTGACTTGACTATAGTGACCCAGAGGGGAGAACAGTTCATGCTTGTCATCTAACAAAAATTTAATATCAGGAGATGGAGGTGGTAATGGTTGTACAACAACCATAATGCCATAGGATGGTACACTTAAAATGGTGAATTTTATGTTACGTATGCTTGACCACAATAAAGAATAATTGAGCAAAGAGAAAATAGATGAAGGAACTATGATTAAATTATAATAATTATTAAGGCTAGGTGATGGGTATATGGAAATTTGTTAGAATAGTCTCTCTACTTTGAAGTATATTTGATATTCTTATAATAAAGTTAAAATAAATGTAAAAAGTATAATTTTCAAAGACAATGAACAGCAGTGGAAAGATTTTAAGGCGATCTATATGATGAAGTTTTAAGATAATCACTGGTTGCTGTGCAGAGAAAAAAAAACTGTTGGAAATAAAAGGGGGATTTCAGATGGAGAAGTAGAAGGATGTCATTTCGTCTATAATGGCATCTTAGCTATTATGGAAAGTGGATGCATTTTAACATCTCAAATGGAGACTCATCAGATTTGGTGATTGAATATTTGTGACATTTCTGGCATGAGCTGTGACGCAGATGGTAGAGGAGGTAAGAAGGTAAGAAGAAAACCAGGAGACTGATGTTACAGAAACCAAAGTAAAAGGCAGTCAATGTTAAATGCTGAGAAAAGCTCAAGTGAAACATTAGGAATACAGAAATTATTTGTAACCTTACCTAGAGGACTTTAAGTGGAGTGGCTGGGAACCCGTTAGTTGTAGATTGATTCAGTTATAGACTAAACATGTATGTCCATCCCCAATTCGTATGTTGAAACCCTGACCTTCAGTGTGATATTATTAGGAGGAAGGGACTTGTGGAGGAAATTAGGGTTAGATGAGGTCATGAGGGTGTAGATAAATTTGTTGATACGGTGTTGGGAATTTGTATCTAGTGGTTTCTATTTGTGTGTGTGTGTGTGTGTGTGTGTGTGTGTGTGTGTAAATATTATTAGAATAATAGTAAACTTTTATTGATGGCTTATTGGCAGCAGGAACTATTTTAAAAGATTTACATGTATTTACTCATTTATTACTTATAATAACCTTATAAGGCAAGAACTGTTGTTCCCTATTTACCAATAAGGAACTGAGGCACAGGCTGTTCCTAAAGTTGCATTTAGACAATTTCTGGAACTTGAATACAAACCTAAACAGTTTGCTCGGAGAGCCCACAATCCTAAATGCAAGCCATCTTCAGCTAAGGCCATCCACTGATGTTTAAGGGGACATAGGAAGGGTCAGTCATCTAAGGAGTTTGAAAGGTAAAAAGAGTCTCTGCAGAAACCAGCTGGAATGCACTGATTGTAATAATGTGATACGATCATAAGGGATGTGGAGAGCTCAGTTGAGACTGGGAATTACAAATTGAAAGTGCTATCAATCAACCTGGTGATGTGATTTGCTCCAGAGAATCTCAGCTACTTGAATGCAGGCACTGAGAAGACAGACAATTGGGTTTTTCTAAGGTTAGGACTTATCAGGGGCGGCAGAATGACAAAAGGCAATGGGGAGTGTGGGTGGCTGCGATACTCCACAGAGGAAGAGGCTTAGGGGACTATATCTCTCTTGCTAAAAATCTCTTTCTACTGTGGTAGTATTTTTTCCTCTCACAGATCTTTCCTGGCAAAGACCTTTGGTGAACAGAACAGAAATCCAGTTAAGTTCAACACCCTGTTACAGAGAATTCAGTATATGTTAGCCTCTCTGCTACATGCTAGGTATTTTGAACTAGGGCTTTGCTAGTTATCTACTATTAATGTCATTGTTGCCAGAGATTTTGTCTAAAAGCAGTGTATCAGATATTGAAGTGCCTTTGCTCTGGCCTACATATTTATTCCATCTCAGTCACAGGGTCATATTATTGATTACTTTCAGATTTCTTTTATGTCACTTATGTAACTCCATAATAAAAAATGTTAATGTTCTAGTAATATGAACAGACCCCAAATTTACACCTCAAATTTTGCTTTATAATTTAAAAAGTTAAAATTTGCAACTGAGAAAAATCAAAAGCAGGATCAAATATAAAATTCTGTATATATCATGATGACCCCTCCCAGAAAACCTTCAATAATTAAGACTCGGGTAATTGAGCAGCTCTGAATAATCTTCATGTTTCATTAGACATTAGCTGATCATCAATATACTGTGAAAAACTTACTTTTATTATGAGTCTGATGCACTGAAATTGCAGGTTGGATTCTGAATCTCAAAACTTTGACATAGTTAAGCAATGAGATGAATCCTAAGAAATGAATTTACTTTGAACCTATTAATGCAATGTGTGGATCTTGACCAAAGGCTATAGAATTGTTAAAAATATAGAATCTTGGGCCCTATTCCAAATCTACTGAATCAGAATCTGCATTTTAATAAGATCTTCAGGGAATGTGTACGCACATTACAGTCTGAGAAGTACTGATCTAGGTCACCATTACAGAAATTAAGTATTATGATGGAATGAAATGCGAGCTCACATACAACACTCATTGGTTTTTATGTTTTTGGTTTAGAGATGAGCTGACCACATGTGATCCCTGATTTTTTTTTTTTTTTTTTTAGGTAAAAGGCTAGTCGGAGAGAAAACATGGAGGAAAAAAGACCTGGAGTCTCATTTTATTTTAGACTGATCTGAGTAGATGTAAAAGCATTCATTCACAATGCTGATATCCATTTTCTTCATTCTTCTTTGTAGTCATACTCTGGCTTTTCTCTTTTCTTCTGTAATTTCCTTGCCCCTCTACAAAAACTACTACAAAAGGCAATAGTTTGTAGACTCTCAGCAGCCTGGTATTTGTTGGATAGAAAAAGAGTTAACTCAAAAGACATGTAGAGTTGGAAAGATTCTGATGATTTAGGAAAATTTGAAAATTATCACATGGGGCTATAACTATTAAAACTGTTGACATTTAAAAAAAAATGATATGGCAGAATAATAATACGTCGACTCACAGGAATTAATGTGATTAACCTTCAGCCAAGGCATGTTTGAAGCAAAGAGGTGAATCTGACTCATTAGTTTTTGGTTCTGGAGCAATGAAGGATCATAGCATTTGCTCTGTTCATGCTCTTCCAAACACAGATCACACCAATTATGCCATTATTGCCTCTGAGTTTTTCTTTTCCTTGTGTCTTTATCAAAAGCATAAAATGCCAAGGTGAGTGACCAAAAGACAGTGGCTCTCCAATATATGCATAGACAACCAAGCTAAGGTTCTCTTCTTGTTCTTCTTGTCAAATATTTCTGCTGAGAAAACTTCTGTCCTTTCCTCTCCGTGCTTTCTTCTTGGAAGAGAGATAATAAATGCAAGGTCAGATCACCAAGACAGACAACGAAAGGCCTCCAAACAGACAGGCAAAGGCAATTTCTATCTCTTCCTGCATGATTTCCCTCTTATCTTTAGGATTTAGGTAGATGATTTTAGATAGACAATGCCCTATGAAATAAAAGGGAGAACACTTTACTGTTCAATTACTCTAGGTATTAAAGCCAATTGCCATGATTCTGAATTAATGTTAGGTATTTAAGAGAATGAATTAAAGCTAGGTACATCTGTGACTACAAAAACAAACATATCACAGACTTGGCAAGGACAAATAGTCTATTCTAATAATAGTAACATTTCTTGAGGATTGAACACACATTATCTAAATTAATCCTCAGGGTAACCCATATGAAAGTGGACATTAGACATCTTGCTCAAGTTCATGTAGCTGGTCAGTGGCATCCTTCTCTACTCCCTGTACGACAGCTCCCTCCACCACCACCAACCTCCTGGTGACAAGGCAAGGTAAAGATATCCATCCATGATTTCTTCCTTCTGTCCACCTGCTCCCTTTCACACTCCTCATAAAGCCCTTTACTGCCTTTTAAAAAGTTTCAAAGTTATCCTCCTCTTAATGTACCAATAAATTTGGAAATATATTAACAATTATGAACAGGAGTCATTATTTCTCTTTCCATAGCCACAGGCAAGATATTGACTTAGAACACATACTATCCCCGCAGCTCATAAAGTGAATTAAAACAAACCTTAGCCGTCAAGAGAGTCCTAAAAGGAGACTTCTGATGTCCCTTAATATGTAAACACATTAAACTGAGAAAAGCCAATAAGCAAGGACTCACTTTGGCAATGCCTCACTTCTGATTCCCTAGGAACTTTACTCTGTAAACTGTCTCCACTTACAGAAAGGAAATGACTAAATGAATTAGTAAGCTCTTCTGTGGACTATGTCAATCATTGTATTTATTTGTCATTTTCTCTTTCTTCCCTCTTGGAGATCTTGCCCTAATTCTTATTTTCTTTTTATCCTGTATCTTCACCCTTTGTCTATTGATATTTATTTATTTTTTATTTTTTATTTTTTTTATCCTCACCCGAGGACACCTTTTCATTTTTTGTTCAGATAGAGTGGGAGGGAGAGAGAGGAAGAGAGAGAGAGAGAAACATCGACGTGAAAGGGACACATCTAGTGGCTGCCACCCGCACGACCAACCAGGGCCGGGGACAAACTGCAACCGAAGCACATGCCCTTAGCGGGAACCGAACCCGGGTCTCTCTGGACCGCAGGCCGACGCTCTAACCGCCGAGCCAAACTGGCCAGGGCAATATTTAACAATTACATTAATATTTAAACATACCAATTATTTCCTTAAACAATAATGATAATAATAATAATAAACCATACATACATTGCTCAAGCATAGTTCTTTTCTGTTCCCCTTTGCAACCAAGCTTTTCAGAAGAGTTGTTGAAAGTTACATTTCTATTCTCTACTCCCCAACCCACTCCAGTCTCTCCCACTGCTTTACCAAACCAGTATTTCCCAAGATCACCAATGACCTTAATTAATTCTCAATCTGCTCTAACTCAGAACTGCATTTGATATGGTTGACCACTAACTCCTCTAGAAACTCTCTCCTCCCCTTGTTCCATGATACACACACATCTGCATGTCAATACTATCAATAACAATGCATTTATAGAATGATTACAATGTTCCAGGCATAGAATTGAGTTTTTCATGTGCTGTATCTAACTTATTTGTCATAAGAACTCTTAAATGTTTAACTGCACCCTATGCTTTCTCCTAACTTCAAGAACTGCTTAGAAAATCCCCTTGCGTGTCTTGCAGGCATCTCAAGAGCAAGATGTTCAGAATGGCATTCATCTTTCCCACTATACTCTGTCTAATACCTGCTCTTCTGACATTGCTCCCTAAACCACCAGGTCATGGTATCACCAAGCACCAATTAGTTGCTCAAGCCAGAAACCCAAGAGTCATTTTTTTTTTTTTTTTTTGCTCCTTATGTTTGAACACTAAATCCTATTAATTTTACCTCGCAAGTATCTTTCTATTGATAAACATACATCAGTGGACAGTTCCCTGGCTTCATTTACTAAAATTAGTGGGGTAGAAGAACAGTGAGATGTATGCCCCTATTTCTATGGCTACCCCTTTGATTTTCCAGAAGCCAATAGAAGGAGCTGTGACACTCAGGTAAAATGTAGGATCATTTTTGTTTTAAGGTCCCTTTAAGGATCCCTCCATCAGAAACATGTCTGATAGGAATATCCTTGGAGTAGCCTTGAATATCACAGCAATGAGGGCATGGAAACAATTCAGGTATAAAGTGGGAGAGCGAGATGTAGGAGAATTTTCCTATCTTAAGCACCTCATGTCCTCCACAGATCACCAGTGTTTGGTTCCAAGGAAGCAAAGCCAAGAACTCTCATAATCTCCAGATGCCGACAGGACCACCACTGAACGTGGCAGCCAGCCAACATGGCCTGACCCTTTCACTTGATGAGTTGACACTACAGGAAAATGATCATCAGTGAAAGAACTAACTTGATTTGTTTGATGGTCCTACATAGATAATGTCTTATTTATTTTTTAAGCAGAAGTAGAAATAGATTCTGAAAATTTTTTATTTCACGGTAAAGGCTTACTACCAGGCATAGGAAAATGTAAGCCATTGAAGAGTCTGTGAAGTGGAGCAAATGTACTGAAACCGAGACACATTCGGAGAGGGAAAAGTGGGCAAATTATGCAAGGGAATATGAGCTTTGGTAACGCACTCAGCCAACTGTCCTCACATCTCAAGAGTGAGAAACATCTTATATTTTGGAACTACAGAAATCAAGACTTCTTCTTTGTGGATGTAGATGAACGCTCAAATGTGATAACATCAGGCAGTAGAGGCTGCCCCTTGGAGCAATGCTGATTTATTTTAGGAAAGCGAAGCCAAGGGAAACCCATAATTTTCTAAGGAAGAGATTTTACACTCATCTTTAAACTTCCATATGCTAATTCCCATCTTATTTCTATAACCACCCGCTCTAGAGCATGTTTAATGAAAATAAGAGATGATGGCTGTCATATCTTAAGTGAGCTAAATTTTATCTGTGCTGAAAACCACTGTGAAATAATCTCTAATTATAAAGCTGGGAAACAGAACATTTCAGCACATGTGCGTTGAAGGAGCAAGTCCCCAGTTCTTACCACTAGAGCTGTCTTGAAAGTTACTCACATCTGCTAAAAGGGGAAAAGATGGAGCTTCTTCATCAGTGTTTTTAAAAAAACCTAAATATTTTGCAATCATGCTGAAGTTTGGCCTGAAGACCTATTTTTTTCTATGTTGGTGATTATAGATATTTTATTTTACATGCAAATTATCTCTGATATGTGTAATATCAAATGTAGAAATTATAGAGCATGCCATACACCATTTTGCAAATGCCAAATGGATGCTGTGTGCCAGGTGTTGTGCTAAATGCCTCACATGTTATTTGCCTTATATTTACTTCCCAGCCAAGGTAATGCTAAAGTGGCAAAAATGCCACGTGGGATTACCTTGACTGAGAAATTTCCAAAAGATTCAGCAATCTACTTCAAATCGTTAGACAACAACCACACAATAGTAAAAGGGTAGAGAAAAGAACATAAAAATGATTTTACCTGATATATAGCTACTTTTAATATTAAAGAGTTGGGTTTTTATGGATTGGACAATCTGGTAATTTTCATTATTTATCCTTGTACTTCAATAACACTCATCCTATTTATTCTAAATCAAATCATTAATCTATATATACTATATACTACTATGTCCTGAGATACATAAGGGAGGTTTTCACATAGAGCTAAACTCATGACCTCATTCTTTTAGCTTTTCTTCCCTTTCAACTCAATAGTCCACTTTCAAAATTATGATTAAGAAAGAGGCAACACAGAGCAAAAATAATAGGATTCCTGAAAATGTCACAAATAATTGTGCCATGTGACAGTTCATTGTCTTGCCCTGGCTGGGTAGCTCAGTTGGTTAGAGTGTTGTCCCAATACGCCAAGGTTGAGGGTTCAATCTCTGTTCAGGGCACATACAAGAAGCAACCAATGAATGCATAAATAAATGGAACAAAAAATCGATGTTTCTCTCTCCCCCCCGCCGCCCGCTTCTAAAATCAATTTAAAAACAACACAACAACAACAAGACAATTGATGCTCTTTTTTTTGGATTGCTTCTCACATTTTCTTTCTGTTTCTAAAACCACCAGTGAGAACAATGATTTCTATGGGGATCCCTGGGAATCATGACCACTTAAAGCTGAATGGACATATGCTCATCTATACCATGTGGGCAATTCTTTCTAGACTGGTCATCTTTATCCTTCAAATTGCATATAACTTTGTGCTGCAATTTGTGTTAAACTTAATATGGTGAACCGATCTTAAGTCAACTGTCAGATTTTTCTTTTGTTGAGAGATATAGTTCATGGAAATGTTGTGAATAGCATAAAATGCTCACTCAGGTTCATAAATACCCTGCCCATAAACTTAAAAAATCCGAAATGACCTCAGGTTTCACTAAAGAAAAATACATTTGATCACATATACTTATGAGAGGGGAAAAAATCAACCAAATTGGTTTTTATGAGGCTCTCTTAAGTCTTTTTGGATTGCTGTAACAGGTATTAGTGGAACACTGATTAGTAACTGAAAGCAAAAATAGACTTAGTTGATAAAGGGACAAAAAGAAAAAAACACTGGAAATGTTGATCTTATAATTTCAGTTTTTCAGGCATGTCAAATCAATTCATCAACAATTCAACTAAACACTTGATAGTCTACCTTGAAACAAGGAAACCCCATCCATTGATCACTGCAACATTATGTGAAATACACTGAATTACTCTTACTTTAAAAGTCTCTTAAACAGCAAATGTCAAAATCTTTTATGCTCTGAAGGAATACTCCTTAGCTGAAATTTCATGGCTGAATTTTGATGAATTTTGTGTATTTCTTGGTGAAATAATGTTGTCTGTCAGTCTAATTCATTGTCTTTAGGCTGAAAAAGTCACCTATGTATTACCACTTTTGAACTGGGATATCTATTGTATATTAAAATGACATGTTTACTATTCTGCAGAGGCTCTGCAAGGGATAGAAAAGAAATATGCACACTATTCTAGTGAAGGCTGCCTTTAAGAAGCCACTTTAACTGACAATCACACTCTAGTGTATATTTATATCAGGTCACTTGGTCAGATATGTGTTTCATCATTCACCTACCATTTCAAGTTGTCTTTTCAGTATGAACTCTAAGCCACTCAACTGTGAACAACACTTAATTATAGGCTCAGTTCTTTATTGAAAATGACAGGATCTTTTTCATGTATTTGTCATATTGACCATTATTTGAAAATGAACATTGAATATAAATCTAGAAGCTCTATTGCAGTTATCTAATAAAAAATTCTTTTTTTTCCCACTGTAGGTCCTAAAAAGTCCTAAGACATGGATTCTTTGGTATCCTCCAATGTCAGTCAGTCAATAAGTTACTAAGTATCCCCTGTGTGCATATGTTTATTGTAGAGAACATTTCAATATTTTCACCTTAGGTGAGGAAACAAAAGCCGAGGGAGAAGTCTATAATAATCACATCATTTTTTTTTTAATGAGCAAACTAAAACTATATCTTAAATCTTTCAACTCACAACTCATTTGATTTGTGTCTATGTTATTTTGGGGATTTTCTTCTCGACCCTGATGCTCAAAGCTGGTCTGTCACCCAGATATGCATCTGTGACCTGGAGCTAGTGAGAAATACCTGCAAACTAGCAATCAGACAAGAAGTTAATACTCAAAACATAGAAGGAACTTATACAACTCAATAGCAAAAAACCACCAACAAACAATCTTATTTAAAAATGGGCAGAGGACCTGAATAGACACTTTCCACAGAAGACATGCAAATCACCAACAGGTACATGAAAAGATGCTTGACATTACTAATCATCAAGGAAATGAAGAACAGCGTGGAGGGGCTTTAAAAAATAAAAATACAACTGCCATATGATCTGCAATTCCACTTCCAGGCATATAAATTAAATCAATATTTTGAAGAGATATCTGCACCACATGTTCATTGCAATGTTATTCACAATAGCCAAGACATAGAAACAACCTAAGTGTCTATTAATGGATGAATGAATAAAGAAGTTTGAACACATTGCAAAATTGAATATAAATCTGGAAACTCTATTATATATAATTCTATGTATTATGGAATATTTTTCAGCCTTTAAAAAAGGAGGAAATCCTTCCACCTGTGACAACATGGATGGACCTTGAAGGCACTAGGCTAAGCGAAATAAGTCAGACAGAGACAAACACTGTGATCTAACACAGGTGTACCCTAACATTAAACTCATAAAAGCAGAGAGCAGAATGATGATTGCCGGTGGCTGGGGGTAGGGATTTGGGAGGATGTTGATCAAAAGATGCACACTTCCAGTTGGAAGATGAAGAAGTTCTGGGGATCTAATGTACAGCTTGGTGACTATAACTAAAAATACTGTATTAATATTACTTGAAAGTTCCTAAGACAGTAAATTTTAAATGTTTTCAAAACACACACATGAAATTCTGTGACATAATGGAGGCATTAACTAACTCTATTATGGTATTCATTTCACAATATATATGCATATTAATCATCACCTTATACACTTTAAATGTACACAATGTTATATGTGAATTATAATAAAGATGAAAAAAATAAGGGTTAAAAATGTAAAGAAATATCATATATCAGATCCCACTCTAGATGTACTGAATCAGAATCTGCATTTTTAACACGATCCCCAGGTGATTAGTAAGTTTGAGAGGCACTGACCAGAAAATTAGAAATTTAAAATATAATTTCAATATTGGAGGAAAGAACTATTAACATCTAACTATTATGTGATTAAATAAAGTGAATGAAGAAATAATTATTCATTGTTATTATTGATTTATAAATAAATTAAAGTTTTTGCTTTGCTGATGAGCAACATAACAACAAAATAACTCATCAACGATCAAGAATGTAGCACAAGATATTTTTATATAACACTAAACAATCAGTTTGTCTTACAGTTATTGTCTGAATAAATTATTTATTTTGGAGGGATGTATATGTCATTTATCATTTGGAAAACCTATTATAAGATAATAAATGTTTTGCATCTAAAATGTTAAGTATGATTATTGTTTCTCTGGTGCATGAGCATGGTCGATGCCATTATCCAAATGTTATAGGTGAAGAAAGTGAGCCAAATAATTTAAGCAGTTACCCAATGGAGTGTGATGTGTGCGTTGGGCCTTTTCATTTGCCAGAGACTCAATTCAAGCCAATATAAGCATAACCAAAAATTTTAGAATGTTTGAATCCAGAATATAGCAGGTATGAGTGAGGGCTGCTCAGCTCAAGACACATCTTTTTATTAATTTTTTTTGTTACAGATGTTTCTCCTTTTCCCCCCACTGACACCCTCTTCCCCATTCTCCCCACCCCGTCCCCAGCATTGTTGTCCATCAGTTATGCATACATGCATATAAGTTCTGTGGTATATCTCTTCCCTCCCCCCCACCCCCTCTTCTGAGGGTTGTCAGTCTGTACCCTACATCTATGTCTCTGGGTCTACCTTGTTCCTCAGACTGTTATGTTCACTATATTCCACAAATAAGTGAGATCATGTGATATTTGTCTTTCTCTGCTTGGCTTGTTTCGCTTAGGATAATACTCTCGAGGTCCCTCCATGTCGTCTCAAAGGATAAGGGATCTTTCTTTCTTACAGCTGCATAGTACTTCATTGTGTATATATGTACCACAGCTTTTTTACCCACTCATCTATTGATGGACACTTGGGCTGTTTCCAGATCTTAGCTATTGTAAATAGTGCTGCTATGAACATAGGGGTACATATATTCTTTCTGGTTGGTGTTTCAGGTTTCTTAGGGTATATTCCTAGAAGTGGGATCACTGGGTCAAATGGTAGTTCAATTTTTAACTTTTTGAGGTAACATCATAGTGTTTTCCACAGTGGCTGCACCAGTCTGCATTCCCACCAGCAGTGTACTAGAGTCCCCTTTTCTCCATACCCTCGCCAACACTTGTTGTTTGATGATTTGTTGATGGCGGCCATTCTGACAGGTGTGAGGTGATACCTCATAGTTGTTTTAATTTGCATCTCTCTGATGATTAGTGATGTTGAGCATTTTGTCAAGACACATCTTAACAGCTTAATATTCTCAGGGGAAAAAGTAAAACTTGCCCTCTCCTTAGTGGCTCTGGCTGAAAATCCTGGCAAGTACTCTCATAGGCTCATTTGGAGTCACTGTTGCCAGAAGAACAAGATAAGCTCACTGGACAGGGCTGAGTCATGTGACCACTCAGGGGGACTGGAAGAGAGGATTAAGGGAACAACAGGATTCAGTGCCCACAAAGCATGAGGAAGAGGTTGCCCCTCCAAAAGGGCTTCTGGTCTTAGAAGGGTTAAAAAGAACAGGCATATAGACCAATGGAACAGACAGATACCCCAGGAATAGGCCTACACCAATACCGTCAATTAATATTTGACAAAGGAGTCAAGAGCATATAATGGAGTAAAGACAGACTCTTCAACAAATGGTGTTGGGAAAATTGGACAGGTACAGGCAAAAAATTGAAACTAGACTATCAATCTACACCATACACAAGAATAAACTCAAAATGGATAAAATACTTCAATATATGTCGCAAAACCATGAGAATCCTAGAAAAAAACATAGGCAATACAATCTCAGACATCTCATGTAGCAGGATTTTCACCAATACATCTCCTAGGGCAAGGGAAACAAAGGAAAAATAAACAAATGGGACTACATCAAACTAAAAAGCTTCTGCACAGCAAAAGAAACCATCAATAAAATGAAAATGGAATCCACTGTATGGGAGAACATATTTGTCAATGATATATCTGATAATGAGTTTAATTTCCAAAATATACACAGAACTCATATAACTCAACACAAGGAAGACAAATAATCCAATTAAAATAAAAAAGGGCAAAGGACCTGAATAAACACTTCTCCAAAGAGGACATACAGATGACCAATAGGCATATGAAAAAATGTTCAATGTCACTATTCATCAGAGAGAATCAAGTTAAAATGACTATGAGGTATCGCCTCACACCTGCCAGAATGGCTGCCGTCAATAAATCAACAAACCACAAGTGCTGGCGAGGATGTGGAGAAAAGGGAACCCTAGTACACTGCTGGTGGGAATGCAGACTAGTACAGCCACTGTGGAAAACAGTATAGAGTTTCCTCAAAAAATTAAAAATGGAACTGCCATTTGACCCACTGATTCAACTTCTGGGACTATATCCTAAGAATCCTGAAACACCAATCAGAAAGAATATATACACCCCTATTTTCATAGCAGTGTTATTTACAATAGCTAAGATCTGGAAACAGCCCAAGAGCCCATCTGTAGATGAGTGGATAAAAAAGCTGTGGTACATTTACACAGTGGAATACCATGCGGCTGTAAAAAAGAAGTATCTCTTACCCTTTGCAACAGCATGGATGGACTTGGAGAGTATTATGCTAATTGAAATAAACCAGCTGGAGAAAGACAAATATCACATGATCTCACTTATATGTGAAATCTAACGAACAAAATAAACTGACACACAAAATAGGTCCAGAGGCATGAAAGCATGGAACAGAATGACATCTCAGTGTGTGTGTGTGTGGGGGGGGGGGGAGGGGGGTGAAGAGATTAACCAAAGAACATATATGTATACATGCATAACCCATGGATACAGACAATAGTGTGAGGAAGGCCTGGGGTGGGGCAGGGGCTGGCTGGAGGGAGGCAAAGTGGAGAGAAATAGGGGACGTTTGTAATACTGTCAACAATAAATAAAATAAATCGATAAGGTAAGTGTTTGAACTGGGTCAAGATTATAAAGTGAGGCATTTTGACTTCTCTTTTCAATCACACTTTACTGAAGCATTGAAGCAGTAGTTTTCATTTGGTTGTGGTGATGGGATGTGTTTATATAGAAATCTCCTGGAGGAATATTTAAATATTAATATACACTCACCTGCATAAGAATTAACTAGACTGATATATTCTGAATCTTGGGTGAGAGTGAGTGGGGCAATATAAGGCTAGAATCCAAGGTTTCAAGAGATCCCTACCTGTACTTGGTATTTTAATTTACTCAAAATGTTCTCTAAATTGCTTCTTACTTGGACAGTGATAAATGATTGGTAAATATAAGGCTTCTTGGTTTTAATAATGTTATCTTTTTATTTTAAAGAAAATTAATGTGTGTCATAGTCCTGTTTTAGGTAACCACACCTATGGAAAGCCCACCCATGCAGATTAAGAATTCATGTTAATATTGCAGTCTGCAGGTAGGGCCTTACCTGGGAAGAAATAAATAGCCTCTCAGCATTTGCCTTGCAAAACTTTGCAAGGAATGCATCGTTAAAACTCAGATCAATTGTTTGCCACATTTTAAAAATACTCCTAGTGTATATAATGATCAACAAAATGAGAATTAGCAATCTTAAGGTTATTCATTATCAATTACTCGGTCTCTCTAGTCATGCTTATAGGAATAAAGGAGAGAAAAATATCAATCAATGCTATCTTTTTTTTTTTTTAACTTATCTTTATTGTTGAATGTATTACAGATGTTCCTCATTTTTCCCCCATTGCCCCCTCCTCCCCATTCCTGACCCCTCCTGCTTTTCCCCACACTGTTGTCTGTGTCCATTAGTTATGCATATATACATATAAGTTCTTTGGTTTATTTCTTCCGACCCCCCAACCCCCTCACCTTTTTCACCCATCCCCCCAGCCCCTACCCATCTGGTAACCAACAAAAGTTCTCTGTATCTATGAGAATGTTTCTGTTCTGCTTGTTCATTTTGTTTGTAGATTCAATTGTTGATAGATAAGTATTTATTGCCATATTGTTTGTTCATTTTTTTTTATCTTTTTCTTCAAAAAGACCCTTCAACATTTCATATAATAATGGTTTGGTGGTGATGAACTCCTTTAGCTTTTCCTTGTCTGGGAAACTCTTTATATGGCCATCGATTCTAAATGACAGCTTTGCAGGATAGAGTAATCTTGGTTGTAGGTTGTTGCTTTTCATCACTCTGAATCTTTCTTGCCACTCCCTTCTGGCCTGCAAAGTTTCTTTTGAGAAATCAGCTGACAGTCTGATGGGAACTCCCTTGTAGGTAACTAACTGCTTTTCTCTTGCTGCTTTTAAGATTCTCTCTTTGTCTTGAACCTTTTGCATTTTGATGATGATGTGTCTTGGTGTGGGCCTCTTGGGGTTCATCTTGTTTGGCACTCTCTGTGCTTCCTAGACTTGTACGTCTGTTTCCTTCACTAAGTTAGGGAAGTTTTCTGCCATTATTGTTTCAAATAGGTTTTCGATTTCTTGTTCTCTCTCTTCTCCTTCTGGCACCCCCAATATGCGAATGTTGGCATGCTT
This sequence comes from Tadarida brasiliensis, assembly GCA_030848825.1. Classification (NCBI taxonomy): domain Eukaryota; kingdom Metazoa; phylum Chordata; class Mammalia; order Chiroptera; family Molossidae; genus Tadarida; species Tadarida brasiliensis. The sequence goes on along the minus strand of CM061257.1, from coordinate 25,654,352 downwards.
GAAGTTGTCCCAGAGGCTCCTTACACTATCCTCATTTCTTTGGATTCTTTTTTCTTTTTGCTGTTCTGATTGGGTGTTTTTTGCTTCCTTATATTCCAAATCGATGGTTTGCTTCTTGGATTTACCTACTCTACTATTGAATCTGTGTAAACTATTCTTTATTTCAGTTAGTGCCTCCTTCATTTCTGACTGGTCCTTTTTTATGCTCTTGAGGCCCTCTCTAAGTTCACTGAGGTTCTCACTAAATCCATTGAGCACCCTTATAAGCAGTATTTTGAACTCAGCATCTGTTAGGTTGCTTAACTCCATTTCACTTAGTTCTTTTCCTGGAGTTTTGTTCTGTTCTTTCATTTGGGACCTGTTTCTTTGTCTCCTCATTTTGGCTGCCTCCCTGTGTTTGTTTCTATGTATTACTTAGCAAGAGGTATAGGGCTAGCTGAGACCAGATGCTGCTTGTTTAAAAGAATTTAGGAAAAGCTGAAGCAGGATCCAAGACAGGCCAATCCTATCTATGGTAAAGCAACTGGCAACAGCTTGGGTGGGCCTGGAAGTTGCGTGGGGCGGGGCCTCAGGGAATTAACAGGGCGGGGCCAACAGTGTGAGCCAGGTTGCTGGAGTCCCAGATATGGCGGCGTCTGCCAGCCCAGGGAAGGGCTCACCAAAGGAAAAAAAGCCTGTGATAGCACATCTGTCCAGGAGAAAGCTGCCTCTCCAGCCCTTGTTCCAATGCCAAACAACTCAGTTCTTCCCCATACAACTCTGGTGCCTTTCAAGCTGCCTCCCGCACGCTGGAGCCTGGAGGGTTCGAGTCCGAGTAAGTCCGTGCGCGGACTCTTTAAGAGGAGCTGCCGGGGGCTCCAGCCACCTCAGCCTCAGTTCCCGCTGGTTTTTCCAACCAGAAGTGATGGGGATTCTCTTCCTGGCACTGGAACCCTGAGCTGGGCGCCTGGTGTGGGACAGGGAACTCTTTACATGGCCATCGATTTATATGGCCATGGTCCTCAGGGAGGACCTTCCCAGCCGAGGTGTCCTCCTAATTTTTATCCGTCACACGTGGGTGTGGGAGCAGCCCGTCCCCTCCGCCCTCCTACCAGTCTCCATGCGGCTTCTTTAATTTCATAGTTGTAGGACTTCCATTCAGCTTGATTTTAGGCAGTTTTGAATGATGGTCGTTCTGTAGTTTAGTTGTAACTTTGATGTGGTTGTGGGAGGACGCGATACCGCGTTTACCTACGCCGCCATCTTGACCGGAAGTCCCAATCAATGCTATCTTGCTAAAGTAAACTTTTCATTGCATGCCTCTGAGGGTTAGACCATCATAAGTCTTCAAGCCCTTAGGAAAAGTTACTAATCCCTCAACCCTTCATTAAACATGTATTAATGCATTCTTCTTTAATGGTCCCCAAATTCTAAAGCATCTTTCACGTTTGTATCTTTTTTGTAAAATACTTTATTTAAATCTCTATTTTCTAATCTCTTCAGGTGGTCATCTTCAAATCAAGTGTTCATTTATTTCAATGTAACATGATTAATAATGACTAGTTCTTCAGTAACTACTATCTCTGTAATACTAGAATGTTGCTTTTTCTTATTTAAAATCCCCTTGCCCTTTCTAGTATCTGTCCTTCTATAACCTTTTCCTTTTTTTCAACAGAATGCTTGACAAGATATCAATCTCTCATCATTTAGTTCATAGAAAAAGTCCCTAAAGTCTTTCAACATGAGTTTCTTTTTAACCAGAGCACTGAAATCCTCTTCTATGTAATAAAAATCTTGCTTCATCTTCCGAAAGTCATTTTAGAAGTTGTTTCATGTTTCTAAAAGACTAGTAAACCTCCTTATACTCAGATACCATCTTGTTCAAAGCTTTTAATACTTTGTTTAAGGCATGTTACCACAGGGCTAAGTAAGACTTACCACATGTAAAGACATTTACAGCTTATGAGTGGGCAGTGGAATCCAATCACCTTGGGCAACATAGCCAGAATGTGGAAAAAAGAGTACTAAAATTAGGATGCTCTCTTCCTATTCCTTGCCCGTAACTACTTTCCACGTCATACCTTTTGGAAATCAAAGCCTACTATTCAAATTAAGGCATATAGATATAAGTTCTCTTCTTCAAATGTCTCATAAAAACTGGAATTGAATGTAATGGATGCCCTTGAAATTAAGCTCCCTGTGGTTTCACTTTCAACAGCAACAAAAAGACTATCAAAAAAGAAATCAAAATCCAAAATTCCGCACTTAATCATCCACTGCTAAATTTAAGAAGCTTTGTGTGGCATGAATATTAAATATGCCTATGTGTTCATAAGATATTTTAAGCATAAAGGCAAGCCATCTGTCATCTTTGTGTCTCCCCACTCTCCATGCTATTCTCCTTCCTACCCTTAGTAGCTCTTCCGTTTAGTTTTAAAGCAATACACAGATTTAAGAAAAAAAATGAACTCCTGTGTTATAAAAACCCATGTATGTATCATTTATGTTTGCAAAGTATCTATTTCTATGTACACACCAATGTATTAATATGGATACATAGAAAAAGCACTGGAAGAATACTCCGCAGGTCATTTTACTAAGTGAGGAGGAGTGGGATGGGTTGGTGTCAAGAGCAGAGTATAAAAACAGACTTTCATGTACACATGTTTTATTTTTCACATTACAATAAATACATACCTGTGCTTAACTTGTGTGAACATTTTACAAAACTAAATGCACTTTTAAAGCATTGCTTGCTACTGACAGAGAATTTTGGGGACGAAGGTGAATTCCAACTCCTTGGTCAGTTACATCCTATCTTTCCAAGCATCTAAGTGAAAAGAGGTAACTTTCCATAAGATAGAAGAGCAAACAACATGAAACAGAGAAGTGAAGGGAGCTGAAGAATGGAAAACAGCCATTGCTTCGGTAATAAGAGTTGACTGGTGACTTTCAAAAAGAAGAAAAAATATTTTCAGTACCATAGCAAGAGTAGAAATCAAAAGTTGGAATAAGCAGGGGGTAAAGATGGTTGAATGTATTCAGCTGCATATAAACTACTTTTTAAAGACATTGCTACTTCAGGCAATGAGATAAGCAGAATCACAGCTCAAAAGAATAATAGAGAAGGAAATATTTTTATTTATGAGAGGAGAGACTTTATCATGTTGGGGCCTGAGGGAAGTAAGAATATAGTGGAAATCTCATGAAAATACAGGAAGTTGGACACTTGATGTAACCAGCTCCAGGAGGAGGCCTTGAGGTGACAGGGGAAAAGTTTCAAAGCATGTCTATTTAAAAAGATGCAGTGGTGGCTACTTCTGCTGAAAGGCTACATCTTCACCCAGTAAAAATAAAGTTGGCCTTTTTAACAAAGAAGAGAATTACAGTGTGATTTTTCTACCTAAAAAGCTCCAGTAAGAAAGAAGAGCCACAGTAATTATTTATTTTTTATGTTAGAACTTTGTTTGCATCTACCTCAGCAGTAACAGTGATGAGCAGACACTCCCACCAATCCCTGTAACCTAGTTAACTTTTCCGTTCCTCCCAGCACGTGATGTTGAAATCTCACAGGGGGAACTGTGCTACTTTTTCATAAAAACGATCTGGACAGCACTTAACTGGAGCATTACTGCATTTTGGAGAAAAATAAGTCTGCTGACATTTGCATGTCTCTGGAAATTACATGACCAGAAGAAGTATGTAAGTGACACTTCTAAATTTAGAGAGTGAAGGAAGATTATAGACGAGGTGGATACTCATGTAAAATCATATACATACGTGATATATGTATATGAATTTATAGGATACCTACCACATGCAAGATGCTACATTGGATATTGGGGTCAATAAAAGAAGCTATGTGCTTGAGGAACATTAACACCTTTTAAATATATTTAGGTCTGTATATTTTTGACTTGTAAAAGTCTCTCATATAACAATAACAATAACAATAACAATACTATATAACCCTGCTATGTAATTTTACATGATCATTAAATACATTTGGAAAACAGAGAGAAGCATGATCACCTTCAATGTTTTGGTGTGTTTAGTTAACTGTCTTTCCCCCCCATGTGCATTGCTTTTTCACCTGGCAAATAACCTGTCCTCTCCACTGGTTGGAGTCCTTAGAGTGGAATTACCGGATCAAAGGGTCCAGAGGTTTTAGGAATCTTGAAACATATTACTAAATTGATTTCAAGGAAGGTTGCTTCAGTTCATGTGCACTTGCCTGCATTAAGTGTAAATCTTTTAAAAATCTTCACCAATCTATGAGATGAAAAATGCAATTTCATTGTTTTAATTTGTATTTCTTTATTCGTTTGAACAACCAACATTCACTGAAATACTACCAGGTGCTGGGCATTATTCTAGACCCTAGTTAGACATAAATGTGAATATGACAGTCTCTGTCCTCAGGAGCTCAAAATAGAGGACAACACACAGAGGGTAAATAAATGCTGTGATGAAGGGAGTAAAAAGGAAGGAGTGTCTAACTTTTTTCTTGGGGGAATGTGATAAATAGAAATTTTATTTTTCTCTTGTAAGATGAGGAATAAACTGGAAGTTGTAAATACCCTTTAATTTGAATACAACTCTATGAAAGAAGATTATCATTTTATAGATGAAGAGACAAATTTAAAGAGGTAATGATTTACAGCAAAGAATAAATTAGGATGCATGTCTAACTTACATCAAAGCTCACACATCTTGTCATCTTCCTGCATATCTTCTCTGCATCTCCCAAGAAGATTATGTATTTGTTATATATCTCTTGTTTTGTTTTAAGATATATATCATTTTTACACATTTTTGTTTGTTTAACCTGAGAATCCTGGATTTATCCACAGAGCAATTTGATTTTCTAGTCTTGTTTCTGCTCAGATGTTCAAGACACTGAGTGAGCTTCAAGAATCCTTTCATAAAAATGAATATCCACCCCCACAATGTATCTCTGCTATTGATCTGGATTTTGCGTGTACTCAAAAATGTTGCGAACTTCTCAAGCACAAACTGAAGAATAGAAAAGAACAATCTACTTTATGTTTACTGAGGAAGATTTTAATTTGTATCTCATGTCCCCTAATTCCAGTTCTGGGTTTTGATAGTCAATTCCTGGTTTTCTCAGTTGATCATTAATTTTACATACCAAAAGGCCAATAGCTTGCCTAATTCTTGAGGATCTGATCTTGTGCCCAGGTGTGGGATGAGATGTGGCATGGAGGAAGTCAGGAACACTTGGTCCTTAGGGCATCCATGTGGAGGACACCTCCTCCATTCTTCACTTGTTGGTCCACGTAGATTACTTCAGTGTTCTCACCATCTCAACCACCAGGGCTTCCAGGGCTCATGGCTCTCAGATCCCTAGGACATGCTCTCATCATATTCGGTAAAGTTCCTGTGCCACATTGGGGAGCAGAAGAACCTTATGAGGTTGCCTTAGGTGTGTTTGCCTGGCTGCATTTTGTAGCCATTTTCACTTGACTGTCCCTCAGTCCTGAGGAGCAAAGGCATCTTTGTTTTCCTTGTAAAGAAAGGCACAGGTTCCACACTTCTGTCTTCAATTTTTCAAATCTGTATCCTCATAAAAATGAGGATTTAAAAAACTCAACACTTCTGGTGTCTATGACATACCTTTCATTTACATAAGCTTTTGAGAAACTGGGTTGCTTCTGGACCTCAGGTGAGGGGGTAAGACACAGCATCCTCATCAGGGGCACACTGATCTTCTCTCTTCTTTCCCTTGGCAGCTCCTCCTCTGCCAGTTTATAGACTCCTTATTCAGGGGCAAGGTTATCCTTGTCTTCATCTATTCTCCCAAATGTATTTTTTATGGCATAAATTTTACGTCCCAAATCCTTCAAGTCTTTGCTTCGATTCTCAAAACATCTTTTCTTCCAAACTAGTGCCTCTGCCATAAATTTTAAGAGACTTCATATTATTTAAACATCAAATCAGGGAGTTGACTTCCATGTGATGTGTTCACTTGTTATAACGTACCCTGTGGCAAGAGATATGTCAATCTAATTTGAATGGGGAAGGGCCAGGTGGTCCAAGAAAGTGCTTAGGGAGAGATGGGGAGGGAGTGGGACATACTCACTCATATTTTAAACTATTATTCAGATGTACATTCTTTGATTACACATGTCCCTTATACTTAGATGTGTTTATCATAAAAAGTTTTAAAACACATTATACTCCCTTCTCTGTTTATTTTCCCCCTTTCAGATCATATGACCACTCAGAATCCACATTTCCTTAGAAGAAATAAATATTTGATGATGTGTTATTTCTTTAAATAAGGAATCCAAAATTTCTAAATATGCAAATATTCAAGGAAATCAATCTGGCTTCTGCTGTTTGGAGCATGCTAAGTAAACTGAATGATCCATTATTATATGATTCTATTTGGGGCAGATTAAAGGTGAGAAAACATGCGTTTATTTTCTTCTCAGTTGCTCTCTTCCATGCCCATCTCCAGATGAAATTCTAGCAGCATATTCTTGTCTCCAAAAACACAGAGGCACTTATTTTTTTAATTGTGAAAAGGTTTAGTCATAAGTGACAACCTGCCTCCTCATTGTAATTCAATTTTAAGACTATCTAAATTCTTCTAATTAATTTATTTCCAATGTGATTTTCATCCTTCTTAGTATTTTATTGATTTATGGATTAAGTAACAGCAACATTTCTACCGAAAGCAAATGTAACATCAATTCAAACAATTTCTCCTTGTGGGAGATTACTTTCCAATGCTCTCACCCATACCCCAATTTCCAAGACAAAAAAAAAAAGGAATATTTTTTAGAAGTACCATGTAACCTATTCTGTCCCAGAACGTGCTTCCCAATTTGTTCCTGTCCATCAGCCTTCTTTTTTCTTCACTTCCTCCTTTGCCAATATAGACTTAACGTTTGTCACTATAAGGATGCACTCACAATTCTCCCTTGCTCCTTTGTCACTTCTGCCACTCTTGACAGCTAAGCCACAACTTATATAAACTTGCCCATCTTCTTTCTCTGTGTCTGCACCCAAATGGCTTGTAACATGGAGTGCAGTGGCCGTTAGGAAAAGAAACAGTCAGTGTCAAAGCAGTGAACACGCGAGCCATGACTTGGTGGCCCTGCTCAACCTCAAGCAATTGCAGATACAGATATTGAAATTTCCCCTTAATTAGTGTATTGCTCCTTAAACAAGCAACCGACTGGACCAACATAACCTTAATTAGGAAGCAGATTCAGGTGGCTTAGGTCAGCGACATGAAGTCAAGGTAATGAAGCAGGAGGTGAATGCAAACTGAAGTGGACAGGAGTGAACCATACAGGCTTTGGGTGATCGTCATGTGTCCATTTAGGTTCATTCATTGTAACAAATGAACCACTCTGGTGGGAACTGTTGATAATTTGGGAGGCTATGCATGGGTGGGGGCAAAGTGTATATTGGAAAATTCTGTACCTTCCCCTCAATTTTGCTGGGAATCTAAAACTGCTTTAAAAAAATAAAGTCAATAAAAATTAAAAAACCTAGATGGACTATTTACTAGCCAGTTCTATCCCTGGGGCCTCCCATATTGTAATGAGGGTAGATTAAAAACTAATATTAGAATCATGTTGTATTAACCTCTAGAGTTTGGAGTTTATCATGTATATTTAATATACCTAAATTTACTACATGATACCCAAACTGCTTATACTTTGTTCATTCTGTTTCATTTTAATGAGGTTTCTGGTTATTCTTTGAGCTATTTTAGTGATGTGTGCCTGAATCAAGCATACTCTATGGATAGTTTTGGTGAACATCCCTCAGGAAAGTATTTCCTCCCTTGATGATAGCATTGCAGAGCTAGAAAGGAAAGCATCTTACCTAGGGGTCCCCAACTTCAATGCTTTCTGGTGTCAGAAGGGTAGTGATCTAAAAAACTGATATTAGAGAACACAAGAGAAGGTGTGGGACTTTGGACAACTGGGTAGTGCATACTGTACCTAAAGGCATTCCAATAAAAAAATTAAAAATATAATGCATCAAACAAAACTCTTTTGCAGACCGTACTTTGCCCACTTGGCATCAATTTTTGACCCTGATCTAGATCACCTCTTTTTTTTATTTTACAGATGGCGGAATACAGGTCCAGAGAAGTGAAGCTATTTATCAATATTGCATGATGTTGAGGAACACAAGCTCTGGAGACAGACACCCTAGGTTCCAATTCTGCCTACACCACTTAATAGCCAAGTAACTTGGGCGACTCCATCTCTCTGGGCCTCCGTTGCCTCCTGTGTACCGTGATAAGAGCAGTAGTTTCTATCTAGTAGGGCTGCTTGAGGATTAAATGAATTAGTGTACATAAAACATGAGAAGCAGTCTATAAAATAGCTGGCATATTCCTTTTGTCTCTTCATCTCTTCCTTAATCTTGTCACCTAGAATGTAGTTTCTACCCTCAGGGACCATAGGAGTGAGGGCCCCAGTCCAGGGATGGTGGAGCTACGAGGAGGGAGGATGCTGCGTCCCGGAGATTCCACTGAGTGAAGCTGCCTTGCCAGCCCCAGCACCGGTCTCCAGGCTCCATTTACAGGAGAGACAGACAAACTTCAAATTCGGTTAGTCACTACAGGTTTGGCTTTTCTGTCACTCATAGCAGAATCCCACCCAATACATATATCTTCTCTGTCCTGTTATTTTTCCACCATCTGTGTGGTTGCTTTAGGTGTATCATTTTTCTGAAATATAGAACTTGATTTTGTTTTATTTATACAGTCTGATAATCTCTGTCTTTTAATTGGTATGTTTAATGATTAGCATTTATTTTAATTATATTCCACAGAACATCTTTGCTATTGATGTTCTTCCAGAAACATTTTCTTAACAATGCCTTCTTAAGACATTTGTATTTCTCAATGCTATGCTTTCTGGATGATGTTTACATATGAAAAATTTATGTTTACGTTTAATCCAATACCAAAATTTTTAACAAACTGATGTAGGAGAAAAGTCATGTATCATATTCCAAATGCAATGAGTAGAAGTTCAGAATCACTTGGCGTTTTGATAAGTGCGCTAACGCCAGTAAAAGGGAATCGTGACTCAGAGTTTCTGGCTCCAAGGGAGACTATGCCACTGGGTATAAAGGATTGTTTGCTAATAATCATATTAATTGATAATTTGGAAGCAATGTTTTAAGCATTTCACCTTAGCATTATAATTTGTTACTTACACAGAGAGGCATTTTACTGTGTCTTAGGTTCATTTTAGAAAGTTGTAAATTGGTTGAGAATTTTTTTTTTCATCCTCACCTGAGGATATTTTTCCATTTATTTTCAGATAGAGTAGGAGAGAGAGAAACTTCAATGGGAGAGAGACACATGGACTTGGTTGCCTACTGCATGACCCCAACCAGGGCCAGGAACCGAACTGCAACCCAGGTACGTGCCCTTGACCAGAATCGAACCTGCAACTCTTTGATCCATGGGCCAAAGCTCTAACTGCTGAGCCAAACTGGCCAGGGTGTGGTTGAGAATTTTTTAATTGAACTGCACTACTTTGCATTTTTTTTGCCCCTTAAAATAAAGCAAGACAGACTTCTGGTTAGTGTTTTATGTAGCATATCTGATTTTAAGGACCAGTTATTGTCTTTAAGAGAAAATGTTTCTATGTTCTTTTTTTTTTTTTTTTTACCATCTTAATGTAAGTATTTTATTTATCATCCTTTCTCTTTATTACTTTTTAAAATCTCCTTTATGTTTTCTGTTGGATGGTAAATAATTTTATATTTCTTTTTCTTCCTTCTTATGGTTTATAAATCATAGATTATATTTTTATTCTTTGGTGATAACCTTGTGTTTTTAAAATGTATACTAAATCATAATTTTGCATTTTTGTCAATGACCCAGCACACTTAACTGCTCACTCAACATCTGCTAATGTTATTGTTTTCTAGAATTTTAGTTGTTCTCTTTTTAACACAAAAAGTAAGATTTTAAAAATTAAGCTCACTGGCCTGTTTTACTGATTACAGTGTTTCCTGGTTTGATTTTATTCCTCATTCTGGGTCAGTTTTCTTCTTAAACAGAATTTCTCCTTCATTAATTCTTTTAATAAAGGTGCTCAGTAGGTAAATTCTCTTTGCATATCTGAATATGTCTTTATTTTGCTCTTGCTGTTGAATAATATTAGGTTGATTTAAAATTCAAGGTCGAGAATTATTTATTTCTTCCTCAGCATGTTGAAGATATTTCTCCTCTGCCTTCTCACATCTATTGCTGCTGATGAAAAGTCTGTTGTCAATCTGATTGTCACTTCTTGTAGTTAATTTCTCTTCTCCTTCTAGTAACCTTTAAGACCCCTGCCTTCCTCCCCTCCACCCATATCCTTAATGTTCTGTAGTGTCAGTAAGATAGCTCAGGAAAATAGAATTCTTTTTCTTTTTCCTGCTCTATAATCAGACAATACTTTGATTTAAGGACTCATATATTTCTTTAACTGTGAAATTCCTTGTTGTTGTCTTTTTAAATATTGTGTGTATTGTACTTCCTTCATTCTCCTCTAGACATGACATTAGATTTATGTTAGAACTTCCTGCCTATCCTCCCTGTCTCCTAATACCTCTCATATTATCACTGGTTCATCTCCTTTGGATGCATTATGGGTAAAATTATTACCAACACTTTCCAATCCACTGATTCATTTTCTGTTTCCAGTTTAGAGTTTATCCTATCTAATAAATATTTCAACTTTTTTCAATGATAATTTTTTATTTTCAAACCTCTTTGTGTTTCATCTATCTCCTTTTCTAGTAAATACCATTCTATTCAGTATTAGTGAATAGGATTCCTTTATTCATCTCTCTGAGCAACTTAAACTCAAGATAATCTAGTTTATAAAATAAGTGTATGTTGAAATGAATACAATCCCACTTTTATAAATGTATATATGTATGTGTACACATATATTAAAGAACCCAAATATTTATGAAACTCATCTGAACTGCAAGTTTTGCCTCTAGCTTTAGGCAAGGGTAATATGTGTCGGTATGACCAATGCCCTGATTTTTTTTTTTTATTGATTTTTGTCTGAGTTATATATAGTTTTGACTATCTCTCTAGCTTTAGGTAGAATAAGAGTCTCGTAGCAGGAGTTCTAGTTGCATTAAAAAAAATTTTTTTTCCTTTATTGATTTTAGAGAAAGAGGAAAGGAGAGGGAGAGAGAGATGGAAACATCAATGAGAGAGAACACTGATTGGCCGCCTCCTGCATGCCCCCCCACTGGGAATTTGGCCCACAACCTGGGCATGTGCCCTGACCAGGAATCAAACTGGCGACCTCTTGGTGCATGGGTCAATGCTCAATCACTGAGCCACACCGGCCAGGCTAGTTGCATTTTCTTAATGCAGAAGGAACCATAATAGGAAGGAAGAAAAAGAAACTGAAGAGAGAAGCAGCCAATGACTCATTAAGGCAAAGTTGATCCAAACTCTGAAATCCATAGCTACCTTATTATAATACTCAAAGAGAAAAAGCCTGCGTTCAGCTCTGGCACTTTTCTTGTAGAAGAGGAAATATTACACGGAACCACACAATAGTAGAATTGAGAAGGATCACATAGTCCACCAAATAAAACCCTCTCATTTTAGAAAAGAGGACATTTAGAAACAGAGTTGTCAAGATCTTCTGGCTACAGAAGGTTCAGTCAGGGATGTGGCCCCTGTCCCTGGCCCCTAATCCTGTACTCTTGTTCTGACTCATGGTTGCCTTCAATCCTCAGAAGACTCCAGCCTCCCTAGCATTATTTTTTTTTAAAGATTCTGACATATGCCAGCAACACTATTCAAATATGTCAACTTCTGCTCATCCTCCCTTAGCCAGATTTTTCACTAACTTTATCTCAGTTGAAGAAAACATGAGAAGTACTTCTTTTTAGCATGCAAACCAACAAGATCAATTCCCGAAAGAGTTGTTTGGTTTCATGTGCTTTAATTAGCAAAGTGATTTTTTTGGTATTGCTTTTCACCAATGTGTTTTTCTCTTAAAAGTAGTTTTAAGCATAACATGCTTGTTTTCTAAAAATATTTGCGTGCATGTGAAAAACATCTTCTAATTTAGTTTCAATACATTCTTACCCCTCTATCAAAGGTCAGTTTCTAACCAATTAACACCTTAAAAATATAGGTAATGCCTCTTTGCATGTTTTTTTATTTTTTTATTTTTTTATCCTCTCTTGACTTTTTTTTTTTTTTTTGCATTCATCTTCAGATAGAATGGGAGAGAGAAGGGGGAAGAGAGAGAGAGAGAAACATCCATTCGAGAGACACATCAACTGGTTGCCACCCACACGACCCCAACCGGGGCCGGGGACAAACTGCAACCGAGGTACATGCCCTTAGCGGGAACCGAACCCGGGACTCTCTGGTCCGCGGGCCAATGCTCTAATCACTGAGCCAAACTGGCCAGGGCTTTGCATAGTTTTTTAACGCAGTTTCATTAAAAGCAAAACTTTTAAGATTAAATTAATATTTAAATAACTAAAATTTAAAGTTTTTAGCTATGTATATTTCACATATCTCATGCATTGATTTTTAATATATATTTGAACATAGATTTGTACTTTCCAAGAGTTAAGACCCCTCAGAACTTATACACCATCCATTATGACGATTATTGTGAATAATTATCATATACTGAGAGTCTACCAAGTGTCAATTAGTAGTTTTACAAATTTCACCGAACTCATTTTCACAGAAGCCAATAAAGTAGATGGTATTGTTCTCACGCACTACATAGGACATGGGAAACTGGGAACACAGAGCGAGGGAATTTCCCAGGGAAACTGCCAGCTGACGCAGAGGTGAGGTATAACCCACATCTGTCCATTCTAGTGCTTGGGTTCTTTACTCCTATATCATTGGTTCTCATCTTCCCTTTTCCTCTTGTTTGCAGCAATTTGAGTTTATTCTAATTGCTCTCATATTTTTTCAAATTTCCACTTTCCTTTTCACATGATTCGATAATTAAATCTCCCCTTCCTAAATCTCTTACCCTTTATTTACTTTCCTCATTATTCACACAAAAGGAGACTACATTAAACTGTGCCATGGCAGTAACAAAGATTTCACCATCGGAACAGGAATACTGAATACTGAACTCTAGAATAAGTTCTACTGTTTACATTACTTGGCAATTGCTTACATTTCATTCATTTCCCTTAGATGTCTAGCAGATTCATGCTTTCTTCCTTCAAATTTCTGTCCAAATGCTACTGTACTGAAGAGGATTTCTTTTTTCTCTTATTTTATTTTATTGAGATATAATTCACCCGCCATAAGCTTCCCCATTTTAAAGTGTACAACTCACTGACTTTAGTATATTGAAAAGCTAAAGTAACCACCGCTATTATCTAATTCCAGAACATTTTTATTGCCCCCAAAAGAAATCCTCTACTCATAGAGCAGTCCCTGCCTCTTCTAATCTACTTTCTGTCTCTATGAATTTACCTATTTTGGATGTTACATAAAAACAGAGCCATATAATATGTGGCCTTTACTGTCTGTCTTCTTTCACTGTGCATAATGTTTTCAGGTTCTATCCATGTTGTAGCACGTTCGTCATTCTTTTTTTATGTTTGAATAATATTCCATTGTATGGTCATACTATGTTTTGTATACCCACCAGTTGATGGGTATTTGGTTTATTTCCACTTTTTAGCTATTATGAATAGTGTTCCTATAAACATTCATGCTCAAGTGTTCAGTTATCTTGTGCATATAGCTAGGAGTGAAATGTCTGGGTTATGTGGCAAATCGATGTTTACCTTTTTTTTTTTTTTTAATTTGTTTTTTTCTTTATTGATTTGAGAGAGAGAGAAAGGGAGAAGGAGAGAGAGATGGAAATATCGATGAGAGAGAACATCGACTGGCTGCCTCCTGCACGCCCCACACTGGGGATCAGGCCCACAACCTGGGCATGTGCCCTGACCGGGAATCGAACCGGCGACCTCTTGGTGCATGGGTCGATGCTCAACCACTGAGCAACACCGGCCGGGCTGATGTTTAACTTTTTGAGGAACTTCCAAAGTCTTCCCAAAGTGGTTGTACTATTTTACATTTGCACCAGCAATGTATAAAGTTTCCAATTAATCCACATCCTTGGCAACATTTGTTATTGTTTGTCTTTTTTATTATACCTATCTTAGTGGATATGAAGGGGTACCTGACTGTGATTTTGATTTACATTTCCCTAATGACTAATGATATTAAAAATACTTTTATGTGCTTTTGGACCATTTTTGTATCCTTCTTTGTAGAAATACATATTCAAAGCTTTGGTCCATTTTTCTACTGAGTTGTCTTTTTATTGTTAAGTTTTAAGAGTATTTTATATGTTATACATTCAAGATTTCTATCAGTTGAATAATTTGCAAATATAGTCTATTCTTTGGGTTGCTTTACACTTTCTTGATAGTGTCTTTTGATGCACAAAAGTTTTTAAGTTTGATGAAGTCCAACTTATCTATTTTTTTGTTGGTTACTTATGCTTTGGTATAATGTCTAAGAAACTGTTGCCTAATCTAAGGTCACAGAGATTAACACCTGTGTTTTCTTCTAAGAATTTTATACTTTTAGCTCTTACATTTAGGTCTTTAATACACTTGGAGTTCATATTTGTATATCCTATTTTCTTCTTGATCTTCTGTGTACTTTTTTATCCATTGAAGTCAGGTGCTGAAGCCTCCAACTGTTACTGCCACATCGTCTAGTTTTGCTTTTAGTCCAGTTAGTTTTTGCTTCATGTATTTTAGGTCTCTGATTTCAGGGTCATATAGTTTTATAATTGTTATATATTAATGGATTGACCCTTTTAGCATTATACATTTTTTGCCTCTCACAATAATTTTTGTCTTAAGGTATATTAAGTCTTCTATTAGTAATGTCAGCAGAGCTCTCTTCTGATTGCTGTATATATGATATGACTTTTTTCACCATTTTAAATCCAACCTGTTTGCTTCTTTTAATATAAAGTGTGCCCTCTTTATTTTATTTTATTTTTTCCATCACCATTTATCCCTCTATGTGCCCTCTTACATCTCCTTCCCCACCCTCACAGTCACCACACTGTTGTCCACGTCCATGAGTTCTCCCTGCTTTTTTTTTTGTTGCTCAATCCCTCCATAAAGTGTACTCTCTTTAGGTGGAATATAGTTGGATCATGATGTTGTATCTATCCTACCAATCTCTGCATTGTGACTGGAGTGTTTAATCCTTTTACATTTAATGTAATTACTCATAAGGTAAGTTTTATATCTGCAATTTTCTTCTATTTTTTTTTTTAGTGGCATACTTTCCCCCTTTTTATTTAATTTATTGGAGTATCACTGGTTAACAAAATAATACAGGTTTCAGGTGCACAATTCCACAACACACCATCTGTACACTGTATTGTGTGTTCACTACCCCAAATCAAGTCTCCATCCATCACCATTTATCTCCCCCATCCTGTTTTTGTCTTATGCCTTCCCCCTGCCACGATTAGATATTTTCTCATGCACCATTTTAACTCCCTTGTTATTTCTTTTACTATATTTTGATTTATATTCTTAGTTTTTCCCTGATGACTATAATTAAAATTGTTATTTACAACAATCAAGTTCAGATTTATATCAACTTACTTTTAGTAGTGTACAAAACCTTCTCTTCTATATAGCTTCACTCCTTCCCCTTTCCTTGTGCCATTGTTGACTGAGATTTTTTTCAGCACTTTGAATAAGCCACCCCACTGCCTTCTGCCTCCAGGGTTTTTGATGGAAAATTATCTGCTAATCTTAGTGAGGATTCCTTGTGCATTGTGAATCACTCCTCTTTGCTGCTCTCAGGATTCTTTGTCTTTTGACAGTGTGATTATGACTCATCTAGTTGTGGATCTTTTTAGTTTATCCTACTTGGAGTTTATTGAGCTTCTTGGATATGTAGATTAATATATTTTTTTAAATATCAAATTTGTGATAAAAATATCATCATGATGGTGGCATAGGTTGTTCCTGACTCAGTTTCCCTCACAAAAAGACCAACTAACAACAATCCATAGATAAGACACCATTGTGACACATACACTGAGGTGGACCACATTGGACAAGCGAGGGGAGCAGTTCCACTTTGACTGCATTCCCCCTCCCACAGATTGGCACAGGGCTGAAGCAAGAGGGTGCCCCTGGGCTTTTGGTTTCTCCACAGGGAAAAAGAGAACCCAAGGTAGACTTCTGACTTTCTCAGCATTGCAGGATGCTTCTTGGAAAGCTCACTTGGACCTCACCTCACACTGGGGAACCTGCAGAGCTCAACCACTGGGGATCATACAGCAATGGAGAAGAGGGGCAGGGCTCAGAGCCACCAGCTTTCAGATCTTGGCAGATCATGTTCCTGCTTGCAGTGGTGCCTGAGCAAAGATTCCATCCAGCAGCCCATCTACAGAGCTGAGCTGGTGGCCCTGTCTGGCCAGGAAGCCTGATTAACAGTTCTGCCTGATTTGGATCCCCAGACAATAGGATATACCAGCCATGGAGCACTTCCTCCAGCCCACCCAAGGAGAGGAGCAAAGTTGAGGTCCCACCCAGTTGCTAAGCATAGTCTTTAGTCCCACTCCACTGGGAAGTTCACAGATGCTCAGCAGCTATATAGTACAACCTACAACCTGCCTAGGCAGGGAGCCAAGCCAATACCCCTCCACTGTTGAGCATAGTCTCTGGCTCCAGATACCAAGGGAGCCTGGACAGTATCCCTGAGCACCGTTGGAACCCACCCAGCAGCAGAGCCCAGCTTATGGCCATGTCTAATTTCTGAATACAGCCTGTAGTCTTAGCCAGGCTGGGAGCCCAGCCAGTGGCCCAACCCCAATGAATGGAGTATAGTCTATGGCCTCACAGGACCTGTTAGTCCTGACAGCATAAACCACCCCCACTAGTCTGTGTTTGCAGACCACAGTCTCCAGCCCCACCCAACTGTGCTACTGTTCAGTACATTTGGAGGCCCCGCCCAACCAGAGAGCCCAGCCAATGATCTCATCCAAAATCAGAAGCACCACAAGGGTACGGGCTTGGTCTGTTCTGGTCATTGTTGTATCCTAGCACTAGAACAATGTGATCAGCCCATGCGGATAGGTTAGCAATAATCAGTCATGTCCCACTTCCCTTACTCTTCTAGGCACCTCACATGCCAAGTGAGCTAAGTGCTAATTGTTATCATCATAATATTTTGATAACACTTTAACATTTCAATCAATTCACATAGCTGCTCTCCCTCATCTCACATTTAAGTTTTAAAATAATCTCATGATTAGTCATGTACCAACATTTTTGCCTAGAAAGTTATTTTCAACTTGTTGTACTGACAATGGAGGCAAAAACAAACAAAAACCCCTGACAGTTTCATGTAAGAAATTGCTAAAGTGTTTTCTGCAAACATTTTTTTTCTATATGGACTATTATTACATTCCATGCAAAGGGTATAGTAGGAAAAAAAATAAATGCTTCATAAGCACCAAGGTTGCTTGGCAACATTCAAGTGCAATGTGCATTAAATAAAAATTCCAAAGGAATTCCTAAATTCTAGGAATGTACACTCATAGGACTTACAGACCAATACCAATCTATTAAAAATAAAATAAAGCTCCTAATTTGGTTAGGAGAAGAAAGAAGAAATAGTGGGTCCAAATGCTTATTAGCCTAATTTTCCACTCTCAGGCTTAGATTGGTATATTTAATTATCTGGCATTTTTCCTCTTATTATATGTGGCTGGAAAAAATATAAAACAGTGAGGATCTTCCCTGCATCACAGTATAGCAGTAATTACTAGACTCCATCTTTAGTTGTTTGCTTATAGGGGAGTCACAGGTGAACATGGTCTCCATGTGTCACTTAAAGATGCCAGATTTGCAGCAATGCAGTGCACCCTCTGGCTGCGGATGCCAAGGCGTAACCCTCATTCAGCTCCTGACTCAACCCCTCCCAACAAGGAGCAAGGCTTTGATTCTCCTTAAATCACTTTTCTATGGTTGTTCATTCAGAATTGGAGGCTTACCCTCCATTGCTTATTCTGGACTTACTCTTCTTTCCCCTTTCCGCAAGCTAAAATATGAATGTGCCCAGAACCCCACTTTGACCATACAGACAAAGACAATGTCCCAGGGATGGTAAAACAACACAAGTATGGGGATAGTGTTGATCCCTGAATGACTATGTGCATCGGAACCTCGTCACTCCAGTTGTGACCCGGAGCCTCCCTAGGACACCTCCATGTGCAGGTCACTGGTGCTTTATAAGTATTGAAGTTACAATCTGTGTCCTGATCTTACTTTAGAAAACGTCAAGAGTAGAGTACTTAAAATTAAGTGTAAACTGCTGCGAGCACAAAACATAGAGCTTAAAGCAAATTCAAGGTCATTTCTCTCTGATGTAATAGTGCTGAGGGGACCCATTAGGAGAATGGTGCTTTCAAGTGATCATTCAGGGACAGTAAAACTATAAAGAAACCAAAATTTAGAAGACTGGTTAGCTGTGAGTGGGGAGGGGTAGGAAAGGAACATGTAGGAGCTATGTAGGCATGGCAATGATCAGTTTCTAGTTAGTTGACTTGTTTTGTTTTTGCCAAATACACATTTCATGAATACTCACTATTTAATAAAAACAATTTAAAGTAAAAAAAAAAAAAGAAGTTAAAAGGAGTTCTTGGCAACAATGGGGAGAAAGATTAGCATTTCTTTCTTTCTTTTTTTAACATTTTATTTATTTATTTATTTATTTATTTAATTTATTTTTGTTACAGATGTTTCTCCTTTTTCCCCCATTGACACCCTCCTCCCCCTCCCTCCCCACCCTGAGCCCAGCTTTGTTGTCCATGTCCATTGGTTAAGCGTACAAGATTAGCATTTCTTTCTATCAACTCTGATGGATAACTGGGGAGGTTAGGGGGGGGCGGTGAGAAGAAACCAATATTTATTGAGCACCTAATATATGCCAGGGATGGCTACAAAAGTCATTTCATTTTTTTTTTTTAATTAATTTGTTTTTGTTACAGATGTTTCTACTTTTTGCCCCATTGACACCTTCCTCCCCATCCCCCCCACCCTATCCCCAGCCCTGTTGTCCATGTCCATTGGTCGTGCATACATGCATATAAGTTCTGTGGTTTATCTCTCCCCCCACAATCCTCCTCCTCTGAGGCTTGTCAGTCTGTACCCCACCTCTATGTCTCTGGGTCAATTTTGTTCATCAGTTTCTTTAGCTCATTATATTCCACAAATAAGTGAGATCATGTGATATTTGTCTTTCCCTGCTTGGCTTGTTTCGCTTAGCATAATACTCTCCAGGTCCCTCCATGCCATCTCAAAGGATAAGCGATCTTTCTTTCTTACAGCTGCATAGTACTCCATTGTGTATATGTACCACAGCTTTTTTATCCACTCATGTACTGCTGGACACTTGGGCTGTTTCCAGATCTTAGCTATTGTAAATAGTGCTGCCATGAACATAGGGGTACATGTATTCTTTCTGATTGGTGTTTCAGGTTTCTTAGGATATATTCCTAGAAGTGGGATCACTGGGTCAAATGGCAGTTCAATTGTTAACTTTTTGAAGTAACACCATACTGTTTTCCACAGTGGCTGCACCAGTCTGCATTCCCACCAGCAGTGTACTAGAGTCCCCTTATCTCCACACCCTCACCAACACTTGTTTGATGATTTGTTGATGGCGGCCATTCTGACAGGTGTGAGGTGATACCTCATAGTTGTTTTAATTTGCATCTCTCTGATGATTACTGACGTTGAGCATTTTTTCATATGTCTCTTGGCCATTTGTAAGTCCTGTTTGGAGAGGTGTCTCTTTAGGTCCTCTGCCCATTTTTTAATTGGCTTCTTTGTCTTCCTTTTGTTGAGTTGTATGAGCACTCATTTCATTTACCTTTCACAGTAGTACCTTTAAAGTGGGTATAAAGAAGCTTTTTAATGAGAAAACTGAGATGTAGAGAGAGTGAATGATTTTCCAAGGCTGCACACCTAGTAATCAGTAAACCTGGAAAGCAAGCTCATGTATTTTTGGACATCAAAGCCCATGCAAGTGGCTGAACGGTGCAGGGCACTGTTTCCTAATCCTAGTTGCTGGCTTAACATTGCCCTATTTTGTTTTACCATATCTAAGTATCCATGACGACCATTCTAATGATTTCTGTCATACTGAATGTACCACATTGTTACTGCCTTAATTCTTTTTCTTTAAAACTTTCTTGATGTTATTTAAAAGGAAAACTGTATAATAGATAGAAAACGAAGCATCAGTATCACTTGCCATAAACAGAAGGTAATACTATGATTAAAATTGTGATTACATTTTATGTTAATACTACTGTTTGTTGAAGGATCTGAGCCTGAGATCTGTTTTTTATTGATTGAAAGAGGAACAGTTGCAAGTGTGTGTGTTAAAGGCATGGCAGTCCCAGACCAAGTCACAATCAGAAGGATTGAGAGAAAATGGAAAAGAGAATTAGTCTCACCAGGCGATTCCATGGTGTTTGATGCTGTACCTGTGCATCAGTAAAACCTAAAATATATCATATTTTACTGTTCTAGAAATGTGGGAAATAATAGACTAACATGAGTTCAAGTCTTTGCTCTAACAATTTGAAGTTAATGAATTTCTCTCAATGTTTCCTCACTTGTAAAATGGAAATATACCTCATAGTGTTGTGAATATTAAATGTGATAGTACATGGAAAGCTCTGAACAAACGTGTTAGCTAGTGTGTAGGGAAAATGAACCTGTTATCATTATTTTCTCTGCACTCTATTATGTGGTTGCAAACACCGGAGTTTGTAATTGTAATTATAAAATTGTTCCTTTCCCACCCCACTCAAGACTTCACTGAGATTCTTATTACAATCACAGCCTACCTGCAACAGCTGGAAAAAAAGATCAGTCAAGAAGTATATCACATCAAGAAATATTTATTGAGCACCAGGACTGATAGGAGGGTGATGATACCTTTTATTTAGCTCTGCGCACAGGTGCCTGGGGCAGACAGAGCATGTGGGAGCTGAAATCCAGATTGTCTTGCCAGCTAAACCACGGCCCTGCTGTGGGGCTGCATTGACTTCAGCAGGTGTGTTCTCCTGATTTGCACAAAAGTGCCTTATTGGTGGCAGCAGCCACCTTCTTCCTGTTGCCATTATTTAGTTATAAGGGGCATTGATCCGTGCACTGTGCATGATGACAGAGGAATCATATAGTGTAAAGAATCCTAAGCAAAGGAACTAAGGAAGGCACTATGCTAGGGGCTTGACCAAGGAGGCCAGAGTCAGAGCTGGTCCCAGAACCCTGCTCAGCTCTGTCTCCACCCAGGGTTGTTCTTCCCTCCTGTGTCTAAAGTTGCTCACAGCAGCTCAGATGGTCTTTTTAAGTAATGCTAAAGTTCACTTCTAATGTAAAAGTTTTAATTCCCTGTGGAATTTTGAAGGTGGAGCTGAAGGATGGCTAGGGACTGGGTAAATAAGAGAGAGAGGCAGGAGAGAGGAAGGAATCCAAATTTAGCGGTGGCATAGCTGGGCTATTTTTATTTTGGCTAATAAGCACAATTCTGAAAGAGATCTTTTCCCTTTTGTTAACTTTTGAATAAAGACCTCTACCTGTGTCACAGCCGTGGTTTCAAGCACTATACTTAATCTTCTAAGAGGAGGGGAAGGAGACAATTGATGGAGTCAGGTTTCCTCGCTCTGGTTTTAGCTTTTCCCTCATCTATATGTACCTTCACCACCTGCAAGCCAGGACAGCACAGGGGTTTGCACCTCTCCAGGAGACAAGAAGTCGTGCCACTCAGCCCCTCCCCTCCCTCTGCCCACCCAAGTCCTGGTGGTGAGGTCTTAGGCCCTTTATTCTCTCTTCATCAGTGTCATTGATTAAGTTCTCACGATATGCTGGACACTGGGACCAGTGCTTTATAAGCACCATTTCATATAATCTTCATAAAAATCCTAAGAAAAATTCTGGCATTTGAAAATACTCTTATTATTATTTCCATCTTAGAGAAGAGACAAGTGTGGTAAACTTTCCCAATGAAATCCAGCCATGAAGCAGCAAGGCATCGTCCAGATAGTGGGACTAGACCAGTTCCAAGAACAAGGCATGTGTTCTCAGATCCTTCTTGGCACTTGACCTTTACTGCTAGGAAATCTAAGCTCACAAATCAAGTGACTTATTATTAACCAGTGTAGAAATGCCTTATCCTTAGGGGGTTTAAACAAGCGTGTAAATGTGGCATTTGTTCAGCTTTGTGTTTGGTGAGACTTTCTGTATACATGGTGTAAGGAACTAAAGAACTCTGGGATGGTAGCGCCAAGGCTGTTGTACTGATATAGGCCACTGGGGGTAGCGTGAACACTGGGGAAGCCCACTTGAGGTCCTTAGTACCTTCATCCAGTGGAAAAGAAAGGACTGGCCCAGCATCTCTCTGGTTTCAGAAAGTGGGGAAAAAAAGAGATATCAAGGTCAGTAAAGGAGAGACTTTCTGCCTATGAACTCCTTAGAAGTAGTTGGGAAAAGAATGAACAGTAAACTTATCATCAAGACACTTTCTGAATTGGGTCCTGCTATATATGTAATGTACTGTCTGCTATCAATGAAGATAAATTTGCAGATGGGACCCTAGAATCCTAGCCTGGAAAGTCTAAAATAGTCCCAGGCAGGTGAGCATGCACTTCTCTAGCTTGGAGAACAAAATGAACCATTATTCATTTATGACAGCCAGTTTAAATGATGCTGGCTCCACAACGGCTAATGCAATTGCAAAAATAGTTTTTCTTCCCTCAGTGAGGTCTTCGTTCCTTTGATAACTCCATGAATCTTGGGGCTTTTCAATCCAATAACCAGCCGGTACTAGTTCTTATCACCAGGAGGCGTGAGCACTGGAAAGTCTTCCCACTGTTGTGTTTGCAAAGATTCATTGATGATCCTGCAGTCTGATGCCAATGCTGATGCCTGCTGGGGGGCCTGAGGTACCATTCTAGAGATGGTTCTCAACTGCAAGAAATCTTGTTCTGCTAGAACAGGATTATGTTATCCTATTATAATCCAGGGATACTTGGGACTAAATTCACTCAGCGCTTCTCCCTAATGGGCTTCCCTCCAACCATTTTTTTTTCCTTCTCTATCCAGGGGATGCTTTCTTGTGTAACCCCATCATACCAGGATTTCTGGGTCATTATGTCTCTAAGCATCCACAAGGTTCTGTGCCTGGAGCTAGTCCTTACATAAGACTTTGGGCATGTCACAGGCTACTCAGGCTGCTCTAACAAAAGACCATAGACTTGGCAGCTTACACAACAGACATTTATTCCCCACAGCCTGGAGGCTGGGAAATCTAAGCTCTCTTCCTCTTCTTATAATTTAATCATGGGTCTCTACTCTTATGCCCAAATTTAAAATTAGCTAACTTTCAAAGGTCCCACCTCCAAATACCATCACAATGAGGATTAAGTCTTCTACATAAGAGTTTTGGGGGAGGACTCAAGTTACAGTCCACAGCAGCTATGAACTCTGTGTTATACCTGGTGGAGTGGATGTAAACAGGATAGAATCTCTGTAATTGGGGTTACAGCATCCTCTGTAGGTGCTGTTACTGACTGTGTCACCCCTGGAGAAAGGGGAGGAGTGGGAACCTGGACCAGGAGTCTTCGCCTCCACAAAGCCAGCATCATTTACCTCCACCTCGGTAATCCCTAAAGTGAACTCCATGCTTCTCGTGTGGAGGCCATTAGTCAGATGTTGTTATTTTCTCCCTTATTCCCAAGGCTCATCTATTTCTTGTCCCGTTGAATAGCAGCTGGACTAACCAATGTATATCTCCAACTGTTTGGATTAATCATTCTTCCCATTGGTCACTAGGTTACATGCATCTAGTCTATCTGCATTTGGGGTAGGGGGTAAAGATTGGTTTAAAATGATAAAACTGAAGGAACTTGACTGTTTTTGTTTGTTTGTTTTGAGAGAGAGAGGAAGAGAGACAGAGAAACATTGATGTGAGAGAGAAACATCTATCGGTTGCCTCCTGTATGTGCCCAACCGGGAATGAACCCACCACCTTCTGGTGTATGGGAAGATGTCCAACCAACTGAGCCACACTGGCCTGGCCTGGGACCGGATTTCTGATAGGGATTGGCCTTGGGTAGGGCACTTGACGTCTACCTCCATTTCTCACATACCAGGTCATCCAAGGAGACGAGATAGTAGCGACCTTAGATGAAAAGGGAGGAAGGAGAGAGAGATCCATGGGAATCTGGTGCTGGGTGCCTCTGTTGTGTTAGAAATAATGAAAACAAACAGAGAAGCCAGTGAAAAATGATGGGGAGGGGAAATTTCAGATAATTATTGATTATATGGCTTCGTTCTAAAAAGTTTTGGCACACAAGGGTTTGAATCCCAGCTCTGGCACTGATTATCTGACATAAGTAAATTACTTGATCATTCTAAACTCCAGTTTCCTCACCAAAAATTAAGGATAGCAAAGAACCTATCTCTCAAGGTCGCCTTATGGCCTGAATAAGACAATGTATGCACAACACCAGGGCCTGGCCTCCTGAGACCCTCTCAGTGCTCTCAAAGCCACATTTTGAGGCAGTTGGTGAATTGCCAATGGACACATAGATCTTCTTCAATAATCCTGAACTCTGAGGAATGACATTTCACATAACAGTTACATTTTATCACAAATCCTATTTCCAAAAAATGTTAGAGAGATTTTTATGTGACTTCATTGTAAATTAATTAGAAAGCTTTGAACTGAATTCTCATTGACCATCTTTGGAAACAAAAACAAAAGGCAATACCTTAATTCAAGGCTTAAAAATAAAATATAAATATTGCCCATACAGTGATTCTTATTTCCATCCGCATCTTACGTTTTTAAGGCTCAGCCTTACCTGAACTGGCCTGGCAGTCCTGAGCTCTGCTCAGGGTTTGAGGCAGGAATGGGACCTGAATTTCTTTATCATCTTCCCCTGCTAGCTGCCCTTGTAACATTTTGTGGGTTGAGAGAAGGAAGCCAAAAGCAAAGGGAGGAAGAGAAAAGAGAAGAGGATGGAGGGACCTGGAGAGTATTATGCTAAGTGAAACAAGCCAATCAGAGAAAGACAAATGTCGCATGATCTCACTTATTTGTGGAATATAATGAATAAAACAAGCTGATGAACAATAGACCCAGAGACATAGAAGTAGGGTACAGACTGACAAACCTCAGAAGAGGGGTTGGGGGGGGGGGTGGGAGATAAACCACAGAACTTATAACCATGGACATAGACAACAATGCTGGGGCTGGGGGCAGGACTGGGAGGAGGGTGTCAATGGGGGGGAAAGGAGAAACATCTGTAATAAACAAACAAATAAAGAAATAAGTGGATGGAGGCCAATCAGAGGGCAGTGAAGGTATTATAAGAAAGAAGAGGAAGGGACATGGAGATTCAGTCAGTGAATGGTGACTAGAAAAAGTCCCAGTCCTAATTTCTTCCTCTGCTCTCTCCAGGCACCAGCTCTATGCTAAGGTGTCCAATCTAGCATCTGTTAAGGCTTTAACATTTCTGTGTGCATTCTGGCACAGTCTTTGCCTCAGGCACACAAATTTGCATTTTCCCTTGACACTCTTTTAATATGCACTAGTACAAGTAGCTTTCTAAATGTGCCTGAAATATAGCATTTGCAAAGTATTTTGGGAGACTTATGAAGAACTGGGCTGGAGTTAAGCTTAATTACTTTATATACTTTCTTTTTTTTTTTCTTCCTTTAATTTAACTTCTAAGGAAACTGTTAAACTGCTCATAATTTGAGAAATTTAAAGTTATAAAACGAAAAGAACGATAACCCAGAGACTATCTTTTACTGGCAGAAAGATGGATGAGATGATTAAATGTCGTTTCTAAATTAATTAAAAACATTTGTAAGCGTTGGAAGTACTGTGCTAGGACTCTCACTTAGATAAAGATGCAATACGTCCGAGCCCTCCCCCCTTTTCTGTGGCCTGAGGACTGCCTTTCTGGAAAGGGATGGCCACTATTTATCCAGATTAGATTAACAGCTTTACAAAGTCTACTTTAGTTCCCTTTGTTCACTAATTACTAGTCAGTTCTACACTTTTAAAGGACCAGATTATACAGTTGTAGAACTGAATTAACAATAATGTAGGACCCATTTGGGCTTTATTCTTAGATCCTTCACATAATGAGGTGTAGCAGCTTTAATTAGCCTGACAATGAGACCAGATGTTCCAAACAGGGAGAGGGCTGGATGAGGGTTGAGGGTTGAGGTGGCAGGTCCTTCTGAAGCATGTAGGTGGGGGTCTGTCCCCTGGCTTTGATAACAGCCTAAGAGACAGATGAGAGGCTAGAACTGAAGGTGGACTCCACCTCGTCCCAAATGAAATGATTGCGGTTTAGCCCATGTTCCTCATGAACCTTGTTCTTTTGGTTTCTTGACCGCTCCCTTCCAGCCCTATCAGAGTAGTTTGCTTTCTTCTCTTCCTGTCAGTGTGTTTCATGAAAAAAAGTTATGCTGCTCAGTATGTTTATTTTAACCAGATAGTGTTTAGCCATTCAGTGCAGGTGAAATTCTGAGACTGAATTTCAGCTGGATCTTTCATCATTTCCTAGTTTTGTGACCTCAAGCAAGTTACTCTAGGGGAACAAATGCAATTTTCCATCTTTAAAATGGGAATAATAATGTTTACCTGTAGTGTTAGTGTAGGGCATTAAGGTATCTGAAAAGAATGTGAAGTGGGAATCAGAATATGACATTTGTAGAGATGGTGAGTTACTGACTCCTGTAAGTGACACTTGGTTTTGTCAAAAGTAAAGAACATTTCAGGGATGCCTAATAAGTGGGTAGAGGAAAAGATGAGCTGGATGCGTGATGGAGAGGGTGTCATGCTCTCCGTCAGCTTCCCGGTCCCTTGGTTTGATCTCGGCTGCTGTGGACAGAGACTGGACCCCGAAGTCCATTCTGCTCCTGCACGGGTCTCAGCACCACTCTGGCACCTGGAGGACTGTTGGCTCTGAGAGAAGCAGGAGGTGGCACTAGGAAGGAATTTTCCAGGTGAAGGACCTGCTGTGGCAGCCAGAGGCATTCTCCCACAGCTCAGAGCAGCGATTTTCAACCGTGTCGCCACCAAAAATTTTAAAACATGCGATACCTGATCATTTAGTCAGGGGCACTGACCTCTTTTCCCTTAGATTGTCAAATAAAAAAAATGACAACAGCCAACACAACAATAGCCTTGCATTGTAAAGAAATTTAAGTTATACCTATTTTTTTTTTCTTTTGGTCAGATCGGCAAAAATATAATTTTTGGTGTGCTGTGGAATTTTAGTAATTAGTTTGTGTGTGCTATGAGATGAAAAAGGTTGAAAATCACTGGTTTAGAGGAAAGTGGATGATACTCAGATAGAGAAGGGGTGGGAGCAGCAATACACCAGAGATGTTTGCCTCAGAATGATTTGACATTAGGACCAAATTGTGAGCAAATGGGAGGTGAATAACAGGTTAGGGGGAGGGGTGTCAGAATTTAGGTTAGTATTGTTGATATCACCCTATTTCAGTCCAAAAACTTGCAAGGACCCTCAGGCTAAAAAAAAATTAAATGAAGTAATGCATATAAGGTGCCTACTACTGGAACAGATTAACTCTTTACTGAATGACAATTATAGTTATTAATTATTTATAAATACACCAGTGTTTGCTATCTGCCAAACACTGTTCTAGGCGTGGTAGGGGTGGGGTAGAGGGCATTATACAGCAATGAATAATAACAATGATAATAAGACAAAACCCTGATCTCATAGAGCTGATACTCTAGTGAGGAAGAAAAAAACAACAAAATGTGTAATTTTGGATAATGATATACATTATGGAAAAAAAGAGACAATTCAAGAGATTGGAGAGAAGTTAGGGAGTTATAACATTTGTGGAAAGGTTGCTGTGTGTGTACAGCAAAGGGTGTGTGTGGGGGAGCGTAAGGGGCGCTCCCTAATCGCTCTGGATGACCATGCAAAGGGGACACCTCACATTCCACATGAGAATGTTTCAGCAGGCATAACTCAACATTTTCTCTTTGTTCCAATTTTGTCTTCTTTTAAAATAAGCCATTGCAACCATTTCCTCAACATCCCAGCAATTTAGTTGCAATTAAAAATACCCATACCACCATGAGAACACACAGCATGGCAGTCCCAACTGCTTTGAGTGGCTTTATTTTATCCGGCCCCCATTGCCTGATTTAACAACAAGGTTGGTCTTACAGAGCAAAGACAAAAATCAACTTCAAGTTTTTGGTGTTTTTTCATTCAATAAATAGTCTGCCCATGTAGCCTCCTGGAGGCTCTGTTCTACTACAACCTTCTCTTGCCACACTGTGTATTCAATTTACCTCTTGAGCAGGGCGCCCCCTGCTGGCACTCATGGTAAAGCCAGATCAGTTGTTTAGACTCAGGACCTGTACTGTTTGTTGAGTTGGTGCCTAAATTGTACTTCTTGGTAAATATTGTGAATTGAATCCCTGCATTTAAGCACATGTCAATGAAGCTAATTTTAGAATCCCAGCACAGTATATGTAAATACACCCCTACTCATTGTTTGCCCAAACCCTCACCCATATTTTTCTATAATATGAGAAAGCAACTACACACACATCTCTCCTCCACATTCCCACTTGAATGTGTCTTTATCCCTGATTCCACTTTCTGTGACTCTCAACAGATGGTTAGTTTGTTAAGGAAGGGGCCAAGTCTTGCTGATCTTTGCTTCACAGAAGCCAGTTGAATGTCTTCCATCAAGAGACACCTAATGCATGTGCCAACTAAGAAAGAATGTTCCAACATATTTCCTTCTCTGTAGAAGAGATGAAGTGGAATTTTAAAAATTGTTGATAGGTCACTAACACATTCATCTGCCATGTGATTTGGGTTGGTGAGGCTGCCTTTAACCTTTAGATTTGAATGTTTCCCAGCTGGGGAGAGGCCAGGTTCAGTGACAGCTTCCCTCCCTTACTTAGCTTTTCACCGAGGCCAGACGCACTCTCAGGTAGTTTTCCAATTCTGCAAGTCTCCCTCAGCCATACGTTTATTAAGCCAGAGCTGTAAAATTGGGGATGACAACACGATAGAGTACATCCAAAGTCACTTCACGAGGCAGGTTGCAGTAACAGTGGATCAGAAATCATTCCTTTTTCCCAGTAAGGAGTATATGCATACTTGGTATTGTAACTCTGATGAAAACTGATTGAACAGTGTGAACAAACCCCAAATCTGCTGATGGGACTGGTTAGATGGCACACACTGCGCAAATACGGGAAACATCTTTTATTATTATGACAGGTGTTCTTGTCTTTTGTATAGTCTCTTTACGGGAAACATCTTTTATTATTATGACAGGTGTTCTTGTCTTTTGTATAGTCTCTTTACACAATGTACTTTCAAGCATTAATTAAAATAGAAATTCACTTTCCATTTCTGAATGCCTGGAATTCTGCTCAAGTTAGCCCCTACAATTGCTTTAGGGTCACCTATGAATACATGTGTGAACAGTCTCTAGTGGGGGTCCTGCTCATATCTGTCAAGTTCTAACAAAAATGAACAAGATGGTGTATTTTAAAATTCAGTCCTTTTACACTTTAGTTTATACCAAACCACACACTGACACACTAGAGAATTAATGTACAGAGCATGCCTGAATAAACAACCTCTGATAGGGTTGTTTAGCTATTCATAAGTGTGATTTCAAGTCCAGGTGAGATCAATGATGAATTTTCAGATTGACTCTTTCAGTATGGACTGTTAGTGAGAATTAAAAATACATACATGCCCTGGCCGGTTTGGCTCGGCGGTTAGAGCATCAGCCCATGGACCTGAGGGACCTGGGTTTGGTTCCCGCTAAGGGCACGTACTTCGGTTGCAGTTTGTCCCCGGTCCCGGTTGGGGTTGTGTGGGTGGCGGCCAGTCGATGTGTCTCTCTCACGTCGATGTTTCTCTCTCTCTCCCTCCCGCTCTATAAAAAAAAAATATATATGTATGTATATGTATATATACCAATACTATATTGATTAGAATTTTCCCAAGAGGTCTGTGGCTAACAGTTGACCAAATCTACTTCTTCTTCTGGGCGTTGCAGCTGGGTGTGGTCCTATAACTGCATTCTCAGCAATGGAATGGGAATGGCAGTGCTATGTTCTATTTCTAGGTCTGAATGTCAAAATCCTTCATGGGTGATCGATCTGTCATGTTCTTTCTCTTTCAGGATTGAGGCAGACAAACACGATGACCTTGGAAATTAGAACTTGAAGATATTAGAGATACATGAGGCAAAGAGCCCAAATTGCTGACTCACTGACTGGAGAAGAGCGGCTGGCAGATTAGGGATATCGATTTGAAATTTAAATGCCTGCACATAAACATTTATCCTATTGAGTCATTGTAAATGTTGGAGTTTATTAGAGGAGCTAAATGTGTTGTCTCTTAATTTCCAAACAAGCCATGGTTTCGAATCGCTGTCGCCACCTGCTCTGCCTGGTTCTCTTCACCATGGGTCCTTCTGGCAAGGTCCTTCTGCTTCTTTTCCGGTCTCTCTAACCTGCAGCGTTAGGTGATGGGGACTTGCAAGGTGGCTCTTTTTTACTCATTGTCCCCTCAGAACTTGGAGAGCTAGAGAGCTCAGGCTTCAGAGAAGATCAGGACTGACAGTACTTGTGAATTAGGAATTGAATGAGTTACATTAATTTGGGCTGGCCCGGGTATCTGTGGAGGCTCTCTTGAATGAGAGGTGTTACAAATGAATATCAAGGAAATGAAATGAGAATACAGGATGTATTCTCCTTCCTTTTTTTAGGTCCCAAACCAAAAGGCAAAGTTCTGGGTCATTACAATTTAAACACGATTTCAAAAGAATTCACTTTTTTCCTTCTCTGGCCATCTTTCAGTAGTTACATCTTGCCTGTAGTCTTTGCCTAAATGCCATCTCTTTTTTATTTTATTTTTAAATGTCAGCCCTGTTTTGTTCTTTTCTCCCATCACTGACTTTTCCTTCATGAGGTTGAGCACTGCTGAGAGCAATTGAAAGGCAGTAACATTTTCCAGGGCGGGAGAAACCCCAGCACCCTAGGTTACAAGGATCTTCTAGTTCCATGGGCAGGGGTACACTTTCCTTCCTACAGCATTCATCTCAATGGCCCTTTTGGCATATTCTTAAGGGGCTAGAGATGCATGAAGTTGACCTCTTTGCTTTTTCCCTAATATACTGAGTTGGGAGTCTCTCATTTATTGCCTTAATGCAATACATTCAAAATAACTATCTCTACTAGTTTCATACAACTAAGCTAGAAATTGCCTACATTTAAAAAATAATGGAAGAGAAAAAACATCACTCCCTAAACATGTCCTTATATTATTGAGCTCCACATTTATTGCAAAAAAAAAAGCTACAAACCCTCATTGTTAGCCAGAGGATAGCTTTGTGTCACATAAGCTAATATTGGGTGATAAATGGGTACCTAATGTTTAGGTATAACCATAGAAGAAAATACCATCATTTTGTTTATGTGACTGATAGAACAGTTGTTTAGTACACAAATAACCATAGTAATAATAGCAGATAAAATGTTTTGGATACCTTACTATGTGCCAGGCATCATCTTCAACAATCCTATACATTTGATTATACTATAAACATATAATCAAAATATAATTATCCATCTATCAAATTATGAAATGGAGGTACAGAAGGTTAAGTAATATGACCAATGTAAAAAGTCTACCACATCTTAAGGAACTAGGATATATTAAATGTTGTATTATTTCAGATAAACCTGAAAATTGGAGATAAGACACTAAAAAACATTCATTGCAGTATTTAATTACATTTGTTATTTAACTAACCAAAGATGCAATGTATATGGGAAGTGGGTGGACCACTCAGAGAAGGAAGAGATAACAGCACACCTTCCCTTGGCTGTCAAAGTCTCTACTGGGGCACATAGTGCCTGTGATGTTGCATGATCAAGGAAGGATTTTTTGGATATGAGAAATCTATTTCTTGCTGTACCAAGGCCTTTTATTATTTGACACGTACCATCATTCAGAGAGAACTTAGAAAAAAAATCTACACCTTAAACCCCCTACATTAACACCTATCCAAAACCTTTCTGGTCTTTGTTTTCCACACACATCAAGAGGGTTGTGTCCTTACAGAAAGCCTATTTCCCTGTATCCAATCTCCTGACTCTGATTTAATGCCCTTTTATTGGGGATGTTTCCGATACTTAATATTGGGACCATGGTCACAGAGCCATTTTACTGTAGTTCACACTTGAACATTGATGGAAAGTTCCTGTGGTCATTGCTGCAGCCACCATTGGCATATACTTATAGGCAATTTTCTACTCATAAAATAACTGACTTGTATATGACTTTTTTCTGGCATGCTTTATATTGTTTATTCATTTTGAGCATCATGATGAAGTTGCTTCTCCATCTAAATTGTTTCCAGTAATTGAACTCATTGGTTTTTCTCATAGTACCACCCCTGTGGTCTAGTTATAACAGTGTAGCAATGGAAACCCATTGATCTAGCTTCTTTAGCTTAGCTATAGACAGTTTCTGAAGTATCCTTGCTTGGCTCTTTGTTGTTGTTGCAATAACAAAATATAGACTAACTGAGATTTTTCTGCCCCCAATAGAGTCAGTTACTCTCCAAGGAGTCCCGATTATTGTCAGGGGGAATGACAAAAATTACATTCACATTATGAATTCTAATCAACTTCTATCTTTGCTAAGCTTACGTTTCTTTTGACCTTGCTTTAATGTACAGGGTTTATTAATCTAATAATCCTTCCTGCTCTCTCCCCACTTTTTTCTTTGAGCTGGAATTTCCCTCATTTTTTTCTCTCACCACCCACCAAAAAGCAACATGAGACAGTGGTTAAGAAAATGTGCTCCGGTGTCAGACTGCCTCCACGTATTGTTTCGCTCCACCACTCGACAAGTTACTCGATTTCTCTATGCTTCAGTTACCATCTCTGTACAGTACGTGATAGGTACCTGTAAACCTCTTAGAATGATTTTGGTTCTAAGTGCTAAGTAAATTAGCTATCAATAATTTTAGAATGAAATTAGCTATCATTAATTTTAGAGCTGCATGTCTTACATTATCATAGGAAACCATGGATTCAAATGAAAATATTGCCTCCAAACTTGATAATCTTCATTTTATTTTTATGCTTAACCCCTTTGGCATCCTGGATTTGACTCAGAAATATAAGAACTCATATAACTCAACAACAACAACAACAACAAAACAAACGAAAAATGGGCAGAGAACCTGAACAGACACTTTTCCAAGGAATACATACAGGTATATGAAAAGATGCTCAACATAATTAGTTATGAGGGGAATGGAGATCAAAACCACAATGAGATGCTACCTCACACCTGTTAGAATGGCTATCTAACTCATATCAATAAGACAAGACGTGACAAGTGTTGGGAAGGATGTGGAGAAAAGGGAACCCTCGTATACTGCTGGTACAGCCACTATGGAAAACGGTATGGAAGTTCCTCAAAATTTTAAGAATAGAGCTGCCATATGACCCAGAAATCCCTTTTCTGGATATCTACCTGAAAAAAGCTTATTGGTAAAGATAAATATATCCCTATGTTCATTGCAGTATTATTCACAATAGTCAAGACATGGAAATAACCTAAGTGTTCTTCCTTCGACGGATGATTGGATAAAGAAGATGTGGTACACATATCTAATGGAATACTACTCAGCCATAAAAAGATGAAATGTTGCAATTTGCAACAGCCTGGATGGATCTTGAAAGTATCATACTAAATGAAATAAGTCAGATGAAAAAGGGAAAGAACCATATGGTTTCACTCATATGTGGGACATAAAACAAAAAACAACAAATGAATAAACAAAACAAACAGAAAACCAACTTCATAGATACAGAAAATAGAATGGTGGTTACCAGAGGGGAAGTGCAGTAGAGGAAGGATGAGGAGAGTAAGGGGTTCAAATACATGGTAATGGGAGGAGACCAGGCTTTGGGTGGTGAGAACACAATATAGTATACAGATGTCATATTATAAAATTGTATACCTGAAATGTATATACTGTTATTAACCAACATAACCCCAATTTTAAAAAATCACCACAATGTATACTTTAAATATCTTATAGTTTTATAAGTTAATTATATTATAATGAAGCTGAACTAGAAAAAAAAACATGTACTGATGTAGAAAATTTTCTTTGACAGCATCATGTTAAAAGAATATGGGATTAATTAAAATGTCCATACTACCCAAAGCAATCTATAGATTGAATGCAATCCCCATGAAAATACCAGACATATTTCACAGAACTAGAACAAATAATTCAAAGTTCATATGGAAAGACTCCGAATAGCCACAGCAATCTTGAAAAAGAAGGACAAAGTAGGCGGGATCACAATACCGGATACAAGGTTATACTACAAAGCTACTGTAATCAAAACAGCCTGGTACTGGCACAAGAACAGGTATATAGACCAGTGGAACAGAACAGAGAATCTGGAAATTGACCCAAGACATTATGCTCAATTAATATTTGACAAAGGTGGCAAGAGCATACAATGGAGTAAAGACAGCCTCTTTAATAAATGGTGTTGGGAAAATTGGACAGCTACATGCAAAAAAATGAAACTAGACCATCAACTTACACCATACACAATAATAAACTCAAAATGGATAAAAGACTTAAATGTGACTCGTGAATCCATAAAAATCCTAGAAGAAAATATAGGCAACAAAATTTCGGACATCATACGCAGCACAATCTTCACTGATATATCAACTAAGGCAACAGAAACAAAGGAAAAAATGAGCACATGGGACTACATCAAACTCAAAAGCTTCTGCACAGCAAAAGAAACAACCATCAAAATGGAAAGGGAACCCACTGTATGGGAGAGCATAATTGCCAATGATACATCAGATAAGAGGTTAATCTCCAAAATATATAGCGTGCTCATACAACTCAACAAAAGGAAGACAAAGACCCAATTAAAAAATGGGCAGAGGAACTAAATAGACACCTCTCCAAACAGGACATACAAATGGCTAAGAGACATATGAAGAAATGCTCAACATCATTAATCATCAGAGAGATGCAAATTAAAACAACAATGAGGTATCACCTCACACCTGTCAGAATGGCCGCCATCAACAAATCATCAAACAATAAGTATTGGCGAGGGTGTGGAGAAAAGGGGACTCTAGTACACTTCTGGTGGGAATGCAGACTGGTGCAGCCACTGTGGAAAACACTATGGTGTTACCTCAGGAAATTAAAAATTGAATTGCCATTTGACTCAGTGATCCCACTTTTAGGAATATACCCTAAGAAGCCTGAAACACCAATCAGAAAGAATACATGTACCCCCATGTTCATAGCAGCACTATTTACAATAGCTAAGATCTGGAAACAGCCCAAGTGTCCATCAGTGGATGAATGGATAAAAAGCTGTGGTACATATACACAATGGAGTACTATGCAGCTGTAAGAAAAAAAGATCTCTTATCCTTTGAGACAATATGGAGGGACCTCAAGAGTATTATCCTAAGCAAAACAAGCCAGGCAGAGAAAGACAAATATCATATGATCTCACTTATTTGTGGAATATAATAAACATAACAGTCTGAGGAACAGGGTAGACCCAGAGACGTGAAAGTAGGGTACAGACTGACAACCCTCAGAAGAGGGGGTGGGGGGGAAGGGAAGAGATAAACCACAGAACTTATATGCATGTATGCATAATTGATGGACATGGACAACAAAGGTGGGGACAGGGTAGGGGGATGGGGAGGAGGGAGTCAATGGGGAAAAAGGAGAAACATCTGTAACAAAAATAAATTAATAAAAAAAAAGAATATGGGATTAATATGATAAAGGAATCCTAAACTTTTTATAAGGTGGCATCCAAACTGTACAGTAATAGAACCCCTGGATTCTTATAAAAACATTACTAAAAGGCAGAATAATAACAAATATATCCTCTTAGGATTCTAATAAAATTCCATTTTAATTACTTATCTTCTTGGACATTGAATTATCATTTTTCATCTACCACAAAATGCTTTACTGTTGAACATCAAATATTTAACCACTTGAAGTTACTTGAACTATAACCATAATTTATTACTTCTGTAGGTTTCCAATTTGATTTTCCAAAAGTTATTTACAAATGTCAAGAATACTACAAAATTAATATCAAGAATCATCAGAAACTTTAAAAATCTTCACTTCAAAAGTTCATGTGGACCAATTTTAGTAGGTTTGTAAGTCTCACCTTGTTACCTGGGTACCAGAATATCTGACTAAAGGAATATACAAACAGAAATCGCCTTTATACTATAAACATTTCTTTCACATTATATATGATTTGCTTATGCTCTAGTGACAAAGCAGTCTCTGAGAGGATCACATTCATGGAACCATTCTTGTGACTTCTGGTCATCATTTGGTTCCAGCAGTAACTATGTGCTAGTTATGATGCACCAGAACCATTGGGCTCCAGCTATCTTTCTTAACTGTATTCCTGCATCCTGTATGCAAATCATATTCCTTGAAAAAAATTAATCTTTTCATTGTTTTTCCAACTATGCCTATGATTTCCTACTTCAGTATGTTTGTTCACATAGAAAGTCCTTCAGAAAGTCCTTCCTCTGCTCTTTCTTCTACCATCTCACTCCCAACTTGAAGAGCTGACTCAAATAAACCATTCTCCTTAAAGATGTTCCTGTTCTTCCCAACTGGAAAAGATCTTTCTCTACTATTGTTTGTGCCCTGAATTACTTACCATTCACCATCTATTCTATTTGTTAATTTCCAATTAGATTGTAAGCTCCTTAGCATCTGCTGGCCACAAGAGCTAGAACAGTACCTTATACCATACCTGGCATTCTAGATGTTGCATGGGGATGAATCTAGTTTTCGTTTCTTGGGAATAGTGGCCTAAGTAGTGGAAGAGGTTGCATGGATTAAGGAGCTGGCATCCAATTCCAGCTCTACTCTTGTGTCACTTTGAAAAAGTCCCCTCTCTGATGTCAGTATTCTTAGCACTAAAAGGAATGGAATTCACCAGGTAAACTTTTAAACTCTTTGCTCTGACATTGCTTTACTCGGCAATAACATCCTCTTACTCATTTTTTTCTCCATTTTTTTTTTAATTTTAGAGAGAGAGGAAGGGAGGGGGAGAGAGAGATGGAAACATCGATGAGAGAGAACATCGATTGGCCACCTCCTGCATGCCCCCCACTGGGGATCAGGCCCACAACCTGGGCATGTGCCCTGACCAGGAATCGAACCAGCGACCGGGAATCGATGCTCAATCACTGAGCTACACTGGCCAGGCCATCCTCTTACTCTTTATAAATTGAAAATGCATATTAATTGTCATCTATAATCATTTCAAATTTGAAAAAAATTTTATAGACAGCATTTTACATTTGACAGAAAATTATTGTTAGCAACTAGAAAGACATATTTAAAAATATTTGGATTCCTTGTACAAGGATTTAGTTATTAGAAGTATCAGAATTTTATTTTATTGTCATCTGTTCCAAAGATCTCAAAGAAATCTGATTAAGAAATAAATCACTCAAACATTTAAAATATATATTAAATGTCTGTAATTCATGTTTATTGACTGTGAAATATGACTGAAGAAGTATTCATCTAATCTATCAATTTAAAGAAATATTAAATATTCCTTTGACATTTTCCCAAAGTTTGTCCTCAAAAAGAAAGATTAAATTTAATTTGATAGACTTTTTTTTTTTTTTATCCTTACCTGAAGACATTTTTGCATTTATCTTCAAATAGAGTGGAAGGGAGAGTAGGAGGAAGAGAGAGAGAAACATCGATGTGAGAGAGACACATCGACTGGTCGCCACCCACATGACCCCAACCGGGCCAGGGACAAACTGCAACTGAGGTATGTGCCCTTAGCGGGAACCAAACCCGGGACTCTCTGGTCTGCAGGCTGACGCTCCAACCACTGAGCCAAACCAGCCAGGGCTGCTTTGATAGACTCTTAATTCACTTTTAGTCCTTTTTCAATTGGAATATATTTTAATTCATGTGTTTTAAAAAAATCAAGCAAGGAAATATAAAATTATGTTGATTTTTTTAAACAACATTTTAAGATTTTGCCATATTTGAATTGCTTACTTTTATCCAAATTTAACTTTAATTCAGGGAAGTCATCTGAATTGCAATTAAATTAACATTTCAATGTGCCTTTCTCTGAAATAAAAATATGTTTGAAAAAAACAATTATTCATGAAAGAAAATATCTGGTAGAGTTGACTCAATGATTCTCTGTGGAAAAAGACACCTTTATCATCAATAGGTCTAACAAGCAGTTTTGATAAAGCACTTGACTAAAATAAAGATTTTTAATATTCCAGAGATATTTAGGTGTTTGTTTTTTTCTCCAGGTTCTTACAACTACAAAGAGCTTGAAACGGACAGTATAGGAGTTCCTCTTCAATGCCATGAGACATTCTCAGGAAATGAAATGTATATACATACATGTTTTTTTCATAAAATATTAAACTCAAGAGGTCTTATTTCTAATGAGCTAAGTTTATGACTTTAGTTTACATGAAAAGATCTTTCTCAAAAGCAATCCACTCCCCTCAAAAAGGAAAAGAGTTGTTACTGGTGTGCTCAGACTCACCCCGCTCTGCCACTAATGATCAGAGAGATCTTACAGCCCCTCAGATTTCGTTTGATGGGGAGAGAGCCTCAGTAACTCATGAAGCCTGAGCAATTCTTGAGGATGTGAAACACTCCAATCTAGTTTGCCATTGAAACTAATCGTAGGTTTTGTGTTCAAGGTATTCTCAGCCTTGGCACTGCTGACGTTGTGGCCTGGATGGCTCTTTGTTGCAGGAGCTGTTCTGTGTATCAGTGAAGGATGTTCAGCAGCACCCTCAGCCTCTACCCACTAGTTGCCAGTGGCACACACATCCTCTGCCCCATCAGTGAGACAACCAAAAATGTCTCCAGACACTGTAAATGTTCCCTGGAGGGTGGAGGCAAAACTGCACCCCAGCTGAGAACCACCCTTTTAAAATATTACATTAGTGCTACCTCTGAAGACGCCCCCCTCTCCTCCCTTGCCCCTGCCAAACCCACATATACATTTGTAGTCCTGCTCCTATTATCTGTAAAATAGGGATAACAATTACTTACTTCATGGGGCCGTTATCAGGATTAAATAAGATGATGCAGAAAAAACACTTAGAAGAGTGTCTGGAACATTGTAAGCACTTAACCGGCATTGCAAATGAGTTTTATTAGAATCTCCATAGTCTTTGAATAAAACTTTAATTTTTACAACTGATACTAATTAGTGGGTATTTTTTCTTTTTAATCCCATTTGAAATAACCACAGAGACAATTAATTTCTCCAACTGATTTTCAAGAAGGAACACATACCAGAAGCCTCCCTAAGATGATACATTGCCCACCATCCTGGGGACAGAATTCAGATGTGTTCACAGGAAAGCATTTTGTGATTTTTTTTTTTTTTTAAATCACAGGCTTACTCAAGAAAGTCTAGTTGGGCCAAAGTTTTACTTTAATGGTAATTAATATAAATGCTAATAGCTCAACATCTCCAGATTTCAGAACCCAGCATTAGCATTAAAATCTCCGCAGGCCCTGCTCTTATGCTTCCCATAAACCTGAGGGCGGCACCGAGAGGCTGTGATTAAGGCTGGTGCTCAGTCACACCACCGGCACCCTCGTGTCTGGAAACAGCAACCGCATCCTGCCCTGAAATTGGAGCCTAAAACAGTCACCTGACATCAAAAGAAACACAGGTTGATCTTTTAAAAAAATATATGGTTCTGTGGTGCTGTTGAACAAATGGATACTTAAATCATGTCCCTTGGAAGCATTTTAAATTGCATTAAATGTAGATAGAGCAGTCTGCATATCCAAAGGGGATACATTCCAAGACCTCCAGTGGATACCTGAACTTCGATAGTACGGAACCCTATACATACTGTTTTCTCCTATACATACGTACTCATGACACAGGTGAATTGATAAACTAGGCAGAGTGAGAGCCCTGGCCGGGTAGCTCAGTTAGTTAGAGCAAACCCAAGGCTTGGGGTCTGATCCCCGGTCAGGGTACATACCAGAACCAGCCAGTGAGTGCATGGGTGGGTGGAACAACGGGTCAGTGTTTCTCTCTCTCTCCCTTTCTCTCTCTAACAAATCAATCAATAATTAAATTTTAAAAAACCCCACTGAATTAGGCAGAGTAAGAGATTAACATGTAATAATAAAATAGAGCAATTATAACAATACACTATAATAAAAGTTATGTGAATGGCTTTGGGGCCATTATTAAGTAAAATAAGGGTTACGTGAACACAAACATTGTGATACTCTGACAGTCAAACTGATAACCCAGAGGGCTACTAAGTGACTGAGGGGTGGGACATAGCCTGGACAAAGAGATGATTCCTGTCCTGGGCAGGAAGGAGTGGACAGATTGGGACAGCGGTCAAGGAGTTCATCACGCTACTCAGAACAAGTATGTGCAATTTCAAACTTACGAAATTCTTTATTTCCGAAACTTTCCATTTCATATTTTAGACCCTAGTTGACCATTTATAACTAAAACTATGGAAAGCAAAACCACAGATAAGGAGGACTGCTTGACATTTTGATTCAGTAATGTCTAAGGTATAGCTCTGGAATTAGATTTCTACGAAGCTCTCCAGGTGACGTTCAGATTTCAGCTTTTCAAACAGATCTGAAAGATAATGCCTAAAGAAACAGTGGAATACCTACAGAGCTTAAGTATATTTCTGTAAATAAAATGAAAGTTCCTCAATAACTCTGATCTTAAAATGAATGATTAATTTTTATTTTATTTTATTATTATTTTTTATCCTCACTTGAGGACACTTTTGCATTCATCTTCAGACAGAGTGAGAGGGAGAGAGGGAGGAAGAGAGAGAGGGAAACATCAATGTGAGAGAGACACATCGACCAGCTGCCACCCACACGACCCCAACTGGGGCCGGGGACAAACTGCAACCGAGGTACGTGCCCTTAGCGGGAACCAAACCCAGGACTCACTGGACTTCGCGGGCCGATGCTCTAACCACTGAGCCAAACCAGCCAGGGCTGAATGATTAATTTTTTAAAAATTTATTTTAGAGACAGAGGAAGGGTGAGAGAAACATCGATTCATTGTTCCACTTATTTATGCATTCATTGGTTGATTGTTATGTGTGCCCTGACCAGGGATTGAATCCAAAACTTTGATGTACAGGGAGCACACTCTAATCAACAGAGCTACCCAGCCACCGCTGAATGATTAATTTATCCATTCATTGTACATATACTTCGTGAGAGCTTACTACACGGCAGAACTAAGTCACAGGTAAGGTGAAACAGAGGGGAACAAAACAGATCCGGTCTCTGCCTTCATGGAGATTATTACTGACCAAGACGGCTTTAATAGTCCCTTGGCTTGACTAAACTTTAGATGGATTTCTTCCTGACTACAGGCCCCTGACCCCCCTTTTCTTAGAGCATTTACTTCAGAAAATTTGCAATTTTAAATTATTTTTCTGCCCCTTTGAGATGTTAATATTCTAAAACCCTGTGAGGTCTTTGCCGGGAGCCATCACTTTGCAATGTATTCAAGAAAGATAGGGCCCCTCTCTCCCACTTTCTGTAGGATGATAGGAGACTACCTTACATAAATTCCAATTAGTAAACACAGATGGCCTCATCACATTGACCAACCTCCTCCCTAATGCCCTCCAGGTCCTTCCCATAAGCTCACCCCAACATTTAAAAACCCTCTTGCCCTGGCTGGGTGGCTCAGTTGGTTGGAACATCATCCTGTACACCAAAAGGTTGCATGTTTGATTCCTGGTCAGGGCACATACCTAGGTTGCAGGTTTGATCCCCAACGGTTGGGCCGCATACGGGAGGCAACCAATCAATGTTTCTCACATTGATGTTTCTTTCTCTTTCTCTCTCTCCTCTGATGAGGATTAAAAACAAAAACACTCTTGCTTTTTATTTCAGTGGAATCGAGTTCAATCTGTGTCCCTAAGGTTATATAACCTTAGTCTTGGCCCCTGTTGCAATAATCTTTATAAAGTCTTCCTTGCCTATTTTTAATTTGACATTACCTATATCATCAAGTTTGATTTTTATTGTTCATACAAATCATTTGAGTTTGCTAATTCAGTAGATTTTTGAATGAACAAGACATCTACATTTGTAAGCATCTGGGTGATATGAGCAGAATACAGAGAGATCAGATATTGAGAAACGTTGGTGCCCATAATCACATCATACATCACATTGAGAAACTGAAGGTCCTTATGACTTTGATTAAATTTAGCTTTAAATCCTAGCTCTAGAAATCATCTCCCTCTCTCTGTCTATATGTGTGTGTGTGTGTGTGTGTGTGTGTGTGTGTATATATGGAATATATATATTCCTCATAGACCTAGCCTTGCCCCACCCCCTTTCTCGATAATCAGCAACCCCTGAGGCAGCAGAAGACAATAGCCCAGACCTGACTAATGGTCACAAAGTCTGGACCTCTGGGCGGGCTAAAGATAACATCTTGACATAATTTATCTTTCAGCTCCAGTGCCCTAATGTGGAACAACCCCCTGGGTACTTCCCCAGGAAACCAGACAGAGGGACACCAGAGCAGACATCAAGACCTGAGCTGCCATCAAGACCTGAAGAAATGATTTATTACCCTTACCTCACCTCCAACCAATGAGTGCTCAGCACAATCCCAAACCCCTTAACCCAGAGCGTTTGTGATTTTGCCCTGTATAATCTGTAATCTACATGCCATTGGAGAGTCTTGTCTTTATAGTATTAGTTCCCTGTACTCCAGACTGGCCAATTCAATATTAAACCATTTTTCTTTCTATACTGCAAACTCCTGCTCATGCATTTCTTTTGGGCCAGAACACATAGGCAGACAGTCTCAAATACTCGGGTCCTGATAACACCATCTAGGATAAGTCACAAAGACACCAGTTTCAAGAGTTCACAAAGGCCAGATCTTGAACATTTTGAGCATCAAAATAATTAAGTATAATAATAAACTCAGAAACATTGAACAAAATGAAAATCTATGAGTACATTCTTATTATAAATAAATAAGTTAATATTTGTGGAGAATGGAGGGCTCTTGATTACAGAATAAGGCTGAGTGATTACTGATAAATGTGCAGAAAATGCTGGAGTTTGAAAATTGTTATTTTGCAACCATCACAGTAAGGATGAGTTCATGCAAGAATCACCAATGAATGATAAATCAAGGGGGAGATTTTTTATGAAAAGCAGAATATACAGCCAGAAGTTATGGGAACTTCTCTTCCTGGTCTTAAAGTGTCTCTCTACAGATTGCTTATTAATTGCAAAAGGAAAAAATAGTAACTCACAATGGAGTAACCGCCCCATACCTTGACCAGGTGACCGAAGTTAACATCAACAAAAAGGGCAGATGGACATTATGTGCTTCCGCATGTGATACCCTGAGAAGGACATAAAATTACTTGTATAATATTTATAATACTGAAAATGTTAATCTATTAATCAGGAATCATTAGACAAACTCCAGTTGATGATACTTTCATTAAGAAGGAGAAGGGGAAAGAATATACTCTTCAAAAACACCAATGTCATAAAAGATAAAGAAAAGCAGAGGAATGATTCCAGGTTAAAGAAGATTCAAGAAGCCTAAAAAGTAGTGTACTTACCATGTGACCCCAGACTGGATCTTGCACCGAAGAAAGAAATGCTACATAGGCCTTTGTTCGTCTACTGATAACATGGCAGCACAATTGGTAAATCACTAAAAGCTAAAACCTATATAATAATTATGTAAGGTAATATCCTAATTCTTAAGAAATAGCCACAGACACATTGAGAGGTAAAGTTTCATATTGTACATAACTTATACTCAAGTGGTTCAGAAAAACTCTAGATAGATAGCAAATAATAAAGATAGAGTAAATGCGGCAAAATATTAACAAAGGGTGAATCTGTGTGAAACGGATACAAGTGGTCTTTGTACTATTTTTGTAATTTTCCTGCATGTTCAAAATGATTTCCAACTAAAAAGTATAAAAT
Source organism: Tadarida brasiliensis (assembly GCA_030848825.1). NCBI lineage: Eukaryota > Metazoa > Chordata > Mammalia > Chiroptera > Molossidae > Tadarida > Tadarida brasiliensis. The sequence goes on along the minus strand of CM061257.1, from coordinate 25,610,117 downwards.
ATGTCATTTTTTCCTAAATGCATGTGTATATAATGAGAAGACCAATCATTTCATAAAGCAAGCCATGGCATGGTCTTTGCACAGCTGCAACTAAATAGTATGCCCTTAGCCTTTACAGAGGTTTCATTAAGGATATGATTTTTGAACATTATTTATTCTGTTGTTTAATGTAAAAAAATACACACGAGCCATTTATGAATTTCTCTAAGACTGCAGAACAAAGGAAAAACTTGGTTAGGGAAACGCTTTACTAAGGAAAAACCTAATCAGTTGGTTAGATTGCATTTGCTTCAACACAGAGAGCCATGTTGCCTTGGTGGTCTTCTCGCCTTGACGGTTTAGAGCCAACTTAGTTACGCTGAAAAAACTCTCTTCGGCCTGCGTTGGCCGGAATACATGACAGTGCCTTTCTTTCAAGTCCCACCTCCCTCTTTATTATTTTCTTTTCATGTTTCCGGTCTCTACTAATGGGCTTCAGTGTTTTGTGTGACATTTTGGGAATGAAATGTCAAACTGCATCAAAATGTTGAAAATAGTTGCACTATAAATTAATAATTATATAAATAGAAATGCTAGACTGAAACAAACAAAAAAAATACACTAGGTTTATCCTCCAGAAGTTAGAGGCTACTTTCAGACTTTAGTCAAATGCCACAATCTGGGAAGCCTCCTGAGGAACAGAACTCATGGCCAAGCCTTCCCCCTCCGCCCAGTGTGGTCATTCTCTGTCACTTTACCCTGCTTTGTTTATCTGCTCGGCATTTGGCACCAATTTTCTGTATTTATTTGTGTGTATTGTTTGTCTTCCTCTAAAACATAAATTCTATGTTCATAAATTCAGCAAGAACTTGGTCTGTCTTTTGTGTACTGTTAGAACAGTGCTTACCAAATGAATGCATGAGCGAGAAAGTTGCCTGTTCCTATAAATCCATTCTCTGGCTCTTTATTTTCCATCATATGACAATATTTACCTCTGCAATGAGATGTAAATGTTCAGTACATACACATATATATGTGTATATGTATATGCGTCTATATGAATATGTATATTTTAGTCTTTGCTGATTAACAAGGCAGATACTGCCTACTCCATCATCCTCACCAGCAGCAAGAGAATGGAGATTGAAGAACTGTGTAAATGTGTATTATTATTTTAATTTTTCGTGGTGACTGGTGAAAAGACAGTGGAGGGAATGCTGGAAAAATTGGGACAAGGAAGGAGGAGGAGCAAGAACACCAGCGGTCTCAAAATTGCAAGTGCGGACAGAGAGTGAGGCTGCTGTCTGAGAAGCGCTGGGCGAAAGCACCAAAGAGGGAGGGTGTGCAAGCAGTCAGAGGCCCTGTTGGCTGGGAGTCCTCACCAGCTCACGACCCCGTCTGCTCACTGCCCACAGCACCATGGGAGTGGAGCCTGGAGAGCAAGGGCAAGAGAGGGACAATAGGGATTGTCTGTCATGCAAGAGGACTTTGAGTTTTATCCTGTAGGGAGTCACAGAAGAGTTTAAAGCAGAGGCATGACAGATACAATCACACTGCTAATTTTAAAAAGTATCTGGGGGTGATGAATATGGTAATTAGCTTGATTGTGGTAATTCACAATGGGTATGAATATCAAAATATAAAGTTGTACACCTTAAATATATACAACTTTTATTTTTCAATTATACCTCAAAGAAGTTGAGGAAGAAGAGTTATCTGGTGGCAGCTTGGAGAAAAGAAAGACCAGAGACAGGGGAAACAGAGCAAATGATAAAAACCTGAGATATGGCAGGGGCAGCCCTTTTCCTATACACATGATTGAATTTTCTCAATTAAAAAAATAATAATTATAGAAAAGTTAGCTAATAGATTTTTCCTCTAAGGGAAAAAAACACATACATGTATTTAAAAATGAACAAATTTTCATGTCTCTGTGTTGGAGCTATTTAGAAATCTCTTTTTGCTTCATTCCATTGATCATTAAAATGGCTGACTTTTATTTTTAATTCATTAATGAATAGGATATTAATCTCTTCTACCAAGCTACTGATAAATTTGTTTTTAGATTCTTTGCCATTTCAATTGATGGCATGATGGAAGAATCGAATATAAGGTCATGGCTATTATTTTCTTCTGAAGAGTTAATTCAGTTTGTTATTTGCTCTAAAGCAGTGAATCTAGAGCTACAATATTTCATTGTTCTGTTGATGGTGACAGCCACATTCATTATAGGCAGCCTATTAATCCCACAAAGCTTCTTTCAGCTCAAGGATCAGTAAGTTCAACAGACACCTATTTCCTGGAAGTCTGAAATTTGTAGCAAGGAGCCATGTTAAGTGAGAACACAGATGTTATCAATTGAAATTTTGACTACTTTTACAATAAAATCCACTGGTAAGACCTTTGAGCAGACAAATAGAATTGGCACACACTGCTTAGTATATTAGCAGGGAGTGACAAAGTATAAACCAACTATGGAACCTAGGCATGAATGGGGTGAGGAAGACGTTCCCAAAGGAATGCTTAGCAAATTGAAAAGACAGTTCTGGACATGTGACCAGACAGTGCATGACAATGATCTCAGGATGCCTACTCTTGTCTATATGTGAAGCTTTTCCTGTTTTCTCTCCAGAAAGTGAAATAAAAAGTCAGCCCCACTGAACTAATAAGTTTAATTATAGCAAATGGAGAGCAATTGAAGGGTTAAATAACATCTAAATAAGACTTCACCTATCATGAATATGAATCACTCTTGCTCTGTTCAGACCTTTTATCTGAGTTTAACACTCACCTTTCATTTACTATATCTGTCTTACATGTTTATTAGGTTACAGACTTATTTGACAATATATACTGAACACATGAGTTTTCCCTGTCTTTATAAGCTACTACCTTATTTATTAATTGTGCCTAGCATATCATGAGTTTCATCTAGTCCATTTGTTGTTCTTGTCCTGTGTCAGAATTGAAGATTCTTGAAAAAATGCAGCAAGCGTGCATTGCAGTAGTTATTCAAAATGAGGCTTCTGATCATGTTATTTTAATTATTAACTGAATCATATCAGCAATGACTAATACATTTAAGCAATTTACATAATAAACCAACAAAGGAGAAATGTAGAATCCAAAAAGATATCCTTTTAACAAGATTTAAAAAGCATTTGCGTCTATGTAATTTATCTTACCTAACGTGAAGGTGGCCTTATTACTATTATTTTATATTTTTAAATTTTGTTTTACTTGGTACTAAGTTAGCTTCAGTGACAGTAAATATTCAAAATCAGTTTATTTCTCTGTTGTGTGTGAAAGAAGTTTTTCAGCTAGAAAGAATGAGGGAAGAAAAAAGGAGGGCAGACCCTCTTTCAGAAAGTTAAACACAAGATATTTATTTAAAGGCATCAGCTAGGTCCAGCCATGTGGCTCAGTGTTGAGTGTCAACCTGTGCACCAAGAGGTTGCTGGTTCAATTCCGGGTCAGGGCACATGCCCAGGTTGTGGGCCTGATCCCCAGTGGGGGGCATGCAGGAGGCAGCCAGTCGATGTTCTCTCTCATCGATGTTTCTATCTCTCTCTCCCTCTCACTTCCTGTCTCTCTAAAATCAATAAAGGAAAATAAATTTTTTTAAATAATAAAATAAAGGCATCAGCTAAAACTTAGTCATAGGACCACACCTAACTCAAGGGATGCTGGAAAATGTTGTCTCTTTTCCACTGGCCATGAATCTAGCTAAAAATGAGGGTTTAAGGTAAAAAAAAAAAAAAAAAAAAAAAAAAAAAAAAAAAAGATGTATAATGAAAGAGGAATATCAAGTTCTGTCACAAAAGATGAGAAAACAAAATGTTCACTAAAGTGTAAAAATGTGATTGACCTGTAAATATGACAAATGTCCCACCACCCTGTGGGAAGCCTATGCTTTTCTGTCCAATCTAAAACTCAGTGTAAACCCACATCCATATGATTATATCGCCTCCAAAAAGTGCCTAATTATGATCAAGTTAGCATATGATTAAACATTTTTTTCTAAGACTTTAGATTCAAAACAACCAATAATTATCTTGTGCAACATACTTAGCAAATGCATCTGATTACCATAATAATGTTAGGATTATATCATTAAACCAAATGTAAACCTTTGAAAACAATGAAAAACGAACCCAATACTCCCTGAACAGGTGCAGGCTTTTCCTCTGTAAGTCTCAAGAACATTACTCTTCTATTTGCTTGGGTTTTCCCCCTGAACTTTACATTTTCAGAAAAGTAAACTACTCATCTGTCTTTGAACATGGGCTGAATAATTTGTTGAAAGCTAGAGCTTTATACACTTTTCATCTAATCATTGGCTCTAGTCAGTTTGAGGTGGTTGATGTCTAGATTTCCTTTGATCTTTAGTAAGAAATGGCCAACAGAGGCCTTTTAATTGATTTCCGCATTAAATTTTCATTCATTGACGTTTCCCTACGAATATAATTTCTGGCACTTTCCAACCTCTCAATTGATGATATCCGTCCAGCTGGTTTGGGAGAAAGCCTGCAGGGGATTAATGCTGTCTTCATTGCACCCTTATGGGAAGGAAAAATAATTTTCCTCCTACCTTTCTAAGTTTTTCAGGCTGGACTAATAACCAAATTAGCATGGGATAGATTACTAGGAGAAAGTAAACACGTTTATTATGCATGTATACACGGGGTTCCTTAAGAATATGGGACCTTAGGACAGATCTGGCAGTTAAGGCTCATAAGACATTTTGTGCTAAGAAAAAATAGGGGTGAAGGGGGTGGTTTGGGATTTCGAAGGGGAGGAAGACAATTCATATGGAGATAAAAAAGCAAATGTTTGGTAAACAAATGGTTGCTGGGCCACCTTTAACAATAGGACACAGAGAGGACTTGGATCAGAAAACCTTGCTAGGTTCTTCCCTGTCTATCCCATACTAGTTTGTGTTATACTCTAGTTATCTGTGATGATATTTCCCTTCCTGGAGCAAGTCCTCTATCTAAATGCATTTAGGCAGTTGGGGAAAAGTCAAAGTTTTTCCTGAGTCTTTTATTTCTTAAAAATAACTATCTTAAAATAATTCATGTTCCAAAAGGCATATTTTGGAGGTGGCAAACTCTGCTTCCCTCACCCTAGTATTCCTGAAATCAATAGGAAAGAAACTAATATTCATTGAAACAGTTACTCTTTGCTGGATACCATAAAGTTTTATTTGATATACTTCAGAATAATTATATTGCTTTCTTAAATAATCAGTCAGATTTCTTACTAATCATACTTTTGGGTATTTTATGTTTAGTTGTTAAGGTCTTTTTTCCATTATATTTTCATTTTAGTTATTCTTGGAATATAAGACAGCCATTGACTTTTACATATTAATTTTGTAGCTAACCACTACATATACTTTCTTACTGTCTTAAATAATTTTTCACTTAATTCTCTTGAATTTTCCAAGTATATGGCATGATCTTCAAATATTTATGCCTCATATTTTATTCTCTTACCTACTTCTTTTTAGAGGTTTATAGCTAATCACCATAGGGAAAGATAGTCCCTGGTTTATAACTTCTGAATCAATCTGAAATGTTAGGAGTTTTAACCCTATTTTCTGAATTAAGCCCCTAAGCTACTTCCAAAGTAGGAATTATCCACATTTCACAAAGGGAAAATTGCCTAAGGTCACTAAAAGAAATAAATATTTTTTGAATCCAGATTTGTTTTGAAATTTCATGTATTTTCTATGATTTAGCAAAACAACTCCAAAGGAAAATATAAGATCCAGTAAAAGGTAGACTCTATTCTCCACCTAATGTTTTTATCATGATAGGTTCATCATGGGAAAATCATAAGTCAGAAAATTACCTATCCCAGTTATATACTGCTATGTATTATATAAACCCAAACTCAGTGGTGTAAAACTGCATGTATTTTACTACATACTCAGAGCAGATATACGTTTGGACAAGGCACAGCTAGGCTGATTTGTCTTTCCATATGGCACCGCATGACATGCCACATTCTGGAGACAGAGCTGTTTGGTACAGCTGGTGTCGTAGGTTTGGCTAGAAGGGTGCAAGACAAGTCTAGATAGAGAGGGAGATGATAGACTTTGGAGGATCTCGCCTGGCAAGCCAAGAAGTTTGGATGTTATTCTGTAGGTAGCCTTTAAAGGGACATAACCAAATTTGCATTTCAGTTTATTTTAGCAGCATTTTGGAAGCTATGCTGGAGGCAGGTGAGGCAGGAAGCAGAGGGGATATGTTAAGAAAGGATGGTGAATGTTTTTATGGAAGCAATAGCCATGAGAACTGTCATGACTTGCTGGTAGATTGTATATGGAAATTTGGGAGGGGTTAAGTCTAAACAAATTCCTAGATGTCACACCTGGATTTCCCAGACGATGGTGATGCCGTGCAGGAGACCAGAAGGACAGAGAAGCAGAATGACATGAAGGGGAAGAGGGATGATGGATTTCATTTGGAAACATTAGAGTTTTCCGTGGGAAATTTCCCTACATTACCAAAAGGGGAACTGTCAGGTAGGTAGTTAGATTTATGAGTCTGAAACTCAAGGGATCAGTCTGTGCTACCATTTGAGGAGTCAGCATATAGATGGAAGCTGAAGCCAAGGGAGTGGATGAGATTGTAAGGAGAGGTTTTCATAATAATCAATAATAATAATAATAAACAATAAAAGGACGAGCACTGGAAAGTACCAATATTTCCATCCCAAGCTGAGTAGGAAGGACAGAGGACTAGAAGTAGAACCAAGAGTAAGTGAAGCTGTAAAGTAATTGAAGGAGAATATCGAAGAGTTTTTGGTCCGTGGTTTCATCTGAACTCTGTGACTGAAACAAAGATATTCTCTCCCTTTACAATGCTAAGGAAAGGGCTCCTTAAGTCCAGACCAGAAATTTTCCCTGACGGCAAAGGACGTTGCAGTGGTTCTTGATTTGGTCTGCCCGTCTCATTTCCTGATGGCAATCCCACCACCTGCCTGTGTGGGTGGGTGGGCCAATGGCTGAGGCTGGGCCAATCACTGAAGCCATCTTTCTGGTCATAGTGATTCATTCATTGTGTGTGGGTGGAGGAGCACGCAGAGCCTGTGCTCATCAGATTCTACTTCCTGGGAAATTTCAGTCTTGAGAGAAGATACACAGAGACAGAAAGTAATTAGAACTAAGTCATTTGATAGCAGTACCCTGAGAGAAGTTTGAAGATCTTTCGCTGCGAAGATTCCTAGACCTGCCCTCGTTCTCATCCTGCCCAAAGCTTTGTCATTCAGTGTTTCGAGCCACCCTATTTTCCCTTAATTTTATTTTTCATTTTGCCTCTTCCTCTCCCCTTTCTGGAATTGTTTTATATTTCTGGCAACAAGAGCTGATACTGGCTGTTTTTAACAGCTGACATTTTTTATATGGTGTCTATTCCAACTGGCCAGGTGTTAATATGACCCCTGTTGCCACAACAAATGTTAACTGATTCAGATGTTTTGACTAACTGTAGAACAAAGTCTCATTTGAAAGGAAGTTGTAAAGCGCTCAAAACAGGCAATCCCTAAATTATAACCCAATTATTTCCTGGAAATAGCCATCTAAAGTGAGGCTTTATAAGTCAGGAAAATGCTTGAGATTGTCCTTTTGCCCCAGGAGGACAAATGAGTGAGCATGTTCAGGGTGTGGGCCAGGAAGTCACTGAACGATGCACCAGGGAGAAAGCAGAGTCTGAAAGAGAATCATTGATTTGGAAACAAATTGAAGCCAATGAACTTGAGATCCCTATGGTGCCATAGCGAGAATAATGGGGCTAGACAGATGGTAGGATGAGAACTATGGCTTGCGAATGAGGGGCTAGAGTGCTATTTTTAATATGTATAGCAACCTTTGTTGATGACATGTTCTAGGATGTGAATAAGGAATGAGTTAGTGAAATGGAGTGAAGTAGAAGCTAACAGTGTGCTGAGAAATAGAGAGGGTAGAACTTTGGATGAATTTGCTATATGGATGCCCAACTTCTTTCAGTATATCATAAGGAGAAAAGCAAATTAAGAAATCCACACTGTTACTGTTACAGTCTTTCTCAATATATCTTTGCAGATTAAATTTTAACTTGTTTAAGAATGTTTCTTTGACTTCTAGCTTTCCTAATGTTGGGTCTAAATATCTAGTTCCTTCCTTCATATCATTAGGGTTATATTAAAGCCTGTGCTATGGGTAAATATAATGTGAATCTCGACAGTCAGAGCTTTTACAGTTGGACATGCTTTTTCAAGACTGAAATTTAGTGTTTCTGAATTTGTAATATGCTATAACAATGTTCTCTCAAAACAAGAGTGAGTGGGTTGTCTTGATGAATTATTTTCTCTTGAGAATATATTTTCCTATTTTCTGCTCCCACTTACTTGAAATCATTTTCCATAGTTTCATGGAATAATAGTTTAAGTATTTATAAATTGTGGAGAAAGCTATTATGCTTTGAGATACAGTTGCAAATCAATGTGTAGAAGTGCTAAAACAGACATTTTTAAAATTCAGATAATAACACCAGTGTTTATTTCAAAAAATTCTGTCTTTAAAAAAGGAGGCAATTACAGTTGCAGCTGAAAGAGTAGGATTATCCATACCAAATGGAAATGTGGCTACTCAGAGAAAACGGGTAAATTCCCCTGGTCAGCTAGGCATGCTGACACAATGCTCAAGATGGACCAAAGACAACCCCAAAATGTTTGTGTCCTCACCCTAATGCTCCTTTCAATGAAGGTAGTTTGACGTGAAGTCCATAGCTTCCTTTATGGATTAATAAACACTCAAGAGACCATATGATTTCATGCTCCTGTTTCAGGGGCAACAACACTTTACAATTTTTCTCAAAATATTTCTAGGAAGAAATTTCCAACTATTTATCAAGTATTTTCCCATTGCCCCATAAGAAATCCTTCTCAGATTCTAATTCAAAGTTTTCTGGTGTGATTATAGGATGTGGAGGCAGTCACATGGATTTAGGGTATATCACAGGAGTAGCTTCTTTAAAATTTGAATAACGTGCCCTGGCCAGTTTGGCTCAGTGGTTAGAGCGTCGGCCTGCAGTCCAGAGAGACCCGGGTTCGGTTCCCGCTAGGGGCGTGTGCCTTGGTTGTGATTTGTCCCCGGCCCTAGTTGGTCGGCCCTGGTTGGTCGTGCGAGAGGCAGCCACTTGATATGTTCCTGTCACGTCGATGTTTCTCTCTCTCTCTCTCTCTTCCTCTCTCTCCCTCCCACTCTATCTGAATAAAAAATGGAAAAATGTCCTCAGGTGAGGATAAAAAAACAAAATAAAAAAATAAAATTTGAATAATGTGATACTATTTAATAACTAAGTAAAAAATAACTTTGCCTGTTTTAAAATATAGTTTTTTATTGTTAACAGTATTACAGATGCCCCACATCCCTCCCCCTGCCCACCTTTGCTTCCCTACACCCAGCCCTTACCCCACTCCAGGCCTTCACCACACTATTGTCTATGTCCCTGGGCTATGCATATATGTATATAAATCCTTTGGTGAATGATTTTGCCTTTTAATCCTTAAAAAGGCAGCAGATTAAGTCTCTTATCTGGGTCTCTGATGGGCTCGGTGAAGAAGATGGAGGCTAATATTTAAGGGGCAAACACTTTACAAATGCAGGTCTCTGTCTGAATAATGCTATTCTTCTTGGAATGGCCTTAGTTTCTCTGCTGGGCCATCTATTTGCACAAATGCATTTGTTTGTTTGTTTTTTTGTTTTCTGTGAAGTATTCATTCACCACTTCCCCAGAGTTCATCTGTTTGCACACACCTCCTCATAGATATGCTTATGTAATCCATTGTAACTATTTATTTAATGTCTCGCAGGCCATCTGGACAGTGAGGGTTCTCAGGAGTCCTTTGTGTCTGGTTTAATGCCAGAAAAGTTAGATTTATAATAAAAGAAATTATCATTAGAATGGTTACTTAGTTTAACACATTAAATCAGTCAAGACAGCATACTTTCCTCATAGATGTTAAAGAAATGAGATATTCTTTACCTTAATGTCTTTTAGTCCTCCTGTCAGAATTTTAAGGCAAAGGAGCGGTCAACTGACTCAGATGGTTGAGATTCTGGGGGACTTCTTGAAGTCACAGGGAGAGAGACAGGTTGAAGATGTACAATGTTGACCACTTTCTTATACAGAAATGATAATTTGGGAAACATATCTGACATTTTCCTGAGGTTAGAGATCAACTCAGCTATATGTACTATGGTACTTCCAATCTAAATTAGTACTGTCAACGTTTTAGAAAGTGATTTTGTGGATGGAAGATTCTCATGGAATAATTCAAGAAATAAGAGCCAGGGGGAGGAGGAGGTAGCCTGGTGGAGTCAGAATAGGTCATAGGCTCTAGTGTTAATTAGATTCCCTATCAGCTTGGACACTCCCCAGATGTATGGATTTGAGTGTATAATTTAGCTCTCTGTGATTTAATTTTAGCATCTGTAAAATAGGGAAAATAGTTGTCTCATTGTTCTGTTTTGATAATTAAATGAGACTGGGTATATAGAACATATTGTTATAACCTGACAGCAAGATAACCAGAGATGCACAGCCGAATTGTAAAGGAGCACTTTATTTCGCCGGTGGGCTGAAGAGGGCATAGTTTCCCCTCAGATCAGCAGCCACGATTCTTCTTGCTCATCCCATTTTAAAGACAGAAACCCCCTCCTCCTCTTTCCCCCCTCCCCTCAGGGAACCAGTACAATAGTGGGAGCAACAGAGACTACAGAAGTCAAAATTAGCATTATTCACCGAAGGCACAAGTACTTGCAAATACCTGCAAATACCTATACTATAATCTTAGGCAAAATTCCTTCCCGTCTAGGGGTAATTAACCTATTATTGGAAGAATATCTGAGGAATGTCTTTTGGTGATAAAATGGAGTCTTTTAGTCGCCTTAACCAAGGGGCCTACATAAAATGGAATCTAGTTGCCTTAGCCTTGGGGCCCAGATCAATATAAAGAACATAGTATGTATCAATACATTTTAGTTTCCAAGTCTTATCTAAAATCTAACCCATGCTTACTCCATAGTTGAATAGTTCTCACACTTTAGTGTGCACAGGAATAGGCTTGAATTCTTATTACAATGCATATTCTTGAGCACCACTACCAGTTCCTCTATAAGACCCAGCAATCCGACTGTTTAAGGAGTCTCTTGGGTGATTCTCATGTAGGTGCATTTTAGACCACACCAAAGCAAAGAACCAAGAACCATTTATGTAGACTGGTAGATGTGTAGGATATGGTACCAGGTATTTATAATCGTATGCAGGTTATGCAGATATTGTAAGTCTACAGCAAAATGGAAAAGTATGAGTTTAGTTGAGTTCAAAACAATAGACATTTTGTTTTTATGAGTCTCAAGTGCACTGTCTTTTTTGCTGCAGAGAAATGTCCCCTTAGCTCTCAAGTATTTAAACAGCAACACCAGCTAATCTAGTCACCTGGCCTGCCTGCAGCAAAAATCCAGTTAGGTCAATTCAGCAAGAATTCCCCCTACCCTTAATGTCTCCTCTTAGTAACTTTCCATCCACTGAACCCTCACTCTATTCCTTGGCTATAAATCCCTACTCTTCCTTGTTGTATTTGGAACTGAGCCCAATTCTATACTGTGGTATCTTTCCTCCTTATCTGTTTTTACTGTTCAGCTCTGATTCTCTTTATCAATAGTATATAAATGTTAAATCTATTTTTGCACCTACAGAAGGCTGTTCACCACATTAACTATTGGGCTTAATGCATGTACATACTTTCATAAGTAAGTAACCCAGAGAAGGTGCCTTCTCCAGGGTTCTCTGTGCGGGCATTTTAGACACTCAGAACATTTTACCCTGTACGCTGAACTGCTTCCCCACATTCCCAGCGCTTCATTACCTCGCTTCCTTTAAATGGCAAGGGTAGAGTTTTCCTAGAAGTCTTTTTTTTTTTCCTTTTTAAAAAAAATTCCTCCCTCCAGCCCCTGGCAAACACTTTTCTACTGTCTGTTTCTGTGATTTCGACTTTTTGTTCTTAGATTCTACATATATAAGTAATATCACGAAGTATTTGTCTTTCTCTGTCTGGTTTATTTACTTAGGGTAATGCCTTCAAGGTTTATCCATGTTGTTGCAAATGGCAGAATTTCCTTCTTTCTCATGTCTGAATAATATTCCATTGTGTGTGTGCGTGTGTGTGTGCGCGCGCATATGGCATATCTTTTAAAAAAATTTTTTTTCTTTATTGATTTTAGAGAGAGTAGAAGGGAGAGGGAGGGAGAGAGAGAGAGAACATCAATTGGCCGTCTCCTGCATGCCCTCCACTGGGGATCGGGCCCACAACCCAGGCATGTGCTCTAACTAGGAATCGAACTGGTGACCTCTTGGTGCATGGGTCGACGCTCAACCACTGAGCCACACCGGCCAGGCATATGCCATACCTTTTTTATACATTTATATATCGATGACTACTTAGGCTGTTCTCACATCTTGGCTATTGTGAATAATGCTGCAGTAAACATGGGAGTGGAGACATCTCTTTGTTTCCATTTCTTTTGGATATATATCCAGAAGTGAGATTGCTGGATCATATAGTGTTGTATGTTCATTTTTTGAAGAATCTCCCTAGTGTTTTCTACAGTGGCTGCAGCAATTTACATTCCCACAAAGAGTGCACAAGCATTTCCCTTTCTCTGCATCCTTGCCAACACTTGCTGTCTCCTGTGTTTGTGCCGATAGCCATTCTAACAGATGTGGGGTGATATCTCATTTTGGATTTGATTTACATTTCCCTGATAGCGATGTTGAACACCTTTTCACGTCCCTGTTGACTCTCTTCTTTGGAGAAATGTCTGTGCAGTTCTTCTGCCCATTTTAAAATCAGATTGTTCATTTTTTTGCTATTGAGGTGTGTGAGTTCTTTATATATTTTTATATTTTGGATATTAATCCCTTGTTAGATATATAATTTGAAAATATTTTCTCCCATCCCATAGGCTGTCCTTTCATTTTTTTGATAGTTTCCTGTGCTGTGTAGAATCTTTCAGTTTGATGTAGTGCCACTTCTTTTTCTTTCAGCGTCAAATCTGAAAAATTATTGCCAAGAAGCCTATCCCTTGTTTTCTTCTAGAAGTTTTATGGGTTTGGGTCTTATGTCCAAGTCTTTAATCCATTTGGAGTTGCTTTGGGGGGATGGTATAAGATAAGGTCCAGTTTCATTCTTTTGCATGTAGTTATACAGTTTTCCCAGCTATATTTATTGAAGAGGCTATCCTTTCCCCATAATATATTCTTGGCTCCTTTGTCATAAATTAGTTGACCATATACACATGTTTTATTTCTGAGTTCTCTATTCTGTTCTACTGCTTTCTGTCTGTGTTTATGCCAATATCATACTGTTTTGATTTTTATAGATTTGTAATATAGTTTTATAGAAGTCCTTGTGGACACTTTCCCAAGTACCATCATATATTCTAAAATAATATCTGGCAATCCTATCTTGAGCATAATATATTTTTACATCAAGACTCTTTAATTGACAATTGATAGAGTATCAAGTTCAATGCCAAAGAGAAATTTCTTGACTCACATAACTTAAAAATACCTGGCTAAGGTTAGCTTCAGACAAGGCTTTATCTAAGTTTGAAAATGAAGATCAGCCTTCAGTTTCTCTGTCTTTTCCTGCGTGTGTGGTGTCCTTTTCACACCCTGGATCTGCGTGATGGCCTCTGGGAGCTCCGGGCTCACATCATCGAAACTACTGACGATCCTAGAGGACAAACAAGCATCTCTCTTTCTGATAACACTCACACAAGTCCAGGGATTTACTTGGATTGGACAATTCTGAGTTACTTACTCATCATTGTAAGGGAACACAATCCTTTACTTGGACAGGCCTAGGACACACGTCCCACTCCTAGTCTGAAACACACGAATGAAGAACGGGGAGAAATGGTTTTCTAAAGGAATTGTAAGGTACCATAATCAGAAGAAGAAATGGATGTTAGATGATTAAAAAAAAAACTTATTTCTCAAATACTTTTTGGGTTTCCGAGCCTTTCATTCCTTATTTTCTATGTCTGGAAATTCCTATCCTGTCTCTCTTTTCTGGTGACCTTCTATACATCCTTTTAGAATCAAGTCAAATGTCATCTCAAATGCCAGAGTCTGTCAAATGTCCTTATCAAGGAGGATTTCCTGACCACTCTGTGCTGTCTACATTCTTATTTCTTTACTCAGATTTTTAATTCTGTGCAGCACTTTTTGCCACTTGACATAATATATATGTACATACACATCTAAAGATAGATATATAGGTATAGGTATAGGTATAGGTATAGATATAGATATGGATATGGATATAGATATAGTTATAGATATAGATATAGATATAGATATAGATATAGATATAGATATAGATATAGATATAGATATAGATATAAATATAAATATAGATATAGGTATAGACAAGCCCTCAGGGTACTGCAATATGAAAGACATACAACATCTCTAACCCCAAGGAGCTTATATTCTAGCAGAGAAGAGAGACAATTATTAAATAATCATACAAATAAATGTAATATTGCTATTGTGATAAGTACATGGACTATGTGGTGATATAGGAACTGATAATACACAGATTTGAGCTTCTCGGGGAGGTTAGGGACAGCTTTTCCAGGGAAATGACAGGAGAACTCAGATGTGCGTGCTTCCATGGTTTTATGACATTCTGCACTTTATTTTATTTATAAATATTATTAACTTAGCAAGGATAGTGTCCTTCTAGATGTGCTGGAAAATTTCTTTAAACAGAGTTTGCATGCATTTGTTGAAAAATTGCTTTTGAAATAAATCAAAAGGCATATAGCCTTAGGATTTATATTGGCTTTAACTTGGGGCCATTTATTCTCTTATGTTTAAAAACTGATTAGCAAATATTTGTTGAACTTCTGTTATAGTCAAGGGGTTTTGGGGATTGTGTCATAAATAAAAACACTTAGGAAATTTATATTCTGTTTGTCGAGTAAAGACAGAGAAATAGAAATTTGGAAAATACATATATTTGGCCTCATTTAAAAATACCTTTTGCTTTTTTTCTGAGTAATGTAGAAAGAAGCTATCAGTTTTCATCAGTGGGAGCATATGAAGACCAAAACAGACTAAGCTATTCGTACTGGTGCTGGCATCTGCTGCTGTGCGTCTATGTTTGTCTTTATTAAAGCAATTAGAGGGCAACATGTATCTAAATTGGAGACTAGTTTCCCCCAAACTTATTTTGGAATATCTTTGGAGACATACATGCTGCTTAATCCAATGTAAATATTAGCAGTGAGTGTTGGGGTCTTGGCTACGTTTAAACATGGATGCTGCTGACGTCTGTCAAGTAGCAGAGGTAGGTGTTTTAGCTCAACCTCTAACAAACTGAGGAAAAGGACTGGCTTTCTTCTCTGTATTGATCTGCCACTCATCGATCTATCAACTAGTTCATACTTGACAGAAGAGATGATGCCTATTTTTTTTTATTGAGGATTGCCTGCTAACATCTCACAAAAAGAATAATAAAAGCTAAACTTCCTAAGTGTCTGTGCTACTACTAAGCCAACATCAAATTTTCTTCTATGTCTGAAAGGAAAAAAGATCTCTAAGACAACATGTGTTCAACCAAAGTGCTACACCTTATTCCAGAATAAAACAAGTTCAAAAACAGTAGCATGGATTAACTATGGCCTGCTTTGAGGCTTTGTAATTGACATCATTTACATGGGGTTCACTTAATCTTACGAATGTATACCAAACTATCAATTTCAGATCTGGCATAAACAAAATACTATCATGACTATGCATAAATACAACAGATCTCTTCTCCATAGAACTCTAAATTTATAACTAAAATAGAGTACCTTGGCAACCTAGGGTGTGCTTTGGGCTCACTTCTTAAATAACTCAATTTTAGAGCAACTGAGGACATGGTTTGGGTCCAAATGTGGGAAACTCCAAAGCATATATTATAAGCTATAGCTTATGGGACTCTAGATCCATAAAGACATATACTTAGTCACTCATGAAATTAAAAATGTGAGCAATATTAAAAAGCAGGATTTTGTATCACAAAAATTTGGATTGTGGGGTATCTTGGAAATCAGTAACATGAAACTGAGCAGGGCTGTTTATTACAGAAAGCTGCCTTGGAATTATTTAGATAGGTTTGTGAAGTTATGAATTTTTGAGTCTTGCTCCCAGAGATTCAAAGGCAGTAGATACATGTAAAATGGTAGTGGGGGCGGGGGGGCAACAGTAGTGGTGGGAAGTGGGAAGAGTGGGTGGGCTTTAAACTGTTTAAACTCCCTCCAGGTACATCTAATAATTACACATTTAGATTAGTAAGCTACTCTGTATTCAGCAATCTTAGCATTTCCTGATGTTTTCATTTGCACAAGGATGTCAAAGATTATAGAGAAAGCCTATAGGTGGACATTGGGCTCTCTGGGCTTTAGGTCTTTGTTTACTATTTATTATTTGTGGGAACTTGGTCTAATCACAGAACCTAGGTCTCAGGAATTAACACCCGTAAAACGAAGTCAGGAATTTAAGTGTGTTTTACAATGCCCCTAAAAATCCTATGAAAATAACAAAACTTTAAAATGAAATTAAAATAAACTGAAAGTTATGTATAAGAAAAACAAATATTGAGAGTTTTTGAGAAAAATTAACATTTTCTTGTTTTAAAAGTTCTCATAACATAACATAAATATCCTATTGAAAAATAGTTTGCCTTATTTGCTTAAATGATTCTGAAATCTTAAAGATTAGTAAAAGGTCTGATATGACTTCCTCTTATCTCTTCCTCCTTCAACTTTATATCAGAAAACATGATCAAAATGTACGTCAGCAGACTAACATAGAAGCAAATACAATTAAAGGGAGAGACAAGCAAAGAAACTGTCTTCATGTCAAAATACATTTCAAAATAAACAACATTAAGAGATTTTAAGAGTCCCTAGAAAGATTCACAGGCTCTGTGAATAAATGATTTGTTGAAATTAACCAAAGGCAAAGGAAAGTACTGAAGACTAAAAAATATAGTCAAGCAGCAAGAGCATGAAGAAAAATAAGACTAAATCAGGGAGGATTAAAATGTACTAATCTTTCCCAGCTAATGTTCTAAATGCAGTGATAGAAAAGATTATGAGTCACTCAGGGACTCACAGTGAGCTAGACCGGATAATTCAGTGCCCTAATCCTCTCTTTTTTGGAACTGAGAACAATTAGAGGTGGGGACATGTACATATCACATCACATCCATTTCAGTTTTTTAATTATTTAGATATTCTTATTTTAAAATATTAAAGTGGGGGTGGGTACAGGAGTGGGGAGGAAGGAGTCAATGGGGAGGCATCTGTAATATTTTCAACAATAAAGATACATTTTAAAAAAACTACATTAAAAATGAGCAAGCAATACTTAAAAATAAAAATTTGAACCAAATACTCTGGCATCTATTTTATTCTAATGTAAATAAGATGGAATTTGATTAACACCTTATAAACAAAAGTATACCTAAGATAAGATCAATGACAATGCCCTTAAATTCTGTATACAAAAGAAAAGAGGGAAAAAATGGTGACAGCATCCAGGTCTCCTTGTAGTGAAAAAAAAAAAAGGTGTGTTTTTAATTAAAAGGAGACACAAATTTGCAATTCCAACCTTGCTGTTTATTAGGTATGCAACTTAGAAAATGATATTTAATCTTTCTGAGGCTCAATGAGGAGAAAATATTTTTGAGGTGGGCTGACAATGGGGGACAAATGGAACTGGTGTAACTATACTTACAAACTCAAAAAGCAGAAATATGCTCTTACTGTGCTTTGGCCTGTTTTTTTCTCCCATGGGAGTTTTTGGGCAGAACTTAAAAATTTCCAAATATATTGCATTTTCCTTATATATGAGTAGTAGAAAACTCTATTCTTTTTTTGGCTCAGAAAATTAGCAATAAATAATTAAAATTGTTCAATCTGGGCTCCAGGTCCTTGTTTCATATTAATTATTTGTGGGAGACTTGGGCAAATCACAGATAATTAAACTATCCATAATTTTGTACCTTGGACTATTGATGGAGAAATATGGTGAGGACTCTAATGTGTATGAATATTATATTTAGCTACACCCTACATTTGGGAACTCCTATGGTCTTTCCAGGTGGTTTCTGCATCCCACAAACTACCAGTTGCCAATAGGAAGGTGTCATTATGGGATGGAATATCAGAGAACAAAGATTGCTGAATTGGACACAAACTTTGAATTTGCAGGTGTACATATCTTTTCATTCATGATAATGTGAGTTGTTAGGGTAGTCAGAGATATGTCTAAAATGAAAAGGAACTGAGAAATTTGGATTACAGTATAAATTATATAAACCTTGGTCAAAATAAGCCTTGATAGCTTATATTAACAGATTTCACAATGTCTGAGGGAATCAAGAAGTTAATATTGTTTTCCAGAGATAATGTAAGCTATAATGCTTTTAATAATTCTCTTCTGCTATTGGTGTAGAGATAACTACATAGCCTCATCTATCCATTCTTCCATAAAATAAAACCCCTGATTTTTAGTTGAGCTCATGACTACTAAAGACATTTCTCAACCAATAGAAAATTTGTGGAATGCAAGTGGGAGTGTTGTTGAATAATTTCAAGTTAAGAAAACAATCCCATATAAAATAGCATAAAAATAATAAAGTACTTAGAAATAAGCTTAATCAAGCAGGTGAAAGATCTGTACACTGAAAAATGTAAGACATTAATGAAAGAAATTGAAGACACAAATAAATGAGACAGTATTTCTGTGCTCATGAACTGGAAGAATGAATACTGTTAAAATGTCCATAATACCCAAAGTGCTCTATAGATTCAGTGCAATCCCTATCAAAATTCTAATGACATTTTTCTCAGAAGTGGAACAAACAATCCTAAAATCTGTATGAAGCCACAAAGGACGCTAAATAGGCAAAGCAACCTTGAGAAAAAGAAAAGTTGGAGGTATCATGTGCCCTGATTTCAAACTACAGTACAAACTATAGTAATCAAAATAGTATGATACTGGCATAAAAACAGACACATAGATCAATGGAACAGAACTGAGAGACCAGAAATAAGCTCATGCATATATACTCAATTAATTTATGACAAAGGAGCCATGAAGTATAGACCTGATATAGGCATTTATCTCTATAAACTTCCCTCTTAGAACTGCTTTTGTTGCATCCCATACGTTTTTGTATTTTGTGTTTCCATTTTCATTTGTCTCAAGATATATTTTTACTTCTTTTATCTTTGACTTATTATTTATTCAGAAGCATGTTGTTTAATCTCCAAATATTTTGTGAATTTTTCAGTTTTCTTCTTGTAATTGCTTTTTAGTTTTGTATCACTGTGGTCAGAAAAGATGCTTGACATAATTTTAATCTTTTTAAATTTATGAAAACTTGTCTTGTGGCCTAATATATGATCCACCTTGCAGAACGATCCATGTACACTTAAGAATGCATATTCTGCTGCTGTTGCATGGAATGTTTTACATATTTCTGTTAGATCTATCTGGGCTAGAGTCTAAGTCTAATATTTCCATATTGATTTTATGTCTAGATACATCTATTGTTAAAAGTGGGGTACTGAAGTCCCCTCTTATTATTATATTGCTATTTCTCCCTTCAGATCTGTTCATGTTTGCATTATAAACTTAGGTGTTCCAATGTTAGGTGCATAAATACTTATAACTATTACATCCTCTGGATGAACAGACTCCTTTATCATTATATATTGACTTATTTTATCTCTTGTTCTAGTTTTTAGCTTAAAGTCTGTTTTGTCTGATATAAGACAACCTCTATGTTCATTGGTTTCTATTTGCATGTAATATCTTTTTGCATTCCTTTGTTTTCAGTCTAAGTGTATCCTAGACATTTAATATGTATATATTTTATCCAACAATTCTAATAAGATGAAAGAACCACTCTTGGCTTTATTTTTCAATTTTATTTTTAATTCATTTTATTAATTCATCACTCCCACATATTTGGTGAATATATAATACATATATATATTCCAGTGTTCTTCAGGTGACTGTTTTTAAGTACACAAATTTGGTTTTAGTTCCTCTTAGGTCTAAGAGTTTTTTAATGTTTCATTCACAATGTGGATTACCATTTTCTCTACAAGAGTGTCTGCCTTTGCACTACTGCTGCTTCACATGGTGAGAGCCTTCTTCCTTTCTCATGCAACCTCAAAACTGCCCAGGCCTCTCTCACCACTTGCCTTCTTCCCCTCCCCCTCTGATTCTTTTCTATTCTTTCTTATCTATTTCTTTCACTATTTTGTTATCCTAATTGCAGTTTTTACTTGTTTTGTGACTATATGTGTGTCCAAACCCTAAGTTATAAACTCTTTGGTACAGGATTAATTTTTGATTTGCCTTGAAAAAGACTATGTTTTATACACAAGTAAGTACTTGGTAAATGCATAAGGGCTGACATAATGCCTGTGTTTGAATACCAGAGAATTAATGACAAGATACTAAAACCAGCTGAACTGACCCAGGAATTCAGTGGAAAGAAATCCCAGCTAACAGGTGGATAACAGGTCCAGAAAGCAATCAATGCTAAATTGGAACTAGAATTCGACAGGCTTCAAGGATGCCCTCAGGAAGATGAATGGGAATTCCAAGCAATAACAGAATGATGAACAAGCTGAATGATAGTAGTGATACAGTGAAGAAAGCATATACTTAATTTCTCAAAAAGAATAAATGAGACAAATAGAAACTCTTGGAAAAATAAGCTAACTGTGTCTAGGAAAGTCATTGGCTAAATCTAAGAAATACTAAATAGGCATGATTTTGAGCCAATAATGAAGTATAGTGATAGAGAATCCATTTGACCTGGATACTTGGATCATTGCACATTGATTAGTACAAGGGTGATGATATTGGAACTAAAGTGAAGGAAACAGGATCTTAGCACATTGACTATTTATGCAGTCATTATACTGCAACTGCTGAAAAAATTATCAACTCCTAGAACACCTCCCTAACAATGCATGAAGATTTCATTATGAATATAGAACAGAACCTAAATGTTAACAAGCCTTACAATGTCAAAGCAGAGATGTTCCTGAGGGAAGGTAGGTTGTAAAGGAGAGACATAGGTGAGGGCTCAATAGAAGGGGCTCAAGTAATTAAAGTTATCAGAATGAAATAGAGAGTAAAGCATATTATTTAATTCAGAAAGTTTACTAAGATGAGAAATAAAAATTGTAGAATTAATTTTGGTGTTTCCAAACACTATTTATTAAGGGGCTTAATAAATAGCATTTCTCTTCCTGACCTGAGTTCCTAAGTAATTGAGAAAGGAGTGGCAGGCAGAAGGCAAAATACCACTTTGGTCATCTGTAAAGGCTCAGTGCAGAGCGGGTAAGGTCAAATAGACTTGCTAAGCGACACTCAGTGTTGCACAGACTAAGCATATGCAGTGCAGGGGCCAGGGCAGCCCTTTACTCAGAGTAGAGAGCTGCTAAAAATATAATAACACTGGTATGATTACAAGTAGGATAAGATATAAAATTCACCTGTCGATGCTAGAGTGAAGTTTCAAAATTAACACTGCCAAGTCTATTAAATGTTGCAATTTTAATTTTCAATTAGGAGTCATCTGTCTCTTTAAGAGAGAGTAAATAAATCTTAGAGCTTCAATAAGGGACCAATTCCACTTTTAAAATTATCCATAGGAAAGCATCAGTAATGAACATGAATGCCATTTCCTTAGAACAACAATTAAATTAAAATTTCCTTTATATTTTTCCACAGGCACTGAGATTCACCAATTAGAAGAATAAGATGTTATGCAAATTTTCTGGTAAAGAGAGAAACTCCTTTAGCATATGTTGATTTAAGAAAATGAGGGAATGAATCCTCAGATGATTTTTTAAAAACCCTTACTGAGAAGTGAAACAAAATCTACATAAAGAATAAGAGAACAGCCTGGCAGTGTGGGTCAGTGGTTGAGTGTCGACCCATGCACCAAGAGGCTGCCAGTTCGATTCCCGGTCAGGGTACATGCCCAGGTTGTGGGCCAAATTCCCAGTGGGGGGCATGCAGGAGGTGGCCAATCGATGTTCTCTCTCATCGATGTTTCTATCTCCTTCTCCCTCTCCCTTCCTCTCTAAAAATCAATAAAGGAAAAAAAAAAAAGAATAAGAGAACATCAAAGCTTAATGATTCCATGTGGAATAGAACTATTTAAATTTAAATGTACTGAATTTATACACTTACTATTTATTATTAAATAGTAGGTTTTGCTGGGATTTTCTGAATAAGGAGATCACAAGTAATATCTCTGTTTGGGGACTTGATTCCAAACCATGAGAAATATCACATAGTTCACAGAAAACTATTTTTTAAAAGAAACTCATTCTAGCATTTAGCATTTTTGTCATTTTGATTTGGACCGAAGGACAACTCATGCCGACAGGGTAGGAGGTCACATGCTTCGGACATTTTCCAGTGTTCAGGTTATATCACGTCACTAGCGGTATAGAATGAAGGCTGTGATTTCTCAGTACCAAGCAAGAACATCTAAAATCAAAAGACTTCACAAGCTAATAATAAAAATTGCCATTCCCAGTTCTTTCCCTGAGCAGCACACTGCGCTTTGATTCATATATATAATTTCATTTTATTGTCGGAGCACCACTCGAGTAACGCGTTTATGTTTTCCATTTCACACGTGATAAGAAAGGCTCTGTGAGGTGCATAAACATCCCCAAGTTCACGGAACGTATATGGGGCAGAGCGAGGCTACAAACAGAGGGGTCAGCCTGGAGCCTACACTCCTATCTCTACACCATATGTTTAGGCACATCCTGCTTGGAAGATTTGCAACTCGACTGAGCATTTCCTAATTCAGGTATAAATTCCTTCTGTGCAGGAGCTCCCTGAGTGTCTGGGACATGCTGGGCAGCACTGTGGTTCCCTTAGAAATGTCTGAGTGCTGGCGGCTGAAGAAATCCACCTTTCATACGAACAAATGGACACATAAAGTGAATTCGAAGAGACTCACTCACCTCATCAAGGACATCAGGGAATTCCTGAGGTCTTGAATGCACACTCCTTGTCAAAGCACAGCAGACGGTGCGCGGTGGGAACGGGAGGTACGCACGTCTCACCAGGTGACCACACATTTTGGTGTCATCATCCTCTTTCAAGTGTGAAATAAGCCAAGGTAATGGGGAGCATCAAAGCAATTATTAGAGCAGGTGTCCAAAGAAAGGCATGTTTTAGTGAAAGCTGCTTCTCCCTCCACAGAAGCCCCAGCCTCCCTCCAGGCTCTCTCTCTTTGATGTTAAAACCTGGCCTAATGCCTTTCCCTCCGGGTGGTTCTGAGGATTAAAAGAAATCATCTGTGTGAAGTGATTACTCCAGTGTCAGACACATAATAAGAACTCAAGAACCGTTAGCTATTTTTGTAATTTCTCATGCTTCACAAACTGCTTTCATATGGGCCCCTTTAATCCCATTTTTCAAATAAGAAACTTGAGGCTCAGCGAGGCCAGGTATCAGCTAATTTAACAACGCCAATCCTAAAACCTATATTCCAACTAAATCTTGCCTTTTTTCCTACCACAACACAAACGTTCTAAAAGAGACCCCATACCTTCTTTTCCGATTATATTCTCGTATACGTTGTGCCCCAGTGTGCTTTGCTGTCTGTTACCTCTCTCCAGGTGGAAGGCTTGGTCACAGAGCTACTAAGGAATCCAAGTCATCACCTGTTTTCACTGAGCTCAGACTGCACCTTTGTCCTTGCTACCTGATTACTTGACTATTTTCCACATTTTCACATTTTCCAGTGAGTCTCTCATCTCCTTATTTATATGTGAAATTTCATCAGGCCAGTGACTACATCTAACAATTCTTTTTTTCTTTCACAGTACCTTTTGATTCATCCATTCAGTCAGCCAAGAAAATATTCATCAAATATGTCTACTTGTCTCTTACATATATTTCTGACCACATCAGACAAATTTTCTGTTCTTTTCCTAGTGTGAGGTAGAAGATATTAAAAGTAAATAAATACATAAAAAGTAAATAACTACATAAATACATAAATTAGAAAAATATCAGAGAATTAAAATAAGACCTGGTTGAGAATGACTGGGTTGGCTCTTAGTCTGGATGAAGGACCCTCTGAGGCAGTGACTTTTAAGTTGACATATGATTTGCAAGAAGGCACCTGTGGTATTTTCATTTTCACAAACTGAATATCAATAACCACAGAGCAAGGAATTAGGTCTGGAGGAACCGGAAATCTGCTTCAAGATACAAATAATATGTAAATAATTCTTTCTTCTGGCCCTTGTTAGAAGAAAGGAACTTCAGGGAAGTTTACAAATAGTAACCATTCATTCACTCCAATGCAATATTCTGGCACTGAGGTGATATTACAATAGAATAAAGGTGAAATGTTTGTTTTTATGTAATTTGTTGGTTTAAAGGCATTGTCAAAAGCTCACAGAGGAGGAAATACATTTGACTTCAAGGAAACAAAAATAGCTTAAACAATGAGTCTATCTCATCCAAAGAGCCATCTAGAAGTAACATGTCAATGACTGGAGCAGTAGCTCTGCAATATTATCAAGGATTTATCCTCTTCCTAACTCCTCACTGCACCATCCTAAGCATGAAGCTCTCAGCCTCATGGTCGTAATATGGTTGCCCCATCACCAGGTATTGCACCTGTAATTCCAAGCAGGAAGAAGGGGAAGAATAAAAGGCAAAGAGACTTTGCCTTTTATTTAGAGGGATGCCCTCCTTATGGACATGAATTTGCATCTTATTGGATAGAGAAGTGAGTTTTCCATCTGGACAATTTGCTGTCCCAACTTTGATTGCTATCCCAGTCACAATCTTGGTTTTATGGATAAGTAAAATGGGGAGATAAATACTGGATAGGTTATAACAGTGTGTGGCAAAAACAATATTTAAACCTTGCTTCAATACATGTCATAGTCACATTCTGGGATCTGATAATAACATTAACCAGCTTTCTGTGAGCTCTTAGAGTGCTCGCTTGGGTTTGGCTAAAATATTTGAAGCATAATAAATACGGTACTAGGCACTGAGGAGACAAAGATTAACATGGTATTTCAGGATAGACATACATTTTCACTAAAATTAGTTAAATTGGTTATAAATTTGATTCAGTTGTGTTGTATATTAGTTACTGCTGGCTGGTGACTTTCCTTCCTATGAGAACATCACTTTAAATGAATTAAAGAGCATAACTTTAAATGTTAGTTAATGCATTCAATTCAGTAAGACAAACAGATAAACATACAAAAAAGAGATTGAAAGCAGAATATATTAAGCTTTTAACTAGCTCTTGGACAACGTGAAATTCACACTTTCTAAGATCTGATAGTCCTTATCAGTTCTTGAAACCTGACTGCTCCCCAGCACAGGGAATTGACAATGAGCTGCTTTTTCTATGTGACACTGGGATGGATGGTTTCCAATGTCTCTTTCATTTCTCTCTCTCAGTGATCTATTGGGCTGAGTCACCATCCAAAGACCGATTTCTTTCGTAAGGTGTGTCTCCAAATGAGACTGCCACACTTCTGTAGTACCTTTATGAGGCTGCAATTCATCTACTCAATTTGGGAATGGAAGGGTCCTTTGGGAAATACAGAAGTAATAGAGGTTTTGGTTGGTCAGTGATTTGTTTCATAAGGGGAAATTGATGTTCACAATGGCCCTAAAGTGAAAAACACTGCATAACCACAAGGGCACCACCTTAAACCTTCTGTAATCCAAAGGTTTAAATCATCAAAAGCAGAACAGTTACCTCGTTCCCTTCTACTTTTTTCTATAGAAATTCAGAATTTGCTTCTAACAGTTACAAATTTTAGTAAAACAACTGATCAAATATATAATTTTCATGTTCTTTACGGCTACCAGAGGAAAAACCTAATTGTTGATTACTCTTTCTGTCATTTCATTTTAACAGCAGATATGTTTCATTTTGGAGTTGGAATTATACAAACACAATTTTCCTAGCGTTTTAATAGTTTCTCATGTGCAACAAAAACACGGTTTTATGACTGTGTATTGTATGAAATGCTTGGAAATTCAGAGAGTCATCAAATGATTTATGTTTGACATGTGTCAGGTAGCACCGAGGAGTATAAGTTATTTACCTTAGCATCCCACACCTGAAGATTGAATCTGGAAATTGGACCCTCTGGGTGCTTTGGGGTAGTTAGAGAAAATGATTCAACAACATCCAACCCCTTTTTAAACTTGGGGAAAATTCTCTTCAAATAACCATTAGTGGAATTGAGTGATTTTATGTCTTTCCTGAGATTATTATAACTGAGCTAATTTCAGGAAGCTGGTAGGATTTCATAACTGTCCTCACCACCTGAGGCTTGCCTGGATGTCTCCTAATTAGAGTGTATTGTCTAAGCTCCCCTGGTCTCACATTCCTGAATTTGGCTCTTGGGACTTTAACTTTTCTCTGGAGTTTGATACATTATTTTGATCCAAAACATTACTTGCAGCAGTTATCTTCGATTAAGTGTGATTTATTAGTACTAATATCACATAACATCAGAGATCTGACGATCATGAGCAGGTCTGATATTCCTACTATGCCACAGATCTGTGGGTCATACCTTGTAAATGATTCTGAGACACCAGGAGGTTGACAAATAGACACTAAAGAAAGGTCAAGTATGCTACAGACAGCTTTCTGCAATAAAGCATGCTTGTTGCATGTTTAATGAATCTTTGTCTTTTTGGAGCAGGTTGCTAGATGGTATCATACTTCTATCTGCTGCCTCTGGTTCAAAATGGTCTTTCTGCCAATATTTCTAAATTATTGCTCTGTCCTGAAATACCCCAGCACTCCCCTGGTCCAGTTGAATCCTTCCTTTCCTCCATTCCCATAACACCTTGCCCATACTGCTTTTTTCAACAGTTTACCTTAATTACGGTGATTGGTGCACATGGCTGGTGTTCCTCATGGAACTGGGCTCCCAGGAGCAGAAATGCAGTCCTCAACGTGTCCCTGCCAGTCTGGGACTTAACGAGTATTCCATAAAATTGTGCAGAATCCATATTGGGCTTCCTTTTTTCCCTCAATGATATAGCCGTCTCCCTTTTCAATGGAAATTAACTGTGAAAGAGAAAAATTTGAGACTTCCTTATAATGTTTCTTTTCGTCATAATGGAAAAGAGAAATAGAATTATTTAAAACATAAAACATACTTAATATTATTTTTAAAACAAGTACAATTGACCCCTAACACAGGTTTGAACTTCATGAGTCTGCTTACACACCGATTGTTTTCAATTAATACAGTCGGCTTTCTGTGGCCTTGGTTCCGGCATCCGCAGATTCAACAAATCGTGCATGGAAAACAATAATTTTGCATTCCCAACCGCAGATTCGCAGCGGTGGATAGAAAATACTGTTCTCCATCTGCAGTTGGTTGAATACCTGGATGTGAAGGGCCTAAGGGCTGGCTGCAGCTAACATATTCACATTTTGCATATGCATTAGGGGTATCTCAGGGCAACCTAAACAAAAGACTAGAATCCCAGCCCTGGAAAAAACTTCAAGGAATGGTTAGCAAATGATGGATGTTTTTGTAAGTCCTCATGCACCAGACCTAGAGATGACACATAGAACGAAGCTTCATAACCAAATCATCAATCTTGGAGGATAATGGGGCAGATGTGGTAGATGTCTGTAGAAAGATGTAGCACACAGGAGGTGTGCAGCTCAGAGCTTTCTTCAAGAAAACACTTACTGTCCAGCTGCAGGGAGTGAGATTTGTGGACAGGCCTCCCACTGTTAGCTCCTGCCCCAGGTTGTGGACTCTTTAGTGGTGGCTCTGGAACAATGACTGAACAAGGTGGTGGTATAATGGCTATTTCCATCCATCATGGGTCTCTTCTAATAAATACTCTTTGCCCTGATACTCTCTGCTGGGCTGGCAGAGACCAAGTCAGCTCTTCATGGTGATCTCCTGGCTCCTCCTGCCCTCTTTTCTCCCACAGGTGTTACTCCCTAATACATTTTGTGCACTCCTAACTAGGTCTCAGTATCTGCCTCTTGGAGAAATAAAGCTGCAATGAAGTGCAATAGTCCCATACAACAAGAGACCAAACCTGTGCCCTAGAGGCAGCTGGCATCCAATGACTGCTCAATGTTGGCAGCACAGATACCTGGCCAGCCCACCTGTCTCCGTTAACAAAGCTCTGAAGTGCTGTCCCAGATCAGAGCTCCCCGAAGGGTAGAATAAGGCCTCTTGCAGGGGAATCACAGGGGTGCTTTCCGCACCTCTCTCAGCTGCGGATCCTGAGAACATTCTACAGTAATCTGCTGTATGCAATCTCACAGCCTCAGGAGCTGTTTCCTGCATTATTAGGAGCAGTACTTTCAAATGTTAACAAACTAACAAACTACCCAAGAGTGTAGCTATATAGTAAATTGTAGGCAAACATATATATCCCACTATCTATTCTCAATTATTGAAGTAGACTACAAAGATATACTGCCTGCCCTCCCCGTGACTCTGTGCCCTCCTCCTACAAACAGACCCGAAGCCACACAATAGCCTACTGAATCCCTTGCAGTTCCCCAAGAAACCATGCCGCTGCTTCTATTTCAGGCATGGGTTCATGGAGTTTCCTCTCCTTCTGGATGCACCGTCTGGTCTACCTGGGCAATTCCTCTTCCTGCAAGACACAGTTCAGACCTTTTCATTGAGGTCCTGAACATAATTTTATCATTTCTCTTTTTTATCACACTATACCTGGTACACATTCTGGCTTTGTAATTAATCACTTAAAAGTAAGGAAGTCAGAGGAGAACAACATTTTGGAAGGGGAACATAATCACTGTTTTTTAAACATCTCCAATTTTAGAAAACATCTAGGTGCACGTGTTTAGAAGGCTGTTGAAAATGAGGATCCTGATACACTGTTTTGAGTATCATTGCTCATTAGCACTTAAAGATCCTTACAGGAAGCACAGTCGGAGCTTAATCAATTGTGAAATATATGTTGGAAGCAACAGCACTGTAACCAGACTTTATTCATGGTTAAGTGATTAAGATAAACTGAAAGTTGAGAACATCTACCTCTGTTTCTTGAATTCAGTGACTAGTTGCCTAGAAACGAGAGTCATGATTGACATTACTAGGCAACTCTCTTTTGAGATTTCTATTAATAAGCCAGACAATTTTATAAATAAGTTTCTTCGAGGAGAAGATAGTTGAGGTTGAGAAGTCCTAAAACCATAAACTAGTTCAGGCTGGGAATCGTTGAAAGCAAAGAGACATGTTTGCGAACCAGCCAAGAAAGTAAGAGAAAGAAGACATGTGCTAACCACTTTATATATATTCTCATTCTATCCCACACAAACCCATGAGGAAATAGAAGCAGCTTATTGAACGAGGTCGACTTGGTAGAAGTAAGCAGAAAGCAATTTTATTCTTTCTCCCATCTGTATGAATTTGCTCTCACTTTCTCTTTTAATAACTTTATGGAAATATAAAGATATATGATAAACTGTACATATTTAAAGTGTACAATTTGATAAGTTTTGGAATATGTTACATACCAGTGAAACCACCACCACAGTGAAAATACTGAATGTATTCATCATCCTCAGAAGTTTCCAATTGTTCATTACTAGTTTATAGAAATGCAGTTGGGCCCAGCTGGTGTGGCTCAGTGGTTGAGTGTCGACCCATGCACCAAGAGGTCGCCAGTTCGATTCCCGGTCAGGGCACATGCCCAGGTTGGGGGCCTGGTCCCCAGTGGGGGGCATGCAGGAGGCAGCCATCGATGTTCTCTCTCATTGATGTTTCTATCTCTTTCTCCCTCTCCCTTCCTTTCTCTAAAATCAATACAAAAAAAAATTTTTAAAAAAAGAAAGAAATTCAGTTGATTTTGTGTATTTGAATTTTTACCCTGGTAACCTTTCTAAGCTCACATATTAGTTCTAGTAGCATTTTAATAGATTTCATATAATGCTCTATATAGACAATTATGTCACCTGTGAATAAAGACTGTTTTACTTGCTTTTTTTTCCCCATTTAGATGCCTTTTATTAATTTTTCTTGTACTAACCAGAATGTTGAATATGTGTTGGCTGTGGACATCCTTGCCTGGCTCCCAATCTTAGGGGAAAGTGTTCAGTTTTTTTTGTTGTTGTTGTTGTTTTTTACCACTAGCGTGATATGTTTTGTAGATACAAATGTCAGGTTGAGAAATTTCCTTTCTACCTCTAGTTTGCTGAGAGTTTTTATTGCAAATAGATGTTAGATTTGTCAAATGCTTTTCTGCATCTATTGAGATAATCACACATTAGGGGCAATCTTTTAGTACAGTGAATGACATTGATCCTCATATGTTAAACTTGCCTTAGACAACTTCTTGCAGATTTTTGCTAAAGGAGGAACATCCGTTATTTCATTAATTCATGTACTATTTACTTTGGGTCTCCTGAAAATTGTGTACTATTCTAGATGTTGAGTTTTACAGTGAATAGAATAGAGCAAAGTGTGTGGTCAGAGAGACCATATTCTAGTTGGATAAATAGCCAATAAGTAAGTAAACAGATATACACTATGTCAAGTACTGGTAAGTGTTATTAAGACAAATGCAGAAGGGTATATTAATGAGTATATTACAAGTAAGGCTGGTGGTGTGCTCTTTTTACAGCCAGTAGCCAGGAAAGAGCTTTCTGAGAATGTGATATGTGGACAAATATCCAGATAAAATGAAAGAGCAAGACATTTAGACCCCTGGAGGAAGGAAAAACTTCAGTTGGAAGAAACAGTTAGTGCTGAGGTAGGAAATGGTATATGTTTATGAGGCTGCAAAGAGATCACTGTAGCTGGGCTAATGTGTGGGAACATACCCTTCTAGTATCAGTGTTAAGGAATGTAAATAAAAATTGAAGACAGAAGGCAATTTAACTCTATTAAAAACTCAAAGGGATATCATTCACTGGAATTCAAGTAATATATTCAAATTGACAATACAATTATATTGCTATGTATTTATTGTTTTTTGCTTATATTGATCTCATTCTTTCTTAGTCTAAAGTTGAGACATAAGAAGCTATATGTAACAACATTAACATGTCCAAGTTCATGTCTGTACCAGTTGGGGTCACACATCACTATTTAATCTCTAATAGTGTTTTATTATAAAATTATTCCATGTGAACATTTAGTTTTACGACATTATTTTGTTATGTAATAGACTTGATGCTTCAAATTTCAACTACCAAGGCTACTGGAAGTATTGCTTTGAAGAAGGATTTAAAAATTGATGGTTATTTTTTTTAACATACTTTTTCTCCAGCAGAAGTTGTTCAGAGCAGAAGATGTTTGAAGAATAGAAAAGCTTCTGAAGGTAAATAAGTATAAGTGATGGTAGGTTTTTAAGAAGTTAATTATTTTTCTTAGCTGTGAAACTGTTAGGTGTTTATAAAATGCTAATGTAGATTGTGAACCTCCAAGAAGAGGGCATCTCACTGACAACAGAAAGCCTACTAACAGCTTGAGGAAATGGTGCTCACCAGAGCAGATCTTGAGAAAATCTGTCCTAAAAAAGCTAATGACACTTTGGTCTGTCGAGTGTCCTCTTTAAGTTGATGGGAGTGGTGAACAGCTGGGGTCTTGGTGGCACACCATGGGATCACAATCCAAAGGTCAGAAATAATACCATTAAAAAATTATAAGCAAAATCTTATAAATTTTTTATTACTCACTGCTTTTAATTAACCTTTAAAAGCTATTCTTGTAGACATGCATAAGTCTTGGCTTTTGAAGACAGCAGGATTCAGTACTGCTGTGTTTTCTAATGAGGACCTATGGATGCTTCTCTTCCATGTGGCCATGACATTTTAAGTTTCAATAATACCATGCCCAGTCAAAGTGCCACTAGCTGAGTTTCAAGATGGGCACCAGGTAGAAAGACGGCATTTTGATTTCTTAATTATTTTTCCTGTACTCTCAGACATTTAATAAGATTACTAATTGGTTTTTAGATACGATTATTATAATTGCATGATCAGACGGTTCAGTTCCCAACTCTCTATGCAGACTTTCTATAAACTTAGAGAACATATATTCAGCAACAAGCGGCATAGCTTGTCTTCAAAGAAACAAAAAAACTTTAAAAAATAATGTATTAGTTCTCTATTGCTACATAATAAATCACCATAAGCATAGCAGCTGAGAGCAACACACATCTGCTATCTGATGGCTTCTCGGGCCGAGTCCAGGAACAGCTTAGCTGGCCTCTTCTTTGAGTCTATGAGGCTGTCATTAAGCTGTTGGCTGGGGTGAGTTCTCATCTGAAAACCCAGCTGGAAAGCATGCTCCACGTGCACTTTGGTTGTTGGAAGCATTCATTTCCATGAATCTGTAGGACTGGGAGCCCTGGATTCTCGCTGGCAGGCAGCTAGCTAGTCTACCCTCTGCTCCCGGAGGATGTCACATGGACATTCTCAAATCTAGAAAGAAAGATGTCTGTAGAGCAATTCTGCTAGCAAGTTAGAGTCTTATATAATGTATTCCTATATAATCCTGTAAAATGTATCCTATGGGTTAGTCACAGATCCTGCCTAGATTCAAGCTGAGAGGATTGTACAGAAGGGTAAACTCAGGTGGTAAGAATCATGAGGGCCCATCCTAGAGTCTGCCTACCACACAGTGTATCTGTATTAATGGATAATTCAGATCATTAGATGGACTATCATTATAGTCCATTGGGAAAAATATAGGCTTTGGAGCCAGGTAGGACCAGGACTGAAACTTGGTTTCAGCACTAACTAGCTGTGTGCTCTTGGGTAAGGCATTTACTATCTCTGTATCTTAATTTACTTATAAAGTGGGGAGAGCTTTTGAAAAAATAAAATTGAATGAGGTCATGTATGTAAAGTGTTTATCATAGTGTGTAGCATGGAATGGATGTTCAATAACAACAGCTGCTCATAATAGTAATGGTAGTGGTAATAGCATTGGTGGTGAAAATAATAACCCCACACCTATTGATTGATTGATTGATAATAGAAGTCTTTTTTCCTTTCCCCTTTGACATATGTTAAAATATATTTGATGATATTTCATATTTATTCTTTTATATGTAATAAATATAATATAAATTATAATTCTAAGATTCATCTATTGTGTGATTTATAGTTTGTTAATATTTGCTTCTGTATAATATTCCACTGTGTGATTATACTATAGTATATTTATCTATTCACAATATACTTTTACATTCTTTGGTTAATGGGCATTCGGATTGTTTTCAGATTTTTTCTTAACTCTTATTAACAGCAAGGAGACAACACATACAATGGATGTGTGTTCAGACCTTAAGAACTTGTATCACTTTCTCTATTACATATTATAAACCCTTTGAAAATGGAAAGTTCCTTCACTGAATATTAAGCATCAAGAGAAGTACTATATGCTAGGGGCCAGAAGCAAAACACTGCCTTTAAGGAAGTTTAGAGTTTAATGTGGGAAACAGACAAAATTGAAAAAGTCACTAGTTAGGGGGTCAGGTCCCACTCTGATAGGGTGACCAACCACTCTGGTTTGCCCTGTCCTGCTTTTAATTGAAAGTCCCACATTTAGCAACCTTGCAGCCCCAGACAAACTTGAGGCTTGGGGCAGGAGATATTTCTTTAAGAACAACCAGTACACTATTTTTAGAATGGTGACATAATGGATGCTGGTCAGCAAACAATAGATGTCCAGTAGAGAAGACTTCTAACTCAGGATAGGGACTCAGTCAGTCAGAGAAGTCTTCCCTAAGAAAATGATATGTGAGTAGTACTGGGAAAGACGAATAATATTATCTAGGCCAAGAAGGGAACCAGGAAAGGGATTCTGGGCAGAGAAAGTACTGTGAGGCAAGGAAGTGTTAACTAGTATTCCAATGCAGGGAATTCAACAGTTCATATTGTTGGAATATAGACAATATAGGAAAGAGGCAAGAGATGCAGTTAGAGTAGTTAACAGTAGCCACAGTGACAAGAAGTGTGTGTCATGCTAAGTAAGGACTGTGGACTGGTGAACAGGATGGAGTGGCAGGTCTGGGACACAAGATCAGATCTGCCTCTAAGACATATCACTGTAGCAGGGTGAAGGGGGACAGGACTGGGTGATTGGTGTGCTCCACTTGTTTGTGTCCCCAAAGATTCCCTAGAGAGCGATTAGCATTCCAGTCCATGCACATTGTTTAACATTTGAATAGAAATTAACAATAAAAGCAAACAAAGTAAGAAAACAACAATGCCAATCAAAAAAACTCCTTAGTCTCTTTTCACTAGAGAGGTAAAACAGGGAAATAAATAAATATAGATATAGATATAAATCACCTTCTAGGTATAGTTAGATATAGATATAGGTATAGATATAAATATAGATATAGATATAGATACAAATATATAGATATAGATTCAGATATAGATATGGATAGAGATAGAGATAAAGACATAAATATATAGATATAGTGATAGATAGATATATAGATAGATCCCCCTCCCCCCCAATTATGTTCTGATAAACCTAGTTAATACTCTAGGTTCACATCTGAAGAGTTGCTTTTTTGTTCACTCAGCACATTATAGGATATAAAATGAAAACAGCAATTTCAGCCATATGTACACACACCTATAGGCACATACTCAAAATGGCCTTGGCCTTAAAATGCATCAGTGGCACCAGGACACCGGGATCCATCGACTTAGCAGCCATGCGCTGTAGAAACCAGTGTTTCGTAGAGGAGGAGGGATGCTGGTATGGCTCACAGGCACTTTGGGAGTTTTTATAACCACCTGGCCTCACGGGGCCATGAGCATCTGGCAAGGTCCCTGTGAAGGCCTGACTCAGACAGGAAATATCTCACAAAGATTCCATAAAACACATCATTTTATTATCTTCTGGAGTCTCCTCCTAATTCTTCCTCTATCCATCACCATGATTATACCTATTGAAAAATGAGCCAAAGAGAGATTTCTGGAATTTATCTTGCCTGGGACCCTATTTTATCTGGGCTTTACAACTAGATAGGCCACACCCAGACTCCAAACTCTCTCACATCTCATCATACAATCTGAATGACCCCGACTTTATGTGCCAGGCTGGTGAAAGAGTCTTCCCTTTCCTTAGCTTTACCTCGCTCACAGACACTGAAGTTAGCTGGACAGAAGGATAAACACAGACCTAAACACTAGTGTGAATCACCTTTTATAGTGACGAACTGGGAAGAAATGAAATCCTCTAGCCAGGTCTGCAGAATCTTGGCTTAACAGAAACTGTGAATAGAAGCAAACTTCTACCATCTCAATTCACTCTGCTTCTGTTGAATATTTGTGTTTTGTAACACTAGGTTTCAGAAAACTTAGCAGGTTAATATCCCTTACTAATATAAAGTGGGTTGAATTCTTAAGTCAAAGAACACAAACTATCTGGTGTCTTTGCAAATGCTTTACATTCAATTTAGGCATCCACTGTACATGGTCTATTCAAAGTGTGACTGTGAAGCAAGGTGACTTTACCAACCAGAGGAGCAGGTTTACATCCTGGTGAGGAATACTTCACGGGGGATAGCCATTCCTTTCCTGAGAGTCCTGCCATGGGATGAAACGTGGAACTCAGCCACAGTGTTTCAGAGCCTAGTTCTGCATGTCTTTAATGATGGAAAATCATAATACCTTAAAGGGAGGTTTGGTTTTGGAAAACAACCCAAGGTCATTCATTCAGAACCATTTTATTTATTTATTTATTTTATTGATTTTGAGAGAGAGAAGAGAAACATTTATTTTATTGTTCCACCCATTTATGCATTCATTGGCTGCTTCTTGTATGTGTCCTTGATACTGTTGTAATAAACCCAGTTATTAATAACAGGAAAGGAGCAAAGGGAAGCCAGATAATATAGGCATTCATTTGTGCAGCTTTGCCAGGAAGCTGCAGTTTAACACTCTCCAGATCTGTTCCCTGCGGGTCACAGGGGGAAGGAACTGGACAATAGACGCATGACCAGTAAAGTCTGGGTGACATAGGGAAGGTCCTTGTCTGTTATCACACCTGGGAACAGGTCATTGGCCAGCGTAGGCATGGCCACTGCAAGGGCGTGAAATCTGAGATACATAAACTCCTGAACAAAAGGAGTTCCCTCTCTTGCTGCTGATGCCCGACTCCTGGCTTGTGGGGCTCTCATGGACCTGCATTCCCCGATATGGCCCACAGCCATATGGATGCCACACAGTGGACAGATGGACTGGAACTAGCCTGATACTGTGCCAAACCCAGCTCCACCATGGAACAGAAACTCTGGACATTGGCTTTGCTTCTGGCTCTGCTGAATCCCTAGCTACACCTCTTCCAGTACTGGTTTAAGGGAAATGGGACTTTAGAAACCAAGGGATATAATGCAAATAAAAATCACTTCTTCTCCTGTGCGAGTCTTAGAACATTCTTTTTCTCAAGATATTGTAAGAACCTGATCCTCAGCACCCAGTGGGGAAAGGGGTCCCTCATTTCCACTGGTGGACACCCCACTTTCATTGATAACACTAATTGGAGACCAAATCTGCAACCTTGATGTATTGGGACGATGCTTAACCAGCTGAGCTACCCAGCCAGGACCAATTCAGAACCATTTTATTTATTTATTTATTTTTTTATCCTCATCCAAGGATATTTTTTATTAATTTTTTTCAGATAGGATGGGAGAGAAAGAGGGAAAGAGAGACAGAGAGAAACATCAATGTGAGAGAGACACATTGATTGGTTGCCTCCCACACGACCCCAACCTGGGCTGGGGATTGAACCTGCAACCAGGATGCATGCTCTTGACCAGGAATTGAACCCACAACTCTTTTTTTTATCCTCACCTGAGGACATTTTTCCAGGTAGAGTGGGAGGGAGAGAGAGGAGAGAGAGAGAGAGAGAGAGAGAGAGAGAGAGAGAGAGAGAGAGAGAGACATCGACGTGAAAGGGACACATCGAGTGGCTGCCTCCCTCACGACCCAACCAGGGCCGGGGACAAACTGCAACCGAGGTACGTGCTCTTAGTGGGAACCGAACCCAGGTCTCTCTGGACCACAGGCCGACGCTCTAACCGCTGAGCCAAACCATTCAGAACCGTTTTAATTGAATGAGATAACTGACCACAGGAAAGAATGCTATGTGTGGCTGACATGGAGAGTTTGATATATAAAAATTATCATATTTTGCTTCTAAATTGCCTCAAAAGGCAATTACCAAAGATGAACTATGTATAAATTTTGATCGATGAGCACAATGTCTCTAGTGACTCTTATACCTTGACGCATAATCAGGTGTATATGCTAAAAGTATATTTACTACTTTATGGATACCACTGTATTACATTGGCATAATGTTCCGTGACAGTTTATCTGCTTGCTTTCTCATTAGGATCTCACACACACTCTAGCAGCATTACTTTTTGTCAAGGAAACTGTACTCCAATATGTCCAAAGGTCAAAAAATGGGTAGAATACTGCAAACTCTTTTAAAGAGAATAAGTAAATTACCACATAATTGTATGATTTAGAATCTGAATCAGGGCTCATTAAATTAGCATTTATGAGTATGCAATGCTTTACATAATTGCTCTATAATTGTGATTCTTGCTTTCTAAAATGAAGGAAATGTAAAAGATTTTATTATAGTCACCTTCAAGGAAAAGTACATATTTTTTTTTATTCTTCTTTTTTTTTTGTACTATTTTCAAAGCCATCATAAAACTCAATTGCCTTTCATTTGTCTTAAGAACTCCTGGGTATTACTATTTTTAGAAAATTTAGAAACCTATTCTCTTTCTGCTTTTGTATATTATAATCAAATTGGTTTTAAGGTTGTTAATAATGAGTTACAACAAGTGAATACAAATTTGTTTAAACAGTATGTCTTCTGTGCACACAGAATTGGCACTAAATTATTAACAAAATGTTCATATAATGTCGTGTAAAATTACTAGAAGTTTTTCAGATGACTTCTCTCATTTTATCTTAATTGTACTGGTGTACTACTCCCTATTTCAAAGGTGAGGAAAATCATGCTTGACCAAGTTCAATGAGGCTGTGGGTCAGAAGGCCAGTCCACGATGGAGTCCAGCCTGGAACCAGGTGGCGCCCAGACACAGGCTCGTGCTTTAGAGCGCTCGTCACTGACCCCACGTGCTTCCAGAGCAGCTTCCTGTTTCCTTCCTGCTACTTATGAGTTAATAAACTAAAGACAATCCAAGCTGACAGTTGTTTTCTATTTACTCCCTGCCTTCAAATAAAACCTTTTTGATAGGATTTTCGTCTGTAGCATAATAAATAGCAGTAAGCCAGACCATCGGGCAGAGAGAAAGAGGAGCAGGGGAACGCGGATGCAGCTAGTGGCTAGCTACATCGGTGTAGCTGTACGTGAACTTGACCGAGCGGGCTTGGAAATCAATCGCTGAGCTTTCTAGCAATCATTGAGAAGACTGAGCCATGTCCCCTTCACAATTCCCAGCACTCATAAGATGAAAATAAACCAGTGGTCAGGAAGAAACACAAGTATCTCTGGTAGTAAGAATTTAAAAAAAAAAAAAAAATTCCCCATGGACGTGAGGAAATAAGAATGTGCCCTGCTTCAATCAGTGGCGGTCTGAACCCAAATCGAGCACTCTTTCAGTGGGTCCAGATGAGCCAGAGGACGGCTCTAACCAGACAGACAAGGCTGTACTGCAAACGTAAGATGGTGCACGTCTCCAATTATGAGTGATCTCTGCTTCTTTACAAT
The DNA here is from genome assembly GCA_030848825.1 of Tadarida brasiliensis. Taxonomy (NCBI): domain Eukaryota; kingdom Metazoa; phylum Chordata; class Mammalia; order Chiroptera; family Molossidae; genus Tadarida; species Tadarida brasiliensis. The sequence continues at coordinate 25,571,227 of CM061257.1, read as the reverse complement.
GACACAATGATCCCCATTTTAATTATCTCCTTTCTGAAAAAGAAATCATCGAGATACCCAGTCACTGAACTGCCTCTACTTCCAGATAACATCCAGCCCACTTCTCTAATCTGTGTTCAGAATTGTCCAGCACTTGCCCAGACTCTGTAAGGAGCCCCTCCATACTTCCCTTTGCTGAGATGCTGCTAATGGTCCCCTGGGTGCCTTCTCCTTGCCATAACAGGCTAAATAAAACAGTTTTGTACTCTGTACTTTTACAAAAGCACTTTGTACTTTCTGTGATTATAGGTATTTTGTTGGTTTCATTTGATTGGTGAGTTTTGGCAGACATCGAAACACAAAACTATTTCATGAAATCAGAAGTACCCTCAACAATATATCTAGAGCAGTGGTTCTCAACCTTCCTAATGCCACGATCCTTTAATACAGTTCCTCATGTTGTATGTGGGCGTATCTGCATGTGGGTGGACCCACCTGGAGATGGAGAGAAGAGCAGTGTCTCTGTTCCTAAGACCATGAAAGGGTCATTGGAGCCCCAAAGGGGTCGCGACCCATAGGTTGAGAACCCTGATCTAGAGTAAATAAAATGATATCACATGCCAGTTCCTTATGAAACTCCTTAATGTAGGCCAACAGCATTATACCAAAAGGCAACATCGTACTAGCAATAATGTAGCAGTTTTCAGATGATCTAACTTAACTCAGAGAAGCATTTGATATCTATGCTTTAAAAGTTCCTTAAGGAAACTTGATGGATATTATGTTTATTCAAAATACGTTAGGTGAGTTTTTATAGTTCAAAACATACCAGCCTTTAACATTTTCTCCTTATAACAGAATAACCAACTTTTCAGATAGTTTTAACCTAGTAACCATCATTTCACAGTGGGCTCAGATCACACTGAGATGTTCAGTTTGCCCTGAAACTGGAGGACTTACTCCAAGGCCTTTGTTGAGGTAAAAGTATGCTTAGAGTCAGAAAACAGTCCCAGTGTTCCTAGATCACGAAAATGGATCTGAAACGGATATCATTTGCTTCACACCATAGGGGAAACAAATTCTATCACCCCTGGAAAGATTCACAGAGAGCTAATTGCTTCTTTAAGATGTATGTACACAAGTCTGTTTTTTCAATTAAAGCTTGTTTTTATTTTTTAAGTGGTAAACCATATCTGCCACATTTTAGGGAATGTAAATACCTAAAAACCAGTACAAGTTTTAAAAAATGAGTTTCTTCAACATCCAGAGATATTTCTCTATTAACCAAATTTAATTCTCATTATTTAATTAATGAATTCTACCCCCAAATCTATAGTTTTTCATATCTGCATTAGCCATCAATGACAGATTCTTATTTTCACAAAAATACAACTCATAGCACTGATTTAAACAATTCACCATTTTGAATGGGATAGTAAACAGAGGGTGAAACACCACAAAATTAGAAAACCCTTGGTAAAATGTAAAGGCTTAATAATTATCCAGAGACCAAAGTTGAAGCTCTAGTCGTGACATTTAGTTTTAAATTAAAAAAAAAAAAAAAAAGAAGATTCACATTTCTAAAACATTCTCTGTGCTCTCTATAAAACATTTGCTAGGGTTTTCCATCTGCCTGTCCTTTTATCCTTCCATAATGTTCTAAATATGAATTTTCTGGCTTTAAAGAACAAGTTTCAATGTCAAAGCTATTTCTACAAACACATTCAGACGTTTCAATATCGTGGCAGCGCTTTATGGATATATTCAATCTCCTCACTGGGAGTGTAATACAAATATAATATTCTCCTTCCAGAACTGAATTCTCAAAAATATTCCCAACCTATATGGGTGAGAAATCAATCCCTGGATAAATGCCTTTTAGTCGAGATGGTATATATCAATATCCAAATGTTGGAAGTCAGCCTTACCTACAGCTATTAGAAACCAGGATACATTTTTGTTTTGGTGTTAAGATGGTATTATAATCTTGTATTCAGAAATATGTTATATCTGACCAAGCCTCACTTTCTGACAAAGCAAGAGGGAAACACACGCACAAGAAAAAATGAGCAAAGAACACTTCATTAATTTCCAGACTGGAGACACAAATCCCAATGCAGTAAGTCTTGTAACTCAGGCTATAGCGCACAGAACATGCCTTTTTCTAAGCTAGCAAGGACCTGATGGCACCTGTCAGCGCAAGGGGAAGGTAACTTTGGATATTTATTCATTTGCAACATAAACAACGCTATTTATTATGAAACTCAGTGGCAGGTGTCTTTCCCCACAGGGAAATCAGAGAGTGGCTATCAGGAGAGGGGTAAATAGGTACTAGAGGAGCAAAAAACAAATGATCAGCCAGTTGTACCAAACTATGGCTAGAATTTATGTCTCAGGGCTCAATTTAATGTTCACTGCACTTTGCTGCCCTGTTACTCCAGAAAAAATTCAATAAACCATGAAGAAATTAGAACATCCTATAAAAATACTTGGAACAATTTCATATTTAATTTGTTATTTTGTGGGATCTAGCATCATGTTGGGCCTCCAGAAATTTCTTCAATGATAACTGAAAATAACACACATACAGATAGATGGATTTTATCTCTTCTGAGTTTCTACCATAGTTAGAATACTTTTGTGTTTATCAGAGAGTAATTATTCAAATAAAATGTAATATTGTTATTTTGTTTCCTTAAAATGAGAGGGGCTACTTAAAATGTTTTAAATCCTTAGAAGAATCTCTAGAGCATTAGTAATTTCTAAGGGATATTTTCCCCTTTATCAATATTAGAACACAGAAAATATTAGCATAAAGTATTGCACATAGGTTGTATATAAAAGCCATTTGAAGACAATTTGTTCAGTGAGGTGTTCAATGACATTCAACATTTTTTTCAAACCAATCTGACTACTTCGAGTAACTTGCTAATTCAATCTGTTGGAATAAATGGTCTATCAAAAGTCAAAGTATTTGTGTTCATAAACGTAGCTGGTCTGAAAGGGTATGAGCAAGAGGGCCGTCTATTAATTTATGCTGCTGCGCTTCATTATTGTTTCATGGTGTTGGAGTATGTGTGTGTTTCATGCATATTTAGCTATTCAAATGGGAAAGATGTGAGAACTCAATAAGAATATGATTTGGATATACAGTGCCTTGGGCTTGCTAAGTACAAGGATTTTGCATTGGCTTTTCCAGACTTTTATTGCCAGCTAGCTGGTAAATTTCCCCTTTTTATAGCTATTTTTTTAGATATATTTATTTTTTTGTTTTGTTTTGTTTTTTTATCCTCACCCAAGGACATTTTTTCATTTTTTGTTCAGATAGAGTGGGAAGGAGAGAGAAGAAGAGAGAGAGAGAGAGAGAGAAATATCAATGTGAAAGGGACACATCGAGTGGCTGCCACCCGCACGATCAACCAGGGCCGGGGACAAACTGCAACCGAAGTACATGCCCTTAGTGGGAACCGAACCCGGGTCTCTCTGGACCGCAGGCCGATGCTCTAACCGCTGAGCCAAACCGGCCAGGGCTATTTTTTAGATATATTTTAAAAAAATTTTTTAGAGAGAGAGAAAGAGAGAGGTAGAAACATCAATGTAAGAAACATCGATTGGCTGCCTCCTGTGCGCCCCCTTCTGGGGATGGAGCCTGCAACCCAGGCATGTGCCCTGACTGGGAGTCTAACCGGGACCTCTCAGTCCCTAGGATGACACTCAATCCACTGACCCACTCCGGTTGGGCTTCAACTCTATTTTTAATATTCCCAACTATCAATTCACATATAACCTCTACCCTGCCACCTATTGTAATCTTTTTTTCCTTTTAATATTTTTTCTTTATTGATTTTAGAGAGAGTGAGAGAGAGATAGAAACATCGATGAGAGAGAACATTGACTGGCCGCCTCCTGCATGCCCCCCACTGGGGATTTGGTCCACAACCTGGGCATGTGCCCTGACCGGGAATCGAACCAGCGACCTCTTGGTGCATGGTTCGACGCTCAACTGGTGAGCCACACCAGCCAGGCATGCTATCTTTAATGTAGAGTCATTTTACATCAGTTTCACTTTCACAGTGGGGCATGACATTTATTGGCTTGAGAACACTGGCTAAATTGGACTGCAATTCCAATATGTGTAAAGGTACCTACAATAGCAGGATGACACAAATCTGGATAAATAAGAAATTACAAAGGTCAGCCTGAATGAAAGTCAGAGCTGGTAAATAAAAACACAGTAATTCCTAGGAATAAAAGAAACAAACAAACAAAATAAGAATACAATTTTCAATACAAATAAAAGGATCAGGAAATGCATGTAAAGTAGAGGTTATTGATAATGAAGAGTAATAAACAAAACATTGATATTGATCACACTATTTTCTCAGAAAGATTAAATAAATGCACTAGAAGAATATAGCTATTGTCAAACTAACAGGAAAACAATTAGGGAGAAATAGATGTTTGTTGTCAATAACAGATATAATTCAGTGCCTATGATCCTTAATAGATATAAAGTTTGAAAAATGTTAGATAATCTCAAATTTAGCAGCTAAAATAAAATATGAATGTCAAGTATTCTGGAAAAACAACCAACAAATTAAGATAAACTAAGAAATGAAGAAAGTAATAGGTGAATTGAAACCTAGTTCCTCATTGCCCTGGCTAGTGTGGTTCAGTGGCTAGAGCATCAGCCCATGTACTAAAGGGTCTTGGGTTTGATTCCTGATGAAGGGCACGTACCTGGGTTGCAGGTTCGATCCCCAGCCCTAGCTGAGACGTGTGCAGAAGGCAATCAACTGATGTGTCTCTCTCACATCGATGTTTCTCACACACTCTCTCTCTTTCCCTCCCTCCCTCTCTTCCACTCTCTCTAAAAATTAGTGGAAAAAGTATCTTCAGGTGAGGATTAACAAAAAGAAACACAGTTCCTTATTATAATGTGAAGAGAAATTAAAATGAAAAAATTATGGGCATTAAAAAGCATGTGAAGAGAACGCACATAAAACAAATACAAGAAATTAAAAGTTTTAAGAGAAAGCCAACATTCACCCATACACCAAAGAGAAGCACAGTTATAAAGAAAAAAGAAAGACACTGCTGAAGTCAGGGGCAGAAATCTTGGGTGGAGGAATTTTCTACGTATAAATCAAAACGGCAATGTACAGGGAACAGCAAACATTGTCAGATGAATATTTTAATTTACAGACGAGCCCCATATCCCTAAATCCAGTAGCCAGTTTTGCATTCTCCTTTCACCTATCATAGGTTCTGACCAAGTTGATTCCTCTTCTTTGATGCACTGTCTTCACTTGGATTTTGAGATCCCCACACACTCTTTGCTTCTCTCCTAGCTCTCTGGTTGCTCCTTCCCAGGTGCTTTGTTCATCCTCCTTTTCATACTGACTTCTTAATATTGGATGTCCAAGGCTTAGTCCTTGGTTCACACACTAACTCTTGGTTTCATTCAGCTTGGTGACTTTCGATATCATCTGTATTTTTATAACTCTCAAATTTAAATCTCCAGCTTGGACCTTTCCCATGAACTCTGGACTCATATATCCGACTGCCCAATATATCTACTTGAATTTATCCTAGATAGACTTAATGTCTAAAACTGAACCCTTGATCTTCCTCCTCTAACCTCCTTCATGTAGTTTTCCTCATGCTAATTGTGGGAAATCCATCCTTGGAATTGCCCAGGCCAAACCTTTAGAGTTATTCTTGGTCCCCTTTTCATAACATACCCCGTATGAAATTCATTTTGTAGAAGTTGACCACTTGTAAGTACTTCTCCAACATTACCACCCTGATCTGAGCCACCATCAGTTGTTACTGGATTATTGCAACAGTGTCCTAATTGGTCACCCTCATTTCTCCTTGTCTTCCTACAGTCTGTCTTCTATGCAGCAGCTGAGGGAGCCAGTAGAAACCTATGTCTGAGTAAGCTGTTTCTCTGCTCAGAATTTTCTGCAATGGCTCTTCATTGTACTCAGTAAAAGCTAACGTTCATACAATCATTTGCTAGGCTCCATATGATCTAGCCTGCTCCCCTATTATCTACCTCTCCGACCTTATTTTCTATAACTCTTCCCTGCTGCCACTACCCCAGAGAGCCACATTTACCCCTTGCTTTTCCTTGAGCACATCAGGCTCACTCTCACCTCAGGACCTTTGTTCAGGATGCTGTTGCCTCTGCCTGGAATGCTCTGCCCTCAGCCATCTGCTTGGCCAACGCTCCTAACTTCTGAAATATTCGCTCAAATCTCACCTTGTTGAGGCTTACTGGACCACCTCTTTCAATACTGCAATTTGACAATGGTTCACATCCCTGCCATTCAATATTTCAAATCCCATTACTTTGCTCTGCTTTTTCTTTTGTTCCATAGTATTTATAACTATCTAAAATACTCCATCATCATTTATTATATCTGTTATTTATTGGTTATATCCTCTTGTTAGAATATGAGATCTATGAGAGTAGATGTTTTTGACTCCCCCCGCCCCCCGCCAATGTACCCAAAGTGCACTGGATTGAATACTATTAAATGAGTGTATCCTTACATAAGGAACCTTCAGGATATGATCTACATGCACATACTTTTTTATGCCACTGGGGATACCTCAGCACATCCCCCAGATAACATGCATATTCAGTATGGGTTCAGGGTTCATTATTATCATTATTTAAGAGTCACTTGGTGCTAGATTCTAGTTAAAAGATCAACAACACCCTAGCTGGTGTGGTTCAGTTGGTTGGAGTGTTGTCCCTTAAACCAAAAGGTCATGGATTTGATTCCTAGTCAGGGCACATACCTGGGTTGTGTGTTCGGTCCCCAGTTGGGGCGCATATGAGAGGCAACTAATCTCTCTCTCTCCCTCCTTTCCTCTCTGTAAAGTCAATAAACATATTCCCAGGTGAGGATTAAAATAAATAAATGAATGGATAAACAAACAAATAAAATATCAACAACTTACACGTGCCATTAAAGCTTCAATTATATATTAAGTATTTGGTAGATTCAATCCTCTATGTTGTGAAAAATATAATAACATAAACACATGGTCTCTAAAAATGTATTAGTCTTGTAGGGAAGAATATCATAATTTTCACATTTATCTGATCGGTGAATTTCTTCTTTCTAGTTGTAGTTCTCCATTGTAAAACTAAATAAAATAGCATATTTTTTCAGGAGTTCAGGCAAAAACATTTATTCTCCTTGTCTATTCTAAGGCTGTTTAGAATTATAGTAAATGCAACATCTGGTTACCTGGTTAACTCTTCTCTAACAGAATCACAGATTCATTTCATTCTGGCTTCTTAAGGAGTTCCCTGGAGGCCAAGCCAATATGCTGAGTTAAACTAATAGGCTTTCAGCATCACAAGCTACATACACATTTTTATTTAAATGCCACAGGGACCTTAAAATGGTTTAAAGTAGATGGAATATTATCATTATGTTCATATGTGATGTTGTGTAGTGCTGAGATATTTTAAAAGTGTTTTATACATTAAACAAAGTAATAAAATACACAATCTGTCCCTGGTTGGTACAACTGAAATCGTATCTATGGAAACGAAACTCAGTGACCATGAATGTTAATCCATCTGCATTTCACAAAGAGATAGAAAACGAAAATCTCAGTTCCAACCACATGTTTTGCAAATTATATCTCCTATCTGAAGTGAGTGGGTGACTTGATATTTTAAAACATGTAAGCAAAATGTTTTCTCCCTAGTGTGTGAATATTAATACCCCATCCTTTTCAATCTTTGAGAATTTTAGGAGCTGGCGTTACCCGTAAGGAGTAGTACAGCTAAGAATGATAGAATTCTGGCACTTGGTAGAGCACCTATGCAATACTCCAACGCTCATGCTTGTAGTATGAAGTTTGATTTAAACAGCAAGATACCTGCCCCATTACCGAAATACCTGCTTACCACTGCCTATCAATCTAAATATTGACTTTATTTTGTCATGCTGTTTCAATTCCGTTAGTCAAAATATCCATTTTTTCCTAAAGCTCTGGTACTGGTAGCTGAGAGTAGATATCAGTGAAAAGGAGAGTTCAGTTTTGGGAAAAGAGTAGAGAGAAATTCTTATATAAAATGGTACAGGGTAATGATGACCTGTGCTTATGCCTCTACATATAATTACACCTATACCTATATGCTGTTGTATCTTCTGTAATTATCTATATTTGAATGAGATCCTATTTAAAAATATAAACATTTTCTGAGCCATATTTCCCCATTCAAGATGAAAATAGTCATACTGAGCCCTGGCCAGTTTGGCTCAGTGGTTAGAGCATCAGCACACGGACCAGAGAGTCCCGGGTTCGGGTCCCGCTAAGGGCACGTACCTCGATTGCAGTTTGTCCCCGGCCCCAGTTGGGGTCGTGTGGGTGGCAACCAGTTGATGTGTCTCTCTCATGTCTATGTTTCTCCCTCTCTCTTCCCCCTTCCCTCCCTCCTGCTCTATCTGAAGATAAATGCAAAAATGTCCTCGGGTGAGGATAAAAAAAAAAAAAAAAAGTCATACTGAATCTAATAGAGAAAAATGGACATTTTAAAAATTAGAAGATAATGACATTTTATTGAATAGAAAAATGATGAGAAACTTGATATTGTTGTCTAGCATCTTTTTAATGTTAGTATCTTCTGGGCACATTTGAGAAGTTATAATCTGGTGTCTTCTCTTTAGATCTGAAATCAGATTTAGAGTAGGCTAGACAGGTGGGATCACTTGCCGTTGTTGCATGAGATTGAACTGGGGAGCCAGAGGGCACCACGAGCACCCCAGAGTGGAGAGGTAAGGGCTCCCCAAGCTGCACATGGATGGAAGGAGGCAGAGCTTCTCCAGAGTTTTCAGCTATTTCATCATTTTTCCAGAGTCCAAATCTAATACATCGTTTTTTCCTTTTGCTTTAATATGTAATCTTGATCTTAAAACTTTTTCCCTATAAAATCACTTAATATATGGTTCACAATGTATATATATGAATAATTTTCTAAGAAGCAAAATGTATTTTACTCACCCTCTAAAATCTACTGACCACTCACCTTTCATCTCAACACGTTTAGAAATGAATGCTAATCACTGTTTTTATTATTTGTCTAAAACAGCTGGGAAGTAGAACATCTTACCTCATGAGAATTCAGTGCCACACTCTGGGTTATCAGGTCACAAAGGTTATTAGGGGGCAGTTTCCTGTGGCATGTGAATTATTATTTTTGGAATAAAGAAGTCCTATGATTTTGGCTAATTTGTAATGACAGTCATTTCTATCAAGAGAATAATCACTCCTCTTGAAAAAGAAGAAAAGCTGTGATTTCATAAAATATTACATAATCAATATTTGAACAACCACAGTACTCTGGTTGCTAGCAAAAATGCTGTTACTGACATTCACTCTAGTGTCATAGTATCATGTAGAATACAAATAATTATAAAAACGTTGTGCTTACAGTGCTTATATTTTTTAATTGGTCCTCTTGTCAATATATATCTATATCAATATTGCAGAGCAAAGGGGCAGACCACTAATGACTTGGAAGAAAGGGCAAAATTCCCTGGTGTACTGGCAGTATCTACATGATCTAAGAATATCTCACTGGTTAATTACATTAAATGGGGGAAAAGTCAAACAGCTTTTACAGTGTCATGAACATGATATGACTAGCAGGAAAATTAATATCCATACTAATATATGTCACAAGTGCCTTGTATACTGTACAGTGCAGAAAAAGGATATTTATGACATTAAAAACCAAAGTTTCCATCTTCCAGTAGATATGACAGAGTATGTGCAATAGTTCATGGATACAGTTTGGGGTGAATAGAAGTTGAAATCAGATCTGTACATTCTCTTCCAGAAATTTAGTCACATACTTCACAGGGAATGGGGACCAGAATGTCCCCTAGAATTTCCTTGAGAGATGGTGAAATTCAGATGCTATAAAGATGAGAAAAGAGAGAAAAGTCTGGAACCATAATATAGATAATAAATATATGTCATTAAGGTATCTTCCTATTTCTCTCTACAATCTCCATTTGATTCTGTACATCATAGCTGTAAGTCTTGACTCTATATGTTCTAAGCTTGGAAATCATAGCCTCTTAATAATCAACTCAACATGTTTACTTCTCCTATGAGCATTTTTTTTTCCTTGAAACAGGGTTAAGTTTGCCTCAAAAAGCTTTAATCCATATTCCATATTCTCAAAATTGCTTGGTTATGAATGTATATGTACCTAATAGCAAAACTACAGAATCTTTTTAAATGGCATGACATAGTATTCACTATTGTCAGATGCATATTTTGCTTCTGAGAGAGAGAGCTATTTAAACATGTAGCTAGAGATATTTAAGAAACTTTAAAGTCTTTAGACTTTAAATCTGTTTAGAAATATTACAACAGAAATGCATTAATGACTCAAGTAGAAAAACATTTCTTTTGTAAAAGGACATAGTTTCAACATTGGTTCGTTGGTTAGATGTTGTAATACTACGGAGATACTTTCAATAGGGCGTTTGGCATCACCTTTTTCCCTCATGAAATATTTCTTAAAGACTATAAAAATGATTCTTTTCCATCTTTGGGAAACTGGAAAATTTCCAATAAAGGAATCACTTCTCCCTTCACCATTTTTAAAAGGATGGGGATTTTCAAATGATAAGTAGGGGTTTATCAAGAAAGCTTAAGGGATTATAAATTATGAGAAAGTATAAAATTCGTTCTACAGAAAACTCTATTTCTGGTGATTATCATACAAATGAATTCTGTGGCCGATTGGTAGGATAAACCATAAGCAAATAAAAATTTGATGGAAAGAAAACACTTCTCTCCTTTATAATTGCTCTCACCAAGTTAATCATTATGACAGATGGATTCGTTGCTTAGTTCATATGAACACATTTCCAACATGAATTCTTACTGACCTTATCTAGTCAACTTTCAGGAAGACACAAGGCTTAGTTTTAATGAATATTTATGTCCTGCACAATCTCATGGGGTGACTCTGTCATTGGTGAGATCATGTAACTTTCTTCAGCTTCCAGAATAAATGTCACTAAAAGTAACAGCCCCATGAAATTGGAAGGCACACTAACTGCTTTCCTCCAGGAGGCACGCAAGAGGTCATCCTGGGAGAGCTGCGGCTGTACAGCGACCGGCACATAATTCAAAGAAAGCATCAAAGTTTGGGCCGTCCTTCTCGGAGAGCACATCAATATTTCATTGAAACTAGAGAGGGAACCTGTTATAGTAAAGAAAAGCCAGAGCAGGAGACAGGGCAGCAGCTCTCTGTGGCCTAGGGAAGAAAGTTGCAATGAAAATATAAAGGGGGAGGGTGAAGAAGACTGCCAGGCATATCCCTTATTTTCTATCAGTCGCCACTGCTTTGACTCTAAACCTGCAATATTCTATCTGTGGATGGCCAGCTTTTATTGCTCTCCCTGCTCCATCTGAAGGTAGTTTGCTATAAACCATACTTCCTTATGAAGAGAGCAATAAGACTCTTTCAATTCTCTAAGGTCATGTGAAGTAGAATTGTCGGTTAAAATATAGCCTTGTTGATTCCCTCTCAGCAATGTATTTGCTAAGCCAATGTCTTGGTTTGGGTTCCTATTACAGCAGTCTTTGGGACAAGAATTTGAAACAGGTTTTGGCTGGTGCATTTAGAAGGCACAGATGAAAGGAGGGAGTGAAAGAGGGAGATTAGGACAGAAGGCATCAATGTACAGGTTGGACCCCTGGAGATCAGTTCTTCTGGTACCTTCAGAAGGATGGGGAGGCTGAGCATCTCTCTCCCCTTTTCTTTCTCCCATTGCCTGAGCATGTCATGTAGGAACGTTACCTTCCTGGCACTTGCACCTGGGGAGAACACGTAGGCAGAGAGAAAGAGCAGCAGAGAGAACACGCCTTTGTGCTGGGGAAATCTCACAGAACTAAGTGTCTGCAGCTCTGAGAGAACACAGGTGGGCAGAGGGGCTGAGGAGTTATAGCCATTTTCTCCTCACAAAGTTCAAGCACAACTAGAAGTAACATTGTGTGATTTCTCCAGGGCTCTGGTTTCAACTGTCGGACAGATAGAATCAAGGTTGTGCCCTTAATGTACATATCGCTTTTCCTTTCATGGCTCTGTGACACGTTTTATTTCCATTTCCTCCTCTGCAACCTGGAGATAATCATTACTGTACCACTAGGGTAAAATAAAGCAAACCTAGTTAATTTGAATGTTATATAAACAAAAAATACTTTTTTTAGTATATGTATATCCCATGCATGCAATATTTGGGGTATATTTGTACTAAAAAAATATCTGAAGTTCAAAATGGTCTCTGAACTTCTCTGCTTTACTTTTAACCATGTCACTGGTGTGTTCTTCAGGCACAAGCAATATCTAGAGTTCATGCTGGAGACTTCTGAAATGAGGAGGAACTCTGTGCAGGAACTTCAGTGGCAGAACCGGTGAGAGCGGGCATAGGTCAGAGAGCAGATATGCCCCCCTGAATCAGATGCTGGCGTGGAACTCATTGTGCTCAAGTCTGCTCTCACTGTAACGTAGGACAACAATGCTGAGGGAAATGAACAACAAACTCAGCCTGGAAGCCATCACCCTCACTTTAACAAGGAGAAAAAGCTGTACATCCTGAAAATCAATGACTTTTCTTGGATATAAAACTGAGTTCAAAGACTTCAATATGAAAAGTGAGAAAAAAGAGTAACTTTATAGTGGAGAAACCAGACAAACACTATCTCAGCCAGGTGATCGAGAGGAACATCAGTGACGTTAAATCATGTTAACAGCATAGACCTGTGGCATACTATGATGAGAATGTCACTTTATCTCTGTGGTCTCCCTCTCCAGAACCCATAATTTTAGTCTGATCATGAGAACAACATCAGTCAAACCCAAAGTACTTGACAAAGGACTCCTAAACCTGCCAAGGCCACCAAAACCCAGAAGACTCTTAGAGACTATCACAGCCAAAAGGAACCTACAGAGACATGACCGCTAAATGGAATGTGGTACCCTGGGTGGAACACCGGAATAGACAAAGGATGCTAAAAAATACTGAGAAAATCTGAATCAAGTATGGACTTTAGTTAATAATAATGTATTTTTTCCATTAGTTGTGACAAATATATCATGTTAATGTAAGATAGTAATAGTAAGAGTAACTGGTGTGTGGGGTGCATGAGAACTCTGTCCTGGCTTCACAATGTTTTTGTAAACCTTAAATTGTTCCAAATACAAACATTTATTTAAGAAAAAGTTAGAAACAGATGAGGAAAACTATATATGAATAAAATTCAGTAGAAGAAACAAGTAGCAGTTTTGGCATCTCAAATAAAACCAGTTACACCTGATACAGATATGAAGTATGCATAGATACTATTTAAAAAGCAAATCTACAAGAATAAAAATAAGCAGCAAATAAGGAATCACCAAAAAGAAGATAGCAGATTTTTAAAAAATAAAAGTAGTATTAAGTACATACTTTTAGATAAATAAAATATGACTATTGAAGTTAAGAACTTTATGGATGTATTTCATAGCATATTAGGCAGAGCTGAAGAATGAAATCCTTAAGTGAAAGACATAATTGAAAAAGTTATCCAGAATTCAGCCCAGAGAGCTAGGGAGATTGAAAATAAGAAGTTAAGAGACATGGATAAAAGAATGAGAAAGTCCAATACACAGCTATTCTGATTTTCAGAAGCACAAAGTAGGAAGTATTGAAGGAAGTAATGATTCACATAAAAATTGTTATCTCTTAAATCAATAACTAGATCCATCCAGTAAAGGCTATACTATTAAGTGTCATTTATATTAGTTCTAGATCAACCTACAGCTTCCATGTGCATCTTCTGTGAACACAACACTGATTCTTCAATACTACTGGAACCAGTTGACTTAAAGACATGCAAAAAAATGAACACTTAGCACTCGGGAAAATGGCACTGCTTTGTGCAAGAAGTTATTGCATTCATACAATATGACCTTTAATTAAACTGTCTTTTCTTTTTCTTCTTTTAAAAAAGCTAACATACCTTGGCTAAGTTTAGATCTCTCTGAATGGACTCCACTGAGTAGTCAACAATGTCTTGCAAAAATAACTAATGAAAATGAGAAACTGCTCCAAAATGTCAATTTAATAGTTCTCAATACTGAACACTTTATGAGGAGGAAGGGGCAGAATGATATCCCCACTGCTTATCTTTTTAGAGTGTAATACCTCTAAGTAGGGGCTGTGCAGATAACTCAGTCTGGTCCCTTGTTAGGTCCAGAGCAAAGGAGAAACAAAGAATTAGTATCAGAACCTATGAAGAGAGGCTAAAAAGCATGGCTGTGAGTTCTGGGCAAACCGAGACAGAACACATTATCCTCGGGGAGCTTGGGGACACTGCAGCGCTCATTATGGCGGACTGCTCACCAGTCATCCACGGTGTCGTGTTCAGGCAGGAATCACATGTATCTCCTTATTAGGACATCTGTATTTGGATAATCTCATTCTACAAAATGTTGCCTTTCTCATTGTCCCTCCAAGGAACAAGCCTTTCGGTGTGGATTTTAGAAAAGACAAATAGAATTGCACACTAGACCTGCAGGGTCAGAATTGCAGCTTGTGTACACTTCTGAAGGGACTCTTTCAAAGGTAAAGAACAAATTAAGGTGAGCTTATGCACTTTTTAAGTATCCTCATTTAAAAAAACAGCAGTTGGCCCTGGCTGGTTTGGCTCAGAGGTTGGAGCTTCGGCCTACGGACCAGGGAGGCTCAGGGTTGATTCCCGTCAAGGGCATGTACCTTGGTTGCGGTTCGATCCCAGGCCCCGGAGGTGACCGATTGGTGTGTCTCTCTCGCATCAATGTTTCTCTTTCTCTCTCCATCTCTCTCCCTCCCACCCACTCTATCTGAAGATCGATGAAAAATGTCCTCGGGTGAGGATTAAAAAACAAAAAATAGCAGTGGGTTGCAGAATACTGGAATGTTTATTTATTTCTTCCAGGAAAGGCTGAGTCAATTATATCACTTGAATATTTCTGGAAGGAAATATCTTGATGGAAGGGCCAGTGAGTTAATATCTTTATAAAGATTGCTGAGATTAAATTTTCAACAAGAACAACGTGAGGTAAAAGTGCTGGATGCCCCATGGCTTCTAAATAGAAACAAAACAAAGACACGACAAAGCCAAACCAAACAAACAAATAAAATCAAACCTGGAAATTGGGATCTAATCCATCTCTTCATGGTTCACAGGTCACAGAAGTTTCCTCAAATTTTCCAACAGGAAACGACTGTGGGATCAGACCCTCGGAGTTCCCTGCACGTTCTGAGAAAGCAAACGTGTGCTTTATGTTTTAACATCCATGTAGCCGGCTTTTAGCAGCTGACATATTCAAGTGAAAACCTGATGACATCCCATCCCTTTGAAATACACTGCTTCCACATTTTTCATTGATGGTGTGGGAGAAAATCGTAGCTGAAGGCAGAGGCTTTGCTTTTCGTGCCTTTACTTAATGCACATTTATTGAGGACTTATTTTGTGTCGAGCATTGTTGCTGCACTGAACTTATATGGACAATTAAAACACTGTTCTCTCAAAGAACTCATAGTTTACTGGAAGAAATTGGCTCATTGACAGGTAACTATTATCCGAGTGACGAATGCAATGTGAGACATTGGCACAAAGGGTTTGGGTGGTCCCCAGGTAAGTAATAACAGAGCTGTGACTCAAAGATTAAGTACCAAGAATCCAGGTGAAGGAGAGTAATGGCAGCAGGAGGGAGGCCCGTCCAGGCTGTTGGACCTCCAAAGGTCCTTTCTGGCCCTGCACTTCTAAGCACATCAATATAATTAATTCGTTTCACTATTTCCCCAAAGTTCTATTGTTTAATAAGAAAAGTGGAAAAAATTTAAAACAATCATTTAACAGCTGGAGAACTCAAAACCTAAATTAGCCGAAGGCTATTAATAGATGTATGCCTCATTTAGCTAATGTCTTTGGAGAATAAGATATACTGTAAAAGCGAAATTTCCAATGAAATGAGCATTGCCCCTTGAATTATCAACACTTGCAAAATTTAAACATATTTATTATGATATATTTTAAAAACGTACAGCTTGATTTCTTGCCTGCTTAAGTGGAAGGTAACTGAAGACACTTTTAACTTTTGTGGATATCCCAGGATCACAGTGACCAACTCCAGTTTCCCGCTCCCGGTCCGGCTGTGGCCCTTCTCTCAACTGCAGACCATGATCTGTTTCGACATCCTTTTGGCACCCTTTCCAGTTTGCTCCATCTGATCTGCTGTGGAGCTACAACACTGGCTAAACCATTAATTTTAAGTTTTTAAATTTTGCTATTATGTAACAAGGTCTAACTTTTGGAGAGATGAACAAACATTTATGGGGTGTTTAATATGTGGCAGGCTTTGTGCTTAGTACTTACCTTGTGTCTCGGTCTGCTCAGGCTGCCATGACAGAACACCATAGGCTGAGTGACTTAATGGACATGTATTTCCCACAGTTCTGGAGACTAGAAGCCCCAGATCAAGGTCCAACAAGGTCGGTGAAAGCTCTCCTTCTAACTCGCCCATGGCTGCTTATTCTCACATGGTGGAGAGAAAGAATGAGCTCTCTGGCGTCTCTTCTTATAAGGACACCGATCCTACTAGATCAGGGCCCCACTCTTACCAGCTCATTTAATTTTAATTACCCCTATACAGGCCCTATCTCCAAATACAGTCACCTTGGAGTCTGGGGTTTCAACATATGAGTTTGGGGGAAACACAATTATTCAGACCATAATACCTTGTTATTTCACTGAAGCTTTACATTGGTCCTGGGTAATTCAGGCATTAGTATGTATACATTCAGATAAGACTCAGAAAGGTGAGGGACTTGCTTAAGGTTAGAGAGCTTGTTTGTGTCAAGGCTAGGAATTCAATTCAGATGTTCTGATTCCATATCTGTCTCTTGTTTTACCATTTATCATGACCTCTATGAATGGTACCAAGTCTTCCAGTTGTTCAAGCCACTAACCTCAGCCCATATTTTGAACTTCTCTCTGTTGCTTACCGCCCTCCTCCTTCAATCCAATCTATCCCCAAAGCAGAAACTTTACCTTCTAATTCTCTTTCAAGTCAAATCCATTTTTCCAGATGACCTCAATCAAGCCCATGATCTTTTTTTGTGGATTATTGCAAAAGCTGCGTGACTCATCTCACCATCTTTTATCTTCCCCATCTCCTATCATCCTTGCACCTGCAGCTAAACTGATCTTCCTAAAATGCAAACCTGATAGAGTCACTTCCTCCAAAACACTATTTGATGAGCCAGTACCTGTAAGATAAAGTTTTTATTTGGCATAGAAGGCTCTTCACGATCTGGGTCTACCATTTGGGGACGGGACATTTATACATACATACTGCTACTGTTTTATGGAACACTCTCTTCCATGTCCTTCATCTGGATAGCTTCCCATCATCCTTTAAACTCATTTTCAATGTCTCCTGCTCTAGAAAGCCTTCCCTAATCTTGCCTGCCCCCATCTACACATCTCCTCTCTATTCTTTGATTTCACTCTCATACAAATTTCCATACTGCCTGACTTATCCACAAATTTATAACATTTTGATGCAGGAATCCTGTTTTTGTAATAATTAGGTTTAGTTCTCACTCTATGTAATAGAGAAACACCACCAAATAAAAGTGGCTTCAACTAAATGGATTTCTTTTTATATAAATATGTGGAGGTTAGGAAGTCTAAGGGTTATATGGCATCTTTTCCATTGTCAACATACACACTTCTTCCACCTTCCCAATTTACTCTCTTTTTCATTGGTTGGTAAACTAGTGAACATAGGATAGCTACTTGTTTTGTAAATAAAGCTTTATTGGAACATGTTATTCTTTTAGGCATTGTCTATGACTACTTTCTTGCTATCCTGGTGGAGTTGAGTAGTTATGATAGGGACCTTGTGGTCCACAAAGTCTAATGTTATTACTTGGCTTCTTACTTTGGCATCCTAGAGAATGGTTTTAATGACCTTAATGGTTTTAATGCCACTTCATATCCAAAAGGGTTATTGTAATTCCAGCCACTTTATTTTCATATATTTGATAAAAGGAAAAAGGAAATAAATAGAGAGATGCATTGCCCTTCCTTTTTAGAACACTTCCCAGAAGGTCCAGACCACACTCCTCTTAAATATCATTGGCCAGAATTCAGTCACATGGTTATCCCAAGCAGCAAGGGAATCTGGGAAATGTAGTCTTTTCTTATGGGCAGCGATGTGCCTGGCTAAGTGTTGGTTAGGAGTAAGGGTTGGAAAGATGCTATGGTAAGCAACTATAGTCTCTGCTACAATTTCATTAAACATTTTCTCCCCAGAATCAGGCACCTATTGGGTACTCAATAAACTTGTGATGAATACAGAATTGTCTGTAAAGAGCTTAGTGATGAGTATTATATCAAGAGCTTAAGAAAATGACCTCTGATTATGCTCCAGAGAAACAAAGTTGCTAGAAGGTTGACTTTTGGGTAAGTGTTGTGGCAGCCCTAAAAAAGAGTTTTAGCAACTTAAGGACTCCAGTCTGCCTTTTTTTGGCGTACACTATTCTTGCCAGTAATTTCATTACTTAAATTTGTATATATCAGTCAGTAGTCTATAATTTAATGGTACACAATTTAATATAATTACTTAATTGTTTCAAAGAAAAAGTCCTCTTCCTTTCTCCTGTAAGTAGATAATGTGAGTCGAGTTTAGCAAAGACAATGTCTCTGGGTTAGGCATGCAGGAGTAAGAGGAAGGATTAAATAATGATTATTTTCTTCAACCAGTAGTGGAAGCAAAATTACTGAAGAAATGTAAGGAGATATCTTACTGTTGTAGGTTCTGTGATTTCCAGAGTCCTCAGATGTTTTCCATAGATGCAATGTGGTGGTCAACAATCTGCTCTTACATAAAATTGTGGGCTATGAGCAAGGACTGTGATCCCACAGAGATCTTCCATCCTTCTATCTCTTTGTCCCCTTTTCCCTCATTTCCCCTCCTTTTCAGCCTTCTTCTCTCATAACTTTGTGTGGGTCCGCACTCTGGGGTAGTAGTGGCTGGACTGAAAAGGGATGCTATGTGTGATTTTGTGTGAGGCTTCTCCACGAGCACCTATTGCCTATCGACTCACCCAAAGACTCAACTACGGATTCACCATCTGTTTCATCCTTTGGATACAGTTCTCCATGTAGTGATTGCCTAGGCCAAAGGGGCATTTTGCAATGATTAGGGAGGAGAGTTGCACCCTTTTCTTCACATCACGTCACGAATGCGGTGAAGGCCATGCTAGTCAAACAGACAGTTGAACAAAAGGGTGAGTAATGCTGGGCTGGATCACATAGTTTGGCTGTGGATGGAACACAGTCTGCCGATTCATTCTTTCCTTGCTCTCAATACACTGCATTGAAATTTTCTTTTCCTCATTTGTAGCTTCTAATTAGCTTTGAAATGATTCTGTGGTTCATTTTAAAGTCTGCCTTCTCCCTTCAGTGATTCCTTTGGGACTGGCTGTTCATTTATAAAAAAAGAGAGAACATTTTGCATTTTTATAGTTCTGTGCACTGGACCATGGAGGGGCAGCAGATGTTGCTTGAATTCTCCCACCCACACATCCAAATGTGAATAATCTTGGTGCTCCTGGCAAACTTCTACTTTATACAGCATTCCTCTTCTCGCATCGACAGACTTCACCCTACAAAATGTTCATAAAGAAAAAAAATGCAAACAATACCACTTAATGGTAAAATGTATTTTATGCAGTTGAAAGCTCTCTCAATTCGGAATTGAATAATCCTTGATCTGCTAGTAAGCTGTGTGACGTTGGGTAAACTTAAAAAACATTTTTAGGCCTCTATTTTCTTATGTGTCAACTCAAAATAATGCTGTTCACATTATAAGATTGTGCTGGACACATACTTGGCACTCAACAATTCACTTGACGTTTGATTAGAACATACAGAAAGTTTAGAATCACTTAAATAATGCTAAATAAACTATTTGGTATTGTGATATTGTGATTCATAATATGAAATATATATTTGATCTTCATCCCTGTTTTTGGCATAGAGTTCCTAAAATCCTTGCGATTTCCTATGTGAGGAGAGCTATAAAGTTGTCTTTGTTACGTTAATGAGGTGGCTTTTGGACTGGTCATCAGTGGAACTTATCACATGACTAGAGGGTGGGAATTGTCAGTTCCATCCCGTTGTCCTCTAGGGAGGGGAGATGGGCTGGAGATTGAGTTCACTTGCCAATGGTTAATAATTTAATCACTCATGCCTATGTAATGATCCCTCCATAAAAACCCAAAAGGACGGGTTCAGAGAGTTTTGGTTTGGTGAACACATGAAGATGAGGAGAGTGGGGAAGGCAGGGAAACTCAGAGGCCTTTTGCCATACCTTTTCTAGGCATTTCTTCCATCTGGCTGTTCCTGAGTTATATTCATTTATAATAAACAGTGATCTAGTAACTAAAATGTGTCTGAGTTATGTGAGTTGCTCTAGCAAATTAATTAAAGCTAAGAAGGGGGTCACTGGAACCTCTAATCTATAGCTTGCAGAGAAACACAGGTGACAACTGACTTGCAATTGGTTTCTGAAGTGGGGGAGAAGCGGGCAGCCTTGTAGGACTGAAACTTTAACCTGTGGGATCCCATGCTGTCTCTAGGTAGATAGTGTCAGGATTGAGTTAATTTGTAGCACACCCAAGCGGTGACTAAGAATTGCTTGGATGTGTGGAAAAATCTCTCCCTCCACACACATCCTCGTTGGGTCCAGAACCCCATAGGTTATTAATAACTTTCTCTCTTCAACAGTTACTTCAGCTGTGACTTCTGAGAAGTAATCTTTTATTCTCTTGCTGATGGTCTAACTTCGTTATTTTCTTTAACATAGATTATTTCTTATATTTCTATCTATCATATGTTTATCATCTATACATATCCTTAGCACCTTTATAACAATTTATTGATTTTCTCCCTTTTGGATATTCAAACATTTCCTGGATGTTCTAATGGGTGTTGTGGGTGAAACACAGATAAATGAAGTATGGGTCCTATCCCCCCCGGTACTGATGCGGCTGATAATTATACTTACCATGTGCCAGGAATTTGTGGCCATTATTTCACTTAATCCTCCCAACATCCATTTAAAGAACACTGAGCTGGTGTTTGCTCAAGGCCACAGTGGTGGTCTAGTGAACGAGTGGTGAAGGTAAACCCAAAACCCAAGCCTGAGCTCCCAAGAAAAAGCTTAGTCTTAACCACTGCAGAACACGGCCCTCAATCTCTCCTGTGCTTTGTGGCATAACTCATATTTCAGTGATTTGGATGATTTCTGTATCTATTTTGTATCTTGAGCTTTCCTAACATCCTTTTGCGATTCCTCCAGACTTGTACAGTTTATCTTTAGCCAATTTTAATTAATAAAAACTTTCAACTTTTAAACTTACCTTCTTAAATTTTCTACCATAGTTCTCTGGCACTGGACATTTCCACTTTGAATATAGAATCAAGGTCTTTAAAATGTCTTCATTACTCTTTTATGCCCCAGTTAAACTTCCAAACTTTTAAACGTTTCCTTGTTGCTCCATTTCTGTGAGATGTCAAGGCCTGTGGCATTGTCTCCACCACCGTAGAGTTTCATCACTGCTTACTTACTGGCTTCTGTCTTAACTTCGATGCCGCTCCCGATTCTCACCGAACTAGCTGGCGCCAGGGTGTCGAGAAACATCTTTCATCTGACGCCTTAAACACAGCACATAGTTTCCCGAGTTCCCATGTCTTCAAGGCTTTCTGCTGTTTTTAAAACTGTCCTAGTATAAGGTTCGGACCTCTGGTGTGGAGTCAAATTTATCTTGTTCCTCAGTTCAAGGTGCCTTATCACCATTGGTTTAGGCTTCTTTTCAGTTGTACTCCTTATTTTTTTTCTTTTCCTTTTACATTCTGACCCTCATTTCCTCCTCACCATAGAAATCCACTCCAAATACACATGATCTGATTTTCTAATTTTTTGACCATCTAAAAGGTATGTAGAACTATTTCATTGTTATTTTAATTTGCATTATATTTAGTACTAGCAAAGTTAGGCATCTTCCTATATTTGTTAGTTCTTTGGAGGTCCCCTTCTGGGAACTGCCAATTTGTAATTTTTGCCTATTTTACTATTGCTTTTCCTGGTCTTTCAGCTTTATTTTTGGAAATTCCTTACATAATTGATGGAAGTGTCTTTAGTCAGTTCTAAATACAGCACTTAATTTATACTGGATTTACAGAAAAATTGAGAAGATAATACGGAAAAATTCCCACATAGTCCCAACCTGCACACATAGTTTCCCCTATTATCTCATCTTGCATCATTGTGGCACATTTGTTACAATTAATGAATCAATATTGATGCATTGTTATGAACTAATATACATAGTTACCATGAAGATTCACTCTCTGTTGTACGTCTATGGCTTTTGACAAATGTATACATCATTTGATATCATTACAGAATGAAACAGAAGTTTACTGCCCTAAAAATGCCCTGTACTTCACCTTTTCTTCTCTACCCAAGCCACTGAACCCTTGGCAACCATTGGTCCTTTCACTATTTCTATAATTTTGCCTTTTTCAGAATGTCATATAGTTAGAACCATACAGTATGTAACCTTTTCACTTGGCGATATGCACTTAATGTTACTCTATGTCATTTCACAGCTTGACAGCTCATTGCCTGTTAATACTGAATACTATTCCATCGTGTGCATAAACAGATAGCTTGTTTATTTATTCACCTATGCATTAACATCTTGGCTGTTTCTGGTTTTTGGAAGGTATGAATAAAGATGCTGTAAACATTCACGTGCAAGTTTCTGGTGTGTACATCAGTTCTCAACTTGATTGTGAAACATCTAGGAGCATGATTGCTGGATTTTGTGCTAGGAATCATGTTTAACTTTGTAAGCAATTCCAAACCATCTTCTAAAATGACTGTACTATTTTGCATTCCCACCAGCAATAAATGAGATTTCCTATAGCTTTACATCCTCATCAACAGTTGGGATTGTCTGTTTTTGTTGGATTTTAACTGTTCTAATAGGTGAATAATGTTTTAATTTGCAATTCTCTACTAGTATGTTTTCATATAGTTATTTGCCACTTTATATCTTCTTTTGTGAGGTATATGGTTAGACTTTTCATCATTTTCTTATTGGGTTTTGTTTGTTTTCTAATCATTAAGTTATATGTTCTTTGTACATTTTGGATACAAGTCCTTTATAAGATATGTGTTTTGCAAATATTTTTTCCGAGCCTGTGCCTTGTCTGTTCATTCACAGAGTAGACATTTTGAATTTTATGAAGTCCAACTTATAATTTTTTCTTTCATGGGTCATGCTTTGATGTTGTATCTAAATAGTTATCATTGAAACCAAGGTCATCCAGGTTTTATCCTATGTAATCTTCTAGAAAGTTTGTAGTTTTGCATTTTACATTTATGTCTATGATTCATTTTGAGTTGATTGGCATGAAACATGCAGTTTATGTGTAGATTTTTCTTTCTTTTCACATACGCATGTACCATTGTTCCGGCACCCATTTGTTGAGAAGACAGTTCTATCTCCATTGAAATGCTTTTGCTCCTTTGTCAAATATCATTTGAATATATTTATGGAGCTCTGTTTCTGGGCTAACTATTATGTTCCATTTATCTATGTATCTATTCTTCCACCAACACTACCTACAGTGATTTTATCATAAGTCTTAAAGTTGGTTAGCATCAGTCCTTTGACTTTGCTTTTCTTCAGTATTATGTCGGTTATTCTTGGTTTTTACATTTTCCATGTAAACTTTAAAATCAGTTGGTTAATATCCACAAATAACTTGCTGAAATTTTGACTTTGAATGCTTTAATAAAACAATAAAAATAATATAAATAAACTAGTGCATATGTGTGTATACAGTAAGAGTGTGTATATAATTTTGACTTTGTAATAACATAAATATAGGTAAACCATTTAGCGCAAACAAAAACATTTTCTCCATTTATTGTCAGGGATATGTATCTTTCAACTAAGAATCTAGATGATGACGTAACCATTGATTGACATGTACTATCTGAAAAAATTTAATGAAAATTCAGTAGCTACATTTTGTTCTCCTTACATGAGACTCCTTAGGAATTAAGTCTTCATTCTATTTAAGAAATGAGAGCTATGTTTACTTAAGGAAAGAGTGTTACCAGATAATTTCCTTGTAACTGTTCTGAGGTCAGGTTCAGCTGATCACTTTACCAGTGTTCATTTAATGGGCAAGTCATAGGAATAGAAAGTGCCAAAATCCTACCCATTTTTCCTGTGTCTGGTATGTCGATTATGAAATCAGCACAATTAGAGGAAGCTGCAGCATAGGACATGTCGAAAAGGTTGATACAAGAAGCCACTAAGTCATCCTCTGAATCATAGAGCCATCAACTTGAGAAGGCTTGAGAGGAATTATTAATGTTGTCCTCGAGAACAAGCAGCAGCTGCCCTCTCAAATTCACACTGTTATTTTCTGGAAGATTTGGGAACATGTGTGACCAAAGTATCCTTCTTTGGGGAAATTGCTTCTAATAAGGGAGATGGGTAGCAGATGTATAAAAAGTATCTTAAATGTTTGCTCACAGGGTCTCTAGCAGATCAAAATTGATTATCTATTAGGGAGTGTAAGCTTATCCAGGAAAGGCCTGAATACTTTCTTGACTAATTTATTTTCTCAAATACATGAATACATTATGTCCAATTTACATTTGCCACTGATAGATATTGTTAATGGACACCAAAAATAACATTATTTATTTACCTAACATACAGTGTCTGGAAGGTACACTTTATTGCACCAAATAAAAATAATTGTATCAGAAGTCAATTATAAACATACAGGAATTTTTAATGGTTGGTGCAAAATATGCTTTTGGTCTTTTGGTGGTAATATTACAGTTCAAGCAGAGTCACCTTGCATGGATGCAGTGTTCTCTGGAGTTTCTTTATTCCCCAGCCTCCTACATTCTCTCTTTCCTAGTACTCCTCTGTATTTGCTTGTTCCCTGGAGTCTCAGCTCCATCCTGAAGATTGTTCTTCCTGCTGGCTGTGTCTGGGGATGGCAACAGTGGATCTCTTTGGACTATAATCATCACAATCTTCTGTAATCATAGATTGTTTAGAATGGACCATCTTCAAGATAAGCTTTCATTTGTCAGTGTTTAATGCTTTTCACAGTATACCATCAATAAAGTTTCATACTGAAAGACTCCACTTTCAGCAGGGGTAAGGAGAGAAGAAATAAAAAGACCAGAAATACAAAAATCTCTCTCCTGTTGCAATTTAAAGAAATTTCTTAGAAAGAAGTTTGTCATTGTAAATCATAGTTTTTTGATATTAGCATATAAGGCATTTGTCAAGGTATGGGCTTTGTGGAACAATGGAAATGTTCTCTTATCGTTCTGTTTTGACCCAGTAATGTGTGAAATCTAAAAGGTTCCCAGGAGCAGCATATCACAGAGGAGTAACAAAAGTGAATTGCTGAAGCAGATGGGAATGGAAGAGACCAAGCGTTTTTAAAACTGTCTTACACGGATAGCATATTCCAGAAGCATAATACCTTGTAATGTACTTCCTGTAGATAAAAACCTTTAAAAAATAAGATCTTTTTTTGATGCATTAGTTTTAAACACTCTTTATGCATAGTATTTCCTTATGGTAGAATATGCTAGCCTCTCCCCTCTTGTTCCTCAGTAATGTTAATATACATACTTTCAAAAACATGAATATTCCAACTCAGATTTTTTTTTTTCTGGGAACAGAGTTATGAGCCAATGCATGTGGGTTGCCAGAGATAAGCTGTCCTTAACTAAAGAAAGATAAAGTTTGTCTCCAGGTTTGTTAACAAGCATTGGGGTTAACTACTTTCAGAAGGTCACGAGCACATATACTGGAGAAATATAGAAAAATGGACGAGGGGAGGAGAGTAGGAGACAAGTGGGAACAACTTACAATTAATTAAAAAAATGAAAGTATGCATATTTTTGAAAATAACAAACCTTGCTCATAATCAGTGAGCAGCATAGTGATTATAAGGCATATTATTATAATATAATTAAAAATTGGAGATAAAAATGAATAGAGCAATGATGGCTCTTCTTGGCTAAATAGTTAATTTATTTAACTGCCGAAGAGGTGATGTGCTAATGAGTAGCTGAGATTGGAGAAGTAATTGCATAAATCCCAATCTTATTGGTATGTACTGCTCATAATCTCATTAAGAACTGGTCCCACAGGGTCAAAGAGGTGACTATATGAGATTGAAGCAGGTAACTCCATTAGTTCACACTGTTTTTCATACATTGTGCATTTCAAAACAGTGTGAAGAGAGGGTTCATTGCTTGATTAATACTTACAGGAAGGGGAGGGGAATTAGGAGGGCTTATATTAGAACATCTAGGACTCTTTCGAAAGAGCTACAGAACTATAATGGCAATCTTACCAAGAAACAACTTAATAAACTAACAGCTTATTTACATGGTTAAAAATGCTGAATCATTTAGTTATTTCTAACAACCTTACAAAAGTCCCTCTTTGTGCTGTTAGAATAGCAGGCATCTCAGTTGCTCAAGATTACAAGTTGATTTTACTACTTAGGATAAAAGGTAGTGAAAAAAATCCCATTGCAGAGACCACCATGCACGTAAGAAACCTTAGAGTTGGCTATGCGCTGGTAGGTATTATTTATATAGGTTCTTGCTACTTAAGGAAAGAGTTGGCCCTAACTCTAGTATGGCAAGGCAAGCGAATTATTCATAAAAATCAATTATTTTCTTCTTCCCAAGTCCACAGCCCTCCCACTTCTCCTGGCCTCCTGTGTAATTAGGTAGGGCCATGTGATGGAGATCTGACCATTTGATGAAATGCAGGTGGAAGTGTTATATGCCATGTCAAGGTACGGCCCAATCAAACCTCTCGTGCCACCCTGCCCCCATGTCCACTCTTCCTACTCTTGTAGGCTGCCACAGAGAAAGATGCTAGAATTTATATTAGACTTGGTCTGTGAATTGCTGCATGGAACAGACCGTGACTTTCTCATGCACTGACATTTTTGTGAGCTAGAAATAAAGTATACTATATGAGGCCACTGAGATTTTTTCATATAGATCATATAGTTACAGTAATATAACTGGAATCCCTACTATCTCCTTTAGTTATCTTTTATTCATGTGCTTATTAAAGAAGTATTTATTGAGTGTTCTCTGTGTATCACAGACATTGCTAGCAACTACAAATATGAGCTACAAGGTGGTAGACTCAGGTCGAATACTAACATCAGAGCTTAAATATCTCTGCAATGTCCATTGGGCTCAAAATTTTGTTCTGAGGCAGTTTTGTTGAGCCAAATAAATGCTTTGTGTCTTTGCATTCAAAGAGAATCGAGCACTTCTTTCCTGCCTAGATTTACTATCTGTACTGTATGCCCAAATTGGGTAAGTTCTGACACTGTAGTCAGAGAATATTGGTTTGCAATGGTTATTTGTTTTCAATTTAGGTATATACTAACTAAAGGTTTTACCTTTTGTAAAATTCACATTATAGAGAGTTCTGTTTCTTTTGTCCTAGAGGCTGTCTTTCCTTACACCTATTATAAACCAAACACAAATAAAGCTTTTTATCATGAACCCAGAATCGCACAAATAGCTGTAGGTTCTATCCTTGTTCACTTTCATTTAGCTTCATTTCTTTTCTTGTTACAGCCTCTTTGTGCAAAGACCACCTCACAACAATTGATACTTACAATATATCTAACGAGATTGTGCTAGAGGAAGTGTTACAGGTCATAAAAACCTCTTTCTTGTATAGAAGCAGAAGCTATGATAGACCTATAATAGGTATGAAATAGAGGATATATTTCGTAATCAGAATTTTAGCTAATTTCCCATTCTTGATATAAATTTTGCATTCAATTGATGGAACATTTAGAACCAGGTTGATGATGGATGTGCATAAATGTGCGTGGCATTTTACTTCAGAAACAAGTAATAATTTAGGAAATGAAAAACTTATGACTAAAAAGGTGTACAAACATTTTAAGGACGAATTCTTCTTGTTATCAAGTATATGACTTGCTCTCCTGAGTATGGTAAATGAAGTCTCCAAGAGCATTAATCAGTTGCAATTAGATGGGTTTGATCCTTTAGTGCAGTGATCTTTAAATTTGGGAGGGAGGGAGGGGGCCATTTGAAAATCTGATAAAAGCTGAAGATCTTCACGCCAGAAAAATAGAGGAACACTCCACATTATATATAATTCAGGGGATTCTTGATCTGCAAAGCTCAACAACCCTAAAGTGATAAAGAATAACTGCTTTGTGTGAATGGACTTGGAGAATTTGCCTTTTAAATAAAGTCTTTCTAAGACCTAGTGGGTCATTATTTGAAATCTTCAGTGGAGAATGAAGCAGTAGAAAATGCTATGGTAAGCCCCTGATTCAATGCTTTTTAAACGTTCACATGTATAAAATTCACCTAGAGATGAGTCAAAAGAAGGGCAGATTCCTGGACTGTAATTCCAGAGATTTTGATTGAGTTGTTCTGAAGTGAGAACCAGAAATCAGCATTTTAAATAATCTGAGTGATTCTTAAGTAGATTCCACATGGACCACCTTTTGAGAAACACTGTCTAATCCTCACTTCTTCAAATCACTGGCCGCCTAGACAGCCACCTCTCTGCACTCTGTCTGTGGAGCTCCTATGTGTCCCGCTTTCCAGTGAAGACTAACTTAAGCTGGGCATCTTTTCCCTCTTCACTCTTCCACGGGGAACAAAATAAAATGTCTCAGCACAGTGTCTTTGAGTAGCTAACTTGTTGGTTGACTTCATTTAGCCTGCCATGGTCAATAATTGCAGAGGAAATCATTCCTGGTCACCCCAATATGTTTCTTAATATAATAACGATCAATGATTACAGAATATTTATCAATGTTTGAAAACAATAGATGGTATGGACTAATGGGCAGTATGACAAAACTGCTAGAGGGGGATGCCAAGATCAATCTAGTCTTACTCTACATTACTGTTTCTTCCCTTCTGCACATGTTCTTTGGGGAAACAACTGAAAAATGAAAAAACAATCAGTATTTAAACCTGGATTATGGTGAGAAAATGTCCATAGCTAGAATAATAGTTTTCATTGTATTTTAAATACAAACTATAATTTCTATTTTCCAAAAAGAATTTCTTTCCAACAATTAGATCTAAATTAGCATTCTGGATCCAAGTGCGCATACATCCTATGCTTGCCTTTTGAGTAATAATAGCATTAATATATTAATAAATTTTAATCATTATTAAAATTATAAGAAATTTAATATTATAATTAATCATATAGTTATACCATTATCAATTTATAATATAAATAATTATATAATAATATTAAATAAAATATTATATAGAATAATACTATTATATTATATAGTATTATAAATTAATAGAATCACAAATATATTGATATCATTAGCATATTATTAATAATGAATATATTTCTCTCCACTTTACTTGTTTCATTTATTACCTTGTCAAGGAGATTTATAGAAGAGGCATCCTGAAATAAAAGCTAAGGATATAAAGGAGATACTTCTTCAGTTTCTAGAGGTGAAACCACAGCATTCTTTTTCTTGACATAGAGCTTCTTCACATGTAAAGTTCTTCCTTTACCAAGGAACCAATTCACCAAAGAATGTTGATCTAATAGGTTCTCGCTGAAACATCTAATACCTTCTTGATTGTTTTAATGTGCAGGCTGTGAGACTCGGCTGTGGACTATTCATGAACCGTAAACTTGGTTTATACATTTTGTTATGACCAATATGTCCAAAATAATCAAACCTTATTAATAATCAAGGGGAAAGAAGAAGTATGCCTTGAGAAAAAATAGTTTTTGCTAAGCAAAAATGAGGCAAATTATCCAAAAGATGAAAAGAAATCTTTAGTAGGAATATTGAAACATGTCTCAGGGTCAAAAGGTTGGTGAACTAATCTGGATAAAAACTAATAGAGCTGTTTATTTAAGGGTCATACAATCTCAACACTGTAGTGTCCTTGGCTGCCTTCACACTTCAATTAGCAGAGCAGAGCTGAGAAGTCCTAGTAGGGACCAAATGAACCTTAAGGCCTATAATAATTACTATCAGGCTTTTTACAGAAAATACTTGCTGTCCCCTATTCTAAAATCGAGTGGGTTTTCAATATTTGGAAGTACTGAAACAAAAACTCAGAATTAGATTACTTTAAAACAATACATTTTTTTTTTTAAAGTTCTGTATGGTAATAACACACATCTTCCTAAAATTTTATTCCTGAAAGTTTTAAAGTAATATATCTAAGTATGTACATTAACACCTGCATTGATGTTTGGGGGGCCAGGGAGGCTGTATAGGGAATGACAATGGCCTCTAAATACACATTTTATGCACATGGAGTGAAGAATTTGATCAATGAACGCTAAGAGCCCTCTTCCTTCTGAAGGGCCCTATTCCATCCAGCTATTTGAATTTGGTGTGTCTGCCTTTGACACAAATCTATGTTTAAAGTAGTGATTTTTAGGTGGTTCAACATTCAATGACTTAATTAATGTAATTCTTATAAGTAAATAGACACATAGAGATTTATTTTAGTAGAGAAGGGGAAAGATTCTAATCAAGCCGTGGTATTTGCAAAGGATTAGAGGGAGAAATGAAGCAATCTCATGCAAGAGACAACAAACAGCCAGCTTGGTGGGATCAACACCCTGTTCCTGGGCTTCTTGTTAGAAAGAACCCTTTTTTTTCCCCCTTCCATTTTGGAAGAGGGGTGACTTCCTCTTCCCGCCCCAGCAGAGAACATATCGGGGGAACATTTCTGGCCGTCCTCTCCCTGGTCGTTCTCCCAACAAGAGGTGAAGGGATTGATCTGATGACTGAGAGGGGGGAAAGGGGTTCTGTCCATTTGAACTGCCCCATCTTGCTTCTCATTGGTTCCTGTCTACAGCTGAATGTGTTTTCTCTAATCTTGTCCCCAGTGAATTAGCCCGGGCAGCCTCCTATGAGGGACAGGAGAAAGGGGATGAGAGTCAAAAGTCTAATTCAGTTTTGGCCTCTGCTCTAAATTACAGACCTCAATTAGTTTTGTGAGCAATAAAGCCTATATTTGGATGCCTATCTGAATCTGCTATCTATTACTCAAATGCAAATGGTTTTCAACTCAGAGAGGAGGGTGATTAACTGGCCTCTCAAAACCTCAACAGTTCTTAGGTATAGTGAAATGATGATGACTGGTCTTATGCAGATCCATAGGGATTCATTTGGGCTTGGTCTGCTTGTTTGTGAACCTAAGGCAAGGAAAGGATTGGTTCTGATTGTCACAGATTGGAAGACTCTGCCCCCATGGTCTGGCCTTCGCAGTACAACCGAGAATTCAAGTGACCTTCTGAGTCGGGAATGATGATCTACAACCAATAAGACATCACCAAACAAGAATTAATGCTCTATGTTAGGCACAAAAATTAAACCACCTTCACCAATAACAATAAAAAACTCTAGCTCAGAGACAGAATGGGAGAAGAAACCTGATGTGAGGAAAGTGTATATGAAATGATGATACAATCTGAGTATAAGACAAAAATATTATATTACTGTTACCAAGTCTGACTAAACCTCAGACAGCCTTAATAATAGTAGAATGTCTGGATTATTGGAGGTAATTATCTCGCTGTATTTCATGCTGGTTTAGATTATTTGCAATGTTTTTTTGTAAGAACTCCACATAACTTGAGTGTTCTCCATAGGGTTGATGAAGATGAGGAATTAGGTGATATGTCAGTGGGGAATAGCTCAAATAATTTACCCTGAACAACATCAGACAAAGAGGGAAGAACTAACTCTTTTATCACATTTGAAGGGCTATTGTGGGAAAAGATGAAAATATTCTCTTATTTTCTAGACTCAAAGATAAAAGAAGCATATCTCAAATATTTCAAATTTATAAGATGATTATCTTATAAAAATTAAAACAGTTCAGCAAATGGATCAGCTGATTTTTTTGAAGTAATAAGACCCCATCCTGTGGGTGGGTGCAAACACAGACAGAATAGAACTTTTAAAGGAGACACTACGAAATGTTCCTTCTTAGAAGATTACTGAGCAGGGTGATCACTCAAGACCCAATATTTCTACTTTAAATGAATACTCTTGCGTACTAATCTTCACTGTACCACTGAATAGCGGTGACCTCACTAGTCAGTGTCTCTAGGTTTCAGTTCTTGCCTTTTTAGGATGAGAAGTGATATTATCTACCCATGTCTCACAACATTATTAAATGAGCAAATTGATACCAAAAGGCTTTGAAAATGACCTATATAGAGACCACCTACCTTTCTTTTTTTTTTTTTATCCTCACCTGAGGACATTTTTCCATTTTTTGTTCAAATAGAGTGGGAGGGAGAGAAAGGAAGAGAGAGAAAAAAAAAAACATCGACGTGAAAGGGACACATCAAGTGACTGCCTCCCACACGACCAACCAGGGCCGGGGACAAATTGTAACCGAGGTACTTGCCCCTAGCGGGAACCGAACCCAAGTCTCTCTGGACCGCAGGCTGACGCTCTAACCGCTGAGCCAAACCGGCCAGGGCGACAATCTACTTTTCTATTTAGAGCAGAGACTAAAGTGGCAAATTATAAAATGATAGATATAACTGAGGTAGAACAGAATTTCTTAAATTTTAATGTGCAAACAGATGTCCTGTGTAATCTTCATAAATGCCCATTCTGGGTCAGCAGGTCAAGAGCAGGGCCTGAGGGTGTGCATTTCTAACAAGCGCCAAGATGATGATGATGCTAGTCTGTGGACTGGTCTTTGCTTGGCAAAAAGACAGAAGCCTAGAGTTATGTCCCTGCATACCCACCTAGGTACCTCTAGGCCCACTAGATCTTTTAGGGAGTCTATCCTGGTAAAGTTCTCAATGAAGCAATAAACAAAATGTATGATTCTAGAATAGGCTGACAGTGAGGAAGTTGCAAACACACCCACCAACTGTATATATTCATTTTCAGAATGGCTCTATTATGACTACTATATCTTAATTAGCTGTTTGCTATAATAACATATATGTGAAGCAATAGTTCATGACATTTAAGTGTTAAAGCTGTTTGCACAATGAATGTGATGATTCAGAAGAAAATGAGTTTTGAAATGCAACGAAAACATATAGGTGTCATTACGGTTATTTTCATGCAGGCAATAAAAATAGACTCTGGGTAATTTAACTGAAAAGAGAATGTGTTACATATATGGGGGAGGGGGATTCTAAGTGAAGTTGAAGACAGACCGGCTGACGTGGGAGGTTTTAAAAGCATGAAATTCTCAGTATTCATTGTTACAGTAAATAAACTTCGGCCATTTCTTCTGCCCTTTGGTCATCATAGTCAAAAGCCAAAGTCATAGGAAGGAGCATTTGACTGGCCCAGTTGGTTCAGGTGCTTACTTCCTGGCATAACAGAGCCAGGAGGGGAAGCATCTGGTGGAAGGCGCCTCTGGTGTCTGCCAAGAGGAGAATGTGGGGACGGGGGCTGCTCTAAGGAAAGGCACCAATGATGTGGAGAAGCCAGCTATTGATATGAGCATAACTCTCTGAAACACATCTATATCTGTACCTCAGTGTAAACACACAATGTATATTAAGTAATCTTATGTCATGCAAACACGTATTTTCTTAAAATTCAATATTAAAAATAAATAATTTTTATGCTTGTTTATAATGTTAGCTCTTCTTTTATGAAATGTTTGTTTTTTGCTATTTACCTATCAAACCTCAGTGGTTTTCCTATCAATTTCCATTAGCTCTTTATGTAGTACATTATTAAAGCTTTGAGTATAAAAAATATATATTTTTCTTCAAAGGTAGTGCCTGTTATTAGTCTTTTTTTTTTTTTTTTTTTTTTTGCTTTTGGAGAGGAAGAAGGAGCTGGAGGGACTGTTGGAAATCACTACCTTAAAAGTCACCAATGCAACCAAAATATACAGAGGGTTCATGTCGTAACATGTCTCGTTCATAAAAACAGCAGTCTGACAGACAAATATTATCAGAATATATTTAAATCTCTACTTGGTGTCTCAAGAAATCTCCAAAGTTGAGATGGATTGGGGCTTGGGTAGTTATAATACATTCAAAATGTTTACCAAATATCTTGAAAGCTCTCTCTTTGCACAGCAAAGATTCTCAGTTTCCAACCAAAAATTCTCTCAAACTATAGAAAAAGTGTTTGTATGTTTTTTTCTAAATGCTCACACTTAACAGTATTGAAAAAAGTAAATCTTTCCCTTTGACTTATCCACACAGTCCCATTGCTGGCCTGTTGATCCTTTCGCCTCCAATTTAACCACATGACACTGCATATCAAAACAGAACCCACCCCACCATAATCGATTCCATGGGACATGTAGGCTGGACTCCAGCCCTATTTTCTCAGGACCATGTTTATGCATAACAAAGCTGACCCTGACCCAATACTAGAGCGGGAGTTCAGCAGGGGAAGTTCTGTGTATTCATTTTCATAACTATTGCCTATTGCATTGGTGAGATTATTTTAAAAGCTGAAGAATAATTATAATTATTTTAAAAGTCAAGAATAATTTCCTACTGGTCAGATTTAAATTCAAGTTAAACTTCTAATGACTGTGAATGTCATTAATGGATTATTTAGAATTTGGGCATATCCACAATGGGCAGATAAATTTGCTCATTTTTAAAAGAGAATAATGCTGGGAATGGTCTTTTTACAGATGTCTTTCATACTAGTGTTATCTGTGAGGGTGTGTGTCTTCTCCATTGGTTGGGTTAACTTAAATCTTTGGAAAAGAGGGAAATGTTTTAATTTTGTAACTTTCAGACAGAAAGACCCTATGAGCCATGTGTTTAAATCCCAGTGACATTTCTGCATGCCTGGGGCATAGTGCCTGCAACATTGTTTCTTTCACAGATCCCTTTTGTTCTCTTAGCTGAGGAAGGAGGGTCTTGGATATTCCCAAATCAATATCCTGTCAACTTCAAGCTTCACTCAATTATTTAGAACAAAAGAGACACAGCGCCTTTTTAATCCACCTAAGGGGGAGGGACTTTTCAATGTAGGAGAAAATACATTTCTATTTAATGCTAATACATAGGTAAATATTATTTTTATAGATAGTTTAGAAGAAACGAAACATATGCACCTTACACATTGTGCTCTAGTTTGCTTCCAGCTGGGTGAAAGATGAGTTGGGTTAGAGTGGTCTGAAGTCACAGTTAATTTCCTCTTTTTTTTTTTTTCCAGCAGTACACCCAGAGGCAGACGGTGTTCAAGTTCAATTAGCTATTTACAATCTCTGTAGAGTTATTTCCAAGGAACAGGTGACCTAGAAAGTTGTTTGAATTACAGAAACAAAAAAAGAAGGAAATGACAAAAAGGCTTGTAAACATAGGGAATGTGACTTAATGAAAGTAATTGCCATAAAAAAAAAATGTAGTTGATTTTAAATATTTGGAGAAGTCATTCTAAAAGACAGAGGCCTTTAGCGAAAGAATAAGCAAAACGTATTTGGGGGGAAATTTCTATTTAACTGAATTTTACCTGATCTACTGAGGATGTGTATTAGGTTATCTGATGGGACTTTAAGTTAAACCTGCACTGTTTAGGATATGGGTTTCCCCAGGGTCATGATCTGTGTGGGTGGAGGGGCTCTGTGCTGTGATCTCTGCCATAGGCCTCCCTCCTCAGATGTCTCTGTGCCTACTCCACTCCCATTTGGCTTGTATAGCCCTCGGCTACTGAATGCCCAAATTGGGTGGAAAAAGGAGACAGATTAGCATTTTAGGAGAACATTTAGCTTCACAAGACTTAGAGCATAGCAGTTGAGAATCTAGGCTTTGAAGTTAGGTCCAAATCGAAGCTCTACCACCTATTTGATGTGTGGCAATGAAGAAGTCACAGTATTCTCCGATGTAATAAAATACTAATATTAGTAGGATTTTTTGGAGGGGGGCACTAAGCCCTTGTAAGATACATAACATGGTTCTTGGAAATGAGTAAGCATGTAATGAATGGCAGCCATCAATATTACGGTTGTATACTGTTATTGTCAAACCCTTCCACTTCTCTCCTACACTTCTATCTGCACTTCTTTGCTGAAATGTAATGACATCTCTCCTCATCCCTACGCCTGTGAACAAAAGTCCACGCATATAATCCCCATCTGATACAGTGGTGAACTATGGGCTCTCTGTTGTTTGTCTCAGAAACAATTTTATAGCTTTTTGACAAGTTTCCATCCTAAGGGATTTAGTTGAACTCTGCAGGTTAAATTTCTCTTCTGTAGATATATTGAAGATGTACTGAATTAGCGATTCACCATGTTCAGTTTATGAAAGAGATATGGAGATAAAAGCTATTTTTCCAAAAAAGATAACATTTGAGGGGAAACAGGAACAAGAGATAACAGGGATGAGGGGGTTCCTTCAAAATATATACAAAATGATTTCATAACTTGCACAGATTCAGATTATAATAAAGGGACATGGGGGTAAGATTTGGCAAATTTTCTTTCTTATACTATGAAGAATAGGGCTGTTCCCTCTGTGGGCAAATGTCTGGGTGCAAAACAAACATGACTGAGGAGCAGAATCTGGTAACCGATCAGGTATTAATCTTATTCTTTTTAATGACTCAGCACCACTGGGGACAGCTGGGTTTGTAATGAGAACAATTCATGGCTGCAGAGACATGTCATATTTCAGATTGGCATTTTCCTCTACGGTTGTTTCTCTCACACAGCCTTAATGCTAGTGTGGGTTTTTGAAAATTTGGAAACTTTTATGTAGAGCTGCTCATATTTTTTTCTTTTAACATTACAGAACATTGTTTTTACTTAAGTCCAAAAGAAATAGTACCAAGCTGGCTTTTATTAAAACTTCTGCTATTTGCTTAGAAACTTGGGCACATTTTTTAACCTCTTCCTGCGTTAGATATACCCTGATGGACAACACCTTCTTTTCACTGGAAACTGTTTGACTCTTAGCTCCATTTGGAGAGTAAGACTCAGTCTCTATTATCATTCATTTCCATTATAATTTTATTGCCTTCTTTTTTGGTTACTTCCTGATTGATTTCCTTGCTAGAGCAGAGTTATTCCATATCTTTTCTAAAAATATTAGTCCCACAAATACTCTGCAAAATAAAAAAAGAATGATGTGATAAAATACTTGCAAAATGTTATTTCTCTGTTGTCCTGGTAACAATTTATTTTAACAGAAACAGTGTGATGCATACGTATGTGAATAGATTTTAATCCAACTTCTAGAGGTAGTGACCTGCTCTGGTCAGGAGCCCACACTTATTGGTGGTTTGCCAGTTAGTACAACATAGACTGGTAATAACTTTTCATCCATAAATTAGATCCTTCCAAGCTCAACTAGGCCTTTCTAACAGAACTCAATATTAGAGTTTTAGTTCTGTGCCCTCCTACTTCATGATGATCCCTGTTGATAAATCTGAGTTGATGGTTGTTGAAGCAATGACAGCTCATTGGGTCAGTCTGCAAATCAATGTCTGTATGACTGGCAGAATTTTGTCTAAAACTCGCATTTCTTGCAATGTTCCTCTTGATATTAAGGTAGTAAGGAAGAAATGACTATCTCCCACTTTCCTTTGGTTACTGAATTTTATCTAAATTGTGAAGATTTTTAAATGGCCAAAGTGTCTTAGGTTAGTTAACAATAGCTGCAAGATATATTCCTCCTTTTGAAATTCATAATGCACATGAGAATCTCTCAGCAGAAAACGTTGTTTACATTTTGGGTTAAACAAATCTTTTTGTTGTTGTTGTTCAAACTTATTTGAGCACAGATTTCTTTCTACTTCGGTAAAATGTCTATTTACATTTTGAGTTATTTTAAACCTATCCTCTCTTCCCCTTTTTTTCTTCTCATCAAAATTCACTGGTACTATAGTCTTTTCCTCTTCTTTTGAGATCATTGGCTCTGAGGGAATCCAATGACCATGTCATGGAGAAACTTAAGAAGCCCTATGGAGAGGCTCATGTGGCGAGAAACAGACTTCTCGCCGACAGCCATGAGGGTCAGCAACCCGCAGCGGCTCTCCAGCCCCAGCCAAGCCTTCCTCAACTACAGCCCCAAATGACATCATGTGACCCTGAGCCAGAACAACCGGGCACAGCCTTTCTCAAATCCCTGACTCATAACAGGTGAAATCATACATGTTTGTTATGTAAGCCAGTAAGCAATAGATAACTAACACAGATTTTAATGGTTTTAATAAATATCAGATAACAAATTACATCCACAGGTTTTAAGGATCAACACTGACTACAGGCAGACCTCCTTTTATTGTGTTTCACTTTATGGTGCTTCACCGACAGGTGTTGTGTTTTTTACAAACTGGAGGCAAGGCCCTCCACCAGCAAAAAGATCATGGTTTGCTTTATTGTGATACTCACTTTTTCACAAGTGGTTTGGAACCGAATCCACAATATCTCTGAGGTCTGCCTGTATTTTTGCCTCCAGGAATATTTGCTTTCTAACTGCAGTGCACTCTATATAAAGAGGTAAATGAAAAGAGAATTTTCAGATGGAGAATCAGTGAATCCTCAAAGTATATCTTAAAACTGGCCGGCTAGTTTGTGTTTAACTAAGGCTGTTCTACTAATTCCCTTGAATCCCAACTCAACTGCATACCTCTGCTTCCAGCCTTCTTGACCCCAATACCTAATGGAGATAATATCAAATAATACTACAAATATGTTTTTGTATCTGTGAAAAACTCAAAAGGGAAAAAAAAGCATATAGGGTGGGTAAATATATTTCTATTGTCTAAAATGAAAGGAGTATTATGCATCTGATGTTGTGGTAGAATCAAAGACACACAGGTATGTGGAAGGATTGGAGGAAAAGGTGGGACTGATTAAGGCCTTCATAATTTCTATCAGCCCCCCACCAAGCTACTTCAGTAAACATACCATCCTTACAAAACCTGCATGTGCTCCTTACGGCCTCAAGACAAGTCCGCCAGGCCCTACTCCCAAAGGGGTTACATCCACTAAATCTCTCAGATATAGAAATTCCAGAGATGCTATTGATAATCATGATAATATTTATTATTTAATGGTATTCTTAAAATCAACACAAGTGTTAGAATATGTATAGATAAGTTAATAAGACCCTCAGCCTCTGATAGTCATTAATATTTTGATCAACTTAGTTGCTGGGTCAAAGATAAATTTAATTGTCTTTAATCAATTAAATTGACTAAAGCAAGAATCATCCTCCAAGTTTGGCAGTAAAACATAATTTAAAATAACTAATGTACAATGATGGCACACTTCCAAAGAATTTCAATTATTTGAAGCTCTTTAAAAGTTTTGCTGTTAAATTATGAATTAATTGGTATCTAATATTGAGTTATATAGAATCAAATAAAAATATTAATTATGAAGCCATGAGATAATTTATGTCACTAAGCAACCATCACTGAATATTTCTTTAATTATATAGAACTCAGAACACTGGGCCAGCTCAGTCAATGATAAATTTTAGGAATAGCTGTGTTTTCTGTTGGCTGTTTACCAGAATTTTTTTTCATGTACCTAAATAATTTTCACAGGACTTAAAACTTTTACTTTCACGTTAATTACTACTTGCTGGATCTTCTCATTAATCAGTTTTCAAGCAATTAATTCTATAACAAATGGAAAGTATTGACTGAATTAAAGGTCATTTCCAGAATTAGACTATGGCAATTAATTTCCTGGTTTCTATGTTAATAAATTGTCACATGTTGTTTGGCAGACATTGATTAGAGTTTACACCATCCATGCAAATTAATGGCAGGGCTATTGGCCTTATTGTTTGAAAAAGTAAGGCTGGGCTTTAAAAGGAAAAAGAAGACAAAATCAAGGCCAGCTATACCGTTGGGGAGGCTATATTTTCCCTTTCCCAAAGATATATTATTGCTAGAGACTATCAAAGTGTGTTATAGCTTTCCACACATTCAGTTTAGAATACTTTCTTGGCTTCCCTGAATCCAACTAGTTACATATCTTGTTTAAATACAAGGTACATAATATTAAGCATGGGAGAATTTTTTATGCCTTGGAAAATATTTTGTACTCTCCTAAGGAAAAGTTATTGCTATTAGGATACAGTATAATATTAAAGCATTTGAATTACATTTTATAAAATATAAAATGTGAATTCATTTATAAAATATAAAATATGAATTTATTTAATTTATTTTTATTTTTTTCCCTTTTTAAAACTTCTTTATTGTTGAATGTATTACAGATGTCCTCCATTTTTGCCCCATTGATCGCCTCCTCCCTGCTCCTACCCCTCTCTTGCCTTCCCCACACTACTGTCTGTGTCCATTGGTTATGCATATATACATATAAGTTCTTTGGTTTATCTCTTCCCACCCCTCCCACCCCCTTCCTTTTGAGGTTCCTCAGTCTAACAACCAATTTGTACTTCTTAATCCCTTCACCTTTTTCACCTATCCCCCCAACCCTCCACCTTTCTGACAACTAACAAAAAATTCTTTGAATCTATAAGTCTGTTTCTGTTCTGCTTGTTCATTTAGTTTGTAGATTCAATTGTTGATAGATACATATTTATTGACATTTTGTTGTTCATATTTTTTATCTTCTTCTTCAAGAAGACCCTTCAACATTTCATATAATACTGGTTTGGTGGTGATGAATACTTTTAGCTTTTTTTGTCTGGGAAACTATATATATATGTCCATAGATTCTAAATGATAGCTTTGCAGGATAGAGTAATCTTGGTTGTAGGTCCTTGCTTCTCATCACTTTGAATATTTATTCCCACTCCCTTCTGTCCTGCAAAGTTTCTTTTGAGAAATCAGCTGAAAGTCTTATGGGAACTCCCTTGTAGGTAACTAACTGCTTTTCTCTTGCTGTTTTTAAGATTCTCTCTTTGTCTTTAACCTTTTGCATTTTGATAATGAGGTGTCTTGGTGTGGACCTCTTTGGGTTCAGATTGTTTGGGACTCTCTGTGCTTCCTGGACTTATATGTCTGTTTCCTTCACCAAGTTAGGGAAGTTTTCTGTCATTATTGTTTCAAATAGATTTTCTATTTCTTGCTCTCTCTCTTCTCCTTCTGGCACTCCCATGATGCAAATGTTGGTACACTTGAAGTTGTCCTAGAGGCTCCTTACATTATCCTCATTTTTTTTTTATTCTTTTTTCTTTTTGCTGTTCTGATTGGGTGTTTTCTTGCTTTCTTATATTCCAAATCATTGGTTTGCTTCTTGGCTTTACCTACTCTACTGTTGATTCCCTGTAAATTATTCTTTATTTCAGCTAGTGCATCCTTCCTTTCTGACTGGTCTTTTTTTTATGTTGTTGATGTTCTCATTAAATTAACTTCCTTGAAATTTTCTCTAAGTTGCTTAAAGTTCTCACTAAGTTCCTTGAGCATCCTTATAACCAGTGTTTTGAACTCTGCACTGATTGATTGCTTATTTCTATTTTGTTTAGTTCTTTTCTTGGAGTTTTGTTCTGTTCTTTCATTTGGGACATGTTTCTTTGTCTCCTCATTTTGGCTGCCTCCCTGTGTTTGTTTCTATTTATTAGGTAGAGTTGCTATTGAACTAGACTACTTAATTTAAGTAACTCCATTCTGACCTGCAATTGATACACATACACACCCTGACTCATCTAAACACCATGGCCTTAAGGAATAAAGATAAAGGGATTAGTAATAGCCTTGGGAAACCCAGAAAAAGCATAAAAATACTGTGTTTAATGATTGCCCTGACCTTTGTAACAGCTCCTAATGCTCCCTAGCTGTATTAGTTTCCTCCTTAATGACGCC
Organism: Tadarida brasiliensis; assembly: GCA_030848825.1. Lineage (NCBI taxonomy): Eukaryota > Metazoa > Chordata > Mammalia > Chiroptera > Molossidae > Tadarida > Tadarida brasiliensis. The sequence continues at coordinate 25,529,257 of CM061257.1, read as the reverse complement.
AAGGCAGCATCAAGAGGATGTGGTTTTGGTCTTTATAAACGGACTGCAAGAATGTTCGAGGCTGTCGATTTGGGGAGACTATGCCCCCCGCAGCCCACCAGTGAATGAAATGCTCCTCTCATTTACAATTCGGCTGTGCATCTCTGATTATCTCGCTGACACGTTACAACATTTGGAGGCCCCAGCGAGATCTTTGGTGCTTTGTGGCACCAGGGGCTACACATCATGGACAGGCGGCGTCTCCTGATCTGGCCACCAGACACCTAGAAGTCTTTAGGGGAGGCACCACCTGAGACATTCCAGGGCCCCGAAAATCCTACTTAGGTTTCTGATGAGCGGCTGGGAGATGCCAAGATGTCCCCAAAAGATTTTAGGAGCCCTGTTCTGGAAGACTCCAGAGGTAAGTTCTGTTTGGGTGACTGGTCTATCTGGATGAGAGTGAGAGGGCCAGACGTGGCGCAACCTCTTCTCTCTGGGGAATCCCCCTAAGACATTAGAAGGGGTTCAAATCTGGCAAATTCTGGTTCAAATCTGGCAAATTCTGTTCCCTTGGGCCTGCCTCTAAGATGTAAGGGGAGTCTGATCACCTCCCAAGTGGCATAGACACCACTCAGGATAGGGAATTTCTGGATGGAAGTTTGAATTGTGTGTGTGAATGACCGTGCTCCACAATGCCTGTTATGGAGTCTGTGTGAGTCCTTACCTGTGTTCCACGAGGGGAGCGGCCAGGTGGACAAGAGAAAGTTTCTGTCTTGTGTGTCTTCCCTTGTTTTATCCCTGCCCACCTCCCTACTGTGTCTCCCTCAACTTTGTTATGGTTAATCTAATGCTGGTAGTAGGCCCCGAACTGGGCCCCAAGAAAAACCTGAGGATGGGAACCCCCTGTCCTTCTGCCCCCCCTCAGAGGAGACAAATCTCTCCCAGTGCACAAGTGCCAGAAGCAGCTGCACCAAGCAAGGGGAGCGGCCCCACCATGGCTGCCAGCAATATAGCCTCCAGGAGCCTGCCACCGCTGCTGGATCTCCAGCCTCCCACCCACCCTGGGGAGGTGGGGAGGGGTGCCCAGCGACCAGGCATGCAGTGGGCAGGCGGCAGGGTGCCGCAGGATCCCCTGGGGAGGGTGGTCCAGCCGCAGAAGGGGTGTATTCCTTTGGTGCCAGCCCAGTGGCCCGTCTGCCACCCCGGGTTTGGCAGCAGCGGATGCAACAGTGCAAGTTTCTTGTGGGGCTCTTGACTTTGGGGAATTGAAGGTAGTGATCCCGGGTGTGGGCACAAGGTGCTCTTAGAGAGAATTGAAAAACACTCTGCCCCACATAAACACACGTGCTAGGATATTGCTTCCCTTTCCTGTGTCCTTTTGGAAACCTGGAGGCAAAGGAAATTTTCCCATCCCTCCACCCACGGTGGTACCCAAATACTGCCAGGGGAAAGGCTTCCTTGGACGCTTTTCACCATGTTCTCCTGTTAGGTCAAAAGGCCCAATTGGTTGAAATAGCTCAAAAGGTATATAATAATAGAGACACCCCTAGGAAAAACAAGATAAAAGAATAGCAAAGGTAGTAGTAGCGGCCTTAAAGGAAAGAGGGCCCACTGAAAAAGATCACCCTAGGAAGGGAAACATGAGGAAGGGTCAGGACAGCAGGTAGGAAAAACGAGGACAAAGTCAGGTTTGGAAGAAAGAAGGGAAGTTTGTAAGTAGCTGAAAGGGTTGTGTGATGAGAAAGAAGGTCAGAATAAGTGAAGGAAAGGTGAGGTATGGCTAGATCAAAGGGTTAAGAGAGGACAGTTGGTAGAACTGCTAAAGGAACAAAGTAAAAACTGTCCTTACCTTAGAAGAATGACAGGTCCAGGGCTCCTTCCATCTGAGCCCCTGGGAGCCCAGGGTAACAATACAAGTAGGGGGCAAACTGGTTAGTTTCCTAGTAGATACTGGTGCAGACTACTCAGTCCTGACCGAGCCAGTGCGGCCCCTAACCTCCGAAATATGTCCATACATGGGGCCACCAAACAGTTGGCCGTTTGCCCCTGGACTTCAAAGAGGACTGTAGACCTTGGGAAAAATATTGTGACTCATTCATTTCTAGTCATGCCGGAGTGCCCATACTCCCTACTTGGATGTGATCTCCTCCAGTGATTGTTCAATTGCTAGCCACTGCCACTCCAGCCCAGCCCTGCATCAAGTTCCACAAGACATTGGCCATCAATCCTGCCAGCCTGCCTCCAGACTATGACCCAGAGGAACCTCTACAGGACTGCCTAGAGATAATCGACATAGTGCAGACGGCCTGCCCGGACCTCAAGAATGTCCCACGGCCATCATCAGATGAGGTATTGTTCACAGACGGGAGCAGCTATGTCCAAGAAGGAATAAGGTATGCTGGGGCAGCAGTAGTAACTCTGGACCGTGTCATTTGGTCACAGTTCTTGAATAGGGGAACTTCTGCCCAATGGGCTGAACTCATTGCCCTAATCCATGTTCTCCGATGGGGCAAGGGAAAGTCAGTGACCATCTACACTGACAGCAGATATGCATTTGCCACAGCACACATGCATAGCACCATCTACCGGGAACGAGGGTTATTAACCTCGGCCCGGAAGGACATCAAAAAGAGAACTCCATAGAGGCACAGGGAAATCATACTGCAGATAAGGAAGCTCAAGAGGCAGCCCTAAAACCAGTGGGGCCTCTCCAGATATTAGTCATCATGCCAAACCCACGTTTGCCTTCAACTCCTACTTACACCGGGTCAGAAAATGACTTGGTTGAACAGAAGCAAGCCACCCAAGAACCAAACAGATGATGGACTCTGCCGGATGGGAGGTTGTTGGTCCCAGAGGCTCTAGGTCAGACTTTGGTCAACCAGCTGCACCAGACTACCCACTTGGGTTACACCAAGCTTACTGAACTCCTGAGAGACAGGTACTACATACCCAATTTAGACAGTATAGTGGATAGCACTGTCTCCAGGTGCACTACCTGTGCCCAGGTTAATGCTAAGCAGGGTAGAAAGCTCCCCTAGGAATCTGGGCTCGGGGAGCCTCCCCAGGGAAACATTGGAAAGTAGATTTTACAGAAGTTAAGCCCCCAGCATCAGGATATAAATACTTCCTGGTTTACTTAGACACTTTCTCTGGGTAGGTTGAGGCATACTCTACCAAAATAGAGACAGCCACCAGTGTAGTTAAAAAATTACTACCAAATTTACTTTAGAACCCAGTGAAAACTGGACCACTCTGCTCCCCCTTGCCCTCTTATAGGCGAGATGTACTCCATAGTGGGAGGGATTCTCCCCTTATGAAATAATGTGTGGTAGACCTCCTCCCATTCTTCCCAAGCTCAGAGAAGAATTGAAGACTGCAAGTTCTTGCAGGCACTGCAGTCTGCCCAGAAGGCCATCCATAAGCATATCCGTGATGTCCTGCCTGTGCCCACCTCAGACCCTGTGCACCCTTTCCAGCCCAGGGACTCAGTGTGGGTAAAGAAGTTCACCACCCAGGGACTGACTCTGGCCTGTAAGGGACCATACACTGTCATCCTGACTACATCAACAGCTGTTAAGGTCAACAGCATTCCGATCTGGCTGCACCATTCCCGGCTGAAGGCGGAAAAAGCAAAATGGACGGTCCAGGCCTCTCCAGACCTCTTAAAAATAAGACTCTCACGAATATCGAGACTTTAACATTGCTTTTACTCTGTATAAATGGGAACCCCTATAAGCCAAAACCCAAATGGGATTGGGAATTTAGGAATGGAATCACAGGGGAAGTCCTTGCCAAGGTGACTGCAGGGGAACAGGAACAAGTGCAGTTCACTATAGATTTATGTTCCCTATTTAAGGATGTTATCCCCATATACCAAGGAGAAAACAAACAAACAAAAAAATTAGTAAGAATTCCAAGGAATAGGAGGTTATAAGGACAGGGCTCATGGACTTAGGGGTGAGGAAAAGGCAGGCAGTGTCCAGTAAGATCACAGGGAGAGGGAGAAAGCAGAGGGATAAGCAAGTGTGTGTGGGTCTGGGTAGGAAGGAGGAGAAGGAAAACTGGGGGATGTGTAGACAGCAGGTGGATTGAGCAAGCTCTCAGGTTCATGTCAGGGAAGGGACTAGGAAAGTTGAAGAAGGATTGTATAAGTCGTAGAGGGTCTGTGCAAGTTAAAGGATTGTGTAAGTCGCAGAGGGTCTGTGCAAGTTGAAGAAGTATTGTGTAGAGGGAAGAAGCAAAAAGAGAAAGAATAAAGTAAAAAGATAAAAAAGGATAAAAGAAAGGGACATACATATTAAGGGAAGACAGGACATTGGAGGAATACTCAAGAAGGGAAGAAAATAGAACACTGAGTGAGAGAGGGAGAGCTTGTCCCTGGTGGTGTGATAACAGTCTGGGATGTAGTTAAGGGACAATATAACCTGTCCCAGAGGAGAAAGGAGAGTCAACGATTTGACTCATATACATAAAACCAGTGAGGAATGAACTAGACTACTTAATTTAAGTAACTCCATTCTGACCTGCAATTGATACATGTACACATCCTGACTCATCTAAACACCATGGTCTTAGGGAACCGGAATCATAAAGATAAAGAGATTAGTAATAGCCTTGGGAAACCCAGAAAAACCATAAAATGTGATTAATGATTGCCCTGACCTTTGAACCAGCTCCTCATGCCCCCTATCTGTATCAGTTTCCCCCTTAATGACGCCAAGGCAGCATCAAGAGGATGTGGTTTTGGTCTTTATGAACGGACTGCAAGAATGTTTGGGGCTGTCAATTTGGGAGACTATGCCCCTGCAGCCCGCTGGTGAATAAAGCACTCCTCTCATTTACAATTCAGCTGTGCATCTCTGATTATCTCGCTGACACATTGCAACACTATGTCTCCTGGGCTTCGTAGGGTGGCCTATTGTAGTAGGTGTCCTGTAGGATCCAGTGGCACAGCCTGCCTGATCACCTCAGCTGTGCCCTCAAGGTGCACCCCTCGTGTGGACTTTACACCCTTCTGTTATAATTGAGTCTTGATTTTTGTTGGCATGTCAATGGGAGGGATTTACTCAGGCTGATCAGCTGCAAGGACTGGCTGTTCCCACTGCCCACTGACCTCTGACTGCCTTGGAGGATCAGCTGTGCATGAGCCCACTACACAGAGCAAGACTTACTTCAGCAGGGCTCTGGTACCCTCTGAGCCCACTCACTGAGTGTGTCACTTGTGGAGGTGATTGGGTGGTGGTGCTGCTTCAGTGCCAGGCATGTGGCTACTTAGTGAGAGGTATGGGGCTTGCTGAGGCCAGATGCTGCTTGTTTGAAAGAATTTAGGAAAATCTGAAGCAGGAGCCAAGACAGGCCAATCCTATGGTAAAGCCACTGGAAATTGCTTGGGTGAACCTGAAAGTTGGGTGGGGCAGGGCCTCAGGGAATCACCAGGGTGGGGCAAACAGTGAGAGCCAGGTTGTTGGAGTCCCAGATATGGTGCCTGTCTGCCAGCCCCGTGGGGGAAGGGCACACCAAAGGACCAACAGCTTCCACCAGCATGTATGTCCGGGAGAAAGCTGCCTTTCCAGCTCTGGCCCTGATGCCAAACAACTCAGTTCTTCCCCATATGTCTCTGGTGCCTTTTAAGCTGCCTTCCCAATGCTGGAGCCTGGAGGGAGCGAGTCTGAGTAAGTCCATGTGTGAGCCCTTTAAGAGGAACTGCCTGGGGCTCCAGAAGCCTCAGTCTCCCTCAGCCTCAATTCCCGCTGGTTTTTTACAGTCAGAAGTTATGGGGATTTCTCTTCCTGGTACTGGAATCCTAAGCTGGGAACCTGGTGTGGGACAGGGACCCTTCACTCCTCAGGGAAGACCTTCACAGCCGAGGTGTCCTCCTGATTTTTATCTGCCACACGTGGGTGTGGGATCAGCCCATCCGTACCTTCTTGATGTGGCTGCTTCTTTAATTTCATAGTGGTAGGACTTCCATTCAGCTCGATTTCAGGTGGTTCTGAAGGATAGTTGTTCTGTAGTTTAGTTGCAATTTTGATGTGGTTGTGGGAGGAGGTGGGTACCACATTTACCTATGCCGCCATCTTGACTGGAAGTCCCCATGAATTTATTTTTAAATTGTATCCACTAACTTAGGCATTTGTATAATTTATTAATTTTTTCATCCATTTTGCTTTTTGCCACATCAAGGTATGCAATGTTTCTTCAGTTCTTAAAAGTGGTTTGTAATTCATAGATTTAGTTAATATATTTTCATGTATGAAAAATTTCAGAGAGATGACAAAATACATAGAATAGTATAATAGATACTAATGTCTATCCCAGCTGGACTTAATAGATGTAAACATTTTCATGTTTGTACTTCTAATCTCTTTATATAAAAATAATACAAATAAAACCTTTAATGCTGGAAGCCACCAAATGCAGAAGTTTTCTACTAACTTCCATTCACCCTCCTATTATTAAGCCTCTTATCTGTCATCTTATAAGTTAGGCATTTTTACTTCAAACATTGTTTTACAGAAATTTTTTTAGTTGAAAATATATTAGATTAATCCTGAAATTAGATGCTGGTGTGTCCAAGTTCCAGCTTGCTTCCCAGAGGAATGCCATTCAGGATGGACTATATGTGTACACACACTGAATGTGATCAGTGGGGTGGGGTGATTTGATCTTCCCTCTGTATCAACTCCAGGGTCTCCTCCAGGCCAGACTGTGAGCCCCTTCTTTTGGTTGTTCTGGCACAAAGGAGAAACTCAGTAATTTATTTTGTTGAATTGCTCAAATATCTTCCTTTGTTCGTCTTGCACAGTATACTGTCAAGACAAGGAACTGAACTATAAAAGTAAAAACTAAATAGCATTTTTATTTTAACCCTTACCCAAGGATATTTTTCCATTTCTCTTCAGATAATATAGTGGGAGGGAGGGAGACAGACACATTGATTGGTTGACCCCCGCACAACCCAGACCAGGGCTGGGGACATACTTCAACCGAGGTATATGCCCTTGGCTGGAATGGAACCTGTGACTCTTTGGTCCGCGGGCTGATACTCCAACTGCTGAGCCAAGCTGGCCAGGGCAAAACTAAATAGCACTTTGTACAAGTAAAAATAATACATTCAAGTAGACAAACATACACATTTGGTACCAACTACTTTTTAAAGATTATATCTAAAATATTTATGTGAAATAATGGACTTCTATCTATAACTCATTGGCTTGAATCTGAACAGTTCTCAGAAGTACAACTAGAAAAGCTGAATATATTTTTTTTTAAGTTTGAAGGATTTAGAGTGCTACCAAGACAGCTCAGTATTAAAGAACCTAACATTTTGAAGAGAAGGGAAAAACATTGAGGTAAGTATGATATTTTGTACTAATTTGCTTTGCAAGGATTTTGCTTATTTTTAAGTGTCAAATCTGAGAGAATAAGATGATCAGAAAGAGCTAGTTATAGTCTAAAAAGTTTAGTAGAACTTTGAGCATCTTTAAGGGGTTAAAACAACAACAACAACAACAAAAACAAATTCAGGGTCTAGGACTGAAAAGGTAGCCAAGATTTACAGTGGGAGAAAATTCCAGAAACAAGAAATGTAAGGAGGAGTGTTCCCCATATTTGGAGTGCTTTTCCCACTGAGGCATTTTTTTGATTCTTAAATAGAGCAGGGCAAAAGTCAAGAACCAAGTGGAGAGAAGAAGCTAGGCAGCTGAGAAGCTGAACTAAGACTTGAGAAGTCTCTCAATGGTTGGAGAGACAAATTTATAGTTTAATGTCCACTAAGGAAAACAGACATTTATAAACATCCTAAGCTTTCAATTGAGACACTGAATAGCTAAATTACATGGCTAAGAACAAACCAAAAATAAACCCTCATAAAGACTAAAACAAAATTTTGAAATTATTTCAATTTGGCTTGAAATGATCAGCTTCTATCTTTAATACTCTCCTGAAGCAACAGTAAATTTGCATTAAAAGAAAATAATCCCTCCCACCAGATCCTCAAAATATGTTCCTATGTAATGTTCAGCAGACAATAAAAACTTGCCAGACATGTCAGGAGACAGGTAAAAAAATACATATCAGAAATGGACCTGCAGGTACATGTATACAAATTTACATGTACAGATTAACATATACAAGAAAATAAATGACTGGATGAAGAATTTTAAGAGAGAACTGAAAAATCTATAAAAATATCAAATGGAAATTTTAGAACTTAAAAATATAATAAATTAATACCTTAGTAGAAGTTTTACAACAGATCAAAAGAACTAAAGGAAGGACTAGTGACCTACAAGATATGTCAACAGAAAATAGACTGGGGATGAAGTTAAGAAAGGAAGAACATTTAGACCACAGAATAGGAGACAAATGGGACATGACGAAGTTGTTTTAGATATGTGTCACTAGAATCCAAGCAGGAACAAGAGAGAAAAGGTAACAGAGGCCTATTCTAGAATATGATGGCCAAAATTTTGTTTCAGTTAAGTAAAATATCAGTTCATAGAATCAAGATGTATTGTGAATTACATGCAGGGTAGATATAAAAATAATACCTAGACATAGTATAACAAAAATTTTAGACAGCTCAAGGTATATTTGTTGTTTGGCAATCAGCATCTACTTTTCCAAAAATGCATTATAAGAAGTCTTCTGTTTTTAAACAGATATGTTTAATGTATTTTTTAAAAAGTAGAAGTGGTTAAATTTGGAAGCACTCTTAGTAGTAAAGCAATTTAATTGGCTCATTATATCAATGATGACACTGAGATCCAGAAAACTTGTGTGGCTTATCTAAAAGCACTTTATCATGAAAAGCAAGACTTTTAAACTTTTAAAAGCAAAATTTTAAAAATAATGCAATATAAAGAACATTTAACATTTTAATTTAAATTCTAGTTGTCACAGAAACCACTTGTTTACCAAAATATTCATTCCAATCTTTGTATTAACAAGATTCTGATTTTTGTGTGTGTCCAGTTTTGGGGAGACAATTTTCCATAAATATTTTTATATTTCTGCATGATTGGAGACTTCTGAGCATTCACTGACAGGGTTTGTTAAAGGATGATTGAAGAGCTATCATGTCTGGTAAGCTACCAATAGTTTCTCTCTTAGGAGGGATTTAGAGATGTATCTCCCCCAAAACAATCACTTACATTTTAGGGTAAGAAACTAGAGAGTTAACCCATCTCTCTCCTCCCCAGAGAATACTTGTTTATATTCCAGAGTAAAATTATTTTTCTCTTTGGAGGACAAGATGGGTAATTGTGCCAGAATTCTCTATATAGACTCTGAGTCTCAAAATTTTGGTTTTCCTCTACTGTGATGATGTAAATACACTGCATATGCAGAGACTATCTAGATTCTTAGTCATATTGTCTTGTGAGGAATTGGACTGTGGGGAACTGACACAGTCTTGAGTAATTAACTGTCTGATACTATGATTCAGAAATCTTGTGGCTCTTGTCAGTAGTTACATATAAAAACTTTGGCAGGATAACTTGTTAGCTTATAAATAAGGTAAAATTGTCAACTTTTTTACTTAACAGTGCCAATGCACAACCAAAATATTGTATTTACTAGCCTCTTTATGTGGTTAACCGTGGCCAAGTGACCAAACTGAGGCAAGGATATGAAAACAAAAGTTGATTTGGAGGACTTTTAGAACATGCCTTCCCTCTAACTTTCCTTTTTCTTGAAATATGATTATGATGCCTGGGGATATAAATTCTTCTTTTGCCATAAAGTGATTTTGAGAATAAGATAATTAAGATTTGGCCCTGGCTGATTTTGCTCAAGCAGTTAGTGTCAGCCCAGGGACCAAAGAGTCATGGGTTTGATTCTGGTCAAAGGCGTGTACCTCAGCCTCAGTTGTGGTTCGGTCCCAGGCCAGTTGTGGTTCGGTCCCAGGACCTGGTCAGGGTCTTGCAGGAGGCAGCCAATTGATGTGTCTCTCTCACATCAATCTTTCTCTCTCTCCCTCCCACTCTACCTGAAAATCAATGGAAAAATATCCTCAGGTGAGGATTTAAAAAAAAAAAAAAAGATTTGGATGTAATGATGAGAAAAGTGTTACTCCTAACCAAGAGAACATGCCATGAAAGAAAAGAGATTTTTTTCATTCATTTACTCAAACAACAAATATATTGGCAGACTCTGTGCTGGGTTCTAAAGGTACAAGATGAGTAAAACCTAGTTCCTACTCTCAAAGAGCTCTAATGGGGACGAGAGACAAAAGTGAATAATTAAAATAATTTGTAATAAGAGCTATATAGTGAAATACATATTATATAGTAAATCTTTATAATTACATACACCTTCAACTCCCTTGTCTTTCTATTGTTTCCTAGTACATGCTTGGCTAAACCAATCGTGTAAAACCCAAATGGGGCTACTCAATTCCTGCACCCATGAAGTTGAATGGGGCTGGAAAAACACATACAAGACTATTCCCAGAAGTCCATAGTCTATTCATTTTTTCATTCTCTTAAATGATACTTTATTCCTTACCTCTTTTATAACTACTAACATCTATTCTACAACACACCTCCTCCACTGCTTTCATGGTCAGCCGAGGAACTTCCTTCTTATTCCATTGAGAAAACAGAAACAATTAGAAGAGAACTTCCACAAGTTTCTACAAACACATCTACTTATTTCCCTGCATATATCTACATTTACTCTAACTTCTCTCCTGTTACTAGGGTCAATTTTACTATCTCACACCTAGGACTAACCTCTCCAATTATATATTATTTCTTATCCCTTTTTGATACTTAAATACACTGCTCCATAAATTTTATTACCTCTTAATTTGTGTTTTTCTTTATTGGATTATTCCCATAAGCAAATAAACCCCAGAGACATGTTATTCAACTGATGAACCAAAGTCTGAAGAGATCTCAAGATCAATAATCATAAGGAAGGCTCAGAATGATATAGGTTCTTCTACAAATGGAGATCAGAGGGTAAAATGCACATTTCTACAAAGGTCAACAAGTACAAAAGGTTGTGAAACACCAAATGCCCCTTCTGATGCCTTGACACTGTGCATATATGAAGGAATTTAGTTGCAACTCTGGGACAGAAAAGGAGAGAGAGAACATCTTGAAAAGATTGAGAACACTTTTTACTTGATCGTTTTAGGTATCAGTGGAACGGAGACTTGTGATGATTAATTTTTTTGTGTCAGCTTGACTGTGTTAAGGGATGCTCAGATAGCTGGTAAAACATTATCTTTGGGTGTGTTTGTAAGTGTTTCTAGAAGGGATTATCATTTGAATAGGTAGATTGAGTAACTAAGATCTCAACAATGCTATTGGGCATTATCCAATCCACAGAGGATTTGAATAGAACATAAAAGTTGGAGAAAGGGTGAATTTGCTTTCTTGCTTGAGTTGGACATCATCTACTCCTGCCCTGATACCTTGGTGTTCCTGGTTCTCAGGCCTTTGAATTTGGCCTGGAACTGTACAACTGGCTTCCCTGGGCCTCTAACTTGTGGAAGGCACATAGTGGAACTTCTCAGCCTCCATAATCATAGGAGCCAATCTCTCATACTAAATCTCTTTCTATGTATGTATATATATATTCTACTGGTCCTGTTTTTCTGGATAACCCTGACTAATAGAAGGTATAATTTAAAATAATTACATATGGTCCTGACCGGTTTGGGTTAGCAGTTAGAGCATCAGCCCGCAGACCAGAGTCTCAGGTTTGATTCCAGTCAAGGGCATGTACCTCAGTTGTGGTTCGATCCCCAGCCCTGGTTGGAGTTGTGCAGGAGGCAACAAATCGATGTGTCTCTCTCACAATGATGTTTCTCTCTCTCCCTACCTTCCTCCCTCCCTCCCTCCTACTCTATCTAAAAATCAATGGAAAAATGTCCTCTGGTGAGGATTAAAAAATTTTTTAAAAAGTGAAATAAATAATTACATACAAATAAAACAGAATTTTTTGAGCAGGGAAACAGCTGAATTTGTAACCTCAGATACTATAAATGTACTGCAAGTATTACTTTTTACATATATCTAATTTTATTATAAAATTTGGGTGTTTGACAAAGTATCTTATAACTTTAAAATTCTAGTGTAAAAATGATACATCAAACCACAAATCAAAAAATAAGATACGCTGTTTAAAGGTTCAATAAAGTGCACTTTAACAACAATAAGTTTAATGTCATATGGTAAGATTGGCTTTTGGGAGGATACTCAAGTCAACAGAAGAAGACATGGGGCTCAGCAGGTGCCTGGGAAACCAGAATTTCATTGTAGTGCATTATACTGAGATTAAGATGCAAATCACATTACATTCTTTCAGTCCCCATTTTCACTGAAACTAGATATGTATTCCAAAGGAGAGATTGTCATCTAGGGAGAAATCTCATATTCCAAATTCCTAAAAGTCTTGCTCTTACTTAAACTTAATTACTTTTTTTTTTTTTTTTTTAGTTTTCTTCTTTGCTTGATATAACTTTGAATAGAATGCAAAGATGTTGTTTATCTGTGTAGTATATCCTTGGATGTTTAAGACCAGTGCATATGTCTCTCTTTTCCCTAGTGTCCAGGCCAACCAGAAACAAACCTAATTGTTTGCTTTCCTTTATCGCTTGACTAGTTTTCACAGCTGGATGTACCATCGATTTCAAGATTCTTCTAAATTTAGAAAATGAGTTTGACTATAAGTTGTAATTGATGAGATCCTTTTCCTTTAGTTTCTGAAAACATGACTACTGAAGCAAATAAAGTATTATCTTATTTGCTTCTATAAAGAGGTAGGAAAGAACTATTTTGCTTCCTCAAAAATATACCCTCTTGGGGTGATTGTTGTGCTGTCTGCTAATGAGTTAGAGAGCCTAATTTGACATTGATGTTCTTTATGCATCATTTATTTGTTTCATGTTTAATTGCATTACAACAAAGCCAACATCTGTGGCAATGAAGATATAAAGGATATTTTGTAAACTCAGAAAAGTAGAATGGAGTCACAGAGCAGAATTCCCCATGAAAAAAAAATTTCCATGAAATAGACTAACCATCTCAATTATATTAAAGACAGAAGAGGCCATGAGAAAACAAAAGCCAGCAAATTAGTAAAAGACAGAATTTAAGGATCAACAGTAGTTTTAATTGATTGACAGCATAAATCATTCATTTATTTTATTTTAGAACAAGAGAGGTTTTAAATTTTATCCTCATTTCTTCTATCATATGATAGACATATTATTAATGAGGTAATAAAATTCACTATAATAGAATGAACAACTTACAGATGTTCATTCTCAGAGGTTACAGTGGTTTAATTTCTTCTTCATGAAATGAGGAATGAATTTTTAGATGACCTACATATGGCAATTCTAGGGTTAATATGGACATTTTCATCCTATGAAAATAACTTTTATTAAAATTCACAGAAAAGAAATATCTGGTATGCAGTAGACAGATACTGTATACTTGATAAATGAAAAGCAGTAATAGAGACTGGCATGAAGTATGCAAAGAATGCACTAGACCAAGATATCGAATGTGAAAAGGAGCATGAAATATTAAAAGTCAATTTTAAATTACTCATATTTTTACAAGGTAGTTTTTAATTACTCTTACTTTTACAAAGCAAGATGTGTATTATGAAAATTCTTTTTAAATAACTAGTGGTGGCCCCAGGGATTTAAGGGTAAAAGAGGTGATTATATTTATGTCTATTAGACAAAGTTACCATTTGTGTTAGACTAAAAAATATGATCTCAAATGAACACACTTGCATTGGTGGCCCCTATAAATTATTATTGTATTTGTATTTTTATTTTTTTATTATTTTTTTTCAACTTTTTGATCACAAAGACATTTTCTTTTCCATTTTTATTTATTTATTTTTTATTATTTTATTTTATTTTTTATTAATTTATTTTTGTTACAAATGTTTCTCCTTTTTCCCCCATTGACTCCCTCCCTGCTCCGTCCCCAGTTTTGTTGTCCATGTCCATTGGTTATGCGTACACGCGTACAAGTTCTGTGGTTCATCGCTCCCCTCCCCCATCCCCTCTTCTGGCAATTGTCAGTCTGTACCCTACTTCCCCGTCTCTGGGACTACCCTGTTCCTCAGACTGTTACGTTCATTATATTCCAGAAATAAGTGAGATCATATGATATTTGTCTTTCTCTGCTTGGCTTGTTTCGCTTAGGATATTATTGTATTTTTAACATATAGATTTTTACAATATTAAAAAACCAATTTATTTTGAAGTATTTCCTGTAGGGCATAGGAACACCTAAATTGTTGATTTTAGAGAAAGTTAAAACATGTAAGAATTCTTTTTTTTTCTCACTGATATTCTACTTTATTTATTTATTTTGTTACAAATGTTTCTCCTTTTTACCCCCAGACACCCTGCTCCCTATCCTGCCCACCACCCCAAGCATTGTTGTCTATGTCCACTGGTTACACACACATGCATGTAAGTTCTTTGGTTTATCTCATCCCTCACCCCGCCCCCCTCTTCTGAAGTTTGTCAATCTGAACCATACTCCTTTCTATGTCTCTGGGTCTATTTTGTTCATCAGCTTTTTCTGTTCATTATATTCCACAAATAAGTGAGATCATGTGGTATTTGTGTTTCTCTGGTTGGCTTATTTCGCTTAGCATAATACTTTCCAGATCCCTCCATGTCGTCTCAAAGGGTAAGAGATCTCTTTTTCTTACAGCTGCCTAGTGTTCCATTGTGTGTATGTACCACAGCTTTTTTATCCACTCATCTATTGATGGACACTTGGGCTGTTTCCAGATCTTAGCAATTGTAAATAGTGCTGCTATGAACATAGAGCTACATATATTCCTTCTGATTGGTGTTTTGGGCTTCTTAGGATATATTCCTAGAAGTGGGATTACTGGGTTGAATGGCAGTTCAATTCTTAATTTTTTGAGGAAACATCATTTGATTCCCATAGTGGCTGCACCAGTCTGCATTCCCACCAGCAGTATACTAGAGTCCCCTTATCTCCACACCCTTGCCAGTTGTTTGATGAGTTGTTGACGGCAGCCATTCTGACAGGTGTGAGGTGATACCTCACAGTCGTTTTAATTTACATCTCTCTGATGATTAGTGACATTGAGCATTTTTTCATATGTCTCTTGGCCAGATGTCTATTTAGGTCCTCTGCCCATTTTTTATATTGGGTTCTTTGTCTTCCTTTTGCTGAGTTGTATGGATACTCTCTATATTTTGGAAATTAACCCCTTATCTGATATATTGTTTGCAATTGTGCTCTTCCATATAGTGGGTTCCCTTTCCATTTTGGTGGTTGTTTCTTTTGCTGTGCAGAAGCTTTTGAGTTTGATGTAGTTCCATGTATTAACTTTTTCCTTTGTTTCTCTTGCCTTAGGCATAGTATTAGTGAAAATTCTGCTGTGTATGATGTCCGAAATTTTATTGCCTACATTTTCTTCTAGGATTTTTATGGATTCACGAGTCACATTTAAGTCTTTTATCCATTTTGAGTTTATTCTTGTGTATGGTGTAAGTTGGTGGTCTAGTTTCCTTTTTCCACATGTAGCTGTCCAGTTTTCCCAACACCATTTATTGAAGAGACTGTCTTGACTCCACTGTATGCTCTTGCCACCATTGTCGAATATTAATTGAGCATAATGTCTTGGGTCAATTTCTGGGTTCTCTGTTCTATTCCATTGACCTATATGCCTGTTCTTGTGCCAGTATCAGGCTGCTTTGATTACAATAGCTTTGTAGTATAATCTGATATCTGATAATGTGATCCCTCCTACTTTGTTTTCCTTTTTCAAGATTGCTGTGGCTATTCGGGGTCTTTTGTGGTTCCATATAAACCTTTGAAGTGTTTGTTCTAGTTCTATGAAATATGTCATTGGTATTTTAATGGGTATTGCATTGAATCTATACATTGCTTTGGGTAGTATGGACATTTTAATAATGTTAATTCTTCCAATCCATGAACAAGGTATATGCTTCCACTTTTTTTATATTTTCCTTGTTTCCTGAGGTAGGTCTGTAGTGCTATGAACTTCCCTCTCAGGACTGCTTTCACTGTGTCCTGTAGATTTTGTGTGGTTGTGTGTTCATTTTCATTGGTTTCCAGGAAGTTTTTAATTTCTTCCTTGATCGCCTTGGTCCCATTCATTGTTTAATAACATGCTATTTAGGCTCCATGTATTCAAATGTCTTTGCATGTTCTTGTTGCAATTGATTTCTAGTTTCATGTCATTGTGATCTGAGAATATGCTTGATATGATTTCAATCTCCTTGAACTTGTAGAGACTTAGTTTTCGTCCTAACGTGGTCAATCTTTGAGAATGTCCCATGTGCACTTGAGAAGAATGTGAATTCTGAAGTTTTGGGGTGTAATTCTTGCAGATATCTATTAAATCCATTTGATCTAGTGCATCATTTAGAGTCTCTGTATCCATGCTAATTTTTTGTCTAGAGGATCTATCTATCCAGTGATGTCAGTGGGGTGTTGAGGTCCCCTGCTATGATTGTATTACTGTCAATTTCTCCTTTGAAGTCCTCCAGAAGTTTTAAAATATATTTTGGTGCTCCTATATTGGGTGCATATATGTTTACCAATGTAAGAATTCTTATAATTATTTTTATCATTACTTTGATTAAATAATTGAACAAATAAGTGAACAAATTGTATTACTGGCAAACCACTCTGGTGGATAAGCAATTCTTCCCTAGAGGTAGCTTACAAGCTAGAGCAAAAGATAGGTATGATATAGAATTTAAAGTGTGCTGAGTATAAAGTGCTATTGGATATAGAACTCACCTGGCCTGGGTATTTGTGAACATTCCCTGAAGAAGTGACATTTAAATTGAGATTTGGTAAATGGTAGGAGTTAATTAAGAAAGGAGAGAGAGGTGAGAACATAGGGGTTCAGACAGAAGGAAGAATAGGAAAACTCTGAGGCAAAAAACATGGCACCAAGAAAGTGAGGGAAGTCAGCATGACTGGCGCATAGATAGCAAGCGAGAAGTGGAAAGAAATGAAATAAGCAGGGAAAAGGTCACTACCTCTTACACAGTATATTAAATGGAAATCACATAGCTCAAAACATTGCATGACTCCCTCAAAATGATCTCAGAGTGAGTTATGTCAATAGATGTCAGCCTCCAATCAAATCCACTTTTCAACTTGCTTTCTTTTTCTGGAAAGCTACATGCTAAATTTCCCCAACACACTTGCAGCTAAGTTGTGCCATAGTGCTGGGCAATGAAATGTTTGGGAAGTCCCAGTGGAGGGCATGGGCATTGCTTTTGAATAAAAACCAATGCCTCATTTGGAAAAATCATTTTTACCCCATTTACTTTTTTCTGCTTTTGCTGTCTAGATGATAAATATGAGGCCTGGAGATGCAACAACCATCTTAAATCATGAGGCTTAATTCCTATATGTTAAGGATGGTGATGAAAAAGATAGAAAGAGCCTGAGGCTAGAGAATAGAGGATCAGACTTATTTTGCAGTTGATGTAACTGACAGATCCTAGCATTGTGTACTGCACAGATGATGTGACCATATGCAGACATCTTGCCTGGGTTCCGATTGTAGGTATCATTGGGCCACCTTACCAGAATGGAGTGGTCTAGTCCCATACTTACCTTGGTGTGAGACAAATGCATATCAATTAAAGCCAGCAAATTTGAGTTTTCTGGTAACTGCTGCCAATCACTTTTCTGACTTTCAACAGTGTTATATTTCACCTATTTATGGATCAAATATCTTGGTTGTAAGTCTATATATTGCCTAAGAAAAAAAGTAGTTTTGATAGTCTGCGCTTTCTCTCTGTGTGAATATGTAATTACTGACCCAGACAATATTCTAATATATAATTACTCACCCAGGCAATATTCTAAACAATTCAAATGTCATCTCCTCAGAGAGTCAGTCCCTGTTTCCTCCAGGCAAAATTAGTTATTTCCAGGGCTCCCAAGGAACCCTATGTACTGACCAATTATTACACCCTGTTACAATTCTTTGTTCATATCTCCATCTTCCCCATCAGCTGTGAGCTCCACAGGGCACTGTTCTTATCATATTTGTTTTCTAATCCTATTACCTAAAATTTATACTATTAACTTGGAATATTAGTGCTTGTAAATGTTTGTTATTCTCCAAATTACATTTAAATTTTATTTTAATAAAATGATACAGTGTTTACCATATTCCATGCACTATTTTAAACACTTGGCAGACATTGTATAATTTAATAAATATAATACAGCCACCCATTGAGATAGGCACTATTATTGTCCCCATTTAATAGATGAGTAAACTGAGACCAGAGGACTGAAGTAATTTGCCTAAGGTCACAGATCTAGTAAATTATGGAGCTTAGATCAGAACCTACATAAGAATGTTTGTGTTTGAAATAGAGTCTGAGAATCAAATTTTAGATGGAAGAAAACTTAGAAATGATCTGCTCTCTTTTTATATACAAGGAAATATTGTATATGACATACAGAGACATAGAGATATTAGGTGACCTCATTAAGTTGATTATTAATTATTAAGTTGTTGTCAATATAGTCATATATATTAATTATTAAGTGTCAGAATGTTAACTGGTATACATATTGAGACTTTGGTCCAGGTCTCCTGATTTACAGGTTAATGCCGCTTCCTTGGCTCCCTAAGCAGAGTTTGCATCAAAATCACCTAGGACATTACTGTGATAATATAGATTCTAAGGCCCACCTTCCAAAGCCTTGGAACGCAGACCTTTGCAAATAGTCCCCAGATTATTTAGTTATTTAGACAGGTATTTTTCATTGTGAGTCTGCAGTACATATGTATCAGTCTAGGTTTGATCAAAAAAGTAGAACCACTATAACTATTATGGGAATAAAGCATTTAATGTAGCCATTAGTGTTTACATGCATTAGGAAGAAGCTGGGATAATAAAGGTGTGGAAGAGTATAGCCAGAGCATCGGAGAAACAGCCAGTAATGATGTCAGCCAGAAGCACTGGAGCACATGGAGCGCACAGGACTTGGTGAAATCTGAGAAGCTGCCATACCTGCAACAAGAAACCTGAGGAGGTCTATAGACTCTCTACATCTACCACCTTCTAAGAACAGTGGCTTTCACTTTACTTTTACTTTCCAAATTATATAAAGAAGTTCCTCTCATTGCCAAACTCTAATGCAGAGTTATATACCTAAGTTAGAGAACTCTGGGAATGTCATTGTTCCTTTAGAAGGGAGATTGGTGGTGCTGAGTGAACAACAGATGTAGTGTTCCCATGATCCTCAGCTCCTGTGTTCACATACTAGTTTGGTCTCCTCCCCTTAAGAGTGGGCAGGGTCTGTGACTTGCTTCTAACCAATGGAATATGGCAAAGGTCATGGGATGTATGTGATTACATAAGACTGTAGTACCTCTTTTGCTGGAATCTCTTTCTTGATCCTTGGCTTTAAAGAAGCAAGAGGTTACAGATTCTACAGCAGCAAGGAAATGAATGTTGTGAACAACCATGCAGGTGGGCTACTAGCCTTTTCCCTAGTCGAGCTCCCAGGTCAGACCTAAGCTCTAGTCACACTTTGATTGCAACTTCATGAGGGTGTCTTAAAGCAGAGAATCCTACTAAGCCATGCCCAGATCCCTGACTCCCAGAAACTGTGAGATAAAAGTATGTGTCATTTTAAGCAAAAAAGTTTGTTGTAATTTATTACATAGCATTAGATAACAAATATGATAGACAACCTGGTACAGAAAACACTTAAAAGTAGATTGCTAACATTACTAAACCTTGAAATCTAGGCATTAGCTTTGGGAATAAGTGGTGAACAGGAAGGGATTTTCAGTGTACATGGAAAAATGATTAGCTGTTCTAGTAAGTGGCAAAATATTTGGTAAAACTGGGCCTGATCTAACTTGGAAGACAGTATATATAGTGAATAATCTGGTAACTTTGATCTAGTTGCTGTTGAGGCAAAGTATTGAAAGTGGGATCTGGTTGCAACTTACTGCATTTGAAAAGGTACTAAAGAAAGAAATAAGCTCGGGGGGAAAAACAATAATCTGCAAGCAGAATTTAGAGGGTATATAAGTAATTCAGAAATTGGTGTGCTTGAAATAACACTATTTCTCAACAAATCCAAAGTGTGGCCATGATGGTATAGCCTCAATTTAAAGACCAAATCAAGGGTGTGGTTGAAACAGCCTTGGTTAGGACCAGGGAAGAGTTTAAGAGAATATTTAGTAGGTTCAACTGGAAAAACAGGTTTCCAGAAAACCTACCGTATAGTTCCAAAAAAGCCCAAAGGGTCCAAAATACCCTAATTAAATCTATGGGTAGATTTTGGCACATGTAAATGACTAGAGTCAAATACATAGAGAGCTGTGTTTGACACACAAATGTTTGCGAGAACCATGTTGGCACACATTTGGTCCCCTAGACTAAAAACCTCCAAGTTGTAGAGATGCAAAAGGACCTCTTGTTCCCACTGAAAAGCACATGTTCTCTCATGTCCTCTTCAGAAGTACATGTACAAAATGGGAAAAAAGGAAGGACCTCCCAGAAATCAGAGTCATGAACTATGGAGAACAATGGACCGGGGAGCTATTCCTGGCAGAGTAAGTGGAACCTAATGAAGGCAAATTATCTACTCCAGAGTAGAGCAAACTTTCATTTATCCAGCAGTATTTCAGAAATTTGGGGGACTGGTGACTCCTGTGTGCCTAGAAATCTTCTGCTTTTTGGACAAAAATGTTATTGTAATTATTCTGTCCCTCTTCCACCACTGGACATTGGGAGTGTGGGAGAATATAACTTGTTTCTTTAGTCTACATGTTTCTGTATCAGAGGAACACAGTGTGAATTTGGAAAATACACAGCATTCTGTACTTAAAGACTGATGCCATAATTGGATGAAACATTTGGGGTGTCTTCTTTTGGGAGTGGTATTTTACATAGAAAAGGCACATACATATTTTTAAACAAGAAAGTGAAAAGTGGTAGATGAGATTATTTCGAAAGTATTCACTTCCTTTTTTACCATACTTTCTTTAGGAGGGTGTATTTCTCTGCCCCACTGTCATTAGACTTTGCATTATAACTTTGCCAAAGGGATGTGGGTAGAGGGGCAGTGTGTCAGTTACAGGTCTAGGCTTTAAAAGGTACCAAAAGTTTCTGCTTGTCCCTTGGGAAGCTCCAGAACTTAACAATGAGAAAAACATGGCCCTGGGTAGCTATTTTCCCTTCAGTCTGGGTCCAGAATAGATATATATGAATCAGAGCAATAGACCTGTGAGTGTGAAAGTAAATGTTTGTTGTTGCATGCCACTGAATTTGGGGTAGTTTGTCATCAAAAGAAGCTACTTGATATCATGCTTGGTTAAATTCTTTGATTATGCTACAGTTCATTCATATTTTGGCTTGTGTCCTAATTAGAACAACCAGCCACCTTAATGCTTAATTAATACTTAATACTTTACATATAGATTCAAAAGGATAATAGAAACCACAGTTCACTCATTCAAATGTGTGCTATACATATTAAGTACATAGGAGTAAATAAAGGGCCATGATATATGTGGCCAACTCTCAAAGGTAAAAAATAAATGTACATATCTACGTATGCATGCATATGCATGTATGTCTATACTAGATAGATAGATAGATAGATAGATAGATAGATAGACAGATAGATATTGAATTGTGGCCACCTAAGTCTTCCTTGTTATCACTGCACCTTCAGTTTGTGCAACATCAGGGGTAGGTGGGGAAGAAGGAGAACAGAAAGGTACAAGGAACTATAAAGTAGAAAGTTATACAGTTATAAGCCAGGGAACACACCTGTAGTTGTACTTGGGTCCTCACCTTTGTATACCTTGGGGTAGGCAGAAGTATGCAAATTCAATTTGCTCTGACTTCTGTTGTTAATGTTGTTAGTGTACTTCCTGAACGAGGGAAAAATTATATCTCTTCTTGTCATGTTGACAGCTTTTGCTACATAAATAGATAGCTATGTAGGCAGATACCAAGGTGTGAACTTCCCCCATGCATTTTAATTGGATGTTAGACTTGAAGTGTGGGATTGAGTATTTAAATGGCAAGGGTGCCCATCAAATAAAGTCCAGATATCTATTTTTAGTCAGGAAAGTGGGCACTGCACAGTTAACAGTGGGACTAGTTCGTTGTACATTAGTAACTTGCTCATAGGTCCCAGAAGCAGCCCTAAGGTGGGGTGATTTGTGATCTGTAGAGAAAACACATCTCCCCACATTATTTTTTTCTTAAACCATCCTGAAAAGAACTGTTTTGGCAAACAAACTTTGGATATCAAGTTTTTTGCAGACCAAAGAGAAATCCCTTTGATTTATTTTTTCCCTAGAAGCGTTTAAAAAAAAATTCACAAAATATTAATTGATGTGATTAATCAATTGATTAATTGATTAAACAAATATTTACTTAGTGTTTACAATATTTCTGGCCCTGAAATCATCAGGAAAAAAGTGCAGAAATGCTCACTTCTACCCTGAAGCTTATATTTGATATACCAGTAAATTATTAAAAGGAGAAATGTATGAGATGATTATAAATTATAATGTTTTATAGAAATAAAAGATTGACATAGGCCAAAGAAATCTTCCCTGAAAAGGTGAAATTTAAGCCAAAACTTAAAGGAGCTGACATGCATATGGAGGGCAGAGCATTTCAGCAGGAAGAAGAGCATATACAAAGGACCTTAAATGGAGAAAAGCATGATGTCACCAAGATAAAACAAAGAGGAGAGTAATGAATGAGGACCGAGGAGAATGTGGTATGACATGGGGTTAGGGTGAGAGCTAAGGGCTAGATCAAACAAAACCTTGCAGGCCAGAGTAAGGAGTTTTATCAATGAGCAATAGATAGCTTTGAAAGGTTGGACAGTAACATGATTGGTTTATGTTTTAAGATGTCTTTGACCAGTGTGTAAGAGTATATCGGAGGGCCAACAGTGGAAGTACAAAGACCAGTTAGAAGGCTGTTGCAATAGGTCAGATGTAAGGGGAAGGTGACCAGATTAAATAGAATAGGAGAGACCTGGTAGACTCCAGGTATATTTTAGAGGTAGATCTGATGAGGTCTATTGATGGATTATTTTTCAAGAGTAAAAGAGAAAGAGAAGGTATGCCTCATGGGTTTCTGATTTGAGTAATTTATTAAATGGAAATTATGATAGATAAAGGTCAAAAGTTCCATTTTAAGATGTCTGTGAAGCATCTAATAATTGAAGCCAAATAGTTGTGTATATCTCTTGTGACTCCAGAGAGAAGACTGGATTGGAGATTTAAATGTAGATATCAGCATAAATATGTACTTAAAGCTATGGGCTGGCAGAGATAGACAAGAGAGTAGAAAGATAAGTGATGGTCCATGATGGAGCCCTGAGGAACTAGAGCATTAAAAATTCAGTTTTAGGACAATAAACCAGCAATGGAGAAAACATGACTAGTGCAGAAAGAAGAGAGAAGTATGCTGTGATCAAACACACATGCTCCTTTAGGTGAGAGTGAACTTGTGAGCAGGTGGGTGGTTCCTGCATTTATAGAGCAGACATGGGAAAACCAAACTTCCCTCTGAACAACAGACTCTGACCTCCAAAAATAATTTCCAAATGTCCTAGTTTGACATTTAATGTCTTCAACACTTTCCCTAAGACATTTCATGTCCACATGTAAAAAATTTTCCCTCTGAAGCCTTTCTCTTGAGAAGAAAAACATAGAAGGGATTGTCTTTGATAGGGGGACCAAAAAAATAAATGTATGGACCAAATTAGACCTTTCTGAGAGTGAAAAGAGAGTTAGTAATAAAAATAATTAAAACAGGTATAAACCTGGACTGTCCTGGGAAAGCCTGAAAATGAGCCACACAAACTTTTGGCAGTGAATTTTATGTCTGCTGGCTTTAGTGCCCTCCTTCATTCTCCACGTTTCAGTTCTTCTTAGGGTTCTATCCCAAACCCTGAGAGCTTACTTTTCCTTCTCTTAACTATGCCAAGCTATTTTAGCACTCCCATTGTGTCAACTGTCTCTGAGCATCACTCCTGTTTCTTAAATTTCTACATTTTTCCTGATGAAGAAATCGAATGTGCTTATTATAAATCAAATAGCTTATACCTAAATCCAAGCTAATCAGTGATTACTAATTGGTAATGTATTCAGTCCCCCTCCCCCCTTTTGAAAAGTAACATAATCTAAATTATAAAGAGAACATTCAGAGACAAGGCATTTAGCCCAAGAATCATTATGAAACATTTCAGGACTTTCATGCTCCATGTTTTTCTACTGTTGAGTTCTCTACCTATTGAATGTCTCTGTGGCTCCAGCTCTGGACTATATAAAAGTTAGATGGGACATGAAAGATGTCAAATTTATCCTGCAGGAAGGATGTCTTTAAGCACACTGAAATCATGTTATATTCTTTAAGACTCTGGATCCTTTTTTTATTGCAAGATATAGTTCTATATTTCTTGTCCCATAAGGAAAGGTTAGGAAAAAAGCATCCATGCCGACAGTAAAGATCTAACCTTCTTCAACAGGATGTGGAGATAACTGCTTGGCCTTTTCGCAATTTAAGCAATTTAAGTCTTTTCCTTTGTATTCTTGGAGTTTGCCCAGGCCCCTCCCCTGATAGGTCACCTTTTTGTGTGTGGATTATTTTCCCCTTTGCAATGACTATTGGTTTCTTTTATTGTCAATTTATTGTATACCCATCCTGTTTCTCTCCCACACAAGAGGAAAATATTCTTAAAATTCGGGAGAGAAAGAGGACCCCGTAAAGTCTCTGTAGTTAAAAATCTTTAGGCTCAAATGATTAGGGCTTAGATGTGGCATAAGGATATAACTATAAGTTTTGCATTGAGGCTTGTGTATTATGTTCATGGAATGAAAGATTGTTTTCTGTTTTTCTTAACAATTCTCTAAACCACATGCTAAGTGATTAGACAAAACTCTTGTATTTGCTCATTGTCACTAACTTTTTGGAATAGAGTAAACTTAAAAATAATTAATGTGTAGGCAAACCAGTAGTAATGACAAGAGAGTATAAAATAGGTTGGAAGAAAATCTCTAATGGCTACATTTGTCACTTGAGCCCATTTTGAATCTCTTTGGTTTTGAAAAAATTCTTCCTTTTTGGATTGAAGAAATATATTAAATAATGTCAACTGTCTACCAGTTTCTTCCTTTATGCCTATGTTTGGTTTAGTTGCAGCAACTGGGGCCATGCCAAATACGGATGTATTATAAGAAAGTTTACAAATCAGAAGAGTTGACTCTAAGTCTGATAAAAACTCAACTCAGGTAATGCCCTAGTATTGAGTGTCACAAAAAGGAAATGGAGCTGCATAATTATGAACAGTAGACAAGATAAATCTTTGGGAGATATACATCTCCACTTTGAGAGGGTCTCAGGAATGCTGTGGTCACACTATTGGAGATGGAATTTAAAGCCAGATGACAAGTTCTGGGTGAATCTGTTATGGAGCACATTGCAGTCAGCAAGACTCTTGTCTGTAAAAAGCTGCAGAATGAAGGCATGCTTATAAAAACGGGATTGAGAATATCTAATGGTAGCTATAGAGTGGACCAAGAGTGGAAACAATGAGTATGACTTCCAGATTTGGAAAAGTAAATCCTCCTCCCTCTAAGTCATGAATTTCTGATACATGCTTGAGTTCAGAGGTCAAAAAAGAATTATAAATTTTGTCACTATATAAGTGACATTTTATTTTCTGAAACAGAGGTTTATAGCTGTTATCAGATTCTCAAAGAGTCGGTGATGTAAAGGATTTGAAATTTATTTGAGCCCTGTAGATGCACATTTAATAAAATTATATTGCAAAAAGAATAATGGGATTTCAGAAATCTTTTTTTTTTTTTAAAGAATAGTTTATTGATTTTTAGAGAGAGAGGAAGGGAGAAACATCGATGTGAGAGTGTAGCGTTGATGGGCTGCCTCCTGCACACCCCCTACTAGGGATCAAGCCTGGAATCCAGGCACATGCCCTGACTGGGAATCAAACCAGCAATCTTTCAGGCACAGGATGACATCCAACCAACTGAGCCATACTGGCCAGGGCAGGAAATCTTTTGTTTTAATGCAACTCTCATATTGCCTAAAAACAAATTCCTTCAGGTATAGAGCTCCCCTGCTATTCCAGTCTGAAATTGACATGGCAACTAAAGCATACTGGTTGTGGAGTGATTCTATCAGATTCAATTTGGGTAAAAAACAAAATTAGTGTGTGTGTGTGTGTGTGTGTGTGTGTGTGTGTGTGTGTGTATATATATGTCAATGACTTTGAAGATCCTGCTACCAGAGATTCTGAGAGTCCCCTACTGTCTATGTTTCCCTGAGCCATTCACTAACTTTATTCTCAACTGGTAACTACAGAAGGCAAAGACCACTTAATAGTTTTTTATACCTTCTCTTTATTGTATTACCAAACGATCGTTGATAAGAATGTCTAAATGAGTCCTAATGGTCATTGAAACCAGCTTTTGCCTGCAAGCAAATGTTTCTTCTGGAAAATATAACTGACCTAGAATAACTTGGCTCTGGCTCATTCTCTGTGCCACTCACAATGCCTTAGGGATGACCTTTTATCAGTTAGTCTTTTAAGTTCCATATTCAGGAAGTTTCAATGAAAGGAGAACTCTACATAGCAATTTCATCTTGCTGCATGTTATGGTACAGATAATCTTGTTTCATAAATGTTTATCAAATCTGTCAGTTACTAGAGGCTGAAATTGGCATTTCTATTCTTTAATCCCCAGTGACTCACAGAAATTTATCCTTTGACTCATCCATACACTTAAATCTTTTCACACATAAAAATGTTCTGGAAATAAAACTGTACACTATTTGTGTTCTTTCCAAATTTAGTCTAAGAAGTAGGTACAGTAAAGCTACATGCACTGTATCAGCACTCTGCAGATGGGAACAGGAAGACAGTATCAGATCCACATCCCCTCCTTCCTCTCTCCCTTTTCTGAATGTACAGTATAATAATGGTTACTGGTCTAATAGTCAGACATTTCATTATCCTTTAAGCTGTACTGAAAACAAGAATTAAAAATAATATTATTTTAGCCAGCTTTGTTTAAAACATGTCAGAGTTTTTTCTCACTCTATAGCCAACTCGTTCATGCCCATTTACTTCACTTACTTTCTATAGGGTATCAAATTCCAGGTTTTTTTCTTGAATTTATCTTTATATTGAAAGTTTTACAGATGTCCCCCCTTTTTACCCCGTTGAACCCCCCTGCTACCACCCCTGCAGTCAGTCCTCTCCTTTTGAGCTTCAGACAAATACACCCAATACCCTTCCTGATAGCCACATTATCACGAATCTTGTACAAGCGCAAATTAAATTATGTCATTCTCTTGCTTAAAGTCACCCATTGACTTCCTACATTTCAGATATAATTCAGTACTTCATTGGACTACAAGAATGCATCATGTGACATCTGTTTAGCTCTCTGGCCTCAGCTTTTATCTCATTTCTCCCTTTTTGGCAAAGACTGCATTGATATGCAACTTTTCTGAACATAGAAGAAAGATTATATTTCTCATTCACACTTGTAGCTATGTTGGGAACAAATGAACAATTTTCGTCAATGGAATATGAGTGAGAAGGATATAGCCCACTAACAATACTGACATTTCCCATGTGATCCCTTTTGTCCCTCAGAAGAGAAAGATTCTGAAATGGCAAACCCACCCATGAAAAGAGTCTGTATGTCTGAATCACCCAGTAGAGGAGAGACCCCCATAAGAACTTCCTGACCCACTTTGGAGAGCAGCAAGAAATAAATATTCATTATGTTACATTGTTGAGACTTTGTGTTATTTAGAGCATTTGGGTTTTTAAAATAATCTTAATTAATAAGCTTCCATCACAAGTTTTTTAACATTCGGTATCTTGATCACATTCAATTCTTTTCTGCCATAGAGCCTTTGTACACATTATTTTCACCATCAGGAATGCTCATTTCATCTAGCCTCGTCTGATCAATTTCTTCTCACTTTCCAGCTATCAGCTTAAAACTACAATCTTCATTAGGTTTCCTTATTATACTAAAATGTTGGTATTTTTCTTTCACAAAATGCATTAAAATTATATATATATAATATATATATTGAAACAGGAAACTCTAAACCCAATTTTTGTGTGTTTGCTCTGTTTTGTTTAGCCCTACCTAGTAAAAATTCTGCTGATGCCAGGGGTTGCAACCTTGAACTAATATTTTCCCACAGAGAACATGGGGCAAATAAATAGTTGTTGACTCAGCTACAGTGGGGAACATGACTCCGTGATAAAGAAGCATTCACAGATAGTTGGTAGAAATAAAGGCTGAAATCTCAAAGGCTTTTGATTTAGAGGTTAAGACGACACATCTTTACTCATGTTGTATTAAACACCCTTCATATCAAACTTATACCTATTCTCAATCTTGTAATCATAAAAGTGTGTTAGATAGTTTCTAAGAAGTTTACTTGAGACATCTAGATCTTATAAGTTTAATGTTATTTTCCGTGAAATGTCAATACATGTTAAATGATTATCTTGGAAAAATTCCACATTTAACCATCCACTGCAATTTCACATATACGTATAAGCAGCTTTGATTCCTTCATTATGTAAAGCCTATTTTTTATCTAAGAACGATTTCAGGGTTGATTATAATAATATTCCAGGTCATCCAACATATTTTTTTTCTCAAAAACATTATAAGTATGGGGAGTGTTTTTTCTGAAAGTGGTTTCTTTGACCTTGAATTTCTAAAATCCCACCAGAAGGGATCCAGGACCAGGGCTTCTCCAACTGCAACATACATTCAACAGGTAAGGAGACAGCCAAAGTCACATGTAGGCTTCATGAGACGGCTTTCCCCTGGAATCATTTCTAGTCATTGAAAAGAATTTACGTCTGCCTTGGAAACGCCTCCTTGGGCTTAGGAAGACTGTCAGTGAGTGCTCCAAAATTTTTTTAGCTTAGTGGAAGAAAAAACGTTGGTCCATCCTCCCAGTGTGGCCTTTTTTTGTCTATAAATTGAGGCTTGGTTGAATCTAAGAATGTTATCTGATTGATTCAGTGGGAGTGTGGGAAGTCTTTTCCCACCCAGTGAACTGAAGTATAAAGCTTGTAAACCAAGGTAGAAGGTAACATCTTTAGGCTCTAAGGGATGATCAATGATCCAAGTGTGGTTTATCTATCCACTAAAGGGAATCCTGTCCTTAGAGAATAGATCTTCAAATGAAGATTGTGGTGTATAGGGAATCCCTAGGAAATTATATTTTCAATGCATATATTTTCTCTGAAATTCAGTTAGAAAAGGTATACAGAAGAGAACATTTTCCTTGGCTAGACTGAAATATATAGATGATATATTGTAGAATTATACCCCTGAAATCTTTATAATTTTCTTAACCAATGTCACCACAATAAATTAAAAGAAAAGAAAGTTTTTTTTAAAAAGTCAGTTTTTACTAACCCTCAGAAGAAGGGGTGGCAGGGGAGGGAAGAGATAAACCACAAAACTTATGTGCATGTATGCATAACTGATGGACATGGACAACAAAGCTGGGGACGGGGTGGGGGGATGGGGAGGAGGGTGTCAATGGGGAAAAAAAGGAGAAACATCTGTAACAAAAATAAATTAATAAAAAAAATAAATCAGTTTTTACTGGGACCTTCAAAATCCCACCCCAATCAAATGTTACTCTATCCCAGAGGAAATCACTACCCTAAATTTTCTGTTGATAATTCCTTCACCCTTCTTTTGGAATTTGCCCAATATGTGAGCATCTCTACTTAATGTACTATTCATTTTTTCCTGTTTTAAATAATATAATTGGAGTATTATTGCATACAATCAATATCAATTTAAAACTTATACATTTTTATATCTGGGATTTTTCATTTAACATTTTTGGGCCCTGTTTGACAGAAGGTAACTAAAACCATGGAAAGCGGGACTATAGATAAGGGGGGACTACTGTACTTGGATATCTAAGATGCTGCAGCTCAGTAGCCCCAAAGGAGCTAATCATTTACCATGTGCTCTCTCTCAATTATGCTCCTTCTGATACGCCTGAACTTGGTTAACTTCAGTCATCCAAGAGAGAGAGCTGCTATTTCCTTTTCTATATAGTCACATCTAATGTTTGTAAATACCATCAATCAAATTTATAATTATGACTCAAAATCCTTATCTTCTATTGTTTAAGGATCTTATTATTGTTATTATTATTTTGTACAAATGATCTAATTCCTTGAAACATCTTGAGGACAGGAACATAGCATTTACATTTATATTCTAACCTGGGGCTGAAGGTAGGAAGAGAAGAACCTATATGGTTTTTCCTAAATTCCTAAAAAGGGTACTAACCTTTCTTTAATGACCTCCACATTTTTCTTCTCACATTTATTCCTCTAATGATTCTTCACTATGATCTTAATCACAACTGACTTCTTGCATAAGGACAACATTAATTTAATCTATGAATCCTCTATAAAATCAAAACAGGGACCAGAACTAGTAGACACTCAATAAATATATTTGAAACTGAATAAATCTGCATATATTTATTATTTAAAGATTTGATTTTGAATGAAAAGGATCTAGGACACTGATTTATTACTGAATATAAAGCATTAGCATTACATTTTTAGTTCATCTTTGTTAAAACCCACTTCACAAGTTCTTTTGTATGAAAAAGTGTTATTTATTTTCCTTGTTATGCATGTCTAATCCATTTTATTCTCTCATTTCTGCTTTTTATATTACATTTCCATTTCTCTTCTC
Organism: Tadarida brasiliensis; assembly: GCA_030848825.1. NCBI lineage: Eukaryota > Metazoa > Chordata > Mammalia > Chiroptera > Molossidae > Tadarida > Tadarida brasiliensis. The sequence goes on along the minus strand of CM061257.1, from coordinate 25,498,447 downwards.
CTAAATTTTATTTTCTTTTTCCAATTTATTTAAACATTTTCAGCTTTTCAATGATAATAAGAAAGTATCTTCTACATCATCATGGAGAATTTTTTATCTTGGAAAATGACCTTAACATTTTGGCTTGTGATTTTCTGCCACTCATTTCAACTGTAATCTTTATTTTAATCATTACAGTGACTGAAAATGTGTAGATTTTAAAGGCTTGCAAAGAAATATGAGCAGTTTCTTCTCTTTTTTGGTGGCTGTAACACAAGTTGGCTTTGTGGCAGGTAATTTAAATCACAAACACCTGCTGTGTTTCAATTTATTTTCTGAATAACAGTTTGTATTTTGAAACTATTTATGGCATCAATTTCATTTCTGGGTTTACCATCATAAATTGATGGACAAAATGCCAGGGGAAAAAATGTGTTTAAGAGGGTGAAATGTGAAGGAATAATGAAGCTGGGTGAACTTAAATGGATAGATTATTTACCTTCAAATTAGGTGAACACCTAAATCATCCAGGTAGATGTTTGCCTTTAAGCACTGTGTCCTTACAGCTCTCCTGAGATGAGAGGAGATGTTAATTATAGTGCTGGGGAGGCCACTCATGTTTGACCAAAAATCAACTCATTCATACTTTTGTTTTGTGCACTAGAAACTAACATTATTTCTCTCCCATTCAATTATTTGGAGAGCAAGAGAGAAAATGTAGTCACTCTCAGATTTATTTTAAATTTTCACATGCATTTTCCCATCCTTCTACATGACTGTTCTTTTAAAATCTTGGTTTCTACTTCCTAAACAATCTCCAGGTCATTTATATGTTTATTTTAACATAGATACCAAACTGTATGCAATTCTCTAGAGAAAATATAATGTACAGTGTAAGCAATTCCTTTTACTTTAATCTTGCTTAGAATTGTCAATCTTAACACTTTTTATTTTTATTTTGTAAAATATGTTTTTATTGATTTTTTTAGAGAGAGAGGAAGGGAAAGAGAGACAGAAACATCGATGTGAGAGATAAATCAATCGGCTGGCTGCCTCCCTCACCCCCCACCTGAGCCACACCAGCCGGGCACTTTTTTATTTTGTGTTTCAAAAGAAACATCAAATTATTCACTTAATAAAGTTATGGGTTTGAAAGTATTGCCATAATTAGTTATTATTTTGCAATCAGAAATGTATGATATATATGTCTATGCAAGGAAAAGCAAAGCAAAGCAAAACAAACCCCCTGTGAAATCCTGTTACTTCCTGGAAATTCAATTTTTTTTCCCTTAAGTATCCATTCCTAGCCATGCAAATGGGCTTTCCTAAAAAGGAAATACTAATTGATATTTGGGACATGCAGTGATTTTTTTTGTTCTTGAGAGCAGTAGTTTTTGTTTGTATCTTTTTGTATTTCAGGGGGAAAAAGATGAAGAAGGAAACAATGGTGCTGGGATGGATAGGGAATGTTTTATCTCTATGGAGACCCTGGGTGTCTGCAGGACAGTCTCTTTTCTTGGCGCTTTATCATAAAGCCACCGAAAGAAGAAGCACTGAGTTTAAGGCGGAATTTGGTAGAGATCTTGTAATGGGAAGAGAGCCAGATGAACTCCTCCAGTGACAATGAGTGATGAGAACAGTTCACACTTGGTGTCTTCTATTTTCTCATTCAACTCAAATATTTCATGCGTGCAGTATTATTTCTGTTTCATTATACCCCTTCATATAAATCATGTTTAGCTTTCTTTGAGCTAGGGTCTTCTGGAAGATAATCCTCCCATATTTCTGCATATCATACAAGCAGAGGCACTGGCTACTTTTTTCTCTGAACTACCCTTTAAAGATGTCCATCTAGTGAACAACCTTGGAAGATATGGATACTATCTCTCTCTGGAGCAAAGTCCAGTTTTGTTTACTGTCCAGCATATTCTTAGTCCATTCAGGTTTCTACAAAAAAAAAAATACCACTGACTGGGTGGCTTATGAACAACAGACATTTCTCAAAATTTGGAGGCTGGAAGTCTGAGATAAGGGTGCCAACAGGATCCAGTAATGGCCTTCTTCCTTGGTGCAGACTTCTCATTGTATCCTCATTGTATCCTTACAATCCCGACATGGTGGAAAGGGTGAGGAATCTCTGTGGGGTCTCTTTTATAAGAACATTAATCCCATTCATGAGGCTCCACCCTCATGACCTAAGCATCTCCCAAAAACCTCACCTTCTAATACCATCACATTGGTCAATAGAATTTCATCATATGATTTTGTTTGGGGGTGGGGGCACAAACATTCAGACCATACTATGTATAATAAAGATAATGTCTCCCTCAGGGAACAGTGCAAGAAGGCTTACTATCTATTTAAAAAGATTCAAGTTCCCTAAGTTTGGGACTCCTCCTGTGCAAGTATCACCTTGCCCTCCTCCTGTTGCCCTGTAGAGATTGTGGCTTTGAAAAGTGGTACAAAATGATGGTGCTCCAGCTACTGTTATTACTGTAAAGAATATAGTATTCATTGTCTCTGACTCAAGAATCTCTTTTCTTCCAGCAACTATGAGACTGTGGCAGGATAATGTGTCAGTTGTAGACAGGTTGAAATCTCAGATTCCTTTCAGTTTTCAAGAGAGTGCTCACACTAAGATTCATTGGAAATGTATTTATTAGGTTCTGTGCTTACAACTCCCATATTTCTTTCTGAGGGAATCTAATAATGTGACCTGCCCTTTTGACAGTGGTTGCTTGAAGCAGAGCGGATTTACACCTATGAACAGTCATATGTCAACAGCTACGAGCTGAAAGAGATTATGATGTGGCCTTATATGGAAGGGCTACCAATTGTCAGAGTCCACCTGAACTAATCTAATCCACTTTTGGGGGGAGCATCACTGTGAGACATAGAGTGTACACTAATGGTTGGAAGTGGTCATAAGCCAACAGATGCATGGGGTAAGCATTAGAATACAGAGGCATAGTTATGCATCTTTAAGAGTCAAGTTCTTCAACAAGGACACCACAGCTGCTCTTGGGCATCTAGGAAAGCTGCTAATTCCTGAGCAGTAATGAGTGATTTCCCTTGCTTCTCCATGTTTACTTATAATATCCTTCCCTGACTGAAAGTAACCAGAATGTGCTTCTGCTTCTCTTAACTGGAAAAAGACAAGTTAACACAGGAGAGAAAGATGATAACCTACCTAAGTGAAACCTGGACTCTTAGGATAAGATTTTATCCGACACAAGGTTTAACTGAACTATGCTTCTAGTATTTCCTGAATGAAAGGACTGAGAAATCCTGAGCTGACAATCAGGTATTAAACCTGCTAGCAACAGATGCTGCTAAAACATGAATTTAGACAGCTTATTTGTGTTGGTACAACATTAGGATCTTTTCAGAATAACTGGTTGTAATGTGCTGTGGATTCTCTACCTGTTGTGTTGCAACACCTGTCTTCAGAGTCAGCAGTGATGTCCCTGAAGATTAATCAGGTAAAATGCAACATCCTCAAAAGTCTTAAAGGAGGGGTTCAAGACAGCAAAATGTTCATTTTTGTATTTAACTGACCTTTTTTTTCCACTTATAACTTAGGTGGATTAAAAAACAAAGAATCAAAATATTTTAGCAAGTGCTCCTATTTTGCCATGTATATATTTCTTGAAAATATTTACTTAGACAAAAATCTAGTACAAATTAATAAATGATAGTCTACACTGGAATAAAAATCCTACAGTCTTTGATTATCTATGCTAAAGTGAATGTTGTGCTTGAGTAGACAGGAAGGGAAGTTTGCTGAGCTTTTTTCGATTAACGTTCATTCAAAATTTGGATCGTCCTCCTATCGCTAACAGTGCTCAGATGGCCATGTGAGAGACAATTTACCTGAGGGGAAAAACAACCTCACTGTTTGGAACAAAACTGAAACTGGATGTATATTAGTAGAACAAGATTGCCCGCTCTGGTAATTTTTACTAAAATATAAGTAAGTAATTATAGAATACTTCCAGGGAGATTCTCTCTCTCTCTCTCTCTCTCTCTCTCTCTCTCTCTCTCTCTCTCTCTCTCTCTCTCTCCTCCCCCCCTCTTTCTCTGTGTGGGTGAGTGTGAGTGTCCATACATACCCTGGATTTGTATGTCCTAACTTTATGTTTAATAATCACATAGATCCCTTATCCCTTATATTGAGCCAAACTATCATTTTCCAAAAAGTGTTCTGTGGAGTACTAATTATGTGAAATGAAAAATTTAACATGGAAATTTATTATAAAAAATTGAACATGTAAATATATTTGGGAATAGCACATTTCACAACTTGGCATCGTATATTCTGCTCTCATAATGCTAATGACTTAATTTAAGTTTCTGAGAATTTCTACCCTGTGGAAACCTGTTTCATTGTTTTAACTCAGTATTTCCCAATCTTATATAGCAAGAAAATATTGTTTAATAATATTTATTAACATCACATAGAACTAGTGTCTGTGTAGTTGCTTCTTGCAATTGAACACTCTAGCAATTAGGTTGTGCAAAAAGTTTCTTTATTTTTTTTTGTTACAACTATTTTAATCTCCATGTTTTCTAGGTAGTGGGATGTGATGGGGTAAGGGCGAGAAACCAACTTAGAAATGCCAATTCACTGTATTTCATATCTTTCCAGTTCAAAACAATTTCTAACAAAATCTTTTTTTCTGGTAAATATTAAGAAGTTCAGCGACTCTTCTTGCCTCCAACTCCAACCTTAAATGAATGTGGAATCAAGTGGGAACTTGCTATTGCCTGTGATGACTAAGGACGGGGGTTGTGGCCTTGGACCTATATGTGATCTTAAGCAGTGGTCTTGACTTCCTCCTTGGGGGCCTGTCCTCTGATTGGTCTGCTAGAATTTACTGCTGGCATCTGCACAGGTGTACCCATGATCTGTTCAACAGATGAGGTCAAAGTCCTTGATGATGTGACCTCACTTTGGTTTTCACTCACACTGCAGACCTCCAGGTCTCAGTCAGCCTTTGGTCTCTCAACCCTATAGCCACGCTACCTGTGTCAGAGCAGTCCTCTGGCTTTCCTCTGAACTCTTCTCAACACAGCTCATTCTCCTCTAGCATATGCAAGAATTTCTGGACCACTTTCACACCACAGAGAAGCAAAACTCAAGCCTCTCTACCTAAACATCAATGACACCACTTACATATGACTATGGCTGTACATGAGGCACAGTGGCACTTTTTGAGGCTCTCTTCTTCCAGATTTAAAACATGAAGCTAGGTATAGCACTCCTTTACTGGGCACCTCTCCCTTCATCTCTCTGAGACCTCTATTGAGTCACCTTTTCCCCCGACTCCTTTCACATTTCTTGGCTTCATGTTTTACCCTGTGGAAATGAGGTTGTTGGAAGTGAAGAAAGCTGTTTTTGAACTCTCTGTAGAATAGTAGAGGTAGTATAGCATCAGAAACACTAACTCTGGACTCAAAATTCTTGAGTTTGAACTTACCCTTTGCTACTTACAGCTGTTTAAACTTGGGCAAGTTACTTAAACTACCTACCTTTGTTTCCATATTTCCATATCTATAGAATTAAAAATATATTGGAAAGTTGTAATAAAAATTATATTCAATCCTTAAAAAGCACCTGGCACATGGAGCTGTTCAATCAAAGTTATCTATTGGCATTATTTATTTCCCTCTTTCTGTCCAAAGCCTTCTATTTCTGTTTGTACAAGGATACAACTTCATTATATTTTGAATTATGTCTAACCACTTTTTATAGTAAACTTCTATAACATGTTTTGCTGGCCTAGCACTGAAGGTTCTTGTCTTGCTTTGGAAAAACAACAACAAACTATCTAAATTGAAAGTAAAAAATGACCAATGTCTTTATTGTTCTACCTAATATTTACTCTTCTTCTGAAATCTTGAAAACCATCAATTTAATACATGAAGAACCACTGAGTATTATAATTTAATTTAAAAAATTCATGGATTAACATGATCAGAAATATATTTATTATATGTGGAACACATATTGGAAAATGCTGAGTTAAACTAACATTTGAATATTAGGTAGCAAACTTTCCTCTTCTCTGTCTTGCTTTTCTGTCTCAGTCTTTTGGGAAGTTCCATCAAGTTCTCATAAAAGCTTCTACCCTTCATCCCATCTATCTCTTCCCTAAAGGAAGAAAAACTGTTAATCTCATCACTGGACCTCATTATATCACGGGCTGGGTTACCAGGTCCTACATATAGGAATCAGTTCCATTTATAAGCACAACCTGGGCATGGCTGGCCATCTAGAAGCAGTCTCTATCATAACTACGTGCTCTTAGGTTGTTTTAGCTTCTCTAACAGCGATTGGTGGGTAAGGCAATCTTGCCATATATAGTCACGTCAACTGCTCAGGAAGTGGATTCAGGTTCTGCTCTGCCAACACAGCCTTCAATATTCGAGTAAGTAGAAAATAGGCCAGGCTACTACTGATGCCAGGAGAGCCACCAACCAGCATTTTGGCAGAACCCTCAAGCAGGGAAGCAAAGAGAGAGAAGTTGGGAAAAGACACTCACATGTGCTTCCTTCCCTTCATTCTTAAGCAAGTAGGGGTCTTAATACACAGTCATATTATTGGGAAGGGAGTACATTAATTACTCTTAGACTTTTAAAATTCTGAGAAGCTGAAAGTTATTTCGTTTCACCAATGATAAATCTGGCCCTGAGGAGATTGCCTGGAAAGGGAGAGTTCCTCTCAGCAGGCAAATACATTCATTTCCAATATAAATGTAAGGATTTTTTCTCCCAATTTTAGTTCCAAGAGTAACTTATTATGTTAATATTTTTCTCTAAAGCTGCACTTTATTAACCAACCTCAAGGTGAATGGTAAGGGTATATTTGACCTAATTATGAGTTTCAGAGAAATGAATGCTAATTATGGCAATACCTTAATGGCAAGCCTATTTGCATGACACTTAAGCCAGCCATTTCTGCCTTTTTAGAAATACAACATGCTCTTATGCTTTGGCATAATTTTGAAAACTTTGCTGATGTGGTCACACTTTTTAAAGAAATGTTTATTCCAGTTTAAAACATGTTGCACTGGGGTTTCTGCTTAAAACTTTCCCCTTTCCTTCTTCAAATTAAAAAAAAGCAATCTTTTTAAAGGAATACATTCTTAGTAAGCATATTCTTTTATTCTTGTAATTGCTTTGGAAAAAAAAAGAATGATAGATATTCTAAAAGAAAGTCAGAAATCTAATCTGAAAATATGTTAATTATTTTATATCTACTTTTCCAGTTTCAGCATTTATGACAGAAAAATAAAGATTGATACTAGCATACTTTGGCAGCACCTTTCCTTTTCAAAGCTTCTATAAATAACTTCTCATAAAATAGAATTACTGCATTCAACATGGAATGACAGAACAATTTGGGGGTGAAAAATGGTCAATTTCATCTCTAAGGCAGCAAAGGCAGTTTAGCAATAACCCCTGTTAAACTTAATTTAAGAAATTGGGATGATGGACTCAATTCTGTCAGTATCCACAAAATCCATAGATGGTGACAAGAAAGGAAGGGAGATGGAAAACTTGATCATATACCTACTGGGATACATCTATGTAAAGATAAACAGATTCGATGTATTCATAGTGGTTGTTTGAGGACGGTGTCTTAAGATCTTTAAAAACTTCCCATTTTGACAATTCCATTTCCATTTAACGCACTGGCTATTGAGAACATTCTCTGTGCACAGCTCTACCCTGGGCACTGAGTGAGAGTAATGAAGAAATCTAGAATTGACAATCAGCTTCAGTTTGAGGGAAACAGAGGAGAAATCCTCAGAAAGGAGAGCTCTAAATCAAGCACAAAGTGGAGCACAATGAAAATTACCTACCCTCTTCCATCCCTTTCCTTCCACCCTGATCCCACCTGCAGCTGCCCACCTTACTCTTATTCATGATCACACATCACTACTCTCACTTCCTCAGGGCTGTCCCCCCAACCTGTTCTCTCCAAGGCAGTAAGATGCCCTTTCAAAGTTCCACGTTTTTATACCACATAAGATAAAGTTGAGGTCCAATTTGTATACATTCTCTGGAGAAAGGTAATTTATCTCACTACTGATTTATCCCGAAAGTGAAGAGTGATGTTTACTGTGTACTAGGAGCTCACCAATGGACTGGAATGAATAGGACTGACTTTTGATAGAGCAGGACTTGAGATAAATCTCAGAGTGAAGTATTGAGAACTTGACTGTACTTTGTGATGAATCTCCCTCACTTGCTCTAGGACTATAAGCATGAATCAAATAAAAACGCTGCATAAGATCATTCAAACAGAACTGTTTAAGGATATAAATTTTGTTTTTCTGTGGAGAAAAATTGGTTACTATCATTAAACATATACTCACAAAAACTTCTCTAATTGGAAATTCCATACCTTTTTTGCTGTTGTTATTTGCCCTTATTAGGGTTGGTACTTGTAAGTCCTTGATGTGATTTGTTTTGTTCAACAAAGTTACTCTGCTCAAAGAATGTGGTCTAACACAGAATATTTTGTCATTCCTAACAATTTAGTTGTTTTCCATCTCTGGTGAATGTGATGTTAGATTGGTCCACTGCTGTGTTAATGTTAATAATGCATTATCTGTTGGTTTAAAAGTGGCTTGGTGCCAGATAAGTCAGATACTTCATCACAGCTGGTTATTTACATAGCCTTGTATTTCGCCCATTAACAACTGGTTAATTCAGGAAAGGAATCAAACACATAGGCTGAACTGACTGACATCAACGAACAATTTTTTTTTCTTTCATCTCTTTGCCATTTCATCATTTAGACTTGGGTTTAAGGATGTGAATATTAGTAAAATATCAACAATCAAGAAAATTCATGTGTGAAATTGTCTGTCTGTTTTATAATGAGTATAAAATTGTGTTTAGCAATGAACAGGATTGAAATACCTTGCAGGATTTTTACTAAGGTAACAGAAGAGCCTAAAATAAATTGCTGCAAACTCATACAGGCATTTCTTTTTGCTTTGTTTCTTTTTCATAGTCTTTCATCAACTCAGAACTATCCAATATTCACAGTGTGAATAGAACAAAGGGTTATACACACTCTTTGAACATATCAAAGAGCTTATTCCTCTTCAAATAATTATTGGCTTAATCTATGCCTTAATTTGGAGTCTACCTTTTAATTAAAACATCCTTTGAAGAATGGCGATAAAGTGTGTATTTTGGGACGCTCACCTTCCTTATTATTGTCTTACAAATAACATATCACTACTCAATTTGCCTTTTCTTTCCCTATTGAAAAAAAATAGATCTTGTATCCTTCAATAGTTCTGCTTGAATGAATATGCAGTATTTTGAGTTGATTCATTCTCATACTTCTAAGACACTAAGTTTCTTCCCCCCCCCCCCATTGTCATCTTTAAGGTAGATACTGACCACGTGCAAGGAATGGGGAGGGTGATCCTAAAGGAAAACAGACTTCCAATAAAGGAAACTATTCCTATTTCTTTCCCTTTCCCTTTTCTATATCTGTGTTGAAATTGTTAATACATTGTCATGCTCTGGATTTGAATCAGCCCAAAATAATTCCCAGGGATTGATCATGGAAAGATCAGCACTTCTTTCTGGATTCAAATTATAACCTCATAGTGATTTTTATACTCTCTGGATTACCTTTACATTTACCTAATTTTAGTCACATAAAATCCCTGTGAATTAAGCATAAGTACACCTATTTTGCAGATGAGAAATCTGACTGTCAGAGAGAAAATGAATCAATTCAGGTCACCCAAATAGTCATCTCTGAGAGGACCTGACTCCAAACCTTCTGACTCTGTAGTTTTTTGGTTTCTGTATTTTGTTTTATTTCCTTGGTGTACCACTGATCTGCATTAGAATGTAATCACTCTGTTTATGAAATGATATATTGAATTAACTGGGCTTAGCAGGGTAAGAGCAGAAAGCAACTTGCCCCCTGCTCTCTCCCTGTCTTGTTGATTCTCCCTCATCATCCCTGGCAATACCTTGGTGATTGTACAGTCTTTCTCATCACATTCAGGGAATACAGATCTCAGTTCCAGACATTAAAAATCTAGTAGTCCAGCTAAAGTTTCTACCTTGTGCACCTACCTCAAATAGGAAGGCCACAGGTATAGTACACAAGAAGGAATATAACATAAAAATCTAGTTACATGGCAAGCACATACTAAGTGTTAGAGATATTTTAGTGATCTAACAGAGATCCTGCCCACATGGAACTTACATTCAGCCTGCATGTCATGGAAAATGAAAAAGTCTGAGCAGAGTAAGAGAGACCATAAGTACTAAATATGGTGGTGGGACAGTGTCAGGTGCAGAATTCATGGGTGGTCTTGGTAGTCCTTGTGGAAAAATGGATATTTGCTAAAAGTCTTGAATAATGTTAAGGAGTTCACTGTCCTAATACCTGGGAGCGACAGCATTCTAGGTAGAGAGAACAAAGAGTGGGCCTGGCATATTCCAGGCATGGTGAGTGACCTGAAGGGTAGGAGAGATCAGGTCATCAAAGTACAAAGGGCCAGATGGTGGTCAGTTTGGGTCCTCCAGTAAAGCAGATGCTGTGAGAGAGTTAGGAGTATGAGAAGTTTATTGAGAGGCAACATCCTATGAACAAAAAAAAATAAGGGGGGGTTGGTGGAAGAACTGGTTAGAGAAAAATTTTAGACTGCAATGCAAACCTAATATCCATGAAAGGCAACAGGAAAGGAGATAGAATTGTGCAGAGACTACCTTCACTGTGATTCATATTTGACGTAGTCTTAGCAAAACCAAATGGTTCAGAAAAAAAAAAATACCTACAAGAGAAGTCTTACACTGGGCAGGAATAGCTGGGTCTATTACTAGTAACCCCACTATACTTATGTCATTGGCTGAGGACTACCTGGGAATGGTGTCCTGAAATGCTATAGCAGTCACTGGAATGTTGCAGCTAGAAGCTATCAGCTAATTATATAACTAACAGAGCAGCTAGATGTTAAGGTAGTTTTTGAAGAGAGATTTGAGCAGCATACCTTCATGTCTGTTCCAGAACTTTAGGTCATTGCATAGCTGATTTTAATCTAAGAATAAGGGGGACTGAGCTGAGGAATACATGATTTAATTTAATTTCGAAAAGAATTACCGTGGCCGTGTTGAGAACAGGCAGTTGCAGGCAAGGTGAGAAGCAAGGAGGGGGTTAATGCAATAATCCATAAGACCATTTTCTTACACCATATTAAAAAATAAACTCAAAATAGATGAAAGACTTAAGTTTCAGACCTAAAACGATAAATCTCTTAGAAGGAAACATAGGCAGTAAACTCTTTGACGCCACTCTTAGCAATATATTTTTTGGATATGTCTCCTTGGGCCAGGGAAACAAAAGAAAATATAATCAAATAGGACTATATAGAATCAAAAAGTTTCTGCACAGTGAAGGAAATCATCAACAAGACAAACAGACAACCTGCTGAATAGAAAAAGATATTTGCCAATGATATGTCTGATAAGGGATGGATATCCATAATATATAAGGAACTCATACAACTTAACACCAAAAAAATAAATAATCCAATTAAATGGGCAGAGGACTTGAATAGACATTTATCCAAAGAGGACATACAGATAACTAATAGACATATAAAATATATTCAACATCACCACAGTGAAATTATCACCACACTTGTCAGAATAGTTAGCGTCGACAAACAAAGAGTGCTGGTGGGGATGTGGAGAAAAGGGAACCCCATACATTGTTAGTGAGGTTGTAAATTGGTATAGCCACTATGGAAAACAGTATGAAGTTTCCTCAAAAAAGTTAAAAATAGAACTACTACATGACCCAGCAATTTCACTTCTGTGTATTTATTCAAAGCAATCTAAAACACTAATTCAAAAAAAAAATGTGCATTCCTATGTTCACAGCAACATTATTTAAATATCTAAGCTATGGAACCAACCTAGATGTCAATTGATAGAGGAATGGGTAAAAAAAGATGTGGTACATATATACAATGGAATATTACTTGGCCATTAAAAAGAAAGAATTCTTACCATTTGTAACAACTTGAATGGACCTAAAGGGTATTATGCTCAGTGAAATAAGACATAGAGAGAAAAACAAATTCCATGTGATTTCATTTATATATGAAATTAAAAAATATAAACAAACTCATAGATACAGAGAATAAATTGATGGTCACCATATGGGAGGGGAGTTGGCAGAATGGGTGAAAAAGGAAAGGATTAAGAAGTGCAAATTACCCCATAGTCACAGGGATGTAAAATACAGCACAGGGAATATAATAAATAATATTGTAATAACTATAGATGGATTCAGATGGGTACTAGACATATTGGGTGATCACTTCATCAGGTATGTAAATGTTTAACCACTATGTTATACACCTGAAACTAATATAATATTGTATATCAACCATAATTGAAAAATAATTTTTTTTAATTAAAGAAAAAGAGTTGATGGAGGCCTATACTAGGGCAGTGATGGCAGGTAAGAAGTGGTCATATTTGGATGCACAATGTCACATAGCTGCTCACTGATGTTGCTGACTACTTCAATACTTACCCTTTTTCTTCTATTCTTCCTCTCTCTATCATTTTGTTGCCTTGGGTCCTCCAGTATTAAAGCTAAGGGACAGAAGACACATACAGGTCAGAAAAATCTTGCTTGAATGTTGGAGTTGTAATCCGGTGTGGCATGCTCTATGGGTGTCAGATATCAATGTTGATATTCTATATTGGAGATTGTTTTGGTTGTTCTGCCAGGATCCAATTACGAGTTTCCTCCAACTATAATTTCTTAGTGGGGCCAACAATCTCTGCTATCTGGCTACTTATATTTTCTCTTCTGCTGCTATTTCTCAGCAGTTGCACAACAGATTCATCTGAAGGAGATCTTTTTGGATAGAGACCTTTCAATAGAACTCACTGTAACTCTGCAGGGTTCACACATGTCCCACAGGAAATGAATATTTATATCCACATTCAAGTACAGCTTTCTCCCTCTGTAGCCATTTCCCTTCCTCTTCCTTCAGACTTGATTTTAATCTTTTCATCCATGAGTCATGGGCCATGCTCTGAAGTTTTAACATTTTGAAAGATACAAAACAAATTCTTATAGGTGGTTCTCTCAGAACATGTCTCACTTGATGGGGTAGAGTCCAAATATGGCCCAAATTTTCCACTTATTCCTCTATCCACACCCTTATAATGTGACTCTGTAGCTCTTCCCATCAAAGCATGGAGTCCATTTCTCCATCCTTAAATATGGACTTAATCTGGGCTGACAAAAACAATTTTGAGCCACTCTCAAGGCTAGTACTCAAAGGACTTTGCATATTTATACTCTCCCACTTGGAACCCCTATCACCCATGCCATGTGCACAAGCATGGGCTAACCTGGTGGAAGATGAGAGGCCACACGGAATCCAGATGTGCCTTCTGAGCTAAAATCCCACTAGATCAGCTATCTTCCACGAAAGCTGGTGCAGAAGCGTGAGCCCAGCCCAAACCAGGAGACTAGAGAGCCTCGTGCAGCCCCAACAGTTGCACTGCATAAATAGGAGCTAAATCAGTGGTTGTTGTTTTAAGCCACTAAATTGTGTGGTGGTTAGTTATGTGGTTAAAAAACTAATTGATATCCTTGGATTAAGTTGAAGGAAGTAATCTCACCACACTATAAAATAGGAAATTAAAAGGCACTACACTTTTAAAGTACTCTTCCTTCTAAAGAAGTTCTCATTGTCTTAATCAATATTCAAATCTTTCTTTATATACCTTCAAGGTCAGTGATAGTTGAAAGGTTATGAACCTGATTTTTAGTGGTAACCACTTAACACATTCTCTAAGGTTTTTGTGATTTTTTTTCCAGAATGTGCATACATTAAATAAACATTCTCAATTTTGGGGATTCACCCAAAAGTGAAATGAAAGAGAAAGATTTATTTCAGCAACTTTTTAAAAAAATCCTCACCCAAAGATATGTTTTTATTTATTTTAGAGAGGGAGGAAGGGAGAGAGAGAGAAACATTGATGTGAGAGAGCAACATTGATCTGTTGCCTCCTGTACCTGCCCTGACTGGCGCGGATCAAACCTGCAACCTTGGCATGTGCCCTGACCAAGAATCAAACCCTCAACCTTTTGGTGTACGGGACGACACTCCAACCAACTGAGCCACTGGGCCAGGGCTCAGCAACTTTTTTAAAGTGCAAGGACCATGTATGTTTCAGCCTTCAAGAGGTGGCACAGATTAGTGGTGACACGTATGGACTTCAAGGTTCTGGTTAGAAACCGGATCCTCTGCTTATTAGATAATCAGAAGTTAGTTAACTTCTATGATGCTCAGTTTCCACATGCTAAAATGGGCATAAAATAGTACTTATGTTATGCATTGTGTGGATCAAATGATAATATATCTAAAATGCTTAAAATAATACTTGAATTAGCATAAGTACTCAGTGAATACTAGTGTATTATTTAGCACATTAAAGGGTATGGCAAGTGCCCGACCCGTGTGGCTCAGTGGTTGAGCATCAACCTATGCACCAAGAGGTTACTGGTTCAATTCCTGGTCAGGGCACATGCCCAGGTTGTGGGCCAAATCCCCAGTGGGGGGCATGCAGGCAGCCAATCGATGTTCTCTCTCATCGATGTTCTCTCTCTCTCCCTCTCCCTTCCTTTCTCTCGAAATCAATAAAGGAAAAATAAAACATTATAAAGGGTATGACAAAAGAACAAAAAATGTATTGAAAGACCCAGTTTTTTTAAATTACTGGGTAACTCCATCTAGCTATAAAATTCTATGTGATTTAATGTAGGTACTATGCTATTTCCATTTGTAGTCATCAGTAATGTTGAGTGTCTATGAATGCTGTGTGGCTTAGTAATCATTTGGTATAAAAGATCAAATAACAAATGCAGGCAAATTTATGAGAAATTATTGATGTCACTTGAAATGTTACTCCGTCTGCTGTACCAAAGCTTAAGGCCCCAAGTCCTAGTTCTGAATTCTGCAAATGATGACTGAAACCCTTCACCAGTAATTTCAATTTTTCTATTATATCTTTTTCATCTACCAAAGTAAATTATATATAAAAATTCAATTTTGTAGTCAGAAATTTCAATAAATTAAAATATGATAAATGAAGATTGTTAGTATCTCTGTTCCCATTTATACTTGATAGTTTGTGTTTTGGTTATGAATTAATTTAATTGAATACATCAGGTTTCCTAATATAGTCGATCTAATACTGATGCTGTTCTACATCAACAATTTTCAATTAATGGTGCCTGCCATCCAATAAGATAGAAGTAATTATTTTGATGATTACCCAGGGCAGTCTTCATAAGGGTAGAGGGTAAGAGAATGCCTAGAGACACAAAATTATGAATAATTGAATGTTACTGTGACTATCTCAGCAGTTTTAAAACATTTTTCTATCAGATATCCCATAAAAGGTTCCCTTGGAATTACTGAATTAACAACTCTTAAATGAAAAAATTCATAGAGAAACCTTCATTAAACACTTACGATTAGCTAGGTGGTTAACCATCCATTTTCAAGAGCTGATAAGATGTAAAAGAATTAACCTTTCAGTTATAGCTCTGTCACCTACATGTCTTTATCACAGAAAACCATGGCAAAAATGACAAATTTCTCCCCCACAAAACTTTCTTACAATGAAAACATTAAACTCCTCTTGTTATTATTTTCCCACAAGAATAAATTTACATAATTTGAAATCTTATTGCTGCAGAAGTGTGACAGAAACAGTTTTACCTGTGGCAGCATCTTATCATCAATTAGTCCCACGGCTGGATAAATGTTTCAGAAAAGTGTAAAAGTCACAATCATTCAAACAAAATTTGTTAAGCTTATAAATGTTTCTACATACTTCATCAAGTCCTTCTTTGGTTTAAATGCTGTTAGGAAACAGGTTAAAACTCTTGCTATTTTGGTAACTTTTAAATTTCCCATTCTGAGAAACTCCCTACTTCATGCACTGAAGCCTTGACACACTGTGAAAATTTATGCCATCTTCACGGAATATTAGAAAGTATGTGGACTGTTTCCTTATCAGACTGGAGAACTGCTTGTATAGTACTTCATATTGTTCTTTTCAGGCTCCAGTGGCAGAGCTTTGTACATCAATCAAGAGTTAATTCCAGCTTCCAGTCAAGATGGCTGTGTCGGAGGTAAACAAGGTACTTGGAACCTCCCACAACCACATCAAAATTACGACCAAACTACGGAACAACCATCATTCAGAACTGCTTGAAACTTAGCTGAATAGAAGTCCTGTAACTCTGGATTTAAAACAGAAGCCACATCCAGACTGGTAGGAGGAATGGAGATGCAGAACAGACTGGTCCCACACCCACGTGTGGCAGATAAATACTGGGAGGAATATCTTGGCTATGGAGGTTCCCCCTGAGGAGTGAGGGGTCCCAGCTCCACACCAGTCACCCCAGACCAGGGTTCCAGGACTGGGATGAGAAGTCCCCATAATTTCTGGCTTTGAAAACCAGCAGAGATTGTGGCTAAGTGAGACAGAGGGCTGCTGAACTCCAGGCACTCCTCTTAAAGGACCCACACACAGACTTACTTGAACTCACTGGCTCTGAGCTCCAGCACTGGAGTAGAAGCTCCAAAGGCACCAGTGACATATTGGGAGGAACTGAATTTTTTGGCTTCAGGTCGAGAGCTGAAGAGGCAACGTTCTCTCAGACAGAGGTGCTCGCAGAAGCCATTGTTCCTTTGCTGAGCCCTCCCCCAACACAGCCGGCAGGTGGGTACCTTATCCGAGTCTCCATCAATCTGGCTAACACTGTTGACTCAGTCCTGGTACTTCTCTGAGACCCCACCCCACCCAACTTGAGGACCCACCCAAGCCATTTCGAGTGACTTTTCCATATAGAAATCCTCTCTTGGCTCATGCTCTGGACTGTCCTAAAATCTCTCAAACGGGCAGCATCAGGCCACTCTATACCCTGTACTTCTTGCTAAATGGCCCCAGGCCTGGCACTAGCAGCAGCCAGCCACAGTTCACAACTTGGCTCTTCTGGGGCCAAGTCGCACAAGTAGCAGCCATCTGAAGATTGCTCTGTAGCGCACACCGGGTGGCTTCAGACAAGGTACAGGTGGTGGCTAATCTCAGCTGCACTTCTCGGGAGGCCCCAGAGCCAGTGAACCTGGTGGAGAGCTTCAGACCACATTGGATTACAACCTAACAACCTCTAAGGACAACACACTCAAGGGGCAGACTTGGCAGGCACCACAGACCCACTGAAGCAATCCTGCTTCATTGGGTTGGCCCCTGCACAGCTGGTCCTCACTGCTGATCAGCCAGGGGAGTCAATCCCTCCCAGTGATGTGCCAATAGCAATCGAGGCTCAGCTTCAACAGGAGGGTGCACATAGTCCACAGGAGGGGCACACATAGGTCAGGTGACTGGGAAGGCTATGCCATCAGGCCCTACAGAACACCCACTACATTAGGCCACTCTACCAAGTTGGGAAACATAGAAGCTCTACATAGAAACAAACACAGGGAAACAGCCAAAATGAGAAGACAAAGAATTGGGTCCTAAATGAAAGAACAGGAGAAATCTTCAGAAAAAGAGCTAAATAAAATTGAGGCAATTAAACTACCAGATACAGACTTCAAAACAAAGGTGATAAGGATGCTCAAGGAACTTAGTGAGAAAAGCAAGTTAGTTACCTACAAGGGAGCTCCCATAAGACTGTCAGATAATTTCTCAAGAGATACCTTGCAAGCCAGAGGGATTGGCATGAAAAGTGATGAAAAGCAAGGACCTACAACCAAGATTACCCAGAAAAGTTATTTAGAATTGAAGGACAGATAAGGAGCTTCCCAGACAAGAAAAAGCTAAAGGAGTTCATCACCACCAACCCAGTATTATATGAAATATTAGAGTCTTTTTTAAGAAGAAGAAGAAGAAGAAGAAGAAGAAGAAGAAGAAGAAGAAGAAGAAGAAGAAGAAGAAGAAGAAAATATCAATAATATAAATAACAAAATGACAATAAATACATATCTATTGACATTACTTTAAATGAAAACGGATTAAATGCTTCAATTAAAATACATATGGTGACTGAATGGATAACAAAACAAGATCCTTATGCTGACTGCAAGAGACATACTTCAGATCAAAAGACACACGGAGACTGAAATTAAAGGGATGGAAAAGATATTTCATGAAAATGGAAGGAAAAAAAAAAAAGCTGGGGTAACAATATTTATACCAGACAAATTAGACTTTAAAACAAAGGCTATACCAAAAGGCAAAGAAGGACCCAGCAATTCCACTTCTGGGTATTTGTCTGAAGAAACCCAAAACACTAAATTGAAGAAATATACATCCATATGCTAATTGCAGCATTACAATGGCTAAGATATGGAAGCAGCTTGGGTGTAAGTCAATGAATTGATAAAGAAGTGGTGTATATATATATAATGGAATATGACTCAGCCATAAAAAAGAATTAGACCTTGCCATCTGCAACAACATGGATGGACCAAGAGGGCATTATGCTATTTAAAATAAGTCAGATGGAGAAAGACAAATGCCAGATGATTTCACTTATATGTGGAATCTCAAAAACAAAATAAACAAACAGCTGAACAGAAACAGACTCATAGATGCAGAGAACATTTTGACAGTTGCCAGATGGGAGAAAGGGTCAGAGATGAGTAAAAAAAAGTGAAAGAATTCAGAAGGAAAAAATGGTAGTTACAGAATAATTATGAGGATGTGAAGAACAGCATAAGGAATATAGTCAATAATATTGTAATCACTGTGTATGGTGTCAGATGGGTAATGGATTTATTGGGTTGATAACTTTGTAAGTAATACAAATGTCTAATCACTATGTTGTACACTTAAAATTAATATATATCAGTTGTAGTTTTAAAATAAGAAAATAAAAATAATAAAAAAGAGTTAATTCCACTATTAAATGACTTGTGGTAGAATTATTTGTATGTTTGTTTTTAATTTACCAAGAATCTGTCACTATATAATTTTCACTCGCTAAAAGTTACATCTGTCACCTGAAACTACACGCAGAAGAAATTACATTTTGAAGTCCTTCGAATATTTGAAGACAACTATCATGTTTCTTCGAATCTTTTCTTTTACAGGCTCTGCTTTGCTATTTTTAAAAAATTTATTTCTCTTAAATATAGTGTGTATAACTCTAGCAATATGATTTATATTTCTTTAACGAAACTAAATCTCTATCACTCTCCTCTGCCAAATGTCAGAAACTTTGTCCCAGTCAATTCAGCACCGTACCTGGTTTCTCTATGTTCTTAGAGGTGTAAGTATTGTGGAGGCTCTGGGAGTTGGGTAGTACCTGGTCCTGTGTGGCAATTTGCCCACACTGATGCCCAACAAGACATTTTTATTTCTGTAAGGAGTTTGATTCATGAATGGCAATGCTACATCCTCTTCATCTCAACTACAAGTGGCCCTCAAGTTCCCTGGATGTCTGAGGCATCTCCCCTCTGGTAAAAAAAAAAAAAAAAATACTTCAATCTTCCATGAATTCTGCTCATAAAATAGGTCTTCTATAACACTGACCTAAGTCCATTTGTTAAGGTTCTCAAATATATATCTTTTACCCTTGAACCATGCAGGTAATGGAAAAACTTTGGAATCTTGCTACTTTCCTGGACTTTACCCCCAAAAATTGAATAGAGATCCTTATGCCTGGATGCTCTAAACTTCTTTAAGAGACTCAACAGTTCTACTGTTTATACTCATCTTCTCCCCTCAGCTCTAAATTTTTTATGTGATCTGAGCTGGAATTCTTAATACTTTATTGATGCTTATATATCTATATTCTTTTATACCTCGAGAATTATGTGTTCAGATTATCTGCTATACCAACCTTCTTTTGTTTTAATAGAAATCTCTAAGTGTATTATAATTTAATTAATCACAATAGCATCCAAAGGTAATACCAGAAAGTAATTTTAAGTTTTACCAATTTATTCAATCTATTTCTCAACCCATAACTACATGTAAGAAACATACTGCCTATTATTGTCCCTAGATAATTATTATATATGTAGCTTTTTCCAACAATGGCAATTAGTCTGTTAGTTTTCCCTGTTCTCTCATTTCTTCCTGAGTCAGTTTTTCTCTTTCCTTTAAATTTTAGTTTGAACTTTTCTTTATGAGTACACATCAAGTATGTACTTCCAATTCCTCAGAGGACCTCTTTGATTCTTGCCAAGAATCTCTTCATCATTGTACTATAATGTATATTGGTTTAGAAATACCAAATTCCTATCTTTTAATGTCATCAATATAACCATCTCTTTCCTTTTCATGCCTTCCTTACTTTGAATGCCATGACGTTCAATTGTATTCCCAAATTCTTTAGTGCCATTCACAGAATAGTCACCTCCAGTCATTAATTAATTTATTCATTTACTCATTCATATATTCTTGTGTCTATTACATTGAAGAGGCTTGCTACCACTAAGAAAAGGCCTCTAAGACGAATAATTGAACATTTAATTATATTAACTGAATGCTATGATTAGGTATGTACATGCTGAGGAGATGAGTGGTGTCAAGGTAAAGAATCTTCCAGGAGTTTATATCTCAGCAAAGTCTGGGAATAGAAACAAATGATTAGGAGCCATCAATAGGAATTACTACGGTGAAACACGTTCGAGAGATAGGAGGCAAGAAGAGCCAAAACACACGGTTTGCTTCCAGAAAAACATAAGTTGGTCTGTATTAACAAAAAGAAACTTTTAAAGTGAAAGTTTCGAAACTGGGACCAAATCATAAATGTCTTTGTGGGTCATGCTATGTTATTTACATTTATTGTGAAGATCAGAGGTTCCTTTGAGGAGTTATTAATAGTAAAATATCAAGTGTACATTATGTGTTATCTTACATATTGTCACACACATGATATAAGGTAACCAATGTTTAGCAAGGTTAAAAAACGTATCAAAACCAGATGCTTCTTCCATTGCATCTCTTTGATGATGGTCTAAACAGAGTAGCAAGAAAAGGAGTGAAATATAAAGTCAGTAAAATAACAGGGTACTATGGTTGAATAAGTGTGGAGTTAAGGAAGTTAGAAGAATAAATAATGGTGACTGAATGTCTGATCCCAGTGACATGAGTAGGTGAATATACTCTTGATTAGATAAGGGATTCAGCAGTATTCCTGATGGGGAAGATTATGTCTTTTAAACATGTTGAATTTGAAATCCCAAGGGATATCTAAACAGAGTTGTACATTAAGAAGGTAGCCATATAGTTTGTCATCCAGGGATTGAATTCTGGGTTAAAAATACAGATTTGCAAGACTAGGTCTTGGCTGATGACATGGGAGTGCATGAAAGAACTCATAAAAGTTTAGAATGTGAGACTAGGAGAGAGATCAGAGAAACACTAGAATGTAAAGGATGAGGCCAAATGTAAGCCTGAAAAAGGACTAAGAAGAAACAACATGAGAAGGAGGACTAAGACCAAGGGAAGGTGCTATTAAGAAAACCCAGAGAGGAGGACAGATAGTGCTGAATGATTAAAGAAGGACTAAAGTGTGTCATTACATTGTATAATAAAGAAGCAAGTTATTATTGTGGTGAAATCAGGCTCTGTGGAGCTTTGGGGACAGAAGGAGAATTTCAGTAGCTTGAGAAATGACCACCTTTGAAGAGTTATAGAAGGGACCTCTTCCATTGTTTTCTCTGGGGATGAAGACCCTGGGCTTGTGCGAGACCCAGGCTCAGGTTTGGGAAGTGAGTGAGGTAAGACAAAATGGAAAAAATGAGCCTATATAGCTCAGAGGAAACCTGGTTACATTTACTCAAAGCAAAGGAAATGAAGAACTGAAAATACTTGCTTTGTATTCAAGTATAAGAGAGACTTGAGTTCTTTTGTAATCCAAGGAAGAGCCAGCAAAAGGCAAATATTTGTATAAAGATGTACATACTTACATGCATTATATACACACATACACACACACGTGTGAGAGAGAGAAAGAGAGAGAGAAAATACTTGCTTGAGTGAGGTTGCTGAGGAGGAAGAGTGAGATGAGATTAAGGGACTAAGAATTAGAAAGTCATTTTCCAGCTTGCTGTCATCATTTCAATTCACACTCCAGGAATGACCTGTCCAATATGGTAACCATTGGCCACATGTGGGTTACATAAAATATTATTAAAATTAGTTTTACCTGTTTCTTTATAATGAGACTATTAGAACATTTAAAATTGCATCTGTGTCTCACAGTACATTTTTTTGGACAGTGCTGCTTTAGGAAGAAGTTGCACCTCCAATTAGAACTCGTGACTATATTTGGGCACAAAAACATGTGGCCAGTAAACTGTCATGGATCATCACCACGTCCAAAGAGAAGGCCCAGCATTCCTCCTGTGAACTTTTGTTTTTGTTCTGTCATGCTTTCTCAGAAGGTCAAGTCTGACATAATGAGGTCAGGATAGAGTCCTCTTGTGTTATTAAATCTCCAGTAGCATGTAGTTCCTTCTTTGTTACATGTCACGTTGTCTTACTGGTTTTAATTTTCTTTTGCTCCCGATCAATTATTTTGTTGTTGTTGGCATGACCTACTTTATTTTTATCATTCCTTGTGGTCCTTATCTTTTTCAATAATTTGCTGGAGCTCTTTTCCTTTCTCTCTAGCAAACAGATCGATCATTTTCATAACAAAGATAATTCGCCCCAGGCTCAAGTAGGAAGACACTTGCAGTCATTTGTATAAGTAATTAGATTAGTATCTTTAAAAGTATCAGGTCCCAGGTTGGTCCACACTCCTTGGCCCCTCACCATGAAAATGTCCCCTGCAAACAGCTAGACTAGGTTTGGCTGCACCTGGTAGTCCTTGAGCTCCTAATCAAGAAGAAACTTCTGACAATTATTTACGACCTGCTGATGCACTATTTTCTTCCACCCTCCTACCCCCACCCATTGACCCTCATAGCCTCCTGCAAACTTCCTCTGTGTTAAGAATTATCAATCATTTTTACCAGCTAAGGTCATCCTCCTCCAGAAAACATAAATACAAATTTTTGAACCAAATATTTTAAATTTCTCCCTTATTACTCCTTGTCACTTGCTGGGCCTGTTAACTGAGATCTGGTACTGAAAAATACTGGATTTCATCTTGTCTACTGAAGTGCTAATGAAAGTTAGATTATGGAACTATCTGTCTTTACTTCAAATCACATGGCACTATGTGGTATCCGTCTTGGTGCTTAGTCTCAATGCCAATTTAAAGATGTTGAATATATATATACTCATGGTCCTTTCAAGGCTCTATACAGAGTGGAAATTTGGTCTAAGTTTTTACCAAGGTACTTTTTAACTTGTGTGATATAATTCATTTATTATAATGAAATTTTAATGGAATTCATCCTTAGTGCCTGTATCTTTCAATGCTCTGTCAATACCATTTTTAGCCATAAGAGAGGAATCATATGTTTATTTTATTACTACTAACTGGAAGGCAATATATGGTTTTGGTTAACTTTCCTCATAAAATGATTCCTCTGTTGCTCTCTATGCTTTACTACATAGTTCTTCTTTATTAAATGATATTTCATTGCCAATATTCCACTTCTATAAATTTCCTGTATGTTCTGAAATAAAGGAGCAGTTGTCTAAATGTCTCTTTGTTTATCTTTTACAGAATAGAGAGAAAACTTGAGGAAAACAACATTTTCCTTTCAGCTAGTTTTTAATCAGAAAGGCTTCTAGGATAGCATTTTTTCTCCTAAGTAGAAGTGGTATTTGTGCAATTATACAGATATTTGAATTCCAGGTTGTTTATATGCTTTATTCATTTAAAATTGATAAAAAATTTATAATAAAATATAAAAGTTAATACTTTTTAAGAAATTCTTATTTTAATTGGTAAAGGCAATAATATCTATAAATTTAAAAATCCCAGAGTTTGGCAGTGATTCTTCTTTGGACATATATATCTTTTTATATTTATATAAAAGAGAGAGAGAAAGAGAGAGAGAGCGCTGTTATTGACCTATCACATAATTATAATTTCTCATGTGGTGAGAACATTTAAGATCTAGTCTCCTGGCAACTTTAAAGCTTGTAATACAGTATTGGTGACTTCAATCACTATGCTATGCATTAGATTTCCAGAACTTATCCATCTTCTAGCTGCAAGTTTGTTTTTGCTTATCCACATGTTCAACAAATTACTCTCCACCTTCCTGGAGAGATCTAGTTACTCAGCTATGAACGATTTCAGTGTTGAGGCAATCTCTCTGCCTGTCATATTTTCATCAAAAACCAATATACATGTTCCACAAACTGGGAATGTTCTGCAATGCATTACTTTTTGGCTGCCAACTGCAAAAAACTGAAGAAGTGAGAATAGATTAATGTTACTGAAAATGCACCAGCAAATTATTCTTCAGTAGGTGCCTTTAAAGGGGAAATGGCCTCAAACGACTTTCTCTCTTAGAGAAACGACTCTGCACCTCTTTTCTGTAACAAGCCATGATCAGAGTTATCACTCTGGTGCTACCCCTGGCACATAGATTCCTGAGGGCTACTGAGGCGCACGGTGCAAAGACATCCTTTGTCATTCCTAGTCAATAACTGTAAAGAAAAATTTTAGCAAAGCAAGATTTCTTATACTATTATGGTTGGAGAGGTTGTTCAGAGAAGACAGGGGTAGAATGAGGAGAAATTCTGTAGTGTCATTGTTGATTATTGAGTGCTGTTTATGCCTGTGCTGGGCTAGGATCATAATATCGTGGTCACTTCCCACTGACAAAAGAAGGGGATTCAGCTCAGTTTCCGCAGAGAGTACAACGAAATGATAAGGCTTTTAGAAAAAAAAAACAAAAACCATCCTTAATTGTTACAGAATGATTTAATTCCAACTCAAATTAACTGCTGTGCAAAACTACAGAAATACTGAAAGAATACAGACGTCAATATTGGAACACAAGGCTCTCTGCTTTATGTAACAAAGGAGGTTTACTGGAAACAACCAGAATTTCTTAGACCAGAGACAAATCTCTAAGCTTCCCTTTGCCAATGTAATGCCAAGAGCAGCAGATTTTCACATTCCTTATTTCCAAGAGTTTGGAGTATTAAGAAGAGGATAAATGTAACTTTGTCATTTTTCAGAGTTTCAGCCAAAGCCAAGAACAGTACAATAGGTCTTAAGTGGTCTCATGTCAAGGTGTTTAAATATCAAAGTGGGCCATGCTAAGAAGGTGTGAAGTTCTACCAATATTGACTTATCAACCACCTCAAGGCTAAATCAAGAGAAGACAATTGATTTATTAGAACATTCAAGAGGGCAAGAGTAAGAATTTCTTTGGAGACAAGTGTACTGTGTACTCTCAGACCCTAGGCACAGAGAGAAAGGATGTCAGTGCTTCCCCTCCACTGAAAGTCTAGAAAGATAAACTTAGCAATAGCTTCTCTAGTAGATGCTGTTAGCATCCTGCTCAGATCTCCGTAACTGGGTGTCACCCTCAGCTCCTAGCTAAGTGGCCTGCAGCAATGGTAACAATACAAAATACAAGCTCCCTTGCTTTACATTGGGACCAACTCTGTGTTCTTGCTTCAGGAACCCTTATGAGATCAGCTGAAACGCAACTTCAGCTAAAATTATGTCCTCTGTTACACCATCTTGCTCCCCTTACTCCCTTTCTCCTGAGAGATGCTCTGAATCAATTGAATGTTTCAAATTCCCGAACTCAAACTTTGTTTTAAGGAACCCATCCTAAGCAAACAGGTACATTACAGGACATGGCATCTGGTTCCTGATTCATACCTAGAAAAGTCTAGTATGTGAGGCTGTGGTTTGTCGTCAGCTGCACCACCTGGGACAGCAGGGAAATTAATTATATGCAGACCCCATGAAAGCAAGCCAGCTACAGCTATCTTGGTAAGGACCTTGCCTGACCAGGCCTTTTTTCAAGGAGTGAAGCAACTCGTAGGGATTCACAGGTGTCCAGGAAGAGAAAGCATCAAAGGAATTAGATCCACATAGTCTCATATTGTCGCTGGGGATAGAAATCCCTAAGGGGCCCACACAACATCCTTGCAAGAAAGAACCAAGATTTAAAAATATGTTACACTCAGAGGGTGCCACTATGAGGTTTTAACTCAGATGGTAAGGTTTATTTCATGAGTTTTATTTTTTCATTCTCTGTCTACTCTAATGCTAGATGGTCCTGCATCAGTAGCTACTGAAGGGACACAGGTCAGGTGAAGACATAGGGGAGAAACCCTCCATAATCCTCTTCCCCCCCATACACCCCCGCAAGCTTCCAGGCCTAAGATAGGTCCAACCTGAGTAAATAAAGACTTTATATTAGATGGTGAAGATTTGATATTAGACTGGACTAAACCTTTTACTACTTAAGAGTTAGTTGGAAAGAGATGGAAACCTTGAAATTCATACAAAAGACAGAGGGGAACAGATCCACGTAGGAGGAAATGTAAATGAATGATGTTACCTTCTGCTTGCACCTTACAGATCCCGGCTTGTTCAGGAGACCTATGGCTTACCTCTATATGCATGCCAAATATCAATAAGGCCCTCTCTACTCCTTGCTATCTAGTGAATTACTTTGAACCTTTGATTCTGCTACCTGGTGAATCCAAAGTCCTTCCCAGGATTTCTGTAGATTCCCAGGAGGAGGGACATTCTCATGGTCACGTATGTCTCTGGCAAACTCCATTTCATTTACATCAGAGTTCCCTTTCCACGTGTCTTCAGCAAAATTAAGAAAGGTCTAATGAACATTTCTATATATTACCCAGAATATGACCTCTTTCCTTTATTTGATGAAGAGCTTAATTCCCATCTACTAGTTTTCCTAGCGTTTCTGGCTGCTAAAGTGTGAGCAGTAAAAAATATAGGGTTGCGCAGTCCATTATGTCTACTTATGACCTAGTGGCACAAAGAAGTAGAGACAGTGGAGACCTTGCATTTATTTTAGGAACGGCGGTAGTGACACCCAGTCAGGGGCCCAGCATTGTCAGTGCAGTGTCTGGTGCCCTGGATCAGTGGTGACAGCCATATGCATGGAAGCAGGATTGATTGGTCTATAGAAGCAGCAGATGAAGGATTCGATTCTGTGGTGTGGTTTGGTTGTGATTCTGTCTGTTCAGCTTCCCTTTTTTCCTGCCTATTTTCTGAGCCATTTTCCTCCGATTTCCCAGGGATTCTATAAACTACCAAAAAGTGTTTCAAGAATATCTCTTTCCAATTAAATTACCCAGAGTCAATTTTGCTTGCTTTAATATAAATCTTAATTAAAAACACAAGAATAAAAATACAATTTAACAATGTATTAGGGTCATGGAGAGCATGCATTGCAGAATGAAAGACTTTTTATAAGCTCTGGGTTGTTGTTTTTTCGTTCCTTTTCCTATCTATTTACTGTACCCTTTCTTCTACTTTCTTCCAAGGGTCCAAATACCACATTCTTCTTTTATTATGAAGAAGAATTCCAGGTGCCTGCTCAATCCTAAATGGTGCTCACCTTTATACAAGGAATTCCGATCAACTGGATCCATGCACCTTCAAAGCAATGGGGCCTAAAACAATCATAAATAAATGAATAAAGGTCCGTTTATTTGAGCAGTGTGATTTATATGTGTATTTGTATGTACATGCACCCATATATAAGTATGTCTCACACTTGTCTATTTCAGATAATTATTTCAAACCTAACTTGTATCTACTGCTATTATTTACAGTCTGTATTAGAAGGCTACAACTAATGTGATTCAATATTACAGTATATATAGTGATTGTTATGGTATATTTAGATTTACTTTAGCCAGTGTTCATACAAACTAATTTAATGACAAATTTGGGAGAGTGATTTGTAAATATATAAACAAGTGCTTCTTTACATGATAAATTGAATCAAAATTGTAAACAGACATTCTTTGAAATAGTTAAAAGACCCTTACAGCCTAAAGATTACCAGAAAGACATGAACTATCTGGTAATAATCGGTAACATTTGTTGCGAGCTTACTGTGTGCAAAAAGTTTTTTAAGTGCTCAACGTGTATTAACTCACTTATAGGATGTTCAGAACATCCTATAAAGTGAGTACTATTATTACTCCCATTTTAGGGATGAGATAACTAAGACACTAAATTGACGTTTTCAAGCTCATACATCTGGAGAGTTTCAGAGCCAGATTTCAAACCTAGGCAGCCTGGCTCAGGAGTCTATGCTTCCAGCTGTGGGCAATGGTGCCTTGAAGCAAATAACATTAGTACCATACAAAGAGGAAGCAAACGAAAATTGTCAGTTTTCCTTATAATTTTGCCCCTTTTAGGACAAAATTTTATCATATCAAATATCCCATTTGTTATGCTACCTTGAAGTACCACCAACTTTCTGAAGCCCAGAATATAATGATAAAAGCAATGTGACACTGCCCTGGCCAGTTTGGCTCAGCAGTTAGAGCATCAGCCCACGGACCAATGAGTCGCGGGTTCGATTATGGTCAAGGGCACGTACCTTGGTTGCGGTTTGCCCTTGGCCCTGACCAGAGCAGTGCGGGAGTCAACCAGTCGTTGTGTCTCTCTCACATTGATGTTTCTCTCTCTCTCTCTCTCTCTCCTTCTCTCCCTCCCTCCCACTCTATCTGAAGATAAATAAAAAATATCCTCAGGTGGGGATTAATAAAAAAAAGCAATGTGACACCAATACAAATATTAGGTGTCTTTCAAATGCTTGTAACCTCCAAGAGTCTAAGCTTAAGCTATTGGCCTGATCTCCTTAAATTTATACTGTAGATTTTAGTTTCCACTTCTTTATCATTCACTACATTTTAACTAAGAATTATGTAGCCTCTTTTCTCAAATATATTAAAACAATCACAGTAATATTTTAGTCATTTTGAATGTGTTCTCTTCTTCAACCTCACAGTATTGTTTTCTCTTTCTTTCTTTCTTTCTTTCTTTCTTTCTTTCTTTCTTTCTTTCTTTCTTTTTATTTATTTATTTTTTTTAAACTTATCTTTATTGTTGAATGTATTACAGATGTTCCTCATTTTCCCCCCATTGCCCCCCCCATTCCCGCCCCCCTCCTGCCTTCCCCACACTGTTGTTTGTGTCCATTGGTTATGCATATATACATATAAGTTCTTTGGTTTATTTCTTCCCACCCCCAACCCCCCTTCCCTTTGAGGTTTGTCAGTCTAACAACCAATTTGTACTTCTTAATCCCTTCACCTTTTTACCCATCCCCCCAGTCCCCCTCCGATCTGGCAAGCAACAAAAAGTTCTCTGTATCTATGAGTCTGTTTCTGTTCTGCTTGCTGATTTTGTTGATAGATTCAATTGTTGATAGATATGTATTTATTGCCATTTTGTTTGTTCATATTTTTTTATCTTTTTCTTCAAGAAGATCCTTCAACATTTCATATAATAATGATTTGGTGGTGATGAACTCCTTTAGCTTTTCCTTGTCTGGGAAACTTTTTATATGGCCATCGATTCTAAATGACAGCTTTGCAGGATAGAGTAATCTTGGTTGTAGGTTGTTGCTTTTCATCACTCTGAATATTTCTTGCTACTCCCTTCTGGCCAGCAAAGTTTCTTTTGAGAAATCAGCTGACAGTCTTATGGGAACTCCCTTGTTGGTAACTTACTGCTTTTCTCTTGCTGCTTTTAAGATTCTCTCTTTGTCTTGAACCTTTTGCATTTTGATGATGATGTGTCTTGGTGTGGGCCTCTTGGGGTTCATCTTGTTTGGGACTCTCTGTGCTTCCTGGACTTGTATGTCTGTTTCCTTCACCAAGTTAGGGAAGTTTTCTGCCATTATTGTTTCAAATAGGTTTTCGATTTCTTGTTCTCTCTCTTCTCCTTCTGGCACCCCCAAGATGCGAATGTTGGCATACTTGAAGTTGTCCCAGAGGCTCCTTACACTATCCTCATTTTTTTTTTTTTTGGATTCGTTTTTCTTTTTGCTGTTCTGATTGGGTGTTTTTTGCTTCCTTATATTCCAAATCGATGGTTTGCTTCTTGGCTTTACCTACTCTACTATTGAATCTGTGTAAACTATTCTTTATTTCAGTTAGTGCCTCCTTCATTTCTAACTGTGCATCCTTCATTTCTGACTGGTCCTTTTTTATGCTCTTGAGGCCCTCACTAAGTTCACTGAGGTTCTCACTAAGTCCATTGAGCATCCTTATAAGCAGTGTTTTGAACTCAGCATCTGTTAGGTTGCTTAACTCCATTTCACTTAGTTATTTTCCTGGAGTTTTGTTCTGTTCTTTCATTTGGGACCTGTTTCTTTGTCTCCTCATTTGGCTGCCTCCCTGTGTTTGTTTCTATGTATTACTTAGTGAGAGGTATGAGGCTAGCTGAGACCAGATGCTGCTTGTTTGAAAGAATTTAGGAAAACCTGAAGCAGGATCCAGGACAGGCCAATCCTATGGTAAAGCAACTGACAACAGCTTGGGTGGGCCTGGAAGTTGCGTGGGGCGGGGCCTTAGGGAACCACCAGGGTGGGGCAAACAGTGTGAGCCAGGTTGCTGGAGTCCCAGATATGGCAGCATCTGGCGGCCCAGGGAAGGGCTCACCAAAGGAACAAAAGCCTCTGATAGCACATCTGTCTAGGAGAAAGCTGCCTCTCCAGCCCTCGTTCCAATGTCAAACAGCTCAGTTCTTCCCCATATGACTCTGGCGCCTTTCAAGCTGCCTCCCGCACGCTGGAGCCTGGAGGGTGGGAGTCTGAGTAAGTCCCTGCGCGGGCCCTTTAAGAGGAGCTGCCGGGGGCTCCAGCCGCCTCAGCCTCAGTTCCCGCTGGTTTTTCCAGCCAGAAGTGATGGGGACTTCTCTTCCTGGCACTGGAACCCTGAGCTGGGCGCCTGGTGTGGGATGGGGACCCCTCAGTCCTCAGGGAGGACCTTCCCAGCCGAGGTGTCCTCCTAATTTTTATCCGGCACACGTGGGTATGGGATAAACACCGTCCGGCCTCAGCCCCTCCTACCAGTCTCTATGCGGCTGCTTCTTTAATTTTGTAGTTGTAGGACTTCCATTCAGCTTGATGTCAGGCGGTTTTGAATGATGGTTGTTCTGTAGTTTAGTTGTAACTTTGATGTGGTTGTGGGAGGAGGTGATACCGCGTTTACCTACGCCGCCATCGTGACCGAAAGTCCTCCACAATATTATTTTCAGTTTTACAGTTTCTAGATTCTTTCCCTTCCCTTTGCTTCCCTATATCCATAGACTCCCAAACATTTTGCTCACTCAGTAATCCTCTCATCTGTTTTACGTGTTTTCTTTTTGTACTCTTTCATTTCTTGAACATCCTTGAAAGCTTGGTCATTGGACCCATACATTTCTTGCCTGGCACTGGCCCCTCTGCCAGCTTACTTTCATGGTCTCCTCTATCACTCCCACACTATTTCCTCACCAGTAAGTACAGCATCTGCAGCGTTTATTGTAATCCAGGTGTGTTTATAGTTAAAATTGCCCAAGGACACACAAATAGAATGGCATAGACTTGAGAACGGAACTAATTTCTATCTGCCTTCTCATTCTACGGTCTTCACCTTTATGTTTATTCATCTCTGATTTGACTTACAGAATATCTCCACTGGGATAATCTGCAGTCACTTTAAATGCAACAAATTTGTCCTTTCTTGAGCCTTATCTCCCTTTATAAAATGCTCTTCTCTTCTTCATGTCTTCCCTTAATATGTAAGATATTATACCCTCCACATTTTCTCCTATGACAATTATTTTAATTTTTCACTGTCCCACATGATCCAAGAACTTGCTAGCCCAAGCCTCAGGCCAAAAGCTCATGCGTAGTAGTTTATTTACTTATCCTTGCACCCCTATTCATTCACAATACTACTAAGTGCTGGTTTGGGGGGGCTTTTTAAAATTTAATTTAATTTTTGTTATTTATAGTGAGATATAATTGACATAATTGTGTAAGTTTAAGGTGTCCAGTGTGTTCATATGATATATTTATGTACTGCAGCACGATTACCTCTGCAACATTATATAACACATCTATCACATCACATACTTACCATTTCATCTTTGTGGTGAGAATAATTAAGATAGAATCTCTTAGAAACCTTTAAGTTTATAACACATTATTGTTGACTATAATCACTATACTGTGGTATGTATATACAGTGGGATATAATTCAGCCATGAGGAAATCCTACTGTTTGCCAGACAACATGATGGACCTTGAGGGCATTATGCTAAGGAAGTTAAGTCAGACAGAGAAAGATAAATACTGTAGGGACTGTAGTGGTTTCACACACACTTAGAATACATAAAAGATGAATTCAATCTCATAAAAACAGAGAGTAGAATGATAGTTACTAGGAACTGAGGGGTGGGTTAATGGGGAGATGTTATTTAAGGAACAAACACAACTAGTAGAGAAATAATTTCTGGAGTGCTTGGTTCTCCAAACACAACTTTCTCAATCCATTTGTTTCAGACTTTGACTTTCAAACTCATTTCTGTTTCTCTGACTTGCCTGGAGTCTAAACTGCATTCCATGTTTATTTTTAATAAAATAATTTTTTGGGGGGGGTTTCTGATATCTTACCTTATCCTACATATCTGATTAAAAATTAATTTGTGTCATTCTCTCATTTTCTTCCACAGAAATATAACGTAGCTTGAAAACGAGGTTAAGAATCGGAAGAAATTTAATAATGACATGGCCTTTCAGGATTATTTAGAGTGGTTCCTCCTTACCTGTGGTTTCACTTTCTGCAGTTTCAATTACCGATGGTCAATCGTGGTCTGAAGATATTAAATAAAAAATTCCAGAAATAAGCCATTTGAAGTTTTAAATTGTGCGCCGTTCTGAGTGGCGTGAGGAAATCTCGCGAGTCTTGCTCGTCCTCCCGAGACGTAAGTCATCCCTTCGTCCAGGTCCTCAGCCACCTTCGCTCCGCCAGGCAGCCACTTGGCGGCTGTGGGGTGTCGGGGCCACTGTCCCTGCGTTGTATGTCTTTGTTCCAGTAACTTCGTTTTACTTAACAATGGCCCAGAGCGCAAGAGTGGCGATGCTGGAAATTCGGGGATGCCAAAGAGAAGCCTAAAGTGCTTCCTGCAAGCGAAAAGGTGGAAGTTCTTACCTTGATAAGGCATTTTATCATCTCACATCATCACAGGAAGGATGGTGAGTACAATACAATAAGATATTTTGAGAGAGAAAAACCACATTTACATAACGTTTATTAAGTGTATTGTTATAATTGTTCTATTTCATTAAGTTATTGTTGTGTGTATCTTACTGTGCCTAATTTATAAATTAAACTTGATCATAGGTATGTGTGTTTAGGGAAAACAAACAGGATATATCGGGTTCGGTACTCTCTGTGGCTTTAGGAGTCCACTGGGGCCTTGGAACTCAGCCCCCGGAGGAGGGGGTACAGACTCCTATAGTATGTCGTTGTATTTTACAGGTAAGGAAACATGGTCGAGAGGTTCTTTTAAATCCTGGATCCTCGCGGGCGCGTGGTGCTCTCTGTTTGACGTTTACCACAGAGGATTCGGTCTCAGTAGATGCTTAGTAAAATGTGTTGGATTTATTTTTATTTTGATGTGGGGAGAATGTCTTGGTAAAATTTAATTTTCACTGGGACTACTTAGGCAAACTCATTTCAAACCAGCCTCTGGGAACTTTAAAACAACAGAGTAATGACTCATTAATCTACCTCCCAGATTTTGCTAATATAAAATTATGACTTTGGCAAATAGCTTTCAATACCACGGATACCATCTGTTACTCTTTTCTGGTTGAGTCACAGTATTGTACTTCCCAAAAGGTAATATGAGCCCAAGTAATGCACGAACAATAAAAACATAGCAAGCTAGAGCCTGAATGAAAAAGAGAAAGCGATTTATTAAGTAAAAATTATTGTGTACATCTATAATAAGTATTATAGTAAACGGCATATTTTCATTTTAGTAAATTAAGTTGCATAGCCTTGGTGGTATATAATCTATCTTCACTAGCCACATACTCTAGTGTTTGATTTCTAAATCACATTTTCGGAAACACACACTTCTAAAACTAATACTATTCAGAACCAACACCAGGTAAAGGCAGGCTTAATTTATATTTGATTGCGCTTAAATAGAAAATAAGCTTCTCTGTTGATACAATATTACTCACCATTTCAAAAGTATTATCTCGTTTATGTCTTCTAGGATGCTCATTAGATAAACTGGTATATCTTTTACATGCCTTATTATATTACTCTACTATGCCATAGGTAGATATATCTAAAATATAAACTCCTTGAGATCAGGGACTATGACTTATTTAACTTCCTTGTACATTTACTGCACATTATGGATAGCAGGTATTCAAAAATATACAACTGACTTGTTTCCTCATTGAATTTGTGGCAAGTCAGCGGCCACACAGACAATATAATACATATAATCTTTACTACACAACAGAATATACAGACTGTCCTGTACTCTATGTTCTCTTCTCTATTTATTTTTATGCTACTCTTTTTCTGTCTTTATTACTGAAGATTTGGAGTATGTCTTGAAGTCTCATAAATATGTGTCCTCTGAATTGTTCTTTATGATGGTCTTGCTACTCTAGTTTCTCTGCACTTCTATATACATTTGGAATCAGGATATGATTTTTTAAAAATATGTTTTTATTGATTTTTCAGAGAGAGAGATAGAAACATCAGTGTGAGAGAGAAACATTGGTCGACTGCCTCCTGCACACCCCCTACTGGGGATCAAACCTCCAACCTGGGCATGTGCCCTGACCAGGAATCAAACCGGGACCTCTCAGTCCATGAGGTGACGCTCAATCCACTGAGCCACACCAGCCAGGCCAGGATATGAATTTTAACAAAATGGCCTGCTGTGATAATATTTTCACTGTATTAATTCTCAACATGGAGAAAGTAGTGGTCAATGTCAGACAATAGGCATCTTATCCATGTAGAATCTCCCAATCCTTGAACATGGTGCAACTCTCCATTTAATTGTCTCCTTTTATTTCACTCAGCTATGTCTTACAGTTTTCTGCAGGGAGATTGTTCATATATTTTAAAAATATTTATGTCTAGATACTTAATTTTTTGCTGCTCTTATAAATAATATTTTATTTTTATTTTCTGATTCTTTCTTGCTAGAATAGAGAAATATTAAATTTTGCATCCTTTGACCATCCTAATATGTTATCAATTCAAATATTTTATAGAACTGAAAAATTTTTGTATTATAATCATGTCATCCGAGAATAAAACTTTTTTTCTTTTATTTATACCTTTTATTTCTTTTTCTTGTATTATTGCATTGACTAAGACTTTTAGTGCAACGTTGACAAGCATGACAATAGTGACAACCTTCTCTTGTGCCTGATCTCAAGGAAGAGTCTTCAACATTCTGTCATTAAGTATGGTGTTAGCTGTAGGTTTGGTGTTTCTTTCTATTCCCAGTTCTTCACAAACATTTACTTTTATCCCGTACTTGTTCCGTATCTATTTAGTTAATCGTCATCTTTTTCTCGTTTCTTTTGTCAATGTGGTAAATTACTTGATTGATTTTTAAATGGTAATTTTGCCTTATCTCCCTGAGATAAAACTGAGACTTAATATGTTAATATTTGCTTATAACTTCTGCACCTCTGCACTGTCTATAGTTATTTCTAATGTCTTTCTTAGGTTCTGGCATCACATTCAGAGTTTCTTCTTTCTCTGTTTTCCAAAAGACTGCAAAAGATTTGTTTTATATCTTTCTTAAATATTTGGAAGGATTCATTAACAATAACAATCTCAATTGATGTGCTGTTTGTAAGAAGGTGTACTTTATTACAGATTCAGTTTCTTCAACAGGTATATGACTATTCAGATAACCTACTTTCTCTTGTCTTAGTTTTCATAAAATTTTAAAGGCTCTAAAATATTTCACCCTAGCTATCAAATTTATTGGCATAACTGGAAAATATGTTTTTATTTTATTTATTTATTTATTTTAGAG
Organism: Tadarida brasiliensis; assembly: GCA_030848825.1. Lineage (NCBI taxonomy): Eukaryota > Metazoa > Chordata > Mammalia > Chiroptera > Molossidae > Tadarida > Tadarida brasiliensis. The sequence continues at coordinate 25,462,407 of CM061257.1, read as the reverse complement.
AGAGAGAGAGGAAGGGAGAGAGAGATAGAAACATGGATGTGAGAGAGAAACATCCATCAGCCGCCTCCTGCACGCCCCCTACTGGGGATCGAACCCGAAACCTGGGCATGTGCCCTGGCCGGGAATTGAACTAGGACCTCTCAGTCCATGGGACGACTGAGTCACACCGGCTGGGCTGTTGGCATAACTTTAAAATAATATTCTATTATTAACTTTTTATTATCTATGATATCTGAATTGATGTTTCATTTTTACTTTCCTCGTTTAGTAATATGTTTTTTCTCTGTTTATCTTGATTAGTCTTTCCACAAGTTTATCACTTTCACAAACAAAACTTTTGCCTTTTTTTTTTTTAACATTTATAATCCATTTCACTGATTTTTGATCAAATCTTTATAATTTCCTCCATTCTCCTTTCATTGGCCTTAATTTTTATTTTTCTCAGTTGGAAATTTTGATCACTGATATTAAAACATTGTTGTTTCTTAACATATGCTAAAATGCGTGCTATGACCTCCTGACCCAGACACTCTACAGCCCTGACAGGTCCATCACTCTTTCTCTGTACACCTTAGATCCATTCTTTCAGTCATAGCCCTGAAGGATATTGGACAAGACACTCAATTTGCCCTTTCTGGGCTGAGAAAGAAGTGAAGAGTAAGAAGAGGGAAGACAGTAAGGAAAATGAAAAAGACAGAGAAAAGATAGTTGGAGTAGAACCTTCCTAAAATTCCTTCTGGTACTAAAATTCTGACTCTTTAAATAGCCTAAATGACTTTAATCCATGCTTTTCAATCCACTCTGTATAAAAAAAAATATGCAATCACCATGAGTTCGGTGTACAAATGTGATTTTACTTTGGAGAGGCCAGGTGATCTGCTTGCTCACAGGCTGGCAGAGGACAGCCAGGGTGCTGGGTGTTTGCTGGGGGAAGTAATACCACCTGTCCCTGTGGATGGGTATTGTCCCATTGGTGGTGAAATTTGTGTGTTCAGCTCCTTCAAGGAGCCTTATGCTTAAGGTCTTAATCTGAAACTTCCCCCCACATTTCCTGTGTTAAATCTTATATAGTGTGGTCAGAACATGTCTGATTCACTTCCATATTTTTCTTTTAACATAAACTCAAGGTCTTAAATTCAAATGCCTATAGGGAATGTGTGGATAAACGAATGAATTAGCCAGATATAATGGTTCTGATATTTCAATATTATTATTTAAAAATTTTTTAATATTGCAACGAAAACTTAGCCTTGGTGTAGATTAAACAATGAGTAGTGAAGGCGCCTTGGCCGATGTTGTTCAATGGTTGGAGCGGAGTGTTGGCCTGCACACTGAAGGGTCTTGGGTTTGATTCCCAGTCAAGGGCACATACCTGAGTTGCAGGTTTGATCCACAGGCTCAGTCAGGGTGCATGCGGGAGGCAACCAATCAATGTGTCACCCCTTCACATTGATGTCTCTCTCCGCCCCCCCCCTTTCTACTCTCTCTGAAAGTCAATGGAAAAAGTATCCTTGTATGAGGATTAACAACAACAACAACAAAAAGACGTGAAGGGGACTTTAGAGAAACTGGCAAGCATATAACCTGTTGAAAAGGCTGTCAGCTATTCTGCTTGAGTAGATGGTTGCTGGCAAGATATTGCAATTCTTAATTTCTCAAGAAATTAAGATTTTGATACAATATCTCCCAATTTCTAAATGTAGACACATCTTAAAATTCTTTTGTATAAGAAAAAGTCACATGTCTATGCCAAATGTGGCAGTTCTCTCAAGAAGGATTTTGGGTTTTTACTAAGGCTTTTGTTTTAATTTAACAGAGTAAATTTTTAGTTGCTCTTGCTTATTTCTTTTCATCTTGAAAAACATAAATACTTCTAAATGTAAATATGAAGCAATATGAAAAGAAAAATCAATAAGGAGATAATTCCTCCTCAAACATAAAAGAGTAGAAGCTTTTTTCTTCTAAATAGCTCTGGGTTGGCCATTCTTTGACTGAGAAGCAAATTTATGTCTCCTCCTTACCCACAAATCATACAGGAGAGACAGATTTAAAATGGGAGGCTTACACATGCTAAAAGAATAGAGATTACTTTTTTTGCTTCCCATGGCTCTTGAGAATTTTTTTAAATTTATTCATCCTCCAGTCCTTGCTCCCCTATGTTCTATTGATCCAATTGAGGCACATGTATAAATCCTCTCAATGTCTTAGGAGGTACCTATAAGAGCAACCCTCAGTGAATTTTTATACCTATCTGTCAACTTCAGTGGGTGACTTTGGCTTGTAAAAGCACTCTGTTTTGGACAAAAACAAAAACAAAAAAAAACAAACAGTGCATGGAATTTAGCTCAAACTATAGTTTAAATTGTAGCACTGCCATTTAAGGTGTGATCTTGGGCATTTGAGAAGCAATGATAAAAATTTTAACATTGTACAAATAGTCTAAGAACCAAATGTAATAAGCCTATGAAATACTCAGCATAGTGGTTGGCCATAAATGTGATTGGCTCAGTAAATGTAAGAGATTATTGTTTATTACTATTATTTGTGAAAGTTGTATTCCCTTTGCTTGGGTACTGAAATCTCTTGTAACGGAAGTCTCGCCTTTTCTGAGATATTTTTGGTAAGCCTCTTGGGTGATAGACTTATGCCTCAGGGCATATAAGGGATGGTGCCCAAGCTTCGAAGGATGACAGCTCTCTAGCAAAATAGATACAGCAATTTTGAGGCAAAAGAAGGAAAAGAGAGAAAGCGACAGAGATGGAGGAGGGAGCAAGCAAACCAGTAGAATGTTATATTGTGCACTGTGACATAACTTTTAATCTCCAAGTCAGCAGTCAGCTCTCTCTCGTTTAGTGATGCTTTGCTTTATTGGATGTGTGTACGTGAGTGCATTTGTATGTGTGTGCCCGATGTTCCCTCTCCTGGAGGATATGAGGCTAAAGATGGTCAATCTGGGTGGAGGAGGTCACAGATGCCATCTGTGTGTTACATCCTGTGTTCATGCATGTTTCCTTTGATGGGGACGAGAGAATTCTGGCACTGGAGGATGAAATTGGTGGTGGAAATCGTGCCTACCAATTCTAGCCCATAATTGTTAAATAACCTTGGCATTTCAATTTAATTATCTTCAGGATCTTCATATGTAAAACAGCAGTAATTATAGTTAGCAGATGCTCACAAAACCTACTGGGATTGCCCATGAAAATATCTGTGGTTATATAACGATGTAACAGACATGCCACAGTTAACAACCAAGCCATGAGCGGAATTAGGTAAACTCCCTGGCATTTTATAAAGGCTCTCTGAAAGTGATCCCAATAATTATGTATACTTTAAAATTTTTTTCCCTCATGAAAAAAGCTATGATGGCTTTTATTGACTCTTTATATAAATATATAGAACAAAGTGAAGACACATTTCAGCTTATTTTCCAGCATTTGTATATTTTTTTCCTTCTCTTCACATCCACTCTTTTACCTGCCAATGTTCTTTGCCTCCACTGTACCTCCTTCTTCCTAGCAAATTATCTTGGCCTTTTTCTATATTAAATAAATTCATCAGTAATAAATTTGCTTTGCTCCTCTGGCATCCATTGATTGAAAATCTGGTAGGTCACAGACCTGTGGGGCATGCGAAGATGACTCAGACTTTGCCTCAGTCTTTGAAGTAGACCTCTCGTTCAAGTCTGGCAGCCTCTTCTCCATGTCTGGCAGCCTCTTCTCCCCAGGGAAATCACTTTTCAAGAGACAGAGTTGGTATACGACCGTGGATGGAGCCAAGGATAGGCATATGAGCCAAGCAAGGTCAGACAGAGTCTTTTTCAGTGATGCACATGGAACGAAAAATAAAGAAGCATTTTCTACTGTGATTGTTAAACTAGATGCTGTGCGCCTGGCACTGCCGACAGCCACTGTGCCCGCCAATTCGACTTCACGCGAAATGAATTCAAGTGGAGAATTGCATTGTTAAAGTGTCCACTCCTAGGGTTCCCAGGGATATTGGGCAATAAATTCTCTTTTACCTTAAGTTAATTTGAATTGGCTTTTTGTCACTGGCACTCCAAAGTGTCCTGATGAGTACAGCCTTCTAAGAGTTTATAGTCTAATGAAAGAATACAGCTGGAGTGGCAACATTGTCCCAAGGTGACCAAGTGGAACAGCACAAACATTTTCACTTGTGGCTGAAAACAATAGCAGTATCACCATGATAGATTGCTCATTGCCCTGGCCTTGTTTCACCTTGATTGCTAGGTTCCAGAGTTTCAAAGGAACCCTCCAGCTTTAGTGATGGTACTCAGAGCATGTGTGTGGGCTGAGAAGGATGGCGTTGAAGCTGTCTTCTCAGTGGTCTCACCCACTCCACAATCTCTGTGACCTAGGCAAAAAAAAAAAAAAAAAAATCACAAAATGAACTAGAACAGAAAGATAACTATACAAATGGAACGTCAGGCCCCCAACCCTTTATCCAATGAGATTGCCATTCCAGTGCTCTGCCTATTTATTCTTGGAGCCACCAGTAGCCGCATTAAGTAGGAACTAGTTTTGTACTAAAATTCTAACGCCTGTTAACACCTGTCCTGGACTCTTGTTTTGCTATGTGGACAGATGATAGCAAATCGTGAAAAGCCTACTTTTTATATCTACCATATTTAGCTTCCTTCTTTTGAAAATGCCTTTGTATTATTTTTAATGTATCTTCATTGTTGAAAGTATTACAGATGTCCCCCTCTGCTTCCCCTCATTGACCCTCTCCACCCCGTCCCTGGGCCCCCGACCCCAGCCTTTAAAAAAAATTTTTTTTTCTTTATTGATTTTAGAGAGAGGAAGGAAGAGGGAGAGAGAGAGCTAGAAACATCGATGAGAGAGAACATCTATTGGTCACTTCCTGCATGCCCCACAACCTGAGCATGTGCCCTGACTGGGAATCGAACCGGTGACCTCTTGGTGCATGGTTTGATGCTCAACCACTGGAACACACCAGCCAGGCTCTCCCTGGCCTTTTTAAATGATAATTATAAATGGCAAGTGGCACTCTTTCAAATTCTGTTTAAGAGTGTTGATAATAATAAGTAAGAGAGTTGAATGAGTACAAAGTATTAGAAATGCCTTATTGATGAAAAATGACAAATTATAATGTTTTTCTTCCCAACATTTAAGCTTTCCACCTATACATCTCACACGGCATTGCAATGGTCAGGAACAAGCTCTGAAGGGAGTAAAATAGGAGATAGTAAAGAGCAATCATTCAAGTGAAAAAAGCAAAGTGCAAAGAAGTATATATAATATGTTATCTTTTGTTTAATAAAGATAGACACACAAGAAGCCATATCTTTAAAGAAATTAACCCAAGAAGGATACATAAGAAAACAATAAAAGTGGTTACCCACAGGGAATGAGGGAGCCAGGGGAGAGATATAGGCAAGGAAATAACCCATTTCTAAATATAACTTCTGTATACTTTTGTATAGGAAGCATGTTAATGTGCTGTATATTCCCAAAATAACTCTTAATCATAAGGATAGGAAAAAAAAAAATCCAGAAAGTAAGCATGAAAAAATGAACCCAGCTATTTTCCAAATGAATAACATGATCACAGAGGGAAGGAAAACATATAAAAGGACTAACCCACGTAGCTTTTTGCACAGAATTTGACTATACACAATCTTGCAGTCGGAGAAAAAGAGCAAATAAAACCTGGACTCTTTTGAGTGGATTTGTTTTGCTGTAGTGGTATGGTAAAGCAATTATGAAATTATTTTAGTTGTATTGAAGGATTAAACAATGAGTAAATGTTGACATTATTGAGAACCACAGTTCTCAGTGTAGAAGAAAAAATACAGTTGGCCCTCGTTTATCACGGTTAATCAGTTCCAGACTCTACCCTGATAAATGAATTTCCACGAAGTAGGATTCTTTATTTATATACAGTCGTCCCTCGCCACTTCGCGCTTCGACTTTCGCAGCTTCACTCTGTCATGGTTTTTTCCGATATAGAAAGATGGAATGAGAAAAGGCAAGGAGGAAACAGAAATGGAGTGGAGAAGACGACGCCAATATGAACTCATAATAGCATGCGCTCAAAAACTGACGTTTCTTTTGTCATAATTGTCATCACCATCATTATCAATTTCAATTGCCATGGTGACCTTCCTTCCCTTTGTGGATGGGGTTGTGGCTCTTAGATGAAGACCTGCACTGGGATTCCTTCGGGTTGTCTGGAAGCTGTGGCGACCAGAGGGGCTCGTTCTAACATGGACATGCATCTACTTAAACTATTGCTTTTGTGATTATTATATGCCCATCACTGTGCTGGATTTAGTCATCAAATTACTTTTAGTAGAGATTGATAAGTATATTGATGTGGAAGGACACCAGATTTACAGTTATCAAATTTGCAGAGTTTATCAATCTTGAGTTTCAGTTTCTTCATCTGTAAAATTTGTACATTGAAACAACCAATGTAGAAACCAATTTGTCAGTGTCTAGTAAAATTGAAATAAATTTTATGTGATAACAGCAGTTACAACTCCTACATATATACCCTAAAGAAACTCTTGCATATGTGTACCAAGATATAAACAGAATGTTTATAGAAGCATTGCTTATAGTAGCTGAATACTGGGAACAGCCCAAATGTCCATTAACACTAAAATGAATAAATAAATTGTGGTATGCTTACACTTCAATGAAAATGAGAAAATCAAAACAAAACTAGAGCACATGGATCTCACAAATTAGGATGAGCCAAAGAATCAGAACTCAAAGAATATACACAGTATAAGACCCATTTACTGGTTTAAAATGAATTATATCACTTTGGGAGAAATACATAGATGGTAAAACTATTTACTTAAAGGTAAGGAGTCAATTATCCCAAAATCCTAGAGAGCGGTTGCCTCTATGGAGGTGGCAGGGTCTTGGGGACCTTGAGAGGGATTGGAAGTATTCTGTCTTAATCTAGATTATAGTATCGTCATTTTGCTGGTGAAAATATGGGGGTTCATGAATTTATATATTATGGGTGTTAGTTAGCTTTATAATTATTGAGCTAAACACATTTATTTACAAATCTTAAAAATGTATTTCATATAATCAAGTAGTGGCACTTTGTAAAAAGTCAGTTCTAAGAAGCAATTCTTAAAATGGCTTGAATAAATCTCACCATCATTAAAGTTATGTCTAGAACAAAAGGTGAATATTAAAAATAATATTAAGGTTGTAGTCACGTATAATTAAGAAAAGGTGGTCACAAAGTTTCATAGGTAGGATGATAATCATTTAAAGGTATACATTTTATTATGTTTAGTAAAAAAATCAAGCTTCATGTTAAAGTCATACCTCATGTTGATTTGATTTAAAGGGATTTTCTAGAAGATAAATCAGTTCTAATATTCACTCTAATGATTCTATGTGTGCTTCTACACAATAAGGTGATCAAGACTGAATTTATCAAAATGTAGTTTACTTTCCTGGTATTAATTAATGCTTTAGAGGGTATATAGTAACTCTAGCTTTTTGGTAAACTAATTGGAAGTGACCCACACAGATGTGTTCTAATGATGTCAACATTTGGGTAAAACTTTTGCCGAGATCATAGAAGTTTTGAGGTTAAATACCACCATTATTTATTTTTTGGAGTTAAAATGAAAAAATCATAGTTGTCAATGTAAGAAATGTTCAAACCTGTGAAGAATTTTGTGAGTTTATTTGAGCCAAACTGTTGACATGCTAGGAAGCAAAACCTCAATGGATTGAGATAACGTTCTGGAGAATGGCAGTTTTGCACCCTAATTTGTACATTACAATAAAAAAGGAGACGTAAGTGGGTTACATGAAATCCATGGGTGATAGATTAGGGAGGTGGGAGAAAGCAAAGTGGGGAAATCTCTGGGATTGGATAAAAATACAATGATAGACACATCTTCTTTTACATAGGTGGTACAGGGTAGTTAACAGTCAACAATTAACATGATGATAATAACAATGAGGGGATTTGTGGTTTCTGCCCTGGTGCATAGGTTGTGCCCTCAGAGGTCTGGAAAAAAGGAAGTTACCCCACATTCCAAAGGTATGTTATCTTAGATGCAAAGAGACAGCTGGTTCCATTAAAGTGAAAATTGACCTTTGTCAGGGAAGATGCCAGCCTAGGACATGATTACTTGCCATAAACTGCTTTTAGTTAAAAAGTTTACATTTCAGACCATCCTTTGTGGTTATTTTAGGTCCTTGAGTTTGCAAGGCTGCCACGCAGGCCTCCCCTGAGCTGGTCAGGTTAGCATGCGGCCCCTTTTCGTCCACATAGTGATCCAGGATTTATAATATAAATTATTTATTTATATAATAATTTATATAATAAAAGCACATGCTTGTTTAGAAAGTTCTGTGGAAAGACTCTGGCTTGGAATGTGTAAACAGCAAAAGGAGGGGAAATCCCAGATTACATAAATCTTCCAGTTTAGAAAGAACGGCGATTTGATAATGTTAAAGGGGAAGAGCAAGTGATGAGGAGTAGTGACTTGTATTTGTCTTTCACTTTAGAATTTACAGTGAGTTTTTACATCTATCATTCACTCAATAACTCTGGATAGAGACTTGACTTATGCCCATTTTCACATGAGAATGTGGATGTTCATGTAAGCATCAGGAACAGAATTGCTCAGTTACTTATCTGAGTTTCTTTCTACAAGAACATTAGGACACGAAATTACCCAAGAGGCTTGAGGCAAAGTCTCTGCCATAAGAAACGTCTTTTCTTCTTATTCACACAGTCAGAGTGCAATGTACATAACCCAGTGCTACATGTTATATTCAGATTAAGTACTGAAAAAAATGTTCAGAGAAAGAAGGAAACATTCTTTGTTACTATCCCTGCTTTTGTCCTTGGCATAGATCTGTACAATGAAATTGCTGGACACGGTTCTGGCATTGTACTAATAACTTTCATCCAGGAATATAATTAAACAATGAGTAGTCATATTAAAAAAATCAATCTTGATTCTTCAGGCTGTCTGTTCTTTACCATTTTCTTTATCAAAAATTACTGAGGAATTAACTTCAGACCATGTTATTCTTTTAATCTTTTCTATAATAATGTCCAGTAATAGAACTGAGCTCTATTTCATTTGCTAAAAATTAGTGAATAAGATTTTGACAAAATCCAGTTATGTTTCATTTCTTTTTTAATTGTTTCAACTAGTTACAATGAGTATCTTTTAATATAAGAAAATCAATTCAAGTTGTTATATTATAAGTTAAGGTATTGACTGTACAGTAAATGTGTTAGAAGGTAGAAAGAGTATGCTTAAGCATGCATCAGACTTTATGCCTTCTGGCAAGGTACAGTACACTAATTTCCTTTGTTGGAAAGAAAAGTGAATTTCTTCCCCCTTTGTTTTGAGATAAATTATTTCAATTAACTGTGGCAAGATCATTAAGCACAATTAATTTTAATGTAAATCAGGTTTTTTATAAAATAATCCTAGGAGAACTATATGGACACGGAGAACAGCCAGAGAACAGCGTGGTGACTGCAGTAGGCAGGGGACTAGGGGGAGTTGGTAGAAGTGGAAGATGGTATAGAGGAGATAAATGGTGATAGAAAAAAATAAAATATGGCAAATATATGTATGTGTACACACACACACCCACACACACACACACACACACACACACCCCTGTTATTTAGATAGCTTTTTGTTAAAAGCAGTAATTTTGATAATTGCTATGCTTTGGATTTCAGTTCAATATATATTTCTTAAAATCATGTCATGTGCCAAGTTATTATCTAGGAGCAGAGCCTGAGACAGGGAGCGTTCAAATGTTCTCAGGGGAAGGGATTGAGGCAAGAGGATAGAGCAGAGGAAGAAAATTAAGCCAGGAAGTAGTTTCAGTTTGGGACTAGCTTTGGTCTGACCTCAGGGAAGCTCTGGAGCATGACTTGTGCTGCTGACTTTGTCCCACCTTGAAGCAAGGGGCAGATCATTGGTACTCTTGTGTCAGTCAGTCATGGACTGAGGCCAGGCCTATGTGGGTGTGGAGGATTTCTTTTGCATGAGGTCATTTGTTAGAAAAGAAGCAGCAGCTATGAGCTAACACTTACTTGAGCTGGGGGCTAGGTGCACTGGCTTGCAAAAGATATTTTGGTGTGGCATTGATATCTACTAATAGAAGAGATTCTGCCTTCTAGATTTCTACAATCGAAACAAACAGTGCCACCTGTCTATATTGTGAAGATAACACTCCAAGAATACCAGCCAATAAATTCAAGGAACGTTCCACAGAATTGGAGACTTAATGGAGATCATGGTTAGACTTATCTGTTTGAAGTGAGGCACCATGCAGGAAGCAGAGAAAACCAATTGAAAACTAAGAGTCAGTGATCTAATTTACAAAGTGATCACAGTTTGTGATCGGGGTCAGGGAGCATATTTCCTAAAGGGACCCAGAACAAATCTGCTTAATAACAGCTTTGTGCTTCGGGGTCTGGAGAGGTAGCATCAGAAGAGAGAGTGATGTTCCAGCTCAATTCTCCTTTGACATTACCCATCAAGTTGATACAAGCCAATGTAATTATGCCCTGTCCTTGGGAAGTACTCTCATAATTTGCTGGTTTGCTCATGCTCTAGGTTATGCCTAGACTGTTTTCCCTGCATTCTTCTGCTGGCAAACTTCTACTCATCCTGTAAGTCCCAGCTCACTTGTTACCTTTCCTGTGAACCCTTTTCGTTCTCTTTTAAGAAGAACAGTTGATTGTTCAACCCTTTGCACTCCTGCATTACTTCCATCACATATTTGTCATCACACACGTTTCTTGTTCGAATTTTGTTTATCAGATACACTGTCCTCCCAAGCAGATTGTATCTTATGCATTCAAAGAAAGCCAGAAGGCAGCTGTATGCCTGGAAGAGTAACAGAAAAATAACTTAGGTGTAGAAAAGAGAATTAACTTGCCTCTCCCTTCATAAATTGAAAAATAGCCCTGGCCGGTTTGGCTCAACGGTTAGAGTGTTGGCCCATGGACCAGAGAGCCCCCTGTTCAGTTCCTGCTAAGGGCATGTACCTCGGTTGCAGTTTGTCCCCATCCCCGGTTGGGGTCGTGTGGGTGGCAACCACTTGATGTGTCTCTCTCACGTCGATGTTTCTCTCTCTCTCTCTCTCTTCCTCCCTCTCTCCCTCCCACTCTGTCTGAAGATAGATGCAAATAAAAAAATTTTAAAAATAAGGGAACTTTGGGAAACAGCAATCTATCCACAATTCTGCCACATGTTATGAGGCCTGGAATGACATGCTTCTCCAGTGTGGACCTTGACTCAATCTCTAGCTGTAATTTGAGTTAGTTGGATTAATATTACTATGAAAGGTAGTCTTTAAAAAGTGTTAATAGCAATTGATTGCTACCTGTGGGTGCTCATTAAGTAATTGTTGAATGAATCAGTGGATTACAGCACAAGGCTTAAACACGAGGTTTCTCCTGATCTTAGAAGCATCATACTATTGAGCATACTATCGAACCTCTTTAAAACTCAGGCTTGTTGTTGGCAATTAAATGAGACTGTTCCTCCTTCCCTCCCTCCATCCCCTCTTCCTTTTGTTTTTCATAGGTAAATTGGTGTCTCCCATAATTAGTACATTGAAATCCTTACCCCTAGTACTTCAGAATGTGTACTTGTTTGGAAATTTGTTGTATATGTAATTAGTTAAGATGAAGTCATACTGGAGCAGGGTGAACCTCTGATCTAATCTGATATCATTATGAAATGGGGAAATTTGGGCACAGACATTGTTTTGTGCCAGGCCCAGCCTATCAATAACCAATACTGTTGCTGGACCAGCCCTTGTGGTTCTTATGATTGCAGGACGTCCTCATCAATAACCAGCAGGAAACTTTGAAAAAAAAAAGATTTATTATTTTTAGGCCCTAGAAATTATATGGCACACCCAGGGCCACACAAAGAGGTTGGACAGGGACAGGCCTGGGATCTGCTTGAACTAGGGCCAAGGTGGGGACCTAGGGCTTTTCGAGCTCACTCTTTATTGGCGAATTTAAAATGTAAAAGTGGGAATTTGAAATGTGGGAAGACAGAAAAAAACAAGCTACCCAAATAGTCAGTTATCAAAATCAACCAAAATCTTTAAAACAAAGGCGCCTGGGGTTGGGGCACCTGCCTTTTAATCTAGTTTTGTGACAGGTAATGGTTATTTGAGATAGCCGTCTTTGAAGTGTATGACTCTTTGAGGTGGATGCCTCGAAGCTTACATCAGGCACAAGAACAAAAGGCAACTCTCAGGGCTTACACTGTAGACACGCATAGAGACAAGACGTCGGGAAGAGACAGGAGAAGACGGCCATGTACAGTAAGCCAGAGAGAGAGGCCTGGAGCAGACTCTTTTCTCCCAACCCTCAGAAGGAACAAATCCTGCGGAACTTTCACTACACTTCTAGCGTCCAGAACTGTGAGACAATACAGTTCTGTTTTTAAAGCCATTCATTCAGCTTGTGGTACTTTGTTAAAGCAAGCCCTATCTATCTATCTATCTATCTATCTATCTATCTATCTATCTATCTATCTATTGATCTAATCTACAGTGCTATAACACAGTGCCTAAAATATGGTTGATGCTCAAGAGCTACAATTAAGTAAAAAAAATAGACAAAAAAATCTTAAGAGGGACCATTACACAGAATGCAGTGGCCGTGGCATTATTGTCACTCTTGAACCAGGGCTTCCATTCAATTACTGGTAGCACTGGGAAGGAAAGTTAGAGTTCAGAGTTAATTTGGGCGAGAAATAAAACTTATTTATTAGGATCAGGAAGATGTCGGAACCTGACATTTCCTTTCATTTTTATTTTGTAATTTAATATCTAACAGTCTTCTTATAGATTGTTCATTAAAATTTATGTAGACTATTTTATTTTATTTTTCTTTATTGATTGTTAGAGAGAGAGGAAGGAAGAGGGAGAGAGAGATAGAAACATCGATTGGCCGCCTCCTGCATGCCTCCTACTGGGGATCAGGCCCACAACCTGGGCATGTGCCCTGACCATGAATCGGACCGGTGACATCTTGGTGCATGGGTTGACGTTCAACCACTGAGCCACACCGGCTGGTCTATGTAGACATTTTAAATTAAAGCTCATTTTAACAGAAATAAATAGATTCAAAGTATTTTGTATCCCTAATGCATCCGTGTGGAGAGAAAACCTTCACACCTGTTCTTGTTTGTGATAATCTCACTCCAGATTGCTTGACAACAGATTTCTCATATTGAATGTTCATGCCTTAAAAGGATGTTTAGTGGATGTTCAGCTAATGGTCTTTTTTTGTAGCTCAGTTGTGCCTTTCTCCCCAACCCTTCTCATACACATATACTTTAACACCCATGTCCCCTCACTCTTCCCCTCCCAAGACCTGGATGGCATTGAAAGAAAAGTGGTACCTGTCACCATCGTGACTTAGCATGCACCAATACATAGTATTACATAATTAGAACTATATTAGAACCATATTTAGATTTTCCAAACGTAAAGATTGGATCACATGGAAACCTATCTCTTAGTTTAAGTGAAATGTGAAAAATACATCTGCTCCTCAAACAACTTATGTTAAAAATGCTCTTTTGCCTTGAATGTTCTTTTCCTTTGGGTGATAAACCAAAGTTGTGCAATCAACAAAATGTGTTATCCCTCACGGCTGAGAAAGATAAGAAAATAAGAATTGAGGGCCAATGGGGTTGGCCTTATGAATGTATTATTCTATAATCTGTAGAAGTTCATTCAGTAGTCTGTTTTCCTTGGATAGTAGACAGGAAAAGAGATTGGTGATAAGAAGGGAAGAACTGGTGCCGGAAAATAAGGTCACTCTGATAATTATCCAGATCTTGAGGGTAGGGACCAGGGCTGACTACATAATTTGAGATGCTCAGTGCAAAATGGAAATATAGGGCCCCTTAGTTAAGTACTATTAAGAAATTTAAGGCAGCAACAGTGAAGTATTTAACCAAGCATGGGCCCTTTAGCATAGTTCGCACACCCATGATCTGAGGAGCTACCCTCGGATAATAGTAAAGGTAGCTAACATTTATTGAGTCTTTACAACATGTCACTTGCTGCTCTAAGTAATTTACAAGAATTAACTCATTTCATCCTTACAGTTATCTATGAAACATGGTCTAGTCCGGCCGGTGTGGCTCAGTGCTTGAGCATCGACCCATGCACCAAGAGGTCGCCAGTTCAATTCCCAGTCAGGGCACATGCCCAGGTTGTGGGTCTGATCCCCAGAGGGAGGCATACAGGAGGCGGCCAATCGATGTTCTTTCTCATCGATGTTTCTCTCTCTCTCTCCCTCTCCCTTCCTCTCTCTCTGAAATCAATAAAGGAAAAAAAATTTTTTTTAAAAAAAGGAAACATGGTCTATATATACCCACATTTAGAGATTTAAAAAAAACAACAGAAAACGAAAGCACGGAAACATGCCAGTTATTTGCCCAGAGTTACGTACTTGTTTGTGCCAGAGTAGTAAAATCCAGGCATTTTATTTTTAGAGCCATATTTTTAACTACTAGCTATTCTGTTTCCTTCTAGATAAAAACCTCTCTAAAGAAAATAGTGTCAAATATGTGTGATCTCTTGCTGAAGATTCAACACAATAGAAGTATTCGCCAAACTCTACTCATGGACTGATAAGTCTCGGTTTATGCTTAGAGAAGGCACCTTGCCATGATCGGTTTGTAGGTCATTAGAACCACCATTAAAGAGAGTGTTTTATGTGTAGCACTGGTTTATACATCACTGAACCTTGTTATGATTGTTTAAATGAGCCTTCTATACACTGAGTTAATTTGGTTTTCTTTGATATTATTTTTAATGATTCTGCATATATCTGATCTTTTTATTTTTTAAGAGCAAAACCACATTTAATTTTTTTTAGGTATTATGCAATTAGTTGATGAATTTTCTGTGCACTTACAAAGTAATCCTGATCACAGCAGGTTATCACAATACAATCTGGACGTGTTATTAATCAAAACTGGCACAGCTGGAACCCAAAGCCACGAGGGATTCAGTGGCACCCGAAGATCAAAGTTAATTACACAAGGAAATGACCTCCTCAGGTAGAGGCAGTCATGGTTCAGGCTGACTTAGGTGCAAAGCATTCTGGCTCCTGGACAAATAGGTGAAAAGCGTGACATTCTTAGGGCATTGTAGCTGATGGAGGAAACTGACCTTCTTGTTAATACGTCTCCAGAGAGAAAAGCCAGGCAGACTGAGTGAGCACCACAGCCAAGGAGGTGCTCTCATTTCCATTCTGGTTTGTGAAGGTGGTAGGGGCTGAAATATCCAAACTAACAGACTCCAAGTACTGGTTGATCTGGAAGGTGGTAGAATATGGTTCTCCTCTGGCAGAGCTGGGATGACTGGGACGAGAAACAAGAGCAACTTAAGGAGCAACCACAGTTTAAATCACAATCCAATCAGATGAGTGCCCTACTTTACATTTAAAGTAATAAATTCTTCCTTTAAGTGGAAAATATTTCCTTCTTTCTAGGATGTTATGATTAGACTGCAAACTTTATCATCAGCTTCCAATAGGATACCTGGGACTATAGTACTTAGTCACAGATTATTTGTTTTGTTTTAATTTGTTTTTCTTTATTGATATTAGAGAGAGAGGAAGGGAGAGAGAGAGAGAGAAACATTGATGAGAGAGAACATTGATTGGT
The DNA here is from genome assembly GCA_030848825.1 of Tadarida brasiliensis. Lineage (NCBI taxonomy): Eukaryota > Metazoa > Chordata > Mammalia > Chiroptera > Molossidae > Tadarida > Tadarida brasiliensis. The sequence continues at coordinate 25,446,686 of CM061257.1, read as the reverse complement.
CACCTCCTGCATGCCCCACACTGTGGATTGGGCCCACAACCTGGGCATGTGTCCCGACCGGGAATCGAACTGGCAACCTCTTGGTACATGGGTCGACACTCAACCACTGAGCCACACCAGCCAGGCCACAGATTATTTGTTGAATGAATGAATGAATGAATGAATGAATGAATGAATGAATGAATGAATGAATACATGAGTGACTAATGGAATGGTGACTTTTGTTTGGGGAGGTGGGTAGGAAGGGGAAATGTCCAAGCTTATTCCAGAAAATCATAGTTTTTTCTTATGAGAAATTCTGTTACTCATTTCTGGGCTAAAGTGCTCTGAGTATCTTCTGAACAACCATATTTTCTTGCTTGCCAAATATAAAGTAACATTTACCTTTTTATGTCTTGTATTATAGCTTGTCCCTATCACTTTACTGAGCAATATAACATAGCAGCCTAATAATAGGCCTGTTGAAGGTTTGGATTGTAATTTGTTTTAGATAAAAATTGTTTTTAAGACATGCCATACTTGAGGCCAGTATAAGAGTTGGGTTTCCACTCCAGGCTTATTTATCTATTTTTTAAAAATTTCTATTAATTGACTCTCAGTCTTAACACAATTTCTTTCACTGAGTTATGAGTAAATGTAAGATGATCTATTTTTTAATACCTGTGAGAAAATGATTTGGTTTCTATGTTTCATTTGCTCTCAGTCAATGTCTTCCAAACAACAGTCCTCATGATAAATTTCAATAACATTTTTATTCTAGAAAAAAAAAATGTTGGTATATATGAGTATCTATACTATTTTCCATTGACTGTCCTGATTTATCTAGTTTTATCTATACATGTCTTTTATTTTTTTAATGTGTTTTATTTTGTATGTATCTCAGATTCTTTTATGGATTGTATGAATCAATATTGTTAAAATCTCCATACTAGTTAAAGTGATTTACATTTTCAATGCAATATTCATCCAAATTTCACAACATTCTTTAAATAAATAGAATTAACAATCCTAAAGCTCATATGACACCACAGAAGACCCCAAATAACCAAAGCAATCTTGACGAAGAAGAACAAAACTGGAGGCATCACATTTTCTGATTTCAAAATTGTGCAAAAACTTAAATTAAGGAAAATATATTTCTCATATTATTAGGGCACTTATGCATGCAGATATAGTGACTGGCTATTCTCTTTCAAAAATATTCTTCCACAAATGTCTGTACTTCAGAGGGACAGCAGTGACCAGGAATCTCATTCTCTAGGTCTCATGTCCCTCAGCCACCAGAGTAGTATTTTCCATCACTCTTCTCCATTTCCTTCTCCAGTGGCTTCCATGCTGGTTTTCAGCCTTTTTCTTCCTTCTCATAATTCCTCTCCTTCTCTCCCCACCCCTGACCTCACCCCCATTCTCTTCTGCTTTCTCTTACTTCCCTGTATCATTCATTTCTCATTCTAGGATACTGAAAAAACTCATTTCCTTTTCCCTTCAAGCATTCCCAACTCTAAAGCTTTACTCAGGTATCCCCTCTGCAAGGAATGCCATGCATCCTGCCACATGATAGGCCCTGAATGTCCAAATACAATCTATCCTTCATGACCCAACCCAAATGCCATCTCAGTAATGGTATTACATTCATTTCCTAGGGCTGCTATAGCAAAGTACTGCAAGCGTGGTAGCTGAAAATAACAGAAATCCATTCTCTCACAATGTTGGAGGCCAAAATCCAAAATTGGGGTGTTGGCAGGGCCACTCTCTCTCTCTCTGAAGACTCTGAGGAGAATCCTTGATTGCTTCTTCCAGCTTCTGGGGGGTCCAGACTTTCTTGGCTAAAGGCAGCATCATTCTAATCTCTGCCTTCATCTTCACATGGTCTTCTCCTGTCTGTCTCTGTGTCTCAAATGTTTCTCTCTTTTCTCTTATGACACCAGTCATTGGATTAGGGCTCACCCGAACTCCAAAATTATTTAATCTAAACAGCACTTACGTAATTACATCTGAAAAGACAAAATTTCCAAGTAAGGTTACATTCACAGGTACTGAGGATAGCACTTGGACATATCTTTTTTAGAGACACAATTCAACCTGCTATAGGCGTTTCCCTTGATTCCTCAGCCAAAAATTTTCTTTTCATCACCTGAATTCTGCTGTGGCCTCATCTTGATGTCACTTAGGGGATTGTCGTGTTCTGTCAAGAATTGAAGTTATTTGCATTCCTGTCTCATCTTCCTGATAAACTGTAAATTCCTTAAGGATTGTGTTTGGTTCATTGTATCCAGTAAAAATCTGAAACAGAGGCTTGCATGAAAGGAGTATGGAGAAATATTCATTGAACGAATACCAATGACTAAACACATTGAATAATCATTTGTATTTATTCCTGTAGTCCTTTAGGAGCTATAATTCCAAATATTCTTGTTCATAAACTGTATAATCCAAAAGTATGACCTTGACCAGGATAATGAAAAGTAAAAATATTATAGATCAATCAACTATGGTATTGAGCACTATTTGCAACCAAGCAGTATTTGCATCAAGGGAGAGCATTCTAATGTAAGGAATTTCCCATTGTTTATTTTTGTTATGCCAAAGGAAACTTTTCCAGAGAATACAAGACTGTTAAAGAATCCACAACAGCAAATATCTAAATTTAATGTAAATCTTTACAGGTCACATGTCAAAGGCTAGTGAAAAGGCTCATTTCTGTAGAAGATAAGTATCATCAGAAGTGACAAGCCTGTCATATAAATTTTGTGGAGGTGGATTTTAGTACATTACAACTTTGAGTTTAAATCTAGTTTGACATGAACAAGAAGTCAGAGTAACCAAGTATTCAAGTAAGAGATACATTTCCATCCATAAATTAACATGCCATGAAATTTCCATAACCTTTTTAGAAAAACATCCGCCTCCCCATCAGGATTTGCTGATAGGTAATCAAATGTAATTTCTCCCTTCTCAATGTGTTCAGAATGTATTGGTTGATATTGCTTAGTCGAATTCAATAACTGCCATTTATCATTTTGTAAATGTGCAGTTTATTCATTTATTGCAGGATTTACATTTATTTCAGATCAGATTGTTTGATTGGAATTTCAAATCTCTAAAGCTTCCATTTCATCTACCTGCAATTATGTAAAAAGCATGTGTCAATTTCCAAATAAAATCAGTCTATATTTATACTTTCATTACATTTAGCGAGAGTTGTCTTTTGGGAATGGCTTCTGGCAAATGTTTTTGTCACTGGGTAAAAGATTGTAAGAGAAAGACATTCTGCTCTCTTCCTTTCTGGTTTGAAATCTTCCCGACCGTTGTTTCATATTTTAGGGAAAGAATGTCACATATTACAAGCCTCTGTAAGCCATAGTGAGACCAAAGGGCAGTTGTAACGGCATGTATCAACGTGGAAAGGAAAAATTAATGGTGAAGGAAAATATATAATTAGTTCCTGTGCATGTGAAAACAAAAATTTACTACTTGTGATATTGTCATACAAATATCAATGGTGACAAACTACCTCTGGTATATTTGCACAAACTCCTCTTGGGAATAAAGAAGAATCTGCAGATAAGGCAGTTTGCATGAAACCTGGCGTCCTCTGTCCATGTCTCTCATTGTGAAAGGGAAAGGTCAGGAGAGGTTACCCACATGGGAGTCATCTGGGTCAGTGAAGGGCTGTGACTCACGCAGCACGTCCCCATGAGGCTTACACGACGGTTGTCCCGGTCTCCTTTCTCTACGCCTCATCCTCACGGGCAGTTGTCAGTTCCTTAGGACTTAGAAACGTATCTTCTGTACTTTTTGTGTTTCCTGTACTGTTAAATGGGAGGCAGTGTGGTTTAGTGGGTATTCGAAGTAATCCCGTCACTCAACAGTCATTCCTGGAACACTTCTGTGGGCCATGTTCTAAAAAAGCAGTGACGAGTGTGACTGTAGGATGGCAGGAGACTGAAGGAGTTCCCTTGCCCTCATGGAACTTATCTGAGAAGACAGTAAATTAAACAACAATAATAAAGCCAGTTAAATGTTCTGATAGGGAGGTAGAGTGTATTAGAAAAGCTCATGGTATAGGCAGAGGACATAGAGGAGAAGAGGTAAGCCGAAAAAGGCTTTTCAGAGGAAGTGCCTGTTAATCTTGAGGCATAAGGGGAAGGGAAGGAAGAGAGTAAAGTCCCATGTGCAAAGGCCCAGATACGAGTAAGAGCATCTCTCTCTTCAAACACGTGGGGAAAGTGTTCATTCCATTAAAGAGTCGCCAAATTAATTCTACTTTATTGATGACAGATCAATAAGAGAAGGTCAACAGTCTACTAAACGGCATCAATAAATCAGCACTTACTTTTTCACTTCAAATGGAATCTGGCATAAGTGCAATTAGAACTTTGCTTTGTCAGATAATATATATCAGCCACAAAGCTCTTTGCCTCCGCTGACAGGTGACTTACAGCACGATGACCCAGCTGCTTCATTACTTCTCTTAAATGTCTATAAATTACGACACACATATATCAGGAAAGGTCGAGGCAGAAATAAAGAACTACTCTAGGAATTTCAGAGGAGTTGAATTCAAGGAAGTGACTACAAAGGTGTTTGAAGAACTAAAATGTAAAATAGAAAAGGAATGTGGCTACAGAAGAAAGAAAGACAATAGTGTGGCCCTGGTCAGGTGGCTCAGTTGGTTGGAGCGTCCTCCTGTACAACAGAAGGTTGTGGGTTCAATTCCTGGATAGGGCACATACCTGGGTTGTGGGTTTGATCCCTGGTTAGGGTGCATGCAGGAGGCAAACCAGTCGATGTTTCTCTCTCACATCAATTCGATGTTTCTCTGTCTCTCACCTGCTTCCTCTCTCTAAACATATCCTTGAGTGAGGATTTAAAAAAAAATGCAGTGAAAGGATGGTAACCCTGGACTGGAGTGTAGGACCCTGCAGCCACACTGTTGAATACATTGTCACGGCCATTCTGGATCTGCTGAGTAGGTGCTGCTTCGATCAGGGATAGGATTTCTAAAAAGGCACTACCGCCTCTGTACAGGTTGCTGAACCTCAGATCACCCTACCACTGTTGCAGACGCCACAATTCCCATAATGACCAGGAAGTGCTATACTACTGGAATCAGAAGCAGAAAGCTTTACTTTCTCTCAATCTTTTAATCTTCCACGAGTTTTCCTATTTGCAGAACATAGGCAATCAGCCAGCAACAGATCATTGGAAATGTAGTTTCCAGATTCCCACCCCATCCGTGCAGAGCAGAGTGGAGAAGAGTAGACAAGGGGGCTAAGAGACAGCTAAATAACCTCATCAGTTTAGGTTCAGGATTGGAGCTGGACCCAACGTGAAATCAACTAAGAGGCAAGATGGAATTTTTGCTCTGTTATTTTTTTATGAGGATTTAGCTGGGTGAAAGTTATATTAGAATCTCAATGAGGATTTAATTCAGTTAAGCAACTAATAACTATAACTTTCAATTAAATAAAGTGTAGGTAAATACTATAAGGTATCATTTTGGTATATCTGATTGATGTTCAAAGCAGAGAGGGAAAGACTCAAATGAACCCACAGAAGATATTCATATGTGTGCACACATATTCATATATTTGCACACACACACATATGTATTTGCACACACACATATATATTTTTTCTTTTTTTCTTTCTATTTCTTTCCTCTCCAAAGCAGTGGGCTTTATCTATAGTCTTGGATCAGCCTCAATCTTGACCGGCGCTGGGGCTGGGGCCTTCTTAATGATTCTTCCCTGCCTTAGTAGCATGGGATCTCTGATGGTCTAGAGTAGACCTGAAATATTTTTCTTCCCTGCTCTCAAAGATAATTGGTTATTATTTCCTATGTTCCCCAGCTATATTGGCCCTTCACCCATGCCCTGAGGACAACAGATCGTGCTGCTCTTACCATAAAGGATTAAAGCTTTCGCTCAATGTGGGGGAAGGGAGGTGGATCTTAGATGGGACTTAGTGCATTTTTCACAGCAGCAGCTGCTGCCCTCCCTGCACACACTGGGGGAGGCTTTCCCAGAGCTCCCACCCTGCCCAGTCTTTTTTATAAGCTCCCAGTGAGGTCAAGGAGAAATTCCTGTGAGTTGTTCATTTCCCTCTGAATGCGGTTCACTGTCATGCTAGCCAACACTCAGCCTGTAGCAATTTATTTAAAAATGCAACCAAATGTTCTTACCTGCTTGCGTGTCACCCAGTGTTTCTGTCCGGTGAGCAAATAGAGTCAGCCCTCTGTAATTGCAGGTTTCACTTTTGTGGAGTCGACCAACTGTGGATCAGAAATGCTTTTTAAGTCCTGACTGGTTTGGCTCAGCTGTTAGAGCGTAGGCCTGTGGACCAAAGAGTCACGGGTGCATCAAGGGCACGTACCTCAGTTGCAGTTCTATCCCTGGCCCAGGAGGCAACCAATTGATGTGCCTCTCTCTCACAACGATGTTTCTTTCTCCCTCCTCCCTCCCATTCTTTCTGAAAATCAATGGAAAAATATCCTCTGGTGAGGACTAAATATATATATATATATATATATATATATATATATATATATATATATATATATATAATTTTATATATATATAAAATTATGTTGTTGCTATGTAGTTAGGCCTGCAATGGTTGCATAAGTACTAAGCGTATACAGATTTTTTTTTGTCATATTCTCTAAACAATACAGTATAACAACTTTTTACATAGCATTTACATTGTATTAGGTATTATAAGTAATCTAGGGATAATTTAAAGTATACAGGATGATGTGGGTTGTATGCATATACTTATATGAGGGACTTGAACATCAGCAGCTTTTGATATTGGGTGCGTCTTGGAACCAATCCCCCATGGACACTGAGAGCTGATGGTAATCACATCTCTATCTCTTTGGAAGCGTTTGTCTTTATTTAGATTTTCCATCAGTTGGTTTCTCAGCAACCACAGAACTTTTATAGTTCAAGAAAAGTTGCGAATTTGTAGGTTATCCAATTTTTCTTGTTGTAAGTTTGGAATAATGGTCTTTCATCCTATTTACATCCGAAGAATAAACCAGAAACCCGCTATATTCTTGATTCATTCATTTTTGTAGTTAAAGCTTTTCTACAGCTTTTCCCTCCTTATTTTATCTGTTTCTTCGGTCTTCCTAGTTCAATGATCCATACATTCTGTTTGAATTTACTTTTCCTGGCATTTCTCCCTTTTGGAAAATAATAGATGCTCCCTCTATCAATACTGTTTCTTCAACTTTCTTAAAATCTTTCGTGAACAAATACTTAAGGAGTTCTTTTTTCTTTCTTTCTTTCTTTTTTTTTTTTTGGTAGTAATTTTCTGTCGTAATGAGGAACTACTTGTTTTAAATACAGCAAATGAAGAGTAATTCACCCTGCTTATCATTTTTGGGTCAATTATGGGAAATCACTAAAAATGATGAGAAGGAAGCCAACTTTTTCATGCTGAATTTTGGTATGGTGGTTACTTAACACTTTATAGCTAAAAAGTGAGGCAGGATACATGGTATGCTTTTGAATTTCTTTTAAATTCTAAAGTTTCTATTTATTTCCTTATTGAAAATAACTAAGGAAACCTCATTAAAAATTGAGTCTGAAAACCCTGAGAGAGAAACTGTCATGCATGTACCACAAGTTGCAGCCTATATAACCAGCAGGAAAAAGAAAGATAAGAATTATTTTGACAAGGGAGGACATTTTTAAAATAGGAATTTTACCTCCTGCTTTTAAGAGAAGGAAGTTCCCTCCCTGCCCAGCAACAGCCCGCTAACTGCTGCTTACAGCCAATGAGAAACCGTCACGACCTCAAACTCTTGTTCTCCAATAAACTTTTCTTCAAAACAGCCCTCTCCAATTTTCTCCTAAAATCTAATAAAAGCCAGCCTTCCCTTTGTCTCTTCGAACTTGCCTGTGATTGCCATAGCTTGTTTCTGAATTGCAATTCTCTGCTATTCCTGAATAAACTCATTTTGCTGGTAAAATTGGCTATTTTATTTTTGAGGTTGACACTAAGAAAAGAGGGTAATAAGTCTCAGCAATGTACATGTTCAACACTTGCAAAGAAGAGAAACTTCATAAAACAATGTTGATGTGCTATGGTAGCCTATTGAATTAAATTCCCATAACTATCCCTAGTAATCTGTTCTGGTGATATTTTCTTTATATATCAAGGAAAAATATGTATATATATATATGTATGTATATATATACATATATACATACATATACATATATACATTTCTGTATGTATATACATTCCTGTGTGTGTACACACACACACACACACAAACACACACACACACACAGAGCATTCCTCTCTCATGTTTCCATCTAATTACAATCTTTCATGTATACATAGTCTTACTGATACTCAAAAGAATGTCTATAATCTTATTATCTCAAAAATAAATTCATTCTTTGCCTGCTCCTATTAAAAAATTTATATACCTTTGTGCTACAACTCCATATACTATTACAACATACTTAATACAATTCTATACTTAGGTGCTTTATTTTTCTTATTTTATATATTGTAAAGAGGATTCATGACATTCTGATTAGTCTGCAATATTGCCTTTTTTATTTCATATACTACATTATTCACCACTCTAAAATTAAAAGCATAGTTTCCAAATCCATAGGTGACCTTGTATAACAGCATAGGTCAAAAGGAGGAGGGGAGTTGGAATATTGGGAGGCATGCATTTTCCTGGTGTCTGAGAACCAGATATGATTATCTATATAGTAATGGAAGATTACTTAGCAGAGTTAAGACCACAGACTTTGGAGCCAGGAAGACATAAATTTGAATTCTGTCTCTACCATTTGCTAACTATATGACTTCAGACATTTCAATTAACGTTTTTTAAGCCTCAGTTTTCTTATCTGAAAAGGATATAATAAAGGCAACTACCTCCTAGGACTGTTGTAATGACTAAATAAACACATTTATACATGTATACATGAAGGTCTTAGCCAAGACCGTATATATAGTAAGACCCACTGCTTAGCAGATATAAGTGTGTTGTTGATGGTTGGAGATAAGAGGAAGTCATGGAGGAAAATGGAGCATCATTTCCTGAGGACTTACTATGAACACAGTGCTACAAACAATTTCATGTATATGACTTGATGTTATCCTCATAATAATCCTAGAATGTAGGTATTATTATCATTTTCACATTGTAGATTGCTGAATGAAGGGAAAGATGAATTAATGGGAACTGAAGCATATAACATTTATATCTCTTTCCCAAGTTTAGACAGCCCAAATGACAGACCAGAATTCAAACTAAGGACTTGAAATGTATGTGAGTTCTTCTACAGTATTCTGCATCTGTTTTGAATCAATACTCAACCAGGACAAAAGAAAACTATACCTCTTTAAAACAGGTGGAATTTGATACAGGGCACTGAGTATAGGTCATGGAGAAGCGGGGGAGCCAAAGAGGGACATTGAGGCAACACAGAGACACATTAGGAAGGGGCTGCCATTTCTACAACAGAAGATCTAAGTGAAGTGGCAGTGAATGGAGCCTGGGGGTTGGGGCACCCTGGTGAGAGCTGGAATTATGATGAAGCTGTCTGGGAGGAGCTGGAGCCAGAGAAGCATCCCAGAAGCTGAGAAGACACCACCAGCAAAGAGAGGGCAAGGGAAACATACCCTGGCTGCTTCTTTCCTCTCACGAGCTCTTTAGTCTTCTGCTGTTTCCACCCATTAGCTAAAACCAGTTGGAGTTGCCTAGTAAAAAAAACAAGGAAAATACAGCTCACAGGGATCAGTCATGCTGTGATACAGAGAAGAGCAAAGCATAAAATATGGACCCAAGAACAAACTGCCAAAGACAGCACCATTATTCTTTCGTACTCCCCAAGGGCCCCCACTTTCTTTAGCCTATTTTGTGAGAGCCTGTGTCAAACAACTTCCAGTTTTTTTCCACTTTGCCAATTTTCTGTTATATAATTTACATTGCTGTTAATTTTCTCTGTTTTTCATGTCATTTATGTAACTCTCTTGAGGACTGGTTTCATATCACTTCAATCTGACAAACACCCAACCTGTCTGCATATCGAGAGAGGTGCCTGCTAGATAGACACTGAATGATAATGAAGATGGGTTTTGAATTGTGACAGATGAATGCATCTTTCGTGTGCCATATGCTTCTTGAAGTGAGTTGCAGACTAATTGTTAGCATTGACTCCATGTGTAGCTGCTACCAGTTTCGTAGCCATGAAGTTATTTCTTCCTAAACACCAGAGTAGGACTGATCTGAATTCTTTGCTGCAAAGTTTGTATTGATTTCTGTATTTGTGAACTCACAATTTTTATTTATCTTGGTATTCTTTTGATGTTTTGTTATTTGTTTGATATTTTATATTTGACTGGCTCTCCCAGCTAGATCAAAAACTCTATAGAAGAGAAATTATACATTTTGGCAAGGTCACCTGTCTCAGAATAAGTGCTTAATTAATGTTTGTAATTAAATAAATGTATGCTCTTCAGTGCTTCATCTATTATTGTATTTTTATGATTAGAAATTGTCTTCCTTTATATTGAAATGCCTCACAATGTCTTGACAGTTAACTTCAGGAAACTTGTCTTAGATGTCATAGAGCTTTTGCTACTATAGTAACCATTTCCCTATTATGATTGTGTGGGTCTCAGAAGAAAATTATGTATAATTTATCTTTGTTTGCATTTTCTCTAACATTTATTTAATCTATTTAACCAATTTCAGGATTTTCATTTGGTTGTAAATTCATACTGTACACTATTCAAGGGAGTTCTGAGTCTCCTTTCCCCAGTTCAAAGCTTTGTTTTAGTATCAAATAATTTAAACCAGCTCTTATTAAAAGGGCCTCATAATATTATGATCACTTACCATAACCCAAAGCTGATTTTCATAAGAATGTGGAAATGTGTTTAAATATTCATTGCTTATATTATTTATGTCTGCCCCAACAAGATGCCCAGTAGTTTTTATGATTACTTTGTAACCAGCTGTGCAACCTGAGATGAGTCGCTTTTCTTCTAGAGACTCGTGAGTATCACATAAAAATATTTTCAAGTCTCCTTAAATTACAAAAGTCTATGATTTTAGTAGCCACACTACATTATGTTGCTATAGGGGAAGAATATAAATGCTGTTCCCACTGATCCCAGGGCAAATGATGTTTCCTCAACATTCCTGATTTTGAGTTTGGACAAGACCCACAAACTAATGCAACACAGTAAGATACAGAATCCAGATTCTGGAGTTAAACTTCTGGGATTTGAATCTCGGTTTTGCTACTTATTAGTTTTGCAATCTTGTGAGAGTTACTTAATCTTGCAATAACTCAGTTTCCTTTTCTATAAAATGGAAAAGTAATAGTATCTTCTTCAAATGGTTTTTAGGAAGATAAAATGAGTTAATAATATATGTAAAGGAGTCTGGAACAATTCTTGGTTCTGGTAAGTGCCATAAAATTTCTATTGCCCTGGCCAGTGTCTCAGTGGTTAAAGAGTCAGCCCATGCACCGAAGGGTTGCGGATTTGATCCCTGGTCAAAGGCATGTACCTGGGTTGCAGGTTTGATCCCTCGACCCAATCGGGGCGCATACAAAAGGCAACCAATCAATGTATCTCTCTCACATCGATGTTTCTCTGTCTCTCCCCCTCGCTCCCTCCTTCCCTTCCTCTCTCTCTAAGGAAAATAAAAATCAGTGGAAACAATATCCTCGGGTGAGGATTAACAACAACAAAAATGTTTGCTATTATTTACACAATTGTAAAAATGATTGTATGACTTCACTGCTTAGAACACTTCAGTAGTTTCCTAAGACCCTTAGAATATACCACCCAAATTCCTCACCATGTGGTATATGGCGCTTGCCTACCCTCATCTCACCTTCTGCTTATTCCTTAGCTTATTCTAATTGGTAACTCTGGCTGTCTTCAAGTTCCTAGACATGCCAAGGTATCTCCCCGCTCAGAGTCCCTGTGTCTGTCAATCTGCCCACCTGGAAGTTTCTTTATGTGACTGACTCCTCTTCTCTGGGTCTCAAATGAGAAATGCCTTCTCCACAGAAAGACTTTCCCTGCCTATCCTATGTAATTACTACCCATCCTCCTGTGTTTTGTTTTCTATCATAAACGTCTGTTTGTTTTCTTCCAAGTCCTTATGGTAATCCATTTTTATTTTTTGGCTTTACTTTTATTGTGTTTTCCTCAGTAGAATAAAAGTTCATCGAAGTAAGGGAATGTCTGTGCATTGTACCCGATGTCATTTCCAGGGTCTGACACAGTGCCCGACACAAAGGAGGCACTCAATAACTTTGTTCATGTATGTTCAGCACATACATGAGAAAATGGATAAGTGAGTGAATGTAATGGATTAAACGCTGTGTGTTTCAAGCTTGGAAGGGACAAAACCTTGAAACAGTGACGAATAATGATCATGGTGAGGGGGTGGGGCTAGACTCTCTGTATTACTCTTGTATTTGTAGATAAATGTCAGCGCTCCCTATGTATCTAGAAATTGCTTTGGCACTACTTGAGGTCATATGAAGACTTCCAAAAATATAGTAGAATTCATGAAAATGTTGAGATCTTGTATGAATGTGTATAATTAAGAGCTGAGCTATGAAGCATAGACTCCGTAAGGAAAATGAAGATTCCCAAGTTCAGAAACTAACTAAATTAAAGTAAGTTATGGCTCATGAATGCAGCTCCAATATACCGGAGACAGTTCTAAGGTAGTTCACTTCTAGACTGAAAACTGCACCACAAGGCCAGGGATCACCGGTGCCTCGGCCCCTCCTCCCCGGCAGCTGTGTCTCAGGGACCTTTGGTCCATGACTTTTGAGTGAAGAAGAAAAATGGGTCAATCTGTTTTCCTTATCTGTATAAAAAGAATCCAAATTGTAAATTTCCTCAGTAGGAAAAAAAGATGTGATTACAGAGGCTTTTATCAGAAATTGTTGCCACGGCAAAATGCATTATTTTATTTAAAGCTACAAAATTCTATGAAATGAATACTTTTAATATTTCAGTTCACAAATGAGACACTGGAGCGTAGGATACCTGCTGAGCTGTTAACTGATAGAGCTGCTCCTGAAACCCAGATTGGCCTGATTCTAGAATCAAAAGTCTCAAGCCCTCACTACAGTGGTCTGTCTCCCCCTGTTTGTTGGAAGGAGGTGGATACAGAATTTGTGTGGAACACAGAGCCACAGTGCAAACTTTATCTAAATAAAGCTTACTGACTCCTAAGTGCAATTTGGAAGTGTCACATTTATTAGGGCAATAATGCAGAAATCAGAGATAATCACAGCTAAATATCATGATTCTGTGAAAACAAGACATTTTGAGTTTTAGCCCTTTACGTACCAATTGTTTCTTGAATCAAAGTGAATAAATGTATAATTGAAAATTCTTTTCTGGGAAGGAGCAAAGTAAGTAGGTGGCTGTAGTGTCGACACCTGACCTGTGTTAAGGTTGAAAGGATATTTCTGTGTGTGAAGTCACAGTTGTTCTCACCAACTATCTGTCTCTTAAATGTTTCTGTTTGAGCTGAAAATGACCAATGGTGACCTTTCTCCCCAGCCCCAATAGAAGAGTTAAAATGATTTATTTAAATAAAATGGAACACACATAAATATTACCACTGAATGCCAGAATGAAGAATTGGAATTTGTCTTATAGTTTTTGAAATTAAAACAAATTTTAATGATTACAATAATTGATGTTACTCTCAACAAATTGAATGGCAATGCATATCAACCGAGGAACATTAAGACAGGTAACTCTTTTTTTTTTAATCCTCACCTAAGGATATTTTTCTATTGATTTTTCAGATAGAGTGGGAGGGAGGGAGGGAGAGAGAAGGGGAGGGAGAGAGAAACATTGATGTGAGAGAGACACATTGACCTACCACCTCCCACATGACCCCGACCAGGGCCAGGGCCAGGGCCAGGGCCAGGGACTGAACCACAACCAAAGTACATGCCCTTGACTGGAATTGAACCCACAACTCTTTGGTCCATGGGCTGATGCTCTAACCTCTGAACCAAACTGGCCAGGGCAGAGAGGTAACTCTTGTACAAATTAGGTGAATGGCTGAAATTTAGCATCTCTCAATAACCATAATTGTGGCTTTCTTCTGCTGCATAGATTTTGTTTTTTCTGTGTGTCACCGAGAATTACCACAATGCCTCTCCTACAGCCAATGTCATTTAAGTGTATCTTTTGATAGACACACAATGATGCTAATAAAACCCCTTACTCAGTAACTGACCAGAAACTACAGGACATAGAATAACTACTCAGGTTGGATTTCTGATTCTTCCAAAGCAGGAGATATATATATATCCCATTACTGCCTTTCATAATGTTCTAGTCCAAATAAAATTATCTATTGCCATCTCTTTACTTTAATGAAAAAAATCACAGTGACTGGAAAAGTTCTTGACCATTTGCTTTTTTAGTCTTTTTATAAATTCTAGTCTGTAGGACTAACTTATCATGAGTCATGTGATGCTTAGAATTATTAGTTAAGAGTGGGGACTCTGCACTGACATTCTAAAGCATGCTTTCTCACTTTTGAGGGTGCAGCTTTGGATATATTTAACCTCATGATAGACAATAAATCTTTCTGCCTATTACAGTGTTTCCCTGTAGGTGGAGTGTAATTTTTTTGCCTTATTGTCAAGCTTGACCATACGATTTGATTTGCCAATAGCATGAGAGTTCCAGCAGAAGCTTTAAGAGCATTTGCGTAGTTCACATCTCTCTCTCTCTCTCTGTCTCTGAGTTTCAGCCTTTTTCTTAGGAGAAAACACGTGGAATAGAGCTTTAACAATGATTGCAAACAAGAAATGCTCTGTTGCTTATTATTGAAAGCCACCAAAATCCAGGGGTTTCTTTTGCTACTATAGCAAAGCTAACCAATAAAAATTTTATTTATAAAATGTCAAAACAATAAAAGTATGTACCACTAAAGTTTTGTGAAGATTAAATAAGAGATTCCATATGTCATATTCAGGTCAATGCCTGGCATGTACAACCTCCTAAGTAATGGTGTCATCTAAACGTAGGGTCATTATTAAGATAAACCTCTTTTCTCCACAATTAGATAGTAAGTAATCTGAGGACAAAAGTGGGATCTTCACCTTAATACAGGTGAAGAAATGGCTGATAAAAGGGAACAATCATTTCTGACTTGGTTACTTTATTCTTGCCAGGCTTTCTACATAGATTAAATCATTTTAGTCCCATAACTACACTGAGTAGTGAATACAATTATGACCCTTAAAAAATGATAGACTTGAGCCTCAGAAACTTAAGAACATTTCACTAAGTCATATAGCTAAGTAAGTGATGGACCCAGGATTTGGACCTGGCTCCCACATTTATGCTTTTCCTATTGTACATAACTGTTCACATAGTATCTTATTTTTCAAGAATGTTTCTCAAGGTGATCAAAGGGCTCTACTTACACAATTTGTACACAGAAATGCTCCTACCTTACGTATATAGATATGACTCAGAAGGACGACTGAGCAACCAGCAGTTCTGAGATCGCCCTTAACTCACAAATTTGTATGTCCACTTTTGTAGTGACCTGAACACTTATACTCCACTTAACAATGTAAAATACCATGTGTCCTGATTGTTCCTTCCATAACATTTAAGTAACTAAGCCTTGATACATTTGGCCAGTTGGAATCTATGTGTGGTCTCATCGTCAGTCTCAACACACCACTGACATTTGTCAGTATGGTGGTTGTGAATCCCTGGATGAATAAGTACTGGCTGATTGATGCTAAATTTCAACATAAGCCTGACAAGGAACAAGAAATCATTTACTTACTATTATTCTCTGTGTATCTGTCATGAGCAAGGGAGTGTCCCCCAAAAAAGTCACTTGCACACATTTGTATATTTCCACAATGCAGGCTTGTTAGGGAAGACCTCCCCGATAAGCCAATAGAGTCACTTGTAGGTTACACACAGAGAGGGGGAGCCTACAGAAGAGAAGCCAGCAGAGCAAGTGTCCCATATGAGGTCCAGTCAGTGGCAGAGTCCACAGGTGGAGAGGCAGACATTGATCTCAAGCCAGGAGGCTTCAATGGCAGCAGGTGTCTGGTAGGGTGGAAGTCCAGCAGGACTCCAAGTGTGAGCCATGGTACAGCCACACTCCAGGGCTGGGTGGCCAGGGCTTTGAGTTCTTATAGCCTACAAGGGGTAGAGGTCCCACTTATCTCAGTGTCCAGATGAAATCCTTATCAAGTTGTCCAGACTTGTGGTTTTAGGCATTCTGGGCCCCTCCTAAGGATGTTCCCATTACATCCCATTACCTCAGTCTTGACCTAGCACTTGACATAACTGTCATGGCTGACGGTGACTCCATATTGGATTGTCAAAGGTGTTCAAAAAGTCTGCTCTGCACTTGCTCTATATAGTGTTTTATTTTAAAATGAAGATTCATTTACAGCTTTGGTCACTGGATTTCCAACAACAGAAAGAATGTATATAAAGCACATAGCTATTTCTTACATAACTAATGAAATAGTCATAGAAGAACCTTTTTTCATATTCCTAATTTCAAATACATTTAAACATTTTATAATTATTTTTAAAGGGGAAACTACTTGTCTTATTTAACATGGATTATTTTTATATTTCAAATCTCAAACTTAATATGTCTCCATGAGCTAGATTTCTAGGAAGATATCATATAAGAGAGGCAGTCAAGTTGTATACGATTTAGAAGTGATGAATAAGAAAGATTTGTACATTTGAAAGAGTGAACAATGCACTATACTGATGGAATAAAATGATAGAGAAGGAACTGTCTCACATGAGCATTGCTTGTAATATGTCAGGCATTACCAAATTCATTTGTGCTTTATGGTTACAATTTCTGAAAACAGGCTCTAGGTCTTGAGAGTAATATTTGAGTGCATTCTGTTGACTTTCTTTGGAAAATCACTTTAAACAGTGAAGCTTGCCTGGCTGGTGTGGTTCAGTGGACTGAGAGGTCCTGGTTTGATTCCTGGTCAGAGCACATGCCTGGGTGGGCTTGATCCCCAGTAGGGGCGTGTAGGAGGCAGTTGATGGATGTTTCTCTCTCACATAAATGTTTCTCTCTCTCTCTCTCTAAAACATCAATAAAAACATATATATTTTTTAAAAAAACAGTGAAGCTTGTTCACCCCAACCCAATTTCATTTTTATTAGAAAATAACATAAGGAATAAAAGAAGAATGCTATACTTTATTTCACAACTGCCCCACCCTTTGCAACACTGAAAGTAAACTCCAGTTATAAAAGAACTCCTAATGGCTAGTAAAGCAATCCTGTGCTCCATTTTTAGGAGTGAAAGGTACACCCTTTTCACAGAGAATATGATGTGACTTAGTTGTAAGCAACTTATTTCCCATATGTGAAATAGAGATTCTTTTTTCCAGCTGTGATGATCTTGGTAGCCTAGGGAAATCTACCCTGGCCTGACTTTGTTTTCTCCATGTTGCTTCCTTCTCTTCCCTCATGACATCATTCCTCTTGCCCTTAACAGGTGTGTAGTAGCACACAGAGACATGTCATTAACCCACATACCTGACTCATTAAATTCACAATGAACTTGGCTTTATTATGCTGAATTCTAACACTTTTGAGAGCTTTAATTACTTTTTTCAAAGATCTTTATTTTCCTGTTAATGATACTTTAACGTATTGCTTTCAGGCTGAAGTTCCTGATACTACTGATCTCACTTCAGGAGATAACTGTGTGTGTGTGTGTGTGTGTGTGTGTGTGTGTGTTTGCATGCACATGCACACATGTTTGTATGTATATACAAGTGCATATATTTATGGGTGAAATCTGTGGAGCAAGAAATATTTCACTAATTTTGTATTATAAAAGGCTACCTTAAGGGGAAACTTCTTTTAAAAAATTATTTAAACATGATCTAACATTTTAAAATGTGTTGAGGTATTTCTCTAGTAAAAGCCTAAAAGGAAGAGATGCTTATTTTTAAAACTTTTGGGGGAAGCTATATATTCCCTGTAATTAGGGTGATGGACATTAAGTGACATTTCAGAATGCTTGTGGCTCCCAAGATGTGCATTCTTTATTCAAGTGATGTGGTAAACTAATATGAGTGTCTGCACTAAACAAAAGGGGGTGAGGCAAGATACATATCTTATATGCAAATAGTGTAGCTATTTAATCGCTTATTTGTATATGAATTTAAGATATATGTCTGTATATCTCTATCTATCATCTATGATCTTCAAATTTTTTATTACATAGAGAGCTTTCCACCTTTCCTGTGAACTACACACTTATTTTTTAGGCACAAATCATGAAATCTTACATTGAAGACCAATGTATAAACCACAGATCCCTTGTAGTTGTTCTAGTTGAAGCAGGGAATGGAAAATTTATTGGAAATCTTCACCCTGACATCTTAACATATTCACAACATGATTCATCCTTCCAGCCCTCCTCCCTGATATAAACATCTCTCACTTGATTAATGGCAGTGCCCTCATCCCATTTCTTAAGCCAAAATCCTCAGGGTCTTTTTCTACTCCCTCATCTCCCTCTTCTGACAGAACCCATCAGTCACCTAGTCTTGTTATTTCAATTTCCTCAAACTCTAAAATAATTACTTCCTTCTCCATGCCAAATAAAGCTGTCTTAGCTTAGGCTCTGTGTTTGTTAAGGTACCAATAAGCTTTGGTAAAATGAGACCCCCAAATGCAAGGATGGCTGATGGTCCAGGGTTGGTAAGTGACTCTGCTTCTTGAGGTCTTACTTTCATTATCCATGGGATCAGATTTGATTCATCCATAATTTCCAAGTTCCATCCTGCAGGAAGAGAAAAAGAGGTGGAGAGACTTGAGTGGTGCAGATCACTACTGTTAACATATTTGGGCTAGAACTTGGTCAGACACCTGCCTTCAACTACATAAAGGATATAATTGTATATGTATAAGCAAATACATTTATTTACTATGTTGAGTATTATAAATGCTATAAATAAATGTAAAGTCAGGTAAAGAACAGAGAATAACAAGCTGCCTCATTAGATAAGATGATAACACATGACCTATGATGAGGTATCATTTGATGAGAGACTTGACGAGTTAGGGGAATGTGTTAATGCGGATGTCTGGGGTAAAGGCATGCCAACCAGAAGGAGGAGCCATGAGTGCAGAGGACTTGAGGTACAGAGTGACCTTGGCTCCTTCAAGGAAGAGAAGCAAGAAGTTTGGTGTAGCTGGAGAGAAAGGGAAGAGGGCTGGCTAGTAAATAGGATTGGAGAATAGGTTGGGAGACATAGTAAAGACATTGGATTTCAGGCTGAGTAGAATAGAAAGGCATTAAAGAGTTTTGAGCAAAGGCATACAAGTTATGACTCTAGCCTATGAGACAATGCCTCCACCAGGACGGCAGTCACGATGAGAACTGTTGAAGGGAGAATGTCAACGTGGTGGCTGGCATTAAGGGCTTACTATGTGATGTACCTTATGCCAATGAAATACTCTACATGGATTTTTCCCATTTAATTTTTACAACATATATTTTTGGGCATCAATGAAAGGTCGCTTCAGTATACATTTGAGCTACAATTTCTTCTTCTAAAAACTGAGAATCATCCCTTGATAGGATCAATACAGGACTGAATGATACATCACATAAAAAGCATGTGAAACAGTGCTTAGCTCATAACAGACAATAAGGACTAGGCCCCTTCTCTGAGAACCCACTCTTAAGTCATTTTCAGCAAGCAAGCAATTTTTAAGGGAGAACTCTGTAGAACAACTGAATACAGGTGGGAAACAAGAAAGGAGAAGGAGTTGCTTATGCTACCAGCAGCTCAAAAATATTTTATAATAGTGAGAAGGACAAATCTGACAAATAAAGAATGAATAGAAACAAATATGTTGGAGCTGTACTTTTATTGTCACAGTTTTAACTGCATACTCTTTGACTTTTATTTTCTATTAGGAGCCACAATGCAGTGGCTAAAGGATAGCTCATTGGGCATCATGTCAATGGCATTTATCTAAGATTTTCTTTCTATGAGGATGAAGCCAAAAACGTATATCCAATTTAAACTTGTAAAAGTTAATAAATTCGCAAACATATTTTTAAAGAGCCCTTCAGTTGAACGCTTTGGAAAAGGTGAATACTCCTATTATAATGCAAAATAATTTCATTCAATAGGTTTTTCAATACATATGTAAGATTATTGACATAGACTTGTTATGATTATTGAAGGATTTCTTTTTGTGTGTGTGTGCAAATACTGAGATCCACTTCTTTTCTTCAATTGATATTAAGGTTTGGGCCTCTCCTATTTATTAATTTTAGTAGTGAGAGCAAAAACACATTCATACTCAGGACCAATACTGGGTTCAACTCAGGGCTCTGACTATGTGCTATCTGCATAATGTTAAGCAAGTTACTGAAGCCCCTAATTTGCTTGTTTACAAATTGAGGATAATAGTACCTATCGCAAAGAATTTATATGAAGATTGTTAAAAGATTAACTGAGGCATGTTAAACATTTTAAGAGTTTATTTGAGCAAAAATCTATTGGAATAGGGCAGCTCCAAACCCAGAAATGGTTGCTTCACAGACAGGAGCCAGGGAAAGAACTTATATAAAGTATGGAAGCAAAGAAAGGAAATGATTTGGTTGGCTACAGCTTAAAGCCTAATTGGCTGTTATCGGTTGTCCTCAGTGTGTTGATTTTGTCACTTTGGGGTATTTACAGGCAGAGATTTTGGTTTGCTTATGTGGGCTGCCACAGCCTCATCAATCTAATGGCTTCCTTGTTTAATTAACTTAACAGGATTAAATGAATTCAAACAATGTTTGACAATTGAAAGCTCTCACTATGTGTTATTGTAAAAAATGCATTTTCCCAAATCACCTGACAGGAAGACAAGATTCATTTGGATTTGAGTGCCCTCATGTCATTTTTTCCCCTTACTATTAATATACCTATTATTCTACCCTTTCTACATATGATGATTTGGGAGAAGCTCAGATATTCCGCTAATCCTCACATGCATCATTTCTGGATGCTTCCCCCCTCCACCAACTCTCCCCCATCAGGGGAACTTAGATAGAGTGGGATAGGAGGAGGATATTCCTGGGGAAACTTACTCAGGATGCTCTTCAGTCCCTGTCTAAACTCCAGACTCCTGAAAGTTGAGAATCTTTGAGTGCCCACCCACTTTGATCCCTGGAGAGAGTAGGTGGTATGTATTTCAAGTGACAAAAGCCCAACTCAAAATAGCTTAAACAAAAAAGGGATTTATTGAATAAAGTAACCGAAAACTCCTGTGGTCTATTTCCCTTTTGCACAGCTGATCCAGATGCCCCAATGATGTCAGAAACCTGTTCCCTTTTAATGTTTGGCCCTGATTTTCCTTCTTGTGTCCTTTGTTTTAAGCTAGATTCCCCCCCAGGTAAGAAGAGATCCACCTATGCCTATATCTTAGAGGGAAAAGTCTAGAAACTAGAGTGCCAAATTGTGATTTCATCTTCTTTGCTTGGTTTAAGTTAGCTGCCCATCCCTGAACTACTTAATGTGGCCGGCAGGATAGAATATTCTGATTGGTCAGCCTGGGTTGGAGGCAGGCAAACACAAGAGATATGGAGAATACAGATTATGCCCTGCTTCCCTTCTTTAAGATGCCTATCATCTAAAAAAAATTACACACCCATAAAAACTCTCTCCTAAGAGAAGCCCCAGGGGCAATGGATAGCAGGAAGCTCTACCATGTAAGATCTTCAAATCAGCACTAGTTACTTTATAATTAATAAGCCAAATTTGATGTAACAAGCTCATTCTTATGGGCCAATAGTGTGGAGAGCATGAGTAGCTAACTGTATAGGAGCCAGTGCTTCTATTCACTACTTCCCCCATACCTTTGGTGCTCATTTAAGAAATTGATGTTAGAGGCATAAAAGCATAAACAGAATCAGAAGTATCCTCTCTAGCCCAGTCAGTGTAGCTCACTGATTGAGCATCGACCCATGCACCAAGGGGTCGCCGGTTCAATTCCCAGTCAGGGCACATGCCCAGGTGATGGGCCCAATCCCCAGTGTGGGGCATGCAGGAGGCGGCCACTCGATGTTCTCTCTCATCAATGTTTCTATCTCTCTCTTCCTCTCCCTTCCTCTCTCTATAAAATCAATAAAGAAAAAATATATATATTTTTTAAAAGTATCCTCTCTAGAATGTTGCATTTGACCATAGAATAACAGACAATATGAATATATACAATTATATTTTGGACACAAGAATTTTCAGAATTTCTTGAGCATATGGATTCATGCCTAGGTTCTATTGGACAACATGCAAAGTGCAGAGAGAAAAAATATCCCCCCACCTTGATAAAGTATAGGCAAAAGTCCACATAACTAGTAAATACCCGTGTGTTGCCAAGCTCAAGACACCTTCAGGAGCAGGCTGATTGAGAAAATGGCATGTTTATTCACTTGTTATTCTCACTTGTCACCACAGACCAACTTGAGACAGTTGAGGGTAAGATAAATTCCAGTGTAAAGACTATTGTTGAATACATTAAACCTACCAAATGGGAGAATTATTTTCTGATGCAGTAGATACAGAGCTGTGATATGAAACTTTTGGATTTAACTTCCCAGTGATGTCTCATGGGAAATAAATGCATGAATATAGAGATTCAGTAGGATGAGATATGGAAAACTGCTGCTCTGTGATATGGTCCTTAGCTTTATTTTTACACTGCTTGACTCCAGTTTTTCATCACACAGTCTTCACCTAAAGATCAGAGCAGTATCTCAAGGAGCAACACACCTACACCATCTGTCTTCCTATCTCACAGCCACCCTGCCCTGCCTGAATGCTTCACTCTTAGGTTACTTCAGGAGTTAAAAATGAATTAGATCATCCATATAGAAAGTACTAACTCCATAGTGGCTAAATAAGTAAATGGTGGAAAGAACAAAATATAAAGAGGCATGTTTTTCTTCATTATCCACAGAAGTCATAAAAAGAAACAAAATTTATTAATCATAATTGGAAAACTCATTTAGCTTGATGAGCTTTTCATTTGGATTGTGTTGACTCTATAGATCAAGTTGGGAAGAACTGACATCTTGACTAATATTGAGTTTTGCCATCGGTGAACATGAACTACCTCATAATTTATTTAGTTTTAATTTGATTTGTTTTGTCACACTTTTTGTAGTTTTCTTCATATAGATCTTGCATGTGTTTTATTAGACTTACACAGAAACATTTTATTTTTTGGATTACTAATATAAATGGTATTTTGTTTTTATTTCCAATTTTATTTATTCATTGCTCATGAATGGTGTAAGGTCTGTGTCTAGATTCACTTTCTTCTTTTTTTGGCTGTGGAAAGTGATTGACTTTTGTATATTATCTTTGTGTTCTGGGACCTTGCTGTAATCACTTATAGTTCCAGGGTTTTTTTGTCTAATTTTTCAAATTTCTACATAAACAATAATGTCATCTGCAAACAAAAACAGTTTTATTTCTTCCTTCTCAATCTCTATACCTCTTTTTCTTTTTCTTATTGCATTAGCTAGGACTTCCACTACAATGTTGAAAAGGAGTGATAAGTGGGCATGCTTGCCTTATTCCTGATCTTAGCAAGGAAGCTTCAAGTTTCTCACACTTAAGTATGATGTTAGTTATAGGGTTTTTTAAAGATATTCTTTATGCAGTTGAAGAAGTTTCCCTCTATTGCTAGTTTACTGAAATATCTTATAGTGAATGGGTGTTGAATTTTGTCAGATGCTGTTTGCATCTATTGATATGATCATGTGATTTTTTATTTAGACTGCCAATTTAATGGATTTCATCAATTAATTTTAGAATATTAAACTGCTCTTGTATGCATGGGATGAATTGCACTTGGTCATAGTGTATAATTATTTTGATACATTTTTGTATTTAATTTGCTAATATTTTGTTGAGGATATTTGCATCTATATTTATAAGAGATATTGGTCTGAGGTTTTCTTTTCTTGTAATATCTTTGGCTGCTTTTGGTTTTAGGGTAATACTGGCTTCATAGAATGAGTTACAAAGTATTTCCTCTGCTTCTTTCTTCTAAAAAAGATTGTTGAAAATTGCTATAATTTCTTCCTTAAATGTTTGGTAGAATTCACCAAAGAAACCATCTGGTCTTGGTGCTTTTTGTTTTAGAAGGGTATTAATTATTAATTCAAGTTTTAAAATAGATATAGGCCTGTTCTTTTTTGTGTGAGTTTTGACAGATAGTGTCAACAAATTGGTCCATTTCATCTAGGCTATCAAATTTGTAGGCATGGAGTTGTTCGTAGTTTTTCTTCATTATCATTTTAATATCCATGGAATCTGTAGTGATGTCCCTTCTTTCATTTGACATTAATAATCTATATCCTCTCTCTCTCTTTTTTCTTAGTTAGCCTGGCTAGAGGCTTGTCTATTTTATTGCTCTTATCAAAGAATCAGCTTTTGGTTTCAGAGATTTTCTCTCTTGAGTTCCTGTTTTCAATTTCATTGATTTCTGTTCTCATGTTTATTTCTTTTATTCTACTTACTTTGGATTTCAGCTACTCTTCTTCTAATTTCCTAAGATTGGAGCTTAGATTATTAACTTTAGATCTTTATTCTTTTTAAATATATGCATTCAATGCTATAAATTCCCTTCTAAGCACTGCTTTTTACCACATACTATAAATTTTGATGTTATATTTTCCTTCTCACTGAGTTCAAATAGCTTTTAATTCTTCTTGAGATTTTTAATTGACATATATTACATAGACATGTGCTCTTAATCTCTAAGTATTTGGGGATTTTTCAGCTATTTTTTTTGTTTGTTATTTTTTTCTAATTTAATTCCAATATTGTCTGAGAGCATTTATTAGTTTAATTCTTTTGTGGTTTGAGAACATATGTTGTATGATTACTATCTTTTTAATTGGTTAAGATGTTTTTATGGCCCAGAATATGGTCTATCTTGCTGTTGTTCAGGATTATATTTTGAAAAACACTTCTAAATAATTATCTTTGTAACAATTTATAAACCATAGTAGGAATGATGCTCTGAAACTACATGTTTGTTTCTCAATGAGACTCAATAGATTTTTTCATATTTATTATTTCTCTTTCCATAGCTGTGT
Source organism: Tadarida brasiliensis (assembly GCA_030848825.1). Taxonomy (NCBI): domain Eukaryota; kingdom Metazoa; phylum Chordata; class Mammalia; order Chiroptera; family Molossidae; genus Tadarida; species Tadarida brasiliensis. Next base: position 25,421,494 of record CM061257.1, on the reverse strand, counting down.
GATGAAGTACAACCTTTGCCAAAATATCCCCTCAAAATACCAATAAAGATATTTTTTAACAATGACTTTTCTTTAGTGCCTTTATCTGTATTAAATTTCCAACAGAGTTGTGAATAGGGTCTAAAGTACCTGAGGCAAAGCTTATGTGCTACTCTTTATTAGGGAGTTAATCCCAAAAAGCATGAGTGGGAGCAAGTGAATGAGGAAGGGGAAAAGGAAGAAGCAATGTAAGGATACATCATCAAGCTGATTGCTGCTCTGTGGGAAGCAGGAGAGTTGGTGCAATCAGATGAACCTGGGTAAAAATGATTGCAGTACAGATGTTTGACATGGTGGAGGCTGAGAGAGCTAAATCCCTTGACCTCAGGAATTTGGGGCTTCAGTGTGCTATGCCAGTTGGAAAGACACACCACCTTAAGCATCAATGTGATAAAGGTCCAGGAACAGAGCACTATCAAGTTGTCATTAGCTAGTGTGACATCTGAGTCCTGGATTAGATATTCGACATTCACAGCAAGTATTTACTACCTTTTACTACATTTATTATTTTCTATTTTATATAATCAGGGCATAAATATAATACATTTTAAATATGTTTTCCTTTACTTAATATAGGAACAATTTTAAAATACCAAAAAATACAACAGAATAATAAACTCTTAAGTAACTATCACCACATTTCAACATTGACCAACACATGGTTAATATTCCTTACAGAATTATTACATCTTTTTCTTGTGTATAAAGAGTCAGAATTAGAATATGACAATAGGCATAATAATCTTGATCAGGTTGGGGTAGGCCTGGCACACCCATCAATTTAGGTGAACTGTAGGGTTTTGGATAGCATCAAGAAGCTATTCTGATAGCTACCATTCACTTGCTGCTTTATCTTATTTATTTAATCAATCATCATGTCAACCCTAGGAGAAGAACCTGTCTCTAAAAGATTTTTGGAGAAATGCCTTAGTTTAGTATTTTAGTATATTTACTGAGTTAAGTATACACATGAAGACTAAATGGCTTTTGAAAAAGATCCAGTTTATAAATCTCACCTAATGGTGACTCATAAGTAAATAAAATCCAATGTCTTTGATTAATTAGTGTTATGCAGCTCTAGCATTACTTAATTGAAGATAATAAAAACTTAAAATTCAAGATAAGGCAATTCATTTTCCAGCATGCTCTGAATTTTATGTCTGTGCTTTAGACCTGATCTGTGCAGGCTAGTTGCTAAATAATTAAGAAGAGTGATATTCACCAGTCCAGACTCCAGGATATCCGCTTTCAGTAACCATCTGTTAATGAAACCCCTGAGAATTCCCACAGAGCAGAGAAAACAAACTTTACACAATTATGCCAGGCACTTTTTCTCATTTCCTTTATAGTAATACACTATCCAATTAACAACCCAGTGGACCTAGGGATTCATAAAATTTTGACTAGAACATTTAGTCTTTCTCAAACCAACTAATAGACTTAAATATAAAAGGAAACAAGATCATCCGATGAAAAACTTATCTAAAAATATTTAATTCCTTGTCTTGAAATAGGACATCAAGTTTTAGTCCATGGCATCTGATCACAGAACTGGGAAAGACCTTGAGAGGTCACCCGGTCCAGACCCTGGGGGAGGACAGTATCCAGGACATGCGGGCAAATAGCTAGATCCCATCGCCCTAAAATCAGTAGGAAGGAGCAGGCCTCTGCATTCTTTGGTCAAGAGACCAAACACAACACACGCTGTGCTCATGAACACTGTGGGGCGTTGGCAGGTAGTGTGATTTGACAGGCGACATATCCCTGAATTTTTTTATCTTGAGGCTGTTTTATATTACATGGCATCTCACCAGGCATAACAAGTTAATTAACAATCTACGATATTGAGCCAATTTACTTGATTAAAGTCTATTTTGCCTTTTATAGACTCTCAGAGCAGCTAAGGGCAGTATTCCCCATAAGTTCACAAAATTCATTCTCAATTTTGTAATGAAGAGAGTGATACAGAAGAAAATCTTCTCCCCTCTTCATATTGCTAACACTTTGTGGGACATAGATTCGCGCATAGTATACTCTTAGCTAATGTTCAAATGAATAAATGATGGTGGAAGAAACAAATGCACAAAAGATGGGCAAATCAATATTGAAATAAAGTTGCAAGTTTGGGAATTGAATTGACTTTGTGTGATAATGCATATTTTTCCATTTTGTTGCTGCTTTGTCCTCCATTTGATGTATTAATCCTACTATAGGTGATTTGTCATTTTATCCTCTGAATTTTTCTAACAGTGTCTCATCTATCGCTTTGCTAATCATATGCCTGCACAATTGCAAAAACATAAATCTAGGTGAGCCTCCTTTCTGACCTCTTTCTCCCCCGTGCCTCATTTCTTCACTCTTGACCTTCCACTTACATCAAAGCCAATACAATCTCTTCATGAGATTATAATGGGGGAAACATTAATAAGGAGGACATTTCTTTCAGTATCATTATCTTCATTGTGAAACTAAGGATGAATTTTATGAATTGATGAGGAATGCTTAAAATAGTCTCAGAGAAGTTTATTTGGAAGTCATTCAGCACTTTCCTTGTTATTGCAAAGCAATGAGCAAAAATATAAGCTAAGGAATTAATGAGCTAGAAGTGAGTATGAGCAGTGATCTTATTAAACAATGTGTAGAACAGAGAAGTATACAAATCAGCACATAGCCTAGGGCAGTGTGGCTCAGTTGGTTAAGCATCATCTCATGCACCAAAAGGTCACTGGTTCAATGTCCAGTCAGGGCACATACTCAGGTTGCAGACTCCATCCCCAAGGGAGGCAGCCGATCGATGTTTCTCTCTCACATTGATGTTTCTCTCTCTCCCTCTCCCTTCCTCTCTCTCTCTAAAAAAATAAATAAGTCAATAAATAAAAACATATTTTTTAAAAAATCAGCATATAATATGCAACAATTTAGGATCTATTGTATTCAACACTGGAAAATAGGAAATTTTCTAGTGATTAGAATTTGTCTGAGTATTACAATATTTTAACCCATTTAGAGTATTATATAAGCATGGGAAAGAACAATGAGAGAGAGCTTTTAATAAAGTTAAATCTTCCTGAACAAACACAGCATCATTTTGTAATTAAATTCTGTCAGCTCACACAATATCATGTTATTTTTCAACTTCTACAGAACAATTTCAGAGTTGAGTGGAGGTGTTAATTACCTTTGTTGGAATGTCATGTCCTAACTTGTTAATATTCCTAAAAGGCTGTACAGTATTGCTTCTCTGTAGGACTCCTTCCCGCTGAAGGCATAAGGGTGGCCATACACCAGATCAGTTTGGTATGCATATCTTCCTTGTTTTGTGAGATAGAGACTTTCATTGAACAAATCTGTAAACCAAATTTTATAAATGAGTGTGTTTAAGTCATAGAGGAGTTCCACTCTATCTATTTAGATCTGTTTATCTATCATCTACTTACCTATTTGGGACTCTTACTGTGAATTCCTCAAGAAAATATAAACAGTTGCTTTTAAATATATATTTTTTGAGTAAATTATTTTATATCTTGAATTTTCTTAAGCAATGAACATCTTGAACGTCTTTAGTTTGTAGGCTGAAAAGACATCTGTCAGCCCTCCCTAATCTTTAAGGGAGGAAGGTAGAGGCCTTTGGCAGCAAGTCTTAGCAAGCTGCTGAGAAAATTGAGAATTCCTAACCTACACATAGATTCTTCTCCAAGTACCAAGAAGGCAACAGAAAAAACTGACAGGTTGCCTGGAACCATTCTACTGAAGCAATGACTACAAGTCAACTAATCCAATTCCAAAATGAAAAATAAGTGGAACTTGGTTAGATTTCGTTATAGCACAAAATCTGTATTAGCTGCTAGAAAAGAAGACAGCACAAATATATGAATCTCATTTGCTAAGATGGAGGGAAATCAATATAGCATTTAATAAATACATTAGAATTCCTGGACAAGGAAATACATGGAATATGCTCAGCCCACCATACACTTTTTTTTTCCCTTGGACAGCCATTCTGTACTGTGTTTATGTCAAATTCAAGGCAATCTGTGGAGCCTAGGACGGCCCAGAGGAAACTCCTCTGAGGAGAGGTCAGGGTCACACTTGGCAGATGGACGCTCTATTTCCCCTCAGCATTCAGGGATGCAGCTCACAGCGGATGACGAGCCAGTGAGGCTGTCATCAGAGAGACCTGAGAGCTGACCTCTTTTATTTGAAGAGACCCAGGACATGAGAGCAGGGAGAGATGATTTCCCTTCTGCCGTCACCTCTGTGAACTGGCTCCCTGATGATGGGTGTATTTAAAATGATTCTGCAAATGATATCCCAGGGCAAGGCTCTGAGCAGCTTTCGTCAGCTCTAGGGCAGGCAGTCGTGAGAACATACAATCCTCCTTTGCGCTGCGAGGCCATGCTGTCTGAATGCTGACTACCCAGAATTTGGATCTTTGCCTCTGTCAAGAGCATCCTTGTGACACCGTAGTGATCTCTCGGGGACTTGGACATAACCACGTGCCTGGCTTTCCTTCTTTTAAATTTTTAATGCCTTCAAAATTTATCTTGAGAAATTGAAAATACAGAGAACAATGCCAAAAAAACAAAACACAGTATTCACTTTTATTCCAAATTAGCAACTGTTAATATTCTGTCATTTGCTCTCAGTTCTTTTTTGTTTCTCTAAGACATATGTCATTAAAAATAAAGAGTCCCTTTCAACTGCTTTTTGCCTTCTTCTCAGCATTGGGCAGTATCATCCAGTCACCGACTTATACCTAGTTTATAGAAATGCTTTATCCCTGGAAATGGGAGTTAAATTGTATTTAAATCACTCACAATCCCATACACTGATCTGCCTTAAGTTGTATTCTTTATTTTAAGACACCTATATCACCACTTTCTCATGGCTGAGCATTGCCCCAGAACTTTGAGTAATCCTGCCCAAAGAAGTCTGGACACAGTGATTTATAACCGAAATGTAACTGCTCTGTAGGAATGAGTTTCTTGTTGAAAAGAAAGCCCATTTGTGACAACAATGTTATTAATAACAGTAACCATTTATGGAGTATATATTCTTTTTTTTAGACACTGTTATAAACATTTTACATCCATTATTCCATTATCCATTATACCATTATATTCTTACCAAATTCTGGGATCATTCAATTATTATGCTAGTTTTACTGTTGAAAAATAAATTATGAAAATGAACTGTTCTTTTGGAAGGCAAAATAATTATTTTATAATATCTATTTCCCAAAGGGCTCATTTATTTCTTTGTAAAATATAACTGTTACCAGTCGTTGATGACTTATGTGTGTGAAATGTGTACCTTAGTTCTAGTCCTCCCAGTACTGCAAGGTAGGTGGTTCTTAAACCTGTTTCTAGAATAAGAAAATCAAAATTCAAAGAGGTAAGTGCAACTTGCTGAAAGTCACACAGGTAATAATGGGAGAGGTAGGATAGAAGCTTCGGTGCATTTTCCCCTAACTCCTTTTATTCTCTTTGCCTATGTTGTACTTACTACGAGAGCCTCAGAGTTGTACTTTCCAAACAGAACTAATGTAGTAAGAGAAAATTTTTGACTTATTATTTGCCTTTCCATTACAAACATCATAAACAGATCCTATTCATTTCAAGAAATACTTCTCTGTGCACAGATATTTTCTACTCAAGATCTCTTTTCAAACATATTTAACAAGAGGAGAAAAAATTTCCCCAACACAGTTCAGCTGGCGATTTTACAATGCGTTAGTAATTTCTGATCCCAGACAGATGCCCTAACAGTTCACCACTGGAGAAAAACACTTAGATCAGGATTTTTTTTCCCTCAGGATTAAAATAGAAAATGACAAATATACTTGGCCATTTAGCCTTAAATTGATAAAAATCTTTAAAAATTAAGATCGCATGAAAGAACAAATCTAAAACAGTTATTTTCAAGATCTTAAAGTACATGTATATTGCACATTCCTTATTTTCTTCACCCGCCTATACATCCAAAAAGTCATGGCAAGCAGTGTTGCGTAATAGAATTTTAAGCATTCAGGCCAGTTTAATGCCCAGAGACATATTTTAAGTGTTTGATAAAGCATAAAACCCAGCTCATCCTAAGGTCTGACTTTTCCAGACCATTTGCAGCAACAATTAAATGTCAATGATTTACAAAGGGTGAGTCCAGAGATCATGAAATATATTTGATTTTCTTGTTTAAGACTGTAAGAATATTACACCGAAACCTATAGCTGATGAAGACCATAATATATCTCACCTGATACTCTACAGAATTTCATTTCAGTTAAAAAAGGAACTCATGCTTTTTTATTATTATTAGAAAAGCTATTATGAAAATTTTCAAGTAATTTAAAATGTGCTTTGGTTAATTTGCAAATTAGGTAGGGAAAAATTTACTAAGCTCCTCAGAAAAAGATTCAGCGTGTGTATGGTGATAGAAGGGAGATTCTAGGGAGGCAGGGTGGGGAAGGTGCCAGTATTAAGTTAAACGGTGATTATGTAAAGGCCAAATGTATTGCTGAAGAGTGGGAGGGTGAAGTCTCTCTCGTGGAAATCACTAAGGATCAGCCCTCACTTTCTTTAGGTCTTTTAACAAAGTTTACCTTCAGAGAGGTACTGTCTTTTATTTTACTTTATTTTTAATATGCTTTTTTAAATTCATTTTTAGAGAGAGATAGAAACATCAAAGTGAGAAACATCTGTCGGCTGCCTCCTGCATGCCCCCTACTGGGGATCGAGCCCACAACCCAGGCTTGTGCCCTGACCGGGAATCAACCCTGCACCTCTCAGTCCATGGGATGACGCTCATCCACTGAGCCACACCAGCCAGGCTAGAGGTACTGCCTTTTAATTCTAATTTAAAATTGTGAACTCTGCCCCTCTCCTGTGTTTCCTGTTTCCCTTTGTCCCTGCTTTATATTTATTTGTGTTAGTTATCAGCATCTGCGAATTAAAAATTTTACTTATTTTCTATCTCATCTTCCTGGAATGTAAACTCCCTGAAAACAAAGAGTTTTCTCTCTTTTGCCAACCACTGTATATTCCAGTGAGCAGGAGGGTGCCTGACACACAGCAGGTTCTCAATGAATATTTGTTGAATGAATGACTGAATGAGTATATATAAAAATAGAGCCCTGGACAATATTGCTCAGTAGTTAGAGCGTCAGCCCACTGACCAAAGAGTTATGGGTTCAATTTTAGCCAAGGGCATGTACCTTGGTTCTGTGTGGTCCCTGGCCTGGTCGGGGTCGTGCGAAAGGCAACCAGTTAATGCGTCTCTCTCATATCAATGTTTCTCTCTCTCGCTCTCCCCTTCCCACTCTATCTGAAGATAAATGGAAAAATATCCTCAGGTAAGGATTAAAAAAAAACAATAGACACAGTCAGTCATTTATCTTATGAGGCTATTACTATTGCTATTCATGGTTTCTTTTGTTTAAAGGCACTAAAATACAGCTCATTTTATGAGGCTAGCACACAATCTTGACAGCAAACCTGACGAGATCAACGTTAAAAAAGAAAATGGAAAAATTCTAGGCTAACATGTTTCATGAAAAAAAAGATGCAAACTCTCAAGTGAAATATTAACACACCATCTTCAGTAATGAATTAAAAAAATATACACCATTATTAAGGTGGCTTTATTCAAGGAATATTAGATAAATTAGTAGATAGAAAAATCACATCTATCCAGATAGATACAAAAAAGTTTTGCTATAACATTCATTTGTGATTAAAAACACATAGCAGTGTGGCAAGAGAAAATAATCTCCTTAACCAGATCAAAAGTATCTATAGAAATGTACAGCAAACATTATACTTAACAGTAAGATGTTGGAAGCATCATATTTGAGATCAGAAACAAGGAAGCCTAGTAATATAAATTCTTCCCAGCACTCCACTGGAGTTCCTATCCATTGCAGTAAAAGGAAAAGAAACTTAAGATAAAAAGATTGAAAAAACAAACAACTATTTATAGATTTTGTACATAGAAAATGCCAAAAGGAATTTATAAGAATATTAAAATTAATAATAGTTGAGCATAACTGCATATACAAAACATTATATTCCTATATCACAATAAAAAGTTAGAAAATAAGATCTTAAAGTGTATCAAATTATAGTATTAGAAAAATTGTGAAGTATCTTGGATAAGACACTTGTCCAAGTATATTCCTGGTTATAAACTCTCAACATTAAGATATCAACTTTCCCGCCCTGGCCGGTTTGGCTCAGCGGTTGGAGCGTCAGCCTGTGGACCAGAGAGTCCTGGTTTGGTTCCCGCTAGGGGCATGTACCAAAAAAAAAAAAAAAAAAAGAGATATCAACTTTCCCCCAAATCATTTTAAGATCTGATGAAATTCCAAATAAGTCCCTATATTTTTTGATGGACTTAAAAATATGATTGTCAAATATTTATTGAAGTGAACATGTCTTAAAAATAATCTTAAAAATAGTCTTAAAGAAAGGCAGGTAGATGTACCCTACCTAATAGCAATAGTTAATTTTTTAAAGTGATTCAGTAGTAAAGATAGTCAGGAAATATTAGTTTAATCAGTAAGTGGTGCTAAGATAACTAGTTATCTATATGGAAAAAAAAATTAGACACTGACATCACATCATACTATAAAATCAGTCACAGGTGATCTAAAAAATATAAAACAATTATAAAGATTTAAAAAGTCAATACAGAAAAGTACTTTCGTCATTTTGGAAAAGAAAATATCTCTTAGAGAAAGCAACATAAATTGATAAATTTAAATGTTTAAAATGATAAAATTTGTTATTTAAAAGTTATTTGTGCTGAAAAGAAAATATCTTAGAGTGGGAGAAGATATTTGGTACACATAGAGCTGAAAAAGGACTATTATCTAGAATGTGTATATATGTATATGTGAGTTCAGTTTATACTAATATTTGTTTGCTATCAACTGAATATTTGTGTCTCCTCCAAATTCATATATTGAATCCTAACCCCGAATGTGATGTTATCAGGAGGTGGGGACTTTCGGAGATTGTTAGGTTGAGAGGGCGAAGCCTTCATGAATGAAAGTGCCTTTAAAAGAGACTCCAGGGAGCCCCCACGCCCCTCCCGCCTTGTGAGGACACGGAGGAACCTGGTGGCGGTGGCTTCTCTGCTTCTAGTCCTGGCATGAGGTGTGTGCATGAACCAAGAGGTGCTTAACATTTTGAAGGGACAAGTTGTGGCCCATTCCTAATTCTGCCAGCTCTTTCCAGTTCTCTTTTAGGATTCCTTAGAAATATTAATTTGTAAAACCTAATTAAATTTTATGTTACTGTCTTGCTAGCTTTGGGCTTTCTTTCCTCCTTCCCTATTCCCTCGCCTCCTCATCCTCCTCTGTCTTATTTTCTCAAATCACATATTTGCACTCAGCAGCCAGAATGTCACTTCGTTATGGGTCCTAATCTTCCGTCCGCTTACCCTGGAGATAAGGGAGCGTCAGCATTTAGAAGCTAAGAATTTTAATCATTCATTTAAACATAAATTTAAAAATAATTTAATTCTAGTATAAATCCATTGAATTCAGATATTTACACAACTTGACTCAGACACTCAACCTGTAGACATTTTCAAAATGTTCAGCATGAGAGTATTTCACAAATATATAAAATGCTTAAATTGAAGTTTCTGGTTTTTGTAATGACCTATTGCAATAAAACTGAATGCTGGCTTCTCGGAGAGAGAGATTAGAGTAGAATTATTCACATACTTTATGACATTTGCATGAGATGTTTATACAGAATTCTGTAAACCTTTTTAAGTGAATGGGCTTTTTAAAAGTGAGCAAAAGCCTTCAGTTACATTTTTTAATTTACTAGTCTGTAACAAAGATTTTCTATTTGTTAAATCAATATACATTTAAATGTAATTTCTGTAAATATTACTCTGAAAGATTTGTGATAAAACTGCTTTAATTAGCCCTGGCCGGTTTGGCTCAGCAGTTAGAGTGTCCGCCTGCGGACCAAAGAGTCTCGGGTTTGATTCTGGTCAAGGTCACGTACCTCGGTTGCAGTTGGTCCCTGGTTGCAATTGGTCCCTGGCCCTGGTCAGGGTCCTGTGGTAGGCAACCAATCGATATGTCTCTCTCACATTGATGTTTCTCTCTCTCCCTCCACCTCCCACTCTATCTGAAGATAAAATGGAAAAATATCCTCGGGTGAGGATTTAAAAGAAAAACCACAACTGCTTTAATTAATGACTGCACTATATTTCATTTAGAAATCATTTGTATAATGATATACGTATTCAAAATAAATATATTGATTAATATTTGTACTGTGAAAAATGGAATCTGAAACTTAAATAATTTAATTAGATGTACATATTTTGGAGAATATAAGACCTTTAAAAACAGTAAGGCATTATTGCAACAGAAGCTCTGTGAGAAATGACCTGGTCTAGCACATGGACCCTGTATTGTGTATCTTAAATCTGATCTTTTCTCATTTTTCTAGGTCAAAAGGTTATGGCAGAGAAGACATATGAAATCAGAGAATATTAAACATAGATGAAACTTCAAAATAATCTAGCTCAACTCTTTGGCTATAAAAGTTAGAAAACAGATGAAGCTGAATTATTTTTCTTTGGTCACTAACTAGTTAGTGACAGAGCAGGAATAAAACATGGGTCTTTCTAATTAGGAACCTAAGCTCTTTCAATTATGACATTCAGATTCAGATTTGGCATTTGTTGAATAAATGCCTTCTAGTTTCAAAGTATTTTGCTTTGCAATATAATCTCCATTTATCTCTTGGCCTTAAAAAATGCTATGGCTGACTCTTTGGTCTGTTCATCTATATATGATTGCTGTGTGTGTGTGTGTGTGTGTGTGTGTGTGTGTGTGTGTGTGTGTGTGTGTGTACCTGAGGTGGAAGGGAAGGACTGAGTGGAAAGAACCAAATATTAATTACTTTTATCTTATTATGTATGACTACATTACTCCACCTCCTTAGGCTCATAGGTTTTAATGAAGAAGAGAGAAAACCTTGTTTTTCTTGCAGTTTTCAAATCAAATTTGAAAGACTTTATATCAAACATAAAGTGATGAAGGTTTCCTAAGAATCCCTCCTCAAAGAGAAATATTTTGCCTTTGAAAGGAAATATAATACCTTTAAAGTGAATGAATGTTAAACACAAAATAAGTGTCTGCATGAACTTAATTATTTCCCTCATCCTGAAACATCAATCTTAGCGTTCCCTATACCCCATACTCTTTTCAAACTGGATTTCCACAGCTTGTAACTACTCTTGTAACAGTCACTAATGACCTCCATATTGCTTAATTCAATGTTGTCATTGTGTCTGAATTTTTCTTAACCTGTCAATAGTATTTACTAGAGTTAGTCAACTAGTCCCCCCAACCCTTGGGCCTCAGTCAGGAGGACTTGGGCCCCCCAACTAGTTCTTTTTATATACTTTTTTTCTCTTCATTCTCATGAAATGACATTTTCCTGGTTTCTCCCATCTCCTTGGCCATTCCATCTCAAGTTCATCTGTTGTGTTCCCTTCTTTGTTTGACCTTTGAATGTTGGAGTGATCCAGGACTGAATACTAGCTTTTCTGCTCTTTGTTCTCTATCTTATCTTCAGATAATTCTACCCAGTGACATGACTTCAAATAGTATCTAATGATAAGAACTCGAACTCTCAAATTTATTTAGTCAGCCTTAACATTCCAATGTATTTATTTATGATAAAAGACACAATCATGCCCTGGCCGGTTTGGCTCAGCGGTTAGAGCGTCGGCCTGCGGTCCAGAGAGACCCGGGTTCGGTTCCCGCTAGGGGCATGTGCTTCGGTTGCAGTTTGTCCCCGGCCCTGGTTGGTCGTGCGGGTGGCAGCCACTCGATGTGTCCCTTTCACGTCGATGTTTCTCTCTCTCTCTCTTCCTCTCTCTCCCTCCCACTCTATCTGGACAAAAAAAAAAAAAAATGAAAAAATGTCCTAAAAAAAAAAAAAAGACACAATCACATACCAGATATACCCATTTGGATGTAACAGGCATTCAGAAATAATGCATCTCCGTTAGAATTATTGATTTTCTCCACAAATCTTTTCTCCAATATTTCCCCATCTTATAAATGAACGTGATCATTCACTTATCTATTCAAGTGAAGTTTAGCAGACATCTCCTTTCTTTCTCCTTCTCCTACCACATCGAATCCAATAGAAGTTTTTGTAGATTTCCCTTTCAAAACTTACTGAAGTAGCTCCAGAGACTGGAAGAGTACCTGGCACATAGTAGGTGCTCAACACATATTTGTTAAATGTGTTGAACTTGAATATATTCTGGTTTTACACATAACATGAGATTTTAAAACTTCAGTGTTATGAAAGCCAACTATTCCCATGGGAAACCATTTTTAAATTACAGAATTTTATTTCTTTAAAATGTATACAAGAAGAAATAAAGGAAGAAATTGATGTCTATTTGGGTGTAGATGTTTTATAAACTAAGGAAAAGGTCAATTTACAGTGTAGTTACATCATAAGTCTAAAATTTTGGGAGCATTGTAGAAGGTCAGGCATGTATGTTATTATTTTTAATAAAATATATGACAAAACTGTTATGTCAACATTTCCTTTGAAGTATTCTGTACAGACACAATTGATATATTCTTCAGAGTAACAGAAATGTTCCCTAGATTGGAAATGGATAAAATTTAAGGTAGCTTTTAATTTAACTTTTATATATATATATATATATATATATATATATATATAACAAGAGTCAAGAAAGTATCCAAAATAATTTATAACTTGTCTTTAAAAGAGAGACAAAAATAAATGTAAAGAGAAATAATTGTTATTACCTCTTCCTGATTTTATTTTTATAAAGTAATTTTTACAATAAAATTTTTATTATAAATGCCTTGTAAGTCATTTTTTGTTTCTATTCTCTTTTATAAGGCAACTCTGTTCTACTTTTTGGGGGATGTAGGACACAGTTACATGATTTTACTTCTTTAATATTTATAATTTTTAAAAGTCCAAAAATAAGCTGCCTACTTGACCTCTAGGTATTTCTTACGCATCTTATCTTTAATGTTAAAGTTGTTGTCTGCCTTAAATGGTATATTAAAAAATGTAAACCTTAAAATATTCTACGGGAGTTTTCATTCTTAAAAATGAAAAAAAAAAAAAAAAAAGAGTTACTTTAAGGATGAGGACCCAGAGTACAATAAAATATACATAACTGGACCTAACACTGTTTTGGGGGTCAAATTCTATTTGAATCAAATTTCTCTCTCTCTCTCTCATCACTATAGTTTTCACATTTGCTGATTTCAGTAGAATCTGTTGTGACTTCCTGAGATTTTATCTGATTACCAAGGCAAATAGCGAAATTGTACTGATTGTGATGTTTATTATTATTTTTTAGTTACAGAATCCGATGCTAAACAATAATCAGAAAAAAATCTGGTGCATAAGATTCTCATCTCAGGACTAGTTATAATAACATAAACAATCTAAATGCACCAAAATATAAGACTAGTTAAATCACATGGCAATTCATACTTTGAGATGCAGACATGTATAGTGACAAAGAGTGAAAACCTTGGTATTAGATAGACCAGGTTCAGATCTTAAGTAAATCTGATAAAGATATTGCCAAAGTGGTTTCCCGAAAAGGCAGAGTTTTTAGAATCACTCATGTTGTTTCTTAAAGATATAGATCCTGGAACTGACTCCACAGATTCTAACTCAGTAAGTCTGGGCTGGGGCTGAGACTGGGCTGGGAATGTTTTTTGTTTGTATGGTTTTTGTTAATTCTCACCTGAGGATATTTTTTCCATTGATTTTTAGAGAGAGTGAAAGGGAGTTAGGGAGTGGGGGCGGTGAAGAGAGCAAGAGAGAGAGAGAGAGAGAGAGAGAAAGAAAGAGAGAAACATCAATGTGAGAGAGACCCATCGATTGGTTGCCTCCTGCACTGGTTCCAGTAGGGGCCAGAGGTCAAACCTACAACCCAGGTACCTGCTCTTATCCAGGAATCAAACCTGTGACCCTTCGGGGCAGGGGCAGACACTCTAACCAATGGGCTACAGCAGCCAGGGCTAGGTATGTTTAACAAGCTGCACACATGATTTACATACACATCTAAGCTTGCAAATAAGTTTGCCTCTAGAAGTTTCCTCATCTGTAAAATGACCTACAATACCCATTTCATGGTGTTAGAAGATTAAGAAAATATATAGAAGGTACTTTAGAAGTTTGCTCTGCACACCATAAGTACGTAATATATTTAGATTTGTTAACTGCTGCTATTATTACTACTATTGTCCCTTATTATTAATCAATCAATTATTAATACAATGCAGGCATTGTATTAAATTTATGCTTTAGAGAGAGACTAAATGGCTAATAAATGTTCACGATGTATTTTTTTATATTATTTCTTTATTGATTTTAGAGAGAGAGGAAGGGAAAGGGAGAGAGAGATAGAAACATTGATGAGAGAGAACATCAATTGGCCGCCTCCTGAATGCCCCCTACTGGGGATCAGGCCCACAACCTGGGCATGTGCCCTGACCGGGAATCGAACCAATGACCTCTTGGTGCATGGGTTGATGCTCAACCAGTGAGCCATACTGGCTGGTCCACATTGCATTTCAGTGAAAAAGTATTTAGTTTTCTGTAACTCTCCAAGCTGTAAAAAAAATGTAAAATTATACAAGTACTTGGAAAAAGCCTATAAGAATTACATGGATAATTTAGTTAAGCTTAATTCTATGTGAAAAGACAAGTATTCGTTTTTTTTTCTTCTTTGGACATTTCTGTATTTCCAAAATTTTCTGTCCTGGCCAAACCAGATGTAGGATTCAATCCTGTACATATCTGATAACCATTCTATGAGAGATACTTTATGTCATGCAGTGATGAAGAGCTAGCCCTTGGCCTCAAGAATGCTACAGTGAGGAGTACAGGTCTGATTAACACAAGGTGGTTTAATAATGACCTTTCTAGAAATTTGTCCATCTTCATATACAGAAAATCATACATCCACATTTCATGTCTATGTCACCAAGTATTATATTGCCCCGCTTTCAGAAAATAGTCTGAGTCTGGCTGGTGTGGCTCAGTGGTTGAGCATCGACCCATGCACCAAGAGGTCAGCGGTTCGATATCCAGTCAGGGCACATGCCCAGGTTGTGGGCCAGATCCCCAGTGGGGAGCATACAGGAGGCGGCCAGTCGATGTTCTTTCTCATCAATGTTTCTCTCTTTCTCTCCTCACTTCCTCTCTCTCTAAAATCAATAAAGGAAAAAAAATTTTTTTAAAGAAAATAGTCTGAGATGGATTTGAAGCCTTGCAGACTTTCCTTGTACATTATCACAGGCTCTCCTTAGTAAAGCCACTTCCTGAGGCTCTTTCTCCCTGACTCCCTCCTCACATCTTCACTTGACTTTTCCTTCCCTTTCTGTCAATACATGCCGGTAGCAGGCTCTGCCTTACATTGCTCAGCAGCAGATTGTCTGCAAACAGTCCTCAGTTGTCCACTTGTCTCATGACCCTGGTTATCATCTCTCTCCTCATTCCACCCCTCAGGCTACTCACCTTTCCTGCCCCGCCAGTCAGCACTGTGGATAATCAGGCATTCTTTGCTTCTCGCAGCCCTGTTTTCATTTCTTTGCTCTCTTCACTCGGTTTCAAAGAAGAAGCTATGTCAGGGCATATGGGTCACAATTTGGCTCTGTCGCATGGAATGGAAGAGATGAAAAATATTTTGATGCAGAATATCCCAATTTCAGTTGGTACACAAGAACCAAAACTGTAACAAAAATAAAACTGCTTTAGTCTACTCAAGGATCATTATATATGAAAACCCAAAATGATATTTCACTTAGAATATATTCATTTAAGGGAACATATCTGTGGATTGTGCAGTCTCATAAAATTGATCTATATGAAGCCTAAAGTGGATTGACTGGGTAGTTAGCATTTACAATAAAAGGTGGAATAGTAAATGGCTTTTCAGACATGAAAGAAAAGCTGATGTCATAAAACCAGGCAATATCCCTAAATTGATAAATTACCTAATCATGGTAGAGACAAAAATGTGTGCAACTAGCTCTGAAATGTAGCTATAAAGCAGAGAGATTTTGCTTTGGGTAATAAAACAACCAGCATTAAATTATTAAGGAAATATTTTTAATATAAGGTACCACATGAAGTGATAAAACACATTTCCAAAGACTTTTTAGGATTTATAACTAGCTGTAAGAATACCAGGAGTTCTGTCAACCATCTACTTATTTTTAGCAACGTTTCTCTCATTACAAAGTTCAGTCTAAACTTTTTGGTCTTGAAGATCATTTGTTTAAGTATAAATAGAGGAGATGATAAAAAACAAAATTTTGTCATCTATCATGTGTCCTCATAGCAATGGCTAAGCCCCTCTCTTTTCTTATATCTCCAAACATAAGGAAAAACACAGAATTTTCGTGCCTTTACCTTTTTCACAAACCCCAGGTTATTCCTGGATTTCTATTTCTAGAAACTATTCTGAGACATCTGTGCCTCTCCTATATTCATCCTACATTATGTGTCTTTTTCTCCCTCTAATTTTTCTACTTACGCTGATTAAATTTGGGTCGGCTCGAGCTGCCTTACTGATGATTGTTAAACTGTTGTACCACCCTTTCTTCTTCATTGCTACCATTTGCCAATATCTAATTACATTCATGTTTCAGAGATCTTTTGATCTCTTCTATTTTCAAATCCTAGTCTCTGAAACCATGCTTACTTTTGATTGGAACATTTTGGGAAGCATTCTTTTAAAGTGCATAGACAAATTTAATTTGTTTTTCTCTACCACTTTACCATGTGTCTTGAGACAATATGGCCAACATTTTTTATCACTCTTTTTGGTTAATGTTTTACATGGTGATTTAATTCTATGATAACATGGCCCAATGAAAATAAGGTTATATCTGGATTTTAAAAGCAAAACAATAAAATAAAATAAAACATAAAAGTGAGCAAGAGCCTGGCCGGTGTGGCTCAGTGGATTGAGCATTGTCCCATGCACAAGAGGTTGCTGGTTCGATTCCCAGTCAGAGCACATGCCCAGGTTGTGGACCCAATCCCCGGGGGGGGCGGGGGGGGGTGTAGGAGGCAGCCCGTCGATGTTTCTCTCTTATCAATGTTACCATCTCTCTCTCCCGTTCCTTTCCTCTCTATCTGAAAAATCAATGAAAATATATTAAAAAAAGAAAGTGAGCAAGCAGTTCCCACTGCTCCTCCCACCCCATCCCCAAATCAGGTTTCTTTAGAGGACATTACTATTGTCTCTACACAGAAATGGTATTTGCTGTTGTATACTGGGGTGTGTGTCTTTCTTTTACTTCTTTCTATTAGTTCTTAATCATTTACTTCTTATTCAAAAAGGAAAAGAAAGTGCAAGGAATAGTTACTGTTTGTAAGTTTATTTCCACTCTAATCCAAGAAATTTAACATTTAGAAGAATAAATTTAATAAAAATACATTTACAGACCTTGCCAGTTTGGCTCAACGGTTAGAGCATCGGCCCACGGACCAAAGGGTCGATTCCCAGTCAAGGGCATGTACCTGGGTTGCAGGTTCGATCCTGGCTCTGGTTGAGGTCATGTGGGAGGCAACCAATTGATGTGTCTCTCTCACATCAACATTTCTCACTCTCTCTCCATCCCTCTTTTCTACTCTATCTAAAAAAATCAATGGAAAAATATCTTCAGGTGAGGGTTAGCAACAACAACAAAAATACATTTGCAATGATTGATGCTCTACAAAATGATTAAGCCATAGATCCAATTCACCTCTGTTACCAAGGCAAATTGCAGGAGTCACTTATTCACATTCTGACCGATGACTCAATAATATATATATATTTTTAAATGGTCTAGTACAATTTAATGGAATTGAAAATTACTAAACAGAGATGTCATTAAACAATGGCATTGTTATGCTCTCTTTAATTATCTATATGCCTAACTATAGTGAGGTCAATTTATATTCAGTTCAACATTACTAAAAACTGGCTGCCTTACATCAATGTAAGTACTTTGTCGTGCCAATTTTTATTTCGTTATGTATGATTATAGCTCAGAGAAATTTAATTATAGGTATGGAATTTAGTTAAATATCATTTATTTTTTAATAAAAGTTTTACATCCAAAAATATCCTGGAAATACAAAAGAGCTAACATACCTCTGTAAGTGCTGAACCTCCTATCAGGGATGGACTTAAAACAGGAAATTAGACTCCATTGTAACTATTTCCTGTACAGTCAGAGGCCATCACATAGGCAGGCTGCTTTGGGGGAAAAAAGGCCAGACTCTCAGTGCTAGCACAAGATTGTTCTAGGGAAGTAAGTGTATTTCAGTTCTTGCCAGGCAGTCATCATGATACTTAGTGTTTGGGGGCAGGGAGAATTGAAGGGGTAAGAGCCAAATGAGAATGAGGCTAATTCCTTCCCTCTGGATATAGTATTGGCTTAATGGCTGTTCAGACTAGATAACCCGTAATCAAAGATTTCATTGTGTAATATACTGCAAATGAAATAGAACTCTGCTATCTTTATTTTGTTTTTATAAATCAGTTTTTTTTTAAAAAATAAAAGAAACAAATCCTTCCCAAATAACACACAATAATTAAATATATCACTTTTAAGGTGAGCGATTAGAACAATCAATGCCCTGTAGCCAAATACCACCAGGATCACCTGTAGTCAAAGAAAGTTAATTCTTTGACTTGTTGATATGAGAGTGAAAGCACATCATAGAAAACCATGGAGGGTCTCAATAAGATTGTGTTAGGAAAGGTTTATTATAGGGCTTCAGCATGGGTCAGGTGATTTTGAGAAGGGTTCAAGGAAGTAGGTCTTGCTTTGCACTGGGTTAGATGTTATCAGGGAGTTGGGGTAATTCCATGATTAGGTATCTTAATAATTCTTATTTAGAAAGTGAGAAGACAAAGCAAGGCTAAAGTTGTAATTGATAAAAGAAAAGCAGTAGTCACTCCTAATCAGTCAGAGAGGGAGGTAGTCGGTCAGTCAGAGATGGGGACAGTTGGTCACTTTTGAAGTTTGGACAATGGTCTTTTTAGTCTTGTCCTATTAGAGTCACTGGAATGGTCTTGTCTGATGGTGTCCTGTGAAATTTTCACATTCAATAGAAGAACATTGCAGGCTAGCTCTGAGTCCCAGGTCATGTAGCGATACCAAGGCCTTTCTGGTAAAGCCCAGTCAGCTCCTGGGTGTCAGGGGCTGCTTTCTCATATCTTTAAACATATTAGAGAACTTAACAATCTTTCAAATAAATAATAAAATAATGAAACTCTACATTGATTCATTTACCAATAAGCATAGTGTTCCCATTGTGTCAAGTGTAATAATACATTGGATCAGAAGAAAAAGAAAAAAAGGAGGAGGAGGAGGGGCGTAAGGAGAAGGAGGGAGAAGCAAAGTAAGCAAAGAAAAGGAGCAAAGGATGGTTTGCTGGGAGTGTAAAAGACGGTTGGTGAGGAGACTTCCGACACGGCTCCCAGTGATCCCTGGCTCTTGATGTTCATATTCTTATGCAATCCCCTCCACAGGAGTGTGGGCTGGACCTCCTGACTTGCTTCTAATGAATAAAACATGACAAAAGTGATGAGATGTCAATGTATATAGTAAGTTATAAAAGATGGTGACTTCTGCTTGCTTGCTCTCTCTCTCCCTCTCGGGTTCTACTTGTGTGCTTGCTCTGATGAAGAAAGCTACCATGTTGTAAGCTTCTGTATGGGAGTCTCACATGGCGAGGAACTGAGGGAGATGTCCCACTGACCGCCAGTATGGACTGAAGCCCCTTAGTTCATCAGCCCACAAGGAAGTGAATCTTGCCAACCGTGTGAGTGAGTTTGTAAGGACATGGGTCTCCTAGCCAAGCCCTGAGATAACTACAGCTACTGGCTGATACCCTGATCTCAGCCTGTGAAGAACCTTAAGATGCAGGACCCAGTGAATCTGCACCTGGATTCCTATCCCAGACAACTGTAATAAGAAATGGTGGTGGTTTTAAGCCATTCAGATTGGGGGAAATTTTTTAGAGTGACAGATAACTACCAGGAAATCAGGGCAGGATAAGAGTGAGGTGAGTGGGGACTCGAGGACACAGGTTTTAAGAAGGCACTTATTCTCCAGGCTGTGTAGGATTCTCACTCATCCTGGTCCAGGTCTGCAGAAGATATATTTAAAAATAAAGCTTTAGCCTGGCCAGTGTGGCTCAGTGGATTGAGCATTGTCCCATGTATTGAGATGTCCTGGTTTGATTCCCGGTCAGGACACATGCCCAGGTTTCGGGCTTGATCCCCAGTAGGGGGGATGCAGGAGGCAGCCGATTGATGTATCTCTCTCACATCGAAGTTTCAATCTCTCTCTCCCTTCCTCTCTCTCTAAAAAATCAATAAAAACATATTTAAAATAAATAAATAAATAAAGCATTAAAGTGAGATTGCCAAAGGACTTGAGCTTTGATGATGGATCGATTGAAGTACTATATATTACACCTATTTTGTGATAGTTCAATTCCATTGATATTCAATGCCCCAATTACAGTAATTACTCTAGGGACTCAGCTAAGAGTGATGACTAGTCAGATAAAACAAAAGATATTAGGTTTTACACAGCACTATATACACTCATTTTTAGGGTAAGTTAGAAAATTACGTTCTTAGGGTAGAAGGCAGAAGGCAGAAGGAGAACTCTTAGTTGCTTAATGTTATGAAATAGTTGCTAAAGGAAGGCTTTTTAGTAATACCTTATATATACTACTTTTATGAACTAATCCCCTAAACACCCCAGCAGGAAGTAGACAGAGGAAGGACAGAAGCGCCAACATAAACTATAAATGCACTGGAAGGCGCAGCAGGAACAATGTGGCTGAATGAGTCATTTCAGCAGAACCTCCTGCGTGCCGAAAGCCAAGTTCTTCAAGAAACCGTTTTTAAGAACTTCAGTATAAAACTAAATTATGTTCAAACATCAGATTAGGAAGAGATGGTGAAATAAAAGAAAAGCAAAAAGGGTGGAAAGATTTTGATATGTTATTAGAAATTAATTACTTTAAGTACTTTGAAACACAAACGCTAATGATCGCTGTTGTAGTATATTGATCAAAGATATGCCATTACTGAGCGGGCTTAACAGCTTGTTATCAAAATTCAATAGAAACATCAACAAACCTTAGACCAATTCTTCAATTTTAGTATGTATCTGAGTCTCTTGGGGAAATTGTTAAAAAATGGATTCTAATTTAGTGTGTCTTGGGTGAAGCCTATGACTCTACATTTTAACAATCTCCAAGATAACATCTTTCTAACAACTTGCCAGGTGACCACACATTTTTTATTAAGGTATAGTTGACATACAATATTATATTAGTTTCAGGTATTCAACATAGTGATTCTACATTTATATACCTTACAATGTGATCGCCATAAATCTAGTAATCTAGTAACCGTCTGTCACTATCCAAAGTTACTACAGTATTGCTGACTATATTCCTCATGCTGTATACTATCTCCCTGTGACTTACGTATTTTTAACTGGAGGTTTGTATCTCTTATTCTCCTTTATACCACCCATCCCCCTACCCCCTTTTCTCGTACCCATCAGATCTTCGAACTTGAGTTCGAAGGTCTTAGAACAATGTTCTTTGAACTGTGGCCCCTGGACAAGCAGTATCAACATCCCCTGGGAACTTATTACAGGGCAAATTCTCAGGCCTCGCTTTAGACCATGGAATCAGGAACTCTGGAGGGTGCACAGCAATTTGCTAGCTATCAAAGCCTCCTGGTGACTCTGAGGCATGGAAGAGTTTGAATACCACTGTGTTAGAATGCAGTGTTTCTGAACCAGGGGTACGAATCACATACTCCTGTGAAATTGTAGGAACAGGTACCTGCCCAGGCCTCAGTTCTGGAGAGTGTCATTAAGTTGATTGGAGGTGGACCTGAAAATTTTCTAAAAAGTCTTCTTGGCAGGGTGGTAATAATAATGAAAAGAAGAGAGAGAGAAACACTGTTTTAGAGCAATTGCAGAGAAATTCAGTGACTTACTCAAGGTCTGAGAACCAGAAATAAAAGACTGCCCTAATTCCCATATAGGTTCTTTTCCTGGCACTTTAAGAAGACACCAGGAGAACTTAAAATAATTCAAGATAGTCTTTTTGTGGAATGGATGTGATCCCAGCATGCCATTCTCTTTCCGTCTTGGCATAAAAACACAGCCGTCCATTCTGAATTGCTGTCTGGGACACAGCCAACTCCGAGGCCTGCGCTAGTCACTTAATTACATTCTTTTTCAGGAGTTTCACGTAGAAATTACAGCATAGGAACTAAAGAACTGCTTGAAGCAGAGCTGTGATGACCACCTGGGCAAAGCTTTAGAAGCGTAATGAACAACATATATATGCTAAGATCCCAAGTGCACAGATATTGTAAATACTTTCTTAAACATTGTTTCCTTACTTGAAAAAAAAAGTTTTAAAAATAGGTTATTTTTAGAATTGGTGGTTTATTTTCTTCTTTTTTTAGAATTAAATATTTATTACACTGATTCAGAGTATTTCTAATTTCTATGTTTTATTACTTTTCTTGTTCAAAAATTTTTGTTCAGCCTACATATTTTTATTACTATGTAATAAAGATTTGTACCTAAAGGAAAATCCTTTTGGAAAGCTTTTCTTGTTAGACGAGAAACATGTTGACAAGTATTTATCCAGTGCGTATCTTACATATATGTTTTTAAAGAATTCACGTCAGAAGTATTTAACAGTACCCAGAACTCTTTTGGAATCCAATCCCAATGGGTGTCTCTGTGCCCTTTAGGGAGATGTGAAGAGGATTTTAGGGGGTGTCCAAGTTCCCTAAATTCATGGACAGTGGTTCTGAATTTGAGTGACGCAGCCCTGCTAACTGGCTGTAAAAACAGGTGGAGATATTTTGCATTTACACTGAACAGTGACAGTGAATGATGGCAGGAGGTTAAACATGCTGCAGTGAGAGAGCCTAGAAAATGAAGGATTGGACCCCAAATGGCACACCTTTCACACATACTTAAGGAAGGAATCATAGATTATATTTTGCAGCTTCAAGAAATGGGGTGGAAGGAGAGAATGCCCTCTGGGCATATGGCTCGCACTATGAAGTGACAGTGGTCTTTCCTTCTAGGAAACAGTAGCAGATGGAGGCAGCTAAGTGCAAGCCAACCCAGGGCTTTGAAAAAACAAACTCAAAGATCTGTTTGTTAAAAAGTGCACTCTTCTTAGAACGCTCAGCAAGAAAGAGCAACCTGCACTCTCGGAATGATGTTGAAGGGTGTCTCTAACTGGAGAACGGAAGACAGAAAGAAGACTGGAAGTTAAGCAAAAAAATACAAGAGTTTACCTAAACAAAGTGAAACCTTGACACATAGAGCCAAGGCATGATTTATGGTCAGGGAGTATGGGGAAGAAGGAGAGCTGCAATAAATAGTCTGATATGCTCTCTGATGGATGGCTTGCTTTATTTTAGGGCTAAATTGCATGCTTTGTAGCGAAGTAGCCCTCAACCAGAGGTAAGCGTGGTAGTCACACTGGGTAGCTTTTTCCAAAGTAAACATAACTTTGTCCGAACCCAGACTTACATAAACAGAAGTCCCAGGTCATGCATCTAGGCATGTGTATTTTGTGGTTTAAAAAAAGTTTCTCAATAAATCTGAAACCCATCCTTGGCTAAGGAGCACCATCCTAGAGGTACCAATGCACAGCATATCTTTTTAAGTTATATATATATTCCCCCACACACACCTAACATGAGATCCTAACACATTTTTAAGTGTACAATACAGGACTGTTCATTGTAGGTACAATGTTATACAGCAGGTCTTCATAACTTATTCAGGCCTGCACAAAATATTGGTGTTCTCTGCCCTGATTGTGATGCTATGGGGTGAGAATTCCTGATCATATTTCTCAGAAAGAGCCTGGACTACACCTATGCTGGCACACAGAGCAGGGCTTAATGAAAATTATAAATGAAATAATAAGTAAATATAATCTTTTCTTGCTATTTTGTTCACTGAGGAGCAAGAAAAACAAGGATTTTCCTCTGCAATCTTATCCAGGTTTCTGGGAGTCCAGAAAAAAACCTTTAATGTTATAAGATGCAACAAACAAACTTGGTCCTAGTACTGACCGGTTTGGCTCAGCAGTTAGAGCATCGGCCCACAGACTCAAGAGTCGCGGGTTCAGTTCTAGTCAAGAGCATGTACCTCGGTTGCAGTTCAGTTCTCGGCTCGGGTCAGGGTCGTGCGGGGGGCGACCGGTGGATGTTTCTCTCTCTCTCTCTCTCTCTCTCTCTCTCTCTCTCTCTCTCTCTCTCTCCCTCCCTCCCTCCCACTCTACCTGAAGATAAATAAAAAATATCCTCAGGTGAGGATTAAAAAAATACTTGGTCCTTAATTTCTGACTGAGAGAAGGACTGAGAGGGACAGAGGAAAAAAAGAAAATTGCCACAGAAAGAGAATTGAATATTTCCTAAGCAACTAAAACAAAAAACACAGTGTCTAATCATTACTCTGTAAGCATTTTCCCCCTTTCATTCATACTTGGATGCCCAGTTTAAAGAGAATTGTGAGGTACTGTTTATGAGCTAAGGAGACTCAGCCTTGGTCTTTAAAACGAGGCTGGAAATGCTTACAGCGTCTTGTCTTTTCAGCCCACAGATGTAGTGCTCAGGGACACATGGCAGAGCACCTATCTCATACAATGTGTGCTTCCATATTTTTAAATTTGTAAAGCATTGTACTTATTATTTAGTGTGATATTAAAAATCTTCCTTTAGCCCTGGCCGGTTTGGCTCAGCGGTTAGAGCATCGGCCCGCGGACTGGAGAGACCCGCGTTTGGTTCCCACCAAGGGCACGTACCTCGGTTGCAGTTTGTCCCGGCCCCAGTTGGGGTAGTGTGTTTGGCAGCTAGTTGGTGTGTCTCTCTCACATCGATGTTTCTCTCTCTCTCTTCCTCCCTCTCTCCCTCCCGCTCTATCTGAAGATAAATGCAAAAATGTCCTCGGGTGAGGATAAAAACAAAATCTTCCTTTGGACCCATGCACACAGACAATAGTGTGGGGAAGGCCTGGGGGGTGGCACAGGAGCCAGGTGGAGGGGGTCAGTGGGGGATAAAAGGGGAGACTTCTGTAATACTTTCAACAATAAAGATACAATTTTTTTTAAATCTACCATTGAATGAGTCCGGGACCCTAGAGAGGTCAATTACATGCTAATTAGTTTGTCATGTGCTTTCTTCTTAGAGCAGACTATTTTCACTTCTAAATGAAACTTGTAAATTACTAAACATTTGAAAGACATAGTATCTGGATTAATTGACACCTACTCTAAATGACTACAGCACAGATTTATATTCACCAAATGGAGACTGTATGTCTCTGAAATCCAGGCCTGAAATGTTTACTTACTATATTTCTCTCCACCCACATATTTCTAGTTAGTATTTTTAATATTTGGTCATAATAGTTTTATATCTAAAGGATAGGCTTGGTACATAAGAATATCCATGCACTGCCCTGGTTGGTTTGGCTCTGCGGTTGGAGCATCAGCCTGTGGACCAATGAGTCTCGGGTTCGATTCCGGTCAAGGATACGCACCTCAGTTGCGGTTTGTCCCCTGCCCTGGTCGGGGTCGTGCGGGAGGCAACCAGTCAATGTGTCTCTCTCACGTCGATGTTCCTCTCCCCCTCCCGCCCTCCCACTCTATCTGAAGATAGAGGAAAAAATATCCTCGAGTGAGGATTAAAAAATATACATATAGATATAGATTAGATATATATATATTTTATATATATATATATATATATATATATATATATATATATATATATACATCCATGCACTATTTTTAGGCCTAGAGAGTTTATGTGATAGATGGATACATATAGATTCATAAATAAATAGATTTACAGATACATAGATGTATTTACAGATACTTAGATATGTACATAGATACAGGGATGGATGGATGGATGGATAAATAGTAACATTACTGGGTTGTCTATGGGACATTAAATAGTAACTTCTCTTCACCTAGAACCAGTGACGAGAAGTGTTCCAACCATCTTGCCTCCTCCTTAATGTGTGTCTCCTGGTGGAAGGAGCTCTTTACCATGGGGAATGGAAATTGTCACTGTCAGTGGGTAGTGTAGAAAGCCACTGTTTTTTGTTTTTGTTTTTTTTCTTTTTTCTTATAAGCCCCATGTGCAGACTTCCTTTGTGGGTTTTTTGTTTTTTTTGGTGAGGGGAGGGGTAGAGGGAGAATGGGGCATGTCCAGCAACTGCCTGGACTGCGTGAGCAATTTCAAGTAAAGTGGTGGCAGAAGAGATGCTATTTGCCATCTCAGGTTGACTGTTATTTCGGTTTCACCGGCAATACAGCTGCTCGCTTGATCCTTGTCTTTTTCTAATGTCTATTTTTAATTACTTTAATACTTGGATGGAGAGGAAGGTGATTCATTTCCCCCCACTCTCTCTCATTAAAACAAGTTTCTTAAAAACAGATGTGCCCCTATTTCCAATTAGGAAACAATAAGATTTTGACACAGCCAAGTTCAGTCTATCATTTCAATATCTCAGATAGAAATACAATTTAAATGAACAGTATGTGTTACATGGTCTCTTGAGCTTTCCCCACTAATCATTTTTCAGTGCCTTCATTATATCTTCCTTTATTCAGTTTTTAGCTTCTTTATTAACTGGCTATAGAATTGTTAACTGACTGCAATAAACCAATATGAAGCCTTTTGAATATTATGCAATTTTCTGTTTAAAGATTGTTTTGGAATTTTTGGACAAAAGAGAGGAGAGTGCTTGAAATTGTTGTGTACCACCTCCTGTGTGTTCTCATCACAGGTCACAAAGGAGGATTATTAAAATTTTCTCATAAATGTTCCGTGGTTTTTTTGTTTTGTTTTGCTCCTTTTTTAGTTCTTGTGAGATAAATTTTAGTAAAACCAGAAAAGTAGGGTTATAGGTATAGTATGCTCTTTGGAGCCAATCATTGTGTTTAAAAGTCCAACTTTGCTGTTTAATAGTTATTTAGCTTTGGGTATGAATTAGTCCATCCATCCTCAGCTTTCTCATCTATGAAATGGGAAAAATAATATAAACCAGTCAGTAACATAATCCTTGGTTGTCACACAAAATTGAACAGAATTTATTTCTTTTCTCTGCTTATTGATGTTTCTATATGTCTAAATATATAGACCACATCCCTAATATTTCACATCCTATATATTAAATAATTTTTAGAGAGGCTCTTTGGCTTACGATAACTATCTTTTCTCTCGGGAAGGCTTTGTACCATAGGAGTTAATCCTGAAATGCCATGTCTGTATTTCCTGTCTCCAAACCATTGGTCATTGCTTATTAATGCAAGGCAAACATCTAAGCCAATTTTTCCCCACTGGGATTTTGAAACTGACAGTCACTAGAGTGAGTCATTTTGGTGTCAGGACCCTAGAAATAACATGAGACCCTGGAGCTATTAGTGCATGCCTTTCCTGAAACCTGAACATGCACTACTCGTGAGCCTCTGGGATACAGTAGGGCAGAGTGGATACGATCACAGACCAAGAGTCAGGCTGTCCAGGTTTGCCTCCCAGATCTGTCACGTCCTACCTCGTGACCTTGGGAAGACTTATAACTTCTCAGTACAACAGTGTATTGATCTATAAAAGGCATATAATAGCATTTTCAATGCCTTCATAATATCTTCCTTTATTCAGTTGTTAGCTTCTTTATTTACTGGCTATAGTGTTGTTAACTGACTGCAATTGAACCAAAGTGGAGTCCTTTGAAAATTATGCAATTTTCTGTTTACATAATGTTTTGGAATTTTTGGACAAATGAGAGGAGAGTGCTTGAAATTAATGCCTTACAGAACCCATGGGAGAATGAAGTAAAGTAATGATGTATAAAACTTAGAATAGTGCCTAAAACATAATGGTACCCTACAAATGGCAGCTATTTGTAGAACTCTGGGAGATATTCCAGTCTCCTTCCAATGGACAGCCTACACTCTTATCTTTATTTTTAAGTAAACCATCATTTTTGTTGTCATTGTTGCTTATAACCAAGTGAACCTCAACTAAAAGCCTCGGGAGTCTGTCTTTGGTATTTTGTCTGAACCAATTCAGCTTATGCCCTGTAGATAGGTTTACTGCTAAAGTGGAAAACCACGCAGGTAAGGGAGAAAAATCAGTTCATAACAAAATTTAGTTGGCAAAAAAATAGATAGCTTTGTTCTCATTCCTCACCAATTCAAAATGATGAATCCAGTTTTCAAACTGAATGTCTTTTTTTTCAATGAATGAACAAATACTTTGTGATTTGTAAACTATAAGCATACCTTTTACAAACAAGACCATTTGTCTTTACTAACAATTAATATGAACATCCTTTATCGAGCACTTGTTATGTGTCAGACCATTTGTTAGGTGCTGGGATAAAGTAAAGAGGAAAAATATCTCTGCCCTCATCTGGCTTGAAGCATTTGAGGAAGACAGGATGAAGAAACAAAAATTACTTATTTAAAATAATATCAGGTAATAATAAGTGTCAGGTAATGAAGACAACTAAGGCAGGGTAGAAAGTAACGTTCAGGTGCTCTATTCACCAAGAAATCAGAAAGGCTTCTTTGAAGAAGTGTCATTTGAACAGCTAAACCCTACTGAGGCAGGCATCAATAAGCCTCATTTTATAGATGAGGAATTCAACCCTTTTTTTGCCACAGGTCACACAGCTAGAAAGTGGAGGAATCAGGCTCCAGAGTTGACCCTACTGAAAACTACTCTATAGTTTCCAGTGAGAAAAGAAAAAGATAACATTATTACATTTGTTTTTCTTTTCTTTGCTGTGTAGTTTTTACAACCCCTACTTTTCCTGTTCTTCTGCCTTCATTTCCCATGTGAGATCTGGTACACTTTTTGATAGTGTACATATTCTAAAACAGAGTGCCAGTCTTGCTAGCTTGGCTGGCAGTTAGTTTTACCATGCAGTTTACTTTCTGTTCCTTTTTCCTTGAGTACATTATAAATAAATAAACAGCACGTCTAAAGGGCAGCTAAACAAATCCACCAAATAATTTTGCACACTTGCTGAGGTCCACATAACACATCCTTTGAATTCAGAAGTTTTTAATGTATAATATATTAAACAAGTCAAGGTTCAGAACAGTCACCAATTATGCAGTCCTTTAACTCAACAGGGAATAGCCTTTCCTTTTCTAAATGTATCCTTTAGAACAAGAAGGGAACTATATTAATTAGTTGTTTATTTGTAATAAGTATCAATTCACTGGAAATGTAGGTTATATTACTCTTTACCAAATGCATCCTCTGTAAAATATGGCATTGTGAAGCATCATAATTGGGGGTCAGAGTGAGGGGGGATTGGGCTAAAGGAATATGTTGCTTGCTGAAATGCTTTCAGGTCACAAAGGGCAGCTGAGTTTGCTTATTAGTGCATTGCTTTTGCTTTCATATGCTACTGCAGGTAGAAATAAGCAATCACTAAGAGCCCCCATGAAAGTACTTCATCTGGCTGGATTTTTCATCCCTCATCGCATTAGACCTTTCGTATACATATATTTTTACTCTAGGGCCCTTCACTTTGACTTCAAGATATAGCTATTTAATATGATGATAATAATTAAAAGAAACGATAACAATAGCTTTTCCTACTTCAGTATCTATTACAAGTTAAGTGATTAATCTTCACAAAAACTCTGTAGGTGAGGATGTATTGGCCTGCTGAAGAAATTAGGACAGCCAGGTTAAATATGCCCACGCCCCTACTGCGGGTACATGAGTTAGGATTGGGAAGGGGCTTGTTCCACGTCAGAGTTCATGCCATTTCTCCTGGATGTGTGTGCAGTTACAAATGCTTAGTGTTTTCTCAGCTAACACTTGCATGTTGTAGTAGTCTGTGAACTCAAAGCTGAGTTCAACTAGAGGCTCTTAAATAAATCACGTATCTTCTCTAAATCTCTTTATCTGTAAAATAAGAACAATAATAGTGCCTACCTCATAATATGACTGTAAGAGTTGAGTGAAAGCCCTGGCCGGTTTGGCTCAGCAGATAGAGCGTTGGCTTGCGGTCCAGAGAGACCCGGGTTCGGTTCCCGCTAAGGGCATGTACTTCAGTTGCAGTTTGTCCCCGGCCCTGGTTGGTCGTGCGGGTGGCAGCCACTCGATGTGTCCCTTTCACGTCGATGTTTCTCTCTCTCTCTCTCCCTCTCTCTCCCTCCCACTCTATCTGGACAAAAAATGAAAAAATATCCTCAGGTGAGGATAAAAAAAAAAAGAGTTGAGTGAAAGAATGCCTGTAAAACATAGTTGGTTCCCAGGACATTTCTGTAAACATTATGACTATGATTATTTAAAAACGTATTATGATCTCATGTTGTTTGATGAAGAAACATGTCAGACTGTTGCAAATATCATTGAGCTGATGGAGTGTTCTGTAGTACTACATAGGTCAACCATGAAACATTAGAGCTTATCTTTCACTTATGATAGGGTCAATCACAAAGCAGAGTTTGACACCTATGTTGTGATTATATTGTTTTATTTGCCCTCTGCTGAGTTTTTAGACAATTGTATTTGAATTTGTTTGTATTGTTCCATTACTGTCTCTTAGTTTGACTACCTGTCCCTATCTGAGAGCTTGACATTTATTTTAAACAGTTTTAATCATTTATAAAAATTTAAATGATATTGGTCAATGTATTCCACATCGTTCAGAATTGCTCTGAAGGGGCTACTTGGCCAAACTCTAAGTTGAGGATATTGAAGTAAGTGAGTCACTTTTCTTTTCTGTTTAAGCCATGCTCTTCATATTCTAATAAACATTTTAATCATCTCAGGAATTTTATTAAAATTCAAATTTTAACTCAGTCTTCATAGGGTGAGATTCTACATTTCTTTTCTTTTTTTTTTTTAATCCTCACCCAAGGATAGTTTTACACTAACCTGCAGACAGAGTAGGAGGGAGAGAGAGAGTAAGAGAGAGAGAAACGTCTATGTGAGAGAGACACATCTATTGGTTGCCACCCACACAACCCCAACCGGGACTGGCGACGAACCGCAACCGAGGTACGTGTCCCTGGCCGGAATCGATCCCAGGACTCTTTGGTCCACAGGCTAATGCTCTAACCACTAAGCCAAACCAGCCCAGGAGAGATTCTACATTTCTAACTGGCCTTTCAGCTGCTGCTGCTAGTCTATGGGCCATACTTGAAGCAAAATCTCAAGGAGCTCACAGCTGTGTCTGCGATCAGATATGAGTACTGACGATAGGTATGAATCATATGCAATGCTCACAAATGAGTGAATGATCAATACTGGGTGCAATAGAGATAATTAGGAAGATATTGTTGAAAAAGTATAAGTATAACTTTGTCTTGAATGTCAAGCCATATTTTACCAATGTAACCATGTAACTTGAAAATGACAATGCCCGATTTGATTTTTGATGCAGTTTTAATTACTTTGGAGTAATGCTTGGTTTGGGATGAGTTAACACTATGAATCTTTGTTCCCATAGGTGTCCCTAGCCCACCTGTGCCTATCATCTTCCAATTCCTAATACAATTTCTAAGTAGATGAATACCTTCTAAGAAATTCGCATTAAAATCTTACCCCACTGATCAGCCTCAGTAATTCTAAATATAGCAGGTCCTTGAATAGCCACAACATTTCATTCAACGTTGTTTCATTGCAATGTTGATGAGATGCTGTAGGAGCTGAACTCTTGTTTATATCAACTAGCCTTTGGTGCAATGTCGTTTTACGTAAAGTTGCAGAACCTATAGACAGCCTTCAGTGAGGATGTGGTGCGAGAAATTTTGGTGTGAAATATGCCGTGACAGGAGCAATACCTAATGTCCAGATAGGTTCAAAGATAAAATAAGCTGGAGGTATGAAGAACATAATCACAATTGTCTAACTTCTGA
Source organism: Tadarida brasiliensis (assembly GCA_030848825.1). NCBI lineage: Eukaryota > Metazoa > Chordata > Mammalia > Chiroptera > Molossidae > Tadarida > Tadarida brasiliensis. The sequence goes on along the minus strand of CM061257.1, from coordinate 25,389,416 downwards.
GGATGTTTCTGAGAGATTAAAATTAAAAGAGGGCATATATGCAGGGACCAGCTGCATTGGCATCATGTAGGGGATTGTCAGATAGCAGAGCCTCAGGCCCCATCCCAAACCTCTCGAATCAGAATCCACCTTTTAATAAGACCCACAGGTGATGCTTATGCATTTTAAAGTTTAGGAAGCACACATCTGCACAATTTCTGCCTCTGCAAGATTCTGCATCAAGTCCTGAAGGCCTTAAAATTGCTGTTTTCCAGAGAGATGAGTAGGTTTACATCCGCACTTGTCTAGATGGTAATGAACCATAAGGATCAGAAATGGACTAGTTTTAAACTGGACCCAAATCCTCACCAGCACAAAATCTCCTAAAGAGATCAAATTGGTTGAGTAGACCAAAGTTTCTTAGACTTCAGCGTGCATCAGAATAGCCTTGGGAATTTGCTAAAATGCAAAATACTGAGCTCTACCTCCACAGTTTCTGATGCAGTAGGTCCTGTATGGGGCCTGAGAATTTGCAGTTTTAGCAAGTTTCCACACCGTGGACCGCTGCCATAGATAAAAAGTTAGCTATTCTGTTCATTCCAACATATGCCAAAAAAACCTTGTTCTAAACAAAAGAAATGTATTTTTAGTTTATAAGGTAAGAAGACACTTCTAGAACTAACCTGTGACTAACTCAGATTTGTTAAGGACACCAAGAGGAGAGCAGTTATGTCAGATCTGCCCTCAAGTGGATTTGGGCATACCTCATTTTATTGTTTCTTTTTTTTCTTTTCTTTTCTTTTTTTTACTAATTTATTTTTGTTACAGATGTTTCTCCTTTTCCCCCCATTGACACCCTCCTCCCAATCCCCTCTCCCACCCCGTCCCCAGCATTGTTGTCTATGTCCATGGTTACGCATACATGCATATAAGTTCTGTGGTTTATCTCTCCCCCCCCCAACCTCTTCTGAGGTTTGTCACTCTGTACCCTACTTCTGTCTCTGGGTCTGTTTTGTTCATCAGTTTGTTTTGTTCATTATATTCCACAAATAAGTGAGATCATGTGATATTTGTCTTTCTCTGATTGGCTTGTTTCGCTTAGGATAATACTCTCTAGGTCCCTCCATGCTATTGTTTCATTTTATTAAACTTCACAAAAGTGCCTTTTTTTACAAACTGATAGCAAGACTATCCACCAGAAAAAAGATTATGAATCACTTTATTGTGATAGTCACTTTATTGTGGTGATCTGGAACAGAATCCACGATATCTTCATGCCTGTAATTGTAGAATAAAACCATCGGGATGTGTTAGTGTTGACCAAATGTTAGTGGGTTTTGTATAGGTGCATTAATTAACATATAAAGCATTGGTTTTCTACCTAGAGCCAAACCAGGAGACAAAGAAGGAATCAAAAACAAAAAAGAAAGCTTTCTAATAATGTTGTGACTTGATACAAAAGGGCTAAAAACAAACGTAAATCCTGGTAAATCTGGATCTTACAGGGGTATGGGTTAACCACCTTGAAACTACTTTATATGTTTACAAGAGTTGATTGAACAATTAAATATATTTTAGAAAATGAGAGTAAGATTTATCTTGGTGGAAGAAGTTACAAATAATAAAGGGCGGAAGGCGAGCATGGTGCTGGATTAGAGTAGGAGATGCCAGTATGAACTCATTTGTATGTATGTATGTACATGGGTTTGTGTACATATGACATCTCCTAGCTCTGTCTGCATGAGAAAGCCAAGAAGTAGTGACACTGCAGAAGCAATGAGCACTCCTAGTTCTCAGATTTTGGTTTTTAAAAACCATTATTCAAGAAAAGGAATCAGGTCTCCTTGGAGAAGTGGTTAATTACAGAGCTGGGGCAGAAAAAAACACAAGATGAATCTGAAACATATTGTAGTGCCAGAAAATAAGGAGGTCGAAAAATAAAAAAAGAACATACCCAAGGGGCACTGGAGACAACTGAAATAGATGGCACAATTTGAGCAAAAACTAGTAGATACTAATCCAAATAATAAACGAATTGCCTTTGAGTTTATATGATATGAATAATGCATCTTATTCTAAATAAAAGCATATATACATACATACATAGAGAGGAGACAATTCTTCCTTACAGAGGATTCATTTTAATTAATAAATATAGGAAGACTGAGGAAAATAAAACATTGTCATTAGAACACCACAGTAATAATTGCTGCAAGATTCACCAATGAAAGTTAAAATTAGTGGGTACAATTAAGTTGCATAGTCTCAAAGAAACTGCCCAAAATAAAAATTCATTAATTTAAAAGGGAAATATAGTAACTTTATAATAGAGCAACTTGGCAGACTCCACCTTGACCAAGAGACCAAGGTAAAATAAGACATATCGACATGTAATGCCCTTCAATATCATGCACTGAGAAGAAAACACTACATCTATGGCATTCTTCCCAAATATGCATACGTTCTTACTAATCATGAGAACCATATCAGACAAATCCCAATTGAGGGACTGTCTGAAAAATAACTGACTTATACTTTTCAAATTCAAGGTCACTACAGACAATAAAAGATAAAATAAAAAAATCACAGTTTAGGGGCAATTGAGACATGACAACTGAATGCAGTGTGGGATCCTAGATTAGATCCTAGAACAGAAGACATTAGAAAAAAAAAAGGTGAATTCTGAATAAAGGCTACAGCTTATCTAATAGTATATTGTTCTAATGTTATTCTAGTTTTGATAATTAAAATGACATGTAAGATGTTAACATTAGAAGAAGCTGAATAAAGGGCATATAGGAACTATCAGTACCCTACTGTAAGTCTAAAATGAACTCAAATTAAAAAGTTAAAAACAAGTAGAAAATACAGAACAAGTGGAAGTAGCCACCCATTCCAGTTCTGTTGTTAAAGATAACCACAACTTTCAATTAGGAAGTCTCCTTATAGTCATTGTAAAAACTGTTATAATAATAAAGGCTTAATAAAATAGTAAAAAATGGTTTCTGATTTAAAACCATCTTAGTTAGTTCAAGAAAATGTACCTATGAGAAGTTACTCGTGTGGGTGAAAAGGGGCCACATACTAAACCTGACCAGCTCAGGGGAGGCCTGCGTGGTGGACTTACGAACTCGGAGACCTAAAATAACCACAAAAGGTGGTCTGAAATGAAAACTTTGTAACTAAAAGCAGTTTATGATGAATAGTCACGTCCTAGGCTGATATCTTCCCAGACAAAGGTCAATCTTTACCTTAACGGAGCCTGTCTATTGATTTTTGCATCTACAATAACATATCTTTGGACTGTCGGTAATTTTCCTTTTTCTGGACACCCTCAGAGCAAAGGCACCACTCTTTGGAGACCACAAATCCCCTCATTGTTATTGAGCTGATTGTTGACTGTGAACTATCCCGTACCCACCTATGTGAAAGATGTGTGCGTCTATCATTTTACTTTCCATCCAGTCCCAGAGCTTTCCCCACTTTGCTTTCTCCCGCCTCCCTCATCTGTCACCAGTGGATTTTACGTAACCCATTTACGTCTCCTCTTTTGATCGTAATGTATAAGGTAAGGTGCAAAACCCTCATTCTCCGGAGCATTATCTCAGTCCGCTGAGATTTTGCTTCCCAACAATTGTCAACAACTTGACTCAGACTCACACAAATTCTTCACAGGTCTGAATGTTTCTTACGCTGACACTAGAGAACAATTACTAGGCATAGTTTCAAAAATTGTACACTGATAAAAATGGTTTTAATATAAGTTAAATGTTTTATGAGCCCTGGTCATTTTGTTTTCAGCCCTTTTCCTGGAAGCTGGTAATAATCAAAGGAAGCTAGTGACTTACTAGGCCCCCACTTCTCGGAGCACTTTTCTGCTGATCTCTCTCATTTCAGGATCACACTTAGCTTCCAGCTCCCATTACCTCCTTCCTGATGCAGAGCTGAATTACTTGAACCAATTTACTTGAAATCCTTCTGGGAGGAATGATGAAATGCTTATTAGGAATACTGTATGTGCAGAAATTTCATTATATAAATTACTTAAATTAATTAAAATAGAGAAATCTAATGACTAATGTTCAAATTCCATTAACTAATTTAAAGAGACAAATGAATTCTCATGCCTTTCTACATGCTTTTCTTATTGCTTCTAGCAGTTGGTAACTTTGTTTATAAGAGTTTAATTTATCTTGAAAAGAAATGACCTTTCTTTTTTTGGTCTTTGGCTGAGTCCAATTTTACTGACTACCTTTTTCAGTGTCTCCTACTTGAAGTAATTCGGATCTTAAAAACCTACCATCTGCTAACAAATAATGTTCTCACCATGAAGGCAGTGATTATGTTTATTGCAGTTTCATAGGATGAGAAACCAAGAAACGTGTAAGAATAGAAACTGGAAGAAGAGCAAATTCTAAAGGAAAGAAACTGTATGAAATGAACAAGCATGGACAAACCATCTTTGCTGCTGTGAGATTCGGGGTAAAAAGAATAGGAAGCAAACATGTGATTAGTTAAGGCTGTAGGAGTGAAGAAAAGGAAGAAAATGTTATAAAGGTGGTCTCATTGTCCTTTATTTTAAATGGGAATTACTGGTGCATTCCATTCAATATGATGTTAAAAATAAATCTTTGGAAGCTCAGGCAATAGACATAAAGATGGTCACTTAAGATATAAGCAAAGCCCTGGCTGTTTTGGTTCAGTGGTTAGAGTGTTGGCCCGCAGACCGAAGGGTCATGGGTTTGATTCTGGTCAAGGGCGTGTACCTCGGTCGCTGGTTAAATCCCTGGCCCTGGTCGGAGTCATGCAGGAGGCAACTAATTGATATGTCTCTCTCACAACAATGTTTCTCTCTCTTTCTCTCTCCCTTCCTCCCTCACTCCCTTCTACTCTCTCTAAAAAACAATGAAAAATATCCTTGGGTGAGGATTAAAAAAAAAGATATAAGTAAAGAGTCACAAAATAATATAGATGAAAGGAAATCCAATAGATGAACTCTCAACTATATAAATGACTTCAACTATACCTAATCTATTAGGCAAAGCTGAGCTATTATAATAATGATCATAACTCTAACTTTTACTGGTGTTGGGGTTTGAATTGTGTTTTAAGTGCATTGTTCTCTTTTGTTTCTGACATCTCTATTATATTGATGAGGAAACCAAAACTTCAGTGTTGCCTTTATCGCCATAAGGGTTCCTTAGCAGCATCTACCACAAAAATAAGCCCACTTTGACCATTCCCAGCATCCAACTATTCCTTTTCCTAAGTGTGTCCAAGTTCAACTGGGCTCTTTAAAACTGGCAAAATTTGTAATATCTACATTGTTCTCTCAGCAACAATAAATGTTTCTGTGTGTCTACTATTTGCAGAGCTCTGTTCTAGGCCCTAGGGATGGAGTAGTAAATAAGAACACACAAGAACTCTGCTACTGGGGGCTTACATTTTAGTGTGGGGAACATAAACAAGTAAATTTATAAGATAAGCTCCAAAAGTGATCATTACTATGAAGACTATAAAATAAGGTGATGTCAAAGCCAGTGTTTGGAGAACAATGCCTTCAGAAAGAGTGCTCAAGATAGACCTCTTTGAAGGTATGACTTTTGGAATTGGTCCACAAGGATGAAAAGGCAGAGATCATTGGAAGACTGTTCCAGACAGGGTGTGCAAAGATGCTGCAATGTGAGAGAGCCTGGTGTGTCTGAAAAACAGACAGAAGGCCAGTGTGGCTGGAGTGTAGTGAAAGGTAGGAAAAATATTAAAAGATTTCCTGGGACAAGTAGGCAAGGGCCTTACGGCCCTATCAGAAATGTGGGCTTTATTGTAAGAATAATGGAAATTCATTACGGGATCTTAATGGAAGAATGGCATAATTTGATTTGTATTTCAAATAGATTACTTTGTCTAGGGATTAGGAGTGGATTGGAGGACCACAGGGTAACCAGGGAAAACAGGACTGTTGAAGTTATCGATCTGAGAGATGACACCATTTGGGGAAAGATAGTTTTGGTAGAGATGGGAAGAGATGGATGGATTTGGTGAATATTTTGGAGGGAGTGCCAGTAAGACTCATTAATGGATTGAATGTGAGAGTGAGGGGACAGGAAGAAATGAAGGTGGATTCTCAGGTGTTTGCTTTGAGCATCAGTCTAGAAAGGAACCATTTGCTGAGATGAGGGAAACTGAGAATTGGAGAAAAGTTTATGAACCCAGGCCTAAGAAAAATGACCAGATGTTCTCCTTCCTCCCCCACACCACCCATCCTTCAGTCCCAACTGTCAGTCAGTGTTAGCACACTTCCTCTCTCACTAGGAACACTAGACTAATAAGCATTTACATTGGCCTCCACAGTCTCACAGTGAGGAACATCCTCTGTCCCTTCCAATGTTAATTGTCTCATGTTTGCCATTGACCTCAGCCTTACCAGACTTCTTGAGGAATTTTATTTTCCAAATGTATTATTTCCATGTCTAATATTTCCCCTGTTCTTTTTTTTTTTTTTATAGAATTGTTCCCTTTACATTCAAAATTTTGTAAGTACCTGTCAACTTGAAAAAAATTCTTCTCTGAATTCTCCTTCTATCTATCATCCTCTTTATTAACTTTTCTAAAATGGGCTTAAGGCTCTCTATCTTGCATCCATTTGTGACACTGTTGTTGTTCTTGTTGTTCTGAGTTGCAGAGGGTTGACTTTAACATTAAACACAGTTCTCAGCACACAGTCATCATTGGTCCATGCAAGGCCCCGAAGTCTCTTTGACTTATTTGTTGTGTTTGTGCAGTATTCCTGTTTTCCCCACGCCCCACTTCCATCCCTCCTTCTCATAGGAGGTCATTCTACTGTGTTTGACAAATATATTTTAAAAGTTTTTGGTAAGTGTTCTTATAAAATATGTAATGATTGTTTTGTATATTGCTTGTATTATAATTTGCATGATCATATTATGCTTTAGTTCTCATCTTTTTTTCACTTTTAAAAATGTGCACTATGTTTTAATGTGTCTGTGTTGCTATATGTACACATCATCTATTTGTTTCTAATTGCAGCACTCACCGCATTCAGGGGACACACAGTTTGGCTCCTACTCCGTATTACTGCAAACAGGGCTGTCATGTATATCTCACATGTCCACTAATGAGCCCATGTGAGAATTGCTTTGATCTATATACTGAGGAATGAAAATGCTGGATTGCAGTACATATTCATCCTTAACTGAATGAGTGTTGCCAATTTCCTTTCCAAATTGGCCTCCAGTCCACACACGTACAAGCCGTGTGTGGGATACTATATAGCTACATCTCCACTAACACTATCCAGCTTTCTAATTTTTGCCCTATTGATGGATACTTCATTTTGTTTAATTTTCATTTATTTTATTACTTATGTATTTCAGCATCTCTTCTTATGCTTGCCAGCTTGATGAAGATTTCATTTCTGTAAATGCCAATTATAAATTTGCCTAATTTTCCATTGGTTTCCTGTCTTTTACTTACTGATAGGCAGAAATCCTTGTATATTCCAATATTTTCTCCTTGTATTTGTGGGATAAGTTCTACTTGACCATAATATTTTTTATATTATTGGATTTCAATTCAATAATATTCAGTAGGTTAGGTGTATTAAATTCACTTATTACTTACAATATCTTCAGCTTAAGGTGGGTTTATCGGACATAACTCCATTGTGAGTCCAGGAGCATCTGTACACTGTGACAGAGTACAAGGGCTCAGAAGAGCAGTGATGAGACTGCCAACTGTTAAATTTGACACTGGAGGAAACATAGATAATTAGTGGAGTTTCTCCATCTGGTGAGCAAGCACATGGGTTGAGATAGAAACAAATCATATACACAACTGCAGTGAAAAATCAAATTGGACTTGTTATACTAGAACCAAATATTCTAACTGATAATGATTTTTATCCCTGAGTGGTAGGACCATGTGTATATCTTTTCCTCACTTCCTTCTGACATTATGAATTATCAAAATGCTTACGAGTGTCTATCAGATGTATACTATAATAAAACACATTTTAAGTTAAATGCATGTAGCTTTCCTACAGTCGTCTTTATTAAGTGAACCAAGAAAAAACGTTCTTCTTTTTCTGCCAAAGCAATTACCAAAGATGCTTGACTATGTAAAGGAGAGGATAAAGTTAGCCTTTAGGAAAGTATGAGAAAGTACATGACTCTCTGCCAAAAAGAAACAATGGAAAGTTAAAGAGAAGAAACTAGCCTTGAAGAAAGTGTAGAGAAATGGTTTCAGTTCTCACCAAGTTAAAATGATACATATTTGATTTAACTGGAAGATTCACTAGATAAATTAACTCGGAGTACTTTCAGAGATATCTAGATAGGAAAAAAAAAAAAAAAAAGCTTGCATAATATTTCCCCACATACGGGATGCAAGGTATTTTTAGTGAATTTTCAAATTATCTGGTGCTTGATCAAGTTAACTGAAAATGTAAGCCCTTTTTTGTATTTAAACGAAAATACTTATTTCCAGTATGATAAAGGACATAGGAGACTAAAAATAATTCATAAAGTATAAATTGTTTTGATACAATTAAAAGGGACTAAGAGCTCTGGCCGATTTGGCCCAGCAGTTAGAGTGTCGGCCCGGGGACCAATGAGTTTATGTTCAATTCCGGTCGAGGGCATGTACCTCGGTTGTGGTTGGGTCCCAGCCCTGGTCGGGGTCGTACAGGAGGCAACCAGTCGATGTGTCTCTCTCACATCAATATGTCTCTCTCTCTCTCTCTCCCTCCTTCCCACTCTATCTGAAGATAAATGGAGAAATATCCTCGGGTGAGGATTAAAAAAAAAGGGACTAAGAGAATGACTCATAAGTTTAATGTAATAATTAAATCTTCTACCTTTACTAAAGGGTAGAGATTGCCTGTTTAAAAAACCATATTTAGAAATAGTTCTATTTTTAAGTAATTAAGTAATTACTCCATGGCATTTTAATTCTTGTTGGTAGGTATTAGTATTATTTCCTTATTCTTTCTTGTGTCTGCAATTCTGAATATGCTATTCTGTATGTGATAGAAACAGTATGAATCAGCTATTTTAGTTGATGATAGTTAAGGTTAATCAAAAGAAAGGAAAATGTAAAATTTTGTCTTTAGTTTTTCATCTGGATATTCTGTGCAGCTATCCTTATCATTTTTTATTTTTGATCTTCCACAGTGATGCTAGGAAATTTTAACATCATATTCTTCCTTCATCGGCCTTTTAAATTTTCCAGTGAACGGACAGAAAACCAGATACAGTTTTAGCCTATTCTCTCCATAGCACTTATGGCGGGAAACATGTTCATAGACCTAGTAGGTAAAGCAGTAACCGTCATTTTGCCCCTCCTGGATTTCTGATGCATCAAGCAGTTCTCCATGCACTCATTCAGACAGCTCTTTCAATGTAAGCTCTTTAAAGCTGTATTAAATATATCAGTACATTGCGATGATTTTCATTTTTTTTCACCTCATGGCACTTGTAAACTAATTACTAAAATTCTGTGGCACACCAAAAAATGTGTTATATTTTTTGCCGAGCTGACAAAAGAAACATAGGTATCATTTTGATTCATGCACATTAGATGCCTATTGTTGTCTTGGCTGTTGTCATTTTTTTTTAATCCTCACCCAGAGATATTTTTCCATTGATTTTTAGTAGAGTGGAAGGGGGGGGGGGAGAGAGAGAGAGAAACATCAGTGTGAGAGAGGCACATCAATTGATTGCCTCCCGCACAACTCAGACTGGGGCCAGAGATTGAACCTGCAACCCAGGAATGTGCCCTTGACTGGAAATCGAACCTGCAACCCTTTGGTCCATTATTGACACTCTAACAGCTGAGCCAAACCGGCCATGGCTATTGTCATTTTTTATTTTGACAACCTTAGGGAAAGGTGGTCAGTGCCCCTGATCAAATAGTAGGGTATTGCATGTTTTAAACATTCTTGTGGCACACCAGTTAAAAACCACTGGTATACTGTCCTACTGTCCAGTAAAGGAGTAATAGGTACCAATTTATACTCCTGTATGAAACAACTGAAGAAAAGGGCAAAATAGAGGGAAAAAAGGCACTTGAGAAAGTAGGCATCAGGAAATAGTGATTCCTGAATGATGAGAAAGAAAGCCCTATTTTTGCCCTGGCTTACTGCATGGACAGTTTTTTCAGACTCTAGGACAAGCAGCAGAAACCCAGGCACAGTCTGGCAGTTCCCCTGAATTGATGAGATGACCCTGGGAGTCTAGAGAAGCCAAAGAAGCTAGGATACGAAGGGCAAATGCTAGAGAGGAGATAGCTTCAGAGAAGGAATTCTGACCTTGAGGTTCCTGTCCAGCAGTCAGCTGAGCACTGATAAATGCATATGTGTGAATAAACTACTCAAGGCCCAGAAAAGAGTCTTGAAAAGGATTAGAGTAGATAGTTTCTGAAGTTCACACAAGGCTGGAAATATTGCCTCTTCCCAACAGAAAGAGTTTTTTAAAAATCTCATCATTCAGTAGAGATCAGTTTGGGGACAGGTTAGCCCTAGACTATATTTATAGCTCTTTTCAGCCTAACAAAACTGAAAAGCAAGAGTCAAAAGGACCAAACTTTTTTCTAGCTTAAGCCTGTTAAAAACAACCAAACAGATAAAATGAACAATACCTCGTATCCCTTCAAAAAGCACCAGACATAAAAAGAAGTGCAAAAATACAATTTCTCTACTCAGGGTCCATGGCCCTTGCAATGTGACTTTGAGTTGCTCCCATCAAGAGATGGATTCTTCTTTCAGACCCATTAAATCTGGGCTTGCTTTGTGTTTTGCTTTGGTCAACAGAATGCAATGAAAGCAACAATGTACACTTCTGGGCTTAAGCCCCACGAGGGCTTTTATGCTTCTGCTTTCTCTCTTAAAAACCTGTCCAGATTTGACATGAGCCTGGGCTTGCCTGCTGGATGGTGAGAGACATGTGGAACATAAATGAATCTTTGCTGCTGAGACCATTCTTGACCAGTCAGTGGCCAGCCACCAGGCAACTCTCCACAAACACATAACTGAGCCCAGATGAAAGCAGAACCACCAGTTAAGACCAAACGCACTGAATCATGAGGTAAGTAAATAACTGTTAGAAGCTACCAAATTTGGGGATGGTTGGTTATAGAACAAAGGCTAAATGACCCACACCCCTTCTCATCTTATTGACCTAAGTAGGAGTAGCTATGAAAACAGAATGGGTTAAGTGAGGAAAAGAGATGGGATGGAAAATTAACGGTTCTGTTAGGAGAAAAGGGGGAAGGACTATTGTGTGTATTATAGCAAATTGTTCCTTGAGCATTAAAATAGTACTTACTGCTAGGCTAAAGTAGTATTGCACACAGTGATGGATTTTAACTAGAGAGCAGTTACTGAAAGGGGAGAAAAATAATTGAATTTTTTGTGGTGGTATCTTTTTAATTTAATTCTGATCACTCACGGATGGGGGGGAACTGCTTTGGGCTATTTTTAAAAACCTAGTACTGGGGATTATAATTTTCTTTACTTTGTTTATGAAGATTTTACTTTACATAATTACATGAAAAAATTACCCAGCAGATGTGTGTTTTCAATAACATTCTATCAGGCTTTCTAATAAAGAGAATTTTTCAAAGTGATTTTAAATGAAAGTCATTTAAAAGAGGGGTGAAACTTGTATGCATATCCTTCCTCCCAGAATAACCAATAATTAGAGTGCGGGGGAGACATAAAGAATAAAAGGTAAGTAAATTACTTTTCAGTCTATAGGAAACCAATAATTTAAGGTATCATCTCATTTAGTTGCTTTCAGAAGATGTGATTTTGATGGATTGTGCTTCAAAGCAATTACAAAGCTTTCACTGGTAGCATTTGCATGGCTGATTATATGAATCTTGTTGTCAACCTCTGGCCTGGTACATTGTTACTGAAAAAGTCTGGTGAATACTCATATACAGACTTTTTCTTTTTAAAGGACATGACCATGTAGCTAAAGATTCTCATATTTCCAGCTTATGCCTAGTAGAATATTTCAACTTGATGACAGTGTCTAAAGCAAGATTGATACCTCTTTGTAGCTCAGATTAATAGGAAGTCACAGGTCCCTGTACTTTGTTAAAGTATAAATCCAGGCTGTGAGTGAGGGTTATACATTCCCTGTGCCTCTTCTTCCCCCTACGAGTCTTCTTTTCAGGTAGGAAAAAAATTTATGTTGGAAACGTTTTTTTCTTTCCATTTTTACTGAAAAATATATGTAATCAAATGGTCCAGGTACAATTTTTTATTGATAATCATCTACGTTTCTTAAAAATCACACATAGCATTCATCATCACTCTAAAAATCTAGGGGTTGTCATAAGCCTAAAGAACATAGTAGATAGGGTGAGTGTGTGTCTGTCCAATGCCTAGAACAGAACACCATGGTGGCATCAGGATGTGGGCATTTGTGTCAAAATGTCAAGAAAAGAACTCTACTGAGGACCCAATGAAAGTCACATGCTAGCGTAGAAACAGATGAGATAAACCAAAACAGGCATACATAAATACAGAGGAGCCACGGTATTACACAGGGGCATTCCAGACAGAAGAGTAAGAGCCAGAATATGACAAGTACCTTGGGGACAAACTTCTTGTTTTGTGTGTTTGGGGAGGTAGGATTGGTGGGAGACCAGAAGTTCCAGCAAACAGGAAGCATTTTGCCCTTCCAAGCTGACTGGGTGTGCCTGGTCAGCTTGAGAAAAAACATGGCACCTCAACAGAAAAAATTATCTCAGTTACAAATTCTTCCTTGCTTCCTCTTAAAGGGGTGCATAGTCTTTCTGTGAAGACAAGAATCAACACCCAAACAAGGAAGGATGGATACCTCTCGATAAATAAGAATGTGAACAAAACAAGGTACTGAGTACATAAAAAATAGGCAGTTTCCTGCTTAGGAAAAATCAAAGGCCATGTTTGTTTCTAATATTCTCAACTTCTCCCTCATTTTTCTGCATTTTTTTGAACCTCTTTGACCAGTGGTATCTTTCGACTTTTCCTTTGTGGGTACCCAATTCAATAATGGCCTTTCTACTATTCCTATATCCTCAGAACCATCAGAAGGTCCATAAGAGGCAGAAGTGATCAATTCTACTGGAGGACAATATTTGGTACCAGTATAACATTATAGACTACTGCACTCATTGTGTAAAACCTTTGAGGCGTGTAACAGCCTTTCAGCATTGACATGTAGTCATTGGTGAATCAAAAGGAAAAGAAGAGAGGCATTTAAGTCTTCACATCATATTGTCCAGTCAGTCATTGAGTCTACCTATGCATAATGTTTAATTGAATTCAGAAAATGAAATTTATTTAGGCAAGTTGTGTTTGATATGTAGATCAAGGCTTATAAATAAAGTCAAATGCCTTTGGGAGTCAAGCAAATAAAGCAAATGTGTGAGATGATCAGGTATGACAATACAGCCACTTCTTATAGATAGATGAACCTAATAGAGATGTTATAGATAGATATTAAATGTCTATATGACATGTATGTGTGTTTGTGTGTATTAGGGGATATATATAGATACAGATAATAGTTTACCAGGTATTGGGCAAACTGGAGAATGAAGTTCCTCTGAAACCCACTCAGATTTAAATTTATTAAGAACTCTGTGTTGGTCAGATTTAGTCAATGGACCTCCAGTCTGACAAATTAAACATTCTAATAATTGTAATTTCTAGCATACTTTAGTGACACACAGATGTAGCCTGTTTTACTTTTTTAATGGAAAAAAAAGGGAGAAAATGAAATATAAAAATACTGATTAAGCATTTGCCAAACTGTGTAGTATGGAATTCTGATTAACAGGATGTTCATGGGGATTACAGATCCAAAGGAGCTTACATTCGAGAATGCCAGAGACATACGACTCCCATGTTCAAACAACTACATGACATAATGTGAGTAGTGATGAGTGCTATGAAGAAAAACCCAGTCTGGCTGCTGTGGCTCAGTGGTTGAGTGTCGACCCATGCACCAGGAGGTTGCCGGTTCGATTCCTGGTCAGGACACATGCCCAGGTTGTGGGCCCAATCCCCAGTGGGGGGCATGCAGGAGGAGGCCAGTCGATGTTCTCTCTCATCGATGTTTCTATCTCTTTCTCCCTCTCCCTTCCTCTCTCTCTCAAATCAATGAAGAAAAAAAAATTAAAGAAAAAGAAAAACGCAGCACAGGAAGGGATGTTGCATACAAAGGGAAGCATTGCGGTAGTAGTTTTGACAAGAAGGCTTTCAGGTGTGCTTCGAAGCAGAGACCTAAATGAACAAAAATTGGGGAGAGGGTTTCAGAAAATAAAAGTGGGTATATTACTAAGGCTAGCATGACTACAGCTGAGTGAGTGGAGGGTCAGATTACTCAGGGCCTCAATAGGCCAGGGTAAAGATTTAAGCTTTATTTTAAGACCCTGTGAAGACAATTTTGACCAGGGGATGGTCCTATACTCAGTTAATTTATGAAAAGTTCACCTGAATGCCTTGTATATTTAAGACGCAAAGCAGTCCGGTATTGAAGCACTGAAACCCGTCCTCTGGATGACTGGCATCTGAAACCTCCAATCTCAGAGCCTTGTGCTCACGCTCCTTTACCCTTGTCCTGGAAAAATATTAGATGCTTTTACCATGGATACAGTAAGCACATAGGCATATCAGTGACAATGAGATGCGATATATTTCTTGTCTAGGAAAGGATTAAAAGCTATCAAAGGAATGAATCTATAATTATGGAGATGAGTAGTGAAAGCATTTGGTATAGGGAAATCTCATTGAGAATATGTCACTGAGGTTCACTGTTTGTAAGACCAGTTTTGCAATTGTTAGTATGCCTACTTTGAACTTCTCAACTCGATAAAGCCCAAAGAAGTGCAAATATCAATGTATTGAATCAGTTTCTCAACTTCAGTGTTACTGACAGTTCCGCTGACTCTGACATTCTTTGCTGTGCAGAAGTGCCCTGGACATCTGTAGGGTGTCTAGGAGCATCCCTGGTCTCCGCCTAGTAAAGGCTAGTACCTGCTATCCATATCTCTTTGCCATCCCTCTCCAATCAAGGCAATAAAAAATGTCTCTAGATGTTGCCAAATGTCCCCCGGGAGGAAGGTTGCCGCGAGGGAGAACCAGTGAGTTGGATGGGAGAAGCGTCCTACACAGCATCTCTTCCATATACAAACATGAACAAGAACACCTGTACTGGAAAGCATCCCCAAACTAAAGCAGTGTTGGGAACCCAGGGCAGGTTGCCAAACCTTCTCATCAAGAACATTCATCATTGAATCTTGGCAAAAACTGTTTGAATTGTTTTTTATTCTAACTCAAATGGTTTCTATGGCTCAGAGATGACAAACTCAAGCTCAGATGCGATAAACCTGATGTCACCCAACCTACTAGTTACTACTAGAGGGTTGGGGAATAGACTCAAGTCAATCTGACTCCAAAGCCTATTTTGCTTCTAATACATTCTTCTATATCTTGCCAAGAATTATACCAAGGTAATACCATGTGCAGAACGGCTTGTATAGGGCATGGCTTTGGATTGTAGTTGGAAAAATTAGCTAACCATTAGCAGTCTCTTCCACAATAAGTTTCTTTTTCCAAATAATTGTAGCTATTATTATGAACAATATTTGTTATAGTAATACCTTTACTAACAAGTGGCATATATCAAGGACTCACCATGTGTAAGGCACTCTGATAAATGTTTCATGGGGATAGTCTGATTAAATTCTCATAATAACCTGCTGAGCTAAATTCCATTATCATCCACATTTTACAGATGAAAATAATAATTAAAAAGAAATATCATTTTTGTTTATTAAATGAGTGGCCCATTATTAAGTCCTTCACATGGATTTAATCCTCAACACTTTTATGAGTCAGTACTTTTCTTTCCATTTTTTTTCGGAAGACAAAAACGGACACTTGGAAGAATGAAGTAACCACTCAAAATAACGCTCGGAAGTCATGTAGCTGGCATTCAAACCCGTATCTGTCCGACCCCTTCTCTGCTATCATAGCCATTTTTATTCTTTCCTGGTATTAGCAGCACATTTAAAAATTCAAATATTATGAGTAAATATAAATGCCTTTCTTCTTACAAATAGCAATAAACACTTTCTAAGTGATTTTTTTCTTTTGAACATTAAATCTCTGGTAGAAATATCTTTCTTAGACATGCGCTCCGTCTTTGCCCGATCTCTCCCCTTTCTTCCATGCCTCCTCCTCCTCCTACCAGGGGCTCCGAGCAGACGGTGGGGAAGGTGAGAGAGCATGGAATAAATGGAAATGTCAACCAGTACGAGTTGTCAGCAAGCACAAAAGGTGAGAAGCCACATGTGCTTTGGCCAGAAACGCTTGTGTTTCTAGTCACATCTGTCTGCATCCCTCTTCCAGGCTTCCTCTGAAAGTGTCCCCAGTAGAAACACAGGGGGCAGCCTGCCGAAGACCACATTTTCCCTGTAGATTCGGGGTGCCGAACAGACTTCCATTTGTCAGACCAAGATTGCAGCTTGATGCTTTTTGTCTCATTGAAACATTTCAACAATTATTAAAAATACATACATTGGGCTTGCCATTTTTTTGTTCAGGGTCCCTTCTATCATCTTCATAGAGACAGCAAAGTTACAGGTACTGCAATAGAAAATATAAGAATGATTTTTACTTTTGCATTCTAGAAGCATTCTATTAAAACGGGCAGCCTAAAATTTCCATATAGATAGCTTGTGACATATGTCCTCTTGTTCTGGTATAAGAAAGATGGACATATTAGTCAATGATAAAACATGATCGATAAATACTGAGCGTGTACTGTATTTATTAAATCAGTGGTTGTATAATAAAATGACCGCAGAAGGCAGACCTGTAACTGAAATGGGTCAAGTAGGACAATGTAGGAGGCGACAAGAAGTGGTGGGGACGGTGGTCTGAGTCTGAGCATGGGTGGTTTCTCGGAGCTGGGTGCTCATGACTCAACTCCGGCAGATTTCTGCTGTGCGAGAATGTGGGCTGTGGTGCCAGATTTTACCACGTATCAGAGGAGCCGGAAATCCATATTTTCAAGTTAAATTTTCTGACTTTAAAATGTTGGCAAATTTCTTCTTCCTTCTTAAAAATACTATCCAGGCTGCTCATATTGTTCCTCACTTATAGTGGATGGATAGCGATTTCAGAATGTGGGCGGCTTTGTGGTAATTTGCATGCCACTCTACTTAGGAAAACTTTTCAGTTTGACACACCCCAGCATCTGAACTCACACTTGGCTGGGCATTGCTTGGGGACGAGGGATTGTTAAACCTTCAAAAGCACAGAGATTCCAATTCAGTAGATCTGAGGTAGGGCCCAGGAATTCTTCTGGCGGTGGCACAATGAACCCACTTTGAGAAGTCTCTTAGAAAGCAGGAGGAAGGAACTCATTAGATCAGGGATTGGCAATCTATGGCCCATTGACTAAATTCAATCCGTTGCCTGTCTTTGTAAATAAGATGTATTGGAACACAGCCATCCCCATTTGTTCACATGTTGTCTATAACTGTTTTGTGCTACAAGGTCACAATTGAATAGTTATGACAGAGACTGTATGGCCCTCAAAACCTAAAGTATTGACTATCTAGTCCTTACATAAAACTTTGCTGACCCCTGCCTCAGACCAAATGGGTCCTATGTCTCGAAGTCTCAATAAAAGCACGACTCCTCAATAAAAAGCAGGTGAAAAGAGCCATATTGCCAATGATGTTGATTTATGATTCCATTTTCCCCAAACTCTTTCTCCTAAGCAAAGACTATCTTGTTGCTATGACTACACTTACATAAAGCTACAGAGAGGAGAAGAAAAGAAAAAGGCAGCAGAAGCACACTAAATGTTAGACCAGAGAAAAGGACAGTAAAGGTTGATGGTTCGGCTTTGACTTTGGCAGGGCTATAAACACAAGCATGTTCGCATTCTCCCCCATAGGTGAGAGAGTCACTCGTGACTGAGGATCCCTGCTCCTGTGACAGGCTGGCCCCCAGCACCGTCTCCACAAACACCATCTGTGTGTGCCCAGGAAAGGATTTCACAAATGCACGAGTCATATGCCAGAGCTTTTAACTTGTCAGCAGTGTAGATAAAGAATTTGTGGGATTAAAAAATAGATTAATGTTGAATTTCTGTTGCCTTATCTTAAATATATATCAATCATATTTTGACTGAAGATTCCCACATAATCTCAATAGCTTTCATATTTATGGCTTCATTAAGTCATGTAAGCCAGCGACTCTACTGTTCCCATCTTGACGAATAGCATAACCATTCACCCTTTTCCTGAAGCTGAAGCTCCCAGGGTCAAACTTAATTCCATCCTTTCCCTCTTAGCTTACATCCACATAGCCACTTCTCAGCCCCAGTTGCCACTCCAGTCCAAGCCACCCTCATCTCTTGTCTGGACAGCTGTAGTCACCTGCTCACGTACCTCCTTCCTGCATGCTTCCCTGGCCTCAGTGTAGCCTCTACACAGCAAGCAGATTGCTACTTCATTTTTTAAAATATATTTTTATTGATTTTTTAGAGAGGGGAAGGGAGAGAGAGATAGAAACATTGATGTGAGAAACATCGATTGGCTGCCTCCTGCATGCCCCCCACTGGGGATCAAGTCTGCAACCCAGGCATGTGCCCTGACCAGGAATTGAACCAGGACCTCTCAGCCCATGGGACCATGCTCAATCCACTGAGTCACACTGGCCGGGCCAGATTTCTACTTTAAATATGCAGATCAGATTAAGTCATGCCTCAGCTCAAACCCCTACCCCGCCAGTGTCTTCCTTTCACACTCAATTAAAACCCCAAATCCTTCCCATGGCTTCCAGGCCCCCATAGATCTACCCTCATTCCCTGCTACTCAGCCCTTACTTATTCCTCCCCAGCCATCCTGGTCATCTTCTTGCTCTTCAGATGCCTAGACATGGTGAGTTCCTTTCTGCCTTAGCGCCTTTGGGCTTGCTAGTTCCTTCCACCAGGAAATCTCTTCTACAGTTCTTTGTTTGGCTCTCTCTCTTTTTATTCATCTCTCCTTCCCAGGTTGGGGGGCCTTCTCTGGTCATCCATCAATCTCTATTCACTTCTCCTGCATTAGTTTATTTCATGGCACTTATCATCACATGAAACCCTATTATATAGTCAGTTGTTTATGGAATTTCAGCATACCCCACTCAGTTGTAGCCTTCATGGGGCAGAGGGCTTATCCGTGTTATTTTCTATTTTATCTGCGACACCTAGGCAAGACATGGCAGAGTGGGCACTCGTTTTTTTTACTAAATAAATAAATGAAAGGATGAATAAATATAAATTCCAAGATTGAATTTTCACTGACTTTCCTGTTTGTTTGTTTGTTTGTTTGCTTGTTTTTTTACAGTAGCAATATTTTAAGACATCAAAATCTTGTATCCTGTGCCTGCCAGGGCCAGTAACTTCATTTCATCCAAGGAAAGATACTCTGAGGTAGGTGGGCATCTAAGATGCTACAAGAGGATGAAGTCAAATAGAAATACCCAACATATAAAACAAAGCCCAGGCCAGATTACAAAGGCTAGTTTTTAAAAAGAAAAGAAAAAAGGAAGGAAAGTCTAAGTAGTCAGAGCAGCAGAAAAGCCAGGTGGGGCGCGGCAGTCCCCGGGGACCATATCAGTCAGTGGCCACGCAGGGCCACACACGTCAGCCTGCTCCCACCTCAACAGTTGCCTGCTCTGTCCTTCGCTAACCCCTGACAACTCTAGTAATTTATCCATATGTGGCTTGTCAGCTCACAAACATGTGGGAGTCACGAGGCAGAATGAGGTGAATGAAGGTGACTAGAATGCTGATAAAATCTCTTGGCACACACACACACGCACGCGCACACACTTGGCGTGGGAGTCAGTTTATACAATGACAGCACACGTCGGTCAGACAAGGGGAATCTGGCATACACATGGTCCAGAATGACCCACAGGGCTAAAGAGTCTCATGCAATGCCCCAAACTCTACTTTGTCCTTCACCTTCTAAAAGATGTGGTAGACGCCTCAGTAAAAATTTCCTGAAACAATCAAACGATCAGAAATGATTACCCTTGGACACTGATCATTTGCATATTGATGAAATGGGAGAATCATGAAAATTGAGATGTACTATAGCAAACCTCACATTGCCTTTAAGCAAGGCTTTTCAGGAAGATGTTTTTCTATATTTTTGTATTGTAAAATTTGCAATTAATTAAAAAATATATATATACATACATATGTATTTGATATATCTATATCTATAATATACTGTTCACCTCAAAAATTGTAAATAAAATTCTGTCATACTATGCCTTTTCTGTAGTACTAAGTAATTATTAAATATAGATTTAAAAATCATGAAATGATTACAAACACAAATGCAATAGTCATAATTATCTAACAATAAATTTGAAACTATAAAGCAATTAAGTAATAAAATGTCTTTAAAACTGCAAATATTTAATTTTTACTTATTTTTATATTGTATATTATATTTTTCTCATAATAAAATCATTACAGAAAAATCAGGAGAAGAATATATACATATATAATCCTATCTACCCAACCAACCATTATTAATAGTTTGGGGTATATGCTTTTCGATATTTTTCTATTTATATATGCCATTGGTCAGGTCTCACGCATGAATGTGATGCATACATGTATATGTGGTATTTTTTAGAGAAGTCAAGCCATATGTACTATATGGTAACATGATTTTCTCTCTTAGCTACTACATATTATGAACATCATGAGAATTAAAAATATGCTATTTAATTTTAGGCATTTAAAAAAGTTTTATAGGAATTGTCTTTTTTACATTTTAATGGTTGCATAAGATCATATGAAATATTTAGCAGTTATGTAACTAATCTTAGGTTATTTTAATATTTAATATTTTCAGAGTTTTAAAATAATGGAACAGACAAAAGCAGTTTAAAACAAATGAGAAATTTAAAGATAGAATTCCCTCAAGCCCAAATTCTAAAAAGCAAGTAAGCACACTTTAAAAAACAGTTTTCAAAAGTCTGTGGTGCATCATTCTCCACATTAGAAATTAAACAAACCAGATTCATAGATTGATACATAAATTTTTTAGCAGTATCTGATTCTTAACACAGTGTTATTTCAGTAACTGGGTGGTACAGGGCCTCCTGGTGACCACATTCGAAGGAAGGGATGTGGCCTTCCTGCCAGGCCTGGAGGTCCTCCTTCACCATGACTAACCCTGACACTGTATTTCTGACCCCTTTTGGGCTCCTTGTGTCTGTCCTCAGTTACTTTAACTGGCTGCGAAGAGAGAAGTGTGAAGAATATTCCCAAATTGCTCTCACTCAAATTACTCAAAGGTTAAGAGACCCTGTGTATCACAGGACCCAAAGAGCTCCCAGAGAATATAAACTCCTATTGGGTCTCTGTGCATAGCAATCATGTTCTCTAAACCAGCAATTACAAGTCATGTTCTAACCATGATATGGGAGACTTGAAATCTTTGCTTTCCTGGAAAATCCAGGAAATTTAGTCCAAATCCAGGCATTTAATTTTTGGACTTCTTCAGCTGGAGTATTTGATCCTAGAATGGGATTTATATTTGAATCTGGGGTTTCTCTGTGCTGTTGGAATTTTCTAGTTGGAAAACCATGTATTATTCATTAATGCAATTCTTCATCTAATTTATTATTTATTAACATTTTTATTTAATCTCCTTGCATGTGGAAAATAGAGTTTTGACATGATCTGGGATGGGGACGGATTTGATTAATGCTCTATTCTGATCCATTCCAAAGTGTCTGAGAGCAAAATATACACTGCTGCCAGCTGTGCTAGGAGAAGACCAGTAGGAGAGCGCTTGGGATTGAGGGGTTAGGCACTTGACCTCAAGAAGGTAGGAGCATAACCTGAAAGGCCATTAGGCTACAGCTACTAATCCATGTGCTCAGATGTTCGGAGCTTGTCCTTCAGAATTCATGAGCAGGGGATTTGATTTAGATGTTTTGCCTCTTTACGGATCAGTAGGGTGAAGCAATTTTTGTGAGACTGTTCTGCAGACTTTTCACTCTGATAACCTGTTTCAAGATCTAGTCGGAGTGGACAGTTGAACACTTCCATTTAGGCTCTTGCCCTTATATTTGGGTTACCTGCTGACTCTTTTGATTTATTTTCAATTGGTGTAGAACAGTGATTTTCACCCTTTTTCATCTCATGGCACACACAGACTAATCACTAAAATTCTGCTGCGTACCAAAAAATATATTTTTTGCTGATATGACAAAATAGGTGTAATTTTGATTCATTCACACTGGATGGCTATTGTGTTGGCTGCTGTCATTTTTTTATTTGACAGTTTAAAGAAAAAGAGGTCAGCGCCCCTGACTAAATAGTCAGGTATCACTATTTAAGAGTTCTTACAGAACACTGGTTGAACATTGCTGGTGTAGAACTTAGGATGAGAAGGAAGGTGCTATGTATTAGATTTTCCTTTTCAAAGACACTAAAAGTAAGTATTTTTACTAATCTTCATGTTACAGTCGAGGGAACTGAGGCATAGAAAGATGGTGCATTATGTCCAAGCTCAGACACATGAACCTGAATGCAAATCCTGACTTTGTCTCTCACGTTTTTAACAAGTATACTTGTTAAAAGGTACATCTCTCAATTATTATAAAAGAGTATTATTAGTTATCCATATAATAATTGATTTAATCCCATTTTACAAAGCAATTAACTGGAAATGTGAATTATTATTACTTGGATTTTTACTGTCTCTTTCTATAAATCTTCACCCTGACACATTTAAGGATCTCTTTAAAATAAAACTCCAGATAGTTACTTCTACCAGAATCTAAATGAAAATTCTCACATCGGTCTTATTAACTTTATTTAGAAGAAAAGTGTTAGAAAATTAACACATATTTATACAGATTCAGTCTTACCCACAGGGCTTTGAGGTGTCAGGAGATGTCATTTGCTACAAATTCAAATAACAGCTGCAAAAAGCTTAATTGCCTAGACATAATTTTTCACTCCCTGGGACATATTTTTCACACTTCTTCAATTTGCTATTTCGGGGATCTGATTTATATTTGTGTGAGTGACTGCAATAGAAATATATTTACATTTTAGGACTCTAATGCTCTTAAGTAAATTCTCTTTTTGGCACAATTTCCTCTAGTGGCCCAGGACACCAGGGGATTGCTTAATGCTTAGGGAGAAGCCATATAACCAGGGATCATCTAATTTATAAAAAAAGATGGACCTCTTACTGTTTGAGACAGCAAGGAGGGACCTGGAGAGTATTATGCTAAGTGAAATAAGCCAGTCAGAGAGAGACAAGTATCACATGATCTCACTTACATGTGGAATCTAATGAACAAAAGAAACTGCTGAACAAAATAGATGCAGAGACATGGAAACATGGAACAGATTGATGAATCTCAGAGGGGTGGTGGGGGTGCTTGAAGAGACTAACTAAACAACTTATATGCATATATGCATAACCCATGGACACAGGCAATAGTGCGATAAAGGCAGGGGGTGGGATCAGGGTAATGGGGGCCAATGGGGGACATCTGTAATACTTTCAACAATAAAAATAAATTTTTTAAAAGTTATTGAATACTTTTGCTATATTCTTTCACAATCCACCTCCCAGCTGTCCAATACGCTAACCATCTTTACCATCTCCTTTTCCCCACCAAAAGCCCACCATTACCAAGTAATAACTTTTCCATTTCCTCCTTAGCAGCAAACACAAATTCCACATAAACATATCTAATCAAAGATCAATAATTGCAGAAAAGATCCTGATACAATCTTGATCACCTTGACAATGATGTTCTGAAGATAAGGATCTCTGATCATCAACAGAATTGTTGGACCAAAGATAACTGTCCCAAAAAACAATTTGTGAAGATCATCACCATGTAAGCAAACATGCATAATTTCTCATCCAAATATATAGCTTTTTTGCAAAACAATTGATTCCATTTCTTGATAATTACATTGTATGTGTTTGTGCTGTCAAAAATCAGAATGATGAGCTGTTAGATGATTTTGTTTCATGGATTTTTTTTCATCTGAAAAAAATAGACCCTTAGTTGCTCTGCTTGTGTTGCTTTTATTATGAATCTATCATAAAGAAATATTTTATGTTAGCTGAAATTTTAATGAAAGCCTATTACAATTGGCATATTTTCATGCTGAATCTGCAGTCAAGTATAATTCCATAGAAAAAGCAGAGTGAGGTGGATTTGCAGGCTGCCTTGTCCTTGTCACGTGGCAATGCGTCCCACGCTTCCTGCCCACTTTGTGCCAGCACACACCCTCATTCATGTCTGTGGTTACACAGAGAGGCACCTATTTATTAGAGGCCCTCTGATGATTCTTCTGGGTTCAGGGAGGTCCTTTATTCTTCCAGTGGATGGAATCAACATTTCTAATATTCGCTTCACAAGAGAAAAGGTGAAACAAGGGAACAAGAAAAATAAAAGAGCATGGCGAAAAGGGGGTGAATTGATGGGGCAATTGGATACAAAATTACAATAAGAAACACTTGCAAAATGAATGTCAAACAATATTAGCAGAGGGACGAAGGTCAACATTCCCAAACGGGAGCACTGACATTATGGCTACTGATAAAACTCTGTGTTTCTGCTTCTACATTTCACTTTTCATCATTTTGTTTGTTCATTCTATAATCATTTGACTTTTTTTTTTATTGACTTCTTACTCAGTGCTGGACACTGAGCTTGGCCCTGAGAATAAAAGAAAATAAGACAGAGAAGGTTCCTGACTTTATGGGTCTCATAAATAACTTAATAAATCATTTCACAATTCCTTCTACTAAAGAAAAAGGAAAGAAAATTACTATCCTGCGTAAGGTCTCCCGCTATACCAGGAAAGGACTGTAAAAGGCCGAGAATTGTATAAAGTGTGATAGGAATGAACAGTGTATACATGCAGCACTGACCCCAGATCAATCTCAAGTTTCTAAGCCCTGGCCAGTCTTGCTCAGTGGTTAGAGCATCGGCCCAATGACTGAAGAGTCACAGGTTTGATTTCCGGTCAAGGGCACATGTCTAGATTGCATGCAGGTTCCATTCCTGGCCCTGGTCAAGGTCATTCAGGAGGCAACCAATTGATGTGTCCCTCACATCCATGTCTCTCTCTCTCTCTCTCTCCCTCTCTCCCTCCTACCCTATCTAAAAATCAATGAAAACAATATCCTCAGGCTAGGATTTAAATAAATAAATAAAATAAAAGTTTCTGAAATGACACTATAATCCATTGTTCTCATTGAAGACAAAACATTTAGCACTTTTCAAAAATTGTGTTAACTATTACAGCTGTTCCTTGGGTGGCAAGGTGAAACAACCTTTTAATTGTAGCAACGAGCACCAGCGCATCTTGGTGGAGAAAAGCCACATACTGTTTAATGAACATCAGAATTATCCACCTGGATACAATGTGAGACCCTAAAGCCTTGTGTGTCAACTACAGCCAAAGTCGGACAAAGAAAATTTAAGCTTCTCTAGAAGAGAAAAATGATATAACTTTTGTGTTTGATTTTTCATACACTCGGTGGCTCCGGAGAGGAAGGAACAGAGGGAAGGGAAGCAAGAGGGGCAGATGCTTGGGTGTAGGTAACCGAAGGCAGGGAGAACCCTCCAGTGGCCGCACAGCCCACGTGACAATGAAGAACGGAAATTTCCAGGGTACTATTTAACCTGTGGGACTCAAAGCTTCTGTAAAATCTGTCTAAAATGTTTTTGTGCTCGTTTCCTTGTTTTTGTCATTTTGTTTGTTGAAAACAGTGAAGAGGATTTCTTTCACATCAGGGCTACTCTTGAGGAACAGAGAAAGCACGGGCGGAAATAGGAGTGAGAAGCAGATAACCATGAGAATGTAAGCAGATGTCTCAGGACTCTCAATTTCCTCTAGGTCTGAACTCGAGCTGAAGACTATCTCATGTAGGTAGACCCTAGATTTCATTCAGGCTACAGTTTCATAACAAATTCAAGACCACATGGACCTATAATTCCAGAGTGCTTCACATGGCCCCCAGTAATGAATGAGTACAGGAACATTTTTTCATTACTTTGAAATTCAGATTATTTTCAACTATAAACCACCTCCATCAATTCTCCTGAGAAGAATTTATGTGGTAATGGTAGGGCAGGTACCATTTATTTTTATTTTACAGGTGAAGACCTGAGGTCCAGAAAGATTTTAAAAATCATCAGTAGTCACATGCCTGGAGAATGAAGTTGTTGATGAACACAAATATCTTACTCTCAATACGAAATGTTGGCTATTGTTGTGTTGTTGTTTAGTGTGTGTGTGTGTACTTTTTTTATTACTTTTAGAGAGAGAGGAAGGGAGAGGGAGAGATAGAAACATCGATGAGAGAGAACATCAATTGGCTGCCTCCTGCATGACCTCCACTGGGGATTTGGCCCAGTGTGCCCTGACCGGGAATCAAACCAGCGACCTCTTGGTGCATGGGTCGATGCTCAACCACTGAACCACACCAGCTGGGCTGTTTAGTATATTTTAAAACAATTATTATGAATGTAATTATAGAAAAAACTCATTTACATTTTAATCATGAAAGAAATAATTAACAGATTCCTAAATTCCAAAGCAGAATTTTAAGAAAGTTTTCTAGTGTTAAAATTAGGTCATTGGCATATTTCCCCTTGACTTAAATAGCTAATTGCCAGGGCATTTGCATTTTTCTATCTGATGGTGCCAACACATCCAATTCATCTACATATTCCTGTGAGTGGAGTTGCTGAAAATGAGTGGCCTTTCCTACACATAATTAGAATTAACTTCAGCTTCAACACGTTTCAAGAAAGGGAATTTTACAGAACATAAAGAAGAAATATTTTGAGGCTCAAATCTTGTCAACCCTTTTAAACAAGGAGCAGTTATTTTGATATGCTTCTCAGGGTGCCTGAGGCGATATGAAGCAGGTTAATAGTGAAGGTATCCTAATAACACATTCATGTGTCAACTCAGAGGTGAGTAAAGAGGATTTATCTTTGAACGTACAAATATTTTAACCCAGGTGTCAGGCGCTGGGTCATGCATTCTCTCTCAATTTCCATAATATATATCCCTTTTGGCTGACTTTAATATTAAATCTCTAAATTTAGAAATTAAAAAGAATAGAAATCTGATTTATTCAACCTATGTAATTAACCCTTCACACATCCTCACAAGGCCTCAGGGATTCTGTGTCATTGTGCTCAAGTTACACTATGTTTATCTAAAAGAAAATAAATATGAAATACACATGGTTTTACTGCTAATTCATTGTCCCCATGATCACAGTTACTTTTAACTTCATCCTGATTATCATGACCAAGATGGCCTTGCTGCTTCCCTCAGCTTGACAAAACTGTGGACAGGTTCCGCCTGACTCTAGGCCCCTAATCTCCCTTTACTCAGAACACTCACTTTAGTAAACTATTTTTTAAAAAATAATTTTTCTTTATTGATTTTAGAGAGAGAGATAGAAACATCGATGAGAGAGAACATCGATTGGCCGCCTCCTGCATGCCCCCCTCTGGGGATTTGACCCACAACTTGGACATGTGCCCTGACCAGGAGTTGAACTGGTGACCTCTTAGTGCGTGGGTCGATGCTCAACCACTGAGCCACACCGGCCAGACTCTTTAGTAAACTTTTTATAGTAAATTATTTCTCTTACCCTTTGAGACATTAATCTTCTCCCAGCCTCGTGCCAGTTTTATAACCCAGGAATGTCTTTCTCTAGGCTCTGGAAGCCATCTCTTTTAAATGCAATCACCAAAGGAGATATGGTCCCTATCTCCCAGTCACTGTGAGAAGGTGAGAACTTCAGTGGATTAGCAAACATCTGTGGCCACCTGCTTCCCCAACGCAGTCCGGTGCAGTTCTCTTAGCTCACTCAGTGCGTAGGAACAACCCTGCTTTCGTTTCAGTGCAGCTGAGTTCCGTCTTTGTCCCCCGTTACAATAGCTTTGAAGAACGTCTTTCCTGCTTCTTTAACTCTCTGTGCCGCAACTTTTCTTTGGTTCTTATTGCTTCCATCTTTGGATCAGTGACTAGGCACTAAATATTTCACTGATTTCATTACCGCAGAGTCTTATTATAGTGTAATAAGAGCTTCTTCTGGGTCCCATTTTGTAGATGAGGGGATGAAAGTACAGAAGAGTTAAGTAACAGTGCCTTCTCTGTGAAGGGATACATGGCAGTTTTGAGAGAGGAGGGAAGGAGGGACACACACAGAGAAGCAATATGAATAGGCAAACACTACAATCTCTAGGAAAGTCTGGAGCCTGGGTCAAATCACTTCGCCTGTGCCTACCAGTCATCTCCAAAGAAAGCACTTAGAACAGTGACTAACTAGGGAAGAAAAAAAAATTGGGAAGTTTCTTTTCTTGTTTTTAATTCAATAAATGTTTTTACCTGAAGTTTAAAGAGTAAAGTGTAGATGCTGTGTGTGTGTCTAAGAGGAAAATTCAAAACAGGTGTTTCCATCAAGACTTGTTTAAGCAAATAGTAAATTGTGGAAAGGAGCATAAAACAGCACCAGCAATCAGAAAGAAATCGTGAACTTAGCAATAGGTTTCAGAAACAGAGGAGAGAAATTCTCAGACAAAAAATTCTTATGAGTCACTTAGTGAGTGGCCCAAAGTGGACGAGGCGGTTGGTTAGTTGTCTACCACACCTCTGTGTCTCCCTTTCCATAGTGCAGAATTGCCACTGGGGGTGGCTGCCCACCCAGGGGCAGCATTTTCTTTCTCTCTCTCTTTTTTTTAAAATCCTCACCCGAGGATATTTTTCCATTTATCTTCAGACAGAGTGGGAGGGAGGGGAGTAGAGAGAGCGAGCACGCGCGTTTTCTATATACACTTCCATCTGGACATGGTCAAGTTCTCATTAATGGAAGGTGAGAAGCGATATGGAGCCACTTCAAGGCCAAGAAGGAAGAACGGCCTGGCTGGTGTGGCTCAGTGGTTGAACATCGACCCATGCACCAAGAGGTCGCTGGTTCGATTCCCGGTCAGGGCACATGCCCAGGTTGTGGGCCTGATCCCCAGTAGGGGGCATGCAGGAGGCGGCCAATTGATGTTCTCTCATTGATGTTTCTATCTCTCTTTCCCTCTCCCTTCTTCTCTCCAAAATCAATAAAGAAAACAAAATAAAAATAAAAAAAGAAGTAAGAATGCCTTCTCCACTCTTGTTTTTTCTGCCAAATGAGAGCAGACAACTCCAGCGCTGGGAGATGAGCCACAAGATGAAAGGAGCTAGGGTCTTTTATTTTTTTGTGGGGAGTGTTATATGAGAAAAAAGTAAAATCCCATTTGTAAAACCCTGAAATTTTGGGGCGTCATTTGTTATAGCCACCAGGGGTCTCCTAATGAACACTGTTTGACCAGGTAGTGTGGCCACGATGACTCACACCCGAGCATCCCACAGTTGCTGCCACATGATGGCAAATGTGGACAGCTTGGGTGTGGAATGCTGCCTGCCCTCTCTGTACTTCTTCACAAGAGTAGGAAGATAAATGGCAAGATAAAATTTAGACTCTGTTTTATAAGCACATGGAATTACTGTGGTAAAATGTCCTGTGCTCATATCGACCTTCTTTTTCTTGCCTTTCTTCAATGTACTGGAATCTAAGCTGAAATAGAGCCACGCCTCTTCGGGGCCTGGTCACAGTGTTTCAGACTAAGCTTCATTGCTCTGTGTTTCTACACCACGTGGCTGACCAGAGAATGCTGAGTTTCCGTGAGTGAACTCTTGGCTTAGGCCTCCAAACTGAATTGAGATTTCAAATCAAGCTTTAATCAGCATTCTATCATGGACAGACTACAGGAAACTCAGCTAATAATAGGGGTCGGATTTGCTTCTCTCTCTCTATGTACTTTAGATGTATAGTTCTCCTGGGAACTCATGGTTTGAAGACAAGATAGGCAACACGGGATTTTATTCACCTCTCCCTTAGTCTTTCAATATGAATGGCAAATGATTAAAAACAAAACAAAAAACAAAAATCTAAAAAACAACCCTCATTTTAACCCCTAATGCGTAGCATCTTGGCTGCCTGTTTTTCTCTATTCAAAACATTTAATGATATACAAATAAAATTTTAATAGTCCCGTACACAAGCCTGGATCTGGTACACAAACCTGGGTGACCCACAGGTTTACACCAAATCCCCAATCTTACCATTCTCACAGTTACACCCATAGTTGGTTGTGGACACATTTATGGCAATGTTACCAGTAATGTCATCCATTTTCTTTTCCTCCAGATACCTCCTTGTATGTGTGTGCGAATAAGATCTGCTTTTCATTGGACTTCCAAACACCCAGATATCTCATTTCAAACACTTGTTTGTGTCCTACTTTAGATGTTGGTAACCTATGCCTTTCATATTCATGCCCACCTGTCTTGGGGACCACGTCTACATGCACCCTGACCATAGCTATGAATAGCATCACGTACATGATAGAAGAGTACTTCTGCTAGTACACCTCTTACCACACCTTTCTCTTTATAGCAGAACTTGCCATAACAGTGCACGATGTTCTCTCAAATAAAACATGTCCTTCGACTTCAGTTTCCATCTCCATTTTAAGGGAGACATTCTAAGTAGGATGTGTGGTCTGGCTTTACCCCAGCATATAGAGACAATTTGTCCAAGCTGGAAGACAGACATCCTGCTGGAGATATATGAGGTTGTGGAGTCTCTCAGTACCTTGGCCTGCTGACTCTGGCTTCCATTTTGGAAGAGATCCTGCAGATCACTTCATGGTTCACAACTTTAGGCTTAACTCATCAGGACCCCCGTTCTTTACCTGTGCCAGGGAACCCTGCCTCAGTCCTCAGGACAAGAACTCATGGACGACATAGAGGAAGTCTGGACTATCTAGAGGTCCCCAGCTATTGACAGACTGGGGATGGCTGGGAGCGGAGAGGAGTGAGAAATGCCCTTTGGCCTCCCATACTCACTTGCAGGTGTTAGATCCTTCCAACCAGATGCCTCAGGGAAATGCTGGCCTAGGCCTATTTGGGGAGAGGATTGTGAAGGGGTAATATGATTCTTTAATGACTCCTGTGCCAGGGAACCATGCCTGTCCCATATTTTTGTGTTAGCCCAAACCATTGCATATATTGGCCCCCACTTGGTTAGGAATGACTGGACTTCTTAGTATCATTCCATGTTCCCACCTGGTTGTGCATAGACACAGTGACCCCATCTTCTTACTGCTCATTTGAATCCTGAGAATTCCATTCGCTTGCTGTTGCTGCTGTTGCAAATTACTATAAACTTAATGGCTTGATACAATGCAATTGGTTCTCTTACATTGCTGGAGGTCAGAAGTTCAAACTGGTCTGACTGGGCTAAAATTACAGTGCCAGCAAGGCTGCATTTCTTTCTGGAGGTTCTAGAGAATTCATTTTCTTACTTCTTCCAGCACCTAAGAGGCCACCAGCCTTCCTTAGCTCTTGGACCCCTTCCTTCATCTTTAAAGTCAACAACGTTGCATTTGTCTCTACTTGTAGTCACAGATACCTCTGATTCTTCTGTCACCTTCTTCTATGTTTACGGACCCTAATGGGCCCATGTTGATAATTCCAGGATAGTCGTCTAATTTTTAAGTGAATCAATTAGCAAACTTAATTTCTCTTTTTCATGTCACCCAACATATTTACAAGTTATGTTAGGATGTGGCCATAGTTGGGGAGGGGGAGAGTATTATTCTACCTACCACATCTGTCAAACCAGTCAACCCCACAGCCTGCTTCTAGCTCTGCGTATCACAGGCAGGTATATCAGCTGTCAGATTTCACTACCTGATTCAGGCAGTGCCATTGGGTTACAAGCATTTATGTAAGGCCTGTCATTTTTCTGGTTTCCACTTTCATTGTTCACTTGATCAGCACCTCAATCTCCATCTGTTTTTCATATACTATGTTTAGTTCTTCTAAAATTCTGTTGCCTGGGAGACACCCACAGGATGGAACATGTCAACAAACCTAGAGAGATGTACTTTATTTGGAAATGTGAAACCTATGTTTGGTGTCAAAAATAGTTTGGAGAAAAAGATACAAGTACCTAAGGAGGCTGCCCTTCTGAGAGGTAGTTAAAGGAAGTAAGATATTCTCTTTGTTTGTTTGTTTTTTCAATCCTCACCCAAGGACATTTCTTTTTTTCTATTTATCTTCAGATAGAGTGGGAGGGAGGGAGAGAGAGGGAGAGGGAAAGAAAGAGAGAGAGAGAGAGAGACATCAATTGATTGCCTCCTGTATGACACCAACCAGGGCTGAGGACGAACCACAACTGAGGTGCATGCCCTTGACCAGAATCAAACCCACAACTCATTGGTCCACAGGCCGACACTCTAACCACTGAGCAAAACCGGCCAGGGCAGAAGTAAGATACTCTTTGAGTGTAGTATCAAGAGATTGATCTCAGTGACTAACTAGTACAACCCCAAACATAAACTTTGCAAGTTATCATTTTATTCTCTTTAACTAAGCAGAGTTATGATAGTTTTTTTTAAAGGTGTAGAATTGTAAATTGAACTATTTAATTATCATATTTAAAAGCAGCAGGTGTGGGGTACAAAGAGAACTATGGACTAACAAGAAATCACTGGTTGTCACTCCTGTAAAGGCATAAAGGGAGAGCGCTGAGCAATTACACAGTTTGGCGCTGCCTATCCAAGCACACTAATTTTCCTTGATTGTCTCTAGCAATTAGCATTTTCCATTTCACAAAGCAATTATTTATATTCTTTTCCTTCTAATGGATTTTATTAATCACATCCGTCAACCATACAAATAGCATTTATTAACACTGGCAGTAGCACATTTAAAAGGTTGCATTTATTTCTTAATCAGAGATACAAACACTAATGGAAGGAACCTCTAGAAAGTAGGTCTTGCTGTGTGGACCAGGTGGTATTGGCAGCCCAGCAAGGGAGTAATGGGACAGCGTATGCAGAAATCAATGCTGCTTCTCTGCTAAATTCCCCATCTGGATTTTTCTGTTACATTTTCTAAGTGTGCTGACCTCCTTCAAAATCATGCGTTAAGGATCCTTTTGTGATAGATGCTTACAATTTTTAAAATTTCCATCTGCTATTTTTAAGATACTATCCTAGATGTTAGAAGGATACACAGAGATAGATACACATTTATTATATTTAAGCTATATCATATATAAGATATTTTATAATATTATATCTAAGATTTAATAAATGTCCTAAAAAATATTGAGTCTGATAAAAATCCTTGCAGCTAAAACATAATCCGGGTAAATTGTCTGAAGTATAACAAAGTGGTACAAAAATGTAACATTTCTAAAAAACAAAATAAATGAATAAACAAAACATAATAGAAATAGACCCATAGATATAGAAAACAGGCTGATGTTTGTCCAAGGGGAGGGAGTTTGGGGGATGGGAATTAGAAAGAAAAAAGAGTAAAGCAACAACAACAACAAAAATGTTCGAAGTGTAAATGGATCACGGGAAAGTAAGAGTAATGAGTTCCTGGAGGATAGGATGATCTCTCAGAGCCCTCTTGAGTTTAATCGATGGTTAGATTTATGACCGAGCAGCATTTTGGCTGTGCAATGAAGGACATACAGAATTTTGATACAATGAAATAGGAAAAGGGGTTGACAGAGGCACATTCAGGGAATGGTGAATGAGATCAACAGTCTCCATCTGTTCTTTTCTCATCCACACTTGTCTCTGGCCACCATTCTAGCCATGCTGATCTTTTTAAAAATGTAGATATGATCCTGTCCTTCCCACCTCAAATGATTTCCAGTTGCTCTTAATTAAAACCACAAGGCTTGCCCTGGCTGGTATGGCTCAGTGGTTAGAGTGTTGGCCCGTGGACCAATGAGTCGCGGGTTCGATTCCGGTCAAGGGCACGTATCTCGGTTGCAGTTCATCCCGACCCTGGTCAGGTTGTGCAGGAGGCAACCAGTCGGTGTGGCTCTATCACATCTATGTCTCTCTCTCTCCCTCTCCCTCTCTCTCTCTCTCCCACTCTATCTGAACAAAAAATGAAAAAATGTCCTGGGGTGAGGATTTAAAAATAAATAAATAAATAAATAAATAAATAAATAAATAAATAAATATAAAAAAAATAAAAATCCATTCATCTGTTGATAGATAGTTAGGTTGTTTCCATGTTTTGGCTATTGTGAGTAGTGCTGGAATGAACTTGGGGATGCTAATAACTCTTTGAGACCCTCATTTCAATTTTTTTGACTACATAACCAGAATTGGGATTGCTGTATCACCTGTTTTTAATTTTTTGAGGAACTTTCATGCTGTTTTTAATAGCAGCTGTACCACTTTGCATTCCCACCAACAGCGTACAACGGTGAAAAGCTCTCCACATCCCACAAACATTGGTTGTCTTTTGTTTTTATTGATAATAGTCATATCAACAAATGTGAAGTGATACCTCATTATGGTTTTGATTTGCATTTCCTTGATGATTAGTGACTCTGAGCATCTTTTCATAAACCTGTTGGTTATTTGTATATCTTCCTTGGGGAAGTATTTATTCAAGATCTTAGCCCATTTTTTAATCAGGTTATTTATTTTTATATTGAGTTGTAGATTTCTTTGTATATCTTGTATATTAACCCCTGATCAGTTATGTGGTTTGCAAGTATTTTCTCCCATTCCATAGGTTGTCTTTTCACTTTCTTGTTTCTTTTGGTGTGCAAAAGCTCTTAGTTTGATGTAGTCCAGCTTATCTACTCTTGTTTTATTGTCTATGCTTCTGGTCTCATAACCATGAATAAAATCATTTCCAAGACCAAGATCATAAAGATTTCCCCCTCTGCTTTCTTCAATGGGTGTTACAATTTCTGTTCTATGTTTAAGTGTTTAACCCATTTTAAGTTCATTTTTGTGTATGATGTGAGATTACAATCCAATTATATTATTTTGCATGTGGATATATAATTTTCCCAACACCATTATTAAAGAGACTTTCCTCTTTCCACTGTATATTCTTGGCACTCTTGTCGAAGATCAGTTGACCACATATGCATGGATTTATTTCTGAGCTCTCTAATCTATTTCAATGGTTCATATGTCTACCTTTATGCAAATACAACAAACTATGGTAGTTTTGTAAGTGTATTTAAATCAGTCTAATTTCTACACATCTGTCCAGGTTGCACAAGTGAGAAAGCATCTCTGTAACTGTAAAAATCAGCCACCTGGGACAGCAGAGCCACAGCAAATTCCTGAGGTTGAAAATCACTCAATACTGATCCTACTTGAACTAATTCCTAATGTTATACCCCAGTTTATGATAGCTATTTTGCCCCAAATCCTACTCCTTATCTTTTTCTCAAAGTTTCCAGCCAATGTTCCAATGTTTGTATCTTAGAAGACCTACTTTAAAAAAATCATGTTTGTTCTGTGCCTGAATTTAGCAGATAGAGATAAAAATGTAAAAAGAAAAAATTTTTTTTCTGATATTAGCCATATTTGGAAATGTGGCTTATGTATCACCTGCCACCCCCCAAATGATCTAAAATTTTCCTACATAGGCAGAGCTTCTTCCTGTAAAGTTAACCAAGGTTGGCAAGAACAGACTAGACTGCACCTTGACACAGGCAACTGTGGTCACACACACACACACACACACACACATACACACACACACACACACACACACACACACACACACACACGAGAAGAGGGTGTGGAACCACACAAGTTAAGTGCTTTACCTATTAGAAAAATCACTCCTCCTCCTCTAGGGAGCAATGAACAAAATATGGCTCAAAGTAAAGTAATGTCGCAAGTGGAAATATGAGGGATGAAAAGTGACCCTCCCTTCTAAAAATGGGAACACCGAGAATCAGACTCTGGCTCTAAAAGGAGAGGTCTTAGCTACCTGATGCATTAACTCTGATAGCAATGTCTAGGCTGAAGTAAGGACACTGGATTATTGACTGAATGGTAGAGTGGAGACAAACATCAAAGGAAGCTGAAGCCTACCTTCAAATAATGTGGGAGACGTGTTCCCACCTGACATGCTAATTGTCAGGTGGATCTGCCACTGTCTATTGGGGGAAACCAAGCCCTATAGAGCAACTGACTCTAGAAAAGTGAAGTGTGCTGACAGTCCCATAGCTACAGGGCAGTGCCACTGGCAACAGATTCTTTGGCTATGATTAGCAGACCAGAGAGAGGGTTTTATTTTGAATTTGAAGTTAAAGCCAGAGATATATTACTCTGAGTTCTTAACCTCAACTCATTGCTTCCTTTCTGAATCTGTCTACTAATATGAAGATACCCCAATGCTTTTATACAGAAAACCAACAACTCGAC
Source organism: Tadarida brasiliensis (assembly GCA_030848825.1). Taxonomy (NCBI): domain Eukaryota; kingdom Metazoa; phylum Chordata; class Mammalia; order Chiroptera; family Molossidae; genus Tadarida; species Tadarida brasiliensis. The sequence continues at coordinate 25,353,010 of CM061257.1, read as the reverse complement.
AACTCTGTGGCCTATGATTGAGACCTCACCTCCATGTTAATGTTCCTCTGGCTCTAGGCAGCTACAATGGTCTTTTCAAGAAACACTGGACAATAAATAATTATATGTTTAGCATAAGTGTTTCGGATCTTCAGATAAAGCCTTTACATGCTGCCTCCTTTTTAACAGGTGTGTGTGTGTGTGTGTGTGTGTGTGTGTGCGCGCGCGCACACACGTGTGTGTAGTTCTAATTGATTCTTCATACAATTTTTCTATTTATAACTGGTATTATTGGAAGAAGGTTGTTTTTCACCACTGAAAATACTTACTGTTTCTCTGCCACTTGGATACACATATAATAGCATAATTGTTGGCTTTGAAATCATATTTTGTATTAAAAGAAGTAGTTCTCATTTTTAATTCCAAAAACAAGTGTTATCCATGTTGACACCTTCATCACCTTTAAAGGCTCGAATAGGTAAAAGCTCTTACACAAAATAAGAGAAACACAAACAGCAGTTTATCAAAAGAAAGAAACAGTGTTCCTGGTGACAGACTCCTTTCTCCCTCCAGAACAATAATATTCAAAATTTCACAAGACTGAAAGAAATGTGAGTTCATAGCATTTCACTGAACTCAGTATTGAGAAGGCACCCATTAGAAGCAGTATCATCTATGAAGATAGAGGGTTCCCTTTCTTCAGTAAAAATTATTTCCCCCACTTTGTTTAGACTAATCAAATGGAGGCTTCAGAAGAAATAATGCTGTGATCATCATAACCCCTTTCGACCTAACCCACTGCAGGATGGGTTGAATGACCCTGCAGGAATGTGAGCTGTATTTAACAGTTTCCAATGAAGGATTAAATAGTGAGGGTGGATGGTGAGGATCATTAAAGTGTGCTCTAGGACTATCACTCTGACTCTATTTCTCTGCATTAAACTGATTTAGAAAGTATGAATTTTAGAGGCAATTATGACCCTTATTTTTGTTCACCTGGGACTCTCTCAACCCAACCCAAATTTTTGGTGACAAAGACCAATGCCCTTGCCCCAGGGAAGTCACATGGCAGGTTAGTGTGTAACCCAGGAGGGCCAGAGTTTCTCTATCTGGACCTAGCACAGAAGGCATTCTAAATCTTGGGTTGCATCATTGGAGGGACGTGTGTCAGGAACAATCAACCCTAGTAGCCAATCTTCCTGACACAGTAACAGATCCAGAGATGGGCATGTGGCACAAGGAAACCAAACTGAGTCTTCTCCAAGGGTTTTTCTAGTTAGAACCGGAGAAAAATAATATTTTCTTTTTGGATCTTGTGAGCAAATAGTGTAACAGTCTAACATAGGGAGACCATGCTCCCGTGCTCCTTGCTATGTGCAAAAGCTTGTTATGCAATAGAGAGAATAAAGGAGATATTCTCAGCTGAAACGGGAGACAGATGAGAGTGAGAGCTCCTGCACACCAACACAACACTTCATGGTGTTTGAATTTCCATCTTTACGCGGTTAAGATTTTGTACAGTAGTATACTCCTGCCCTTATTTGTTTTAAAGAAAAGCCCGGGGTGAGGGGTGCTAATTAAAAAGCAATACAGCCCAGGCCAGCTAGCCCAGTTGGTCAGAGTGTCATCCCAATGCACAAAGGTGGCAGGTTCGATCCCCGGTTAGGGCATATACAAAGAGCACCCATGAATGCATAAATAAGTGGAACAACAAATTGATGTTTTCCTCTCTCTCTAAAATCAATCAATAAAAAAAAACAATAGCAATACAGATTCCAGATCTATAAAATAATGCTTCTGAAGACCTAAAAGAGAAATGCATGCAATTCTGATTGTCCAATGGGAATGAGAATTGTTAGAATAATTCCTTGAGTCCTCAAGATCTGAGTTTTCACACCAAAAGGGAGGGAAGTGGTTAACCAGGCAATCAAGCACTGTGTGTGAATCCAGGATGCTGTGAGAACACATATCATGCAGGAATCCCCAACTGTTTTATGTGGCAAGATGTGTTTGGGTTCCAGAGGGACAAGATCATAAAATAAATTGCTGTTGTACTTAATTTATTCTGAAAATAATGATGGACCACTGAAGACTTTTCCAAGCAGAATAGGGACATGTTCTGATCTCCGTTTGAGATCAATGATCCTGTCTTTTAATGTGGAGGATAAGCAGAAGGGGCTCATATGAAGGAAAGGAGACCATTTAGGAGTTGATTAAATAGCCGAGATTATAAATAATGTAGGCATCTACAACAACTGTCAGAGAAGCTGGAGAAGAAACTATAGATTAAAAAGCATGAAGACTCGGTGATTTTGCGACTGTGTAAATGGTCATATAGAGACAAGATAGAAATGGAGGGGGGCTTGGGACAAGCAGGAGTAGGGGGACAAGGTGATATGTTTGGTTTTAGCCTTTTTGTGTCACTTGTTCTTATGGTACTTGCAGATGGATAGTTTTAGAAAATGGGTGAAAATGTAGACCTTGCATTTAAGAATAGAGGTCAACACTAGGGAGGCACGTCTGAGAAACATCAGCAATAATTCTCTTAGCTGTCACTCTGATATTAGATAAAAATTTCAAAACAGATTAGTGAATAAAAGTAAAGAAGTAAAAAATATTGTAATCTAACCCTCTAAAATTATGTAGATGATATTAGTACTCTAAAGAGAGTAGTTGAGAGGAGATTTTACAGAATCCTGGAAGGCTAGAGCACTGACTATTTTTCTCTTCCTCAACCAAGGTGAGGACTTGAATTTGCTTCAAAGAAAGAAGAGCCTTATAGTTATTTCTTTAAGCAGCACTGAACTGATGGGTAGTCTCATTTCTTCCGTTATGGTGCTGTACCCTGAGAAACACAGAGTTGATCCCAGAATGATCTGAACTGCTCCAATGTGACCCAGTCACCTACAGCTATATGCTGCCCTGGGCTGGGCCTTGGGCTCCAAAGCAATCTGTGTTGAGATTTCAGGCATCTGCTCCTGTTTTTTTGTGTGTTGGATGTGTGGTCTATGAATGTGTGCTTGTGTGTGTGTGCATGTATGGCTTGTAAGTTGTAGGGGTGGGGGTACCTTTTTTCTGCCAAGGGCCATTTGGATATTGATAACATCATTCTTGGGCCATAGAAAATTATCAACTTAAAAATTAACCTACTATATGTGATCAGGCTTATTTGGTGAGGTGTATGATATTAGCTGGTATTGATTTCGAGGGCCTTGTATGGCCTGTGGGCCGGCCATTCCCCACCTCTGATAGCATATGTATGGGCATATGTATTCATATGTGTACACATGTGGGTACAGGTATGAATTATCTCTTCCTTCAAAACTAAAATCACCTTAAATGACACAAGAGTCAATTGATCTATTTCAAGTTATTTGATGAATTAACTTGACCAAGATCTAAAATTCTGAAATGATACTGCCAGGCAAATATAATGATGCGATTCCAATATGAAATATCTTTTGAAACTGTGTTCAAGACTCAGTATACTGTTTTATAATTCAACTGAGTAGAGCAACTCTAACTTAAACTAAAATTACGATGATGTGTTTTGAGTAGATAACTGACAGACCGAACACAGCAGCCTCAGTCCTTTAGAGAACTCACAAAATTAGAATAGTTGTTTGTCCCACTCGTTAATAATTTTCACAAAAATGTATTAAGGATCCTATTTCATTTTACCACTTTTAACGGATTAATCAAAGCATATTCTAAATACAAGTTTATATCTTCTTGTTCCAGCTGGTTGCTCAAAATGCTGAAGTTCTAATTTTCTGAAATTGCTGCATTTTTTTTGTACCGTTACTGTATAAAAGATAAACTGCTGCTGTTCAGAGTTTTAGTAGCTTACACAATTAGTCATTGAATTTTTGAAAATACATTTTTCATATTCTCTATTATAAACCCATGTTTCCCCATGTTATTTTGTAGCAAAGGAGAAATTACAGTCCTTGAATACAAAACAATGTGTGTGTGTCCATGCTATTACAAAATGCCCTGTGAAGTCTGTATTCATTATTTCATAAATCAAGTGTCAAGGATAATTTCCAAAGATCAATGAACACATGGCATGCATAAGAGCTTTATGGTCATATAAAAAGCTAGAGGATAAATATTTATAATTCCATAAAGACTGCTCATTCCTCAAGGCAATCTAATCAGTATATCCAATGTAATGGATGAGAATTTAGTAATATTCAGGCAGAGTTTAGAGAATCACATTATAAATCAAGTAAGTAATAGATTGAAGAGCTATATTTATAAATCTATCATATTATTCCTGAATTTTCTTTTACTTATGAACTTAAAATTTCCAGTGCAATCATCCATTTCACTGGCCATAACACATAACATATTTCTTTTCTGTATATGTTATTATAAACATCACTGCATATATTACAAAGCAAGTTTTGAGCTAAATTAACTAGTTGGCTAAAACATAAAGTAGGAGATATTTCTAGGCTAGATAGTTGGGAGTTTGAGATGATCTGAATTTTGAGAGAATTGATAAATCTATATATTGTAAAGATGCTCTTTGTATAATTACAGTCATTATAAAGTGCTCCGTTGTCTTAGTATTCCCGTCATGAATACAGGATTAGAGATTTAGAACATATCAAAGATGAGGGTATTTTTTCCTTCATCCTCTGCTTTTAGGTCTGGAAGTTTGCTTTCATAGATACCCGAATATTAAGTGAAGCAGACACATCAGACCAAAATCTCAAAAAAAATCAACGTCGCATGCCTTATAAATATAAAATTGAATTATGCATTTAACAAACAATAGAAAATGGTGCCAATCAATCATGTAAATGTTGACAAATTTAAAAAAATAGAAATTATACTTAAAAAAATTATTCAATATAGTGAAGGCTTCATTTCCAGCCAATTCTGTTTTGCTTAATTCTCTATATACATTTTGTATTAGTTATGTACTGGCGTATAACAAATTACTTCAAAATTTAGAGATTTAGAACAACACACTTGTACTACCTCACTGTGTCTGTGTGTGAGAAATCCGGGTGTGGCTTACCTGGGTGACTCCGACTCAAGGCTGTTCATGTGGTTGCAGTCATCTCGAGACACTTCCATGACCATGGAGACATTGTTGGCAGGAGTCAAAAGATCCACCTCTAAGCTCACTCATGTGTCTGCTAACAGACCTCAGCTGATCAAGTCACTCATGTGGCCTCTTTACAGGGCTTCCTTGGTAGCTGGTTTCCTACAGGGTGAAAAATCCAAAGGTGAGTCAGAGAAAGCTCAAGTTGGTAGAGGTGAAGACATTAAGTGGGTTTATGGGTTTACTTAAATTGGATGGAGACATGAGTATATGACATCACTTAGGAAGGATGCCATTGGTGGAGGACCTCTGACAACTGAACTTCAGCTGTTACTGTAACACCAGTTATTTGTAGAAAAAGGTATATTTGTGACTTAATGATGCTTGAAGGAAACTAATATGTTATAGAGTATCTAAGTGTTTGCTTCCAGAGTAAGAATTTTATAACCATTGTAATTTAAACCTCACAAGCACACTGCCAGGGAAGTATTATTACATTCCTTAATAGATGAATAAATGAAGGCCCAGATATGACCAAATCACAGTGCCAGAAAGTGGTAGAGTTGAGTAGCCAATCCAGTTCTAAGCCAAATTCATTTTATTTCCTATGACTGTAATATTAAAATATAACAACATTCTTGAAGTTTGGATACAAGATGGTTTGGATCTAAGATCATTCTTAAAATCACATTTATGACAGAGAGAGACAGAGTGCAAATCTGCAAGGACACCAAATATTACATTGAAAAAAATAGTATTTCGTCTGAGTAATGACAAACAATCAAAATGTTACTGTTCTTCCTTTACAACTTGAATAAAAACCTACATCTGATATTATTAAATTCATGAAAAATAATTTAAATATTACAGTATTGCCTCACAGAAATCAGTTAACTTGTTTCTGACCACATCCATTTTTAAGGAAAAATTGAATTGAATATAAATGAAATATCTTTGCATGCTTTTAATCAATATTCAAAAATATATGCACCCCTATGTTCACAGTAGCACTGTAAGAAAGAAAGATCTCTTATCCTTTGAGACAACATGGAGGGACCTGGAGAGTATTATGCTGAGCAAAATAAGCCAGTCAGAAAAAGACAGGTGCCACATGATCTCATTTATGGTCTATCATGAACAAAATAAGCTGTTGATCAAAATAGATCCAGTGTCATGGAAGCAGGGAACAGACAGACAAACCTCAGAGGGATGGGGGGTGGGGGGTTGGGAATAGATAAACCAAAGAACTTATATGCATATATATGTACAACCAATGGACACAGACATTGGTTTGGGGAAAGCAGGAGGGGGGTGGGAGCAGGGAGGAGGAGGTCAATGAGGAAAAAAGGAGAGACATCCGTTATACTTTCAACAGTAAAGAAAAGAAAAAAGAAAAAAATTATTGCTAAATATTTTACATTAAAATTGGTAATAAAAGATACCATAGAATTATCTCCAAATGGCAGGAAGAAAATTACAAGAGACAAAGTGGTGTTTGATGTTAGTTACATATCAGGAATAACATGGTAAACTCTTGATTTAGTATCTTTGAGCCTCCTTATAAGATAAAGAAGCATGCTTATCAGAAGCAACTTCTTATCATGCTTATCAGAAGCAACTTCTAAGACCAGCTCTAGAACTCTTCTATTTATTAAAATCTACTCTGAAGACTCTGAATCTGAGCCTCTTACTTCATGACCTATTCCTCCCAGGGTCCAGCACTGGTATTCCCTTTCCAGAACCCTCTCTGTCTATGCTCTCTCTTACCAACAACCCACCTAACTTCCTCTGGTACAGCTGCTGCTTTAGAAAACTACAATAACTATCCCACAGCTTATTACTTCAATACCAGCTCCCAAGGCATAATCCCCACCAGACACTCTTGATCAATCTTTATCTCCTACTCAAACAGATGCTTTCAGACCTTCTCTGGCTGGCTCCTGAGACCCAGGAGAGTCATGAGGATCCAATCAACTGAAAGGATATTATTTAAAAACACTTTTAAAGCTATAAAGTACTGTAGACCTGTAAGAGATTCTTAGTACTGCTTTTTCTCTTGAAAGGCTTTTATATATCCCACAAGAGTGGGCCAGAAGCACTTGAATGATGTTGAGACATTGAAAGGAAAACCACATTTTTTTCTGGATGTCAAAACAGCCATAGAAGAAAATATTTAGGGGTGAATTTTTACCCTAACAAATACTGCTATTTTAAGAAACAATACTATCACTCTTTTTCATTTCAATGTGATCATTCAGATAAGAATAAAATAAGGAGGGGGAAACTGCATTTGAAACGGATTGTAGCAGGACTAGAGTTTGAGGAAATTAAGTAATAAAACAGTAATTCCATCCTGATATGCATTTTCATTTTATCCTTTTATATGCATGTTTCATGCGAACTCTGAAATCCAGATGCATACTAATTAGTAATTAATATTCATCAACTTGTATAACAGTCCTCAACATAATGGTTATTAGCTTTAGATATTTATGGTATCATGAATAACTAGTCAGAGGACTACACTTTCTTTAGAATTATATTGTGTTCCATGGGAGAATTTGTGCCTTGATACTAGGAAAATACAGTGATGTTTTAAAACATTTCAAGGATACTGAACATATTTGTTCATATACCTGGCAAATAGTCACTTGAGTAAAATTGAATGAACAATTAATTATTTTCCAAAGAGTTCTTTTATCACTCTTATCTTCCTGATTTTTTTCACTCATGGGAGAAATTAGTCTGTCAACAAGTATTCTGAACTTCAATAAGCCTTTTGGTAGGCCATGAAAATACAGGCAACAGGTAACAACTCTCAAGTTTCCATGTCCTCTTGGCTACTCAAGGCCATAGCCAAGCAGTTATCCTTTGCTTCTCCTGCTTTCTGTTTTTTCCTCTCACTAAACATTTTCTGTCACCTTACAAACATGCTATTATCTTATTGTAAAAGCATATACCCCTTCAGAATGTCCTATTTCTTTGTGCTGCTTTATTTTTCTCTATAATGCCTATCTATCACCTCTTGAATCCATTGTCCCGTTTCACTTTGGTTTAGCAACAGCATGCGATCCAATTGATCATTGCCTGACTCTTGGCTTTCAGGACATCACACTATTAATTTTTCCTTTTACTTTACAGTCAGCTCCTTCTTAGCCTTCTTTGTTGGTTACTTCTAATCTCTCTGACCTGAGAAATGTGGAATTCCCAGGGCTCTGTCCTAAGATATTTTCTCTTTTCTACTTGAATTTCATATTTGGTGATCTGATCTAGTCTTTTGGTCCTAAATTCTAATAATATGCCAACAACTCCCAAATTTATGTCGACAGCACAGATCTCTTCCTTGAATTCTAGATTCATACATTTGACTGATAACTTTACATCTCCACTCAGAGATAAAAGTCTAAAATTAAATTTCTGATATTCTCCATGAAAGCAGCTTATCCCATAGTCTTCTCTATCTCAGTCAACAACAAACTCCATATTTCTAGCTTCTAAGGCCAGATACATTAAATTGATCCTTGACATTTATCTTGTCACACCATACATTCAATTATTGATTAAATCTTATTGGCTGTACCCTGAGAATACACTCAGCACTCACCATTTCTCACCTCCTTTGTTTCCACTACTCTGGTCCAGGCCACCTTTGTTTGTCACTTAAGTTATAGCCTCCAAACTGGGTTTGGGCCTAGTCTATTATCAACACAATAGCCTATTACAATGTAAGTCAGATTATGAACTCCCTTGCCCCAAAACCTCCAATGGCTTTCCTCCGAGTAAAGACCCCAGTCCACATAGCACCCATACAATCCAGCTCGCATTCACTCTACATAATGACTTATTTCTCCCTCACTCTGCACCAGCCATGCTGGCTTCATGATTGTTTCTTTATCAGTTAACTGTAATCCCTCCTCTCCATCACACTTGTACTCTCTGCATGGCATGCTTTTCCCCCTATATTCTCATGACTCACTCCCTTACTTTCTTCAGAAAATGCAAACATTTTAATGAGGGATTTTGTGATCACTTTCTTTAAAATTATACCCCTTCAGAATTTCCTATTCCCATGTGCTTGTTAATTTTTCTCAATGATACCTATCATCTGCTAACATATTGTGTAATTTATTTATTGACTTTGTTTTTTTACTCTTATGCACTTTAATGTAAGCTCTTTGAGAGCATGGATTTTTATCTGTTTAGTTCATTGCCATATTGCCAATGCTTAACATACAGTAATTGCATACACACGCACACACACACGCACACACACACACACACACACACACACACACACACACATAATGAACATTATAAATGAATAAATGAAACAAGCTTAAAACTTAGTTGTGGAAACCAGGGTAACATTTAAGGAAGAAAACACAAATGCCAGAAGACTATATGGAATAATGACAATAGATTTCAGAAGAAGAGGAAATTTAGAGATCTAGAAGACTTGGTGAGCACCTTGAAGGATATATCCATGACACAAAAGAAGACTGGGCATTTGATTAATGAACTCTGAAAACTTGAATATTTCATACATTCCAGCAAAGACACCTCCCACGTCCTCTCCGAGATCACTCCTGCTTTTGCATTATTAGACTCAACTTGTCTATTCTGTTTGAGTCGTCATCCCTCCATCTTTGCCAATGGGGGTTAAAAAGAATTCATTCTCCTTGTTCAGGATCAGACATTACCTCCTGTTTACATTTACTAGATGATAAGAATCTTTCAGGATAGATATTGAATCTGTCTTTGCAAACCATTGTTTCCCACTACCCAACACATAATAAGTATAGGCATTATATAAATATTGATTAAATGCATGAATAAATCTTCCCTGACCCCCACATTACCACTACTTTGCCATCTCTGGTTTCATAAGACATTTCTTACGACTTGCCTGGTGGTGTATTAGAGGACTGACATGTGTTTGTTTCTATCCACAATAACTTTTAACCTTCTTGGGAGCTGGGTTTCATCTGTGCTGTGTTTTTTCTTTTCACCTTTTCCTCCCTTGGAGAATGTAACTACACAGCGCACCATCAGTATTTAAATTGCACAGTGTATTAGCTACTACTGCCTTAATCAATAACTAAAAAATCTCATGGATCTACAACAATAAGCATTTATTTTGCTCCTGTTTTTGCAGTTTAGCAAGGGTTTAGCTAATCCAGTCTGGGTTTGGCTGGGAGGGTTCCACCTGCAGGTTCAGCTCGGAAGAGTTCCATACGTCCCTCATCCTCCTTGGATTCATGGGTTAGTCAGGCCATGGCCATGTTCTCATGGTAATAGCAGAGGATGAGAGAGCAAGCAGAAATGTGCAATGCCCCTTAAGTACAGTACTCATACCAGAGTGTGACGCTATACAGGGTTTCATAGCATTTTAATTAATTCCACAAAATTTTTAGAGCACCCACATGTGCCAGGCACCAGTCTAGCTCCTCGGGATACAAAAATGAATATGAGACACCCGGCATTGTAAAACAAACAAGGGCGTGATGACTCGTTTCACCAAAGAGTTAAGAGATGGCTTAGTTCACACACACGACAAACAGGAGAGCCTGAAATTGACCAGACGTTGGTCTACCTTACAAACAAACTTTACGCGCTGCTTCCTAATTTACCTATAATCCTAACAAGACTAGAATGCCACGCAGAGTCCACAAATTAAATGCAACGACAAGGACAGAGACGATGAACTTCATTCTATATTAATACCATTGGATAAATGAGGGTAACCTGCTCCGTTTACCAACTATTCCAGGCCAGGTGCCTCACCATGTATGCGTAAGACATGCTGCTGGAACAATCTCAGAAACCCACCTTCTCACTTTCAAAGAGCGCTTATCCCCAGTACTTCCGGCAATAAAACTTGAGAGAAGAAGAGTCTTTGAAAAGTGACGTACCAAGGATATACGAACGCACCTTGAAACTTTATTAGTAAAATAAAATCCTCCATTTTTCTTCTGTTGTTACTCTGTGCGTTTTCACATTGCTTTTCCCCAACAAGCTGTTCCTCTTAGGAACATATTGATTTAATCGAATCCTACAGCTGTAGCTGGGAAGCGCCCTGAATAACAATAAGGCTTTTATATGGAATGTGACTTAATTTACAGAATAACTGCTGATGCAAGATGGCAGAGTCATTAAACTGCCTGGCTGATCAATGCACTGCCATTTGGAAAAGCTAGACGAGAAACTAAATAGCATTTCACATTGGTTGTCAGACATTCTTTTAAATATCTTGTTATGTGTTATGACAGATGGATGAGGAAGAAGCTTTAGGTAATCAGAACATCAAGCCAGCAATTTGAGTCTACCAGGGGGAGAAAATCACCTGCGAACAACAGGCGCTGCTCTCGGCCTCAGGTTGTTCAAGGAGCGCTCTGTATCGAATCAGAAATAAAACGTGGTTCATGCCCTCCGTGGTAGCGAGGACAGTGGAATACAAATTTTTTATTAGAAAGCAGCTGCTTCCCCTGTTTTCTCAGTTTTCAGTGAACAGAGAGCTCCCTAAATTCGAGTGGGAACATTGTTCTTCCTATAATCTGTGCCAGCGAAGGTCTTATTTATAAGGAAGTCACAGAAGCATTGTCTTTAAGAATGTGCAGGCCTTCTGCTGCTTATTCTAGAAATAGCCATGTCCCTGAGACGTCCTGACCATAAGCACCAGACCTCAGTTACACAGTTCATTGCTCGGTTCCAAATCCTCAGGTTGTCGTCCGAATCAGCATCGGGCTGCCCTGCTCTAACTGGCCCAGTTAGGATTAAGAAACAAGGGGAAATTTCTTGCCTCAAAGAAGAGTTATGCAAACGGCAGTCAATTGGCAAGGCCTCTGGAATGCAGCCCACCAATAGGGAGCCAGAGTTATGGACCTGAGAAACTTTAATTTTAGCTCATTTTCAGTGGGAGTTCTACAGCTGTGGCTGTGATTTTTAAAATGCTCTAATTTGATATAACAGCAATTATCCTCTAATCACTTCCCCGCTTAATGAAGTCCTATCCTCCTGTGGAAAGATGTGTGTACTGCAGTCTTATTCAGAATTCTGCTCTTATTACTTCTTTAAATAAAATAAAGGTCAGAACATGCCAAAAATGAAAAAAAAAAAACAAAACTTTTTCTTTATGTTTTTTCCTCCTAAATTCCATTTCAAAACAATGAAATAAAGGCACCATGAATATAAAAAAGGTGAAGGAATTAAGTAGAAATTGCCAGATACAAAAACAGTCACAGGGATATAAAGTACAGCATAGGGAATATAGTCAATGATATTGTAATAACTATGTATGGTGTCAGATGGGTACTAGACTTATTGGGGTGATCATTTCATAAGTTATATAAATGTCTAACCACTGCTACACACCTGAAACTTGTATAGTATTGAATGTCAACTGTAGCTGAGAAACATAAAAATATATCTTAAAGGGACTATGAAAAAGTACATATTGGAAATGTTATTTGTGGTTGCTGGGGGGAAAATGATGACTCCATTTCACATCTGTGATTTGTCATTGTCCCATCTGTAGAATGCCAGTGCATTTCACGTCACTCTCCTTTTGAGCTGATTAGAACAAGTGGAAGAGTAAGGATAAGACAGAGTTGCTGTACTGAAACATTTCATACATAGGCTTTACAATGGCTCATATACAAGGTGACCAAGACATTGCATATAGACAGACCAAGGAGACAATTAAAGGAGATTTAATTACCATGTGTGAGGAGCAGGACCAGCAGGAAGGCTTCTCAACTATAGGCCAAACGAGTAGGTGTGAACACAGTGAACAGAAAACTGCATGAGGGATCTAACAGGTCTGGGGCAACAGTCATTAACCAAAGGTTGGCAAACTTTTTATATTGAGGCCCACATAGTAAATAACTTAGGCTTTTGGTCCATATAGTAGTGTCTTTTCAACTATTTAACTCTGTTATTATAACATGTAATGATGCAATGACCATGTACCAATAAAACTTTATTTATAAAAACACAAGGTGTGCCAGATTTGACCTGCTGGCCTTCGTTTGCTGACCCTGGTTTAGTTCCTGAAAGAGTGGGGCTGGGTGGGGAGAAGCATAGATCTTGTCAAAGACAAACCAGAGCAGCTAACAAGGACTCAGATTTGGGGTGACAGGATGTTGAGTCAGTTTCAGAACAGAATCAGTGGTAAGACAAATAAGGTGAGCTTATCTCACAGATAAGCAGCTTCTTAGACCCACCCCCAACCCCCAAGACCATTCTTTATGGCAGCCCTGGAAGAATAGAAGAAGGATGGAACTAGAGCATGACAAAATTTTATGAGTTATAGAATAAGACAATTATAGATTTAGTCTGAGGAAAATAAAAGACATTTTCAAATACTACTTATATATTACTTCAGAATTATTTTCTCTGGGCTGAGATTCATCCACAGTTCTCTTTTCTGTAAAGGAGATAAGAAGAGTATTTAAGTTATAAAGCGTTGTAAAGGCAAAAATGAGATCCAATATATGTAAAGCATTTAATACAGTATTTGGACTCCTCAAGCTCCCCAATAAAAAGTCAAAGCCATTGTTATTATTCATGTGTGTGAAATCAATTTTTACAGCACTTAAAAAGACACTTTGTCGTATTCTGCTAAATATTCAAAAACAGCTGTGTTCTATGGAATGGTCTTCCAAAGAGTCCCCTTAAAAGGACACATTTTTTAAAAGCCATTGAATTGAGAATCAACTGGATTTAGATTCAGAGCCAATACCAAATTCTTTCTAACTAGAATGTGACCATGTGGCCTTTTATAACTCTGTGATTGCTTTCTTCAGCTCCTCTTCTTACTTCTTTTCCTCATTTTCTTTTTCGCCTGGTCATAAGGAAAGGAAAGAGTGGGGAAATTTACAGGGCAAATGAAGTGCTTCATTTTATAAATTAAATACAGAGTAATCTCTAATAATATAGTGCGAATTAGGAAAAAGGAAACGTAAAACAGAATAAGAACTATTCTGACACTGTGAAAACATAATGGAAGAACTAAAATCTGGATGATAGTAAAGGTAGAGTATTTTAGGACATAGGTTTAAGTCAAGTCGTGTGGGCAGGTCAGTATTGAAATCTCCTTTAAATTGCATGCCATCAATTTAACAATGACAACTAGAATTCAATAAAGGTAATAACAGCAATGACAGCTAAAATTGAGTCCTCACTGTGTGCATTCAGGGCTACATACATTAACTAACCTAGTGCTCAAATCACACCTAAGAAGTAGGTGTCATTATGATCCCCATTTTAGAGATGAAGAAAATTGACACATAAGCAGGTTAAGTTATTTGCCCGACATGAAACATGAAATAGCAGAGCCAGAATTTTCACCCAAAGGATCTGGCTCTAAAACCTAAGCACTTAACTCAAGCATTTAGTGATGCCTTACATTTTTATTTCATTTCACTTCTAGAACCAGTGCAACCAACTTGTCCCACGTTGCCTTGGACTTTTATTATTTTGACATGAAGGTCTTGCATTCTGGGAACTCCCTTGGTCCCAGGCAAACCAGCACCATTGTTCACCCTAACAAACCTGACATACATGTAGTTTGTCCTGAAGAAGAAAGCAAAAAGACCTCAAGCTATCAAAATAGCTGTCACAAGATCCAGAGTCAGAGAGAGAGAACTGTCCACACCAGTACAAAGTTCATCTAAACTTAATTTAGATGCAATTACAAAGCTTAGTTTAGATGCAATTAGAAAGCTTATTTTAGATGCAATTATAATGGAATTGGTTAATCGGCTTCCCAACTAAACAGGAAGGAGCTAAAGAGCAAGAGTTAAAACTGACAGAGAGAAAAGAAAGTAAAAAGCTCTAAGGACAAAGTCTGAGGACATTTAATGGCATGTAATGACATTTAATTGTGCATTAGTTCATGCGTTTTATTTGTCAGTGACAGGAAACCAACTTGAACCATCTTCAGCAACAAGAGAAATTTATCAGAAATACTTGTAAAGGGGGAATAGATGCCGTTAGGACTTGCTTCCTATCATCCTGTTTCACTTTGTGGTGGCTTTTTTCTCTTAGGCCCCCTCATTCTTCTTGGTTAAAAACATAAAACCAACAACTCCTAAGTTTTTTATCTTCAACCATAGGAGAAAAATTAATAATTTTATTCCCAAATCTTAAAATCCCAGGAATTTTTACCCATTTGCTTACTTTGGATTATACAACTATTTCTAAACCAAAGTTGGGTCATGTAAGAACATGGCAGCCTTGTAGGAACCACATTAATGGGGGCAGGAAAGACTTTTCAGAAGGAGAGAAGCCTACTGATAGTCACTACAGTCCTCTGCTTGGCTGCTTAGAGTTTTCCCACATCCACTCTCAACCAATTCTCAACACACATTGTCTCTTGCTCTTTTTCCTGTAGATTAGCAAAATGCCACCATTAATATATTTTAATTATCCTACTTAAAACCACAAAAGCTCCTCTTCTTCCACCATCACCATCAGGTAAAAAATCAAACACAGTTTAACATAGTCCAGCTAACTATGATTTTTGCAGAATTTTAATTTACAAAAATATATCAAGCTTGACAAACAAGTGGGCAGGGTGAGATATCATGGGGTAACTTTTCTCCATGTTCAGCCATTCTGTGTGACATCATAGCTGAAGTCATGGCCTCTTCAAATAAGGCTGCATCATGCATTGGTCATGCCTCATTTAGTTAGTACTTCAATCAGCACTAAGAAATTTAATAAACAAAGATGTCCAATATGCAATAGTAGAGAAAAAATTGGAATAAACTTTCACTTAGAAAGTGAGAAAGTTAACAATAGGATTAATATAGTTTATATTCATTAGAATATAAACTCTATAAGGGCAGGGGTTTTTGTTTGTTTTATTGACTAATTTATTCCCAGTACCCAACTCATAATAGGCATTCAATATGTAATTGTTGAATATATGGGCATTCTTTTCTTGTCTCATTCTCTGCAAGTAGAATGTGTTCCTTGGTCAATTGATGTGGCTGCCTGAGGTCCTGTTTGTTGTTCTGGGTATTGCCTTGAGAAAGAAAAGGGAAATATTGAGTTCATTATAATACTTAGTGATATTTTGCATTGACTGTCAAATGAACACTCATTATTCAAAACTTGAATATCCATGCTCAGTTAGTCTTCCACTGTCTGTCTTCATTTCCTAATTGAAGTCTTCAGTTCCTGAGAGTACTGTCATAACCTGAAGAATCAGGCAACCAACTCTCTGAGTTATAAAGATCATGTAAAGTTTTCCTCCTATAATCCTCTTGGCTTTAGATAGATAATAGAAAATGTTAGCTCTGAAATTCAGGTATTTTGGCAGAATTCAGAGAATTCTTGCAAGGATTGTAGATTTCCAATGATGCTGTTTAATGTTATAATATGTTCCTTATTAGGTATGGCAATGGATTTATTGAATGTCTTGGGGACAACACGTCACCATTTTTATATCTTCAGAAGCAGAGGTAAAGTTGAAGCTATAGATGTCATTTGTAGCTATATGAGGCTGTGTGAGGTTGTGAGTTTGTGTACACTCTGTACTACTTTGTTTTGAGAACTCATGAGTTTCCCCCTTTCAGTTAGTGTGGCTTCAGTGAGGCTGACTCATCCTTCTGGCTTCAAATCCATGAATGTAGCTAAAGCCCAGTTCATCAGAGCAGTTCATAACCTGGCCAAAGTTATTGATTCAAGAACAGGTCTCTCACCCCACATGAGCCAACATTCCTGGGATTTTTTTTTTTTTCGTCTGGACTTGTGTGAAAAAGATGACTCTTTTCTCTGGAAATATCAGTAACCCTATTGCTTGCAGTGGTCATATTTGACAACAAAGGAAAAAGTATTTCTGAGAATGAAGGCCACCCAAGGATGAAAACAGAGATGATATATATACTCTGTGCCCTTGAATATCAACATATCTTAAGTCAAATCTACCCTGGAATTTTCAATTGTGTTAAGCCTCCAAATTTCCTTTTGACATCAACTAAACATAGTTGGGTAGAACTCACATTTTTTCAATCAAAGTATTCCAAAAAAGTTTTCTATTAGAGTAATTTGAGATAAAAAACTTGTAATAAAATATTTATGAAGCTCTTTGAATACTTCATGAAAAAGCCATATTGAAATAATGTTAGTATAAAGTCGGTATGATAACTATAAAATATAAGTGTCTATAAAGTACAAATATACAAGCAGAAATGCTAAAGGATGAATTATAAAGATAGAGTGATATAGTAAAAGAATTACAGTTCTAAGAAACAGATTCAATTTAGAATAATAGCTTTAAAATCTCTCTAGATTTTTAGCAATACTATTCAATGTGCAAAATAATGAGTTCTAAAACCATATATAATATTTACACTTATTTATGCAAATATTCTTAAAATTAACTTTAAGTTACAATTTTGGGAAATCAAAAAAGTTTCTTGGTCACTTTCAAGAATGAAATGATACCATGTAAGGTACAATTTTTTTAACAATAAGTGAAATTTCTTATTTCTGAAGTGTGAAAATAGAATATTGAGCCTAGCAATAATTTCAACATAGCAATAAAGTAACTCTCCTCTAAAGGTATAGAAAGGTGACTGCTTCCAAAGCTTATGTTAAATGTGCAGCAATTTGACTAATGAAGGACAATTAAGGTTATCTTTTGTGAATATTAACAATTTTTTGGTGAAACTTTGTATGTAGGATCATACTTATTTACTAAAGGTAAAAATAAATTGAGTAGCTTAAACAAAGAGGCCTGTTAGAATGCAGATTAAGGATATGTTTAGCAGGACAATAGTTTTTACCAAACACACCCAATAAATTTAAAAGCCACAAAAATAAACTGACGAATGAAATAGATCCAGAGACATGGAAGCATGGAACATACTGAGGAACCTCAGAGGGAAGGTGGGGTGTGGCGGAAGAGATAAACCAAAGAACTCATATGCATATATGCACAACCAATGGACACAGACAATAGTGTCGGGAAGGTGGGGGGGGTGGGGCATGTCAATGGAGTAAAAATACTTTCTGTAATACTTTCAACAATAAAGATAATTTTTTTAAAAGCCTTTTTTTTGTGAAAGACATTTATAAACAACAGCAACAACAACAACAACAACAAAAAACTTTGAGGGGAATTCATCAACTCTGTCAATTCCTACTCTTTCCTATTTAAAGCTAAGCCTAATGGACACCTTGGGATGGTTACCAAAATCTACAGTAATAACACCTCCAATGTTATGGCAAGAGAGAGAATAAATTACTGGGAAAAAAGATACATTTGTTCTGTGGCCTCTATAGATCTGAAGACCATAGGGAAATATGAAGATAAATCTACCTTGTCAGTAATAAGCACAAACACACGCATAGATAATAAAAATGACAAGGATATATTTAGCAAAGTTATAATACATTTGCTAATATTGTCTTGTGAATAGCACCAATTTCAGTGTTCCTCAAGCATGGTTTGTGAAATGAGATTTACACAAGATTTGGCAGTGCATAAATTACTCTGGTGGCATAAAGTATGAATTTTCAGAGCTTTATTAACTGTTTCAGAACAAGCACACATTTTAAATAAGCAACTGTGGTGTTGCTCTGGATTCTGTTCTAGTGGCCACAAGAAGTCTATCATTAGTATTTCTTGTAAGCATCTTCTGACAGTTAGCATTTCACTAGGCACGGAACAAAATGCAAATATAATAGTAAAAAGAAGAGCCATGCTACAGACCAGATCTTGGCTTGGGAGTTGAGGCTGGAGATTTGAGTTACAACCTGGCTTCTCCTCCAAAAGGGTCACTAAATTGGACATATCCTAAATTATCTGGAAACAGTTTTTATTTTAATCAACTGCAAGATCAGGCTACCATTCTTTTTTTTAATTTTCTTTCTTTCTTTCTTTCTTTCTTTCTTTCTTTCTTTCTTTCTTTCTTTCTTTCTTTCTTTCTTTCTTTGGGCTAACATTCTTTTTGACATCGCTTCTGGCTCTAAATTTCTAAGATTTTATTATATTTCATCTTCCTGGGAAGCAAAAATAAAATCTAATGGATAGAAAATAGATTCATGCACTTAACAGCTACAAATACTATATGAAAAGACGTCCACTTAATTACAAGTACTGAATCTATCCATTCCTTTAGAGAAAACTGTGCAAGAAATCCTGAAAATTCTTTGACTTCGTTTCCAAACCCTCTTCGTAGTAAATTGCTCCCTTTGCCCTTTTTGTTAATAGTGCTTCAAGTACGCCTTTATTAGTCATCACCTCTTTGTCTTAAGGCCAGCTGTGCACTTCTCTGTCCTATCTCTCCCCTCAAATCTGAGTTCCTTGAGGGGAGGGTCTACCTTGATGTCTAACTCCTCAAGTTTGCTTGACATCAATTTGGCACTCATAAGATGTTAGAATACATAAATGAATGAGTGAACTACACTTTTAGAGAAGAGTAGTCAGAAAAAGAAGTCTTTATCCAGACAATAATGTGTAACAATCTTACTTTCTCAGTAATAAAAAACCCAAAATGTTTAAATAAAATATTTTCAAGGTGGCATTACCTGCTAAGACATTTACACTATTAATCATTAACAATCTACAATTCCATTCCATTTTTTCCTAGGCAGAGTTTTAAAAAATCTAACATGGTTTTTGCACCTGGCTGGTGTGGTTCAGTGGTTGAGCATCGACCCATGCACCAAGAGGTCACCAGTTCAATTCCTGCCAGGGCACATGCCCAGGATGTGGGCCAAATCCCCAGTGGGGGGCATGCAGGAGGCAGCCAATCAATGTTCTCTCTCATCGATGTTTCTATTTCTCTCTCCCTCTCCCTTCCTCTCTCTCTAAAATTACTAAAGAAAAAAAAAATTTTTAAATCTAACATGATTTTGGAATAGTAGCCTTATAATTGCTATGTATTTTCCTTATCATAAGATGGCCAGGATAAATGCTAAAAGTTATAGGTGAAATAAAGTATTTCAAAAGATAAATTCTGAGTGATCTGAATACATTCATATACTTACCACATACCTTACTAAGAAATCGCCTCCTTTATGTGATACCATTTAAGGCAATGATGACAATGATGAGAATTGTGCTGGTAGCAGTGATAATGTTGAAAGTGGATGTTATTGATCAGCCACTATTGCTAATTATATGTATTGCATGCTTACTGTGTATGAGGCATTTTGAATATAGCCCATTTGTTCTTTTATTATTGAATTAGTTATTTTTTTTTGCTCCATTTTTTTTTCTTTATTGATTTTAGAGAGAGAGAAAGAGAGAGGGAGAAATACAAACATTGATGAGAGAGAACATCGATTGGCTGCCTCCTGCATGCCCCCCACTGGGGATAGGGCCCACAACCTGGGCATGTGACCTGACCGGGAATTGAACCAGTGACCTCTTGGTGCATGGGTCAACGCGCATCCAGTGAGCCACACCAGCCAGGCTTGCTCCATTTTTTAATAAGAAATTAGCTTTAAGGATGTAAGTAAATTGGCTATTATCCAGCAACTGAGAGTTGGAAAAGCTGGTCTAGAACCCAGATCTTTCTGGAGTATGCATAATATTCTACTGGCAATCAAATCAACAAGGTAAGTAAAAACATCGAATCATAAATAGAATCAAATTGTTAAATCATTAACATGTTTGCATTATATTAATTCACGTTAAAAATTTATTTTACATACACAATTTTACATAAATGCACTTTGAATATGATCATACCTGCCACAAGCTTATAAACAATAACATTTCAGTAAGAGGAGTGACACCATGTTTTCTTATCAATCAAACGTACTTCAGCATGTGAGAGTGCAACATCAAAATGTCTGTGAACCAATGTGTAACAGGAATTAGGTTATGAGTAGCTATATTTATAAAGGATTGCCTGAATGATAAGCAATTCATTCATCAATCTGAGTAATTTCATTGGTTTTTTTTGATCAATCTGACAGCAGAAAGCTGCACAATCTGACTTCATTTTTCACTGTTTATATTATTTTACTTCGGCATTCCTAAGAATTGTTTAAAAACCATCTCACAATGATCTCTTTTAATTGTAGGGATATAGATGAGGTCACTTACTCAAATAAAGGTACATGGAAGGTTTTTTTTTTTGTCTCAGATCATTTTTAAGACATTTACTTACTCTAGCCTAAGAATCCTAAAACACCAATCAGAAAGAATATATGCACCCCAATGTTCATAGCAGTGCTATTTACAGTAGCTGAGATCTGGGAACAGCCCCAATGCCCATCAGTAGATGAGTGGATAAAAAAGCTGTGGTGTAGGACCTGGAGAGTATTATGCTAAGTGAAATAAGCCAGTCAGAGAAAGACAAGTGTCACATGATCTCACTTATATGTGGAATTTAATGAACAAAATAAACTGACAAACAAAATAGATCCAGAAGCAGGGAATAGACTGACAAACCTCAGAGGGAAGAGGGGAGGTGGGGTGGGGGGAAGAGATAAACCAAAGCACTTCTATGCATATATGCATAACCAGTGGACACAGACAACAGTGTGGTGAAGGCCTGTGGGCAGGAGCAGGAGGAGGGATTAATGGGGGGAAATATCTGTAATGCTTTCAACAATAAAAGTAAATTTTTAAAAAAAGAAGTTTACTTATACTAGATAACCAGTATATTTTTGTTTTATGGACCATGTTACTTTTATAAAGGATAATATATCTTGCTTTGGCAATTGGTAGACTTTACCAAATTTCTCGCCCACTTTGAATCATTATGTATGACTATAAGCTTGTCTTTTGCCCACTTTGAATCATTATGTATGACTATAAGGCTTGTCTTTCTGTGCATAGTACACTTTAACATCATTCTACTATTTTCCATCATTATCTTTTCCCTCAAATTTTTAAAGTCTTATGTTATTGTAATTTTATGTTTTTTTATAAGTGTCATCTTTTTTAAATAAAACAATTTTAATATTAAAAATTTCAGAATACTTGGAGTCTTATTTATGAAAAATCCTACGAGCAAGCAAATTTTAAGAGTCTAAGAATGGCCATGTAGACACAAGACGGATAAGATTTGATGGTGGTCAAGAAAAAAGGACAAGCACAGAGAATGGAAGTCTCCTTTGTCAGCACACTACTGACTTGCATTCCTTGGTGCTCCCCGTGAGCAAGAGAGCAGCGTGGTGTAAGGGCAGCGAGATGGTTGCAAATGGGCATGCCCTCTCAAACACCAGAACTCCGGAAAGATTTTGTGAGCATGACAGAGCCACTTGATAAAATTGTTTTGAAATACAAGAATGAAGCATTTCGTCTACTGAATACCTTGCACCTTTTCTTATAACTTTTGGTTCAAAGCACATGTAGGATCAACTCAGATCTGATTTCTTGGAATACTAAATTTAATTTAAGAAATTACAAATGAAACTTAGATATCTTGTATGGTCATGTATCATCATCAGTTCACCATCACACATTGGTCACTGTGCTGGTTATCTACTGCCACATGAATGCTGCATAACGGACAACTCGGTGGCATATAGGAGGAGACATTCATTAGTAGCTGCAAGATTTAGCTGATTTGACCCAGGCTCGCTTATGCGTCTGATCAGCTGCAAGTCATCTAAGCAGCTCTGCTATTATTGTCTAGGGTCAAGATATATGTGGAACCTGTCTGGCTATTAGCTGATCTAGGATGGCATTGACTGGGATAATGACCATGAGTCAGCGCTGCTCGATTTTTCTTTTATCCATGAGCAGTCTAGCCCAGGCGTGTTCTTATAACAATGGCAAAGGCACAAAGGTAGGCAAGCCTAATTGAAAAGCATCTTTCAAACCTCACTTTGGTCACATTTGCTGACTTCCTACTAACCATAGCAAGCCACGTGGCTGAGGCTAGAGTCGGAGTAGAAGGCACTAAAGAGTCATGTGGCAAGGGGATCAGCCTAGGAAAAGGTGAAGAATTAGGGCCATTTGCAATGACTGCAGCACAGAGTTCTATTCTAACTACTTCATAGGACTAGGGGATGATACAGACCATGTTCTCAGGATTTATGGATCCAGTAACACATAATTTGCTTATTAATATTCCCCATAAGAGAAGAATTTCCTGAACTTATTAGTGCTTTCAGGAATTAGTGTTGCTCTTCTCCCTCTGTCCGTGCAGGAATTCAGAGAGGTATGTGCATGTCATTTGGCTCTTTTTTCCCATGACCTGAAGTATTACCTGACATTATTTAATGACAAGTAAAGAGTAATGTTCTCCTTCACTCAGGAATGTTATAAGGAGATAAAAGTGAAAAGGAAATGAGCCAGAAGTAAGACCTCTGGACAATTAAAATTCAGTGCCCAAGCCAAACAAGTGAAAATCTTTTAGGTAGATTGTATAAATTCATCTTATTATAGATTTCCAAAGACAACCATTTTGAGGTTTCTTATCACCACAAACAGCTGCTAGACCTCCAAATGGAGTTTCCTAATGAGTGTGGAAACAAAATCTGTTTCTTTATTTCCCAGAGAGTCTTTATTTGCCTGGCTGGTAACCAACATTGACCAGCTGCAGCTCCCCATTCTGCAGCCACCTGGTCTTACTGCTGACATTTGTGTTTGGAAGGAGTATGTGCTTCTTTCTAAACATTCTATAAATTACCCCTTATTTATACTGTACCTGGCTTCTGGATTGACCCTAATAGAAAATGTCAAAAATCTCCCTGGCCTCTCTATGAGTCACAGTGAAGTGCTTGGAGGCTCTCACGGAGGAGACTGTGGCAGTCATTCTTCCTGCCTTCTTCTGTGTTTTGTCAGTAGTATGGAGACTGAGAAGCATAAACCTAGATTCCCAGGACCCTTCAGCAATGAGAGTTCTTGATGTGCTATAAGTGATTGAATTAGGTTGGAACAAGGAAGGAAGCAGAGACATACTTTTGCCACTGCTGGAAAGTTTGGTGAAGAAGGCTGTGAGCTTCTCTGCAGTTCCTTTACCTGGAGATCAGTTGTAGGAACCATTGTGAACAGTCATCAGGTGTGCAAATTGCAGTGAACAGTCACCAGGTGATAAAAATGTTAATCTATGCTTCTCAATCTCCACACTAGCGGCAAACAGTAGAAGGGGGATGGCTGCCATGTCTCCTCGGTGAGACCCTCCCAGCACGTCACTGTCTCACCAGATGTGAGAATTGAGAAGCAGGGTGAGATTCCCGGATGGAAGCTAAGGCTGTGCATTTGTGGAGCCAGTAATTTCTAGGGGTGAGTTTCCACTTTCTCATTTTTTTGTTTTAATTGAAAAAGCAGCTTGCCTAGTGGGCTAGATGTATTGTGTTGTTGTGGGCCTCATTCCTAAAGGACTAGCTTCTGACCCTTCCAGTGATTGTATAATATAAGCATTTAATTATTTTTATTAAATGCCATTCTGCCTAAAATACCTAGCTTTCTTTCCGTTATCTGCACCTAAATTCTGACTCATACAAACATGCTAAAACCAGAGACACTGAGTTAGTTATTTCCTTGCCTAGCCACCAAAAGTAAAATGTAAAATATAGACTCATGCTATTACTTCATTAATTTTTATTACAGTCGGCCCTCATTTATCCCGGTTAATCAGTTCCAGGCTCTACCGTGATAAATGAATTTCCACAAAAGTACGATTCTTTATTTATAAATCGAATATTTTTGCAGTTAGAGCATAGAAAACCTGTTTACGACCTTCTAAATACGTTTTTTAACATTATTAGAGCGCTCTAGACATGAAATAACACCCTTTAGTCACCATTACACTCGTATTACCCTATATATTAGACAAAATAAGAGAAAATAAGACATAATAGATGTTACAAATATCATATTATTATTGTATGTTTAATTACACACAACCATTAACCTATGAAACTAGTGCAACTTGTTCGATGATGAAGATGAAGATGAAGAGATGTACTGCACAGCAAAGAAGAGCAAGGTTACCGCTCCTCTGAAGGCACGGCCTCAGTAGGAGAATCTGCAGGTGGTGCAGTATCTTCAGCAGCTGCGTCGTCATCTTCTTCCGCTGAAGGAGTGCTAGGAGTAGGTGTCTGGGTGCACGGCTGAAGAACATCGTGATAGGTAGTTGCTGGTGCTGTCTTTTCATATGCGTGAGGAGGCTTTTGTAGGGTTCTATCACTCCATCAAGTGCATTCCAGAACCACAATGCACGCATCATCTGTGGGTCCCATTCTCCAGTCATGTCCTTACTACCTTAATAGTTCTCACGACTTGCAAGAGACACTCAAGTGTAAGGTCATCTTCCTCCTCCTGACCCCCAGGAACCTCTGGCTGCTCTTCCTCCTCCTCACTCGCAGACTTAGTCATCTCCACCAAATCCTCGTCAGTTAAGGGATCCGAATGTGTCTCCAGCAGCTCATCCATGTCATTGCAGGTCATATCCGTGAAACCTTCTCCTCCCAGTATCCGGGCTAGCCTAACTGCCTTATCCACTGCTGAGTTGCTTATATCCTCTGGCGTGAATCCTCTGTAGTCATGGACAATTCCAGCTGGCCTTCACGGTCTCCATCTTTATGTCCTTCAATGCGGCCTGGATGTTCTTCAGACAGGTCACAATGGTATACTGCCGCTAGTACTCCTTCAGCAAGAAGTTCTCAAGGTCCATGCCTTCAACGAGGTGCTGCAGGGTGTTTTGCGTGTAGAGGGCCTTGAACGCACGTATAACACCTTGATCCATGGGCTGGATCAGCAAAGTGGTGTTGGGAGGAAGGAACTCGATCTGCACACCGTCATAGGATAGGTGTTGCACATGACCTCCAGCATTGTCCATGAGGAGAAGGACATTAAACTTGAGTCCCTTCTCCGTGAGATACAGCTTGACTTGGGGGATGAAGCACTTGTGGAACCCGTCCGATGACAGCTGCTTTGTGATCCAGCCCTTTTCGTTGTGCATCCAATGCACTGCCAGCGGGTTCTTGTTTTTATTCTTCAGGGCCCTAGGGTTCTTGGTCTTGTAGATAAGGGCAGGCTTGAGCAAAAATCCCTCAGCATTTCCACACACAACGATAGTCACGCGATCCTTATACGCCTTGAAGCCACGGACCTTGGCCTCATCCTTGAAAATGAATGTCCGGGAAGGTGTTCTTTTCCAGAACAGTCCTGTTTCGTCCATATTGAACACCTGTTCTGGATGATACTCGCCCTCCTCAAGGATCTTCTGGAACGTGTTGTTCACGTAGCCCTCTGCGGCAGGCTGGTCAGCAGAGGCAGCTTCTCCGTGGAGAACGACACTCTTCAGATGATATCTCTTCTGGAACTTCTTGAACCAACCCTTGCTCGCCGTGAAATCCATGAACGTTGCAGAAGAGGGTCCTGGTTGAGGTTCATCCACCGTAAAGTGCTGATAGAGCTGCCTCGCCTTCTCCCAGATGACCAGCGAATCCAACGGAATGTTTTTCTTGCAGCTGTCACTGATCCAAATGGCTAGGGCAGACTGTTTTCCCTATGAACTTATTACAGCTTGTCACGACACGCTTTGCTTCCTCGTTGAAAGAGACAGTAGCCATTGCACGGATGTTCTTTTCATCTTTACGGATGGAGCAAACGGTAGATTCATTCAAATTGTAATAGCGGTCAACCTCCACGATTTTCTTGCCATCTTTGATCATATCCAAGAGTTTCACCTTTTCCTGGATGGTAAGCATCTTCCTCCAGCACTTAGTTTCATCGTCAGAAGGCTTAGAAGAAGCAGCACATTTAGGAGCCATCGTGGAGCTTAGATAAAAGTTCTCAGAAATCACAAACACTTACAAGAGTAAAGATGCTTCATGTGAGCGATGCAGAAGCGTGTATGAGAGAAACAAACTTGCATGAGGCTGAGCCAATCAGTGGCCAGGATAGGAAGAGGACAGGATAGCCAATCAGTGAACAGCACGCTCTGATTGGCTTGGTTTCACCACACTTGGCTTTTTGGAAGAAAGTTATTGCCCACACACAAGGAGTGGTCGAGTGGTTGCACCTGACGTTGAAGGATTCCTGGGGTGCTTGAATACATAGGCCTACAGTCCATACGCACAGTAATTTTAATTGTAATTGTAATACAAGGGTGTATAATTGACTCAGACAACCGAGTGCGTGCTGTATCATTTTCACTGTCTCGATCAACTTTTTAATGAATATATTTGAAAAAACCGCAATAGAGTGAAGCCACGAAAGTCTAAGCACGAAGTGGCGAGGGACGACTGTACTTTTTTTTCTTTTTGTGTATTGCCCATTAAAAATATGAAATATTTCAAGGTCATAGGAAGCATAGGAAAAATAATGTAACATCTTTGGGTAGCGACTGTAAGATTGATCAAATGTTGACATGTGCTTCAAATCCTATTTTTTAAAATAAAATATTGCGGTTATCTAAATGCCTCCCTAATCCCACTTCTTTTTATCCATCCTCGGAGATAACCAATGTCCTATAAAATATATGTATATTTCATGCATATTTTATTCTTTTAGTATACATATATATGAACTCATACCAATTTGCAGCATTCTGTATTTTTATACTTCAATTAAATCCTTTCATAGTGTATGAATTATATGTTTTGCAAGTTGCTCTTTAAATCAGTATTAATTTTCTGATATTTTTCCATTTTTATGCGTACAGATCCAGTTAATTCACAGTAACTTATATATGATTTTTCATTGGCTGGATATGCCATTTTCCTCCTGAGGTTTTTTCCAAGGATTGGTTTTCCAATAACATTTCAAAATCAATGTGCTAACTGAATTTGTAGTTTCCCCTGGCCTTTCACAATGGCTTCTATAATTGATCTCCTTGTTTCTGTCAATAGCATTTACACCCCCATTCCTTCCAGCTCCAAAACTTTGGGATCACCTTGACACATTATTTTTATTATTAATCTATTCATTGAACTCTGGGTCCTTGTCGGCCTTTATATCTGTGCTAAAATATCATCTCCAAAGAGAAACATCGCTGTACTAGCCTCCCACCCTCTCACCTCACTCCAATAGCAGGTTCTTCCTTCTTTTCAGAACATTTATCACAATGTGTAATTAATATTTACTTTTATTCTGTTTTATTTGTTGTCAGTCTTCTCCAATGGACTGTAAGCTCTATAAAATTTTGGACGAGGTCTTTGTGCCCAGCGCTGCCATTTGAGCGTGGTAGTAGCTCAGTCGATATTTGATGAATAAACAAACAAACAAATACATACATACACAGTGCAGCCCATTGTATCCTAAGTTTAACCACTCACTTTCTGAAGAACATTCTCTTTCAAACATCAATAATGTAAATATAAGCAGAGGACATTTAGATAGAAAAGAAATATAAAAATAAAGCAATGCTTTTAGAACTTAGCACATTGCCTGGCTCTCTGTTTAAAATTATAACCATTAAAATGGTAAATATTTTGTGTACGTAAAATGTTCCTTTTATTTTTTCCTTAGGATGGATGACCCAAAATAAACCACCTTGTCAAATATGTGATCTATAAATTAGAGCAGTAGCTTAAAACTTTCACTGAATAAATTGTGTCCTGCTAATACCATGAATTTTTAAAATTAGGTATAATTTCAAATATCAAAAAAGTATAAAAATAATAGACACCTATGTACCCACTACCAAGATGAAACAGATGTTAACATTTTGCCACACGTGCATCAAATCTGTCTTTAAAAATGGGAAATAAAATAGTACAGATTCAGCTAAATCCCCTTCTTCTGTCTCCTTTCCTCCTCATCAGTAACCATTGTCTTTAAGTTGTATATCTGTCCTGTGCATGTCATCATGTACATAAGAAGAGTATAACTATAACTATGTTTTATGAGTTTACTCTGGGACCCTTATTTAAGAAAAAAGATAAACAATTACAAAACAGAATTAGACTTGTAAGTAAATGCTTGTTTAAAATGAGAAAAATCATAACATATTTAAAAATGTTAAAAGCTGATGAATATCACAAGCATCACACAGTCCACAAAAATAATGTATTTTTAAATTAATTGCCTGACCTACTCCTATAATATATTTTTCTGTACATCTGTGACCACATAATATTTGATTACTTCTCCAGACAACATTTTTAAATATTAATTTCTTTTTTTTCTTTATTGATTTTAGAGAGACAGGAAGGGAGAGAGAGAGAGAGAGAGAGAACATCGATGAGAGAGAACATCGATTGGCCGCCTCCTGCGTGCCCCCCACCGGAGATCAGGCCCACAACCTGGCCATGTGCCCTGACCAGGAATCAAACTGGCGACCTCTTGGTGCATGGGTCAATGCTCAACCACTGAGCCACATCAGCCAGGTTAAATACTAATTTCTATAGAACAATTAGAAAGAAAAGTATTTCCCCTCTAGCATGAATGAACTAAATTTATTTTTTATTATTGATAGCTGGAGTATATTAATCTTACTACTTCACACATGTGCTTCCCTGTTGTACTGATACATGTTTATGCCCAACATATCAGGCACCCAGAAGAAAGAAACTCTAGCTAGTGGAGGTCATCAGCATCACTGGAGGTCAGCAGCTGCCACTGAGGGAGAGACTGACCTGTCTCAACAAGGTAATGCACACCTGTCTGTCTTCCTACTTGGCTTGTTAAAAGAAGT
The DNA here is from genome assembly GCA_030848825.1 of Tadarida brasiliensis. Taxonomy (NCBI): domain Eukaryota; kingdom Metazoa; phylum Chordata; class Mammalia; order Chiroptera; family Molossidae; genus Tadarida; species Tadarida brasiliensis. The sequence goes on along the minus strand of CM061257.1, from coordinate 25,323,406 downwards.
AAATGTGAATATTACACTAACCAAGTTGTGTATCATCAGTAATTTATCTCTGTTGGCTACCCTTCTATATTCTGAAACTAAGGATTTTATGTGTAACCATTAGTTAATATTCAGAATAAAACATCCTCCCTGGAAAGAGGTTCATGCTAGTGAACGTGGCCAAAACTTAAGGTTTATTAGCTGTATGTTACATCTACCTTCATTGGTGAGTGTTTATACTTTACATAAATAGATTCTTTCTGGTTTTTGTTTGTGTTTTTAGCTTTGTGGTTCACTCAACTTTAGTTTTGAGTTTATTCATGTTTATACATATAGGTAATCTGTGCACTTTAACTGCTGTCAGGTATTCCTTTGTACTGATCACCTGCATTTCACTTTTCTATTCTTTTTCCAGTAGTCATTTAGAGTTTTTCCTGTTTGTTTTTGATATCATAAATAGTGCTTCAGAGACATTCTACCTGTCTCTTTGAATATGTGTGGTACTGTCTCTAGGGTAGCCAATGGAGTGAAATTTTGGGTGACAGGATGTGCCTACCTTAAGCAAATTGATCATCAAAACAGCTCTAACATTTTGTATTCTATTAAAAATAAGAGTCCCTGTTACGTTTTCATCAATACCTGGTGTTCCCATCTTATTAATTCTGATAATCAGTTGTCTGTGAGAGGGGTCCTTACTGTTGTCTTCCTTTGCATTTAACTTTTTACCAATGATGTTGGACATTTAATGTTATTTATGCTTGGCTTTGTCAACTGTGAATTGCCTGTTTGTATCCTTGGATTATATTTTTATTGGATTTACTTCATTTTTATTTTTATTTATTTAGAAATGCTCATTGTATTTTCCAGTTGATAATTCTTATTTATGGATGTTTATTCTTTACTACAACAAGTATTTAAAGATACATATTTCCCTCCTATATGGTTGTAGCTGCATCTCATTCAATTTAATATAAATTTCCCTCACATTTTCTACTTTTCCCATGATTTAGTTAAAAAATATTAAATCATCCAAATAAAATATTTTTAGTTATCTTTTTATAATTCATTATATTTTGTTGTACTTGTAGAATATATTCATGTTATTCTTATTTTTCTAAGTGCTGAGGGTGCAGCAGTGAACAAAATGGGTAAACTCTTTCTTATGGAGCTTATATTCTAATAGGGGAAGAAGAGAGTATACAGATGAGTAAGTAGAGATATCTGATAAGCCAGATGGTAATAAAGGATATGGAGAAAAATAAGACTGGGAGGAGTGGGATGGGGATGGTGGTTATTTTTTATGAGATGGTGTTCTCTTCAGGTAGGAGGAAGAACAAGTGCGATGGCCTTGGAGAAAGGATTCCTTGGGCAGAGATTCCAAGATCAAGGTGGTTGAAAATGACTTTGGAGAGTTAGTGAGCAGCCAGATCATATTTAAAGATCAAGTTGATGAGGAGAAACTAACAATAAGATTTCGAAGGAGTAGGTAATGAGAAGAAAAAGATTAAGCAGACTTGGACCAAGAGTTAAAATGCCCCAAGTTATTCATCTGGTTCTTTTAATAACAATCTAGGTAAACTTGGAGCATTTATTTAACAATTTTAATTCTGATACTTCTTAGCTGAGAGTCTTCCCAACTCAAATGTCCATAGCAAATAGAAATGAATTATGGTAGCTGTAGGATAGATCTCTCATCCACTATGAAGGGATTAATGTATGGACACATTTGAGGTTTCTTTGCTGTTCTAAGAACTAAAGGAAGACCGTGGCCTGTCAGGTGGCACTACAAGCAGGTGGGTTATTTCAACTTGCCAGACTATGCAGTTGTGTAGAACTAGTGTTATATGGTTGTTTGTTTAGAGACCATTTGGAATAGCAAGTTCTTGGATATTCCTCATAGTTTGGAGCTAGACATCATTTTTTATTCTTGATACAATGATACAATTCTGTAGTACAATTGGAAGACCTTAATGCAATAGATGATGCTAATTACATAAAAATTTAAGAAAGAGGTTTATAGGTCTAATATTGGGGAACAAGCAGATAATTTGGCTACCAACTAATTTAGCTGTGCAGAAAATAACGATGAAGGCAAGTTGCATTTCACTGGCATTCCAAATCAGAGATAGGATATAGTTTCAACTCACATTTGTGATTAAACCTGTACGTTATATTTCTTATTCTACCAAGGATTATAATAAAAACGGCAGTAACTTGCCCCACATTCCTCCATCTCTCTCCTGATTTCTGTTTTCATAAGCAAATAAGTTTAGTTAAACTCTGTCTGAATAACATACATATACTACTGTTATTCGTTTTTAAATTTTAGATACTATCCAATTTTCTTCTGTACTTCATTATTCCCATCAGTTGCATACAGTAACACTTCAATCATAATGAAAAAATAATAGCTAATTTCTCTACCAGTAGCAAAACTCTATTTGCTGTTTCCAAACCTCACCTCTGCCATTCTCTCTAAAATCAAACTTTTGTTTCCATCATTCTAGCAGTACTAGTTAAAGTTATCAATCACTTTTACTGATAAATCTAATCCTCAATTTTCAGCCCTTATATTTCTTGATTTGCACACATATTAACACATCCCTTACTCCTCTGTGATACAATTATTTGATTTAGACTTCAACTCACTAGAGTCTCATGTTTTTCTCCTGCTTTTCTGATCACTATTTCTCAGCCTTCCTTTTGATTATTCTTTTTTTTCCATTGATCTTTCAACTTTCAAATGCCTCAAGGCCCAGTTCTTAAATGGTATATGTACATATATTCTGATATATTTTACTATATGTCCATATCTCTCCATCTACCTATCTATCCATATAGAAGAGAGAGAAAGAAAGAGAGAAAGAGAGAGAGAATGTTTCTCTCAATAAATAGGTATAGAGATAGAGTCTCAAATATCCAACAGGCTACTTTATATCTCTACTTAGATGGCAAATAGATATCTCAAATTAAACACGTCTAAAACTGAAAAACTTTTCCTCCAAATCTGTTCTTTCTTGGCCTTCCCAATATCAATTGATGAAAACTCCATCTTCCTTTTCTCTGGGCAATAAAACGGGATGAACTATTCATATATGCAACAATTTGATGGATTGTAGAGGCATTGTACTTAAGTGAAAGAAGTGAGCCATGCAATATGACAGAATTCATAATTCCCTTTATTTGACATTTTCAAAAATATAGCCCTGGCCAGTTTGGCTCAGCCGTTAGAGAGTCGGCCTGTGGACCAGAGATACCGGATTCCGTTCCAACTAACGGCACGTACCTCGGTTGCAGTTTGTCCCTGGCCCCGGTTGGGGTTGTGTGGGTGGCAACCAGTCGATGTGTCTCTCTCACATCAATGTTTCTCTCTCTCTCCCCTTCCCTCCCTCCTTTCCACTCTCTAAAAATCAATGGAAAAAATATCCTCAGGTGAGGATTAACAAATAAACAAAAACAAAACCAATGATTTTAACATTTACTTTATGGAATTAGACAAAAAGAGGAAATAAAAGGCAAAAAAGTAGAACATCTAATTTCCTTCTTTCTGCACAGCAAAAGAAACAATCATCAAAATGGAAAGGGAACCCACCATATGGGAGACCATAATTGCCAATGATGCATCAGATAAGGGATTAATTTCCAAAATATATAGAGTACTCATACAACTCAACAAAAGGAAGACAAAGAACCCAATTAAAAAATGGGCAGAGGACCTAAAGAGACACCTCTCCGAACAGGACATACAAATGGCCCAGAGACATATGAAAACATGCTCAACATCACTAATCATCAGAGAGATGCAAATTAAAACAACTATGAGGTATCACTTCACACCTGTCAGAATGGCTGCCATCAACAAATCATCAAACAACAAGTGTTGGCAAGGGTGTGGAGAAAAGGGGACTCTAGTACACTGCTGGTGGGAATGCAGACTGGTGCAGCCACTATGGAAAACACTATGGTGTTACCTCAAAAAGTTAACAATTGAACTGCCATTTGACCCAGTGATCCCACTTCTAGGAATACCCTAAGAAGCCTGAAATACCAATCAGAAAGAATATAGGTATTCCTATGTTCATAGCAACACTATTTATAATAGCTAAGATCTGGAAACAACCCAAGTGTCCATCAGTAGATGAGTGGATAAAAAAGCTGTGGTACATTTACACAATGGAATACTATGCAGCTGTAAGAAAGAAAGATCTCTTATCATTTGAGATGACATGGAGGGACCTGGAGAGTATTATGCTAAGCGAAACAAGCCAAGCAGAGAAAGACAAATATCACATGATCTCACTTATTTGTGGACTATAATGAACTAAAGAAACTGATGAACAAAACTGACCCAGAGACATAGAGGTAGGGTACAGACTGACACCCCTCAGAAGAGAGGTTGTTGCGGAGGAAGAGATAAACCACAGAACTTATATGCATGTACGCATAACCAATGGACATAGACAACAAAGCTGGGGATGGGGAGGAGGGTGTCAATAGGGGAAAAAGCAGAAATATCTGTAACAAAAACAAATTAATAAAAATAATTTTAAAAAAAAGAAAAGTAAAGATTTAGCTCCCTTACAATCCCCTACACAAGTGCCCCAAATCCCTTTCACACAATCTGCCTCCTCCAAACTCTAAATATAGTTATAACTGCTGGATAACATTTCCATAGGTTCTCATTGAAGTTAACAAACCTTTTTACATTATTATGACCATAGCAATATCATCCACATTTCCTTTTTTGTACAACTTTTTCTATTCCTTTTCGATAATAATTATCTGAATTTTATTGTTTTTGTTGCTTAATTTCCTACATAACTGGCACTAGTGTGAATGCAGATCTTTCTCTCTGCACATGCATATTCATAGAGTAATAAACCAATCCTATTTCCTGGAGCCATGCCTACTAATGCCTCTGTCTTCTTGCTCAGGTCTGGATTGGTTGCTGTCCATGTTGGCTACTCAGATCTTGTTTTAGGATTTTCTGTGCCATCACCTTAGGAACTGCTTCATTGTCTCCTGGGTCTGAATTCCATTTTTTTTCTTTCTTGTTTGCCACCTTTTGTATATAGATTATTTTCCCCCCTAGGGTTTATCTGAGAAAATATATATGAAAGGTGATTCTGTTGAGATGCATCATATTTGACAGTTTGATTGGATTAAAAGATTAATTCAACATAAAACCACCACTCATTTTTTAATATACTTTGATTTTTAGAACATTTTTAGTTCTATAGGAAAATTTCAAAGATATAGAGTCCCCTTAGGAATCACTCCCCCCATGTAGTATGATACATTTTTTATAAATAATGAACCAATATTGATACATTATTATTATCTAAAATCCATAGTTTATTTAGATTTTCTTAGTTTTCATCTAATGTCCTTTTTCAGTTCCAGGATCCTATCCAAGATACCAAATTAAATTTGCTGCAGTTCCTGGATCCCATCCGAGACACCAAATTAAATTTATTTGCCGCATCTTCTTATTCTCCTCTCGGCTGTGGCAGTTTCTCAGACTTTCCTTCTTTTTGATGGCTTTGATAGTTTTTTGGAGTACTGGTCAAGTGTTGTAGGTTACCCTTCTATTATAATTTATCTAATGTTTTTCTTCTCAATAGAATAGAGTTATGTGTTTCTTTTCTTAAGAGGAAGACCATAAAGATAAAGTGATATGCCCCTCATCATATCAAGGGTCAATGCTATCATCATGATTTTTCACTATTAATATTGACCATAATCATCTAGTTAAGGTAATGTTTGTCCAGTTTAGCCACCAGAATGTTGTTTATTCCCTCTTTTCATACTGTATCCTTTTTTAAACAGTCACTATGCACAACCACAGTTAAAGAGTAGGGATTGTGCTATCCCTCATGAGAGTTGAGTAATCTATACAAATTATTTGGAATTCTTCGCCAAGGGAAATTTGTCTATTCTTCCTCATTTATTTATTTATTTGATCATTTACGTGTTTTAGCATGGACTCATAGATATGTTTTTATACTTTGGGTTATAATCCAATGCTACTTTATTTTGTTTTTTCAAATTATTCCAGCTTTGGCTATTGAGTGTTCTTTCAGTGGACTGTCCCTTTTACAGACCGTCCTAAATATATTTATTTGTTTTAGCATTTTCCTTAATTTTTGGCACTATAAGATGCTCCAGGCTTTTTGTGGACTCCTTGCTCCCGTCGTAGGTGAGCCACACTCCTCCCAGGAGCAGAGTTCCTTGTCTTGGAGAGTAGTATCGGAAACCAAGACAGGGCAACGATTGTGCTCCAGTGTGAGTTAGGCTGCTACTCTCACTGTCATAATTAGGTAACCTGGGAGAGGCCAGAGAAGCTACTTTTTATATTCTTGTTTTCTTTATATATATATTTTTTATATCCTTGTTTTCTTTTTCTTATTGCATATTGTATACAATTTAGAAAGTACGGGAATATGTACACAGCTTTATAAACATGTAAATAGGTTCAAAAGCAATATACAGAGTGGGGCAAAAGTAGGTTTAACAGTTGTTCATATGGAAAATAATACAATAATTAATAAATAATGGGGGATGGGAAGAGATAAACCAGAGAACTTATATGCATATATGTACAACCAATGGACACAGACACTAGGTTGGGGAAAGCAGGAAGGGGGGTGGGAGCGGGGAGGAGGAGGTTAATGGTAGGGGGGAAGGGGACTTCTGTAATACTTTCAACGATAAAAAAAATTAAAATTAAAAAATAATAGGAAAGGAGCAACAAATAAATAAATAAATAAATAATACAAGAATAAACTCTGCATTTTGTATACTCAAAACTGTAAACCTACTTTTGCCCACCCTGTACAATATTTTATCTTGTTCTTTTGTTTTTAAATAATACACAATTTGTAATTAAAACCTCTTATGAACATCATTTATAATGGCTGTATAATAATCAATGAATGCACCCAGTATTTTTGTATTTCTAAAGCTGAATATTTAAGTAGCTTAAATTTTTAACATTTTAAGTAAGTAGATCATGGTTTATTAATATCCAATTGCTTATTTAGAGGAAATTTCTGAAAGTAGAATTTTCTGCTCAAAAAACTTTACATGCTTAAAGCATGATCTATTTGTGTACTTATTTTCTAAAAGGATAACAATCTATTTTTAATACTGATGTATGAAACTGTTCATCTTTCTATACCCTAAAGGTCAATAAACAATAATAATTTTTAAATATTAATTGATTAGAAAAATATCTCATTGTGATTTAAATGCCCATCTTTTATTTCTAAGGAATATGGCTGCTGTTTCATTCATTATTTGCTATACACAAATGAAAGTCGGACCCTCTACCTAATAGCTCTCTCACTGACTTCCACAAAAGATCAACTTGGGCATTTCACCAGCTCAAGAATTTTACTGAAGATTTAAAAGATCACAGGAAGGAGACACTTTGCATAAGTAGACCACAATATGATTGCCTCCATCCCAGTTCCTACCAATCTCAACTCGGCCCTCCATGTTCTTCTCGCTTCTTTTCCAGGATTGGTCCTGACCATATTCAGCTTCCTTTGGATTCTCACTTTCTGCCTCTACGGCCTTTCAAGATATTTCCTTTAAGGAATTCCTCTGAATATAGCTGCTTCCATTGTATTATAGCCACAGTTTCTCTTTCTTGAATTTTGTGTTGAATCCTTTAGTAGATGCTATTTTGAAAATAAATAAAATACTACTTATTCATATACTGTTAACATGTTCATTTATTAGACACACTGGCAAAATGCCAGGCATGCTACTCAGCCATGGGAATGGAGAGCAAATACCACAGGCTCTTACTTCAAGTTATCTACAACCTTGTGGGAAACACAGTCTCATGACTATTTTGAAGCAAATAAGGGTGAATTATTTTAACCATAAAGAGCCATGAAGCACATGTTACAAATGCTTCTAGACAGGGAATATGGCTCTCACTTTAGTAATTCCTTCTGGAAACCAGCTGCAAACATACTCAAAATTTCAAAAAGACGAGGAATGGTAAAGACCTAGAAAGAGAGGAGAAAAGAAAAAGGAATGGGAAGAAGAAAATGAGACAGATAAAAAGAGAGACAGGAAAAACACATGTGCTCTGGAGAAGCAAGTATATTGATAAATTGGAAAGGTCAAGGAAGAACTAGAAAGACCAGAATACTTTTATAGTTCAAGCATTAGCAATATTTTTAACTTTACCTTTTAACTATACTCTATTTTATTTTTTTTAAATATAGAGCTAGCTCCAAATTGTTATTGCTTTCCCTGGAAAGTTTCTCAAATTCAGTATCTCCTTTCCTTTTCAATCCACAACCAACACTACCCTAGCCCCAGGGACTTGCCTGCCTGCTCCCTGCCTGCTGCCATCATCTTCTTGGGCTCTGCTTGGAGCAAGGTGCCAGTCCCCACTTTCTCCCTGTGCTGCAGTTACTGAGATAGCGGCACAGTTCCTTTTGGGTTTCTTATAAAATTTTTGTTTTCTTACTTGGTTTTGTTACCGAGAGTAATTAAATTAATGCAGAACAGTAATGATAATCATTAAACTCTAGGTGTCAGACTTTGTTCTAAGACCTTTGATATACATCCAATTTAATCCTTATAACAATCCTGTGAAATCATGTTATTTATAAGATACTTGTGCTCTCACTTTGCCGTGGAGGACCCTAAGTCACCGAGCTATGGAAAGTGACAAAAATCAAAGTTACAGAATTGTAGGACATCTTAAAAGAAGGAAGAGATTGCTTTCTTTTCTCACACTGAGTAAATTTAAGGTGTACACCGTTAATGTGATACATTTATATATTGTAATATGAGTGCCACTGCAGTGATAGTTAGCACTTCTGTCACATAACTATCATTTCTTATTTTGTGGCGAGAATAATTAAGAACTAGTCTCTTAGCAAGTTTGATGATTATAATTCAACACTTATCTATATTCATATACAGTGCATTAGATCTCCAGGACTTATCTACCAGTTGCAAGTGCATACCCTTAAACGACACCTCTCCTATTCCTGTTTTCACTTTGTTTAAACCAAGCACTGTTAAATTTACATTTAGGCCATTGTTTCAGAACTGACTCCTTATAGATGTCATTCCTGACAAAGTTATTCTTACCCGTTTATTAATGAAAGAATTGGTTATTTTTATTCCTCAGAGTAGAACTTATTCTGTCCCCAACCTTTTCTTTTCCCATCAGGTCTCACAATGAAATCTCTACCCTTTTTTTTTTCACTGTTGTTATTGACTTTATTTATTCATACATTGAACAAAGTGTCATAGGCTCTTCTAGATGCTGCGGATGTCGCACAGAATAAGATACACAAGTCCTTCCCTCTTGGAAATTATATGGTAATAGGAGGGAAAAGTTAATAAATAAACAATGCATAAATAATGGTAGGTTTTTTAGTGTTATGGAGGAAATAAACAAGTGACTTTGATAAATAATTGTAGGGATAACTTTCTTTAAATAGAAGGATCCTTTCTGAAGAGGTGACATTTTGCTAAGGCCTGAATGAATGACAAGAAGGAACTGAATATGGAATTCTCTGGGGAAATAGAATTCCCTTTACAGGGAAGAATAGCTTTGAAGTCCTGAGGTAGAGACAAGGGGCAGAGGTAAAGGATCAGGTCAGATGGTGAGAAGAGCAGATTCAGTAGGGTTTCCCACATACTGATGGAAGAGTGATCTGATGAGAATTTTTTGTTTGTTTTGGTTTGGTTTTTTTAAAAAACACACTCCAAATGCTGTTAGGCCAAGTGTAATTTTAGGTGCCAATGAGTGGGTGTTTCAAATTCTCTAAGGCTCTTAAGATTTTTATTTATATGCCAGAAGAAAACTACATATCCTCAGAGTTCTTTGGTCTCTTACAAGAAACTTAATTTAAGAAAAACCTTGGCAATTTTTTTTTTAATCCTCACCTGAGGACATTTTTGCATTTATCTTCAGATAGAGCAGGAGGGAGAGAGAGAGGGAGGAAGAGAGAAACATCAATATGACAGAGACACATCGACTGGTTGCCTCCCGCACAACCCCAACCGGGGCCGGGGACTAACCGCAACCGAGGTACCTGCCCTTAGCGGGAACCGAACCCGGGTCTCTCTGGTCCGTGGGCCAATGCTCTAACCGCTGAGCCAAACCGGACAGGGCAGCAATTTTTTCTCTTGAAATCAGACCACTTTGTTTCTTGTTTCTTGTTTTGTTTTGTTTTCTTTCTTTCACAAAAGAAAAGCAATGAGATTTAATATCTCCATAAAAGCAAATTAATGATCATTTTGATAGATCCCTCGATTCCTGTAAGAACCATGTCTTCCCAGCTGTTTGGATCCAATAATTTGATTGGATGGCTTGTTAGGAACATACCCTATTGTGCACATGAGGCAGAGAGTCCACTTCTCTCCAGCTGTGGGACTTTGGTCCATGCACCCACTCTTTCTGGGCCTTGGATTCATCATCTGTAAAATGAAAGGATTGGTCTAAACCAGATCTTCTCAAATGTGACTGTTGGCATGTGGGCTAGATCATTCTTTGTTGTGAGGGGCTGCCTTGTTCTTGCAATATGTTGATCAGCATCCCTATGTTCTATCTACTACATGCCAGTAGCATCCCCTGGATAATCAAAAATGTCTCCAGACTTTGCCAAATGTCCTCTGGCAAGCAAATCTCCAACAACTGAGAACCACAGGTCTAGAAGGACTTTTGAGTACTCTCTTTGCACTTAAACTTTAAATTTTTCAAGAACTCCAGCAATAGTCAGAGATAGGATACACTTTTGATATTTTATGAAGACATTTTCTGCTGAGAAATGTTAAGATTTCTTTCCCCTCTTCTCTCTTTTTGTCACCATGACAACAAAGTATGCTAGGAAGTAACATTTATTAAGAAGAGCAGAGTGCTAAAGCCAAGGTGGGTATCGCCTTCTCAAAAGCTGGTTCCTAATAAATCAAAGGTTGCTTGTTCTTCAGGTGTGTAAATTTCATCTGTCTTTTGAAGGAGAGAATAAATGGTTGTGCATTTGAGTATGCAGAAATGGAGAGTAAACCTAAGTGAGGAAACTTACTTGGATAACCACAACCTTATTTAAATTGGATTTTTATATTCATCATTCCCCAAAAGTGTGGGGAAAAAATATGCCAACTATATTTTTTAGCAAAAGTATGCCAAGAATATGTCATCTAAACTTCAAAATATTATATTTCATATTTAGACCAAGTTTCTGCATTGCTTATGACGCTTGGCAAATTATAACCAATAGGAGGAGGAGTTAAGGATGACTCTCAGACTTTTGCTTATTTGGTGATGGCTGTAGTTTATGGAGTTTCCACTGGTTGAGATAAGAAAACTGGTAAGAACAAGACTTGGGCTTCTCTTCCTCTCCACCTCCAAGCGTTTCGTCTCCACCCTCTCTGCTTGCAGCCTGTCCTGTAAAGCTTTCTCCTGCTCCCTCTTGGCAGGGAGGACCTAAGGAACCAGAGAGTTAGTGCAATGGACAACGTGGTGATGGGGTAAGCTTGTCTCACCAGTGGACCCTCCTCCACCCCAGACAAGGTTGTCTCTAATCCGAGATGGAATCATTAAGTGGTTTCCACACTCTGACCACAGCAGCATAAACTGTGCTGCCACCACTTGGGCTCTGGGGTCTGATTGACCTGGATCCAAGGATCTCTCTTTTTTCAGGATTTTGAGATCACAGCTTAATTTCTCTGATATTGTCTCTTTCTTGTGTCACCAGGATTAACTGGAATAGTGAAAGTGTCAACATAATGTTTGGTACATTATATGTCTAGAGTTCTCATCCCAAGCTACACTATAGAATCACCCAAGGAACTTTTAAAAATTACTTGAGACCACGCCCCCACCCAGTGCAATTAAATGAGAATATTCAGGTGGGAGGCATCTGTGGTTTTAAAAAGCTCCTCTGGGGGCTTCTGGTCAAGATGGCAGTGTAGATAAATGTGGTACTTGAATTCTCCCACAACCATATCAAAAATACAACTAAATCACAGAACAACCACCATTCAGAACAGCCTGAAGTCGGGCTGAATGGAAGTCCTACAACTACGGATTTAAAGAAGAAGCCACACTGAGACTGGTAGGAGGAGTGGAGCTGCAGACGGGCTGGTCCCACACCCATGTGTGGTGGTTTAAAATGAGGAGGGATATCTTGGCTTAGGAGTTCCCCCACTGAGGAGTGAGGAGTTCTAGCCACATACCTGAGCCCCATCCTAGGGTTCCAGAGACAGGAAGGGAAATCCCCATAACTTCTGGCTGTAAAATCAGTGGGGATTGTGGCTGAGTGAGGTGGAATTTTTAGAAATATCACGCATTCCTCTTAAAGGGCCCATGCACAGACTAACTCAGACTCACTCCCTCTGAGCTCCAGCACTGGGGCAGCAGCTTGAAAGGAACCAGGGACATACAGGGAGGAACTGAATTGTCTGGCATCAGGGAAAGAGCTAAGGGGGGCAGCTTTCCTCCAGACAAAAGTGCTGGCAGAGGCCATTATTCTTTTTCTGACTCCCCTCCATCCCCACAAAGTGGACAGGCAAGCACCATATCTGAGTGTCCATCAACCTGGCTCACACTGTTTGTCCCACCTTGTTAAATCCCTGAGACCCCTCTTCACCCAACTTGCAGGCCCTCCCAAGCCATTTCCAGTGTCTTTTCCATACAACTGGCCACTCTTTTCTCATGCTTTGACTTTCCCAAATCTCTCAAACAAGCACCATCTGGCCTCTGTGTACCCCCTACCTCTTGCTAAGTGGCCCCAGGCCCAACACTAGTGGCAGCCTGCCTTGGTTCACAGCTTGGCCTCTCCAGGGCACTTCCAAGCCAACACAAGTGGCAGCCATCTGCAGATCACTCTGTAGCTTATGCTGGGTGGCCTCACCTCAGGCAGGGCACAGGTGGTGGCTGCTTTGTACTTCCTAGAACACCCCAGAGCCAGTACACCTGGTAGATAGCTTCAGACCACTCCAGATTACAACCCTACCACCTCCATGAGCAACACAATCAAGGGGTGGACTCAGTGCGCACCAAAGCCTCATAGGGTCGACTCTTGCACAGCAGCTCCTCCACTGTAGTCACAGTCGGTCCACACAGCTGATAGGCCTGGGGGTCAATCCTTCCCAGTGATGCCAACACCAATTAAGGCTCAAATACAACAGGACAGTACACACAGCCCACACAGTGGCACATCTGGAGCACCCAGATAGGGTGACTGGGGTGACACGGGAGGCTGTGCCACTGGGCCCTACAGGGCACTTACTGCCCAAGGTCACTCTACAAAGTCTGGGAGATGTGGCAACTCTACCTAATACATAGAAACAAATGCAGGGAAGTAGCCAAAATGCAGACACAGAGAAACAGGTCCCAAATGAAAGAACAGGAGAAATCTCCAGAAAAAGAACTAAATGAAATGGAGGCAAGCAAATTACCAGATACAGAGTTCAAAACAATGGTTATAAGGATGCTCAAAGAACTTAGAAAGAACTTAAAGGAACTTGGTGAGAACTTTAAGAGCATAAAAAAGAACATAGAAACCATAAAAAAGAACCAATTAAAAATGAAGGATACACTAACTGAAATGAAGCATAATTTACAGTGAATCAACAGTAGAGTAGATGATGCCAAGCATCAAAACAGCAATTTGGAATATAAAAAAAGCAAAAGACACCCAATCAGAACAACAAAAAGAAAAGGAATAAAATACCACAATGTAAGGAGCCTGTGGGACAATTTCAAGCATACTAACATTCACATTATGAGGGTGCCTGAAGGAGAAGAGAGAGAGCAAGAAATTGAAAACCTATTTGAAAAAATCGTGACAGAAAACTTCCCTTACCTGGTGAAGGAAACAGACATACAAGTCCAGGAAGTCAGAGAGTCCCAAACAAGATGAACTCAAAGAGGCCCACACCAAGACACATTATAATTAAAATGTAAAAGCTTAAAGACAAAGAGAGAATCTCAAAAGCAGCAAAAGAAAAGCAGTTACCTACAAGGGAGCTCCCATAAGGCTGTCAGCTGATTTCTCAACAGAAACTTTTGCAGGCCAGAACAGAGTGGCAAGAAATATTCAAAGTGATGAAGCAAGTACCTACAAGCAAGGTTATTCTGCCCAACAAAGCTCTCATTTAGAATTGAAGGACAGATAAAGAGATTCCCAGATAAGAAAAAGCTAAAGGAGTTTAATACCACCAAACCGGTATTACATGAAATGTTAAAGGGTCTACTTTAAGAAGAAGAAGAAGAAAGATAAAAAAAATATGAACACTAAAATGGCAATAAATACATAGCTATCAACAATTGAATCTAAAAATTAAATAAACAAGCAGAATAGAAACCAACTCATAGATAGAGAAAACATTTTGATGATTACTAGATGGGAGGGAGTGTTGGCTGGATGGGTGAAAAAGGTGAAGTACAAATTGGTAGTTACAGAAGAGTCATGGGGATGCAAAGTACAGCATAGGGATATAGTCAATAATGTACTAATAAATTTGTATGGCGTCAGATGTGAGATTTATTGGAATGATCACATTAAGTTATATACTGTCTAATCACTGGGGTGCACACCTGAAAAATAATATAATATTGTATGTCAACTGTAATTAAAAACTAAAAATTGATTTAAAAAAGAACAAGACTTGGAGGGAAAAATTATATTGATATTGATGTAATTATTGTTTTCTTCTCACTATACCATGAGTTCTTTGCAAATAGAGACTATATCTATTTAAATTTATATTGACACTTGAAATTCTATCTGGAACTGATGAAAGTCAGTATTTTTTAATTATTTATAACACATATAAATAAAATAATTGTTTTTTTACTCAACAATCATATATTGAGTGTCTAACATGTGCCAGGTATCACTGTGGTTACCACAAACGGGGACAGTGAGATGAATAAAGACACAATGACTGTTTCTGTGTAGCTTACATTGCAGGAAGAATTTACAATGCAGAAACATTAACCTGAAGGAGAGCTGCCTGGATTTGTCCTTGTCTACCAAACTTAATTATTGTTGGTGTTTTAGACAAACTTAATTATTGTTGGCTCACCCACATTACGGAGAACAATCTACTTTATTCACTTTATCAATTCAAATGTTAAGCTCATTCAGAAACATCCCTCACAAATACATCTGGAATAATATTTGACTAAATGTCTGGGCACACCATTGCCCCCTAAAGGTGACAAAAAAAATTAACAATCACACATATCTAAAGGTGTGGTCAAGTGTCACTTCTCAGTGAGGTCCACACTAACCACCCATAGCATTTTTCATAAGCCTACCCTGCTTTTTATTTCTTTCCATAGCACTTTTTACCTTCTAATATACTGTACTCTATTATTTTATAATCTATGTCATGTACTATATTATTTTTAGTTATGTTAAATATTTGTCTTCCCATGCTTTATATGTTTCACGAGTATTGAATTTTTGGTATTGTTATTATTTTACCACTACTGTTTTTCCACTATATAGGACATTATTTCACATATAGAATGTATTCCATAAATATTTATTGCATGCAAGAATGAATTCCCTGATGAAAGCCATCAGCTTTATTGTTGAAGATGCTATTTGGCAAGATATTGATTAGATACACTGTAGTGGGGATTGCTTCTACGTGACTCCTGGGTTAGGGAGACCTACCACCCAGCCTCTGGCAGCACTGGATAGCCTCTGGCCTCTACCAGGCACAGAGCTGTCCCCAGTGCATGGCTGAGAGAGAAAAACAGAATCCACTTCTTTGAGCAGGAAAGTAGGTATTGGAGAGGAAGGAAATAAAGAAAAAGATGTTTCTTCTAAGTGTAGTGATTAGATAATTCACCCACTGAGGTCAGCCAGGGATATGGCTCAGCTACTCTGGGGAGGAAATCAGAATTCTTGGGAAGCCCTGTTACTACCACCATCAAAAGGCAGATTTCCCAGAGCCAACCATTCCATCATGTGGATGTCCTTCTGGTCCCTTGTGGGTACTTGAGATTTTTGCCCTCAGAAAGCTCTGAGACAGGACAGAATGCTCTGAGATAGAATAGAACAGTACTTTCATTATGCAAAACCCAAAGCCACTCTGTATCCAAAGCTAAGAATTCACTCCCTATTGTACTCTCAACACACATTATTTTCAGGCTACATGACTCAGCCCACAAGTTCTGTAAAGACATTAAATGACAATAAAAATAGTAACAAACTACCAATGCATAGAGATTTCTTAAATTTAATTGTATTTTTTTCTGGGGAAAAATTAAAGTTCTAAGAAAGTTCAAAGCCATTAAAGCCCAATTTCATATTCTCCTCTTCTTGTAAGTTGAAAGTCCAGTAAGATTATGGCACAAACATGATTCTTTCTTTCTCCATCTGCTCAGTGACAGCCAGGATAGTCTTTTTTTTTTTTTTTATCCTCACCCGAGGACATTTTTTCATTTTTTGTTCAGATAGAGTGGGAGGGAGAGAGAGGAAGAGAGAGAGAGAGAAACATCGACGTGAAAGTGACACATCGAGTGGCTGCCACCTGCACGACCAACCCTTAGTGGGAACCGAACACGGGTCTCTCTGGACCACAGGCCGACGCTCTAACTGCTGAGCCAAACCGGCCAGGGCAGCCAGGATAGTCTTGATGCTTAGGTGGAGTTGGGCTCTTTCCAGCTGCTGCAATGTTTTAGCTGTTTTCCACGGGAATGGGTGTGATTTCTTTGGGACCATAGAACTAGACGTGTTCCCTCAACAGAAGGAGACTGAATGGGTTTTAATTTTTTTGCTGTTGTTAATAAAGTTTTTTATTTTAGAATAGTTTCAGGTTTATAGAAAACTGGAGGATTGTACAGGGGTCCCATATACCCCATACCAGTTTCCCCAGATGTTAACACCTTATTTAGTACAGTGCGCTTATCACAATTAATGAACCAAACTAATACATTATTATTAACTAAAGTCCATCCTTTATTGTAGATTCTTACCTAATGCCCTTTTTCTGTTTGTGTCCCATTCAGGATATCACATTACATTTAGTTATCATGTCTCCTAAGCTCCTCTGGGCTGCAACATTTTCTCAGACTTGCTTGTTTTTTATGACTTTGACAGTTTTAAAGAGCACTAGACAGATATTTTATAGAATTCCTTCATCTGGGATCTGTGTGATTTCTTTTTGCGGTGAGACAGGAGTTATGGTTTTGAGGAGGAAGGTCACAGAGATAAAATTCCAAATTCATCATCCTATCAAAAGCACATGCAATCAATATGGCTGATCACTATTGATAACCTTAATCCTGGCCCAAGAGTGTTAGCCAGGTTTCTCCAATTTCCCCCCTTTCTATACTGTGCTCTTTGGAAGGAAGTCACTCTGTATAGCCCACACTTAAAGGGTGGGGAATTTTGTTTCTCCTCCTTAGTCAGGAAGTACCTACATAAATTATTTGGAAAATACCTACATGGGAGATTTGTCCATCCTTTGGTATTTAGTTAATCATTGATTTATATCAGAGAAACTCTTGTGTTTCTTTGACATATCCCCATCAGTGTGTGTGTGTGTGTGTGTGTGTGTGTGTGTGTGTGTGTGTGTGTGTGTAATTATGTTCTTATTTTCTGGTCATCCTCATTTTGTAAAGTCTAAAAAAGTAGGAGAATACAACCAATGTTCACAACTTTGGACTCATACAAAATTCCCAGATTCTATCTTAGGAAAAATTCCTGCCCTGCTGTGAAGAATGCTAACAAAGAATCACAAAGATTTTTTTTCAGCCTGACAAAGACTACTCCTTGACCAAACACTAGTTAGGCCCATCTGAGCCCTGCTCTTCACTAGTCCTTTTCCATGAATCCTCTTTTCAGCCTGCCTAGTCCAGTTATAGGAAAAGTCCTACTAAGTCAGTTTAGAGGGAATCTTCCACCGTTGATATCTGATCATCCTAGTCTGCCTTTAGCAAAAATCCTGTTAAGTCAGTTTAGCAAGAATCCCTCTATTCTTGATATCTCCTCTTAGTAATTTTCCATCCAATGAGCCCCTCACTCTGCTCATTGGCTGTAAGTTGTTGGCCCCACTGATTGTGGTGATGGGACCACTTAGGTCCTTGCTGTATTCTGAGTTGAACACAATCTCTCTCCATTATTGTGATAGTCTTGCCACCTACTGCAAAGTTCTGAATAAAATATTTCTTACTGTTTAAACAAGTGTCAGAACAATTTTCTCTATAGCAAGCTTCACTAGGATTTCAATCAATATATGTTAGTCAATTAGAATACATAGCTAGTGGAATTAAACTCAGTTGGAAGAAATCTCCCAATAAAGAGTCAATTGGGCATTATTATTATTATATTTTTACAATATCTGGAGGGAATTCACCCATGCTTGCTGTCTTCTTTCTCTGAAAATGGTGGTTGATACGATCTTATCTTGTAACTTTTGAGATGTGTGATAGAGGGACCTCTTATCATCAGGACTTGCTTGAAGTGCCATTCTTTTTCATTGCACATACCCAAAACCACCTAATTTTCATTACTCCTTTGAACCTTGTGGTTCAGGGGCCCTAGGGATGAGTGTTGGTTTCTCTCCCAACAGAACTTCCATTTTCTTGTGTAAGTTGTTGGCCCCACTGATTGTGGTGATGGGACCACTTAGGTCTATGTAACCTGCCTTATAGGGAAGATTTCTCTAGTCTGTATGTCTAAGGTAACTGGAAATTCCCAGCAGCTTCTTAATTTACTGAGGCTTTTATTGATGTTTCAGAAGCCTTTGCCTGCAGAGGCTAGTGAAGACCAATATGCCTACCATTTAATACTCCAGAAATTATTTTTCTCAGATTTGAATATTCCCAATCTTAACCAGTATACATTTATTTCTACTTCATTTTCTCTCATTTTTATTATGATAAGAATGGATAACATGCAGTTTACCTTCTTAACACATTTTTATGTGTACAGTATTGTTAACTATAAGCACATAAGGTCTCTAGAGCTTTTTCATCTTGCATGACTGAAACTTTGTACCTGTTCAGCAGCAATGTCCCATTTACCACTTTATCAGGCCCTGGTAACTACCATTCTTTATTCTGCATCTATGTGTTTGACTATTTTAAATACTTCGTATAGCCCAGCCGGTGTGGCTCAGTGGTTGAGCATTGACCCATGCACCAAGAGGTCATTGGTTCAATTCCCGGTCAGGGTACATGCCCAGGTTGTGGGCCAAATCCCCAGTGGGGGATATGCAGGAGGTGGCCAATTGATGTTCTCGCTTATCAATGTTTCTATCTCTCTCTCCCTCTCCCTTCCTCTCTCTCTCTAAAATCAATACAGAAAAAAAAATTTAAAAATAAATACTTCATATAAGTGGAATCATGCGGTACTTTTCTGTGACTGGCTTATAGCATGATGTCCTCCAGTTTCATTCATGTTGTTGCATATGGCAGGATTTCTTTCCTTTTAAAGGCTGGATAATCTGTTGTATGTATATACCACATTTTCTTTATCATTTATCCATTGACAAACATTTTGGTCATTTGCACATCTTGGTTATTGTGAATAATGCTGCAATGAACATGGAGAGAAAATATGTCTTTGAGATCCTGATTTCAATTCTTTAATATAAATACCCAGTGGTCCTCCAAAGTCAAAATAAAAAATGACCCTCATTTACTAGAGTGATCCTCATTCACTACAACTATCTACCACACACTGAAAACTTTGCTTTCTGCTGATTTCATTCTTTTTTTGGTCCTGAAATTCCACCTTTTATCTACTTTTCAAACTTCATGGCAACCAAACAAACTTGTTGAGATTTAAGGGATTTCATAAAATCCCCTTCCTTTCCGGAGTTCAAAATCAATTAAAAGTCTGAAATGGGAGACAGAGAGATGAATGCCAAAATATCAGCTTACTGTGGTTAAGAATGTCATTTAATGGAGGGTGTCAGTGGGGGGAAAAGGAGGGACATCAGCAACAAAATAAATAAATAAATTATATTGGAAGACGAGGGTTAGATCAGCATGCTAATACTTCACTCTGGAATGAGGCTAATTAAGCTACAGGTAGGACTGAGCAACTGTTGGTGTATCTGGCTGAGCTGGTTACATGACTGGAAGGGCAGTGCAATGTGGAATCTAAAGAACAAAATAAATGAACAAATAAAATTGAGACATTTATAGACATAGACAGCAAACTGGTGGTTGCCAGAGGGGAGGAGAGTTCGGGGGCTGGATGAAAGAGGTGAAGGGATTAAGAAGCACAAATTGGTAGTTACAAAATAGTCACGTGGATGTAAGTAAAGCATCAGGAATATAGTCAGTAATGTTACAATCACTGTGGTGCCACTGGGGTACTGGAAGTATCGAGGGGAACACTATGCAAAGTAAATGGTTGTCTAACCACTAAGCTATATGCTTGAAACTAATACTAAATGAAATTGAAAAAAATAAATAAATACTCTCCACATGCTAGTAGATCCATAAAGAAAGGAGAGGTATGAGCTGAGTTGAGCTTCTCTAGTTTCCTCTTGACTCACATAATACACCTCAGGTGTTTTTCAGGGTAAGGAAAGATGCTAGACATGCTGAGACTTCATGCAAAAGTATTTGGAGAAGAGAAAAACTGCTCTACCCTAACATTTTACTTTAATTCATAAATAAAATGCCTGAACTCTTATTTATGATTTCTGAGAATTCCTGTTAGGTTCTAATGACCACTTTCTGTTCCAGTTTCATGTTCCCATGGCCAGGTATTCCTCCCTCAGCACACCTTTTCACGTAGCCTCAGGCTTTCTCTGCATCCCTGTGTCTCCTGACTTTCTTCGACTTATTTCCTTTCTTATGGGTTCCCTCAATGACTTTAAACTTCATTTTAAATGATTATGTAGAACAATTTAGACTCTTTCAGTCCTTTATTTCCCATACTTCTTTCTGGGGTTTAGCTTTTTACTATCAAATTGGCCAATCAAAATATATACCAACAAAAATGAAATGATACATGCAAACTTCTTTTGTCTTTCTTTCTCCCTAGAGAATAGAAACCTAACATGTTTAATCCTAGAGTTGTGTTATTGTTAACTATAAGTACATTACACACACAAACATGATAATATCTTATCCATTGAATCAGGAATTCATTGTATCATTTAAAAATGGTAGTATATTGTGAAACATGTGGATACTCAATATGACAAACAGTAATTACATTTGGTTGAAACTTACAAAAGAAATAGAACAATCACAAGAACATGAGTCTTTGGAAGTCTGAGTGCAGAGTATCATGCTCACCTAAGCAAAGAGAGAAAATCTGCATGGTTGGCTAACAGCTTTATACATTAAAAAGGAGTAAGATTATATTACCTTTTCATACTTACAACTTTAACTCTTCAGCTATGCCAAGCATAGAATTTAGAACGGTCAAGTAGATAAACATCCCAAAAAGTCTGAAATGAATTAGAACCACCCTCACTTGCATTTTTATAGAACACCCTTTTTCATGTTAATGATTTCATAATGTTCATGTTTGTGATATTATGATGAAAAAAAGCCATAGGGAAATGAAGTCCACATTATCAGAGAACTAACGTAGTATAACTGGTTCTACCTTGGTGGACAGTTTGCAAAGGAGGTTGAAAGGGATTTACCGAGGACATAGGAGGAGTCCCAAAGGGATAAAACAAGGATGATCATGCTGAGCCTGCCGACTTGGGAATTCTCAGAGGGGTTAGCCCGTCAAAAAAAACCAGCATACAGATCCAAATAGAATCACTGGTTCTAGTTGGGGGCTATTGTTGCATAAAAGCAGTCACTTGCCCTGAAGGATATAGTGGTGAGATTGTTTTGTAAATCAGCGTGGGTTGTTTACTTGCTGCCTTGATAGGTCTTCTAAATCCTCACTGTGACCCATGGGGACTGTGTGTACAAAAGCAGTCAGGAGGTATACAGTGGAGTCCACATGGTACATTTAACATGCAGACGCACCAAATATTAACAGTTTCAATTGGATGGTGAAATCACAGGAGATTTTTTCTTTTATTTCTTAATTCATTTCTATAATGTTCAAGCATTTATTATTTTAAATCAAAAAGCAAAACTTAGCTAAAACATAATTTACAAGTCAACAAACTCTTATTTAGCAAGACTTTTTTGCATTTTGTTCAGCAAATATTTATTGACAATTCAATATGAACAAAACTAGGAACCAAATGTACTAGACACTGGAAGTACAGATATGAACATAGCCCCTTTTTTTAAGGAACTTATCATTGGGTAGGGTTCATAGGAGAAAATACAAACAGACATAATACTGTATATATTGATTTTTTAATGTGCTTGTTCAAAAGAGGGATTTTTATAAGCTGATTATTACTATGAGTTTTAATGTGGTATCTTGATAATAGATGTTATAAGAATTTATTTATGATTAGAATAAACTACATAATATATATGAATTTTAAAATAAACTTTGAAATGTTCTAGCTGATCCCATACCTCCCAAATTAACAAAATTTCCATCTAGTAGCAATTACTTACTTTCTATTCTTTTTATTGATTTTAAGTTAAAATTAATTAAATTTTAATTTTTTTAATTGATTTTAGAGAGAGAGAAGAAAGGAGAGAGAGGGAGAAACATCGATTTGTTCTTCCACTTAGTTATACATTCATGGTTGATCCTTGTACGTGCCCTGAGCGGGGATCCAACCTGCAACTTGAGCATATCAGGATGACACTCCAACCAACTGAGCCACGTGGCCAGAACCAATTTACTTAAATTTAAGCACCAAGTTCCTAGGGCCTACAGGAATGTAATTAAATATACATTAAAAGATTTATGACATCACTGGTGGCTGTAGAAATACACAATTTGTGATCCATGATGAAAATTTATATTTTGACTTTAATTCAATTCCTAGCAAATAAAACCAAATTACATTATGCTCTTTTTTCTTGAATTTGTTTAAATATTATCTTAAATAAATATAAATTAGACATCCAGGCCTGAAACTCTTTTTAAAGACAAGTAGATACAGTGACATTATAATACACTGTAAAGTGGCAACACACTTTGCACTAATCTGCCTTTTCCTTTAAGGCGAAGTTATCACTTCCATTACTCTCTTTTTGTATTTACCTGTGTCAGAATGGTAAATGGATTCTGACAAGTTGAATTACAGTTTTCTCAGAAATATGTTTCCAGAACCAGGGGAGTAGTAAAATGATGTCGATTGTTACCATCCATACCATTTACCTTCAAGGGGTTTATTATTTTTCCAAAGGAAAACTGTTAGAGATTTCAGCAGAGTAAATGTTATTTTGATGAAGTATTTCTGTCAGTTCTGGTGACAGATATTAACTTGAAAAGAAGACATGGCTCCAAATGTGTGATTCTGCACCCACAAGTTGAGTAAGCCCAGAAGAAGAAAAGTTCCCTTCCAAATGACTGCATTTATAACTTCAGCACAGCACGCTTACTCTTATAACTGAGAACTCAAGTGTTGTAGAATTTATCTGATTTACTTGACATGCAGGAAGTCATCTAGAAGGGCCCCAGAGCACGTTGGAAGGAAACTGATATCTAACTGTGGCGATATTTAAACTCAGACATGTGCCTTTCCGCAGGGTGGTTCTAAGAGAAAGCATGTTTTTCTGTTAGTTCGCATCAGTCTTTTAATTTATTTTTCATTGTTGTTAATTTTCTCTTTATTTTTTAAAAATATTTTGGGTGACTTTGGTTAACAGGATCATACGTTTCAAGTGCACTTTTCTATGATGTATGAGCTGTATATCGCATTGTGTGCCCACCTCCCAAAGTCAAACCATCTCTTAAATTTTCTCTCCAAACTTGTTTCAAATCCCCATTTCACAAATTAGACCAGGAGTGATTTCTACCCTTTCTGTCTTTAGTATTAACTGTTCCAACTCCTACAGGTCTGGTGGTTTAGGGAGTGACACGTTTATGAGCACTTTCACTAATTGCTAGGTCTTCCAGATAGTGATGATAAAATCTCTCCCATATTTGGGCACCAACAACAGAAATTTTGCTGTTCACCCTAAATGTGAATCCTAAGCAGAATTTGTAAATGCAGTGAAGTTATACATGTAAGTCTTCTACATCCACCTCCTTGGAGAGAATCTAATAGCCCAGGATTAATCACCAGCCTTCTAGATCTGTCTCCTTTACCCTAATTATGAAACTGTCACCTTGGGATGACTGTCCCTAGAAAATATCCTAGGAGTCGAAATTTCTGCTCTCCCCATTCCAACCAAAATTCACTTGGTACTCATTTCAAAGATCACAAGACAAACCTCAAGTATACTGATTCTCTAGAGGGATTTACATCATACAGTAGAAGGTAACACCCAAATCTAAGGTTTAGTGCAGAAAAGATGTAAAGTAAGAACAAAAGGAAGCTATACATTGGGTGGAGTTCAGAGAGGTCAAGGATGGGTTTCTCAGTCTCCTCCTATCTGAGGTCATCATATAGAATGTGTCTTGTTCCTTTCTGTAAACTGCAAGGATATACTAGGAAACTCTCCTGAGAGAAGGACTGTATGGAGAGCTGGTCCCATAGGCAAATCCTGTGCCACACAACCAGCCATGAAAATAAAACTCAAGACCCCAACAATGAAACCAGGTACACACCATCAATCTTGATATTTGTGTAAAAGAATCCTGACAGGCTCATATAGCACAGTCTGTCTCTCCAGGTGTGTACAACAGAATTCTCAATCATCCACATGAGTCTTCTGAGGGCTAAATTCCCAGGGGTTGGCCAAAGGTCAGTTGTGGTTCCCTTGGAGACATGCAAGGATCAAGCAATCAGTCCTGCTGTGCCAGCTTTCCTCAGAGTGCTCTCTTCAGGATCAGGTGCATAGTTATCATTCATTCACGTCTCTGGTTTTGTGTTACACTTCAAAAAACACTTTAAAAAATAAGTCAAGGATCTTAGGCCTTGTTCATATACTATCTCCAGAAAGCCTAGGAGCAGACTGGACTTTAGAAAATGAGCTAAGGAAGTTTAATCAAAATTTCAAAGTTTAAATCCCAAACAAGAAACCGTTTGAACAGCATGTGCATAAATAAGTGTGTGGGGATTTCCACCTCTCTTTCTTAATCATCACCTTGGCTTGGCTCAATGGAGATGAGCTGATTTTTCATTTTCTGCCTCTGTTTTGCAGGCCTCCCTTTTTTCCTTTCTAGCGTTTCTACTT
Source organism: Tadarida brasiliensis (assembly GCA_030848825.1). Lineage (NCBI taxonomy): Eukaryota > Metazoa > Chordata > Mammalia > Chiroptera > Molossidae > Tadarida > Tadarida brasiliensis. The sequence goes on along the minus strand of CM061257.1, from coordinate 25,298,235 downwards.
TAAAAGGAAAATTGTGTAGAGCTAGAAGAGAGACAAGATTTCATGTGTGCAATTAGAAATTCTGAAAGATAGAACTCGGGGGTTGGCATGTAATTCTATAACTACATTGAATGTAACGTGCAATTGGGTGCGAAACACTTCAGGAATGGCAGCGTTGTACAGGGTGCTTCCAGCTGTTTTATTTTATTATTATTTTTTCTTTATTGATTTTAGAGAGAGAAGAAGGGAGAGAGAGAGAGAGAGGTAAAAACATCGATAAGAGAGAACATCGATTAGCTGCCTCCTGCATGCCCTCTACTGGAGACTGGGCCCACAACCTGACTGGGAATCGAACCAGCGACCTCTCAGTGCATGGGTCAACGCTCAGCCACTGAGCCACACCAGCTGGGCTCCAGTGGTTTTATAGAAGATCTTTGGGGCAGCACAGCATGATGGTGAGCTGTGTGTATGCATTCTGGAACCCACTACATGAATACATCTCCACTCAGTGAATCATTAAATCTTCATTTCTTTATCTATAGATTGGGAATAATTTTAGTATTTGTCACAGTGTCTTTGTGACAAATGAAATAAAGGCTATATTGATCTATGAATATACAATTTCAGGATAAGTGTTCAATAAATAACATCATTATTATTTTTCAGTATTGGTGGAACTTAATAAAAACAGCATTGAATATGGAGTCAGCAGTTCAAGGTTTATTTTTCTGGTCCATAATTTTCTGGCATTGTGAACTTGTGTATTTAACTACATGAAACCTCACATTTTTCTTCTGCAAAATGGGGAAAATAAGCCAAAATGAGATCAAGCATATGGGGAAAAAAAATGTGCTAGTCACGTGATAAATCTACATTTCATATCATAAGTACCAACTCAACTAGATTTGAAGTTCCCCATTAATAATAAACTACAATGTGCTGGTTCTGTGAAAAAATATAGTTATTATTTATTATAAATTTTAAAGCTCTATTCAGACATTAGCTTTGAGTGTTATCATTATGTGTGTTTGAAAGGGAGAGAAAACAGTCCATTGACATCAAGCACATGCATATCAATTACGCCTAGAGTGTAGTCTCTGAATATATGAGTCACAGAAATGAAAATTCTATATAAATCTAAAGGCTTTCGGTTAAGATCATTTTTCTTTATCACATAGTGAGGTCAAAACTTGGTTCTAAAGTGAAGGGAAAGTTACAATATGGTAGCGGTTCCCAGGACTCTACTGTTACTAGCATTGCTCTTTTGGGATTGTTGTTAAAGTGAGACTAGCATTTTATTTTATTCCATCTGGGCCATTGTCTCCTCTCTCAGACTCTGGCTGTGTGTCTGTATTCAGAAGAAAACAAGGGCTTCTTCTTGCAGGAGGGCTTGCCTTTGGAGAGGGTGTCGGGGGATGAGTCACTCTTAGACTCCAGATAAGCTGTTGACAAGCTCATTTGCTAATGTGGTCATCTAAATCCTGGTGTCCATGGAACACAGCGGAAGGCAAATTTGTCCTTGTCATCGCATGGCCAAAGGCGTCTTTTAAAAGATAGAAGAAAATTAATTAGACTGTAAATTCATCTTCAAAATGAAAGGACAGGCTACCTGGGCACAGGGATCTGGAAGAGGAAAACGCATTTTTATTAAGATACACTCAGTGTTCAGCTCCAGAAGCGTACATTTGTGCAGAAGAGATAATGATTTGTCATTATGATTTCTCGTCTAGTTAGTCAAGGAAGAACTAAAATTAATGTGTCATCGTTACTGACTATACATATAATGTTTACTCTATGGCAACATCACTGCACTCACAGATCTTAAAAGGCTTAGGAAAACATTTAAATAAAGGAAAAATTAAGCCAGCGAGACTCTGGAAGATCTTTAAAAGTAAATATAATAGTTGCATAAAATGCACTGAAAACTGAATCAGCAAAGAAATGTCTTCGTATCACTTCAACCATTATAATGGAAATATATGATTAGACATTTAAAAAATATTTGCTGTTGACAGTACTTAAAATTTCTGTATGCTTTTACTATTTTACATCAAGAAAAAAGCTTTTAAATAATACAGAATATAAAAACATTTCTTTTCACCTAAAAACTATTTAATCTGATTCCTGACCGTTGAACAGTATGCTTTTATTAAATGATAAAAATAAATTTTGTGAAAGTGAGACTAGAGTCACTGAAAGGTTGCAGACCCCTTTGCCCAAAGGGATACACAGCCTTTCTGGTTGTACATTGTAGAACTCGGACAACTGAAGGCACAAGTAGCATTGTTTTCGCTGTAATTATAATACAGCGTTTGACATAATGTACTGGAGGAAAAACTAGACTTAACCTGTCAAGTACTTTTACACTCTCTAATTCATGACAAATAGAGAATAATGAGACTCAGTGTTATATGCTTCACAGGCACAATTCCCTTAAGTGGGACCTAGAAAAGTGGAGATTGTGTCATACATACATTAATAAGTCCTAAATAGAAAGGCCATAATTAGGCTAGCAGGGGAAATTTAATATCTTTCATGTCAAAACTGTTTGAGCAAGTGATGACCGAATCACATAATCAATTCTGTGTGTCAGGAGCAGAACAGAATAGTAGCTCTTGTGAAAATCTATGCACACCCTACCTCACCACCCAAGCACTCAGAATTCCACATGACTATGAATAAAGACCACAGAAAATATTGGCAAAATGGAGTCAGTTTGATGGATATAAAATGGTCCCATGGACACATCAAAAAAGACATTTGAAAACTTGGCTTTGAGAAACAAATCAAATCTGTGTAATTTGATGTTATTTCTTTTTCTCTTACTGAACTCAAATTTTTCACTATCTTTTTTATTGACAGCATTTATGGGTAGAATAAAGCTAGATAAATAAAAGTTAAAAAAAATTAAGTTCACCTCAGCCAGTTTGGCTCAGTGGTTAGAGCTCGGCCCTTGGACCCAAGGGTTGTGGGTTCAATTCCTGGTCAAGGGCATGTACCTGGGTTGCAGGTTTGATCCCTGGCCCCAGTCAGAGTCATGCTGGAGGCAACCCAGTGATGTATCTCTCTCTCTCTTTCCCTCTCCCCCTTCCACTTTACCTAAAAATCAATGCAAAACTATCCTTGGGTGAGGATTAACAAAAAAAAAAAAATTAAAGTTGTAATTTCTTTCAATCTGCTATGCACTGAGCACTGATTAAGGCACAGTGAAAACTGCAAGGAAAATATTTGTACGAGAGAAGGTTTGTTGCCAGTGAGTTTTAAACCTCATTGGGAAGACACGCTATACCACTTTCGTACATTGCAGAGCAAGAGATAAATAGTGTCACAATTAAAGAATCTTATTTTTTACTTCAATAATTTAAAATTATATTTAAAGTTCAATTAGCACTAGAGTAGAAAACCTAAGGGCCCCTTTAGTGTGTGTTACAGGCTGTTGAGTCGGCTGTGACTCCTAGTGGGCAAATGAATGAGTGCTGTCCACAAATGTCCTGTTCTCAACAGCCTGCTCAGCTACTGTAACTAGACTATATCAGAAGGAACTACACCCGCTACCACTCACCACCACCACCACTCACTCGCTGAGTGCCTACAATTTGCAGGCACTGTTTTACTGCCTTTACATTCATTAGCCCATTTAATTCATGAAATAACCTGATTGTGCCATGGTAGTTCGAGCATTGTCACTGGACCATGGCCCCTTACCAGAACTGTAGGTATAGAGACCTTCCCAAGATATAAGGCACTGAAAGTGGAAATCACCCTCTTTCTTCTTGAAGATTTCAAAAGCAAACATTTTGCCTTTCCCTCCAATTTTCTCTTTCCAAATCCTGTAAGGAAATGCAAGTGGGCATCTTTAGAAAGGAAGCATTGTAACGTAATTCTGAATGTGTGTTTGTTGTAGATTGAGTGTACTGTTGAAACATACTAGGTTTTAGTCTTCTGTGTGTGTGTGTGTGTGTGTGTGTGTGTGTTTGAGTGTGTGCTTGTGGTTTTTTTCTTTAACTGACAAACCATGTTCAGCGGTCTTAGACCACTACTTCCCTCTTTTTGAGTCAATATATAGTGCTGCTGTGTGTGTATATTTTTGTGTGTTTGTTAACTTTTATTCTTGTCTTTTTGATAATAGCCATTCTAATAGGTGTGAAGTGATATCTCAGTGTTTTTAATTTGCATTTCCCTGATGATCAGTGATGTTGAGCATCCTTTCGTGTGTCTATTGGCCATCTGTATATCTTCTTTGGAAAATGTCTATTCAGACCCTCTACTTATATTTTAAGCAGATGGGGATATTTATGATGTTCAATTGTATGAGTACTCTATATATTTTTGTTATTGACCCCTTATCAGATATAAATTGACAAATATTTTACCGCATTCAGTAGGTTGCCTTTTCATTTTATTGATGGTTTCCTTTGCTGTGCAGCAACATTTTAGTTTGATGTAGTCCCATTTATTATTTTTGCTTTTGCTGCTTTTGCTTTTAGCATCGAGTCCAAAAATTCATTGCCAAGAGCACTCTGTCAAGGAGCTTACTGTCTATATTTACTTCTAGGAGTTTTATGGCTTCAGGTCTTACATTCAAGTCTTTAATTCATTTTGAGTTAACTTTTGTATATGATGTAAGATAGTGGTCCATTTTCCTTCTTTTGCACGTGACTCTTCTGTGTTACTTTTTATAACTTACTTGGTGTCTTAGAATTATATGGTGATTTTATTTGTTCTAGTTCTGTGAAAAATACCATAGGTATTTTGATAGGAATTGCGCTGAATTTCTAGATTGTGTTGGGTAGTATGGACGTTTTAACAATGTTAATTCTTCCTATTCATGAGCATGGCATATGTTTCCATTTATTTTCAAAGGTATAAACTGTGGTACTCCAGCAACCACAGTTCAAGTAAATTTTTTCCTACAATTTCACATATGTAAAGTGATTATGTTTAACCTTACTGAAGAATTAACACATTACTTATCATATCAATAGATTGAAAGCAACCTACATGTCTATCAATAGTTAAATAAATTACAATTGGTTAAATAAATTATAATATAATGGAGTACTTTGCAACTATAAAAGAAAGAATAAAGAAGCTATCTATAGACTGGTGTGAAAAGACCTTCAAGGTATAAGTAAAAAAAAAAAAAAAAAAAACAAGCAAAAAAACTGCACAGAAGCATGCACGATATACTTGTCACAAAAAGAGGAGAAAATAGACTATATATTTATAATTTCTTGGTATTTTTATGAAGACTCTCTAAAGAAATATACAACAGACTTGTAACAGTGGCCATGTATCTGGGGAGTAAAGCATGCCAGACTTTTTTGAACTATACATATTTAGTGCCTAATTCATTAAAATGTATTAAATGTCACCATAAAAGAGGATACAATTGGAGATGGATGGCCTCGTCTCAGTATCGATACCCAGGCCTTCGGGTCCAGGTGCAGCTGCAGATGCTGCGGCCCCCAGCACCTTCCAGCCAGTTTGACCTGGGTAGGAGAAGTTTGAATGTGATAAATAAAATGAACTATGTTTTCCAAGATTTGTGACTCAAGATTTGATACCCCAAAGGCCTGGGTATCAATACTGAGACAAGGACATCCATCTCAAATCGTATCCTCTTTTATGGTGACATTGAACACATTTTAATGAATTAGGCACCAAATATGTATCGTTCCAAAAAGTCTGGCATGCTCTACTCCAGGCAGTTTTGTTCTGCAATGTTCCCTAACTGAGCATGACAATGAAAAAGGAGAATCCTAATATTTCTTTCTGACTCAAAAAACCACTTTGGCTTGGCAAAACCCTCTAGATCTCTATCTAGTAGGAAGGATACAGTAGAGGAAATTAGGGATTACTAGATGAACAGATGTGGTAAGGACAACATCCCTGCATCTTGCTAAATTTCAGCAAATCATAAATCCACAAATTTTATTTTTAAAGTCTGTGAAAGAAAGTGACAATGTGCTGGTCCTGGTGTCTAGCAGGAGAAGATGCATGTTTCAGGCCAAGTCTCTGCTGGATTGATTTCAAAAAACCGTGGCACGGAGCTACCACATGCATCAGGCCTAGGCAGCGGAGGCAGCCAAGACCAGCCTGTGGAGCTACTGCGAGGTCGAGCGTGGTAGGTAACAACCTGCACTGGAAACTTCAATAATCATATGTCCCCTAATGTCCATCCAATAACAAAGAAAACATGGATTCTAACGAGTGTGAGTATAAGGGAACTGAGGAGTTATCTGAAACTGAAGGACACCTTAGCTAAAGAATTACCCTTCAGTAGGTAAGGGATTGGAGTCATGGAAGAGAATTGACCAGTCTGTAGGCTCTGACCACAGGAGGCCTAAGAGACTGACTGTAAACATAGTCCCAGAGCTGCACCCCTCCCTGCATGCCCACCCTTTGCAGTGTAACTTTGCAACTTTCTCTCTGAAAAGGAGATGTTTATTAATCTGCCCCTTGAATCTGGGCTGGCCTTGTGACTTGCTCTGATCAATAGAGTGTGGCAGAAGTGACAGTATGACAGTTTCAAGTGTAGCCCTCCAGAGACCTTGTGTACTGTACCTCTCACTTTTAAAAGTCTACTGCTGTCATGAGAACAAACTTGGGATAAGCTGCTGAAAGATGAGAAATGACCAGGTCACTCTTACTGAAAGCCCCTAGCCAATCCCGACTCAGATGAGCAGAATGCTCAATCGCCCCTTCAACTCATGAGAAATAATAAATGGTTAATGTTTTAGGCTACTACATATTGGGGTTGCCGGTTAGCCAGCAGTAACTAAAGATATAGGAGATTTGAACATTCAGAAGAAGGGAGGGAGGGAGGGGAAGAGGATAGAAAAAGAGGTGGGAAGGAGAGAATGAGTGAGAGGGAATGGGGAGGGGGAGAAATATCCAGGGTGACTCCTATTTCCTGAATAAGTATGTCTTTCCCCACTCCCCAGTGGTTAAACACTGGTGGTAAATAGGAGTTAAGCTAATCATCTTATCAGTTTTAGGTCTTAATGGTTAATTTAGAGAGTCATCAAAAATGCTGGGGCTGTCAATAAAACTTGAGTCTTCAGATTACTAAGCATTTTCACAACTATGATGTCACCTTTCCCTCACAGTGAACCTGTAGGATAGGTCATTTCACCCATCCAGAAACAGATTTTAGGAAATTTAACAGCCTTGGTGAGAATCAAGACTGTCTGTGAGTGGCAGAGTTTGATCAGCATTTCTATTTCATGGATCAAAATCTGATGGTGCAAAGGGTAATGAAGAAATTGACAAGTGACATCTCAAACTCGTATTATCCTGAAAGTTTCTAAAGGGTATTAGCAGTATCTCACTCATTTATGCCATATTTACCTATCTTCACAGTTTACTTGTATTATAAGGTTGGGAATATTATTTAAACACTTGTGCTTTAGTTCCTTAATTATAAAATAGTGACTTTCACTCTAAATGAATTATTGTGGGAATTAAATAACATCGCACATATAAAACAATATGATAAATGGCTGGTACATAATTAGCACTAAATAAATGTTTTCATAATAGTAGTTGTATATAATAATCAATGGTTGGCACAGATTAACATGGGTGCTAAATTCTGTAAATGATTTGGCCAAAAACAAGGCTAATAATTCCCTAGATACTTTAATCTCTGACTTAATTATTAAGATTAAATGGAGACACCATTTAATCTTAATAATTGAAAAGTGAATGAAAACAGAGTTTGTCTTTCCTAATTCAGGGTACATAAATAAATGTAATAAAAGCACCTTCCATGCTATCACTTTAACATAATTGTTATTTTTCATTCTGAAATAGATTAAAAACTAAATACAAGAAATCATCTTAGTCAGAAGGAAATTGTAAATATAGACTGTGTCACCAAAATGTCAAAACAAATCAGACAATTCAATGAAAGTTTCAGTCATCTGAAAATCATTCCAGCATGTTGTCAAATATCCAGATTGACTGAGGTTTTCACTGACAGGGCTATCTTTTAACTGAATTAACCAGGTTTGGGGCATTGCAGATACATTATCATGATCACCAACCTATTTAGAGTCACATTCCTCAGAGAAAGTAAAAATTACTATTGTCACATCTTAAGTTAAAAAATAAAATAATCTTTCCGGCTGGTGTGGCTCAGTGGTTGAGCATCAACCCATGCACCGAGAGGTCGCCAGTTCGATTCCCAGTCAGGGCACATGCCCAGGTTGTGGGCCTGATCCTGGAGAGGGGGGAGGGCATGCAGGAGGTTGCCAATTGATGTTCTCTCTCTCTCTATCACTTTCCCTAAAATCAATAAAGAAAAATTATTTTTAAAAATAATAATAAAATAAAATAATCTGTGATTCATCTATGACAATTAATGAAACCTTTTTTAAGTGAGAAAAATCTCTTTCCATTAGAAAAATAAAATTTTATTTGTTTGTATTTAGAAAATATAAGATGAACTCAGACTCTTCAAATATTTTGCCATAATTTCCATTTAGTTTGTATCAAATATTTAAATTTAATTTAAATAATAGTTTATTTTAGCTAGAGCATAAGACAGACAGTACTGGGTAAATCATTACAGCAATATAAAGAAATGTGTGCTTGATAACACTCTGAGAAGTATTCACCTGATTCTTCAGCACTAAGGCTTCTACAGTATCATAGGACCACGGGTAACGTCGTTTTGTTCAACGTCTCTTCATTATAACACTGATGAAAAAAACAAAAAAGTCGATTCCCACCAGTGGCCACTGTCTGTGTGGAGTTTGTATGTTCTTCCCATGTCTGCATGGGTTTTCTGCAGGAACAGGTATCCTCCCACATCCCAAAGATGTACACGTGACGTGAACTGGCGTGTCTACATGGTCCCAGTCTGTGTGTGAGTGGCCCTGTAATGGAAGGCTGTCCTGTCGGGGGGCGGGGGGTCCTGCCTTGTGCCCTGAGCTGCGGGGAAAGGCTCTGACTGCCTGCACCTCAGATACTGGGATAATCAAGTTGGAAAATCGTGATCTTACTTGTTTTTATTAATCCCTATTAAAGGCACAGAGAGTTTGCATTTATTTCAATGTTTAATATCTGAAGTGTTTTAGGTCTTTATTTAGGAGTTTAGTAATTTTTGTGATCAGAAATATGCAATAGGAACTTAAATCTTGTTTCTATCAAATTAGCTTACAGCAAAGTTGGTTTTATTATATGTCCTTTGCTTAAAGCCACAGTTCCCAAGAACCTGTTGATGACATTAAGGGAAGACTTACTGTACTATTGTATCAATTTTTTTGAACAACAACTTTGTACAACATATAAATCGATGGAAATCAGGACATTCCTACCGAGCTGCCAGGCCCCACCGTTTCTGACTCTGTGTGTATTAGGTACACCTTGGATGCCTTCAGCACACGGCCTTATGTCCCTTTCTTTGCCCTTCTGCAGTAGGCGAGCTGCACACCAGTTTTCCAGCGACTGGTGCTATTGCCATAGTTACGGGGCAGTGTTGCTGGGGTTGTCCTGTACATTTTAGGATGCTTAGCAGCACCCCCACTCTTACCCTCCAATCCAGCTGTGCCCATCAAAGTGTCTCCAGACATGGCCAGATATCTCCCGGGGGCAAAATCCCTCTGGTTGAGACCACTGCACTGCAGTCAGTAGGGTACACTGACACTGTCTCTACCACACTCATCCCCCCAAAACACCAACTTTCTCAGGTATCTCAGTTCAATGCACCATGTCTGTGAAAACAAATTCTCTAAAAGGCGATACTGAAAGGTAAATGTTCGCATGGTCCTTCAGATCTTGTGTTTATGATAAAGGTTCTGTGATATAATTCATGTTGTTCATATTACCCTCATCTAGCACCTTCTCTGATATTCTAATCTGTCCAGTTTCTATAAAAAAAAATCAAGATATAAAAGAAAAAAAGGGGTAAGTTGAAGGGTTCATAAACCTTCAGCACAAAAGCGGATTGTATGTATCTGAAATATTAGGTAGTATACATGTATGTACAAACACATACTCTATGTTTATTATTGTCAAAGTCAGGATATCAAAACTCTTGGTGGCTGCCATAAATGTTTTAAAATGGGAAAAATTGTCTGGCCAGTGTGGCTCAGTGGTTGAGCATCGACCCATGCACCAAGAGGTCGCCGGTTCGATTCCCGGTCAGGACACGTGCCCAGGTTGTGGGCCAGATCCCCAGTGGGAGGCATGCAGGAGGCGGCCAATCGCTGTTCTTTCCCATCAATGTTTCTATCTCTCTCTCCCTCTCACTTCCTCTCTCTCTAAAAAATCAATAAAAAAGAAAAAAATAATAAAGAAGTTGTATCACTATATAAAATAAAATGAGAAAATTAGTAACATGATTCACATAGAATAAAAATTGTGTGATATTTTTTCCTCTGGCAAAACAGCCCCCTATATGTGGCACTCTACCAAAAATTGAAGATAAGAAAATATAATACTGGGAAAAGTGTACTCTTGAAACTAAAAAGGTTTATCTTAGAACTTCCAATGGCTGGAAATGAGCTCATTGCCCACCAATGTTGATCCCCAGAAATATCCATTTTAACTGAGATTCATTTTGGACCTAGAACTAAAGGAAAGTTCTTCCTTCCAAATTCCCAGGGCCACTGTATTTCCCCCTGCAGAGTGATTGGCAGTGGGAAACATACATTTCGTTCTTTGGAAATGAAAAAGTGGCTGAGAGAAGAAAACCACAATATACAACAAAGTAACTCAAAGTCTGAGTGATTCACTGAGAAAAAAGCATCCTGAATAAGGCCCCATCATTCTGGTCCCGCTTTCCCCCAGCCCTTCCTGTAACACAAGGCACAAAGCCTACACACATTCCCAGAAATAGTCTGTTTACAAAATCTCTTTGAGAAAATAATTGAATTAAAACAGGCGCATCACCCAAAAGTAAAGAACAAAATCCATACAGAGCTAAGCCTAAATACATATTTAGGGAAATACATATTCTTAAAATCTTAAACTACATCCTATTTAAATGTCTAAAGCAAACCCTCAGTATTTTCAGTCTCAGCCATCTGCTTTCAGATAAGTCTTGACTTTATAAATTCTTTCTAAGAACAATGGGACATTATTTCTTTAACATTTTTTATGTGCAAAAGCTTTAGTTTAATGACTTTTCTCTAAGGAAAGGAGGTTTGGTCCAAAGATAAATTGGTGCTACCACTCCTAGAAACAGAAATCTGTGAGAAATGTAAACGCCTTTTATCCAGCTTACAGAATTATTTGCACTAGGAAATGCCTTTTCATAGAGCAGCAAATCCCCCCCACAAAGGAATGCAGCGTGTAGTGCCTTTCGGCAGCAGGATCCCGGGAGCTTTGCTTGTAGCACTGGACGGTTTAATAGATGCAGCCACTGAGAAGCACCAAGCAGATTGTACAGACCCCAAAAAGGTCCTTTCAGGTAAGAGCTATGATTACACACGGATGCAAGCAGCATCCAAGACAGCAGGAGAGAAAAGCTGCCCCAAAGAGAGAGAATATGTAGGAACAAATGATAATGCCTAGGATTAAGTTATAGAAGGAAAGCAAAAATAATTGAGAGCATTCAAAAATGTACACCCAGTTTTGAAATGTAAAGATGAAAACAGAGAGGGTCAGAATTGGGCTTCAAACCACCTTTCTAATAGTCTTCAGTTTAAAACAAGCCTTGAACCAACTTTAAATATGTTCACTATGCCAAATATTATATTTTTAAATTATGGCTTCAACCAACATTATAGATTTGTTTTGATGATTTTCCTAAAGTAAAATCATTTATTTATTTGTTTATTTATTTATTTATTTATTAAATTTAGTGAGGTGACTTTGGTTCATAAAATCATATAGATTTCAAGTGTACAATTCTATGATATGTCATCTGTATATTACATTGTGTACCCACCACCCAAAGTCACGTCTCCTTTTATCACCATACACGCAACCCCCTGTACCCTTGACTGCCTTCCTTTCTCTCTGGTAACTACCATACTGTTGTCTGTGGCTATAAGTTTTGTTTGTTTGTCTTCTTTGTCCATTTGTTGCTTTCAGTTTTATATTCCACACATAAGTGAAATCATACTATTTTTTACTTTTTCTGTGTGACTTATTTTGCTTAGTGTGATATTTTCAAGATCCATCTCTGTTGTCACAAATGGCACTATTTCATCTTTTCTTATGACTGAGTAGTATTCCATTGTATATATGTACCACATCTTTGTCATCTATCAAGGGAAGTTTGGTCGAAAGGTAAATTGGTATCACTGCTATAAATAGAAATCTGTGAGAAACTTTTAAATGCCTTTTTTTCTAGTTATAGAAGACCAGGTGTAAGTCATAAGAAGGACCCTGGAAAACCCAAATGCATCATCATAACTGACCACAGGTACTAATGCTGAGATTTTAAATCCATCATCTAGTTTGCCCAGAGGCCATGTCTATCACAGGGTTACTACCAGCCAATGTGGTGAGAGGTGATGAGTGGGCAAGAATACTAAGGCACCCTGGCCAGGGTGGCTCAGTGGTTGAGCATCAGCCCATGCACCAAGAGGTCACTGGTTCGGTTCCCGGTCAGGGCACATGCCCAGGTTGTGGGCCAAATCCCCACTGGGGGCATGCAGAAGGTGACCAATCGATGTTCTCTCTCATCGATGTTTCTGTCTCTCTCTCCCTCTCCCTTCCTCTCTCTCTAAAATCAATAAACAGAAAAAAAATTAAAAAAAAAAAAGAATACTAAGGCAGACTCAAGGAACACCCTCTATAGCAGTCAAGGACACTTCTCCCAACCTTCTCTCCCCCTCCAACCTCAGACCTGCATCTTCAGCAGATGGCTTTTCCATCTTTCCCGGATTCCTCCCTACTGTCTTTTACAAAGTACCTCTCTTGCTGTAACTCGCATGTTAATCCAGTCTTGATGTCTAGCCCAAACTAACATGAAGCACATATTCTTAAATCAGCATGTTCTCAGTTTCCTGGTTAGACGATTCTGAAATTCTTGGGAAAAGCCACGTACTGATGTGCTCTGAAAAGCCTGTCTTTCAATGTTTCTAAAAAGTCCTCTCAAAGGTAAACCCCAAAAGAAAATGAAATGGAAGAGACAAAATGTTTATAATATATTAAGTGAAATAAGATTTTAAAAGGGTTTAAAAATTAGCAAAATTATCTTAACTATGTAAAATAGCATTCATGAAATGTGGGTTATATACTAGGTGTTTTTACTGTTTATTATTCTTTTTACTGTATTCCAAATTTTCTTAATTGAACATGTTAATATTTAATATTATATTGGGAAGAAAAATAAAAATATACATGAAGTATATTAATCAAGTCAAGAGTAAGGGGAAGTGAGATAATAAATCAAACAATTAAAGAAATCCCTTAGATCCTTGCCTGCCTACTTTCTCCAAGAAGTATCAAGAAGTAAACTGTTGACTGACTCCCGGTATGTATCTGCTGTACCCTCTCACCACAGAAGTCTTCGATAGGTTGGAAATCCTTTCTTTTCTGCTAGAGGAGGTATAGTCCTGACTTTTCTGTGGTAGATACCTTCAAGAAATTCCGTTATCCCCATTATTACCACGTGAGACACTCAGTGAAGCACCCAGATTCTGATTCCTCCCCACTGGTGACCTCTGCCATCAGTCAGCGCAGCTGGAGAGCCCTCCTGAGCTCTGGGCCACTCTGCCTCACTCGAGGTACCTCGACCAATAGACTCCTCTCCACATAGAGCACTTTCAAAAACATTTAACAGTTGTAGTAGCCTCAACATGAATGAGGTAAACTAGAAAAAAATGGGATTGTCTTGACTTTGTATCACTTACCTCCTTTTACTGTAGAATTACAACTCTCTAACGAAGAAACATACAGTTTCTAATTAAAGATAGTCTATCATATGTAGTGTAAAAGTCTCAGGTAAATATTTACTGCTTTCAAAATTCAAAGTCCTCATCAAGTTTACCTTTCCTCATGTAAGGGGTTGTTCTATTGTGTTCTCATTTCCAAGATCATGCCTGAGTATAGAAAAAAGTATGCATAACCTCACTGCATTGGGGAACTGGGCTGATATCTGTGTTTCCATCTTCCTCTGCCTAAAACGTCTCATCCAGTTTGTCTCTGTGATTTGACATCAGTTCTCAATTTCTTTTCTGCTGGAGTGTTCACGGATTGTTTAACTCACGGTCTCTGCATACTCTTTGATAAAGACAAGACATGATGGTTGGTTCCAAGGAGCTGAGCCATCCCCCACTGACCAGGCACCCACCTTTGCTCTGTCTGACACTGTACATGCTCTGAGTTATGTCGGTGACTCTCCTGCGATCCCAGGTTTGGGAAATCTACTCAGAAGCCCCGACTGCAGTGTCAATATACTCTCCTGGTGGTTATTTCTGACAAGTTTGCCAGCCAGCACTCAGCCATATCCTGTATCCCCTCGTTAGCACTCACTCAGGAGCTTCTGCTTAACCTCCACTCCATGGAGGTGAGGGCTCAACATCTCCGTGGGCACCCCCCTCAGCCATTTCGAATGTACTTCCCTGTCTCTCTAGGTATGGCACCATGCTGACCATCTGGCTTCTTTAAGGAACTTGCCTTTTCCAGGGAAAAATCCCTAATAAATAAATAAATAAATACTTGAGGATCTATCCTCTTACCTGGGATTCCAACCCCATCCCCAAATGTAAGTCTTTCTTTGATCCTTTTATTTGCAATACACCCCCAGGAATTCCAACTTTCCACTCAAAAGGAGACACCAGTTAACTAGTGTCTTTTTTCTTTAACTACACTCTCATCTCTCAATGAGTATCTGTACTCAGTAGAGGGAGGGCTTTCAAGTTCTTCTGTGTAGTAGGTGAATGTTTCTCCAGGTGGAACACTCTCTGCTCTGTGTTCTCCAGTGATGCCACTCTGTTCTTTAATAAGCAATGAGTTTCATGGCCTTGCTTTGATCGAAAAAGTTGTAGAACAAACTTAGATTACTGAAATGGAAGATATATGGGCATTATTCCGACACCATTTGCTCACATTTGAGTGTCTTTTATCATTATTTTTCTTTTTTTTAATTTACCTTTATTGTTGAAAGTATTACAGATGTTCCCCTTCTACCAATTGACCCATTCCACCCAACTCCTGCTGCCCCCCAGGCTTTCACCACACTATTATCTGTGTCGGCTATGCACATATACATGTAAGTTCTTTGGTTATTCTCTGCACTGCCACAACCCCTTCCCTCTGAGATTCATCAGTCTGTTTCATGCTTCTGTGTCTCTGGGTCTATTATGTTCATCAGTGTGCTTTGTTCATTAGAGTCCACATATAAGTGAGATCATGTGATATTTGTCTTTCTCCTACTGTCGTATTTCATTTTGCATAATACTTTCCAGGTCCCTCCATGCTGTCTCAAAGGGTAAGAGATCCTTTTTACAGCTGCATAGTATTCCATTGTGTAAATGTACCACAGCTTTTTTTATCCACTCATCTACTGATAGGCACTTGGGCTGTTTCCAGATCTCAGCTATTGTAAATAGCACTGCTATGAACATAGGGGCACATATATCCTTTCTGATTGGTGTTTCAGGCGTCTTAGGCTATATTCCTAGACGTGGGATCACTGGGTCAAATGGTAGTTCCATTTTTAATTATTTGAGGAAACTCCATACTGTTTTTTAACTTCTTTGGCAAGATGATTCTATCTTCCATATATTTCAAAAAAATTTGAAGTAATCATTAAGTAACCTAAAAGATAGGTACTGTTATCATTCCCATTTTATAGACAGTAAAGCTGAGGCACAGAAGGTGACAGTAATTATCCTAGGTTCTTAACCAGGAAGTGGTATGTCTGACATTGTAACCCAGCCCTGTCTCAGTTTACAGCCCTCAGTTCTTTGACTTCATGCTAAAGCCACATGCTCTATCATGCATTCTATTTCCTCTGCTTCTACACATAACCGAATTTCTGGTTGAGAAAAGAGGGAGTGGGAGAAAGGAAAGTAATTCTAATGCCACAGCTCCCATAATCAACTTCTTTTTTCAGCCACTTCTTCCATAGGGGGCATGCAAATAGTCCCAAGGCATTTGCTCAATACCCTGCATTGCCTTTTTCCAAGATGACAGTTCTATTTACTCATCCTCAGAATACTGTGAATCCCTTAGCTCGTGGTAGAATATATATAGTCCTTTCATAAAGCCTCTGGGTAGTTGGTCAAACCTTTGACTCACATAAGGATTTAAGTAAAGCCTCCACATTAGAAACAGTAATTACTGCGCACAGGTCGATGCAGAAGTCCTCACGACTTTCTCCCTTCCTCCCCTAACACACAGAAACAGAACACACAATAGGGAAAAAGATGGAAACGGTGCAAAACTGAGGCAGCAGAACTAGGACATTAATGAAGTCACTTTGAGAGCATTTTACTCAACACTCCAGATAAGGAAAGCTAATTTAATTTGTGGCTTACTAGCAGGTCAATTTAGTTAATTTTCATATAGTCTGGTCAGGGCACAATTAATACTTTTTTTTTAAAGGGTCTTCTGTCTCAAAATTTAAATACTATTTCTAACCAAGTCTGTTGCATATTTTCTTCTAATCAGTGCAGAGACCATCCTCTCAACTCTCTTCCAAAGTGAATGCATGTTTGTTAACCAGAGGCCAGGTTAGATGAGAGCAGAGATGTTCTGGATGATGTGGTACAAAAGAGACATACTATCAGAATTTTCTCATTTCTGTAAGTTAAAAGCCTAAAAAGACATTTTTGCAAAATATATTTTTAAAGCTTCTGTGTTATTCAGTGAAGTAGGGTGTAGGCAGTTTGGTGATTTCAACTTATAGTGACATTGTTAAAAAGGTGCGCTCTTGTGAAAGTGGAGACAAATGTCTTGCTTTCATTTTGTGCAATTCGAACGATCCCAGATCAATAGCTTGGTACTCTGAACTTGTAACATCATAAGAAATGACACTTAGTTGGTTATTTCTCAAAACAGCGCCAGCAGACCCACTTTGTCCGAAGCACTTGACGGTGCCTCTGCTGCTTCAGCCGAGGGGGGCAGAGTTGGATTTCCACAAAGGGAGAAAGTCTGACCTTGGAGACCTGCACATCTTCAGCTAATGCATTGTCCTTTTCTGGAGCCCATTCACTCTGCCACTTTGGGACTCGTTTCCGTAATGCAAGACCAGAAATTATCAGGTTTCACTTGGCTTTGAGTCCTAGTTGATGACTATGTGTTTGTATTGATTTGGTTAACTGTCTCTTCACTTGGTCATATTCCAATACTGCTGTCTAGAAGAAGTCCTTGTTATCATGTGGGTTATATTTGTTTACTTATATCAATAGAGGATACAGCTTCATAAAATCCATTTTCTAGCTCCATGTGTGATTTCAATGCCTAGTCTATATAATCATTCTTTTAGGTACACAGGGGATGCAAAGAAAAATGTGGAATCCCTGTCCTCAGAGAGAAAACAATGTAGTAGTATAGACAAGATCAAAACCCTTGAGCCTGTGGTGGTTTAAGGGGTGGGGGGGAGATATATATTTGTCTTAAGCAGGAAATCTGAACCTCTTCAACTGCTCCTCAGGAAATCAGATGGGGCTGCCATCACCGTCACTGAAATGGTTCCCACATAGAGGCTTCACTTTGACATTATTATTGTCTCATTCAAAATTCAGCACAGAGCCATCTGATTGGCAGAGCCCAGGACATGTGTCTTCACTTTAGCGGAAAGAGTCTAGAAATACCAATGTCTGAGGTCCATTGTGTCGCAAAGAGAGGCATTCCCCAAATACTGAAAGAGTATTCAGATGTCTTGAGTGACATTCAAGAGGAAAGACTCATAGTCCCTAGATAACACTGAAGCAAAGTAAATGCAATCATCTCTTATATTATGGTATAAAATGAAATGCTGAATAGTGTGGTTTAGAGTATATGTTCTCTAGGGTTTCCATCAGCAGCAGCAACAAGACTCTTAAAATAGTAATATTAGTTGATCACTTGCTATGTTATAAATGCTTTTTGTGGATTATCTCATTTAATTTAATTTAATGTAATTTAATTTAATTTTTTCAATCCCTAAACTAGGGATCTTAAAATGTGAAGATTAGTCTGGGTTATCAAAATGGGCCCAAATATAATCACAAGGGTTCTTATAGGGAAGGTCAGTCAGAAAAGGAGATGTGACAACAGAAGCAGAGGTTGGAAGGATGAGCTTTGAAGGACGGGCCGTAAGTCAGGGAACGTAGGTGGCTTTTAGAAGACGAAAAGGCGAGCAAACATATTCCCTCCTGCAGCCTCCAGAAGGAAAGCAGCTCTTTTCACACCTTTATTTTTGCTGTAAGACTCACGTCAGACTTCTGACCTCCAGAATTGTTAAAATAATATGTGTTGTCTTATTAAGTCACTGAGTTATAGTATCAACAGAAAACGAATACACCCCCAACTTATGGGAGAGAAAGGCAAGGCTTAGAAAATGAGATTTGTTTGCACCAATTTTCATAGCTGATGAGCAACAGAGCCCGGATTCGGGGTCATGTTGGCCTGACCTCA
This sequence comes from Tadarida brasiliensis, assembly GCA_030848825.1. Taxonomy (NCBI): domain Eukaryota; kingdom Metazoa; phylum Chordata; class Mammalia; order Chiroptera; family Molossidae; genus Tadarida; species Tadarida brasiliensis. The sequence continues at coordinate 25,279,725 of CM061257.1, read as the reverse complement.
GAGTCTGCTCACGGATCTCTTGCTCCACGCCCTCAGCTATGCTGTGGGCATTTGTTCCGGTGTGAAAGCGATCGCTGGGGGCAGGAGAAAGGAGAGTGTCTCAGAGCTTTTTATAACAGAACATTAAAAAACGGGTCAGATTTCAATAAGGAAACAGGGATGATAAACGTTTTCTAAGTAAAATTACAGAATTTATGGAGGAAGAGCTAATCACGCTAGCATCTTATTTTATTTTCATTCGTTTTTGTAATTTTTAAAATTTAGTCACCATATGATATTATATTAGTTTAAGGTATACAAAATAGTGATTCAACATTTACATAACTTATGAAGTAATTACCACAATAAGCTTAGTAACCAGGTTCCTTTACATAGTTACCGTGATATTATTGACTACATCTCTGGTTTTTGGATGTTGAGCTATATGAGTCTTTATATACTTTGGATATTAACCCCTTATTGGTTATATCATTTGCAACTATATATATTTCTTAAATGCACTAGAACATTTACTCTATGAAGATAGAAGTTTTGTCTGTTTAGTGTACTGCTAATTCTCATTGCTAGAACAGTTCCTGGCATCAAATAGTTGCTCAGTTAATATTTAATTAAACATATGCTATAAAAAAAATGAAGCTTTTGGACAATGACTTAGCATAATTTTTCTAGTCATGACTTGGAATTATTAAGGTAACCATAGTATTTAACCAGAAAGTGGTCATGTCCTAAGTGGTGAGAAATAGAAGAATTTCCTCCTAGACTCACTAGTGCCAGATTGTAAGTTTCATCTTTTTTTTCCTACTTACTGATATATAATTAACAAATAATGTCATACTGATTTCAGGTGTACAATATAATGATTCAATATTTATATGGAGAAGTGATCGCCATAGTAAGTCTCATAAACATCCCTCACAATATAGTTACAATATTTTCTTATGATGAAAACTTTTAAGATCTACTCTCTTAGTAATTTTCAAATATACAATACAGTGTTATTATTTATCTTTATAATTGGGATTTTGGATGCTTGTTTTATTTTATCCCTTTCTAGACTGTTAGGTATCAATTCATGATGTCCTCAAAGCATCTTCCTGACGATGACCTTTGCTACCTTAAAATCTCTTCTTGAAAAAGCCTGAATATCAGGAACTGTGTTCTTTTTTGCCCTTCTATTTTCAATGCCAAGCCCAGTACCTGGCTTATAGTAGGCAATTCATAAACATAGTTGAATTCATTAATAACAAGTGTCCCTTTGGAGAACAAAGACTACCAGCATCAGTCTTTCATTTAGGGAAATTATTGATATTTTCTCTTTGTTTTGTTTCTCATCCTTTTCCAAGAGGTGCGTATGTTTTTTCATTATGTAAATTCTGTACATCTGAAAGGACGGGGAAACCTCTTTTTCCCTATATTTCTACAAACAAGTGAAGCTATTTTAAAACACTTCTGAATAACCTGGCCAATGTGGCTCAGTGGATTGAGCATCCTCCCATGGACTGAGAGGTCCTGGTTTGATCCCCGGTCAGGGCACATGCCCAGGTTGTGGGCTTGATCCCCAGTAGGGGGCGTGCAGGAGGCAGCCAATTGATGTTTCTATCTCTCTCCCTTCCTCTCTCTCTAAAAAATTAATGAAAACATTTTAAAAAATAATAAAACAGTTCTGAATATGATTTAATGAAAAGGAGTTACATTTGCAAGATTCTTCTCTTCAGAATTGGCACTGATGAAATGACACCTAATCTTTGTTTTTATCAAATGCATTTTATGGAAAGAATAATCACTAGATATGCAACCACTAGGAAGAAACTGTGTTCTCAGCACATAAAAGGGCATATTTCTTTATTGACAAGTGTTTTAATTTGGTACAGTTCTGCTTCACAAAAATGAAAATCTGTGCATAAATTTATATTGATAAATTAGGTAATTTTTAAATACCACCCCATTAAGACATTATGAACATCAGCTAACCTAGATCAATCATACTACGGTATCTCCTTCCTCATAGGCTTATGCCAGAAAACTGATACTTAAGAGAGCACCTACATATATAATGAGCAGGATTACACTAACATAACTATGCCTTAATGAAAAAGAAATTATTTTTAATAACTAAGTTATTTGACTCAAAAAATAAAGAGCCATTTTTCCTGAAAAAATTTAAAAACCTACATTTTCATGCAAAATATGCAATATCAAATTCAAACTTATTTTTTAAATCAATTTTGGTGTTTGAGTCTTTTAAGAGAGAATTGCTCATTTTAAAATTTTTAATTAGATTTTCTTTATAATGGAGTTTAAGAACTATGATCTTGTTCTTTATTTGTTTCTGTCATTTATTTCACCAATGTCCCTCCGCCTGGTTTTTCAGAAGGCAAGTGTTTTCATCATTTGTTTAGGAGAATATAATTCAAACATGGACAATTTTGGAAGTATATATTCTAAATTTGAACTAATTATAATAGCTCATGAGAAAAAAGGGTACTGCCTTATAACTATATGTTTTACCATGAACTACACACAATAATTATTGAATCAGTTAGATAACTCATATAACATCACTGAGCTAGCTTAGACACAATCCCCAAAATAGAATTTATTTGAATCACACTGAGGAAATCCCAGTGTGAGGAAGCAAAGGAAAAGATAAACCATGTTGCTCTTATGGTGGAAGCTCCTGAAACCTTAACAGCAGGTCTTTTGAACTTCCAACTGGAGGTCTGTGGACATGTGTCAGCTCCAACTTCTCAGCCTCTCCTTCTTCTTAGATGAAATTCTTAGGTCTGTGTGTGTGTGTGTGTGTGTGTGTGTAAGAGAGAGAGAGAGAGAGAGAGAGTTAAATGGTCAACCTTGGTCAGCTGATCACATCTCAATTGGTCAACTTGTCTTGGGCCGGATCACAGAACAAAACATAGTAGCCTGGTAGTTGACAGCTAACATTTGTTGACCACTTACTGTGTACCAGCACTGTTCCCTAGAATCTCTTTATTATTGCACCATTTTACATATAATGAAACTGAAACACAAATGCAGTAAGAAAATTGCCCAAAGTTACACAGTTTTTGAATGATAAAGACTTTACTCTAACAAAGACTGCCTGATTCCAGAGACCACATATTAACCACTATACTCTACTGAATATGATTAGGAGACAGTTGATTCGAGAGGTGAGCTAAACATATGCCACTGTAAGTGTCTATTTTTTTTTATTTTTTTTAACTTATCTTTATTGTTGAATGTATTACAAATGTTCCTCATTTTCCCCCCCTTGCCCCCCTCCTCCCCATTCCTGCCCCCCTCCTGCCTTTCCCCACACTGTTGTCTGTGTCCATTGGTTATGCATATATACAAATAAGTTCTTTGGTTTATTTCTTCCCACCCCCCAACCCCCCTTCCCTTTAGGTTTGTCAGTCTAACAAGCAATTTATACTTCTTAATCCCTTCACCTTTTTCACCCATCCCCCCAGCCCCCACCCATCTGGTTCCCAAAAACGTTCTCTGTATCTATGAGAATGTCTTTGTTCTGCTTGTTCATTTTGTTTGTAGATTCAATTGTTGATAGCTATGTATTTATTGCCATTTTGTTTGTTCATATTTTTTTATCTTTTTCTTCAAGAAGACCCTTCAACATTTCATATAAGAATGGTTTGATGGTGATGAACTCCTTTAGCTTTTCTTTGTCTGGGAAACTCTTTATATGGCCATCGATTCTAAATGACAGCTTTGCAGGATAGAGTAATCTTGGTTGTAGGTTCTTGCTTTTCATCACTCTGAATATTTCTTGCCACTCCCTTCTGGCCTGCAAAGTTTCTTTTGAGAAATCAGCTGACAGTCTGATGGGAACTCCCTTGTAGGTAACTAACTGCTTTTCTCTTGCTGCTTTTAAGATTCTCTCTTTGTCTTGAACCTTTTGCATTTTGATGATGATGTGTCTTGGTGTGGGCCTCTTGGGGTTCATCTTGTTTGGGACTCTCTGTGCTTCCTGGACTTGCATGTCTGTTTCCTTCGCCAAGTTAGGAAAGTTTTCTGCCATTATTGTTTCAAATAGGTTTTCGATTTCTTGCTCTCTCTCTTCTCCTTCTGGCACCCCCAAGATGCGAATGTTGGCACGCTTGAAGTTGTCCCAGAGGCTCCTTACACTATCCTCATTTCTTTGGATTCTTTTTTCTTTTTGCTGTTCTGATTGGGTGTTTTTTGCTTCCTTATATTCCAAATCCATGGTTTGCTTCTTGGCTTTACCTACTCTACTATTGCATCTGTGTAAACTATTCTTTATTTCAGTTAGTGCATCCTTCATTTCAGACTGGTCCTTTTTTATGCTCTTGAGGTCCTCACTAAGTCCACTGAGGTTCTTACTAAGTCCATTGAGCATACTTATAAGCAGTATTTTGAACTCAGCATCTGTTAGGTTGCTTAACTCCATTTCACTTAGTTCTTTTCCTGGAGTTTTGTTCTGTTCTTTCATTAGGGACCTGTTTCTTTGTCTCCTCATTTTGGCTGCCTCCCTGTGTTTGTTTCTATGTATTACTTAGCGAGAGGTATGGGGCTAGCTGAGACCAGATGCTGCTTGTTTGAAAGAATTTAGGAAAAGTTGAAGCAGGATCCAAGACAGGCCAATCCTATGGTAAAGCAACTGGCAACAGCTTGGGTGGGCCTGAAAGCTGGGTGGGGCGGGGCCTCAGGGAATCGCCAGGGCGGGGCAAACAGTGTGAGCCAGGTAGCTGGAGTCCCAGATATGGTGGCGTCTGCTGGCCCAGGGAAGGGCTCACCAAAGAAACAAAAGCCTCTGATAGCACGTCTGTCCAGGAGAAAGCCGCCTCTCCAGCCCTCGCTCCAATGCCAAACAGCTCAGTTCTTCCCCATATGACTCTGGTGCCTTTCAGGCTCCTTCCCGCACGCTGGAGCCTGGAGGGAGAGAGTCCGAGTAAGTCCGTGCGTGGGCCCTTTAAGAGGAGCTGCCAGGGCTCCAGCTGCCTCAGCCTCCCTCAGCCTCAGTTCCCGCTGGTTTTCCAGCCAGAAGTGATGGGGACTTCTCTTCCTGGCACTGGAACCCTGAGCTGGGCGCCTGGTGTGGGACGGGGACCCCTCAGTCCTCAGGGAGGACCTTCCCAGCCGAGGTGTCCTCCTAATTTTTATCCGCCACACGTGGGTGTGGGACCAGCCCCTCGCGCCTCCGCCCCTCCTACCAGTCTCCATGTGGCTTCTTTAATTTCGTAGTTGTAGGACTTCCATTCAGCTTGATTTCAGGCGGTTTTGAATGATGGTTGTTCTGTAGTTTAGTTGTAACTTTGATGTGGTTGTGGGAGGACACGATACCACGTTTACCTACGCCGCCATCTTGACCGGAATGTGTCTATTAAAAATGTCTTTTATCGTTCAGAAAACTAAGAAATAATCAAAATCTGTGGTGATTTCTAATCATTGTACATGTCAGATAATGCTAAATTAATATCATGCTTCACAAATGAAGCAACTGAGTCTCAGAATAATTGTTTGATCCAAAATGGCCCAGCCCTGACCAGTTTGGCTCAATGGTTCTAGTGTGAGCCTGTGGACCAAAGGGTAACAGGTTTGATTCCTGGTCAAGGGCATGTGCCTGGGTTGCAGGTTTGATCCCTGGCCCCAGTGGGGGTCATGCAGGAGATAACCAATTGATGTGTCTCTCTCAACATCAATGTTTCTCTTTCTCTCTCTCCCTTCCACTCTATCTAAAAAATCAGTGGAAAATGTCCTCAGGTGAGGATTAACAACAACAATAACAACAAAGTGGCCTAAAGATTAATATATAATATAACTACAGTAGGACACTGAGGACCCCTTAGGACAGGCCTCATTCTAATTTGTCTTACTAGTAGGTCAACATGACAGATGTTCCTACTAGGAACCTATCAAGCACTTGACCTGAGCTTTACTTTCCAAATTAAAGTAGATTTATTTTTTCTTTTGACAAGTACTTCAGTAGCTCATTTATAAAATTAGAGGGAAAAAAAGTATGAAAGATTAAGCACTTGAAATACTAACAATTAAAAACAAAACTTTTATTTTGGAGGTTGCTTCATATAGATCTATGTGTATTCAATCAGAAGCCTTCTGTCTGGGAAACACAAAGAAAATTTTATTTTTAGATAAAGTTATGAAAAAATAAAAACATCATAATATTAAATTGCTAGTTCTGATATACTCATTTCTCCCAGGTGAAATGTTAGCTTCCTGTCAAATAGACTGGACCGTATTCAGCAGGTCAGTCTGCAAATAGTGAGAGTGAAACCCAAAACCCAAACCTTACCATGAGCTTTGGGAAAATTGCATAAATCTAGGCCCAACTGGATGACCATAAGGTGAAGGAGGAAGGGTTGGGGGAAAGAATGGGAAGGAAATGCATACTACTGCATAGTGTTTGTCTTGGAGATTAGACCTCTGATGAGTTACTACTGTCTCCTAACTGAGCCCTGAAGAAAAAGGGTCCATAGGAAGAGCACGCTTGCACTCCTTTCAGTGAGCAATAGTCCAGCTGTGGGTCCCAAGCAGTACTACTTTCATGTCTTCTTGACAGAGGGTAAATTTAAAAGAGGTTGAGGAGGGGATCGTCTCCCCATTTACACTGGACATGGATTATCTTTGAAGAATCTTAGATCCTAAGAGAATGTACATATGATGGGTTAAAGAAACTACATATCAGCAGCAGCTGGGGTCATCATTGGGGTGGTAAAGGCCATAGCAGCAGACAGTTACCAAGAGAACAAAGTGAGAAGACTGGTATAGATGCCCAACCCTGCCATGTGGGCATTCCCAGTTTCACTTCAGGCCTGAAGTCCTGGCTCGACAGATGAGATCACAAGCCTTTTAAACGTCAGTTTTATGTAAGATCACTTTCACTTTGCAGATTTGCCTCCTGTTTTTCTCTTAAACCACTGTAGAAATTTTATATTGTCATGTTACCTAATCAGTAAAAATTAACAGTCAGGAATTTTATAGCTATAAGGGCCTGGGGTGCATCATGTATTACTGGGGACATTTGAGGCAAAAGCTACTCAAATAGCCCTGGCCGGTTTGGCTCAGCGGTTGGAGAGTCAGCCTGTGGACCAGAGAGTCCTGGGTTCGGTTCCTGCTAGGAGCACGTACCAAAAAAAAAAAAAAAAAAAAAAAAGGCTACCCAAATATGGTCTCTAAGTTACAAGCCAAGGAGCAAGTCTGCGGCCAATCTCTATCCCTCCTCTTCAGGTACCCTATGGTCCTAAAATGATGTGATTACATCTAGGAAAATGCAACATTACTTCTGAAATTGAAATGTTGACAGTTATCTTTCTTATTGCAATCTGCAATTTCAGATTAACTATACAGTTGATAATATCTTTGTGTGGAAGAATGGATTCTTAGAGAAGGACTCATGTGAAGGTTACATGTATTAGTTTTTAATGCTTTTCAGCCTTTCGGAGCTTTCCTGGCAACCACTGCGTATAAAATATGGATTTCACAAAAAAAGCAGAAGCTCAAACTCATTATTATTTTCTTTTTTGTGTGTGAGTTCTGCCAAGTCCTTGATGCCTGCAATAGGGAAAAAAAATCTGTGTTTTTTATTGTAAAAGCAATAAGTTCAATCCATCCATTTGAAACCCATTATTACTCCATGGAAAGTCTCCTCATAAGATAAAAAGTGAAACAAATGTCAGATCAAAATTTTAAATTATCGTAAATATGTTGGTGGCACTTAGGATTGAAAGAATAAAAGGTTATGAAGGTTAGATGCTAAAGAATTGTGTTTCTTAATATCTTGCCAAAAAATTGAATATCTCTCTCCTTTTTAAATTTGTTGTATTTTTTTTTTTTGCCTCATTAAGATTCCATCCATCCATCCATCCATTGTTACTTTCTACAAACATCAATTAAGCATCTTCTATATGCTAATTCCACCGTGGATACTATCAAAACAAAGAAGGCAAGCACTTGACTACAAGAAGCACAGAATCTAATATCACAGACAGGAGGGCATAATAATAAAAGCATGATGTGATCATTTTTAGGATAGATAATAAAAATACTACCCAACCCAAAAGAACCACACTATTGACCTTGAGGGTGGAAGCAGATTTTATTGTATGGTCACAAAGGAGCCACAAAAGTTCCTCTTTGCTTACGTCCAACTAGTATCTTCACCCAAAGATGCTTGTTGAAGTGTTTAGTTGTGTAGAGACTCGAAGTGAATACAGGAAGTTGTTAAAGATGAGTTTAGAAAAATTAAAAGCATAATCTTAAGAAATATTTTTAAGTCTTTTAAGAAGGTCATATTTGAGATTATCATCATAAAAGAGATCCTTCATAATTCCCCATACCCCGCATTATGATACTTCAATTAGATAGCTATGGGTGTGGTCGTTAATGTTCATAATTTTTAAAGAAGTACTTCACATGTGTTTATTTAATAAACACTTAATGAGTGCCAAGTGTCATGCTAAATGTTGAGAATATCATTGTAGAAACTGACATGACAGAAGCTTCGTGAGTTGTCATTTCAGAGAAAAAACAAATTCCTCCCAGATAATTGAATTTAAAGAATAGAAAATTTATATATAATTTTTTCATATAGGTGGCAAAGCCTAACGATCAAATTGAATTCCTTTCTCTTTCCAAGTCACTGTGCCTCCATGACATTTCTCCCTAAACCTTACAGTTATGGAAATAGGGTATCTAAGCTTTCAGGTCCAATGACTCCTAAACTAAATGGGCTTTCACTTGGCAATTTGCCTTTTATTTTTCAAGTAAATATTATTTTCATAGTGCACTCAGTAGTACAAATGTATCTGAAGATATAAAAAGTTACTGTCACTGTTTAGTACATTTTTTCCTAATACAAAGCAAGCATGGTGATTATAAACATACAAGCCCGAATCAAACGACTATGGATAAGACTGATATATTCCCCAGTGTGCCTCTGTTTTACTATTTTTTGTTGTCTTTTGGAGTGATGGAGCTAGAGCACACCCCTGTGAGTTAGGTTGCTGGGGTTTTTCCCTAAAGAGTTTGATGTTCCCACTGTCACTCACCCTGGACAAATGAGATCCCTTTGGGGAAAGCTGAGGGGAAAACTTGTTCTCTGGGTCTGGGTGGAAACAAGAGATGGGACAGAATGGAAATCTTCCAGATTATAGGTGATTCTAGATGTCAAGGGGAAAATGGTGTGATCTTCCATAAACTACATGAGCAGATATAAACCGAAGAACTGGTGCAGCAAGAGACAGCAAGATGGTCTGCCTTGTAAGTAGCGTTTAGGCAGCTGTTGCAGTCCCCTTTCATTATGTATTCACCTTCAAGCCTTTGCAACTCAGCTGTGGGGAGCTGGAGATGGGAAAATTCCCACGCACTGAGTTTCTGCCCTAGACATTGGATGGAGACAGTCTGGCAGTTATGGTTGAAGAGAGTAGAGAGACGATCTCATCAGCCAAAACTGGAGCTGAGGTTAGACCACTGTGCTCCATGTGGACAATGGAATGGACTGACATGAGGGAACTTCATCCTCGACACCACTGAATACGTCGAGGAATACGTCTTCAGATGGCCAGGAGACACCTTGCGTTTGGGCTATCTTGAATATAGCCCATTTGCCTAAGCCATTATAATTTTAAAGTAAAAATTAAATGCTGTGATATTTTGCAGCCCTGGGTTAAAGAGGCCTGGGATATATGGTTCAGACAATTTCTGTTTTTTTGCTTGGTAAGTTTTTGCACAGCACTACTGTAGAAAGTGCCATTTATGTCATAGCTTATTCAAACAGTGTCCTGTGGAATTGCGCAGAGTACTATCTCCAGACGTCTATTCAGTGACCTTGTCAAGTCACAGCATTTGGTTTCCAGCTATATGTGTATCGATTCTTTATATGCACGAGTTAATTTAATACACCTATATCTTTTCTTTAACTTTCTTGGGAACCATTGAACTGTTACTTAGATTTCCCATTCATTGTCAACAATCTGTCTTCATAGCCATATAGAGTTATTACAAACAAAAATCACTTTTTGTTTTAAATTTTTTTTCCTTTATTGATTTTAGAGGGAGAGGGAGATAGAGATAGAAACATCAATGAGAGATAACATTGATTGGCCGCCTCCTGTATGCCCCCCATTGGGGATTTGGCCCACAACCTGGGCATGTGTCCTGAACTGGGAATCAAACCGGCGACCTCTTGGTGCATGGGTCGATGCTCAACCACTGAGACACACCGGCCGGACACAAATCACTTTTTAAAAAAGTATCATTGGCATACACAATCAAAATTAAGTCTACATTTTCCAGTGCTTCCATTTCATAGGAAATTTGATTTCTGTTTTTCATTTTCAATCTTTTATTATCTTCTGATGGTACTGAAATGCATAAAAAGTAGGCCAATATCTTATTCCAACTTTGCTTGCTAATTAAAAAGAAAATAGTTAAGCCATGTATATTTTACAGTTTCTTAGAATGGCCCATACATATTTTATCAGATCTGAAAATTTGTCACCAGAGAACTGTCCTGGGGAACTTTTCTTTATTCAAATTTGAAATGTGCTCTTATAGTTAAAATTAAACGTTGTTTATTTTTCTTATTTATTACTGATGAATGTAGTTGGTTTTATAATTCAGATTTTCTTTGGAAATGTAGTTTCATGATTGCATGGGAGATAGGAGTGTGTTCTACTGAAGCTTTATACCAACTTCCTTTGGTTCTAAATGGATAGTGATGTGTGTGCGTGCGTGTGTGTGTGTGCGCGCGCAATACACATTTATGCCCATCTTTATAGGTTAAGGGTGTAGTCCATCTTCTTTTGAATTGGTTAGAGAAAGCTAGTGATAAAAAATTCAATTTTGGATCTTTTTGGCCAAAGCTTCCTTCCATTTAAACCTGTGGAATTTTTACTGTAATACTCCCTTTTTCTATTTAATGTTCCCTTACCTTTATCCTCCAACCCAAACCTTCCTGTTCCCCTGGAGTGTTTAAGCCCATGACTATACATGTTCATGACATAAACATTCTACCCAAGAGTTAGGTGTCCAAATGGAAGCCCAATGTTGTTTATATCTATCTGTTGCCTTGCTGGGGTAGCTTCTAGATGATTGCTCTCTTGACTTTCTCTTCCACTTTTTTTTTTTTAAATCCTCACCTGAGCCCAGCTGGTGTGGCTCAGTGACTGAGCACTGACCATGCACCAAGAGGTCACTGGTTTGATTCCCTGTCAGGGCACATGCCCAGGTTGTGGGCCAGATCCCCAGTGGGCGGCATGTAGGAGGTGGCCAATTGATATTCTCTCTCATTGATGTTTCTATCTCTCTCTCCCTCTCCCTTTCTCGCTCTCTAAAATCAATAAAGAAAAAAAAAATTAAATCCTTACCCGAGGACACTTTTCCACTGATTTTCAGATGCGGGGGGAGAGAGAGAGAAACTTGGATGTGAGAACGACACACCAATTGATTGCCTCCAGCACAACCCCAACCAGGGCCAGGGATCGAAACACAATCTAGGTACATGCCTTTGACTAGAATTGAACCTGAGACTGTTTGGTCTGCGGGTTGATGCTCTAATCACGGAGCCAAACCAGCCAGGGCAACATTTTTTTCTTAACACTTGTTTTGACATTTGAAAATCTAATTCACTTTGCTTAAAAAATAATAATAATAATTGTGCCTTGGGCTTTGAATTGCTTTTAATTGTACATTTTGCTTCTTGCCATTAATGTTTTTCAATCTTCCCCAACTTCAAATGCTTTTTGAAAAAACGCTTAATAATCTAGCTATTATTAACCATCAAAGCTCTATTTAATTATTATTTGGCCTCTATTTCTCTCTGCTTTGCCACTCTCTAATTCTGAAGCATTTTTTTAGACACTTTAGAATTTAGAGTCCACTCATTTTCGATCATTTTATAGTCTTTTTTAAATTTTCTTTTTAAAAAAAAAATTTATTATGGTAAGAGTACTTAATATGAGATCTATCCAATTAACACATTTTAAATATAGTATCTAAACTACTGAAATTCCTGGAATCAAAGGGTGAAATATTGGTTGTCAAGGTCTGGGAGAGGGATAAATGGCAAGTTTCTAATCAATGGGCATAAAGTTTCAGTCAAACAAGATGACTAAGCTGGATGATACATTATTGTTTCACTGATCAGAAACTTGCCATATACCCCTGTCCCAGCCCCTGGCAACCAACATTTTATTCTTTGATTCCATGAATTTAAGTATTTTAGATACCTTATAAGTGAAATCATGTAGTATTTGACTTTCTATGACTAGTTTATTTCACTTGGCATAATAAATTCATGGTTTATCAATGTTGTTTCATATGACAGGATTTCCTTCTTTTTTAAGGCCCCAGAGAATGTCATTGTATGTATATACCACATTTTCTTTATCCATTCATCTCTTGGTGGACATTTAAGTTGTTTTCACATCTTGGCTATTGTGAACAGAGCTGCAATGAACACAGGAATACTAATACCTATTTGAGATACTGATTTCAATTCTTTTGAATCACCACTCACATTTGGTTTGCTGAATCATATGGTGGTTCTATTTTTAAGTTTTGATGGACTTTCACACTGTTTTCCATAGTGGCTGCACTGTTTTGCATTCCCACCAGTATCAAACAAAAAGAAAAAAGTACCTAGGAATAAACTTAACGAAGGAGTTAAAAACTTGTATACTGAGAACTACAAAATATTAATGATAGAAATTAAATAAGAAACAAAAAAAAGTAAAGGCATCCACGTTCATGGATTGGAAGACTTGGTATTATTAAAATGTCCATATTACCCAAAGCAATCTACAGATTCAATGCAATCTCTATCCGAATCCCAGTGACAGCCCGGCCGGTGTGGCTCAGTGGTTGAGCATCGACCCATGCACCAAGAGGTCTCTGGTTCAATTCCTGGTCAGGGCACATGCCCAGGTTGTGGACCCGATCCTCAGTGGGGAGGCATGCAGGAGGTGGCCAATCGATGTTCTCTCTCATCAACGTTTCTATCTCTCTCTCCCTCTCCCTTCCTCTCTCTCTAAAAATTAATAAAGGAAAAAAAAATTTTTTTTAATCCCAATGGCATTTTCACAGAAATAGAAAAAATAGTTCAACCAGTTTATATTTTTATCAATCTACATTCATCTGGAAATTAATAACATAACCTTGTAAGACAAAACTAAATAATTGAAATAAAAAATGCTTTGCCACGTAATCTCGTTAATGATTCCCTCTAGACAGCTATAAATAACTGTTAAAATGAGCTGTGGCATTTCTTCCAGTTGGGAATTCTAGAGACTTTCTTTTGGGTGCAATGGAAGGAGGATTGTGACCCTCCCAATGACATTCCAGAATGCCTTGACAGTGGTTATTAGAAAGAGAATCAAACTACTTGATAATGCATTTCTCAATTACATGAATTCAGAACATAACATGGGAAGTTGATCATTTGATTATCTACTTTCAAAAGATTGAAATAACAGAACCTCTTGTTTTATGTGAATAGAATGCCTTTGGATGCCACCTCTGGTGTTAAGGCAGCATCTTTCATTACAGCACAATTAACTTGTGGATATGCAATTAAGTGAATCATTCTATTTTTTTTAAAATTTCAAAATGACTATGACAAACATGTAACATGAATTGTAAATAAGATGGAAAATGAAAGATACTACGGGTCAACCTGTTAGTCAACAAAATAGACACTTAAAATTTTTTTTTCACCTATTATTTCAACAATTTACTACATAGTTAAAGAGAAAAGGTTTCTAAAATATCAAATGATACTTTTTTCCTTTTTCTGTAGTGCCAGCCTCACAACCATTATCTCCTCCCACCCACCCCCAGTCCCGTCAAAGACATTTATTGCTTCAGGGAAATGTTGACTGCTGCCTCGTCCAAAGTTATCATTGCTTGGTTTGAAGTATGAAGTCTGACCTCTGAGTCTCTAGGGAAGTAATACTTATGAAAGTCACACTATATTAAGAAAGGAGTCTTCTAAATTCCAAGTTTTTCTTTACTAGATTGAGTCAAATGCGGTTGCCTTGAGTCATAGACTCTTACTATAAGTAGAGTTATGACAAGGACTGTCCTGATTTTTGCCCTTTGTTCAGTTGTCACATCCAGTTTAGTGTTTGTCCTTCTCCCTTTTATTTTCAAAAGTGTCCCAGTTTTAAGGCTACTTTATATATTCACCTTAGCTGTAAGGGTAGATAAGGAAAAGAATGTAAAATAAGTTCCTATGAAACATGAATGAAAAATTGGAAACTCTTTTACTCTTGAAAAGAAGAATCTAGGGCAGAAGAACAAGAGGTCAGATACGGGTGTCTTCTGTTGCCTCCTCTCCTGGTGATAGACCTGATGGGACAGTATGGTAAATATATTCCACCAGGCTTCATGGAGGAAACTCATGCCTGTGTGTCTCGAGGTAAGAGATAAGTGCCATGTTGCTTCTTCCTTCCTTCCTATGTCCTGGGAAAGTTGCTAAACCTTTAGAAAGCTTATGTGGTCTACGTGATGCCACAATCCACACTAGTGCCCTCTATTAGATTCAAATTAGCTGAGAGAGTGTTTCGAATCCCTACAACCTACACATGGTGTAATGGGGGATTCCAGAATTCTCATAACCTAGTCATACACTTAGAAGTGAAGAAATAAACCCAGCCAGAGCAGGTCCAGGGTCAGAACAAGGACATCTCAGAGACTAAATTAGGAATGATAGACTTCAGCAGTAGTGGCCAGTCACTAGACCACACAAGAGACCTAATTAGGGAGTCAGAATTTTTCCCTGCCACTCTGAAAATATAGATCTTTCTCTGGCATGAAACACCATTTTGAGATGGACAAAAGGAGATACTTTTTTAAAAGAGGAGAGAGAACATTCATAGGGAGTTTGGCCTTTGATTAGACTGAGAGTCCAGTGTTTGGATTGGGCTTTGAGCTTTTTCCTGTACTTTATATCATTATAATGTATCTATACATAAACACACACACAAATACACATCATTCTTTATATAAGTACATTTGGTTTCAAAATATAAACATGAAATGTTCATAGTGTAAGAGATTTTTAAAAATTTTTTTCTTTATTGATTTTGAAGAGAGAGGAAGGGAGAGGGAGAGAGGGATAGAAACATCGATGAGAGAGAACATCGATTGGCTGCCTCCTGCATGCCCCCCACTGGGGATTTGGCCCACAACCTGGGCATGTGCCCTGACCGGGATCGAACCAGAGACCTCTTGGTACATGGGTTGACGCTCAACCACTGAGCCACACCAGCTGGGCAGTAAGAGATTTTTTTTTTTTAATCTAATCCAGTTTGCATTTTTACTATGCATGTAGCAACTGAAGGTGATCTGGACGTTAAATGAATTGCCAAAAGTCACATGGTTGGTAAACAAATAAACAACAAAAATAGCACTTTATCCAACGTCATGTAATAACAAGGTTAGTATTTTTTTCCCAAACAAAAGAGTATATTAAGATAATTTTTAGTATTGCATGTATAGAATTCATTATTTCTGTCTTATTTATCAATAAAATAAATTTATTCCCATTATGAGTTAATATCACTATGAATAATTTAGATGGAAAGGGAAATAAGACATTTCCCTACCATTAAAAGTTTACAATTTAATGTCAGTTAGAAATGTAAACAAAAATATACAGCATTATTATCATAAAAGAAAGGGAGAAAATACATGCGTAAATGATTCAAAGTTCAAAATTGTTTATCGATATATTACAGAATATAATATGACTGGAATGTCATAAATTCTGCCAATCGTTGAGTACAACTCTGTAGATTCTAAATTTCTATTTAACGAAAGGAAGATCCCTTTATTTTTAGGTATTCCTCTTCCTAGAATCCTCAGTGATATGAAGATAATAAACCAAATACAAGATTGTTTAAGCTCCCCTGGTAGGGGATCCTAGGTAAAGCCAATGTTTCCTCTAAGAATTGCTGAGTCAGACGGAACATTGAGATGTCGTGTGTAATCAGAGCTGCCTCTTGCTGCACTGCAGTCCCTTCCTCCAGGACAGCGGCACCTGTCCACCCTCTGCTATCTCTTCTGCTTTGTTATACAACGTCATGCATTGCTCAGTCTGCTACAGTCTCTCTCAGAGGTCCGACTTTAAAACACTTGTTTCCAATTGTCTATGGTCTGCTGTCTCTCCAGGAAAGAGGCCTATTTATAGCTGTTTATAAGCAAGGCCTTTCATTATTAGAATTTGTATATCCATTCATTCATTCATTCGAATAATAAATCTTGTAAGCAACTATTATATGCTAGGCACCTTCCATCTTAATTAGAGGGTGTAGAGCAGGTTCCAGTCTTGAGTCACAAAGAATGTCCTACATTTATATGGACCCAAGCTGCTGCACCAGAATTCTTCCTCATTTGTTAGGATATTTTCTCAAGTACCCTATATTTATCCCTCCCTCTATAGCATAGAAAGTATAAATGAAGGCACCCAGGATGGGATCAGGAAGTCTTTTTGCTCCAGTCCTTGTATAGTGCTGGGCATATAATAGACTCAAAATATCTGTTGCAAAAATGATCCACACAGTTTATCAGACATTACTTTGCACAGATTATGGGTAAGGTTCAAATCATTTCCAAATGCTCTTTGGGAGGCCAGAAAATTCAGAAATACTACATAAAGAATTTCTCTACAACTGTGTTTGCAATTAGAAAATCACTCTTCCTAAAAAAAAGTAGGGTACCTCCAAGGGGGGGTAGGAAACAGAATTATTTTACTATGCACCAGGCTATTACAGTCTTAATGTAATTCCAGTTAAAATAGACGGTTTTAGATGACATACTCAGAGCTACAATAATTTTATAGAAGACCACAATTAGCTTTTCTAATGCTTCTTAAACTGGATGTCATTCAGAATTTTAAAATTTCAAGTTTGGAAGAGATAATAAGGTTTACACGGTATAAATTACATTGTACCCGCTGAGGGCCGAGGGCAGCAATGCCAAAATCAAACCCAGGACCAGGAATTTGGAAGCAAAATGTACAACTCTTCCTACTAAGTGGAAAATGAAGATTATAAATTGTCTTATGTCTGTTCTAATCAGGCTTTGTTGCCAAAACAATAAAGGACAGATCAGGTTTTGTAAGTGAATTATAAATCTCTTTTTGGTTTTCAGAATGCTTAGGATTTGGAAAAGCAGATAAAGAATTATGGTCCTCTGATTTTTAATATGTTTTTATTGATTTTTTTAGAGAGAAAGGAAGGGAGAGAGAGATAGAAACATCGCTGTGAGAGAGAAACATCATTCAGCTGCCTCCTGCACGCCCCCCACTGGGGATCAAGCAACCCGGGCATGTGCTCTGACTGGGAATCAGACTGGGACCTCTCAGTCCATGGGCTGACGCTCAGTCCACTGAGCCACATCAGCCAGGCATTGGCCTCTGTTGTTTTATCTCCTAATCTCTGAAGATAATTGAGAATTTCTAGAACTCCATCCTAACCTCCAGATTAAGATCAAATACAGGTACCTTTGGCCAGCCTGGGCAATATTTGCAGTAGTTACCAAACAGTATTATATACATAACAATATTATGTTATATATTATATATAATAATGTCACATTATATATATAATATTTCATGTTACCATCATTAATTTTTATGTTATGTTGTATGTTATGTTATGTTTTATTATGTTATGCTATGTAACATGGCATCATTAAAACAATCTTTTTACCTGGAGTTTTCTGACACTTGCTTGTATTATACTTGGTAATAAAGTTTTGAGGAAGAGGCTATTCCATTTTTCAAACATCTCTGGGTCTTGTCATTATCTACCAAAAACAATATAGGAGTTGTGAAGACCAAATCGGCTTAAGTTGTTTTGCAACACTTTACTTTTAAATTTTATATATAAAAGAATGGGAAATTGGATTGTTATCTGCAGTCCATTCTCAATCTATCATCACATTTTTTTGGTGGGTGAGAAGAAGGAGGAATATTTTCACAGGCTTAAAAAGCTTCTAATTTATGAAAGAGATATAAAGTTTCTAAACTATGTTACATTTATCTTAATTTCAAAAATAGTTTCTTAAGTCAATAACAAATTATGCATGAAATATATTTATGGCATGCAACTGATGACTGATAAGCTTTTTTTTTTTTTTTTTTTTTTATCCTCACCTGAGGACACTTTTTCATTTTTTTTTTTTTTTTTTGTTCAGATAGAGTGGGAGGGAGAGAGAGGAATAGAGAGAGAGAGAGAAACATCAACGTGAAAGGGACACATCGAGTGGCTGCCACCCGCACGACCAACCAGGGCCAGGGACAAACTGCAACCAAGGTACATGCCCTTAGCGGGAACCGAACCCGGGTCTCTCTGTACCGCAGGCCGACGCTCTAACCGCTGAGCCAAACTGGCCAGGGCGACTGAAGCTTTTTTTAATTATTTTTTTTAGATGATTGTAGATTTACATACAGTCACTAGAAATAATACAAAGATATTGTATATCCTATACCTAGTATCGAATGGTAATGTCTTGTAAAACTATAGTACAGTATCACAACCGGAATATTGACATTGACATTGATGTTGTCAAAATACAGAATAATCCCATAATCACAGATATAGTTCATCTTGCTTTTTTATAGCCACAACCTCTTCCCTCTCACATCCTTCCCCATCCTTAACCTACTGGAAATCACTAACCTGTTTTCCATTCTTATAATTTTGTCATTTTAAGAACGTTATATAAATGGAATCATTCAGGGTATAACCTTTCAGGATTGGCTTTTTTCACTCAGATGGATTCTCTAGAGATTCATTCATATTGTTTCATGTATCAATAAGGTTTTTTGTTGTTGTCTGTCTTTTGCTAAGTAGTATTCCATATGGATATACTACAGTTTGTTAAAATGTTCACCTACTGAAGGACATCTGAATTGCCTCCAGTTTGACTGTTATAAACAAAGCTACTGTGAACATTTTTGTCAGGGTTTTTGTGTGAACTTCAGTCTCAATTTCTCCGGGATAAATGCCCGAGAGTGTAATGGTTAAGTTACGTGGTAGTTATATGTTTAGTTTATTTAAAAATTGCTCAACTGTTTCCCAGAGAATGTACATTTATATTCCCTCATAAAAAAAAATTTAAAGAATGGATTAGGAGGAATCAGACTACCTAATTTCAAGAATTATTATACAGCTACATTAAACTAGATGGTGTGGTATTGTCAGAGATAGCTCAGATGTAGATCAATGAAACAGAATAGCAAACCCAGAAATGGACCCTCACAAGTACACCCAACTGATTTTTCAAAAGTTTATGAATTATACTTTTCATGTAAAGTCTAAGAACTATTTTCTTGACAATGGAACCTGAAGAATTTCTTGTATGTTATTTTCTAAAAGTTTTATGGCTTTATAAAAGCTTGTGATCCACATTGAGTTAATTTCTGTATGACACGAGATTTAAGTCCAGGTTCAGTTCTCACCTATGGATAAGCAGTTGTTCCAGCAACATTTTTCAAAAAGCTATTTTTCCTCAATTAAATTTCATTTTCACATTTGTCAAAAATTCGGTTGCATGTATTCGAATGGGTCTGTTTCAGTGTTGTCTATTCTGTTTCATTGTAGGCCGTTAGTGCTATAATTTCTCAACATTACTTTAGTTGTATCCAACAGATTTTGATATGTTGTTTTTTCATCTTTCATTAAGTCTGATGTATTTTGTGATTTCCCTTAAGACATCTTCTTTCATTGATGGGTTATTTAGAAGTGTGTTGATTAGTTTCCAAGTGTTTGTAGATTTTTCTGTTATCTTTTTGTAATCTGTATATAATTTGAGTTCATTGTAGACAGAGAATACATTCTGTATGATTTAAATCCTTTTACATTTCTTTGTTAGTTTTTTCTAATGGCTTGATGAGATATTTCTATCTTAGTATATATTTCATGGTTTCTCAAAAAAATGTGTATTCTAAACTCAAAATGGATAAAAGACTTAAATGTGACTCATGAATCCATAAAAATCCTAGAAGAAAATGTAGGCAACAAAATTTCGGACATCATATGCAGTAGAATCTTCACTGATACATCACCTAAGGCAACAGAAACAAAGGGAAAAATGAACACATGGGACTACCTCAAACTCAAAAGCTTCTGCACAGCAAAAGAAACAACCATCCAAACAGATAGGGAACCCACTCTATGGGAGAGCATAATTGCCAATGATACATCAGATAAGGGGTTAATTTCCAAAATATACAGAGTGCTCATACAACTTAACAAAAGGAAGTCAAAGAACCCAATTAAAAAATGGGCAGGGGAACTAAATAGACACCTCTCCAAAAAGGACATACAAATGGCTAAGAGACATATGAAGAAATGCTCAACATCACTAATCATCAGAGAGATGCAAATTAAAACAACAATGAGGTATCACCTCACACCTGTCAGAATGGCCGCCATCAACAAATCATCAAACAACAAGTGTTGGCAAGGGTGTGGAGAAAAGGGGACTCTAGTACACTGCTGGTGGGAATGCAGACTGGTGCAGCCACTGTGGAAAACACTATGGTGTTACCTCAAAAAATTAAAAATTGAATTGCCATTTGACCCAATGATCCCACTTCTAGGAATATACCCTAAGAAGCCTGAAACACCAATCAGAAAAAATACATGTACCCCCATGTTCATAGCAGCACTATTTATAATAGCTAAGATCTGGAAACAGCCCAAGTGTCCATCAGTGGATGAATGGATAAAAAAGCTGTGGTACATATACACAATGGAGTACTATGCAGCTGTAAGAAAGAAAGATCTCTCATCCTTTGAGACGACATGGAGGGACCTCGAGAGTATTATCCTAAGAGAAACAAGCCAAGCAGAGAAAGACAAATATCACATGATCTCACTTATTTGTGGAATATAATGAACATAACAGTCTGAGGAACAGAGTAGACCCAGAGATGTGGAAGTAGGGTACAAACTGACACCCCTCAGAAGAGGGGGTGGGGGGGAGGGAAGAGATAAACCACAGAACTTACACACATGTATGCATAAGTGATGGACATGGACAACAAAGCTGGGGACAGGGTGGGGGGATGGGGAGGAGGGTGTCAATGGGGAAAAAAAAGGAGAATCATCTGTAACAAAAATAAATTAATAAATTTAAAAAAAAATGTGTATTCTGCTATTGTTGAGTAGGTGTTTTATAAAAACGTGTTGTAGCCCTGGCTGGCTTGGCTCAGCGGTTGGAGCATCGGCCTGTGGACCAGAGAGTCCCGGGTTTGGTTCCCGCTAGGGACACATACCAAAATAAATAAATAAATAAATAAAAACCTATTGTATGATGGTATTAAGTTCTTATATATACTAATTAATTTCCCACATAGTTCTATCAATTGTTGAGAGAGGGATGTTGAAATAATCCCACTTTATTTGTAGATTTGAGTATTTCTCCTTTCAGTTCTGTCAGTTTTTGCTTTATGTATTTCACAGCTCTGTTGTCTGGTTCATACACATATAAGATTACTATGTTTTCTTGGTGGAGTGAGTCTGCCATCATTATGTAGGGTCTCTATCTCTGGTAACTTTATTTGCTATAAAGTCTAGTTTAAATATTAATATAGCTACTTCTGCTTTCTTTTGATTAATATTTGCTTAGTATACTTTTCCCCCATCCTTTATTTTTAAACTCCCTATGCTGTTGTATTTAAAGTCAGTCTTTTTTAGATAATATTTACTTGGGTCTTGCTTTTGATCCACTTTGCCAATTTTTGTCTTTAATTGATGTATTTAGACTATTTATATTTAATGTAATTATTATATTAGAACTTACGTCTGCGAATTTATTTTTGCCATTTGTTTTCTCTGCTTTTCCCTTTTCTCTTTTCTTTTTCCTGCCTTCCTGTGGGATATTATAACAGCTTTTTAGAATTCTACATTGATTTATCTGGACTATTTTTGAGTGCATGTGTATCTTTTTGTATTTTTCTTTAGTGGTTACCCTAAGAATTGCATTACATGTACATAACTTATCACTGTCTACTGTTGTCAAAATTTATCAGTCTGAATGAAATGGAGAAATGCATCTCCCTTTAGGTCTGTTTATTCTCTTTCATTTATAATTGTCTTAAAATATTTTTTACTTTTGTTTATAACCACACGCAGTTCTAAAGACAGTGTTACAATTCTTTGCTGTAAGCAGTAAACGTAACTGAGAATTTCCTTCTCCTCTTACACTTTCTATTGTGTGTGTGTGTGTGTGTGTGTGTATATATATATATATATATATATATATATATATATATATATATATATATTTTATCCTCACTCGAGGACATTTTTTCATTTTTTATTCAGATAGAGTGGGAGGGAGAGAGGGAGAGAGAGAGAAACATCGACGTGAAAGGGACACATCGAGTGGCTGCCTCCCGCACGACCCAGCCAGGGCCAGGGACGAACTGCAACCAGGTACGTGCCCTTAGCGGGAACCGAACCCAGGTCTCTCTGGACCACAGGCCGACGCTCTAACCGCTGAGCCAAACTGGCCAGGACTATTGTACCTATATTTTTGCTTTTACCCTGTTCTTTCTTTCTTCGTGGTGTTTCCGAAGTCATCTTTTATCATTTCCTCCCTGTTTAGAGAATTTTCTTTAGCCATTGTTTTAGAGTAGTTCTGCGGGTGACAAATTCTCTTAGTCATTCTTCATTTGAGAATGTCTTAATTCCTGTTCATTCTTGAAAAATACTTTCAGTGACTATAATATTCTGGTTTGAGAGTTCTTTGCTTTCAGCATTTGAAAAATGTGCCTCTTCCTTCTGGCCTCCATGGTTTTCTCATGAGAAATCTACTTGTATTCTCATTATTTTTCCTATAAGTAAGATTTA
This sequence comes from Tadarida brasiliensis, assembly GCA_030848825.1. Taxonomy (NCBI): domain Eukaryota; kingdom Metazoa; phylum Chordata; class Mammalia; order Chiroptera; family Molossidae; genus Tadarida; species Tadarida brasiliensis. Next base: position 25,256,866 of record CM061257.1, on the reverse strand, counting down.
TTTTCTCTCTTGCTGCCTCAAATGTATTTCCTTTGTCTTTAGCTTTCCAAATTGGACTATGATACATGTCTTGGCATGTATTTCTTTGTGGTATACAGTTTGGGGTTTGCTTAGCTTCTTGTATTGGAAGGCTTATGTCTCTTGCTAAATTGGAGATGATTTCAGCCATTGTATTTCAAGTAATTTTTCAACCCTGCCCTCTTTGTCCTCTCGTTCCAGACCTCTGGCAACAAAAATGTTAGACTGGATCTTTTCTATTGCTCTATCTTCAGCGTAACTGATTCCTTCCTCTGTTCCCCCCATTCTGTTTTTGATACTATCCATTGAATTTTATTCTACTATAACTTTTATTTCTAAAAGTTTTATTTGATTCTTCCTTATAGCTTTTCTTTCTTTGCTGACAATCTCCATTTCTTTGCTGAGGCTTTCTGTTTTTCCATTTGCTTCAAGCATGTTTGTAATTGCTCAATGAAGAATTTTTATAAGTGCTCTAAATTTTTTTCCAGATAATTCTAACATCCCGTCATCTTAGTGTTACAGTCTATTGGTTGTCTATTTTCATTCGTATTGAGATTTTCCTGCTTCTTGGTATGATGAGATTTCTATGACACCTGGATATTTATTTTATATGTTATGTTATAGGACTCTGGACCTTATTTAAGCCTAGTATTTTTGCTGGCTTCCTTTGACACCAGTGGCAAGGGAAGAGGGGACACACTACCTGTTTCTGCCAGATTTGGTGGGAGTTTCCCACTCATCCTCTGTTAACAACTAAGAAGGAGAGGTGTGTCCAGTTACTGTTAGACATGGGTGGGAGTGACGGCTCCCCACTGGGCCTGCTACCACCCTGACGGAGAGGCAGAGGTCTTCAGTGCTCCACAAGTGACTGTACTGACACTGTAGAAAGAGGGTAGCCTTGTCATTGCTGGGCAGCGGTTAGAGTCCTGATTTTTGCGGCCTCCTCTGACATGGACCAGTGAGGAGGGGGAGGGGTGCATGTTACTGTAACACATTCACATTCTGATCTTCACTGACCGTGGGGAGGGAGGTTTATTACTGCCCAGTGGATAAGAAAGTCATAGCTCCCTCCTGGCCCTATCTTGGTAACCAGCGCGGGTTGGAGATGGGAGTGCTTTGTTAAAACAAGATGAGGGTAGATGTCTAGGCTTCCTGCTCAGCCTTTACTCGTATGGGTAAGGGCGAGGACACATGTTTTTCTGTGGTATTTGGCTGTAGTGGAGTGGTTATTGTCAAAAAGTTTTCTGTCTTGCTTCGCTGCCCCTTATCGGGTCTTTTCACTAAATGAGTGAGCTTTTCTTGGTGGTGTTTTTGTCTGTGTCTGATGCAGTTTCCAGGTTTCCATCTCCAAGTCTGGAGACTTCGAGGCACAAAGTAAACCACCAGGGAACTTACACCATGTTGTCTGGGGTTACGGTCCCTAGCCATTCCGCTTTTATTCTCTGCATATTTTAGTCTTATGTTCATTATAGATATAATGCCTAGGGCTTAAGGCTGTACTTGGAATAGGAAAAAAAAATGTATGTATTCCATCTTCTCAGAAGCAGAAGTTGATTTTCTTTTAAATATGTTTTTATTGATTTTTTTTAAGAAAGATAGAAACATCAATCATCAATGTGAGAGAGAAACATCGATCGGCTGCCTCCTGCACACCCTCTACTGGGAAACAAGCCCACAACCCGGGCATGTGCCCTGACCCGGAATCCAACCAGGACCTCTCAGTCCATGGGAAGACACTCGATCCACTGAGCCACACTGGCCAGGCCAGATTTTTATTTTAAATGTTGCCTAACTGGTACAAAATATTTTCTCAGAAAAATATTGCAATGACATTGGTATGTAGACAATTATATGTGTGTGCTAAGTATAGGTTCACATAGGTGTAGTCCTTTTTCCTTGGATTAATAATCATAATTTGAAGACAATTAAGGATATGAGTGACAGTCTCAGTTTTGGACTCTTAGTTCCTACCTAGTTTTGTCACTTGGAATACAAATTTATATTCTTTCCATTGCTGTAATTTTTTTTTTTTATTGTGCTGCTTCTAGGTACCAGTGATTGTTATTTTACTTTCATTCGTGTTAACATCATCACTGCTGGTTACCTGAGAATCACTGTCCCCTGTTCCATTGTTTCCAAAGTCCCTCCTTCATGCCTCCGCTGACGCTGACCCTGCAGCTGAAAGGATATTTATCTCCCAACTGAACATTGGCATTCAATCAGTCTAGGAAATTCCTGTCATTAAAAGATTCTACTAATGTTGAACTCTAAATGTAGTAGCCTTTTTAAAAGAAGTAATAGCAGCCCTGGGGGGCGGGATCGGAAGGAGGGTATCAATGGGGGGGTAGCAGCCCTGGCCAGTATGGCTCAGTGGTTAGAGCATCGCCCCTCGGACCGAAGAGTTGCAAGTTTGATTCTGGTCAAGGGCATGTACCTCGGTTGTGGTTCCGTCCCTGGCCCTGGTCGGGCAGTATGGGAGGCAGCTTATTGATGTCTCTCTCCCCCCAACCCCACTCTGAAAGTAAATGGAAAAATATCCTCAGATGAGGATTTTTAAAAATAAATAAATAACAATAATAGAATTAATAGCATAGCCTGGAGCTATGCCAAAGAACATTTGAATGGCATACTACATACTTATATCAAAAGATAAAGAATATGCACTCCAGCCTGCAGTCCAGAGAGACCCGGGTTCGGTTCCCGCTAAGGGCACGTACCTCGGTTGCGGTTTGTCCCCGGCCCTGGTTGGGTCATGCGGGAGGCAGCCACTCGATGTGTCCCTTTTGCGTCGATGTTTCTCTCTCTTCCTCTCTCTCCCTCCCACTCTATCTGAACAAAAAAAAAAAGAATATGCACTCCAAACCCTATGGAGACAGGCATTAGAGAGCGCTCCCTATTTTCCTGATAGGCCATTAAAAGTGAAACAACAAAGTGAGGCTGGGGGGCCGCTGCTTGTGTTTGTCCGTGGCTTGCAATATGATTGGTGCCCTTTGTAGTTCTGGGTTACAATCTGAACACATACACTTCAGTCCTGGGTTGCAATTTATCAAGTTTTAATTAAATAAAAGGTATCTTCTTTTTAGTTTTGCATAATAAAAAGAAACAAAATTGAAAGTAAAAACTGAATGGCACCCAATAGTTTAATGGGTTTTTTAAGTGTGAGAATTACTTAATGAGTTAAACTAGTATAAATTGCTTTTAAGGGGAAATTGAATCATCAGAAGTAGTATTTTAAAACGTTAGGAAGTGCTTAAAGAAATAATAAGACAAATATAGCTCCATGTCTAGCAATGATATAAATGTTTTTTCTGATTTTTTAAATAAAAATAAAATAATACATGAGAATATATGTTCATACAGAGTAAGTAAATTATATTTTCTATAGTAGTTATAGGTAAATGCTAGCTAAAATTACTCCATAAAAATAGAATTATAGGTTGAAAATAACCGTGATTTTCTCTGGCCCATTTCTAATGAAGAAAGCCATGAGTTTGTATTCAGACTGATCTGAATAGTGCTCCCAGGACTTTCAGGGTTAGGAAGGAGGATGGGACTCCAAAATGACCTGCCCAGTGATCATAAAAGCAGTTCTTTTATTTATTTTACATATTTGGATTTGACAGGTTCTTTTTGTTTTGAATGAAAAATAGATCCCACAGTTTTTGCTTATATGTATCAGATAACTTAGAATCACAAATGAATAAAGGTAAACTAGATTATAAACCTTACTTCCCACATGAGTCTGTGATAGAATGGAATAAAATTGGACTAGCATGGAACTCTTCTCCTGGTCATGAGAAACCAGGGCGTTCGCTTTCATTGTGTATTCCATAAGAATCCTTTCCAACCAAGCAGCCTAGTAAGTCTCAAGGAAAGTCATTAAATTTATGTGCAGACTTATCCCATAAAATTGGGGTGATACACAAACATATTCATTCAAATTGCTAAACCAACCAATATTATAAATTAACTGTGATCTCTTTGGAAGATTTACAATGCAATTCAACATGCCATTAAAACCCCATTTCACTCTCTGCGGAATAAAGGCAGATATGACTTATAACCTAACAAATAATGGGACTTCAGAATGCTATTATGTGTCACTCTGAATGTGCAATACACAACATCGGACCTGATCTTCCACGTAGTGAACTTTTTCAGTAAACATGGATGTAGGCATACTTTCTCTTGTCTTTAGTTTATGTGGAAAATCATTATCTTGAACTAATATATTAAAATATATTATTAAATTCTCCTGAGTGACTTCATGTATTTTAAATTGCTTTTATGCTCCCTGGGTTTATTGCAGAAATATCACTTGCATTTTCCATTATTACTATCAGTACTAGTTTCTCATGTGAAATGGATGCAATAAGAATGTTCATTATAGTGATATCTAACTAGATTTAATGTAGATCTCTTTATAACTATAAAATTCAAGAGAGAGTTTGCATTGAGATCTAAGACCTTTCTGTAAGTTAAAGAACTAAATATTATAAAATAACATGTGTAATAAAAAAAACTAATGACTTTTTAATGCATATTCTGTACCAGACTCCATGACAAATGCTTTACAAATATGACCTCATTTAATTCACTCAACCAGCCTTCAAGATGAGGATTAGTATCTCAATTTTGGGGAAAAGAAAATTGTGATTTATAAAGGTTAATTAACTGATCTAATAACAAATAATTAGTAATTTCTAACCTCTGAAGAACACTCATTTACTTTAATATGATATGTAATATTGTACTTTTATGGACAGGAATAACAGTCTTTGTTTAATTTTCTGGTATAGTGTAGATCCTGACAATAGAGAAGCCTGGTCTACATTAGTAATTGGCTCTAAAAGGTGCATCTTCACAGACACAAGATTCAAAGGTGAAAGGTGGGGGGGATGGATTCTGCTAAACATAATTGGATAGTGAAAGTGTCTGGAATACTCTATGCTCCCAATTTTCAAACACTCGATAAGAATAAGTCTTCCTCTCTAAGACTTTTTAAGTGGACAAAATCTTGCTTAGGTCTGAAAATAATGGACTGCAAGTATCCAAAATGGAAACATGGCTTAATATGCACAAAGAAAAAGACATTGTTTTGAAAAATGTGTATTATAAAAAAGCAAAGAAAAATGTAGAAAACATTTAAAGTGAACATGGACTCCAAACTAACAGAATAAAAGATGAGACGAAATGGAAATAGAGATGGGAAAGGAGAAAATGTAAAGAAAAAGAAAACACGTCTAGTAATATATCCTAAGAAGCGTGAAACACCAATCAGAAAGAATATATGTTCCCCTATGTTCATAGCAGCACTATTTACAGTTGCTAAGATCTGGAAACATCCCAAGTGTCCGTCAATAGGTGAGTGGATAAAAAAGCTGTGGTACACGTACACAATGGAATACTATGCAGTTGTAAGAAAGATCTCTTATCCTTTGAGACTGCATGAAGGGACCTGGAGAGTATTATGCTAAGTGAAATAAGCCAGTCAGAGAAAGACAAGTATCACATGATCTCACTTATTTGTGGAATATAATGAACAAAATAGACCCAGAGACATAGAAGTAGGGTTCAGACTGACAAACTTCAGAGGAGGAGGTGGCGGGGGGGAAGAGAAGAGATAAACCAAAGAACGTATGCATATAAGCATAACCAATGGACATAGACAACAATGCTGGGGGAAGGGGGCAGAAACGGGAGGAGGGTGTCAATGGGGGAAAAGCAGAAACATCTATAACAAAAATAAATTAATTAAATAAAAAAAATTTTTAAGCAATTTCAAGAAGTAAAATCAGTGGTGGTGACAATAAGGAACAAGTGGTGCACTAGAAATCTAATTCAGTGATGAAAAAAGTAGTGTTAAGAAGCTCCATGTTGATGCAGAAATAAAGAAGAAAACTATGAAAATTATGAGAGCAGTGGAGAAAAGAAATACAGGAGTACCTTTGGAGATATTGTGGGTTTAGTTCCAGGCCACCACAATAAAGTAAATACCAAAATATAGCAAGTCACATGAATTTTTTGGTTTCCCAGTGCACATAAGTATAATAGTTATACAGTACTTTAGTGTGCAGTAGCATTACGTCTAAAAAATTTATACACCTTAACTTAAAAATATTTTATTGCTAAAAATGCTAGCCATCATCTAAGCCTTCAGTGAGTCATAATCTTTTTTGCTGGTGGGGGTTCTTGCATCAGTGTTGATGGTTGCTTACTAATCAGGGTGGTGGTTGCTGAAGATTAAAGTATTTGTAGCAATTTCTTAAAAGTAAACAATAGAATTTGCTGCATCCATTGACTCATCCTTCGACAAATAAGTTCTCTGTAGTATGTGAAGCTGTTTGGTAGCATTTTACCTAGACTAGAACTTCTTTCAAAATAGGAATCAATCCTTTCAAACTTTGCTACTGCATTGCCAACTAAGTTTATGTAGTATTCTAAATCCTTTGTTGTCATTTCAACCATCTTCACCAGGAGTAGATTCCATCTCAAGAAACCACACTCCTTGCTCATCCGTAAGAAACTACTCCTCATCCATTGCAGTTTTATCATGATAGTGCAGCAATTCAGTCACATCCTCAAGCTCCACTTCTAATTCTAGTTCTCTTGCTATTTCCACCACATCTGCAGTTTCTCCCTCCATTGATGTTTTTAACCTCTCAAAGTCATCCACAAAGGTTGGAATCAACTTCTCGCAAGCTCCTGTTAATGTTCCTATTTTGACCTCTTCCTATGAATCACAAATGGTCTTAATGGTATCTAGATTGGAGAATCCTATCCAGAAGGTTTTCAATGTACTTTTCTAAGACCCATCAGAGGAATTACTATCTATTGCAGCTACAACATTATAAAATGCATTTTTTTATTAATTTTGTTACAGATGATTCTCCTTTTTCCCCCATTGACCCCCTCCTCCCCATCCCCCCCTCACCCCATCACAGCTTTGTTGCCCATGTCCATCAGTTACGCGTACATGCATATATGTTCTGTGGTTTATCTCTTCCCTCCCACCCCCTCTTCTGAGGATTGTCAGTCTGTACCCTACTTCCACATCTCTGGGTCTACCCTGTTCCTCAGACTGTTATGTTCATTATATTCCACAAATAAGTGAGGAGACTTGAAAGTAAAATTACTCTTTGAACCATGAGCTACAAAATGTTTGTTGTGTTAGCAGACATGAAAATAACAGTAATCTCTTTGTACATCTCCATCAGGGCTCTTGAGTGACCAGGCTCATTGCAATGAGCAGTAATATTTTTAAAGGAATCATTTTTTTCTGAGCAGTAGGTCTCAACAATGGACTTAAAATATTCAGTAAGCCATGCTGTTAAGTAGATGTGCTGACATTTAGACTTTGTTGTTCTATTTAGAGAGCACAGGCATAAAATGTAGCATAATTCTTAAGGGCTATAGATTTTCAGAATGATGAATGAGCATTAGCTTCAACTTAAAGTCACCAGTTGCATTAGCCCCTAACAAGAGAGTCAACCTGTCCTTTAAAGCAAGGCATTGACTTCACTGTAGCTATGAACATCATAGTTGGCATCTTCTTCCAGTAGGTTGTTTCATCTACACTGAAAACCTGTTGTTTAGTGTAGCCACTTTCATTAATTGTCTTAGATCTTCTGGGTAACTTTCTGTACCTTCTACATCAGTAAAGTGCTGTTTCATCTGGCACTTTTATGTTGTGGAGGTGGCTTCTTTCCTTAAACTTTGTGAACCAACCTCTGTTAGCTTCAAACTTTTCTTCAGCAGCTTCCTCCCCTTAGGTTTTATCTTCTATCCAGTCCACTAAAACTTTCTCTATCAGCAATAGGACTGTTTTACTTTCTTATCACTTGTATTTGTTCACTGGAGTAGCTCTTTTCATTTCCATCACGAACTTTTTCTTTGCATTCACAACTCTGTTAACTGTTTGGCTCAAGAGGCCTACCTTTCAGCTTATCTCAGTTTTTGATATGCCTTACTCACTAATCTTAATTATTTTTAGCTTTTGATTTAAAGTGAGAAATATGTGACTCTTCCTTTCACTTAGAGGCCTTAGTAGAATTATTAATAAAACTAATTTCAATATTCTTGTGTCTCAGGGAATAAGAAGGTCCAAAGAGAGGAGCAGTCAGTTGGTGGGGCCAGAACACAGAAATATTTATTGATTAAATTTGCTCTCATACATGGCTGTGGTTCATGGTGTCCCAAAACAATTATAATAGTAACATCAAAGATCATTGATCACAGATCACCATACAAATATAATAATAAAAATGTTTGAAATATTACAAAAAATACCAAAATGTGACGCAGAGACACAAAGTGAACAGATGTTGTAAAAATGGTGCCAATAGACTTGCTCCATGTAGGGTTGCCACAAACCTTCAATTAAACAGAAATGATTATTTACCCAAATACACTAGTCTATAGATCAAAACTTCTCACCATGCACAACACAAACCAAATGAAACAGACTAACATAGAGACCTATCCTGTCTTCCTGTCTTTTATTGTTACTTAGTTATAAGAAAAAAATCTGCATCCAGGTAGATAAAAGAGATGCAATAATCTGGTAGACTGAACACTTTCATCAATGGTAAATTCAAGAAGAAAATGTATCACATTCTGAAGAGTCCTGGAGGAAAACATTTGTGATCCAAGAATTCTGTACCCAATCAAGTTGTATTCATGTTCATAACCAAAAAAATTTAACTCTGAAATGTCTAAATGTAATATCTCTCATTATAACCTTAATAAATATTTTATGAATAGTAATAAACTTAATGGAGACAGAATGTAGCTCACTAGATTATCCATTTAATCAGAATTTTTAGCAGTTACTTTTTAAGGAGGAGGCAAATCCTAAAGAAATAATTTGATGTTTTGAATGAATTTATGAAAAGTCTTCAAATTGCAGTTCAAATGTATGAGCAAAAAAAAAAAAATTATGCATTATTCACATAGACTGAGAACTAGAAGAATGTCAAATAGGGACTTTGAGAGCCCAAAGGAATCTCTGTAGGATCAATTAAATGATTGCTTTATATCTGCAGGCTGGAGATTCAGAGTCATAAAAACCTGTATTAATAGGGGTTTTGCAAGGAAGACATCTTGTAACTTTTTGGTATCAATGTTGTGAGTGCTGGAGTCCCTTAGTGAATAAACCGATATGGGCTGGTGGGTAAGAATCAGCCAGACTTCCCACCTCTTTATGAACCACATTTCAGCAGTATACAGTAACAACTGGACAGCCACAATGCTGAGAAGAGGGTATTGTCAGCAGTAGAGAGAAATTCACGGTATGTGAATATGGCTGAATAGAGGAAGAAGAAATGCTGAAAGCAGTGGTGAGAGTGAGCAGAGCTTATCACCGAGTTAAGAAGTAGTGATTATTGCCCTGGTTGGTGTGGCTCAGTTGGTTGGGTGTCAGCCTGTGCAGCAAAAGGTTGTTGGTTTGATTCCAGGTCAGGGCACATGCCTGGGTTGTGTCCTCGAGGAGGGAGCTGATCGATGTTACGCTCTTATATTGATATTCTTGTCTCTCTCCCTCTCTAAAACTCAAAAAACTATTTTTTAAAGTAGTGATTACCCAGCCCAACTCCATTTTACTACAGTTTCAGTATAACCCATTGCTCCCTTTCCTGCCACTGCTACTGGCACTGCTTTATCTCGGCTCTCAGCATCCCCCCCCCCCCACCTGTAACAGCCTTTCGCAGCCTCCCTGCCCCACGCCCCTGCAGGCTCAGGTTTCATGCTGCAGAGTGCTTCCAGAAGGCTCCTTCTGTAGGACACATCCAATTTCATCCAACCTTAGACTCCATCCATTGGGCTCCATATTTTATTACAGAGCTTTGTCATCCTTTTTATTTTTAGAAATAAGATGGATTGTAAAGCACAATCTTCTGCAGAACCCCAAAATAAAACCAAATAAAAGAGGAGTTAAAATGGTTGAAGTAAAAGACCAACTTAACTTCTAGCCCTCCTCTTCCTCTGCCTCACATCCCTGTATTATTAGGGGTCCTGGAGGTCCTCTAAAAAATGTTGAGACTCTTGCCCAGCTGATGTGGCTCAGCGACTTGAGCTTCATCTCATGGACTGAGAGATCCTGGTTCTATTCCCGGTCAGGGCACATGCCTGGATTGCAGGCTTGATCCCCAGTAGGGGGTGTGCAGGAGGCAGTCAATCAGTGTATCTTTCTCACATCAATGTTTCTATCTCTCTCTTCCTTCCTCTCTGTCTAAAAAAATCAATAAAAACATATAAAAAATAAAAAACAAGACCCAACTGTAAAAAAAAAAAAAAAAAATGTTGGGACTCCCAAAAGCACTATTTGAAATCCAATGGTCTACAAGAAAATGTCCACACTTCTTAGCAAGACACAGAGTGTCCTTCACTGGGCTCCTGTGGTCCATTTCAGATCCTCTCCATCATGTCTATGGTTCACAAAATGCTGAAGAACATGCAGTCACTGATCAGCTCATTCCGTTTCTTCCTGTTCTGGATCTATACATGCTGCTCCCACTGCTTGAGAGATCTACCACCACACCTTTTGCTCTTCAAGGAAATGTCCAGAACTTGTACATGTCCCCTCTGTAAAGCCTTCACCACCTTTAGGCAAAGCCATCACTCTCTCCCCTCTGTACTTTGCACAAACTACTATCAATGCTTGTGATTTACTTTATGGTGATTATTGGTGTATATTGTTATACATTTGTTAATCACCTTTAGTTCAGAGATATAATGCATTATACTTCTTTTGACTTAGTACCTAGAATAGAGAATAGTGCCTAGCATATAAAATGATAAATCAGCCCTGGATGGTTTGGGTCTGCAGTTAGAGTGTTGGCCCATGGACCAAAGAATCACTGGTTCAATTCTGGTCAAGGTCACGTACTTGGTTGTGGTTTGGTCCCAGCCCTGGTTGGGGTCGTGCCGGAGGCAGTCAATTGATGTGTCTCTCTCACATCAATGTTTCTCTCTCTCTCTCTCTCTCTCTCTCTCTCTCTCTCTCTCTCTCTCTCTCTCTCTTTCTCTCTCTCTCTCTCTCTCTCTCTCTCTCTCTCTCTCTCTCTCCCTCCCTCTCCCTCTCTCCCTCTCTCTCTTTTTCTCTCTCCTTCCCTCACTCCCTCCCTCCCTCCATCTCACTCTATCTGAAGATAAATGGAAAAGTATACTTGGGTGAGGATTTTTAAAAAATGATAAATCATTACTGTGTGAATTAAAAAAATGAGGCCATCTCAGAAATACGCAGTTTTCCAATAATCATGCAGTTAATTGTCAGCAGAAGCAATGTTGCCATTCAAGTCCTCTGGCAACCACACCGCATAGCCTCTAACCTTCTACATTAATTTAGCACTGTCTGACCACTCTCCACATTTATGTTCCACAAGTCACTGGATTCCTTATGCAACTGCATTTCTCCTACAGCCACAGTTAGAGTGAACATTGAATGCTGAGGAAATTAAAATTAAATTTGTTTATGAAGATGTGGACAAACCAATTAGTCCAACAACAAACTTTTACTATTCAACTGCACTGAGTAGTAAATACTGATAGTGATGATATCATATACTCTGCTAAGCATTATAGATGAAACAAAAGAAATTGAAAGTTTATATTTGTTTTCAGATATGTCTCTCTCTTTTAGGGGAAATGAGATATAGTCCCAAAGTACTATCATATACACAATGTATATAATAAATTCTGCTGAGTGATACCAATTGGTAGTAATGGGAAAGAACTCTACCAATGCTAAGCCCTCTTCTAAGGAGACGTCCTGTCACACCTGGTCTTTGAAGTTGGGCCAGATAATAGGCAATACCTTAACAGGCAAAAGGAAGACAGAGAAAAGACAGAATATCATAGAAGGCCTGGAGGTTTAAGAGCCAAATGTTTACATTCCACTTTTGGCTTGGCTAGAAAGGTCTCCTTGAGAATAGTACTGTATACACCCACATCTGTAAGGGACATAACACCTGACTCAGTGCCCAGAGCACAGCAGACTGTTAATAATGATTTATTGAATGACAAATCCAAAGGAGTGTGTAAAACATGCAGAATGGTACAGAGAGCCAAGAGAAGCCAAACAGATCAGGAAATAGAAAATAATATCCATTGAGGGCATAGAACAGATGTTCAGAGGGCCAGCAGCAGGAAACAGCATGTAGAGAGGATCGGATGGTGGGTCCTCAGCAAATACCTGGGACAGGTATCAAAATAGATTTTGAGGTGGTGCTTGGAAAGCTCAGCTATGTTTATTTTTTTATTTTTTATTTTTTTTATCCTCACCCAAGGGCATTTTTTCATTTTTTGTTCAGATAGAGTGGGAGGGAGAGAGAGGAAGAGAGAGAGAGAGAAACATCAACGTGAAAGGGACACATTGAGTGGCTGCCACCCGCACGACCAACCAGAGCCAGGGACAAACTGCAACCGAGGTACATGCCCTTAGTGGGAACCGAACCCGGGTCTCTCTGGACCACAGGCCAACGCTCTAACCGCTGAGCCAAACCGGCCAGGGCATAAAGGACCAAAAATGAATCCATCACATAAACAGTGTTTAGGATGAACTACAATCAGACTATTTAGATATTATAATCTAGAAAGTAGATTGGGGCTAGATTAGCAAATAGTAAAATTAGATTTCTTAAGATAATCTGTCAATTAAAAATATCTCTGTCTAATAACATACATTCATTTCTTCTCCTTCATTAGGTACAAAAGAATATTCCCCATTAAGGAATCCTCTGCTGTACCCATTTCCAATGACAGACTTGACCCTTTGCATTACTCCCTGAGTAAGTTCTAGCCTGGATGGTCTGGAGATTGTGCCTTGCTGTAGTTGAGGTACTAAGTACATCAGATGTCCACCTTACCACCTCACCAACCCTTTCATGATGTGATCCCCTAATCAGACCCTAAAATCCCATTATGGGGGATAAAAATTGTTCATCATGATTTAGTTTGAGAGAGAGGAGGATTTTGAGATTGGCCTTCTTTACAATGGGCCATTCTGACACTTTTCACTGATGCTAGTTGAGAAATGTTGCACTTAAATTCAAAAGTACTACTGATTGAAACAAGCCATTTTGGCTTTACTGATTTTCAATCCATTGATATTCACAATCTTACCTATTAGCTACAATGAGTCAGAAATGGTTCATTTTCCTTCCAATGAGCAAAAGGATTTTCCCCACATTTGATTTCATGAGAAAAGTGATTCTTTTTCTCTACTTTCACTCTTAGTTCTGATGAAAATTTTTGTCTGTTGAGAAATATTGTGAGGCAAGTAATGCAGTCAGTAAAATTACAAGTATTACTGTGCTGTATGTGGAAATTTATATTGTATTTGTGAAATGACTTGCTGTTCCAAAGTCATTTATTTTTCTCCCATTTTTCAAAGGCTCCTGATGCCATTCACCCTATATCTTGTTTTAGGGACATCTGTGTGCACCTCCCCTCCCTCTGCACACCCACACAACATAACCTACATTTAATGAGTAACCAAGGTGATCGCCTTTGAGAATCATTGCTACTTACTGAAGAGGCACAGGAGAAATCTATACCTGCAATATACCAAAGACTTGACATATGGAAGCCAAAGGAACTTTCAAAAAGTTCCAGAATTCCAATGTAAATTGAAACAGTAAAGAAGTATTACATAAAACACAATTTTGAGTTTCTTTTTATATTTGGCCACAGCAAATAAGGGAATGGAACAATATTGACTATGAAAATATTTTCTGAAGATAGATTTTGTTTTAATTGGAGAGTAGCTTGTGTTATTATTACCATTAAGAATTTTCAACAAAAATGGCATGACAGAGTATCAGGTTAACTACATATTTTGAGAAATGTGAAGAAAAAACAAAACCTAAGTTTTGTAGAATATTATGACAGAAAGGAGATGTACAGAAACATGTATTATCTACCATACCAGCCAGTTCTCAATTCTCAATCTCTCTTCACCACTTTTATTTATTCATTTAAGTAGATTCCAGGGAGGTAAAGGCAAGAAGAATAATCAGTGAACAAGTCTTTCTTGGTAGGAGACTGTAGTCTAAGGGGAAGACATGTAATTGCGCAAATGCAGTGATTGATATTTAGGCTATAAGCTTGGGGTATAATAATAATAATAATAATAATAATAATAATAATAATAGCTTTTATTAATTTTTCTGTTATTGAGATTACTTTCTGCCTCGAGACCTTATTTGACCATGAGAAGAAATTAAATCTCAGCCAATTCCATTAATTTTGGCTGATTCAGAGTAATTTTTTTTTTGGTTTTCCTTTGTCTTTTCCTAGGGTTGCATTTAAGTTAGCAGTGAAAGGATGAGATGTATGTAGTGCCATGTTGTCACATAATGGATCCTGGGTTGTCCTCTCTCCACATAGTCACCTAGTGAGGCATTCTATCCCATCTGGTCTTTGGGGATTGGTACAGGCAGAATATTAATGCATTCTTCTTGACCCTACCTAAAGGCCTCTTGGTCCTCATGGCTCTTTGTTAAAGATGCTCTTCATTCTCAGATACTTAGTCTAGCGTGGTCCTGTGACTGCCCTAGATGGGTGAAGACTCTATGATCCTACCTGATGAATCTGCCTGGACACCACACTTGACTACACATTCCAATAAGTCTGCCAACAGGCTGGCAGCCTTCTCAGATCCACCCAGGGAAGCAAAGGACAAGCTTTCTCTTTTGTCAAGCTCTTATCCTATCTGGTGTTCCTTTACCTCAGATCTATCCCTTTGAAGGAGCCTCCAATGACAGAGAAAATTCTAAGGTCTTGCTTCTTCATGAATCTCATTTTTAGCACAGAGATAATAATCTTTTCCCTTAGATAAAGGAAAGAAAGAATGGAAAAAGTAGCTCTCTCCTAAGTCTCAAATCTGTTGTCTATGGTTTTAGACTTAGATTTTCATACTCAATTCCAGGATTTTTTTTTTAATGCCCCCCTTTTAAATTTAACCTTTCTTTGTTTCTTTCAACTTCCTTACTTGACAGTGAAGACACAGGTCTCATAGTCTAGAATATTGGAGAAAAGACATGGGGTCAAAATGAATTACCAGAGCCCTGGCCAGTTTTGCTCAATGGTTAGTGTCGGCCTGCAGACCAAAGGGTCACAGGTTCAATCCCAGTCAAGGGCATATACTTTGCAGGTTCAATCCCCTGCCCTAGTCTGGGTTGTGTGGGAGGTAACCAATTGTTGTGTCTCTCTCACATCGATGTTTCTCTCTCTCCCTCCCTCCCTTCCACTCTATCTAAAAAGCAATGGAAAAATATCCTTAGGTGAGGATTAAAAAAAATTAAAATAAATTTAAGTCCTGGCCAGTTTGGCTCAGCGGTTAGAGCGTCGGCCCGTTGACCGGAGAGTCCTGGGTTTGGTTCCTGCTAAGGGCATGTACCTCGGTTGCTGTTTGTCCCCAGCCCCGGTTGGGGTCGTGTGGGTGGCAACCACTCGATGTGTCTCTCTCACATTGATATTTCTCTCTCTCTCTACCTCCCTCTCTCCCTCCCATTCTATCTGAAGATAAATGCAAAAATGTCCTCGGGTGAGGATAAAAAAATAATAATAAAAAATAAAAAATTTAAAAAATAAAAAAGAATTACCAGAGTAAAAAAATATATATATATAGATAGATAGATAGATCAAAATATCGTTATGCTGCATAAGTAAGTACAGGATGTGAAAAGTATTATAATGGGGAATGCTGTGGTAACAGGGAGAAGAAAGTGCTGTTGTCCAGATATTGTATTATAGGGTTATGAAAAAATTAACTATGGATTTAATGTCTTCCCTCTGATCTGCCCTATACATAGAGTTTCTCCCATGGGAAATGTTTACGTTTATGGATTGTAGTTCATGGGAAAATGTATATATCTAGGATTATATCCCATTTAGGTTTTCATATTTATATTAATTTTGTCCTGAATGCACATACAGGTTTTTTAAATAGAAACAGATTATCATTATTCACTTAAAAGCAAATAGTCATCATGTGTTCCTCACATTACAATTCTTACTCCTGGGTAAGTGCAATAAATTCAGGTCAAAAGTTTCCATGTACATTAATGTTGAAAAAAGGAATCTGGATATTTATATAGAAGAGAGAGGAAGTATTTCCTTTTTTTTGTGAGAGAGAGAGAGAGAGAGAGAGAGAGACACCTTAGTTCTTTAGGGAGGTAGGAAAGCTCTCGCATTCTCATTCTAACTTTTAAGTCTCTTAAAAAGCCAGATAATCTCAATGCCTGCAGCTTTGCAACTCAGAGATGTCTTCAAGCTTCTGGACCTCCTTACCCCTTGAAATATAAACACAGAGCTCCAGAGTTAGTAATTCTCTTCTGAGCTTGAACCATCTATATTGAAAATTACATTCCAGGGCTTGATTTTAGTCCAGGATGCAAAGTTTCGGTAAAATTTGAATAAAAAAATTCTGTAACTACACAGAAACACAAAGATATTTTTTCTACACTACATATCTCAGATGTCAATGCATAGAACATGTGGGAATTAAATTTGATATTCAGAGTTCATTCCCTCCAAGCATATAAATCATCCTCAACTTCCAGAGATCTCAGTTGCCATGAGTTACTATTTATCTTTAAGAATCTATAAGCAAAATCCGATATATTGTTCTGCCCAATAACTTTCTGGTTGGAATGTCTGCTTGAACCAATATCCAATTGAATGTTAGGTATAAGAGGGTTCTGGAATCCAGAGATGATTTCCTTTTGGAAGACTAAATGTGGACTAGGGCAAAACTAATTTTATTTTATTTCTTACTATACCTAACACAAACTCTCATCTAACCTTTATAAATGAAATACATGTACTTAAAAAGTAAAAGTTCAGCCCTGGCCGGTTTGGCTCAGCGGTTAGAGCGTCGGCCTGCGGTCCAGAGAGACCCAGGTTCGGTTCCCGCTAAGGGCATGTACCTCGGTTGCAGTTTGTCCCCGGCCCTGGTTGGTCGTGCGGGTGGCAGCCACTCAATGTGTCCCTTTCGCGTCGATGTTTCTCTCTCTCTCTCTCTCTTCCTCTCTCTCCCTCCCACTCTATCTGAACAACAACAAAAAAAGTTCACAATGGGACTGAAGGTAGATTTCTAATTTTTTTTTTATCCTCACCTGAGGACATTTTTGCATTTATCTTCAGATAGAGCAGGAGGGAGAAAGGGAGGAAGAGAGAGAGAGAAACATCAACGTGAGAGAGACACATCAAATGGTTGCCACCCACGTGACCCCAACTGGGCCGGGAACAAACTGCAACCAAGGTACGTGCCCTTAGTGGGAACCGAACCCTGGACTCTCTGGTCCGTGGGCCAATGCTCTAACTGCTGAGCCAAACCGGCCGGGGCTCTAATTCTTATATCCATGATACTAGAAAAGTTTTGATAATAGACTTAAATGGTCACTGCTAAGACAGACTTATGTGACATTTCATAATAGATTCTCCTTTCTGATACAACAAAAGAAGAATCTCATTTTTCTGTTTACCCTTCTGTCCAATTCTCTACTGTTTCAGGACCATGTAAAGGCAAAACTGTTACTAAGCAAAATTTATCTTTGAAGAATTTTTAAAAATATTGTTAAAATCCTTTAATATATTTGTTAATGTACAATTGATTTTAAAAATTGGAAGCTGAATTAAAAGTTAAAAATTGACATTTTTATTGCTTATTAAATTCACTTTTCAACTCAAAGAACTTTTTAGTCTTAAAACCTCTGCAACTTTGAGGTCAATATTTGTCTTTGAACAGATCTTATCACTTTGTAGAAACACAGTGACATAAAAAAGACCACTCCACGACCACCACTTATGAGAATATATAGAAACTGATACTGTAGTTTAAGGGTTTCTATAAGACACTAAGCATTAGGGACATTGTGTTTATTTTAATGCTGACTTAAGAGAATTTTAATAAGTTTGGATTTGCATTTTCTCATTTTAACTAGGTAGTTAATATTACCTCACCGGACTATTGTATAAATGGATAAAAGCAGAGGCATTCAAAAACTAAGGAATCCTATTAATACAAAATAAAGAAAATCCATTATGCTAATGAACTCTGAGTGTTTCTAAATTGCCTCAAGACATTTTCAGCATAACAATATGAGCTGGTCCTTTGTGTTGCTAAATGTGAAGAAGTGACTGTAGTCTGTGACTTCTTTGTATTTATTTATATGTTTCTCACAAAATATGAGTATATTTCAAATCATCTGCATTTTCTGAGGTGAATCCTGTTTAATGTTTGACCACAGGTGCATAAAATAAATGTGTGTAAAGATATCCAGTTACGCTAATTTGTTCAATCAAAAATATATAAGGACAGCCCTGACCAGTGTAGCTCAGTGGATTGAGCATCCTCCCATGCACCAAGAGGTCACTGGTTTGATTCTTGGTCAGGATACATGCTTGGGTTGTGGGCTTGATCCCCAGTAGGGGGCCTATGGGACACAACCAATCATTGTTTCTCTTTCTCATCAATGTTTCTCTCTCTCTCCCTCTCCCTTACTCTCTGTCTAAAATAAACTAAAACATATTTTTAAAATATATAAAAAAGATAAAACTAAATTTCATTTTTCCCTATATTTTGTTTACTTGAACAAGTTATTTTTAATGTGTATAATTCTTGTTATCTAGGAAATCCCTTGAGCAGAACTGAATATATAAAAGGTAGAGATTTACAATTGGGTCTGAGTCCATACTATTTATTTTCATATGATGTGTTTTTCATGCATATACACTATCTTTTATGAAGGAAAATAATGAAGCAATTATCCATCAACACCAGGACAAATGGGTTCACTTGATTTTCCTAGTAGTGGGAAATAACTAGGTAAGCACAAATTGATAGACGTGGTCACCGTTGGTTAAACATGACAGGTAGGAAAACGTAGATTTCTTCCTGAATAATATGACATTTGAGAACTGGGGCTTGATGAACACATGTGGGTGAGTAGAGGTAAAAGAAAAGGCAGAAGGACAGGGAACCACAGGACCTATTTGTTTAATAATGAGTAGTTGTGTTGAATGTGAAGGATAACCAAATATGCCACTCCCAAATATGTATATTGATTATTTTGCCATATTGATTATTTTGAGCTGTAGGCACTTGAAAAACAGCAAATGCTGAGAGAGGCTTTCTCTGAACTCCCCTCATCTGCCTAAAGACAGAGCTCTCAAAAGGAACTCAGTTGGCTGAAGCTGAGATTAGAAATAGTTGAGAAGATATTGCAGTCAATATGTTGCCAGGTTAGTTTTCTTGCTTCTTGGATAGCTTCACTTTTGCTATTTATATGATTAAAAATTGTCATTGATTCTCCATTTTCTGAGCAATAAAGTAAAAACTATTTCCCTGGTATGTAAGTTTCTTCATGATCTGACTATGCTTCATGATCCATTTCCCTGCTCACTTTCCTGCACCTGTCCTGTTTTCCACTCGTAGGGGAAGGAAAATAATTTTTCTTCTACCCTTTTTAGTTCTTATCTGAGATCTCTGCAATAAAAAACAGATTAACAGGAGGATAAAAACATGTATGCTTCATTTATACATGGAAATATCTAGTAACTCAAAGAGGTGACTTAGAATTCAAGTTTAAATATCATTTTAATAAGCAAAGGGGAGCGGGAATTAGGCCTCTCAGAGGAAAATAAAAAATCATAGTATCTACTGTTATCACTGTAATGGGGAATGAACGGGCCCCTTGATACATAGATAAAAGATATAATTTGTGACAAAATTTTTCTCAGTGTGATATCAACTTCTAGTCCCCTTCCATGCTTGATGAAGCTCCCAGTGAGGGGATTTATGTCAACTGAGTTCCTTTTGAGAGATCTGTCTTTAGACAGATGAGGGGAGTTCAGAGAAAGCCTCTCTCAGCATTTGCTGTTTTTCAAGTGCCTACAGCTCAAAATAATTAATATGGCAAAATAATCAATATACATATTTGTACTTATATAAAGCTACCTACATTAATCTTAGTAAATGTTAAGCCCAGCTTGTTACTCTAACTTGATTTTTCTCTCAAAACTAGAACTGGCCAGGTTATTTTGAGAATTAAATGTGGCAATATGCATAAAATGTCTGGTAGGACATACATTTAGCACCCAGTAAATACTCATTTAAATCTATATGTAATGTGATGAAACCGAACCTGGATTCTGCTGCCTGCTGCAATGAAAGCCAAACTCATGATGCAAGTGCTGGTAAAAATGAAAAGAGGTTTATTCGAGTGCTGGCATCTAGAGAAGATAGGGGACTTTCCCAGTCCTCAAAAACCCATCTCAAGATCTCAGTGCAGGCGGAGGTTTTTATAAGAAGGGAAAGGGAAAGCAGAACAAAGAGACCAGGGAAAGGGAATGTGGACATGCAGGCAGTGTCTTTGCTGGTCTCAATATGGATTTTCATGGTCGGCATCCTTGAGTGGGTCAACTGGTTAGTTTTTATTAGTGAATTCCTGTGTCTGGGCAGTGAGCATTAGCCAGGGTCTTGACTATCAGGCTGCTCCTTAGGTTCACTCAGTAACTGAAACTGCTGGATTGTGAAGTATACTATAAAAACTTTTAAAATGGAAGTTCTAGTTTTGAGAGAAAAATCAGGTTAGAGTAACAAGCTGGGCTTAACATTTACTAAGATTGATGCAGGTAGCTTTATATAAGTACAGCGTATTCATTCCCCATTACAGTGATAACAGTATATACTATAATTTTCCTGAAGGAGGGGATCATGGAAACATGATAAACTGATTGCTACTTGCTTCTCTTTCTCTCTACTTCCAGCACTGAGCTCCTTGTCCTGCCTGAATCAGCAGCTGCTGGAACCCATTGGAGATGGGATGTAACTCAGGCCTTGTACTGTAATGGAGGGTGTGGGAGGGTCAGACAGGCAGATTTCCCAAGGCTTCTTCTCTTGGCTGAATACGTAGCTGAAAAGCACATAGTATATATGAATTAATATAAAGAATAAAAAATGAAAATTTAAAAACATTGAAAAGAAGCTAAAAAGTTAATTACGTAAAAAATTGAGAATTGAAAAGTCTATGAGACAGAGGATGCACTAGTTATTATATTGAATGAGTGTATTTATTTTTATTATTTATCTTTATTGTTGAAAGTATTACAGATGTCTCTCCTTCTTTCTCCATTGACACCTCCCTCTCCACTCCTGCCGCTCCCCAGCCCCCAAACTTCAGGGCACTGTGCCTATTGATTATATATATATATATGTTATTTGGTTTATCTGTTCCCAGCCCCATCCCCCTTCCTTCTGAGATTTGTCAGTCTGTTCCCTGCTTTGATATCTCTGATCTATTTTGTTTGACAGCTTATTTTTTAATTAGTACATTTAACTCTAGAATTTTAATAGCAAAAGATATAAACAAAAGAGCAAACAATAATGGACTCCTAACGACCTGCTGAAAGGAGGTATTGTTGATCCTTGGGAGAGAGAAGCTTTATTGTGGATCCTATACTATGGAGAACACACATTACACATATACCATAAAAAGGAAAATATTTTCAAAAGCCTGCAGAAATACAGAATCATCCTGAGATGTCAGTGGCATAAATGTATAGAAGCCGAACCTTCAGAGGATTCAAAATCAAATGGATGATAAAAAGGTTAAGGTCATCAGTCTGTTCTTGAGAATATTTAGCGATGAAAAGAGAGAAGAAAATAGCTCAGAATTGAGATATTTACACGTTTGTCTTTATAACACAGGAAGACCTGTACATATTTGTAGGCTATAGTAAATAATGGATAGAAAATAGAGGCAATGCAAATATACACTGAAGATGAGAGAAATAAAGTGGAAATATTACACGAATGGTTCGGAACTGGGCTGATTTTTCAGTCCAGCCTATATATAATATTCTCAAAAAATTGCTTGATGACTGAATAAATGGATCCATAAGATAGAAAACATAATAAAAAGTGTTAGCCTTATAAGGAAGGAAAAAGTGCAGTAAGCATAAAGTTAGATCAAATGGCTGAAGACTTTATAATAAATCAGTCAAGAAGGAATACTTCCAGGCAGTTAGACACTTAGATGTTAGTGAAAAGGGAGAAGAAGTTGGTATGTGTGAATAAAGAAAAGGTGTTTTTGTTTTATAGAGGTTAAAGGTAAATACTTTGAAGTTAGCCATATGTAGGTGTGAATCCAAGAGTCAACATTTATAAGTTATAGGATGTTAAGCAAATTAATAATTTCTATGCATTTCCATATTCTCATGTGTTGATGAGCAAATAATATCTAAATCAGAGTGGATTTGACTAAATATGATACTAAAAATAAATCACTGGCCCAAACCTGTCACTTAGCAAGCACCACACCTGTATTAAGGGTTAGGTTTGTTTGAGTGGTTTTTCAGGACCAAGGTCTACAACGGGGAGCCAAGGAGGAGCTAAACACTGACACGGGCGAGGCTTTGAAAGAAGTCGCCTCCAGAGAAACAAAGTCAGAGTCTACACCTGGCAGTGTGCCTTCCAAATGTGGCTCTACTGATTAGGTCAGCTTATCTTTGCCTCAGTTTACTCAGCATTAAAGTAGGTATAGCAATCCCATCTAACTTAAAGTGGCTTTGAGGATTAAATGAGTTAATCCTTTTTCATCTCATAAACTAATTACTAGAATTCTTCGGCACACCAAAAAATATACATTTTTTGTCTATCTAACAAAAAAAATAGGTATAGTTTTGATTCATTCACACTGGATAGCTATTGCTGTGTTGGCTCTTGTCATTTTTTAAAAATTGACAATCAAAGGGAAAAGAAGGCAGTGCCCCTGATAAATAGTCGGGTATTGCATGTTTTAAAAATTCTTGCAGCACACTCATTGAAAATCGCTGAGTTTATGTATGTAAAACACTTAGAACAGTATCTGGCACAGAACAAGTGTGTGAATATGTTAAAGTTAGGAGGAGGAAAGACTATTCAGGGAAATGAGGAAGGGACGCACGTATTTACTTAAGAGAGAACACAGGAAAGAGAAATGGAGTGGGCGGAGACGAGGGTACAGCATGAGCAACGGCAGAAGGGAAGTACGGCTATAAACATAAAAGTAAACAAAACAAAAATGCGAAAGCTCATTTGGAGACTGGCTCAAACACATATTTTCATTATATAATCTGAGGCCAGATCGGCACACATCATGGGAACCCAAATGATAAAATAAAATTTCATTGTCCTGAAAATTATTTTTAAAAAAGAAACAAAACATGTTTTTGATTGTTCTCCCATATTTCTTGTTCTGGTTCACAATTGTTAACAGATTTTTGGAGGAAAACCTTTTTTGTTACCTGTTATTAAAATATGTACTGCTAATTTAAAATTTGAAGAATTGATGACACATTTTTCTTTCACTGTGCCTCCACTGGAGCTCTTCAATGCTTTTAGTATAAGGCTTGAAATAACAGGAACATTGCACTGTGGTGGATTCTAGTCAAACTTTAAAACCTAACATGAAATATTGAAAAGTTGAAATACTAGTATAAATATAACTACATTTGTTCTTTACTCTATAAAAATGCAAAGTTCAAGAAAGTGAAGTTATCCATTTTTATATTCAACTCATACATATAGAAATATAAGGAGAAAATGACAGATATATATAGATAGCCCAAAATATTGAAACTTAACTTCTTGATTCTTATAGATCTAGTAGACATAAATAGGTAAGATGTAAAGTACCAAATAATAATAATAACAATAAAGCTCATTAGTTTGGGCACTATATATAATACATGAAATAAGTATACATGTTTACCTGCCCATAAACATAGACATGGCTTAACATCTCACAATTGGAAAAGCACTGACATTCTCAAGATCCTACCCCAATAAACCTGCATATTGGTGACAAAAATGCAAAATAACCCCAGCCACTAAGAATTTAAACACTCTCCTAAATAACTATTTGGTCAAAGAGGAATAAAAATGATTACAATAAAATATCAAAGTTTTGATAATTAAAATTTCACATATGAAACCCTGTAGGAGTAAACAAAAATTATACCTAGAGTAATAAAAAAAAGTGTAACTATAAATATTTTCATCACCAAATAAGAGAATAAAAAGAAATGATTGAATCTCTTCTCATATGGCATTGAAGAAATACCAACAAAATAAGTCTATAAAATGTGTAAGAGATCAATTAATACTAAGAAAAACCCAGATTTTGTGAATTAGAAAAAAAATACAACACTGGTTTATTGAAAACAAAAAGTAGCCTGGCTGGTGTGGCTCAGTGGATTAAGTGTCATCCCATGGACTGAGAGGTCCCAGTTCAATTCCCGTCAGGGCACATGCCTGGGTTGTAGGCTTGATCCCCAGTAAGGTGTGTGCAGGAGGCAGCCAATCAATCATTCTCTCTCACATCAATGTTTCTCTCTCTCTCTCTCTCTCTCTCTCTCTCTCTCTCTCTTTCTCTCTCTCTAACAAATCAATAAAAACATATTTTTAAAAAAGAAAACAAAAAGTTATCTGACTTTCCCTGGTTCAGTTTTGGGAAACTGTGATTCTAGAAATTTGTCCATTTTGCCTATGTTGTCCAATTTGTTGGCAAATGTTCTGATTTTTTACATAAGTATGTGGTAATTTAAAACAAAGCAAAAAGTAAATTAGTAAATTGAAAAATAAATCTGATTTGAAGATGGCAGGCTCAGCACATACTAGAACCTCATATTTGTCAGCAGATGTAGAGGAACATCACTGACCATTAGTGGTGGTTAGCCTGTGGTGGAATCTGCGAGCCAACGTGCACCAGAAGTAACCAATAAGATAGAAAAATATGGGCAGTTCATCCCTATGGATTCCCCTCTCCATATAACTCAAGCCACAGAATTAGCATTCACAGCCCACAGGCAGTACAATTAGTATAAGGACTAAACTGGGAAATAAAGACATTCTGATCAATAGGAAGCACAAAAATATGAATTATCTCAGAGCATGTCCCTGTCATCTCCCAAGTTCACTAAAAGGATGGAAACTGAATCTGAATGCCTTTCATCAAATAAAGCACAAACTAAGGAACACATCTAAAGGAGAATATGACTGCTACAGTGAGATCCTAAATCATGATCACCAGAACTCAAAGGAAGCTAACATCACAAAAGAGAGGCAACAGATTCAACAACGGAAAGAAACGATTTCTAAGTAAAGAGAATTGATGGAATAATCAGACAGGTTTTTTTAAACACATGTATTTATTTTCTTCAAGGAGATAAAGAAGATTGTATATGGGAAACAAAAAGGGCACATAAGAAAATAAATTTTGTCCAGCCTGTGTGGCTCAGTGGTTGAGCATCAACCCATGCACCAAGAGATCGCTGGTTAGATTCCCGGTCAGGACACATGCCCGGGTTGTGGGCCTGATCCCCAGTGGGGGCATGTAGGAGGCAGCCAATCGATGTTCTATCATCATCGATGACCAACAACAGCTAAAGAAATTGGAGATGCAGTGCTGGGTCCAGACAGCTTCATGGAAGTTTTACCAAACATTCAAAGAAGAATTAACACTCATTCTCCTCAAACTATTCCAAAAAATTCAAAGGGAAGGAAGACTTCCAAGCTCTTTTTATGAAGCCAGCATAATCCTAATTCCAAAACCAGATAAAGACACTACAAAGAAAGAAAACTACAGGCCAATATCCCTGATTAATATAGATGCCAAAATCCTCAACAAAATATTAGCAAATTGGATCCAGCAATATATTAAAAAAATTATTCACCACAACCAGGTGGGATTCATCCCAGGGAAGCAAGGCTGGTATAATATTTTCAAATCAGTAAATGTGATACATAAACAAAATGAAAGATAAAAATCACATGATCATATCAAAAGATGCTGAAAAAGCATTTGAAAAAATCCAGCACCCACTTCTGATAAAAACACTCAGCAAAGTGGAAATAGAAGGATCATATTTCAACATAATAAAGGCCATATATGACAAACCTACAGCCAACATCATACTCAATGGGAAAAAATTAAAAACATTTCCCTTAAGAACAAGAACAAGACAGGAATGTCTACTTTTGCCATTCTTTTTTTAGTATATCAAGTTATACTACAAAGCCATCATAATCAAAACAGCCTGGTACTGGCACAAGAACAGGCATATAGATCAATGGAACAGAACAGAGAACCCAGAAATCAACCCAAGACAGTATGCACAATTAATATTCGACAAAGGAGGCAAGAGCATACAATAGAGAAAAGGCAGTCTCTTCAATAAATGGTGTTAGGAAAATTGGACAGGTACATGCAAAAAAATGAATCCAGACTACCAACTTACACCATACATAAGAATAAACTCAAAATGGATGAAAGACTTACATGTAACTCATGAAACCATAAAAATCCTAGAAGAAAATGTAGGCAGCAAAATCTCAGACATCACATGTAGCAGAATCCTCACTGTTACATCGCCTAGGGCAAGAGAAACAAAGGAAAAAATTAATAAATGGGACCACATCAAACTAAAAAGCTTCTGCATGGCAAAAGAAACCAGCATCAAAATGAAAAGGGAACTCACTCTCTGGGAGAACATATTTGCCAGCAATATATCGGACAAGGGGTTATTATCCAAAATATATAGAGTACTCATACAACTCAACAAAAGGAAGAGAAAGAATCCAATTAAAATATGAACAGAGGACCTGAATAGGCACTTTTCCAAACAGGACATACAAATGGTCAGGAGACATAAGAAAAAAATGCTCAAGGTCACTAATATCAGAGAGATGCAAATTAAAATGACTATGAGATATCATCTCACACCTGCCAGAATGGCTGCCATCAACAAATCTTCAAACAAGTGCTGGTGAGGATATGGAGAAAAGGGTACTCTAGTACACTGCTGGTGAGTATGCAAACTGGTGCAGCCATATGGAAATCAATATGGTGTATCCTTAAAAAACTAAAAATGAAACTACCATTTGACCCAATGATTCCACTTCTAGGAATATATCTGAAAGACCTATATATCTGAAAGACCAATCAGAAAGAATATATGCACCCCTATATTCATAGCAGCACTATTAACAATAGCTAAGATCTGGAAACAACCCGTGTCCTCCAGTAGATGAGTGGATAAAAAAGCTGTGGTGCATATACACAATGGAATACTATGCAGCTGTAAGAAAGAAAGATCTCTTACCCTTTGAGACAACACGGAGAGACCTGGAGAGTATTATGCTGAGTGAAATAAGCCAGTTAGAGAGAGACATGTACCACATGATTTCACTTATTTGTGGAATATCATGAACAAAATAAGCTGATGATCAAAATAGAGTCAGATGCATGGAAGTAGGGAACAGACTGACAAACCTCAGAGGGAAGGGGAGTTGGAGGTTGGGAAGAGATAAACCAAAGAACTTATATGCATAACCAATGGATACAAACAATAGTTTGGGGAAAGCAGGAGGCAGGTGAGAGTGAGGAGAAGGGGGTCAATGGGGGAAAAAGGTGAGACATCCCTCCTTCCCTTCCACTCTCTCTACAAATCAATGGAAAAATATCCTCAGGTGAGGATTAACAAAAAAAAAGTTTTTTGCCCTGGCCGGTTTGGCTCAGTGGTTAGAGTGTTGGCCCACGGACCAGAGAGACCTGATTTCGGTTCCCGCTAAGGGCACGTACCTCGGTTGCGGTTTGTCCCTGGCCCAGGTTGGGGTCGTGTGGGTGGCAGCCAGTTGCTATGTCTCTCTCACATCAATGTTTTTCTCTCTCTTTTCTCCCTCTCTCCCTCCTGCTCTATCTTAAGATAAATGCAAAAATGTCCTCGGGTGAAGATAAAAAGAAAAGAAAAGAAAATCACCCATTTTTAAACCATCCACATATCATATTTGTGGGCAGCTTTTCCAGTTCCGTATTAATACACACACAAGAATATAATGCATGTAGTGTTTTTATTTTATTTTTTATTTTTTATTTTGCAATTACAGTTTACATTCAACATTATTTATATTAGTTTCAGGTGTACAGCGTAGTGGTTAGACAATCGTATACTTTACAAATGATCACCCCTCCCCCATATTTCCAGTATTCACAGGCGCCATACATAGTTACTGCAATATTGTTCACTATATTCCCTATGCTTTCCTCTGGCAACCATCAGTGTTTTTTTCTGTTTACAAATATATTGACTATATCTCTTCAATTTAATGAATAGAGTTACACATTACTGTTTTTTGAAAAGATACATTATACTATATAGATAATGGCCATTAAGTTATTATCAACAATATATTTTCAAGAAAAGCAGTGACATCAAATTTGATTTTTAGACCCTGACTAGTGTAGCTCAGTGGTTAGAGCGTGGGCCTGCACACTAAAAGGTCATGAGTTCAATTCCCAGTCAAGGGCACATACCTGGGTTTCAGGTTCAATCCCTGTCTCTGTGGGGGCATCTGTGGGAGGCAACCAACTGATGTGTCTCTCTCTCGTCGATGGTTCTCTATCTACCTGTCTTTCTCCTTCCCTCCCTTCCACTCTCTCTAGAATCAATGGGAAATAATCCTCAGGTGAGGATTAAAATTTTTTTTTTTTTTTTTAGAGAAATGACCTTACGAGAATAAGGAAAATCTATTGAGTGGGTGAGAAAATGGTGGTAGAAGAGCTCATTTGATCGCTGTGAGAATGCACTAGATGATTGAAGATGGGGCTGGGAGAAACACAGGGACCAGGACATTAGAGAAGAGAAGCTGAATCTAAGAGATCTGTCAAAGGCAAAATTCATCCTACTTGGTTCAAAATAAGGATGAGCAGTAAAGCATTGTATATTAGGCCTGGGTTGCTCAAACTCTTCACATTCCAAAGAAAAGCATGTTTTCAGGACTGACCCTTGGCCAACTCCTAGATCAACTCTGAGCCCTTGAATTATTCTGCTGTGTGCCTACATAACTGACCTCCCAAAAAGCCCTGGACACCACTGTTAGCAATACTTCAGATAATGTTGTCACACTGTGTTGGGAGAATCAAGTGTGTCCTTTGCTATTTCACTGGGTGGGAAATTTAGAAGTTTGCTCCTGGTTTCTCCGGGACTTCACCCAAGCACATTTTCCCCTTGACCACCTTTTATGTCTATGAGATTCATCTATATTTTTGTGTATATGGGTAATTTGTTCTTTTAGATTGCTGAGTGCTATTCCATTGTAAGAATAAATGATAAACAATTGTATGTTCGGCTGAATAATGACCTCCCAATGATGTCTCTGCCTTAATACCTGGAACCTGGACTATGTTACCTTGTATTCAAAGAGGACATGCAGGTGTAATTAAATTAAGGGTCTTCAGGTAGGTGATTATTCTGCATTATCCAGGCAGGTCCAGTGTAACTACAATGATCCTTATAAGAGGGAAGCAGGAGGTAAAAATAAGGGACAAGTTGATGTGATGATGGAAGCAAAGACTAAAGAGAAATAGCCAAGAGCCAAAAATGTCGCAGCCTCTAGAACCTGATTCTTCTCCGGAGCCTCCAGAAGGAGCCAGCCTTACTGACACCTTGATTTGAGCCTCAAAAAACTCATTTTGAACTTCTGACCTCCAGAATTGTATGATTTAAGTCACTAAGTTTTGGTAATTTGTTATAGCAACAGTATGATACTGATACAAACTCTATATCCATTCTTCTGTTAATGGACATAAAGGCTATTTCAAGTTTGGAACAATTATGAATAACATTGCTATGAACATTTTTACACAATTTTTGTGGAAAATTCACTTATCTTACAAAGGAGGGTAATGGAATTTCTGGGTCATAAAATAGTTGTATGTTTATGTTATTAGAAAATGACAGTTTTCCAAAGTGATTATACCATTGACACTCTCATCAATTGCTCCAAATTTCCACAAATATTTGATAGTTTTAGTTTTTTTTTTTTTTACTTTACGTATTTTGATAACTGTATAGTTGTAGCTCTTTGTAGTTTAATTTGCACTTCTCTGATGGCTAATGGTTTTGAATACATTCCATATTGACCATTTAGTGATCATTTGGAGATTTTGATAAAAACCATACGCTGTCTAGAAAAAAAAGAACATATATAAATGAAAACCATCTATACATGATTTCAGGGGGTTCACATAATTTCAGGGGTTTCACGGAACCCTGACGCCCTTCCCTCCTTGGACTCTTGGCCAACGCTTGACCTTGGCTGCTGCTGTTTTCTCCAGTTCCACCTCTCCTCACATCCTGCCTCACACCTTGTGCTTCAGCAATCCTGAATACTTTGAACTGTCCTGCCCAGTTTGGCTGTGTCTTATCTCCATTCCTTTGAAATGTCATACCTCCTTTGGACCCAAATTTCTAAACCTTCCTCCCATTGTAATACTTGGCTCCCTAATTTTCTCCTCCAGGGAAATTTTCATTGATTCTCTCGGGCTCATTTATTTTTTTATCAAGTGTCTCTAATACACTAGCCCTATTTTTGTTACCAAACTTTCTATAGTCACTGTAATTACATGTTTATTTGTGTGTCTTTCCACGTTATGAACATCTTGAAGTCAGTGACTGTCATAGTCATATGCTAAACAGAGTGTAAAGCTTATGGTTGATGCTCAAATGTTTGTTGAATGAATAAATGCAAGACAAAACATTTAATTTCAAAAATTATATTGCCCGTAGTGATTGCTTCTGTAATTCTGAATTTCCAGAATTCAATGACCAATGTAGTCTAAAAAAAACTTTAAAATATCCTGCACAGCCCTGGCTTGTTTGACTCAACAGTTAGAACATTGGCCTGCGGACCGAAGAGTCACGGGTTAGATTCTGGTCAAGGGCACATACCTTGGTTGTGGTTCAGTCCCTGTGTGGGAGGGCAGCCAGTCGATGTGTCTCACATCGATGTTTCTCTCTCTCCTTCCCTCCCACTCTGTCTGAAAAAATAAAAATGGAAAAATATCCTTGGGTGAGGATTAAAAATATATATATATCCTGCACAATTTGGAAGGAGGGCAGAAGGGAGCTGTCTGTGACAAACTAATGATAATGGCTTAACTTTATTTTGAATTTAATATTAAAGAAAACATCTCAGCCCTTTTTTTTTTTTTTTTTTTTTTTTGCTTTTATAGCAATCTCTTATTTGCATAATGGTTCTTACTTCAAAGAAGTATAATTTTCTTTTAAGATGTATGTTTGTCTCTGGATGATATAAACTCCTTAAGTTACTTTTCATGTTGTTTTGTTTTAATGGTGCAGAGTAGGTGTTCACTAAATCCTGTTAGCTGGGATATTTTTTGGTCAGACCATTGACCAGAAAATGCCTGAGTAGGATCTAGCCTGACAAATGTTATCATCTGACATTAATACTCAGGCCAGCTCTGTGTTGTTCCGCCACAAGTCCATAGACAAGCTGAAGGCATAAATGTACCAGAAACTCTCTCTGAAGAGCATGGCAACAATTCTGCCACCAGCTGTGAAGCTTGTGTTAGTTCCATGAAAGAAAAGGTTACTTCTCACTTGTGGCAAATGTCACATTCTCCCTCACCAGGGACAGTGTAGGCTGCTGGGTATTATCCCATCCAAGCAAATACATTTCTGTTTTGAATACAATAATTCCAGCTGGTGTTCAAGTGCATGGCTACCTTGGACAGGGCTGAGCTATCACCCGTCTCTGCCCCGAGGCACAGTGGCTTTATGCATTCATTCGTTCATTCATTCATTCATTCATTCATGCACTGAATTGCATATTTTGAAGGCTTCACAGCAAATCCTCAGCTGAGCACAGTGGGTAAAGAAAATTGAAAGAAGTATCCATTCCTTTCGAAACATACTAATAACTAACTGTGTGTAGTAGTTTTCTTCTAGCCATGTAAATCAATCTATGTATTGCTAATAATTTAGCAAAAGAGAAATAAGAAAGATCTCACTTGAGCATTTACTTTTGTTCAAACACATCCTTATTTTTCTCTTTCTACAATTGTCAGAACACAGTTCCACTTCCACACGTTTGCTCCGTGAGGAACTCTCTTTCCACCTTTGGTTCTTCCTTAGGGCTCTGACCCATACCTCCGTCAGCGTGTTACCTTTCTCTTCCTGTGTGTTTCTCTGAAAGCCTCCCTTCTCTCCTTGAATAGCTCTTCTCCTACTACTCTCAGCATCACAGAGCTGCTGTATCTGGAGGAAATGCTTTAAAAGGCTTGTCTATTAAAGCAATCCTGCTATTTCTAGACAGTAAGTGTGACTGGGTTAAAGAATTTAAAGTAGGCCAGCCAGCAATATTTTTGCCAATGCAAGCCAATTTCCAAACAGTCTGACAACAGAATTGAGCTTTTAAAAAAATAAAATAAAATAAACCTCTTAATGCTCGGCGTTGGCAGAGTGTGAATGCTAAGTGGGGATAGGAGGGAAAAAAATGTCATAATTATTTTACTCAAAATTGTTAGTGTGCTAGAGTGAACTCCTGGTGTCACGAATGACATTTTTCTAAATTTTAACCTTGATGTATCATAAAAATTATAACAAAACATCAAGTTTAAGATAAAAAGTATAGTTTACCTATCTTATCAATCATAAACCAATAGTGATCATTCTGGTATTAGCAAATGTAGGTATTGAATATTAGACGCTTTGAGAAGTGTTCCAGTGTTTTATGATTTTTGAGGAATCATCTGTTAATAATAAGTATAATGGTCACTAGCATGTTTCTCCTTCTACATAAATTTTTGCAGAAAATATTTTTGATTCATGATTATAATTACCAAGCATAAAATTAACACATGGTATATTTTTAAATTATTTTGTATGGGTTCCTCTAAAAATCAAATAATAAAAATAATAATATAGCTTCATTTTTTCTGGAAAGCTTTAGCATGGAAAGTGTGATTTTAATTTCAAGACTACATGCAGGAAAGATGACAGAGGTGTATTCTAGTTGCAATAACTTCCTAACATTGGGCAGGGTTGAGAACTCTACGTCATATCAGGGCATAATGGTGATGCAAAGTTTCTTTCATAATTGCATACTGTATAGGCAAATTGACTGGCTCCTTGGACACCTAACATTAGATGTTTTACACCTTCGTCAGTTAGAAGGCCAGGGTTAGAGCATGAGAATAGCTATTAGATTATCTCATTGTTTCACGGGAAAAGTCAAACTTAACCTTTTTCGGTTTTACATCTGTAAAATGATCAAATCATATTTGACAACTTAAAAATTCTGGTCCAACCTCCAAAAAACTAGAAGATGTACAAATGTGTACACAGTCATGTAATCATATGAACAGATTTATGTGTATCAAAACATTTTTATCAGGCTATTTTCCAGGTAGACAACAGCTTTGCCATACACCTCTGTTTTGTTCATGAATGTATTTACTGCGTAACTGAGAAAAGGGTAGCAACCTTTAGAGATAAAGTCGATCATGAGATAAAGATGAAGCAGAGCTGAAGAAGGGAGTCATACTTCTGCTCGCTCTCCCAGAGCTAATTTTTAGTGATTGTGTGAAACTCTGGTCTCAAGCACAACGACTTCAGAGAACACAGTGACCAGTCATGGCACAGAGACAGTTGTCCTTCCCCTTCTCTGCTCACAACCTACCACTGTTCTGGTCCACGGGCATCCTTCGCTTTGCTAACACCTGGGAATAGCTGAGACAAAGTACTCATCACTGTGTGGCAAACGTGATACAGGAAATGTGCTGGCTTTGGGAACCACCTAAGTCAGGCTAGATAGACTCAGCTTCATCCTGTCTCTCAGTCCCGTGTCTTCAGCACTGGCCTCACTCCGGCAGGGTCTTCCCTGGTCCCTGCAGCATGGCTGGCAGCCAAGGACAAATTCCTGTACAACCAGCAACACAGAACCATCTCTTCTGATGTTTTCCACAGAAGAAGAAGGAGGCTTTATTTTCCCCCCAGAAGCTACAGTAAACATTACCCAGTGTCGCCATGGCTCTGATTGGGTTACAGGCCCCTCTCTGAACCAATCCCTGTGGGCAAAGCTTGAGCACACAGTTGCCTCTAAGCTGACCAGGGTCCACACCTAAAGCTTGAGGCCAAGAGGCAAATCCCTCAGGAAGCCTTCTGGCTGAAAGTTGGGAAAGGGCGGATTCCCTGGAGTGAGGGCAGGGCAGGATACATGAAGGAAGGGAGAGCTGATGCTGGTGACGAAACCAAAAAGTTTCTGTTAGCCACCTTTGTGTGGGCTTTGGAGTCCTGGGCCTGGACGCTAGAAGGTTGGCCAATGCAACACGTGGATAAGTGGAGGCTGGAGGAGAGAAGAAACTCTGCAGTCCTTTCGTGATGACTCTAGTTGACAGTGGGTTGCGGCCCCATTCGAGACAACGGTTGTGAACCCCCAGAAGTGAGGAAGACATGATTTCCGTATCTGAAGTGGTGGGTACTGTGTGGTGAGACACTTGAGTCCTCTAAACAGGAAAATGTTATCTCCACATCCTGCAGTTATACAGGCAAAATAGACATCTAATAGCGTTTCCCTCCCCCCAGCATCTCGTCACTTTTTACCTGATGCTCCCCCAGTCGGCCGACAGAAAGGCAGCACAAACACAAATGCAGTCACATACACAATTTCAAATTTCCTAGGAGTCATACCAACAAAGTAAAAAGAAAGACACAGTTAATTTCAATAAATTTTACTTAACCCACTGTATTAAAAATAGTATCATCTGAACATGCAATCAATTTAAAGTATTATTGAGATATTTCACTTTCTTTTTTTTTTTCTTTTCACTAAGTCTTTGAAAACTCCAGCGTGTTGATTTCATTGTGCACATTGCAAGTGCAGAACAGCCCTGTGGCCACCAGCTCCTATGGACCGTGCAACTCCATTCTCTCGTCCTCTTCCCTGACGTTTCCACTTTTCTCTGACTTCTTCACTCACGTGCAATTTTCTGGCTTAGAACACCCTTCCTTCCTTCTCTCTGTCCTCACACTCAGCCTTATTGACCTTGCTAAATGCATTTTTGCCCTTTAGGGCTGCCCTTGGCTACCAGCACATTCAGAAGCCTTCCCCAAGCCCAGTACAGGTCACACAGCTCTTCTAAGTCCTGCACGCATCCCACTCATCAACAGGTAAATGAGGTTAATGAGCAGGACAGAGTTTTGTGCTTAACAAGCCAAAGATCTAACAAGAAATAATTAAAATAGATCATAAACTTCCTGTGGCCAAAAATTTTCTAATTCGTTATTGTATGCACAGAAATATGCCCAGTAACTGAAACAGAGTAATTGCACAATAAATATTAGGGGAATAAATAGGAAAGGATCACAAGTTGAAACTAATTTAAACTCTCACTCAGTTTCTAAGGCTTCAGTAGCATCAAACGTTTCCACTGGGAAATTGTGTGTCCTCAGTGATGAACAAATTGATATCTGCCAACATCTATCTTTCCCTAGTTTGTGAGTGATTCATAATAAATGCAAATACAATTTAGGCAATTTTTGTCAGTTTTATTCCTATTTATAAGAGTACTTAAAACTATTATCTAGTTATATGAGGAATACCTTAATCTCAGAGAAATTTTCTTTTTGTATTTATCATATGCCAGGTGCTGTGCTAAGTGGTCCACATGTATTATCTGCCTTGATGTTCACACATCCTAAATATACATTTTGGACATTTGTTAAAAATCTCCTCTCATAGTAAAACATAATATAATGTTAAGAATGGGTTAAGATACAATCTGGATTTATATCCCAGCTTCATTCTTACTATAGCTCTTTGAATATGGCCTGGCTTCTTAATTTCATAGGTTGTTGTCCAGAAATACTAACTACCCTCTGACTCCCACTGAAGAGAGTGAAGTTTATTTCACCACCACTTGACTATGGACCTGACCATGTGTTTTGCTTTGGTCAAGGAGATATTAGGAGGTGGAGCGGAAGCAGAAGCTTGAAAAGCACTTGTGAATTGTTTATATCTTGCATTTACACAATTTCCAAAAGGAAACATTCCCAGGTGAACCAGCAGGGCCCTGGAAAGGGAAGAGAAACGTGTGGAGTAAAATCCAGTCATCTTAGCCCAGCTGACCTCCAGCCAACCAACAGCAAAACCTCCTAGACCAACCCAGCCAAGGTTAGCTACTCCTCAGTTGAACTACCTAGTCAAGAAAATGTACTATCATTAATTTAAGCCATTGAATTTTGGAGTCGTTTGTTTTGCAACATTTTTGTGGCAATAACTGTTTGTACATTTGTGAAACAGAGGTAAATAACCACATACACCTCACAGTGGTAATGTACCTATTAAGTGGCTTGATTTACATAAAGCCTTGGAATAATTCTTGACCTTTAGAAAGCACTATTTATGTTCCTTATCATTTGTAATATGAAAAATGAGTAGCCAAAGAGATTTTTAAGTAACTCGCTCAAGATCAATTGATAATAAATAATTGAAATCTGGTTCCGAATTTCTCAAATATCTAAAACGTTGACCTTTCACAATGTAGTAGAAAACTGGAGAACCTAACTAATGGAAACTATTCTTGGGAAATGGAGCAGGTCACAATAGAGACAAGATGGGTTTTTGAGTCAGACAGAACCTAAAATCTCATGCATTGAACGGACATTTAAGAGTTCTCTGGGAACCAGACACTCTGCCGGGCATGAGGAATGTGAAGGTAATTTCAAGAGGGTTTCTGTCTAACAGCAAAAATGGAGATCAAGCCCTCCTTTTGCCACTTACTATTAATGTGATCTTGGGTAATTAATGTTTCTAAGCCTCAGTTTCCTCACCTTTAAAGTTAGGACACTATGCCCAGCCGGTGTGGCTCAGTGGATTGAGCATGTCCCATGGACTGAGAGGTCCCAGTTTGATTCCCAGTCAAGGCACATGCCTGGGTTGGGGCTCGACCCCCAGTAGGGGGTGTGCAGGAGGCAGCCGATTGATGTTTCTCTCTCACATCAATGTTTCCATCTCTCTCCCCCTTCCTCTCTCTAAAAAATCAATAAAAACGTATTTTAAAAGAAAAGGGAAAATAAAATAAATACATACATAAAATCGGGACAGTATTACATGTTCCTGATAGGTTCTGTGAGGATTAAAGGAAATGACTTATGTAACAGGGGCTGTGGCATTCTAGGCAGTCAGAAAATACCCGTTTTCTTCTCTCTCCTCGTTTCCCCTTTCTCATGAGAGTACTTCGCAGCTCTCTTTGTATCTAATGAAGACTAAGTAAAACTACATTTCCTAACAACACCTCACAAGAGAAGAGAATTAATTAAAAAGATTCTTTGGGAGAATTACTTAAGTACACTCCATTGTAATTATGGAATTCAAATCCCAAGTAAATAAAAACAATTTAATCAAATTAAGTTGTGTGATGGGATCAGAAGTAGCTCCATCAAGCTGTAAGGATGGTTATTTACATTTAGACTTCATGGTGTCATCATTGGGTATGTCTGTTCTAGCCTCCTCCTCTCCTCAACCCTAAGGACTTGAGAAAGCCCTTTGACAACTCATTTGAATGCCTTTAAGCGCTTATCTTTAATTCTGTGACAGATATTATTAGTTAGCTCACTCAGTATTCATATTCAACCTCTTTTTCCATGCTTTTCTCTCCTCTCGGAACAGAAAATGTTACTTAGCCTTCTTTGCAGCCAGGGGAGGCCATGAGTTCTGTCCAGTGAGAGAAAGAAGGGGAAGTCTGCTGAGGGGTTTCTGAGTAGAATTTTATTGTTCTGTTGAAAATTGGCCGTCCTTGCCCTGGCCGTTTTGGCTCAGCAGTTAGACCATTGGCCTGTAGACCAAAGGGTCATGGGTTCGATTCTGGGTCAAGGTCAGGTACCTGGGTTGCAGTTTTGATCCCTGGCCCCAGTTGGTGTTGTGTGGGAGGCAACCAATTGATGTGTCTCTCTCACATCGATGTTTGTCTCTCTCTCTCCTCCATCCCTCCTTTCCACTCTATCTAAAAATCAATAGAAAGGGATCCTTGGGTGAGAATTAACAAAAAAAAGAAAATGGGCCATCCTTTCTTCTTTTTCTTCCTTGAACAGAATTCGGAAAGAGTATGTA
Source organism: Tadarida brasiliensis (assembly GCA_030848825.1). Taxonomy (NCBI): domain Eukaryota; kingdom Metazoa; phylum Chordata; class Mammalia; order Chiroptera; family Molossidae; genus Tadarida; species Tadarida brasiliensis. Next base: position 25,218,891 of record CM061257.1, on the reverse strand, counting down.
TACCACAGTGAAAAGTAGCTCGAGTTGAGCCAGATTAACCACCTGCATTAGTTCAAATTCAGATTTGTCAGTTACATTCCAAATCTACAAATCAGGATCTCTGGGACATGAGTTCATGGTGCCCAAATACCTAAGTACTTCACCTGGTGATTTTTATGCATGCTGTTTAAGACTAGGTAAATGGCTTCCAGCAACCTTAGCCCCAGAGAAGAAGGGCCCTGCCCTGGCTCTGGACTTTAAGGGGTCTTGCTCTGCTGGGTATGGCAGGCTGGACTCTCTGGGAAACAATCTTTGAGACAGAACTTAGTGCAGGAGGTTTTTTAGGGAGAGCCCTTGTGATTGACACCTGTGGAAGGGAGGGAAAGAAAGCAAGACTGGGCAGAGGGGCTGCCAAATTGTAATTCAGATTCCGAGACAACCTTGGCTGACCACGAGGGAAACTTAGGAGTTTAAATCAGCATCGTGCCCCATGAGAACAAAATGACAGGACTGTATATCCCCACCATAATCAGTCATTAGAGGTGCCCCCCAGGAAAGGACGTGGCCTTGAGCTAGCTGTCTGTCTGTAGATGAGACCATTCCTGGAAGGGCTGAGAGCATCCCCAGCAGCGAGGACTGCACATCTTCCCTTCATGGGAGACCTGGGTGGGGCATCCTCAATCTACCACGTTTGATTGTCCTCTGTCTCTACCCTGTCCCACTGCCTAAATGCTCGTGGGGTCAAGAGGAGATGGTCACCTAAAGCTTTCACCATCCCCTTCTCTAGACTCTATTCCAGATGCCTGGAACCCTGGAATTCTCTGCTCAAACAATTCCCAAATCTAAATACAGGGCCGTGTCAGTTTCTCCCCCACAGCTGACAGCACCACCAATACGTACATCCCTATCCCAAAGGAATGGTCAATGTGTGGCTGTTCCCAGGTGTGGGCAGAACTCACATGTGCAGGCTAACATTGCTACCTGCGTGTGTTCAAGGTCACTCACAGTGCTGAACTGGGCTGGAAAGAGAATGAGGCAGGCTGCCAGCCCAGGAGCCCAACTACTCAATTCAAACGTGGACTTGCAGGTTGTTGCATTGGGATATATGCCCAAGAAGGATGCTAGAACATATTTTATTTAACAGTTTATTAGTTTGATTGATAACGTTTTATTATTTAGATAGATGGTGGATGACTCTCCATTTGTACTTTTTCCCCAGGCTCTGCAAATATAATTTGCAGGGCTGACCAAACTAGTTTTCTCTGATGAGAGGAACATAAAATATTGGAAATTCTTTCTTTTATTCACACCCTTTAAATGATCATAGATCAGCAAAGACACTGCAGTATGGATTACTCTGAAGGAATGATCTATTAAGTAGAGGCAGTAGAGGCTTCTAGCTCTTTCCTACTAACTTAAAGCAAAGAAATGTTTGCATCCTAAATATTCATTAGCCTGGTTTTATTTGCATTAGGAGCCATCCTGCCCGGCAGCTGGGAGCACGGTGAGGATCCCATCAGTACAGATTTCAGGTGCTTCCCAAGGAACTGTCCGCAGAAGCTGCCCCACATTTGAACCTGATTAGCAAACACTCCAGGGGTCACTTTTATGCTGAAGCAAGAAAAGTAGAAACAACGAGAGTGTGTTTCCCCATGGCAACCCAAGTGTAGGGTTGAGGAGATGGCACCGCCCCTGCAGAGAGGCTCTCCTGAAATGTGGTGATTTCTTTGAGGTTTTTCTTCCTCTACGAACTAACGTGATTTTTTTTATTATTTTATTTGTTTGTTTTAATTCTTGGAAGCTGGGGAAATGGGTGCCTCACTGAAAGAGTGGTTGGAGTACAGCGTCTGTTGCGTATACCTATGTATCTATTCACCCATTCCTTTTTTTTTTAAAGAATAGGTTATTGATTTTTAGAGAGGATGGGAGAAGAGAGAAACATTGATGCGAGAGCTCAACACCAATCGGCTGCCTCCCGCACGCTCCCCACTGGGGATCAAGCCCACAACCTGGGCATGTGCCCAGACTGGGAATTGAACTGGCAACCCTCTGGTGCCCAGGACAGTGTCCAACCAACCAAGCCACACCGGCCAGGGCTAGTCACCCATTCTTATATCCATCCACCCATCCACTCTTTCATTCACTCAGCCCACATTCATTGAGTACCAATGTCAGTCAGTATCTTAGGGGGTGGAGATCAGGAGAACGGAGCTGCCTTCATGAAGGACACATTGCAGTAATAGTCCAGACACTCAGTTTCAAGTGGTGACAAGTGCTGTGAAGAAGCACACAGCAAGATAAGGAAGACAGAAAGTGATAACGGGTGCCATTTATATACTGTGCTCAGGGATGAGCTTTCTGTCCAGGTTCTTTTTCTGTTTAAATTTTTTTGCCTTTTGAGTCCCTTCACCCAATTTTTCCACACACTACCCCCTGCCTCTGGCAACCAATCATTTGTTCTCTGTATCTTTAAGCGTTGGGGGTGGGGAGTGTTTTTTTTTTTTTAATCCTCCCCCGAGGATATTTTTTCCATTTATCTTCAGATGGAGTGGGAGGGAGAGAGAGAGAAAGGGAGAGAGAGAGAGAGAAACATCAGTGTGAGAGGGATACATCAACTGGCTGCCTTCCGCACGACCCTGACCAGGGCTGGGGACTGAATTGCAACTGAGGTACACGCCCTTGACCGGAATCAAACCTGCGACTCTTTGGTCTACAGCCTGATGCTCCAACTGCTGAGCCAAACCGGCCAGGGCAAGCTTGGTTTTGTTTTTTACTTTAGATTCATTATACAAGAGAGATCATACGGTATTTGTCTTTGTCTGACTTAATTCACTTAGCATAATGTCCTTGAGGTCCATCCATGTTGTCACAAATGGCAAGATTTCAATTTTTTATGACTGAAAAATATCCCATTGTAAATGTACACCACTTCTTTATCCATAAATTCACAGATGGACACTTAGGTTGTTTCCATATCTCAGCTATTGTATATAGTGCTACAGTGAACTTGGGGGTGCATATATCTTTTCGAGTTTGTATTTTCATTTTCTTCAGTTAAGTACCCACAAGTTGGATTGCTGGATCATATGGTACTTCTACTTTTAGTTTTCTTATCAACCTTTATACTGTTTTCAATAATGGTTGCACCAATACATTCCCACCAACGTACACAAGAGTTCCTTCCCTTCATATCCTCACCAATACTTGTTATTTCTAGTATTTTTATAATAGCCATTCTAAAGCTGTGAAGTGATATCTCATTGTGGTTTTGATTTTCATTTCCTTGATGGTTAATGATATTAAGCATCTTTTTATGTACTGGTTGGCTAACTGTATGTCTTCTTTGGAAAAATGTCTAGTTAGATACTCTGCCCATTTTTAACTGGATTGTTTCTTTTTTGCTATTGAGTTGTGTGAGATCTTTATGTATCTTGCATATTAAATCCTTTTCAGATATATGATATGCAAACATTTTCTCCCTCTCAGTACATTACCTTTTCATTTTGCTGATGGTCTCCTTTGCTATGCAAAACCTTTCAGTATGATGTAGTCTCGTTTGTTTATTTTTGCATGTGTTGCTTTATTTTTTGGTGCCAAATCCAAAACATCATCATGAAAGCCAATGTGAAGGAGCTTACTGCCTATGTTTTCTTGTAAAAGGTCTATGGTTTCAGTTCTTATGTCCCAGTATTCAAGGCATTTTGAGTTAATTTTGTGTATGGTGTAAGATAGTGAGTGGTTTAGTTATCTTTGCATGTCATTGTACAGTTTCCCTAACACCACATATTGAAGAGACTGTCCTTTCCCCATTGTGTACATTGTATACTCTTGGCTCCTTTGTCATGAATTAACTGACCATCTATGCATGGGTTTATTTTTCTGTTCTCTATTCTGTTCCATTGATCTATGTGTCTATTTTTATGCCAATACCATGCTGTTTTAACTATTATAGCTTTGTAATAGAGTTTTAAACCAGGAAGCATGATGAAGCTTGCTTTGTTCTTTCTCAAGATTGCTTTGACTAATGGGGTTCTTTAGAGATTCCATACAAATTTTAGGATTATTTTTTATATTTCTGTGATAATGTCATTAAAATTTTTATAGGAAAAGCATTGAATCTGTAGATTGCTTTAGGCAGTTTGGACATTTTAAAAATATTAATTCTTCCAATCCATGGGCACAGAATATCTTTTCATTTATTTGGGACTTTAATTTATTTTCTTAATGTCTTATATATTTAGTATACAGGTCTTTCACCTCCTTGGTTAAATTTATTCTTAGATATTTCTTCTTTTCAATACAATTGCAAATGATATTTTAAAATTTATATTTGTGACAGTCTGTTATTAGTGTATATAAATGCAACAGATTTCTGTATATAGATTTTGATTCCTGCAACATTACTAAAATTTTTTATTAGTTCTGTTTTGCTGAGGTCTTAGGGTTTTCTACACATACTATTACGTCATCTGCAAATAGTGTCAGTTTTACTTCTTCCTTTCCAATTTGGATGCCTTTTATTTCTTTTTCTTGCCTAATTGCTTTGGCTAGGACTTCCAATACTATGTTCAATATAAGTGACAAGAGTCAACAATAAAGATTAAATAAATAAATAAAAATAAATATTTACAAATCCAAAACACAAAACAAAACAAAAAGAGTGGCAAGAGTAGGTGGGTATTCTTGTCCTGTTCCTGATCTAAGATGAAAAGCTTTCCACCATTGAGTATGATTTTAGCTATGGGCTTGTCAAATACCCCTTCTGCATCTATTGAGATAATAAAAGTATTTTTACTCTTCCTTTTGTCAGTGTGGTGCAACACACTGACTGCTTTGTGGCTTTTGAACCAGCCTTGCATCCCTGGAATAAACACCATTTGATCGTGGTGTACGATCCTTTTAATGTGTTGTTGAATTATGTTTGCTAATACTTTGTTGAGGACCCCCATATGACATACAACCTCAGATTCTCTACTATTGACTGGCATACTTGCATCATCTTCTGTCAGAGAAGCAACTCATGAGCTCTTTAGTCAAGCAGAAAGAAAAAAGAATCTGTCTTCATGACACATTTACCTGTTCTAATCCAGGATGTCCATAGACTACACTTTGAGAAACATTCTGTAGCATTTAGAAATAGTCTTGGAGCTAATTCTCCTATAATTCCAAGAATGTTCTCTGGATAGTATATAGTCTCTAAGTTGCCACATTTCCTGAAGTCTCCCCTTGCTTTAAATCCATGTCTGATAACATTGGAGCCTTGTTTTGCTCTGCATCTGTGTGGATGAATCCCTGACACACAACCTAACAGTTAATGCCTTCTTTAAATCCCACTGCTGCTGCACTCCATTCCGTGGCTGCAAAATGAATAAAGCACCTGTATCCACAAGGGATGACATCTGTCTGACCTGGTATATTACCACCTGCCATCCATGATTGTCCCTGGCCATGCCTTTTGGATAGTTTGGATGCTCGCATTCAGCTGTAAATTTTCACTCACCAATCTCCCCAATTCAAATGCTAATTCAAACTCTGCTTGAGTTTGCCTCATCCCCTGCCTTTTATTGGACTGTTTATTTGGCTGAAGCAAGAGAAGTAACAGTCCTTTTTAACAATTTTTGCTTCTGCTGAATCTCTGTTGGCAAATCTTACTAAATTTCAGTATTCTTGTACCTGAATCCCTTCCTATTATGAACAATATCTAAGCAATTATAACCATAATGGAAAAATTAAAGTAGCTTATTAAATTCATGAATTATCTAATTGAAAATAAGACCCTGAAATAAAAGAAATCATGCATTTGTTTTCTTGTTTTTTGTTTTGTTTTTGTTTGAGAAGGAACAGTTTTATGGGAAACTGCCCAGAATTGAAAAAACCTGGGTGACTTAGTAAAACTGAGTGCTTGGACAACCTGGGAGAGGCATGAAGTCAGCAGTGTGAAACAGACCAGGTACGATGTGTTGATGGGAAAAAATAGTTGATACAATATCCGATACTGAGTATCCTTGAGCTCTTTCCCAGTGTTTCCTGGGACTCTGGTCAATGCTCTAAATAAATCTAATTTCAAATCAACTGTATCCCATTAAGAAATCTTCTGTTCTCTACAACTGGATGACTGTTGATCCACTTCTAGCAGACTGGAATTTTATTCCATAGAGAAAGTAAAACAAAGATACTGTGAAATGAGGGACATCAGTCACAGGTACAAGCAGGGTTCCTTCCTGAAAGAAAAGAGATGGAAATAAACAATTGCATGTTGAATACTGGCACTCTCCGTTGTCTTGTCCAAGTAGGTTCCTAGAACTCTGCCAGCCCATCTATTCCAAGACCTGGAAGGTCCTTTTAAAGACTCTGACCAACCAAAGGGAAAAGCTAATTATTTATGTGTGTAGATTAATGATGTATGGTTATCTTTGGAGTGTATAGTGCTTCTAGAACTCCTTTATACTTTTCTGTATTCTTCCCATTTATGTAATAACCATGTACTTATTCATCTGTAATCATAAAAATTAACATTCATTAAGTAAATACTTGTGCTGGGTATGCACTATGTAAAGCAACTTAAATTCATCATCTCTTAATTTTCACATTAATCTTATAAAATAATTTTTATTTAATAGTTGAGGAAACAGGGTCTTAGAGGTCAAATAAACTGTTCAACATCAGGTAGCTAAAATATGATAGAGTTAGATTGGAACCCCATCTGTTTAGCCCCTAGCCTGGTTCTTATTCTGTACCCTAAAATGCCTTAATTGTAAAACTTATTTTTTTAAAAGAAGGGTTTCTAAACCCTCAAATTGCTCATTATTTTTATTTTCATACCCCATCCTAATAAGCTTTAAATTATATTTCATACCAATTTCTCCAGTTTCTGATTTCATAATTTGGGGGGGGGGACTGGTTGTTTCTTTATACCCTACTACATTCTTTGAACCTGGTGCTTGATACCTGACTTGGATTTGATGGATATAAGTGGGTAGAATGCAATGGGGCATTGGTGACACGGGAATGCTGAAGGAGATCTTGTTAGAACATGGAAGTGTGGTCTGAGAAGTGAGAGCTCAGAAGAATGTTACAGGTCTCTCTCTGTACCCAATGCTCCTAGAAAAGTACACAAATACTATGAACCCCGTAACTATCATATTTCCAAATAATATATGAACGATGCCACAAAATTCTTAAAATAATGTTACTGTAATGCAAGATTCAGAACCATATGATTCCAAATTTTAAATAACAGCACATACGTGGTGCGTGAATATGTATGTGTGTGTGCTACGAGTTTGTTAAATTAACATTTGTTAAGTAGAGCATAGATGCCAGATGGTAAACCATGGTTCAACAACAGACCACAAGAAAAAGTGAAAGAATCCTCACAGGTCCTGGAGAAGTACCCAGGGAAGGTATAGGCAGAGTGCATTCGCTGTGGCTCTCCGGGGGCGCTCCAGGCCTGTGCTACCACAGCGGGGCTGCTGTCAGTTAGTTCAAGGTCCTTGCAGGCCACTTGGCCAAGCAAAATGGATGCCGAGGCAGCAATACCTTGGAGCAGCTTAGTTTACCTCCTGACAGTGTGTAAAACTATTGACATTAATATTGTCTACAGTGTAACAGTCCAGCAGATCACTTTAAAGTGAAAGCAAAAAGTGACAGTTTCCCTACACGCCCAAAATTTCCAGACAGATTCTAGTGCCCTTCCTTCAAAGATAAGCAGTGGCAAGAGCCACTGAATACACGGAAAAAATTCAATATGAAATATAAGAAAAAAAATTTATCATAAGGGAACAAACAGATAGATACTAACTTGGGAGAAAATAATTTTTAAAATGTGGAAAGAAACAAAACTATAATTAATATCCTGAAAGAAATAAGAAAAGGTATTGTATCCATGAAAAATAACAGAATACAATAAAAAGAGTATGTTTAGGGAACAAAATAAGCTATAAATATTAGATATATAATGTTAGAAAAGGAAGACTCACTAGGGAATTAGGGGAAAAACTGCCATAAAGTAGACAAAAGGTTAAAAGATTTTTTTTATAAGAGGATAAAAATATAAAGGTAATTAGAGAGCAATATAGACACTCCTTCAGTAGGATATCAGAAGTAAGGAACAGGGGGAAAAAAGCATGAACTCATCAAAATGTTTCAGAATTATTTCTAAAAACTAAAGAATATAAATTTTCAGTTTGAGAAAGCCCGTGAAATATCCATAAACATGGAAGAAAAACAGACCTAACTCAAGGCACTACTAACAATATAAAAAAATGAGTGTCGGGAAGATTCTGCAAGCTTTAGTAGAGAAAAAAGAAAAAGGTTAGATGCAAAGCAAGAAAAACAGAAGCTAAAGAGAAACCTTAACCATCCTTTGGACAAAGTAAAGACACTTTTTAAGGCATTCAGGTTCTGGAAACATTTACCTCTCGTGGACCCCTGCGAGGAGCCCTTTGAGGAGCCCTGCGAAAGCGAAGGAGGAGAGGAAGTGGAAGGCAAGTGGAGGTGTGGAGAACAGGGGATACATCCGAGAAGCGAAGAGAATTTTCAGGATGACAGCGATAGCTGGGAGATTCCGTGTTCACAGTTGTACTTTATGAATGGAAGGCTATCAGTCCAGATTAATGCAAGTCAACAAATAGTCTCCTAGAGTGTTTTCTAAATTACAGAAAATCTAAAGAGAATCTGATGTGTCTGAATACGATAATGGTTTCCGTTAGCTACAGGGAACTTCTCTAATAAATCAGGATACTGGTGCTTGACTTCAAAGTGTTTATTATCTGTAGAAGAGCCAGATTAAAAATTAAAAATAACTGCACTATATAGTATCATGTGAAAATATGATAAAGACAAATAATGAACTAAATATAGCATGGGAATAGAAAAAAATACGGCAAAAAATAAGATATGGAAGAACTCGGAAGCCGTTTGTCGTATTTCACTCTGAAGAAAATGTGGTGCGTTTCAAAAATTCAATTCATTTTCTGAGATTTTCTGTGACTGAAGATTTCCAAATAATTTTCTTTAGTCTTTGAAGATATTCCCAAAGAGTGCCAAGCATGCTTTGGACGTTATTAGCATTGTTAGAATAAATGTACAGGAGACTTCCAAATGAAAAGGCATCTGGCTAGAGGAGGACAGGTATGTTTGTTTCAGAAAATTTCTCACTAATTTGTAATAAATCATATAAAATGAATGAAATCGCAGAATTTTGGAGCCAAGGTTTAGCAGATTAATTTCCTCATTTTGTTGAAGATGAACTTGATCCAATCACTTTCCATAACTTCTAAAATTCACTCAAAACTCTGAAAAAGGCACAAGTAAGAGCCTCAATTGAGACAAAATTTCTCCCATTTTTTTTGTTTTTCAATCTCCAAATTCAGAAGTGAGAGATGACAGTGTAACTAAATTTTTAAAACTTAAAATACACATATATTTTACATTTAAAAGATTAACTATAGGAAAGAATAGGTTGCTAAATTGTAGAAATCGAAGTAGGTGTTTTTGCAAGTAACTGTTCATCAATTAGCATGTAAAAAAGAATTCCATCACACTGACATTTACCATCGGGAGTGATTACAACATAATAATTAAGACACACTTTTCCTCTACAAGGATAAGATGGATGATGATGAAGATTTTTTTGTATCACTCAGGTAGATGATAAATTTTTTTTGTCCACGTTTTGACTGGAAGTGAATTCATAAACACAATTAATGAAAAGCGCTATTTAATGACACATTTCTTTTCAGAGAGACAGCGTATAATTTTGCCAGAGTCTAAAGACAGTGTTCCTTTTTTCTGTTAGAATTCAAGATTAGAGAATTCTTTGCATTTGCCAAAAAGGCACTCAAATTTTGCCATATTTAATATGCATTTTTCTCAAAAGTTGCCTATTAACTATAATCATTTTGGGTCATGGAAAAAATTCAAGCTCTCAACTAAATGGCAACTCTTGTTACCTTTCTAGATTATTTAAATAAAGAAAGTGCAGGTGGAAAAGGGAAAAACTGAACACATACCAAATTTCTTCTTTGTATAGTACTTCTAGAACTATAAGAAAAACGGGACAGTCTATATATTTTCAAAAGATAGCATTTCTGCTAATGAATTTGAGGGAAAGGTACTTATTATTTGTTTTTGGCTTTTTTTTTTCTTAAAAAGACTTTTAAATATATTGTGGATTAATGCAAATATCCACAATCATTCTGTTCCCAAATAACAACATTGAGGTTGGGGCTAAGCACAGAGAATTAAAGAGTTTCTGAGTTTTAAGGCGCCCCCGTGTGGAAATAAGTAATCATTACTATCTCTTACAATATTGCTTCATTTGCTTACTTCATACCTGGTACCTTGAGGTTTATGAAGATTTCTAATGAAAACTGACCAGTGAATTACCTCAACAAAATAATTATAATTTATCAGCCACTCAGTTGTATTTGATGACCCCTGATAGTGGGTCCTAGAGCAAATTAAGTCTGAAACATCGCTGACAAAACTAAAGCTATCCAACTTTTGGCATATCACGAGAAGGCAGGGATCTTTGGGAAAGACAACAATGCTGGGAAAATAAAAAGCAGTAGGAAAAGAGAAAGACTAACTACGGGATGGATTGACTCCGTAAAAGAAGCCACAGGCCTGAATCTACAGGAGCTGAGCAGGGCTGTTGAGGACAGGACACTGTGGACGTCACTCAGTCACAGGGCTGCGTGCGATTACCCAGAGGCGGCCTGTGGACACACACCACTGACAGATGCCTGCTGAAATACGGGCAGTATCATTGTGTTAAGTGCTGTAGCCCTAGTGCTTAGCATCCTGCCTAGCACAAAGCAGAAGGTATATAAATATTGTTTACACAAACTAAGCAATGCCTATACAGTCACGTAAGCTAGAAATCTAAAGGCAACACTTGTACTTGTGTTAGTCACACTTTATTCCCCATAACCCAGTTCCAGATTGCACTTCTACAACTTCCCTGAAACCAGACCTACTCCATTTTGCTGTCCAGGTTTAGCCCACATAACCTCTTCTCTGGTCATTGGCCATGGCCTCAACTGATCCAATCGGACCCAGCATTCGCTGCTAGCAGAGGAATCTTAAAACAAAAAACGAATTAACTGTCCTCTTGGCCTTAAAAAAAAAAAAGGAGCTGTGGGACTCCCAGCATGGTAGAATGAGGAGGTTGACACCTTCTCTCCCTGCAACAAAGCCATAAAACAGCTAGATAAAATGCGTGAAGACAAACATTTCAGAGCTCTAGAAATCAGTGATTGGTAATGAGCTTAAATAATATATTTTCAGTTACTGTCAGTACTTAATGTTTTAGGTATTCGTTTTGGTGAGCATTATTTAAATTATTAAAAGAATAACATAATTGAATTAAAATTTCAGGTCTCTATTCGTATTTTTTAAAGCTTGGCAATCTTAATGTATTTGCCATGTCATCATTAGATACTAGTTTGATTTTTTAAATATGTACTTAAGAATATTTTTTCAAAACCCAGGTTATCAAAAATGCATTAAAATTAAATTCTTTCTTGGCAAACAAATATTATATCTAATAATAAAAATTAAGACATATTTTTTTAGTAAATTAATATTCTTATGTCCCTTGTCATAATTCATTATCATTGAAATCAATAGAAATAAGAATATGGATGAGCTAGAATTCCATCAGTACTAATTAAATTTATTCAGATTTTATTCATGAAGAAAAGAGGGCAGCCTAGGTATTTAACAGAGAATTTAGTGTATATACTTAACATAAGTACATACACTGTGAAAGACTCTGCTTGAAACATCTCATTTTATCAAAATGATGAATAATTAGCTTTAAATATATATGGCAAGAATTGAGAAGCTAGTAAAGAAGACTTTTTCCATTATAATAATACAAAAACTAAATTCTTATCATTTCCCTTATCTCTTTTCTGCTCCCTGTTCCCAGTTAATTTATAATTGTTACACAAAGGTTGAAACAAAATGATATCCAGCAAATTGAGGCCAACATCTATGCTATTATGAAATACAACTTGTAGCTAAATGAGTTTTAGGAGTTTTCATGTTAATTTGCTAGCACTGCATTACAGATGTGCAGCCAGCTGCTGATAGTTTCTTTCCCTTTCAGTAGCTATTCAAAAACTACCTTGACTTGGAATATGCTTTCTTCCCTTTAAATGTAGAAATAATTGTCATCCAATAAATTGAGTTGTTTTGTGTTCTCTTATGAAAAAAAAAAAAGAACTTTTTGCTCTCAGCAAAAGTTTAATATACATGTTTAATATGTACATTCCAAAGACTTCAAAGTCTTTTTTATTTTTCGTTTGATTTCTTCACTGACCCATTAGTTGTTCAGTAGCATGTTGTTTAAGCTCCACGTATTTGTGATGGCTACTAGTTGTAGCCATCAACGCAGAAATCTGATTTCTTGTCCCGTAATGTATCCCCCCAAACACTGATATGAACAAGAACCATATATGTTGAAGTCTTAAAGAATTGTTTACTGTTGCAACTCCAAAGATATGACCAGTGAAAAATGAGGTCTATAATTTCATGGCATACTTGGTTGTATGATGAGCACCTGACCCTCACCCTGATGTCCAAATCATCTTTTCTTGTTTTACCGTCATGACCTTGAAAATATGATGATGTCAGTGTTCTGCTTAAACCCCATCAGGGCTTCTCTGTTGACCACAGAGAATAGTTGAGCTCCTTGTGATCTCATTCCTGCTTTTCTCTCTGACCAGATCACAGTAGTCCCCCTTACCCTGGGGGCATATGTTCCAAGACCCCCTGTGGATACTCTCAACTATGGATAGTACCGAACCCCATATATACTATGTTTTTTCTGTACATACATACCTATGATAAAGTTTAACTTATAAATTAGGCACAATAAGAGATTGACAACTACTAATAGAACAATTATAACAATATAACTGTAATAAAAGGTTATGTGAATGTAGTCTCTTCGCCTTTCTCTTTCTCCAAAATATCTTATTGTATCTTACTCACCCTTTTTCTTTTTGTGATGATGTGAGATGATGAAATGCGAGATTTCATCACTCTACTCAGAACCGCACAAAATTTAAAACTTACGAATTGTTTATTTCTGCAATCTTCCGTTTCATATTTTCAGACCACACTTGACCATGGGTAACTGAAACCTCGAAAAGTGAAACTGAGACTAAAGGGGGGCCTACCGTTATCGTGCTACCTCCTCCTCTCAATCGCTGTATTAGTAAAAACTGACTTTTTTCAGTTGCCCATTCGAGCCACGTGCTTCACACCTCTGCCTTTACTCAACTCTCTTCTTCCCCAAGAAGTCCCTCCCTGACTCACTGGACTGTCTTCACTTTTTCCTTCTACCATACCCAACAGATTATTATTAATTTATTCATCCCCAGTTTCCCCTAGAACATTTTCATAGCCGCCCACTCCAAAGAATGACAGTTACATCAATACTGTGCTCCTTCCGTTTCCTGTCCGTTGTTGTGTTGTCGTACTCGTGACGGTGAAGCATTCAGCTCATTTCTCTGTCTCATCGGGCAGGCTTTGAGCACCTTGGGATCGGTCACCAAGTCACCAACATATAAACATCCTGCCACATGGCAGATTTGAAATAAATGTTTGCTGAAAGAGTAAATGAGCAAAATAAGAACCACACAGAGGCTTGGGCATAGCAACTAAGGAGAACACAGTTTTTATGGAAATGGAGTCTATGGACAGAGAGCCTATCGATGAGGATAACAGTGTGTAAAGGGCAGACATCTCTGAGCACCAAAAACTTAGGACACTGTACTTGTTATTCAATGTAGATTATCTCACTTTCGTCCTTCCTGGACACTGATCATTGATTGGCATATTCATCAATGCCTGTGCCATTTGTCTAACTTTAAACAAATACCTAACTTGTACATACTATTTACTTAATACTTTTATTTAAATTGACCTACATTTTACTCACTAAATTTATTTTAATGGAAACATTGTATCATTACAATAAAGTAGGAAATTTAGCATGATGTTCTCAATACACAGATTACACTTAAAAATAAATATAACGGGAGTTTGGCTTTAGCTCATGCACAGTAGGTAATCAGGACAACAGGCGGAGCGAAACAGGTATCAAGTTTGTTCCCATGCATTGGAGATCTACCAATGCACAGAAGAAGTTAAAAAGTTAGATCTGGGCCCTGGCCAGTTTGGCCCAGCAGTTAGAGTGTCGGCCCTCAGACCAAAGGGTCGCAGGTTCAACGCCTGGTCAAGGGCATGTACCTGGGCTGCAGGTTCGATCCCTGGCCCCGGTCAGGAACATGAGGGAGGCAACCAATCGATGTGTCTCTCTCACACTGATGTTTCTCTCTCGCCCTCCCTCCCTCCCTCCCACGCTATCTAAAAATCAATGGAGAAAATATCCTCCAGTGAGGATCAACAACAACATCAAAAGTTAGAGTTTGGAGAATATAGGAAACCAAGAAGTTAACTGGTACATTTATAGCCACACGTTTTTTTCTTACAAGTGCTTGTTCTGAGGTGCTTAGAAGCCAAGTAAAGCTTTAAAAATATTTGCATGTCTAAAGTGAAAAAATAATAAATTTCAGGACTTCACAAAGAGAGAGGCTAGTAACAATGCAGGCTTTTGGTCTGGGCTGAAAGGACTATACTTAGAAAGCAAAAGTACACTAGAAATATGCTAGTTCACATAAGGATTACAGTACGTTCTCGTTTCAAACTCTGAGTGGATTAAGCTAGTGTCTCTAACCTGGCACATGCCAAACGAACATAAATCTTTTCTGCAATAAGATAGTATCATATAGATCCTGAAAATGATCTCTATTTTGTTTCATATATAAGAGAGGTGTGGATTGGTAATCAAAGAATAAACAGACAATAGTAAAAGAGTCATAGTTATCAAGAATAGACTTTAAAATAACTATACTTAAATTTTTAAGTATTTAAAATTATGCTTAAACAACTGAAATACAACTAAAATTTTGACCGAGAACTGGAAAATAGATATAAGAAAATAACCATACTAAAGCAAGCTGACAAAAATGATGGAAAATAGATGTTTTGAATATAAATCTTATCAGGTTAGCCCTGGCCGGTTTGGCTCAGTGGTTGGGGCGTCGGCCTGCGGACCAGAGAGTCCTGGGTTCGGTTCCCGCTAGGGGCACGTACCAAAACATAAAAATAAAAAAATAAAAAATCGTATCAGGTTAAAGAGCTTCCCTTCATTCTTCCCAATTTCCAAGTTTTTTGTTATACATAGATGTTGCCTTTAAACAAATGCCTGTTCTTCATCTGTGAAGGTTATTCTATGATTTTTCTCCTTTATATTATTGGGATTTTCATATTTTCTCTTTCTTCTATAAGTTTTAGTAAGTTGTGTTTTTTTATTATTATTTATCTTTATTGTTGAAAGTATTACAGATGTCCCCCTTTCTTCCCCCACTGATCCCCTCCACCCCATCCCCCCCCCCTCAGGGCCTTCACCACACTACTGTGTGTGTCCATGGGTTATGCGTACATGCATATAAGTTCTTTGGTTAATCTCTTCTAGCAGCCCTTCCCTGCTTCCCTCTGAGGTTTGTCAGTCTGTTTCCTGCTTCCATGTCTCTAGATCTATTTTGTTCGTCAGTTTAATTTGTTCATTAGATATAAGTGAGATCATGTGATACTTGTCTTTCTCTGAATGGCTTATTTCACTTAGGATAATACTCTCCAGGTCCCTCTATGCTGTGTCAATGGTAAGAGAGGCTTCTTTTTTACAGCTTCAAAGTATTACTTTGTGCAAATGTACCACGGCATACGTTGTTGTTGTTGTTTTTTCTAGGAATTTATTCACTTTTATCTACATTTTCAAATTTATTTGCATGTGTAGGTTATACTCTTTGCAAACTGATTTTGGTTATTTATACCTTCTCTCTCTCTCTCTCTCTTTTTTTCCCTCATAACAATTATTTTCTTGACAATTCCTTGGGTTAATCTGCTGTTATTTCTTCTAATTTTTTATCGAAGTTTGTTCTTTTATCACTTTCTGTATAATGCAGGAACTCTTGAATTTTAAGCCTCTTCCAACTAGTAGGTATTGGGTATTTAAACTTTCTATATATTTTAAACCTCAAAAGACATTTGTCCCATTGTTTTGGACAGCTGGTATTTATTCAGATCTTCTTGCATGTTTACCCTTCCCACACTCCCCGTTCCTTGCTGCGTCTCCAAGCTTGTCTAGGATCATTGTACCCCCCCCCCCCACGAGTTTTTGTTTTTCTGAAAGGGTCGTTATCACTTCCTTTTTGAAGTGAAATAATTTGTGCATTTATTTATTATTTTGTATAAGCCCTTTGGAAATTGCGGGGGAGAAGGAGAGCCGTGGCCAGGATGTAAGGTAGGAGCATGCTGGGAACGCTCAAGAACAGCAGGAGGCCTGAGTGGCCAGGGAACCAGCACACAGGGAGTAGCAGGAAGTGACAGGGGAGAAACATTTACAATCTAATCATGGAAGGTTGTAAGGATTTCTTACTTTTTAGGTTTTTACTCTGAGTGAAGTAGACAATCACTAGGTAGTTTTGAGCATGAATTTACTTATTTTTTAGGCCAAATTATCTCTGTTTTATCTTCTGTACTTAGAATAGCTTGGGAAGTGGTTTGAACACTGAGATTCCATTTAGGGATCATTGAAATAATCAATGCATAGTTTGATGATGACCCGGACTAAGGGGAAAATGGTTAGAGGGATATATTTTTAAGGTAGACCCAAGAGGTTTACCTAATGGATTGAAATCTTTGGTGTGAGGAAAAGAAAAAAATAATAATAATTCCAAGATTTTGACCTAAACAATAGGAAGAAGGGAGTTTTCCGATTACTTGGGTGGTAAAGGAGTAGGTGTTAGAGGGGAAAATCCGAAGTTCAGTGTGGTTACAGCACAAGGCTCTGCTTGCAGACAGGACAGACTGTTCAGTTCACACTATGACCAAGTGACTGAGGCTGGAAACGCTCTCATAGTTTCCCAATTAAAAGAGAAAAAAAGCTAACTCATTATAATTTCTATTTTTGCAATTTTTAAAAATTCATCACATCACTCCAGAATTAAAAGACTCCTCTGGGAAGGGGTGAAGAAGTGGGGCACAGAGGATTTTTAGGGCAGTGACAGTGCTCTGTATGACACTATAATGATGAGTACATGCCACTCTACATTCGTCCAAACCCATAGACTGTATAAGACCAAGAGTGAATCCAAATGTAAACTGTGGACTTCAGGTGATTGTGATGTATCAGTGTAGGTTCATCGAATGCAACAAACGTAGCACTCTGGTGGGAGATGTAAGAGGAGGGGGTTGTGCCTGTGTTAACCAGCTCTGCTCCCGTAAAGCACAGAACTGGATCTGACCGAGGTGCTTCCTTCCTTGTCTGTGTGTTCATCCACACCTAAACCTCAGCCTCCTCCTGAAACGACTGCTTTCCTCCCCCTCACATTATAACCTCAATTCCTGTGTCTAACCAGCTAAGTGGTGGTATTTCACTAACGGTAATTTAGAATTACAGTGTTCACAATGAGGAAGTTTTTATTCTAACCAAGTTTTATAGCTCTGTGGACTTCCAGAACAAAATGGGATACAATGTTCTGTTTTACAGGGGTCAGCTCTTTCAGTTGCTTATAAAATACATCATGTGTGTACTCTGGAAATATCCTGCACAAATAAATCTGACGTAAAAGAGGTGAAAATTAATAAATCAGCTTCTTAGATCTCTTCAGTCTTATAGGAATTTTGTGCTAATTGATTTATATAGACTAAAAAAGGGGGCTAATATAAATTTAAGGTATGACAACTGAAAATTTTCCAAAGGAAAAATAATTTTAATGCTTTAAATATGCTCATAATTTAAGGGGAAATTATGTGCGCTATAAAAGTGATAGCCTTTTGATTTTAATTAGCTTAGTGGCTTTATGAAATTTCAAAATAAGGGTTGTGAAAGTATTCGTTATTTTTAAGTTATTTAATACATTTCAATAATTGGTATGCATCTCTAACAAGGGGAAATTTTAATTAATATATTTAATCAAGGTAAATTCTTTGAAATTATACTGGTTGGATAATATACTTTCTCTCTGATTTTATCAGAATGTAAAAATAATACAATATAAAACAACACTAGAAAATATTTTAATTTATCCAGGACTTGGCTTAATTTCTTTAGAGAAATCCTAAATAATTGAAACTTTCCAAGCTTCCTATTCTGGTTTTACTGATCAGATAAGCTAACACTGATATCACATATATTTTCAATTATAAAAATAAATACATGTTAACCAAACTGATTTATAATAACCAAAGTTGTTATAAAATAGATTGCTCTTACAACTTCAGATAGTGCTATAAATTATGTGAAATCTAGGGAGCTAGCTTACTCAAATCATTTGCATAAATTCTAAAAAGTAGTTTATTTTTATGGAACTTTTTAATATCAACAGTGACTGTATTGTTTATTGTTATTTTTAAATATGTTTTTTATTGATTTTTGGAGAGAGAAAAAGGGAGTGGGAGAGAGAGATAGAAACATCAATGAGAGAGAACATCAATTGGCTGCCTCCTGCACATCCCCCACTGGGGATCGAGCCCGCAACCTGGTCATGTGTGCTGACCAGGAACCGAACCAGCGACCTCTTGGTCCATGGGTCATTGCTCAACCATGAGCCACACCAGCTGGGCATCAACAGTGACTGTACTGTTTTTTAAAGAATGACTCTAATTTACTTTCAAAGGCCTCCAACTGACTTTAAGTAGTTGAAAGTCATTAGTAAATAATTTTTTAATTACATAAAGAAACAGCTCGCACTGTGGGAACAGTGAACAGAATGCACTCACCAAGGACAGGGGAGGGGTGAGGAGATTCTGATGGCCTGGGCCCTGCTGGCGGGTCAACCGGCGGTCACATCCTTTCAGTGACCTTCAACAGATATGTAAGTAATGAGTCAATATATACATGTTTATATACTTTTCAGACCCAAAAGAGTACTCATGCTCATATACAAAGACTGATACTATGTCTATAATTTGACTTTGAAAATGATTTTGTAAACAAAATAAGCTGATGAACAAAATAGATCCAGAAACATGGAAGTAGGGAACAGACTGACAAACCTCAGAAGGAAGAGGGGTGGAGGGCAGGAAGAGGTAAACCAAAGAACGTACATGCATATATGCACAACCAATGGACACAGACAACAGTGCTGTGAGGAGGGGTGGTGGGAGGAGGGGGTCAATGGGGAAAAAAAGGGGGGCATCTGTAATACTTTCAACAATAAAGTTAAATTTAAAAAAGGAAGAAAATTAATTTGTTTCTACATTTAATTGACTTATAATAATAACCTATTTTATACTAGGAAAGAAAGGAGGCACCAACAATTAAAGTACTAGGGAAGGTATGGAATCAGGGACTTACATGATAAAAACACTAACATTCCTGGCTCCCTAAGCCTTTGGATACCTTCCTCTAAAGTACAGCTGGCATTTCCATTTTCTCTAATATAAGTGTTCTTGAGTTCACATTGCGGTCACTCAACCAAACTGTTAAAGCCTATGCCATCCCCTCAAGCTAAAACTTGAATCCTGAATCTCTCCTAATTGACCCCGTATCAATAAATTTAGCCTAATCCGGCTATATATACTTCCACCATTATCCCAAGTCTTTAAGACCTGTTCTCACATACGTTGCCAAGATCTCTGTCTGTATAAACCAGACCAAAGAATCATACAGTTCTTTTGGTATATAGTGAACAACCTCTTGGGTTAAATCTCTACCTCAACCTTTGGGGCCTTCTGTGAACCGAGTGTAATGATAGGTTTAGAACAAAAAAAGGGGTATTAAGCAGTACATTCTTCTGAGAATCAATAGGGCTTGGCAGGCAACTGTCTCAGGGAGCTGTTGTGTTTGTTTTAGGCAAAGACGAAAGGGCTGCTTTTCCTGGCCAAAAAAAAAGACGTGCAGAATTTAGGGGTTCAGTATCCCCAGCTTTATCAGGAGCTACCCACATGACCCCATTCTAATACTGAGGATCTCATCCTTCCCAGGTCCCTCTCTTTAACAAACACACTGGGAGGGAATTCAATTTGCATTGTAATTTAGTCGACTACAGGATGAGACTCTGGGTTTGATTTCAGAGAGCATAGCCCTGCAACCGCAGGAGACAATTATTTCTTTCAGGGAAGGTGTAGAAGCTTAAAAGTGACTTATGCAGGGCTCGTGCTGGGAATTCCAAGCCCTGAATTCATTCTTATTTTTCTCCACCTTTTCCAGAACAGGTAGGACAAACAATCAATCCCATTATACTAATAGTTTGACTAAAATGTCCTGATACAGCAAACACACGGTCACCCAGAAGTTCACCTTCTATAGGTGTTGGATTAGGAGTGTTCAGTGCTAATATTTTGCATATCTCTGATGCCCCATCAAACCATGGACCATCAGTGCTGTCTTTACTGCTGGCAATAGAGTCATTGGTGCATTTAAATCTATCAACTAGAGCAGTTCCAGAAAACCCAGAACCAGTTCAGAAAACTCATCCTTCAGGCTCCGTTCCTCTCACCTCACCATATTTTGTATTGGTTAGGGCTCACCAAAGAAGCAGAGCCAGCAAGAGGTGTGTAATAGCAGATATATTGTAAGAAATTTGTTTAAGCAATTGTCAGGTCTGATAAAGCAAGTCCAATATCTGTTGGACGTGACGTTAGGAAGGGCAACCTGGAGCTCTGAGGCACATCTGCAGGTAGAAGTTCTTCTACTTCAGTGATGCCTCGGGTCTGCTTTTAAGGCCTTTCAACAGAATGAATCTAACCCACTCATATTATCTAGAATACTCTCCTTCACTTAAAATCAACTGATTATGGACTTGAATCACATCTAGCAGTACCTAGATTAGCGTTTGATGGATAACTGGGGGCCACAGCCTAGCCAAATCGACACATCAAAAGACCACCATATGGCCTGGCCAGTGTGGCTCAGTGATTGAGTGTCAACCCATGCACCAAGAGGTCGCCAGTTCAATTCCCAGTCAGGGCACATGCCCAGGTTGTGGGCCCGATCCCCAGTGGGGGGCATGCAGGAGGCGGCCAATCGATGTTCTCTCTCATCGATGTTTCTATCTCTCTCTCCCTTTCCCTCCCCCCCCTAAAATCAATAAAGAAAAAAATATATTGCATGATGGAAGAAATAAAGTACATTTGAAACCTTAAAAAAAAACAAAAAACCACCATATGCATCTACACTTTTTAATATATAGCAGGTTCTACTTTTGCATTTAAAATAATAAGTATACAACTGAAAGCTTTTCTATTTAAATGACAGCAAATGTGTTTAGACTGAAAGCTGTTTGCTTCTTTGTGCTTTATTTAGGCAACGACATAATGGAATCCCTTTTCCTCCTTTCATGACCTTCTTTCATTTTGGGCCCATTCTTCCTGCATTTGAACTATCAGAGACTGATGATATAACACACATAACAGTTCTTGGATGGTGGGTCCAAATTAGCCCAGCTTTCCAAGGTAGTTTTGTTTTCCTAAAGTGATAGGCTATACCTGAGAAAATTTTACTTTTAAATCCCGGTAGCTTCATCATCTTCTATTACATCAAAGCCACTAAGTAATTCTTTATGATATTCTGAGTCCTGAATTTTAGGTGCACAAAATGTGCATAGTGACCATTGGTTAATGAAATAAAAGACGCATTATTTAAAAATAAAAAGGGAGACACTTTGCCCTAGTTTCTAAAATAACACAGGCATAACCCACTTTGCACAGTTTGATAGTCTCTGTTGCCAGGGGCTATTTCCATGGCATATTCAATTATGTTAAAGGCATAATGTGAGGTTTTTATTAAACATATTTTATATCAGTTCATTTTGCTCTGTAACCTTGTTTGGTCTCTGTCATGTTCTAAATAGTTAAGCGGAAAGATTTTAAATCACTATACCCCATTCACATTGATTCATTTTCCAGCAAATCTCTATACTGTCTTTTTTTATTAGAAAATAAATGACAAACAGTCCACCAGAAATTTTAGTGTCTTTGGCAACAAAACAGGGTGACTTCTTTTCAATAAAGACCCTAGAGAAAGTCACCTGTGTTCTGAACACATTTATCTCAATTAATTTTTTCAAAATAAATAGTCTCCTAATTAAATCACACTGGACATACAAACCTGTTAAAAGTATAATGAGAACCAGATCACATTTCAAAGAATACATAATTTAAAAATAGGAGGAAGATGTTGCATAGGAATTAACACAGAGGATCCACTAATTTGTTATTCATGAGGTATCAAATAGGTAACAGATTTTTCTCCTAAACTAACATTTGAGGTGATTGTTGTGTGTTTGTTTGTTTTTTTTTTGTTATCATCTTCATCAAAAACTGAGAGTATGTGATGTACAACATGCTGACTACATTTAATAATAGTGTATTATGGCCCTGACCGGTTTGGCTCAGCGGTTAGAGCGTTGGCCTGCGGTCCAGAGAGACCCGGGTTTGGTTCCCACTAAGGGCATGTACCTCGGTTGCAATTTGTCCCCGGCCCTGGTTGGTCGGTCTTGTGGGAGGCAGCCACTCGATGTGTCCCTTTCACGTCGATGTTTCTCTCTCTCTCTTCCTCTCTCTCCCTCCCACTCTATCTGAACAAAAAATGGGAAAATGTCCTCGGGTGAGGATAAAAAAATAAAACAAACAAAAAACAAAACAAAAAAATAGTGTATTATGTACTAGAAAGTTGTAAGAATAGGTATTAAATGTTCTCACCACAAAAATAGATTGATTAGCTATGTGAGGTGATGAATTTGTGAATTACCTTGATCTTGGTAATCATTCCACAATGTATATGTATATCAAATCACCACATTGTAGACTTTAAATATGTACAATTATATCTGTCAATAATTCCTCATAAAGTTGGGGAAAAAACCGAATGGAAAAATTGTCTTATATAGAGTTGCTGCCTTAGAATTACTGGTTTGAAGGAACGTTTTTCGTACGCTTGACTTCAGAGAAGTTGTGGGAAGGATTGTTCCCGTGCATTTGGAATGTTTGTGCTCTCTGTCTCAGGGACTTGGGTGGAGCTTCCTGCCCAAAAACGATCTGAGGAGATCTGAGCAACTGTCTGTTACAATTTTTGTCTCTAAAATAGAAGATTCCCAGGATGGGTGGGGTGGGTCAGGATATTTACATAATTCTTTATAGTTTACAGGGCACTTCCTTCAATTATCTTATTTAACCATCTAATCCTCACAATAATCCAATAAATTAGGTACTATTGCCTCTATTTTTAAAAAGAAGAATTTGAACCTTTGCAAAATGAAGTCACTCGCCCAACTTCACACAGCATTTAGCTACATTTCTGACTCCTGACTCTCGTAGGTTTTTCTATTAGAATGACTTTATCTCCCAGATAATAGACCTTGTGTGATGCTTTTCTGTAGTCTGCTAAGGCAGCCACAACAATTCCACAGACTGGGTGGCTTAAACAACAGAAATTGACTTCTACACAGTTCTGGAGGCTTGAAGTCCAAGATCAATGTAAAGAGAGGCCCAAGAGATAGATAATTAAGCTATTAACATAATCAAATAATGGTAGAATTGGGACTAGAACTCTGTCTTCTGATCTTCATAGCAGTGCTCTTTCCATTAAACAATCATGTCTCATGACGTTATTGTTCATATAGTTTCACTATGGTACACACAAGGCAAAAAGTTGATTCAAACTCACCAATTTGGAGGGAACTTCCAAGGAAACCAGTGAAATTGATCTAATTTGTGAATTGATCTAAGCCAATATGGCCCCCCATGATTGCTGGCTTTATTTTGGTATCATAGCATCTGTCTTTATAAGTAATTGAATGCTAAGAGCTCTCCTCCAGAGACCTGCCAGGTATCAAAAGCAATCATTACCAAAAAAAATCTATGCACAATCAAGTGTTGATTAGCAAACCAGAACAATCATGCAAGCTGTTCCCTTAAGCTCAGTGAAATCCCAGCTCTTTGTCCTTTCAAAAGGTTTGGCATGCTTGGCATGAAAGCTTCTCTAGAAGAAAATGTGACAATATGCTAGAGACAGGAACCTTCTCATCTACTTGCAAGCGATGGACAACCACATTCTTTCAAATTAATGACTGAATACTAGATTCTTTGGGAATAAAAATCCAAGAACCATCAGAACCAAACAGACTGCTGGTTTTGCTATTCATGGGAGGGCCAGTGTCTCTACCATGTTTCTAACCAATTCACAAGTCTTGGCCACTACTCACTTCATTAATGAAGTCATTTTTGCAACATCTCTTATGCTAGGTAAATAACCTCTGGTTTTGAATAGAGATAAATAAAACTCAAGTCTCCTGACGACATCTGCAAATTCAACACCCTCTCTCTTCATCACTCACCCTGTTCTTAGGCCCACTAGCTTTCTTACTCTTTCTTGAAAATAACAAAATCATTCATCTATCTATGATGGTTTTGTTTTCATGGAAAACCCTAATATAGCTCTACGTGCTCCCAAACTTTGGACAACTGTAAAGTGATTCTCTTACAATGCTCATATTGCACTAAGAATTTTTTGTTTGTTTGTTTGTCTTTTAATCCTCACCCAAGGATATGTTTGTATTGATTTTTAGAGAGAGAGGAAGAGGGAAGAAGAGAGAGAGAAACATCAGTCAGCTGCCTCCCATATGTGCCCTGACCAGAAATCAAACCCGCACCTTTTTGGTGTACAGGACAATGCTCCAACCAACTGAGCCACCAGGCCAGGCTGCGCTAGGGTTTTTTATGAGAATCTCTTTGGGACAACCCCCAGTTGCATCATACTATGAACCGCCAGAGAAACCCAAAGGCCAAGTACTTGGTTTAAAAACAGGCTAGTGTGATTGACATTTGGTCACCAGAGGGCACCACTGGATCATCAACGGGTTGGTTCTTTAATGCTACATGTATTCCTTGACACATATTTAAGATTCCTTTTTTACTCAAAGAGCATTTACTGAGCACATGTTCTATGTCCTGAGGATACAGCAATACACTAAAAAAATAAGGTCGTGATCACTGAGCTTAGCTTGCTTAAATTTCATTCAAAAATGATGGTTCTAAACAGCCTAGGTCTGGTTAGAATTAAGACACGAACAAATGGAAAGCAATGCCATGCTGATGCATTGTAAAACTTAACATTATTAGAATGTCGATACTACCCAAAGCAATGTATAGATTTCATGAAATCCCAATTAAAATCCCAATGGCGCTGCTGTGGCTCAGTGGCTGAGCGTCAACCCATGGGCCAAGAGGTCTCTGGTTTGATTCTCTGTCAGGGCACATGCCAGGGTCTCAGGCTCGATCCACAGTAGGGGGCATGCAGGAGGCAGCCAATCAGTATTTCTATCTCCCCCTCTCTCTTCCTCTCTCTCTAAAAAAATCAATAAAACATGTAAAAATAAATAAATAAAATCCCAATGACATTTTTTACCAAAAAATTTTTTCTAAATTTCATAGGGAAAAAACAATTCTGAATTTCATATGGAAACACAAAGGATCAGGTATAATTAAATTAATCTTCAGAAAGAAAAATCTACAACTTGTCTTTGACAACAGTGTCAAGATTACACAATGGGAAAAGGATAGATCATTTCTTCAAGAAATGGTGCTGGGGAAGCGAAATACCCACAATCAAAAGACAAACTGGGCCCATATAGTACACTATTCAAACACACACACACACACACACACACACACACACACACACCTCAAAAGGGCTTAAAGTCTTAAATGTGAGACCTGAAACTTTAAAAGCCCTAGAAGAGCCCAGCTGGTGTGGCTCAGTGGTTGAGCATCGACCCATGCACTAAGAGGTGGCCGGTTTGATTCCTGGTCAGGGCACATGTCCAAGTTGTGGGCCAGATCCCCAGTGGGAGGCATGCAGGAGGCGGCCAATCCATGTTTCTATCTCTCTCTCCCTCTTCCTTCCTCTCTCTCTAAAATCAATAAAAAAAAAAAAAAAAGCAAAAAAGCAAAAAATAAATAAATAAATAAATAGAAGCCCTAGCAGAAAGCATGAAGGAACGCTTGGTCTTGGCAATGACTTCACTGATGGGACACCAAAAGCACAGAACAGAAATAAACTAGGAAGCTATAGTGTTTTCTTCTCTTCCCCATGATCTGGATGTGTCTGCTAATCGGACACCTGATCCAGAGTAACCTCATCCTTCCAGCAGCCCCAAGACCAGTCTGGAGCTGTAAGACTTTAGGACCAGACCTGGAATGTTGCTTGCCAAAACAAGGTAAATTTCATTGGGTTTAATTAAGATGAGCCGAACTTGGGACATGTAATAAGTTAAATACTGATACATGTGACTCTTTATTTTCCAATGAAATAGAAAATATGCCAAAAATCCAGAACAAGAGACGCATCATAACACTACACAATCCAAATTAGTTTCATTTTAAATAAGAATGACACTTAGTATTCCCAAAGGTACTGGGCATGAGAGTAAGGTCAACAGGAAACCAAAGTACTGTTATCCAACTAAAGGGGTTTGTTTGCCTATGCACATCAAAGCCCAATCAAACGCAAACAAGAGTTTGCAGCCAAGAAAGTAAAGGTTTATTAATTAAGGAAATGATGCCACACCCAGAGTCACAGGTGAACCCGTGTTCAAAGACCTGGCTCCCTGATGGCTTCTATGGGGATGGGTCATGTAGGGGACTAAAGGAGTAGGGTCATGTTCTCTACTGATTGGCTGGCACTAGCGTAGGGAATCGTTGATCATTGCATCTGGTCCTGATGTGGGCCGTGGCATTGCTCTGCCTGGTTTCGAAAGGCTGTGGTTGGTAGGGTCATTGAACTTTCCTGTGTCCAGAGCTGAAACACAACTGAGGCCTAGATGTTATCTCTAGTTCGCTTGAAACTCTGTTTCTGTGGTCAACAGACCTGAGGCTTTGTTCCTAAAATAATTTGATACTGATCAGAACCTCATTGTCCTAGGGCTTAATGATTAAGGGAGTGGATGTGCAAGGGAGAGGGAGGTGGGAGGTCAAGTTTGAACCAACAGGAAAGAAATGAGAAGAGATCAGATTAAAGAAATGAAGTTCTGCACAGTTACAATGACAGTACTGTCATGAATCTCAGGGAATGAAGAATCTGAGACTTTAGGTATGTTTAGTTAGCTTCTTGAATAAAACAATTTAATTTGTTATATATTTTGCTTCTTTTTTTATAGACGTAAGAGATCATTTTCTCTCAAACATGAAAGTGACTGTTAAAAAAACTGATGAACAAAATAGACCCAGAGACATAGAAGTAGGGTACAGACACAATCCTCAGAAGAGGGGAAGGGGAGGAGGGAAGGGATAAACCACAGAACTTATATGCATGTATGCATAACCGATGGACAGAAACAACAAAACTGGGGATGGGGTGGGGGAGATGGGGAGGAGGGTGTCAATGGGGGGAAAAGGAGAAACGTCTGTAACAAAAATAAATTAATTAAAAAAAAAAAGAAAGTGACTGTTATAAATAAAATATATTATTAAATTTATATATTTTTTTCATTTGCTTCCTAGGAAACTGATTTGAGAACTGGGTGAAATGAAAAGAAAAATTAGAAGAAAGTATAAAAGAAAGTGTTATTATTGTAACTAGCTAGTTATTCATTTTAACTATAGGAAAAGAGAGAAGGGGAGGGATGGTCATCTGGGCAGCTTTACCATCAAGCTGCAGGTTCACCCTTCCCAGGGAACCACTGGTCTGTTACCTGCAAATCACTGAGGGAGGGATGGAACAAAGGGGAGATGGGTACACGCACAGTGAAGTCAGGGTGATGCAGGGAAGGTGCTTGCCTATTATTCTTGCCTGGGGAACAATGGACTGACTAGGGGGTGGAACCAATGCAAGCATTCAAAATCTTGGGAGGGTAAAATCCCTCAGACAAAGAGTTCCCTCTCTCCTACTCTTTGCTGCTGCTTCTTCTCACTTGTTCATGACCGGCACTCACCAGCCATGTGGCCTTCAGGACCCGCATGACCCATGGCCATGCAGATCCCACACGCAATGCACTGCAGCTGGGAACACAAGCTAAGTTAGCCAGATGCTGGACTGGACTGGACTTTACTATGGAGCAGAAACTCTGGGCAGTGGCCTTAATCCTGGCCTTGCTGAAGACAAGACTGGACTTTTTCCATGGCAGAACGGATGGAGATGGGACCTTGGAGGGGAACTCCCTTAATTTTACATCATCAATAAAGCTTTTCACGAAACCCCATCCTCCCATGGGAGCCTCAGGAAGTTCTTTTCCACCGTGGCACCCCAAGAACTCCACTTCCACCAATAACAAAAGGACTTGTCTGCCCGGCCGGTGTGGCTCACTGGTTAAGCATCGACCCACGCACCAAGAGGTCGCCGGTTCAATTCCTGGTCAGGGCACATGCCCAGGTTGTGGGCCAAATCCCTAGTGGGGGGCATGCAGGAGGCAGCCAATCGATGTTCTCTCTCATCGATGTTTCTATCTCTCTCTCGCTCTCTCTCCCTTCCTCTCTAAAACCAATAAAAGAAAAAAATATTTTTTTTAAAAAAAAGGACTTATGAGGGAAGGAGATCAAATAATACAAAAATAGAAACAAAGAGAATAAAATTAGTGCATGTTATTATTTAGTAAAATTAATAATCATTTGTTGACGAGCTCCTAAGTGCCAAATACTGGATTAGACTCTGAAAATGAAATAATGCAACATAAAAAAAAAATAAAAATAAAAAATAATATTGGCATCTTATCTTTAGGATGTTCTGGATTTGATGAAGGCAAGACCTAAAAATAAATACAATGCAACATGGTAAATTCTATAATCTGGGAGCATACAACCTCAGGTCAGAGGTGAGGAGAGACTGAAACCTAGAATAGTAAATAGGGGGAACTATTACAATTATTTCTGTCTTTTCTGTATTGCTTCCTCCTCCTTTCTCTGGTGGCCAAACTCCTCTTTTCTGAGAAAAGTTATTTCGTGTGGCTTTATGGAGCTATAGGATCATTGCTGTGACTCAGGTCCAGCCAAACAGAGCTTTGCAGAACCCTGATCACAGTGATTATTAGGTCAGTAATGATCGTGTGATCCAAGCCAGACAAATGGGCCTTCTGTGCACTTTTCTTCCAGAACTGTTTAGAATGATTATCCTCCCACTGAAGTTAGTAAGCTGGTCAGAGGAGTGCAGGGCTTCTGAGGGCCATTGGATCCGACAGACGGAATCTGAAGGAGCCCCAGGACCTAGTCAGGGTCCAAATCAGCTGTATGTCGTCACACTGAGGACATTTCATGTGAGGCTTTTTCCTCCCACTTGCGAGTAAAAATAATTCTAATTTTTACAGAGAATATCATATACTATAGTCAATTGGTATTGTCAACAGTAAGAAACGTCCAAATCTGAAAGAATTTTTCTGAGTTTATTTGAGCCAAACTGAGGACAATTGCCGGGAAGCACAATCTCAGTGGATTGATAAAATGCTGCGGAAAATGGCGTGTTGCACCTCATTTTATAAATTGCAATCAAAGGAGGAGATGTAAGGGGGTTACATGAAATATACTGGTGATAGATTAGGGAGGCAGGAGAAGGCAAAGCAAAAAATCTCTGGGATTGGACAAAAAGTAAAATGAATAGCCAGGCCGGTGTGGCTCAGTGGTTGAGTGTGGACCCATGCACTAAGAGGTCACCGGTTCGATTCCTGGTCAGGGCACATGCCCAGGTTGCCCGCCAATCCCCAGTGGGGGGCATGCAGGAGGCAGCCAATCAGTGTTCCCTCTCATCGATGTTTCTATCTCCCTCTCCCTCTCCCTTCCTCTCTCTCTAAAAATCAATAAAGGAAAATATTTAAAATACAGGAAATAAGGTGGATTAGTGAGTGAGTGGAGAGAGACTAATTTAAAACGCCTTGTAAAATTTACCTATTAACGATGTAGGACCCTACACTTGCACCTCTAAGTGTATCTTAATAGACTTCAAAATGAAAGTGAATTTATGAAACGTTTAGCTCCCAGCATAAAGCTGTTGGAGTTGACAAGTTCATTTTTAATATTTGATTTGAAAATCCTGGTCACAGCAGTAGCAAGTTAAGATGCAAATTACATTTTTCAGGAAATCAGAGAGATGTACGTTTTAATTGCATTTCCCAGGAATAAAGGTTGTGAAGTCCCCTACTGGAGGGGAAGAAGCTTCATTGTTTCACAGCCTGAATTTTACTTTGGATGTTTTCGGAGGAAGTCTTGATGAGCTCCTCTTTTTTCTTAGTTTGTTCTCCAGTTTGCATTAACAGTCTCCCCTGCTGCATGGGGTATTGTCAAGAAGGACTAGCAGGAAATAAGCTTTTAAAGCAGTCAGTTAGTTACAAATGAGACAAAGTGAATGGGTTCCGTGTGACTTGGGATCAGAAGTACCTTGATAAAGGCACTTCCCTCAAGGACACCTGCCCAGATAACAATGAGCTTGGGTTTGCATTTACATTTAAATGCAATCTGCAGATTTTCCCTCTGAGATCTCAGTGAGCCTAAACAAAAATTAAATCCCTTATCCTGTGACCAACCAAGGATAACCGGCTTTTCTCCTGATATAGATGTAGCTCTTCACGGCTTCATGTTCGACTCAAGATAAACAAAGAAGCTTTAAACAATGCTATTACCAACTCTATTAATGTTGCAATGAATCACCATATTCTCTGGCTGGGGGACCCAGAGGCTCCCATGTGATAGGCTCCCATCTCATGTCTGATGCTTTCCCCATAGCACAGTAATTATGCAGAGGCATACGAGTTGGCTAAGAAGAGAGCAGTGGAAGGGAAAATGGCATGGGGATTGAAGTTTGAAAGGGGAAAGACTGCCTTATTCCTTTAATGATGACAGGGATGAGATTTCAGAGCAAAGGTCCAAAGAGAAGCTACAGGATGTGAGGTGAGGACATGTGGCTCAGGTCCAGGGCCTGGGGCTGTCATGTTGTACCCGTGTGAAGTCGGTCCCAGTCCATGCTGAGCTCGTCACCACAGTGGCAGCTGGGACAAGAGATACGTGTGACTGAGAGACTCCAAACAGTACCAAAAATATATCTGATAAACAGTGATTAATAGTAAACTTTGATTCAAATTTGTAGACAACCAGTGCAGAGAATGTATGTGTTTGGTATATTTTGATTAACATATTAACTCCATTTATTTTTCATTTAATTTTCAGTGCTTTCCCCATACTTAACTCAATTTTTTTCTTTACCTAGAAGCAAGCAGAACTTTGCAATTGTAACGGAATTTATAACCAAAAGAAAAAGAAACATAGTATTGAGAGGTGCTATACCATATTTATTGTATAAAGGGCAGGCAAAAATCAATATTGCCTATGATAAAGAGAAAATTTTACATTTTGGTATGTTTGAAATAGCTGGAATTTTACCAATACCAAACTCTGGCATCAGGAGCTCCCTTCCCTTCCTATAATCAAAGACATTTACTGTATTGAAAATATCTTTTAGCTTTTACATTTATGACTCCTTTCTATTTTAGGTCCTCGTAACTCAGTAATTATTTCACTATTTCTAGAATGTCCATAATGAAACTTTTGGATATTTAGAGTATGTGTATGTATGGACATAGAGGTTATGAATCGTACACATATGTAGAGAGGAGAACATATATATATATGGGAGGGTTATGTAAACTTTATAATTTACTACTCTGATGAAACCTGAAGCTAATGTTTGTATCAATATTCTAATTGGTCTAATGCACCTCTTAACATGTTACATTAAACAGAAGTCAGTTCCAGTTCAGGAGTGCTACTGTTCTCATTAACAATGATCCAGAGAAGAATTGCATTTTACCAATTCAGTCTGCAGCTTATTCCCAGGAAATGTAAGTCATTACTCTGTGGAATATTTGCATATTTAAATATTTATGATTAGTTTCTAATATTTATACTTTAATAATTCTGTAGATTAAAAGTAAACAAAAATCTGCTCTAAATGTATACTCGAATTGAACGATTAAGGTAAATAAATGGTGAGTGGTAGGTGCCAGGCTTTGCACTGTTGTAGTGGGAGGTTACAGATAAGCAAGGGGAGGAGTCCAGAGTGATCCTCATGGTAATGGATTAGGTTTGTGGACAAAAGGGGTCACATGCTAACCTGACAAGTTCAGGGGAGGCCTGCGTGACAGCCTTGCAAACTCAAAGCCCTAAAGTAACCACAAAGGATGGTCTGAAATTAAAACTTTGTAACTAAAAGCAGTTTATGGCAGGTAGTCATGTCCTAGGCCAGTACTTTCCCTGACAAAGATCAATCTTTACCTTAATTGAGCCTGTTTGCATCTACAATAACATATCTTTGGAATGTCAAAGTAATTTTCCTTTTTCTGGACCCCTAAAAGCACAGGCACCACTCTGCGGAGACCACACTTGTTATTGAGTTAATTGTTGACTGTTATCTATCCTGTACTCACCTGTGTAAAAGAAGGATGTGTGTCTATCATTTTACTTTTCATTCAACCCCAGAGATTTCCCTGCTTTGCTTTCCCCTGCCTCCCTAATCTATCACCAATAGATTTCATGTAACCCACTCATGTCTCCTCTTTTGATCATAATGTATAAAATAAGGTGCAAAACTGCCATTCTCTGGAGCATTATCTCAATTTGTTGAGATTTTTGCTTCTTGGCAATTGTCAACAGTTATGACCCAAATAAACTCAGAAAAATTCTTCACAGGTTTGAGTGTTTCTTATGTTGACAGCTTGGAGATATTAATGTGAACTGATTTAGCTCAAGATAAATTTAAATGTTTGCACAGGAAATACATGTAGACATGTGTATTTACATAGGACGGTTGCTTTGTGTGCTGAGAGGGCCTGGAAACAACTCCGTAGTGATGAGCACATCCGGTGTTCCACTCTTGGTGCTACTGCCATTCTCCAACAAACAGAACCAGGGCTCCTTGGATCCTTGAAGAAAGGGTTGATTCCATACAGGGGCAGGAATTATACAAGATAAGGCTAGTGCATTGCGAGGTGTCAGCAAGTAAGGAAGTGCTAAAAAATTGTTTTAATAAAAACAAAAACTATGTTGATGGGAGTCCATTAAAAGGACATAGGAGCCACATGAAAGATCTCCAAATGACCAAAGATCAACAACAAAGTAGCACCGGATTTTAACCAAAAGCATAAAGTAAGTGTCAATGAGTTCATAGTAATATAAATAAATCAGGTAGACTAGAATTCCCCACTCTTTAAATGTGTATTGCACATAGTGTTATAACCTGACGGCGAGATAACCAGAGACGCATGGCCGAATTGTAAAGGAGCACTTTATTTCGCCGGCGGGCTGCGGAGGGCATAGTTTCCCCTCAGATCAACAGCCCCGATTCTCCTTGCTCGTCCCATTTTAAAGACAGAAACTCCCTCCTCCTTTTGCCCCCTCCCCTCAGGGAACCAGTACAATAGTGGGAGTGACAGAGACCACAGCAGTCAAAATTAGCATTATTTACCGACAGCCTAAGTACTTACAAGTACCTGCAAATACCTAATACTCAGGAAACTGCAAATGCCTCCCAACTCCTGGGGCCACTATAATCTTAGGCAAAATTCCTTTCTGTCTAGGGGTAATTAACCTATTGTTGGAAGAATATCGAGGAATGTCCATTGGTGACAAAATGGAGTCTCTTAGTCGCCTTAACCAAGGGGCCTACATAAAATGGAATCTAGTTGCCTTAGCCTTGGAGCCCACAACATTCCCCACTGGTTTTCCTTACAAGTCAAATCGTTGACTCAACTTAGTTTTTATGAGGCTCTCTATTAGACATGGCCCAAATGCTAGGAGTAAATATAGTATAAGCCAATTTTCAGATTGTCACCTTTTTTTTTTTTTGTTCTTTGATATTTTTCCTAACTAGTGATAAACTTTCTTGAATAATCCCTCAATTATTCACATAAAAACAGCATTTTTCCCCCCAGTGCAACACATAATCCTCCTCCCTTAAGAAGAGGTTTAATCCTCTCCTGTTCTGCAGGACCATTTCTAAGTTCTCAGTTACATTGGTGCCCAGGTCTATAAGGACTCTCCTGTACAGTCATAACCAGAAAAATCAAAGTCCCGATAAACACAAGATTCTTATCTGGAGGGGCCTGAACAGTCCATTTTGCTTTTCCCCCTCAGCCGGGAATGGTGCTGCCAGATCGGGATGCCGTTGACCTTGACAGCCATTGGTCCAGGCAGGATGACAGTGTATAGTCCCTTCCAGGCTGGAGTTAGTTCCTGGGTGGTGAACTTCTTTACCCATATCAAGTCCCCGGGCTGGAAGGGGTGCACAGGGTCCGCGGTGGGCACAGGCAGGGCGTCGCAGACGTGTTTCTGGACAGCTTTCTGGGCGGACTGTAGGGCCTGCAAGAACTGTAAGAGGGCAAGGAGAGCAGAGTGGTCCAGTTTTCACCGGTTTTTAAAGTAAATTTGGTTAAGGTTCCCTTCAAGGTCCTGTTCATTGCTTTATCTGCCTGGAACTCTGTGGGTGGTAAGCCTAATTGAGCTTCCAATTTACATCTAACCCCTTAGAGATAGCCTATGATCTCTTTGCTATAAAGGCGGGGCCATTGTCTGGTCCAAGAGTCAGGAGTAGCTTAAATCTGTTACTCCCTTTACTACATCCTAGACTGTTATTCCATTACCAGAGGCAAGCTCTCCCTCTACACAATCCTTTAACTTGCATAGACTCTCTGCGACTTTCCTAGTCCTTCCCCTGACATTAAACCTGAGAGCTTGTTCAGTCTGCATATCCCCTAGCTTTCCTTCCCCTCCTCCCTATTCAGACCCACACATTCCTGCTTCCCTCTGCCTTCTCCCTTTCCCTGTGACCTTACTGGACATTACCTGCCTCTCAGGAATTCAGTAAGCTTGGTGTAACCTAAGTGGGTAGTCTGGTGCAGCTGGTTGACTAAAGTCCGACCTAGAGCCCCTGGGACCAACAACCTCCCATCAGGCAGAGTCCATCACCCGTTTGGTTCTTGGGTGGCTTGCTTCTGTTCAGCCAAGTCATTTTCCGGCCTAGTGTATCTGGTCATTCCCCACTGGTTTTTAGGGCCACTCCCAAGCTTTCTGGTGTAGCAGATTTTCCCATGCCTCATCGGAGTTCCCTTTTTAATGTCCTTCCCAGCCGAGGTTAATAACCCTCGGACCCTGTAGATGGCGCTATGCAAGTGCGCTGTGGCAAAGGCATATCTGCTATCAGTATAGATGGTTACTGACTTTCCCCTGCCCCATAGAGAGCCTGGATTAGGGCTATGAGTTCAGCCCGTTGGGCTGAAGTTCCCCTACTTAATGACTGAGACCAGATGACACAGTCCTGAGTTACTACTGCTGCCCCAGCATACCTGATTTATTCCTGGACATAGCTGCTCCCGTCCGTGAACAATACCTCATCTGATGATGGCAGTGGAACATCCTCGAGGTCTGGGCAGGCCGTCTGCACTATGTCGATTACCTCCAGGCAGGCAGTCCTGTAGAGGTTTCTCGGGGTCATCATCTGGAGGCAGGCTGGCAGGATCGATGGCCAATGGCCTGGAGTGGCAGTGGCCAGTAATTGAACAGTCACTGGAGAAGATCACAGTATTCTTCCCAAAGTCCATAGTCCTCTTTGAAGTCCAGGGGTAGGTTAGAGGCCCACTGGCTCGGTCAGGACCTAGTCTACTGCACCAGTACCTATCAGAAAACTAAACCTAGTTTGTCCCCTGTTGTCTTGTTATTCTTGGCTCCTGAGGGCTCAGTTGGAAGGAGCTCCAGCCCTATCATTTTCCAAATTAAAGATTTCACTCTGTTCCTCTACACCTGACTTTGCCCTTGTCTTTTCTATCCCTAGCTGGAACCTAGGCCTGCCATCCTGACCCTTCCTAGGGTGCTGTTTTCCATGGGCCCTCTTTCCCTTAAGGCTGATACTACTACCTTTGCTATTCTTTTATCCTGCATTTCCCCATGGGTGTCCCTATTATTATATACCTTTTGAGCTTTTTAACCAGTTGGGCCTATAGGCCTAACCAGGGAACACGGTGAAAAGTGTCCAAGGAAGCCCTCCCACGGTAGTATTTGGGTCCATCCCACCATGGGCAGAAGGATGGGAAAATTTCCTCTGACCCCAGGTTTACAAAAGGACGCAGGAAAGGGGAACACAAGGCAGAGTGTTTTTCAACTCTCCAAGAGCACTTCGCGCATGCGCCTGGGATCCCTATTTTCAACTCCCCAAAATTCAGAGAAGCCTGTTGGAAACTTGCTGGAGCCAAACCCTAGGCACCAAACCCCAGGCGGGGAACCCTGCCTTTCCCCGCATTTCCTTTGATAGCACTTTAGCACTTTCCCAGCCGCCTGATGCGGCAAAATTACAACTTGTGCTATCTTAGTTTCAGGTAAAACCTGCACAATGGCCTTAGTGGTCCAGGCCACAACTCCCATTTCCCCAAATAATCAGAACCAATAACTCCAGGCAACACCTGGGACCCCCTACAGTGAGACCATTCCTTCCCAAGACCAAACCCACCGCTCCACCAGGCAGTGGCCCACAGACCCCTGCTGGGATAGCTCCCGGCCCCACCTCTGGTGTGGTGGAGGTCCAGCCCCGCACTCCCCGAGGTGGCGCCATAGAGATCCCGATCATAGTCCTGGCGGCCTGCTCCCTGGCTGGAACACCGGAGCAGGGGTGACAGACATTTGCCCCACTGTTGGACGGGGTGGGGTGGCCCCTTAATCAGTTACTACTCTGTTAACTGCCTGTAGCAACCGAGCCACAAAATAGCAAATTTTCCCTTTTTTTCCTTCCCCGTGAGCTGTATGCATGAGGGAGCTCCCAAAGGGACCATGGCGGCCGAGAAACCTCACGAGGCCCTCGGTCTCTCTTGCCTGCGCAGCGGCGGGAGACGCTGCGGTGTCCCGCGGGTCATCACCGGGTCACGCGTCCCCAGGGCACAGCCCTGTGTGCAACGTCAGCCTCAGCCTCGGCGCAAGCCGCCCAACAGGGGCCTGGAGGGCGAGGGAGTAACACCCCCTTCTTCCCCACCTTATTAGCCTCCTGCATGCCCCCCACTGGGGACCCGGCCCACAACCGGGAACCGAACTGGTGACCCCCTGGTGTATGGGTCGACACTCAACCACTAAGCCACACTGGCCAGGCCTTTTGCTGTATCTCTGCCCCGCAGGCACTTCCCTGCCTTTTCCCAGGCCTCCCCTGGGGCCCAGACCAGTATTCCTGCCCCTAGCGGGAACCGAACCTGGCCTCTCTGGTCCGCAGGCCAGCGCTCCAACCTCCAACCGCTGAGCCAAACTGGCCAGGGCTCTATCCATGATCAGACCAACCACAACAAAGTTGAGGGAGACACAATAGGGAGGCAGACGAGGACAAAAACAAGGGAAGACACACAAGACAGAAACTTTCGCTTCGTCCGCCTGGCCGCTCCCCTCGCGGAGATTTCAGACGCCTCTTGGCATGTGGCGGGTTGGTATAATCCCCCAACCCGGACCAGGTTCGCTGGTGGAACACCGGAGCGCTCCAAGAACCTGACACCGCCTTATAGCCGTATGAGGTCGCCACGGAACCGCAGGGTAGGACTCACTCAGGCTCCGTAACCGAAGTCGTGGAGCACGGTCACTCAGACACAATTACATTCACACGGTCACACTCACACACCGTCTGAACTTCCTACCAGAAATTTCCTTCCTGAAATTTCCTATCCTGAGCGGCACCCATGCCGCTTGCAGTCACACACACCGTCTGAACTTTCTACCAGAAATTTCCTTCCTGAAATTTCCTATCCTGAGCGTTGGTGACTGCGGTGGGACTCGAACCCACAATCACAGACACCGGTGGTAACTGCGGTGGGACTCGAACCCACGATCACAGTCACTGGAGGTAACTGCGGTGGGACTCGAACCCACGATCACAGTCACCGGCAACTGCGGTGGGACTCGAACCCACGATCACAGTCGCTGGTGGTAACTGCGGTGGGACTCGAACCCACGATCACAGTCACCGGCAACTGCGGTGGGACTCGAACCCACGATCACAGTCGCTGTTGGGGAGGTGATCAGTCTCCCCGGTCCGCACCTGGAGCGGACCAGATTTTACCAGGGTTTTGAACTCCACCTAACGTCTTAGGGGATCCTGGAGAGGAGAGGTTGTGCCGCGTCCGACCCTCTCCCCTCCCCCAGTTGGACCGGTCACCCAGAACTCACCTCCGGAGGCTTTACTAGGTCTCCTTTAATCTTTTTGGGGATGTCTTGGCGTCTCCCGACCGCTCACCAGAAATCCAAGTAGGATCTTCGGGGCCCTGGAACTTCCTAGGGGGTACCCCCCCAAAGAACTCCAGATATCTGGTGGCCGGACCGGGAGAGGCCGTTCATCCTAGGCGTCTATCCCCTGGTGTCCTAAAGCACCAGGGATCTCGCTGGGGCCTCCAAATGTTATAACCTGACGGCGAGATAACCAGAGACGCATGGCCGAATTGTAAAGGAGCACTTTATTTCGCCGGCGGGCTGCGGAGGGCATAGTTTCCCCTCAGATCAACAGCCCCGATTCTCCTTGCTCGTCCCATTTTAAAGACAGAAACTCCCTCCTCCTTTTGCCCCCTCCCCTCAGGGAACCAGTACAATAGTGGGAGTGACAGAGACCACAGCAGTCAAAATTAGCATTATTTACCGACAGCCTAAGTACTTACAAGTACCTGCAAATACCTAATACTCAGGAAACTGCAAATGCCTCCCAACTCCTGGGGCCACTATAATCTTAGGCAAAATTCCTTTCTGTCTAGGGGTAATTAACCTATTGTTGGAAGAATATCGAGGAATGTCCATTGGTGACAAAATGGAGTCTCTTAGTCGCCTTAACCAAGGGGCCTACATAAAATGGAATCTAGTTGCCTTAGCCTTGGAGCCCACAACAATAGCAGCTGTTAAGGGATGCATTGTGTCCCCCCAAACTTTATATGTGAAGCCCTAGCTCCCAGTACCTCAGAATTTGACTTTATTTAGGGTCATCGCAGATGTAATTAGTTAAAATGAGGCCATACTGAGTAGTGTGGGCCCCTAATCCAATAAGACTAGTGTCTTTATAAAACAGGGAAAATTTGGACACAGATATTGATCTGGGCCCCAAGGCTAAGGCAACTAGATTCCATTTTATGAAGGCCCCTTGGTTAAGGCGACTAAAAGACTCCATTTTATCACCAATAGACCTTCCTCGATATTCTTCCAATAATAGGTTAATTACCCCTAGACATAAAGGAATTTTGCCTAAGATTGTAGTTGCCCCAGGAGTTGGGAGGCATTTGCAGTTTCCTGAGTATAGGTATTTGCAGGTATTTGCAAGTGCTTGAGTGCTGTCGGTGAATAATGCTAATTTTGACTTCTGTAGTCTCTGTTGCTCCCACTATTGTACTGGTCCCCTCAGGGGAGGGGGACAAAAGGAGGAGGGGTTTCTGTCTTTAAAATGGGACGAGCAAGAAGAATCATGGCTGTTGATCTGAGGGGAGACTATGCCCTCCGCAGCCCGCCGGCGAAATAAAGTGCTCCTTTACAATTCGGCCGTGTGTCTCTGGTTATCTCGCTGTCAAGTTACAACAATATGAGCACAGGGAGAATGTCAAGTGTCCATGAAGGCAGACATCTGGGTGATGCTCATGCAAACCAAAGAACTGCAAAGATGATGTCAGCAAACCACCAGAAGCAAGGAGAAAGGCACAGAGCAGATTCTTCCTCATCACCGTCAGGAGGGGCCAACCCTGTGGACATCTTGCTCTCAGACGTTCTTGCCTTCAGAACCATGAGACAATACATTCTTGATGTTTAAGACAGCCAGGTAATGGTACTTTCTTACCACAGCCCCAGGAAACCAGTACAGTGACTTCCTTTCAAAGAATAGAGTATGGAAAGAGAAAAAAAAATGAGTAGCTTTACAGTGGAGAAACCAAACGCTGTCTCAGCCAGGTGATCAGGGTTGGCATCAACAGGGATGAGGAGCTTTGGTAATATGTAACTATTTGATGCTGAAAAGGGCACTGTACCTCTGTGGTTTTCCTCACAAAAACCCATAACCCCAGTCTAATCGTAAGAAAAATATCAGACAAATCCCAGCTTAGGAACATTCTACAAAATACCTGACCCGTACTCTCCAAACTGCCATCAAAATAAAAAAAGTCTGAAGGACTGTCACGGCCAAGAGGAGCCTATGGAGACATGACAACTAAATGTAATGTGGTGTCCTAGGTGGGGTCCAAGGACAGAAAAGAGACATGGGGTTAAAAGTAAGGAAATTTGAATAAGTTATGGGCTTTATTTAATATGTCAATATTGATTAATTAAGTATAATAAACACATCATATAAGATGTTGATAATAGGAGGAAATAAGAATTCTCTGTATTCTCAACTTTTATATAAATCCAAAACTGTTTAATAATGAAAAGTTTATTTAATAAATGCAAAGAATGGGATCAGCTACTCATCTGGTAATGGACTTAAAATGCATAAAGCAAAGTGTTGTGAAATACAGCTTTATTTTATAGGAAATTTAGTTTGCAATAATTCCCAGCATGCTCATAAAAGCTAGTGTACACATTAAATACATAAAAATAGTACTATCATAAATTATTGATATAAATTATGCAGTTCTGTGATGTATATTTCAGGATGTATATTTCAAAATGATCTCCAACAGTTTTTTGATCCTTTGAAAACCATAACTAATAAATGATTTTTTTTCTCTCAGTTTACTAGGAATCATAATATATTTTGACATATCCTCAGACAGTTACATAAACAACTTCTGGTTCATTTAATTTCAGTTGAACAATTTTTTATGTTCTATAGTAATGACTTAAGAGAAAATAAAGGAGTAGAATAAAATATGTATTAGTAACTTTTTATCTCTTGTATTCATATAGAATCAGACTTGGCTGGGGATTTGGGACAGACTTGTTCTGTCATTCCTTGCCTTCTCAATGTCAGGCCAAAGCTTGTTAAAATCAACATGAGGCAGTAAAATACCAAGTCATGTGTGGTATATTAATTCTCCCAATAGGACATTTTTTTCATAATTACCTTGTGTGTATGTGTGTGTGTATGTTGACAATATTAAGGTCTACTCTTTTAGCAATTTTCTTTTTTTCTTTTTAATTTTTTTTCTTTATTGACTTTAGAGAGAGAGGACAGGAGAGGGAGAGAGAGATAGAAACATCGATGAGAGAGAACATTGATTGGCCGCCTCCTGCATGCCCCCCACTGGGGATTGGGCCCACAACCTGGGCATGTGCCCTGACCTGGAATCGAACCAGCGACTTCTGGGTGCGTGGGTTGACGCTCAACCACTGAGCCACACCAGCCGGGCTCTTTTAGCAACTTTCAAGTATATAATACAATTGTTAACCTAGTCATTATGCTACATTTTAGATCCCCAGAAGTTATTCGTCTTGTAACTAGAAGTATGTACCCTTTGACCGACGTCTCCCCATTTCCACACCATCCAACCACCAGTCAACTCTCTGTTTCTATGAATTCAGTATTTTTAGATTCCAAATATAAGTGAGACCATTTGGTATGTATTTTTCTCTGTCTGGTTCGTTTCACTTAGCATAATGCCCTCAAGGGCATTCATGTTGTCACGAATGGCAATATCTCCTTGCTTTTAACTGCTGAATAATATTCCAGTGTGTGTGTGTGTATGTGTGTGTGTGTGTACCAGAATTTCTTTATCCATTCATCTATTGATAGACACATGTTTTGGCTATTGTGAATAATGCTGCAATGAACACAGGGGTACAGATAATCTCTTTGAGATAGTGACAACACTTCTTAAAAAGAGATTAAAAATATTTCTACTCGGAATTCTACTTTTGGAAATAAAAAATTGCCATCTTGCTTTCTATTTCACTAGTAATTAAGATTTACCATTGTTGGTGAATCCACCTAGATTTAATCAGTTCAGAAATGTCAGTTTCAGTGTTTGGAATAAGGGAGTTATGACAGGAAGTAGACCTTATGCAGTTGTTGGAAAACCCAGGTCCAGAAGAGGGATTAGCTCGGAGGTTGAGTCACCAACTAGTCAACCAGAGAAGCCATGTCATACCAGTCATAGATACAGAACCATGAAAGACAAGTTTC
This sequence comes from Tadarida brasiliensis, assembly GCA_030848825.1. Taxonomy (NCBI): domain Eukaryota; kingdom Metazoa; phylum Chordata; class Mammalia; order Chiroptera; family Molossidae; genus Tadarida; species Tadarida brasiliensis. The sequence goes on along the minus strand of CM061257.1, from coordinate 25,176,749 downwards.
TAGAGAAGCCTATGAGTAGCTACTGAATCAATGAGTCCACAGCCAAGTATCTGGGGAGAGCCTGAGGTCACTGTTGGTCAGCATGCCAGGAGTCTGGAGGAATAACTGGACACAGCAAGCACCTGTATGAATATCTATCTGTCACCGTAAGTGGTTGGGAAAAGGCCTTCAGAAAATAATGGACCCTGCTTTATTTCTGCATCTCAGGTGCACACAAGTCCTATAGTCCAACTCTAATTTGGAAGTATATAGGGAAATGTAGCTTCCAGCCTAACCAATTTCACTACAGTGAATGCCCTGTGTATCCTCTGTTCTTGTAAAAATCAGATAAAGCTATGAAATGTGTCTGCGCTTGAAATCTTAGACTAGCTGTAGATTACCTGCATGCAGGACTTTATTAGAACACACATTCGACCATGTGAGTACCAGAATACATCCTTTATTAGACAGCTGAATGGGCCTGGATGATGATATTTTGGTGAAGTTGCTACTAATTAGGGTCTCATAAATGCTCTCATCAGAAATATCAGCAAAGAAGCACTACCATGACTATGTGTATGTCTGGGTGGAATCAACAAATATATCTGTAGACAAAGTCTATTATGGAGTGGAAATATCTATGGATAGAGTAGAGGCCACACTGGTAGCCTGTGGTTAGTGGTAGAGGTCCAAGGAATTCACAGAACACAAATGGGTATCGTAGGAAGTAACAATGGTGTTTAAGAGTATCAGACCTCCAGACTTTGGAGTCAGGATCTGCAACTCGGCTCCCTTGCCCTTGGTTCCTGGACCCTGATCAGTGACTTAGTCCTTCTAAGCCTCACTCTTTTCATTCTGTAAGCGTATACAATGTTTTCCAAAAGAGAAACCACCTCAACAGCTGTTATGAGGAATAACGACAAGTGCCAATACAACACAGTCATGTCTGGCTCAGAGTAAGTACTTCATGCACAAGCTCCAAGAAGGCAGGATTTTTATCTGGTTTGTTCATTGCTGAGTCCTCCTGGCACCACTTAGTAACCTTTTATATGATTAATTGATCAATTGATGGCAGCTGCTTGTATTGCCGTTCTTGTGTTTGTTGTTAATGTAAGGTCCTAAGATGTATGACATTCATCAAGAGAGAGATTTTTTTTTTTTTAATCTTCAACTCACTTAGGCATGTACTGCCCTCAAAATGTTTAGGGAAGACAGCTTTCCTCTTGGGTTTCCAATATACCAGGGGTCTCTACATTCTGAGTTTAGCCATGAGAACCAGTCTTTTCTTTTCTTTCTTTTTTTGGTACGTGCCCCTAGCGGGAACCAAACCCAGGACTCTCTGGTCCGCAGGCCGACGCTCCAACCGCTGAGCCAAACCGGCCAGGGCAGAACCACTCTTTTCTAACATCCTTATTGCCCAACAGCATCCCCCCCAAAAAAACTCTTCACATGGCCCTGGTCAGTGTGGCTCAGCGGTTAGAGCGTCCACCTGCGGACCAGAGAGTCCCGGGTTCGGTTCCCGCTAAGGGCGTGTGCCTTGGTTGCAGTTTGTCCCCTGCCCCGGTTGGGGTTGTGTGGGTGGCAGCCAGTCGATGTCTCTCTCATATCGATGTTTCTCTCTCTCTCTTCCTTCCTCTCTCCCTCCCACTCTATCTAAAGATAAATGCAAAAAACAAACAAACAAGCCCTGGCCGGTTTGGCTCAGCGGTTGGAGCGTCGACCTGCGGTCCAGAGAGTCCCGGGTTCGGTTCCCGCTAAGGGCACGTACCTCGGTTGCAGTTTGTCCCCGGCCCTGGTTGGGTCGTGTGGGTGGCAGCCACTCGATGTGTCTCTTTCGTGTCAATGTTTCTCTCTTCCTCTCTCTCCCTCCCACTCTATCTGAACAAAGAATGAGAAAATGTCCTCGGGTGAGGATTAAAACAAACAAACAAATAAGAACTCTTCACATGAATGCTCCCTTAGAGGTTTATGGTGGTCACTTTTGACTTTTCTGGCCTTGTGCATTGTAGCATATCTTTGGTGAACAAAATGCTTATTTCTCAGCTCCCAGAGGTGACTTTATAACACTTAAAGTCGTGTGCCACGCTGTCTCCCTTTTCCTGTTAGCTCCTAGGAATAGCAAATGCCATTGCTGTTTTGTGTGACCCTTGCAGTGTCTTGCATATAAAGTGAGGACAAAAGTATACCATTTAAAAGGTTATAGCCATTTCTAAATCCTACGGTGAATGGCAACACCCTCCGTTTGCTCTTACAGGATCTCTTCGGTGACCCTTTCAGACATGCATACATAAGGCAGTGGAGAAATGAAAACTCACATGCTTCAGACCGAGCTGTTCTTGCACAAGTAATTGTGGAAAAGGTTTTTTATTTTGAATTGAGTTAGTCTTTGCAGAGATTATTATGTCGTTAAGATGCATTGGTTTTTTTCTGGCTGAGAACAGGTAGTGGGGGTAAATAAAGAGCTGAGAAACAATGAATTTATCCCAAAGAAAAAGAATCAAGCCCCAGTAAGATGAAAATAAGCCATCAGCTGAGAAAGACTTGTCTAGTGGGAGAACTCAAAGGGAATGGCCAACACATTAGAGGAAAAAGGTTATCAAATAGGCAGTTTTAACCTTGTCTACATCATAATTCCCTTCTGTTTAAAAGAATGAACTCTGCAGCCGAACTGCCTGGGATTAAATCCTGGGTTAATCACTTATTAGTTATATGTCTTTGGGAAACTTATATGGAAAACGGGGATAATAATAATACCTATATCAGAGGGTTGGTGGGATCATTAAGTGAATATATATATATATATATATATATATATATATATATATATATGTATATATATATAGTCTAGTTCTCAAGTGTCTAATATGTGATTGTATTACCAACACTATGTTTCCCCCCCACCAAGGGTTAGTAAAATCTTAAGCACGAGAGCATTGCCCTGGGGTGCTTAGGGGCCGTGTCCATGTTTTGGAAGGAAGTATGCCAGGAGTGAGACAGTGGTGGAGACAGCTGGAGGTGATCGGTGAGAGAGAGAAAGAAGTCACAAGCAAGACGGTGAATTTCTAGAACACATACGGAGTAATATCAGAACTACTTGGGAAGAGAATTAGACTTCCTGCAATTCAGTATGGGAGCTCAGATTATCTATGCATGTATATTAAAAGTAATAAACACCCTGGAGACCTAGAGAAATTTGGGACACTAAGGTTTTTGGGTTTTTTTCTAATTTTGTTTTTTCCTTTATTGATTTTAGAGAGAGAGGAAGTGAGAGGAAGAGAGAGATAGAAACATCGATGAGAAACATCGATTGGCCGCCTCCTGCATGCCCCCCATTGGGGATTGGGCCCACAAACTGGGCATGTGCCCTGACCAGGAATTAAACCAGCGACCTCTTGGTGCACGGGTCGACGCTCAACCACTGAGCCACACTGGCCAGACTGGACACTGAGGTTTTAATTATTATACTAATATCAATGTATTTAGGTCACAGACATAATTTATTAGTCACCTGTGTGAACCTGTATCTCCATCACCTAAGTGTTAGAGATATAGCTAGAACTTACATTTTGTTTGAGGAGAAAGATTATGAGCAGTAAGCAAATATATACAGGATAATTACAAATTGTGATATGCTATCAAACAGGGCATAGTGATGCAGAGCGCAAACTTTACATAAGGGTATCAGGAAGGGATTCTCTGAAAAAGAAGTATTTAGACTAAAACCTAAAATATATAATAGAAGAAGCCAATAAAAACCCAAGAGAATAGTTTACCAGGCAGAGGGAACAGCAAGTGCAAAGGTCCTAAGGCAAGAAAAAGCTTGATGTGTTCAAAACACAAAACGGTAGTCTGTCTGCCTGGAGTTTAGTGTGGCTGGGGTGGGGGTGGGGGATGGTCAGAGACGATGCAGGCAAAAGGGCAGAGTCCAGGTCATGTTCAACCCTGAAGGCAAGGGTACAAAGTTGTGGATTTTCTTCTAAAACAAGTAGAAATTATTCACAGGCTTTAATTGGGGGGAATGCAGTAATATGTCTTATGACTTAAAAAACTCTGTTCATGTGTCTAAAGCAAATCTCTTCACCTATGCCAAGATCAAGGACGTGAAGTTGTCCTCTCTAATGGAAACACACACACACACACACACACACACACACACACACACACGCTGATTTTTCCTATCGTCTTTTAAGACTCTTTCTCAATCCTCCTTCCCACTTTAGTTACCATCTTATTTCTCTTATTCCATTTACGTTACAAAATAAGAAAGGAAGAACAAAGAAAAAAAGAGAGAGAGAGAGAGAGGGAGGGAGGGAGGAAAACAATTCCTTGAGAAGGTTGTCTGTACTCTCTGACTACAATTTATCTACTTCTCTCTTCTTTTAAAATTTTTTTTTCTTTATTGATTTTAGAGAGAGAGGAAGGGAGAGGGGGAGCGAGAGATAGAAATATCGATGAGAGAGAACATCGATTGGCTGCCGCCTGCATGCCTCCCACTGGGGATCGGGGCCACAACCTGGGCATGTGCCCTAACCGGGAATCACACTGGCAATCTCTTGGTACATGGGTCGACACTCAAACACTGAGCCACACCGGCTGGGCTATCTACTTCTCTCTTAATCTGACTCTGAATAGACTTCCAACTGCACCCCTCTACAGAAATTGCTTTTTATCATGGTCATCAATGAACTTCTTGTTGCTAAAACCACTTTTTTCTGTCTTTATCTCAGTTGATCTATCTGCAACCTCTGCCCCAGTTCATGCTACCTCCTCCTGGAAACCTTTCATCATTGGCTTCCAGGATGCCATTCTCCAAGTATCCCTTCTACTCTTCTGGGTCCTCAATCTTTTTTTTTTTTTTTTAATTATTAAATCTTTATTTTTGAGAGCATTACAGGTGTCCCCACTCTCCCTCCACTGCTGCCCTCCTCCCAGTTCCCATCCCATATCAGGTCTTCACCACCCTACTGTCTGTGTCCATGGGTAATGCACATATGCATGTAAATTCCTTGGTTGACTCCTCCCCACCCCCCTTCCCTCTGAGGTTCATCAGTCTGTTCCATGTTTCCATGCCTCTGTTTCTAGTTTATTCATCAGTTTATTTTGTTGGTTCCTTCTCATTCCCACCGTCTCTAAATGTTCAGCGTCTCGCCTCTTCTCTATTCTATCTGTACTCCATAGATTATTTTATCCAATCACATGGCTTTTATATAGCACCTCTATTCTAAGGTTTCTCACATTTATATCTCTATCTCAGACCTCTGCCTTGACCTTCAGACCCACATATACTCTGTCTACTTAACACCTCTGTTGTGTAGTAAACATCTGAAACTTAACATGTTAAAAACATGGCTGCTGCGGTCTACCCCACACCCCCCAAAAAGTAACAGCTCCACGTCTGTCAGTAGTCACTTCATTATGCCAGTCGCACAGGCCAAAACCTTGAAGTCATTCTTGATGCCTTTTTTCTTCCTTCATCCAATTTATGGCAAATCTGGTTGATTCCACCATCAAAGTATATTCACAGTCTCACTAGTTATTATTACCTCCGCTGTTACTACCCTGAAGAAAATCACCATCATCTCTTGTTTAGATGCTTACAGTTGTCTCATAACTGATATCTCTGATCTCTGTTTTTTGTTTGTGTCCCGCTAAATATATTCGAAGTACAGCAGCTACAGTGATACTTTTCAAACAAAATTCTCATCAGATCACGCCTCTCCTTAAAGAAAAGTGGATTTAGTGGCTTCCCACAGCACTCAAAATAAACGCCAAAGCTATTGGTTGGTTTGTTTTTTTTCTGTAAATTATAAGGTCATGCATGATCAGGCCTGTTTTGATATCTATAAATACTTCTCATTTACTTTTAGTTCCTTGCTGTTGCTCCAATATTCCAGGCTTGTTTCTGCTTTGCAGGCTTTGCACCTGCTCTTTCTCTGGATGGACAGCTCTTCACGTGGACATTCAATAACTCGCTGCAGATAGTATCAGTCAGGAACACAGACTGCACTGAGTCTTTCAACAGAGAAGACGTGATGTGGGATTGGTGAAGCAGGTGTTGATAGATAGGAGCAACCAAAGGCCTGACTAGATCAAAAAAGCTAACCCCCTTGAATAAGAGCAAATTCCTCCTGCCTGAATGCCTTCTAGGTAGGGCATTGGTTTTTTTCCTGCCTTCAGCCTGGGACTGAAATACCACCTTTTCCTGAGTCCCAAGCCTGAAGGCCTCTACACCATTGCTCTTGGACCAGAAGTATGCCATCACTCTCCTGGTCTCCAGCTTGCTGAAGGCAGACATCAGGATATGTCAGCCTCCATAAACACATGATCCAATTCTTATACTATTAGGGGGACCGGAAAGTAATGTCGTTTTTTTACATTAAATTCAAACAGATAAGTTTTTAACAAGTTTTTATTTTTAATCAGTGATGTAATGACCCTTGTTATCAACAACCTTTTGTCATCTAGTGTGCAAATTTTCAATACCGGATCGATAAAAATCAATTGGTTTTTGAGCAAAATATCTGGAGGTGGTATTTTGGACATCATCCAAATTTTCAAATTTTTTGCCACTTAGAAAATGTTGTAGCGATCGGAATAAATGGAAATCCAATGGCGCAATATTGGGCGAGTATGGTGGGTGGGGCAATATCTCCCACCGCAATTCATTAATTTTTTCCAGGGTTCGTCTTGCACAGTGCAGTCTTGCATTATCGTGTTGCAGAATAACACCTTTTCTGGTGACAGTCGCTGGGCACTTTTCAATTAAAGATTGATTTACTCGATCCAATTGTTCACAGTAAAGGTCTGCATTCAGATTGTCCAGGTTTCAGCACTTCAAAATGAACGACCCTGCGAATACTCCACCAAACACACAAAAGTGCCTTTTTGGGGTGTAAACCTGGCTTAGCTGTACTTCGTGGCGATTCCTTCAGAGAGAGCCACTGCCTTTTGCATTTTGGATTATTATAGAGGACCCATTTTTCATCTCCAGTGATCAAGCGATCAAAAAATGCTTCTGTATTGTGCCTCTGCAGCAATAAGTTGCATGTGGTGGACCGGTTAGCTTTGTTTTCTTCGGACAGATTATGCGGGACCCAAACACCTGCTCTGCTTACTTTACCAATCTGCTGTAAATGTTCTTGGATGGTCGATCAAGGTTGGTTAAGAGTGTTTGACAGTTCCTCGATTGTCTGACATGGATTTGCTTCCATTTCCGCCCTTAACATGGCATTACTTTAACGACATTACTTTCCAGTCCCCCTAATAAATCTCTCTCTATATACTTCCTATTGGTTCTGTTTCTCTGAAGAATGCTGACTCATAAATGGTATCTCTGAAGTTCTGGCTAATGTAAGTGAAAAAAAGTAACTTAACATCTAAACTTTTGCCACCAACAATCACTACCTGATTACCATGAATCATTTTTTCTTCCATAATTGGTTTATTTGACCCACTGGGTATAAACTGTGAGTTTCACATTAGCTTGAGTAACAACATAATCACACCTATTAGATTATAGTGATGCATTGTGTTTTTTCCAAATAATTAATTATAAGATGGCCAATAGGGTACCACACAAAACCCAGTACTTAGCCCAGTGATGTCCACCAAATTGCTAGGGATCTGGAAGAGAAAGATACTAGTAGATTGATAAAATATGTGGCCGATGCAAAGCCTGTGAATGATGCAGCTCACAGCAAAGGGAAGCAGTGGACTAAACATCCTGGGGGGGGGGGGGAGTGCTTATTTATTCAGAATGAACAAAGTAAGATTCAATATGAAAAAAGTTCCCATACTGTTGTAGCATGAAATGAAAAAAATATTCCAGTAAGATATAAACAGGCTTAGACCAAGGTGTGACTGTCTTTTTCTGTGTGAAAGCTACTCTTTGTGTGTTTATCAAGAAGATTTGGTACAGAATAATAGCATTTCTTCATCTCTAGAGCACTGTGTCATAAATCTATACAATTTAGATTTTAAAACACCCCAAGCCATTGATCAAAGGAACAAAATCAATGCCAGTGAAAGGCACTCTAAATTTTCCCTGTCCTCCATACGTTAAGGAACAGAACAATTACTAAACTATGAGGGCTAGAATACAAGTGGAGAATAATTAGAATAATTATATTTTAAAATTACAGTCCAGACATGAGACTATCTGATTATTTTTCTTTCTGATTGCTTCTTTTCTCTCCAATGTATTTAATATATGATCATTTCTCTACCCTTCAAACATATTAAAATATAAGCTATGCTTTATTAAACTTGCTATTTCTTCTCAAACAAGACAGAGATAGTTCTTGGTGTTACAAGAATATTTTCTTAAACTTCATACACTGTTGTTCGTCTACTAACAACAATAAGCAGAAAAACACATGCACAGGACTTTGCATGACATCTGCTGGTTAACAGTGTACATGATGCAAAAACTCTTTCCCCACCCCCACCCCAAATACATCAGTAGATAACCTTCCCAAGGCTACCCAATGTCCACAGGACTGGAAGACTTCTTTCACCCAAAGTGTTTCATAGGTCCATTCTTTAAATCACAGGGTTTCATTTTGCATAAATAAGGACTCATGAATTAGAGGATAAAAGTCTAGCTGGGAAATCCTAACCTCCTCATGTCCTATATCTGATTATTTTCTCTAGCAGTAGGACAGTTCCTCTGAAATACATTAACTTGGTAAACCAGCAAATGGAGCCGACTTGAAAGTTAGTGAATGACCAAAGGCAGCAGTGAGTTCTGGTAACACAGAAGATATGTGTGGGGTTGGCTCCATGGAAGAAGTTTTGACTTTGGGTGGTGGGCACACAGTGTAATATACAAATGATGTATCCGAATTGTACACTTAAAACCTATATAATCTGATTAACCATTTTCACACCAATAAATTTAACTAATAAATAAATGAAAATGAAGAAAAAAGAAGAGATGAATAGTGATCTGAAGGTCAAGAAGTAGCTCTCATTAGCCCAAAATATTTTTTAATGTTACTTTAAATTTTACTATTAGATGATTATATCTTTAGTTTAAGGGCTATCCCTTTATTAAAGTGCAAATAATGTAAGTTATTCATTTGCATCATAATTTGAATTATTTTTATGCTGATGACTCTCCATTGGCCTCCTACCCAGATCCAATCTCTGACATTCTCTGCACCCAGGTGTTGACCAGGGCAGGCTGCACTACCCCGGCTCTGGTTGGCTTCTGGTTGGGCTGGCTGATGGGAGACACCAGCAGAACAGATGACAGGAGTGAGATGTGGTGTTTTCCCTACTCCCTCTCTGCCTGGGTGCTGCACCGTTGGTGGGAGCTGTGTCTCCCCATGAGCACAGTTCCTATCTAGGGGCTCTTCCTTCAGGGTTCAGGAAATTTTCTTTGTTAGTTTCTGAGTGCCCCACCATCCTTTGTCATTCCCTTGGCTTTAAATATGTTTGTATTGATTTTTTAGATAGAGAGGAAGGGAGTGATAGAAACATCTATATGAGAAACATTGATTGGCTGCCTCCTGTATGCCCCCTGCTGGGGACTAAGCCCGCAACCTGGGCATGTGTCCTGACTGGGAATTGAACCAGGACTTCTCAGTCCATGGGAGGTGGCTCAATCCACTGAGCCACACCAGCTGAGCTAATTCCCTTGGCTTTAATCATCCTCTTGAAGAGGTGGCTTCAATAATAGCTCTTTATTTGAACCCTATCTTTATTTACCAGGACCTTTAATGATACCTTTCTAAAGAAGATCCACTTTATATACTGAAGAAGAAACAAAAGAAGGGAGGAGTAGACTAAGAGGAAAGAGCAGAATGAAAGGCCAGAGGCTACAAGGGTGAACACTATACTGTCATGTTTGGCCATGGACTCTCCCAAAATGAAATATCTAGTTATGTGAAAGTCCCTACCCTCCAAATTAATATTTTGTGCCTGGGATAATTTTTATGTATTGGTCCATTAGAACTTGAGCTCTATGAGATCATGGTAGTTTGGGTTCTTTTGTTGTTTTTGGCTGTTTTTTCCACTAATAACCAAATAAGTAGAACTGAACGTATGAATAGTAGCTCATCAATAAATCTTATTAAATTGAAAAAGTAACTGGATTATTTTTGAAAGCAAAAATTAAGGGATGGATTGATGAGTAGATGAATGAATAATCATTGATTGATTCCCTATTTTCTTTAAATGGCCTACATATTCTTAGATGCTATCTTATTTCTCAGGGACACAGTGATATGCTCTAAGGTATAGTCAGGAAACGTAGAGGACCCTAGAGAGATGTGCTGTGATAGAGAAGGATTCTACTTAAATTCATTTAACCTAAATACGTTGTACAGCAATAAGGAAGTAAATTAAACTTCCTGGTTATTGCAAAGATTTAAAACATGCTTAGATATTAATTACAATGAACTTTTTTATAAAGACAATTAAATCTCTATTCTAACTTTTGGATAAATTAATTTCTCTATGTTTCTATTTCTTCACCTATTTAATAAGATACTGCATAATATACTGGTTAAGAGCAGTGATGTAGTGGTTATAAGCTGTGTCTCCAGGAAAGAAACATAAAAGCCAGTGCATACCATTTGCCAATTCCTATGGTGTAGACTCCCACTAAACTCCTTAGATTTCTATTGCTGCCAAAGCAATTTCCTTCTCACACTGCATCTCTTGACTGTGCTCCTGTTTTTATATCTAGTTCTCTGACTACAGTGGGGGAAGTTTCTTCACTTTTAAGGATTCCTGGGATTAGATGGACCCACCTGGATAATCCAGGATAATCTTCCCAGGGTCCTTAATCTTAGTTATATCTACAAAGTCCTTTTTGCCATGTAAAGCAACATATTTACAAATTTCAGGTATTAGGACATTGACAACTTCGGGAAGTCATTATTCTACCTACAACACCCACTATGGCCAATTTTAGGCTAGCAATAAGACATTAACTGGCATACAAAATTCCTGAAAATTTAACAATCAGCCAAATACCACTCCTGCTACCAGAATTTAGAGCATGAGTTCCAGAGTCAGAATGCTGGAGTTGAATCTTGACTGCAGTATACTAATTATGTGATGTTGAGCAAGTTACTTAATTTATATATATCAATAAAAAGTAGTTTTTCTTTAGGTATTTGTGAGAATTTGCAACAGAGATAAAACGTAAAGGAATTAAAAAGTGAAGGTACTTGATATATGTTAACCGTATTTTTATGTTTGTATCATCTTTTCAGTTGTTATTAGGAGAAAAAATATGCCTTATCCCAGTAAACTAAAACATCAAATTTCCCAGTGAATTTGATCAGTGTAAACCCCCACGTATTCAGCTTTTATTTAAAAGCTCAAAGCACTTCTTGTTCCCAAGCAACATATAGTTGATGTTCATCACATTTATTCTAAAAGGTATCAAGAGGCTCATGAACCTTCTGAAATTTTAAATAAAGATGCAATTAATTTGGCAGTGTTTGTGTTACTTCTGCCTTGAACCAACTAAGTTTGGGGATATAATATTATTAGAATATTCTAGTAACTACAAGGTTAAAGCGTAAGAAGAAAAAAGGACTCTAAGACAGACAATAAAGTTGGAGTAAAATTGTCATGCAGTAGAGCCTTGAAAGAGAGAAAAAACGAATTCATTTGAGTGTACTCCTCTCAGTGAAGACGTAAGTAACCATGAGGGAGGGGCTGAAGGAACTAGAAGACAATGCTCTACTGTTGTTCTACAGAATTCAGACAAGGCATTATCTGGAGCACAGGCTAAGTTACAACATTTTGTGTATTGGACAAGAGGTTGGAGAAATTACCCTATACCTCTCTCTCAAGCCTTTGGACCAAAGATTCCCCAAAGATTTTTCTCACCCCAAGTATCCAAAATATTCCATATCTTTGGAGCCAGAACAAGACTGCCAGTTGGGACACAATTCACTCAATCATTTATTTAACTGCTCAACATATATTTATGAAAATCCAAAAATTATTCAAAACAGAAGCCAAAATATGGCAAAGGATGTATGGGCCCAGGTGGGATCTGCGAGCTGGCTTGCTGCTCCAGCTATAGGAGTAGGTCCTGAGCACCTATGGCCATGGAGCGCTTCAGGTATTGATTCCCTGCCTAGTCCACATGATGGATAGAGCAGTATGTGGAAGAGGCATCCCTGATCCCTAAAACTTTATGAATAAGGTGGATAAAATATGAGATATGTGCACCTGGAAGAACTAAATAATGTTAAAAGAAATGTCTAACAATCATAAAATTTAAAAAGATCTGGTTGGTGTTATTCAGTGATCCCTGAATTAGGAAGCATCCAGTCTAGAAAATAGAAAAAAATTCAGCGTTGTACAAAGAGAGAGAATTTTATAGACCAAAGTGAGCAGGAACACGGAAGTTATGCAGGGCATTTGCTGATGGTTTAAAGCAAGCTTACTTTCCTTGTATGGAGCAAAGAGATGTCTTAGATCTGGGTCAGGTAATCTGTGCTGAGCAGGCAAGCACTGGTTGGTTGGGCTAGGTCTTTTTTTTCTGGGAGAGCTAGCCAGAAATTTAACTAAGTTCCAGTTTAAGTTATATGGGGCGTAGCATAAATCACTGTGTGCTGGGCCTAGTCTGGACACTTTAACAGTAATAACAAATGAGTGATCTAAAAGAATCACAGAGCAGCATATGGTTAAACAGGTATAATGGGTGATAGAGACACATCTAATGAGTTCAGAGGCCATCACTGTGGCTGGAAAAGCCATGAAGGAGGGAAGAGTTGAGAAATGTTTCATTTGGCTAGAGGTCTAAAGAGAAGTTTATTCCAGGTAGAAATAATTAGCATGTGGCTGAGAAGATGGCAAAGGTCTCAGAGCTTTACCATCACTTGGTCATGAGATGCAATGAGAAAAATGAAGAGATGAAAACTCAAGAAATAGTAAGCAAATTGTAGAAGTTGGAGAGGAATTAATGAATATGCTTCTAAGCTTGGAGATGATATTGGGATCATATATGAACAGGTGATGATTGCAGCCCTAGACAATGGTAGGGATGACTTGGCATTATTTTGTCTTCAGGAGTTAAGAGGACAGTTCCCGGGCAGTCACAGAGTCCAGAGACTAACTAGCAAGAGATTCAAAGCCATGGAAGGATATGATGATGCAATACAGCCATATGATCGAATTCTACACAAAGATCCAACTAACACCGCTGCAAGAAAGCATAAGATTACCATTCGAAAAGACCAGGATAAAAATGTGGAGGCCATGCGGGAACTGAATGAATATCTGGACCAATTTGTTGGAGACCAAGAAGTCTGGCATGAACTTGCAGAACTTTGTATCAATGAGCAGGACTATGCTAAAGCAGCCTTTTTACTAGAGGAGTGTGTGATGACTACTCCAAAAACCACTTGTACTGTCAGAAGTATGCTGATGTAAAATATACCCCAGGTGGACTTGAAAACCTTCAACTTTCAAGAAAATATTTTACACAGGCATTGAAATTGAACAACAGAAATATGAGAGCTTTATTTGGACTTTACATGTTGGCACGTCACACTGCTTCTAATCCCAAAGTAAGTGCAAAAACAAAAAAGGACAACTTGAAATATGCTAGTTGGGCAGCTAGTCAAATAAACAGAGGTTATGAGTTTGCAGGTCGAAGTAAGAAGGAAACCAAATACTCTCCTAAGGCAGTCGAAGACACGTGGGAAACACGGCAGCTTACCCAGTCTGAAGTTTTCAAAAACTCTTTCGCATTACATTTCACAGAAGCACAACTGAACTTACTGGCTTGTGATTTATTTACTAAATGCTCAAAGCGATTTATATGCTAATTTTCTGTTAAGGCAATTGTAAAGAATATGTTTAGATAAATCTAAGAATGCCCTTTATCGCTAGGCTGAAAGATAAGGGAAGTCCATGGAAGAAGGTTTAAGAAGAGTCTTATTGATTGCACATCGTTCTTGTAATGTCACACTGCTTTTAAACCATAATCTGAAGTAGAAATAACCTCGTTAAATAAACCATGATGATTGATTAAACTTGCAAAAAAGAAAAAGAAGGAAGGAAAGAATTAGCAAGTGCGAAAGGCCAGTGCTGTATGTAATGTTTGGGGGGTAGGGAGGGACACATTTGGACTTCTCCTATTTAGAATTTTCCACTTTCAGTCCCATGTAAAATTTTCATTTCAGTCACCTGACACCACACTTTCCAGCTTTTCTTATGAGAAAAAAATCAGAAGCAACCATGAAAATTAGCCATAGTTTTCTTGTTTTTATTTTTCTGGGTCAATTTCTTGGTGTGGCCTCTATTTAAAACCTACAAGACCAACCTGGCTGGTTTGGCTCAGCAGTTAGAGTGTTGGCCCATGGACTGAAGGGTCTAGGGCTCAATTCCCAGTCAAGGGCACGTACCTGGGTTGCAGGTTTGATCCCCAGCCCTGGCTGGCAGCCAATCAATGTGTCTCTCTCATGTCGATGTTTCTCTCTCCCTTCCTCCCTTCCACTCTTTCTAAAATCAATGGAAAAGTATCCTTGGGTGAGGATTAACAAAAAAATAAAATAAAACCTAGCAGACATGGGGTGGGGTGGGGGCTGTGTGGAGGGGGGCAAAGGAGGTAAAATGGGGGATATCTGCAATAATGTCAACAACAACAACAAAATAATAATCACAATCATAATCGTAATTGTTTAAAATCCCTATCCTCTACTAACATGATATAATAACAAAGGAGACCTAAGTGCTAACCTCTTGCCCAGAGGGTTAGGGACGCCAAATGTCAGGGAACAAGACAATCTGCGGGAGGAGGTTTCCATGTCGAAAAACTTAGCTGTCTCTATTCTGCTACCCTTTGGTCTTTTTTTACTCTCTTTCACTGTGGAAACCAGTGTCCTGAAAACAATGTACTGACATAAAGCGTAAAATATTTGTTACTCTTTCTATATCTTTCATCAGTCTTAAATCTATAATCACACCTACTAAATTCATTTTGCTTCTAATATATGTTTCAGCATAATATGTTGGCATGGTAAATATATGTGTCTGATTATTCAGTTTATTTACCAACCTTCATTTGCAAGGCAAAGACTAACTCTGATTTCTCTCCCCTCCGTGTAGTCAAGCTTCTCCTTTCTTTCTCTCTCTGATTCCTTAGTTCGAAAAGAATAGGTTGTTCTGCTCCACCCCCCCCAAGCCACAGAGAACCCAGCTGATTTTATTAGCATTCTCAAACAAGTATTAAAAGAAAAAAACTCCAAAATAATGAGATACCTGGCCATGTCTGGTTTTGCTTACAATCGTATCCTCAGAACCTGCTGCAGTATATGGCACATCGTAGACATTCAAATAATATACATAAATAATAAATGAAAAAAAATGAATGAATGAAAGCTTCTCGTGAAAAGGAACTTTTTCAAGTTGCTGAAGTCACAGCATCTAGCACCATGTCTGACTCTGAGCTGGTTGGTATTCAATAATTAATTTAATGAAAAGCAATCATGAAGGAATGACTAAATGATCTCCATTGAAAAGATGCACTGCTGTTCCAAAGGGATGGATGATACCTCATAGTTTCTCCTCATATTTTCTCTGATAGAAAAAAAAAATCCAAAACTTGTCATCTATCTGCTGACTCCATCATCCTGATGCATTCAGATGAATGCATCCCCAGTTTGCCTAGAGAGCAGAGTACTGTGGAAACCCCAGGCTGCAAACTGAGGAGTGAAGGGAGAAGTCCGTTCCCACCCGTGCTGGCGACCATGCATGGCAAGTTTGGTTTGCTTCTGTTACTGTTGCTCTTGGTGCCCATGTCACCAATGTACAATTGCTGGCTTTTCAGCTGCCAGGGAAAGTATCTCTGCAGAGCCCAGGGAGAGATGGATGTGTTTTCAAGTATGTCTCTGGTGTTCGATTGTGAGATTGATGAATGGAACAGATATTTCTACTAAGAAAAAGAAAATGACAGAATGAGTGTCCTTCTCCAAAGCAAGAAGCACATCCATCAATCTCACATTCAGCTGGATCTCAGGGTAAGCACACTCCTTTTCTTCTCTACTTGGCCTCCACTTTGATGCAAGTGCTTCCTGGATAGCAATCATCATTCAACTGTAGTGCCCTTTATAGCCAGCCATAAGTTCCTGTACCTTGACTCCCACTTTACAAGGTAAGCCTGCTCAAAAATGATGTGTTTTTTTTTTTAATAAAAGCATTGATGTTTAGATTTTTTTACTCTTCATAAAGAATAGTTATGGGGATGCAAAGTACAGCATAGGGAATATAGTTAATAATACTGTAATAACTATGTATGGGGTCAGATGGGTACTAGACTTATCGAGGTGATCATTTCATAAAGTATATGTGTCTGATCATTATGTTGTTTACCTGAAATTAATAAAATATTGTATGTCAACTATAATTGAAAATAAGTTTTTTAAAATAGAAAGAAAAAAATCGATTCAAGTGGTATACTGATTTCAGAAATGCTGAAATGTGAGTCTTCAAATCAGATAAATACATTATTTTTAGTACTGAAAAAAAGTTTTTCCTAAATCCTGGACAAACACCAACTGCACTTCTGATCTATCTATAGAAAACTGAAATAAAGGTATTATATTAAAATTCTCCCACATTAGAGTGTGATCTCCTTGAGGACAAAACTGATGTATTTATCTCTTTAAGCCTACTAATAGTAGATGCTCAATAAATGTCTGTGGATTTGTGTGATGGCTGGATGGAGAGAGAGATGGACAGCTGGGAGGGACCTACATATACCAGAGGCAAGTAGCCCTCAACATGGAGACAGTGTGAAGAAGAGCAATCTCATTTGACCTAAGTCCCAGAGATGTAAAGATAAATAACACCTCCAGTTCTCCGAGTTGATGGTCTAGCTGATAAGTGATGCAATGGAGACTTTGTTCCTTTAATTAGTCTTCTGGAAACACTTTTTTAAGTGGAAATTCTGAAAATGTTTTGGAAAGTTGTACCTGATTGGAGGTCACAGTAGCATCTTTCTCAGCCAGGAATAAGCAGGTGGCAGGTGAGGTGATACAGGGAGGTGAGTGGCTGACTGCCTTTGGCGTCAGTTGAGATGAACCATGCTTAAACTGTCTTATATGGTAAGTCAGAGGTGACTCAGAGCTTTCCCAGAAATCAGGCCCAGGATAATTGCCAAGCTAACTGAGAAACATTTAAAAAATTTGATAGAGTGTCTTTTAGTCCTTCTTCTTCCAATTAAAAAAAATTCTATGCTGTGAAACAGAACTTTTTAACCTCTCTATGTTCATCTGAATTTAGTCTTTTTCCTTTAGTAATGATAATAATAGTAATATATTTTACTCATAATTTTTGTCCAAAAATTGAGTTCCATGTGTGTTTTATAAAAGACCTTAGTGAAAATATATGAAAACTTGCCAAAAAGAGCAGCCTCACAAATAGGCAAATTTAATAACCTTCTTTTCGGCAAGAATTGAAAGAGGCCAAGAAGGCCTTTGCCCACCCTGCCACTTGCCAAAACATCAGAATTTGCTCATAGAAATTTATGTATTTTAATAGTTACGTTTTCAGGCTTGCAGGGGCCCCTGGTGAAAGTGATAACACGAAGTAGTGTCAAATCGTGGGCTTCCGTTTGAACTGCCAGGCGTGTGGCACACAGGCCACCATGGCGTCATCATTCTGTCTCCTTGACCCTTAGAGTGGCCACAGCACTCAGGGCCACAGACTCCTCGGGTCAGATCTGGGCAACCATCCCTGAGGGACTGGAATTGGCCTGCAAAATGCTACCTATTTGCTCTCCCCGTCTAAGCAGATTCGCTGAGAACTGGCAGAGATGAAGAGATTCACCTACCTTGAGCTCAGTGTAAGGTAATGCGAGTGATCACCGAAAAAGTGCCTGAGACGGTTTGGGGATTATCCATGATCAAAATGTTAGAGTCACTCTAAAGGAAAAGATAGCAATAGTCTGGGCTTCTCAACGCTTGAGAGAAATTAGTGACGTAAAATTAAAGTACAAAGAAGCATTCATCATCGTACAAATTGATTTTCTGGATAAATGCGTTATCCATTTTGGACACTGTCACACAGGACCCCAAGGGCATGGAAGAAGGGCGTAGGCTCTGCACGAATGAAGCGTCCAATCAGAGGGAGAGTTCTGAGGTTGAGCTACAGAATCGTAAAGCACCATTAAGCAATAGTGTAAAAATGTAGACCCAGGACCAAGAAATGCAGACTTTTCTCAAATTTCAAATAGCATGGCATAGTATAATCACTTCACTGTTTCAATGCCGTGTTCCCCAAGCCTCAGTATTCCCACACCACCTTCACAATTTTTATCATTTCTGCATAATAATTGTATAATTATTTAAATGAGATTTAAAATCAGTTCTTTTATTTTTAAATAAGCATTTTATTTTAGTACAGTTTTAGATTTATAAGAAGAGTATGAAGAGGATACAGACAGTTCCCATATACCCCACACCTGATTTCCTCTATTATTCAGAACTTACAGTATCAGTCTGATGCATCAGTAATGAACTAATACTGATATATTATTAACTAAAGGCCATAATTCATTAGATTTGTTTTAGTTTTTACTTTATGTCTTTTTATGTTCCACGATCCCCTATCTTACATTTAGTCATCATATCACCCTAGACTCCTCTGGGCTGTCCTGGTTTCTCAGACTTTCTTTGTTTTTGATACCATTGACATTTGGGAAAGTATGGGTCAGGGATTTTGTAGTGTCTCTCAGCTGGGATTTGTCTGATGTTTCTCTCATGATTAGATTGGGCTTATAGGTGTTTGTGAGCAAGAACACACAGCTGAAGTACCCACTCTCATCATACGGTGTCAAGATTGCTACCATCAATACGACTCAGCTCTGTTGATGTTAACGTGTTTCTTATTCTCTTCAACCTCAAATAACAAGCAGAATTCAGATCACACTTCTGGTGGGCTTTTTATATTTTTCTGATTTATTTCTCACTCTTCTTTCTCTTGGTGTTTCAGTCTGGGTAAATTCTGTTGACCTATTTTCAAGTTCACTGATTCTATCCTCTGCTCTGTTGGGTTCACTGATGAGCCCAAGGAAGGCATTCTTATTTCTCTTTCTGTAATTTTATATCTAGTATTTCCATTTGACTTCTTCCTATAGTTTCCATCTCTCTGCTGAAATTCTCCATCTATTCATCCATATCTCCCAGCTTTTTCTCTAGAGCCTTTAACATATTAATTGTGGCTATTTAAAATTATCTGATAGTTCTAACATCTGGGTTACATGTGAATATGATTTTATTTACTGATTTGTCCATTGACAGCATGTTGTTTTTTGTTCATTTCTTTGTATGTCTTGTATATTTGTTGAAAGTTTAACCCTTGTGCTTGTGGGGAGGACTGGTTTGCTGAAGGAGTTTTCACAATGTTCCCGTTCCACCCTCAGCTTTAGACCCTCCTGTGCACCTGGGCTTCAGAGAAGCTTTCTCTCCAAGCTTTTGTCCATCCCCAGCAGAAGACTTCTGCTACTTGTTACTGAGTGGTTGCTAGTCAGATGGTAGAGGGAGGCAGAGGCTACTGTTGCCTTGATCCAGGCTCAGTCTTAGGCGGACTCTGTATCTCTGCATCTCAGGTCCTTAAGTGATCTTTCCCCTCCCCCAGTGGTAGGCGATTTCTTATGATCTGGGCCCAGGAGATTTCTTGCCCCTGCCAAGATGTAGACAGTGTTGTTCTTTTTCTTTATCCAAGCCACAGTGAGTCTTGACCTGTGACTTGGGTGTGGCAAGATTTGCTGCCCTTCCCCAAGTATTTTGTTTTGGGGTTTTTTATTTCCCATGGGAAGAAGCATTCTGGTGGACTTTCTGCCTTTCCCCTGGTAGTGGCCCGTCCGCGTCTCCACACCTGCACCATGAGGGCAGCCTTTTCTCTCTTCCCACCTGTTCCCAATCTGTCTGTGAGCAGCCAGTGGATGCCGTGAAGAGCCTGAGTGGGTGCAAGTCCCCCGTGTCCTCAGTTCCTCGGGGTTCTATACTCTCACACTTGCCTACACCTCACTTTTAACTTCTTTTCATTAGGATTTTTAGCTGAATTCTTCCTACCAACTTGCAAGGAAGACCCATCTTCCAGCTGTGATCTGTGCTGTGGGTCAGGGTGTGTGGAGGGACCTGTCGTTCCTTTGACTTCGGGCTAGTTGGTGAACCTGCAAGCCCGTCTCTCTGATGGATTCAAGAAAATGTATAAATGTGTAGATCACCTTGCTTTTTATGTTGTTAGAGTAAGGGCAATGCCGTTCCCAGACTTTTCTGTCCTGAGCAGAAGCCAGAAGTCGACAACACCTTGTAAAATGAGTGCACATCTTTTTAATATTCATCCGTAATCACCTGGGATTATCTAGTTTACCATTGGTGTTATGTCAGTCTTTAAAAAATGCTACTCTACTGGGAGATAAATGGACTGGATGGCAAGACCTTTAGGATCTAGCCCTGCTTCGCCAATGATTAGGTGCATAGCCTATGGAAAATCATTTAAACACTCTGGAATCAGTCTTCTCATAGGCAAATAAAGCTGTCACATCACACGAATCTCTAAAATCCTTTCCAGCTTCAACTTCTGTTGTATTTTAGGTAGGGAAATAGATTTTTACTTCCTTTTCATCGTGTATACAGTGTTGACTGAATAAAGTGTTGCAATTAGAGCTCAGAGGACAAAATTTCCCTATAAGCAAACGACTTCCTGGCACCAACTTAGGTACTTTATGAACTGCAATAAATGATAAGTGTTAGCTTTAGGAAGTGAGGATATTAAGTATCCCGCAAAGAGTGCCTGTGCTTTAGTAGCTGAGGAGTTCATTAATTTTAACAATTGATTAAATTATTGGCAAAATGTAGAGAGCGGTAACTCCACAAATTGAAAAACTGTTAAAATGTGAGTTTTCCCTAAGTAATAGCCATACAACTGTGCCTCAGATTTCCAAGAGGAAGATCAGTTTGTAATTCACATGATAAATCAAATTACCCAGAATTTGAATATTTTCATAAAATATATGTATTTATGTGCTCATTTATTATTCATTTTTTAAGTTAATTAATTTATTTTTTTACATTTATCTTCAGCTAGAGCAGGAGGGAGAGAGGGAGTAAGAGAGAGAGAAACATCAACATGAGAGAAACACATCAAGTGGTTGCCACCCACACGACCCCAACCGGGCCGGGGACAAACTGCAACTGAGGTATGTGCCCCTGGCAGGAACCGAACCCTGGACTCTCTGGTCTGCGGGCCGAAGCTCTAACCACTGAGCCAAACCGGCCAGGGCTATTATTCATTTTTTAAAAATTATCTTTATTGTTGAAAGTATTACAGATGTCCCCAATTTTTTCCACATTGACCCCTTCTACCCTGCTCCTGACACCCTCCCCCGCCCCGAGGGCCTTCCCCACGCTATTGTCTGTATCCATGGGTTATGCATATATGCAGAGAAGTTCTTTGGTTCATCTCTTCCTGCTATTATTCATTTTGTACACTAAAGGGAATATCCAAATAAAGGGTTACTTAATTGTTTATGTTAATCTTGTCAGGATTTCAATTTAAGTCTTGATTTAGGTATAAATAAAAATTGTTTGTTGAATTTTTACTATAATAAGAAAGCACAAGATTTAATACGATTTATAATGTCAGAAAATATGTGCTAGCCTATTTATTCCTTGGTTTGCTATCTACTCATCTCCAGAAGCAATATTGAATTTTTAGGCCACATTGAGTCTCTTCTTTTCTAATTGTATTTGATAAATGTTGACATAGAATTTGTGCGAATGTCAAATATTACGTTAGAAATATTTTCATTTATGTAGGTGGAATACAGGCTGTAATCTGACCAGATGGCTGACCCATCACACTGAGCATTCCGGGGCCCCAGCCTGGTCTACAGGGTCGTTTCTAAGTGAAAGCATGAGGCACAAATCCCCCAGTTTCCAGAAGCAGACCCAGACTCTAGGTCCTTCCGAAGATGCTGGTCCCAAACCCCAACCCCTCTCCTTGGCACTGACATTTCAAACCCAATCCACTTTGTAGACTGCACACTGTGCAAAAAATAGCAAGTACAGTGACACAGTGAGGCAAATAAAAGTGTTAAGTAAGACAGTTTTTGCTGTTTTTTTTATCCTCACCTGAGGATATTTTTCTATTTATCTTCAGGTAGAGAGAGAGGGAGAGAAAGGGAGAGAGAGAGAACATCGACGTGAGAGGGACACATAGACTGGTTGCCTCCCATGTGAACCTGACCAGGGCGGGGGCGAACCGCAACCGAGGTATGTGCCCTTGACCAGAATCGAACCTGGAACTCATTGGTCCGTGGGCCGACGCTCTACTGCTGAGCCAAACTGGCCAGGGCGACAGTTTTTGCTTTTAACATGTTTACAATTTCAGGGAAAACAAAGACAGGTACCCAGCTTTGTGAGGATGAGTGTCTACCCCAATACAGACAAGCTCTGTAGTTTCAAATATTGTACCATACATTTGTATAGTGCTTCATAGCACTGATTCTAAAACCCAACTGATTGTTACAATTACCTGAGCAACCTACTGAACTGGAATCACCAGACCCACTGAAAGTTTCAGGGACACCACCACCGTCACTTTTTGTGAACCACTGCATTGATAGTTAAAACAATGTATCAGTGGCAGCTCACTGTAGTGTGATTTAGAGTAGCAAAATGACACGCAAAGGTAAAATTTAACCCATAGTTTCATCTGTCCAATCATGTAACTTGATGTTTACCTGTACAGGTGCAAAAGTAATTAGAGATCAACTTTACCAGCACCCCCAGTTCTGTTGCTATCAGATCCTCAGTGGTGTCTGCACAACCAGGATGGTCCTGGTGGGTGAAATATGACTTGCTCTTAAAGTCCTTATTATACCTATCCTTGAGGAAGGGAGTTCATGTCTCCTGCTATGAATCCTTCAGGCAGATAGAGGAAGACTATAAATTTTATTCAGAATGATGTGTTCCATGTTTAATATAAAATATATAATATTACAAAGGAGAAATTATATTGAAATACAGACAATATATTTTCAATTAATATATAATATATGTTCTCATAAAATAAAATCTAATGAGAGGGAAATAACCAATACCGTGTCAAAGTAGTGATGTGCATGAAACATATTTAAAAATATCTGAAACAAGTATACAGTGTTATGAAAATATCCCTGATATTTATTGTGACAAAGTCAGGTACTACTGATATTTCTGTTGTTTGTTACCTACATTCAGAGTAAAAATATGGATACAGTTTCTTAACCTAACTTTTTAAAAAATTTTTAATAAACTGTCTGATTTCTATCTGTAGATGCCTTTAAGATCTATGAACTCTAGGTTCAGGAATTTTCTTCTAGAGAACAATGGCTCTCAAGATGTGGTCCTTAGGCCAGCAACATCACAGTCACCTGAAAACTTGTTAGAAATGCAAATTCACAAGTCCTACCCCAAGCCCACTGAATCAGTAACTGGGTGGGCCCAGCAATCTGTACACACACACATTTGGGAACCACTGTCCAGCAGAGCACTCTACTCAGAAAAAAAAAAAAAAAAAGTGCTTCTGTTGCCGAAGAATTGAGTGGGTGGAATTTCTCCATCACTAGTGGGAGTAGGGTTCTTACGATATCTTTAGAAAAAGAATTCTCTAAAACTCGCACAAGAGAATGTAACTTGATGTTTACCTGATTTTTATTTGCATAGTGTTATATCCTTTGGTTTGCAAAGTCCCAGCTCCCTTAAGCCAGTCCTGGAAGACATGCAGCTGGGGTTTCAGTAGAGCTAGAAGCAGGGCCAGTGTCCAGAGTTTCCATTCCATGGTGGAGTTGAGTCTGGCAGAGCATCAGGCTAAATTCTGTCCGTTAGTCCATCCTGTGGGTCCTACATGGTCGTAAGCCACGTGGACAAATGCAGGGGAATGCATCTCCTGCAACAGGAGTCCCAAGAGAGCAAGAGGGCCGAGAGAGAACTTCCTTTATTTAGGAGTTAAGTATCTCAGATTCCGCACCCTTGCAGTGGCCATGCCAGTTCTGGCTAATTACTCATTCCCAGGTGTGATTGATACGCAAGCATCTTCCCATGTCACCCAGACCTTACTGGGCATACATCTAAACTGCCTCTGTCCAGTCCCTTCCCCCATCGATCTGCAGGGAATAGAACTGCAGCCTTCTGGCACAGCTGTATAAATGGCATGCCTATATTATCCAGTCTCCCCTTTGCTCCTTTCTTATTAAATAATAACCTGGTTATTATAATGGTATCACTTCCTGCATTAAGGGAAGGGCAGCCAAGCAAGACAGATAGTCAAGAACTGGAGCAAAATGGAACCTTCTTAGAGTTCATGCAAAATTCCTT
Organism: Tadarida brasiliensis; assembly: GCA_030848825.1. Classification (NCBI taxonomy): domain Eukaryota; kingdom Metazoa; phylum Chordata; class Mammalia; order Chiroptera; family Molossidae; genus Tadarida; species Tadarida brasiliensis. Next base: position 25,152,429 of record CM061257.1, on the reverse strand, counting down.
GTACAGTACGATGCATGCAAGAATTATTGAATACTGGAAAACAGAAGAGAATTTGGAGACCATCTGTTCCAGGAGTGATATATTGTTTCATGTTAAACAACAACTTAACAATGTTAATAACTATCTTGAAAACTGCTTACTTTAAGAATGAAGGTTTTGATCGAATTTGAATATATGAATGAACAGATTGTGGCATTATGAATTATGTGTTATGGATGTATGTAGGGATGGAAAAAAGCAACAACCTTGAAACAGTATATATACTATCCCAAATATACCCAACTCTTCATCTCTAAATGAAAAAACAATGAGGTAGGGATATTAAGGGACTTGCCAAAAGTCAACAGTGAATTAGGTTTAGATTCTGAGTTAGATGGACACTCTTGACACCTGACCCATAATCTAATACGGGTACTTTCCCATATGTCACAGCCCATACTATGCAATTTTCATATACTCAAACCAAGATTCTTCTTCAAAAGGCAGAGTTGTTCCTCTGCAAGATTTTATAAACTAGGTAAATAACTCCCTTGGAGCTGACTACAGTATTCTACTCAATGGTTAGGAGTGGCATTTCAACTTCTTTACATGTTATTCAAAACAGACCACCCACAAACAGAGAAGGCGTGAACAATTCTCTCTTAGGAAGACAAGTGAGACATTAATTGAAACAATGCTGCTGAACCCAAAGGTAATTACATTCCCAAATACACAAGAACAACAAAGAAGGGGGTTCTTTTCTTGAACGGAGACATATAATTCAAAGCAACAAGTTAAAATGAAAGAAAAGGAAACTGAACCTGACTGGAGGGCATCCTGACAGTCAACACGAATGAAGAATGCTAGGGACAGCCGTTATACTTGGGAAGCTTAGGATAATTTCTCATGACAAGATTTCATTTCATAAAGCTATGGGTTGGATGACCAGTTTGTTACTTTTGTGCCTAATTTTTGTATTTGTGAACTTAACAAACTTTCAAGAGCATGTTGTTTAAACAGTTTAATATTTCCTGTTGTCCAAACCCCTCTGTTAACACGAAGTAACATTTCATATAGATCTTGAAATAGAAAACAATTCTCTTAAAGTAAAGGTCATCTATTTCCCATGTATTTTATTTAAATGACATTATTATAGAAATGTATCATAAATAGAAAAAGTAAAGTTATTCATGGAGAAGAAGAGTTTTGCTGCAGAAAAATACTAAGGTTAAATAAAGTATTTAATTATGGGGACTTGTCAAAAATATGTCAGATACTCAAAGAATATTTAACCTATGATACAGGAACAAGAACAGAGGAAAAGAATAAATGAGGGGAGATCAAGGCTGTTGTAGGAAATACGTGCATTGAAATAAAAGGCCATGATAATGGAAGTGCTCATATATTTGTTCACATTATTTTTTTGTGGAAAAAAATTGTTTTTTAACGTGTTTTTATTCATTTTTAGAGAGAGAGGAAGGGATAGAGAGATAGAAACATCGATCCAGGCAATTGAGCTCGCAACCTGGGCATGTGCCCTGATCAGGAATCAAACCAGCGACCTCTTGGTGCATGGGATGATGCTCAACCACTGAGCCACACCAGCTGGGCTCATTCATTCTATTTCTTATGGGAAAGCTTTTGAACAGGCCTCTGAGTCTCACATAAAAGAAAGAATGAAGAAGTCTAGCTTACCTGCTGCAGAGACTTGTGTAGCCATAACAGTTTTGGGTGTTTTTTTTTAATGGAAATGTTTAAATAATGCATGGCCATGAAAAATATTTCACGTTCAGAGTCACATATGATGGGTGGACCACTACTGCCACAAACCATTACCCAGATGCAACAGCTCGTAAAACTAGGTCAGGTCCACTTGAATAATCTCCTTATCCTAAAGTCAACTGTGAAATGTAGCCTAACAGAATCCTGGGAGTTAAATTGATTATATTCATAGTCCTGGGGATAATTCAAGGTATATATGTGAGTGGGAAATCTTGGAGGTCATCTTCGAATTCTGCCTAGCACAGAGTTCTATGGAATGGTGAGAACCTAGACTTGGAAATCTGATAGAGAGGGATTTGAAAGCCTAACTTTACCAGCTGGTAAATAATAGGTGCTTAATAAATACTTATTGATTGAATTATGAACAAGTGAACAGAGAATGTATAAATGAATTAAATTAACATTTCTAAACCTGTGTTATCATCTAAGAAAGAAAAGTAATAGCATCTAATTGAAGGATAGTTATAAGAATCAAAGGAAACGATACATAAAAAGCTCTTCACAATTCAGTCAATTGGTATCAGTTATTACTCTTTCTACAGTGGCATAACATCTGGACCTGCCATTTCAAAATGACTTTTAATCCGCCCCCACCCCTCCCCATTTGCTGTAGCAGTCTGCTGTTAACATCAACGGTGATTCTGCTGCCCTTCTTACCATTGTTTCTTCGTTTCACCTTATTTATAGAGCCCAGGGCTCTGCTCCTTTTTCCAGAGTCTGCTAGCACTGGGAGCCAAACACGGTGCTTTCTCCCTTGTGCTTGGTAAATTGTGTCAATCAGAAAATAGAGTTACAGCAAGAAAAAATATTTTTTGCCCTGGCTGGTTTGGCTCAGCGGTTAGAGTGTCAGCCTGCGGACCAATGAGTTGCGGGTTCGATTTTGACCAAGGGCACATACCTTGGTTGTGGTTCATCTCCAGCCCTGGTTGGGTCGTGCGGGAGGCAACCAGTCGATGTGGCTCTATCACATTGATGTTTCTCTCTGTCTCTCTCTCCCTCCCTCCCTCCCACGCTATCTAATGATAAATAGAAAAATATCTTCGGGTGAGGAATAAAAATATATATATATATGTATTTTTCATTCTATGGAAAAGTAGGCTGTGGATCTCTTCCATGTTCCAGGATGCAGGCCGACGGAACAGCCTTCAGTGGGACATTGCTGTTCCCAAAGCAGAGAGAAAAGAACTACCCTATGGCTCGTAAACTTTCGGCTCAAACATGGCACTCGTGTTTTCCTGGCTACCCTAAACGATGTGACCAGGGGTAACATCAGCGTGACAGGAAGGTATAGTCCTCTCTCAAAGAGGAGCAGCAGATGTTTTGATGGCCTCGATCACATTGTAGTGGTCGTCTTTGTATATTCTACTATTCTCAGTCATGCTGCTCGTTTTTGCTTTGTACTCACGTGTTGCTCTGTTGCCATCCCAGTGCCGTTGGCTTGTGTTTGGTGATGCTTTGTGAAAGGGAAAATAGCTTCTTTTGTTGTGTCAGCGAGATAACCAGAGACGCACAGCCGAATCGTAAAGGAGCGCTTCATTACACCGGCGGGCTGGGGGGTATAGCTTCCCCAGATCCTCAGCCCTGAGCCTTCTTTGTTGCCCGCTTTTATCATTTTTTTTTTATCCTCACCTGAGGACACTTTTTGCATTTATCTTCAGATAGAGCAGGAGGGAGAGAGGGAGGAAGAGAGAGAGAGAGAGAAAGAAACATCGATGTGAGAGAGACATATCAAGTGGTTGCCACCCACACGACCCCAACCGGGGCCAGGGACAAACTGCAAGGTGCGTGCCCTTAGTGGGAACCGATCCCAGGACTCTCTGGTCCGCGGGCCAATGCTCTAACCACTGAGCCAAACCGGCCAGGGCTGTTGCCCGCTTTTAAAGGCACAAACTACAGGAAAAAAAAAGCTACATTTTCTTGGCACCACTTTTGGCACCGTTAAGGCGGGGAACTGATAGAAGGGGGACGAGAGGAGCTGTTACAGAGGCCAGGGCAACCATTAATCTCTTTCTTTTCATGATTCTTCTGAGTTTGCCAAGGCCATCATTAACCCCTTTATAGTTTTCTTTGGGTTTCTTAAGGCCCTTATGTTTATAAAAAAGAAACTGCCAGGGTGTGTACGTGCAGTAACTGAGGGTCAGGATGGAGTTATTACACTTTTAGAATGTATCTCAGGAAATATACTATTTTAGTAAAACATCACTAAAGCTAATATTCTGAAAAATATTACTTGATTGTTTTTCAATAATCGCGATTCAGAGATCCATTTTAACTTATGGTAGACATTTTTATGTATTGATAAACATAGCGATACTCCATTTAGAACCTTTCAAAAATTAGAAAGTAATTGGAAATCACATCAGACAATAGCATTTATTGGAAAGTGAAGTAAGTCAGAAGTACATCTATTCTATAGTATTGTCAATAGTTTATACTCTCAATTTCTACTTCCAAGACAATTTCAAAGAAATCTCACACAGCAGTTTCAGTGATTAATAACAGATTGCATTACTATTTCTATTCTTTTGACTGAAGAAACAGAATGTACAATGTAATGTAAAGACCTGGATAAATGTAGCAGTTTCTATATACTTTGTTTCTAGTAAATTGGGAATTAGACATTTCAGAATATTAGAGAAGTTAGCCCCCAAATTATGTACTGTTTCATTAACAATATATTAACCATAGGTCAACTTATGCCCTTTACCCCAAAACAACTTCATAAGTTTTTAAAAGAATCATGTAGAACAGTTCTTTGAAAACATAGGGAAATTTCTCTGTGGTCTCGGAATGTTCCCTTGATTTTATCTGAGACACAGATGCCCTCTTGTGGTAACATATGGGCATTTGCAGTGACTTTTTAAAGAAAAATGTCAACTTGTCTGGCACAGACAGGGCCTTTCAGGGAGCGAGGCCTAGACCACTCAATTTTTGAGGCCCTCAGCATATGTAAAAAATATCAAAAAGGGGGCTAAAAAGAATGGAACAAATTACAATCCATTTAAAAAATATTAGCACAATAAAATGCAATGGAACATAGTTTTGCTCTTTAAAATGAGAAAAAATCAATTAATTTACAGTATATAATTGAGTATGTAGCCTATTAATGGGACCAGATTTAAAATATACAATAATCAGCTCCCAGAGAAGTCAGTTCATCTTTGGAATTGTGGCACAGCTATTCTCCTTCAGAGAGAGTCATAAGACTCTATATTTGGTTCTTCTGTTGCTATGAGGCCTGGGTCAAGGGTTCCTTCTATCCCAATTCCTGGCCTCAGCTCCTGACCCCACCCTACTTAGTCCTGTGAACAGATAAATTGTCTCAAAAGACAACTATAAACCAAGAGAAAACGCCTTTTATATTCATCACAGCACAGAGCCTGCTCTGTTTCCTTCTGTTTCTCTCCTGTGTTACTCTTGGTTCTGTGCTAGCCATGAAAAATAAAAGCGAAAATTCAGAGAGTGCTTTGGACAGGAAGGAGGCAGTCCCGTAAAACTTCCATGTGTATAAGCATCACTTGCGGTGTTCACTAAGAGTACAGATTCCGCACGTCTGTAGCCAGTGCTTCTGGTTTAGAGGATTGAGTTGTGGTGCTATAAAACTGATGTTTAGCATCTACGTCAGGTTTTTTTCCTGGGTCCATTTGGCTAGAGGAATACTGCTTAGACCTGACAGCAAAATCAACTGGAGAGCTTTAAAAACCTGATTCCCAGGACACACCCTAGAGTTCTGCAACCAGAATTTCTCAGAACAGGTCCAGGCACCACCTGCTGAGTGTAACCTGCAGCCAGTTGGAGAAGCACTGGGGTAGAGAGCACACAAGCATTGGCGTCTGAGCCCAATCAATCTGAGGCCAGCAGGGACACACCTAGAGTTCAGCAAGGTCGGGTTTATTGACTCTGCAGTGAGTCAAAAGCATGCCAAAGGAACAGTGATGTGTCACTAAACAAAGGCAAAAACAGAGTTATTTTAGGCATAAGCGTTGGGTGGAGTTGTATTTGGATGGGCAAGAAGGAAAACAGGGCTGTGTAAAGGGATCAACTTCAGGTCTGCACTGCAAAGCAGACCCAGAGCCCTGGGTGTCTTAGAAGCATCAATGTTGACATGGATGTCCAATGTTGTATCCAGAAACCCTTTAACAGAAGTTTCGCCTGTGGGTTGTCAAGCGAGACTTTTTTCTGTGTCAACATGACTCGGACAAGAGAGGTATATCGCATTCTTACTGATATGATTTCAAAGAGCAAAGTTTCTGGTAGCCTGTGATTTTGGAAAACAAAGTTTCTCAGTATGTACAAAAAGCAACAGTCACTCAAAGAAGGGGACACATTACAGCAGTAAGTGTGTTTGGGGAGAAATATTGAATCCTGTTACTTTTGCGGCTGGCTTCATCTGTGTCTGTTATTTCAGTCTGATAAATGAAAGGTCAGATGTTTGAAGTCCAAACTAATTTCTACCTTTTCAAACGTAATCACAGAGTTGCTTCCAGAAGAAAAATGTAATGGGAAAAGAAGGTCCTAGCATGTGAGCATGTAGATGTTATTCATGCATTAATTTAACAAAGACTTACTGGGTACCTACTATGTGCTAGGTCCTGTGTTTGGGGTACTAGAAATTCAGTGATGAAAAAAATCAGTCTCTGCCATCAAGAAACTTACACACTACATGGGTTGGAGAAAAACACAGATAAATAGGCGATTACAGCAGGGTATAAAAGTACTATCACTTGAAAAAAAAAAAGTGCTATAACTTCATTTAAGAATAGGTACCACGGACAATCAACCCAGTCTTGGGTATTCAGGGAACTGGGAAGACGAGACCTGAGGTTATGGAAAAGAGAGGACCAGGGTGGAGGGGATGAGGAGCCAGGGGAAGACATTCAGAAGTAGAGGGAAAAGAGCTTTAAACACAGAATCATCTGGGTTCTAATCCAGGCTCTACCACTGGATGGGTATCACTGTAACTCTGAGATGCAGTTTTCTCACTTGTAAAATAAGGATAACAAAACAAAGAAACATTCATGGGTGCCAGGCAGAGTTCTAAGTGATAGGATTGTATCAATTTAATTCAAGACACAAGCTCCCTGACCCTTACATAGCATGCATTAAAGACTGGGGGGGGGGGTTATAATCACAATTAAAATGTAAAGTATTGACTGTGTCATGGAATAAATGCAGAGTGGAGGAAATTGGAAGTGCCAGTGGAGGAAACCAGGGAGAAGTAATGAGTTGAGGATTAAATGAAGTGACATCTGTCAAAACACCTAGACAGTGACATCTGTCAAAACAAGTAGACATGGTGTAGGGACATTCAATTGAGGTCAGGTCACAGAAGCTGTGCTTGGCTCAGCTATGGGAAAACAAGGGACCTGCATCAGCCACTATTTTAACCTAACCCAGTATTTTCCTTTTCTTCTGAACTATTGCTCTTCTAATCTCAAGGAGCCTGCTCTGTCCCTAGACAAACTCCTCATTCTGTGCCACAACTCTGGATTGTAACTCAGAGGGGATTCCTCACTGAGAATGTTTCCGGGCAGGTTATCAGACAGCAAGTTGACTTTTCTCCCAAACAGTGACAGCAGTTGGAGAGTTGACGGTAGGGCCCTCTTTTGCTTATAATGTTCTTAGTTTCTCTTAATTTATTCTTCCCCCTTTATTTTATGCCTTACTTCAACCCCAAAGTTGTTTAAAACAGTGATTCTCAGCACCCTCCCTTAGGGTCCCTGGAACCCTGTTCTTAAGCCTAGTTATAGTATTGCTGTGCTCTCCCAACCCAGCCCCCTCATAACTAGAAAGATGTGGAAGGAATTTTGTTTCTCACACTTACTCGGGTGGGGGTGGTGCTTTCTGTGGTGGACAGAAGTCAAGGATGCTGAGTGACCCGCAGTGCAGTTACTTAAAAAATATCCCACTCAAAATGCTAATAACACCTCCATTTACAAACACACGAGTTAGAAAGACAGAACTTTCCCCACAAAATTAAGCTATTTTGAAAATTGGATTACGAGGTCATCAAAGTCTACCTAACTTACCTGTTAAGGTGTTTCTATTTTATTCTAAAATACTTCAGAACTTTACCGTGTGGTATTGTGTATATATTCATTTAAGCTACATTTTTTTTTTTTTAGAAATAATCAGTTGTTTAATCATAAATTTACACTCCAGATATGGTCGGCATTTGATGAAGATAACTCTGGTTTGCCGTCGAGGTGTTGTCAAGTAGAATGATCTATGCTAAATCTATTTTACTTGTAAAATTTGGTGTTTAATAATTGGCAAAAGGGTGGGTGTGAAGGCTTGTAATTAATGAAATGCCTGTTAGTCGAGATTGGTAGATTGGCTCTCTGTCGGAAAAGCAGTCTTACCCTCTGCTATAAAGCAGGCACCTCAGTGACGGGGTCCAAGGCTTAATGGCTAACTGGCCTTATTTTGCAGCCACTGTTTCGAAGGGCTCTTGTGCCTGAGCAGTCCAGTTGTGGCAAAGTAGCTCGGACTACTGGTGACTACTGATATCTGCTGCTGCAAAAACGACGACAACAACAACAACAACAACAACATAACCCACAGTATTTATGTACCACCAATTTATGTTAGGTCAATTTTCAGTGTTACCCTTACCTGTCAGTCTCTTAAACAAGTCTAAGAGAACATTTAACTAATTGATCTGGGACAAATAGCAAGGATGTCAACATCACACTCCCCTCCCATCACCTGCCCCTCCCCCACCCCATCCTCCAAACTAATAACTATTTGCACCACTGATATGAATTAGAAATGTTGTTTTGCCCGGCCGGTGTGGCTCAGTGGTTGAGCATCGACCCATGCACGAAGAGGTCGCTGGTTCGATTCCTGGTCAGGGCACATGCCCAGGTTGTGGGCCCGATCCCCAGTGGGGGGCATGCAGGAGGCGTCCAATTGATGTTCTCGCTCATCCATGTTTCTATTTCTCTCTCCCTCTCTCTCTGAAAAATCAATAAAGAAAAGAAAAAATTAAAAAAAAAAAGAAATGTTATTTTGCCTGGCTGGTGTGACTCACTGTTTGAGCATCAACCCATGCACAAATAGGTTGACAGTTCGATTCCCAGTCAAGGCACATGCCCAGGTTGTGGGCCAGATCCCCAGTGGGGGGCACGCAGGAAGCAGCCAATTGATGTTCTCTCTCATTGATCTCTCTCTCTCTCTCCCCCTCTCTCTTTCTCTCTCTCTCAAATCAATAAAGAGAAATTATAAAATAAAATAAAAATGTTGTTTTGCAAATTGAGAAGTAGAAATATAGAAAGTTTAGGATAATGGAAAAAATAAACATATCCATTTCTTCTTCTCCTTAATGTGGTGGCAGCATGCGTTTGCATCCTGGCTATCACTCACTGTGCTCTTAGGCAAGGCACTCAGCCTCTCTAATCTCCAGTTTCCTCTCTCATGGAACGAGGCAGTGTTCCTTCCGCGCAGGAAGCTGGGAGAATTAAATGAGTGACACTCGTAAAGAGCTGAACATAAAGAGCCTGGTTCATGACAGGCGATAACAGTATGTTGATCTCATTCATTCAGTCTTCCTCCAAACAGAAAATATACCCAGGGGACTGTCTCTTACTTGTTTTTGTTCTCCTAGCATTGAACAGATAGCCTGACCCGGAGTTTGTGTTCAAAATATATCCGCTGAATAAATGAATTTAACATCCTTTCATTGGAATTCAGCTATTTTTGATACCATGAACTCTCTGACATTCTGGGACTCTGTCCACATGTCTGCTACATTCTTCTTTCTAATACTTTTTGAAATGGCAACGCCAAGGAAATATACTGTATTCATTGGTAGAGTAGATGCAATTGAAGACAGTCCAGGCTTACCTAGGGTGTAGAATTTCATGTTATGTGTTTCAAGTTGATTCATATATATATATATATATATATATATATATATATATATATATGAAAATAATGTTTTGCTAAGAATCTTCATAACCCAATTATTAGAATATAAAAGGGCAATTTGGTAAAGTGTATCAAGAACCTTAAAAATGTTCCTAGCAGGTAATCCCATTTGTAAACACTAACCCTCATGAAATAATGATTCGCATACTTATGTAAAAAAGTGGTCATTGCAGTGTTATTTTTATGAAAAGAGGGAAGTCACCTGAATAGACAATAAGAGGGAAATATTAAGTTAATTATGGTAACCAATCATTATGCTCCTAAGTATATATTTAGAAGAAATAAATATAGATGTTCAATACATAAAAGGTATGTACAGATGTTCATAAAAACATTGTTTATAACAGCTCCAAACAGGAACCTTCAGAAGCACTATCTACAGTGGAATACACATGTAATTTGTAGTATATGCATGTAATGGAATATTATATATTAATGAGAAGGAACAAACTATTGCCAAGCAACATGGATGAATTTTAACAACATGAAGTTGAATAAAAAAGCCAGAAAAAAAAAAATACTGCATCATTCCATTTTTCAAAATTTCCAAAAAATGTAACACTAAAATTAATATGGCAATGCTATTAAATGGGGTTTTATGCAGGTATTGAAAGTCAAAGAAAGACATTGGAAAATGCTCATAATTTAATAAAAGACAGCAATGTTTAAACTATATATATAATATATAACCTCATTCTAGAAAAAAAATGTGCAAGTTGCTACAAGAAGTAGCAGGGTCTCCATGTGAAACATATGATACACTGTACTGAAGATACTTCGAGGAGGTGTTGTCTTAAGGGTGGGCAGCGTGCGGAGGGCCACAGGGACAGTGCGGCAGTGCAGCCGTTACTCCCCAGACCTGAAGCAAAGCCAGGAGAGCTGCTGAGAGAGGAGAGGAGCAGTGGCCTGTGGGTGCGGACACAGCTTGGCCCCAGTGAATTTGAAGGGAGTGAAAGGAGAATAGTCTAACTTCCTCCCTCCCCCACCCGGGTTTCCATTACCCAAACCCAGCGAGAAGCCAGAGGCATCCCTGATGTGGTCCCATGGGTCAGCCCCACAGGCAGAGAGCAGGCTGCAGAAAGTGGCGTGGGCGTGGGCATGGCACTCGGAACACAGGAGGCTCACGCCCTACGTGGGACTGATTTCTTTGAGTACCTGAGGGAGAGGAGGTGCTGGAGAGGTGACCCATTTTTTCTCTTTGTAGACCTTCATGTGTTTCTTACTGTTGCAATAATATATGCTTTTTTTATTTTTTTTTATTTCTGGGGGGAAATGTTTGTCAGAGTGTGTGTGTGAAGGGGTGGTGTGCCTGTGAGGTATGTGTGTTTGTGTGTGTGTATGTGTGAGAGAGAGAGAGAGAGGTAGGAGCGGGGAGTGGGAGAGGGAATGTGTGTGTGTGTGTGTGTGTGTGTGTGTAAAGGTGTACAGGTAGTGAGATGGTGTGGTTGTGTGTGCGCATGTCTGTAGAATATGTATGTTAATGAGTATATGTGCCTATGAGATGCAGCCATGAGGTGTGTGTGAGTTTGTGAAGGCACATGTAAGAGTGTACAACTGGATCTGAGACTGTGCATGTAAGGGGTGTGTGTATATGGGGTTGTATGTGACTAAATGCATTTGTGTGTGACAGGTGGGAGTGGGGTATGTGGGAGGATGTGTGTTTGCGATCAAATATGTGCGTATGTGAGGATGTTCGGGTGGGTGTGAGTCTGTGTGTGTGTAAAGGATGTTCTTGTTAGAAGTGTGTGGGAGTGAGAGAGCGTGTGGGGTGTGAGGACGTGGAGAGGGGTGAGAGTGTGAGTGAGTGAGAGAGCGTGTGGGGTGTGAGGATGTGGAGAGGGGTGAGAGTGTGAGTGTGAGTGAGTGAGAGAGTGTGTGGGGTGTGAGGACGTGGAGAGGGGTGTGAGTGTGAGTGAGTGAGAATTTGAGTGAGTGAGGTGGTATGTGTGAAGAGGTTCATAAGCATTAGTAGATGTGCATGTGAGCACATGGGTGAGTGTGTTTATATACATCTCTATACATAGAACTAGAAACGCGTCCTTTCAGGAAAAAAGAAACACGGAAAGGAAAACCACCAGAAATGTTTGTAATAGTAATCTCTAGTGTTGGAAAAAGAGGAGAATTTTTATTGTCTTTACTTTTTTTGTTATTTTGTAGTCAGAAAAACAATGAACAACTCAGCCTGTTGTCTTCATTCCAAGAAAAAGATTGTACCATTCTGTGCAAATAATAAAAATCTTGACTAATAAATGTTTCTTAATAGGAAAGCGTTTGAAAGTTGGAATCCCTTTTAAAATATATAACCCAATAGGCATGTAAGTTAATTCGTAGAAGGAAATCTTGACATGAAATTTCAGAACCATATACATGTTTAATTTTTCATGTAATTTCATTAATTTCTAGGTATTCAATAATTGAAACTAATCGCTACTGTTGCTTGCAAGCCAAGGCCCTGATGGTTTGCATTAATGAATTGGTAAAGCTAATGTAATGTCCCATTCATTTCACGCTGTTTAAGGTTTTCCAGTCTCAGAGCTTATGCATTAGACATTAACAGAGAGTATCAGTGACAGAGGGGATTTGGTAATTACTATATTTTTCTTTTAGTTTTGGGGAGGTTTTTACTTTTATATTTAAAAAAAATTTTTTTTCTTTATTGAGTTTTAGAGAGAGTGGAAGCGAGAGGGAGAGAGATAGAAACATGGATGAGAGAGAACATCAACTGGCCGCCTCCTGCATGCCCCCCACTGGGGATTGGGCCCACAAGCTGGGCATGTGCCCTGACCGGGAATCGAACGGGTGACCTCTTGGTTCATGGGTCCATGCTCAACCACTGAGCCACACCGGCCAGGCACTTATTTTACTTTTTATAGGGCTTACATAATAAGGTTTCTCTGAAACTGATTTAAAAGCAGTTTTCTTCCCAAGAAGGTGAGAGGGCCCTGAATTCTTTCCCGAGACTGCATTTCCTCTGCACTGCGCTCATCCCACTCATGATAAAATGTGAGGGGTGTCCTTGTATCGGCTGCATGTTAGAAAAACAAAAGTTCTGGCAGTAAAGGGCTGAAGTGTCATTCTATTTTTAACTTACTTAGAGCTTGTCTGTTTTCCGAAGGTGATTTGCTATCATCCATAGCAGGTCTCTGCAGCCCAATTTCTTTGGCATCATTGCCTGTGGGCTCCACTGTGGGCACCTAACGAGGATTAGCTGCTTGGAATCCTGGAGAACGGTTTCACTATTATGTAGATAGATAACAGTGTATTGCTGTCTACATTGTTATTGTAGAAACAATAAAAAGGGGATTCTGTATATCATATATTTTCTTTACATTCAGAAAGCGACCTCAGCTATTAAAATGTAAACAGAGCCCTGGCCGGTTTGGCTCAGCAGTTAGAGCGTCGGCCTGTGGACCAGAGAGTCCCGAGTTTGGTTCCTGCTAAGGGCATGTACCTCGGTTGCAGTTTGTCCCCGGCCCTGGATGGGGTTGTGTGGGTGACAGCTGGTCGATGTGTCTCTCTCACATCGATGTTTCTCTCTCTCTCTTCCTCCTCTCTCCCTCCTGCTCTATCTGAAGATAAATGCAAAAAAAGTCCTTGGGTGAGGATTAAAAAAAAAAGTACAAGACTTAAGACATTGCCTGCTATACAGTAATGGCAAGTTTATCATCATCATCATCATCATCAGAAAAATGTCCTCCTGCAAAACAAAACAAAAATAAATAAAATGTGAACAGAGCAAACTATTACAAATGCTGCTCAGGTTGGCTGGACCCAAGACAGTCATGCTTGCGGAGCATCTGTCTGGACAGGAAGGAGAAGCAAACCTAGGGGTGCCTTCTGCTGTCCCATCAGTGCTCCGCCGCCTGTCCCACCAGCACATCCAGCAGACAGATTCACTTCCAACAACGCGGCTCGGAGCCGCTAGGAAAATGTTGACAGAAACGATCTTCCAACCGACTCTGACCCAGAGAAAGCGCGCCGGCTTCACTCGGCCACGTGCGGCCACTGCTGTGGGTCTGGGAACACTCTGCTTTCCCACCTGAACCTGAGCTCTTTGGAAAGATCGCTCCTGCCGATCTTGCGGAGATGACGAGCCAGAAGGCGAACTTTATCGGTGGAATTTGGGAGCGATTTTTTCCAGAAGCAAAGAAGTTCGTGGATCTGCTCCGCGAGATCATCGGGGTTCTTCAGTTTGATGAGCTGAACGGTGCTGCGGCGGAGAGGGAGGGACGAGGAGAGACCCGCGGCGTCCTGGGCTGAGAGCTCGGCCGCCAGCCAGCGGAGCGCGTTGTCCCACGGGGCGTCTGCGGGCAAGGGGGCACAGTCAGGGCTCGCCCGGGATGTGCTTCCCTCCCCCTCCTCACCCGTTCACAGGGCCTCTCACGCTCTCTGGTTTGTCCTCTGAGCAATAGACAGACCTGGACCCCCCTGGTGGACGGGTGAGAGCCTGTGAGTTTCTGGGGGCTCCCCCTGGGGAACGCCTGTGGCAGAGGACTGGAGATGCCTCTCAGACCGAACTTCCCTAGGGCCAGGAGGGCTCGGTCAGTGGTTTGCAGAGCCTGTCCCAGAGCGTCTACTTAATCAGGGCTAGGGTGGGGCAAAACTTGGCATTTTTAACAAGCTCCCAACCCTACTTTAAGTAGCACTTATGGTAAAGGATATGTTTAGGTTCAAAAAATACTTTCCTTAATTAGTACTCATCTGGTGCATAAATTATACGAGCAGCTGGACAGTTCTCACGCACGCACCCAACAGGACACCCACAAGCTCACCACGGACCACTAGCCAAGGAACAGTTCTGTGGAAGGTTCTTCACACCAACATTTCCCCTGGCCTTTCAGACATCTCCTTTGAATATATCCCGTGTGTTCAACATACCTCTTCCCTTACCCTGTGACTCCTGTCTGCCATCTAAACTCATGATTCATTTTTCTATTATTTTCTTCGCTGTGTAACTCAGACCCATCACGCTCAGTAAACCCCCTCCCACCCCGCGCTGTGCTGTCTGTCTCCTTCCACATGCCGGCACTCACCTGCCTCACAGTCACTGTTTCCCACGCTCGAGCTCATCCCCACACCTTTTCCCTGGTCTGGTGTGAACAAGAATATCTGCCACCTTGTACTCAAGTATTCCTTCCATCTACCTGCTCACACACATCGCACCTGATTTCACACTAGGAAGCATTTACTTGTCTGTGACTCCATTTTCGGGAAACGGAGTCAACACATCCTTGCTCTCCTCTGTCACTTTCAAATCAACATTCTGCTCCCCTCACGCGGTGTGTTGATTTTTACGTCCGTGGTACATGGGTGGGCCTTCCTCTCCCTATCCACATCATCTAGCTGTTGCCATCAGCAGGCAGAATTATCAGCAACTGTATTGATCAGCAGTAACATCACTGACTGAATAGTTTCTTAATCTTGTCAACACCAATGTGACTCTATAGTAGAAACTAACTCTTTGGCCAACACTCATGTTTCATCATCAACCAGCTCCATGGCCTCAGCTTCTCAATATTACTGCCCACCAGCCTCTCCAAACTTCCACAGCCTCTGCTGCTCCATATCCTTCTTCCCCCATCACTACCAACAGAGTCATTCCTTTGATGCCCCGATCATTCCGTCAGCCCTACTGGGTTGCACAGGCTGCTCCTGATGACCAGCTGTGTGCATCAAGGAAGGTCTTGCATCTTCCTTAAACTCTGCGGTCCTCCTTAGCTTTCGTTGTTCTCAGTTTGTCAATCCCCAACCCTGCGTCACTCACACTGCATTTAACTACCGGGCTGCCCGGGTTAGGAACCTATGCTGAATGTGATCAACAAGCGTTATGCTTTTTACACCATTTGAGCCTTAGCAGTTTACACATCCATTAATAAATCTTTTTCCTGAACTCGATTTAAAATTTTCCAGAGCAATGACCCAAATCTCTTCTGCCCCAAACCCACACTCGTTCTGTTTCACTCAGCCAACGTCTGTTTCTCCTACTGTACCCAAAGCCATTTGACCTGAGTTCTCATAACCTTGTTTTTATTTCAAAATCATTTTCTTACAAAACCTCACTCCTCGTGTTTGCCAGATTCCATCCCCCACAGTGTTTCTCATCAAGTAATTTCCCTTCACACCTGTTCCTGAATCTCCTCCTCACCACAGGTTCTTGCCATACTTCCCACAAACACTCTCAAGCCTCCTCTTTCTCTGCTCCTGCTACTCTCTCGGGCCACTGAGCTATCTCTCCCTTCCCTTACTATAAAATCTTTTATGTTTTTTTCAAAGCTAAAGAACCTTTACTTTATTATCATTTTTTTAACTTTCAATGTTATTTTGTATTGGTTTCAGGTGTGCAGCATAGTGGTGAGATAATCGTATACTTTACAAAGTGTTCCCCGCTGGTACTTCCAGTACCCACCTGGCCCCATACACTGTTATCGCAGTATTATTGACTATATTACCTATGCTGTGGTTTCTCTTCAGATTGTATAAATCTTTCGCCTTTTACCATAAAATCTTTTTTTGGTTTGTTTTGTTAATCCTCACTGAGGATATTTTTCCATTGATTTTTAGAGAGAGTGGAAGGGGGGGCTGTGAGGAGAAATATCGATGTGAGAGAGACACATCAATTGGCTGCCTCCCACAAAACCCTGCCTGGGTCTGGGGATTGAACCTGCAACCCAGTTACTTGACTGGAATAGAACCTTCGACCTTGGGTCCAACACGAATTGCTGAGCCAAACCGGCCAGCGCTACCACAAAATCTTTTAATGCCCAATGTAAACTTGATGCCGCGAGTTCACTACCAACTCACTTCTTAAACCCTTGCTTCAGGGATTCTGTGCCCCCTTTTAAAGCTCGACTGAGGCCTTTGCAGCCTTCCCAGAGCCCTCCGAATTACTCCTCACAACAGCTGATTCTCAGTCTGCATCTTCTCTGACGTCACAAGGCATCTTCCTCCTTCCCGTGGGTTCCCTCTCCTGTTGTGTGTCTCCTTCTGCTTTGCTGAGTCTCTTCCTCATGATACTGCTGAATTACTGCTTCCTGTCTCAGGCCTTTTCTATGTCCACCCCTCCCCTCAATGAACCCATCACCTCTTACTGCCTTAGCATCTCCTCCTTGTGAGAGAGCCCAGATCTGCTGTGTCTTCGTCCGGCTTTGTTTTCCTAGATGCTGGCATAGCATCTGCAATGTTCATCTCCTAATTGTGTCTACCAGTGTATACCACAGCCAGTTCAACTCTGTGCTTCTCAGTTCAAAACCAGCTTCCCTTTCCCTCCCTCCACCTGAGCCTTCACTCCATCAACTTTTTTAGTAAATGTGACCACTCAGTTGAGTAAGCGAAAACATGTAATATTATTCAAATTTCTTAAAGCCTATTTCTTACCCCCTGGACCCCAGTCCTATTGGTCCTAACTCTTAAACACGTCTCAGGTATTTCCCCCACTTTCCAGCCATACGGACTCACTCAGTCATGACCTACCTCTCTTTTCTGGAGAACTGCAGGGACCAGGGTTCTCATTCATATCCCCGCTATCAGTTTTGACTAACTTTAGTCTTCCACACAACTAATAAGGAGAAGTTTTTAGTCTAATCTGATCTCATTTGTTCCTTGTTAGTAAATCTCTTATAGACTATTGTCTGAACTCCTTAACTTAGCATTTAAAGCTTTTATAGTTTAATCGTGCTCTAACCTCACTCGGCATCGTCCTTCCTGCAGCAGCTCAGATGGTGCTGCTCCTGCGACCCCACGTACTATACCACCCTAGGGCTCCCTGGTGCACGTGGGGGACGTGGGGATACCCTGTGCTCTCCAGTGGCTGTGGCAACGGTAGTGAGAATTCTTTGAACCTCAGACTCTTTAAAAGTGAACAAACGTGCTGGTCTTCCATCTGCTGCTATTGGTTTGGTTTGGTTTCTTGTTGGGTGGAGTGGGCGTTGGTGTTTTTTTGTTTTGTTTTTGCTGTATCACCTGCTCTCTCTTTGAAAACAGTTTTATTGCCTCTGAGAAGACATATAACACTAACGTGTATTCCCATCTTTCCTCTAATGTCATTCAGTAAAGTCTGCACATTTTCTGTGCAAATCCGCAAAGGTAACCCCCGAATGGAATGCTCGCCATCAGTGGTGCGTCTGACACAGAGGCAAAACACACTCACTTATGTCTCCTGGAGACCAATAAATTATCCCGGTAGTAACTGTTAACATCACAGAATGAATTGTTTCAAAGGCTAAAATAGAATAAAAGTGTCAGATTCTACCCTGAAATCTGCATCATTGTTACGTCGTTGAGTTATGCATAACCACAATCAAATGTCAGAGGTTTCCATGTGGTTTCAGGCCAGTGTACCTCCACTTAGAGTCTACTGCCCTCAAATGTAGATTTGAAATGACCATACTTTAAGACTCACAATTAACAGCATTTCAGAACAAATTAATGTGGTCTACTTACCAAACTAAGCAATTACTAATTATCTTTGTAAAATATTTCTTAGTAGGCTACATATTTCTTGTAGATATTAATATAATTTTAATTGTGTCTACATTCAAGTATGCTTTGATTTAAATGTACATGACTTCCAAATGGAAACATTTATTAGCCTGATAAACCTAATGATTGTTTAACCGCAAAGTTCTCTATTCTTTTTTATAAAGGAATTCACATAACATATAAGAAAACAAAAACACCACTGTAGTGAGGGCACTCTTACCTAGAGGATCTGTAGAAATTCTTTTGGTACTCTGTGGCCGGTTGATTAACTTTTCATGCTATTGGAGGAAAGAGACACAGACTAAGTAGAAGAAATTAATTTGTGAACAAGCTACAAATAAAATCCAGCTGCACCTTACCCCTGTTTGGAAGAAGCACTGAGCCGCATGCCTTGCAGATTAGATTGCGTGCTTGTGCACACAGGCTCAGCAGCTGCTTTCCTAAGATAAGGCAAAATACTCAAATCTTTCGGAAAATTTAAATTTAAGAATACACATCTAAATATTAGCATAGCAGTCACATTATCTGTGAGTAGGCATTTTTCTAACTATAATTTAAAACTATTAAAAGCAGCAAACATAGAGCAAGCTACCTCTATGCTACAAACAGTATTTTAGAGAAGCCCTCCTGGGCCAGGCACCTGCTTTGCCACACAGCACAGGGCCTGGCACCTAATGGCACTAACACAGTAGTTTTAATGAATAAATGAGCGAATCGATGTGCATACAGGATGCTGAAAACCATCAAGTCTTTGAGCAGATATTACACTAAAACCAATATTTTATGAAGATGTAATCAAATACATAATCATTACTTTTCTACACTTTTGACAGAACAGTTTATTCACATTTATTCCAAGGATCATTGTAAATAACACATGAGATAAAGTAAAAACATCTGGGTTTGGAAAAATATTCTGTGCTCTGGACAATTTATCTTCTCCATCTCAGCACTGAAATGTGATTTATATATTTTTGAAAACACACATCACAAAAATCCATACTCGTAATAGCCAAAAGAACTGAAGACAACAAATATTTTCTGCAATATGAGAATGAAGAATGGTGCACCTGCACTATGGGATACTATTCAGCAATCAAAAGGACGTGTCATTGATACATGTGACAACTTGCATGGACCTCAGGGAACTATATTGAGTGAAAAATCCCAGTTTCAAAAGGTTACCCATTCCATGATTCCATTTACATGACATTCTTGACACTGCAGAATTATAAAGATGGAGAACAGATTAGTGATTGTCTGGTGTTTGGGATGGTGGGAGATGACCCTAAGTGGTAGCACAAGGGAGATCTTTGTGATGATGGAACAGTTCTTTATCTTGAGTTCAGTGGTTCCACAAATCTCACATGTGATAAAATGATGCAGAAGTATGTACATACATTACATCCATGACAACATCCTGGTTTTGGTATCATACTATAGTTAGGCAAGATGTAACCACTGAGGAAAACTGGGTGAGGAATTCACAGGACTTCTCTGCACTATTTTTTTTTTCAAGCTTTCCATGAATCCATAATTATTTCAAAAATGAGTTTTTTTTAAAGCCTTCTTTACAGCAATGACACGAGGAGGATGGACATTCTCTATGCTAATGAGTAGGACACTGTCTAAACCATAATGAGCATTCAATACAAGTTGACTACATCTGAATATCATTTTGTAGGTATTCTTGTCATAGACATTACATAAACAGGTATACAAACTTCTATTAAGTTTTCATGGAAGGCAATTAAGGAACAATGTAAGAACAACCTAAGTTCAAATATACGAGCACTGCAGCACCGCAATATAAGTGCAAAGGCAACTCTGTGAATAAGCTGTCAAAAAATGAGAGAAATACAAGTTTAAATAGTGCTGCAAATTCTAGCCTGCCCATCAAAGGGCATTTGGACTAGATTCAGTCTAGGACAAGAGATACACATGGCATTTTTTTTTCTTCTCTTCACATAAATAATTCCTCCCCTCAGTCATTTTTTTCTTCAGAGATGTCTCATAGCATCTTGATGCATTCGGAGTGATTCTAGTATTTAAATACATGTATTTCTTCGCATGCACGAATATTCGAGCCAAGCCCTCCATCCAGCACACAACCATGGAAGCGGTGGAGGGTGGCAGCGCCGCCCAGGAAACTCGGGCTCTTCTGGACTTCCAGGCACCATGCTGGCCTCACACAACACCTCCTCATCCGGGATAGTCAACGACCCCTTCCCTTTCTCTTCTTTTGTCTTGTATTGCTGGATTTTTATCTGTGCATAATTGTTGTCTTGCACACTATTTGTCAAATCTCACTGGTGCTCAGGGTCAGCTCCAAGGCAAACTAGAAGCCTTTGCTTGCTCTGGGCAGTATCCCCTCCCACAGATTCCCAGCATCTCCCCGTGTTTCCCTGGATGACTTCCTTGGGGACTGGCTCTAATGATTCCCTACTTTCCTCCCAGGTCAAAAGGTGCTATTCTGTCGTATCGTCTCAGATCCTACTCTTTGCTAAAGGAAGGTTTTTCATTTCTCTGAGTAACCTGCTTTTATCTTGATGTTTCCCACAGATGTACACATATTTTAAAGTGCTAAGTGGTAATAATGACATAAAATTCTATATTGCAAACCTATAACAATATTCTATTTTAAATGGTAACTTGGAGGCTCACTAATTCCAAAGACATCCACAACAATACTATTGCCATTTGGCAGATTCAGAAATAATAAGTGGTAGAGATTTCCTCTTTAATTTCTACTCGCCTACGCGTTCTTTGGTGTGTACTGCAGGCCCGGCGTTTGTGTGGTAACGTGCTAAGGACTTGACGATCCAGCTACCCCGTGGATGCCACGGAGCCTGACAGCTAAACGTGAGTGCAATGCAACCAGCAACAGCAACAACAAAAAATGTCATGCTGATGTTATCATTGTTTTAATCATTTACCCTAAGGCACTGATGTGTGCAGAGAATTCCACAAGTCATGGTTATAATATGTGGCAACCACTTCTCCATGTAGCCTAACCCCCACGTTCTCCCCACCCCCACACACTTAGTGTAGATTTTCTGGTAAACAGGTCATTTCTTTTGTAGTTCGATGATATATAAGTGAAAAGCGATATGAAAGCGAACAGATCAAGGAAGAATATATAATCAGTACATTTCTGTGTATCTTTAGCATGGATTTTGCCATAAGCCTTTGGATACCATGACTAAGTACTGGTCTTCACTGCTTATTGTACTCTGTATTTATTTTGCATAGAGGCCTCTTCAAGTAACTCATAGTTGCTATGTGCTTAACTTGAGTTTATCTATTGCATCATAATAGTAAACATTTATATTCGCAATCTTTACAATGTACAAATCCTGTAGAATTCCATTGTAAATACATTAGAATATTGATCAAAGAAGTAATCTGGTCAGAGATTAAACAGTGTGTGCTGCAGTCATGGGTCCAACATAACTATGAGCGAAATGAAAGCTTCTATGAGTGTTGAGTGAGGATAGACTGGTGTGCACTTTGCTGAACTTCTGGTTTCTGAAAGCTATGTAAGAAGCTGGAAGTTGCCACTCCGTCCTAACAACAAGTAAGAAGCTGAACAAACTGCAAAAAGCAGCAACTTTCTTTGTATCTGTAAGAGATGTAAGGCCATAGGGCAAACCTCTGTCCCAAGTTGGAAAAGACTGACAGGCGAACACAGAGAATGGCAACTTGCCAGAGCAGAAGCCCACAGGCACTGACCAGGGTGGACTGAGGAAACCTGAACTGCAATCGGCACATTGCTGGAGGCTTGGTGTCCACACAAGCCTGAGAGTTAAAAACTCCAGGCCACCCAGTCAAGGATGCTCCCACCCTGCTGTGAATTTCACCTGCAGGAGCTCAACCAGGTTCCCACAGTGAATACATGAAAACATTCCCTTGTGGAGCTGGCAGGGAGACAGCAAAAGGAACCATTTTAAAGTACACCAGAGCATTCTGTTCTCCTTAACAAGGTCTGCCCTCAGAAGAAACGATGTAACCAAAACCTCACCTGCACCTAACCAACCTGGGGGGAGGGAGATACCCAGCTTCCAGGTCTAGATTTGCCAAACACCCCGAAGGGACGAAACACAGGAGAAGCAGCGACAGAGTTAAGAGTGGCAGACGTGAAGTCAGCGAGGATCTGACTTACTCGAGGAAGAAGAGAGAGACCAGCATAGAAGAGGAATGACTTTGAAGTCTGGGTCCTAGTGAAATCGTGCAAGTTGAGGCAAGCCCTCTGAACATTCTTGCTACACTGACTGGTGAGACAGACGAGGCTCCTCCCTCTGAAGTACGCTGAGGGCGGATGGAGGCAGTCTGGCAAGGACAGAACCTGCAGGGGAGTCCACACAGGGTGGCGGAGACACACAAACCAAATGCAACTGTGTCCCATTTTTTTAGGACCCTGTAGGATTTTTTGTTTTGTTTTTAAACAAATTAACCATAAAAAGAAAAAAAAAATGTAAGTTTGTGAATATAGAACATGCCTGAGCAGGAGATGCTGTTAAATAATAATAGCTAATTTTATGTATTGTGGGGTTTTTTTAAGTTCTTACCTCTTAAAGAAACATACAGAGTTATTTACAAGTAAAGTGGCATAGTAGCTGTGATTTGCTTTAAAATAAACAAACAAACATACCCAGGGGTATTAGACAAAATAAGAATGGCAGAAAATGATGGGTGATGGGTCCATGTAGGTTCATTGTCTGTTTTCTCTATTTTTATGGACCTTTGAAAATGTTTACACAAACATACACCAAAAAAAAAAACAACAACAAAAAAAAACATATAAACAAACAAAAAATTAAAGATTTCAAATAAATTAATGAAAAGAGAACAGTATCACTTAATCAATATCCTGTTTTCATCATGGGTTTATTCTGATTGCACTCAGCGGAGAACCTCCTGAAGGCTTGGGCAGAAGCACATGGCCCACACAATAAAAGGAAGTGCTTTTGCACAGAGACATCTGAAGACCGGAATAACCAACAGAGAAGTAAGATTCCTGTGGGGGAGAAAATAGGAACCAAGTTGAGAGCAACAAGAGCTGACCTAAAGTGGTCTTACTTGGAGATAAATCTAAAAATTAAGTTTTTTGGACATGAAATCAGGCTGCTGCCAATTCCTGAAATAATTCAGGTCTATGTCTTTGCTTAACTCAGCTCTTTCTTGGTTTTATATATTTATTTATTTTTTGTGGAAAGATCCCTTTATTTATATTTTTTAAATTAAATGTATTGCGGTGACATTGGTTAATATGATCACATAGGTTTGAGGTATAGGTTTCTATGTTATAAGATGCGCATATCACACTCTGTGCCCACCACCCAAAATCAAATCATCTTCCGTCACCATACATTAGGCCCCTTACACCCCCACACCCCTGCCCCCTTCCCTCTGGCAACCATCACACTGTGTTTGTGTTCACAGGTTTCAGTTTTATATCCCATATATGAATGAAATATGGTTCTTAGCTTTTTCTGCCTAACTTGTTTCACTTAGCGTAATATACTCAAGGTCCATCCATGTTGTTGCAAATGGTACCACAAAAGACCCTGAATAGCCAAAGCAATCCTGAGAAAAAAGAACGAAGCTAGAAGTATCACGCTACCTGACTTCAAACTATACTGCAGAGCTACGATAATCAAACAGCATGATAGTGGCAGAGAAACAGACACACAGATCAGTGGAACAGAATTGAGAGCCCAGAGATAAAACCACATGCATATGGAGAGATAGACGTTGACAGTGGAGCCAGAAATACACAATGGAGTAAAGACAGCTCTTTCTTGGTTTTCAACTCGTGGAACCAAACTTTTGTTTTGTTTCTTTATTACTTTTGCAATTACTTCTTTGAAAATGATCTTTTTTAAGGCTTCACTCTGATGGTGGTTTTGTCAAGAGGAAAGGATTAAATATCTCTCAGCCTTTGAAGAGGTTAGTCACCAAAGGAAAATGTTTTAGGTCCCTGGTAACCAGATAGAGCAATTCAAGAAACCCCAACTGACCTAAGGAGTTGGCCAGACAGAAGGGAGGGGGTGGCCGCAGAGATAATGAGCAAGGACCTGGCTAATTCAGGAGATCTATGTGGAACATACATGGAGTCAGTAAAGAAGAGTTGTCAAAGCCATCCAGAATAGATAAAGCATGTCACACATGCCTAGAATTCAGCAAGCACTGCATAAGTGCTAACTTTTGTCAATATGCTTAAAATTTCAGTCATTGTTCCAGGCAGTTCTGGCAAAGGCACATGCCTTTGATCCAGAAATGCAGCTACGTGGGGGACGCTGTCGATTTTAAAAGCAGCTCAACAAATCAAAGATACACAGCACTGTTAGGACCTGCATAAACTTCCACCTCCCCTCTTTCTGGTTCTGCTTTTAAATTAGGACCCCAATAAGTTTTTGTCAATCCTGAAGACTTGCCAAGGTACCTGCCTATTCAACTCGGAACATAATTCTTCCTAGAGTATTCCAACATTTAAAATTTTTTCCTGAATTGTTTTGTTTTCATTCTTTCAGATGATAGGCAGAAATAGCTTTTCGAACAGAAAGTATGACATGAGCCTGGCCGGTGTGGCTCAGTGGTTGAGTGTCCACCCATGCACCAAGAGGTCGCCAGTTCGATTCCTGGTCAGGGCACATGCCCAGGTTGTAGGCCAAATCCCCAGTGGGGGGCATGCAGGAGGTGGCCAATCGATGTTCTCTCTCATTGATGTTTCTATCTCTCTCTCTCTCCTTCTCTCCCTTCCTCTCTCTTTAAAATCAATAAAGAAAAAGAAATATTTTTTTTTAAAAAAGTATGACTGACAAGGCCTAGGTAGCCACATCTTCCCAAGGTCTTGCCACAGTGTGTGCTGTCCCCACGTTGGTCACTCCTTTGAAGGCATGAAGAGCTTCTGCTCCGTGTGGCGGCTAGCCGGGGAAGGATACAGGTAAAGCTTTCGTCAGGTATTGACTCCGCCTCCAACTGCTTTATCAACTCCCCAGCATGCATTCGTTTATTAATTAAATCAACACAACATCACTGAACGCATCGTGCGTTGATATGTAGTCAGAGTGCTCTGGTTGTGTCACAGCGTCATGCCTAAGGCTGCCTGGAGAAGGTAAAGGCTTCTTCTAAAGAGGTGATAGAGCTGAGCGAGGACTCAATGCTGACACCAGGGCAGCGGTGAAACGAGTCTCTGAGGCAGTTAAGACCATGATGTGTGACAGAAGTGAGGCCTTAAGTGGACTGGAGCAAAAGACGTTAGTTGGGTAAATGCCATGGGAAGGGGTTGTGGGGGCAAGATCTGGGGGTGATGAAGGGCCTTCTAACAGGGTAAATGGCTCGGACTTTGATCAACAGATAACAAAGTCCCAACTGAGAAGTTTTAGAAGAGTGATAAAATCATATTTGTCTTTGAGATGAACTACCCCATCTGTTGTGTGGCCTAGAGCAGAAGAGGGGCTGGTCCTAGGCCTCAAAGAGACAGTGGCAATCATCTATGGGGTAGGGAAATATTTGGGGGAATAAAGATGAAATGCAAGTTTAAACACAATTCCAAAGTCAATTCAATAAAACATTATGTTGTATCTTCGGACAATAGCTCAAACCAGTGTCCAAGGAGCCACCGAAGGAACGCCTGTCTCACAGCTTTCCCTGTCTCCCAGTGTCTTCCTAGCCTATGACCCCCACACACATTCACCCTGTCACCAAATCCAGTTGCTCCTGAATCCTAAATCTCTCTCCAGCTCTGTCCTCTGCTTGCCATCCTTGCTGCCATGGTCTTACACCAGTCCACCACCATCCCTCCCAGACTCCCTCCTTAGCCCTCATTTACTATGAAGCTCATCTCTTTCTAACCCATCCTTGTAGCCGGTCACAGTGATTTTACTAACAAAATTTGGTCACATAACCTGCCTAGTCAAAATTTACCAATGGCTTGTCACTCCTTAGAGGACAAAAGGAAAGCTCACTTATAAACTAACTAGATGCCTACTTCTCTATCCTCAGTCCTGGCCACACTCATTCCAAGAGTACCACTGGCTGAGACGTTTTTGTTTACTCAGAGGCAGAGGACCTCTGATTTGAATCTCTGCCTTGCACATAATCTCTGTATCATGAAATGCCACAGTCTTTGGACAAAATTTGTCAGAAAGCCCCACCTATAATAATTTCACAGAGATATTTGGTGGACCTAAACAAAGCATCCAAAATCCTCCATAATCCTTCCCCAACTACTTCCCAATCTGATTTTTCCGAATCTTCTACTCAAACCACACAGGTCATTCTTGAAACACCTGTGCTCTGCTGCTTCAGAGTTTCAGCTCATACCATCGCTTTGTGTGGAACCCACTGCCTCTTTCTCTTCCCCTCTGGAACCTAAATATTCTCTAGATCTGTCTTGTTCTATGACGTGTCCCCAGGCCACCTCAGCTCACAGGAATCCCTCCCTTCTCTGAAGTGCCCGAGCACTTACCATCTTGGTCATTCATTTGCAATTAATCATCAATTCCTGTCTTGCCATACTACTGTATTGTTGTGTTATCTTTTGCATTGTTTTATAACTTTTAAAGTGTTTATGCTTTATTTCCTGAACTGGATTGTAATTTCCTTAAAAGCTAGGACTTTGACCTGTATCACTATTATTTTTAGGCTCTACATAATATCTCATATATAATAGGCACTTAATTTGCATTTGTTAATTGACATGTTGACTGATAAATCTACAAAAAATACAGTTGGAGTTCATGAACTAGAAAATCGTTTAAACTGATGAACATCATTATTTACTTTTAAATGTTACAATTTTAAGAGACTAAACAAAACTATCAATTACCTTTTTTTCTCAAATAGGCAAGAATATATGTGCTTCTTTTGTAAAAGAATTATTGAAAGCTATATGACAACACAGTGCTCAGTCTCTGGTTTAGTTATATTGCCTGCTGGGCAGAGAAAACCTTCCCCTTCATGGACAGAGGGTGAGGAGGAAGAAGGAAGAGGAGGAAAGATAAGGGAGAGAAGGAAGAGGGGTGAAGGAGGGAAAGGGGAAGAGTCGGGGGAATTGATGAGAGGAGAGGAGCAGGAGAGGGGAGAGGGACAAGATGAACAGGAAGGAGAGAGGGAAAGTGTCCCTTTTGATTAAATTAGTGGGTAAAACACTTTCCAAAGAAGAGAAAGGATCCTATTTCTGACTAAACCAGTTTTGCTCTTTTTCTCTTTCACATGTCATGTACCATATAAAGTCAGTTTTCAGTGACATGCCCAGAACTGGGTCTCTAGAGGTCATTCTGATGGCTTAAAGGCAGGTCAGACCGCAGGCCTGGAGGGCATCTCGGAGAGCCAAGGAGAGCCAGAACTGGGACAAAGGAAAGGGGGTAAGGTTTTGTAAAACTTTCACAGTTTGGGAAAAAATGGACACGCTCTCTCTTCTGACAAAGACTGTGACTTCCCTCGATCCTTGGTAGGGGGCGGAGCCTAAAGCAACATACACGTTATTGGAATCAACTCTTGCGTAGAAAGCATGAAACTTACACAAAACTTTAAAATCACATTAGGTTCACTATTTCCCCTCCATACGCACACACACAGAAAACAGGCACACACACACACTTCCCTTAGAAGGTTTTTTTTTAAAGGTACATGCCTTTCCTAATCTGCTTTCTTAATGGCTAACAATAGGATAATAAGTCCCATTTCATTCTTAAACCTTAAGATAATTTTGTAAAGTATTATAACTAAAAATCCTAAGTAGAATTGAAGTGTCTGTGAATGTAACAATTACAGTAGCTTGGAATCTTCTCATGTATTTAGTCAAGATTGGTCTTTGGTATTTCAGATGGTTACCACCCCCCCCCCCAAAAAAAAAATTCATATGCTAGAAGAGACACGCTCAGCAGGCCAGGGAGACGGCAGTGAACGTGCGCTCGGGGTTCTGCCGAAATCCATCTCACCAGCCCCCACGGGCTCCCTCCCTTTGACACGGCAACTCATTTCATGGGACGGTTGGACCGGTATCATTATTTACTAGAAATCACATGTCTTGAGTTCAGTTTTTAAAAAAAGGAAGTTCAGGCCAAGCAAAACGTGGGTCAGCAGAAGGCTGACGGCAATATGAGGCTGGGTGTGACGGGGACGGGGGCCCCCTGGGGCTCGGGGGGACACAGGCCCCGCACCTGGCCTCCTCTCCCTGGGAGCAAGCCCTCCACGCCGACAGGAAGAGAGGGGACAGGCACGGCTCCAGCTCGGGGACCAGACGGCACGCACAGGCCCCTGCGTGGCACCCTCGGAGCGCACACACCGCTTCCTTCACCTGCGGAGCCTGGAGCGCCCTGAAACTCGCCGGGCCTCCCCGAGCACCCTGGTGGTGCGGGCTGAGTTCCCTGAGTGCTTTTCTGAGGAGGAAGCGTGGAGCTCAACCTCAGGAAAGAGTCAGAGACGCGTCATTGTGCTCTGCAGCCACACACTTTCACATGCATCGATTGGGTGACTGTTTTTAGGAGATCCTATTGAAATGTGACCTGTCACCAGGACCCTCTTTTTCTTTCAGACCTCACTCACTACCTTTCTCTGCCCCTCGCGTGTGCATTGGCCAGGATGGTCTCCGAGTCCTGGACAGAGCTCGGGCCTAGTGCAGCCTTGGTACTTGCTGTTTCCTCACTTCTGTGCTCTCCTGGTCACACAGGCCTGTGGGCTTCTTGTCACTGTTGCTTCTCAGCCCAGAATAAAGTCTCCACAGTAAAGTCTTCACAGGTCATCCCATCCATGGGTATACACGGCCAGTTCTGCCAACACCCTGATGCGAATTGCTTTTCCTTCTTGACACACTTCACTTTCTTCTTCACACTTTTGTTTAAAATGCAAGCTCTCTCTATGAATTCATTCATTCAACAAACATTTACTGAGCCCCTAACACATGCCAGGAGCTATTCTAGGTCCTTGTGATTCAGCAGCGAACAAAACACATAGAGGTCCCTGCCCTCAAGGAGCTTATGCCCTTGTTGTGGAGTGGAGGATTTTTAAATAAACATCATACATGAGGAAATACATGTTAGAAGGTAACGATGCTGGAGGAAAGAAAAAACCAGAGCAAGTCAGGGAGGATCAGGAGCGTCAGGTTGTGTGGGTAGGAGCAGACTGCAGTCAGATGTAGGACCGGGGATGGCCTCAGAGGAGAGGTGATGTCTGAGCAGAGTTGGAAGAAGTGATCCTGTCAGCCACGCAGGTATCTGATGGATGGAAGGACATTCCAGGCAGGGGAACCACCAACACGAAGACCTACAGCAGATGCATATGTGGCAAGCTGTAAGAACGGTAAGAGTCATCGTGGCTAGAGCTCAATAAGCAAAGAGGATAGGGAAGAAGGTCCTAGAGTCAGTGGGGGCCAAGTTCATACAGAGTCTTTCACTCTGAGTGAACCCAGGAGCCATTCAGGGTTTGGAGGCAAGGCAGGACATGATCTGATCAACAGTTTGAGGCTCCCTGTGCCCTCTGAGTTGAGACTAGTCTGTGGACAGGCAAGGGAAGAATAATATCATCCTTTTAGGAATACCATGCATGTCTTGCCCATGAGATTCAAGAAGTGTTTGTCAAATGAATTAATATAGGAATAAATAGACTATGGAGGCTGCCGGGTCAGATACACAGAGATTCTCACAAACATGAAGTAATGGGTGGTGTGCTTTCACATCTTTGGGAATCAGACACAGTATATTCACGTTCCATCTTGTATTTGTGTGTGCAGGCATATGTTTGTGTTTAGCTCTAAATGCATTTACTGCTTGTCTTCTGTGTGGAAAGCACTTTTAATTTTGACAAATGACTTCACCTAAGTTATGCTACATGTATAAATATATGCATAATATAGTATTGACTAATGCGCAGCCCTATATAAAAAGGCTACATTCATTTCCTCAAAAACAGCCCGTTCTAATACTGCCTAGCTGAGGTTTTTTTTTTTTGTTTTTGTTTTTTAATCCTCACCTGAGGACATTTTTTTCTTTTTTTTTGTTCAGATAGAGTGGGAGGGAGAGAGAGGAAGAGAGAGAAACATCAACG
This sequence comes from Tadarida brasiliensis, assembly GCA_030848825.1. Lineage (NCBI taxonomy): Eukaryota > Metazoa > Chordata > Mammalia > Chiroptera > Molossidae > Tadarida > Tadarida brasiliensis. Next base: position 25,122,210 of record CM061257.1, on the reverse strand, counting down.
TAAAAGGGACACATCGAGTAGCTGCCACCCACACGACCAACCAGGGCCGGGGACAAACTGCAACCAAGATACGTGCCCTTAGCAGGAACCGAACCCGGGTCTCTCTGGACCGCAGGCCAACGCTCTAACCGCTGAGCCAAACCGGCCAGGGCTTCTTAATTTGGAACTTTATGGAAGAAATCTGTTCTCCCAAAAATAAAGGTCATAGTTTCAATTCCCATTTAGGTCTGTTCGTTTGAAAAGAGGGGAAACCTTTCTACGGCCACAGGTTCTTCCTCCACCTCAACTCACTCACTGTGCAGACTGTGTGTAGGCCTGAGAAAGGGCCAACAGAGTGACCCTGGAAAGCCCAGTACAACCCCCCGGGAGAAGAGGCGAGGACAGGTACACTGGCGGTAGATTCCCATATGAAAGGCAGCAGACGTGTAAAAAGTATTTTTAAGCATGCCGCTCTAGTTTCAAGATGATCAACATCAAGGTTGGACAATTTTAAGGTTGGGAGAAATTGTTTCATCCATCTCATCATTCACAAATATGTATCAAGCACGTGTACGTCTGTGCGGCACTGATGAGACAACCGAGCAGGAGAGCGGATGTGCCTGCCCCCCCACCGCCTCCTTCCCTCCAGGGTGATGTCACCCTCCGGGACTTGCTCTTGGGCAAGACAAAAAAGAGCTTCCTTTTTTAATGTGTAAAATGTGTATATATTTATAAAATACGTGTATTATACGAAACATGTATATGTATGTACTGTATATTTACAAATGTACACACAGTACGTGGACAGACCGAATACCTGTGATATGAACATTTAATGGGGAAGAGTGGTTAGGGGAAAAAGAAGTCTAAAAAGATTCCTTAGGGAGGCAAAAACAAACAAAATACATTGAGAAACCTTTGTCTACAGGGAAGCCAGTGATTAGAGTAAAATATGGTCATTACAGTGATAAGGAAAGGGAGAAGTGACACCTCAGCAGGGCTCCGAGGCCTGAGGGATGGCCACTGGGAATCACTCAGGCTGGTGCGCAGGGAATGCGGTGCTGGAATCAGGCAGAGGAAGAGCTCATCTCATGCAAAAGACCCGGACAATCACTAACAGACTTAAAAAATGTTCTTTAAATTACAGATGTCCCTCCTTGCTCTCCCATTGACACCCTGCTCCTGTCCCCCCCCAGCCCCTGAGCCCTCACTGCACTGCTGTCTGTGTCCGCTGGTTATGCACATATGCATACAAGTTCTGTGGTTTATCTCTTGCACTCACATGGGCTTTTAGTGGAAGAAATCTATGTAAACCCCTAAATTATCTAGCTTGGCTAATTTGGCTAATTAATTCAGAAAGTCAGATAGGCTTCCTGAGAAAATACTACAAACTGAAAGCGGTTTGTGTGTCACAGTTTGGCGCCCAAGCCTGTCCTGTCTGACAGAACGACCTTTTCCCCCATTGTCTGCATCATCACAGAGAGGCCCTCACTACCTCCTGTTAGAGACGTGCACCATCCCCCTGACTTGCCTCCCTCCGGTCGCTCCATGGCAGCAGAACAGCCCAGTGATCTCAGGAAGCAGTGTGCTAAATGGAGGTACTGGGAGAGCTCCCCTGACGTACCGTTCCCCTGCTCTCAACTCTTCGTGTTGATCCAAATCCACACCTCACCAGCCGGGAGAGCATCTGTACAGTCAGGCTCTGAGCTACGGGTCTAAGACAGTTCAAGTGTTCCTTTAAGTTGAGTTCTTAAACTTTAGAGTCTAATGCACACTATAGACATCCCCTCATGTCACAAATATTTAGAGTACCTTCGATGTGTCAGGCATGTTCTGATCACTGACGACAGAAACGGAACAGAGTACATAAGGCCCTTCACTCATGAAGCTTGCTTTCTCACCGAGCAAAGGCAAATAGAAAATAAATGAACACAAATAAATCTAAGAATTTCAATGAATGGTAAGTGTATGAATAAGCTTCAAAAGGTAATAGGTTAAAGAGTGGCTTTAGATAAGGAGATGGGGACATCAGGATAAGGAGGTGATATCTGAGCTGAGATCTGAATGAAAACCAGCCATGTGACGGAGAGAGGGCGCCCCAAACATAGGCAGCAGCAAGTGCAATGGCCCCAGAGGGACGAAAGTGACAGAGGGAAAGCTGAGAGTGGGTGTATACCTATATGGCTATACTGTTCTTAAAATATAGTTTTCAGTATTAGTGGCTTAATAGACTCTGCCTCCCTACACATGCTTCCCAGGCACCCCAGGATCTCCCCAAAACCAATAAGTAAAGAATTAATGTCTCTAAGAACCCTGTACTTGTGCTATTTTCAGTTTGAATGATCAGAACCCACTTCACAGCGTGTGTTAAATAATGTTAATATCACCTCCACACTAAACTACATGATATTGTCATACAGCTTCAAGGGTGAACCTGACTGTCCTAAAGTCCATCCCTGAGAATCCTAGCTTTATCTGCGAAAGAGGTAAGAGCACACAGTAGTTGGACATGTGGGAAGAAGGTTTTCCGGGTTAGAATCCCAGCTCTGACACTTACTTAGCGATGGGACCGTGGGCAAGTTACCTAAAATTTCTATGCCTCAGTTTCCTGTAAAATAAAAGCAGTGATAATGGCTCATAGGATGTTTGTGAGAATTTAATCATCTTGCATGTAAAGCTTTGGGAAGCCTTTTAACACATTAGAAAGTATTATAATAGTTATTATATGGATTATGAATATCTGCTAAACTATGCCTACCATCCCCACTCAAATTCATCCCATTTCCTTATCCTAACATACTTTTTTCTTCATTTCCAATGGCCAAATTTCTACTAACTTACAAGGTTCAGATAAAATGCCACAACCACCACGAAACTTCTGATTTCAGCTTCCAGAAAGGCCAGTTCCCACCTCTGAACAACTGTTAGTACAGCTGTTTGTACCGTTAGCATCATCAGCTACTGCCTTACAAGGTGATTTTGTATACTCGTTTTGCATACTCTGCTAGACCGTAAATCACTTAGAGCAATGTTGTCCCATAGAAATATAGCTTGAGACACACAAGTAATTGTATTTATTCTATTTTAGTCACGTACATTTTTTTAAAAAAACAGGTGAGATTAATTTTAATAATGTACTTTATTTAATCCCACAACCAAAGTATTATAGCTTATTATACAATTGATATAAACAAATTACTAATGAAGTATTTTCTATTTTTTTGCACTGAGTCTTTGAAATCCAGCGTGGATTTTGCACATTCCGCACCCCTCAACTCAGACCAGCCGTATTTCAAGTGCTCCGCAGACACACAAGGACACTGGCTACCATTCAGGGCCTGGATCACCCCATAGCTCTTTCTAGCTTGGCACATTCCCTAGTGATCAATTAATATTTGTCAAATTGATCACTTACTTTACTTATTTATTTAAAATCAGTACCAAATCTAACCCTATGGAAAATATATTCTTGCTCATCACAACAGAAAGAGAAAAAAATAGAGGAAAAATAATTCTGTCATCTTTAAAGAATAAGTTTGTTCTTCCTCTAGAGTGATAGAACAAAATTTTCAGTTATTTTCTCATTAATAATATTGTTTAGAAGTACTAAGTTATGGATCACTAAAAGAAATAGTATGTACGGCAATAAAATTATTTGTTGTGTGATACGTTCGGAGAAACAACTCCATCATACTTTCCTGATAAGAATAATAATTTTAAATAAGAGCAATAAACTCTTAAAACAAATGTTCAGGATTTGGTAAATCTTGGTGAAAACATTTTGATGTCATTTTCCTGCTCACTACATGATGTTTCCTCAAAGGGCTGTGCTCTAAAATATATGCAGTGTTTTCATAAATGACCCCCCGTCACTCAGATGCAGCTACAGGAGATGAATGACATTATTTCCATGGTCATTAACAACACAGCATCAAGATCAGGCCAACTTGAATTGTTCCAGTCAGAAAGTTCACATGGAAGTGGAAAGCCCGCTGTGCTTCCTATCACCCTAAAATTGTAGCTACCCACTCCTTCCTTATTCACGTTATTCCTGCCCCTCCTTTTACCTTCACCTATTCACATGCCAGACGTTTTGACTGTGGTAGAGCTTTACAAAGAATTAACAAAATATGGTAACTAGGGAAGTAAAAGAACTCACCTTTGGCAATCTCAGTGGTAATTTGCAAACTGGCAACTGATCATGGTGTTCATTAAGTATGAGAGATTGATCCAAATCCCGGACTATCTTTTCTTTAGGTACTTTATAAACTACAATGGTGCCCTTATAATGAGAGCAGCTGTGGTTGCCAAATTCATCCACCTCTTTGATTTGGAGTTCCAGCCTGGGTTTTCTTTGTAAATGAAAAATAAGTGTGTAGTCTTTTCCATAATCCTTCCCATTGCCTACATAGAAGTAAAATGCATTTGTTACTCTTAAGATATACCACTTTGTACTAATTTTTAAAAATCCAAATAATCATATAATTCTTTAATGCAATAGGTGCCGAAACTGTGTAGATTTCTTCAAAGATTTCTCATCTGTAATTGCACCAATGGATCTCTGGCTGCTTCTGTATCTAATAGTCTTTCATTTTCTTCTTCTGTTCCATTTGTGCTATAACAAGAAACTATTGGAAATATTCAGCTAGTTCTATGTTGAAAAAATTATTTTCACCTTTCCAGAATTATTTTTTCTTTCCCCTTTCTGTATCATAGTGCACACGATCATGACCTCATAATGACATTCTAGGTCTGCTCTCTCCTGTTTCTGTGCCACTAGCAATGTGAAGCTTTTAAAACAGAAGTTAAAATTAATTAAAATTAAATTTCAGTGGATTCCAAAATGGCGGCGGAGTGAATGGAAGCTACACAGACCATCTCCCAGGACCAAACTGGAATTACAACTAAAATAAAGACAAATCATCGGGGAAAAAGCAATGGAAAAGCAGCCTGCGAGGACCATACAACCAGGGACACTGAATCAAGCCTGGTAGGATTGCAGAGGCGCAAGAGGGGGGCTGGGAGCCTACGGAAAGCAGCGATCTTAGCTATGAGCAGCGCCCTCAGGGTTAAAGTCCCAAGCCCGCTCCACAGCACAGAGGGCTGGGATAGAGCGCTAAAATAGCCACAGCCACTCACCTTGGGCTCCGGCAGAGGGAGGGTGGACTGGACTGGAACTGTGTGGGGACACTCTGGATTTGGAGGGTGCTCAGAGCTATTGCTGAGTTAGTGCCACACAGGACATTGGCCATCTTACTCCTTCCCAGGGCTCTGGGGAGAGGCAGCAGTCCCTCCCTCGGAGATTCAAACCCACCCAGGTGAGCCATTGAAATGCAAATTGGGGCTCATTAACTACCAGCATCTGCCCCACCCTTGGGGAATCCTCTTACCCTGAACACCTGAAGGAGGTTTTCATTCAACTGAGAAGCCAAGGCCCTTCAAGTAACCCCGACTAATAGCCTCTAAGCAAAAAGCTAGAGAATAACTGAACCTTTCCTGAGCTTGCAAATCTACTCAGGAAAGTAAGACTTGACAGTTGTGTTTAATGTGGGTCCTCCCACACTCATCCAAACCTAGTAGGGGAGTCACAAATAGCTGAACACCAACACCCACAGAGAAAATTTGGCAGGCTCCAAAACCCACTCAGATAGCCAAAATGGTGAAACAAAGAAACAAATCCCAAATGAAAGAACAAGAAACCTCTACCGAAGATGAGATAAATGAAATGCAGTTAAGCAAGTTAACAGAGCTAGAATTCAGAGCCATGATCTTGAGGAAGTTCAACAGCATGAATAAAGATATCAACACCATGAGTAAAGACATAGAAACATTGAAAATCAACCAATTGGAAATGAAGAAGCACCAAGAAGAAATGAAGAATGACATAGCAGAAATGAAGAACACATTGGAAGGACTAAACAGCACAGTAGAGGAAGCTGAGGACTGGATCAGTGAATTAGAAGAGAAGGTAGAAAAAATCAACCAATCAGAAAACCAAAAAGAAAAAACAATTAAAAAACAGGAAGACAGCTTAAGAGAACTGTGGGACAACTGGAAACATAATAATATTCGCATCATAGGAGTCCCCAAAGAAGAAGTAAATGAGCAAGGGTTAGGGAATATATTTGAAGAAATAGTGACAGAAAACTTCCCTAATTTGGAGAAGGAAGAAGGCATTCAAGTTCAAGAACCACAGAGAGCCCCAAGTAAGAAGAACCCAAACAGGCCCACACCAAGACACATAGTAATTAAAATGCCAAAAATTAAAGAGAAAGAGAGAATCCTAAAGGCAGCAAGAGATAAGCAACAGGTTACCTACAAAGGAACCCCTATAAGGCTATCATCTGACTTCTCAACAGAAACACTACAGGGCAGAAGGGAATGGCATGAAGTAATCAAGGTCATGAAAAACAAGGATCTGAATCCAAGGCTATTCTACCCAGCAAGGCTATAATTCAAAATAGAAGGTCAAATAAAGAGCTTCCCAGACAAAAAAAGGCGAAGGGAATACATTAGCACCAAACCAGCACTGCAAGAAATGTTAAAAGGACTGCTGTAATTAGTAGAAGAAATAGAAAGGAAAATAGAAACACAGTAAACAAAAATGGCAATAAGTAAGTACATATCAGTAATCACCTTAAATGTAAATGGACTGAATGCTCCAATAAAAAGACACAGAGTAGCTGACTGGATAAGAAAGCATGATTCACATATATGTTGTTTACAAGAGACCCACCTCACAACAAAAGACTCACATAGGTTGAAAGTAAAGGGATGGAAAAAAACTTCCAAGCAAACAGAAAGGAAAAAAAAGCTGGGGTAGCAATACTCATATCTGATAAATTAGATTTCAAATTGAAGACCATAACTAGAGACAAAGAAGGTCACCACATAATATTGAAAGGATCTATTCAACAGGAAGATATAACCTTGGTAAACATATATGCACGCAATATAGGAGCACCAAAATACATTAAAAATTTTCTGGAGGACTTCAAAGGAGAAATAGATAGCAATACAATCATAGCAGGAGCCTTCAACACCCCACTGACATCACTGGATAGATCATCTAGACAAAAAATTAACAAGGAAACAGAAATTATAAATGAAGCACTAGATCAAATGGATTTAATAGATATATACAGAGAATTACACCCCAAAACTGCAGAATTCACATTCTTCTCAAGTGCACATGGGACGTTCTCAAAGATAGACCATATGTTAGGGCACAAACTAAGTCTCTACAAGTTCAAGAAGATTGAAATCATATCAAGCATCTTCTCAGATCACAATGGCATGAAACTAGAAATCGATTGCAACAAGAATATGCAAAGACATTTGAACACATGCAGGCTAAATAGCATGTTATTAAACAATGAATGGGTTACCGAGGAGATCAAGGAAGAAATTAAAAACTTCCTGGAAACCAATGAAAATGAACGCACAACAACACAAAATCTATGGGATGCAGCAAAAGCAGTTCTGTGAGGGAAGTTCATAGCACTCCAGGCCTACTTCAAGAAACAAGAAAAATTTCTAATAGACTTTCTAACCTCACAACTTAAAGAACTAGAAAGCAAACAAAAAGAAAACCCCAGAGCAAGTAGAAGGAAGGAAATAGTAAAGATCAGAGCAAAATAAATGACATAGAGACCAAAAAAAAAACAATTCAAAGGATCAGTGAAACAAAGAGCTGGTTTTTTTAAAAGATAAACAAGATTAATGGATCCCTAGCTAGACTCACGAAGAAACAAAGAGAAAGAACCCAAATACACAAAATAAGAAGTGAAAGAGGAGAAGTAACAACTGACACCACAGAAATACAAAGGATTGTTAACAAATACTATGAACATTTATATGGCAAAAAATTCGACAATCTAAGCGAAATGGACAAATTTCTAGAAACACATAGTCTCCCAAAACTGGACCGGGAAGAGAGAAAACTTGAACAGACCAATAACAACTAAGGAAACTGAGGAAGTAATCAAGACTCTCCCAGCAAACAAAAGCCCAGGCCCAGACGGCTTCACGGGGGAGTTTTACTGAACATTCAAAGAAGAACTAACACCCATTCTCCTCAAACTATTTCAAAAAATTCAAGAAGAAGGAAGACTTCCAAACTCATTTTATGAGGCCAGAATAATTCTAATTCCAAAACCAGAAAAAGACACTACAAAGAAAGAAAAATACAGGCCAATATCCCTGATGAACATAGATGCCAAAATCCTGAATAAAATACTAGCAAATCAGATCCAGCAATACATCAAAAAAATTATTCACCATGACCAAGTGGGATTCATCCCAGGGATACAAGGCTGGCTCAATATTTGCAAATCAATCAATGTGATACACCACATAAACAAAATGAAAGATAAAAACCACATGATCATATCAATAGACGCTGGAAAAGCATTCGACAAAATCCAGCACCCATTTCTGATAAAAACACTCAGCAATTTGGGAATAGAGGGATCATATCTCGACATAATAAAGGCCATACATGAAAGACCTACAGCCAACATCATACTCAATGGACAAAAACTAAAACCATTTCCCTTAAGAACAGGAACAAGACAGGGATGCCCATTTTCGCCACTCTTATTTAACATAGTACTGGAAGTCTTAGCCACAGTAATCAGACATGAAGAAAAAATAAAAGGGATCCAATTTGGAAAGGAGGAAGTGAAACTGTCATTATTTGCAAATGACATGATATTATACATAGACAACCCTAAAGACTCCATCAAAAATCTACTAGACTTAATAAATGAATTTGGCAAAGTAGCAGGATATAAAATTAACGTCAAGAAATCAATGGCATTCTTATACACCAATGATTAACTCACAGAAAGAGAAACTAAAAACACAATCGCATTTACCATCTCAGCAGAAAAATTAAGATACCTAGGAATAAACTAAACCCAAGAAGTAAAGGACCTATTTGCAGAAAACTACAGGACATTGAAAAAAGAAATAGAGGAAGACATTAAAAATGGAACCACATACCTTGTTCATGGATTGGAATAATTAACATCATTAAAATGTCCATATTACCCAAAGCAATGTATAGATTCAATGCAATCCCCATCAAAATACTAGTGGCATATTTCACAGAACTAGAACAAATACTTCAAAAGTTCATATGGAACCAAAAAAGACCCCGAATAGCCACAGCAATCTTGAAAAAGAAGGACAAAGTAGGTGGGATCACAATACTGGATATCAGGTTATACTACAAAGCTATTGTAATCAAAACAGCCTGGTACTGGCACAAGAACAGGCATGTAGACCAGTGGAACAGAACAGAGAATCCGGAAATTGACGCAAGACAATATGCTCAATTAATATTTGACAAAGGTGGTAAGAGCATACAATGAAGTAAAGACAGCCTCTTCAATAAATGGTATTGGGAAAATTGGACAGCTACATGCAAAAAAATGAAACTAGACCACCAACTTACACCATACACAAGAATAAACTCAAAATGGATAAAAGACTTAAATGTAACTAGTGAATCCATAAAAATCCTAGAAGAAAATGTAGGCAACAAAATTTCGGACATCATACGCAGCAGAATCTTCACTGATACATCACCTAAGGCAACAGAAACAAAGGAAAAAATTAACACATGGGACTACATCAAACTCAAAAGCTTCTGCACAGCAAAAGAAACAACCATCAAAACGGAAAGGGAACCCACTATATGGGAGAGCATAACTGCCAATGATACATGAGATAAGGGGTTAATCTCCAAAATATATAGAGTGCTCATACAACTCAACAGAAGGAAGACAAAGAACCCAGTTAAAAAATGGGCAGAGGAACTAAATAGACACCTCTCCAAACAGGACATACAAACGGCTAAGAGACATATGAAGAAATGCTCAACATCACTAATCATCAGAGAGATGCAAATTAAAACAACAATGAGGTATCACCTCACACCTGTCAGAATGGCCGCCATCAATAAATCATCAAACAAAAAGTGTTGGCGAGGGTGTGGAGAAAAGGTTACTCTAGTACCCTGCTGGTAGGAATGCAGACTGGTGCAGCCACTATGGAAAACACTATGGTGTTACCTCAAAAAATTAAAAATTGAATTGCCATTTGACCCAGTGATCCCACTTCTAGGAATATACCCTAAGAAGACTGAAACACCAATCAGAAAGAATATATGTACTCCCATGTTCATAGCAGCACTATTCACAATAGCTAAGATCTGGAAACAGCCCAAGTGTCCATCAGTAGACAATTGGATAAAAAAGCTGTGGTACATATACACAATGGAGTACTATGCAGCTGTAAGAAAGAAAGATCTCTTATCCTTTGAGATGACATGGAGGGACCTCAAGAGTATTATCCTAAGCAAAACAAGCCAAGCAGAGAAAGACAGATATCACATGATCTCACTTATTTGTGGAATATAATGAACATAACAGTCTGAGGAACAGGGTAGACCCAGAGACGTGGAAGTAGGGTACAGACTGACAACCCTCAGAAGAGGGGATCGGGGGGGAGGGAAAAGATAAACCACAGAACTTATATGCATGTACGCATAACCAATGGACATGGACAACAAAGCTGGGGACGGGGTTGGGGGGATGAGGAGGAGGGTGTCAATGGGGAAAAAAGGAGAAACATCTGTAACAAAAGTAAATTAATAATAAAAAAATTAAAATTCAATTCCTTAGTCATGCTAACCACATTTCAAATGTTCACTAGCCACATTTGTCTAGTAGCTACGTTACTGGGCAGTGCAGATGTAAAATATTTCCACCATCACAGAAATACACAGTGCTGTTCTAGAACATCTAAATGAAATAATGACTAGATTCATACTACTGGAATTTCTATGCAAACCTGGTGAATTCCCCCAAAGCAATGATATGTGAAAGTCTTTCACATTGCATACTGAAAAGAATGAAGCTTTAGGAAACATAACCTTTCACCTATGGGCGTTTTATCGTGATAATCAGGATATTTTACTTTGTCACAGCAATAGTAAAACAGACACTACCATGTGTCCTAAGGCGTGTCTGCATTACTCTTAGCAAAATTGAAAAGGAAGGTATAATGCAGTAGCTCTATGTTCCTGACATAAAGATATAGATCCAAGTGCAGACTCTACTACTTAGTTACACTGTGATATTTATCCAGTTCCTTCATATCTCTGAGCTTCTTAGAACTTTACTTAACATTCTTACCTTTAAAACCGGAGAAATAAAACATACCTCCTAACCTCCTACGTTGGTTCTGGGAATGAAGCGAGATAATATGGATAAAAAATACTTGGCACAAGGCCTTGCATGTAATGTGCTCAATAAATTAAGCAAAGGTAGCCAATGATAAGAAGCAGAATTTTTCTATTGTTTTGCATTTGTTTAACAAAAACAACCCACTTAAATTTGGTCTGCCCATTTTCCGTTTCTTTCTGGATTTTGCAAGCACTGAGGGCTTCGATGCTATCCAATAAAAAGCTGAAGTGCTGAATTAACACCTCGGACGCAGAGAAGGAAAGCACACTCTAGCTTGCATCCAGAAGAATGCCAAAGGTCAATATAAAGACCAAGGGAAATACCTACTATCTATTTTTCTCTTAGAAGTGGAATAAAATCCATGTTCCATGGTCCTCACTCAAAGGAATCATCTGTATTCTATGTAATGAATATAGAGATTTTGACATTTCTCAGAGAGCAGTCATCTAAATGTATTAAAGTTTTAAATACTCAATCACACAATGCTATTGTGTTAAGACCTTCCCCAAGTTTTTGTCTTCATTCTTCTAACAAATACTCAATAAACTCCTTCTACCTGTCAGGCACCATCGTTGGTGCTGGGGATGGAATGGAGGTTGCCAACAAGACAGACCCGCCCTTCACGAGACCGTAGTCAGAGAAACTGTCATTGATCAAACAATTAAATGTATAAATAGAAGATTGCATCTATGGCAAGACCCACAAAACAGAAGCACATAGACTCTGAAGAAGTAAAATACAGACTGACATGATCGGGAAAGAGGGAGAAGGCTTTTCTGAACATGATCATCAAGGTGAGATATGAAGATGCAGTAGGTCAGTGGCGGGACATCTATAATACTTTCAACAATAAAGATACATTTTTAAAAAATGCAGTGGAGATCATTGCAGGTGGGGGTGGGACAGGTGGGGAGGAGAACACTGCAAGCAGACAGCCTCTCACTTCATGTCTGAGATATTCAGAAAGGACCCAGGCCTTCATGCAAGGACAAGCATCAATTCGTTATTCCTTGCTCCTCTGAAGTGGAGAAAACACCAGTGAGGCTCCAGGGCTGAGCGTAGGTCTCTAGGAAAGTCAAAGCAGAAATGATTGTGGTTTCCTGCCTGACTCATTTTCCTTGAGTGAAGATGAGTTCTTCTCTGTTCCTCATTTGGAGGATGGTACACATGCTGGCTATCTTCAGGAACTTCTTTTAGCATATGCTTGCTGCTGTTACAGGCATAGTACACCCAGTACCACTGCCCGGAAGAAGCACAGTAACTCACTGCTGTTTAGGGCAGTAGGTAAACACAGCTGTTGTCCCAAGTATTACAGGAAAGTCATTTGCATCATTCATTTGGGTGGGACACTTCCAGTTTTTGACTCTCTCTTCTTAGAGAGATTGTCCCACGGTGGACACCATGGTTTCTGCTCTGGCAGCCAAGTAGGAAGAAGGGGTTTCTTCCACCCTTCCTTCCTCCCCCTCCTCTCTCTCCCCTTTTCCTTTTTCTGACATCCCTGACAGTCACTCAGTGGCCCTGTCAGCTGACTCAGATGGCTGAGACTCCGCCTGTGCAAGTGGAAGAGATTCTTCAAATTGGGACACTTTGTGTCTCACTTACATCACAGACGCCAGAAAAAGAGCAGCCTTAGCTGCAAGCTGCATCATTTTTGAAGCAACAAAGAGCCCATGGGGCTTGCAGTCGTTTCCAGAATGAGACAGAAAATAGGCATCATTCAAAATCAATGGAATCTATATTAATTCATAAGTGAAGATTACATCAAGTCAAGTCTGTTACAAGGCTCCTGGCCCAGAAATCCCCTAAACCCATCCCTGTGCTTTCCCTCACACCTCATCTTTATATGCGTATCTGTTAGATTCTGTTCCACCTCAAAGAAAGGAGTAGAGAAGGGAAGGGGTTGAATCAGTAAAGAAATTGCTGTGATGGCGGCACCCTCAAAACCTTGTCCTCTCTTCTCTCACTCAGCTATTTTCTCTGTGTTCTCCTTTTTCCTCCTTTTCTCTTTCTCTTCAGTTCCTTCCGTCCCTTCTTTCTCATTGATTCCCTCACTTCTCGAACCTCTCCCACCCCCTCTCAGATTCACTCTCATCCTGTTTGTTTTTCTTAGCATCATCACATGTACTGATGTGCAAGGAAACAGTCATGGCCCTCATGGAATTTACATTCCAGTGAAGAACACGGCATAAGCATATGAATGCAACATAAGTAAACAGATACATAAATAAAATAATTTCAAATTGTGGTAAGATTTATCGTGGAAACCAAAAGCACTAGGTAACTATGAGGGTGAGAGGGAAGCATGGGGGTGGCCCCTGGAGCAGAGGCTCTAACCCACTTTTGTGCCATGGACCCTGTTGGAGTTTGGTGAAACCTATTGATTCCTTCTCAGAGCAGTCTTTTAAATATATAAAATAAAATAAATGGAATTATAAATAAGACAATTGTACTGAAATATAGTTTTATCCACACATATCTTAGGAGTCTACTGACCCTAGATTAGATTATAAGACAACAAGAGTTTGGGTGTTGTTTTAAGTAGAATAGGAGGTAATTATAGGGTTTTAATCAGGAGAATAATAAAGTATTATTTATATTTTTAAGAGATCACTGTTGTTACTATATGGAAATGGATTTCCAATGACTGATAGGGGAAGCAGAGGAGTATTTAGGAGGCAACTGCTTTGGCGTAGGAAGGAGATGAACCTAGCTTGGACTCAGATAGTAATCCTAGAGAAGACTGTTTCTAAAAGAGTATCACTTACAGTTTACCCATAAAAGAATATGCCTACCCTAAAAAGCAAAGAAAGAGACCAGAAGCCCCTCAGTCCTCAGTTTTCCTTAGTAATACAAATTTAGAGAAGTCCTTTTGAAGTCTGTGGCTGATAGCCCATTGAATATACAGAAAGATGACTTTATACTTACTTGAAGCAAATATGTTTCCAGTAAACCTTAAAAGAAGTTGTTCTCCTTCTTTCACCTGGAAATGGCGAGATGGCTCTGGAGGACCACTGAAGGCTTCCAAGCGCAAAGTCCTAAGCTCCTGGTTTAAATCTTTAGAAGGCACCACTGAAATGACTAATCTATGTGGGTTGTCTCTCTGGTGATACAGTACGACACAGGCACTGAGGCTGAGCATGGCTTCCTCTAACGATTTCACAAAAGAAACCAAATGACCATTGTCCACGATGGAAGACAGGTGGAGCACAATAAACCTGCATGGAACAGAAGATGCATGACTGAAGGGAAACACACGGTCTCAGAAATATCACTGATAACTAATAACACCCAGGAAAGGAGCCATTATCATTCAAACTTCCTTTGAAATCAAGCATTCTGATGAACAACTGGTTAAATTCATAAACAACTTTAATGAAGCTCTTGGCAGTCAGGAAACCAGCGCAAATCAAACCAAAGTCTAAAACAGATGTTCTTAAATGAAGAAATGGTGTAGTCTTAGCTCAGCTCTAAATATGGCTGCATACTTTAAATTAGATTTTAATTAACATTACTAAAGAGTATTACTTCAAAATATTGCAAAGAATGATGATCAAAATAATCCATTTACTAGCAATAAGACAGAATATGTATATGAAAATTAACTGGGGATTGAAATATTCTTCACTGTCATGTGTTGTAAGGATTGTTGTGATGGATCCTGTTTTGGGTTCCACTCAAATCCATATGTTGAAGTCCTAATCCCCAGTGCCTCAAAATGAGGCCTTATTAGGAGATAGGGTCTTTACAGAGGTGACGTTAATGTGAGGTCATTAGGGTGGGCCCCAATCCGATATGACTGGTGTCATAAAAAGGGGAAACTGAATGCCAGGTGAACATAACAATAGCAATCTACAAGCCACAGAGAAAGCCTTGGAATAGATCCTTCCTTCACAGTCCTCAGAAGGAATGAACCTTGCTAACAACACCTTGATTTTGGACTTCTAGTATCCATAACTTAGACAATAAATTTCTGTTAAGTCTCCTAGTTTTTGCTACTTTATTCTGGCAGCCTAGAAAATTAATACAGACCCCTCCCCTTGGTTGGAGTACTCATCACCCAACTTTTCTCCAGATAACTGCCCTACAGGATCCCTCCATCCAAAGCAGCACCACTCCCAGAGACAAGGACTCACTGATGCAGACACCTTGGTATTCACACTGGAGAGCCCTGCTGCTTCTCTCATTCCCTTTCAGGATTCACCTGAGGGCCCTTTCCCAATAAATCATTTGCATTTACACCTTTGACTCTTTTTTCTAGGGAACCTGACCCAAGACAATAGTAGATGCAAGATGTTCCATTATGAAATAAAGGCTATCTTTGGAGATATGATTGCCCTCTCTTTATGAATGTCTACTTCTCATGAACCTTAAAACTGTCTAAAACTCTTCTCATAATGAGTTGTCTAGAAAACATGAAAATGAGAAAGCAAAATGAGGACACTGAAATAACAAATTCAGTTTATACATACATAGTTATGAGATGAGAATAATATGAACAATTATTATCATCATGGAATTTTAAAAATGAAGGTGCTATTTTAAAACTATTTTGGAGTTAGAAGAAACCCGTAAAAATAAATCTAACTTCTGAGTGGTTTCCAGACGCAGTTAAGAAAGCATCGTAAGTGAAATTACAGATAGCATATTCATGTCAGTTTGAGTTTTCATTTTAAGCACACCCTGAGGGACTATTCCTATTCCTATCTGAAGAATAAAAATTGAATCCTATGATTCCATTTCTGTAAACCCCAGTGATAAATCATCAGGATAGGATATTATCAGCTTTTATTGTCTACTATTATATTACCTCTCTAAGTGTTCACACAATTCAAATGCTATCAAGCCACTCTGCACGGTTCTCACCACAACATCATCAAGCCCAAACCAACCACTGTCTCGGCTCCTGAATCCCAGTACTTTCAAAGATTCACAGGCATTGTTCCCAGGTTTTCTTACGGAAGCACTTTTGGTCCTATGGAATGATAGCAGAAGATAAATTGGTAAAATGTGTATAGCATAAATCATATTTAATGCATTTATATTTTTCATTAAGTGAATAATTTAATAACAATGTCATTAAGTATATACTATGTGCCACTAATTATTTTACGCACCAAGAATACAAAGATAAGAAACATATCACCCTTGCTCTACAGAATCAGCATGACAATATTTTTCAATTACAGGACAAGGTAACCCGTGTGGTAATTAAGGGGAAGTGCGCGTGGTTTAGCCGCAGAAGGAAGGTGCTCAGGGAAGCTCACAAAGTGAAAATACTGGTATTTGACATGAGCTTTGGAGAACAAGAAGCACTTTACTACTGGCTAAAGAGTTAAGAGAATACCCTCTTAACATTAATAAACTTTCTGATGTAAACTTGGATGCTTTAGGATAGCCAAGAGTAGTAGGATAGCATACAAGGTAAGACCACAGGCTCTGAACAAGACTTCCTACTTTCAAATCCTGGGTGGCTCTCCCTCTTAGTAATTGTATGACCACCGGCAAGGTGTTTTTATCTCTCTGTCTCAGTTTTTTAATCTATAATATGAGACCAATCATAGTATCTGCGTTATAGGATTAAATGAGTTAATATTTAAAGCACTTATAATTGTAGTAACCCTAAGTGGTATTAATATTCACATCCTAATTCCTACAGCAGTCATAGCCAATTAGCTTTCTTGCACATTTCTCCTTCTTGCTTAACTGGTCCCACCCTACAGCCCTGAAAGAAGCAGTTGTATGTACCATGTGGTACTTTTCCCCCAACCAGAGCTGATATGACTAATGGTAGACCAGTTTCCAACACCCAATAAATTTGATTCTTGTTTTTGAATTTGAGTAAGAGGCCCAGAGATTGTAACTCATCTTTGTCCTTTGGTTGCCATGCCCTGGGCTATGAAAGTGAATGAGCAGAGAGATCGTTAAGAAAGAAAAAAAATTGGGCAGATACTAAGAAAAGGAGAAAAACGAAGATGAAAAAATCAGCGTAGTCCTAGAGATAGAGAAAGGTGAGATTACCTATTGTAGCCATACAGTAGATTCCTCTTTCCTTGAATTCGTTTAAATGGGTGTCTCTTGCCCTGGCTGGTTTTTCTCAGTGGTTAGAGCATCGGCCTTTAAACCAGAGAGTCCCTGGTTCAGTTCCCAGTAAGGGCACAAACTTCGATTGCAGTTTGTCCCTGGCCCCAGTTGGGGTCATGTGTGTGGCAACCAGTCGATGTGTCTCTCTTACATCCATGTTTCTCTCTCTCTCTTTCCCCCTATCTCCCTCCCACTCTATCTGAAGATAAATAAATGCAAAAATGTCCTCAGGTGAGGATAAAAAAAAAAATAATAAAATAAATAAATAAATAAATAAATAAATAAATAAATAAATAAAAATGGGTGTCTCTTCCTCACTGCTAAAGGAAGAAAAATACTTGATACTGAACATCTTGCAGGAAAAACACAAAACAAAAATCTAATGATGCTGCAACCCACGATAAAACAGAACTATTCTAGCTAGGTACTGAAAATGAAAATCCAAGTGTGATTCACACATCTTTATCTTTTAATAGAATTAGTTATGGGTGTAAAACCAGCTTAGTGTCACAGGTTGAGATGATGTCTATGATCTATAAATTAGCAACTGAACTAGATTTAAAATGTCTACTCTAAAAACTTTAGACTGTTGATTTGTTCTGTGGATCAAGCAGATTAAAATCAGGAGGATGGGTGGGAAATGACATTGAGTTTTTGGCTTTTGGCTTATCACTCTTGAGGTTAATAATTTATTAACACAGGAAGATGCACTCATACTGAACTAAAACTTTGGTCATTTACTAGAAACTGACTTAATTAAATGTAATATTGGTGTAATGATGACAACTCTTACTTTTTTCTACCGATAAACCAAATTTTCTGTGGTGACTTATAGGGTCTCAGTTGTCGTGGGGCTGGCTATACTCCCAGGTCAAGGTGGGCGTATAACCTGAGCCAAATAGTGCATTTGGCATTTATTCATGCTGTTTGCCAAAAATCCAATTTCCGCCCATTCTGAGTCTATGGTAGGGTTACACTTCCTTGTCCCCCAGTGGCTGAGTGTGGCTTGTGACTATTTCTGGTTAATGAATAGTGAATAAAGGAAATATATGTCACTGTGAGGTGAAGCATTTAATTGCTAATGTGAGTCTATCCAAACACTTTTTTCTGCCACCATGACAGCGACAGTGGCTGCCCTTCAGGGTAAGTCCAGGAATGAGGACAACCAAGAAGCAGCCCGCCTTTGATGGCCACGTAGCATGTGTGAGACAGACTGTTGTTATAAGCCCTTGGGATACTGGGTGTTTGGTATCATGCCATAACCTAGGCTCACCTGCCCTGCACAGTGCATCTTCCTTGTGGTGCCAGTGGTCTGTTATGGGATGGGTTTGTAATAGATTTACAGTTAGAATAATACTCTAGGTCTTTATGCTTTTTGCTGGAGAAAAGAACTTCCTCTTTTCCACCGATCTTGGAATTATGAAGATGTAGCCATGTTGCAGCATGGAATTGGCGCAGAGGAAGACAGAAAGAGAAGTGAGAGAGCAGGTTCATTCTGGTTCAAGAAGAATGCAAAGATAAATATATCCCCAGATGTTTTAATTATATGCACCAAAGAATTCCATTTGTAAACATCTTTGGGTTTTGTCCTGGCCTGTTTGGCTCAGCAGTTGGAGCATTGGCCTGTGGACCAAAGAGTCGGGGTTCGATATGTCTCTCTCACATCGATGTTTGTCTCTCTCTCTCTTTCCCTCCCTTCCAATCTATCCGAAGATAAATGGAAAAATATCCTCAGGTGAGGATTTTTAAAAAATCTTTGGTGTTTTTTTTTTTTTTTTCCCTGTCACTTAAAATCAAGAGTCCTTAGTGATACAAAGATCAATTTTAGATTCCATTTTTTTCCTGCTTTCTTAAGATATAATTGGATATAATTGACATATAACATTGTCTAAGTTTAAGGTCTACAATGCGATGATTTGATGCGTGTGTTTACTGTGAAATGACTACCACAATAAAGTTAGTTAACACACCCATCACCTCAAATTTAGATTTTACTGTTATAGATATTTAATTTCCTATTGAAATTAAATGATTTGGTGGCATCCTTACTTATCCCAGCTGTTCTTAACTATGCAAATAAACACTTCCTTTTATATACAGGTGGGGCAAAAGTAGGTTTACAGTTGTGAGTACACAAAACACAGAGTTTATTCTTGTATTAATATTTATTAGTTATTGTATTATTTTCCATACGGACAACTGTAAACCTACTTTTGCCCCACCCTGTATGCTATTAGCTAGCTTTGACAACAAGTATTCCCAGCAGTGAATAGCATTCTGATGTACTAACATTCTTTAAAACATAATCAACCTTTATTAAATCAATTTGGTTTTTCAATAATAATTTACCTTGCTGTTTCTTTTCTCTTTTTTTATGTTTTCATTGATTTTTTAGAGAGAGAGGAAGGGAGAGATAGAAACATTAATATGAGAGAGAAACATCGATCAGCTGCCTCCTGCATGCCCCTTACTGGGGATCCAGCCCACAACCCCGGCATGTGCCCTGATCCGCGACCTCTCAGTCCATGCGACGACGCTCAATCCACTGAGCCACACTGGCCAGGTTGACCTTGCTGTTTCTTGAGTTTAAGACTCTTCCCATGTCCTAAATTCCAGGCATTCAGGGAATAATAATTGGCCCATTTGGGGTCCAGTGCTCAATTATAATGGACAGAGTCAAGGATGAATATGGAAGGTCCCATTAAATCTACAGAGATAGAAAGGACAGTTTCCAGAATTTGTGGTATAATTGGCCCCAAATAAAGTGGCCGGGTAGACAAAGCAGCAGGTGTCCACTCCAGGCTGCCTTTCTGCCCCAGATAAATGCCTTAATGCCATATAATTAAAGAACACTTGGGAGATTTTTCCCAAAATAAAAAAGATCTGCTCCAAAGTATCTCAATATTTTGTTTCCACAAGTAGAAATAGATATTACTGGGAACTTTTTCAGGACAATTACTTTTTAATTGTTTACACTTTATTTTTTAAGAACAGTTTTAGCTTCACAGCAACATTGAGAGGAAGATACAGAGATGTCCTATACCTCTTGGGCCCCCACGCATGCATAGCCTTCTCCATTATCAACATCCCCAGCCAGAGTGCCCGGAGCACATAGTTTGCATTAGGGTTCATCTTGGTGTTGGACATTCTGTGGTTTGGACAAATGTATAATGATAAACCCATCATTATGTATCACACAGACTATGTTCACCACCCTAGAAATCCTCTATGCTCTGCCTAGTCACCCCTCCCCCACCCTGACCTCTGGCAACTACTGATCTCTTGACACTCTCCATAGTTTTGCCTTTTCCAAAATGTCATATAGTATGTACCATAGGGTTTGAAGCATTTTCAGATTGGGTTCTTTTACTTAGCAATATGCATTTAAGATTCCTCCATGTCTTTCTAGGGCTTGATAGCTCATTAGATTTTGGCACTGAATAATATTTGATTGTACAGATACTATTTATCCATTCACCTACTGAGTGACATCTTAGTTGCTTGCACATTTTGGCAATTATGAATAAAGCTGTGTGCATGTTACTGTGTGGACAGAGTTTTCGACTCCTTTGGGAAAATACCAAGGAGTGCTATTGCTGGATTTTGTGGTAAGCATTATGTTTTGTTTTGTTAAAAACCAACAAACTGTCTTCCAAAGTGGCTGTACCATTTTGCATTGTCTCAAGCAACAAGTGAGAATTCTCACTACTGCACATCCTCACCAGTATTTGAGGTTGTCAGTGTTCTGGATTTTGGCCATTCCAATAGGTGTGCAGTGGTACCTCATTGTTTTAATTTGCTTTTCACTGATGACATGTGATGTAGAGTATCTTTCCATAGGCTTATTTGCCAACTGTTACCTTCTTTGATGATGTGTCCATTAAGGTCTTGGCCCATTTTTTAATCAAGGTTTTTGTTTTCTTATTGATGAGTTTTAAGAGTTTTTTGTATATTTTGGACAACAGTCCTTTATCAGATGTATCGTTTGCAAATACTTTCTCTCAGTCTGTGGCTCATTTTCTCATTCTGTTGACATTGTCTTTCCTAGAGCAGACGTTTTTAATTTTATGAAGTGTAGCATATCAATTATTTCTTTCATGAATTGTGCCTTGAGTGTTGTATCTAAAAAGTCATCACCATACAAAGATCATCTAGATCAGTGGTTCTCAACCTTCCTAATGCCGTGACCTCATGTTGTGGTGACCCCCAACCATAATATTAATACAGTTCCTCATGTTGTGGTGACCCCCACCATAAAATTATTTTCATTGCTACTTCATAACTGTAATTTTGCTACTGTTATGTCATAGGCGACCCCTGTGAAAGGGTTGTTCAGCCCCCAAAGGGGTCACGACCCACAGGTTGAGAACCACTGATCTAGATTTTTATCTATATATTCTAGGAGTTTTATAGTTTTCCATTTTACATTTATGCTTATAGTCCATTTTGAGTTCATTTTTGTGGAAGATCTGTGTCTAGATTTATTTTTGCATGAGAATGTCCACTTGTTCCAGCATCATTTGTTGAAAAGACTATCATTGCTCCATTGTATTGTCTTTCCACCTTTGTCAAAGATCAACTGATTATATTGATGTGGATCTATTTCTGGACTCTATTCTGCTTCATTGATCTACTTGTCTATTCTTTAGGCAATACCACTCTGTCTTGATTAGCGTAGCTTTGCAGTAAGTCTTGTAGTCAGGTAGTGTTGGTCCTCCAGCTTTGTTCTCCTTCAATATTGTGCTGGCTACTCTGAGTGACAATTTCTTTTTTATTTGAAAAATAAAATTAAATTCTTCCTCGCATAGTTTTCCTTTCAGTGTAAGATTTTTTATTTTTAGCATATCTATTTCTATAACTCATTTACTTTTATTTTTTACTTTATTATTCACACTATTACAGATGTCCTCATCCCCCCCCCAATTTTGCACACCACCATCCAGCCACCTCCCCCTGCTTCCCTCTGGCCATCATCACACTGTTGTCTGTGTCTATGGGTTGTGCATATATGTACTTTGGCTAATCCCTTCACCTTCTTTCATCCAGTCCCCCCTCCTCCCTCCCCTCTGAAAGTTGTCAGTCTGTTCCATGTATCCATGCCTCTGTTTCTCTTTTCTTTGTCAGTTTATTTTGTCCATTAGATTCCACATATAATTGAGATCATATGGTATTTGTCTTTCCATATGGCTCTGACTGGCTTATTTCGCTTAGCATAATAATCTCTAGGTCCATCCATGCTGTTGCAAATGGTAAGATTTCCTTCTTTTTTTATGGCCGTGTAGTATTCCATTATGTACATGTACCACAGCTTTTTTATCCACTCATCTGCTGATGGGCACTTGGGCTGTTTCCACATCTTGGCCTCACATGGTTTACTGAACCACAGGAAATGTTATGTGCTTTTAAGTACAATGGTATATAATAAATTAAAAACATTTCTAGTACACTACCTTCAAGTTTAATAAATGTGAAAAGTCATATTTGCTCAGCTTGCATTTACTTCAGAATTTTGCTGAAACCATTTCACTTTATTAAATGAGCTCAACCTGTGTGGACAATGTAGTACTGTAGGCTGTTGGGTACAAAGGAAAATATGGCATTTGCAATTTTAGTATTTATAAAATTATCATTTCTTAATGAAAAACATGCTGACTGTAGTGGATAACACTGTACTATATAATCGAAATTTGCTAAGAGAATAGAATTTAAATGTTCTCACCAAAAAAATAAAAATAAAAGAGATAAGTATATGCAGTGATGTATGTGATAACCAACTAGAGGGGAGGGATCATTTCACAAAGTATACAGATTTAAAATCACCATGATGTAGGCTTTAAATATCTCACAATTTATTTGTCAGTTATACCTCAATAAACCTGAAATAAATAAATAAAATCATTCTTTCTGTTCAGGCTGAATCTCTAATACATGATAAATTTCACACACAAAACCCCGGATTATAAATAACAAATCAAGAACAAGGAATCTATGGCCTCTCCCTCCCTAATGCTAAAGAACTAGATCTTGATAAGCCTGTTTTTTCATATATTTTGGGGCTTGCATAAGCAAGAGAAATCTTAAAAGAATATCCCCAATTCCACCCCCTCCCCCAAAGAAAAAAATATGAAGCCAGGGTTGAAGATGAGGGAGAACTGAACAAGGGTGATGGGATTACCAGGAAGATAAATTTCTTTCCAATAATGTAGATACAGGAGAAGAAAACTATAAGTGATAATCAAGTGAGCAGAGCAAGGAACTGTGATCCTTGGGACTCCATCCATAAAAGGTGAACTCGAGATCTTAACCAAGATTCTCAAAGAGGTTAGTATAGTGTCAAGAAAGTAGCACCTGGTTCTCAGCAGAGACAGAAACAAACGCCATCTTGAGGAAAACAGCTCCATTCATGCGTGTAGACTTCTCAGCTAGACACGCTCAGAGACCAAGTCCTCAGACACATGAGGTAAATACATGAACAACAGCAGAGGCGAAAGGCGGCACCCTCAAAGACTGCAGATACCAGAAGTAGTAGATACAGAGTGAAAACAGCTCTATAGGAAAAGCTTAATAAGATAAAGGTCAGTATCATAAAAATAAGCCGGCATCAAGAGACAGTCAAGAATGACTGGGGAGATTTGCATAAGAGCTCAAATAGAACCTGAATACATTAGATATATAATCGCTGGAAACAGTAAGTCAATGAGGGATTAAAAGTAGATTTTAAAGTTAGACAATGTTTGTGGCACTTGAACTGGAATGTGAAGAAATTACATTGAATATAGCACACAGAGACAGGAAGATGGAAGAGAAGAAGGAAATATGGATTTTAGAAAGAGATGGCCTAATACACATCTAACTGGAAACCCAGGAGAACAGAATAGATAAAAGGGATGAGAGGCAATATCTGATTAGAAAACATATAAGGATTTTTCATAAAAGTAAAAAGACAGAAATTCACTCTTCAGGAAGCACAATGTAGTACATTCAGAAAAAGCTTTTAAAATTCACATCTAGATACATAATAGAAAAATGCAGAACACCAAATACCAAGAAAAGATCTTAAAAGCAGCCAGCAAGATAAATCAGATCACCCATAACATCATGAAAATTAAATTCACTGAAGTCTTTTTCTTATCGATTAAAAAAAAAATCCATAAATAGTGGCATGATATCCCCAAAGAAATGAGCAAAAAAATCAATGTAAATCTAGACTCTTATGTCTTAGCTGGTCTCCAAGGAGCTAAACATACCTCTTGGTATTCATGCCCTTGTGCAGCTCTCTCCCACAATGAACCAAACCTCTCAGACTCACTTTAACCAGTAGAAAGTTCAGAACTGATGATCTGAGAATTCCAGACTTAAGAATTAAGAAAGCCTAGAAGCATCAGCTTTTGTACTTTTGGAAGCCCTGATCCTCCATGTAAGTAGTCAAGCTATGCTTCTGGAAAGACCACATGGCAGAAAGAGGCCATATGGAGAAGTCAGGTGGAAAGAAAAAGGCATTGGGACTACATGGAGAGAAAAAGAAATCCAACCTTTCCTGCATATCAGCTGAACCCAGGCTTCCAGCTATCACTGTCAAGGCTCCGGACATGTGAATAAAGCCATCTTGGACTTCCCAGCCTCAGACACTATCTTCCTGAAATGTTTAACAAACCTCAAAGAAGATCAACAAGAGAACCATTCAGTTGAGACCACCAAACAACCCACAGACTCCTGAGAAATAATAAAATGGTTGTTGTTTAGAGTAGTTTGATTTGCAGAAGTAGATAACTGAAGCAACCAGCAAAATTCTAGTTTAAGAAAAGTATACACAGACAAATGGAAAGATATCCCATGCTCATGGATTAGAAGAATTAATATTACTAAAATGTCCATAATACCCAAAGTGATCTATAGATTCAATACAATCCCTATAAAAATCCCAATGGCATTCTTTACAGAAAAAGAAAAAAAAATCTGAAAATTCACATAGAACCAAAAGGAACCTGAATAGCCAAAGTAATTTTGAGCAAAAAAAAAAAAAAATGCTGGAAGCATCACACTTCCTGATTTCAAAATATATTACAAAGCTACAGTAATCAAAACAGTATGATACTGCCATAAAAAGAGGCATATAGACCAATGGGAACAGAATAGGGAGCCTAGAAATAAATTCACACATCTATAATTGACTGATCTTTGACAAGGATGCCAAAAACACAATAGAGAAAGGCTACTCTGTTCGCTAAATGATTTGGGGAAAACTGGATATCCATATGCAGAAAAATGAAACTGTACTCTTATCTGAAACCATATACAAAAGTTAACTCAAAATGGATTAAAGACTTAAACATGATGACTGGGAGGGAAAACAAAGCTGTCATTGCCTGATGATGGTGTAAGAGTTTACATAGAAAACTTGAAGGAATTCTCAAAAAAATATTAGAAATGATGAGAGGGTTTATAAAGATGCTGACTTCAAGACCATTGTAGAAATTCCCCTATATTCGTTTATACACATATCTCCAACAAATATAAAACAAAAATCTTAAATAGCCTGAACTATAAAGTATCTAGAAATAAGTCTAGCAAAGCCTGTGTAGTACATGTATGGCAACTTTTATAACATTTCATTGAAAGACACTAGAGAACTACATAAATAGAAGCATATATTACTGTAATAGATTAAAAGACTCAATATAGTAAAGGTTTTATTTTTCCCCAAATTGACCTGTAGGTCAGAGGCAATTACAATCAAAATCCCAACAAAGTATTTTTTCTGTGGACCTTGACAAACTGATTCTATTTTACATAAATGGAAATGTTTCCATAAAAAAATTCTCCTAAAGAAGGATATGATATGATTTACCTACCAGGTATCAACTTACTGTAAAGCTGTAATTATTAAAAGAGGATTCAATTGGCTCAAAACTAGATTAAAAGACTGACCAATGGAATAGCTCAGAATAAGGAAATTTGTTACGAGACAGAGGAAGCATTGCAGATTGTTGGGACCATTCTATAGCAATGGAAAAAAAATCAAATTCCTACATCACATTTTATGTAAAAATCAATTTCAGATGAATTGAAGACATATAAAATTCAAACCTTTAGCCCGACCAGTGTGGCTCAGTGATTGAGCATCAACCCATGCACCAAGAGGTCACAGGTTCAATTCCCGGTCGGGGCACATGCCCAGGTTGTGGGGCAAATATCCACTGGGGGGCATGCAGGAAGCAGCCAATCAATGTTCTCTCTCATCACTGTTTCTATCTCTCTCTCCCTCTCCCTTCCTCGTTCTCTAAAAATCAATAAAGAAAAAAATTGTTTTTAAATTCAAACCTTTAAAATTATGTGATAATAAAGATGAACATTTTCATAATTTCAGGAGATGGAAGATTTTAGCATCAAGGCAAAAAGCACTAATCATAAAAATATATATATAATGAATTTGGCACACAAATATGAAAATATAGGCCACAAACTGACAAAGGATTAGCATTGAGAATATGATAAGAAATGCTACAAATCAAGGTAAAATATTCAAAATGAGCAAAGAAATGAACAGATATTTCACATATAAGAAAACACAGATGTCTAACAAAAGAAATGCAAGGTGTCATTTTCATTGTAATCTGAACAGTGCAGTTTAAAACCACATGAGATCCATTTTACACCTATTAGAGTTTCAAAATTACAAAATCTGACAATATGCAAGGCTGGAGAAGATGAGGGGCAATAGTAGGGGTTGCAATTTAGTCTTGCCATTTTGTAACACTTGTAAAATCAGACATGTGCATACCATATGACTCAAAAATTCATTTTCTAGGTATTTACTCTAAAGAAGGAATAGTTATAACAGCCCTACTCAGCAAAAAAAAAGGAAAAAACACAAATGTTCATCAATAGGAAAGTGGAAAAATAAAATATGTAGTTATTCAATAGAATATTATTATATAGATGTGAAAATGAATATATACAACTATAAATGAAAAAGCAAGATCATAAGACTATATACAGTAGGATACCATTTTTATTATGCATAGACAAAGCCAAACAAGATATTGTATAGAGAAGAATAAAAATATATGTGATAAAACTAAAATAAATATAAACAAAAGAATGATTCAAAATTTCCAAATAGTGGTTAACTTTGGTACAAATGAGAAGAAATTATGTAGAGAGGCTGGGGATGGAATAAGGGACAGGCAAGTAAGGAGACCCAATTGTATGGATATTATCCAGCTTCTTAAGTTATGTGGTAGCTTTACCAGTTGGTGATGAGACACATATTTTACAAACATTCCTGTGTCTGATTCACATGTTACATTAAAAACCAATAGCATTATGTAGAAATAACCATTTTTTTATGAGCAACTCCATGTAACTCTAAAATTTCTTGCATAGTTTGAAATGCTTCAATTTAATAAATTTCCCTTTTTGTTACTGTCATGAAAACTTTTCTGGTTCACAATGAAATGACTTTCATCTTTTCTCCAGAAATCATTCAGACATGCAGGAATGGAAAGCAATAGAGAACTTTCATTTTCATAGTCAGACTATGTTTTGGCCTCAACTGGCTTTTATCTTTTTATGTTATGAAGCATGGATTGCTTCACTGGGTTTCTATTTCCCTAGAAAATGTTCAACTGGCTTTCACTCTTTGAGTAAAGTATGTGAAATAAACACTGATGTAGATTCTCATATGATTGTTTTATGCTCCAATGGATGGAGAAAATGCATCTGCCATATCTAGCACTAATAATAATTACATAAATTAAGCCCTGTCAAAAGTATAGAATTCATGATGCAACTTACATTTCAAAAAATTTACTCATTCATTTCTTGGATTCACTTAACATATTTTGAGTATGGACTATGTTATACGTTTGCTGAGTGATGATAAATGTAAAAAAGAACTTCATGATACTACAACGTGATACAGGATGTGCACAAAGAATGGGGCTGACCCAGAGGAGCAACTGATCCTTCTGGAAGAACTGAACATCTGGGGGTGGGGGAGGAATCCCCTAGATCGGGGAACAAGTAAAAAAGAATCTCAAAAAGTTAGAATGCTCTTTCCCTAGGGAATGTAAGGAACTGATGTTACTGATACTCCCACCCGGTGGCCTCCCCCACCCCGCCAACCATGCACACACCAGGTATGTGGGGCCTGGCGCTTAACATATATTCAGGCACATTAGAGACAGCCTCCAGCTGTTAGCTGGAACTAAGTCATAAAACTGGAATCCCAAAAGGGCAGCATTGTCCATGAATTGAGAAACAACAAAAACAACCCAAATCTCTTTGAACATTTGTGCAAGAACACAACAAAGAAGCACGTAAAAGCTGCTCTGGGTGGGAGGGAAGGGAAGAAGAAAAATTGGTCTGATCAAAAGTTATAACCCATACTTGGAAATGAATTTCTAAGGGTAAGATAGAATGGAATTTGTATGATAGACAATGTACTAGATTACACCATGCTAATAGATATGATAGTAATCATTATGCCAATAGGTGATAGAATAATCTGAATGAGATCATAAAAGGAGTATGTTTACAATGACTAAAGGAATAAAGGAAGACATAGAAAGCATAATGAAAAAAAAAAAAAAAAAACAGAGGAGCTTGAAAAAGAAGGATTTTTAAAATTTAGCAATAGTCTTAGAAATGAGAATTATAATTATTGAAACGAACAGTTTAAACAACTGATGGGAAAATTGATAAAATATATGATAAATCTAAGGGAATTACCCCAAATACAGCATATGAAATATTAAAGATTAAGGTTAAGAAATTATGTTTAACCCTTTTATATGTATTTAGTTTAATTGATGATTTTAGTCACATCAACTTTTTTATTTAATATCACTGTGCCATTTTCTTTCTGTTATCTCTTTGCCATCTGAGCTTTTCCTTTTTGCTTTTATATTATTTATATTCAATACCAGATTTTTAAAAAATATCTTGAATTTTCTTTCATCAAGTCAGCTCATTAATTTTATCTATTTATTTATTTTGTTAAGAACATATGAATAGTACATTTTTGTGAGTCCTTATATTTAAAAAAAAAAAGGAAAAACTCCTTTGTTGGGTAATAATCCTAATTCTGCAACATCTTCTCTTCAAAACTGTGAAGGTTTTAGTCCATTTTTCCCCTTGATATTTAGAATGAGGCTGAAGCTAAACTGGTTTTATTCCTTCTTACATTAAGTGTTTCTTCAGAATGGATGCTGATAGGATGATATTTTATTTGAACAGGCATTTCAGTTTTCCATGTCATGTCTAAGTACAGTTTCATTCATAAATTTTGTCTGGTAATCATTCAGTACTTTCTAACTCAAGGTTTTAATCAACCTCAGAACACTAAGTTCAGCGATGCCTTTGATCCTTCCTTCCTTTGTGGCTTTGTTCTCTTCTTTGTTGGTACCTATAATTATTAGGTTACATCTCTTCAAGTGATTTCTTATCATCCTTGTCCCTTTTTATCTCAGTTTGTCATCTTTGTATCTCATCCTGTTGTGCTTTCTTTTTATTGTATTTTTAACTACAGTTTACATTCAATATTATGTTCTATTTCATCATGTTGTCCTTTTATCTTTCCTTGGTCTATCCTGATATGCTGGTGTTTTTTGGAAATTTTGCTTCCTGGACATTACTAAATGTACAAAAGGAAACTCTACGATATCTTCAGGGAACTGTAATTCCCAGTATTCAAATTTCTGTGAAAGTCGGGATAATGCTTTTTCTTCATTTCTGGTTTTTTGTTGTTTTTGTTCTTCTAAAATCTTGGTCTTGCTAGGTATTGTTTCTTTTCCCTTATGACACCAAGTAGGATTTTGGTTTTTCTTTATCTTTGAATGAATAGTTGTCTGTCCACGTTCAGTTCATTAGCTATTTGAATCTCTTTCTTAAATTTGGATGGCGGATCCATGTTCATAACTTTTAAACCAACTTTTGGTGTTTAGTCATTTTTACTGAGTATAATTCCTCTGGACTCAAGTGTAACCTCCTCCTCCCTGTGCTAACTGGATCCAGGGCCTTGAATCGGCTGAGCGCACGAAATGTGCCACCTCAGCACGCATTTCTATCAGGGCTCTGAGTGCCTCTTTCTGTATCCCTGTCCTTGTGGGAATTTCATTTTTGACAATGCCATAGGATGCCTCCAACTTCTCTCTACATTCTGCTCTGTTGTTTCTGAGGGGTGTGGAAATATAACAAAGGAGGGGCAAAGGAACACTGATCTAATCCCTTCCAAAAATGATATGTGTATTACAGAGAAATTTATATTTTCATTGGTATGTATAGACTATGGGATCAGCTAATAGGAGACAGGCAAATTGTTACTTCTATCATCTTTCTGGCAAATAGAGCTGCTTTGTTTTATGATGTAAAGTACATATGAGTCACAAATTATCTTTATAAATCCTTTGCTATCCACCCTACAGACAGTAGACTCTAGCAACAGGTTACCAGTCAGAATCTATTTTTATGGTTAAGTTCTTATCTTTAAAAAAAATGTGTGTGTGTGGGTGTTTGGGGATATTTAAAAGAGAATGTCTTAATCTGTTAGACTGATACATGTTCAATTAGAAGCGTCTGGATATTTCTGCTTTAAAATCTTACTTTACCGTGACATACAGGCACATAGATTAACTAAGTTGCCACTTGGGATGTATATTATCCATCTTTCTGGCAAATGGAGCTTCCATACATATTTATCCCAAGTAACAAAAGTATGTATAACTGGATCATGTCTATATTTCTATGTTCTCTCTCACTTATCTAATTCTAGGGAAAGTTTGGTTTCTTCTCCCGGCAACAACTCAACATTCCACGATTGCCAGCTTCCTAAATTGCTGGCAGGGTGGGAAAGAACAAATGATACCCTTCTCAGTGCCTAGGCTTGCAGCTTCAAACTGAATAAATGACAGCTGCATAGAGTCATGATTAGAAATAGAGCTATGTGGCTGGTGTGGCTCAGTGGTTGAGCATCGACCCATGCACCAAGAGGTCGCTGGTTTGATTCCCAGTCAGGACACATGCCCAGGTTGTGGGCCTGATCCCCAGTAGGGGGCATGCAGGAGGTGGCCAATCGATGTTCTCTCTCATCGATGTTTCTATTTCTCTCTCCCTTTCCCTTCCTCTCTCTCTAAAAATCAATAAAAAAAAACTTTTTTTAAAGAAATAGAGCTATGTGAGTCCACACCCAAGTTTGTAGGTATAGGTAGTTGTAAAAGTTCTTTTTTTGTTGTAGTTAATCCTCACACGGGGATATTTTTCCATTGATTTTAGATAGAGTGGAAGGGAGGAACGGATGGGGAGAGAGAAAGGAAAAAAACATGGATATGAGAGAGACACGTCGATTGGTTGCCTCCCAAATGACCCTGGGGCCGGGTATCGAACCCACAACCTAGGCACATGCCCTTGACTGGGAATCGAACCCATGACCCTTTGGTCCATGGGCTGACACTCTAACCACTAAGCAAAACCAGCCAGGGCAGTTGTACAAGTTCTTAATCTTCATCAGTCTTCTCACAAATAGAATGAAGATGAGGTGGTGAGGAGATTGGGTGAGATAATAATATCCATAAGGAGCCTGGCGCACGGTAGTTTCTCAGTTAATAGTAGTTACTTCAATTAAATGTCTGAAGTCATTTCTCCCTCTTCTGGTTTTTCAAAGAAAAAAATTATTTTTAGAAGCAGAGAATAGAAAGATTCCCTTCTGCCCTTTTCAATGGGGAAAGAGAATACGTATTAAATGAAAGAACAGGAGTTGAGATCAGGATTACTGTTACTCAGGCACCCTAGTTATTGTTAGCATTCATTTCCAATTACATTTCTGCTGGTAATTCAATATACATTTGTCTTACTGGCAGGGGTTTTGTTTAATTAGGAGAGGAAGAAATCCACCTCTATTGTAAATATAGACTCAAATTTAAGGCTAATCTTTATCCTACATTAACAAAGCACTCTTAAATAGAGAAATTAAAATCACCATACCACATCTTTGTACTTAACCATATCAAATTCTTTGAAAGCCAGGATTAATTTTGCCTGTTTTGTATCAATTGTATCGTATAGCATAGTTTTGGGCCCATTATAGCTAAAACCATTACCCTTTGTGGATCCACATTTTATTTCTATATTAAAAATACAAGGCATTTGATTACATTTTTCAATCATTTGAGTTTCTTTGTTTACCATCAAGTCAGTTAGAGATATTAGGATCTAACTCACCGGTTGAGGTATAAAGGTACGATCCTTTTTCTTGTGGTGCTAACTGTTCTTTTGTGATCTATCTCAGACCCAAAATTCTTTTTCTCAGGGTGTGAAGAACAAGGTAGGAATACAGTGACTGGCTTCTGGAAAGGATGTGTTGATGGGTGCTGAACATGAATCAGAGGGCTGCTGGATAGTACTGCGTAGGAAGTATCTTGCTGAGTTTTTAAATATGCCACCAGAGATGGGTCAACTGGTTGGATCTAAACAAACAAACAAACAAACAACAGCAACTACATATATGTGTGTATTCCAATATTTTAATAGCAAAAGATGTAAAGCATCAGCACGTTTCCAAACCAATCTTCTGATAATTTGAAGGAACAAATATATTTTTCTATACATTGTTGGCTGAATCAACACTGCATTCATTTATAAAAGAGCACAGCATTTAGTCCCTTTTTACAAAGTCTTTCTGAGATGTAGGTTCCCTGTTCTTTGTTATAAATAACTGAGAAACACTCTGAGAAGCACCTGGGAGAGGGCTGAGGCCAGAAGTACAGGGAATAAGGAGGAAATCTATCTTCTAAAGTGCACATTGATACATCATTGTTCACCTTGAAAATGGTGTTTGTATATATTGAATTCTTAAAAATTCCTTCCCAAGAAGGACTGTTTTATAATTAAATATAGCCAGATTTTCAAAATTATAAATATTTTAATTGATTAGCCTCATTTTTGCCTCTCAGGAGGAAATCTTGAATCATGAATGCCCAATGTCTGGCATCAGTTCTATCATTTATTACTGTTAATAAATGTCATAAACAAGCCCGGCCGGTGTGGCTCAGTGGTTGAAAGTAAACCCATGCACCAAGAGGTAACAGGTTCGATTCCTGGTCAGGGCACATGCCCAGGTTGTGGGCCAAATTCCCAGTGTGGGGCATGCAGGAGGCGGCCAATCGATGTTCTCTCTCATCGATGTTTCTATCTCTCTCTCTAAACTTAATAAAGAAAAAAATTTGTTTAATGTCATAAACAAAACAACACAAAGACTAACTACAAAATCTTTCAAATGAAGTGGAGATTCACTTTGAAATGAGATTACACATGCTCCCAATCACCACTTTATTACTAGTAACACTACATGTCAGGTGATTAAAAGTATCAGAGAAGAATTCATTTACTGTTTCATTAAATATTTCCACCTTCTTCATCTTTTAGGATCATGTCTGATGACCCACAAAATCTATAAGAAGGAAATCACCAGTTGTTCACATTTACCTTTAATTGTACGAGTACTGGTGAGCTGAACACTCCTGGAGGGTAATGCAAGGACATCCGGGAATCCATGCTTGGCTTGAGAGTGAGGCCTTTCTTTGTCACTGTGAAGGACTCTTTCTTTAAACAGGACACAACAGAGAAGATTCCCAACTTGTAAACGTTCACTTCAGCACAGGTCCCCTGTATGGATCGAAGGGCATTAAGACAAGGACGTTAACATAGCACTGTCCTGGGAGTACATACTGTACACACTTCGTGGCTGTGACAAAATGCTCTGTGCTGCCCCTGTCATCGCCCACAGTGGAGCACAGATAACCTGGAGTCTCTCAATTTTGAGCTCCATGATAGAAAAGAGAGAAATCAATTTATTTTTTCACTTAAAATAAATTCCAAAGAGAAAATGCATATAATGGACAATCGCATTCAGTCTTTTTAACAAATATTAATTACTTCTGGAATCCTATCCTCCTTCAGTTAAGCCAGAATGGACTTTAAATATTGGCCTTTATCCAGAAATTCAACCCTGCTTTAGGAATTCCAAGGACTGAAATTTCATTGGGTAATTTACGTACACATTATAGCACCTGTACTGTCAGCAAATTCTTCCTGCTGACAATTCACAATCTCTTAGTCAAGTCATTTTCTCTCTTTCTGTCCTCCGTGCAATGGAAACAGTTGGCTACAGAGACGTTCGTGTTTCTTTTTCATATAGTCACATTTAAATTTGTAATGCATAGATGCAGGCACATATTTACGCTTTTTTATATCACACAAAAGGAAATGTACATAGATGAAAACAGAATTACCTATTCATATAATCTCTGAAGCTTAAAATGAGAAGGAAGATTTAGAAGTAATTTGATCTATTCATGCTTTCCTGAACACCAGCCGGCTCCGCCCTGGCATGAGTGGATAATTGCGCCGGCATACACACAAACATTTCAGGGACAATCACAATGCAAAATAATCTACCATTTGAAAACTGACTAAGGAAAAGATTTTGCAATATTACTGCATGAATCTGTCTCTGGGAAAATTCAGGGCATGATGAATGTTCCCAATTGGCTGGAGGGAAAATGGTGAGAGGTAAGAAAGGAAGGTGTTCTGGGAACCAGGGGTGGTTGGCTTGCACTTCAAGCACTTTTGGCAGATGCTGGGGAACAGGAAGGGTTGTTAACCAGGGGAGTGTCATGAACAGAGCGCTGATGGAGGTTCATCTGCCTCCAGAATTGGAATTCTTAAATGTCGTATAAACCACATAAACGTTTGGGAAGAATATAGAGCTTAAATTGTCTTGAGCTAAAAATAGGGATAAGTATATACTTTTACTTTTTCCAGTAGACAATGGTTCTCTCTCTCTCTCTCTCTCTCTCTCTCTCTCTCTCTCTCTCTCTCTCTCTCTCTTGCTTTGATTATTCATTTGCTAAACATCTTGTGTATCCACTTTGTGAAAAGCATGTGTACCTGAGCACTTTTTGCTTTTGTATCAGACAAAATGGCCAAGATTAAAAAGCCCCAATCAAGAGCTGTTCTACTTACAGGCTTCCTAGAAAAAATATAAAATATATTGGTGGCATGAGTTGGAATAAATAATTAGAACAGGCCTAGCTTTCATGTTTAACTGTATGACCTTATTTGTAACTCAGAAAAGACCGAACCAGAAAAGGTGGAGATGTGTTATAAAGAATTTCTTGTCTGCATGGAATTTTTTTACATTTATTCCCTGCCCTTCTCTTCAAATAATGACAATTTACAGAAAGCTAAAACGACAAATACTTAAATTGTTTCAAAGTAAGTTCACTCGCCTACAGAAGTACCTTAAACCTTTGTTCCCATCAAATCCACGCTGTTTAATAATTGTGTATATTCTTTCTTCAAAACATATGGATTTGTGACCATAGAGGTCCTCAGAATTATACAGTAAAGTGTACCATGGGAAAATGATCATTTTGAACTCCTAGCATGTGTGTTTCGGCTTCCTCTTATCTTAAGGGTACAATATTTTCTCATTTTGTCCTTATGGCCCTACCAGGTAGACACCATTTTTTCTTCATCATTCAGATGAAGAAATTGAGTTATAGCAAGGTTACAGAATTTACCAAAGGTCACATAGCAAGAAAGTATAAGAACCACATTTGAATCCTTCACAACCGACATCCTAACAGCCACACCCACTGTCTTCCATGTGTGGGCTAAACACGATTCACAGACTTAATAACTATCTCAAGGCAGACACACAACCCATGAATGATACAAATAAAGCTACCGTCTCATCTGGGGATTCTAACATTCTTACGTGTTGCAGAGGTCCATCACGGTGAAAACGTTGGTCTAAAGCTAGTCTAACTAAGGCACGAAGCGGAATAAGCCATGCTGTTGGTTTTGTTTCACAGGTGAAAATAAAACGTGTGCTGCGTCCAAGACCTAAATTCTCCATTCCTAAATCTGGCCAGTAATTTCTGTTCTTTGATCCTTGTGGATGGCAAAAAAAAAAAAAAAAAAAAAGCGTGAATGCGCCAGCATAGATCTATCAATCTTTTGATTTGCTACCAACGAGTAATTATATCTATACTGCAATCTGGTCGTCTAAGCAATATTTAGAAGAGTTCAACAGCAACTGTAGATGTACCCAGTGATTTACCAACCTTGTAACTTCCTCTCATTCTTTCCAGTGAACTCGGGGTTAGGTAACTTGATGGAAGGTTAATGTCAGACACTTTCACCATGATGTCTTTGTAATTTCCCCTGTAACGCGCAGTAAATGGAATTGCAATGCATATTGGAAATGGAATTCTCATTTCCATATCTGAGCACTCGACAGTGATGACATTGCTGACCAACTCTTCATTATCACTCACTATTAAAGAACTCATGCTGTTAGTTATTCGGCATTCTAGATGTTGTAGAAGGTATGATGGTGCTGTGATGTAGCAAGACACTTGGGGGCCCTCATCATCGCTCAGCACATCAAGATACCTGCAGGGGAATAAAAGGACATTGTTTTCGCAAATATTTGATTTATGCATTGTATGGGTAAATATATAAGAACCTAAGCTCTAGGGTCACATTGCCTTCATGTGAACCCAGTTCTCCCACTTACTGACACTGTGACCTTGGGCAATATACTTAACCTCTCCGAGCCCCAGCTTCTTCAACTACAACATGGTAGTAAAATAATAAGCAAGTTTATAGGAAGGAAGTGAGAATTAAATAAACTACTACATGTTAAATAATTAGACACCTGTGCCTAGCCCTGGCTGATGTGGCTCATTGGGTTGGGCATTGTCCCATGCACCAAAAGGTTGACTGATTCCCGGTCAGGGCACATGCCTGGGCTGTGGGCTTGATCCCTGGTAGGGGGTTGCAGCTGATCACTCTACCACTGAGCCAAACTGGCCAGGGCTACTCTTGTTTTTATACCATCACCTTTGCCAAAGATTTTATCATCTTATAGATTTGAATTCAAATTTGAGATCAGTCACTTGCTATTTGTTTAACCTTAAACATCAATAATAATTATTAAAATAGCTAATATTTTAGCTCTATCTATGAGCCAGGTTTTAAGCTATACATTGTTTCATTTAATCCTCAACAATTGGGGTCAGGCAGGTATATTATCACCATTTTACATATAGGGTAACTGAGGTTTAAATTTTTTAACTTGCTGAAGATTACACAGATGGGAAGTTGCAGAATCAATAATTGAATCCATCTATCTTTAATACAAAAGCTCAAACTTTCTAATATAATATCATACTTCCTCAAATCACTCCAAAGCCCTGGGGTTTTTTGGGGGGATTTTTTGTGTGCATTACATGAAACATATCTAGTCCACAATAGTGTGAAGATTAAATGAGATAAAATATTTAAACTTCTAATAAAATAGGTTAGAATAAAATGAGTGCTCAATAAATGTTAGATCATTACATTAAAATTACCAGCTTGAGTTTCTCTTCTTCTTGCTACTTCTCATTTTATACCAGTGAAATGAATGAAATATAGACAATGTCAGAGAAATTAGAGGATCTATACAAAATACAGCATTAATAATCAGTTTTACAATTATCAGGTCTTTGCTATTTTTCAGTTATTAGTAACTTAAATATCATAGTGCACTTTAACATAGAAATCTAAAAAATACATGGACTTTTCTGTTAGGGTTATTTATTTATATTTAGAATTCTGAACCCACAAAGTTAGAAGGAATAGAAAATTACCCAGCCCACTGGTGTACATAAGTATTCTCTGATGATGGTGATTATGTTAATTCAGAAAATGAGAAACATTGTCTAGTAGAGGGTACAGTGACCCAGCCTTCAAGAATGACTTCAAGGATGAACAAATTGACTTCTGAAGAATGAATTCAAGAATAACTCTCTTCTATGCCCTGGGAACCATCTCAATATACTCTTAATTTACCCTAGCCCTAATCAAATACATCCAACAACTAAAATAATCACATGGATTTATTCTACTTTTGTTTCCCTTCGAGTCTGAACATACTAGGACAATTACACTAGAAGAGATAGGCTTTTTTCAAAAAGCTATTCAGGGAAGAATCAAAACAGATTCTGAGCTAGGTTTTGTTTATGGCACTCCTCTTTATGTGGCATGAAGGATGGCCTCCTAGCCTGAGCGACTGCAATGAGCAGTCATCTTCTGAAAGATGCAAGCCAAGCACAAATTGGTTTGTAGGCCACAAAGAGGAAATCAGTAAGTAGGAAACACCTAAAGGAGGTGTGATTCAGTAATGACTCATTAGTTGATACTTTGAGTCATTTCTGAATGTGAGGATCTGAAGTGTTAATGTTTTTCACAAGTGAAATGGGCAGCCACTTTTTGAGTACTTCAATAGCTGTTTTGCAGGGGCAAAACAAGGGGGTCTTTTATGCATTGAATGTACTTCTGGGACACTTATAGAAATTATTAGATTTCAGAGCTGTAGGGTCCTCATGGCTAAACTAACTCAACCTCTTCATTTTTTTTTTCTTCTTTGTAATCCTCACGTGAGGATTTTTTTTTTTTTCATTTATCTTCAGGTAGAGTGGGAGGGAGGGAGAGGGAGAAAGAGAGAAACATCGATATGAGAGAGACACATCGACTGGTTCAACCTCCTCATTTTTAAATGAGATTATTAAAGCCAAAGTGAGCAAAATGACTTGCCTGTGACCATAGACTCATTTGCAGTGTTGTCCTGAAATGGTGCTGTGAGTCTGAAAGAGCATCTCACATGGTGGCAGCAAGGGAACAAGTCACAATTGGTCATGTTGGAGAAAGTGAGGGTTGTTGGGGGTGAAATAAATGAACACACTAACATTTAGCTGACCAGGAACTTCTGCAAAGTGGCATGGTGCTAGGACCTTGACATGATTTTCTCATTTGACCATACCGAGCAATCCCAGGAAATATACACAACGTCTACAGAGAGGAAAATAGGGCTCAGTAATGAAGCGGGTTGCCCAGGGTTACAGAACTAGTTTGTAATAAAACAGGAGATAAAATGTAAGTCTGTCTGACTCACAAACCAATGTTGTTGTTTGTTTTGTTTTGTTTTTTACTATTCCCCATGGCCTTCTAAGGGTTTTCTTTTTGCTGGGGAAATATGGCTTATGAATATTTTATTTGAACAAATAGGGAAATTATCTACTTGTATTGGGAAGATAATTCATAAACTAGATCAGTCTTACACACTTTTTGAAGTCACAGTTTCTTTGAGACTTGAAAGCTCTGGACCAAAGAGTTTAAATTGGTATGAAAATATACATTCAGTTTTAAGAACCTCCCAAAGCTTATCCATGATCCCCCTAGAGTTCTACAGACTCAGGTTAAGAATTCAAGATTATTTATAAATAAAATAAATCTGAAAATTTACTTGAGTGTAAATAAAATAAACCTGAGGTTGGAAAATCCTCTCCTAAATCTTGAACACTTTCCAACCTCCTAATTTTTTCTTGTTATAATTGAAAAAACAGTGATTTTAAAGTATCTCTAGTCTGAACAATGCCTCATTTTAACTACTTTCTCATATGGTCAATTTCTTCCTCCTTTAAAGAAACTTTTTTTTTTTTTTTTAAAGAGAGGAAGGGAGAGAGAGAGAGATAGAAACATCGATGAGAGAGAACAACGATTGGCCGCCTCCTGTATGTCCTCCACTGGGGATTAGGCCCACAACCTGGACATGTGGCCTGACCAGGAATCGAACCAGCAAACTCAACCACTGAGCCACACCAGCAGGGCCTTTAAAGAAACATTTAATACATTTGTTTCCTAAAGCTATAGGAAACAAACAATATTAGTAATAGTAGCCATATACATTTTTATAGGAGTAATTTAAACTGAATTATCAATCTATAATATCTTTTGGAGATATTAAATGGAAATATAAGACTTTATTCATGTATAAATACTATGACTACTAACTACAGAAACACACATAAATAGGCATATATAAGCATCTCTCACATTGATTACATTTACTTACTCCTTTTCCATTATGTAATTTTTTTGCTTTGGACTCTCTGAGTCATTGGGAAGAAGACTATTCACGTATTTCTTGGCCATATCACACGTTATTGAGGATGCGGTAGTCTCTTCATTTTGGTTTTCTGAGCTCTCTTGAATTTCTCTTCCTGTTGTCTGGATGATGTCATGCATCTCTTCCCTGTTACCATTCATGTTCTCCATAGTCACATGTGCTAACTGTTTATCCTCTCCATTTTCTGCATTATCTGGGAACATTGTGTCCCGTGACTCTTCTTGCACCGTGACATCTCCATTCAATGAGGTATTGTTTTCTTTTTCCACGGATTCCGAACTCGTGTGTGTTTTATTTTTCTTTAACCCGGCCTGGTATGTGTGATGACTTTCCTCACCATTTGTGGGAGAAACAGTAGCTGTTTCTATGACATTTTGTTCCCCTCTTGCAGCAATGCCTGTTGCTTTGATATCCTGAATGGCAGACATTGTCTGTACTGGAGTGCATTCATCATGCATGCCGCATAAATTACACATCTGCTTTTCTTCTCTCTTCAGAAGTGTAGCAGTGCTCCCCAAATATTCATTTATTTTCATGAGGCAGTCTATGAAAGTAACGATCTCTGCACACACGTACACACACGGAGACACATAAAAAAGAGTAAATGCAAAACAAAACCAAATTATGTTTCTCCACTGACGTGTGGTGAGGAACGTCAAGATCACCTTAGAAACCTACAGAGGCCCTTCCTGGGCATGTAAGCCAATCTCCCTCCTGAAGGAGATGTCGTTTGTGCAGCTGTCATTCTTTTAACACATCTAGGAATTGGGGACAGATTGCTTTTTAATGTAGTAAAACATAGTACATCAAATCATTTTTGCTTGTGAAAATTTTTTGAATAGGGGAAGATAGATATCCCAAGCTCCCCACAGACTGTTCAGTTGAAGTCAACCACTCCTTTAGCCATTGCATATTGGGTAAGATTTTGAGACTTGCTCTTTCTCCTTTGAATATACTATAATTGATCTATTATTCATTTATAACTATTTGCCTAAAATTGAGCGAAACACTCAAGATGAGACGCAGGTAGAGGCATACCATAGCAACATTATTTCTGCTGGTGTGCATGCTATCTTGAGTTTTTTTTTGTTATTTTGTTTGTTTGGTTTTGCTGTTATGAGAATTGTAGTAGGTTTGCATTATTCCTTCTGCTGAGCTTGGGATCATTGGCAATTTTCAAATTAGTCTTTCAAAGAATAGCTCTCATTATA
Organism: Tadarida brasiliensis; assembly: GCA_030848825.1. Classification (NCBI taxonomy): domain Eukaryota; kingdom Metazoa; phylum Chordata; class Mammalia; order Chiroptera; family Molossidae; genus Tadarida; species Tadarida brasiliensis. The sequence goes on along the minus strand of CM061257.1, from coordinate 25,080,667 downwards.
CTGATTCTCTGATTAGAAACAGCAGTGACTAAACAACGTCAACCCTCTTCACTCTAGTGTAAACCCTCACCATGATCTGATCTGATGTAATCCTCTCTCACTTCATCCCTATTTCTTACCATTCTATTCATTTTCTCCTCTCCTCACAGCTGGGGTCATCTGATGCTGTCGTAGCCACTCTCTTCAGAATTGAATTCTGAAGACTGGGAAATGATGTTCAAGGCCCCATAGCTCAGTGTGTTTAGAATCGTCAATAAATCATCCTTTCACTAGTCTGGACTTAACTTTGGACTCCAGTTCTGACAACTTGTTTTTTGTCTTGTATCTGAGAGCCTGTGTTTATTTGGAACTTCTGTTCTGATAGCTGAGTCCTTATCATTTTCTATGAATAACTATTTGCCTAAACATGTTGCCTAGGAGCACATCGAGTTCTCTGCAGAGATTTGAATCCTGGTTATGAGTTCTGGCTGATGGTCTCCAGGTCTGCTCTCCTTGGACAGACTTTCCAGATGTCCACCATCTGTCCTCTGGACTGAATTTCTTAACATTAGCTGCTCCAGATTCCTGAATGATAAGACCTGCCCACTTGCCTTGACACTGTATTATTTAGGACTGGTTTTCATGCAGCCACCTGTCTTCTTATCTAGAGTAACTGTTGTTGTCTGAGACCATATTCATCAGACCTCATGTTTTCCCTGCTGTCCTGAACTCAGCATCCATAACTGGGCCTATTCTCAAGAACCTGAACTCCTCTCAGTGTGTGTAAATGGGGTGAGGGTGTCCAATTCCATATCCCAGCTCACCCTAGTCTTTCCAAAGCTTTTTGCAACTAATAGGTTCGAGCTCAAATAAGTCTAAACATAGAACATCATATTCCAATATAGAAAAACTGTTTGTTCTACCTCAAAGGGAGCCTATATTTTCTTACCTCTAAGTCTTGGGTCCTGCTGATGATTCCTCTGCCTAGAACGTTCTTTCAAGATTCCCAAGTTTCTGGCTGCATACCTTCAATTCATTCTTTAAGCTTCAGTTTAAAATACCACATTTATTTAGCAAAATTCCCAAGTCCTCATCCTAAAAACGAGATCTTGCCTGCTTCTGAAGCCTGAACACACTTTATTTGTATGTTTTTAATGGAACTGACCTCAATTTTCCTTGCATTGTTGTGCACTTGGGTAAGCTGAGATATGGAATTGTCTCATCTCCCCCTATTATGTTGTTGCCCCTTGTAGACAGAGGCTCTCTTAGCCTTCTTTGTAGGCTCCTTATCCCCTCTCAGAATGGCTACCCAGTCAATATTTCTTTTTTTTATTTTTTATTTTTAATCCTCACCCAAGGACATATTTTCCATTGATTTTCAGATAGAGTAGGAGGGAGGGAGGGAGGGAGAGACAGAGAGAGAGAGAGAGAGACATCGATGTGAGAGAGACACATTGATTGGTTGCCTCCCGCAGGACCCCAACTAGGGCCAGGATTGAACCTCAACTGAGGTACGTGCCCTTGACTGGAATCGAACCTGCGACTCATTGGTCTGTGGCCCAATGCTCTAACCGCTGAGCCAGACCAGCCAGGGCTACAGTTCTTAGAGAAAGGATGAATAGAATAATACTTGCCTTGTCCCCAGGCACCTCGATTCTCCTTGTTGAGCAGCACACACAGCTGCTGGCAGGTGAAGCTCAGCGTGCCTGCCGTGTGCTCCAAGAGCTGATGGAGGGCCCCGCTGAGCTCTTGACCCAGAAAGACCACCGTGGCTATCCAGGTGGCCCCACCAGCCCCGTCACACTGGTCCTGGCCCAGGAGAGCCTGCTTCAGCATCAGGTTCTGTCTCCAAATCTGCTTCAGTATTTGGCCTAGTTTACCTGAGCCCATATCTTCTGTATCCATGTTATGCCCTAAGAGTGGAATGCTTCCTTCCAGCCAGCAAAGCCTAAAGGTTTAGCAAATTCAAACTTGGCAATGCTTTTTTCTCCTGAAACCTAGGAGATGATCCAAGTCTGCTAGCCAAGCACTTTCTCGCAACATAATGTTTTATTCAGCTTCTTGTTGACCAGTGAAGAGTTACTAGGTGACCAAAGGAGGGGCGTTCCTGCACCCTGGGTGCCATTGTGTACAGAGCAGAGTAATCACAGGGACAGAGCTAACTCACACAACTCCATTCTCCACGTCAGTTTTTCACATTCAGGGCACTGTGGACGCCCCGCTGACTTTTCACGTGTCAAGGGAACAAATTAGAGATGCTGTGGAAAGATGAGAGGTTTATTACCAAAGGTAAATTATTTGAACAATACTGCTAATAAGATTCCTTTGTGATACTTAAAAATACTTCGGGATGAAATAATATGGTGTCTGATTTTCTTCAGAATAATCTGGGATTGTGGGAATGGTGTATAGATGAAATAAGATTGGCTATGAGTTAATATTTGTTGAACCTGGATATGATTACATGTGTGGGGTGTCTTTACAATTCTAATTAGCATATATTTATAATTTTTTTAATAATAAGGAATTTAAAAAAAATATTCCTTTGCAGGGACAGAGTCTATTACCAATGGTTAGGTAAGTTTAATTATTACCTTTTTTTAAAATATTTTTTTTATTGATTTTTGAGAGAGAGAGGAAAGGAGAGATAGAAACATATATGTGAGAGAGAAACATGGATTGGCTGCCTCCTGCACACCCCCTACTGGGGATCCAGCCTGCAACCCCGGCATGTGCCCTGACCAGGAATCGAACTGGGACCTCTCAGTCCATGGAGAAGATGCACAATCCACTGAACCCCACTGCCAGGCTAATTAGTACCTTCTTATGTGGCACACCTGCAATCAGACTGCGGTAGCTACTTGGCTTCTTTTTTTTTTTTTTTTTTTTTTTATCCTCACCTGAGTACCTTTTTCCATTTTTTGTTCAGATAGAGTGGGAGGGAGAGAGAGGAAAAGAGAGAGAGAGAAAAACATCGACGTGAAAGTGACACATCGAGTGGCTGCCACCCTCACGACCAACCAGGGCCGGGGACAAACTGCAACCGAGGTACATGCCCCTAGCGGGAACTGAACCCAGGTCTCTCTGTACCTCAGGCTGAAGCTCTAACCGCTGAGCCAAACCGGCCAGGGCGCTACTTGGCTTCTTTACTCTCTGATCATTTCCCTCTAGTTGGATAAAATGCCCCTTCACTAAAAGAAAGCCAACCTGAAAAGTGGCTTTCTCTGAACAAAGAAGGAGTCTTCACCATGTTCAACTACAATTCAGATACAAGTTCTTGCCTCGCCTTGCCCTAAGTTGGCACATTATATATGAGACCATTACAATACAAGATGATCCCGGGGTGTGGGGGTGGGAGGTGGAGAGCCTAGGGATGTGTGGAGGAACCCAGAACAGCCTGCTTCATCCTTTCCAGCCTCGCTCTTCTAATAAAGAAAGACACGAATCCAGAGGGAGAGGCCTCGCACTCCAGACAGGCTCCTGTTCTCAGAGGGACTGGGATGGAATGGAAGCTTTGCAAAGGGGAGCTGAGAGGTTCCCTCTCACAGGCACTGCATTATCTCATCTTCAGCACTGGAGTTCTTAGATCTACACTCAGGACACCTGCAAGATGAGATGGGGAAGCACAAACCTGGTGAATAAAGGATAAGAATGAATGCCGCGGCCTCAGTACTGCCCACGCTGCTTGTGGTCAGGAGAGTCTGCAAGAAAAGGGAAGGAGCAGTGTGAGCAGTGATGACGAGGGTGTGAGTGGGGGCTTATTCTCTAGGAGAAATCTTATTTTTTAATGACCTGATTCATTCAGTTCACTGATATGAGTGATTCATTATATAAGTCCATATCATACCACGAACCACATTGTTTTAATACTTCTCACACTCTTCTGAATACAAAAGACTTTCTGGTTCAGTTTTTTTTTTTTTTCTTTTAACTCCTGAAATATGTGTGATTCTCAATAATAATGTATACATGGCTTTAATTCAATGCCAGTTTGGAAAACTTTCTATATCATTTACCGTATCTAATTGCTGGGAATAGGGCTTGTTAGAACTTTGGAGAAAGGCAGACGCATGAACAGATTATTAAAATACAGCTCAGACTGCGTTGAAAGCTTGAGCAGAAGTAGGAATAAACAGTACAATAAAAGCTTTGAGGAGTAAAAAAACAAAATGAATTATGATTAGAGGCCAGGGAGATGTTTGAATTAGGAGCTAAAGGACAGTCAGGATGTGGACATGCTAGACAATGGAGGGCAGAAACATTCCAGCATAGGAAATTATATGATCGAAGGCAGGGAGGCATGAGATGACACAGTGTGATCAAATAGGGGACCTATGGCTTTAGGGGAGTGTTCAGTCAATGAGTCGGAAGTGGCAAGAGAAGAGTGTAATAGTTATGGGGAGTCGGGAGAAGAAGTTGGAATTTTGTTTTGCAGACAACAAAGAGAAACCAAATATTTTTGAGCCAAGTTAAAGAGTTAAAATATGACCAAACTTTTGCTGGAGGGATGCAGACAGTTTAGATGGTTAAGAATTAAGAGCCTTGAGGGCCTATAATAGACCAGCGACAGTGCAGTCCAGGGAAAGGGATGCTTTGAGAGGTGATCTGAAGCAGAGTGAATAGAACTTGTTAAATCGTCAGTGAGAGGGAGATGAATAGAAAGCATTGAAAATCCATCCATTCATTTATTTGAGAAATGGTTATTGGCTGCTGGTGCCAGAGCTGTGTCTGGTGGTGGACTGTGACTACAATGTTTAGTTTCGGAGACTGCATAGATAGATGGTAAAACAAATGACTGAGTTAAGGAATTTAGGAAAAACATTAGGCTTAGTAGGTAGATAATTTGATTGATTTTGGATTTGTTGAATTTGAGACAACCCAGGAAAATTTTTTGGAATGTGTTAGAAATTTAGAAGAAAAGTCAGAATAATATTGGCATATTTGACTGTCATCAGTAAGTGGGTGGCGAATGATTCCCTGGGAGTGGAAGAGATCAATGAGAATGTACACTATGTACATTTTAAGCATTGAATACAACATAATAAAATGCTAAATCACTGGACCAATGTACAGTCTTTTCTTTTTGATATGTAGGAAAATTCTTTCTCCAAGCAGGGGGAAAACACCAGAATGTTTCTCCTTAGCCTCGTTGACATTCGTTCTTCTCAAGTCTAAACTTGTTCTCTGTCTGGCTTCCCAAGGACAGGTAACATTTGCAAAGTGAGACCTTCCACAAGCCACACTGCATTTATTTGTCAAAACAAGCATCTGCATGTTCCTGCATCTTGTTTTTCAATCAACTGATGTCACTAACCACGGAAAGAACCAACATTTACAGGCAAGATTTGTGACACCCACAGAAGCTGTTTGCAAAAATTTATCTTGATGGGTTTCATATGTGATTAGCACCTTGTCTGTTGCTACTAGTTAGTATGAACTTTAATCTTTTCTTATACTTTTGTTTGCCAAGAATTCTGTTCTTCCACCTACAATAAAGGAAATAGTATGAAGTCTTGAATTCACACAATACATCACGTGGTTGAAAAGATAACCATTCTTCTTGATATTAAAAAGTAGCAAAGTGAGTAGAGACAAAATCCAAGTACCTAATATAGTTACTTGTTTAACCTCTCAGGCAGATGAGAGTTTTGTTCTCTAGAGTAACTCAACAATGGAAGAGGAAACCTATCAGTAGTGAAATGTTTAGTGTCCTTCACCATCCCCAAAGCTTGCTCTGTCCCTGCCAGATCGTCAACAATGAAGCACCCAGTCATAAACTCAGTTATCTAAGTATATAAACTTCCAAACCTACCAAAAGGAGCTTTGAGACAATAAGAAAGACCACACAGAAATTAAAATATGATAACATTTTTAGAAGTGGTATAAGGGTAGGAAGAATCAGTTTTTTAAAAATCTCCCAGAAGGTCAAACAAAAAGACAAAGAGACAATAGAAAAAAAAAAAGAGGTTAAAATATTAACTATTCAATCCAGGTGGTCGACTAATATGAGTGCCAGAGGGAGAAAACAGAAGAAAAGAAATTATTAAAGAAATAGTATTACAAAGTTTCCCAGAAAGGAAGGAACTGAAATTCTAGACCGAAAAAGACCCAGAACAATACATGAAAAGGAAAAGAAAAAGTATATCTGGTCATAGTATCATGAATAGTAAAAATACCAAGGACAAAGATCCTAATAGCCTCCAAAAAGCGGGGGGAAAAGTCACATTACATGAGTAAGCATTCAATTTCTCAACAACACTGGGACCCAGAAAAAATAGAGTTGTGACTTCAATATTTAGAGGGAAACCTCTTTCTAATTTAGAATCCTGGGTCCCCCAAAGTCTCATTCAACTGGGCAGTGAGAGAAAGAGCATTTTCAGGTATGCATGTCAAGTAATTGGCCCCCTATGTGTTTCTTCCTTGGGAAGCCATTAAGGGATGTACTCTAACAATAGCAACAGAGTAGCACAAGACAAAAATCAGGAAATAGAAAATTCAGCAGAGACATATTTCAGATGTCTAAAATGAAGCGCCAGGTGACAACATTGCCATGAGCTCTAGTCAAGGTGACAGCAGCCACCTGAGCGGCCCAGGGGGGCTGGAGAACTATGTGATGTTTCACCCTTGTAAGAGAACTTTTGCAACTCTGTTAGAGATTTCTGGGAAGAATTATTGATAAGTGAGAAAGTGCAATAAAATGAGGCCACTGATCAATTAAATGCTAAAGGAAAGGATCTAAAATCATAATATACTAGCCTTGCTATGCATAATATTTACAAAGCCATAATAACAAAAATATCTATAATGTCTTTAACTAAAAACTGGTGACATGAGTACATACCAGGATGGGTGCAGGGGTGTGTATGTGGAGAATGAGTACAGTAGTATGGATATGAGAGCAAAAGGCTTATTTCTATAGTAGGAAGTCAAATATTTAAAAATAAAAAGAAACTAGCCCTGGCCAGGTGGCTCAGTTGGTTGGAGTGTCATCCCACACACCAAAAAAAAAAAAAAAAAAAGAGAGAGAGTTTCAGGTTTGATTCCCAGTCAGGGCACATACTTAGGTTGCAGTTCGTCTCCAATGGGGCCGTTTATGAGAGGCAACTGATTGATGTTTCTCTCTCTCTCCCTCTCAAATCAGTACAAACATATCCTCAAGTGAGGATTTAAATAAATAAATAAATAAATAAATAAATAAATAAATAAATAAATAAATAAATAAGGGGAAACTCATATTTAGGAATCTGGAGGTAAGTGCAAGAAGAAAGTGCTAAAAAATTAAATGTTTTGCCTCTGGAGAAAGACGTGGGAGAAGGAAAAGCCACTCCTGAGCTCTAGGAGCTAATCTAGAACTATCTGCTAGGTCTTGGTGTCCACCTCTGAAACTTAAAGAATTTCACAGAATAGCAATAGCAGACAAGGTCACTCAGTGACAATGATTGATCTAGGCAACATGAAGACCACTCTATAATCATATCCAAACACAGACAAGATATGAGCATTGTCCAAGCCACAAAATACCAAACATCTTCCTATTCCAGCCATATGAGTGAGGGCTGCTTCTTAGCAAATGGAGCTTGAGCATCTTTCTAGTCTGCCCTCCTATACCTACAATTTATTGAGATAATCATAGAATTGTCCCCACTTTTAAACAGCATCCAATCCAGAGCTGGAAACTTTCTCAAAATCACACAACCAAAGCTCAATCCTGTGATAAGTTTAACACCCCTTAACTGAGATGCCTATGGCTTCCCATAGTTTTCCCTCACTGAAATGAGTGATAAGCCCATCCTGTTCAATGACAGGTGTGTTCCTGGTGACCTTTAGCTGGAGGGTACCTGGATTAGGAGGAGGGCATGGGCCAAGTGTCTATTGTTTTTCTCAGAGGTTTTGTCATACTATTTGATTCTTTAAAATCGTTGTACAGTATTACTTTGATACAAAAACTAAATGCACATATTAAAAAAGAACTATGACCAAATGTTGCATTCACTACAGATCCCTTGGCGATGATATTAAAATTGACATAACATAGTCACATCATGTGGGTTACTTCAGAACAGCTCACACATACTCTATTAACTTCATAAAGAGTAATTTATCATTTGAAAATGCTTGGAATTCAGTGGCAAGTGTTCAAGAATGAACTTAAATTAAGTAGTCAATGGGCTGGGCATAATCTTCAAGCAGAGGTGGAATAATTACCACCTGGTCATGGTCCAATATCAAGTAATTCATCTGGAGCGCAGAGGTCTGGATATAGCAGAAGGTCAACAAATGTTTGATGATTAAGACAATAATTAAATGTAATTAACAATCAACATGTTCTTTTAAAAATACAACATACTATTCTTCTAAAAACATAATTTAAAAAATGTCTTCATATCATCAAATATTTGGGCAGGGTTCAAATGTCCAAGTGTCTCATAAAAGTAATAAATGCCTTGCTCTTTTTAAAATTCAAGTTTTAAAAATTGACTCTAAATAAGGTTCACACAAGTAACTAAATAACTCCTTGTTATTGATTTTCATATGAATTAAAACAACTGAAAAACTCATTTAAAAAAACAAAAACATATGCCAACAAAAATGGTGATGGAGCAGTGTAATTATAGATTTGAAAGGTTTTTTATTTTTGTCATTTTCACATGTTGATGAGAAGTGGAGGTAAAGTTGATTTAGACTAAGTCCCCAGATTTGATAAAACTAAAGCAGACACATTTGCATGGATTGTTTCATTCCTTTGTGTTTAAGAACATTCTTGAATCTTTACCATTCAATTACAGTAAGTATTGATTTTGAGATGTTTTGTCGTACCTTTTAGTTTAGTAGTGAAAGTTCTTATTGGCAAGTTTGTAGTCACTATGCAAAGAACATTGTTGTTCAGGGTGTTAGGAACTGAAAAGTAGGCACTGGATTTGTAGGTCAGTTGGTTAGAGCATCATCTTGATACATGAAGGTTGCAGATTCAATCTCTGGTCAGGACACATACAAGAAGCAACCAATGAGCGCTGGCTGATTTGGCTCAGCAGTTAGAGCATCCGACTGTAGACCAAAGGGCTTCAGATTCAATTTCTGGTCAAGGGTACATACCTGGGTTGCAGGTATGATCCCTGGCCCCGGTCGTGATCCTGCAGGAGGCAACCAATCGATGTATCTCTCTCACAATGATGTTTCTCTCTCTCTCTCCCCCTCCTCCCTCCCTTCCATTCAATCTAAAAATTAATGGGAAAATATCCTTGGGTGAAAATTAACACAAAACATGAAGCAGCCAGTGAATAAATAAGTAAGTGGAACAACACATCAATGTTTTTCTCTCTCTTTGTCTCTCAAATCAATAAATAAAATTTAAAAAAATTTTTTTAAGAAAAGCAGTTAAGGCTATTCCATTATTTGGTTAGCAAAAGCTCCTTTTTAAACAGCATTAGTGGCCTCTGAAATTAATATCGGTGTTTTGGATTATGGCTTTGCAATCCTTCTCTAGTGAGTCATGGTGTTCATAAAGATTTTGACTCATTATGCAGTCATGGGCCTACGATATAAAACTAATGAAGTCAGTTTTCATGTGAAATGAAAACTAGACAGTTGTCCTCTGCCAGACTTCCTGAGACAGATTTTCAAATACGGGTGTGCCAAGTGCATGGCTACAGTGTCCCCCTGCACGACACCCCAGTACTTAGAATGTGTTTCTGTACCTCCCTCATGCTTGACTTCTACCAGGGCATGGGCAGAGATTTGAGGCAAAGTTCTGTCAAAAAGAAAAGAGAAATAACTGAAAGAAGAAAATGAGTTTTGTGTCTTTTTTTTAAAGAAGAGAAAGAAAGGGTCTGTATGTTTTGACACTAGGTATTTCTCCAAGTTCATGTCTAGGTTCCTTTCTTTCCTTTGAACAGGAAATCCAGTGGAATACTACTATTCTAGATCTCGCCTCCCTAGAATGTCCCTCCTACCTACATGTTATCACAGCTCTTAGAAACCTTGTGTCTAGACTTATCACACAAGGACTCATCTCTTTGAAAGCTGAATTGTCCTCAGAAGTCTTATTCCTCACACTGCAAAAATAAATCTGCAGGAAACAAATCCTTCAGCATAAACTATAGCCTCAACATCATGGACACTTCTTTGAAGTGGGAAAGGATGCTGAGGGATGCGTAACTGGAGGCTTTTCAGAAATAACTGAACATTTCTAACTAAATGTGTATGGGCTGAGACCCCCTCAGGACCCCTCAGTGTCCGTCATTACTAGGAGAACAATATTGTACACGTTGACTCCTCAAATGTCTTTGTTTCTCAGAAATAAAATTCATTATAGAGTATGAAGTTCCTCAGAATCACAACGTTCTCCCCTCTTAGATCGTTTTCCTGTCACATTTGATCTTACACTTATCAACTGCTGTCTCAAATTATTTACATTCACTACAGATATTAACCATGTTCAATATCAGAAGAAAATACTATCAATCTTTCTTTTTTGTTTTGCTTTCCCTCTTCAGTGCTCTCATCACCAGGTCCATGGCCATCCTAGGATCTCAGTGAGTGGCAGTGGGTGGGAGGACCAGCCCTAGGCAAGCATCTGTATTGTGTAATGGTCCCTGGCATCTTCCTGGCCGTGTTTACCACCCATCTCTCCCTTTTAGCACAACTTCCATCTTGTTCTTTCTCTCCTGCTACCTTCAGTCATCTGCCAAAAATCATTTGGATAAACCGATTTGCACTAGAGTCTTGGCAGGTCTGTGAATTTCCTCACCAGCATTACTTAAATTTCTAAAGAATTATTCTGTAATGGTAAAAGCAAAGCTTCCATATGATGTCTTTTCAGGTACCTCTGAGCCTCTGTTAAGTCTGCACAGTGAACTGATATCATTGAGAACATTTTTTCTTGGAACTTCTGGTCAAGATGGCGGTGTAGGTAAACGCAGTATCTCCTCTCCCACAACCATATCAAAATTACAACTAAACTACAACACAACCATCATTCTGAACTGCCTGAAATCGAGCTGAATGGAAGTCCTACAACTATAAAATTGAAGCAGCAGCCACATCGAGACTGGTAGGAGGGGCGGAGGCACAGACAGGCTGGTCCCACACCCACGAGTGGCGGATAAAAATCAGGAGGATACCTTGGCTGGGAAGGTCCTCCCTGAGGAGTGAGGGGGTCCCCGTCCCACCCCCGGTGCCCAGCTCAGGGTTCCAGTGCCAGGAAGAGAATCCCCATCACTTCTGGCTGTAGAACCAGCGGGAACTGAGGCTGAGGGAGGCTGAGGCTTCTCAAGCCCCAGGCAGATCCTCTTAAAGGGCCCACTCACAGACTTACTCAGACTTACTTCCTCTGAGGTCGGAGGGGAGGCAACTTGAGGGGCACCAGAGACATATAGGAAAGAACTGAGCTGTTTGGCATCAGGAGGAGGGCTGGAGAGGTGGCTTTCTCCTGGAGAGATGTGCCTTCGGTGGCTGATGTTCCTTTAGTGAGCCCTTCCCTGGGGCAGCAGACATCAGCCATATCTGGAACTCCAGCAACCTGGCTCACACTGTTTGCCCCACCCTGGTGATTCCCTGAGGCCCCGCCCCACCCAACTTTCAGGCCCACCCAAGCTGTTTCCCAAAGGCTTTACCATAGAATTGGCCTGTCTGGGATCCTGCTTCAGAGTTTCCTAAAATCTCTCAAATAAGCAGCATTTGGTTTCAGTGAGCCCCATACCTCTTGTTAAGTGGCCCCAGGCCTGGCACTAGAAGGAGCCAGCCTTGGTTCACAACTTGGCTTTTCTTGGGCACCTCCAAGCCTAGCACAAGAAGCAGCCATCTGCAGATCACTTTGTAGCTTATGCTGGGTGGCCCTGGATAGAACACAGGCAGTGGCTGACCTTGCCCCAGAGCCAGCACACCCAGTGGACAGCTTCAGACCACATCGAAACACTACCACCCAACCACCTCCACAAGTGACACACTCAATGAGCAGACTCAGTGGGTACCAGAGCCCTGATGAAGTAAATCTTGCTCTGTGTGGTAGCCCCTACACAGCTGATCCTCCAAGATAGTCAGAGGGCAGGGGGCAGTGGGCACAGCCAGTCCTTGCAGCTTATTAGCCTGAGTAAATCCCTCCCAATTGACATGCCAACAGCAATCAAGACTCAATTACAACAGAAGGGTGTACAGTCCATCTGAGGGGTGCACCTCGAGGGCCCAGCTGGGGTGATCAGGGAGGCTGTACCACTGAATCCTACAGGACACCTACAACAATAGGCCACCCTATGAAGCCTAGGAGACATAGCAACTCTACCTAATACATAGAAACAATCACAGGGAAGCAGCCAAAATGAGAAGACAAAGAAACGTGTCACAAATGAAAGAAAAGAACAAAACTCCAGGAAAAGAATTAAACAAAACAGAGATAAGCAATCAATCAGACGCAGAGTTCAAAACACTGGTTATAAGGTTGCTCAAGGAATTTGATGAGACTGTCAAGGAATTTAAGGAGAATTCCAAGGAACTTAGTGAGAACATCAACAACACAAAAAAAGGCCCAGTCAGAAATGAAGGATGCACTAACTGAAATAAAGAATAATCTACAGGGAATCAATAGTAGAGTAGGTAAAGCCAAGAAGCAAACCATTCGTTTGGAATATAAGGAAGCAAAAAACACCCAATCAGAACAGCAAAAAGAAAAAAGAATCCAAAAAAAAAAAAAAAAGAGGATAGTGTAAGGAGCCTCTGGGACAACTTCAAGCATGCCAACATTTGCATCATAGGGGTGCCAGAAGGAGAAGAGAGAGAACAAGAAATTGAAAACCTATTTGAAACAGTAATAACAGAAAACTTCTCTAACTTGGTGAACGAAACAGACATACAAGTCCAGGAAGCATAGAGAGTCCCAAACAAGACGAACCCAAAGAGGTCCACACCAAGACACATCATCATCAAAATGCCAAAGGTTAAGTACAAAGAGAGAATCATAAAAGCAGCAAGAGAAAAGCAGTTCGTTACCTACAAAGGAGCTCCTGTAAGACTGTCAGCTGATTTCTCAAAAGAAACTTTGCAGGCCAGAAAGGAGTGGCAAGAGATATTCAAGGTGATGAAAAGCAACTACCTACAACCAAGATTACTCTATCCTGCAAAGCTATCATTTAGAATTGATGTACACATCAAGAGTTTCCCAGACAAGAAAAAGCTAAAGGAGTTCATCACCACCAAACCAGTATTATATGAAATACTGAAGAGTCTTTTTGAAGGAGAAGAAGAACAAAAATATGAACAATAAAATGGCAACTAACACATATCTATCAACAATTGAATCTACAAACAAAATGAGCAAGCAGAACAGAAACAGATTCATAGATACAGAGAACTTTTTGTTGCTTGCCAGGTGGGCGGGGGCAGGGGGGATGGGTGAAAAAGATAAAGGAATTAAGAAGTATAAATTAGTTGTTAGACTGATGAATCTCAAAGGGAAGGGGGCAGGGAGGGCAGGATGAGATAAACCAAAGAACTTCTGTGCATATATGCATAACCAAGGGACACTGACAATAGTGTGGGGAAGGCAGGATGGAGGCAGGATTGGGGAAGAGAAGGTGTCAATGGGGAAAAAAGGGGGGACATCTGTAATACATTCAACAATAAAGATGAATTTTTTAAAAAAAGAGAACATTTTTTCTTTCTGTTATTTTGAACACTGTCAGAAATGCATGGTTTTTTATTGGTCCATTTCTTTATTCAGAATCAGCTATAAAATGTTAAGGGAACCTCATCTGATTTTTAATTTTTTTAACTCTTTGTGATAAAAATGAGAATGAGAATGAATGAATATCTATTCTCACAAAGGACTCCATTTTTGTTAGGACACAGATGATCCAAGAATGTGCCACCTTTTAAAGATGGTGTTACAGTTACTGGTAGACCCAGATAACAGGTCCGATGTAATCCCTGGTTCCCACACTGAATTAAGTCTGCTTTGGGTTATTTAGGTCACATACTGCATAAAGGCCCTCCCTGTGTCATTTCTCTGTAACGAGTGAGTGTGCTTCGGTTTTCTCTATAATATACATTTATTTTGGGAGCTCATTAAACGGGTTAGAAAATTTAAATAGGTCTAGCAAGTAGACAGGAGCTAAAACTGAAGTTAGAAATACTCTGTGGTATTATCTAACACAGGATGAGGGTCGTTTTTAACTCTTGGCTGCTACCTACAGAGGAACTGAGAAAGCTATTTGAAAAACAGGTCTTAATCAGGTCTATACTTCTTTTATATATATCATTATTGTTTAAGAATATTAGTTTTGTTTTAAAAGCAAAAATCCTAATAGATCATGAATGCCCTAAGCCATTTTGTCCAGGTGGGGTTCAGAGTAAGAAGATCCTAGTTTAAATAGAGTCCAATTTGTCCTTCCTACCACCCATCTCCTACTCCCCTTTGCTGCAAATACATGGTTGTAATCTCTCCTTAATCTTACACTGGTTTTTATTTTTCTAAAGTCTAAAATTGAAAAATAATGGTAGGTGCTGAGGGATTAATGATTTTATTGCATTCCAGTAAAGGTGCCCAATGGGTTCATTTGATTACACAGGGTGGTACAGTTTGTCGGTGCCTCTGTATGGGAAATGACTAACTTGTATTTTGAAGGAGTTAATCCTCCCAGTGCCTTATTTATATCCTAAGATGGTCACAAAGTACTAGGAGAAATAGGCCAGAATGTTCAATACCGGAGTTCTTCTCTTACTTAAAATGTACAAGAGAAATAATGTATTCGTCCATGGGAAGAACTGACTCCTCTGTTGGGAAACCTTTAAAAACCACAATTTCATCCATTAAATCTCCAAAATGTTGATCATAGCTTAAAGTAGTAAAAGAATTGATAGTTACTAATTTAATAAGTAGACGTGTAAGGAGCCTTCAGACTTTACCTTGTGTGATAAGCTATAAGATTTTAAATAGGAATTTTTCACATATTCAAAATATTCTCATTAAGAAATTCTAGATTTTTTTTTTTTTAAGTACCAGGTTCTCAAATATTTGCTTGTACTTTTTGTTCTCAACAATAAGCTCTAAACTTAATATGTGGAAAACAGCGTCAACATTCTTCAAGACTCAAAGTGGAGCACCTCAAGGATGGATAGCAGAGGACGGGCTAGGAATTGAAGAAAACATTTTCAGTATGCTTCTGAGAAGAGGTGATTCATGGCATGGCTGTTTATGAGCACACAGAGGTGTTTTGAGGATTTTTACAGTTGAAGTCATTATCTTTGTCCAAAAGAGGAAATAGTAGTGTGTTTGGGTGACCTTGAAGACTGATATGTTGAGCCATTACTTAATTCAGCAGCTCTGGCAATGCCCTTCTGTATTATACAAAATAAACAAAAAAGCAGAATATAATAAGGCAAGTGAATTCTTGAGAAGATTTGCTATGTGGATACAGCTTCAGCTTCCATACTCTTTCAACGTGACAATGGTGATATCCTCCCTACAGCACAGCTGTGAGAACTAGGCCAATAATAGATTGCAACCTGTTTGGGGACACCTTGGATCAACATCACCTGTGAGCCATGACTAGAACAAATAGCAAGATAAGATAATCTGCAGTAACCCACTCAAGTGAAGATAGGTTTTTCCGTCAAATCTCTGCTAGATAAAGTGAGGACAACTGACATGTAAACACACAAATTAGGGAGACAGGGGCCCTGAAGTAGGATGTTTGTCCACCAAGCAATGTATGTTGTGGATTTATTGTGTGCTAAGCATTGTCCTACTATGTAAGTGGCTTAAAATAAATAGTATTGGTCCTTGTGGATCTTAAAAATGTACTTAAAGTGATTAAACATTGCCTTTGATAATGATCATAGGACACCAAAAATTTACATCAAAAGAGCAAATTAGCCATGTATTAAACAGAGTTTTAAAAGAATTAGTGCTGCCCAGCTAGTGTGGCTCAGTGGATTGAGCGCAGTCCCATGCACTGAGAGGTCCCTGTTTGATTCCTGGTCAGGGCACATGCCTGGGTTGTGGGCTCGATCCCCAGTATGGGGTGCACAGGAGGCAGCCAATTGATGTTTCTCTTCCTCACTGATGTTTCTTTCTCTCTCTCCCTTCCTCTCTCTCTAAAAAAAGCAATAAAAACATAAAAAAAAAAAAGAATGAGTGCTATAGATTAGACAAGGAAAGCAATGGGAAGAAACAGCAAATAGCACAGGCAGGCAAATGGAGTGGTAGATATTAAATATAAATAACTTCAGATATTCTCAAATGCAACTTCAAACCTGTTGCAAAGGCCCCGATTTATAGAAAGAGCAGCAGGTGAACCATGAGTGTAGCAGCCAGGGGAACTTCATGCTGAAACCATCCCCAGGGATGCAGCACGGAGGCCGTTGTTTCATTCATCATCTCCTTATACTGAGCACATCTTGTTGCCGTGGGGACAAGAGCTGCAAAGCAACCAACATCTTGAACTTAAAACAAAAACAAAAACAAAAAAAACCTCTAGGTTATATACCAATTTATTTTTAACAATGACATTTTTCTGCTGAATCTTTGGATCTCTCAAGCTGGTATATAATTGAATTTGGTTGGCCCAGAGAAAACTTTATGGATGTGAGTTTGAATAAAAATTTAAACATTGTTTTTCCCTGACCTACCATATGTAAGGCACTGAAAAAAATAGTTTTACTCACACCTGTTTCCTCTCTAGGATATCCTGGGATTTTTTACTACTACTCTATGTAAATTGCTAATATGACTTTCCCCCCTATGTTTACTCTCAAATGATTTCTGGGATCCGATGTGGTAACCCAATGAAAGGATACAATAGCAGGAATTACTTCAAGTCCCTTTCAGCTGAAAATGGAGAGTCAACGCCTCTGTATCTCTCAGAATCCTTCAGGAAAGTGCTGTTTTTGTGCTGTGGCTGATTGCATCTGCTACATAAAATATAGTTTCCTTTGAGGTTTTGAAAGATATATGCTTTGGAAAGCCTCAATACCACAATAAAATCAAGCTTATGACACTTTGGAAGCTCCGACTCAAGGGATTTTCCACAAGTAGAGAATCCATTTTCAATATTTAGAAGAATACAGCAGTAACCACCTCAAATAACTGTGTACTATACCAGAAATATAAGTGGCATCTGAATACACACACATATTTACACATACATTCTGAAATGTGTGCCATGTGTTGTGAAGGAATGAAATGTATCCATTTTGGTGAGTGCTAGTAATTTCACTTTCAAGCCCTAAATTGATCAAGATAACTTACAGATATGTTCATTCATTACAATGTTTACTAAGCATCTACTGTGTGGCAGTTCCCCTTTAAGGCACTGAACACACAAGTCCCATCCCTCATGTAGCTGATATCAAAGTGGGCGACCTACCCTATTTGTGTGGTTAGCCAACCAGGAGAGTCTAGCCAACTATTTCAGATGGACTTAAATAAACAGTTCCTAATGCTTTGTAATCTGAATTTATTATATATTTTGTTGGGCGTTTATCTTAGTGCTACGGATAAAAGAGCAGTTCCAACATGTTGCAGCGTGTAAAGATTATCTGATATTTCACAACAAAGTTAAGACCAAATTCTTTCAGATTTGATTGTTTTGTTTATCTTGACTCTTAGAATAAAGTAATTATGAACAGTTATGCTTGAAACAAAACAAATCGCTCTATTTCAACTAGTTACCACAACTAGTCCCCATTATTGTCAAGTATGGTATCTGTTCTATCCAATATTTACTAAAATATGTGTTTTTAAGTGGGTTATAGTTTCACAAAACTATTATAATGACTAAGAAATTGTAGATATTTTTAGTATTGTTTTTCCTCTATCATGAATTAGCTCTTTTGACTGGTTAAGGATCCATTTTCATGAGGTCAGATCACTGGATGGAATTTTGAGTTCTTGGAACTTCAAAAGGCTCATTATGTGATAAAACATTCAAATTTAATTTGAGAGGAAATGCTTCACTAGAACCCATTTCCTGACCGTGTCTTTGTAAACAGATGCCAGTTTGGAAACTTCCAATGCCACCTCTTTTTGTCATTTCTGTTTGTTTTCTTTTACGATAATTAGACATTTAAATGTTGAAATGGATTAAGCTTAAATTTATAAAGTATCATACAATTCCAGAGTTGGAACTGATCCCTTAGGTCCCCCTCGTCCCGCCTCCGTATTTTAGGATTTAGGACACAGAGAGATGAACTAGCTGCAGTGATGAGGTTTCACCACAGAGCTATACCTGCTACCAATTAGTTCCACATTCCAGTTCCAGTACCTGGCTCAGAAAAGGAAAGCTTTATTCTTTTACATGAAAGAGCTATATGTAAGCTCCACACACTCACCTGAATTGGAACCGTTAAACTATTCACAACTCACTTAACTATTCTTTCTTGCTTCAGAGGAGGGAAAATTTCCCTTCTTCCCTTCTCTTCTTTATATAGAGGAGGGAGTTGGAAGAGGCTTGGTTTGGCCTTGGGCGAGGAAGAGCGAGAGAAGGAAGGAAGGAAAGAAGGGAAAGGAAAAGGAAAGGAGAGAGTCTAGATGGAACTTGCTGTTCTAAGGAAAATTCTGGGCGATCTGAAATCAGTCTCTGCTGCCAGAGGAATCCCAGGTCTCCCAGAAGCAGACCTGCCTTAGTATCACTGCCATACCCAGTCACTTGGCAGGAGCCAATGGGCAGGTGTGGCCCTAGCAAATTGAGGTGATGGGTTCCAGAACTTAGGAGCCAGGACATTAGTTAGTTGCACTCTGATCAGTCAGAGATCCCAGAGATACAGTCTTACAACCACCACAGCAATGTACATATTATGGCCTTAATTTACTTTGAGAAGAATTGCTTGTACTACTTTTCATTTTTGTCCATCTATTTACTATGTAATAATAAAAACCTTTTTCTGAGTGTTTTCCATGTAGTAGATACTTTAACCCTTTACATACATTATGGCATTTCATCTTCATAATCACCTCGTTATTATTCCCATCTTACAGAAGATTACTTAATAAGGTTTTTGCACAGACAAGCCGTGATGGACTAGTACGTCACCTTGGTTAAACTGAGATCTATGTTTCCCAGAATCCCCTCACCTATATGGTCCCCCTACTGTTCAGTTTGCCAAAGGAGAACTTACAAGAAGTTTGAAAATTGGAAGTAACGCAGCAGACATTAGTGTCTGGAAGTTGTTTTGTAGCCAGAATGGATGACGGACAGATGATGTGGTGATCAGTGGGTTCCAGGACGTCTTAGTTCTCTGCTCTGCTCGGATCTTCTCCCAGACTACTGGTCCTGCTGATCAACAGTGGCCTCATGTACACCTCCAGGTGCTTGGCCATGGACCCATTGGTCTTCACAGAGAGAACAAATCTTCTTAAAGCCCTACATGGGATCCCCTTTTACGACACTAATTTAGTAACTGGATGTAGTTGGCTTCTCAGATTAGCTGCTTGCTAACATTTCTGATCCTCTGAACTCTCCCTTCTAGACCTTCACTTTGCTGGCTTTTCCTGCATTTGTAAAGTCTACTTCCTATAATAAAGCCCCTTTCCCAGAACAGATGGTGACTCTCCTCCGTGCCTGAACCTGACTGATGGAATAACAGTGTAATAAACATCTGTTGAACGAATGGGCAATTTAGACCTAGCCTAGGGATTGAGATCTATGCAATCTGTCTTCAGAGTCCAATATCCTGAACTTTGGATTAAAGGAAGCACAATCCATTTGTTTCAAATACTAAATATGCAAGAAGAAAATCTGACTAGAAGTTATTAAAATGAAACTACCTCACTTATAGTTGTCCCATACAAGAATCCTGTTGTTTCACAATGTGTGATGTGTGAGTCCAAGATTTCATCAAATAAAAATTAAATAAGTTCAAGTGTACCTGGTTGAGACCCCAGAATTTTGTGTCCTAGGAAGCAAGGCAAAGCATTTTAGTGAAGAAACTCTTAAGCAACCATTATCAGCCAAGCCTCTAATATTAAATAATTTCTAATGTGTCTAAAATTGCCTGCAAAATATATCTTCAGGAGGCTGAATGGAATTATTTAATATTACTGTGTCAATATATAATAGTGTTAAAATGTATTTCAAAAGCATTGGCTTTGTCATACTTTATATGAACTTTTCAATGAGAGTAAAGTTACAAGACATTTATCTATTTTCTGCTTTTCAACTTTAAATTTTGAACAATACAGAATCAAAATAAGAAAAAATTTCACCAAAGATGCTGTCACACCAACCTGGGAGAAACAATATAGGACTGTGATAGCAGTCACGGGTCTTTCCTGTGTTTGCTCTGTGTATCTACTGTGTCTCAGTCCCCAACCTATTCTTCTCTATGCTTCTGCATGATACAGCTTTGCCAACTGGCATCTTATCTGGTTCTGCCAGTAGGAGTCACTGGAGGAGTGAGGGGGAGGGAGAACAGAAAGGACCTTCCTTCTCTGTCTTGTTTTTTCTCTCAGTACTGCCTGGCAATGGCAATTGACCCCCAAAGTGACTGCTCCCCCTCCTTTTGGCACTTCCAAAACAAGTCTCATCTTATACCTTAGACTTAGAGAAACAAGCACCAGCCAGGTGGGGCCCCCTGATCAAAGGTCTGAGCCTCAGCTCTCGGGGCCCCTCCTCTAAGCTACTACTCAAGTAAATTTCATTTTCCCCTTTGTTCACACAGCCCTTGGGGGAGTCGTGGCTTATTCTTATTGGCTCTGGGTTTACCGCAGTGTTGCCTTTATTCTCTCAGGACCTCTCACAACGGTGTCACCATTTCATATATTAAATCCTCTTTGTTGAAACACTCAATGTGAAATATGTTTTCTTCACTAACCTGGTTTGATATTCTCACTATTCCATGGCTTCTAACAAATAAAGGGGCATTGAGCCTGGCCGGTGTGGCTCAGTGGTTGAGTGTCGACCCATGTACTAGGAGGTCGCTGGTTCGATTCCCAGTCAGGGCACATGCCCAGGTTGTGGGCCTGATGCCCAGTGGGGGTCATGCAGGAGGCAGCCGGCCGATTAATCTTCTCTCTCATCGATGTTTCTCTCTCTCACTTCCTCTCTCTATATCAGTAAAGAAAAAATATTTTAAAAATAAATAAGTAAAGGGGCATTGAGATCTCCTTCCCTGTCTCCTTCTTCCCCTCAACTATTTGTGAGTGTTTCTAAGGTATGTCTTAAATGGCCTCAAGAAACATCCTGTCAGCTCCATGAGGCATCTGCAGTTTTTCTTCTTCCTCCTGGTTCCTTGTGAAGTCCGTTGCCAAAGCCTTGAAAGCTATAAAACTTAGGTTCTGCATATAGACATCAAAGGTGAGATTTTCCCCAGAGGTCCAAATATAGACCTGCTTACTCATTCTGCTGCTCAATCTACTGTGTCCCCTTCTTGCTCCAAAAAATCCATCATAGCACAACCTCTACTTTCCGGAGCTACTTTCTTTGATGTACTTTGCATATGACTTTTGTATTGGGTTCTCAGTATCTTTCAGACAAGGAGACAGCAGCTTTCACTTTTAGACTTATTTTATTACAAGTCCTACTCCATGGCAGAGGTCTAAGTCATGGGTCTGAGCTGAAGGGCAATCGGTCTCACTGATAGAGTGAAGTACTGGAGTTACCCACACTCCCACAGAGGGGCAGAGGTCCCACCCCCACGCCTGCCCTGTTTCAAACAGATTATCATCAGTGTCATCTGTTTCATTTTCATTTCCTTTGAAGATTTCATTTGAACAAAGGAGTCTTCTGCTATAACTATGTTTTCAAAGCTGCTAGCATAGGAACTCCAGGTGTGCCCAGATTGATCTAAATCCAAACCTAAAAATACCCAAGTTTTAAACCGCGACCATCACTATAAACGTAAAATATATTTACATGGCCCATGAGTCTTAGGATTCAATATATAAATTTCTCCCAAGTTTTATAACATTGAATAAAGAATAAATTTTCCCTTTATTTGTTGACGAATATTGCTGTGGGTACATGATCTTCTAGGAGACTCAAACCTTACATTCCTTGAAATTGTATTTGTGGGTCCTAAGAACTTATTGGAAAAGGTGTGGTAGTTACACTTAGTGCTTTGGAGGCTCCAGAGTTCAAGAAAAACTCCCATCAATGAAAAAGATCATAAGTCAGAACCTGTGAATTTCACTAAACAAGAGAAAATGAAAGAATGTATTGAGCTGTAGAGATCTCTAGTAACAAGTAGTACTTTACATTCATACGCACTAATTTCAAGAAATAAATGAAATTTGCATATGGAAGCTATAAAGTACTAACAAAAGCAAGGGGTAGATATTTTTAGTACTCTTCTCAATTAAAGTCAATACTTAGGCAAATATTTGAAAAGGTGAAAAAGAAAAGAAAAGGAAATGAAAATACAGAAATTTAAAAGAAATCAGAACTCTATGTAATGGAAGCCATGATAACCAAGATTTTTTTTTTTAATTGACTTATTTCTTTCAATGTGATAACACTAGCATACACATTAGCGTTTATAGTTAAAATAAGCAAAATGTGAAAAATATAGTCCTCAAACACTGGGCCATTTACTTGTGATGTTTTCAATAACTTCTGTGTGAGTCCATAGATTTTTCATATTTTTTTGTAAAGGAAAATGGTTCCCAATAGGCATTTCTATAGAATGTTTTGATGTTTTCTATCCTCATGGACTTTGGAATGGATTGCTCTACTGTAGATTTGTCTCTCATGTATTCTCCAAATTAATCTCATAGATAGTTCAATGGTTTTCACCGGTGTATTTAGTTAGGATAAATATTTTTTACTGCCTATGATGTGCTTTTAATTGGTAAATAACACCCATTCCTGTTTAGTTTTCTTATTTATGATCTATTTAATCCAGTAGAAATAAATGAGACTGTTAATAGCTTTCATGATTAGTCCTTGACTTTTGTGGACACATAACCTTCATGGACTCATCTGCATAAATTTAATGTTGATCCTTTAAGCTTTCACTCAATTTACATCTTCATCATACAGACACAGCAAGTATTTTTGATCTCTAGGTAGATCAGACAATAATTTCCAATGACTTTGTAATAATTTTGGAGAAGTTAATTGTATCTTCCATTAGAAAGATAAACACTTTCCCATCTTTATGAAGAAAGAAACTTTTGTTGTCTCAGAATTCACACCATTTCAGTCAACTAGCCCTGCTATTCAATTTCTAGCAGAAAACATTTTGCCTAATATAAACATTCTAAAGCTAAAACGCTATTTTTGGTAGGAATCTCTAACTAGCTTGTAGCTAATGACTCAGAGACAAAACTGCTAGTTTTCCCTAAAAGACATTCTCCCCTCATTCTTTTAGTAATAAGATCCTGGAATTTTAACTGAGCACATGGATGCTCCAAATAAAGATTCAGTTTTTCAGCTTCCCTTGAAGATAGTGTAGCTATTTGATTAAGTTCTATCCCATAAGATATGGGTAAAAGTAATGTCAACTTCTAGGTCTAGACTATAAAAGAGTACACTGTGGCCTGGCCAGTGTGGCTCAGTGGTTGAGTGTCGACCCATGCACCAAGAGGTCACTGGTTCGATTCCCAGTCAGGGCACATGCCCAGGTTGTGGGCCTGATCCCCAGTGGGGGGCATGCAGGAGGCAGCCAATTGATGTCCTCTCTTATCGATGTTTCTATCTCTCTCTCCCTCTCCCTTCCTCTCTCTCTAAAATCAATAAAGAAAAAAATTAAAAAAAAAAAAAGAGTGCACTGTGGCCTTTCTTCTTCTTCCTTTCCCATTAGCTGGGATGTGGGTGTGATGGTGAGAACTAGGGTAGCCATCTTTGTCTATGAGATATGCACCACATGTTAATAAAGGGAAAAAGCTTAATCCATTTCTGAACTACTTCTACATGAGTTAAGAGAGGAATCAACTTTTATCTGATTTAGGTGACTTTTATTTTGGCCTTGGTTACCACATCCAAACAAGTATCCTAACTTATAAAAACTCAAATACATAAAAATCTTATAATAAGCTCTTGAATAGAGGTGGTGATTCTGGCTCAACCACATATTAACAGTATGAATTTGAACAAATTAGCTAAAGTATCTCATCCTCAAATTCCCTTTCCTTCTAAAAAAATGTGGGTTGCTACGAGGATTAACATAGTTAGGCCATGTACATGCTCGTCTTGGTACTTGCCACAATGTAAGCCTTAAAAATATTAGCTGTCATTATTGTTAAACCAGTATGTCAACCCATTTAATTATATGGATGTATTTTTGACAAATAACAAATTCAATAGTTTCTTTGGAAATTATGCCACTCAGCTAGTTAAACTAGTTATGTATTGTGAGAATACTTTAGTGAGTATTTAGAGCTTATATCACTATTTGTTACCATACACTCTCCAATTTTCTAGGTTAAATTTTTCTATGGTATGGAACTTTCTGATATTCATTCCTTTTTAGCTATGGGTTGGATTATATTCAGGACTGATTTTTATGTAAAACCTTAACTTAATCCATAGAGACATCTTCTTTCATTTCCATGAAGAGGTGGACTGACTTACTGGGGTCCACCCATATCCCAGAGGTTTTATAATTCTCATTTGAGTTTGTCAGCCTTATCCCCAGCTTGGTGTCTATGAAACTTGAACAGAAGATCTGCATACTGGAAACATTTGAAAGATTATTTCTTTTAAACCATGCCCACCAAAACATTCTCAATAGCCTTGCTGTAAGAAATCATAGTTATTAATCTTCTTTGAACATACCTATAGGATATGGGGTTCTCCAACTGCACTAGATCAGCTTTTCTGCAGGTGTCGTTCAGTAAACTAAAGGTGTTGCATAAAAAGACAATTTCCTTACCAAGTAAGTCTAGGGAATGCTAAATTAAACAAGGTTTAACAGGTTTCTTTTCTGCAGGATTTCCTTGAAGACTTTAATATGATAAACATGCCATAGATCTCTAAGAGAGAGTACTGACTGAAGTATTTTTCAGAACTTAAGTCGTTTTTGCATTTACAAAGCATTATGTAGACCTAATATGAAAACTTAGTTTGGAAAGGCTAATTTTATGATTGGCTTAAGCATTGTCATTGGAGAGCTGCATGGGTTCCCTGTTGGCATAATCATCCCATCAGATTAAACCATCAGTCAAATGCTTTCTGGGATCTATCCCTTGCTCCTTTAACCC
Source organism: Tadarida brasiliensis (assembly GCA_030848825.1). NCBI lineage: Eukaryota > Metazoa > Chordata > Mammalia > Chiroptera > Molossidae > Tadarida > Tadarida brasiliensis. The sequence continues at coordinate 25,055,559 of CM061257.1, read as the reverse complement.
CTTCAGATGCTATGTATTAAAATAATGACCATTCCCAGGGCCTAACATCAGGCTCGAATCTGGCTTTCTCTTCATTGACCCTTGCCACTGAGGTCCCTATAGGCCTAAGAGCCAAGAACCTTAATTTTTTTTCAAGACTTTGAAATGCTGTCTTGTGTATAAAGCAAATCCATTGCCTGCCTATTAATGTTATTGACTGAACCCATTTTTTTTTTCTCACAAACTATTTTGAATGATAAGATTATTTTCAATACTCAAAGATGCCACAAGGAACCTGTAAGCTGGAATTCAAAAAGAATAACTAGACTCCTAGAAATCATAAGTAAATTATACATTGAATTAACTGTCAGAAGAAAGTTGAATCAGAACATTGTTGATTGTATTATTGATACAATATGCAAGATGATGTTTGAGGGAGTGGATGGACGACTCTGCAGACTTGGATCTTGTTATTATTTTGTATTGTTTAATAGGAAGATTACCGTCTTGTATAGGCCTGTACCTGGGCCACGCCTTGCTCAGTGGAAGATTTCTATCAGTAACAGAGAGATGAAAGCTGCCGTTAAAGTTTGTTATCTGGCAAACCGTTGGCTATGGGTGCAACAATTTGTTTAAATAGCCTAGCTGCAGTCACTACTTATACTAGTAATCTTTCAGTTCCAAGGAGAGGTGGCCTGATGTTGTAATTATAGTGAAGTTGGCCTATGCCTCTGACAGTGGTACTAAGCTTGAATTCCAGATACTGGACACCATTTACAAGGTATGTGACCTTGGGCAAGTTACTTAAACTTTAAACCTCCCAGTATCCTCATGTATTAAATGAGGCTAATAATAGAATCTAATACATAGAAGTTGCTGTGAGGATTGAGGGATATAGCTTATATGCTGGACTTGCATATTAATAACTATGGGCAGTAGTTAATAAATAGGACCACCCACACATGCTTGCTTGCAGACACTCCTACAAAAATGAAAGACGCCGGCGTGGTTGATGTAGTGACATGTTCTTTTATAATTTGTGTCTAGCAAATGATATACTAAGCCACAGGCTCCTATCCAATATTCTTAGTCATGTGAGATTTAGGACGTAAAGCAGCTCGAGGTTCAGCTTTGAAGAAGGTAGACAACAGTCGGTACATCGCAATAATGACAGCTGTGGATCTTGAACCTTATGGAAGGCTGTGGAGTATATGTAAGAAGTCTGTTAGGCACTCAGTCTGTTGAAAGAAAGCAACTTAATATACACACAAGGGGCTGAGGAGGGGTGTCAAAAGCTGCTGGCTGAGAGGAAGTATTCCCAGCATCTCAGGAACAGCAGGTAGACTCCAGACTCCCACATTAGGTTTTTTCGGGGGGAGGGAGTATAGTGGGGACAGAGTTGGGGAGAACTAGGAAAGAAAGAGCTAGAAAATTATAAGTGCACGTACCACTTAAGAGATTACCCTTCCTCTCAACTTCCTTTTCCCATTGAACACACTCTTGAGGGAGGGATCTGATGTAGCACCTAGTGAACGAGGGAAGAGGTGAGCAAATGAGAGGAGAGAGTTTAACTCTGATTCCACTCACCACCCCAAGGAGGGCTTGCAAACTTGCAGCAGTCTTGTGGGAAAGGGGTTGGTGACCAAGGACAGCATATTTTATATTGAATGAACTCTCCTGGAGTTAGACTGTTTTGCTAAATCAGACTGGACATTTTTGTCATATAGTTTAGATTGTTCTTGTCTTTGACACAGATCAGAAAAATCTGAAGGACCCAGGCTATGTTTCATTCAGGGGCAGAAGAGTACATTCAAAAGCACAGTTTGGAAGGGACAATGGAAGAAAGGCTAAAATTCTTTTTTACTTATTTTCTTTATCCATTTATTTATTGGTGGACAAAGGTTGTTTCTATGTCTTGGCCAATGAACATGAGGGAACAGATATCTTTTTGAGTTAGTGGCTTTTTTTTTTTTTTTTTGCTATTTAAAAATTTTTTTCAATTATAGTTTACATTCAATATTATTCTATATTAGTTTCAGATGTACAGTATGGTGGTTGGACAATTATGTACTTTACAGAGTGGTCCCCCTGATATTTAAAAAACTCACTTGGGCTCCATACATAGTTATTACAATATTATTAATTATATTCCCTATGATGTACTTTACATCTCTGTGATCTCTGTGACTATTTTATTATTATCATTATTATTATTGTTATTATTATTATTATTGACACTATTACAGATGTCCCAGCTGGCTGAATGAAACATTTACTGATCTGGAGATTTTTATTTGAAAGTGCACTTAGCACTTTATGAAGATAATCTAATGAATTAAATTGGTGTCTTTTTAAATAATTACTGCTTTAGTAAAAATTGTCCCCACCTAGGCCATAAAGAAAAGTGACAGATTTCAGTGCTGTTTTATTTTCTCGGTTTTTTGGTTTTTTTTTTTTTGAGATGAATGGAAAACAAAACAAAAAAAACCCTCCTTTTTTAGTGGCCTAGTAACTGTAACGAAAATGCCAAGCATTTGTGGTTGAATGAATGCATGAGCAGCAATCCCTTTACAAGAGAAAGAAAGAGAAGTTCAATCAAGCATGACTGCCACGGTCTCCTTAATATGCTTGCAAAATGTATAAGCAGACACCATGTACTCTGGTTGCTAACCCAGATTGAAGTTAAAGTATTGTGGGTAAGAGTTTCCACAGGAAAAAATATCAAACCATTGCACAGGATGCTACAGAAGCCATGTGGAGTGAAGGAAACGCAGACTTGAAAGTTGGGTCTTTGAAGGTCTGTGCACCTGCTGTGCAGCATTACTGAAATGGTATGTCACATTTCACACATAGAAAATGATCAAATGGCAGATAGATATCTTTTCTAAAAATGTGTTTAAAAAAACTGAGAACACTACCTTTCCAGACAGAGAGACAGGATATATGGAACTTTGTTTTTTCTTTTTTTTTTTAATTCCTCACCCGAGGATATTTTTCTACTTATTATCAGATAGAGTGGGAGGGAGGGGGAGAGAGAGAGAGAGAGAGAGAGAGAGAGAGAGAGAGAGAGAGAGAGAGAAACATTGATGTGACAGAGCCACATCGACTGGTTGCCTCCTGCACCACCCAACCAGGGCCGGGAACGAACTGCAACTGAGGTACGTGCCCTTGACCGGAATCGAACCCAAGATTCATTGGTCCGCGGGCCGACGCTCTAACCACTGAGCCAAACCGACGAGGGCAGAACATTGTTTTTTTTAAAGTACAGTCATTGATGGCATAGAAGTTACTGTACAATGTACAAACTACCTGAAGTCAATGATGAATGAACTTTTAAATCATGGGTCCATTTCTGGCATTCTTAGATATAGAGAGATTAACTTGTTTAGCATCTTCATTCTCAAAATCTACCAAAACTTTTCCATGAAGTGCTGGGACATTCTTATCTTCTGTTCCCCTTCCTCTAACCTATTTTTGATTACCTAGTTTGGGGAAAATTATTGCATTTGTTTACATAACACAAAGGAGGTACTTCATAGTTAAAAAGTTAAAATTTCCCAAACATTGGAATTCTACTGTAGAAGCTGGAATGATGAATTGACTCTATTGTTCATTTTATTTTCCTAAACATAGATGTAAGAAATGACAACTACCAAATAATTTTTATAAATCACTCAAAAAGATGGTGTTAGTCATATCTATTATTTGTAAGTCATAGTCTACAAATGCATATACACTGAAATTTCTATTGATTAGACTACAGAATCTTCTGGATAGGTAGAATAGAAGAGGGATTCAAAGGATGGTCCCTGGTATCATATCTATGTCCCATCAAGTAATTACATTTGCAATTTAACCTCTCTGCATCTCAAGTTATTCAGCTGATATATGGGTATAATTATAACAATACCTTCCATCAAGAGTTGTTTTGAAGGTTATATAAGATAATAAAATAATTATATTCTTCTCTGCTTCAGTCCCTATGATGATTTCCCATTCCCTTCTGATAAAATCCCAACCTCAGCATGGCCTGTAAGACCCTATGTAATGTATCCACCTGCCCCCAGCTTCATCTTGTTCTATTCTACTCATTATCCAGCTGATAGACCTTCTTTTAGTTCCGTCAAAGTCCCTGTCTTTTTGCTGCCCCTGAGGTTTTATAAATGTTCTTCTTTGCCTGGAATATATCTCCATCCCCCCTCCCCCAGTCTCCCCCACACAGCACACTCAGCTTACTCCCACCTAGCCTTTCCTTCTCAGTTTAAATGTCACTTATTTAAAGAGGACTCCTTTGATTTACCAATGAAAAACCATTCCTTCCCCTTATTATTCCCTTGCATAAAATCTTGTCCATTCCTAATAAAGCAAATGTTGGGATACCATGTTTGAAATTAATGGAAATATAGGAATCAAGCAAATGAGGATGCAAATATTACTTTTTATTACCCCTAGACAAATGTCAGTTTCTGGAAGCTATGGATAGATTCAAACTTCCCATACGATTTACAGCTTGGAAGAGCAACACAGAATTCTGGCTCCTTGCAAGAATGGGGGAATGAAAGAGCAGGGCTCATGGGGCTGATTCCTCCTTCCAAATACACTAAATAAATAAGTTATTACACTGTCACACAGGATAAAATGTGTGTGTGGTGGGGGGTGGGTGGAGATGGGGGCAAAGAGAGGCCAGGAGGGTTAGAAACTCCATCCACATGAAGTAAAGATTAAGAGTAGGGGGAAAACATTCCCTCCATTCTCAATTAAATTGCATTCATTTGAACCCTATGCAATGACCATTTCTGAGGTTATTAATATCAGCAAATTCATATGGTTTAAGCATAATCATGCATGTCTATGTTCTAGACACATGAACTATATAAATTGATATGTATGCATGCATAGATATACTACATAGTGTATGCAATACATGTATCAGTGTATATGTATACTATACATATAGTATGCAAGCATAGCTGGTTTTACTGTGCTTCGTTTTATGCATGTTACAGGTGTTTTGCTTTTTACAAATGAAAGGCCAGAACTTTCACCAGCAAAAAGAGTACAACTCACTTTATTGTGACATTCACTTTCTTGTGGTGGTCTGAAAGACTCTGCAGTATCTCTGAGGTGTGCCTGTACTCTCCTCACACAGGCACATGTCACACATACACTGCCTGATTATTATTTGGGTAATATCTGCCACTGCTATCATACTGCAAGCTTCAAAAAAATGTCTACAAAACTTAGTTCACTGAAAAATAGCCGCAAAGTGTTTAACTTGTGATTTGACTTATTTTAGAACTCAGTAGAAGCTAGCTATCTTGATGATCACACTGCTGCTGCCTCTGCTGAGAAAACATCCTTACTGTTTGTGTATTAATTTTCGATCCGGGCTGTATATGTCTCAGATGTGCATTTCACAAGTCCATAAAAACGGCCTCGGGGTCACTCATATATAGCTTGTCTTTCACAGAGCACGGTTTCAGGCAACATCCCATGGTTGCACCTCCACAGCTCCTAAGGCATAAACTCACAGAGAAGCAGGGTAAGTGGTGACTATAGCACACTCAACAGTGTACGTCCTGTCCAGAAAGGCCAGCCGGTTTTCCAGTCCTTCAAGGGGGAAAAAAGGAGAAACCTCTGTAACAAAAATAAATAAATTAAAAAAAAAAAAAAAAAAAAAAAAAAAAGAAACTGGCTTTGTGAAAATGTGATTTCAGTACTATCACGTACTGATGTTTCAAGAGAAGCTGAAAATCCATGTTTTAGTATAAAATCTTCTAAATTGGGGAAACTAATTAAAAATGATTAAACTCTACCCTGGACAGTTTGGCTCAGCGGTTAGAATGTTGGCCTGTGGACTGAAGGGTCTCAGGTTCAATTCCTGGTCAGGGGCATGTACCTGGGTTGCAGGTTCAATCCCTGGCCCCAGTCAGGGTTGTGCAGGAGGTGACCAATCGATGTGTCTCTCTCACATCGATAGTTCCCTCTCTTTCTCCCTCCCTTCCACTCTATTTAAAAATCAATGGAAAAATAGATCCTTAGGTGAGGATTAACAAAAAAATAAAAGTAAGTAAGTAAATAAACAAATAAATAAACAAATAAATAAATAGATATTGCTACGCTCTATGTGGTCTGAGAGATACTTGGACTCCATACTGCCCACGGACAGCTAGTTTGTGAGCTCTGCTTTGATGGCAGTTGTCTTGTGGTATGGGGTTTTAGCAATCCTTTTCTTCTTCATTTACCTTTTACGTGGATATTAGTCTGTGCTTTTCAAATGAGTTTTTTAACAGTTGCATTTAATTGCTTTGTAAGAGATCTATTTCTAGCTGTTGTTTTTGTATTTCCACCTCTTTACCTTTTGCTTCTCTAAGTCCCCACCTCTTTATTTTCTTGATGTCAGAAGAGCTTTCAAGTTGATTACATCATAAGGCAAGAATTTTTAGCAAAAAGAAAAAAATAGAGTGTATAGTATTTTCAAGCTATAACACAAAATAAATAGAATTTTGTGATGTGTTTATTAAACTCAATTATGGAAGTATACGAGAAAAATTGACACAACAATTGTATTTCATCTACAAATTCATTGGGCGATAGCTAGGTTTTATGGATTTCTTTTAAATATGACATTTCCTTAAGAAAATTTTAGCCATTGAAAAATAAAATTAGCTTTTTATGTTAGCAGTTGTAGAAACTACTGGATGTCAACAATGCTAAAATGCAATCAATTTTTGGATACATAAATATATTCCAAACTATGAGAAAAAAAACCCCACTGTAACCTAAATGGAATGAAAATGCTTTGAGAATTATTTAGACGCAGATTTTTATTTTTTAACCAAATATCACATTGCTCTGTTTCCTTGCCTTTCTTCAAAAACCTAGTATAACAATTTTGAGGGCATTTCAAATGATAAGTAAACTCAACATGTGTAGCACTGTCAATGCAAGTAATTTAAATAAAGTGATGACAACATCAATGTCTGTGATCAAGTTCATGAACATGTAAGACAATCTCAACTATGCCATGACTGCTACCTGGTCAACAATAATTCATTTTAAGATAAATCCCCATTTCAGAAGTAGTAAAGTCTAAACATATATGTTTCAGTATCAAAGAAATACTCTCAGCTCTAGTGCCTAAATGAGTTTCTGAAATGTTAGTTTTATAGGAAAACTTATGTTCACTTTTTTTCTGATCATCACTTAATGATTTCTGAAAAATATTAAACTACTGGAGTAGGGGGTAGGGAATCTAGCATGAAACATCCTCAATCAGTCCTAGTGTAGGATCCCTGCAGAGGCCATCTGATAAAATTGGTTTAAAATACAAGGAGGTAAAGATATTGAACACAGATTAAGTAATTATTATTGGGGTATAACCCGAAATTGTCATTAGTCCATCTTACTGCAAGCATCCTTTTAAAAATCATTCAAAAGCCCTCAAACTGGTGAAGATCACTAGTGTATATATTTAAGATGAATGAGAAAAAAACTTCTTAATATAAAGCAAGTGGAAACATGGTTTGTAATAAAATTCCCAGTGACAGAATCACAAAAGGATTCAGAAAGTTAGATACTGTCAAAAATATAACAGAAGTGAAAAAAACATGCTCTGAAAAAAACCCATGATGATTCAAAATGTGGCATTCATGATAAAGTTATTGATGTCACAATTTAAATAAAACTACTTAGAAAATATAAATGGAAAAGGCAGTATTTATACATTAATCTATAATTTTACTTTTATATTTGTTTATCTAAAACGATGCATTAAGTATTAATTAAATAAGTAGACATGCCTATGTTATCTATATCCCTAAAATTTTACATTTGGCAAAAATAATATTGGGTTTTATTTAGAGAACAATGGAGAGATTACTTTAAATTCTGTTGTGTAAATAATTCTGGGTATCAGTGATTTGGAAATACTTGAGAGGGAGGTGGGATTTGAACCTGTCTTGAAGAATAATTGGAGAAGAGAGAATATATGTAAATATATTAGGGGGATTCCATTTTCCAGGTGCATTAGATATGTAATCATATTAAATTCTCATAGGTATTATTATTCCCAGTTTACAGGTGAGGAAATCGAGGCTCAGAGAAATGAATGAATTTGCACAAAATGCCACAACCGACACGATCAGGTTTCATTTTGAGAGCAGGCCTTTCAATTCCAGCACTGTGCTTTCACTAAGAGGCAATCTGTGCAGAGGGTGGGTCCAGGAGAAGACTGGGTTGGACTTCTCTCTCCTTTACGGTCCTAATTGGTGTAAATTGCTCAACCTCCCTTTCTTAAGTTTCTTATCATGGGGATAATAACATCATCTCTTCAAGGAGCTGTTGAGATAATTAAATGAGCTTTTACAATTAAAGTGCTGGGAAATACAACTGGCTGGTAAATGCTCTGTGGGTGTTCGCCTCTCCATGCAGGGAAAAGGTTAAGGAGGAAAAGGAGGGAGAGGAGGAGGAGGATTTCCAGTCTCTCAAATTGCCTCTTTTAGAAACAGAGGGCATTCTGGGCAGGAGGGGTGGCAGGAGCATAGATACAAAGTCTGGCAAGGACTTAGCTGTACCTGCTCTCTTGTTCAAAATGGAGAAAACGGGTGGGAGTGGTCATTTTGGAATAAATCCAGCCTACATGAAAATTGCTGGGAATATAGACTCCAATGGCCTCGGCAGTAAACAGATTTTCATACCTCAATTCTTATAAAGTTAATTTTCCTATTTTGCTCTCTGAATGCCCCATTATGAAGGCTGCTGCATAAATAATTTACAGCCTATGAATACAGCCGTTGTGTTCAATCTATCTACTATTTATTATTTAACCTCTTTAAGTCTAAATTAAAACTATATTTATAAAATTGGGGGAAAATTTCCAACTCATAGAGTTGTTGTATATATACAACGTATATGTTAAATATTTGACTAGAACCTGGTATGATTAATGAGCAGTTAATAAAGGGTTGTTTTGCCATATTTCCTTTACCTTTTATTTTCCTCCAAATATTAAGATTCTTAAAACCAGAATACATCATATAACCAATGTATGCATTCAATGGGGGAGCTTTGTTTTTTCACTTCCCAGAGCTGTGATTAAATCATCAGTGTGCCTCACAGCTCTTAATTGTCTTTCCCTTCAGAGAAGACTATAAATCCAGAGGTGGTACTGTATGTGCTAATCACTGTATTCTCAAACTATTAAAAAGTAAGTGTTCAATAAATTTTTAAAACAGTAAATAACTGAATGATACTCAAGGAACTAAGACATTGTTACGAAGAGGCACAAAGTCCCAATTAGTTTATCAAATCTACCAAGGGGAGTAACTTGAGGACAAAACAATGCTCCATAGTCTGAGAAATACCATAACTAATGTAAGAATTTTTGTTTACTTGTAACCTACCTTGTTCAGAAAGGGATTTAAGATGGCTTACAAAGATAAATGAAAACTATGTGAGAACTCTGAGAGGGAGAGAAAAAAAAAACCCACCCAAAATAAAACCAAAAACAAGAGTATGGACTTAAAATGAAGCCAGGAAAGAGCCACATAAATAAAATTCTACAGGAATTCAAAGAAAATTCCTGAAGTTTAGAAAATGTCAGAAAAACTTTCCTGGTGGAAATAGGGTTTACTCTAAAGTATTGAAGTTAAAAAGGAACTGGGATTTGGTGTCTCTGGAGCTGCCACAGCTGTTTCAGAGTCTGGGGAGCAGGCGGGTGCTTTCTGGGGGGCAGGTACTTGGATGAAGATGAAGCCTCCCAAGGGCCTGGGTTCCTGGGAAGCCTCCCACACACTGAATTTCACCAATTACCTCATTTTCATAATAAGTTCACCACTTTCCCTAATTGCATCACTTCATCAACAGGTACAGGGGAAAGATAAGGACACTGCATCTTTTAAGGGAGAGAATTTCTGGTACAGTCTGTGAAGAGATGATTATTTTAAAAATTAAAATGAGCCTTGGCTGATTTGGCTCAGCGGTTAGAGCTTGGGCCAGGGACCGAATGGCAGGTACTGGGTTGCAGGACAACGAAGCTTCCACTGGGGCCTGGTGGGGGCATGTGCACGAGGCAACCAATCCATGTGTCTCTCACATCCATGTTTCTTTCTCTGTCTCTCTCTCTCCCCCCCAGCCCTCCCTTCCACTCTCTCTAAAAATCAGTGGAAAAATATCCTCGGGTGAGGATTAACAAAATAAATAAATAAAAAAGATAAAAATAATAAAAATGATTAGTTGGCCTTTGAACTCTTGGCGAACAAGTGGATTTTAGAAACTCTGATATTGGGGGCACACGGGCTTTTTGTTTGTTTGTTTTCGATCCTCTTATTTTCTTTTGCTGCCTCCTTATGATCACTTCCAGAGCAGTGTCAACTCCAAGGGGAAATGTCTTTCCTGGCTCGAACAATCTCAGGTGCCAGAAGGATTGCGGCGGCGTGGTTCTCTCTCCCCTCCAGCAGAGAAGTCAAGAAAGGGGAATTTAGAAAATCAGCGAGGAGGCTGCATTTCTCAGGGCAAAGTTTAAATCTAAATTGAAAGTCACCTCCAGTCTTAAAGCTCTGTCTGCTTGGGCAAGTTGCTCTGCCTCTCGGATTCATTATCTAGAAAATGGGGATTGAACCCCTTCCTCACAGAGACGGCTCGCAGGAGAATGCTGTCTAAGGGGATCAGCCCAGTAATCTGCAGGCGGCTCGGTAAGCAGACAGGTTCCCGGCCCGGGAATGCAACTTTACCTGGAAGCGGGCTGGGGAAAGAGCGCCCAGGTGAGTCTTAAGTTCGGGAAACGCTGAAGCAACATGGAAAGTAGTAAGCAGAGGAACACTAATAATCAGTGGTGGTGAGGTTCCGCCCAATTGGCAAGCAACCCCCTCCGTGCGCACCAATGAGCCACGCGGCGGGCAGGAGCCGGGGAGCGGCCGCGGGCATCCCCCGCCCGGCCGGGGCGGCCCCTGCGGGTCTCCGCGCCTGCACGCGCCCTCGCAGCTCCCGGCCCGGCGCGTCGGGGGCCTCGGAGCGCCAGGTGGTCAGGTGCCAGGCGCGGCCAAGTCGCGGCAGACTGAGTCAGCCGCCCAACTATGCTGCGGAACCAGGGCAGCCGGCTCGGCCGCCCCCGCCGCTGAGCCCGGGCTACCCCGCGCGGGGCGCCAGCTCCCCGCCCCCGCGGGCCGAGAGGAAGCTGCCGAGGCGCGGCGCGGGAGCACCTGGGCTGGGCGCCGGCGGCGGGCGCGGCGCTTCCGGAGCTGCGCGCTCCCCGCGCTCCCCGCGCTCCCCGCCTCCAGGTGCGGCGGCCGCGGCGCGCCGGCCGAGTGACAGCGCCGCCCGCGTGGCCGCCGTCTGGGCAGCAGACGCGGTGCGGGCAGCGGCGGGGACCGGGAAGGAGGAGGCCCTGCGCCTGGGACCGACGGGTGAGCACCCAGCGAGCCGGCGCCCGGGCTCCCCCTCCGCCCGCCTCGCCTCCCGAGCCTGGCGGCCCTCGCGCACGGCCAGCCCCGGAGGCCAGGGGGTGGGCTGCGCGGCGTGGACCCGGCCGGTGTGGGAGGACCGTCGCAGGTTGGCCCGGGGCTTTTCGGTACTTTTTCGGGTAAATTTCCAGAGTGCCCAGTGCTGGGCTCTGGTTTCAGCCCCTTGGATTTCGCTCCCGCGTGTGGGCGTCTAAAAGGAAACCAGAAGCGGGTAAGTGATACAAAAAACCCACTTACTAAAGCCATTTGGCCCGGGGGGGGGGGGGGTGACAGTCGGATGGACAGCTAGAATCCTCGCGCATCCCCCTCCCCCAAAGAAAGTAAACAAAAAGGAGCCGCCCTTTAGCGAGTGTCAGGCACCAAGTTATTTACTCGGGAGAGATAACGAGTTTGCTCTGATCTTGGAGCTCCCCCGCATCCTGCTTGCACACCCGGAGACGACAGGCCTGTAAATGCACTTTAATTACTGTCATTGGGCTGCTACCTGCCTGGACCTAACACCGTACACGCCGACCTATTGGTAGTGAGTTAACCAGATTGATCTTTCTCCTTTACTTTTGGAGACAGGACTCTTGGAGGTGTCCATCTCCTTTAAGTAAGTTCATCCCGGCTTGTTTTCTTAAGCACTGCCCCTCGCCTCCTTGCAGCGACCTGGAGTATTTTGCTGTGGTGGAAAGCTTCCTGAAATTATATGGTGAACTATAACCTTCGTTTGGTGATAGCAACGTTTTTTTGTTTGTTTGTTTTTGCAAATTTGTCCTTGAAGTAGGCTGCTTAGTGGAATATATCCTTTTGGTTAAAAAAATGTATTGAAAAAGGAACAATTTTTAAAATTACCTTTAATCGGATGTTATTGTGATTACCAATAATAGTATTGTACTTACAAGCTTAGTATTGATTTTCCCGCACTTAAGCACTCTGCACCCCAGAGAGTTTGTGGAACGTTGCCCATAAGTAATTGGACGATGAAGTTTTGGCTGCTTTAAAAAGGAAGCTAACTTTTCTAAGGAAAAAGAGAGAGAAAAATACCTCTAATCTATTAGTAATGACTTTCATGCACTTACAAGAGAAATGTTGAGGGAAAATTCTCAGGACATTCCACTGTTTAACAATGTTTAAAAAAGAAAGAAAAAGTAAAATGGGTCATGGAACTAGGCTAGAGCTTTAAAGTGGAAATATCTCCCTGGCTCCTTTTTAAACATACAGAGTGGGGCAGAAGTATGTTTACAGTTCATATGGAAAATAATAGAATAATTAATAAATAATAATACAAAAATAAGCTGTGTTTCGCATACTCACAACTGTAAGCCTCCTTTTGCCCACCCCGTTATATTAAACACACTTTTAAGGTGAGTCTTAACACTGGGAGTGTTTTATATGGAGTTGATTTGTCACTACTCAAAGATTTATTTAAATTAAAATACCTAGAGGATAAATCAAATGACTTGTTAAAACTTATTATGTGGGCATTTATATGTTCGTGTTTTTTCCTTCTTCTATAAGCTTGTAAAATTCTGTGTTGCCCATGAACGGACAAGCTGACGGTACATTTGAAAACAAATTCGTAACCATCTATCAATACAGCTTTCTAGCAGTGTTAGGCTCATAGATATTCAATTAATACTTTCCCCCCCAATTTACTCTTAGTTACTGTGGTTAAGTATAGGGTTCGTATTATAATGAATTGCTATTCTCTTGTAAACTCTATGAAACTATGAAGTTTTACAAAGCTGCTTAGGACTCTGGGTTATAGACCTCATGATATCCAAGAAGGTATTTCTTCTTGTTTTGTTACTTTCTACCCCATCTCCCTGCAACCTGGAGAAAGTTTGGTGAAAAATACTATAAAAATGCTAAATATAAATAATAGTCATTGCTGTTAAAGTCATTATAACAAGTGGTTCCCTCCCATCATTTATTTATTGACTTATTTGATCCAGTCTTCACTTACTCTAAACATAGGGATTTAAAAAATTCTCTGTGAAATATTAATTAGGTAGAGAACTTGTTATTAATGTTGGAAATATTCTTAGCTTTGACGAGAAGTGATTGATGAGAGATTAGAGGCTATGAGATGTCTTCATTTTGGGGGGGGAAGTCCTATACCCCTGTCGTTGATCATTTTAGGGTTCTTTTAAACATTGGCCAGATTAAATATTTAATGATAGTTAAACTATTTTGCTCACTTATTTCCTTAATTGAACTAACAGTCAATGATATTCTCTTCACATGATCTTTTCTAGTTAGAAATTTGATCTGTGAAATTTTTTAGTCTTGACTGGGCATAAACTTACTTCCTTGCTCATGCCATGGAGGAGACAAAGGAGTCTGGATCTGGGTTAAAGTAATTCTGAGCAGCTTCAGGAACAAAACTACTAGTGAAGAAATAGAGAATTATGTTTCTATCTTATACCATTTGTGTACTTAGGTGCGTGAGTAGGAGAGGGAATACTCAGGAAAGGGCTGATAAAGATAATGCATCTGGCCCTGGCCGGTTTGGCTCAGCGGTTAGAGCATTGGCCCACGGACCAAAGAGTCACAGGTTCCATCCTGGTCAAGGGCATGTACCTCGGTTGCGGCTTGGTCCCCGGCCCTGGTAGGGAATGTACCAGAGCCAACCAGTTGATGTGTCTCTCTCATGTGGATGTTTCTTTCTCTCTCTCTCTCTCTCTCTCCCTCCTACTCTATCTGAAGATAGTTGGGTGAGGATTAAAAAAAAAGATGATGCATTTGTCTTCATAGTTCTCCCAAAAATAGGATGCAAAAAGGACTGTTATATTGCCTAACTTTAGGAAGAGGTGAAAATGGTGTAATCCTTTGTAGTTGGAGAGATAATCAAGAAGAGCAAAAGAGAAGTGTGGTCTGATTGCCTGTGACTTGGGCTTGTGGGGTGGTGGTGGTGAAAGTGGGTGCCAAGATGCTTTCACAATATCTTGAAGTTCAGAATCTTTAGCCTGTTCTTCAAGGCCCTTCATCCTGCCAATTCCAGCTTCCTTTTCTGGCATCACCTCTTATTGAACTCTTGGTCCCTTCCAGCTACTCTCCTCTTCTTGCTATTGCCTGCAGACATCTTCTCCCTCTGTTCACCCTTTATGGCAGTCGTTCTGCTTCAGAAGCTGCTGTCTCCTTCTACTGCATTTCTTCCACACATCTCGAAGCTCCCCTCCATAGCTCCTTCACTGAGCGCTCCATCCTCAAGGCTCAAATTACTACATATTTCACTTGTATTTATGAAGCTGATTTGAGGTTTTGACAGTTCCCTGGCACTCATGAAAGATGATAGTGCTACTTTTCTATGAGCACAGAAATAAAACAATACTTAAAATGTAAACCACGTGAAAGTCAAGGTCGCAAAATTTGATTTTTCTTATTATTACTATTTAGTGCTATTTTGGGTCCATCGGTCTTCCAGTTTGGGTTCTCCTCCTTTCCTGACACCGCTGTAGTAAGGAACTGTCTGTTTATATGTGCGCTGTTGTTCTTTGTCATCTCTGATGTAGCCTTTTAGTTTTAAACTTTTTGAGAGAAGACGTTGCATCTTTGCTTTCTTTATAGCACTTAACACTGTTCTCAAATGAGATAATAGGTGCTGTTATCTTGAACTGCAAATATTTCCCACTGTTATTTTAGAAAGAGTAAATTTTGTACTTTAAATATTTATGGAATGGATAATTGTAAATAAATGAATCAATAAGATGGGAGACATTTGCTGAGATATCCTCTTTTCCTAAGAAAGAGAGACTTTGACAATTACAGAACCACTAGGAATAAGCCCACAAATTCAGTTGGAAAAGAGGTCAGGGTGCTATTTATAAATGCGAAGAGAGGAAACAGTTCACAGTAGGCTATTTTGAAACATCTGGTTGTTAGTCTAAAAATGCAGCTCAAATTTAGAGGAATGGTGGTGTACACATTTGTATTGAATTTAAAAATTTTAAATATGTATATATACATATTTAAATATATATATAAAATGTACACTTATGTGTACATTTTAAAGTTTTTTTATTGAAGTATATTATCATACTAATATTGATCTGAGTAAATGAAACATTAAAGCTGTGTTCATTGTAGTGTGTGGTGGAACAGTCCTGAAGAATATGTGCCTGTGTTCATAACAAGGGTTCTCAGGGGTCTGGTTCTCCTTGTTTCTGCTGGATGTGGCCCGATTGTAGAGAGGGTAGGAGGGGGCTGGCACTGGGCAGAGGGAGCTCTCCAGGTGTTAGGGGCACACAGCTGGGAGTCCTTCCAGTTATTACTACTTTTACTTCTGCTCTTGTAGGAACTCGGGAAGACAAACTTTTTCTCTGGTTGCCCAAGACTTATGGCTCTACTTTAAAGATCTCTAATGGAAAACAAGCCTCAAGCATTAGCCAATTAACTGAAAATCTGGGTGGACAGCTTGAAAGAGAAAACACTTACTGAAGCTAAGCGAAATGAAGGAGATTATCAACCATGTAACTATTGAGATAGTATCTAAAAAAGCCTAACCTACGTACTGCTTACACCACTAATAACTTCTCATAACAAGTAAAGGAATTATCTATCACTTCTGGCCTTCACCGAATGTGGAAGTAGATATTAAGTTCTAGATTTTGAAAGAGTTGTATTTTTTAGATAGCACAGTAAATAAAATAATCAAAACATAACTTAGAACAATACTTTCTCCGTGATCCAAGTCATGAATGCTTTTGCCTAGAGCCTGGCTATTCCAAACCTCAGCAATGCTTATTACATGCCAGGGTCTGTTCTGAGATCTTGATGTATATTTACTCATTTCAGTCTCAAAACATTCCTGTGTTGTAGGCACTATTGTCATCACTGCTTACACATGACACCACTGAGGCTCAGAAAAATAAAGGAGTTTTCCCAAGGTCATGTAGCTAGCACACAGCAGAGCTGGATTCACTGGTAATCACTGTGCTCTCTGTCCCAAGTCTAAAGTCTTCGGTAAGATCATCATTCTCACTACGCTAATCACATCTATATTTTACTAAATTAATAAAACTATGTTTACTGCTGTATTAGGTGCTTTGTAGGTTTATTAGAGGAATAATTTACAATGCTAATTAAAAGGAATGTCATTTTACTGGGGGGCAGAAGAATACCAGTCCAACCAAGTCCAATAATCTGTTAGGAAGATGACCAAGTGCAATATTGTATACAACAGATGAAGTAATAATAATAGCCAACTATATAATTCGTGTCAGGTACTGTTATACATACCTTACATAATTTACTTGTTTAATCCTAATAGAAGTCATAGTAGATATGAGGTATATTATCCTCATTTTACAGACAAGAAAACCGAGCTCTCGGGAAGTTAAATGACATAATCAAGGTGCACGGTTGACAAGTGGGGAAGGGCAGCTTGGAATTCAGGCAGCCTGACCAGAGCACTGTGCTCCCTGTGCTGCTGCCTAGGTAGAATTAATGAGGAGTTAAGGGGGAATGGAACAGGTAGGGAAGAGTCATGGATGTGGTACACACTTGTAAGACTTGAATTGCCCTCAAAGGGGAGAAAGAAAGCCAAGGTATGTACAGGGAGTTCCATTTGAATAAAAGCTGAAAAGCTGGCTGAATCTTCTAGTCAGCCTCCCTACCTCCTTCTTTTTGTGACAAAAAACAAAAACAGCACATAGTACTCAACTATTTTTAAGTGTATAGTTCAATAGTGTTATGTATATTTACATTGTTGTGAGACATGTCTCCAGAACGTTTTCATCTTGCAGAAGTGAACCGCTATATCCATTAAACACCTGCCTCTCCACCCCCAGCCCCTGGTAAGCACCATCCTGCTTTCTACTTCTATGAATTTGACTAATTTATATATCTCATGTAAGTAGAATCAACAGTATTTGCCCTTTTTAGACTGGCCTAGGTTATTTAGCATAATGTCCTCGAGGTTCATCCGTGTGGGTAGCATATTGCAGAATTTCTGTGCTGTTTAAGGATGCATGGTATTCAGTTGTGTACGTATAACACATTCTGTTTATCCATTCATCCGTCAACACTTGGGTTGCTTCCACTCCCTGTCTCATTTTGCATCACATTTCAAGTCAAACCTTTAAAACCGTGGTTAATTACCTTTTGGAACAATGCTTCAATACTTTCTGTTCTAATCAAGCAGTTTTTTTTCACCCCATCACCATGAACTGCCCTGGTGGGCAGTGAATTCTTTGTCCGAATTTGATTATTTCATTTTGGCTTCATAGTGTTGTGCTTACTATATCAGTTGTCCTACATAGTTCTTCAGGAGCTGCCTTTCTCCAATGATAGGTGCAAAATAGATTTTAATAAACTAAGTTCTATGTTAACATTTCTTTATACAGTAATTTTAAAGATGTTCTGCCTAAATTGTCATTGGCTCTTACATCTTAAACAATTAAATGTAAATGAATGTAGGCTACCATATTTAACCACTTACATGGACACATACCCACAATCAAATTGGAAAAGTGTGTAAAACTTGGGCTTGCAAAGCATGGTATATTTAAGTAGCATTTCTCTAGTGACTGTAAGTGCTTAGCTAGACAGAGGAGAGAGCAAACACGAAGTCCTTGATACCCCTCTGCTGTTAAATAACTTGTGTAACTCTTAGGCAGCACGGCTGGTGGAGTCTGACTTAGAATTCTGGCTCCACTGTTGATCTGCTGTGTGGCTTTGGGCATGAGACTTTCCTCCTAAGGCAGCTGTGAGGATTATGCGATCCTACATAGATGGTTTGCTAACACTCCACCAATATTGGCTATTATTATTAACAATAAAAATCTGAGCGAGAATGGAAGAGGATGGATGTGTTTTTGATGGTTGGTAGTAGTGGTCAAGGTAGGCAGTTTGGAGGCAGTGGAGGTCAGAGCACAGGAAGTGGAGGTGACCACAGTGAAGAGTGATGGCCAGATTGAGGAAACTGGGCTTCCTGTAAGCAGGGTGGGGAGCCTTTTTTTCTGCCAAAGGCCATTTGGATATTTCTAACATCATTCACGGGCCATACAAAATTATCAACTTAAAAATTACCGTGCTATATTTGGTCAGGCTAATTTGGTGAGGCATGTGATGTTAGCTGGGATTGATTTCGAGAGCCTTATAAGGCCTGCGGGCTGGGTGTTCCCCACCCGTGCTGTAAGCGGTTTAATGGGGGTAGTGTTGCCCCAGGCTGATGTAGGTGAGTGGGTGGTAGAGAAGAGGCTTGCTAAAGGACCAGTTTTACTGTGTTCTGGGGACTGAGCACTCAGGCCAGAACAGTAAGTTAGGACCTGTGACCTTTTGCAGTCTGCTCTTTACAATGGGATGGAGTGGAGTGATGTAACAACAAGCATGTTTTCTCAAAACCACTTCCTCTTCTGCAAGGCTGTGGGGAGCGAAGTAGAACTAATTGTCTTTATGAATACTTGGAGTTAATATCTTCGTACTAAACAGTGAGTTTGCTTGATATGGAAATACTACGATACCTGTTTCTTGTGACTATATTCTGTCCTGAAGCAAAGCTGGGATTCTGTTAAGGTCTGTAGCCTGAACTGACTAGTTCAGCAAGTTATTCCAAATGGAGCCCCCTATTTTTTTTTTTTTTTTTTTTTTTTTTATGATTAGCTGTTTCTCCACAATAAGCTTATTAGCAATTTAAAGGCAGGGGCACTTCTTTTACCTATTGTGCCAGGCACCTTGTGGGGGTGATTAGTTGTAGAGAATTGGAGGAGTAAAAATTGTATTTGTAGGATGTCAGAAATCGCCTTTCCTATCTGCTGGTGCCACTCAGCCATTATGGCCAGCAAAAGCGTTTTCTTACACAATTCTGGGTTTCCCCTGGGAAATGGTTCCACTCTACTGCGAACCATCTCTTTGTATTCTAGAATACAGTCAACTCTTCTTGTTCTTACAATCTGTAAGACTTGTATTGATACCATTAAAAAGTTTCACTATTCATGTGGCAATTTAATTTCTTTTTATTTGGTATTTTCTGAGGCTCCTTTCAGTCCTGTGACTCTGTGATTGTTAAACCTATTATTTTAACACATTTGCAGTTTCTAAAGACTCTAAGGTTATGTTTCTGATTTTAAAATGGTGTGCTTTGAAAAAATGGATTAAAGTTATAACTAAGTTCAATTGTACTATGTTCATTTTTCCTTCCCATAAGATACTCGAGTCAGGTGCAGGTGATTCCAGAAGTGATCAGCACTGAGTAGTTAATGACCTGGTTTAATGAAGGGACCCATGGTTTTCAAAAAAAATTTTTTTTCCCCTCTAGCTCAGCTAGGGAAAATGACAAAACTCCACTGGTAATGGCTGAGGGGTGGGGGTGAGGAGTGGATCTTTGTGGTGGTTTTCCTTGAGGCCTTGGGACAGGGAAGGCTTTCCCAACCCATGAGTTTTTATAAACCCCATGGGTGGTTCATATGTTTCCAGCTGCCCTCCTGCAACCCATAACTCCTGATTTGATCTCTTTTTGTGGTGAGATGGATTGGAGAAATCTATATTAGAATCCTGTCTGCTCCTTACAAATTTGTTGCCCTAAATAGGCAAAACTTTAAAACTATGTATACTTTCCACTTTTCGTCTTAAATCTCCCCAAAGCTGGGAAGAAGTCATTCAGCAAACATTTATTGAGCACCTGCTATATGCCTGACAGTGTTTGAACTGAAGAGCTGGAGCACTAAAGGACGTACAAGAACCCTGCCCTCGTGCAACAGTACACTGACGTCAGGTAGGAACAAATGCCTTGAGTACAGATAAAGCAAGGGTAAGGGGCCGTGAGGCACAGTCATGCTTATATAATAGGGGGATCAGGGAAGGCCTTTCTAAAGGGCCCAGTTGAGCAGAGACTTACTGAGCCATGAGTTGTGGGTATATGTTGGGGAAGCAGATTTGAAGGAGATGGAAGGATGAGAGATGAGGTTGTGAGGTGGGAATAGGACTGAGGCCAACTTGGTGACGATTGAGTGATGGAGGGGGAAAGCCAGAGAGAGCTGGGAAGTCTCAGGGACTGCCTTTTATTAGAAAAGATATCATCTGGCTGCTATCTTGAGAATATACTGTGGGCAGGTGGGGTAGGACGTCAGGACAGAATCAGGGCTATCAGTCTGGAGGCTATCGTAATGATTTAAGATAGATAAGATAATGGCTGGGACTAGAATGTGAGCAGGGTAGTGGTGAGATGTAGTTGCTTCAGGATGTAGTTCAAAGGTAGAGATCAATAAGATAATAAGGTCAGCCATGGCTGGTTTGGCTCAGCAGTTAGAGTGTTGACCCGCAGACCAAAGAGTCGTTCGATTCTAGCCAAGGGCATGTACCTCGGTTGCGGTTCTTCCCCTGCCCTGGTCGGGGTCCTGTGGGAGGCAGCCAGTTGATGTGTCTCTCTCACATTGATGTCTCTCTCTCTCCCCCCCCTCCCCTGCTCCCCCCTCCTCCCCTATCTGAAGATAAAATGAAAAGCATCCTTGGGTGAAGATTAAAAAAAAAAAAAAGATAAGGTCATGTTTATTAAGTGGTGTTGCAAGCCAGGCATATAGCAGGTGCTTCTCAGTGTTACTTCTCTTTCCTCTTGGAAATGGGTCAGGATAGGACGGGCAGATGCACAACCACATCTGTCACACCAACTCTTTGTACACTCTCGAAACATGTTCTGCATGTACATCATGCACTAAGTTTATAAACCGGCAATTTGACTGGAATTTAGCGGGCAGTTTATATGGGCTGGTCATCATCTTGGCAGAGTCATTAGTTTATAATGGGATAACAAAAAGTAATTATAATGGCCAAGTTACCTACTATTTGTTGTGCGCAGTTGGTGTTTTAAATCCTTTACAACAGCCCTGTGAAAGTAGGTACCATTATTATTTAAAAAAATTGTTTTTTCTTTATTGATTTTAGAGAGAGGAAGGGAGAGGGAGAGGGAGATGGAAACATCGATGAGAGAGAACATCGATTGGCCGGCCGCCTCTTGCATGCCCCCCACAGGGGATTGGGCCCACAACCTGGGCATGTGCCCTGACTGGGAATTGAACCAGCGACCTCTTGGTGCATGGGTCAACGCTCAACCACTGAGCCACACCAGCCGGGCAGTAGGTACTATTATTATTCTCATTTTCCTGATGAGGAAGCTGAGTCACTGAGAGGTAAAATACTTGCCCAAGCTCACGAAACTTATAAGTGGAGGAATTGGGATTTGGCCCAGGTTGTTCAGCTGCAAACTCTTGGCTTTTGCATTGTATTATCCACTTCTATAGGCTACTATTGAATGACTAAAATGTAATTTAATGCTGTAAGAAGTGAATGCTGTGGAAATATAAAGAAGAGAGTTTATTTCTTGTTGAGTAGAAACCATGGGAAGGAGATAGCATTTAAATTAGACTTCAAACAATGGGACTGGTTTCAGCTGTGGGAAGATAATGACTGTAGTGATGAGAAGAAATAATTATAATGATGGAAGTGAATGTTTGCTAGGCACTTACCATATCCTAAGCACTGTTTTAACACTTACAGATGGATTATCTCATTTAATCTTCACCATGCTGAGGTGCCTTTGAGTGTTTCCATTTTATGGTTAAGGAAACTGATATACAGACATGTGCCTGTGTTTCCACTGCCAGAGGTGGGGGAGGTAGGATTTGCGTCTGACTCCAGACTCGTGGTACTATTATTATTATTTAAAAAAATGTTTTTTCTTTATTGATTTTAGAGAGAGGAAGGGAGAGGGAGAGGGAGATGGAAACATCGATGAGCGAGAACATCAGTTGGCCGCCTCCTGCATGCCCCCACTGGGGGGCATGTGTTAGGAGGGACATTCTGCCTGAGGGGAGGAGAGGGTTAAGCTTAGGCTCAGGGGAGATGGTATAAAGCATATTGGGGAACATGAGGAATTTAAAACTGTAATCACCAAATTTTGTGGCACATCCCAGTTATCTTTGGTCCGTGGTACAAATGCAAATTCCCAGGCCTGTTATCAGCACTTGCTGCCGTACCGCAGACCCACAGCCCAGTACCTGCAGAGCCACTGTGCCCAGGTGGAGGTCAGAACACCAACCGCTTCGATTTCCCATTAAGGAGTTTGAATATAGGACTTCTGTAGTTAGGCATGTCCATCTCTTTGTTTCTGATGAGTGCATGTGGGCTAGAAGCCTCTAAACAAAGAAGTGGATCTGTGAACACCCTTGGGTGGTAAGACAGTTACAAAGTCAGGTGATTGGAGGGTGAGCTGGTGTTCAAGTACACAGAGGATTGTAGGGCCCATGGCAGGGAGCCTCTCCTGGGTCACGAAAAGGAATTGGGTTCACTAGCCGTATTCAGCATTTTGACTCATAGTGCAGGGAGGCGTTTTGGGGTAGAACATTTGGTGTATCCATCCCCGAGTCAGCCACCCAGGCAGTATATGTACCTACTGCAAGGGAAGGGAAGGGCTTTGTGTATTAAAACACATGTGCACACCAGAAAACTAACAAAATGGGCCTCTCAGCCAATCCCACCATCCCTACCAACCTCTCTCCTATCTCTTACATGTCCCAAGCACTTGGCAAGTTTCAAGGACTAGTAATATGTTGAAAAGGGAGTGATTCTATTTAAGGTCAATAGGAAGCCTTCACAGAGGAGGTAATACATATAATACCTGCCTATTCAGAATTTTATTTATTCATTTTTTGTTGTTGTTGTTAATCCTTACCCAAGGATATTTTTTCCATTGATCTAGAGAGAATGGAAGAGAGGAAGGGAGGGGGAGAGAGAGAAAAACATCAACATGAGAGAGACATGTTGATTGGTTGCCTCCCCCAGGTACGTGCCCTTGACGGAGAATTGAACTGGAGAACCTTCAGTTCATGGGCTGACACTCTAACCACTGAGCCATGCTAGCCAGGGCCCTAATCAGAATTTTAAATAAATGCATAGGATTTTGCAAGATGTGTAGATTTGCAAGCAGACACAGCATATGCAAAAGGTATGGGGCTATTAAACAGTTGTTTGCCTTGGGAATGATAATTAACAATGAGCTAAAGTGAGTGAGGAGTGTGGGTAGACTGTTTGGCACAGGTTGAACTTGAGCCTGGAGTTAGTACATAGGAACACCTACCTTGCAGGAAATATATATATGAGTTATGGTATCTGGCACATAATTGCTGTTTGCATCAGTAGTAGCTGCTATTTATTGTTAGACCAAGACTGGACTGGGTTTATGGCACCATAAGAAGCTTAGACTTTATCCTGTTGAGGGTGTGGCATGATATGCCAAATTTGGATTTTCAGTGCTTTACTGATACATGGACACTGGGCTGAGGGATTTGTTCAGAGTGTTGCAGTAATTCAGGCAAGAGCTAATATAATGAACGTCTGAACCTGGGGTGAAGGCAGCAAGGATGAAGGAGTGTATCAGTCAGTTTGGGCTGCTGCAACAAAAATACCACACTGCCTGGCTTAAAAACAGACATTGATTTTCTCACAGTTCAGGCCCAACATCAAGGTGCCTGCAGACCTGGCAGTAGTTATTCCCATTTTGTGATCTGCCAAAAAATTAGATAATGTGTTCATTTACAAGATAATCGGGTATAACTAGAGTGATATATCTGAGATCTAGGTTTGCATGTGGTGTGAGGTTTGACTTTCTCCTTTTTCTTACTGACATTTTGTCGTTTGGAGTGTGACTAAGGGATACCTTATTGATAAAGGCATTTCCTGCCTTTCACTTCTTGTTTGTATTTTTATTTCTCTGCTCCTACGGTGAGATGGGCACCTCTTGTCCTATACCGGCTGGTCAATATTGGCTGATAGTTTAAACGAATGGGGCAGTTGTTTCTGGGTTGTTGGCCTGTAAGACATGCAGCATCCGAGTGGTACCTTTTGGAGAACTATTTTGAGACTTGATTTCCAGAAACAGTGTATCAACACTTGTTCAGATAAATTAACCTTGTTTAGGTGTTTCGCAGTTTATTCCTTCAGTATATGGGTGTTTTGCATATTCTGTACTTTTTTCTTTTTATTGAAGCATGATATTCAGAAATTTGTATATATGCATTTTCACAAAGTGAATGCAGCTATAAAAACAGAACCTAGATAAATTGACTTAAAAAAATTACTGATGTTGTTTGGGAGAAAAATGAACGTCTGTGAATCTGCTGTGTATGAAGGAAAATGTGACCTTTAAACGTTTTAGTTTTACTTTCATATTAACTTATTTCCTGTTATATAATGTATTTAAGAATTGACGAATCATTCAACTAGTCTTATCTTGCATGTCAATATTGTGCCTATAATGCTGATGCTTTTTTGAAATGAAAGCTATTGACCTGAGAAATATGTCCTAACTGTGCTTTTTAAGAGAGCCTTTGAAGAAAGCGTAGCAAAGGGGAAAGTTGTTCGTATCCAGTTGCTGTTAAGAAAAAATATCTAAAATCGGTAATCAGAAGAACGTACAACATGTTCCTTCAGTGCCTTGTTGGGGCCCTGTTTAATAGGCCCATTGTCGGGATATTAATTCTAATTGTTGTGCTCCACTTTCTATTTACTGTTTGGTTAAAGCTCAGAACTGGGCTTATAGATTTCTCTCCTTTAGAAAGACAGCTCTAAAGGCTATGGTTTTATTGCCCTGTAGGACATTAACCAGTTCTTTTTTTTTGTAACTGATCTACCAGTCTTATTCTAACACACACACAAAAGCCCTTTCTGATGGGCTGTGTAAGCCTGTTCCACAGATGCTCTTGGAACTAACCTTACCGTCTTACTGGTTCCTTCACTGATGAGTTGAATAACATTGAAAAAAAATTTTTTTTTCTTTATTGTTTAGAGAGGAAGGGAGAGGGAGAGAGAGCTTGAAACATCGATGAGAGAGAACATTGATTGGCCGCCTCCTGCATGCCCCCCACTGGGGATCGGGCCCACAACCTGGGCATGTGCCCTGACCGGGAATCGAACTGGCGACCTCTTGGTGCATGGGTCCATGCTCAACCACTGAGCCACACTGGCCAGCCCCGAATAACATTTTAATATAAAATGAACACATGTGGGAGAACATATTCGTGGGAGAGTCATTTTTCACCTTGTTAAAAGTCATCATTTGATACTACCATAGCATTTCTGTCCTGAACCTTCACACTTTGCTAGGAGCTGACTGTCCAGGGCATCACAGTAATGACAAAGATCCCAAACTCCCAGTGGGTGAAAGAGATTCTCCTCATTTCTGTTGTGTTTCTTGAGAGAAAGTTTATAATGTAAAATTAGGTTTTAATAACTAAAATGCCCTAATAAATTATTTTTTTTTTCTAGGCTTAAGCACATAAAGCATTCACCATGGAGAAAGGACCATTTTGAGACACTTTTCTGTTGCCAGTGAGAGAGGAAGAAGACACGCAGAAGCACACCCTCCTGTGTATGTATCTTGTACTGCTTTTTATAAAGCAGCTTAGTAATGAAGCCACCATTATGTCCTCAGTCAGTGAAGTAAATGTTGATATCAAAGATTTCCTAATGAGCATTAATTTGGAGCAGTATCTCTCTCACTTCCGTGAGTTTGGTCTGAATACCGTGAAGGACTGTGAAGCAATAAATGACAGCGTGCTGCACAAGATTGGAATATTACCTACAGGACACCGGAGGAGGATCATCAAACAGCTACAGATAATCTTGTCAAAGATGACAGATAGCCCAGTATATGCAAATATTCATAAAACAAAGAAGGGTGATGAGACTTCTGGGGATCACCGTACTCCACCTTCTGGTCAGGATACCTGCATAGAACTTTCTGATTCACATGCTGTTCAGACACCCAGCCCAGCGCAGTCGGAGACTGTTACAAAAAATCTTGATCAAGATGACACTAGTGTGGAAAATAGCCAGTCTTTTAAATCAGATGATAAACTATCGCTTCCTAAACACACCCTTCCCATTTCAGAAGAACCACACCTGCATTTAGGTTCTGTTCAAGATTCTTTATTTAGTAGTGAAAATACTAAAGTAGCATCTTTGGTGACAAAGAAGACTCTGGATTGTGTAGCTGAAGAACAACAAACAGAAAAAGTTGATTTGATCTCAGAAAATGTGAGCAAGCTTCCCGATGTAGACCCTGAATGTCTTTCTGCCATCGGCTGTTCAATATCAGAAGCCAGCTCTGGAAATGGAACTAATGGTTTGTTAGAAAGATCACCACTGTCTCCTTTTAAATTTCAAGGAGAAATGGTTGTAAATGACTTGTATGTTCCATCATCACCATTCCTGGCACCTATGAGAAGCCGTAGCAAGTTGGTTTCAAGGCCTTCTCGATCTTTCCTGCTAAGACATCGGCCCGTGCCAGAGATCCCAGGGTCAGGAAAAGGAATCTCAGCCAGGTAAGAACTTTCATGATAAGTTGTAAGTATTCGATTTGGAGGAATTTAGTTATTTTAAACAATTATATTTTCAGTGTTTTTTTGTTTTTCCCTGAACTTCTATTAATTTACCTATTCCACCAACCTTTTCTTCTCTTTTAGAACTCTTTTGTCATGCTATTTCTCTTGAACACTTTTCCCAGGGTCTGTTTCCAACTTTAGCTGGAACTCTTTAGCTTTTGCCCATTTAATTGGGGGGAGCATCCCTTCTCTTTATTCTCTCTGGGTATTCCTTCCCATACCTTTCCTCCACACCTGGCATCACATTCTTCTATGTGTGCTGTTCTCATATTCCAGTTGCTGATTCTGCCTCCCCACTACTTTATTTGTTCTTTGACAGGGACCATGCTTCTGTTTGTATTTCTGCTTCCTGGCACAGTGCTTGCTATAAATTAATAATTCAACAGACATCTAGTGAGTACCTACTTGGTACTACTGGTCACTGTGTTAGGTGTGAAGGAAGTAGTATTAAAAAACAAAATTCAGCCAAGTAAATTTGAAGATCTAATTGGCTTTGTTCAGTGGTTAAAGAATCGGGCAGCATCCCACTTAGCAAATAGAAAGGAGCTCTGAGGAGTGGTACACAAGTGGAAGACTTTCCTAGGCAGGTGGAGGCCGGGCTAGGAAGTTATTCCAGCAAAGAGTGGATTGTTTCAGGCAAGGTCACTTTCCTTGGGGAGTGAAGTTGGCGCTGTCCTGCAGATTGCCTGACTAGTGTTGACCAGATAATTCTATACTGACTAGGTCAAGGCTACTTTCCAGGGAGAGGCCGAAACTGCAGTCTGTTTGGGTATTGTGGGGCTTAGCATGGCTGACTCCATTTTGAGTCTGTTTCTTTTATTTTCTTTGTTTTTTTAAGAGTATAGAGGAAGTGTGGTGTAGGAGACAGATGTAAAATGATGGTAACAGTACAGTATAAAACCAGGTCCACTGGAGACAAGAACTCTAGAGAGTAGCCCTACCGGATTGGCTGGTCATTGGTAGCAGGAGGCGACTTACAGCAGAGAGAGCTTTTATCTAGTTCTCAAAGTTACACCTAAAATAGTTGTGGTTCTTCTCTAGGGTTGAGGTAGAATTTTTTTGTCACTAAAAGCTAACACTTGTCTCTCTGCTGGGAGTCATGAGGCTGTTCAAGTTTGGCTGTTACTGATGCGGTGCTAAAAGCTATCACAGATTTCTTGCGCTGGCTGGAGGCTAGGCCCCCGCCTCCCCCCATCTATTCTGTCCTCTTACTCTTAGGTATCTTTGATTATTACAGTGTGAAATCCTGGTTGTATTTGCAAGAGGAAACATGGGGATTTAATATTTGCAAGAGAGGACATGGCAATTTACAAGACTTAATTTCAGTGCCTCCCATTAAAGCGGCCACTCTGAGGGCAGAGGCCCTAATTTGTTTACCGTGGCATCTCTGATGCCCAAAGCAGCGTCTGGTATTTATTATGACATCAATAGTAATAGTGTCATTTATTAAGCAGCTAGTTGCTAGTTTGGTTTATAATTTTCCATGGGTTATCTAATTCTCACGATGGCCCTGAAAAGTAGGTAATATTCATCCATTTTCTTATGAGGAAACTGAATCTTAACTTAGGTTAATTTTCCCAGGATCCTAAGGATAGTGAACTGAATTTCGATGGAGTAAATCTGACTCCAGAACCCACTTTCTAAATCATTCATTTAGTAAATGTTCTACAGAATGTTGATTATATATACAGTCATACCTTGGAGATATTGCAGGTTCAGTTCCAGACCACCCCAATAAAGTGAGTCAGATTCCTATTGGTGGAGGGTCTTGCCTTCAGTTTGTAAAACATGCAACATCTGTGAAGCAGAAAAAGCTAACCGCAATAAAATGAGGTATGCCTGTATAAGAATGGGAATATTTCTGAGGAATGTAGAAGAACACTAGTTTTTGTATGACCCTCAGCTTTAAAATATTTTGCTAATTTTAAGTAATTAGAAGGAAGTAACCTGAGAAGGGTCTGCTGTGAGTACCCACATCAAGATATCATCTTTGATACTTGTCTTTCTCTGACTTGTTTATTTTTCTTAGCATAATATTCTCCAGGTCCCTCCATTGTCTCAAATGGTAAGAGATCTTTTTTTCTTACAGCTGCGTAGTATTCCATTGTGTATATGTACCACATATTGATGGACACTTGGGCTGTTTCCAGTTCTTAGCTATTGTAAATAGTGCTGCTATGAACATAGGGGTACATATATTCTTTCTGATTGGTGTTTCAGGCTTCTTAGAATATATTTCTAGAAGTGGAATCACTGGGTCAAATGGCAGTCCAATTTTTAATTTTTTGAGGAAACACCATATTGTTTTCCACAGTGGCTGCACCAGTCTGCGTTCCCACCAGCAGTGTACTAGAGTCCCCTTTTCTCCACACCCTCACCAGCACTTGTTGTTTGATGATTTGTTGATGGCAGCCATTCTGGCAGGTGTGAGGTGATACCTCATAGTCGTGTTAATTTGCATCTCTCTGATGATTAGTGACGTTGAGCATTTTTTCATATGTCTCTGGGCTATTTGTCTGTGCTCTTTGGAGAAGTGTCTATTCAAGTCCTCTGCCCATATTTTAATTGGATTGTCTGTCTTCCTTTTGTAGAGTTGTATGAATATATGTTTTGGGAATTAACCCCTTATCTGATGTATCATTGGCAAATATGTTATATAATGAACAAAATAAGCTGACTAACAAAATAGATTCAGAGACATGGAAGCAGAGAACAGACTGATGAACCTCAGAGGGAAGGGGGGAAGGGGATATGGAAGAGATAAACCAAAGAATTTATATGCATATGTGCATAACCAATGAACACAGACAACAGTGAGGTGAAGGCAGGGTAGGGGCAGGAGCGGGGAGGAGAGTGTCAGTGGGGGGAAAAAAGGAGGGGCATCTGTAATACTTTCAACAATAAAGACAAATTAAAAAAAAAATTGTATCTGTGCCAGGACAGAATCCTTTTGGGAGCCATAAGGGTAACTTCAGATAAGAAACATTTGACTTAAGTTTTAAATAAGATGTGCTAGTTTTCATAAATTGAAAGCCTTGTTATTCCCATTATGACTATGAGTCCTTGAAAATGAGAATTGAAATAACATTAAAATGAGTAGTAAATAACGTAGTAGCTGCACCATAGCCAGATTACCTGTTGTAACTTTTCCTTTCTTCTTTGATTATGGCTGTAAATGGTAGCTATGCATTCGTGATGCTTAGATCATAGAAGGAGAAAGTAATTAAGTTATTTTCAGACTTTACTGTCTGTTTTCACTTGTGGTCCTCACCAGAATTACAAATAGTAATTGCAAGTTTCAAAGGTGTTATAATATGACGTTTAAAATAAAATTGTGGGTTATGTAATCTGAGAGTCTCTAATCAAATAACATCTAAATGATGTTTAGTACATTCCTTGGTGTACCAAATAAAAATATTTCTTTGTGGCCAGTGCTTTAACATTATTTCTTTACTAATTAAACATTTCATGTAACTGTTGAAAGGAATGTGATGCTGGATGTGCTTTCCTGGGGTGAGGTCTCCCATCCCTTTATCTGACACAGTTGACTCTGCAGTCAGAGGAATTGTTTTTGCCCTTGCCTTGGTCATCTTCCATGAATTCCTGCTCCTTTTCTCTGGGTTGTACTGGGTGGGGCTGTGCTGAACAATGCATCTCAAGATCTCTTTTTTTTGGAAGTGGGAAATTGAGCAAAAAAGAGACAGAACTCATAGAACATGGACAACAATGTGGTAATGGGGGGGGGGTGGAAGGGGGTTGGTGGAGGTAGAATAGGGCATAGAGGGGATAAATGGTGATGGAAAAAATAAAGTACATTAAATTAAAAAAAGATCTGTTTTAAAGTTCTACCTCTTGAGAGTGAGGTTAGAACTAGGCTGGAAGAACCAGTTTCTTTCTTATTACCTTCACCTGGAAGTCTCCCTAGTCCCATGGAAGCCTCCAAGCAGAAAGCAAGTCCAACCAGCTGTCCTTCCTTGGGAGTCCTAGGTGTGTCCTGTGATCTTTACAGGAAGATCCTTAGTGCTCAAGGCAGGAGGGAACAGGCATCTTTCAGTTACTGAAAAGGTGCCTTTCCCATCGTCCCCAGTTTAATGCTTTTCATGTATCTTTCACGCAACTGTTTTATCCTTGGCTCAAGGCAGAGAGCCCTCCAGGTGAATGTTTTGGGGGACAGGAAAGGAGGGAAGCAGAGGTAAATGGGGAGGATGATGGTATGCAAAGCAGCATTATGATTGTAGTATATCTATTATAACTTATAAGACTGTTTGATCTCGGCCGGTGTGGCTCAGTGGTTGAGCATCGACCCATGCACCAAGAGGTCGCGGGTTCGATTCCTGGTCAGGGCACGTGCCCAGGTTGTGGGCCAAATCCCCAGTGAGGGGCGTGCAGGAGGCGGCCAGTCGATGTTCTCTCTCTCACTGATCTTTCTATCTCTCTCTCCCTCTCCCTTCCTCTCTTTCTAAAATCAATAAAGAAAAAAAAAATTAAAAAAAAAAAGACTGAGAGCTTTTCACAAGTTTGAAATCCAGCCCTGGCCAGTGTGGCTCAGTGGTTAGAGGGTCGGAGTCTGGAGTTCGATTCCAGTCAGGGGCATGTACCTGGGTTGCAGGAGGCAACCAATCAATGTGTCTCTCTCTTCCTCTTCCTCTCTCCCTCTCCCTCCTTTCCACTCCCTCTAAAACAAAATCAATGGAAAAAATATCCTCAGGTGAGGACTAACAACAACAACAAAAAGTTTGAAATCTAAACCTGAATTCTCCAGCCTGCTTTGAATTTTTTTTAAAAATAAAAATCTTAGATGTTTTTCCTAGATGTACATAGACATGGTATAGACATTAGAAGTGGGTAACAATATTTTATTTTATTTATTTATTTTTTTCCATTTTTTGTTCAGATAGAGTGGGAGGGAGAGAGAGGAAGAGAGAGAGAAACATCGATGTGAAAGGTACACATCGAGTGGCTGCCTCCCGCACGACCCAACCAGGGCTGGGGACAAACTGCAACTGAGATGCGTGCCCTTAGCGGGAACTGAACCCGGGTCTCTCTGGACCTCAGGCCAGTGCTCTAACCGCTGAGCCAAACTGGCCAGGGCAATATTTTAGACTCTAATGTCAAAATATATATGAGCAACAACTGTACAGGAAAGCAATAGCAATTGTTGGCTGCATTGAATTAAAAAAAAATACAGAAACTCATTACATCTTTTTCATGCTTAAGAAAAAGTTCACTTTTTATGTTGTACCAGAAAAATGTTTAGCAATCTAAAATTCAGATTTTTTCTTTAAAATGCCTTTTTATAAATTCTATGAAAAATAGGCTCCAAAATTTTGACTTGAACATCTAAATAAATCAAAATTTAGATAATTAATAGTTTGATTTATTGTTGGAGGATAAAGATAGCTATCTGCTTGTTAAGTTTTACAAGAATACATTATGTTTATACTTTCTTATTTTTCATAATTAAAAAAGCTCCACTTTGAAAAAGTATACTTTAGTAAACTAAAAATAATTTTTACATTAAAATAAAGAATAAAAAGCATTTATTTGAGCAAAAGGAATTACATCCCAGGAGACATTGATTAACGTAGTAACCTAAATTGTATGTCACCCAGAGAAAGGGGAGGCAGACTTTTACATCCAAAGTTTTCACCCAGTTAGGTCCATTTTATGTATATGAGGTATCCACATTCAGACACTTCTGATTGGTCCAAATCTTGAAATCCTTTTGGTCAGCACTGTGCAGTCTAATTGGTCACTATGGAGTAGTTCTGATTGAACAGGGCAGGTCTTTGTCCACTGGTCAATAGATAAAACCAGGAATTCCCTTTTAATAGTTTGCTCAGCCTTTTTAAACTAGAAGGGCTTAGAAGCCAAGGATACAAGGTTCCTCTTGTATTCAGAGTCTGTGACAATCCTCTCCACAAATGACCACTAGACTCTTCTTATGTATAAAATTCGGGCCTTTTATTGATCATGGGGAATCTTTCTTAGCAGATACATTCCTTCTTGGGGTTCACATCAAATGACTCTTTCATCTTGGGATCCACATTTTGAACTGCAACTTCTGTTAGTTGCTTAAAAAAAGGTTTGTGATAATGATGTAGATTTTTGTGCTGTAATCTTTCTGTAAATATCATTTATTCTTATCCCAAGGATATTTTGGGGGGCGAAGGGGGGGGATGTTCATAGATTGTTTTAATTATCTGTGCATTGTGAATTTCACATTCTTGGTCTATGCTGTAGTTAATACACTCATGCTTTCTGAATTCAGATTTGTGTGTTTTAATTAGATATTACGTAAAACTTCAGGCTGTTTAAAACTACTGCCTAATTATTGTGTTTTTCTTTCTCTTTTCTTTTTTTTAAATTCCATTTATAATGACCTGTACTTAGTCTGTTGTAGTTAGTTTGTTGTGAATTGTAAGAACTGAAATTTTTTTTAGGCTAACAT
The DNA here is from genome assembly GCA_030848825.1 of Tadarida brasiliensis. Classification (NCBI taxonomy): domain Eukaryota; kingdom Metazoa; phylum Chordata; class Mammalia; order Chiroptera; family Molossidae; genus Tadarida; species Tadarida brasiliensis. Next base: position 25,022,305 of record CM061257.1, on the reverse strand, counting down.
TCTGTGAAATGATGGACCATTTATGATTTATAATTGGTAATTTTTTGGTGTGGCTGCCTTGTTGAAGTAATAGGTAAGTTTAAGTCAAAAAGGTAGATTTTTTTGACATTAACCTGTATGCCACTGCTTTTCTTAGCAACTTTTGTGGTTAAAAATATGTGAAAAAATAGCATCTGTAGGTATGCTGGAGATTTTCTTTGATTCAGTTATTCTTTTGCAACTTGGTGTTTCATTTATTATATTTTGAGATGTGCCTGCATTGATGCAAATTATTTTATGCAGTAACCCCTGTATAGTATTTTATTAAAAGAAAAAATATTTTTCTGCTAGTTTGTTAACACTTTTTCACTATTACAAATGAAGAGTGTCCATACTTTCAAGGGCTTTAAAAGTTTAGCAGGAGGACCAACCATTATTTTCTCTACTGAAAATAGTGATGATTGGGTCATTCTGCTGCGTGTTTACATTGTGTAGGGCACACTTTATGCTCTTTAAATGCGTTATCTTATTAATTCTCATGATATTCCTATGCAGCAAGTCCTGTTTTTATTCTCCTTCAATAAACGAGGAAACTAGGCTCAGAGCTGTTAGGTAACTTGACCAAGATGACAAAAGCATAATAATAAGGATGATGAGTATGGCTTTTCTTTATGGGTTTTGAAATTTCACAAATTAACCATGCTTTATATTTCAAAATTAAAAAAAAAAAACCCTGCAGTTTTCAGGATAAATGGTGGGAAGATAATAAGGCAGAAAGGAAGGAAGAACATGGGTTTTGTACTCACCACAGAATTGACCTTGACAGCTGGCTTTACTTCTTATTAGCTGTGGGACCTGGGCTGGGAGAGCCTCCTTTCATTATTGGCAGGATTAGGACATCAGGCCCTACCTCATAGGTCTCTTATGAGGATGAAATAGGAAGTGTAGGTAGATAAACCCCTAACATAATGCTTTGGGCGTAATAGATATTAGAATATAAAATAGCTTGTGATAATTTATTCATAGATAAATGAGAATATAAATTGTTAATCACAAGTTTTCAAAACTTGTTTCCTGTGTTGAGCTAATCTTTCATCTACAGTAGATCAAATGAACTTGATAGAGTTGGGAATCTCTTGCTGGTGGATATTGAATACCAAAATAAAAAATTATCAGAAACTTTTTTCTTCACATTTTATGACTGATAGTATAACCAACAAAATATGCTTTAAAAAAGCACTAATAGATGTACTTAAAATAATTAAAAAATGTTTTTGAATATGTTATTGAACTTTAAAAGTATTTACCCTTTATCCTCGGACCTTGCTAGACTTACTTTTTTAAGACGCTCTTTAGTATATTCTTTAGGATTTTTTTGCTTACTGGATACCTTTTAATTAAAAGATACCTTCCAGCCTGGCCAGTGTGGTTTAGTGGATTGAGCATTGGCCCATGGACTGAGAGGTCCCAGTTCAATCCCCTGTCAGGGTGCATGTCTGGGTTTTGGGCTCAATCCCCAGTAAGGGGCGTGCAGGAGGCAGCCAATTGATGTTTCTCTCTCACACGGATGTTTCTATCTCTCCCTTCCTCTCTCTCTAAAAAAATCAATAAAAACATAATTAAAAAAAAAAAAAGATACCTTCTAATCTGCATGCCTTTTATTTCTTTCTCTTGTCTTATTGTATGTGCCCCTATTGTACTGGTTTGGACCTCTGAAATAATGTGAGTATAGGTAGAGAGAGCAGACCTTCTTGCCTTACTCCCAATCTTATGTGAAGCCATCAGACTTTAACCATTAATTATGATGTAGGTTTTCTATAAATACCCTTTATTAGGTTAAAGAAGTTTCCTTCTATTTCTAGTTTGCTGAGAGTCTTTTTCATGAATGGATGTTGAATTTTGTTGTTTTTTGTTTGTTTGTTTGTTTGCTTTTTTCTGGATCTATTGTCATGAGCATGTGATTTGTTTCCCTTATTTTTTTTTATTTGGTGACTTATATTGATTTTTCCATGTTAAACCAATTTTGCTTTCCTGGGGTAATTTTCATGTGGTCATATTATCCTTTTTATTTTTTATTAATCTTCACCCAAGGATATGTTTATTGACTTTAGAGAGAAAGAAAGAGAGAGAGAAAGGTAAAGAGAAATAAATATCGATTGGTTGCCTCCTGTATGTGCCCCTTTTGGGGATCAAGCTGCAACCTGGGTATATGCCCTGATCAGGAATTGAACCCTCAACCTTTCTGGTGTACGGGATGACTCTCTAACTAACTGAGCCCCTCGGTTGGGGCTATCCTTTTTATATATTGTTGGATTTGATTTGCTGACATTTTCGTAATGAAATTTTTGCATCCATGTTCAAGAGGACTATTTATCTGACATTTATCTATAGTTTTGTTTTTGACACATTTTGGTATCAGTAATACTGGGCTTAAGAATGAGTTGGGAAGTACTCCTTCCTCCCATTTTCTGAAACAGTTGGTGTAGAATTGGTGTCATTTTTCCTTAAATGGTTAGTGGAATTCACCAATGAAGTATCTGGGCATAGAGTTTTTGTGTGGATAGATAATTAATTACTAAATTCAGTTCCTCTAATAGATATAGGGATTATATCTATTAGTTGTAATAGATTTTCTATTTATTCTTGTGTCATATTTGGTAATTTGTATCTCTTAAGGAATTTTTCCATTTTATCTCAGTTGTTGAATTTATTGGCATAAAGTTTTTCTTAGTAATCTGTGGTTATCCCTTTTATGTTCATAGGATTTGTAGTGATGTCCTCTCTTTCATTCCAGATACTGGTAATTTATGTCTTCTGTCTCTCTTTTATTTCCCTTCCCTGAGGTTGATCAATTTTATTGATCTTTGTAAAGAACTAGCTTTTGGTTGTAGTGACTTTTAAATTTTGTTCATATTCTATTTTGTTGATTTCTGTTTTTTTACTTTACTTGCTTATAGTTACTTGGACAGATAAGTGTCTAAGGACAGTGTCCAGATTCTTACACTTAGATGGAAAAGTAGTGGTAGGTACTCGGTACCCTCTGCTCACAGTGTTTTCCTCTGTCACTGCTGTTAGATTGTGTTCTAATGAATTACTTGTCATGTCTCTGCCTCAAGACTCTCAGATCTTTGAGGAAAAGTCTTGTGCATTTTGATATTGTGCTCATAGAGACAGGCCAGCTTTTTATTCCATATTATGAAGCTATTGACAAAAGCATTACATAATACCGAAATCTAGGTAGAAAATTTGTTTCTCAGATGGGTATGGATAGGGGTTTTGAAATTGCTTTATGTTCATACTAGCATTGGGCAAATATGTTCTCTTTTGTGAATTATAAATATGAGAAGCGAACACTTGTGAGATCCTTTGAAATCTCTTCCCTTATGCTATTCAGAAAACACATTTGTGGAATTTAGCCATTCTGTTTATTTAAAATCACACTTATTTTTTATTTTTATTTTTTATCCTCACCCGAGGACATTTTTCCATTTTTTGTTCAGATAGAGTGGGAGGGAGAGAGAGGAAGAGAGAGAGAGAGAAACATCGACGTGAAAGGGACACATCGAGTGGCTGCCTCCCGCACGACCCAACCAGGGGCCGGGGACAAATTGCAACCAAGGTACGTGCCCTTAGCGGGAACCGAACCCGGGTCTCTCTGGACCGCAGGCCGACGCTCCCACCACTGAGCCAAACCGGCCAGGGCCACACGTATTTTTGAATATTGGTTTTTCTACCTAAAAGAATGTATGTCTCTATAATTAATTCTTTACTCAAAATAGTAACTTATCTATTTTTATGTATCTGTTTTAACCTGTTTTCCCCTTTGCTTGAAGTTATTTCCGAGAGAGAAGAAACGTCGCTACCTCAACTGGAAAATCTGTGACACAGAAAAGTGAGTCTTAGCATTTTATGTCTCTGTAAATTATTAGCACGTATTTGATGGTCTTAAATGTGTTTAAATCGTAATGGAGAAGGCAGCCCACCTGGGGAATGGGGACTAATGGGAATACTGTCTGTGCTAGGGTTCATAGTATTTCAGACACTTTTAAAGGTGAATGAATAAAAGACAGTAATGTACACGCACACAGACTCCTGGAAATTTGCACATGGCAATGTAAAAGGATTTTTCTGTACAGGCTTCATTTATCATTAGCCACAGTTGAAGGCATTTAACTGAATTAAGTGGTTTCTGACAGTCTGAGCTCCAGAACATAGATTTATGGAAAGTAATTTTGCCATGGTAACAGGAAAGGGCTGACATTGCTCTGGTAAATTGATCATTGACAGAGGCTTTTCTTCCTTTTTGAAAATTCTGCTTCTACAGGTTCAGGAACATTCTTCTCAACAATGAGATGGCAAACACTTGGCTACTGAACCTTTAAAAATTGTTTTGCCATATCAGAAAATGCAAGTGTTGAGAATTCTTTCTTGTAGATTGGTATAATTCAGAGATGGTAGACATTTTTTTGAAATAATTTATTTACAGATATGTTAGTAGCTATGGAAACAGAGGGATTATATTAAGTGGATTCTGGCATTTTGAGTGATATAACATCTAGTGGTTATGTTAGTGAATGTTTAGTAATTACTTATTGAAAATTATGATAAATTAAGATTAATTTTCTGTTGTTAACACTATTCTTTTATTTAGGAATTAACATTAAAAATGGCACCATGACTGTGGGTGGGGGGGAAGGGGGTAGGTGGAGGTGGGAGAGAGTATAGGGGGGATAAATGATGATGGAAAAAATAAAAAATAAAAAAAGTGACACCATAACCATTTTCATTGTATACAGTGGGAAATATGCTTGGTTATATTAATGTAGATCTTAGAGCTTAGCAAGGACATTTATATCTGACTCATCACACTTGAAGAAATACTAAATAATATGTCATGTTGCAAAGTGAGGGGGTATACTGTGAGTGCTCCATCAGGAAGGCCATGGGGTAAGTTTAGTTAGGGTTAAGAATTATGAGCATAATTTTGGATCCTCAGAAAATAAAGCTTAACTTGTAATAGTACTTTAAAATAAATACATGCCTTTTTAAAAACAGTATTTCACATTATTCATATCTTTTCATTCTCACTTATCCTATAATCCCCCCAAAAGATTCAAATGAGGAGAATTCATCTTCCATCTTGCCTTATGGAGAGACCCTTCTCTTCCAGAGACCAGAAACTACCAAGGTTCGTTTAACTTTTTTCCATATTATTTGCTCTTCTGCCTATATTTTCTGCTTCATTTTCCTGTAAGTTTTTTGAAGAATGTGTTATATTAAAGAATGAAATTTTCAATCAGTAAAATCATGATAAATTTTTATCTTCAAATATATATCACAAAAACACATTTTCAGTTTGATTTCAGAAATAAGGGTCAGTGGGTTTTCATAGTTTTCTGTAAGAGAAGTTACTTTAAAAAAAAAAAAAAAAGACAGAAAAAGAACATAAGAAGGAAAAGCAAACATCCTTCCCCCAGATTTTGCTTTGCATTATACCCAAATACAGACTTCTGACTAGTTACATATCTTAATTATTCAGTGTATCACTTAGTCTTTTCTCTTCAGTACTTATGCTCTTTTGCTATTTTATTTCTTGGTGATGATAAAAGAGAAGTTGGAAGACAAAAAATATTGGGAAGGTAAAAGTAAATAAATTTTTTCTTGGTTAGCATATTCTATTTTTCTCAGTTGAAATGATAAGTTATTAATGATTAAAATTAAATATTGAGAAAGGCAGCCAAAGGCTACTGTTTAATGTAGTCTCCTTAATTAAATTGTTTTTACTGAAAACTGATCTAAGCAATTAGACATTTGGTTCATAAAACTAAACCCAGATATTGTGGATCTCTGTAGAATATCAAAACCCTAAAAAAAGTGTATATATTTTTTTAATAGAAGAAGTCTATAAGGAATGAATTTTGGACCCGTCAAGAAACACTCAAAGGGGAAACAGCTACTGAAAGAAACTCTCTTTTTGTCAAATCAAGGTATGAAGTCATGACTGATGATGATTAATTCTTTTGAATAAAATATTATACAGTGTTGACTTCTAGCTCATGTTGTGTTTCTAAGAAGATAGTTTACATTGGTAAGTTCAAAGCTTTTCTTTTTAAAGGTGCCGATAACAGAATTCATTTTAACAATTGAATTTAGAGTCTGTAAATCAGGTATGTTCTGTAGCAGATCATTTTGGTCTTTCTCTAATTGAAACCACCCTTTCCTCCCCAAAGTGGCAAATGTGTGGTGACTGATTGAAATTTAAGGATTAGAAGTTATAATATGAAGGAGAAAGGGGAGGAAGTGACAGTGCAAAAAGATGTCACTGTGAGTGCAGAGTTTTCACAAATGTAACTTCGTATCCTTTTTATTGGATACGTTCTGCATTGACAAGTGGCTTGATAATTATCCACTTCTTTGGATCGCACATGAAATTAAACAATTTCTAAAGCTCCAGCTTAAATTTTATTTTTCTCTCAGCTTTATTAGGACTTGGTATACTAGTTCATTACTTAACATTTGTTTTATCTTCTATTTTAGCCATTTCCCCCCCCAAGGCTAACACTGTTGTGGGTTTCCTGAAGTTGAAATTAAAGTTAAGGAAAATATTAAAATTTAAGGAAGATACTAAAATACTTATTGTGTATCTTCAGCAAGCATTTGCTATGAACCTGTTATAATGCAAAATATGGAAGGGGCCAGGCTAAATCATTCTTTAAGGAAGTACTGGTTTTTAGGGCACTGTTGTCTAGAAGGATATAATTGGACCCCTAAGCATGTTTTGTTGATTAGAAATAAACCTTCTTTGTAATGAGTTTTATTATACATAAATTACTCAGTGATTCTGTTTTGTCATTCCTTAAATTTATAGCAATGTACTTAGCTGTTATGAATGTGTTCCAGTAAATATTACATGCTACACAGCTCTTACCTTCTTAGTGTTACCCTGGCCCTTTCCCATTTTCTAGCTAGCAGTGTGGTATGGTTCTTCCTCATTAGTGTTGCAAAATAACACTAAAGCTTTCATCATCAGTCAGACATACTCCCTGTTCTGTTACATTGTGATGGAAAGTAGAGTCCTGGAAGTTTATTAGTGGAGAATCAAAAAAAAGTCAGCAAGTTTAGAAGAAAGATCTCCAACACGATAAGTTAGTCATTCATGCTGTTGCCCAGGGACTGGAGGTTGGGGTAGCCACTTAGTGGTCCTGGTGAAGATGATTAAACTGTGATGCAAAGAATACAGTCCATCTCCGTCCTTGCAACCTGTACCCAACTCCCCAAATAAACAGATAGGATTAAATGATACATTAGAAAAAATATACTACTTCTAGTAGTGTTCAGATATGTCTTAGGATAACGAGAGATTTGTATTTAATTTTTTTGGAAGAGTTTTAAAAATTATCAGATGGATTAATTGAGTTCTAAGATTTTCCTGGCCTTAAATTTCTGCGATGGGTTGTTTATAAATTAAAAAAATAACTAGTGGCTTAAATGACATGCAGCATTTTGCAATGTTTACACTATTGTTTTCTGTTTAGCATATGTGACACCAGGAAGGAGAATGTAAGTGAAGACAAAGTGGAAGATATTTGGATACTTCGAGAGGACAAAAACAGTTTTCCAATAGAGTGTGCTTCAGATTCAGAATATTCAACAGTAGAAGAATGCTTTCAGAGTTTAAGAAGAAAAAATTCAAAGGCATCTAAATCTAGGACTCAAAAAGCATTCAACATGGACCCTGTTAGTAGGCACAGTTATCCATTAAGCTCAACAAGTGGAAATGCTGATTCATCAGTCTTGTCCTCAGATGCAATATCTCCGTATGCCTGTTTTTATGGATCCTCTTCGAAGAATGTTAAAGCAGGATGGCTAGACAAACTCTCCCCTCAAGGGTATGTATTTATTCATTTATTTTCATAAGTAGCATATTTAAAAAATTCAAGTTTGTACATTTCTAAACCTGCTGGGTTGCTGCTACTCCCTGCTCCCTCCCCTCTGTGCATACAGATACAGTTTTTCAGGGCTTTCAACATGTTTTTGCAAATGCTGTTGTTTAGACGTAGAGGAACACGTGGATTGTGCTACATGGAATACTGGGTTAAGGTGCTGAATAGCAGATTAAAACTGGAAGTTAGGATTTTACCTCTAGAACCTTAGGTGAGTTTCTAACTTTGCACCAAAATTTGCTATCCTGTGTCCCAGTTTGTAGCAAAGAAAAACAACACAGATTGAGTTAGTATTCCTCAGCCCACACTGTTTGGCTTTTGCTCATCTCATAACAGTGTTCTGTTTGGGAATACAAGGCTTATTGTAGCTAAGGGAAAGCATGTCATTGTTAGATTTCAGGCTTCACTGTTATTGATATATTGTTTTGATTTTTGTATGTTGCACAGAAGGTCATAGTCCCTTGAATATTATACTTTTAAAACAGACTTATCATTTCTATTTACAAAGAAACTTCTGTCCCTTAAGCATTTTATAGTACTGAGAAATCTTTGGGGAGGGATTATGTTTAATTAGAATTGTTTTCTGGCATCTTGGTTTTTGGATATCTTTCCGCAATATTTATTTGAAATGTTCCTCATGAATTATTGTGTTGTTTTGAGGTTAAATCTCTCCTGTTTGAGTAATTAAGGTGGTGGATCTCTACAGTGTGCTGGTTTTGTCTGCTATTCCTCCCAAATGTACATGATTTCTAGAAAGCCTTGGTTTGACCTAAAAATACATTTTATCTGCAAATAATTACCAGAAGAAGTTTCTGGGAGCAGGAATTGCATATATTAAGAAAGCCAAAAACCACCAACACTTTTATGGCTTTTACATGTGTTGTCAAAACACAGTTTAAAAACAAAGAGCCACACTCAGTTATCCTTCTCCAAATATTGTTTGAAACTGTTCTCAGTCATGAGTGACATTAAATAAAATAATCAAAGTCATAATCTGGATTTATTTCACATGATTGAGTATCTATTTGCTTTGAAATGGAAATGCCAGTTCTAAATTAATGAACAGTATGTAAAAACCACCAAATATTTAGTAAGAAAATAATTCTGAAACATTATGCAAGTAAAGAAATACTGAAATATTTCCAGTTGAGCTTAAAGTATGAAATGTATTTAAATAGTTGAGTGATCTAATTATAATGTAACTTGATACTATTGGCTTACAAAATTGTATGGAAGAAACTTGATAAAATGTTGAACTTGGGTCTGTTATTAGTGTTTCAAAAATGACAAGCAGGTGAAAAACTGTGTTTTGAGGATAAAAACCAAATCTGTCCCCCGCCCCTTTTCTAGCTGCAACTAATAAGCTCAAGTGTTTTAGCAAATCTAAATAGATGCAAATATGAAAGATTGGCTGTGATTTTTTTTTTTTAAATCCTTACTCGAGGATATTTTTTCCATTGCTTTTTCAGAGAGTGGAAGGAAGGGAAGGAAGGTGGGGGGGTCGGGGGGGAGAGAAGCATAGATGTGAGGGAGACACATTGATTGGTTGCCTCCTTCATGTGTCCTGACCAGGGCTGGGGATCGAACCTGCAACCCAGGTACATGCCCTTGACTGGGAATTGAACCTGAGACCCTTTGGTGCAAGGGTTGATGCTCTAACCACTGCTCACTGGCCAGGGCAAAACTGGATATAATTTATTCTAGCATTTTCCAAATATGTAACTTGGAGGAAGAATCCTATGAGTTGCTGTGAAGAAAAGAGAACATGATGCAATGTCTGAACTCCTTATGGGAGATGCACGTATCGAAATATCCAAGAATATCTGCAATAAGGAAACGCTTTTTAACTTTAACTTCCTGTTTTCTAAAGATGTTTGTGGGCTCAGCAAGACACACTGAGCATATTTATAAAAACTGCAATATATCGTCAGGAACTCATATTTTACTTGACAAGTTGTTTTAGGACTTTATTACTTACTCAGCTAAATTCTCTTTTTAAAAAAAATTATTTGTTATTTCATCGTGGAGAAGCATTGTGTGGTTATGTGAGCGTGGGACAGCAGAAGCTGAACACGTGATGCCGATTCAGCATTTTGAATACATACTGATTTAGGAATTTATGGAGGAATACACAGATTAGCGAGATGTGTGTGTTCCCTGTCTTTTGTGTGTCTTCCATTTAGGAAATTAAAAATAAAACCAAAAGACAGAGTATAATGAATGATAGTCTCCAGACAGGTCAGGTCCATGGAGTACAGAATCATGAGGTTACAAAGGATATGAGAAAACATTTCTTCAAAGACCTTATAGATCTTTGGAAAATGGATACATTTTTCACTGGCATTTTTAGATGAAATACTTCTCTGGATGGAAGGAGTAGAAGGGCACTGATGTTGGCGATATCTAGAGGTACTGAAGTCTGCGTGATGGATGGCAGAGGTTAGCTGAGGTTATTTTATGGAAGATGCAAGGTTGGGCACCAGGAAGAGGAAGGAGAAACTGCCAGTGACTTTTGTGCTCTGGTTGGACAGAGGACTAGGGCAAAGGAAAAAGCCAGCGGTCAAATACCAAGCCAAGGTCAAAGCCCAGACAGTGCTTAGGAGTCAGATAACCCAGAAGCCAGTAACCCATATTAAATATAGGAATTCTAGAATTCCTGGTACCTTTGGTATTGGACTTCCTGCACAGAAATACTGATAAAATGTAGCTTTTTCATTTCTGGGAAGTTTCTTCAATTGTATTTTTGAATCCACTTTTGTGTTTTTAACCTATATTTAATATGGAAAGCAGTTTCTTACTTTTGAATGTTCTTTTTATAATTTACTATTATTGTTCCATGAATATAATATATTCTCTTATTATCTCTGAGGATATTGATATTTTTTAAAGCTTTCTTCTCCTGTAGAGTCTGTTTCCTTTTTTGAGGGAGTGGAAACCTTAGAGATGTTTTCCTCAAATATTATTTTGTTACTCGTGGGCTGTTCATTGTTGTTGGTTTTGTTGTTGTTGTTGTTAATCCTCACCCAAGGATATTTTTCTGTTGGTTTTTTTAGAGTGGAAGGGAAGGAGGGAGGGAAGGGGAGAGAGAGAGAGAGAGAGAGAGAGAGAGAGAGAGAGAGAGAGAGAGAGAGAGAGGTATCGATGTGAGAGAGACATATCAGTTGGTTGCCTCCCGCACAACCCCAACCAGGGCCAGGGATAGAACCTGCAACCAAGGTACGTGCCCTTGACTGGGAATTGAACCTGAGACTCTCGATCCTCAGGCTGATACTTTAACTGCTGAGCCAAATTGGCCAGGGTGGGATGTTTGTTTTTAAAGTGAGATATTACAAAGCTGATTGGAACAGGCTCTGATGGGTTTTGCTATCTATTTTTCATAAGATGATCTTGCTAGATTCTTACTGATATGTTTCCTTGGAGACTCCTCATGCCAGATCTTTTAAATGAATTCCCTTCTTGCCCGGCCGGTGTGGCTCAGCTGTTGAGCATCAACCCATGCACCAAGAGGTTGCCAGTTTGATTCCCAGTTATGGCACATGCCGAGATTGTGGGCCCAGTCCCCAGTGGGTGGCATGCAGGAGGCAGTAGATGTTCTCTCTCATCGATGTTTCTCTCTCTCTCTCCCTTTCCCTTCATCTTTCTCTAAAATCAAAAAAGAAAAAAAAATTAAATGAATTCCCTTCTTGAGGGTGGTAAGACTGGTAAATAACTTTTTGGGAACTTAGTAGGGAGAGTGGACTTTGAAAGCATAAATATTTATGACACAGACTTTCATTTGATTCTACTGTTTCTTCTTATTAAATTAAATTTATTGGAGTGACGGTTAATAAAATTATGTAGGTTTCAAGTGGACAGTTCTGTACATCATCTGTGTATTGTATTGTGTGTTCACCTCTCAAAGTCCAACCTCCTACCATCACCTTATATTTGACCCCCTTTACCCTTTACTACTCCTCACGCCCCTTCCTTCTGGTAATGACCACACTCTTGTCTGTGTCTGTGAGTTTTTGTTTGTTTGTCTTGTTTGTTCATTTTTGGCTTTCAGTTTTATTTTTTTTATCCTCACCTGAGGACATTTTTGCATTTATCTTCAGATAGTGCGGGAGGGAGAGAGGAGGGAAGAGAGAGAGAGAAATATTGACGTGAGACACATCGACTGGTTGCCACCCACATGACCCCAACCGGGCTGGGGACAAACTGCAACCAAAGTACATGCCCTTAGGGGGAACCGAACCCAGGACTCTCCAGTCCGTGGGCTGACGCTCTAACCACTGAGAAAACCGGCCAGGGATGGCTTTCAGTTTTATATCCTACATATGAGTGAGATCATATGGTTCTTGACTTTTTCTGTGTGACTTATTTTGCTTAGCATGATATTCTCAAGATCCATTCATGTTGTCGCAAATGGCAGTATTTATTTCATCTTTTCTTATGACTGGTATTCCATTCCATGTATGTACCATATCTTCTTTGTCCGATCATCTACTGAAAGACACTTTGGTTGTTTCCTTGTCTTGGCCACCATGATTAATGCTGTGATTCTACTGTTCTTACTACTGTCCACTGCCTTTAGCCCTGAGTCTCCCAGAGAAAGAGCCCTGTGTGATCTTCTCCACTGAAGAAACGTTACTGTTCTGTTGAGGAGGAGGAGGGGCAGTTCTCCAGCAGTGCAGAGGAGAGAGGGATACTGGGGCGCAGTGATGAGGGCACAAGTTTACCTCTTAAATTGCCTTTCAACAAATCTTTCTATCCTCAGCACCCCGCTATCCTTTTTAAAAAAAATTTTTATTGATTTTTTTAGAGAGAGAGGAAGGGAGAGGGGGAGAGATAGAATCATTGATGAGAGAGAGAAGCATCAACATTGATCAGCTGCCTCCTGCACGCCCCCTACTGGGGATTGAGCCTGCAACCTGGATGTGTGCCCTGACCTGGAATCAAACCAGCAAACTCTTGGTGCATGGGTCGATGCTCAACCACTGAGCCACACCAGCCGGGCCACCCCACTATCCTTCATAGTCATTTCCAGAGTTACTTGGTGTCTCCACCTCCTGAGATTTTTCAGAATTTTTGTGGGTAAATTGGTTTTCCTCTTACTGTAAGCGATTGCAAGCTTAGCAGTCAGCTCTCTGAAGCCTCTTAGGGCAGTTCCTGTCCTTTCTGCTGCTCTCCTGATTTCTAAATATTGTTACTATCATCTACTCTGATCAGTGTTGATTTGTAGGTATTTATTTTTATTATTTTTTAATCCTTTGAGATTTGGGGAGAAGTAGAGGTAAACATAAGCTTTTAATTGATCATCTTAACGAGAAGCTGGTTAAATGTTGGATTTTTTTTTTTTTAATCTTCACCTGAGGATATTTTTCCATTTATCTTCAGATAGAGTGGGAGGGAGAGAGAGAGAGAGAAACATCGATTTGAGAGAGACGCATTGATTGGTTGCCCCCTGTATGACCCCAACCAGGGCCGAGGATGAACCGCAACCGAGGTACATGCCCTTGGCCAGAATTGAACCCGCGGCTCTTTGGTCCGTGGGCCGATGCTCTAATCACTGAGCCAAACTGGCCAGGGCAATGTTGGATTTTTAAAAAATAGAGTATGGGTCCATAAAATAAAGAGGTGTGAACCTTCTAACATAGATTTTCATATATCATATCATGTAAGCACTAAGCTCTTTGTAAATATTGTAAAAATTGGTAGTCACACATAAATAAATATTCATGCTTTATTATTGACTTTCCAAAGTCCTTTTCATTAAGTTTTTCATTCAATAACATTTGTTTTTCATTATTTAAAGAGTTAGGTATATCAGAGATGAAGCTGGGGTTTCACAGAATTGTTGTTTTTTGGTTTTATTGGCCCCAACTTACTTTGGTTTATATAATCTTGGAATGTCTCATTTTGGTTTGCTTAAAAGTGAGGAAATGAATTTTAGAATAGAAAAGTACTGGCATTTTATAGAAATGTAATAATTCCTTGGATCTGTATCTTTCAAACCCTTTATAGCTAATACTGCATCATTAAAAGCCTCACACTTAAAAGAGTGGGTAAGGAAGGGGCATGGCTGGGAAGAGATAAACCAAAGAACTTCTGTGCATATATGCATAACCAAGGGACACAGACAATAGTGTGGGGAAAGTAGGAGGGGGATGGGAGCAGGGAGGTCAATGGGGGGAAAAAGGGATATTCTGATGATGAACCAGGTTTAAGAGCAAATAAACTAAAGGTTTTAACAACAACAATAAAAATTTAGCTAAATAAAAAAAAAATGAGCGATTAGATAAATAAAAATCTATACTTTGGGTAATTATAGTAGTTCCAAAACATACTGCGACTGGTTAGGGTTAGATACAATGTACATATAATTCTATAGGATTATGTAAACAAGGTCCATGAATCTGGTAAAGCATATTAGTATCTTTGTTCTCAGCTATTTTATAGAATGATTGAGAAGTACATTTGTGATGATTTATGTACCATGATTAATAAAAGTGATACATTTGATGTAGTGCCTTTGAGTTTCATTCCAGTTGGGTGATATTTAAAGGTGACAGTTTGGTAGCCTCTGACATCTTAAATTAGTATCGTTGGTTAGCATGCTTGTTTGATTTTGGCATTTTTTTGTTGTTGTTGTTTTAAGCTGTAAGATGTAATCTTAAAAAAAAAAATTCTGCTGGCACTTAGGAATGATATTAAACAGCAGGACCTCTGTGTGAGCATTTAATAGAGTTTTAATTGTTTGTATATGCAGTGCTGTTAAAAAAGAATTTTTAAGATACACAAATTTGAGACAACAAAAACTGACATCAGGTGGTGAGGCTGTATTTATGAAAGCAGTTGAAACTTTAAACCACCTGCCCTACCAGAGCTCGAGGGAAGAATTTGTAGAAATCCATTCAATAACACTGCACAAGCCTTATAAACTAGTCTAAAAAAGCTTCTTAAAGAAATGTTTCCCTTCAGAACCCTAAAAACAAAATAGGATAAAGCCTAGGCTAATGTGTTTCATGTTTGCCTTATCTGTTTTTCTGAAGGAATTGTTAAGGACTTTGCAAAATTGAACTCACATATAAAAGGTAGAGGTCAAATGTTATTGTTGCCTAAAGGGATGCCCAGGATTTTTTGCTATAAAATGTACCAGAGTTGGGTTTGAGTAGTGGTTAAGAAGAGTGCCTGGATTTGACTCCCAAATATGCCCTTTACTACTTCTGTGATATGGGCAAATTATTAAACCTACCAGTGCCTCTGTGCCTTCATCTGTAAAATTGGAATAATACGGTTTCTTCTCTGGTTGTTGGAGGGTTAAATGAATGAATATTTGTGTATGACATGCAGCAGTGCCTAGAACAAAGCACCATGGTAGTGTTTGCTGCTTTTTATGACCAAGAATATTGTGCCAGATAAATTGTTAATTGACTAAGGCTTTACTATCTCTTCTCTGTGTAGTAATTCATAATTATTTCAAATCTAATTTGTGTTGTGTGATAATTAGTGAGATTATATTTTACACCTTATCTTTTTTTTAAACACACACCATTTATTTTTTTATTTATTAAAAAAATTTTTATTCCTTTTTCTTTATTGATTTTAGAGAGAGAGGAAGGGGGGGAGAGAGAGAGAGAGAGAGAGAGAGATAGAAACATCGATGAGAGAGAACATTGATTGGCCGCCTCCTGCATGCCCCACACTGTAGGGATCAGGCCTACAACCTGGGCATATGCCCTGACCAGGAATCGAACCGGCGACCTCTTGGTGCATGGGTCAACACTCAACCACTGAGCCACACCAGATGGGCCACACACACCCCATTTAAACTGATTCTCTCAAGGGTACATTAAAAAAAAAATCTTCCATTTATCTTCAGTCAGAGTGGGAAGGAGGGAGGGAGAGAGAGAGAGAAACATTGATGCGAGAGAGACACATCAACTGGTTGCCTCCCGCAGGACCCCGACCAGGGCCAGGGACCAACCTGCAACCGAGGTCCGTGCCCTTGACTGGAACCCAACCCGCGACTCTCTGGTCCGCGGGCCGACACTCCAACCACTGAACCAAATCGGCCAGGGCATCTTTCTTTTTTTAAAAAAAGTTTGCTAAACAAATTCAGCTATTAAAAGACATATTAAGGGAAAGGCATAACTTAAATCAGATAAAATGTTTAAAGTACTTTAACAACCTCTAATTGTGTGTAGTAGATTAATTCTACATAATTCCATTGGAATTAGTTGCCTGATATCTAATAGACTTTTATAAATACATGAGAAAAACATTTAACCCTTGCTCAGAAAAGGTAAAAAATTAAAAATTGAACTACTATTTGATCCACTGATCCCATTTCTAGGAATATACCCTAAGAAGCCTGAAACACCAATCAGAGAGAATATATGCACCCCTATGTTTATAGCAGCACTATTTACAATTGCTAAGATCTGGAAACAGCCCCAGTGTCCATCAATAGATGAGTGGATAAAAAAGCTGTGGTACATACACACAATGGAATACTATGCAGCTGTAAGAAAGAAAGATCTCTTATCCTTTGAGATGACATGGAGGGACCTGGAGAGTATTATCCTAAGTGAAACAAACCAATCAGAGAAAGACAAATATCACATGATCTCACTTATTTGTGGAATATAATGAACAAAACAAACTGAGGAACAAAATAGACCCAGAGACATGGAAGTGGCGTGCAGACTGACAAACCTCAGAAGAGGTGGACATGGGGAGAGGGAAGAGATAAACCACATAACTTACACGCATGTATGCGTAAACAAGGACATGGACAATAATGCTGGGGGGTGGGGAGTGGGATTGGGAGGAGGTGTCAATGGGGGGAAAAGGAGAAACATCTGTAACAACAACAACAACAACAACAACAACAAATGTAGTATTCACCAATATTTATTTATTGATTTACAGTTGTACATTGAACCCTGGCTGACTTGGCTCAGCGGTTAGAGCGTTGGCCCGAGGACCGAAGGGTCTCAGGTCTGATTCCCAGTCAAGGATGCATACCTAGGTTGCAGGTTCTATCCCTGGCCCTGGTTGGGGTCGTGCAGGGGGCAACCAATTGATGTGTCTCTCTTACGTTGATGTTTCTCTCTCTCCTTCCCTCCCTCCCTTGCACTCTATTTAAAAATCAATGGAAAAATATCCTTGGGTGAGGATTTACAAAAAATAAATCAATAAAATTGTATATTGACATTTAGAAACACATTCTTCTCAAGCTATCTCTTTTAATATTTAGTTGAAATTTTTATTAATTTGTAGTGATTATCAATATTAAATCGAAATTTTCATTTGGTATAAAGAGGATTAATACTTTGAAAGAGGATCTAAGTGTAAGTTCTTTAATTAACCCATTATTAGAAGTTGGTATTGAAGTTCACATGCAGAAAATAGGTAATTAAATGTTGACACATTTAATGAGCAAAATAGGTTATGTAAATTTAGTGTTAGAAACATCTTAAATTGATTAGCTTGGTTTTAAATAGGAAAATACCAAATGAATATATTTTAAATAAATATATTTAAAATGTTTAACTCTAAAATATATTTTAAAATTACCTGGAAATTAATTATCTTTTTATGTTTTCTTCCATGTCTCTGGGTCTAATTTTTCTTTAATAACAAGGTAGTTTTACAAAGCTTTTATATGGTCATATAAAAATCTGATCTTTAGTATTTGAAAAAAGCAAAAAAAAAAACTTAAGGTGAAATGTTTTAGTAGTATTTATTTTCTCTCTATAAAATGCAAATTGGAGTATTTTTCAGTGAAAAATATATTTATTAATTATTTGTTAAGCACATTTTTTGTGCTAGGAACTGTGGCAGTTGCTGCTTTTACACTGATAAGCAAACAGGAATTGTTTCTGTAGTCAAATATCTAAATATCTATCATGGGAGATGGATGAAGCAAAACAAATATATAATTTCAAAATCTGTGAAGTCTCATTCAAGGAATGGAGCTGAAGGGGACCTGAAGGCTCTATCTGGTAGTCAGGGATGGCTGTTTGGAGGCAATGATTTTTAAGCTGTGACCTCAAGGATAAGGAGCCAGCCACATAGTCATGTCATTCATTCAACAAATTCTTTTTTTTAGTGCCCTCTTTGTGTTAGTTGCTGGTTGTACCGTAGAGAATGAAACGTTCTTGAACTTTGTCCTTGTAAAGCATAAGGGCTGGTGTGGGAGACGGTCGTTAAGCACATAGACAGATATATTTAAAATGGGAGCTTGTGTTAAGAGCTATGAGGAAAAGGAGAGGGTGTTTCGAGGGAGAACAGATTTGTGATCTGCCTTGAACTGGCTTATCGGGAGAGGAATGTCTGTGTAGGTGGTATAGGTGAAATTCTGAAAAATAAGGAGCAGTTAGCAAAGGGAGTGGATAGGTAATGGAAGGTCTGAGGCCTTTATCTTCCATAGATCTTGATTAGTTTTATCATAAAATGGAAGATTATAAGTTACTGAGCTTTATTTTACCCCCATAAGTGTAAGGCAGGTAGGGCTCAAAGCACATCTCGGTTTATGGAATTACTTGCTGAGGTCCTATGGAAAGATGTGTATTTACCTGCTTTTGAGTATGACAGAGATCACCATGGAATGAGTGTGATGTGATTTTGTTCAATGAGTTGTTATTGTGTGTTTGCTCAGCATTTCTTTTTAATTTTTATGCTGGGGATTTGAAGAACCCTTCGGTTGGTGAAAGAAGTGAAAACCAGATCTCTGTAACACTGTTGGGTGTTGCAGTGTTAAGAAAACCTATTGCAGACCCAGAGAAGTTCAAAAGAAGAAGAAGGAAGAGGGAATCAGATGGAAAGAGGGCTGGGTACTTAGTTGTGGATACCTGATTTCAAGGTCTTCACATGTTCCTATTACTTCGTAATTCAGTGCTTGTATGTGAACATGTCTGCACTGATGAACTTGGAAACTTTTCTCCATTTGATCCAAATTTCTCTAATTTTATCTTAAGCTGAATAAATTGGCTAAGGATGAATGTGGGAGGCTTGCTAAGTAATAGATGTGTGGTGTTCAGGAAAAAGCCCAGAAGAAAAATTCTCTATACATTCTGAAGTTTTTTCTATCTTTAAATCTTCTGAAAACCACAGAAGGTTATGCCAATTGCTTATCTTAAACATGTCAGAACAGCGCAAAAGGAAAAGACAGACAGTTATTTTTCCTATTTTTTTAGAGGTGACTTTTTAAAAAAAGTTAGTTTTCTTATCTGTGTTAAAGGCTAAAAGTGTCTGGATTGTGTCAGTCCACACTGAGAGACACGCAGGGAGTAGACATTCACAACCTCTAGGATGGTCTGTCTGCAGGAAAGGAGACGAAGATCGAGCAGAACAAAGAAAGCCCAAGTAGAAATGTTTTTTTTTTTTTTTTACTTTTCCCTCATATAGCCAGGATAAGTTTTTTCTCTTTTCAGCCTGACTAGGAAACGTGTGATTACATTATTTTGCTTTGTTCCTCATGTTAGTAACCGTTGTAAATGGCATTTGCCTTTCATATGGTTCTTTTTCAGAAAAAGTTAATGTTTCAATGAATTTTGGATGATTGTAAATGATTCTGTATTTAGACTGGGCTTTTTCAGATTATTTGATCATAATTCAATAATTTACCTATGTAAACCCAATTGACAAAGTTTGTTGTTTTCGCAAAATATTATTCATTCTCTAAAGCAAAAAATTAAGGTGGAATGCATGTTTGAAGCTTAATGAGGGATGAAAGTTATGGTATCTCCATTCAGTGAAGTGGTACTTTGATAGTGTGTTGGACAACACTTTGTTCGCACTCAACAGTACAAACGTGGATGACAACGCTGTCAACAGTGTCATTGTTTTAAATACCTGTGTCCGCTGATTAGAAAGTACCATCATGCATATTTTTCCCCCTTTGGTACCATTGCCAAACTGGACATTGTCATAGCCTATTGTTTTCAACATTGTTTAACAGCAGTGGGAATGTACTCAATGCAGTTACATCACAAATGTATTTCAAGTTCAAGTTCATGGTACTTAAATGTAAAATAACAATTTCATATGTTTTACAGAAAACGCATGTTTCAGAAGAGATGGGTGAAATTTGATGGCTTTAGCATTTCTTATTTCAATAACGAGAAGGTAAGTACATTTTACAGTTTTCCAAGATTACTTTACACATACTAAGTATACTTCAGGAAACTAAGCACATGAGATTTAACAGTTATTTATGGAGTGTCTTCTACAGCCTCCAGGATTTGCTGTGAACAATATGCAGATGAATAAGGAAATGCCTCTCATCTAGAGAGCACTAAGGGATGTCTGCAAGGTGACAGCACCTAGGGGATGGCAAAGCCGGGAGAGGTTACTTTGTATTCTGGAAGGGCCTGTGGAAGAGCCAAAGAAGGCTCCTTGCATGAGATTTCATTGGCCACGGGTCTTGAAGAAAGGAATGTTTGTACATAGAGAAACTAAGGGAACAGGACTTACTAGCAGAGAGAACAAAGATGCCCAGATGGGAAACCCATGCTACTATGGATGTGGTTTTCTCTGATGGGGGAATAGAGTATGTTAAGGAGACTTACATGAAGCCGAAAAGGATGTTTGGACTTAGAACTCATTGAAAATCTTAAAGTTATGTGTGAGTGTTACAATAGTCTTTAGGCAATTGAATATCTGTGACGTGATATTGTTTTGATCATGTCCTTCTCATTAGGTATGAGAATGTCTTTATTCTTAGGAGGGTGAAATATTTAGGAGGGAAGTATCATTGTGTCTACAAATGTTTTTTGAAATTTATCTGTGTGTGTATATATATGTACACACACACACACACACACACACACACACACATATTTGCACAAATGCACAGTTTGATAAAACCAAAATTGAAGATGTTAACAATTATCAAATCTAAGTGGAGGGGGTGTGGGTGTTCATTATACGAATCTTTCAACTTCTCTGTTTGAAAATTAATTCCCTTAATAAGTTGGAACTAATAAATATACCATATTTTAGTTATTTAAAATCAGAGAATTTTATAGTCTTAACTGTATACATTCTTTTAATATTTCACACTTACATTTAACACCACATTCTCTTATTTATAGGTTATAATGTAACATTATTTTTCCATTATTTAGAAATTTCCACTGTCTTACATTGGTGATATTTGTAGTTTGAATAGACATTTATATTCCCTTTCATATATTGATTCTTCAGTGCTGCAAGGCAGAAGAGTATATGCTCTTAGAAAATAACACACTGCACGCTACAACACTAAGAATAATAGAAAGTTTACTCAAGTGTTAATTGTTTGGTTTCACTTTGCAGTGATCCAGATAAAGCATCAACTAGTTTTAAACACACCTCTTGGAAGTTTGGATGAATATTTGTTAGTAGCTTGTTTTCTGCCTTAGCTATGGTTTTTAGTTTGCTTGGGTGTTTGAATGTTGAGACACTTCTCTGTGCCTAGGGTGTTGCAATGTGGTCTTGTATCTGATGGAATCTGACCCTTAGCTTCCTTCAGCACCTGTGCTCTTCTCTGGTCTGCTTGAAATGAGGGGGAAAACTATTCAGGAATGAGACAGGCTGCCTTGCCACGCAGCTCTGGTGGTGGTGATACCATTATTGCCATTTGGGGGAGAGAATTTCTAGTATCCATCAACTGTCCTTTGAAAGCCCATCTGAGTGCCTGTCACATTTTTAAATATTGATGCAAAATAAAATGGATGCAACCTTGGTTTGAAATTGAGATAAAAAGTTCATGTTAAAATGAATGATCACAAATCCTTTAACGTCAAATTAAAAAAAAAAATCAAGTTGTTTTCTGTGGATTTATCTTGGCAAAAAACAAAACATTGGGATGGATATTTTCTTTTTTTAAATTAAATAATTAATTTTTTATTTTTATTTTTAAAAATTATTTTTATTAATTTATTTTTGTTACAGATGTTTCGCCTTTTCCCCCTAGTGACACCTTCTTCCTGATCCCTCCCCCCGCCTGCCCCGTCCCCAGTATTGTTGTCTATGTCCATTGGTTACGCATACATGCATATAAGTTCTGTGGTTTCTCTCTCCCCCCAACCCCATGCCCTCTTCTGAGGTTTGTCAATCTGTACTCTACTTCTATGTCTCTGGGTCTATTTTATTCATCAGTTTGTTTTGTTCATTATATTCCACACATAAGTGAGATCATGTGATATTTGTCTTTCTCTGATAGGCCTGTTTCACTTAGGATAATACTCTCCAGGTCCCTCCTTATCATCTCAAAGGATAAGAGATCTTTCTTTCTTAAAGCTGCATAGTACTCCATTGTGTATATGTACCACAGCTTTTTTATCCACTCATCTATTGATGGACACTGGGGCTGTTTCCAGATTTTAGCTATTGTAAATAGTGCTGCTATGAACATAGGGGTACATACATTCTTTCTGATTGGTGTTTCAGGCTTCTTAGGATATATTCCTAGAAGTGGGATCACTGGGTAAAATGGCAGTTCAATTTTTAACTTTTTGAGGTAACACCATATTGTTTTCCATAGTGGCTGCACCAGTCTGCATTCCTACCAGCAGTGTACTAGAGTCCCCTTTTCTCCACACTTTCACCAACACTTGTTTGATGATTTGTTAATGGCAGCCATTCTGACAGGTGTGAGGTGATAACTCATTGTTGTTTTAATTTGCATCTCTCTGATGATTAGTGACGTTGAGCATTTATTCATATGTCTCTTGGCCATTTGTATGTCCTGTTTGGAGAGGTGTTTCTTTAGATCCTCTGCCCATTTTTTAATTGGGCTCTTTGTCTTTTGTTGAGTTGTATGAGTACTCTCTATATTTTGGAAATTAACCCCTTATCTGATGTATCGTTGGCAATTATGCTCTCCCATATAGTGGGTTCCCTTTACATTTTGATGGTTGTTTCTTTTGCTGTGCAGAAGCTTTTTAGTTTGATGCAGTCCCATGTGTTCATTTTTTCCTTTGTTTCTGTTGCCTTAGGTGATGTATTAGTGAAAATTCTGCTGCGTGTGATGTCTGAGATTTTGTTGCCTACATTTTCTTCTAGAAGTTTTATGGATTCATGAGTCACATTTAAGTCTTTTATTCATTTTGAGTTTATTCTTGTGTATGGTGGAAGTTGGTGGTCTAGCTTCATTTTTTTTTGCATGTAGCTGTCCAATTTTCCCAGCACCATTTATTGAAGAGGCTGTCTTGATTCCACTGTATGCTCTTGCCACCTTTGTCAAATATTAATTGAGCATATTGACTTGAGTCAATTTCTGGGTTCTCTGTTCTGTTCCATTGATCTATCTGCCTGTTCTTGTGCCAGTACCAGGCTGTTTTTATTACAGTGGCTTTGTAGTATAACCTGATATATGATATTGTGATCCCACCTACTTTGTTCTTCTTTTTCAAGATTGCTGTGGCTATTTGGGATGTTTTTTGGTTCCATATAAACTTTTGGAATATTTGTTCTAGTTCTGTGAAATATGTCATTGGTATTTTGATGGGGATTGCATTGAATCTATAGATTGATTTGGGTAATATGGACATTTTAATGATGTTAATTCTTCCAATCCATGAACATGGTATATGCTTCCACTTTTTTGTATCTTCCTCTGTTTCTTTTTTTAATGACCTATAGTTTTCTGTGAAGAGGTCCTTTACTTCTTTGGTTAAGTTTATTCCTAGGTATCTTAATTTTTTTGCTGCAATGGTAAATGGGATTGTTTTTTTAGTTTCTCTTTCTGTGAGTTCATTGTTGGTGTATAAGAATGCCATCGATTTCTTGACATTAATTTTGTATCCTGCTACTTTGCCAAATTCATTTATTAAGTCTAGTAGATTTTTGATGGAGTCTTTAGGGTTTTCTGTGTACAATATCATGTCATCTGCAAATAATGACAGTTTTACTTCCTCCTTTCCAATTTGGGTCCCTTTTATTTTTCTTCATGTCTGATTGCTGTGGCTAAGACTTCCAGTACTATGTTAAATAAGAGTGGCAAAAGTGGGCATCCCTGTCTTGTTCCTGTTCTTAAGGGAAATGCTTTTAGTTTTTGCCCATTGAGTATAAAGTTGGCTGTAGGTCTTTCATATATGGCCTTTATTATGTCGAGATATGATCCCTCTCTTCCCACATTGCTGAGTGTTTTTATCAGAAATGGGTGCTGGATTTTATTGAATGCTTTTTCAGCATCTATTGATACGATCATATGGTTTTTATCTTTCATTTTGTTTATGTGGTGTATCACATTTATTGATTTGCGAATATTGTACCATCCTTGCATCCCTGGGATGAATCCCACTTGGTCATGATGAATATTTTTTTTGATGTATTGCTGGATCTGATTTGCTAATGTTTTGTTAAAGACGCATTTGCTAATGTTTTGTTAAAGACGCATTTTTGTTCATCAGGGATATTGGCCTGTAGTTTTCTTTCTTTGTAGTGTCTTTATCCAGTTTTGGAGTTAGGGTTATGCTGGCCTCATAAAATGAGTTTGGAATTCTTCTGTCTTGGATTTTTTGGAATAGTTTGAGGAGAATGGGTATTAGATATTTTTCGAATGTTCGATGAAACTCCCCTGTGAAGCTCTCCGGGCCTCTGCTTTTGTTTGCTGGGAGAGTCTTGATTACATCTTCAATTTCCTTAGTTCTTACTGGTCTGTTCAAGTTTTCTCTCTCTTCCTGGTTCAGTTTTGGGAGACTGTGTGTTTCTAGAAATTTGTCCATTTCACCTAGATTGTCCAATTTGTTGGGTTATAATTGTTCACAGTATGTTTTGATGATCCTTCGTATTTCTATGGTGTCAGTTGTTACTGCTCCTCTTTTGTTTCTGATTTTGTTTATTTGGGTCCTCTCTTTTTGTTTTCTTGGTGAGTCTGGCTAAAGGTCCATAAATCTTGTTTATGTTTTCAAAAAACCAGCTCTTTGTTTCATTGATCCTTTGAATTGTTTTTCTGGTCTCTATGTCATTTATTTCTGTTCTGACCTTTACTATTTCTTTCCTTCTAGTTGCTCTGGGTTTTTCTTTTGGTTTATTTTCTAGTTCTTTAAGTTGTAGGGTTAGAAAGTTAATTAGGAATTTTTCTTGTTTCTTGAGGTAGGCCTGTAATGCTATGAACTTCCCTCTCAGGACTGCTTTTGCTGCGTCTCATAGATTTTGTGTTGTTGTGTGTTCATTTTCATTGGTTTCCAGGAAGTTTTTATTTTATTATTATTGTTTTTTAATCCTCACTCGAGAACATTTTTGCATTTATCTTCAGATAGAGCAGGAGGGAGAGAGGGAGGAAGAGAGAGAGAGAAAGAAACATCAATGCGAGAGAGGCACATCAACTGGTTGCTACCCACACAACCCCAACCGGGGCCGGGGACAAACTGCAACTGCAGTACATGCCCTTAACGGGAATGTCTCTCTGTTCTGTGGGCCGACGCTCTAACCACTGTGCCAAACCGACCGGGGCTCCAGGAAGTTTTTAATTTCTTCCTTGATCTCCTTGGTAACCCATTCGTTGTTTAATAACATGCTATTTAGCCTCCAAGTGTTTGAATGTTTTTGTGTGTTTGTGTTGTAATTGAGTTCTAGTTTCATGTCATTGTGATCTGAGAAGATGCTTGATATGATTTCAGTCTTCTTGAATTTGTAGAGACTTATTTTGTGTCCTAACATGTGTCCTAACATTTTGAGAGTGTCCTGTGTGCACTTGAGAAGAATGTGTATTCTGCAGCTTTGGAGTGAAATGTTCTGTAAATATGAATTAAATCCAACTGATCTAGTTAGTCATTTAAGGACTCTGTGTCCTTGTTAATTTTTTGTCTAGAAGATCAATCCAGTGGTGTCAGTGGGGTGTTGAAGTCACCCACTATGATTGTATTGCTATTGATCTCTCCCTTGAAGTCCTCCAGAAGTTTTTAAATATATTTTGGTGCTCCCGTATTTGGTGCATATATGTTTACCAGGGTTATATCCTTCTGTTGGATTAATCCTTTTAATATCATGTAGTGACCTTCTTTGTCTCTTATTATGGCCCTCGTTTTGAAGTCTATCTTATCAGATATGAGTGTTGCTGCACCAGCTTTTTTTTCATTTCCATTTGCTTGGAAAATTTTTTTCCATTCCTTCACTTTCATCCTTTGTTGTAAGGTGGGTCTTTTGTTGTAAGGTGGGTCTCTTGTTAACAGCATATATATATGGGTCATGTTTTCTCATCCAATCAGCTACCCTATGTGTTTTGATTGGAGCATTTAAGCCATTTACATTTAAGGTTATTATTAGTAGATACTTATTAGTTGCCATTTTTATTTTATGCCTGTGTTCCTCTCTCTCTCTCTCTCTCTGTTTCTTCTTCTTCTTATAACAGTCCCTTCAGCATTTCTTGCAGTGCTGGTTTGGTGGTGGTAAATTCCTTTAGCTGTTTTTGGTCTGTGAAGCTCTTTATTTCTCCTTCAATTTTGAATGATAGCCTTGCTGGATAGAGTAGTCTTGGATTCAGACCCTTGCATTTCATTACGTTGTATACTTCATGCCACTCCCTTTTGGCCTGTAGTGTTTCTATTGAGAAATAAGCTGACAGTCTAATGGGAGCTCCCTTGTAGGTAACTTTCTGTCTCTCTCTTGCTTCTTTTAAGACTCTTTCTTTGTCTTTAATATTTGCCATTTTTATTATGATGTGTCTAGCTGTGGGTCTTTTGGGGTTCATCTTACTTGGGACTTTCTGTGTTTCCTGGACTTGTGTGACTTTTTCCTTCACTAGTTTAGGGAAGTTTTCTGTCATTATTTCTTCAAACAGATTCTCTATTCTTTTCTCTGATTCTTCTCCTTCCGGTACCCCTATAATGTGAATGTTGTTATGTTTTGTATTGTCCCAAAATTCCCTTAAACTCTTCTGCTTTTTAATTTTTTTTTCCATTTGCTGTTCTATTTGGGTGTTTTTTCCTACCTCGTCTTCTAAGATGCTGATTCAGTCTTCAACTTCTTCTAATCTACTATTGAATCCTTCTAAGGTATTTTTCATAACAGCTATGTCATTCTTTTTCTTGATTTTTATGCATAGCTTCTACCTCTGTTTTTAAGCTGATGTAGTTCCCACTGAGCTCTTCATAATTCTTATTAAGTTGCTTGTAGTCCTCACTAAATTGCTTGAGCACCCTTAAAATCATTGCTTTGAATTCTTTATCTGGCAAATTGTTTTCTTCCATTTCCTACAGTTCCTTTTCTGGTGATTCCTCCTTTTCTTTCATTTGAGCGTTGTTTCTTTGTCTCAACATTTTAGCAATCTGGTGAGGAATGTTGGAATGTGTAGGCAGGTTGGTGTGTATCAAATAAGGCTGCTGTGCCTCTCAGACTGTTCTGGTGTATGGCGCCTCTTGCCTGCTGTGGGTCCTGGAGGATTGACAACTGGCGGCTGGTATTGGTCTGTCGTTCAGGTCTTGGCTCCGTGAGTCTTGCTGCTGCTTGGGATGGGGCACCGCTCCTTATCAGTCTCTGCTGATGCCACTGGGGATAGGTCTCAGCTGCCGATCTGTGTTGCTGCTGCCTGGGTGCGTGGGTCCAGCTGGTGTACCGCTAGGGTGTGTAGGTCCTGCTGATATGCTGCTGGGGTGTGTGAGGTTCCGCTGGCAAGCTGCTGGGGTACGCTGCTGCCTGGTGGGGCACTCTGCTGCGGTGGGGCTCAGCTCCTGATAAGTTGCTGCTGGGGCATGTGTCAGCTCCCGGTTAGCACTGCTACTGCTGCTGCTGTTGCCAGGGGCTGCTCTCAGGTCCCAATCCTCTGCTGCTGTTGGGGCTGAGGATGCTCCACTCCTGGAACTTTTCTGCTGCCGCGGGGAGGGGCTCCACTCCAAATCCGCTGCTGCAGTTGTCAGGGGCAGGTCTTGACTGCCTGAGTCTTGCTGCTGCTTGGGCTGGGAAACTGCTCCTGATCAGCCTCTGCTGATGCCACTGGGGATGGGTCTCAGCTGCCAATCTGTGCTGCTGCTGCCTGGGGATGGATGTCTGCTCCCAAGCCTCTGCTGCTGGGGGTGTGTCTAAGCTCCTGAGCCTCAGCTGCTGTTGAGGGTGGGGCTCCACTCCCGACCAGGCACTGCTGCTGTGGGGGATGGTGCTCGGCTCCCGACCAGTTGCAGCTACTGCAGCAGGCACCTCGATAGCGCCGATAGTGTGCGCAGGGCCGCGTTGACACAGTGGGGTCCACTGCACCTATGGTGCAAGTTGCTCTGGTGGACTCAGGTCGCTCGGCCCTAGCTGCTCCCCACTTCCTCCTCCCAGAGAAGACCAGGGATCTTCCAAAATGGCGGGGCCTCCCAGCCATGCAGGGAGCAGCTCGCTGACAGGCCACTTACCGTGGTAGCCGGCTGCTTTCTGTCCACAGCACAGGAACCTTCTGCCCTGCGTCTCTGCACTGCTCAAGGTTGGTTGTCCACACTCACGTCCACTCACACTGTCTCTCACACTCGCTCACTCTCTCACACACTCACCCTCCCTGCGGTCCTGCCTGCCGCCATCTTCTGGATGGGTATTTTCTAATAGAAGACAGTGTTGTTGAGGCCTTTCTGGTAAAAGAGGTGGACTGGGAAGAGGGTATTTTTTTTTTATTGACTTTTAGACAGAGAAGAAGGAAGAGGGGGAGAGAGAGACAGACAGACAGACATCTGTGTGAAAGAAACATCAATTGGCTGCCTCCTGCACGCCCCTGTCAGGGATCTAGCCTGCGACTCAGGCACGTACTGTGACGGGGAATCAAACAGGAGCCTCTCAGTGCTAGGGACAGTGCCCAGCTAACTGAGCCACACCAGCCAGGGTGGGAAGAGGGTACTTCAAGGCCAGGGAACAGAAGGCACAGGTGCAGTCATTGCCAGTGTCAGCAGGTGTGCTGTTTTAGTGGTCATGTGCGCCAGGCAGGTGGGTCATTCACTGTGTAAATGTGCACCTGCGGAACGTGTAGTTGGGCTGCTGGAGGCAGTGTGCAGAGTTGCCTGTTTCCCTGCTTCCCTTCCACTTTCCTCAGTGCTGCTCAATCATGTCTCTGCAAGGACTTTTCATTGTATTACCGAAAATGGCAACATCCCAATAGCCTTGATATCTTATCACCTGCCAAGAATTCGAGCTCACCCCCATTCTCACTCAGCTGTGGGCAGAATTGCCCTGTGGTCGTTTCATTGTCTGAAAGTGGTAGATAAATGACAGACTTGACCTAGATATCTGTGTGTTACAGGCTCAGGGGATGCTTTAAAATTTCTTTCCTTAAGGAAAATTTTACACTCTGAAAAACAGTCATTTTGAGCCTGTTGTCATTGAGTTGTTGTTTTTTCTCGATTGTCTTTATTGTGTTTGTTTGAAGAGAAAGGTAAAATCAACTCTACAGTGTTAAAAATTAGGAGATTTATTTTGTAATCATCTCATGATAGATTATAAATGAGCCATTAGAGAAACTACAACTTCCTCAGGTTAAAGTGACACAGTATTTAGCTTGTTAAGTACATTTTGGTCACTTCTGGAGAATTGTTTTTCTATTACTATTCTATAAATACTTGTTAAATATAAATTCATTACTATAGGCATGTAGGTGAGTTGTTATTTTTTAAAGGACTTGTTTTTTAATCTCTTTAAAAGAGATTTGGAGGGCCCGACCCGTGTGACTCAGTGGATTGAACATTGTTGTCCCATGGACTGAGCGGACCGCGTTTGATTCCTGGTCAGGGCACATGCCTGGGTTATGGGCTCGATCCCCAGTAGGGGGCATGCAGGAGGCAGCCGATCCATGTTTCTCTTTCACATAGATGTTTCTCTCTCTCTCTCTCTCTAAAAAAAAATCAATAAAAACATATTTAAAAAAAAAAGAGTGGGAGTTTTACTCTCCACAACCCCCCCCCCCAAAAAAAAGATTTGGAGGAAGAAGAATCTCCTTGATTTTTTTTTTTTTTTTTGTGGTAGTCACACAATGGTACTTGATTTTTCTCTACTGAAAAATGGGTTAATGGTTAATGGGTTAACATTTTACTCAACAAATAGTTAATTATCTCACTAGAAATATTATTTTATAAGCTCCTCTTAATTGTTAGGCAAACTAAAATTTGAGAATGGGTCACCTAAGGGATAAAGAGTAAGTTTTGGACATTCTAGATTTCTGACTGTGTAGTCTAAGCCCCTTCCAGCTAGAGAGGCCCTCGCACTGTCCCCTAGGTGCTGTGCCCTTTCCCAGGTCGTAGGTTGCCCCTCCCCCCATTCCTGGAGCAGGTAGTGATCTAGCATTGTTGGTATTGCCATTGTAACCCATTTATTGGTTTTTTTCTGTACAGCCAGTCATTTCATTTATTTCTTGGCAATGACCTTTTCAACAGTGTCTGGACACACACTGTGGGACACTGGAGCATGTATTTTCCTCGTTTTCACATCCGTGGTTTTGCTCTTTCCTCTCAACTTTCCTGGCCATTGCCCTCCATCAAAATCCTGTGTGAATGTCAAGACCCATCTTTTTACCCTCCTCTGTGAATCTTTTATTTTCTCTATAACATATGACATAACAAGATGCAAGAAAAGTGAGAGGGAAACTAGCTGGAAGTCGGGAGGCGTCGCGTGTGCGGGACTCAGGCGTTCATTCACCAGGAGTGGGCTCTGCAGGCCCGCGGCATGTTCAAAGGAGGGATTTAGAAAATATTTAAAATGAGCTGTCAGAGTTCGATATAATTGTGAGTGATTGGACATTGAATTCATTCATTGAGAAAATGGTTATACAATACTGATCATGTGAAAGGTGGTGAGGAATACAGTCTATCGGGGGAGACTGTATTCACCAAATGATCACACATATAAAGATCTTCATTTAAGTTGTGTTTAGTAATTGTTATAAAGGAAAAGTACCGATTGCTATTAGCTTACATCAGGGTAATCTGCCTGGGTAAGGATGAAGGACAGAGAGAAGAGGCTGATCAGAAAGGCTTTCTTCAGAAACATATCGTATGTTGAAATGTGAACATTTGAGAGGCATCCTTCACTGTGTGAAGTTGGGGATGAAAAACAGCCCTTGTAAAATAAGCCAGACAGAAAAAGTTAAGTACCATGTGATATCACTTATGTGGGATATAAAACTGAAAGCAACAAATGAACAAACAAGACGAACAAAACCTCGTAGACACAGACAACAGTGTGGTGGTTACCAGAGGGAAGGGGGGTGGGGGTAGTAAAGGGTAGAGGGGGTCAAGTATATGGTGATTGAAGAAGATTTGACTGGGTGGTGGGCACACAATGCAACATGTAGATTTATTATAGAATTCTACACTTGAAACCTATATGATCCTGTTAACCAATGTCACCCCAATAAATTTAATTTAAAAATACTTGTAAAAATAAAACACTCTTTGCAGAATAAACAGAGTATGCAAAGACACTGGATTGGGCAGAAACACAGTGTGTTTAGGGGACCTCAAGAAGGTTAATGTGACTGAAGTGGGAGTGGCAGGGGACAAGTTGACACTGTAGCTGAAGGGAGAGCCCCAAGTTATGTGGGTGGAAAAGGTCAGCGCAGGTCCAAGACTATTCTCTTTAAGACTGTTTGACTACAAGAGTAATATTTGAATGGACAGATATAGAGGAAGGTATATTTTTCAGGGGATAACTTGAGTTTTAAAGTTTGAGGTGCTGATGGGACAGTTCTGTGCACTGTTGATGACTCGAAATATGGGAGTGGAGATGGCTGAAATGGATAAGGAAAGAAGGGGGAGCAGGTTTTAGAATTCTCTGCATAAAATTGGTTGTTGAAATAGCAAGAAGGGATTTTTCTTTCGTAAGGAAGGACGGTTTTTAAAAAAAGGAAAATAATGAGAAGAATAAGTTACTTTGCAATTACTCATTTTTTGACACCCTTCTCCTTTTTCTGTGAGGTTGCCCACTCCTCTTCCTAAATCCCAGTCCAGATATGACTTTCAGTTTCGGTGGGATTTTGATGGGTGCAGGAAAGGATGGGAGGTTGGAGCAGAGGCTGTGGAGGAGAAGAAGCTGTCAGAAAACAGGAAAATACCACGATGGCATAATGTATCTTCTCGGCCAGCAGAGGAGAAGCCTCCCAGTGGAATGCCATGTTGCTGAGAGTGACTGTCCCTTTCTTGAATGTCCTTTATCTGTCTGTGATGTATGGCAGTTTACCTCTCGGGGGATATGAACTTGGCTTTTGTTCTCTACATGGAATGGTTTAGTATATTCTTCTCCTGGAATTTTCTTTCCAGCACAGGACCCAGTAAACATTATACCCTTGGTAAATAGCTGAATTTGTGGGGTGGTCATTATGCCAAATGGTTAGGGAGGGTCCTTGGAAATGAAAACAGAGTTATCAAGAGTCTTAAGAATGACCCTCTTGAGCAAAATTATGATCTGTATATATCAATTGCAGACAGCTACATCCATATTTTTTCATTCTTTTGTCATTGGGGAATAAAAAGTAAAGTGATACAGTTGTGAGATTAGATGGTCATCATCAGAGCATTGAGTAGTATGGAAAATTGATAATCCGACAATTTGGTTTTTTAGATATATTCTTGTCGTTCATAATATGTAAGAGCAGTCGCTTTGAAATGGTTCAGTTACAGTACCTGTTATGGCCAGCAGATGCCTGCAAACACCATAAAATCATTTTGTCCAGATTGTTTTAAAGAACATGCTGCTATTTTTTGGAGCTATGTGCGTGTGTGTGTGTGTGTGTGTGTGTGTGTGTGTGTATACACACACACATACATATATATTGCTGGTCTAGAATGCTTGTTTGTGTTTGATTCTTTGCCTTTTAATTCTAGATGTAGAGACGATTGAAAACATTTTGCTTGAAAGGAACATTTAATATTTTCTTTTCTGGGAGTATTAAGTATGTATGAGGCTATATACTATTTGGATGTCATTTAAAGAGTTTAGATTGAAATTGTGAAAGAGAAGCACTTGTAAAAGTGTGCCATTCTTTTTTCCCAGTAAGGTCAAGAGAATTTTAATCTGCCTTCTTTTGTGTCTCTTTTTTTCTAACCAATACAGGAGAAGTTTTCAAAAGGAATAATTCCTCTTTCTGCTATATCTACAGTACGAGTTCAAAGAGACAACAAATTTGAGGTTGTTACAACACAAAGAACTTTTGTTTTTAAAGTAGAAAAAGAAGGTAAGGTTATTTCTATACCCCTATAAAAACACTCACATATACTCATTAATTTTTGACCATTCAGATTAATACACCAGTCATGCTAGAAATGTTAAGAAATCTTTAAATATGTTACCTTTAAATAATTTACCTTTTGTATTAATTTTTTGAATGCCATAAACAAGTTGACAAGTATTTATTCACTATTCTTGCATGCAGCTAATACTTAGTGAGAATCTACTAAGTGTCAAGAACTCTTCTAAATTCTGGGTACATAGCAGTGAAAAAAGTAGACAGTCATCTCCACTCTTATGGATAATAATGCAAAATAATTATTTAATATGCAAAGTCAATTTTTCTAACCAATAAAAGGTTGATTTTGCGGCAGGTTTTACTGAACGCACAGGCATGGTAATCATCCAACAAATTTTGCAGCATCTTTTCTTTTTCCTGAATCTTTTCACCTGCATCATCTGATATGGGTCACTTGATGGTGAAATTCATCTAAAGATGGTTTGGGGATGGAGTCCAAACCTTTAAACCTTCTCTGACATTTTGGGTGGCAGAGAGGGAGGGACAGCCAGGGGAGTTAAAAGTTTTCTGTTGTGTATTTTGATTGCCAATACTGTCATTACTAATAAACATCACTACTTTAAAATAATATGGGTAAGGTCATCTTGATGAATTAAATAGGACTTTAACTTATTTTAAAGCCCACTTTTAGTATAGATTATAACTCAACTACATTAACTTCTTGGTACTTAATTATTTGAATAGTGGTGGTATGGAAAACTTACTTGATGTGTGCCAGATGATCTAAATGCTTCATTTTCACAGTAGTTTTATGATGTATGTAGGTATCACAGTTATTATTCCATTTTACACATACGAGCGCCCACCTTTTATAAACAACAATATTAACTATTATGGAGCAATATTTATCCTTTTTAAACTGCTAGATTTCTAGAACATACTCTTGAGCATGGCACATAGAAAACATTCAGTAAATATTATCTGTTCCTAGAAAGCTTCCTGTATTGCTTGGGATAATCAGTAAAGAATGAGTGCCAGCTGTGTTGACACTGGAGCAGCTTTTGTCAAACTGACTCATTACCCGCTTGTGAGATCAACTTAGTGGTTTTTGATGGTACCCTCCCCCCAAAAATTCCCCCAAACAAAACAAAGACCCAAACAAACATAAAAGAGAATGAGAAACACCAAAGTACATCACTTCTAGTAAGTGTAAGTATTATATTGTGAAACATACTGATGCATATGTTGCACACATGTAAGTAAACCGTGTTTCTTACTTGCTGTTAAAAGAATGTTGAGGGCTTTAGCCTAGAGCAAAGGTTGGCACAGTGTGTCCTGCAGCCTAAATCTGGCTCACTGCGGTTTGTGTAAAGAAAATCTTGTTAGATCACAACCACTGTCACTCATTGACATCTGATGTTACGGCTGTTTTGTGCCTCGGTGGCAGTATTGAGTATTGGCAGCACAGACTGTATGGTCAGATAAGCCTAAGATAATTGCTCTCTGGCCCTTTACAGAAAACTTGCCAACCCCTGTCCTAGAGCATTTTATATGGCCTGCTGCTTATGTGAGAAGCCACTTTTTGTGATTCATTGCCTAAAATTCCGCACGTTATCCATAGTTGTGATACTTGATATAGAACTTGTATTTGAAGTCACAGTTTTCTCTTAGGCTTTTTCTTAAAACACATGGCGTTGCTACTCTTGACTGGGTCTCATGGTGATCTTTCCTTCTGCTTTGGTTTCCTCTGCCCCAAAGGTGACTGTCTGTTTCTTCGAGGTGCTTGTCACCTTCCCCTTGGCCTGGCAGAGTGAATTTCACATATGCCACATGGCCTGCAGTTTAAGATAGATATACCAGATAAGTTTCCAAATTGTGTGAAAATCTGCTTAGCCATATTTACTTGCTGCAGTTAAAAGTTAAACAGACACATTTTCTTTAAGTAAAATGTATCAACCCACACATGTTTAAAGGTTACATGTTTATAATTGACCATTGAATCCTTCTGTGATACATAGTTCATCTTTGTGATGTCAACTTAGTATAAGAATTTCATTAACTTTGGTATAAATTATTTGTTAAATAAGTCTTAGGTCTTTAATTTTTAAAAGCATAAAAATACTGCTTTAGTGAAAATGGAGACTATTCATGTTGAATTACTGAATAAGTTACTTTCATTGAAAGTCATTTTACAAGTCACATTTTAAAAGAAAAGTGGATGCAGAGATTTTGTGTGTGTGTGTGTGTACATATATGTAAATAAATGGTATATGTGTATATGTGTGTCCATATATTTAGTATGGAACTTTCAACAAGATACTGAGTATGTTTTATTAAGTATTATCTTTTTCCGTCCATGTATACAAATGATTATTTTTTATTTGTGGGAACTGAGAAACAGTCACATGAAATATTTGACTGAATGAAGTTTATGCCAAATTTAACTTTGCTTCAATCTGTTCATCATGTAAGACCAACGTTGAGAACAGAAAGAGGACATGGTTTCAGACGTAACAGAGGTGGATTCTTTATCATGGGCAGAAAGGTTCTGAATGACCCACATACAGCAGCTCCCCTTTGTGTCCCCTGAAACCAGTGTCACTGTTTCTAAACTGCTCCATGCCCACTGCTGAGACAGGTTACAGCTTGGCATCTTTCCCCACACATTTTTCAATTCCCTCAGGTTGCCAAGTGCAATATTGCTATGCTCTTAGTTGAGGTGAATTATATGGAAATAATACCATTTTCAAAATGCTCTTCCTCGTATAGAAAATTTAGTCTGACTCTTTTTGTCCTCAAGCAGAACCACTGGAATTGGTCATAACAGCTAATGATCTCTTCATTTAGGCTCTATTCCCTTGGCACCTCTGGTCACATGTGCAGATGTCTTACTTCCAAAAGCGAGTACTGTTGGAGTGTGCAGTCCTCTTAGTTAAAAGAGGGCTTCAGAATTCTGAGTGGTCATGCCCACTCCAGGTCACTGGCGGCACTGGCTCTCAGCTGCAGGTCCCATGTCCCTGTCCACCTTAGCCAATTCTGGACTCCTGGGAGACAAGAAGTGTCCTTCCAACTGTGTTTCTAGACTACATCACATTGCCCTCCAGTGGTCCCTGTGACACTGCAAAGCTCCCCACCCCATTTAATATGTTTTTATTAATTTTTTAGAGAGAGGAAGGGAGAGAGAGAAATAGAAACATCAATGTGAGAGAGAAACATTAATCGGCTGCCTCCTGCATACCCCCCACTGGGGATCAAGCCCACAACCCGGGCATGTGCCCTGACCAGGAATCAAATCAGGACCTCTCAGTCCATGGGACCATACTCAGTCCACTGAGCCACATCAGCTGGGCTCCCTTCTTTTCTTTTGAAAGAGCACTTGGGATACAAAATGTAATCCCCCTTAGTTGTTTTTTGGCAAGCAGACTTCTCTGTTTCAAAATTGTCATTGGTTTAGAAGCAGGGCATGGGACATTTACTCCCTGGAGGGCCAGCCAGGGGATTAAAAGTTCTCTGTTGTATCCTTTGATAGGCTTCACATCATAATTAAGGCCACAAGCAGTGGCGGCCTCCTGTCTTTCTCATCTCCATCCTGTCCATCAGCACACCTTACCAGTTTGACTTGGGGAATCTGTCTGTGTGCAGACCAGTTCTCCACACCTCCACACCTCCACTCTGTACAAGCCACCACTTCTGTCTGGAGCATTGTAGTCGCCTCCCCGATCGCTGCAGCCCTGCTTTCACCGCAGCTGTCAGCAAACCGTCAGGAAAGTCAGGTCACGCCAGTCCACCTCAGACGCGCCGCTGTATTCCGTCTCGCGGAGAGGAAAGTCATTAGGATGTCCAAAAGCCCCCCGTGGGCTGGCCCTGGTCTCTCTGTCCCTGCCTCTGCCTATGCTCTCCCTAACTTGCAAACCTGCTGTTGGCTTGGGGCCCTAACACTTGCTGGTTGTTTTTGTTTTGTTTTCTTGGTTTTTAGTCCCAGAATGCTCTTCCTCTAGCCGTCCTCCTGGCTTGCTCTGTTACTTCCACTCCCTCTAAGCTTTTGCTCGACTGTCACCTGCTTGGGCTGCTCTGTTCGCTGCTGTAAGATAGCGCTTCGGTGTCCCTCGTCTCATTCTTCATTTTATGCTATTGCACTTCTCAGTGTGTAATACACTTCTCTGTGTGT
Source organism: Tadarida brasiliensis (assembly GCA_030848825.1). Classification (NCBI taxonomy): domain Eukaryota; kingdom Metazoa; phylum Chordata; class Mammalia; order Chiroptera; family Molossidae; genus Tadarida; species Tadarida brasiliensis. Next base: position 24,985,101 of record CM061257.1, on the reverse strand, counting down.
TACTGCCTTGCTCTCGTCACAAGACCGTGAACTCCAGGAGAGGATTGCCTTGGTCTGTCTGTCTTGATCACTCTTCCATTCCTGGCATCCAGAATGGGTTTTGGACTGTAGGAGGCACTCAGTAAACACTTGTATGAATGAATGGTTGTTGATTTCAAGAACAAGCCTGGTGTGCAGTACTTCTTGTATAAAATCGATCATGAGTTATACTGAGGGATTTTAAAAATTGTATCATATCAGATTATATCAAAAGTAAGGGTCCATCTAGACTTGGTTAGATTCTGTTATTAATCTGTCACACAGCCCTTGCATAGTAATACCTAGTGTAAACAATCCTTTGTTACTAATATTTATGCCTGCTGCAAATCCAGTAGTCTAGAGAATAGTGTCTCTTGTTGAATTTTTAAAAAATTTCCTTTGTTGAATCTTATACCTTAGTTGGCATTCCTGAACACCTCAAGAATTAATTTGAGGTTTGAGGGGATTGCTGTTACCTCTTATTTACATTGTAGCATAATTACAAGAAAGCAGTGCTTTTGTTTCCCCTATCCACCCCTTTTCTTTCTCCAATCTGAAATGTTCTACTTGGAGCAAAGCCCTGTCTAGGGCAGAGCATGTTCTCAGAAGGAATGGTGCATAGATACTCAATAAATATTTGTTATTAGAAAGAATGAAAGTTCATTGGTGTGAAGAGTTGGCAAAAGCTAGCATAGCATCTTACTTTGCCCCACACACTTTGCCCAAGGGAAAAATCCTCATTTGTTTGGGAATATTGTGACTTATCAAAGCATATTTCCCAAGTCTAAGGATGCACGCATCGCATAGCCAAATCCCAAATGCCACTTGTAATCTATTTTATTGTGTTTGAATTATCTGTATCATTATTTATCTCCACTGGCATAGGTTATTAAGAATAAACTGAATGTTACTATTAATTCCTAATCTTCTTCATGACTGTTTACTTCCTATTAGTAGATGAGGCCCTTAGGAGCTAGATAATTCTTTTAGGTTATAAGGGAACCGTTTGTTGAGATGCAGCCATAATAGGCTTAAGTCCAACAGATGCAATTGCCTGTTTCAGATTATTTCCAGGCACTGAGATCTATGCTAATAGTAATCTAGAAGCCACAAACACTTTGGCCCAGGACGTAAAAATATAACCAACATTTCAAACTCAGTGATTTATGTGGATTAACACAAACAAACACAGAAAAACATTATATACTATTTACTTGGCAGGAATATCATGTGTGAAACTAATGATCACAAGTAATAACTGAGTTAAGTGGAGGGTCTCTTGTTACTGAAAATGTACTAAATGATCATAACGCAGTCTGGATCTGTTTATGCAGATGTAAAATGCACAGTAGCTGCTACATGTTGACGTTGACTCAGTTACTTGAATATTTTCACGTCTTTTACTTTATAACGGTGCTGGGGAAGTTCAGTAAATATTTTGTCCTGATATGTAGGTACAAGCACTACTACCTGGGGATTAATGTAGCACCTGCAATAAACATTGTTGAGTGAGTTTTCTTTTTTTTAAGTTTTCTTTATTGATTTTAGAGAGAGAGGAAGGGAGAGGGAGAGAGAGATAGAAACATCGATGAGAGAGAACATCTACTGGCTGCCTCCTGCATGCCCCCCACTGGGGATTTGGCTCACACCTGGGCATGAGCCCTGACTGGGAATCAAACCGGCGACTTCTTGGTTCATGGGCTGACGCTCAACCACTGAGCCACACTGGCCAGCGCTTGAGTGAGTTTTTAATAAATACTTTGGCTTTGGTCATTAAAGATACAACTTACTGCTTTTAGTAGTCTTGAAGGTGAGCAGATGTGAAGATAGTTTAAAATTAAGGCTCACATTGTGAAATAACATTGGATTCATGTTTTAATGTGAGCAAGTCTAATGTGGAAACTTATTTGAGTTTATTATGAAGTTATTCTGGCCAGACCTGTCTTAGGATCTGAGATACTGTCCAGGTTCCCAAGCTTTGGGAAAGAATATCTTTCTCCTTCAAAAAATTTCCTGCCTGGAATTCACTGTTTTGTTTTTTCCTTTTTCTTTGGTATCCACATCTCCATTTTTTTTTTCCTAACCCATTTTTCAGCCTCATAGATAGATACAGTTGCAATGCAAGGTTTGTCTGTTTCTTCTCCTTTTACACTAAACATTTATCTATGTCCATGGGTCTTTTTCCTCTTGTGTAAGTTACATTCATTTACATGTCGCTGTCAGTCTTCCTAGATGCTCACGGACACTGAGAACCTGAGGTAGTTCTGTTAATAAAATGGAATTTTCTACCTTCTTTGATCAATTCATGATACCAAGGTACCTGTTATTCTGAGTAATTTAATGTTTTTGTGCACACCTGTCAAACATATTCACAGCCTCAGCTACTTTTTACTCCTCTTAATGTCGTGACTCTGTGTTCTTTTGTTTCCATTTTCATTGTACTTTTAAGTCTCTCTTGCCTCATTCCTGAATCTCCAAGCTCCCTTTTGGTCTACCTGTTGTCATCCTAATCACGCCCCTTCCTTGCTAAGAATCCTGAAGTGGTTTTCCTTTGCCTCTGTAATAAAGACAAAATGTCTTGCCTAGGTACTGGAGAACCTCTAGCCCTATTTCCCATTATTTCCGTGTGCATTTAAAATGACAAATGTGTTCATCTGTAAGTTAGTCCTTGAACAGATGTTGGTTCTTTCTGCCTTTGTTCTTGTGTTTTCCTCGGCTTACAGTTACAAAGTTCTACTTTTCTCTCTTCTTGCCCAAACCCCAGCTTTGTCTTTTCGGTCGCTCTTCATTCTCAAGACCTAGCACAAATACTCCTCCTTTCCACAGTGCCAGTGACAATTGTCTGACAGCGGAAACATTTGACTCTCTTAATTTTATTACTAACCTGCTGTATGACCTTCAGCAAATCATTTAGCTTCATTGAATTGACATTTTTGATACCATTTGTGTGACATTTATGGTATTCTGTGTTCTAGTATGTGTTCATATCTCACGTGACTTGTATCTCTGGTTGCTCTTTGGGGATGAATTGAATTCCTGTGCCTGTAACAGTGTGTTGTACAGAGATGAAGGTCACTTAGCTTTTGTGGGAGAAGTGGGAGACCCACATTTTAATTTGCCAAATGAGATGCTTTTGTTAGTGACAGTGGTGAGTGTGGAATGGGTGAGTAGCATGTGTTCTGAGTGACGGAAAGTAAGATTTCTCTGGGCAATTGAGTAACTTAATTGCTGACTACAATATGTTAACTATTTGGTCACATGATTACTTTTTTCTGTTCAAAGAGAAAAGCCAATCTCGAGAATCATCTGAAAGACTGCTTCTTAAAACGTGAACATGGATACAGGTCACCTGGGGATCTTTTTAAAGGGAAGACTCTGATTCATCATGTCTGGAGTGGGGTCTGAGATCGTGCCTTTCTAATGAGCTCCAAGGCAGAGCCAGTGTTACTGGTTATAGGATAACTGAGTAGGGTGTGTGATTTTCTTTTCCTTACAGAATTGGGTGTTGGCCCTGCCTGCAATAGCCAGAGTGTGGTTGTGGAAAGGAATCTTTGACTTATCTGTTGTAGAGAGAGTAGATCCGTTGTCCATGTTCCTATGTGTGTATGATTTGTGTAAGTACGAATACATGTCTTTTCTCCTGTCTCTGTTTTCAGAGGAGAGAAATGAGTGGACCAGCATACTGTTAAATGCACTGAAATCACAGTCCCCTTCCTTGAAGTCTCAAGCACCTGTCACACCTGAGAAATGTGGATATCTTGAATTGAGAGGGTATAAAGCCAAAATTTTTACCGCGTTAAGTGGAAACAGCGTGTGGCTTTGCAAAAACGAACAGGTAGGTCATGTTACAGCGATTGCAAACTGCAGTTCCTTGATTATATTAGCAGCTGAGTTTTGTTAGACTTATTAGTGTTTTTACTTAGGGTCTTGCTTTTGCCTGGAGTACTCCACTGCATATAACCAAAAAGAGAGTTGTTCTGTTGAATGTTCTCAGCTCACTCAGCAGCAAGAAAGTAATCCACATTAGATGTGAGACTAGACATCACCTTTTCAAGGGACTGAGGAATAGCATCATTGAAAATAATTTTTGAAAAGTGTTCCTTAGCTGAAGTAACATTATAAAACTACAGGAGAAGATAATTAAGAACAAATTAAACATTATAGCTGTTGATGAAATAGGCCCAGTTCTGCATCTGTTGTGCTTTTGTTTTTGTGATAGGAAATTATCAGGTAAGCATGTATTTTCTTGAATTTACAGCATTTTGGCTTTTTTTTTTTTTTTTAAAAGCAGGTATGTTGCTAGTAGGGAGAAATAATTTACTACAGGAAAGTGATTGATATATACACATACACACAAAAATACACACATATCACATATATAAATAAAATCGGTGTAACTTATTGAATGTGGTTAATATTGAAGGACTCAATAGAAAATTTAAATGTTTTGAGAGACTGATGTTAAAATAAAATGTTAATAAATTTCATTAACTGTGTTTGATTCAGTAGACTTCCCGTTCTCGAACATATTTTGCTTTTATTATGTATAAGAAAATCCCTTACCCCTTTTTGGGAATTAATTCCTACTCAGTCTTTCAGTTTAGAGTATATTAAATGCTTCGTAATTCTTTGTGGAATTAAATGGTATGTTTTGGATAGCTGATCTAAAATGAACTCATTTTATGATACAGTGTAATGGGTTATGATATGGTGAAATATGAATGCTATTTTCATAACAAAAAAAGAGAAATCTCAAAACAAACAGTAGTTTCAAAAAAGTTAACTATAGATCTTTATCTAAGGCATCTGTCTTCTGAACTGCAGTGTGAACTTACTTGTTACATTGTTTGGGTAAGATTTCTTAGCCTTAGCTGTGGACAGCAGCAGTTGAGCCTGGCTGGCATATTGGTAACTCAGATAGTTAGCATATTCCTCAAGAATAGTGGCATACAGATAATTAAAACTTTTCTCATTGGAATGGTGGTTAAAAATGCATAATTCGCATGTATCAGTCTGGAAGTTACTCTGTTAAAAGAATACCCCAGAATAATTGCGGTATTCATCTTCTACTTGCACAGACCTGATGAGCTTCAGATTATTAGTTTAATTGCTTACATTAGTTAAATTGTCCGAGTTTGTTATTCTCTAGAAGTAAAGTAGAATGTTTTTAAGGTTTTATTAATATTTTCTGATTAGCTAGAAATGTATGAAATTTTTTGTTTTAACGTTAGTATTTGAGCATCAAAAGGATAATAATGACTGCCATTTTTGGAGTACCAGCTACTGTGCTAATTAATTTATAAACATTCCCTTTAATCTTCCCCACAAATATGGGAGGGCGATATTCTTATTCATGTTTTATAGCTGAGGAAAATGAGGATTAAGTAACTTGTTAAGGATTACAGTTCATTATGCAGAGTTTAATTTAAAACCAGAACTTTGTAACTCTAAGCCTAGCTTCTTAGCTGCTATACCAGACTATCTTTTTAAAGTGTATGTTGAAAAGAAAATTTGTGGCCTGTGACCTTTTAGAAACAGACTAAGATTCTTTCCTTGAATAATTTAGTTGCCTGGAAGGTTCACAGTGTGCATTCAATAAGCATTATACCATGGCAGGCACTCTGAAAATGATGCGCTTACTGGAGGACCAAGTCTTTCAGGAGGAAAAGTCAGAGAAGAGCAGTGTTTATGATCAATGGCGAGCTCTGTGCTCTGTCAGACGTGCGTAGGAGTGACAGAGAGGTGCAGAAAATGGGCATCTAATGAGGTCTGAGAATTAGGACACTTCCATGTACACAAATAATGAGTATACTCTCCTTAAAATTAAAGCGCTAATACTGGACCCCCTCCTCATCTTTTGAGAAATAAATCTATTTTTTATGTATGTATTTTTCAAGTCCTTTTTAATGCATTAACGTACACACATGTGCACACATACACGCACACAACACACATTTTTTATATATATATTTATATATATATTTATATATATATTATTTATATATATAAAATGTACACACACACACACCCCCTTACAAGGTACATGCTATTGTTTGTATATGTATTCGTTTAAAAAGCTACATCATATTAATCATATTGTATGGAGCCAAGTCTTAAGGGACTTGGTTTAAAGAACTAGTTGGCTAAAGACTGGATGGATGAATTAAAGAAGGCCTTCCGTGTTTAGGCCTTGACATACTATTCCAGTTTTATTTATTTATATCCTAGTATATGCCGTTCCCCCAGAGGAAAGTTTCCCATTGGTTTGCTCACATGGTTTAGCAAATTGTGTGAAGAATTTGGGTGACATGCCAAATAAGGAGTCTTTCTCCTGGTGCATGGGTCGACGCTCAACCACTGAGCCACACCGGCCGGGCAAGGAGTCTTTCTCCTGAATGCACAGGATTTTAAGAGTGTTTTAGGAAAAGCACTAAAACATAATAAAATAGTTTGATGCAACTTCTAAAAGTTTTATATACACACTTCATGAAGGAATTTTGTGGTTTTTTTAAATGATGATGGGAAAAATATACCATCATAAAAATATAAGGGGTGTTGGATTTAAACCTGTTTAATTTCTATTGGCTATAATTTAGTTCTGTGCATCAAAGCTTAATTATTTTCATTTAACAAAATTTTAACACAGTGAATTTATTGTCCACATAACTTACAGTGACTAGAATAAAGAGAATTGACTTACACCTCTCTAACATACGAACAGTTTTCAATTTTCTTTCCTCTGTGCGTAGTTTTCCTAATTTGCTTTGAGGTGAAGAGAGAGAGTAAGCAGACGGTGGAGAGAGGTGGAAGGGTCGCTGTTGGAGCGTATGTTGAAGAGCTGTTATAAAAGGGGCTCAGAGCACATTTAGAACAAAGAAGATTGGACTGGGCAGCAGAAGTTCTGGGTTTTCATTCTTGCTCTGCTATTAATTGGCTCAGGTAATTAAGTTAATCTCCTTAGGTTTAAGTGGCATCGCATGAAGAGGAGAGATGGATTACTGTCTCGAAGGCCATTATGTAAATCATTATTAAAATTCAGATATCTGGACTTATTAGATCCATTGACATAGAATTTCTGGAGATGGTGTGTTGGCATCTCTATTTGTAGAAAGCATCCCAGGTGATTCAGTGACAGGTGATCCAAAACCACACCCAGCAAAACGTTGCTGTAAGGTATAAGCATCCAGGTACAGTGAACAAGATATTTCTGGAATTGGAAAATGTGTAAAAACAGGCTTCCACAACTTTGAGTATTTCTTTAGTTCATCATCCATTAATTTGGGGTTGCTATACCTCTTTTTGTGATTAAGTTTCATTTATAAGCATATCTTTTTCTTGATTGAACATTTTGAAATGTGCAACGTTTAAGTGGAAAGTTAACAGAATCATTGTTGGTGGTAATACATTTAAAAAATTTGAAGAGCTGTTACTAATAAATTGTATATGGTTCTAAACTATAGCTTCTGGGTTTTTGTTTTTGTTAAAATCTCAATTCTTATGTAAACTTTTATTTTTCAGCTTATAAATCCTATTTTATTTATTTTTTCTCCACATAGACTTTTATTACCAGAGAATGCTCTGTTGGAGAAATTAAAACTCCATTTGCAAAGTCAGCATAAAAGAAAGTGTTTGAAAAACAATTTGAAACTCTTGTATCCCATAAGTTCCTTTAACTCTGTGTGTGTCTGGAAATTTACTCCAATTTTATAGATTATTGCTGATCTTTTCTAAAGTTATTTCTCTAATTCCAATAGGTGTCCCTAAGATTCCATGTCAAGCATTCCTGTGAATATATTTTTAGTAATTCTTTCACTTTTTCTGGATCTGTCTCTTTTACTGAATCAAGAACTTTTATTTTTAAAGTTAAAATAACTATTAGAACAGATTTTTCATAATTACTGCCCTTATATATTTGTGAAATTCTCTCATCTTTTTAAAAAAGTTGATTTTAGAGAGACAGGAAGGGAGAGGAAGAGAGAGCGAAACATCTATGTGAGAGCAAAACATGGATAGGTTGCTTCCGTACAAACCCTGACCAGCATCAAACCTGTAACCTGGCCATGTGCCCTGAATGGAAATTGAACCCAAGACCCTTTGGTGCATGGGACGATGCTCCAACCAGCTGAGCCACACCAGCCAGGGTAACATTTCTTCTCTTTTCAGAGAAGTGGCATGATGATAGCAAGGGGGATACCAACCTGCACATTCTCTTCAGTGTTTCACTTCCAGGTCTAAACTGTGGAATCAACATGGACTTTTCTTTTTCTCAATTGCTCAGTTCCAACATTTACTTTTTTCATCTCTTTCTTTCCCTTTCATTTATTAGCAGATTGTAGGAACTGAAAGTTGAAGTAGCTCTTGGCTGAGTAGGAGAAATGCCTTAGGGAATATTTGTTTTTTCCAGATAGACTCTAAAAAGTTGAAAAGAACCATGAAGAGAGAAATAAAAACATTTGTTAGAGAGTAAGATAGCAAAGTGGAAACTGGCACTAAAATCCTTTTTTTAAATTTATTTTTATTCCTCACCTGAGGATATTTTTCTACTTATTATCAGATAGAGTGGGAGTGGGAGAGAAAGAGAGAGAGACAGAGAGAAACATCGATGTGATAGAGCCACATTGACTGGTTGCCTCCCGCAGAACTTGACCAGGCCCGGGACGAACTGCAACCGAGGTACGTGCCCTTGACTGGAATTGAACCCATGACTCTTTGGTCCACGGGCTGACGTTCTATCCGCTGAACCAAACTGGCCAGGTTTAAAATCCTTTTTAAAAAATATATCTTTATTGTTGAAAGTATTACAGATATCCCTCCCCTTTTCACCCATTGACAACCCCCCCACTTTTACCACATTGTTGTCAGTGTCTAAAATTCTTTTTTAAAATTTATTTTTAATTGTAGTTGACATACAATATTATATTAATTTAGGTATACAACAGTGATTCCACATTTATATTCCTTACTCTGTGATCACTATAAGAAGTCTAGTAACCACCTGTTACCTTAGAGTTATTACAAGACTATATTTACTCTATTTCCTATGCTGTACATTATGTCCTTGTAATTTATTTTATAACTGGAAGTTTGTGCCTCTTAATCCCCTACCCCTTTTCACCCATTCCCTCCCCTCCTCCACCCTGTTAACCATCAGTTTGTTTTCTTTATCTATGAGTTTGTTCTGTTCTGTTTGTTTTTGGTTCCACATATAAGTAAAATCATATGATATTTGTCTTTGTTCAAATTATACTCTCTAGGTCAATTCATGTTGTCACAAATAGCAAGATTGCTTTTTTTTTTTTTTTGATTTTAGAAAGAGGTAGGGAGAGGGAGAGAGAGAAACATCGATGAGAAAGAACATTGATTGGCCGCCTCCTGCATGCCCCCCACTGGGGATCAGGCCCACAACCTGGGCATGTGCCCTGACCGGGAATTGAACAGGTGACCTCTTGGTGCATGAGCCAATGCTCAACCACTGAGCCACACAGGCCGGGCACATTCGTTCTTATGGCTAAGTAATATTCCATTATATATGTGCACCACTTCTTCCTTATCTGTTCCTCTGTGGAAGGACACCAAGGTTGCTTCCTATCTTGACTGTTGTAAACAGTGCTGCAGTAAGCATAGGGGTGCACATGTCTTTCAAATTCTTGTTTTTTGTTTTCGTGGGATAAATACCCAGCAGTAGAATTGCTGGGACGTATGGTAGTTCGGTTTTCAATTTTATAAGGAATCTCCATACTGTTTTCCACAGTGTGAAATTATTTACCTGTTTACTTAGTTGCAAAACACTATGATGCTATCATCACAGAAATTAAATATCAATGCTTTAATTTTTATTTTTTGTGGTTAATCCTTACTCGAGGATATTTTTCCATTGATTTTTATTCATTTATTTTTAATCCTCACCCGAGGACATTTTTTCATTTTTTGTCCAGATAGAGTGGGAGGGAAAGAGAGGAAGAGAAAGAGAGAGAAACATCGACGTGAAAGGGACACATCGAGTGGCTGCCACCTGCACGACCAACCAGGGCCGGGGACATACTGCAACCGAAGTACATGCCCTTAGCGGGAACCGAACCCGGGTCTCTCTGAACTGCAGGCCGACGCTCTAACCGCTGAGCCAAACCGGCCAGGGCTCCATTGATTTTTAGATGGAGTGGAAGGGAGGGAGGGAGGGAGAGAAACATTAATGTGAGAGAGACACATCGACTTGACTGGTTGTCTCCTGCACGACCCGGACCAGGGCTGGGGATCAAACCTTGACCCTGTGGTCCACAGGCCGATGCCCTAACTGCTGAGCCTCACTGGCCAGGACTAAATATCAACCCTTTAAATATTTAACACCACCTCATAACTGCCCTCCAAAGTGTTTAATTTTTTCAATTTTTGTTCTGTTTCTTGTATTGGCTTATGTTTCATGTGCCTGCAATGTAGTATAATTATGATATTTGTTCTCTATTGTTACTTCAACTTTGTATAAAATGAGTTGTGTAATTAAGTTTGTATAAATTCATTGGTATAAATATTTACTTTATTCACTACTGTGTCCTTAGGAGCTCCAGGCCAGTAGCTGACACTCGGTAAACATTTCGTACGATAACCTTGTTGAATTAATGGTCATTTATGATTTATGCTGTTTTCTTGATGAGAGTTTATCTTTTAAAATTTTTTATTTTAAAATTACTGCCTTCTCTATGAATTGGCTTTGTATTTTCTTTACTTATTTATTGGGATTTTGTCTTTTCTGAGAATTTCTGTAAGCTCTTCATGTAATAATATTAGTCTTCACGTCATATTTTATACAACTGCTTTTCTGAGCTATTGCTTACTTTTTATTTTTCAGTTAATTTTTGTTGTATAGAAATTTTGTTTATATAAATAAATTGTTTTTGCATTAGTTCAAAGCCTATAGATTTTCCGTATTCTGGGAAAATAATTATTTTTATAAATTTATTAATCTTGAAATAATATGGGTGTTAAATGGAATTTCTGCCAATGGATGTAAGATGAATTTAAGATATTTGGCTTTGGTTTCCATTTGTTATATTGTCCTGAATACCCGTCTGCCATCCTTTTCTAATGAGGATTTTTTTAATATCATGTTAATATTAGCAGATTCATTATAGCCAGATATCTTACTTGGTGGGTTTGCGTGTCTATCCATTTAGTGATAATTGTGGCATTGAGGTTTTAACTACACAAATTTAGTTGATTAAACATTCTCAAATCAGGGTATAACAGGAGACTCATCCCCCCTCCCATCCCAGCATGGTGTTCCCTGGTGTCTGGCGTGGGGCTGAGACTCTGACAGAATGTAAATGGACGTCACAGGGCTCTGGGCTGTGTGTTGCAGAAAGAAGCGGCAGGATGTAGGTGGCGGCCTCAGACTCTCCGGGTTCTGTATCTGGCCAAACCCTGCATCTGGTGTTTCCCAGGAAGTCTGGTGCCAATGTCATACAATGCCACATCTGTTTTCAACAAATGTCTGAGCACTAAGTTCTTAAATGCCTGGCATGGAAACCTGGCATCCAGTATTTCCCAAAATAGGCTTTGAGATTTCAGCAAATTTGGGGTTAATAAACTCTTCTTTATTTTTTCTGGTTAAGAACCAAACTTTTATTTTGCAGTTTTCACTATATAGTTTTAAAACATAGTTTCAACCAGATATTGTTGCTTCATATTTGTACAAATAACCCATTTCAGTGTCTTGGTAAATACCATTAATGCTAATCTGTATATTTAATATGGAATCATTGTTGTGAATGCTTTCCGTCATTCTAAATAAAATGGAAATATTTTTATTGAGGACAAATTCTGGCTTTAGAACCCTCACATGAAAGGATTGTCTGGATGTATTAGAGCCTTGATTTTATATTAATCAATTTTTATAGCAGTGCTCTCTATATAAGGTAGATATCACTGTCTTTTCATAAATGAGAACATTGAGGTCTAGATAAGCTAAATAACTTGCAGTAGTCGTGCAGCTAGTGAGGGCTCAGCCGAGGTTGTCCCCGAGGTCTGACTCCCAGTGCCTCTTGGTCGGAGCCGCCCTTGCAGGCCTCCAGCTCTGCACTGCCAGCCTTGCCAGTTAGGGCAGTGCCGATGGGGAGGGTCGTGCTCTCTGCCATCCAGCATTCTCTGACAGCAAGTGAAATGTAAAATATCGTTTACTCCGCAATCTGTTTTTAGCTTTATGTTTTCTAGAATAATATTCTAGCCATTTAGTTTTTATTGCATTGTTTTTTTTCAGTCCAGTTTATAGCATTTTAAAGGTTGGCAGTTGGGTTGTTCCTGACTTGTGTCTATTTTTCAAAATGAGAATAGTGCTGACGATCAGATGGCAGTTGGTGGTAATTTATTTTAAATTTTCTTGAATGTTTAACATTCATATTACATTACATCCCATTTTTAAAATGTATATATGCGTATTATTATTTTTAAATGTTTTTATTGATTTTTTTTAGAGAGAGAGTAAGGGAGAGGGAGAGAGAAATAGAAACATCAATGTCAGAGAGAAACATCGATTGGCTGCTTCCTGCATGCCCCCCACTGGGGTTCGAGCCCGAAACCTGGGCATGTGCCCTGACTAGGAATCGAACCAGCGACCTCTTGATACATGGGATGATGCTTAATCCACTGAGCCACACCAGCCGGGCTATACTTGTTATTTTTATATGTGTATCTTCTTGTAATTAAATTTTTAATAGGAAATATGTTCATTTGGCTTCAAACTTAAAGAGGTAGAAAATAATAACTGCTAACTAGGCCTAGGTAGCACTTACTGTGTACCAGGTGTTCATTCTTCTAAGCATTTTTAATGTGAATCTAATGCTCCTCATAGTGAGGCAATAGATACTACTGTTATCCCCGTTTTCCAAATGAGTGAACTGAGCAAGAGAGGTGTAGTATAGCGTACCAAGCTGGTCTGGGTTTTGTCATTTGTCCAGTCAAGTGTCACTGCCTTTGGAAAGCCTCCTACGAACATAACTCTCTCTTCCCTGGGCTGGATTCGGTGCTCACAGACATCTGTGCACTTTTCTTTTGCTGACTTACTACAATTCTCTTATTCCCTCCTTAGACTGAATCTTCCCCAAGGCGGGTGCCCTGTCTTACGCTGTGGGGCAGACCCAGCACACTTTTTGGCACTTGCTAAGTACTTCGTAGACACTGTTTGGCCAGGACAGATTTTCCCATTTTAAAAACAGGTATATCTGCTCTGCCTTCTACATAGAATTATTCAGGAAATCAAATGAGAGTTCACAGCTGTTTGTTAGCTTCAGAGCACTACACAAATAGATACTAAACCAATTATGGAGTGCCCTGCAAACGCTTAATGAAGACTCATGCGTTCAAAGCCCCTAGGGATTACCACAGGGGTTGGCACCCGGGACAGATGGGATCTTGGTACAATCCAGTGTGTCACTGAGTTCTGGCCAGCCTACTTTTACCCAGTAGTCTTAACGATTTCAAATGATTTTTGTCTGATCTGATCGCATGCTTTTTTTTTTTTTTTCCTGTACAGAAGGCGGAGAAAAGTGTTCACGTCCTGATATTTAAATATTGCAGACTCACACTATCTAGATTCCACGACTGGTTTTGCTCTCTAATTCAGTGTTTCTCAGTATTGGTGACATGTGAGAATCACAGGGCTGTAGTTTTGCTTTGTTTCTTAACTGAAGAGTCTTAGGCTCTGCTTTCGATTCATGGAGTCAGAATCTCGGGGTGTGAGGGAGCGATCAGCACAGACGACTTTGATGAGCCTCAAGGAATGAGATATATCCTAAATATGGTCTAAATACTGCCTGAAAAGGTGGCTTAATGTCACCACAGATATTTTAAATAAGAGACGCAGTTGTTTCTTTCTTAATAGCTCTCGAGAGCGCTGACATTTATTTTGTTCCCTTGCGGTACATTTTACAGTCCATTTGTGCTGGTGAGTTCAGTGGGTGCTCTAATTACGCCAAACCATGTGGCCATAGCAAGCCGCTGATAAATGGGTTGCAGTTTTTTTCCTAAAAAATTCTAACAAGTCATCTTTGCTTCGCTCAGAAGAAGTCTGGGGCCTTGAGCCGATCCTCACTTATTTTGTTTTTAACAGAAATTTCAGCTTTGTATGTAGACATTTCATGACTTGCTTGTAGAAATGAGGGGCTGTCTTTCCAGGCTGGAGCCTTGAGGAGGCCGTCAGTTTCCATAAAGGCTGTGAGCCGTCCCGTCTGCCGGTCTGTGGTCTGAGTGTGCTCTCCGCCCCAGGAGCACACCGTACCTGCAGTCAGGCCCCTCCTCAGAGGATACAGCCCGCAGTGAGCTGATATCCAGCTCTTGTCAAAAGCTTCATTACTCAGAATTGTTGGAAGGACATGCAGTTTAACGATTTTATTCTAGAGTTATTCCTGTATCAAGCTGAGCCATTAGAAACCTGTTTAAAAATATCTTATCTTGCTATCCCTACTTTATTTCCTCATTTATGAAAGAGAGCTGAGTTTCCAGTCACACACCCTGGGGGTTTCTCTAACAGTCTCATTATCCAGCAGACCACTGCTATGGATAATCGAGAGATTGCCTTTAATTTAGTCAGTGTAACACAGTCCAGTGTGTGAGATGTTAACGTGGGGCAGGTTGGAAAAAATTGATTCCCTTCTTCTGTCTATATAGATGACATTAAATACTAATTTTTGTTAAGTGGGCTTACCATACAAAGGAGAAATGTGCCACATTCTTCTAATTATTTTACAATACTTCGTATGTCTCTACATCTTTTATACTATTGACTCTCAATTATGGCTTGTTTCTCCTAACAAAATGAGCTACTTGTTCTTTCATCGGAAAAAATATTTACTTGATGATTGATTTTTATGAGTCATTTTCTTATTCTAACTAAAAATGTGTACATTAAAAAAATGAGACTTTTCTACAATTTGTAATGGAACGTCTGGATACCTTTACAAGCAGAGGAAGATCTGTTATAACATTGTTTTATTTCACTTATTTTATGTCAAGAATGCATTAGTATCAAACACCCGAAGGATAGCTCAGTAGATAGGGATTTATTTGTTTTAACAAATCTCCTGGTGTGGGCAGTGGAGAGCTGACGCCTCCAGGGAACAAGGTTCTTTCTGTTTTTTAACTCACTCTGGCCTCCTCAGAGTACACGGATCTGTCCCCGGCTTTCATCTCAGGGATCCAAACAGTCTAAAGTGGCTTCTGTGTGTTGTTATTTCCCAGGAAGGGGAAGGCAAGGGATGACAGTCTTTGTTTCCCCACAGCTTTCCCTCTACCTTCCCACCCTAAGCCCGGAATTATTTATTTTATTGACTAGAACTATGACATATGGTCCCTCCCACCTGCAAGCAAAATGCGAAAATAGTACTTTTACCTTTGACCTGACAGCAGGAGAGACAAAGGAAAGGCCTGGGACTTCTTGTTCCTTTCACAGTCTCTGCTGGAAGTGTCCTCATTGAAAGTGGACCAGTGCTTTTTGCAGTCTGCCCTTAGTATGGCTGCTTTTCCCAGTTATGATTTAACTTAGGGATTCAGAGCACGTTTATTCTGTATCTGTTCACATAGATATTTCATGTGTTGAGGTATAGAGTAATTATATTTTTAATGTGTTGAGATTATTTATTTGATAAACCTAATTCCTGAGGCCTTATGACTAGACTATATATTGCAACCTTTCATGCTTTTAAAGCAGACTGTGCAGCTCTTTGAACAATTTCTAATCTTGGTGAGACAAACCAACATGGTGGCTGTCGTCGTTGAACAAAAGGCTGCTTTCAAACCAAAACAGCCGTCCAGGAGCCTTTTCAGAATCTGATTGAGGAAAGAGGAACGTAATAAAATATTGGAAATGAGATAGAATTTTAAGATAAGTAATGCCTTTGTTTGAGAGTAAATTGGAAAAGTAATGCGACAGAACAGAGGTAACATCCTGTAGTGAAACAGGGAGCGCGAACAGATGGCCTGGGGGCCCGCCTTTCTACCACGTGCAACTATGCTTTCCACGCAACTGCATCTTTGTGAGCCTTGACCTCCCCTTCTTTTTATGTGAATAGTAATTGTAGCAACCTCACAGTGCCATTTGGCTCCGCACCCAGAAAACTGCTGGGCACATGGTAATAAAGGTGAAAAAGGGCCCAACTTTTATTTACTTTTTGAAATACGTTTTTATTGATTTTTTAGAGAGAGAGGAAAGGAGAGAGAGATAGAAACATCCATGTCAGAGAGAAACATCGATCAGCTGCCTCCTGTACACCCCCTGCTGGGGTTCGAGCCCGAAATCCAGGCGTGTGCCCTGACCAGGAATCAAACCAGGACCTCTCAGTCCATGGGCCGATGCTCAATCCACTGAGCCACACCAGCCGGGCAAAAATGTGCCCAACTTTTAAAAGCCAGGCATGTGTAGCTCAAGGTCTGTGCCCTATTCAACTTCTGTTTCGGTGCAAGAAACCCATACTTTATTAGCAGCCCAGCTGTCGAGCTTGGGATGGCACCTCACCATGTACAGGGAGTGACTACCTGGCATGAAAACTGTGCCATGCGTTTTTTAATGAATTGTTTAATTCCACGTACATGTGTGTGGTCAAACTTAGTAGGATGTATTGGGTTTTAGAGAATATAATTGTACTTTTAAAGTTTATATTTCTGTTTATCATTTGTTATATTTTTCTTCAAACTAGGATTTCAAGAGTGGACTTGGAATTACCATAATTCCTATGAATGTAGCAAATGTAAAGCAAGTAGACCGAACTGTGAAACACTCTTTTGAAATAATCACTCCCTACCGGAGTTTCAGGTAAGCTGTATTTAAACGCTGTGTGTTTGTACTACTACGGGAACGCCTTGGGGTGCCACTTGGCATTGCCGGTGGCGACTTGACTTCTTATAGGACATTTACTAAAATGATGTTTTCACTTTTCATACTGTTTAGTTTCTTAGCCAGTATATGTGAACACCTTGTGAAAGTGACTTGAATAATCACAAAACCTGCAGATACTAATTTCATGAAATTTGAGGGTTTTTTTCCTTAATACCTCTTTTTCTTAGTAGGCTTAGTGAGTCTATTCGTTTTCTTTATTAACAAATTTTTGAAAACTTTACATTTTGAAGGAATAAAATAAAAAGGGAATATTACGTTATCTTTAAGCTGTGTTGTTGTTTACCTTCTTTCAGCCTAGTCAAGTACAGTGTCCCTGCTTCCAATCCAGTCCCTAATTATATATGCTCTGCAATAATTTCCTAAAAGGAACTCCAGCTTAAAATGATGCTGAATTTAATGGACCTCCTAGCATTTACTGATCAAATATTTTAGCACTTTGTTACATATCTCGTGTTATGGTATTATAGTAATTATTCCTTACGACAGTGAAACATATTCTTAATATGTGTGAGAATAATCGATACTGACTCCATAGCTTTAGTGCACAGAAGGGGCATAAGTTATTATCTGTTGAGTTCAACCATGGTAATTCATCTGTCACAAATAATCAACACACCCCATGGTGGTATAAAGGTCAGAGGCTATTGTCAGAGGCCTTTAAGGACTAACAATTACTTAGCAATTTCAAAAGTACTACCAAGTGTAGTACTCAATTTATCTGTCGGAACATGTCTACTGGCCCACATTTTAACAGCAACAACAAAAAAGACACGTACAGAATAATAAGCTTTATTTTCACATATGTAGATTCATGCTTCAACGGAAAATGTAGACATTGGCTGAATTGTTTTTACTCACAACACTTCTGACACCAAATATGTGGGGTTTTCCTCATACCATTCAGTTCTCCGCGCCCCTGGGCACCAGTTGGGTGTCCTACAGTTTGGCTCTATTCTGCCATACCAGAGTGAGCCTCAGACCCCCAGGCTTCACGGCTCAGTCCCACAGGACTGTCCTCCAGGTACCAGTTCCAAGTATTGGGTCCTCAGTACCCACACTTCTGTGCAAATTTGACTATAAATTGGGATTCCCATAACCCCCTCTTCTCCAGGTTTGATAAATCACTAGCATTGTTCGCAGAACTCAGGGAAACAGTTTAATTATTATAACCCGTTTATTATAAGAATGCAACTCGAGAAAGGCCCAGTGGCTGAGCTGCACAGGGCAAGCTCCACGGGACGGGGGCACAGAGCTTCCCTGCCCTCTCTGGGGCACCGCCTCCAGCACCTCAGTGTGCTCACCAGCCTGGAAGCTCTCGGAACCTGTTGTTCAGGGTTTTTATGGAGATTTCACTCCATAGGCATGATTGATTAAATTTGTCGTGATTTAGTCAGAGGTCAGGGGTGCAGCGGGTTGAAAGTTCCAGCTCTAAGCACACCTTGGTCCTTCGGGTGCCCAGCTCCAGGGTAGGCCCCCACTTTGATCATGCCAGTGGTGTTAGAGCTAAGAACCAGGGAGCAAAGACCCATTATCTATTTTCCATTGTACCATATCGACTGTGACCAATCTCTATGTAGAAACAGAAACCACTAAGAAATTTATAAATATTATAGTGATGATGGAACCATAAAGAACCTCAGCACATATCCATGTAGGCCACTCAGTTATCTGGCAGGTTGTTTAGAATACTGTTAGTCACCTGTTATTTTCAGTATATTTCAAAGCATTCTCATCTTCAGAACAGAACATTGTAATGCACAGCATTCTTCTGTGGGCCACCGACAGTATGGAGCACTCTGGTGCATTATATAGGAACTCAGTAAATATTTCTTAAAGGAGTTTCAGGCACTGATGTTTAATTCCTCATTCTTTCACCCAGGCACCCATTAGACACTAAGAATTAGAATAAATCAAAACATGGCTGAAAGTGAGTTAGAATTCTGCTAGAATAGTAATCACTGAAAATGTTTTGATTTCTCCGTTTCTTGAAGCCATCTGTACATTCTTCTAATTTAAAAAAGAATCTATTTTTATTACTAAGAAATTGAAATTTTGGGTGAGTGTCGTTGGTAGTTTAGTTTCAGACTATCAGGGCATTCTTTCTTGGCGAAATAATCCTATAGTTCTGAAACTCTGCCGGTCTCCTATTGATTATTGTGTGACCACCGCTTAGGAAACAGGTCCTCTCATTGAAGCTTTTGACCTAACAAAGAAAGTTTTATATCCTGGTCAGAAAAATAAATATGTTTATTTGCTTCAAGATATGCAAACAAAGTCATAAGCAATGGGAAAAATCAAAGGAAAAAAATAGATTTCTAAATCAGATGATTTTTAACAGAAATGACTATCCAACTGCCTGTAAGGCATATTTCTCAGCTGCTGTTTAATTTGTGAGTGAAATGAATATGCAAACTAAACATACTGCTTAATTGGCCTTTACAAGGGAGATCGATAATGCAGAAACGCTCATTGTTTCAGCTTTGTGGCCGAGTCTGAAAAGGAGAAACAGGAATGGATTGAAGCTGTGCAGCAGTCGATAGCAGAAACTCTCTCTGATTATGAAGTAGCTGAGAAGATTTGGTTCAATGAGTCCAACAGGAGCTGTGCCGATTGCAGAGCCCCGGATCCTGACTGGGCGTCCATCAACCTCTGTGTTGTCATCTGTAAGAAGTGTGCAGGTGATTGGTGATAAGTTATGCTCATCCCTGTTTGGCAGCAGATTGGCACCGAATGCTCTTTACTGTCCTGTATAATGAGTCCCAGCTTATGGTTGTGGAAAATAAAAAACAGAGAAAGCTTATTACATTTAAATCAATTTTAGAAATGTAATTCTAAACTTCTCTTATGCATGACTTAGATATCAAAATTGATTTTTAAGCATGTAATCATTTTTTTGTGCCTACTGGTCCATGTGTGGATTTTTAAAGACAGTGTCGACATTTTTAGATTTTAGGTGAATCCGTGTCAGGATGCACCCCGAACACACTTGCTCTTTGTATGGTTTGTCCATTTCTCCTCAGTCATATTTTGTAAATCCTGGTTTTCTCATCAAGATTGTTCTGAGCTCTAAACTCCATGCACCAGATCTGGTACCTCTTATGTGAGAATTTTTTATGCAGAAGCATTTTCCAAGCGCACTGATGTTTATAAAAGTAACCACTGCCATGACTGGTTTTCCTGTTGTGACTTTACACCTTCGAGACAGACAGCTCCGTGTATTGGGGGCGCAGACAGTTGTCCAGTGAGTGTGGTCAGTAGACCCCAGCTTAGATGTGTAATTGTGGAGATCTTGGAGAAAGTTAGCCCCAAGCCAAACTTTACTTCATCTTTCTGCTCTATGTGTGACCGTGCTGGTCCTAGGAATTCAGAAGAGTATAAGACATGACATTTCCTGCAATAACAGATGGATAGTAATTACAATGAAGGATGATACACCAGAGTGGAGGACTGGCTTCCCCGGGAGACAGGCTTCCCTGGGGAGGAGCTCCTAAGTCAGCGAGAGCCCAGACAGGGACAGGCGCTTCAAACCCTTACTCCGCTCCGCTCCCGAGCACTGTGCTACCACCTTTCTCATCACACCAGACTGTCCCTTTTTCCTTTCATATGCAAATGCTTTTAAGAGGCGTAATCTGCCCTGGCCGGTTTGGCTCAGCGGTAAGAGCTTGGGCCTGCAGTCCAGAGAGACCTGGATTCAGTTCCCGCTAAGGGCATGTACTTCGGTTGCAGTTTGTCCCCGGCCCTGGTTGGTCGTGCGGGTGGCAGCCACTCGATGTGTCCCTTTCACGTCGATGTTTCTCTCTCTCGCTCTTCCTCTCTCTCCCTCCCACTCTATCTGGACAAAAAATGAAAGAATGTCCTCGGGTGAGGATAAAAAAAAAAAAAGAGGCGTAATCTGCACGGGTGTTCTTCATTTCTTTAACTTTCCAGGTTTTCTCCAGCATCTATAATCAGCCTTCTTTTCTCTCTATTGCAGTAAAAACATTTTCATCACGTTTACCAGTGTATTTTACCTCTCAGTTTCCCTGTCTTGATTGTCTTCTGCACTATTTAACACTCGTGATCAATATGTGGCTGTATGACTTCCCATCCTCCCTCAGCTTCCAGGAGACCATTTCCTCTTGGTGTTCTCTTCCTACTCTGGCCATCCTTTAAAATACCTGTCTTTCCTTGGGTTGCATGCTGCTTCCACTCTGATGTTCCTGAGGGATGATATTTATTGTTTGAATTCACTCATTTTTATGCAGAT
Organism: Tadarida brasiliensis; assembly: GCA_030848825.1. Taxonomy (NCBI): domain Eukaryota; kingdom Metazoa; phylum Chordata; class Mammalia; order Chiroptera; family Molossidae; genus Tadarida; species Tadarida brasiliensis. The sequence continues at coordinate 24,963,958 of CM061257.1, read as the reverse complement.
GACCTTTTGGAAATCACACTTTATTTTTTTTTCCTTTATTGATTTTAGAGAGAGAGGAAGGGAGAGGGAGAGAGAGAGAAACATCGATGAAAGAGAACTTCGATTGGCTTCCTCCTGCACACCCCCCATTGGGGATTTGGCCCACAACCTGGGCATGTGCCCTGACTGGGAATTGAACTGGCGACCTCTTGGTGCATGGGTCGATGCTCAACCACTGAGCTACACCGGCCGGACTCACACTTAAAAAAAAAATGTTTTCATTGAATTTTTAAAGAGAGAGGAAGGGAGAGAGAGATAGAAACATCCATGTGAGCCTGTAACATCCCATGTGCTCTGACTGGGAATCGAATCGGGACCGCTCAGTCCATGGGACGACGCTCAATCCATGGAGCCACCCTGGCCGGGCTGGAAACCACAGGCTTATGCCTGCCTACTAGAATCTCTGCTTGGGTTTGCTCAAGGTCCCTCAACAGTGACATGTTAAAAGGAGCTCTCATGGGTGCCCAGGTCACTACATAAAACTGCACATTCTCCTATATTCCAAATCTTGGTCAGAAGCAATAGTGCCCACCCGACACTAAAGCTTAAAACCTGAGAGACCCTCTTGACCCTTCCCCTTTCCTTCAAGTTCTCCAGGTCTCACTGGTTTCATGTCTGCAGCATTTCTAAGTCTCCCTTCCATTTTGTTTCTCTTTCTGTTGCCTCAACTCAGCTTCTGTCATTTATTGTCTAGGCTACTCTAGCATCCTGTCCACTTCTTTTCCTGTGTGGTTCTAAATTTGACCCCTGTTCCCTTAGGTGTCTTTATAAATGAAAACCTGTGCAAATTCCTGCCCTGGAAATTCTAGGGCTTTGTGTTCTGAGTAGTTTCCATCTCAAAGAAGAGAGGAAAGGAACCCTTGATGATAGAGAGAGAAACTCTTTCATGCTTTAACGCAAAATGTCCTTAAGATCAAGGATGATGTCTTATATACCTTTTTTCTTTCTCAAGAGCTTAGAAATAAAGCATCTGACATATGTCTGGGTGCCCAGTAATGACTGAATGTTGATTTATACAGCAGAATTGAATTGCTAATAATAGGATGCTGTGCTGTTATTCTCTTCCAGGCATAAAATAGGAGACTAAAGAATCCACTGAAAAATTTTTAAGTGCACATTTATTAGAGTTGTAGCTAGTTTTTTTTTTTTTTTTTTGAAGAGTGAAGGGATAGTATCTGTTTTTACATACATGTAATTTACATAGACCGGTTATAAAATATTTTCAGTGACCTACAATTTCTAGTTAATTACCAAATGATGCAAAAATTAGATATGTATGTATATACATACATACACACACATACATCCATACCCATTTTTTTAAAAAGTATGTTTTCATTGATTTTTACAGAGAGAGGAAGGGAGAGAGAGATAGAAACATCCATGTGAGAGGGGCCTCCTGCACGCCCCCTACCTGGGATCAAGCCTGCAACCCGGGCATGTGCCCTGACCAGGAATCAAACAGGGACCTCTCAGTCCATGAGACGACACTCAATCCACTGAGCCACACCGGCTGGGCCATACCCACTGTAAGAGCATAGTTTTATGTCAGTACAGAGTGCTGATGAAGGCAATTGCTGTTCATTTCTTTGTGGTTGGTTATGATTTCTGTATAAATACCATCACTCCTCCAGGGTGGAAATTAGATATTAGTGTATTTTAAGTTGAAAAATTATGTGAACATACATCCATGTACACATACATACAAATTATTTAAAAAAACTAAAATGCATTTACATGTGAATTAAAATAGGAATTCAATTGTTTTTTTTACTTCAGGACAACATAGATCTTTAGGACCAAAAGATTCCAAGGTTAGAAGTCTAAAAATGGATGCGAGCATTTGGAGTAATGAACTCATCGAGGTAAGTCCGGTTTAACTGTGGTAATGAGCAGAGGTCTGGAAGGAGAGGCGCGGGGAGGAGCTTACTTAGGAGCTCCTTGGTAAACTTCTCACCACACTGTAGAAATGGCTTATGTCCTGTTTCTACTTTAACTTTCAGAATGCTCTTAAATGAGACAGTGATTTTAAAAGTGAAAGGCACAGAGGCTTTAATAGTAATAACTACTGTTAAAGGCTTGACACCTTTGTCATTAAGACAGAATTTACTTTCTTTTTAACCCAGCATGGATAAAATATTAGAAAAGTGATGAAAACATTGGGCAAAATTTATCATTTTTTATCTCGGCCATGCTGTCATTTACTACGGTCATGTCTCACTTGCTGTCTCCCAGTTCCATTTCCTGCTCGGCTCCAGCAGCCCTCTCAGCCGCACTCGTCCACCTACTCAGCCATTTTAAATGAATCTGTCCCAGTGTGCGCTTCAGAAAATAATCATGCTTTTGCTACAATTTGTGTGGCTTGCCATTTCTTCCCTCGATAATCTTTTACTGTTATTAAGAGCAGCCAGACTGTATTTAAAATAGAAATAGTATCTGCTTTCACACTCCATCTTCCTGAAAGAGTTGGATCTTTCTTGCAGTTTTGCATATTTCATACTAAGTTATGCTTTAATTTATAATGTGAGTCAGTTTTCTGCAGATTTAAGTACATTTTAGGAACTGATCTGTTTTATACTTTTTTGATAATTCAGCTTTTTATTGTCATTGGAAACAAAAGAGCAAATGACTTTTGGGTTGGTAATCTTCAAAAAGATGAAGAATTACTCATGGATGCACCAGTAGAAAAGAGAAAAACCTTCATTACTCAGAAGTACAAAGAAGGAAGATTCAGAAAAACACATCTGGCATCTCTCACCAAGGAAGAATTAAATAAGGTATCCAATAAAACACAACAATAGACATGGATTTTAATATCTTTTTAAATATGTGCCAAGGATATTGGAAAGAAATAAAAAAATATTTTACTCTTTGATAAAACTATTGTTTAACCTTGTTTTATTTCCTCTTGTGAGATTCTGTCAGTGGTTTCCCATTGTTTCACTTAAAGAGTTTTCATCAATAACAGATAAACTCTTCGTCTACGAGATTCCAGCTAACTTAGGCATATTCCAGTCTCTATATATTTTTTTATCCTTACCTGAGGACATTTGTCCATTTTTGTTCAGATAGAGTGGGAGGGAGAGAGAAAAAGAGAGAGAGAGAGAGAAACATCGATGTGAAAGGGACACATCGAGTGGCTGCCTCCTGTACAACCCTGACCAGGGCTGGGGACAAACTGCAACCGAGGTACGTGCCCTTGACCAGAATTAAACCCGCGACTCATTGGTTCACGGGCCAATGCTCTAACCATTGAGCCAAACTGGCCAGGTCATAGTCCAATATTCTTAAACCTATGACAACTTTCCCTATTTTAGGGACAGGATACTGAGTATAACTTCAGCTCATACATTGCAGACTTGCCACCACCAGAATTAACATCCTTTACTCAGTTTATTGTTACAGGTAATGGTTTGCTAAATGCCCTTGATGTGAACTGTCATTGGCCTTTGGCTGAGTGATTCCAGGTCTTTTTGTGACCATTTTATGCTGCCCACTTGGTCTTCACCCATTTGGCAAAGGGTTTGTTAAGCATCTTGCCCCCCTCTCATTTTTAAATTGCTGTTTCCATTTCTTGTGTGTTAGGAGCCTCTCCTGTGCATAGATATTTCAAACGTTACTTTATTTATTTATTTATTTTCTCCAATTTTTATTAATTTATTTTTGTTACAGATGTTTCTCCTTTTTCCCCCCTAGACCCCCTCCCCCTCTTCCCCATCCCACCCCCCAGCATTTTTGTCTGTGTCCATTGGTTATGCATACATGTATATAAGTTCTTTGGTTCATCTCATCCATCCCCCCCGCCCCCCTACTCTGACGTTTGTCAGTCTGAACCATACTCCTTTCTATGTCTCTGGGTCTATTTCGTTCATCAGCCCACCTTGTTCATTATATTCCACAAATAAGTGAGATCATGTGGTATTTGTCTTTCTCTGATTGGCTTATTTCGCTTAGCATAATACTCTCCAGGTTCCTCCATGTTGTCTCAAAGGATAAGAGATCTTTCTTTCTTACAGCTGCATAGTACTCCATTGTGTATATGTACCACAGCTTTTTTATCCATTTGTCTACTGATGGACACTTGGGCTGTTTCCAGATCTTAGCAATTGCAAATAGTGCTGCTATGAACATGGGGGTACATATATTCTTTCTGATTGGTGTTTCAGGCTTCTCAGGGTATATTCCTAGAAGTGGGATCAGTGGATCAATGGCAATTCAACTTTTAATTTTTTGAGGTAACACCATATTGTTTTCCATAGTGGCTGCACCAGTCTGCATTCCCACCAGCAGTGTACTAGAGTCCCCTTTTCTCCACAACCTCACCAGCACTTATTGTTTGATGATTTGTTGATGGCAGCTATTCTGACAGTTTTGAGGTGATACCTCATCATTGTAAAACGTGTACTTTTATGTGCCTATAGTTTTATGCTCAGAGAAATTTTTTTTTTTGTCACGGTTCTCAGTTCTTTAGTATGCTTTCAATGGCAATACTTATTAGATAAGGATCCCGCCCCTGCCCCCCCCCGCTGTAAGTAGCATCATGCTGAACATTTTGGAAAACAAATGAAGACCTTTTCTATACTTCTCTAGACATTATAAGATTTATACAATTGATTTGAATTTCTTTTCTATGGGTTTAGTTCCCATTAACTAAATTTTTCTTCTCTGTACAGTTTTGGTATTTGTAAAGTGAGGCCACCAATTGATATTAAAGCAGTGGCACAATAAATTCAAGATGCGGGATGGGTACCTGAGGTAGGCAACCTCAGAGAGATGGATGGGAGTGGGAACCATATATTTATATAGGTTATTATTAAGACATTTAATTGTGTTTTGGGTAGTGGTTTTCATGAGTGGTAATTATATATTAAAATAACTGACCAATTAATTATACCAGACATGTTTGGAATAATGATGACAGGGCATCGTAAACCAAGGGTTATAATTAATCTAATTCCGTGTACTAGAGTTTCATAATAAATAAGTATATTAATAACAGGTTGTGGATTTGGGTAAGTAATTGGCGAGATTGGAGAACCAGGGCGTATCTTCCCCCAGTGGTTTCTCTCTTCTTGGTGATGGGACTCTTGTCAGTGGGTACATTCTGATGTCCCCAGAAGAAGTCTTGTCTGCCATTCCGCACAGTTCCCAGGAGCTAAGACAGTCGGTGGGTTTTACGTTAGTTGCTGGCTATTGCTTTCTTTCTAAGAATATTATAGGGTAGTTTACCTGTTAGGGTTTACTTCCACTTTGGGCTTCTCAAAAATGGCACTCTTAATGTCAGTGAATAATTTTTACAAAAAAAATATTTTATTGAATAGATACTTTTAAAAATTGATATTATTTATGTATAATATTGTGTAAGCTTAAGGTGTTCATTTTGTTGATTTGATACATTTATATATTGCAATACGATTGCCACCAGAGCTTTAGCTAACACCTTTATTACATCACGTAATTATTATTTCTTAGTGGTGAGACTTTCAGATCACATCTCTTACGAGTTTTGAAGTGTATAATACGGTATTGTTGACTGTAATCACTATGCTGTGCATTAGATCTCCAGAACGTATTTACCTACTAGTTGCAAGTTTGTACCTTTAAACCACATCTTCTCACCCCACCCCCATTCCCGCCCTCACCCCCTGGTAGCCACCATTCTGGTCTCTGTTTCTATGAGTTTGGCTTTTATTCAATTTCCCATGTAAGTGATATTATACAGTATTTGTCTTTGGCTAATCTCACTTAGCATAATGCCCTTAAGGTTCATCCATGCTGTCAAATGGTAGGGTTTCCTTCTTTCTCATTGCTGAAAAATATTCCATCATACAGACTGGGGCAAACGTAGGTTTACAGTTGAGAGTACGTGAAACACAGAGTTTATTCTTATATTACTTATTAATGATTGTATTATTTTCCATACGAACAACTGTAAACCTAATTTTTCCCTACCCTTTATATACATACCACATCTTTATCGATTCTTTTTTTTTTTTTTTTTATCCTTACCTGAGGACATTTTTGCATTCATCTTCAGATACAATGGGAGGGAGAAAGGGAGGAAGAGAGAGAGAGAGAAACATTGATGTAAGAGAGACACATCGACTGGTTGGTTGCTACCCGTACAGCCCCAACGGGCCGGGGACAAACCGCAACTGAGGTACGTACCCTTAGCGGGAACTGAACCCGGGATTTTCTGGTCCGTGGGCCGACGCTCTAACCGCTGAGCTAGACTGGCCAGGGTGTTATCGATTCTTTTAATGGACACATATCTTGGCTATTGTGAATTATAATAATGCTGCAATGAATGTGAGAATGCAGATATCTTTTCAGTATTCTGTTTTCATTTCCTTTGTATATATAGTCATAAGTGGGATTGCTGTATCATGTTGTTATTGTATTTTTAATTTTTTGAGGCATCTTGATACTGTTTTCCAACGTGGCTGAACTAATTTGTATTCCCACCTGCAGGGCACAAGTGTTCCCTTTTCTTCACAACTTCGTCAGCATTTGTTATTTCTTGTCTTCTTGAACCACAGCCATTCTGACAGGTGTGAGGTGATAGCTCATTGTGGTTCTGATTTGCATTTCCCTGATGATTAGTGATGTTGAACATCTTTTCATGTACCTGTTGTCCATCTGGATGTTGTCTTTGGAAAAATGTCTGTTTAGTTTCTCTGCCCATTGTTTAATCGAATTTTTAAAAATTGAGCTGTATGAGTTCTTTATATATTTCAAATATTAACCCCTTATCCATTGTATGGTTTGCAAATACTTTCTCCTATTCATTAGGTTGCCTTTTCATTTTGTTGATTGTTTTGCTCTGCAGAAGCTTTTAAGTTTGGTGTAGTTTTACTTACTCATTTTGTTGCTTTTGTTGCTTGTGTTTTTGGTGTCATATACAAATATCATTGCCAAGACCTATGTCAAGCAGACAAGTTTTATTTTAATTCTTTAATACATTTCAAGTTATTTTTTTTTTTAATCTTCACCTAAGGATATATTTTCATTGATTGTTAGAGGAAGGGAGAGAAAGAGAGAGAGAAAGAGAAAGAGAAAACATCAATGTGAGAGGGAAACATCAGTCGGTTCCCTCCTGTATGTGCCCCAACCAGGGATCGAACCTGCAACCTAGGTATGTGCCCTGACTTGGAATTGAACCTGCCACCCTTTTGGTGCATGGACATCATTCCAGCCAACTGAACCACCCAGCCAGGGCTCGAGTTAATTTTGTGGATGGTATAAGATAGGGGTCCAGTTTCACTTTTATGCATATTATCATTTTCCCATCTTCATTTGTTGAAGAGGCTCTCCTTGCCCCACTGAAAGTTCTTAGTGAATAGATATTTATTGCATACTTAAAACTTGCTGAATTCTCTTGTAGTGCTGGGGGGATACATTTTGTAGTAAAAAGTAGATGTGGTTATTTCATTGTGAGAGTGACTGCAATAGGAGACACTGACCATAAACAGATGAACTTCAGTAAATATACTGTAGCAAATAGAGTGTTGCGAAGGGTAAGACTCGGGTGATGAGAGAGACACGAAGAAGAAATACATGTGATTACATTGAGAGGGCAGTCAGAGTGGAAGGGACATTAGCTGTTATATTTTCCAGTACCCTCATTTTTCAGGTGTGAAAAAACTAAGACCCGGCGACTCTGGAGAAAGGATTGTCCATGATCACCTAGATAATTAGTGTCAAATCCGGTATAAGAATTCAGGCTTCTTGATTCTGAAGTGAAGGAAATTCTGGAGTTCAGCTAGCCCAAGGTAGAAGAGATGAGTGCTTTTTAACTAGTAGACCCTCCAGGCCGGAACTGTGAATCCCTTCTGGGGCTTCTAGGCGGCACCCTCTGGGCTGCCCGTCAGGACAGCTGATGAGTGATTACCTTGAAGTTGCACTACGGAAGGCAAATGAACTAGTGATCAGTCCAGATGCACCACGTCAGGAAGGAGGTAAATGGTGAGCCTGAGACTAAAGTCAGATGGAGTCAGGGTGCAAAATCAGAAGGGTTGGAAGCAAATGGAAAGGCAGTCAAGTGAGGCAGCAGGAAGGGATGAGAAGGGATGTAAGGCAACTTACTACCTCAGGGAAAAAAGGAATCTGGCTCCAGCCATTCTGTTTGTACAATGATGACGTGTGACATCAGTCAGTAATGTTTTATTGTGTCTGCTTTCTATTCCTGCTCCCACATCACCCCTCCTCCAGAAGGAAAGATTCTGAGTTTGGACTCATCTTTCAGATTACCAGAGCACAGCAATAATTGAAAGAGTGTACAGATCCCGATTAGACTGGAAAATACGTAGATACATACATACATACAACATTCATATGACAAAACATTCAGTGGCTGCTTCGTTATTACATTTGAAATAGTTTGAATTTTCTGAGCATCCATCATTATTATAGTATGTACGTGTAAAATAGGTCTTCCGAAGCAAATATCCTGGATTGAAAGTGTGGACCATCACAGCAACCAAGCAACGAGTTGAGACTTGGAGGTCTTGGGTTGTAATTTAAATTCGTGCAAAGCAGGCCTTTTGTGCCTATTGCTTAATTCAGGGCACACTGATAATTATATTTCTTAGTTAAAAAGGAGTGCACACTTCATATCATAAATGGACAGACTTCCACTCATTTTAATAGCCAGAATTGTATTTTCTTCCTTTAACAGATCTATTTTCTTTCAACAACTAGGCCCTGTGTGCTGCCGTGGTGAAATCGGACGTTCTGGAAACGATGGCTTTGCTCTTCAGTGGCGCGGATGTCATGTGTGCGACCGGAGACCCCCTGCACAGCACCCCCTATCTGCTGGCCAAGAAGGCGGGGCAGAGTCTGCAGATGGAATTTCTGTACCATAACAAGTTCTCAGGTTAGCCCCTCCCTCGTTAGCCTGCTTCTGTCAGCTCCTCGAGTGGACGGCAGCACGAATCGGTTCATTTCTCAAATAAGAAAAGCCATCAGAAGGAAGAAAAATGTAATTACCCAGAAGATGGAAAATGCCTAAGAGTACATTTTATTTCATTTTAAGAAAAAGTTTAGGAAATAAATCTTTTATGTTTCCGTAATCTTACAAATGGAAGATTAAAACAGTTAATACTACATTGTCATTTTCACTAAAATTAAATCCGATTATCATATATGAATAATAAACACAACTTAAGTGCTTATTTTGCAAGTTTTATTTAGAGCAAAATAAATATCTCTGTATGTTTATTCTGTGGTATATTTGAAGTAGTTTTTCTTCTAGCTTAAAACTCACCTGCATATTCATAAGCAAGGGGGCAACTGTTTACATTTTAGATTTCAAATGCGTTATTTCTGTCATTCTTCTAGATTTTCCTCAACATGATGTTCATTATGAAGGCGGGTTCAGTCCAGAGTCCTCCCAGTGCACGTTCCTCTGTGACTTTCTGTACCAGGCTCCTTCCGTGGCGTCTAAACTCTCTTCAGAGAAAAAACTGCTGGAAGGTATCTTTTCTGCCCCTTTTGGATTTTGTTATCTGATAAAACTGTCTTTCATTATCAAGACAATTAGATTTAAGTTTTGGTATGTTTTTCCCTTAAGATGTTAGATTTGATCTTGTAGTAGAGAAATATTTTTTTTTAGGATTTATGAATGCTTCCAGGCACAGATAATAGTTCATGAACTGCAGCAGAGATTTACCGCTGGGTTGGAGTGCTGAGTGAATTCTTAACAGAAGCCTGGGTGTCTACCGTAGGGCCAACCAATTCTGCTTCAGGATTTCAGCATTATCCCAAAGAAATGGGAAACTCAGCCCCTTCCCTTAGGGACAGACACCCTAACTGGGGAGATAGCATAGTAAACGTCAGCACACAGGAAGAACTGACAGGTTTTCAGTGCATATTCCATCAGCATACTAAGTAATGTCAGGTAGTTCAGTTTGTTCTGATGGGTGTGTGTGTAAGCAAAAGAAAGCTTAAGCATGCTTTTCAAATAATGATGGGAGTTAATTTGATTTACCAACCTATTCTAGGTTTCGGGAATCATCTGAGCGGAGTCCCTGAGGGCATTTATCCATCCGGCTCTTTGTGTCAGGCATGTGCTAGGTAGGCATTGGGAATGCAAAAATTAGAAAGACACAGGCTGCCTGCTCATGTGACAAACATTTGAACTAATTTTAGAAATATAGGCAGGAAAATAGGAGACCTGTCTTCCTGGAACAAAGAGAATTTAAGAGAGATTAAGCTGTACAGGACAACTGATGGGGGCCTTCAGAGGCCCGGGGCCGGGCGTTAGCTCTCTGGGTGGTGTAATCCCGCCGTATTACTCCACCAAAGGAACAAATAGGATGAAAACGCACTTTAAAGTGTTAATCCGGGTCCTTGTGTGTTTGAAGTGATTATTTCATTATGAATGCTTTATTTCCAAAAAAATTATTCCCCTAAGCAGAATTATATTGGGATTAGCTGTACTTCATTAGATTTTTCTGAAAACAGTAGCAATCTTTCCTGAGTGCGCACACTGAATGTAAGGCATTGCTTTAGGTACTTTACATACATTAATTATAATCCTCATAAAAACCCTGCAAGACAGTTGATGCTATGCCGATTTTCACGTGGACAATGGAGGCGTTCAGCATGAAGCAGAGTTTTACATCCGAGTCGTGTTGTAATTGTTACTGTAACACTCGGCGGTGACAGTGGGATGGCAGAGCATTTTTGTCCTTTGAATTTCGACGTTTTTGGTTCTTTCAGCAACTGGTTTTTAATGTCTTCCTTCACTCAACCTAACCAATAATGAGTGACAAATTTTACAGAGATTTTTCTCATCTTCTGTAATTCCTTGTCAGTGTTTAAACCCTCACGTAGTCAGACGGTGATGGATTGGAAGGAAGGAGAAAGTACCTGAATGATCTGTGAACTGGCTATAGCAATTATTAAAATAATTGAATAATAAGGCAATTAATGTACTTGGAAATAAGCTTATAAATTTTTCTGGACTATTTCTTTGAAATAGTAGTAGATCTTAGACCTACTCTTCAAACCATTATCCGAAGATGAAATAGGGAATTTGAAACAGAAGACTTTCTTCCTGAAGCTTTCCAATATCATAAGCCCCCTGCAGGCTGAAAATAAGATTACTTTTTGACAATTGTGATTATACTATTTATAGACTTACCAGTTTTACTATTTCCTTGAAATATGGTTTCTTTTTTCTTAATCATTTGAGGACTGAATTGATGTTTTAAACTTGTAACTAAATCATTGTTTCCTTTTATCTTTTCTAGATTATAGATTTTTCTTTTTTTGCTAAAATTTGTTCTTAAAGTCAAACTGGTGCATTCTCTGTATGTGCAATTTAATCAGGAATGTTTTCTCACTTTGGAACAGTCTCTTTCAAGTAATATGAAATTGAACTTTTGTACTTTGGTTGTATAGCACACGGAAATTATTTTATTGGAAATAATCTCCTGGCAAGGTATTCTTTGATTGTCTTCATTTCTTCCATCCAATATTGCGGCAAGGTCTATTATTTCAAACTCACAATGGGTTCTGACTCAGCTGGCTGCTCTCCATCTCCACTAATGGAATTCTAGCCCCGGCACCGTCGTGTCCTGCCTTGGCTGTCACAGCCCTTGTCTGCCATTATCTACCCTAGCTTCCTCCAAACCATTCTCCAAAAATCAGACTCCATGATCGTTAAAAATGTAAATCAGATCATGTCCTTCCTCGTTCAAGTGCATGTAGCAGCTTCCCATTCCAGAATATAACCCTGTTCCTCATCATGGCCTGAAAGACCCTCTCGTACCTCTTCCCTCTCACCCCATATTCTTCCTCCCTTTGCTGCATCATGCCTGGCCACGCTGGCTTCCTGTCTGTGTCTGCACCATGCCACGTTCCCGTCTGCCTCTTCTGGACCTTTGCGACTGCTGTTCACTCTGCAAGGAGGCTCCTTCCCCTTTCAGCTCCTTGTCCTCTTTCGGGGGTCCACTCAGTGCTTTCCTAGTCAGAGGCGGCTTTGGCCCGTGCTGCAGTGGGTGCCCAGCACCATGCCTTCTTTACAGTCTGCTGCGTTTCCGTCCTGCACTCAGTGCACGGGGGTGGTCCTCCTTCACGGATGTCTCTCTCTTTCCCGCCGGAGGGGAAGGTCCACGAAGCAGCAGCATGTTCTGGATTATTCAGGTTTATCAAACCTTTGGTGCCTAAAACCAGGTCGACACATAGTAGTCACGTGATAACTGTTTGTCTAATAATCGACCTTTTCTCTAATCACATTACTGCCAGTGTACAAGTGCAAGTGCCTGGTTAATATTCTGTTTTCCCCCTGGGGGAAAATATACATAATTGCTGGTAAAAACCATATTTTGTTCAAAGAGAGCCTGCTTAAGAATGAAGAAGAGAAAGTCGAACTACCAAGAAGCATCAAGTTGTGATGTTTTTGTTTCTTCTCTCTCTCTCTGCCCTCAAGGTTCTGTAGTAGCGTCACTCCTCTTGAGCACCAGTTTATGGAAAAGATGAATTATTTGGGAAGATTTAGAGATTAAAGCGTGGTTGTCACCTTTGCCTCTGGATGGCGAGCTCCTGGGCTGCACCACTCCATCAGTGCTGGTCCGGATGCCAGAGAGCAGAATGATTAAAAACCACGAAAAAGTCAGGGAATGAAGCACACGCAGTCCTTCAGAGACTCGCAGAGGCTTCAGATTGTCAGTTCAGGTTTGCAGGGTTTGAAGTTCTTCTAGCCTCTGGTTATGAAGACTGATCTGTATTTTTCTTTTTCTTCTCAACTTAGTGTTCATGGAAAGAAAGATTGATAGTTCTTGTTAAAGCTGAGTATGGAGCTGAATAATAGGATCCTGGTTTTGTTTTCTGTTTGTCTCCCCTCCACCGTATTTTGTCCTTTAGCATCTTACTTTGATTTGTTGGCACCGTGTTTGGTTTTTAAAAAGGAAGTCATTAATAGGGCTTACTAAAAACTCCGTGTCATTTGTTTACATTTCATTTCAAAGATTAGTATTGAGGAATTTTGATGATCTTTTGTTCTATAAATGCCTAGCTTGTGCAGTTTTTAAAAGTTTGTCCAAAGCTAAAACACATTTATTTGATTAAATTAATTAATTAATTAGTTTATTTGTTTGTTTTGTTTTTGTTGTGTTGTTAATCCTCATTTCCATTGAGAGTGGAAGGGAGGGAGGGAGGGAGAGAGAAACATCGATGTAAGAGAGACACATTGATTGGTTGCCTCCCGCATGAGCCCCATCAGGGCTGGGGATCGAACCTGCAACCTAGAGACATGCCCTTGACTGGGAATCGAACTGGCAACCCTTTGGTCTGAGAGCTAATGCTCTAACCACTGAGTCAGACCAGCCAAGGTGAAAAATACATTGATTTTAAATGAAAAGGATTCCTAGTGTGTATTCTTATTTTCAGTGGATGCTGAATACTATTAGTTTAGGAAACTCTTCACCAGGGAACGATTTTATGCTTTCTGAAAATAATACTTTCACCTTAATTATCTGACTCATTGTACATAGGTATTAGAAGGTATGACCTCCACTCCACCCAAAATCATTAAAAACAGACATACGTGCTTCACATGTGTAACAGGCACAGAGCAGTGGTACGTGAAGTATCAAGACCACAGCTTCTCGGGCGGACTGCCTGGGTTCTACCTCCAGCTCTGATGCTGAAGCACTTGTGAGGTCCGGGGAACGTTGGTGAGCTGCTTTGTGCCTGTCTACATGGTACGAGGAAGGGGTGTGTCACAACAGAACTGCCTAATAGGGTTGCTCTAGGATTCAGTGAGTTAATGTACATACAGTGTGTAGAATGCTTGACACATAAATGGGATGGTGAGAGGATGATGAGGAGAAGCAAGAGCAACAGAGAGGCTGCTTCTGGTGTCTAGGAAGCCTTTGAGTTCAGGTATGTCCTACTGGCTCTAGGGGACAACCCAGGTACAACTATAGTATCCATATCACTTCACAGTTGAATTTCAGTAGGTCACCACTGGAGTCCTTTACCTGTGCTCGAGTAAATTCTAGTAATGTTTGTCTTCCCTGATCTAAACATTATGGTGGGATAGAAGGAATGAACAGCCCCTCCAGTCCGTGCAGTCACCATCCACATGACCTCTTATCTATGAAACAGCTTGCACTCTGAGGGTCATTCATTGAAGTGGCCTCAATTTTGTTTTGGGTGGATATTTCCTGATAACTGAATAATAGTAAGACTGCTTCTGTAGCCGACAAGGTGTCATGGATGGTACTGACATTTCTCAAGGTCGGAATTTGTAGACCATGTCTGAATTGGCCTACGCAGACCAATGCCATCCAACATAATTTTGTTAAAGCTTTTCATTGCTTCCCAAATGAATAGGCATGTCAAGATTTCTTATCACAGCTTTGTTATTATAAATCCTCAAAGGTAATATCTGTGCCTCCCTTGCCTGACCTCTGGCCCATTTTCACTTATAAAAATGAAGCTAATCGAGGGTTATAGTGATGATAATACTGTAGGACTAAATCTCCTTAAGCCCATATTTCTAACTTAAAATGAGTTTGTACTCACCTTTTTAAAGAGAGCTGTCATTTGTTTCCCATTAGAATTTGCATAATTAGATTCTGCATTTACATTTATTTTATGCATCGCGTGTTTGGCACTTTTTGTTTAAGACCTTCCAAGGGCTCCCACTTGTCTACCGAGACAGGTACACACTCCTGCACACCTGTCAGGTGAGGCTCCCGGGGCCTGGCCTGTATGTGCGTGCAGTCCTGTTCCGTGTCCTGACTCCGTGTGTGTTCCAAGTCTTGGGCCAGACAGGTTTCCAGCCGTTTCCCCTCTCCCTGGCTTTCCTCACGCTGTTTTTTCCCCGGAATTATGGACCGATTGCAGTTCAGAATGCATTTTTTTTGCTACTTTAGAAACATGCCTTTACAGTCATAAATGACTATTTCAAAAGCAGTTTTTCTGTGAATTTTTTCTTACTACTTCGGACCGAGGGTGGCTTTCCTCCATGAGTGATTCTCACCCCGAAAGGGACCACCTGATGGTTGTTATTCCAAACACTACTCCTCTTAGACTGGGTTCCAGACTGCCTGAGGGTGGGGAGCATTCCTCATCTGTGCCAGCGATCAGCTGTGTACTGAATACATGTACATTTTTTGCTTCATTTCTTTATGAAGTTATTCTAGGCATCTGAGTACAGTGGTCTTGAAATTATTTCACAACTCCAATTGATTAGTACTTGGACTTTTGTTTTTCTTATATTTTAGAAATCTGAAAATAAATATTCATTTAAATATAATGGCCTTTTGTGACTGTCACGTCAGTGTGCAGAGTATGCTCTGACTCGGAATTGGAGAGCCCCGAACAGTGCATCACGCTCCGCCAGGAATAGACTGGGTCTCGGTTGGCTCTCTTTCCCATGGCCCATGAAGAAATTCTTTGTGCTGTTTTATTCTGCCACTTATGATTCAGCTTTTCATTTGGCGATTTGTTTCTCAGAATACAGTCATCCTACCACTCTCGGGTCACCCTCTGAGCGTTTCCCCCGTGCTAGTGTTTGAGGCTCAACACATCATCTGGTTTCCTTTGTTCTACTTCTCACGACTATCCCACCTGTGATAAAGGGAAACTTGAAGAGTGACTTTAAATATTTCTTTTAACGTTTAAGTTTTGATCTTTAATCATTTTAGCATAATTTCAGACTTACAGAAAAGTTGCAAGTATAGTACAAAGAATTCCTGTATACCTTTCACCAGACATCCCTAATATTAACGTTTTACATGTTATGCATGTGTATGCATATTTTCAGAATTACTTGAGTACATTGCACACTTTTTGGCCCTTTAGTCCTAAGTACCTAAGTCTGTGTTTCTTAAAAATAATGGCATTCCTCTGAAATAACCACAGTATAGAGATCAAAAAAGGAAAGTATCTGATCTGCAGACTTTATTCATTGTATCTCTATCAATAGACCTTGTTTATTAGCCTTAATGTCTGTAGCTCTAATGTATATTTTCAGTGAAACATTGGGGGTTACTTATGTAATTGAATTAGAGTTTGTACCATCTCTAGAGTCTCAGAGAGATGGTGAGGTGATCATTTTAAAAATAATTTCTTTTATCTAGGGAAGTGAAAATTTCAAATGTCTTTTTTCTTCCTAGCCCTCCTTTTTTGAAACATTTGAGTTTAATATTTTCTTTTACTTATGTATAGAGTTATTTGGCAAACCGGACTTTGAATTACATCTTTAAAACCTATAGAAAATAACAAATCTTTCACAATTTAATTTTCACATGTTAGTGTCTTTCAATAGGAAATATATGGAATGGTGTATTTTTTTTGTTGCTTAATTAGCAAGGCTCATTGTTTTAGTTTTAAAAGTGGGAATTAAAAAGGATTGATGAAGATTAATAACAAAATTTGGCAATACCAAGGCAGATTATATAAAAGCGTTGTGTCTGTTTGGAAGTTAGTTTATCCTTTTGTTTGAACTTTTTTGCATGTATATTTTCAGTGCCTAGGGTTTAGTCAGGAAGTAAGCTAAATGCAAGGAGTACTTTTGGAATGTATAATGATAATACAACCCACTAGAAGACTTAATTGGTAATACACAGTTTATATTTGTACATAATTTTCAGAATTCACTAGGAGTGAACCAGCCTGAACAGACAGATCCATGTCTGAAAGGACACCTTCTTCCCAGCCCCACTGTCTTCCTGTAGACTTCACTTTAGCAATAAGCATTGTATCTTTTTAGCAACTACCCCAAATTTTATTTTCAAAATTAAAATACTTTCTGACTTCCATTGTTAAGTCCTCAGTTAAATTGTAGCAATTAATAACTTCTCTGTCCCCACCCTTGCTGAGATACCAGCCTCTCCAAGACCTTCAGGGACTTTGTAGAACTTGCTTACTTCTTGTTGCCTCCATCTGCATGTCTGAAGGTGCCAGCGTTTGCCCCTCAGGCAGTCAGTCATTTTCCCCTGTTTTGTAGGTCGCTTCTGTTATCCTTGTGCTTTTGAGTTTATGTCTCTATTTCTTCAGTGTCAGTTCTTTTTGGAGTTTGAGGTGGAGACATCTTATCCTTAAGAGTACCTCTGTTTATGCTTCTTTAACACATTTCTTATCTTTGCATTCTTCTTCAAGCTGGCAACCTCATCTGAGCCATCTCTATAACTAATCACTTTACTTCCTAGTTTGTGAAAATAAGGATTTCAACAAATTTTTCCTAGGCTAAGCAATGTGGTGATTCTTGAGCATAGAAAATACAGTTCTTGTTCTCAAGTAGCTTATAGCATTGCTGGATAAATAAACAAATATAAATTGTTATATAGTTCAAATACTGTGGTTATATTGAAAAATAATGTTTTAAATTGTTATATTGAATAAAATTATTAGATCATATAAAATAGTACTGTATAAACAACCCATATAAAGTCACCTTTCTCTGTGTTTCACATATATTTCATCATGTTATCACCACTGTAATCCTATGAGTTAGATATTTTTTTATCCCCATTTTACAGATGAAGAGCCTGAGGCACAGAATGGGTAAGCTCTTTTCAAGGGTATCGGGTAGTCAGTGATGGAAGCATTATTAGAACCCAGAGTCTTTGACTTCCAATTCCACCTTCTTAGGGTTCTCACAGTGGTAATAAAGTTGCCACAGGAAGACACTTACCCTGGCCTCGAGGGAGGGTCCGAGGGTTGAAGATTCCCAGAAGAGGTTGTGCCTAAGCCCCTGCCTTGGAGAAACTGGGTTAACTGAGTGGGATGCCGTTACAGTTAAATCATCTTCCTACCTAATGACCTAAGCGTACCTTCCCATTTCTTATTTTTATTCCCTTTTGTTTCTGAAGAAGAAAATGTTCATCCTTGTTTCATTTCAGTAGATGTTTTTGATTGTCTGCCATTTTCTTTGCCAGAGCTCATACTTTCATGTAAGCTTATGATACCCTTTCCTTTATGACGTAGGTTATTGATCTGTTCCGACTGGCTCCGCTTCTTCCCAGTTAGTCTTCGGCGTGCTGCAGTCTGGCTTTTTTCCCAGCGCTCTCAGTAAACTAGGCAACTACCTCTTTGTTATGAAGACCACTTGACATTTTCAGCCCTTATTTTATTAGCTCTCTTTGCTATATTTAATAGCAGCAATCATTCCTTTTGGAAATGCTCTACCTCTTTTCTTTGTTAGACACTGTCTCTTCTCATTTGCTTCATTGCTTTCATGGTCCCCTCTACATCTGTTACAACTTATTTATATATATTTTTTTTATTAAAGTATAGCTGACAACTCCTGACAATTTTAATTTCCCTAAAATTGTCTCCTTGGTTACTTATATTTTCAAATACTACTTACATTCTAAAGACTTTCTCGTTATCAAGACCTTTGCTTGCTCCAAGAGGCCAGTCCATAGGGTGATTGCCAAAATATATTTCTGCTTGGATTTCTAAGATATCTCTAATTTAGTGTTCTAAAAGGAAACTCATACGACACGCACTAAAACTGTTTCTGCTTTATTTTCTTTTAAATACAGGTGGGTATCTCTGTGTCTGCTTTGTAATCAAAGCTAAAAATAGTGGAACCATGAATGAGTTCCCCCTTACTCACTGCATCCAGTCAATATATGTTTATGTCCTCCGAGCACAATGCATGTACATTTCTCTCTCCCTCCTCCCCTTCTGTCTCTCTTCCTCTCTTCTTCTCATCCCTGCTACGCAACCACCAGCCTGCTTTTGGCTGTCTTCATCTCTCAGATAGACTTCTGTCAACAGTATCCTAACTGGTCTCCTGCCTCTGGCCTCACCTTCTCAAATCTATTTTTCACAGTAAGCAGAGTAAAAGTCAAATCTGATTACAATCCTCTGCTGAAACCTTTTTTTTTTTTATCCTCACCCGAGGACATTTTTGCATTTATCTTCAGATAGAGTCGGAGGGAGAGAGGGAGGAAGAGAGAGAGAGAAACATCGATGTGAGAGAGACACATCAAGTGGTTGCCACCCACATGACCCCAACCGGGGCCAGGGACAAAGTGCAACTGAGGTACGTGTCCTTAGTGGGAACCGAACCCGGGACTCTGGTCCGCGGGTTGATGCTCTAACCACTGAGTCAAACCAGCCAGGGCTGCTGAAACCATTTTAATGGCTCACCATCAACTACAAAATAAAAACTCAGCAAACTTCTGAAAAGGGCCACATAGTAAATATTTCAAGCATTGTGGGCCAGATACTCTGTATCACAACTCACATCTGCCCTGTAGAGGGAACCCAGCCACAGACAATCTATAAATGAGTAGGTGTGGCTATGTTTCAATGAAACTTCATTTACAGAAACAATTGATGGCCTGGATTTGGCCTTTTGGCCTCCAGGCCAGAGTGCATTCACCCTTACAAGATGAATTTTAAATTCCTAATCCAGGCATTAAGGGACCCTCCTTTCTTTGCACACCTGAGATCAGCCACAGGCTTACTGTTTACCCTCGTCTTTGCCCTTCCTTAGTCTGTGAGAACTCTGTCTTTCCTGTTTCAGGGTTGTTTTGCAGCTGTCCTTTATGTCCTTCACTGGTCATCAGTGTCAGGCAGTTTTTGTCTTGCACCCCTTGCTGCTACATTATAAATATTTTGAGAGCACAGTGTGACAACTTTATATCTCATGAAGCAATACCATGCACTTTCCACGAAATAGAAAATTAATAGATTTGAATCCAGTCATTATTTAAACCATGCATTTTTTAACGTTAGTGTCGCGATGTAGTTCAATTTATTATTTGTTTTGTTTTACATTCTTAGAGACAAATAAAAAGTGGTGTGTTTTGGAAGCAGGCTTCTTGAGTTACTATGAAAATGACAAGTCTACCACTCCTAATGGCACCATCAATATGAGTGAAGTTGTCTGCCTGGCTGTGCACAAAGAGGACTTCTGTTTAAATACCGGGTAGGTCTCTCTGAACAGGCAGGAGATGAAAAGTGTTTTCCGATGCTCATCATAGCATGTCGTAATAGTTTTGTTATTTCGGTTCTTCAGTTGCTTATTATGGGAAGGGTTTAATAGTTTCTTGAAACCTACTCATTTTGTAGCTTCTGAAAGTTCCTTAGGGAATTCACTAAAAAGTGAAAATTATAATATTATAGTAGGTAATATGAAAGGATTACATGTTTGCATCTAATCTTAATTAAATTCATAGTATTTCAGTATTTCATTCTTGAACATGTAATCCTATAATTAAAAATTTTTTTAATCCTCACCTGAGGGTATTTTTTCATTGTTTTAGAGAGAAGAGAGGGAGAGAGAGAAACATTAGTGTGAAAGAGACACATCTGTTGGTTGCCTCCCACACGCGCCCTGACTGGGGCCTGGGATCAAACCTGCAACCCAGACACTTGTCCTTGACTGGGAATTGAACCTGAGATCCTTATGTGTGCGGGTGGATGCTCTAACCACCGAGCAACACCAGCCAGGACGTAGTCCTATAATTTTAATGACTTACTTATTTCAAATAGTGGACTAAGGGCAAACTTTATGCATTCATGTCACATGGTTCAATTAGATGACAAAGGAAAATATCCATTAATGGCTTATTCATGGTAAGTATATTTAATAACACACGGAAGTGCCATATTTCTTATCTCAAAAACGTTTCAATTAAAAGAGTAAGCATTAGTTCTTTAATATATTTTCCCACAGAATAGTTTAATAGAATTTTATGAGGATTTTAGAAACAGAGTATCAAAAATCTTTGGTGTAGAAGTTTCTTATCACATTTTGTGGTGAAATTAATGGAAAAAATATAAATAACAAATTTGTAAAAATAAGTTATATAAAAGCATAGTATTTAATAAAAATGTTATATAAGAAAGGGAAGATATTTGCAAAGCTTTGTTAATTACATAAGATTTCATGAAACATTATTCTGTAATGACCCATATATTCTAGTCAAGATGACTGTTGTTTTCTGGTAAATCTAATTTGATTTTTTTATGCAAACAAAATTAATTATTGATTTGTTTTTATTTTAATCTTAACAGAGCTTCTATCCTAAATGAAATATCAATTTATTGTGTCTTACTGTGGAATATTAAAATAAGTTCATTCAATGCATTGTGTTATTTAATTAGTAAATAAAATAGAATTTAAAATAATGTTAGTTTGTGTCAGTATATAATTATAAAAATAAAACATTCTTGGTGGAATGATACCGATATAAGTAGATGTGCAGGGGAAAGCATCTACAGTGAGATGCAGTTAAACAAAATCATGTCACAGCCAGATTCTGAGTTGCCTTAAATAGCACATTCTAGAGTCTGAACGCAGTGATGAAGGCACTGAGGAGTTAGGCAGTTTGGGGAAGAAAGCGGTATATAATGGTAAGGAAGAGTTTGGAGGAAGAGACCCTACTTACCAAGAGTCTAACCAGAGGAAGAGATGATTTAAAAGTGGGTGATGAGAGAATGTTATGATTGATCTGATAAGATTAAATGTCTGACTAACTGGATGAAAAGCCACCATAAAGGGGAAGAATAAATTAAACACGAGGGTCTTGAGCTTGTTGATGAGGTAGGTGGTGGTGCCTCTGAAATGGACCACATCTGGGGTAAAAAGGAGGAAGGAGGAGGATACCTATATGATACACAGGGTATTCTGAGGGCCTTTTTAGGTAATGGCAGCATGCGTACTTAGCATGTTCCACAAAATGGTTGAAGCTGTGGATGAGAAACGGAGGGAAGAATTCAGGACAAAGGATGTTACTCTAATTTTATTGATCACAAGGAGCTGAAAGTTTGGAATAAGATGCGATGGGGGAAGGAACCTTAGTGAAGTGAGACAAGAAGAGGCTGATTAGAGAACTGTTCGGACAGAGTTTGCTTTGAACGGTTTGGTCAGAGTGAGTCAAGGAGGCGTGGTCTGAGAGGGAAGATGAGATCAAAGACAGCCCTGTGCCCACGAGCCAGCTGAGGAGTGTCCAGGCCATCAGCGGAGTCGTGTAGTGCGGCGGGGAGCAGTCAGGAGACTGTTCCTTCTGTGAGAGCCAGTGTGCTTCCCTCACTTGAATATGACACAAGCCATCAACAGAAAAATACGAGGGATTGCTTTCACAGCATTATCTAGTTCTCAGAAAGAATTTAATTTAAAAACTTGAACTTCATGTGATTTGTTTTCCTGAGAGCCAAACATAACCAGTGGTGTCTTTTCTTTTATTCATGCGTGCCGCAGGCCCATCTTCACCTTTGAGATCTATTTGCCCTCGGAACGTGCGTTTTTATTTGGAGCTGAAACATCTCAAGCCCAAAGAAAATGGACAGAGGCAATAGCTAAGGTACTTAAATATTGCATGATTACCCTAAATCCAGAGAACTTTCTCAACTTGGGGACTGTGGTTGAGCTTTAGGTCCAGGAACATTTTATGCCAGGCGGTGGAAAGAATATCCATACTTCATTAGGTTTTCAAAGGTTGCAATCAGAAGAGGTTCAGAGCTATCTTCCTAGAGCCGTACGCAGAGAAGAAATTAATATTGGACCTTGGGGAAATCATTCTTCAAATAAAGGTCATGTTTTGATGATTAAGATTTTTTTTCAGTATTGTGAAGGCATGTTTGTGTATGTCTTTTCATGGGTAGGTATCTTATTCATGGAGTACACAAAGGGGAAGTGGACAGATTCAGTAAAAGATGCAAATGAAGACAGTGAAGGTTGATGTTTTGGAAAGTGCCACACCTCAACAGAGAGAATGTCTTCCTCTTTCAATTCTCTACCTATCGAGAAAAATGGCTTAAGATGCTGCCACTTGAAAATACTTTGTTAGCTGTCCAATTTTAAGATTAATAGCAAGTTTAACAAATTATTTTGAAATTTAGGTTACGTCTAAATCTTTAAGATAGAAAAAGATAATTTTTCGACTCTCCCTCATAACTGTAGATAAGGAGAGGATTTCCGATTTTCACTGTCTTTCTTACTTTTCTGAATTTGTTTTAACAGCATTTTGTTCCCTTTGTTGCCGAGAACTTAACAAAACCTGACTATGATTTGATTGGTCAACTCTACTACAAAGACTGCCATGCCCTTGATGTGTGGAGAAAGGGCTGGTTTGCTATGGACAAGTCTAGTTTGCGTTTTTGCCTCCAAATGCAAGAACTTCAGGAAGATAGGATGAACTTAAGAAGACTGCAAGAGCTAAGTAAGATTTCCCCCATCATCTTATATTTCTGGACACAATTTTCTTTTGTTTTTTAATCCTCACCCGAGGATATTTCTCCATTTATCTTCAGACAGAGTGGGAGGGAGGGAGAGAGAGGGAGACAGAGAGAAACATCTATGCAAAAGGGACACATCAACTGGCTGCCTCCCACACGACCAGCCAGGGCCTGGGATGAACCGCAACCAAGGTAGATGCCCTTGACCGGAATCGAACCTGCAACTCATTGGTCTACAGGCTGACACTCCAACCACTGAGCCAAACCGGCCAGGGCTGGACACAGTTTTTTATTGCATATGGTAATGGCAGCTTTTACATAAAATTGTGAGGGCTCGATCCCAGACATACAACAAAGGAGTATTAATGATTGTGTCTGTGGGGTACTTAGTGGTATTTAATAAGATGTTCTTAAGAAATGTATTGATGCTTTTCTCTTCTTTCTCTAGCAATCAGCACAATGATTCAAAACGGGGAAAAAGTAGATATCTTGCTCTTGGTAGAAAAAGGGAGGTAAGTGCATTTTTGTCTTTGACTCTTTATTGTAGTAACTCGAGGGAGTGGGATACTTTGTTGTCTTCTTGGGGGAGGACCCATGATTTTATAGCCTGCTAGAAAGTTTTTGAATTGTGTGTGTGTGTGTCTGTATGTGTGTATATGTATGTATTTATATACTCGTAAGTAGAAACAGTACATGAATGATGCTTGCATATTTTTATATGTTATGAGAAACTCAGTATGATCAATTATTGTAATTTTCTATAGAATTAGATCCCTTTGGGACATTCACATTTAAGTATTTGGAAGCACTTTGATAGTTGTGAGTACATCTTCAGTGTAGATACATGAGGAATAAGTAATATCCTGAGTTATTTTTGCATGTGAATCATGCGTAGCTAATTTATTCACTTTTTCAATAAATACGAAGTATCTGTGCATCAGGTACTATTATAGCTATTGAGGATACAGTGGTGAGTAACAGACATGGTCCCTGCCTCACAAAGCCTGCACAGTAATGGGGGGAACAGAGGAGAAGCAGAAAAAAGTTACATAGCATGTGTCCATCACTTTTTACTGGCTTAAAGAAAGAGAGAGGCTGCTGGAGCGTATTGTTTTAGATGGGGGAAAGGGACAGTCTCTTTGATCAGAGATCTGCATGAAGTGAGGAGGCAAACCACGCCACTGTCTTAATAGTGTTCCAGGCATAGGTCAAGGATATTGTCAGGACTCTAAGAGTGTGTTGTTCTTGGCATCAAGGTCTGCAAGGGAGCTGCTGTGGCTGGGGAGATTTGAATAAGGGGGAGAGTGGGAAGAAATGATTTCAGAGATATCCCTGGGCCAGATGCTATAGAGCCTTACAGGTCATGATGTGTAAAGATTGGAATTTTATTCTCAAAATGATGGGAAGCTGCTCAGTTTGAGAGCTGGGAAGTGGAATGATCTGACATGTTTTTAAAGGACTACTCTGGCTCCAGATGAATAGGCTTTTGGGGACAAGGGTACAAGTGAGTGTCCAGTTAGGGTGCTGCCGCAGAGGCCAGGCAGGAGGTGACTTGCCTAACGGCATGGTGTTGAGGAGTGCTTGGATGTATCATGAAGGTGGAGATGTGCAGATCTGTTGATAATTAGTGTCAGAGTCAAGGATGACCCTAAAGCTTTCGGCCTGAGCAATTAATTACATGGATGATGTCCTGTTTTTTCTCAGGAGAGTAGAGGTTGGCTGCTAGTAAGTTAGTGATAGTAGTAGATCAAGAATTTGGTTTTGGAAATGCTAACTTTTTTGTTGTTGTTAATCCTCACCGAAGGATATTTTTCCATTGAATTCTTTTTTTTTTTAAGATAGAATAGAAGGGAAGGTGGGAGAGAGTGAAGGAGAGAGAGAGAGACAGTAAAAGAGAGAGAGAGAGAGAGAGAGAGAGAGAGAGAGAGAGACATCGATTGGTTGCCTCCTGCATGACTTTGACGGGGGCCGAGATTGAACCTGCAACCCAGATACGTGCCCTTGACCAAAAATCGAACCCGAGACCCTTTGGTCTGCGGGCTGATGCTCTAACTGCTGACCCAAACCATCTAGGGCTCGATAGTGTTATATTACTAAAGTACTAGCACAAATGCAATTTTTATAGTCATGATTACTATTTATGAACTGTCTGCTGCCTGCTACCTCCATGGTAGGAAAAATGGTCAGTAATGTAGATACGGCGTCTGAGCTCACAGAGCTTATTTTTTTAATTAAACAAGCAGCAACTTGCTAGTTGAATTTATTGTATTTATCATTTATACGCGTTTTCAGGTTACTATAGCCAAGGTATTTTTCTACCATTTTCAGTCTAAGAAGGATTTGACCAGTGGTACACAGGTTTTCAGTAAAATATAGCAAACATGGATTAGAATTCCTCAATATAATGAATTTATATTTAGTGCTCATTGTTGCAGGCAGCGCACCCTGTAGTGGGTGCAAGCTAGGGGAGCTGGAGGACTAAATGTTTTCCTACTTTGTAACATCTTAACTTCTCCCCTGGACTCTAAGGAGCAAGAGTATATCAGTTCAGAGTATATCTGAGTTTACAGAATAGTTGAAAACTAAGGGAATTCCAAAGTAATGGTCAAAGCTACTTAATCATGTTTTTGATAATAATTTCAAAGTTTTTATCTATGTGTTAGTAACAAGTTGTGCTGAAAGCATATTTACAAAAGTGAAGAACAGGGAAGGCACCAGGACGGGAGTAGGAGAAATGCAGGTCACAGATATATGACCTCGTCATGTTCCTTTAGCAGTGGTTCTCAACCTTCCTAATGCCGCGACCCTTTAATGCAGTTCCTCATGTTGTGGTGACCCCCAACCATAAAATTATTTTCGTTGCTACTTCATAACTGTAATTTTGCTACTGTTATGTCTTAGGCGACCCCTGTGAAAGGGTTGTTCGACCCCCAAAGGGGTCGCGACCCACAGGTTGAGAACCGCTGCAAGTTTAATGTCTCTGAATAGCTGCCATGCAAAAGGCACCATTAAAAAAAAACTATTTATCACACGTTTATATCTTGATTTTTTGCTGTTTTCCACAAATCAATAATATTCTGATAATAGCAATAATACATTGATGAGAATGCATGGAATTTCCCTTACCATGTACCAGATACTATTTTAAGCACTTAAACAGCCTTCCGGTGCCTCTGTGATGTTGAAGAGGATAATCCATTTTGAAATCAAGGGAAGTTAACTGGTAACTTAACAATCTAAAGATTTTTTTGTTTGTTTATAAAGCAAGTGCTAAGTGTTCATTTATCAATAGTTTTGTACAGGTCATTCTCAAGAATTAAATCAACCGAGGTAACCAGAACCTGAATGAACAATATGTTACTGGAATTTAAAATTTCAGCATTTTGTTAGAAAATAAAAATTTTAATAGAGAACTTCGGAAGTTATTTTATTAGGAAAAAATATGTATCCGTACAATGCTTACCTAATTTAAGATGAATCAGAAAGAAGACAGGTCAGAAGTGTGAATAAAGGATCAGCCTATGAGATAGTAAGTAACACTGGATTATAACCCTACAGGACAAAGAGCGTGAAGGTGTACCAGCCCACGGCACCTTGAGTGGTAAAAATACGGCCTCCTACGTGTTTGTCTATGTATTTACATACATGTATGTGTTTATGCATATACATGTATTATGTAAACAAGTGGATTTGAAATAGGGAATAGTGGAGAAAGAGAAGGTTTGGGAGACAGCTTGGGAGATAATGAGTGTGATCTTAGACATGCTGACCCGAGGTGCTTATGGACATCTAAGGAGAAAGTGGTGTACATGGGTCTGATGTCCATGGGGCGGAGATGTTAGGTTTCGGAGTTACCCATATATGGAAGGAAGACGATGAAACCGCTTAGGGAGAGTGTTAGAGTGAGAAGGGAGGGGTAACATCATTTTGAAGGTGGGGCAGTTGGCAGGAGGAGGAGCCGTCCTGGAATATTAAGCTAGTTACCCAGGGAGTGAATCCAAGAGAGTGCGGGTCACAAAACCTAGACAGAGAGGGTCAAGAAGGCAGGAATAGTCCGAAGTGTCCGGTGCTGCCTG
Organism: Tadarida brasiliensis; assembly: GCA_030848825.1. NCBI lineage: Eukaryota > Metazoa > Chordata > Mammalia > Chiroptera > Molossidae > Tadarida > Tadarida brasiliensis. The sequence goes on along the minus strand of CM061257.1, from coordinate 24,936,686 downwards.
AGGAGGACAGAGAGACTCCACCAGCCGGTGGTGCAGACCCCGCCCCCGACTTGGAGAAGAGCAGAGGTGAGAGAGCAGAAGCTGGATTAGGCAAGGCTGGGAACTGAGTGAACCGGAACAGCTGTGAGGATGGTTTGGCAGGGATGTCCGGAGGGTGATAGGATTGTCCAGGTAGAAGGGATTTATTTGACCCAGAAAGGGAATGTGTGTGCAATTTGTTTTTAGATAGCTTGAACTTATGCAACTTTAAAAAAAAGACATAACACCTGCCAGAATGGCAGCCATCAACAAATCATCGAACAACAAGTGCTGGTGAGGGTGTGGAGAAAAGGGGACTCTAGCACACTGCTGGTGGGAATGCAGACTGCTGCAGCCACTATGGAAAACACTATGGTGTTACCTCAAAAAATTAAAAATTGAATTGCCATTTGACCCAGTGATCCCACTTCTAGGAATATATCCTAAGAAGCCTGAAACACCAATCAGAAAGAATATATGTACCCCCATGTTCATAGCAGCACTATTTACAATCGCTAAGATCTGGAAACAGCCCAAGTGTCCATCAGTAGATGAGTGGATTAAAAAGCTGTGGTACATATACACAATGGAATACTATGCAGCTGTAAGAAAGAGATCTCTTATCCTTTGAGACAACATGGAGGGACCTGGAGAGTATTATGCTAAGCGAAATAAGCCAAGCAGAGAAAGACAAATACCACATGATCTCACTTCTTTGTGGAATATAATGAACAAGGTGGGCTGATGAAATAGAGCCAGAGACATAGAAAGGAGTATGGTTCAGACTGACAAACGTCAGAGTAGGGGGGCGGGGGAATGGATGAGATGAACCAAAGAACTTATATGCATGTGTGCATAACCAATGGACATAGACAACAATGTTAGGGGGCTGGGGGGCTGGATGGGGAGGAGTGTGTCTAGGGGGGAAAAAGGAGAAACATCTGTAACAAAAATAAATTAATAAAAGTTGGGGAAAAAATAAAACATAAAAAAAGACATAAAAAAGGAGAGATTGATTCAACAATTTAGAATTTTTAAACATGAAGGCATATGAAAATTTTAATTGAGGAAAGTCCAAGTTTATTCAGTAATGTGCCAATATTTTGTTACAGGATTACATATAAATTTGTTAGCCACCAAAGAACATAGATCCCCGCCCCCATAGCAGTCCCAATAAGTTGAGTCAACTTTTCCACAAAAAGCAAAACAGTTTATGTATATTTAGTTTTGAGTGATGATGGTTTTCAATTTTAGAAGCACCATAGCCAAAAATTTCAAAATAGTTTGCAATTCATATATTTGTCTCAAGATAAATGATTTCTGATATTGGGACCTTAACTCAAAGTCCAATGGGTCCTCACTCATATGGCCAGAACAGTTTGTTTTTGTCTCGCCCAATTTTTGAAACAATAGAGATGAGACTGATGTTTAATAATTATAGTTTCAGAAATAAAGCTTATTCTATGTTGGTCAAAATTTTATGATCCTTTTTCTAAAAAAAAAAAAAAAAAAAGGAGAGATGGAAGGAATGAGAGAGGACAACAAGAGAACGATCATAACAGGAAGAGACGAGGGACTGATGCGTGGTCTTGGTTGGTCACTTTCTAGGTTTGGTGGCAGGACATTGAGAGACACCAGTGTGATGCTGTTCAATTCTTAGTAAACTAGGAGGGAGGGGTGACTCCTGAGCTTTTGGCCTGGGTGACTTTATGAATGGTTGTGTCATTTGCCGAAATAGGGTGTATATCCCCCTCTCCCAGCACTCAAGCCCGTTAATTATAGACATGATTGTTTGAGAGCTGTTTGAATACCATGTCCAAATAAGAGAATTGCATCACACAGCCTCTTTCTCGTCTCTCTTTTGATCTATTAGCCCCTTGGGAAATAACAAGTATTAAAGTAGACTGTGTTAGACTTGTCAACAACAGATAAAATTGTGGCTTTTGGAAGTAAAACAACTTCCAATTATTCATATTGATGGCATATAGAGATAGTGAATAATTGAAAGAGCGAGAAACCAACCAGCTGTAAGTTTTAACCTTTTTTTTGCTAGTAACCGCTAGAACCAGAATGGGAAATCATAAGTAAATTTAGTGAATTAATTTCACATTTCCCCCTGTCCTTGTCTACCTTTGATTAAAGTGCTAAAATAGATGAATGTTCCTTAAAGGCAAGGAGGAGAAAGAACCCTCGGAACTGGAAAAGTTCATAAATTGATTATCATCCACCGAATACAGTCACTACTTAGATATATACTGTAATCTCCGTGGTAATTTTCTCTATATGCATAGCGTGCGTGCCTTTAGACAGAAAACTATTGCAATAATATTTTCCACACACATAGCATTTTTACTCTAAAAAGCTCTAAACAGAAGGTGTTCCAGATGGTGTCGCTTTAATGTGTGTTCTTTGTATACTTTAAAAATTATTATTTTGGAAAAATAATGCTTTCTTGATTACACTTAAGGATTTCTGGCATGCTCTTTGGTGCTGTTACTGGGAGATCCTGTGCTTTTCTTTTATGCCTTAATTAGAATTTCTGTATGCAAAAAAAAAAATTGTGTTTTTGAGTATCTTTTGTTCGTTAGTAAATGTTCTGGATCGCAAGGTCAGAAGGCATTTTCCTGGACAGTGGGTTATAGATTCACTTTAACTGAAACATTGGAATGTTTAACAGATTATAACATCCTTTTCTTAAAATCTGAAAACTATTTCTGCACTTTAGCCCACACTTTCTGTGTATCTCTTTCTGATGAATAAGCTACTGTGTTCACCATCTACACATCATATAGCTGCGAAGCCAGTTGTCAAAGACACCTCTTGTTAAGCTTTTACTGAAACGTTGTTGCTTGTAATAATACCGTAAACATGAATAAATAGCTCCTCTGGGTGATCGGAAATAGAAAAGACCGACATGTTTTTTGCTTTGTGTTGTTGGGTTTTGTTTCTTTAAGACTCCTTGGTTGACCTGTAGTAAAGCATAATGCACCAAGCCTGACTGCATTCACTTTTCATTGCAAACTCCAGACATGAAGAAGCCATCACTGGGGAATAAGCATTTTATCACTGTGTTCCACAATTATGACACAGACTACCTTTCTCAATTTAGGAGATTAACACCCTAAGTTTAAGATTCTTATTTCATATCAACTTACTGCATGCGATGTTTTCCCCCCTTGAACTGTGTTTCCTTGCAGCTATGTTAGCAATACTCTGGAGGGTGAATTATCTCAAAGTGGTTTCTAAATTGTGCATGTAATTGCAAATTAAACAGTAGCCGATTGCCCACAACATCAGCTTGACTGCTTTTATAACTTTTTGATGATTTAATTTGAATGTTGCCAAGGTAAACAAGAGATTCTCTTCTCTCACCACCCCCACAGGTTTTGTAAAAAAGAAAGACTATTCAGATTTACATTATAAAGTGATTATGATAGAGGGAATACAGGACCAACAAAAGGTGGCTTTTAAAAAGTATATATTTTTTGCTTGAAAATTTATTTCAATCAGTTCAAAGCCCCTTCTGTATACTAAAATGTAAGCTTATAAACAAATGAGATATGATGTGAAAAAAATACAAAAGAATGAGGAGATTTCTTCTAGATAAATAAACAGGATCAGGCTAATGTGGGGTTTTTTAGAGACATATTTTTAACTGGATCTGGAATTTCTAGGTAGAATTTCAGTAGGAAAAAGTGAGGTGGCTGAGAGACTAAGGTATTCCAAGAGGTGGAAACAATAGGTTCAGAGAGAGAGGATGGGCTAGGGAGCAACTTCAGTTCAGGTGGGCCTCAGCCTTAATGCCCTGAGGAGGATAGGGATGCCTGAACCAGTGCACCTGGAAGAGACTGACGCCATGTTAGTGTTATCAGTTAAGTTTAATGAACTTACTTGCCTTGTTCTGGAAAAGATTGTAGGCCCTTTACAAGGGTACAGAAGACTTTTTTGAAAGAATGTTTTAAAATTGTCTTAAAAACTATTTTTAAGGGTGAAGATTTGGATTCATTCAGCAGCCAGTGGAACAGCATTAAAGGTTTTGAGCAGACCCACAACAGGGCTGTTTCTCTCATTTCTATAGGTTAATTAATTGCGATGGAAATTAATTTTGTATAGTGTATAGAGGTGAGATGGAAAAACTGGAGACCTTGCCTTTCCAGGGAATCAGGTGCCTTGACACTTTGTATTGTACTGTGGGCTTCAGAAGAAACAAGCTACTTAGGGTGACGTTTTCTACTGTATTATTCTTGTAACACAGACTCTGCCTCTGCAGGCTATCTTAATAATTTTTTGCCTGTTTCTGGCCAAAATTCCATCTCTGTGCAGCAGTTTCTTATCTGAAGGTGGGAAAAAAAACACTGCATCTCTATAAACTAAAATGACGGTAATCTATAGAGGCAATGACTAAATAAAATTTGCCAGAATCCCATTTCTGGCCATGAAGAAATAACTTTCCTGGTATTTGTCCTCTCAGTTCGAACAGGTAGAAAATTGGACAGAACATAGGAAGCCAACTATTTTCAGGCTTCGGGATGGTAGGCATTCCAGGATTGTCATCATGGAGAGGAGGGAGACAAATGAAGAGTTAAGAACACCTTGGCTTCCTGTCTGCAGGCACTTTTCACCCCATGGCACAGGGGATGGGGAGACTCAGGCAGAACCTGGTGGTTTTGCTACATCGAAGAGGTAGAGATAGGGGTTCAGGGACTCCGTAGTCACTAAAATTTGCAGGATAGAGTACCAGAGCAGAGGCAGGTGTGTAGAGAAAGTTTCAGAAGTCTTCCTAGGAGTTCACTTCCATCTCAGCTCAGTGCTTATCTGCATGTTTGCGGCGTGAAACTCCAAGAGGCCAGGCAGAAACAACTCCCATGGTTGTGCTATGAGCTGAACAATCCCCAGAGCACAGGCAGTGCTGGGGTATGTTCCACTTCCACCCAGGCCTCCTTAAACACACAGAGCATTTGTCGAGACCCCAGAAAGGTGACTCCACAGAGTAAAGGCTAAGCCAGCCCCAAGGTAAAGGCTGCTCTATTTCTACCTGACTACGCTTAAAAAACACCTCCAAAGGATCAGCTGCTCTAAAGTAATGTAGCGGCCCGGGTCAAACAGGCAAATTGTGCCAACACAAACATCAGCATTCTCAAGGGAGACAGCACAAGCCTGACATTCGGTTTGATACTCACAATGTCTAGCATATGATTGAAATCACTAGTGATGTGAAAAAGCTGCAAACCCATTGATAGGAACGGACCCAGCACTGAGAAAGATAATGGAATGAGCGAAGAATCTGAACAGTGATTTTTTAAAAAAAATTATATTTTCAGTGATATAAAGGGAAACATAAACATAGCAAGAAAAAATGGGTAACTAAAAAAGAACCAAATGAAACTTCTGAAGGTAAAGAATATGGTATCTAAAAATATTTCACTGGATTGGCTTAACATAAGAGCAGACTCTGTATAAAAAAGATCTGCAAGATTAATAAACTTGAAGGCATGACAATAGAAATGATCAAAATTTAAGCGCAGAGAGAAAAGACTAAATAAAATCGCCAGTGTCAGTGACCTGTGGGACAATATCAAGCAGTCTCAGTATAATTAAAATCCAAAACTGGGAGAAGAGAAAGATGGATTTTAAAAAAATCTTTGAAGAAGTGTGACCAAACATTTTCTGAATTTGATGAAAACTATAAACCTACACGTACTAAAATCAACATACCTCAAGTGTGAGAAAGACAGACCACATCAAGACACGTCATAATAAAATTCCAAAAAATCAGTGTGAGGAAAAAAAAAAATGGCCCAGAGGAAAACACATTAAACACAGGGTACAAAGGTGAGAATGTCTTGTTAGAAACAGTGCCAACCAGAAGATAGTATAATGAAATCTTTTAAAATGCTGGCCAAAAAAAAGGAAAGATAAAAACAAACAAACTCAAAAACCAGCAGCTGTTAACCTAAAACACTCTATTTAGAAAAAAATATCTTTCAGAAATGAAAGGAAAATAAAGTATTTGTGGGCCATATAAATGGGGACTTAGGCTAGAAGATTAATTTTTAAAACGTTTTTGTATAAATGCTTAGGATATTGTCATTTTCAGACATGCTTGTGGAGTCTTACTTGTTTTTTAGTTGTGTTTAAAATGTTCTTTAGTTATATAAGTGAATTTATTTTTCATGAAAATTTATTGAATCTGTTATTTGTGAAGATGCTTCTGGTTCTTGCCAGTAGACGAGGCTCAAATATGATAGCCTGTGCTTTTTGGTTATTATGTCACAGTTTTGAGAACATTGTTTTTATTAGTCATGGCACTTGGTCTCTGGGTCTTATTGAACTGTTTTGATTTGTTATAGGATATAGGGATGTTTCTTTATATGGCTTTCAAGTACCCTTTAACATTTATGGACAATTAGGATAATTCTTTCTATATATAATTAGATTTCTTCAGAATAACTTTTCAGATTTTAAAGATGTAAATGAACGTTTTTTGGCATTTTTAGCCATACATATAAAATGGTTGTTTGGTAACACTTGAAATCAGAGTCCACCCGCGTTTGTGTTGAAAGTATCTGCGCGGTCGTGTTCGGTGTGCGCAGGGTTGAGATACGCAGAAAGGAACGGTGTTGGACGGAGCAGTTCAGTGTCAGACAACCGCTGCACTGGATGGTGTGTTCCGTCCTTGACACGTTGACTCAGGAGTTAGCTTGTCAGTCCTTCTAACCCTCACTAGTTCACAGGGAGACAGCTAAACGTGTCGTCATGGGGTTTCTTCTGACTACAAAGGGAGTGTGAAGTTTGAAACATTCACAGTTAAAGGCAGAGTTAGTCCAGCCGGTGTGGCTCAGTGGTTGAGCGTCGACCCATGCACCAAGAGGTCGCCTGTTCAATTCCTGGTCAGGATACATGCCCAGGTTGTGGGCCCGATCCCCAGTGGGGGGCATGCAGGAGGCGGCCAATCGATGTTCTCTCTCACCGATGTTTCTATCTCTCTCTCCCTCTCCTTTCCTCTCTCTAAAAAACCAATAAAGAAAAAAAAAAAGGCAGAGTTATACTGGTATTGCAGGAGGGCTGTTGCTCTTTGGATTTCTTTCACTGCTTGCTGAAATTCACCCATTGTAGTACTTTGTTTAAAAGTACAGTTTTAAATGTTTTGTATCAAATTTAGAGCTTAATTATCAGGTTAACAAAAAGAAACAGCTAAGACTAAAAAAAAAAGTTAAAATTTTCTCTTTACCTAAACTCCTGAATTCAGCAAGATGAAATTTTAGTTATGTCTAACAATGTAGGGACTTGATATTTCTCAGGAAGATTACCCAAGTTATACAGTTTCATTTCGAAAAATGTAACCAGCAATAGAGTGCTTTTGAGCTAAAGATGATGTAAGATAAATGAAAAGGCTAAAGCATGTCAGGATTATTAGAGTGGCAGAATTCTTCAAAAAGAAAATTGTAAAGCCCTGGCCGGTTTGGCTCAGTGGTTAGAGTGTCGGCCTGCGGTCCAGAGAGACCTGGGTTCAGTTCCCTCTAAGGGCACGTACCTCAGTTGCAGTGTGTCCCCTGCCCTGGTTGGGGTCGTGTGGGTGGCAACCAGTCGATGTTTCTCTCTCTTCCTCCCTCTTTTCCTCTCGCTCTATCTGAAGATGAATGCAAAAGTGTCCTCAGGTGAGGATAAAAAAAAAAAAAAGAAAATTGTAAAATCTGCAGGTCAGGGCTGCTGTAGTGATGTGGAAAAATAAAAACATAAAGATGTCAGAAAGCAAGAGACGAAGATTCCTGGTAGTTACAGCCAGTGCAGAGGTAGACCTGAGTGTAGGGAGGTGCAGGAGCTCTCTTCTGGGGGAGCACTTCCAGAAACACAGCCACAGGGAAAAAGGCCTTTTCTCCTTTTTAAATTAAATGAGGGCCAGTGAACTTTAAGGAAAGTAAAAGATTACCCTCCCCCTGAAAAACAAGAAACCCCAACAACTCAGAGTTTATGCAGCTCATTCCTTTCTCTTTGGTTGAATCCAAAGTAGCCCTCTCATAGTTTGAAATGGAGATGAAATAGTTTTACTTTGGTGTAAATATACTTAAATACATCAGTGATTAACTGGTGTTTCAAATCAATTTTTATATCTAGTCATAGGACTTTAAAAATGTTATATACCTACTAAATGTCAGACACTGTGCTAATGACTAAAGAGACACTGAGGTGCTTTCCTTGGTCGCCTCCGGACACCTGGATCTAGCAGCTACAGTATTCCCAAACATGAACAGGTGTTAGAGTGGAGGGCAGAGCGGCGCCTCGGGATCGAGAAAGGACACGTGTTGCACAGTAAGCAGAGGAGGGACATCGGGGTAGAGTGTCAAGGACTACACCTGGGGCAAGATTTGGTGTTGCCAGCCAAAGAGCAGGAAATATTTATTGCAAAGATAAGGAGATGTAACTCTTTAGTGTGTCTTGAGTGTAGGGGAACGGCAAAGTTGAAGGGGGATTATTCGCCAGATTGTGAGGGCCTTTTAATCTTGAAAACTCCAGAGCTATAGAAGAACATTGATCAGGAATGTTCAGTGTTGATACCATTAATAACCTGGTTATCGTTTAACAGGAAAGGAATAATGAGAAGACTAGATAATATAGGCATGCCATTTATACAGCTTTGCCAGGAAGCGGTCCAGGTCTACTCCCCGAAGATTGTTGGGGGGAAGGGTCTAGTAATGAGGGAACAAGTCAGTGGCCAGAGTAGGCTCGGCCACTGCAAGAGTGTGAACTCTGAGATTCGTAATCTCCTGGACAAAGGAAGCCCCCTGTCTTGGTTCTCTTGGCCCTCTTGGGACTCCTGTTGCAGGGGGAGCACCCCCCTGCATTTGCCTATGTGACTCACAGCCGTGTGTGACCCCACAATGGACTGATGACTGTGACTAGCCTGATGATACATCAGACTCCACCATGGACTAGAAGCTCTGGACACTGGCCCTACTTCTAGCTCCATTAAAACCCCAGCTCCATGTCTTCCAGGACTGGGTTAAGGGAACTGAGGCTTTCTAACCCAAGGAATGTAATTTCACGCGAATAAAAATCATTCATTATCATGTGCGAGTCTTAGAAAATTCATTTTCTGAGGATATCGCAAGAGCCCCACTCCCACTAGCAATGGAGAAGTTTGGCCCACTCATTTCTCCTGCAACAATGTCATTAGCTTTGCATCTTAGAAAGAACATCCTGGCAGCCTGGAAGAGTAGGGGTTAGAGAGGTGGAGAATTGGAACCGAGTTCTGTGCGAGGGGTGTTACTGTCTTCAGTGAGTGATACAAGGACCTGAAATGAGGCTCTGTTGGAACAAAGGGGACACAGCGAGTATGTCGGGGAATGAACCAAAAGCATTTGTGACTGAATTCAAGTGGCACTGACGAGGTGGTGGTGGTGGTGGGGGGGGGTTGCTAATCTACAGTTAATCCTAAATTTCCAGTGGGTAAGTGGGGAATTGTAGCACTAGTTTGGAATGAGGAAGCAAAAGGTTTGGGATACTTATGGCACATTACGGTGAAAGTGTCCAAAAATTAATATTACTTAGTATTATGGTTTATTACTTAGTTATTAATATAATATTTATCCAGTGCTGAGGTAGGTACTTTTATTATCCTCATTTTGCCAGTGATAAACCTGAGGCCCAGAGAGGGTCGATAACTTCTCCCAGGTCACAAAGGAAGTAAGTGCAGAACTGAAATTTGAGTCTGGAAGTGATTGGATTTCCCATTCTCTTACCTGTTTTAAACTTCTGCGTTTTGACTCCATGGAGATCCGGTTTGTAAGACAAAATTATAGCCTGGAGATAGGGATTTGGGAGTTACCAGTTTACATATGGGATGAAACCTCTGGCCTGAATGGCATGTCCCTAGAGAGGCCTTGGAGTTCATTGAGGTTACGACTTCATTCTCAGGAGCACCTGGGCTTGGGAATGAGACTGACCAGAAAGATAGGAGGAGCAGCCAGAGAGAATTGTGCTACAAAGCCAGGTTGGGCGGGATTCTCTCTCTCAAGAATTGAAGTCATCGGCAGGTCTAAAATCTTGAAAAATACAGCCACATATATCCAATAGAAGTCACTGGTGACGCTTACCAGAACAGTTTCAGTTCATTTATTCAGAAAGAGAATAATAGGCGTTGTGAAATGAAAGGAGATGAAACCACACATTCAGAGAACTTCCTCTACTCTGTGGAGAGAGCTGTAGACAGGAAATAGGCATTTTGAGTGGAAGCTAATGGTAGATGGAGGGTTTTTCTTCTCATGGTTGAGATAAGATCAGATGTATATGGATTTAAAGAGCACCTGTGAAGGAGTGAGAATTGTGTGTTTTTTAAAGCAAAATTATAATTTGAAATGCTTTTTAAACTTTACAGAACATTGTACATCCACGGGCACACCAAGCTGGATTTCGCAGTCTGGCATGCTGCAATTGAGAAAGCAGCAGGTACAGATGGTAATGCTTTAAAGGATCAGCAGCTCAGCAAAAACGACGTTCCCATTATCGTGAACAGCTGTATAGCATTTGTTACGCAGTATGGTAAGTATCACAGAGTTTTTATTCAGCCCCCGAACTCATGGTATCATTCTTACAGTTTTCAAGTGGTACTGTACCTCCATTGGACTGCATTAGAGCCTTTTATATTTACGTACATCCGTGAAAAATACAAACGTAGTCACTGTTCAGTTAAATGCCATTGCTTCGCCCAGTAAAACTCATTTAAATTATGTAACGCACTCTTACTATTTTCTTATTCCTTTACGTGCATAAAAATTTAAATAACAGATTGAAAGAATCCATATTGTGAAATGTCTATTAAAAGTAGATTAAAGACCATTTTTCAGATGTTACAAAGCTGCAGTGAAGTTTAGGAGAGTGCAGTGTGCTGCCTCAGCATGTTGAGAAGTGGTCATCTATGGGTCAATACGTAAAACAATTTTTTTGACATATGTACAAGTGTGTATGTATTTATTTCACTTACTGTGCTATTGGTGACATGTTTATATTAAGAATTATGGTTATTGATTGTAAGAGTTTTGACTTCATTGTAGCATTTTCTTTGAATAGTGTGCAGTTAAAAAAATAAAAAAATAAAAAAACAGCTTGATACCTGCATGGTCCAGCTTTATTTTAATATGCTATGGTGGTATTTTAGGTAAGCCTGCTGCGAAGTAAAAGTATACCTTTATTCTTTGTGTTTATTTTCAAATTGCTATGAATTCTTCAAATTCCTTCTTTCTTTTACAGATTTCCTTAATAGTCTAGAAGGTAGAAATTTCTTAACTATATTTTTAATATAAAAATGTTTTTACCCTTTAATCTATAGATAAATGCTATTGAGTTAGACTACAAATGCAGAAAAGAGTAAAATGATTGATTTGGTATTTTGGTAGGTGTATTAACTTTTTTTGTTTTCCTAACATTAGAAATGTGTTTAGGTGATTTTAATTTGAGAGAAAGTATTATCAGTGAGAGAGCTGCAGTGAAACACTGTGTTATTGGTTTGTTACTTCTTTATTGAGTGTCTGTTGTGTGCCAGCCGCTGATCTTGGTACTGGAATACGGCTGTGGGAGGAGAAAGTTAAAGACACAGTCATGAACCATGTGTTTCTGCTTGAGAACTGACAATGAACTGATATGTAACAAAATATCAGAAATAACGAAGTAAAGAAAATAAGTTTTTGAAATTTATGTGTATATTAATCTGCTTTCTTCTAAGAAGAGCGCTGTTTCAGTGTTTTTACTCACTTCATATGTAATCCAAGTACAGTTATCATTAATATTCAGAATTGTTGTGTTTAAATTATATATCTACTGTGAATATGTATTTAATCACATTATGTGTGCATTACGCTATGAGGTTTCTTCCCAAGATAGTATGTTTATATATCTCTTATCAGCTGTAATCATCTGTTTATCTGAAAATGGGGGAGAAGGAAGGTCATCATCTTCATTTGATTAGTTATTCGTTGTTAGGTGTTAGTGTACTGCAGTTTGCAGGTGTGAATGAATTGCACACGTGTTACGTTTTGGCAAGAGCATAACCTCACTGGGAATTTTCACAACGTGTTAGTTTCATAATGGCATAGAGTCTTTCTTAAGCTGACAGATGATCAAAATAACTTGACTAGCTCCAGTGTATACAGTTTCATGTTTCTCTAGGGAAATCAGAAGCTACTTTGTGATGTTTATTTGAATTTAAAATCATTAAGCTTTAGATTATTTTCAACTAAATTTCATACATTATGTCTACTTTGTAACTCTAATTCAAGCTACATTAACTTGCATATTAAAATGATAGAGCCAATGAAGGGCTCTTTGTGTTTTAAATGTTTTTTTAATGAGCAGAACTTGGGGAAAACCCCAGTTTTATTAGAAAATGTCCAGTCATTATAGGATGCAGGTGGTCAGCCCAGAGCCTTTTAGGTCACACTTATTTTGAACTTCCTGACCTTCAGGTTAAAATGGAAAGGCCAATTTTTTTGTGTCCATTGTGTCAAGATTTGAACTTGTCTGAGTTCACAGTATAACCTTTAGAATTTTAATTTTTTTAAATGAGTTGCAATAGTTAGTTCTTGGGGGAAATTAATTAATGTAAACAAAATTATGTTCAAATTCACATTCATTTAACTTTTTCGATTACCAGCTATTAGAAATTCACTCAACTAGGAACACAGTGTCTCAGAAACTTAGTCACAATAGTTTCTTTGTAGAATGTGCTTATTCTCTCATTAAGCGGTCGTTTATTTACTGAGTTCTTCTAGGCACTATGTAACTGCTATCTACAGAGAGTAAGCACGACCCTTGCCTTCCAGGACTTTACAGATTTGTGGATCAAAGACAAACAAGTGGGTGGTTACATCTCAAGTGTACAAAATTCTGTGGTAGAGAGGCTCTGGGGTTGGTACAGATGTCCATGTGTCTAGGGGTAGATCTCATCCAGGGTAGGGGTGGTATGGAAGGCTGCATGGAGGAGGTGGTGCCCACTATGAGTAGTAAGGGAAAATAGGAGCTTATTAGAAGGAAGAGGAGGAAACAGTGTGTGCCCATGTGTGGAGCCATGAGGGGCATTGTCTGTTCAGAGAACTTGGTGTAGTTAAATGTGCCCATAACTTAATGTGAGAACAGGGGAAGATAAGGATGTGTAAGGAAAATTCAAGTAGGGTCTTCTGTATCGTGATTAAATCCTCAGACCTGCTTTATAGGCAGTGCAAGGACAGTGTGCAGATTTTAGGCATGTTGGTGGCACTGTTGGACCTGTATCTCAGATCACACTGTTGTCATTGTCGAGGCAGACTGGACGGCTGCACAAGAATACGGGCGGGGAGTTGTAAAAACGGAGTGAGGGACTGAGGGTGCAGAGCAGCCTGGAGCATGGAAGGAAGGGGAACATTTGAGAGTGAGGTCATGATGAAAAGTCTATGACATAGTTTTTCTTTTTAAATGTGGTAAGTGAGAAAGAAAGGTTCTGAGTTGGAAAGGATTGGGGAAAAGACAGTGCCATATATTGAGATACTGCAGTGAAATAAAGAGCATGTTGAGATTAGGAGGTGAAGCAGTGAATGGCATAGGAGACTTAATTTCTCTTAGGTTGTTTTGATTGGTCCATATGTGTGAGTGTGGAATTGTGAGTGTGTGTGTGTGTGTGTGTGTGTATTGAATGTATCGTACATGTTTATTAAAATGTATTTGTGTGTGTTTGAAATCTTAGAAATTAAAACCTGGGTAAAAAAGTATACGTTAGTAGTTGAAGTAATGAGGTTGGGGGGGTTGACCCAGAGAATTTTGTGGGGGAGTGCGGAAGTGAAGAGACTCGAGGTTAGATTCCTAGAATCACCAGTAAACACTACAGCAGGATAAGGAGAAGAGTAGCCATCGAGGAAGGCGGGGGCGGGGGGGGGGGGGATGATATCATTATGCCAGGAAGGCCCTGAGATGATAGAAACTCAGCTTAGTTTTGGAAGGAAGAGAAACGAGAGACCAGGGAGGGGCAAGGGAGGAATTTCGTTTTTGTATCATCGACTTTGTCCTCATCATCACTCCTCTTCCTCCTCCTGCTAACCACTACTATTTCTCTTATTTTATATGGGGTGCTTGATAAATCAGTAACTTTGTAAAAGAGAAGACCCAGCATTTCATCTAGAAGAAAGTGAAGGTGGGAACAGACAGACATTAGATTGAGAAATTTATACCAGAGAGTCTCACTTTTGTCAGTGACACTGGAGGCAAGTTTGTATCCCAGGGACTAGATGAAGATAGGGCACTTGCTATAAAAGAATAATTTAAAAAAGATACTATGAGGAACTGGGAGAAGGGCTGACCAGAGTCTCGTTCAAAGCCAAGGATGGAATATTTCATCAGGTTTACATGATAAATACTAAAATTAGGGGGATAAGCCTTTTCCTTTCATAAGTGTTTATATCAACACTTGGGTAATGATTTTGTCTTGCTTGTCATCCCAACATAAAAAAGCGTGTTCAATTTTTTAAGATCTCAGTGGATTTTGACTTTAGACTGTTTTCATATAACCTTTTTTTTTTTTTTTAAACAAAGGTTTAGGGTGCAAATATATCTATCAAAAGAATGGTGATCCTGTGCGTGTAAGTGAACTCCTGGAGAGTTTCAAAAAAGATGCAAGAAGGTTTAAACTGAGGGTTGGAAAACACCAGCTTGAAGATGTGACGGATGTGTTGAAGCGGTTCCTGTCGGACATCGACGACGCCCTGCTCACTAAGGAGCTCTATCCGTACTGGATCTCTGCTTTAGGTAACGCATGTAATGTAGATGATCACGTTAAACACTTATTTGATCATCTGAAATTTAAATTGAAGGCGAAAATGTACATATGGCTCTGAAGAGAAATTATGTAAATATCAGTAGTTGTTTATAGTAATAATTGCTAAGTAATGTTTTATGTACTTAGTTTTCAGTAGATTTCTTAGTTCTTACTCTACTTGAACTTGGGAAGTGTTATAATCCAGTCCATGTATGTTATTGATTTCTCATTAAGATTAAAATGAAAGGTTTAATACATGATTTTTAAAATGAGATTTTCCTATATGGCTCTTTTGGCTTTTCTCTATAATTTATTCTTCCTCTTTGGAGTACACAATTACTATTTTTTACTCTTTATTTTCTCTAGGTTCTTCTGTTTAATGGAGTTAAAAAGCTTTGCTACAGTGTAAGAGAACCTATTTAAGAAATGACCCTAGAAAAGTAGTTTATTAAATGACAAATTTGGCCAAATGATTTCAGTAAACCTGTATTTATATCCATTAATTCAAAACAACTTCTTTTATAGAAACATTACAACAATATTTTAAAATGTGAACATTGCCTTTAATTCTGTCTTTCTAATAGAACTATTTTTATGTTTACATTCTAATAGTCTTCGTCCCACACCTATAATTTATATATAAATATTTATTTTATTAACAAATCACAAACATTTTCCATATATTTACATTGCTTTCAAAATGATGATTTTCAATCTTCATTTTTTTCAAACTTTTAAAATTTATCATTGAATTATACTATCATTTACTAATATATTTCTTTGTTGGACATTTAATCTGTTTAAGATAATTTTGGAAAATGCCCTTAAAATTTGACAATATGATGTTCCTCTGTTGAGAAATGGGTTTTTCTTTGAAAGTGTTTACTCTAAAACATATATGTGATATTTGAAGGAATTGATTTTGAAATGATGTCGCGAAACATCTACAATTTGAAAAATTATCCTAAGAATGATCCCTTGTTAGTGCCAGCAAGAAGAGAGTAGTAATGTTATTAAAATACTTTTTTTCACAATTTATGTAATTCAGATGTCTTTTATTTGCTTCCTGATATTTCTCAAGTCTATAGGTTTAACTTGAGTCACAAAAAGAGATGATTGTATAACTTTCTGGGATATAATATGTGGAATTAGATGATACAGCTCTATAAGCTCTGTTACTTGCCACCCTCATTACTGTTTTTAAAATATTTTATTCTAATTTATAATTATGAAGTTATTTATAGTATCTGTTTTATGAAGACTTAACAGTGTCTTATAAAATCAGTGATAAAAAATCTTTGGCAAATATGCTTTTGCTGATTCAGTGATAAAGTTTTCAGATTCAGTGATAAAGATGTCAGGAGGAGAGGTGGGAAATGGCAGTGTGTGTCGGAGAGGAAGGTGTTCACCTTTCCTATGGACGTGAGTTCTTTGAGAACTGACTTGGAGAAGGCTTTGAATGCTGAGTCAAACAGCCTTAAAGTCCTTTGCTTTTAAATCCAATATAGCTCTCACCCTGACCTTTCAGAAGAGCCCCGTGTTGGGGTGACAAAGCTTAACCAGCTCTCTCTGGGTGACCTTGTAAGAGAGCTCTTCTGGGCCTGTGCAGTCAAGGCGAAGAACGCCTTACAGTGACACCGCACCTCTTTGTGTGATCTATGATCTATTTTTCTAAGAACACTATTAAATTGCCGATGTCTGTGGCTAGTTGAATAGTTCATTATATTTTCTGTGTGACCTGAAATCTATCTTAAACCTGAAATCTATCTTAAGTTTTACTTTCTATGTCCTTAAGCTTTATTTTGAAAATGTCCTCTGTTTTATTTTTATAAGACATGTGGAAATATGCTATACTAACTAGCCTGACTTCTTGTTATAAGTGTAGTAGTATTACTTACTTTGTATTGAATAAATACAGTTACTTCTGCAGTTAGAAACTGGATATCATGAGGGTAACTGTGTGGATTATTCTAGGGAGGACAGTTAGTTCTTCATTCAGTCCCAGTATAATCTCTGAATGTAATTTGGGCGTTTGCCCCTCTTGCCTTTAGAGTCATTCATCTACCAGCACAGACAAGTCAGCGTGGCGGTGTTTACTTTTATAGATCTCCAGGCAGGTTAAGTCAGTACAAAGGAGCTATCCGTGGCAGTTTTTATAGGCGTGCATTTCAAAAATGTGTCACAGAATTCCGTACCTCCCTAAGGATCCTAATGCCCTTTACAATGACTGTGTACTTTTAAAGAATCATTCATGTGCTGCTGGCTTTCTGCGACTAGAATAGGTAGGGCTAAATAGAAAATGAAAAAGTCTTGTTTCCAAAGCTAGTTGGGAGTTTTAGAGGGAATAAATAGTAAGTGCAATCTCTTGGAGTTACAAAGTCAGCATGAGTTATTTATTTGAAGAAGGGTCTTTTTTTTTTTATTTATCTTTATTGTTGAAAGTATTACAGATGTGTCCCCTTTTTCCCCCATTGACCCCCTCTACTCGGCTCCCCCCGCTCCAGGCCTTCACCACACTATTGTCTATGTCCGTGGGCTATGATATAAGTTCTTTGGTTTATCTTTTCCTGCCCTACCCCCCTTCCCTCTGAGATTCTTCTGTCTGTCCCATGCTTCCAAGGCCTTGTATTTCCTCGGTGAGCTATTAGGTTGAACAGAACCACCACTACACTATTCTAGGGACTGGAACTTTGGGTGTTCCTGTGTCTGGTTTCTCCAAGTACTTGACTTCTTAGGGTTAGGAGAGTGCAGGGTAATTCCTTCTTGTCCTCTTCTCCATGACTAGCCAAGTTCTGTCCATGACTCCAGCAGCGGTCCATCCTCCTCTAAGTCAGTATCACGGTCATCAGGACCCGCACATGACTTCTCCTGTCCCCTTTCCTTTCCAGGGAGTTGAAGGCACCTGGGCTGCTGAGTAATACACAGTTCATAGCTCTGGGATGGTTTTAGTTTGGGGGAGATTTTTATGATTTCACAAGGGAAAAAAAAAAGAACAGAAATGTCATTTTAAAATACAAATAGTGCAATCTTTCCATAGCCAGAGTTAAAATACTTTTGCCTCATCTCTTCAATTTTCACTCCACTTTGAGTTATTAATAGAATGTATTCCTGTTAAGTGAAGTTCAATAATCAAGTAGAAGATAAAAAACAACTTTTGAAAGTAGTATATTTTTAATTACAAAGTATAAGAAAAATAGCATATAGCCATGGAATGTTTATGTAAATACTTCTCCAGAATTATAGAAGTTTGAGTATTTTTCTGTTGAAACTTGATTGCATCACTTAGTGAAATACAATTGTGAATATTGTTTTATAATGATGTTAAAGGCAAATTTGTAACACATATTATTATTTTAGGCCTAAAGATTGTGGGTTTTTTTTTTTTTTTTTCATGTCTAGATACCCAAGATGACAAGGAAAGAATGAAAAAATATGGAGCATTTATACGTACTCTTTCAGGGGTCAATCGAGCCACACTGGCAGCTATAATTGAACACCTTTACAGGTGGGTGGATTCATGAATTTTCTAATGTATTCTCAAACATGGCACTTGATAAGTCATTATTTCCTGAAGGTAAAGTACTGTGCTTAACCTTCTGCGTGTTACTGCAGATCTTTCTCTGTATCTTCAGACGGGTTTCAAAATGAAGTTCCCATTTAGCCATCACTTTAGTGTCTCTGTAATTAAGATGCATTTCAAATAAATAGCACTGGAGAGTTTCTTAAATGTGTCAAAAATAATCATGTTAGCATCCTCAAGCGAAAAAGCAAGACCTTGAAAACTCATTTAAGAGGGAAGCTGGAGACGAGGAGAAAGTCCAGGGACCAGAATTCTCCAGCAGGACTCTGTGAGCCTGGCATGTCCTCCTGGTGGACTCCTCATGAGCTCTTACTTCTTTGTTTGTATCTAACCTGACTAATATGTTGGTGTCAGGCTGTTTGTCAGATGAGGACATTTTAAAAGTCAAAAACATTTTCTATGTCAGGGCGTGTAGTCCCCTGCATTTGGGAGGATAGGAGGAATATAAGGGTAGCTTGAGAAATGACCCCTGAAAGATGAGGATGTTTGAAAATAACCTTTTACGTTGAAACCAAAGGTTTCGCTATCAGCGAAAATTATTACAAGGACTTTACTAAATACAAGTATTGCTTAAGGAATATATTGTCGTAGCCTCCTGCATGGATGCAGTACTCCCTTGAATAAATTTGTGTGAAGCTGGATTCTGCTCAGAGTACTTTGTTTGGAGTCCATATTCAGAAATCCTCCACAATTTCTTTTCTCTTCGTCTTTCCCAGCCACCACTTCTCATGCATGTAAACTCTGTCACTGTAAATCTGATTTTCTTATTGCACCATATAAATATAATGTGTGTAGTTCCTGCTCTGTGCCTGTGAGACATTGGGATAGATTTTTTTGTTGTTGTTGTTAATCCTCACCTGAGAATATTTTTCCATTGATTTTTAGGTAGAGTGGAAGAGAGAGAGAGCATTGGTGAGAGACACGTTGATTGGTTGCCTTCCACACCATGCCGACTGGGCCCAGGGATCGGACCTGCAACCCAAGCACTCCTCCTTGATCGGGAATTGAACCTACGACCCTTCAGTCCGTAGGCCTACGCTCTAATTGCTGAGCCAAATTGGACAGCGCGGGATAGATTTTTTTTTTCTTCAAAAATTGTAATAATGGCCCTGGCCGGTTTGGCTCAGCGGTTAGAGCGTCAGCCTGCGGTCCAGAGGGACCCGGGTTCAGTTCCCGCTAAGGGCACTGTTGCAGTTTGTCCCCTACCCTGTTTGGGGTTGTGCGGGTGGCAACCAGTCAATGTGTCTCTCTCACATCGATGTTTCTCTCTCTCTCTCTCTCTTCCTCTCTCTCCCTCCCACTCTGTCTGAACAAAAAATGGAAAAATGTCCTCAGGTGAGGATAAAAAAAATTGTAATAGTGGCCAGGCTGCTATACTTTATTAACATTTTAAACATTGAGTTACACATCATTATTCTTAAATTCTTAACACAGATTTGAATTTGAGATAAGGAGCTCCTTCCCATTCTTCCTTCCTCTCTCCTTCTTTTCAACTAACATATATTTTAACTTCTATTGTGTACAAGACGATGCCTAGTCAGAGTCCATGTGAACATAAATATTTGATAATATACATAAATGACAAATATAGTCCTAAGTCTGCAGTTCCCAAACTGAGCACCAAGGAGCCCTGGGCCATCACAGTGAGCTCCCAGGGTGCTGCAGGGTGTTTTATATTTGTTAAGGGAGCACAGCAACACTGGGACAGATTTTATTACAGAGAATTTTACCGTGAGACATGGGCTTACGGACGAGGGACTGAGGTCCAGGGGTGCTTCAGATTGAGAGACATATGAACTGAGCATGAAATAATGATGAGTATAAGAATGAGCAAAGGACGTTTTCTAGGAATTAAGTGTGCTAGGAGACAAGATGGTTTGTAGTTGTCTGGCAGGAGGTTGTGAAAGGCTCTGTCCATCGTGGGAAAACATTTGGATTTTATTCCTTTAGGAGTGACTGATTAAATCTTCTTTAGGATAATGACTCCTGCAATGGGATGGGTTGGGAAGAGGTTAGAATAGAGGCAGAGAAACTAATTAGGAAACAGTTTCCTCGGGCTGATGAGAAGGCCTGAGTGAGAAGAGACGGAGCAGGCTGAATAAGGACACAGGGCAATGCTAGCCTGTGGGAGCTGAGAAATAAAGGAAGAAAGGGAAAGTACTGTATGGTATCTACTTTTGCCAGACATGAAGGCAGCTACAGAAGGCAAAGAGAGATGAAGCGTACCAAAGGAGAATGCTTCTGCAGAGAGCAGTCTCAAGGAAGGTGGGAATGTTTGCTAGTGTCGTCAAAAGTTTAAGGTCAGTTTGGCTAAGGTCAGGTTGATTTATCATTTAATTCCATCCTTGCCCTAGAAACAGGATTACTTCCTCCATAACTACGATGTCCTTAATTCCATTCTGAGATATTTATTATGCACTACAGTATGATTAAAGCAACGGTCTCTGCCTGTGAGATTCCCAGATTCTACTAACGGAGGCAGATGTGCAGATAGGTTTTCCAGATGTTCACAGCATAGTGTGATAAGGGTGCAGAAGTGGTTTTGAGAGGGGTGTCCACGGTTATTACATTCTTCTCCATCAACCTGTGGTGCTCTGTGCATCTTGTAAATCCTGTGGGGTGGATGCACTTGCTCCATCTCTGCTCTGCAGTGTGACATTTTATTGTTTCTTACGTTATCATACACACTGCTGTCATATTTACTCACTTTTCCTTGTGCCTACTAGAATCTCTGTTCTTACAGACAGGTGTACCCACCTTAGTCTTGCTTATTCTTTGGATGGAATTGGTCTCCCTTGTTTAGTATGTGTCCTAAAAGTTTGTGAATGTAATTAGGCAATTAGCCAGCTGTGTATACACAGCCAGTGTCAAATAGCATTAATAGATACTTCCATGTGCATCTCATCTCATGCATTTTCTTTCATTATGGTGATGGCTGTAGTTTTTTATTTTTATTTTAATCTTTTTTTTTTTTTTTTTTTTATCCTCACCCAAGGATATTTTTCCATTTATCTTCAGATAGAGTGTGAGGGAGGGAGGGAGGGAGGGTGAGAGAGGGGGAGACATCGATTGGCTGCCTCCCGCATAACCCTGACCAGGGCCGGGAACTGGACCACAACTGAGGTACATGCCCTTGACCGGAATCGAACCTGCAACTCTTTGGTCCACGGGCCTACGCTCTAACTGTGGAGCCAAACCAGCCAGGGCTATTTAAATTTATTTTTCTTTATTGATTTTAGGGAGAGAGGAAGGGAGAGGGAGAGAGAGATAGAAGCATCAATGAGAGAGAATATCGATTGGCTGCCTCCTACATGCCCCCCTCTGGGGATTGGGCCCACGACCTGGGCATGTGCCCTGACCAGGAATCAAACTGGCGACCTCTTGGTGCATGGGTCGATGCTCAACCACTGAGCCACACCGGCTAGGCCGGCCAGGGCTGTTTTCATCTTTTTGAACTTACATTGGTGACTACTTTACATGCCATTTGTAAGACCCAAGTGTAGTCTACTGATTAGGAGAGTTGACATGTCTGTTCATTATAAGAAGCCATTCTTGGTTATATTCAAGAACAGTGTAGTTGTATTTTTAAATGAAGTGTTTGCTTTTTGAGAGGTAATATCCAATTTGAATAATCGTACAAACACAGCTGCGCGGTGTTGTCTCACTTGGTTACGCACTCCCTGGAGCATTCAGCCGCCCTGACCGAGGCTTTGGAGCTCTCTGCTATGCGCCTCCTGATTCGCCGCTCTGCCTCGTCTCCTGCTTACCTACCACTGCCTTTGCCCTCTCATTTATGCCTCAGTGGACAGTCATTTCACACTACTCTGGAAGCATACCTTTATGCCTTAGCCACAGGTTGTCCCATTGTCTGGAATTGTTCGAATACAGAGGGTTCCTCCTGAATCAACATGTAAGTACTGCTTTGTGACTTGTGGTACTGTCATCTTGAACAGTGGTTTTCTGTTATGTTCTTAACTACACTGCTAGCTACTTGGAAGGAAGAGCGGTGTATTCTTTAAATCACCACTGCACCCTGTATATCGGAGACCTTCAGTATATGTTTAAAATGATAAATGAAATTTTCAAATGGAAGTGTGTCATAATGAGCTATGCTTTTCTTCAATAGGGTTCAGAAGTGCTCAGAAATCAATCATATGAACGCCCATAACTTGGCCTTGGTCTTTTCATCCTGTCTGTTTCAAACTAAGGGACAAACTAGCGAAGAAGTGAACGTAATCGAGGACTTAATTAATAATTATGTTGAAATATTTGAGGTAAATATTTTATATCTTGTTCTTGTTAAAATAGTTTTCTTGTTACTGTTTACAAGCAAAAAATACATATTTTACGATGTTTTTATTCAGATCTTTATGAATATTTAAAAATAAAATATAGTTATATTTGATCTTTAATTTTTTTAGCTATACCTAGCTTTTTAAGGTATAGTCATTCATTTAAATTTGGCTTCTTTTAAGTCTTTTTTTTTTTTTTACCATCTGGTGTCTGTTGAACAGAATATTTCTATTTACAGTGTTTTTCTCCTCCTCAGTATGTGTATGTACTAAGAACGTGTACTTAGAGGTGTGAAATTATGAATTTACAGATTCAGTAGTAAACACCAGGCTGTTAAATTCTGCAGCTGAAAGCGTCTCTATGTTTTCTTTTCATTGTGCACGGAATTGGGAAAAAAACGAAAATTCTGAAATGGGATTCTGTGGGTTTTACTAAGTCATCTCAGTTCTAATTATTTGACTTTTCAATTTGCTATTTTTATGAAGTTAATATTGTTATGTTTCATCAGAAAACTGTTAGAATAGGGATGGTTTGTCTTAGTTCAAAGATGTAAAAACAGAGGAAGTGGGCCCAGCATTGGAAAATGTAGGAAATGCAGGGATCTAGGCCAGTGGTCCAGCTCCACGGTTATTTCTGGCATCTCAGTTTTGTCACCGGACCTTTTTGAGCATCCCATTAAATGGTGTTTTAGGAGATGACTTGTTTTCCAGCACTGTGGATCTGCCAGATGCAATCAAATGGGTTAATGTAATAGGTTACTGTTTGTAGAGTTCTTACGTTCTTGTAATAACTGATCACAAGATTCCTTAGCAAAGGGAAGGAAACTGTATTTCAATAAAGTAAAATATCCATTTGTATCTTAAGTTAATATAGGCGTGGACACCAGAGTTGTTGGATTTTCTTGTTCTTTGATCTTCTTTTTATTTCTTTGTACATGTGCTCACTGTTTTTGATCAACAGCAGCCTCTACGCAATAACTGATGCTGAGAAATGAAAGAATTAGGATCAAGTGTGTGGCTTTGCATGCTCTCTTTATTTTTATATTTGTACTGTTTCATTGATAAAACAGTTAATGGTTATCTTCATGGTTTTGTTAAATCCAACTTCAAATGGTGGAAATTTCATGAGCACTTAATAAATATGTTAGTTTGAGAAATGAGTCTTGTCTCTCAACCTGCATAAACTCTACAAGCCAGCCATCTGCCTCTTTGCCTATCAAACTGCTTTGGTAAAGGGGCTTTCGTTGATGGGCCCGTAACCTGCAGTGGTGTCATCACGGAATGTTCTGGTCTTTGTGAAGCTCGGCCTGGTCGGCTTTAATTCTGCCCTGGCTGTTGGCGCTCCACGGATTAAGATGGCCATTCTCATTTACTTTTACTTGTTGGTCTTTAAATTCCTAAAGAAACTGATGTGAGGATGAGTACCATCACTCCATGTATTTTATTAGAATGTCCCAAATTATATTTTAAACAGGTTAAAGAAGACCAAGTCAAACAAATGGACATAGAAAATAGCTTTATTACCAAGTGGAAAGACACTCAAGTGAGTAGTAATAGTTAGATCTCCAAAGAATAAAAAAGTTTTTCAAAAATAAACACCAAAAACCTCCATTGTAAGTAAAGACATCTGTTGTGTTTATTTTCAAGTTTCTGTCTGAAGCAAAGTAAAATTAATGGGCAAAGGGACCCAACCTAGAGTAGTTGTGTAATTCAGCAGCATGATGCATTTATGCAGAATGCCAAAGTTCACTCATGTAAATTTTTCAAAACATAGAAGGAAAAAATCAGTGTTAATCTTATCAAAACATCCGTTATAAAGTCAGTTTTCATTTATAAAGGCACTATTGAAAATGCCAGTAGATTTCACAGGACGTATTTAAAGGCAAAAATACTAGAGTAAATTGAAAATTCAGACTCCCTAGTGATTCTGTCCATTGTGATTTTGAACGTATAAATTACTTCTTACATGCTTTTTGCTTTGCCTGCTCTTGGATGATTGCATTTGTGGGAATGTTTCTGTGATCTTTGTAATATATGCTGATTTATGTCTTCAGTTGACTTTTCCAGATATTTCTCTTTCTTCACTCGCATTCTGTTGGAAGTTCAGGTTGTACCACACTTTCCTAGGGTACCTCTCCTTGTTTGATGACTGTTCATTGGACTTGCTTAAAATTGATCTTTAATCCTCTTCGAATAACTGGGAATTGTAGTGGATTCAGGGTACCAGTGTAAATAATATAAATGGGTCAGAGATATTGTCTTTGTTAGGTGCACTCACAGAATGAGGCAAATCCCTCCTTATCTGTGAAACCCTGAACCCACCTTGGTCCTGAAATATCCGCTCCTCATTGGAGAAGCCATCAGAGGCATCCATCATTCTGTATGAAGGAGATGAGGGAAGGTTTCGTTCTCTGCCTACCCTGAGCACCAGTACTGTGAAATGAATTCCCTAAGGGAGTGCTTCCTCCGTTTTGACCCAAAGTAATGAGTGCAGCCTGTAGGGGGTTAGCTCTAACACTGACAGATAAGGCTTATCACTGGTTCTCCTGGATTCTTCCTTTTTTGGGGGAGAGTTTCATTCATGAAATAAGGGATGGTGTGAGCCCAAAAGCTAATCTTTGACAGCATTAGCTACACTGTTTTACAGGAAGTATGAGGTCTCTTCTGCATTTTTATCTTTTACATTCATATTACAATGAAGAAATGAGTCTGGAGTGCTTTCTAATTCAGTCTAAATAAAAATATGAAAAGAATTGCCTATAAAATAGAATAGTTGAGAGAGGAAAGTAGAAGTGTTTAGAAAAATCTGTTCTTTTGCTTGAGCTTGTCTCTGTTTTTATCCAGCTCTCCTCTGGACTCTTTTTCTGACAGTCTCTCTGTCTTACCCCTGTTCGAATTTCTTAGATGTGCTTGTTTTTGGCTTCCCTCTGAGTTTGTGGTGTTTACTTTTTTAATTTTTAAAAATGTGTCCTTCCTGGAGAGTTGTTTATGCAAACACAGTGAAGAGTAAAAATGTCAACTGTATTTTTTTCTTCTCTAGGATTTTTGTATAGCATCGAAAGTGAGAAAGAAAAATTGGACATAAGCTTTTCTAAGCGTACAGTGTCAGAGTAATTAAAACGCTTCTCCAACGTGCATTTTTAATGTTTTCCCCACAGATTTACTCGTTAGGTTTTACTCTGAGGCAAATTTAACTTTAGAATGATTCTTTCTCCATTAAAAATTGGAGGATGGATATTATCTCTAAGCAGTTATAGAACTTGGGGGAATTTCTGGAAAAAGCTACTCAGTATTTTTTATAGATTCATTTGGTTCTTTGTTAGTCTTCTCCACATTATACTGTCAATCTCCACATAACAATATCTATGCTTTTTATTTTCTGGCTTGTATCTCTTCACTTAGTGTATCTTCCCAGGTATAATAGTAACCCAAAATAGCACTAACGCTTGGCTAAAGAGAATTAAAAACTTATCTTTATTATCTAACTTATTTTATCACTTTTATTTTTTCTGGCTAAGTATAATTTCTCTATTTGTAGTTTTAATACAACTCTGACCTAATTTATTCTCAGATTTCAATTTTTGGACATATTATCTGTGAAAATTTAGCAGGGCCTATTTTCCCTTTTAATTATTGGTATTAGGCCCATACCATAGCTCAGAGCAGAATTATACACGGCTCATTTTCACTCCTTGTTTTGTTTAACAACTTCTGTTGCTACAGTAAGCATATTTTTATTCTACCCAGATGCATTATTTCTGTAAGAATGTAAGGGTTTTGAGAACTCTGAACTCTTAGTAAGAGAGAAAGAGCCTCACTGTGACTGTTGCTGTCTGTAAGGTTAGTGTCGAGTCCTTGTCCTTAATCCACCACGTCCGCTAAATGGGTGTCACCATGCTGTTAAT
Source organism: Tadarida brasiliensis (assembly GCA_030848825.1). Taxonomy (NCBI): domain Eukaryota; kingdom Metazoa; phylum Chordata; class Mammalia; order Chiroptera; family Molossidae; genus Tadarida; species Tadarida brasiliensis. The sequence goes on along the minus strand of CM061257.1, from coordinate 24,910,115 downwards.
GGGAGATTGGCTCATGTCATTATTACACACTGTTCAGAACTAGGACTGGTACTTTCTGTCTTAAGGGTCATGTGTGTGTTCTTGCAACAGACTTCTATTTGCAGTCTTCACATCTGCCCTTTTCTAGGTTTCCCAGGCTGGAGATTTGTTAATTGAAGTGTATGTTGAAAGGAAGGAACCCGACTGCAGTATTATTATCCGGGTGAGTCCTAAAGATGGGTGGAAAGAGTACTGTTGGGAATTGCAAGTGTTAGCATTAACTTACATGCTTTGAATTTTTCATTGTTTCTCATAGCTAATTTTACATGTCCAATTCAAACCGTGACCAATGACAGGATTGACTTTTCAAACTGATTTCCTCTGGGAATTCCAGGTTTTAGTCTTTGGGGAAGGGCTTTAGCTTAAAGTTAGGATTTTCTAGAGGTTCTAGAGAGCAACCTGAGCTTGAATTTTTGCTCCTTCCCCTCTTAGGTTCTTAATATTAGTGAAGTTGTTTATTCTGTTTGAGCTCCTGTCTTCTCACCTGTAAAGTGAGGAAAAATTGCAGTATTTACATCAGAGCATTGATATGAGGACTCAGTAAGATAATATGTGTAAAACACTTAGCAAAGTACTTGGCACATAGCTGTTTAATAACTATTATCATTATTATTATTATTATTATTACTCTCCCACCCTTGTATCGTAGATTTAGCTTCCAGTCTACCAATTTACTTGAATACTTAATAACTCTTTCTCAAGACTATTAATCATTTTTATGAATTAAAAAGATCTTTGTCATGTTACTGTATTCAATACTTAGTCTGTGTTAGGAAGAGTAACAGTGATATTTCAGATTCCTACTTAGTAGAAATTCATTCTCTCTATGAGGAATAGACATTCTGCCATGTAGCAGTAGAAATTCAGCTTTAGCTTCTTATCTTTTTTTTTTATTATTATTGTTGACACTATTACAGATGTCCCCATCCCCCCCTCCTTGCCTGCTTCCACCCAGTCCCCAACCCCCTTCCCTCTGGCCATCACCACACTGTTGTCTGTGTTCATGGCAGTGTTATTTACAATAGCCAAGATCTGGAAACAGCCCACATGGCCATGAGTAGGTGAGTAGATGAAAAATCTGTGGTATTGCCCTGGCTGGTTTGGCTCAGCAGTTAGAGCATCGGCCTGTGGACCAAAGGGTTGCAGGTTCCGTCCCAGGTTGGGCAGGAGGCAACCAATCGATGTGTCTCTCTCACATCGATGTTTCTCTCTCTCTCCTGCTCTCCCTTCCACTCTGTCTAAAAATCAATTGAAAAATATACCCTTGGGTGAGGATTAACAACAACAACAAAAAAGCTGTGGTACATTTACATAATGGAATGCTACCTGGCTGTAAAAAAGAAGGAAATCTTTTGTAACAGCATGGATGGACCTGGAGATTATTATGTTAAGTGAAATAAGCCAGACAGAGAAAGACAAATACCATATGATCTCACTTATCTGTGGAATCTAATGAACAAAATAAACTGACGAACAAAATGGAAACAGATGCGTGGATACATGGAACAGACAGCTGTCAGAGTGGATAGGGTGGGAGGGACTAGATCAGCGGTTCTCAACCTGTGGGTCGCGACCCTTTTGGGGGTCGAATGACCCTTTCACAGGGGTCGCCTAAGACATAACAGTAGCAAAATTACAGTTATGAAGTAGCAACGAAAATAATTTTATGGTTGGGGGTCACCACAACATGAGGAATTGTATTAAAGGGTCACGGCATCAGGAAGGTTGAGAGCCACTGGACTAGATGAAAGAAGCTGAAGGGATTAGCCAAAGAACATGTATGCATAACCCATAGACATAGCTTCTTAAGTTTTTAAAAGTTTGAGATTAAACAGAGGTGTTTTAAAAATATGGTTTTATTGATATTTTAGAGAGAGCGGAAGGGAGAAAGAGAGAGAAACATCAGTGTGAGAGAAACATAGATTGGCTGCTTCCTGCACGCCCACCACTGGGAATTGAGCCTGAAACCCAGGCATGTGCCCTGACCGGGAATCAAACCAGGACCTCTCAGTCCATGGGATGATGCTCAATCCACTGAGCCACACCGGCGGGTGATAATATGAGGTGTTTTTTTTTTAATATCCTCATCAGATGACATTTTTCCATTTATCTGCAGATAGAGTGGGAAAAAGGGCGGGAAAGAGAGAGACAGAGAGAAACATCGATGTGAGAGAGACACATTGACTGGTTGCCTCCCACACGACCCTGACCAGGGCTGGGGACTGAACTGCAACTGAGGTACGTGCTCTTGACCAGAATCAAACCCGTGACTCGTTGGTTCATGGGCCGATGCTCTAACCACGGAGCAAAACCAGCCAGGGCTAACCAGGGTCTTAATAATAGATATTTCTAGACTTTAGTTTTGTCAAACATGTATTGTAATTGTTAATGTGTATATTTTTAATAATTACGTATTCTGACTGTGTGGTACTGGTTACTTAGAACATGGAGCTGAACTCTGAGCGTAAGGTTTGGTCTTGCGACTCCTTGGCCACATCGTATTTCTTATGCTGATTTTGTGATGGTGATAATAGGGGGCTTGAGGAGCTAGTACAGATTAATCTGCACAATTCTAATGTTGGAACTGGTAGTCCTAGCATGTGCCTGAACTCTGCCTACACCTAAACTCTTTAGTAGCTCTGTGTAATTTTATCTTACTAATTAAGCCATAACAAGTTATTGCAGCTGAGCAAAGTTTTTATTACTCTAAGTACAGTATGGAGACAAAGGATGTCCAGTTTCACCTTAAAAATTCTCTTTTAAAACATTGCAAAATACGATACAAAAAGAATCATTAAGGTTTGCTTAATGCTTAAGAGTGCAAGAATCTTTAGTTACATTTATCTGAGCTGATCATTACCTCAACCCCAAGAGGCAGGTAAAACAGGGTATGTCCCAAGTTTATAAGAATAGATACTGGGAATTAAAAAGCGTTCAGGCCAGGACATAAACCTGGATCATTCTATTCCAATCCTGATGTTCATTCCACTGATTTATGTATTCTTTAGAATAATGATTTCCCGAGTGTCCTTTGTGGAGTTCTAGGTGTTCTGAAGAGGGGCCCTGGGTTTTCCCTGAGACACGGAGCGGAGTTTCCGTCTCCCTTTCCTGTGTCAGTCTGAGGCGCACACTTCGCTGACGTTTTCGCAAGTTTGGTTTCTCAGAAATTTATTATTTTAAGAAAAGGCCGTTCTGAAAAGATTTTAAAGCTACTCAGATGAACAGCATTGAAATGATTCATCTACTAATGTTTCTATTGCTTCAAGTTCTCTACTTTTCCCAGATGCTGTTTTTGTTTGTTTGTTTTTGTCTTTTAAGTTTATTGGGCTTTTCTAACTGGAAAGCAGTGGACCTCACGTATAATTAATGTATTCCAAAGGAAGTACTGGGTTCCACGAAGTCCGAAAGATAGACTGTATGAGTTGCCTGTAATGAAAAATGTTAATATTATTTTTATATGTGCAATATGCCTATAATCAATAATGGACAGGAGATTCGAGTGTCGTTCCCATACACCAAAGTTGGGGGTTTGATCCAACTCAGGGTACATACAAGAATCAACAATGAATGCATATATAAGTGGAACAACAAAAATGGATGTTTTTCTCTCTGTCTCTCTCTTTCTGAAATCAATAATTTTAAAAAAATGGATGGGAGAAATGAACATGAGCACATTTCTTTTCTAAGACATTTTAAAAATAGGTACACATTTTACTGAAAATGTGCAGTTAGAATACTCTAACGCTTAAAACATCTTTTATTTGTTTAACGTTGTAACTAAATTCTAATTGAAGAAGCCAGCTTGCTTTTGGCCAGCAGCAGCAGTTCAGATTGGCAACAGTAACAAGAAGAAACATCAGAGATCCCAGACGTCCCTGAGGAAGCTGGTGTGCTGATGCAGTGGCCTGAGGCTTTGGGACTCTTGTAGAGCTGGCCCCAGGCTGGCGCTGCAGACCCTGCCCCGTGCCCTGAAATCCTGGCTCCATACTTTGGTGTCCCACCATCTGTCACTTGGCATGGCAGGGCACACCACACACTACTAAAACCCTGGGGCTCTTTGGCATGGCAGGCGGCAGTCGACTGTATAATGCAGGCATCGGGCTGAGTACACCCAGCCACTTTGAACTCCTGATTATAGAACGGAAAAGTTTTACTCCTGGAAGACCACGGGCTTTGCTTTCTTGTGACGGTCTTTGCCTGTGTAACTATGCACGGTCTTCCCTTCTGAGTGATCGGATTGCTCACTAAGTGAGAAAAAGAATTCTTCCTGATTCTGTCTTTATTGTAATAACTTTTTGCACTCATGTTAAAATGTATTTTATGTTCTTTGGTTTATCTCTTCCCGTCCCAAACCCCCCTTCCCTCTGAGGTTTGTCAGTCTGTTCCCTACTTCTGTGTCTCTGGATCTTTTCTGTTAGCGTATTTTGTTCATAAGATTACACAAATAAGTGAGATCATGTGGTTCTTGTCTTTCTCTGACTGGCTTATTTTGCTTAGCATAATACTCTCCAGGTCCCTCCATGTCATCTCAAAGGATAAGAGATCTTTCTTTCTTACAGCTGCATAGTATTCCATTGTGTATATGTACCACAGCTTTTTTGTCCACTCATCTATTGATGGACATTTGGGCTGTTTCCAGATCTTAGCAATTGCAAATAGTGCTGCTATGAACATAGGGGTGCATATATTCTTTCTGATTGGTGTCTTAGGATTCTTAGGATATATTCCGAGAAGTGGCATCAGTGGGTCAAATGGCAGTTCCATTTTTAATTTTTTGAGGAAACACCATAGTGTTTTCCATAGTGGCTACACCAGTCTGCATTCCCACCAGCAGTGTACTCCAGTCCCCTTTTCTCCACACCCTCGCCAGAACTGTTGTTTGTTGATTTGTCGATGGCAGCCATTCTGGCAGGTGTGAGGTGATGCATATATGCATAACCAGTGGTTACAGATAACAGTGTGGTGAAGGTGGGGGGGGGGGCTGGGAGGAGGGTGTTAGTGGGAGAAAAAGAGGAAACCTGTAATACAACAATAAAGATGAAAAAAAAGCACGCAAGTGCAAAAATGTTTTTGTTTGTTTCGGATGAGAGGCTTCAGAAATAAAAAAAAAAAAAAAGTACTTTATGTAGAAGATCTGTAGGCTCTTTGCTCTGTGTGCTCATAAAAGCTAGTTAAACACACGAGGAAGAAACCTGGGGTATCATAAGATGGTGGATGGCGAATATTATCACCCTAGCATACGGCTAGGTCTGGGGCTGACATATATTCTAAAGAAATTTTGCCTCATTTACAGATATCTCCTGTGATGGAAGCAGAAGAATTAACTAATGACATATTAGCAATAAAAAATATTATTCCTTCAAAAGATGATATCTGGGCCACATTTGAAGTCATTGAAAATGAAGAGCTAGGTAAGTGATTTTCATGCCAGGAATTCTTAAATTCCCTGCAGCGTGAAGAAACTGTTTTTGTGACATCATTGCTAACATCTTATGTTGTTCTGAAGACTAACACTGTGAATTCCCTTCTACGTTAGAGCATGTGCCCATCTGTGTTACTGTCACGTGAGGTTGCCCTCCTATAATTTCACTCCGCAAAATAATTGGATTATTTATCGGCTGTTAAAATATAGTGCAAAGCATCAGGCATCTATGTTGTTGCCTTAGGAAATAAGGCTTGTTTATAAGGACAAGCAGTTTGATTTGTAACAATGTTCTACATGTCACCACCACCACCCACATTACTCCTGTATGCTGCTTATTGAACAAAAAGAATGTTGATTTGAAAGATTATTTATTATTTAAAAAAATAAAGCCTTATAAGAAGACTTTTTTTTTTTTGGTCTTTTTTGTTTTCCTGTATCTTTACTAGAGTGGATCAGATATTTTGTTATCTTTTATCTCAGATGTGGAAGGATAAAGGGAGCTTTTAAAACTCTTTTACTACCCCAGTAGGAAAGTGCTGAATAAGCTTCACATTCTAATGACACCATTTGGTTGTAAAGACCTCTAGGAAAAACAAAAATAAGATGCAGAGTGTCTTTGTGCTTTGGCCATCTGTCTAGCTGATATCTACTAAGGTCTTGGGACCCTTTCAAGCGTAGCTGTCAAACTGCCAAAAGTAAAATCTTGCCACCTGCAAGCTCAAGATAAAAATTAAAATTCAACGTGGAAACACCCCATCGGGTATTATTAGGAATGTTTTAATTGTGTTAGAATGAAATGGGAGTATCAGAAACGTTGTCTTTCGCTGCTCCATTCTTGACATTTCTATATCTTCATTTCTTTTACCATGCACAGTTCTTTAAAAATCTTATTTGTGCCCTGGCTAGTTTGGCTCCGTGGTTAGAGCATCGGCCCAGGGACCGAAGGGTCTCGGGTTCGATTCTGGTCAAGGGCACGTACTTGGGTTGCAGGTTTCCCCAGCCACGACCACAGCTGTGCCGGAGGCAACCAATGGATATATCTCTCTCACATCAATGTTTCCCTCCCTCCCACTCTAAAAAATCAATGGAAAAATATCCTCAGGTGAGGGTTAACAACAACAAAAAATAATAATAAAAATATAAATAAAAATCTTATTTGTGTTAAAACACTATTTTGCAATATTCAGTGTCAGGATTCAGTGACTCTGGTGCTTTGGTGTTGGTGTCCTCCCCAGTCAGGCTCCGTCTTTCCCTCTTACAGAGAGTGTTCCGGCAAATGACTCCTGTGCCCCGCCCCCAATGCCACGTCTGGTGGTTTTGCTTCAGGTGTCACTTTACTTTGTCCTTTCTGTGGCATTTATTGTTCATGACCATTCCTTTTTTCCAAGGTCTTCAGTGTTTTGTGCTGACTGGATTCTCCTCCCGGCCCTCGAATTATTTTATTTCATTTGTCAATTCTTCTTCTTCTGTCCCCTAAGCGGTGGGTTTCTGCTGCTCCAAACTCCTTTACCATCTTTTCTCATTTGACATGTTTTTATAGATAAAGCTCTTCTATCCTTTGTGTCTGACTAATGTGAACTGGTGTTCCCCAAATGCCCCTTTACTCTCCTCCATGTGCCCCCCCCATTTACCTTCTTTAATATCCAGACTAAGGGTATTATTGTACTTTGTCTTACCCTTTTTTATAGAGCCCATCGCATGGATTTATATCCATCTCAACGGGAGCATGTGGGAAGGAAGGAGGGGCACTCTCTTTTTTACCTTTAGCATCTGGCACAGTACCTAGGACATAGTCCCCATACAACTAAAATCTCATGCACAAGGGAAGCACAATTTTGCATCACTATATGGTTCAGTGGTGGTAGAGTCTTTTGATGTTTGTTTAATTTTAAGGAAAAGAGCTAAGATATCAGCTTCATCATATTTGTGAGTAAAAGGGGACTGTCGGCATTACTGCCAGAATTATCTTTCTAAATCACAAATAGGATCATATTGTTCCATCATTGAAGTCCTTTTATTATTTACTCATTGCCTGTCCGTCCTGCAAGGTCCAGCTCAAATGCCCCTTCCGCCGTGATGATACTGACACGCAGTTCTCACTGATCTTTTTCTGATCATTTGCATATAGCTCTATAATACTGTGTACTGCCTGCCTGACTGAATAGCAGCATGTGTGCATCTGGCTCTGCCCTGGGTCGCACGTTCTCTGGGACATTCACCGTGTCTTTCAGACCTTTGTGTCTCTCACTGCCTCTAGCATAGTGTGTTGATGAGAAACACGTCCTGCAAATACCTTGTTAACTGAGGTGGAGCCTGAAATAGATGTATTCTGGCCCCCGGGGACCTGGTTGTTGCTTCTAGGATAAGTGTATGGAGTGTGGCCGGCACATACACAGTGATTTCTGCTTGCAGATTTCAATCCCTAGGATGTCTCAAGGCCCGGGTTAGGCCGGAGACAGGGGATTGTCTCCTGCCTGCTTCTGCTTCCGTTGGTTTTTTAGGAGCTCCACAACAGAACAATGAGTCATGGGTTGGGGTAGGCATCGTCCCCCTGCCACCCTGGTTCTCTCCAGGCTCGAGTCAGAGCATGTCCCTGCGTCACAGCGGAGCTCTGTGCCTCGGGGCACTAGTGACCGAACGCAGCGAGCCGAATGCATGAGGTAGGAAGGAATTACATGTAGTTAGAAGAGAGGTTGTCGTTTACTGAGAAACATCCTTTTTACATGTCATCTTTAAAAATGAAGGGACGCTTACCCTGAAGATGACGGTTATCCACTGGCATCTGACAGTGAGCATGTCACAGATGGCTGGTGGGATGGGTGGGTTTCTGTTGTTGTTGCTCTTTTGGTTCCTTCTCTCTAATTAAAAAAGAAAAAAGAAAGTTACCTTGTTGGAGCTATAAAAAGACTAAGAGACCTCAAGTTGTTTTGATTTGTGAATGTCCAAATACATAATCAAAGGAACACCCCCTGTACCTCAGGAGAGAATACATTTGATGGAGTTCAGACTTCAGATTTGGCTGGTTTCACCGTTTGGTGAGCTGTTCGAGTAGAACCGCCAGAAGAGGAAACGAAGGTGACTGTCGTAGCTTTCAGAGGAACAGCGCTGGGGCACAGCGGAGGGGCCTGTGATTCTGTTGGCTACTGAAGCCGGTGGCACTGGGCCTCCGCCTGACCTGCTGAAATGTTAGAAGCTTTATTGCTAGAAACATGCAGGGAGGATGCAGCGAAATAAAAAAAGGAGATCAACGTGAAGGCATGGGCAGCCACAGATTGTAGCTGATAGGAAGAATGTCAGCAGGGAGTGGGTGCCTTTCCTCATGTAAATATAACCCTCCAAGTGAGCAGGTGACCAAAACGAAATAAATAAATGGATAAATAAGTGAACCAGAAGTGCTGGGTTTTATTGTAGGTGTCTGTACATTTTATTTATTTATTTATTTTTATTTTTTTTAATCCTTACCTGAGGATATTTTTCCATTTATCTTCAGATAGAGTGGGAGGGAGGGGGAGAGAGGGAGAGAGAGAAACAAACTTGGACACAAGAGAGACACAGCGACTGGCTGCTTCCTGCACGACCCCAACCAGGGCCGGGGACGAACCGCAATGGAGGTACGTGCCCTTGGAATCAAACCCGGGACTCACTGGTCCGCAGGCTGACGCTCTAACTGCTGAGCAAGACCGGCCAGGGCGTGTCTGTAAGTCTTAAAGCAACAGTATCTGCCCTGTCGTATCCAGTGCCCCCTTTGTATAATAAATATTTTTTAATATTCCCTTTATTCTCTTGAGATAATCTATTATATTCATTTTTTTTTAAAGTACCCTAATTAAAATATAAAATAAGAAAGGAAAATGTGATAACATATAACTGCTGACACACTGCTACATGGTCAAAGGTAATGAGAATAGAGTCTTACAGCAGCATGGAGTTACCATGGGTGTGTCAGCTACAGTGCATGTCAGTCTGTGCCTCACACACCACTGCGGGCATCACTGCTGCTGGTGAAGTGGTGTCTCGGTCCATCCAGGCTGCTGTAACACACTTCCGTAGACTGGGTGGCTTATGAACAACAGACGTTCACTTCTCACAGCTCTGGAGGCTGAGAAGTTCAAGGTGAAGGTGCTGGCAGATTCAGTGTCTGGTGCAGGAGTCCAGCTCCCAGGTCACAGAGGGCTGACTTTTCTCTCTCTTCTCACGTGGTGGAAGGGAGCTCTGGGAGGCCTCTTTCGTATGGGCACTCATCCCATTCATGAGGACTCTGCCTTCCAAGGGTGCTCCCTCCTAATGTCATCACATTGAGGATTCAGTTTCAACCTAGGAAATTCGGGGGGACGAACATTCAGACTCTTGCAAATGGTCAACAATTCCTAGAAAGTTCTCATAAAGCATGATCTTTTTCTGCTTATATGGTAGTCAGATTCATGGAAAAGATGTCATATTGAAACTGGATAAAATATTTTGAGAATTTATATGTAGAAAGCTGCGTTAGATTCTAGGCTCTATTAATTTTATAAATAGGTTTTCCCTCTAAATGAATGTTTGGGGGACATTTGAAATTTGTAGTGGATAGAGAAAAAGGTCTTTCTTCGTCTCATCCTTTGAAAGTTGCCAAGCATCCTTGACCGACCACTGCCAATCATTAGGACAAGCTGAACCCCTCTAGGAGAGGCTGTTACCTTCATCAGAGCTAATCTTCTCAAGTAAGCTGTTATTTTAATGCTTCACCTTAAAACTGAACCTGTCCTCTGCTGATACAGCCCCAGAGCCTGTAGGTCCTCGACAAGCTGAAAAACAGTGAATGCCTGAGGGTCCTCATTCAAGTGGGTTTTTTCACTGAGCAATTCAAGTCTGTGAAACACTTTTTGTGTGGCAGTATCATAATGAAATGCTTCCTTGATTCATCTTCATAGCTACTGTGATACAGAAGATCTGTTTATTTTTCATTAGGATCCTTTCCAGCCTTTCTCTTGATTGACACAGAAAGTGCTGTCCCCCTCCAATTATATGGACAGGACAGGGAGAGACTTGCACAGCTCGGAGTTTGGCACTAAGAATTTCATTGTGGAAGGCATAGTCGTTTCAGGAAATCCTTTGTCATTACTGCCATAAATTTAATGACAATACCTATAATTTCAAGTGATAAATGGATAGTTCTCTTTTTTAACAAGGGAGGCCAGGTTTATTTCTGTAAACATGATTCTAAACTATTAATAATGTGGTTTACCTAGCTAAACAGCCACCTCCGTAACCTGTTCTTCTCAAAGGACTGCACTGCATTTACAGCAATTTCTGTGCTATAGAGAGTACACAAATGGGTTATTTATTTCTTATAATGCCCTAATCCAGACTTACATACCATATAATCTGTCATGCCAGCTGATTGTAAATGTAACTATAAATGAAAAAAATTATTTGTAGGAATTTGTATTCCAGCAGTGTTTGATGACTCAATTTTTTCTGCCCCTTATCTCTTTCTTATGGTGGATTTTAATGCCATTTTGTAATTACAGCATTTGACAGTATAGTAAACATTTTTCTTTCCATCCCATTTTTTAGCTCTGTTTTTATGCAGGAACATGAATCTTCAGGATTTTCGTTCTCCTAAATTAGTTTATACTATGAGACTGATGTGAAAAGCACACGTGACTAGTTTTTTTGCTGCTCTGCATTGCCTCTGTGTCTGTGATGTATTTCAGTGTAACCGAGGACACTTGCGAGCTGTCCCACAGTGCCTGCTTGTAACAGTCCCTCTTCAGTGTAAATGGTCAGAGATTTGGAAGCCCCAGTAAAGACGAGTAAGCTTTTATTTCAGTCCAGATACTGTTTTCCAGTGAAGAAGATCATCTTCACGCTGGCCGGTTTGGCTCAGCGGTTAGAGCATCGGTCCGCGGACCATAGAGTCACAGGTTCGATTCCGGTCAAGGGCACGTACCTTGGTTGCAGTTCGGTCCCTGGTCCTGGTCGGGTCGTGCAGGAGGCAACCAGTCAGTGTGTCTCTCTTGCATTGGTATTTCTCTCTCTCTCTCTCTCTCTCTCTCTCTCTCTCTCTCTCTCTCTCTTGCTCCCTCTCTCCATCCCTCCCTCCCACTCTGTCTGAAGATAAATGGAAACATATCCTGGGGTGAGGATTAAAAAAAAAAAAAAAAAAAAAGAATATCATCCTTAGCTCCAAGTCAACTGCAGTAGCATCAGTTTCCTTAAGTGCTGGAGGTTGGAGTGCCTTGCTAGTACTTCCTACCACTTTCCCACTAAGGATCGGGAAGTGGAAGGGAATTAGGGACAGTGTGAGCTGACATTATTTTTCCCTTTGCTCATGTCACCTGGTTCAGTCCTCAGAAAGTATTTTGGCGAGTTGATACTTTTCCCCCCAAATTACATGTGAGAAAAGCATCATGTGTGGGTTTACATACTTGCGAAAATGAAACTAAGCGTAGTCGTTAAGATTTGGGGTTGTAAAGTCAGGCAAATATGAGGTTCAAATCCTCTTCTTACTTGAACCAGCTAGTTCACTTCGGGCAAGTGGCTAAATGTCCCTGATCCTTGGGTTCTCTGACATGTGAAGTGTGAATAATGATAATATTTAATAAAGAATGTTGTGAAAACTTACTGCAAAGATCCAGTATACAGAATGTCTGACACATAGTTGTTATTCCAGAAATGGCAACTTTTCATGGGATCAGAAGTTTCCCAGAGTTTGCAAGGAGTAAAAGAAGAATTATATAACACGAAATGTAAAGAGAGTGCTTAATCTATAATTAGTTTTTCGATATTATTGAGTGTATTCCCTGTGCTGTACGTTACATCCCCACGACTTATTTTATAACCAGAATTTTGCGCCTCTCCATCCCCTTCACCTTTGTTGCCCTTCCCTGTACCACCCTTTCCCCTGGAGACCATCAGTCTGTTCTCTATCTGTGGGTCTGTTTCTGTTTCTGTTTGTTCATTTGTTTTGTTTTTTTAGATTCCACTCATGAGTTCAAATCATACGGCATTTATCTTACTCTTTCTGACTTATTTCACTGAGCACAATACCCTCGAGGTTCATCCATGTTGTCATAAATAGCAAGATTTCATTCTTTTCATTGCTAAGCAGTATTCCATTGTGTGTATATATCACTCCTTTATCCTTTCATTCACTGATGGACACTTAGGTTGCTTTCATATCTTGGCTATTGTATAGAGTGCTGCAGTGAACATGGGGGTGCATATAACCTTTTGAATTAGTATTTTGTTTTCTTCGGATAAACACCCAAAAGTGGGATTTCTGGGTCATGTAGTAGTTCTATTTTTAATTTTTTGAGGAACCTCCATACTGTTTTGCATCGTAGCTGCATCAGTTTACAATCCCACCGACATTGTTTCCTTTTCTCCACATCGTCACCAACACTTGTTATTTGTTGATCTTTCTTATATTAGCCATTCTGACAGGTGTGAAGTGATATCTTACTGTAGTTGTGATTTGCATTTCCCTGATGATTAGTGATGCATGCTCCTTTCATGCATCTGTTGGCCATCCATGTGTCTTTTTGGGGAAAATGTCTGTTCAGGTCCTCTGCCTGTGTTTTAATTTATTTATTTTTTATGTTGTATGAGCTCTTTATATATTTTGGATATCAACACTTTATTGGATATGTCATTTGCAAATATCTTCTCCCTTTAATAGGTTACCTTTTCATTTTTTTGATGGTTTCCTTTGCTGTGCAAAAACTTTTTAGTTGGTATAGTTGCGTTTGTTTATTTTATTTTATTGTTAAGCGTCACTGGAGGATATATTTTTCCATTGATTTTGTTTTTTGGAGAGTGGAAGGAAGAGAGGGGGAGAGGGAGAGAGAGAAAGAGAGAACAGAGAAACATCAATGTGAGACACATGAATTGGTTGCCTCCCAAACACACCCTGACCTGGGCGAGGATTAAACCTGCAACCCAGGTGCGTACCCTTGACTGGGAATCAAACCCAAGACCCTATGGTGCACGGGCTGGTGTTCTAACCACTTAGCCACACCAGCCAGGCCCATTTGTTTATTTTTGCTTTTGTTGCCCTTGTCCTAGGAGATATCCAAAAAATATTGCTAAGACTGCTCTCAAAGACTTTACAGCCAGTGTTGTTGTCTTTTAGGAGTTTTATGGTTTCAGGTCTTACATTTAAGTCTCTAATTCATTCTGAGTTTATTTTTGTACATGGATTAAGAATGTAGTCTAGCTTCATTTTTTTGCATGTATCTGTCTGGTTTTCCCAACACAATTTATTGAGAAGTCTGTCTTTTCCCCATTGCATAGTCCTGCCTCCTTTGTCATAGATTAATTGACCATATAAGCATGGGTTAATTTCTGGGCATCCTATTCTGTTCCATTGATCTATGTGTCTGTTTTTGTTCTAGTACTATGCTGTTTTGATTACTGTAGCTTTGCAGTATAGATTGAAATCCGGGAGTGTGATACCTCCAACGTTGTTCTTCTTTCTCAAAATTGCTTTGGGTATTTGGGGTCTTTGTAGTTCCATATATATTTTAGGATTATTTGTTCTAAGTTCTGTGAAAAATACCATTGGTATTTTGATAGGAATTGCATTGGCCCTGTAGATTGCATTGGGTGGTATGGATATTTTAATGACACTAAATCTCCAATTCATGAGTACTGTATATTGTTACATTTATTTGTATCTTCTTTAGTTTCTCTCATCAGTGTCTTATAGTTTTCAGGATATAGTTCTTTCGCCTATTTGGTTAAATTTATTAATACATGTTTTATTCTTGTTGGTGTAGTTGCAAATGGGATTGTTTTCTTTATTTATCTTTATTTATCTTTCTGATAATTCATTAGTGTATAGAAACTCCATAAATTTCTGTACATTAATTTTTTATCCTGAAACTTTACTGATTTCATTTATTCTAATAGTTTTTGTTATTGTTTTGTTTTTTGGTTTTTATTTTTTAGTGGAGTCTTTAGGGTTTTCTATATAAAGTATCATGTCATCTGGAAATAGTGACAGTTTTACTTCTTACATTCCAACTTAGTTACCTTTTTATTTCTTTTTCTTGTCTGATTGCTGTGTCTAGGACTTCAAATTATAATATTTTATTTTTAAATACAGTTAAATTGAATTATAACCTCCATTAATAGAAGACCAATTTATAGATTAATCAACAAGTGAATTATAGCTTTGGCAAATTATGGGCAATTATGATCTTTGCCAAGGAGGAGGAGGGGGAGGGGGAGGACAAAATATTTTCTCTAGTTTTACAAAGAATTATATTTTGTCTGCTGATCCACTTACAAATATTTTCTGTTAATTATAGGCCACCATAGAAATTCAATAAGATACTTTATTATCCAAGTATTTATTGAACATCTGTTATGTATATACTCAGCACTCTACTGTGTACAGGGATATATATGTAAACAAGAGGGAGATATATCTTCAAGATATATGGCCTTTGATCATATTTATTTATTTATTTCTGTATTCATTCATTCATTCATTCATTTATTTGAATTGCCATTATCATTGGCTTGCTCCAGTAAACATAAAATGCAGAACCGTATTACATTGTACTAAATAGTAAGCAAAATCTAGTTATTTCCATTGGAAGCAGAATTTTTGTTTTATTCTTCTGTGGGCCTGGGATTGTTGATAAGTTCTGGATACTAGTGTTAAGAGAGATATGATATATTTGGTTGTCTTTTTTGTGATTTTATTACCAATTAAAAAATCATGGTTCGTATGTGAATATGATACTATCGACATTATACTATCGAGTTTGTCTTTAGCATTCCTACTTTAACCAAAATGAAAAGCTGAAGTGCTTTTAGAAGGGTATGAAAGAGTTGGATTGACTTATATGTGGCAATGATCCTGGGAAAGCTGCATCAGCATCTTCCTGTTAGAGCTGATGTTCTTTCTGTTTCAGTTATGCTGTTTTTAGTGTACTGTGGATAGGGTTGAAATTTTTCTCCCCAGTATATGCTTCTGTTGTAACATTTTATTAATGATCAGCTAAAAACTTTCCTATGAGGATTTGATTGTAACTGCAAAATCTGTTTAACTTTGTGCTAAGAACTTCTGATGCATTTAAAAATATGATTGCCTAAAACAAAATGTATGTGGATGAGTATTTATCAAGGAGAAATCTTTAAGATGTCATTAACTTCTTGTTTTTGGTCCTTTATATCAACAGTTAATATATAATATTGTCACATAGTGTTTCTGATTTATGTTTCCACTAATAGTTAAACTTAGATTAACTATTAGTATATTTTGACTATTTTATATGTTCTCTGCTGAAGATTTTTATGATTTTATATTAATTGACTATAAGAATATCAGCGATATTGATCAGAAAATACAGTATGCTAATCTTTAGTATTAATTTATGTTATTACTTGCTACTGGACAAGAGTAATTTTGCTAATTCTTTTACAGTTATTTCATTGCTTTAGACAGATTTCCATAAACAAACGAGAATGTTATCTAAATTCAAAAGAAGATAGTGAAAGATACTGATTTGTTGCACAAAAGGTTAGCATCATTTCTGAGGCTTTTATCTAAAGGATAGCATCTGTGAATTTTTTTTAAGTAGTTGAGCAAAAAACAAATGTTCCTACACAGATTCATTTATACAGTAGATTTTATTATATACTTATGTTCTAGGTGTTAAGAGTCTCTTTTATATAGTCTTAATGCTATTATTGTGTAACATAGATATGGTTATGCTTATTGTTGAATATAGCTACTTTTAAAGGACTTTAAAAAATGTATAGTTATAAAAAATGATATCTTAATGTATTTTTATTTGATTGGTTTTCTTTTGCAGAGCGCCCTCTTCACTACACAGAAAACGTGTTGGAGCAGGTGCTTCGGTGGAGCTCATTAGCTGAACCTGGCTCTGCTTATCTTGTGGTGAAGAGATTCTTAACCATGAACACAGTCCAACTCTATAATGGTAGGTGCTGTTATTTCACATTGCAACTACGACTGAGAATCAGGTGGTTGAAGAATGATTACTACGGGACAAGTGTTATTTGAAAATGTATAAAATAAAAATGAGTAGCTAACTACAGAACCTACTGACAGCGTATTGTGCAACAGAAAGAACACGTAGATGCACAGGACCAAGTGCCAGAGTCAGGTCCCTGAGCATGGCACTTTGGTAGTAGTTGGCTAATCTGATGGCACCAAGGTAAAGTCTTTAGAAGGAGTGGTTTATGTGTTTAAGGGCTTTTGCCATGCTTAAATGTTTTTCTAATGTTTAGATAGTGGGTGAACCTTCTTCCTGAGTGAGGAAAGTTCTCTGGGTGTCCAAGAAGTGCAAGTTAGGCAAGCTTTGAGATTGAATGCTTGTTATAGTTCTCTTTTTGTTGTTATTGTAAAACAAAAGGTATAAAATAAAACATTTCCAATAAAGATACTTGCCATCCATCTGGGACAAGACATGTACACGTGTCAGGTTAAATAAGAAACTAGCACAGGGGACCATGTAAGACAGTCTCTGAACCTGTATGAGAGATCGGAAAACTTTTATTTTGATGCCCTGGCCAGCATGGGTCAGTGGTTAGAGCATCGGCCCACGCACCAAAGGGTCAAGATTCAATTCCTGGTCTAGGGCACATACGTTGGTTGCAGGTTCGACCCTCGGCCCCAGTCAGGGTGTGTGCGGCAGGCAACCAATCGATGGGTCTCTATTACATCGATGTTTCTCTTTATCTCTTTCTCGCTCTCTCTCCCTTTCTCCCTTTCCTTCCTTCCCCCATCCCTTCCATTCTCTCTAAAAATCAATGGGAAAAATATCCTTGGGTGAGGATTAACAAAAAAAAGAAAACTTTTATTTAGAAACTGATTCTTCTTTGTGTTACTATTAACTGACAGGTTAGAAAAGGATTTCCTGCCAGCTCTGCATATAAAATAACCCCAAAAGCAAAGGATTCAGGTTTTGTAAGGTGAAATTTACCACAGCTTAAATAATTAATATTAATAACCATTATTATTTATTAATGGTATATTAACTGAGCTCTATTAATATATTAATCATTACATATTATATAACAGTATAATACATACTAATCATTCACTGAGCTCTGAACACACCAAATCTCATTTAAACTTTTAAAAATGTCCTTGTGAGTTATATTGTTATTTGAATTTTACAAATTAGGAGGGAGATGTTCAGAGAAATGAAGTAACTTGCCCCACCCAGATTATAGCTAATATTGGATTTGAAAACAGATTTGTCTTCTAATAATTAAAAAAACAATGTGGGAGTGTTGATACACCTCTTAAATGCTGTACACCTGCTACTTAGTAGGACTGTAGACTCTCCAGCTATTATCCACAGGCCAGTAAATTCTAAATTGTACCATGGCTAACTTGATAAATTGCTGGCTCCGTGATGATGTCTCAGCCGCTGTAACTACGATGGACTGGGTGGCTTTATAAACAACAGGTTTAGTTCTTGCAGGCCGGAGACTGTCCGTGTGAGATCGAGGTGCCAGCGTGGTTGGGCTCTGGGGGAGCCCCTTGCAGGTTGCAGACCCCTCGTGGCAGCACGGGGAGAGAGCAGACAGGAAGCACCCTCTCCCATGACCCTTACAAGGGCACCAATCCATTCAGAAGGGCTCCCACCTCCTAGTACCCTCACACTGGGAGGTCCTGGGGAATGCAAACATTCGAGCCTTAGCACCGCTCTTCACAGCTTATACTTAGCGCGCAAGTATGTTGACAGCATGCGAGCCGTGTAACGACGTCTGTGTTATTCTTGTCTTACTGTGACCTAAATAAACAACAAATACTATTCTTTTTGCTATAGAAATTTAGCCTTTTAGAGACCTTTATCTTATTTTCTTTGATATTCCCACATATGATTTCGACCACATCCTCCCTATACACGAGAATTCAACACACGTCCATGTCAAAGAACAGTGGCTCTCAGGTGTGGGCAGCTTTGCTCCCCAGGGGACGCTGGGCAACGTCTGGGACATTTCTGACGGTCACAGCTGGATGGGGTGGTGCTTCTGGGTAGACAAAAGATACGCCACAAAACATCCTACAATACATAGCACAGCTCTTTACAACTAAGGACTATCTCCAGCTAAAATGTCAGTGCTGCCTATGCTGAGAATTTCTGATTTAGATAATCTATGAAATTTCTTCTAATTCTTAAATTCTGTATTCCATTATTTTAACATTGAGCTTAGGAACCAAGTCCTGTTGACATTGTGTGTGTGTGTGTGTGTGTGTGTGTGTGTACATATATATATATTAGGTTCTCATGGTTTCTCTTCTTTTAGAAAATAAGTCAACTTTTCTGGTAAAATTTTCTTTTTCTGGTGAGAATTTTCCTTTCCCTTTTTTCTGGTATTCCTCCAAATACCTAATTCTTCATGTTGCAGAATACTTGAAGCCCACACTTAGATATAATAGCTCTTGTTTGAAAGGCAGCGGGCTGGCTGTGTGAATACAAGTAGACAAAAATAACATCTTAAAAGACTGTGATATAAAGGACAGTTTTGTGCAGGTGTGGAGAATAATGCAAACGAGGACACCATTCAGTTCTGTTGATTTGGGGCAGTGGTGGGGGGGTGGAGTAATGATGGGCAAGTTGAGAGCAGTGACCTCGGAGTAAAATCTCTGTGCTGATTAAAGACAAGAAGAAGCGGTAGCGTGACAAACTGAGCGCTGGCTGTACCCACAGCCTGGGTAGGAGGGGTGGGCACTGCAGTGATGCCTCGCGTGCTCCGGTGTCTCCTGTGTGGGTTACGAGTCTGTCCTCCCGTGGTGAAAGCATCCAGCCTCTGAGGTCTGGGCCAAGCACCTCGCGTAGGAACTGGAGAGGCCGAGTGGTGGAGGGCAGGCTTGCGTGGTCGTTTCCCGATTTGGATGGAACGTTCTCCAGAGTAAAATGGCACCACCTTCTGTTACTCTCTGGTCTCCATCATCCCACCAGCAGGGCGGAGCTGAAACGCATCCGTGTCCTCGCACTGTTCCTGCCTCAGTTTGCAAACCATTATACAGCTTGTCATAACCTCTATAGTTCTTTCCACCAGTATATGGACTTACTGCATGAAAAGAGCCGGGTATTAGAGTAGCATCATCAGCAAAAATATAAATAAAAAATATTGGACCATTTCATATCAGTAGTTACATATTTTGGATCAAAAATAGGAGTACCTATGAAGTAAATATTTTAAGTACTTTTCTTAGTTTTGTAGCCAACAAAATTTTTATAAATGTTTTTAATTAGAGCTTGATTATCAAAGCAGAACAGTCTCTTTCATTATGGTGGTTCTGCATGGGTGTGAATTCAGGATTACCCTTTTAAATCAGCTCTGGCCTGTTGTGTTTTTGTTTGTTTTTAAGTCAGTTTCTTAAATCATGATTTTTCCCCCCTATAGTTGTGTCTTACAGCAACCTGGCACTTAGAAGTACTTTTTATGGGTTATACTTTGTGATAGGTTTTAGGTGGGTTAGATATTCAGTCTACTTTGTTTCTGTGTTGGCTATTATCTTCTAAACCAATCTCAGTGACTAACTCCAGAATTATTGCTCCATTCGGTATATCCACTACTCCTTAAACTTGATATCTAAAAGGAAAATATAGAAAATAAGTGAAATGTGATTTTTCTGTCAGTTTGTTAGAAAAATCGGAGTCTTCTCAGAAATACACTGCTCTTCACAGCAGAACCAGAACAATGTTAAAGATTTCTTTTACCTAAGATTCTCTTATTCTAACCTGGGGTGGACGGTGGCAAGTGGAAGTCAGCTGAGTTTGAAACAAGGATGGTGGTTGCAATCACATTTTCTCTCAGTAACAGCTGTTAACATTTTTTGAAACATAAAGTAGCAGTACCATATCCTTGTCACTCTGACCCCTCAGACTTGACACCTTGTGGCCATAAATTTTACTGTCTGTCCGCCTGTCTCTGTTCCAACTCTGTAACTACACACACAAATACATATATGACTTGCACTTCATTACTGTATGATATTTATTTTTTGTAATAAATTCTAAGCATATACTTTTGATTGACATTATGTGTTCACCACCTCTTGCTAAATGAAGAATTTTTATCGAATAATAAGTTTGGGGGGCTAGGGGTTTTAATTTTCTCACTTTATCTGAACTGTTGAAAGTGTAGACATAATAGTAGGAATAGGTTTAGAATTAGCCAACACTTCATTTCTGCTCATTCATTTAAGATAGTGAGGTAACATACTTTACTTTTATAGCAGTAAACTAGAGTAAATGAATTTTCTGTTGCCTCCACTTAAAAATCAGTCCTGTGTTTTTCAGAATCGGCATTTGATTTCTTAGGAACATTTTCGCCATTGTCATTATTGTAATGAGGCATTAACTAACTTGAAAAGAAAGACTAGTCCTCAGATTTCTTTTTCACCCTATGTATTATGACTTAGACGTTGAGACAGAGAGTATACAATTTCATTAAAATGGCTAAATAGACTTTGTCATAGCTAATCTTATTACACCATCTTTTATCGTTATCTCTTATATTGAGTTGTTTCAACATCTCCATCACAAGTAGGGCATAACTTTATAGCTTCTGTAAGGTTCCAGAATAAATAATTTTATGTTGCTGAAGTCTTATTTTAAATGCTCAAATTTTTAAAAATTACCCCAATAGAATATGATGCATGGGAGTGGAATACTTTTAAGATATAAGATGTAACTCGAATGCAGATCCCTGTGGGTTTCTAAACTTAGATAGCTGCCTATGACATGCTGTGGAATCAAATTTGATTTAGAATCAAATAGTTCAAAATGCAGCTGCTTCCGGAAAGTTCAGACCTGGAAAGCTGAGCCATCCACTATAAACTGACTTAAGAAAATAAAAAAAATTTTCAACAGAAATAGAATGAGTCTATAAATCATAGTCTAGCTAAAATAATTTACATGCCACTCCCATCAAATCTTTTTAAATCCAAAGATGTTTAAAAGTTGAAGGTAAGGCCCAGTCCATTTTAAGCGGAAGTTTCCTTGGGACTTGGTGGTAGTCTTTGATATTCACTTTAAATAGAGTATAAATGTCCTGACTTACTGTATTTTTGTACTGAGAAAGCCAGTTGATAAGTTTCCGTTAGCTCTCTGTGTCAAGTAGGAATCGGTGGAAAATATAAAGGGTTTTCATTTCCCACAAGGAACAGAAAATCTAAATGTACGAAGACTATTTAAATATGAATATAAAAACACAGGATGCTGCAAATGACTAGTAGGCCAGGGTGTGTATTTTCACGGAGAGCTTTCAAGTACAGAAAAATGGTTCAGCTCGACGATGGTCACTGACATCTTTTCTAACATTGAATGCCTCTCAGTCAAGGAAATATGTCCTGTTTAGTTTTTCTTCTATGTCTTAGTCTTCCATTATAAGATTCTATCTTGTTATTTTATCCACTACAAGTACCTGTTGAGTAAACTTCTTAAAAATATAAATGAAAAAAGCACTTTGTGATGGAGGAAGTGACTGACAGAATTTCACCAGACTGCAGGCGCACTTACCTAGGTAGTTAGGGGCTGCATCCTAGGAAGTCAGCGTTGCGTTATCTCAGAGGCAGCTCACTGTCCTGCTTTGCATGCTCCCTGAGCCATTAAGGAAGGGAGCACAGAAGAGGTTACTATTTGGGCTGACATAGGGGTAGGGCACTGAATTCTGGGTTGGATGTGTTGGGTCTTACTTGTCTGTGAAGGGTGTCCAGGGGTAGATGTCTGGAAGGGAACTAAGGAAGCGGTGAAGCATATTGTATGGACATGGTTTTAGCTAGGGAGAATACAGGATCATGCAGCTGACTTGATAAAGTAAGAACATCAGCGAGGTGAGCAGAGAGTTACCATGATTTGCATGTAAGGGATGGATATATCAAGGGAGGCCTGGTGTGTGAAGGAACAGTCAACAAGGTTACAAGAAAACAAAGACAGAGCAATGTCAGGGAAATCATCAAAGGAGTAAGTTTTAGGAAAAAGAGTGCTTAACAGTGTAAAATGGTGCATGAGGTCAAGAAAGGTACCTGGATATTTATTGTTATTGTGGTTTAGGTGGTGATCACAATAATTGTGACCATTACTTAGAAGTGTCTCAGTATAAAACATAAGATTCTTTGTTAGTTATTAAGAGACCTGAACTGTGATTCTAGTGATGTTGCCTTCTAACCTTGTCACATAACCTTTGTGAGCCACAATTTTCTCATTTGTGAAATTAGATTAAATCACCTGTACTCCCTACTTCAGAAATTTGCATGCAAATCACATGAGGTAAAATATATGAACTTTTTTTTTTTTAATCCTCACCCGAGGATATTTTTTCGACTATCTTCAGATAGAGTGGGAGGAGGGTGAGGAGAGAGAGAAATACAGAAACAGAGAGAAACCTTGATGTGAGAGAGACACATCGATTGGCTATCTCCTGTGCCCCTTGGCCGGAACTGAACCCAGGACTCCCTGGTCCACAGGCCAGTGCTCTAACCGCTGAGCCAAACCAGCCAGGGCTATGTGAACATTTTTTAAAGTTTAAAATGTATACTAGTTTTATATAATGTGAATTTTTCTCTTATCTTCCAATTGTATAAAAACATGTCTTCAAGTCTCTTAATTGGAAAATTGTTATTTTTAATTTAAATAGAAGTTATTTAGCTATAAAATATCATTTTATTTTATTCCTCACCTGAGGATATTTTTCTACTTATTATCAGATAGATTGGGAGGGAGGGGGAGAGAGAGAGAGAGAAACATCGATGTGATAGAGCCATATCGACTGGTTGCCTCTTGCAAGACCCCCACCAGGGCCAGGGACAAACCACAACAGAGCTATGTGCCCTTGACCAGAATCAAACCCGCGACTCATTGGTCCGCAGGCCAACACTCTAACCACTGAGCCAAACTGGCCAGGGCTAAAATATCATTTAAAATATTTTTATGGAGCTCAATAATAATAAATTGTACCAGAAGACCATTCTAGCAGTATGTTATTTAGAACTTATTTGAAAGTCACAAACTACCTAAAAATCACCTATTTTAGTATGATTGTGTGATTGAAGGAATGTTATCTGTGGCCAGTACATGTGTATCATGAAAACGGGGGGGTTTGTCGATGACCTGTGATTATTTGTGGTTTGCATCAGTGATGTGATTCATTGTGGGGTTTTTACTTCCAGGGAGTCATTTCATGCTCATATTTTTTTTTAAAGTGATTTCTTATGCTAATTATAATTGTGAACATCTGTGTATTATTTTCTGTTTAAGTAGGGTTTTCCCCAAACCAAAAGATTATTTGAAGACAGAGTTCTTTCTAAAATCATTCAAGTTATTTTATAAACTTCAGAAACTATGCATGAATAATTTAGAATTGTATCTCCTTAACACCAAGAAGTTGCTAATGGTCCCAGTCCTGCTATGGTGCCCCACTCTGCGCCTTCTGTGGACATCATCTACAGCGAGGGCCACAGCAGTCTGCAGGACGGGTCAGGACTGCTGTGTGATAGGGGAAGCAGGAGTTGGCATTGTAATGGCAGTCATGGCTACTGGCTTCAGTGTTTTCTTGCCCTGTACTTCCGTTCTCATGTAGGCCGCTGATTGTTGTCTGGATTTCGAGGAGGAGGTTTTAGACTGGAGATGTATTGATAAATGTATACATATTAAATTTATGGAGATATATTGATAAATTAACGCACATACAAATTTGGTGTTCTCACCAAAAAGTGTTTTCTTAATAAAATTAGTTGAAACAATTCCTAAGTGTGGGACAATCACAGCATTGCACATGAAATATAATTGATGTTAAATGTTCTACCTTAGCTGTTTTGCCTTATTTACCCTTAGCTGTTTCATATTGATGGGAATTTCTCGAATGCCTTAGAAATTCCTGGATTCCTCTGTCAGAATTCTGCTAGAGGTTTCCCTACTGACTTGTGTATCTGCATTGCTTATATAAGTGCTATTTAAAAGAAATATGATGCAAGCTGATTATGTAATTTTAAATTGCCTAGCATCCACATTAAAAAAAATATAGTGAAATTAATTTTACTAATATATTTTATTTAAACTCACATACTCAAAATATTTCAACATGTAATCAATCTTGCAAAATTGTGGGTTTTTTTTTTTCTTTTTTGCTTTTTTGTACTGTCTTCAGAATCTGATGTATATTTTACATGTATAGCACATCTCAGTTGAGACTAACCATGTGTTAAGTGCTAATGGGACAGCATGGGCAGGCCTATATATTATAAATAGATATAAATAAATCCATTCTGTGGGTCTGTGACTTGTCCAGCACACCCTTGGCATATCGTATTCCCAGAAATCAACCATAGGCTTCTTAATTGTAGGAAACAAGTTATTACTTTATAATATCAAAACTGAAAATATAGAAATGTTTTATATTCTATTCCAAATAAATGAAAATGTACCTAACTTACAGAAGAAATGTACTTTATTTACAGAGAGATGGGCCCTGGAAAATATCAAAGAGGGAGCCTTGAAAATCAAAGAAGAACCATCTAAAATACTGGCTGGAAATAAATTTCAAGATCGGTATTGTGTTTTACGAAATGGATATCTCATTCTTTACAAGGATCAGAAGGTATTTGTATATGTAGTATTTGAATATGTACACATTTTTGTGTTGGTATTAACATTCTTATTTTATACCTTTCTCAGCCTTCTCTCTTGGGAGTCAAGGCCTGTAGTAAACAAAATGCATAGGAAGCTGAGGATTTCTTTCAGCCTCTGGGATATGACATCAATGCACTCAGTAACACAGTAAAGAACTCCATATATGGCCTTTCTGAGCACGTCATATTTTTTAGAGCAGAGAATGACTTAAGTCATTCTCTGACTTAAGAAAAGCCTAATAATATGTGTTATATAAACTAGCATATAAATCAGTATTTCAGTCAATAAAATTGACTTGAGAGTATGGGTCATGCCCTAAGGCAAAAGTTGCTTGAGTTTAGCTAATGGAAATTAATCAATGCAAATTAAAACTCTGAGATGCTATTTTACTCTTTAAGTTGACTAAAGTGAACTAAAATGACTAAATTATAAGAGTGACAACACCTAATGTTGACAGATGTTGATTAACCAAAACTCACAAATTGCTGATGGAAGGGTAAAACCACACAATCACTGTGTTGAAATGTTGGGCAGTTTTTAGATGAGGCTGTTAGTACATCTACCCCATAACCCAGCAACTCTGTGCCTAAGTATTATGTCCACAAAAGCACTTGTTCAAGAATGTTCAGAAGCAGCTTTATTCGTAAAAGCTGCAACTTGGAAGCAGTCCAAGTGACCATCAATATAAGAAGGATGAATTCATGCAATGGAATCCTACTCAGCAGTAAAATAAGTGAATATTAATGCATGCAGCTGCATGGGTACATCTTCAGATCCTTGTGGAGTAAAAGAAGCTGGACAGAAAATAGTACCATATGAGTCTGTCCGTAAGAAGTCTAAGATCGGGCATCAATGGTGATAGAAATTAGCAAGTGCTTGCCAGGGGGGTAGGATTGTGAAGAAGTAGAGTCAGGAGATACTTCCTAGAATGACAGAAATAAATGTTCTCTATCCGGTTTTGGGTAGGGGGCACATGGCTGTGTGCAGTATCATCTACTTCCCTGAGATTCAGGCAGTACCCTTGCCGTTATTTTAAATGCTGAATGACAGCAAGGACCAAGACACACTTCTTTATATCGAATCATAAAATTCACTTGAATTGTACATTGCTTGCGTACTTTAAGTGTGTGGCGCTTCACTATGTTGTGGTGTGGCAGTGTACAAAGAAAGACCAGACTAGTAACACCTGTTAGCACGTTATGAAGAGAGAGTTGTTAGGCAGCTTTCCAAAGCTCTGTGGCCCCATTTCTTGGTGGTATGTGTTGAGGTCTCCCCGCCCTTGGACCACTTCCCTGTATGTTTCTCCAAGGAAGCCTCCATGCATGGCAATAAAGAAATCTTAGTAGCATTCCCACTTTGTGCATACATCTCGCATTTACTTTCTTTGAGGACGGTAGCATGTCCTGGCAGGAAGCTATAGGACAGCACTGAATTCTGCGCCTGATGCCTCTGTCCAGAGGTTGTGTCATCTGCCCTACTGGACCGCCTGCCCCACTATTCCATCTGACAGACCCCGCAGGGAGTCTGCAAGTGCAAGCCACAGTTTCTTCTTCTCCTGCAGCTTCTTCTGCAGAGGGAAAATGGAGTCTGCAGAAGTAAGGCACATAAGAATCTGGGGTTATGTGAACTGAACACATCAGAGTTTAAGGTTCATGAACTTAGGTTTATATTTGTGAAAGTAAATGTTAGACTTCACAGCTGATTGTCAAGTCATCTAGGTTGAATTTTACTTGGTTTTCTTCAATGGTTTACCCACCTTGGTCTTTATTAGACTGAGTGACTTAATCCTTGTCCTTCTATATACATAGTATGTTCATTAAGAACCATTTTTGTAGTTGGATCTGCTTAGGGTATTTAAAAACCAACCGGAAGTTTTTAGTTTTATTAAGGAACTGATACTTTCTAGAAATCTAGCCATAAAGGAAAAAATATCCAAAATATGTTTTCTTTTAAAAATTATTATCATAGTAATAGCAGCTATTAATAATAGTGACTAGGGCCCTGACTGTTTTGGCTCAGCGGTTAGTGCATTGGCCGGTGGACCCAAGGGTCTCAGGTTCGATTCCCGGTCAAGGGCACATACCTGGGTTTCAGGTTATATCCTCGGCCCAGTCAGGGTTGTTTGGGAGGCAACCAGTCTTTGTTTCTCTCTCACATCAATGTTTTTTTTCTCTCTCTCCCTTCTACTCTATCAAAAAAAAAAAAAATTAATGAAAAAATATCTTTGGGTGAGGACTAACAACAGCAACAAAAATAATAGTGACTAGTAAATTCACCATGTAAATTCCAGGCCTGATCATTGCTGTCATAGAAGCCATTTGTCACCAAAGCATAATTCCTGATCCTCTTACTACTTACTTTTTCCTCTGTGTATCCTCTATGTCTCCTAACCTGTGTTCTCCATGGAAACCAAGTGTTTATTTTATAAACATATTTTCCACCCCTTTTCAAATGCTGCTGTTTCCATAAAAAACAGATTTCATAGTAAGAGTTTAAGTTTGGTAGAACTTAGCACTGATTTGAGCTACATCTTTGCCAAACGGGCTTTTGTGCATTGTCTTCGATCCTAATAACCTGTCTGTATTGCCATTTCTATGGAGCAGTGCATTCTAAATGTATAATAACAGTCACAATTTCCTGTGTGTTTGCCACATGCCAGTTACGAGACTAAACCCTGAACAGACATTTTTCTCCCTTAATCTGTACCATAACCCTTCACAGTGACTTGCTACTTTCTCATTTAATTTTCATAATAACCCTATGAGACATTCAATGTTTTTATTATCCCTGTTTACAAACTGGAAATAAGGGCCAAGAGAAGTTATATTAGGTCACAAACCAGTAAGTAGCAAGACAGATTTGCACCTAGGGCTCTGTGACCCTCAGCCCCTCCTCTCAGTTATAAAAGCTGTCTGCCTACCAGTATAAAATGAGATTTCCTTGAGAATTTTTAGGATATAGGGACTGCTTGTGTTAATAATAATTTCCATGGCTATTATCTTTATAAAGTCTATTGCAGGGTAGGTATCCAAGGATAAACATTAAAATGTATGTGATTTGATATTAAGTTTTTAAATTAAAGTATAATGATTCACGTTTTGCTTGTCAGACAACTTTCCTGGTGGTGTGTGTTCAAGGATTAACATTTTAAAAATATTCATCACAGATAAATATGACGGAATGTGTATGGAGAATGTATAATTGATCTAAAGCAATTGTATGTGCACTCTTTTTTATAGTCTATTTTCATGAATTTATTAGTGAAAATTTTCATTCATATGGATATTTGAGATAGTTCAGTATGTGCCCATATAGTTCACGATATGTTTTCTATAGTTCTGAAATCCAAAAAGTATGGACAGTGGCAACTCATTTGGTAGCAAAACTTGACCCAAACCAACATGAAGATTTTGTTAGTTCGGCTGCTCTAAGTACTGTGCATAGACTGAGGCTTATAAACAGCAGACGTTCATTACCCACAGTTCTGGAGGCTGGATGTCAAGATTGGGCTGCCAGCTTGTCAGGTTCTAGTGAGGACCCTCTTCCAGGCTGTAGACTGCCAACCTCTGGTATCCTCACCTGGTGGAAAGAGAGGGACCTAGCTCTCTGGCCTCTTCTTACAAGGCACTGATACCATTCATGAGACTCCACCCTCAGGATCTATTACCTTCCGAAGGCCCACCTCTAAATACCATCACGTTGGGGATTAGATTTCAACATACGAATTGCAGGGTGTCGGGGGATAGGGGGAATACAAACATTGTCTATAACAGTATTTATAGCCTGTATATATCTCACATTGTATGAAATGTCTCATTTTAATATGGAAATAGGAATATATTTGAATACAGGGTGCTGTCCCAACAACACCGGTAGTGTGTGGAGTTATATAACATTGCATATGCACTGAATTGTATTTTTAAAATATGAAAAGGATGAAAAATTATTAATGCTGATATACTTCTGGTTCCAGGTGTTTTGAGTAAGGAATTGTTGTGTATGTGAGTTTAAATATTCATATATAAACATACATATATATCCAAAATTATCTATTTAAATGTACAACATTGTCATCAAAACAATCTTCATTTACTAAAAACTTGGTGTTACATTCATAAAACATTGGAGGAACTAAATAATTCCAAGCCCAGTCATTAACACTCGAGGCAAATAACAAGGGTATTTATAGAATCTGTTTCATTACATACTGTTTTTCCTTACAGAGTAGCAAACCTGACAAAATGCTTCCTCTCGGTTCAATGAAGTTTTATCTTGGAGTGAAAAAGAAAATGAAACCTCCAACAAGGTAAAGCTTGAAAGGGAAGGGTGGTTGAGAAAGTTATGGGAAAATACGTCTGTTCCAGGAATTAAGGACCGGTGGTACTATTCTCACTTTTTATAAACTAAGCTTCAGACAAGTTTCTGAAGTTCCAGATCAAGAGAACCGTGTGGGTGGCTGAGGAGGGTGGGTGTCCCCATTCCAGGCAGGCTCCTGGGTGATCGCATGTCCCCTTTGTAGAAGTCCCCAGACGGCCCTGTCTGCTTGGAAACACCGGGGTTCATCCACATCCCATTCCTTACTCGGTCACAGCATGAGGAATGTTCTGAGCTGTTCTGTGCACAGGAAGACAGATGGCTGCCCTCAGCCTCCTGATGCTTAGCTTTTAGAGCATATTGTTCCTGGCTCTATAATTTGCCCATTTTGCTTTGCTGAATTGGGTAGTAAATCCATAGCACATAGATGGTAGAGAGGAAGTGGACCCCCCCCCCCCCCCCCGCTTTCTGTGTGTGTATGTGTTAATCCTCACCTGAGGATATTTTTCCATTAATTTTTTTTTAGATAGAGTGGAAGGGAGGGAGGGAGGGAGAGGGAGAGAGAAACATTGATGTGAGAGAGACATATTAATTGGTTGCCTCCCACACAACCTCAACTGGGGCTAGGGATCCAACCTGCAACCCACGTATATGCCCTTGACTGGGAATCGAACCCACAACACTTTGGTCCAAGGACCAACACTCTAACTGCTGAGCCAAAGCGGACAGTGTGAAGTGGACCCCTCTTAAACATAATGTTCCTCTTTAACACTTGAATCAATCCAACATTTGCTTTACACTGTACTTTCTTTTTTCTTTTTCCTTTAATCCTTACCTGAGGATATGTTCATTGATTTTAGGAAGGGGGGGGGGGGAGAAACATATTGATGTGAAAGAGAAACATCAATCGGTCACCTCCTGCACATGCCCCTACAGGGCATCAAACCCAAGACGTAGGTATGTGCCCTAACCGGGAATGGAACCTGTAACCTTTTTGGTGTATAGGATGGCACTCCTACCGACCGGCCACTTGGCTGGAGTTACACTGTACTTTCTTATCACAAATTACTTTGATTAGCTAATTAACGTGTCTACTTATATACTTAATCTCATGAAACGTCATTTTAATGAACTGTATATGATTTGAGATTCTGCAAATGTGCTCATTTTTGTCTCCATGCTTAATTTATAAGCTCAACACATATACCTGTGTTGCGATTGGCACACTCTTTAATTTCTCACACTAGAAGCGTGTCAGCATGTCTATTCTCTTGCTCTCTCTCTCTCTCTTTTTTTTTTTTTTTTGGCCATTTTCCTAGACATCTGCTTTTACTCAGTCAAGACTGCCTTTGGAGAGATTTTCCCCACTGCCCCTTAACATCATGGCTCCTTCCCTCCGCCTCCCCACAGCATATTTAAATGTGTAGCCAAGTCCCTCAACATTTATCACTTACCTCTAGCTAAAGCACACCCATGGAATCATCACTTGTGGGTGTCAGTTCTGTTATGCTTCTCCACCATGAAATGCCACCTCCTTAGCATCTGATCCTGTTTTCAGTCTTGTAAAATTCATCATTTTGAATATGTTTGTGTTTTTTCCATGTGGTGCAGTTGGGGATTGACGGCCTATTCTGAAAAACATCACTGGTAAGTTCCAGCTGGCAGTTTGGGGATTTGATGTATTGAAGCAAACTTCAGTAAACGAATAATGTGATTTGGCCAGTAGATCTATGAACAGGGAACGTTTTACCTGAGTGAAGGTAAAGTCTTTACTAAATACTTAGAGCCTAGGAAGACAATATATTTGCTTCCAGGGTTTAGGTCCATTTCAATCCCATGTGTTCTAATTGCCAGTACGTCTTAAGAGAAACTATAGCTGATTTCTCCCTAGTTATTATGAATGTGGAATCCTGGCTCTTATGGGATAAGCAGGCAAAATTCAGTTTTAAATAAAGGATAAGAACGAGAAAAATCTTGGTCTCCCACCTGCTCTTTACATATATGTACTTGATTCCACTGATGTCACCAGGATCTAGGCACTCTACCAAGAGATTATACTAGATGTCTCCTTCTCTCACCTGCCTGTGTCTGATCAGTCACAGAATCGTGCCAGGTGTGCCCCTTCGTGATCTCTGATCCACTGGTACCCTGTGTCCTCAGGGCCACGCCTTCATTCATCTGCCTGGATTACCCAGGAGTTCTAAGTGTGCTCCCTGCCTCTGACTTTGTTTCTGTTTTCTAGTCCATTCTCCACCCAAAGAAACTTTCTAAAATGTATCATGTTTCTTTCCTGCTTGAAAACTTCTGTGAATCCTGTCGCCTATGGGATAAAGTACAGAATTGTTGACATGGCATACAATTCCCTCACATAGAGGCTCTATCAGCTTCATTGTCCATGACTTTCCCTTTTTACTTAACGATAAAACAATCATCTGTCCTGAATTCACGGGACACGCCTTGCTGTTTCGTATCTACACGTTTAATGGGTGTGGTCCCCTACCCAGCCTTCTTCCTTACTCTCTCCTGTCCCCTTTTGTCATCACTGCCTCTGCTCACCTGTCCGGCTCACCTGTCCTTCATTCAAGCCATAGCTCAAATGCCCCCAAGTCCTCCAGCTCTCACATCTGAGCACTATTTATGTCTTCTTCCTGTCTACAGTATTTTGTACACATGGGTGTGTAATTACAGTGATCTGTAGGGAGAAGGGTTTTCTTGGACATGGTGATGGGAAGAGACAGTGTCTTTATGAGAATCTAATGAAGCAAGAATAGTTCAGAAATTTTATCATTTTTCCCAAATAAGTTATTTTTTTTATTATACAGGAATATAAAAAAATGTAGTTCATTGAAATGCCTGTTTTCTCATTTTCACATCAGTCACAAAATTTTCCTCTCACAGGGAACAACCTTCATCTCACCCCCAAGTGCGCTGTTCCTGTTAGTTTCAGCTCTTGGTTTCTCGCTGTTTTAACTCCTTTGCCTGCACTCTGGCTCCCCTAGTGGACGATGTGGATCTTGAGGGCAAGACCTCTGTTATATATAGGTTTTCAGCAAAAGGTGTTGCTGGACAGGCAGTGGTTTTTCATTTAGTTTATTTTTCATGAGTCTTGTGGGTATTAATATTTATAATCATAATGATGGAGACCATCAAAGCCTTTTTTAGAAAATCTGTTGTTAAGAAAATATGTACATATTTTCCTTCTTAGGCTGGGAGTGTCTAGGGAAAAAGGTATTTTACCATCATGCATTTTATAAAGCCAGTGACATCGACCTTTCTGCCTTTCCAAAAATATTGCTGATCGTTGTTGAGCAGTTATCAAAACTTTAGCTGTAGTGTGTTTCAAATAGCATATGTACACTGTTATTTTGATATCGTATCCTTACAGAAGCCTGAAGCAACTTGTACTGAAATACTCCCATTTTGATTGCATTAAGTCATCAATCAGAGAAATGCAAAGGGATTTCTGATCACTTAATCACCAAATACACTGGAGAATAGACGCCTTGATTTACATATTTGTCCATCTTGCTTTGCAGGTACCTGTGTTGTGATAGTTCACAAACTCAGATGGAGTGGTTGGCCAGTGTCTTCATTGCCCAAGTAAGATATCTGTTTCCAGTTGTCCAGTAAAAGTGTAATGATGGTATATGGAAAATGGTGGTGATTTTGATCAATATTTAATGAGTTTTATGCATATACTTTTATTTACTCATTTATACATTTTTTTAAATATATAAGCATCCAGATTTATCCAGTACTCTTTTTTTGAAGTTTATTTTTAGAGAGAGAAGAACAAAAAGGGAGAGAGAGATAGAAACACTGATGAGAGAGCATCAGGGATTGGGCCCACAACCTGGGCATGTGCCCTGATCGGGAGTCGAACTGGTGACCTCTTGGTGCCCACCAGCTGGGCTCCAGTACTCTTTGAAAGAGAGTTTCCTCTCTCTATTTGCCAGCCCAGCAGCTCTTTCGCTTCAAGATGATAGAATAAGAAAGGGGAGCTTGTCTAAGCTGCCACCCTACAAGAGTCCCACGTTGACCTTCGTTAGAAAAGTGTGTTATTTTCCTTTTTGTTCTCGCTGTGAATACCTACTCTCCCCACCCCTGCCTATCCACAAACAGGGACAGGAACCTACCTTTCTTTAATTTTTGTCATTTGCTAGACACTTCAAAAAGAGTTAACTCACGTATTCCTTGCAACAAACTGTGCACGACGTTGCTTCTGGATGAGGGAACAAAGATGAACAGAGGTGCCATCATGTGCCTAGGACTGTATAGCTTTCTCATTGTCCACTTAGACCTGCCTGTAGGAACACTAACACCCTGTGCTTCAACACGTGCCACAGAGTGAAAAGCATTTGTGTATTTAGATTTTCCGTCTCTGTCTTTCCTTCCTAAGATGTAGTCCCATTGGTGGAGTTGGTTTTTTCTCCAACAGTGCTTCCCACAAGAGCATTGGCATTCGTGGTAAGGCTGAGGTTGCCACTCTTCGTTACGGAGGGTGGACTTCTCCGTTCCTCTCACAAGAGAAGCCAGTCCACCCCCAAAATCTGGTCATTTGTTTTGAGTACCATTTTCTCTGTTCGTTTAATTTATTATCCTCTCCAGTGGTTAATAAACACTGTTCTTCTCAGCCTGATGCTGTTACTACCTGGGAATACATTTGCAGAAAAAGACTAGTTGCTAACTTTTTAGAGACTTTTCTTCTTTTTTTGTGACTTTTTAATAATTCAGATATTCAAGTCCTACTTTAAAAAACTAAATTTGAAGTATTTTACTAAAATTGGAACTACGGAGTCGAAAACTGTTATAGTCTCTTTGTGGTGCAACTAAATTGATATTTTTGTTTATATAATTGGAGTCAGTCGGCTTTGTAGTTTGAAAATCAGAGTATAAATAGCCAGAAAGCAGAGGCTGCCCTCAGGACCAAGTTTCTCCTGCCTCCATGCCTTTGTTGTCTCCGCCCAGCTACCTTTCCTTGTTCATGCTGCGTCTTAGGGTCAATGTAAACACAGAGGTCCTTTGTTTACTTTTATTAATCCTCACCCGAGGATATTTTTCCCATTGATTTTTAGAGAGAGTGGAGGGAGTGGGCTGGGGGGGGAGAGGTGGGAGAGAGAGAAAGATCTGTGTGAGAGAGACACATCAATTGGTTGCATCCGGCCTGCACCCCAACCAGATCCGGGGATCATACCTGCAACCCAGGTATGTGCCCTTGACTGGTTAGAGCGAAACCCAGTGCTCTAACCACTGAGCCATGCCAGACAGGGCAACACAAAGTCCTTTGGATTTAAGGATTTAATGGTTCACCTCCATAGGGAAACAGACAGGAAAGTAGCAAATGTTAAAATATATGTTAATAAACACACACACACACACACACACACACCACTAGAAAGTGTTGCTTAAAATGAGTCTTTCCGGTACCTGGACTACTTTTCTGACATCCATCTGCACCCTCGCCCCACCGCAGCATCCTCTAGATTTCAGCTTGCCTGTCACATTCTCCGAAGTGTTCTCACTGTCCATTGAGGCCTGCTGTAGGAACACCGAACATCCTATGCTTCAGCACAGAGCACTAGGTGAAAAGCATTTGTGTATTTAGATTTTCCATTGTTGTTTTTCCTTACTGAAATGTAAATTCCAGCCCTGGCCGGTTTGACTCAGCAGTTAGAGCGTTGGCCTGCAGACCGAAGGGACGGGTTCGATTCCCGGTCAAGGGCATGTACCTGGTTGCAGGTTTGATCCCCGGCCCTGGTTGAGGTTGGGCAGGAGGCAACCAATCCATGTGTCTCTATCACATCAATGTCTCTCTCTCTCTCCCCCCCTTCCTCCCTTCCACTCTATCTAAATATCAATAGAAAAATATCCTCGGGCCAGGCTGGTGTGGCTCAGTGGTTGAGAGTCGACCCATGCACCAAGAGGTCGCTGGCTCGATTCCTGGTCAGGGCACATGCCCAGGTTGCGGGCCCGATCCCCAGTGAGGGGCATGCAGGAGGCGGCCAATCGATGTTCTCTCTCATCAATGTTTCTATATCTCTTTCCCTCTTACTTCCTCCCTAAAATCAATAAAGAAAAAAAAAAGAGAAAAATATCCTCAGGTGAAGATTAACAAAAAATAAAATAAATAAAATAAAATATAAATTCCATGAGAAGAAAAACGTATCCTTCTTTTTCCTTCTCATTTTATTTTGCAATTACAGTTTGCATTCAATATTATTTTGTGTTAGTCTCAGGTGTACAGCACAGTGGTTAGACAATCACATATTTTGCAAGTGATCCCCCCGATATTTCAAGTACCCCCCGCACCACACATAATGATTGCAGTATTATTGACTATGTTCCCTATGCTGTACTTTACATCCCCATGACTGTTGTCTAACTGTTTAATCCCTTCATCTCTTGTACCCAGTGCCTCAACCCACCTCTTTGGTAACCACCATTTGCTCTCTGTGTCTGTGAGTCTGTTTCAATTTTGTTCTTTAGATTCCACATGTAAGTGAAGTCATATGGTATTGTTATCAGGTGTCAGCGAGATAACCAGAGACGCACAGCCGAATTGTAAAGGAGCACTTTATTACACCGGTGGGCTGGGGGGACCTCCCCAAATCCCAGCCCCGAGCTTCCTTTGTTCTTTGCTTATATAGGAACAAAAGGCAGAAAAAACTACATTCAAAGAAAAAAACCTACATTCCTCCTGGTTCCGCTTAATTGGTGCTGGGGCTGATACAGACTGCTCCAGAGGAAAAGGGGGGGATCGGTTGCAGGGGTTAGGGCAGTCATTAGTCTCCTTTTTATGGTCCCTCCAAGTTTCCCTAGGCCATCATTAACCCCTTATCTTTACGGTTCCTCTGGGTGTCAGTCCCAGGGTTTTTAGAAAACTGCTCGGGTGTTTACATGCAGGAATAACTGATCAGAATGGAGTTTGATTTTTAAAAGAGCCCAGTTCAGTATATGTATTTCTCTGACTCATTTCACTGAGCATGACACCCTCTAGGTCCATCCTTGCCGTTGCCAATGGTAATGTTATTGGTGAGATGACGAGACCTTGGTTCTTGTCTTCTTGAAGGGAAGATTTCAATCCAGAGACAAAGTGCAGCAAAGCCAGCAAGAATTTATTGGCCCTGGCAAACACACACTCAGGACAGTGAAACGAGGAAGGGCACAGAAGAAGCAACAGGAGAGCGAGGCTGGGCTGCTCTGGCTCACTGGGAAGTCAGAGAAGAGGGGGCTTTGGAGACAGGTTCGGGAGTTCGTCTGGGATGACCTGCTGTTGCCCATGGCTCCCCTGGTTGCAAGTCTCCTGAGGTCCCTTAGAGGACAGAAGGGGGAAGGGAATGGCATGGGTGTGCTCCCCGGCGGTTGGGTCCGGGGTGCGCACACTGGGTCCTTTGTGTCGAGGGTATTTATCGACTCTCCTGCAGGTAGGATTCTTAGGGAAGGTCTTGGGGGAGGGTCTCAACAGAACATTCATCAGCTTTCCAGTTGTGCTCTTTCAGGGTCGTGGTCTCCACTGATGGGTCCCGTGCCAGGGCAGGGGGTCATTAGTTAATGTAGCTGGTCCTGAGGTCAGGCTTGGTGTCACTTGTCTGGTTTTGCTACTTTTCTGGCTTGGAGCTGAAATGCAACTGAGCCTAGATGTTATCTTTAGGGAGGAAAAGGTCAGGGGGTCTAAAGCACATGACCAGCGATATGCTGGGGAAGGGGAAAGGTGCTTGTTCTCCCAGTTCTGCCCCTTGCTAGGCAGTCCGTGCTTTCTGCCCTGGCAAGTTTCTATACCTGGCCCTTCGTCTTTGCTGTGCTGACATCTGCCTAACTGTCTTAACAGTCAGATTTCATTCCTTTTGATGGCTGAGTAATATTCCATTGTATATGTGTGCCACCACCTCTTTTATCTACTCCTCTATTGATGGGGACTTGGGTTGCTTCCAGAGCTTGGCTGTCATAAATAACGCTGCAGTGAACACAGTGTGCATATATTCTTTCGAATTAGTGTTTTGGGTTTCTTCAGATATATACCCAGAAGTGGATATCTGTGTCATTAGGCAATTATGTTTTTAATTTTTGTTTGTTTTTGTTAATCCTCACTCAAGGATATTTTTCCATTGATTTTTTTTTTTTTTTTTGGTAGATAGAACGGGAGGGAGAGAGGGAGGAAGGAGAGCGAAACATTCATGTGAGACATATTGATTGGTTGCCTCCCACATGACCACAACCAGGACCGGGGATCGAACCTGCACCCCGGGTACGTGCCCTTGACCAGGAATCAAACCCACAGCCCTTTGGTCTGTGGGCTGACGCTCTAACCGCTGAGCCAAACCGGCCAGGGCCCGTTGTACATTTTTGAGGAACCTCCATACTCTTTTCCACAGTGCCTGCACCAGCCTGCATTCCCACCAGCAGTGCCGGGGGCTCCCTTTTCTCCACAGCCCCGCCAGTACTTGTTCGTTATTTATTGATGACAGCCGTTCAGACAGGTGTGAGGCGATCATTGTTTTAATTCTCATCTTTCTGACAATTAGTGATGTTGAGCATCTTTTCATGTCTATTGGCCATCTGTGTGTCCTCTTTGGAGAAGGACTCTTATTAGATCTGCCTCACAGAACCCAATGCCTTTTACAAAATATGTGCTCAGTTAGAATTTGTAAAATAGGAAAAAGAGAAAATGAATAATCTGATAAAATTTCAAATAGATATTAGTGTGATAAAATAAAATAAGCGAGGGAAGGGAACGCCAGTGTGGCAGAGGTAAGGAAGGACACAGAAAGGTTCTCAGAGAATACCTTTCCAAGTTGCTGACTGGCAGATGTGTCTGTGTCGCTGTGTAGCAGGGGACGTTCCAGGGACAGGGGCTATCTAGTTCCCGCGATGTCATACCTTGGCTTATTCCACACACATCATGCAGGCCTATGTAAGAGAGGATGTAAGAGATGAGGAAGACGGGACAGATCATGTAGCCCCCCGTTTAGAGTTTGAGAGGAAATAAGGAAAAGATATAAAATTCACATTAATTGAAAACATAACGTTGGTTACTTTGTTGAGGCTGCACTCCAGGGGGTCAGCGATGGAAGCAGGAGGAATCGCTGTGGGAGAAGATGGCAGGTGGGACCAGGCTGGATCTGCTAAGACCTTCAGATTCAAGAGCATTGGAAGGCAGAGACAATAAGGCTTTCAGATGGATTAGCTACATGAGGTTGAGAGATTAGAGATCAGGGAAGAATCTTAGCTTTTTGGCCTTGGGCACCTGGCAAATGTAAGTGACGTTATCAGAAATGCAGGAAACAAAAAAAAGGAGAGTTCTGTTTTGGCCACGTGAAGTTTGAGATGCTTTTTAGACCTACAAGTAGATATGCTGGGTTGCAGGTTGGGTGTAGGGATGAAAAACTCGGGCAGAAATTTGGGGCTGAAATGTAAATTTGGGGGGAAGTCAGTATTTAGATTGTTTTGAAAGCCATGAGTGTGGGTGAGATATGAGAGGGACAGAGATGAGAGAGGAGAGGGGGTTGTGCGGGAGGAGAAAGAGACGACAGACAGGCCCTGGGACACTCCAAATCTGAAGGCCAAGTATAACATGAGAAAAACCAGCACGAGGAATGAGATGGGCTGAGGAAGGAGAAAAAAGCACGTGATGGGTACAGAATATTCTATCAAGGAATTTGCTACATAGATAAATGAGGCTATGACTAGATAGAAACAAGAACTCAAGGTAGGTTTGGGGTTTCGATTTGTTTGTCTTAAGATGGGAAATTGTATACTTTGCCTATATGCTGATGAAGACAGTCCAGTAGTTGGAAGAAAATGTATCTTCTTAGGAGGAGGAGGGTTATTGCCCCAGCAGAGGCCCCGAGCAGGCGTGAAGCAGAGTAGGTGCACCTGTTCATCGTTGCTGGGAAAAGTGTCCACAACAGAGCGTGGCACCTTTGTTTGCAAATGACTGTATTCTGGCTCACTGGAGGAAGTTCTTTAATCAGAGCGATACCGATTGAAGAGGAGGGGCCTCGCTCGTACGGCTGTACGTGCAGGGGAGATTGGGACATTTCATGACGGGAAGGTGAAGTTCTGGAATGGTTACTAGTAATTTTTTAATTAAATCAGGTCGCCGCAGTGTGGGATATTAGAAGCATAGGGCAGAGTAAAAGGCGAGCTGCTTCAGAGAGCGCGGAAGCTAATTGCACTGTAGTAGAATGTCAAGGTCATGCTGAGTGCTCACTTGAAAGTTAAGGTTAATTTAAAGTGAGATGCATCTCCAGGGTGACCTGTTTTATTTTCCTCCATCAGTCGGTCAGCACTCACAGAGGAAGTGGAATCGGGTTTAACTCGTTCCAGGGCTGGGCGAGTGTGATGGAGGGAGAATGCGTAGGGCCTGAAGGTGTTCACCCGGAGCTGAGTATACGGACTGACCCCGAAATCTAGGCCAGGCTGTGAAGGAAATGGGAAAATGTGCAGAGTAGAATGGATTGAAGGTCTCGAGGAGCCTAAAATAAATTAGCTGGAAAGATAAGAGGTCAAGGTCGGCGAGTGAGAGGTAGACCCCATGTTCACTACCGCATTATTCACCCGAGCCAAGGTGTGAACACACCTGTGTCTGTTGGCAGACGAGTGCACGGATCAGGAACGGTGGTGTCTACACACAATGGGATATCATTCAGCCTTTAAAAAGAGGCCCCGTCTCATGAGACAACATGGATGAACCTGGAGGGCATTACGCAAAGTGCAATAAGCCAGACTGAGAAAGACAAACACTGCGTGGTATCACTTATATGTGGAATCTTAAAAAAAAAAAGTCAAACTCATAGGAACAGAGTGGAAAAGTGGCTGCTGGGGCGGGCTTGGGAGGGGGCGGAATAGAGAGATGACTAAAAGGGTATAAACGTTCCATTATAAGGTGAATGAGGCCTGAGGATCTGCTGTATACATGGTGACTGAAGGTGATAACACTGTATTGTATAGTTCCAGTTTACCGAGAGAGTGGAACGGAAGCCTTCCCACACACAAAGGTAAACATGCTGGGTGACGGATGTGGTCATTACCCAGTGGGGGCATCCTTTCCCAACATGTGCGTACATCCAATCATCACCTTGTATGCCTTCAGTAGCTTACAGTTTTGTCAGTTACACTTCAGTAAAACTATAGGGAAAGAAAACAAAGAGAAAGTGGGAGACAGAAATGAAGATTTGGGGATGTGATCGCTGGGTATAATAACGACAGTATGATCCTCAGCCGTATGATCTGTGCAGGAGAGCTTTGGAAGTCACTCATACATAACTAAGTGTCAGGACACACTACTTAGATCTAATGATTTCTGCTGTTGGGAAAACTACCTCTTGAGTCAATTCAGTGAGACCTAATTAGCCAGTATTCACAGCATTGTTTATCATGTCAGGAAAAGAAGTAGTGTTTGAAAACTGCGTTTGCTCTTAGGTTCCTCAAAATATCATTTAATACATGTACTATACATCAATGAGTAAAAGTGTAAGCATAATTATAGGATTGCCTATTTCCTTGCTAGCCAGTTTTCTCCCAGCTTTACGTGTTGAGAACATCCCAATTATATAATATCAAAATCATTTTATTAAGTTTGGGACCACGATATAAAAATATGAAGTTTGTCACTTTCCCTCTGATTGAAATATTGCACAATCTACTGTGGTTGATTTGTTGAACAGACCTTATGCATATACACTAAGTCTAGTAATAAGTAGGGTCTGCACTGTAGATCATTGAGGACTAGATAATATATCTATTGATAAGCACAAAGTCTAGCCCCTCAATATAAATTAGCTATTATACAGTGGGCACACAGTCAGCATTTGTTGAAATGAATTCCGTGCTATATAACACTACATTAAAATACTAATTACAACACAAGAACAAGAATCTGTTGAGTCTAAGGAGTAGAGGAAAATAAGAGTAGGCATTTAGCTATATAGTTCACCAAATGTTTTTCATTTCATCACAACATCTGTAAGCTGCTCATTTTGTAGTTGGTGTTCTGTATTTCTTTCATAGATGGTTGTCTGAAAATCAATTCCCAACATCTGACAAGTGAATCTATCCTGAGGAGTAGAAAAATCTTTAAAGATTTTTCTTTTATCTACATATCTCGAGGATTTATCACTCAAGAGCTTATATTTTTACCTGTGGATATTTTTCCCAGTTGCAAAATTAACTTTCTCTCAGTCGTATCTATAATGGCTCAGTGGCCAGAATATGTAGTCAATAATTTGAGAACAAATGTACGACACTCTCTGTTGTACAATGATTTTCAGTATAAATGTCTGTGTACAAGGTAACATTTCTCTAGAATTCAATTAGATGAAAAAGTAACATTTTAAAAAGGTCATAAAATAAGGCTAATTTTTCTGATAGACGTGCCTAAGGTTGACTTGGGCTATATAAGGTCAGATTATTATGTTTACACTAAAGTCATCTTGGGTGGAGAGAGCAAATGCGACTGTGTAGTTACTTTGATTACAGGGACTAGAAATGTAGACAAGTGTATTCTTTTTCTCCCACAAAGAGATTTGCCAGTTTTTAAAATATTTTCCCTTTTTTGGTTTGATAAGTAGTAAAGAACTGGTGTATTTGAAACTTAGAAATTGAACTGAGACCTCCAAGCTCAGTTCACTTAGAGCTTGACGTCCTCGGGCGCTGCTGCGGCCAGAGGCCGCGTCCTGGTCCCACGGCGTTCCCACGGGAGCAGATCATTGACTCGTTGTACAATGGAAAGGGAGCCAAGTGACTCTCTGACATGATGTATACCACGTAATGAAATCACACACCAATGGCAAGAAATCTTGTTTCCGCAGCATGAAAATGATATACAGCCACCAGCTGGAAAGGAACGAAAACGCTCTATAACCAAAAATCCCAAAATCGGAGGTTTGCCTCTGATTCCCATCCAGCATGAGGGAAATGCAGCCCAAGCCCGGAGAAACGTCCAGGTAGATTAGGACTTTCTGTCTTTTATATTAATTACAGTGTTTGTTTTCCTATGTCTTACTGTGATTGAGTGCATGAATTAATTCATTGGCTTCAAAAAATCAAGAACACTCACTTTGAAAAGCATAAGAAAAATCATAAAAGCATAAGAAAAATCATCAAAGCATTATGAAAAAACCTATGGCACCTTTTTGAAGTTTTGTATTTTTTTAACTTCTTTTAAATGATTAGTTTTAATAATGTCATTGACTGTTAAATATGCCCAGTGCTACTTGTTTTTTATCCTTAAAGTAGCCAAGCAATTTTAAATACGTGTACAGAGGTTCTGGTGGTAAAATCACAGTCTCCAAGTAGACTTCCAAGTTTTCCTCTAACAGTCTGAGAGCGAGCCCGTGGCAGAATATGTCTGGAGCCGTGGTAACTAGACTTTCTAGTAAGGTAATCAAGTTCCAGTGGTTTGGAAACCAATGGGGTGTCCCAGTTAATTTAAGGAACTGCAAGATGACCTCTGGGCATCAATAAAGAGGATTTGGCCTTTTCCACGAAAGCTGCGATTTGTTTTCCTTCTCACCTTGAGGGGCACAGAACAAGTGGCATCAGTCCTGACTCGAGGTTCCGTCTCTTCAGGAAAGGACGTTGGCTGTTTACATTCAAAACTGATTACCTACTTTGGGACGAATGCATGTTTCAATGCCTTCATTGAGTCTCTCAGAGCAGAAAGAAAAGCATGTAAAAGATAATATTTCTTCTTAAAGGCTAGGTTTGGAATTAAGCTCTTTGAATTTCTTGCTTTCCAAACAGTCTTTTTGGAAAGACTAACACTGTGTTAATTTAGTGGTCAGATATTTATTTATTTATTTATTTATTTATTTATTTATTTATTTATTTATTTATTTATTTTTATCCTCACCTGAGGACATTTTCCCATTTTTTGTTCAGATAGAGTGGGAGGGAGAGAGAGGAAGAGAGAGAGAGAAACATCGACGTGAAAGGGACACATCGAGTGGCTGCCACCCGCACGACCAACCAGGGCCGGGGACAAACCGCAACCGAGGTACATGCCCTTAGTGGGAACCGAACCCGGGTCTCTCTGTACCGCAGGCTGACGCTCTAACTGCTGAGCCAAACCGGCCAGGGCAGTGGTCAAATTTTTAAAAATATTTGTCCACGCTTACCTTTCTTTGAGCATTTATCTCATTATAACGTTCCTCTTCTCTGAAAGAGAAATGCTTTGGAAATAAGGGTTTATTACCTTAGTGGCGTACTTGGTCCTTCTACATGATGTACTCAGACAGAAGAATAAGCCGCCAAGAAGTCGTGAGCTTGTTTCTCCTGCCATTCTGCACTTCCAGGTTTTCTTGGTAACAGACCACCCTGCAAAACTATGGGCTCCTTAGCCAATCAAGAATCTTACAGTTCTGAGGGTCACTGTTCCCAGGAGCCCAGGTTAGGAGACACGGCTGAACAAATGAAACAAACATAGGGAGTAGACATGCCCTCCTGTGACCCCAGCTTGTCCTGACACGGCCTTAGGATCAGTTAGGAAACGCAGAGGATACAGTATTAGTATCACAATAAATTAACTAGTACCCAGTTACAAATTGGGATGATAATTAAATATATAATTGTTACCTAATACCAAATTCAGAATTTCAGAGACAGTTTTTTTAGCATACGTAAGA
Organism: Tadarida brasiliensis; assembly: GCA_030848825.1. NCBI lineage: Eukaryota > Metazoa > Chordata > Mammalia > Chiroptera > Molossidae > Tadarida > Tadarida brasiliensis. The sequence continues at coordinate 24,866,100 of CM061257.1, read as the reverse complement.
TCAGGAAGCTGATGAACTAAAACTCTGAAGAAATTATAAGAGGCTCTTAAAACAATTCCATAAAATATTAATTAATGGAAAATTAATGAGTAGTTAAACTAATCAGGTTTTTTTTTTTTTTTCTAAATTGTGGTGATTTGGTGATTCAACATATAGGCAAATAATGTTTTAAAATATTTCAATGATGGAAAAAAAAGTTGAAAGTTTAAAAAGCATTAAAACAAAATTAGTAAGAATTGAAAATTTTTCTTATGAACCATAAAACTCCTAGAAGAAAACATAGGCAGTAAACTCTGACATTGCTCTTAGGAATATTTTTTTGATATATCTCCTTGGGCAAGGGTAAAGAAAGAGAAAGTAAACAAATGGGACTACATCAAACTAAAAAGTTTTTGCACAGCAAAAGAAACCAACAAAATGAAAAAACAGCCTATTGAATAGGGGAACATATTTGCCAATGATACATCCAATAAGGGGTTATTGTCCAAAATATATAAGGAACTCATACAACTTAACACCAAAAAGACAATCTGATTTAAAAACTGGACAGAGGACCTGAATAGACGTCTCTGCAAAGAGAACATACAGATTGCCAATAGACATATGAAAAGATGCTAAACATCACTAATCATTGGGGAAATGCGAATTAAAACCATGAGCTACTACTTCACACCTGTCAGAATGACTATCATCAATAAATCAACAAGCAAGTGTTGGCGAGGCTGTGGAGAACAGGGAATCCTCCTGCACTGTTGGTGGGATTGTAAATTGGTGCAGCCACTGAGGAAAACAGTATGGACGTTTCTCAAAAAAATTAAACATAGAGCTACTTTATGACCCAGTGATTCCACTTCTGGGCATTTATCTGAAGAAACTCAAAACACTAATTCGAAAGATATACACATCCCTGTGTTTGTTGCAGCGTTATTTACAACAGCCAAGATATTGAAGCAACCTAAGTGTCTATCGACAGACCAAAGGATAAAGAAGTTGTAGTACACCTATAAATGGAATATTATTCAGCCATACATAATGAAATCTTATCATTTGCTACAACATGGATGGACTTGTAGGGTATGCTAAGGGAAGTAAGTCAGAGAAAAACAAATACCATAGGATTTCTCTTATATGTGGACTCTAAAACAGCAACAAAATAAATGAAAAAACAAAACAGAAACAAACTCACAGATACAGAGAACAAACTGATGATTGCCAGATGGGAGGGGGGTTGGGAAGATGGGTGAAAAAGGTGAAGGGAGTAGAAGTATGATTTGCCTGTGAATAAAAACAGCCACGGGGATGTAGAGTACCACCTGGGGCATGTGATCGGTAACATTGTGATGACGATGTGTGGTGCACTAGACTTACCGGGGTGATCGCTTCATACGGTACAGATAGAAATATCTAACCACTGTGTTGCACACCTGAAACCGTAATTGAGGGGAGACTTTTTTAAAAAGAAAGTGTACCTCGGAACCGCTGCATTTGTTGTAACGGTGGGTTCCCAGTGCCTGTGGGTCCCTGCAGTGTACTGCCTGGATGGCGCTCCGGTCCACTGGTGCAAAGTGGGTATGCATACATGAGAGGGGGAGGGAGGAGAGAGATTTTAGTGTTTTCAAAAATATATCTAGAATTCTAATAGTACGTGGGAGAAAAGATTTTACTAAATATTTTGGGAGGAGGTATAAAAATACAAAAGGAGTTAAATAGATGTCTCTGTCATAATACTTCTCAGCATCTTTAACCTGCTGCTGTGTATTGCGAATCTCAGAGAGGGGCTGTGTGGTGTAGGGCATTTCCCCTGCTCAGGTGCTACAGAGACTTCCTTTCTTGGGGTGCTGTGAGTACAACCCTGTAGAAACTACAGATGCTGCACGGACATGGGGCACATGCAAGCAGGAGTGACGCAGAAGAGGCGAGTTTGAAATGACAGTCAATTTAAATAACTGACCTGAAAGACGTCTTTGAAGTTCTCCATTAAACGCATGTTAAAATGAATTTCCGTGGTCTCCATTTTAGTTGATTTTGTAGCTCTCAGATCAGTATATAAATTTAGACAAGCCCCTTGTGTCAAAGTAGAATTAGAACCTAAATCATGGAAATAAGCTCTAGTAGCAGAAGCATCGGCTTCTATATGCAATATATTTTTTAAATGTCAGTTGTGCCAAGTCTTGCTTTCCCTGCAATGCTTTGTTTTACTTTAGAGTGTGAGAGCGGAACTGGAGAAGCTGCAGCTCAGTGGACAGCGTGACCAGGAGTCTGGGGACAGCACCTTGAAGGAGAGAGCCACCATGGTGGCTCACTGCCTGGAGCACAGGGACGAGCGAGTGCGCCATCGAACCAAGAAACACCGGAGTTTGAACTGTATGGAGGACACCGAGGCTGAGGCCTTGCCTGGGCAGCAGAAAGGCCTCAAAGGCTTAAAGACCCTGGGGAAGACTGAGGACAGGAATGGCAAAGCTACTCTGGTCCCTGGGAATAAGCTGCCATCAAAGGTCATCGAAGAACTTAGCGTGGTTCTGCAGCGGTCAAGAACCCTTCCAGAAGAGCTGCAGGGTGACCAAACCTTGCAGAAAGAAGTGAAGTGAATCGCAGAGTTTTAAAATGTGGTGTACAATGTTTATGTGCAAATCAGAAACCAAACTATAAGATAATTCATGGTTTGTGCGATTTGTCTAGTTATCTGTAAGCTTTTGAAGAGCATTTAAAAATATATATGTATATATGTGATAAGTGTAAGATTGACTTTATTTTGGTCTGAACAAAGCTTGTACAGTTCAACTGTATTAACCATGTGTAAAAAGGCTTTGGGCTACTTTGAGTGGTCAACTTTTTAAGTGGTTGTTAAGTCATGTAATTTATGAGCAGAAATATCAAACTGTACTGTATTGTATAAAATGCTGTTTAAATGAAGCCTATGAAACTATGTGTAACACATTTTGCACTTTGATAAACCTTGTATATTATTTCCCACATGTTTTTAGGTTTACATAGGGTCTGCCTTAGGGAAAGGAAAGGGAAGTAAGTTGAAAACGGGGGAGGATTTATTTTAGTGGCTGCCTAGCAAACAGCACTGGGGTTTTCAGAAGAGGTGAGAAGTGACAAACGTCCGAAAAGCCAAGGAGGCCAGTGAAGATTTATTCTCGTTCACTTTTGAGAAACTGCTTGTTAAGAAAATGTCTAGTGACTAAGTATTTCCCAAGAGTAATATTCAGTCAACAGAAATCTATAATGGCACTGGCTACCCTTATTTATGGTGTGAGTGCCCAGCCACCGTCCACATTCACTACAGTCAGGTCTGGGGGGGCTGCTGAGGGGCGTACCCCGCGCGGGGCGTGTGCACAGGCCTGGGAGCCGTGTGCCCCCTGCTGTGAGACAGACATTCTTTTTCAGTAGTTCCTTACTGTTCTTTTGGTACGAAGTTCACCATCACAGGGTTTTGTTGTTTTTGTTAGTGTTTTACTTTGTATGTTCATTTCTTGTTGTTTTAAGTAAGGTTGTAATGTGTTTCTCTGCCATGTCAGAATTAACTGAAGTGTACAGCGTGCGGCCCTGCTGCAGTCGGGGATGACTGAACAGAGCGCTCTGACTTCCGCTCACGGCCAGCTACTGGGTTGGTGACTTGTCCCAGGACAGACGATACTGCTTACGGTTCATGTTAGGGGCAGCACTTTTCAGCAATTTCTTAAGAATTTTATCAGCTCTGGAAAGTTTCAATTAAAAATTATTTTATGTAGTTAAGCGTTGTCCCTAGCATTTCTTTTTATTCGCTTTTTTCAGGTGTCTTTCTTATCAGAATTTGTATACGAAGGTCCATACTTTGGTTAGTCCGATCATGGTATCGTAACATGCTGTTAAATACTGTGATTTCTTCATTGTAAAATACGGATCACTTATATTTGGTGGGGATAAAATCATTTGCCCTGGATATGTGATATTTATTCTTTAAATCCAAATAGGTTAGAATTTTTTTTAAAGAAGAAAAAGCTGCAGGTCAGTTTATCAAGTCAGTGGCACTACTGGGGAGCCTGGTATTTAGAAAAAAATCTAAAATAAACTATTATTCTTAATAAGTGATAATATTTATGTTATAAAGGAAGGGTATGAAAATTAATGTTTGACCATGTTGGACAATGGGAAAAGTACCTGGAGTTTTTACCTGTCTTATCTGAATATTTTTAAAACCTGAGTTTAAAATCTAATAGCTTCTGTTTCCTTCTTTTCCTGTACAATTCTCTCCATTTTTCCAAGTGTAAGATAAGGGCTAACGATATCATATATTTTGAGTAAAAATTAAAATTGTTTTACAAGTCCACTTGAATGTGACTGCCTCTATTATTTTTAGAGTTGAAGGTTGTTATGAAACAAATTGTCTTTCCTTTTTAAAAACTTGAATTTAATATACACTTAAAACTAGCTCTGTCATTTTTTCAAGTACATCAATATGAATATTGTTCTGTTCTTTTTTTTTTTTTATCCTCGCCCGAGGATATTTTTCCATTTTTTGTTCAGATAGAGTGGGAGGGAGAGAGAGGAAGAGAGACAGAGAGAGAAACATCTACATGAAAGGGACACATCGAGTGGCTGCCTCCCGCACGACCCAACCAGGGGCCGGGGACAAACTGCAACCGAGGTACGTGCCCTTAGCGGGAACCGAACCCGGGTCTCTCTGGACCGCAGGCCGACGCTCTAACCGCTGAGCCAAACTGGCCAGGGCTGTTCTGTTCTTAAATGATGAATGTATGCATGCCTGACAGAAACAGATTGATGACATCTAACTAGACATTGGTATGGTCCAGCAATTTCACTCCTGGGTATTTATATGAAGAATATGTTAACACAAACTAAAAAAGACGTATGGACTCCTGTGTTAATTGCAGCATTATTTACAATAGCAGGGTGTGGAAACAACCTGTGTCCATCAATGGATGATACCCATACATACAGTGGAATGCTATTCAGACATAAAAAAATAATAATAAAATCTTGCCTTTGGCAACAACATGGATGGACCTTGAGGACATTATGCTAAGTGACATAAGTCAGAGAAAGAGAAGCACTGTATGACGTCACTTATATGGGGACTCTACAAACAAACCAAGTTCATAGATACAGAGAATAGATCGGTGGTTCCCAGAGGCAAGGGTTGGGGGAGGGTGGGAAAATAGGGGAAGGGGGTCTAAAGGTGCAAACTTCCAGTTACAAAGTAAATAAATTATAGGGATGTAATGTACAGTATGATGACTATAGTTCATACTGTGTTGCATATTTGAGAATTGCTAAGAGTAGATCTTCAAAGTCATTGCAAGAAAAAAAATTTTTGTAACTATGTATAGAGACAGATTTTACCAGACTTATGTGGCAATTATTTAACAATATATACAAATATCGAATCATTGTTATACACCTGAAAATATAATGTTATATGTCACCTCTCAATGAATAAAACAGAACATATACATAAATATAACGTGCCCCACAACCTCAGTTCAGCTCAGTCTCTGACTGGACCAATGTCATCAGCCTCTTCTCTGCAAAAGATTGAAGTGTGCATCCTCTCTAGAGAAAGGTAGTATTATATAGAATTTCAACAAAATTTTTTCTACTGTAAGGCATTAAATAAAAAGCATTTAAAGAGATAGGACAAAAAGCTGTGAACAAAAAGCTAAGAGAAAAAATATAAAATGAAAGATCTACAAGTGAACACGGTATTAAAATGACCAAACAAGGACCCAATGGCAGCTATGATTCATATTGTCAAGAGAAACAGAGCAAAAAGAAAATACAGGAAAGTTGGAAAATTCTGCCAGAGTATTGGAATCTAAAACATTAAATGGAAATTCTAGAGTTGAAAATTACAATAACTAAAGAAAAACGAGTTTAACCAAAGAATAGACATGTGCCAATGTAGATTAATTAATTGGAAGAGAGCATACTATATACATTTCCTACAAAACACAGAGAAACAAATGGAAGAGAATATGGGACACTGAAAAGGTCTAACATACCTGTGATTTGATACCCTGGGGTGGGGGTGGGGGGCGGAGATAATACATAGGGAGGAGGCAACATTGGGAGAGAGGATGATGAATTTTTCAAAACTGCTAACTAGATGTCAACCAACAGATACAAAAAGCTATCCAAACTCTGAGAAGGTAAATACAAAGAGAACTGCACATAAAGCATCAGAGGAAAACAATGGAGAAGTTAAGAACAATGAAGAAACACTAAATTTAAAGTAACAACAATGCAGTGATAGTGGCCTTTCACCATAAAAGAAGTAAGGCAGTAGATATAAAGCCAGATGTATCAGTATTATTACCTCAAGTGCCAGGTAACTAAATACTTTAGTTAAAAGTAAACAATGTGCCCTGGCCGGTTTCACTCAGGAGTTGGAGCGTCGTCTCTGGACCAGAGAGGCCCGGGTTTGGTTCCCGCTAAGGGCACGTACCTCGGTTGCAGTTTGTCCCCGGCCCCAGTGGGGGTTGTGTGGGTGGCAGCCAGTCGATGTGTCTCTCTCACGTCGATGTTTCTCTCTTTCTTCCTCCCTCCCTCCCTCCCTCCCGCTCTATCTGAAGATAAATGCAAAAATGTCCTAGGGTGAGGATTAAAAAAAAAAAAAGCAAATAACAGTATGAGGTATCAGCTCACACCTGTCAGAATGGCCGCCATCAACAAATCATCACACAAGAGCTGGCGAGGGTGTGGAGAAAAGGGGACTCTAGTACACTGCTGGTGGGAATGCAGACTGGTGCAGCCACTGTGGAAAACACTATGGTGTTACCTCAAAAAATTAAAAATGGAACTGCCATTTGACCCAGTGATCCCACTCCTAGGAATATACTCTAAGAAGCCTGAAACATCAATCAGAAAGAATATATGTACCCCCATGTTCATAGCAGCACTATTTACAATAGCTAAGATCTGGAAACAGCCCAAGTGTCCATCAGTAGATGAGTGGATTAAAAAGCTGTGGTACATGTACACAATGGAGTACTATGCAGCTGTAAGAAAGAAAGATCTCATGTCCCTTGAGACGACATGGAGGGACCTGGAGAGTGTTATGCTAAATGAAATAAGCCAATCAGAGAAAGACAAACACCATATGATCTCGCTTATTTGTGGAATATAATGAACAAAAGCGCTGATAAACAAAATAGACCCAGAGACATAAAAAGGAGTATGATTCAGACTGACAAACCTCAGAGGAGTGCGGTGGTGGGAAGGGATGAGATAAACCACAGAACTTATATGCATGTATGCATAACCAGTGGACATAGACAACAATGCTGGGGGGGTGAGGGGGGCATCGGGAGGAGGGTATCTAAGGGGGAAAAAGGAGAAACATCTTTAACAAAAATAAATAATAATAATAAAACAACGACAAAACCTGTGTGTTTGCTGCTTCTAAGGACTCATTAAATATAAAGACAGATGTTGAAAGCAAAATGTTGAAAGAAAGATATACTATGCAGACAGTTATCTAAAGAAAGCTGGTGTCCCAATACTAATATAAAACAAAGTTGACTTGGAGGGAGGAAACATTGTATGAGATAGAGAGGCATTTCTTATAAAGGACGATGTTAATGAGTAAGATTCTTATATCTCCCATAAAATTGCAGTTCAAATTTCAAAGACCAGGATCCAACTCACCCTGTAAGAAGATGCCATCTGAACAGTGAGAGCTCAATACACCTTATTTCACGATACTGTTACAAGATTGGTGACATTGGCAGTAAATCTGTAAGTTTTCTGCCAGCTAACATGTTTCCTTTTGCTGCTTGCTCTCACAAATAGAGCCTACTTGGTGCAACTCATTAGCAAGGGTGAGAGATTATTACAATGATAAAGACTCATTGCACTGTTAACCTCTCCACTGACAAAAAAATGTCTTAAACACCCTATCAGTTGTGCAAGATCTAACTCAGGACCCACCTGAACAAAGAATAATTAAGCTAGTTAACTCTCTTTTGAGGAAAAGTTTTGCCACCTAACAACTATTGAGATCATTCATACATTGAAATAAGCAATCAGTCACCTTGGTGGTCAATGTTCTCCTTTTCCTGGGCACCGTACGGCTGCCATTGCCTTCAGAGGCTAAAGACAGGTGCTTCCCCACTCTGGAAAGATAAAAATTCCCATTTCAAAGATGGAGAAGACTGGTTGCAGCATGGAGCTATCAGCCACCACTAAAGTCGGGAACTCTCATTTCTGTTGAATTCTGTGCATTTCCCAAATCCCAGCAACATAAGGCAACACTCGCTTGAACAGTCCATCTGGACTTCATTCTAAACGTCGGATCCGTTTTCAGGTTCCCCGTAGCTCCCATAGGGGAGTATCCGTAGCTGTTGTTTTTGTAAGTGCTGACTACAACACAGATCAAACTCCGCAAGTGTGCCCTGGCTCGAGTACATTTGCATTAATCCTAATATTTCTTCATCATTTTCTGCCCAACTGCTTAATTACCTAATAAGAACAGTAATCCTTACTCCTCTAGTAAGATATATTTCTTCCTGGGCAGATGAACTTAGTCTTTGCTTCCAAGGAATTTGCCTGGCTTGTGTTTTCAGTTATGTATTATTCTAACTAGACACCAATTTTTATCTCTCCCTGAAATAAAATTATAAAATTACACAAGTAACAAATAGAATGGTTTAGTCAGGAGTTTCCCAACTGTATAGAGTTATTCAGTTGAATAAGGAAGTTAGACATCTAACAAATATTTAAGAACAAATTAGGAATTACACATTTGACATGCTAGATCAAATTTCTAGAGAGGTGATTGATGGTTATTACCAGCGTGATTTCACAAAACATGACCTTTTATTTTACTCTATCTCATGAAGAAGGGTGTGCTCACATAGGCAAAAAACGCTACAGATCTCATCTAAAACTTTATAATTGTTTTACAAAATTACCAGGACTGAGGCTTCCTTATAGGGTTTTAGTGAAATCACTGAACTTAACATAGTGACAGATGTCCACACATCTATAGAGAGAGTCAGTCACTTTAAAAATATTTTAAATGTGCTCTTATACAACAATACAATTCAAATACTAGAAACATTTAAATCATGTCTATCACTTGACTGTTCAAATGACAAATCAACACCAGAAGTTATTGCATATTTTAAAAGAAATAATCTGCTAATCAAAGTCATTAAACTTGAATAATAGATTCCTGGTAACACACATTTTAAATTGGTATTGCAAAACAAACTCCTGGCCTCATCTGTAATCAAGAATCATTCCAAAATGGCTGGAAGGAGCCCACAGGCCCCAGGGAATTTTCTTTCATGCCTTGGAAGGAAGCGCGTAATAAATATTTCTTGGATGACTGCGTGGATATAAGCAGTCAGCAGCCCACAGTTGGTATAAATTATTTCCAAATTTTGATAAATGTTTATTTGATAGTTTGTGGTAATGGACTAATTGTATTTATTTAGTGTTATTTTGTATATTCATTGGTTTATTTTGCCTTTTTTTGTTTACTTTTTTCCTCCCTCTGTTACTGGTATTGGAATGTAAAATCAGGACAGACTTGTCTTTTCTATATAAACATAAGTTTTATATGTTTTTATTGACTTTTTAGAGAGAGGAAGGAAGAGAGAAACATCCATCTGAGAGAGAAACATCGATCAGCCGCCTCCTGCATGCCCCCCACTGGGGATCGAGCCCACAACCTGGGCATGTGCCCTGACCAGAATCGAACCGGTACCTCTCAGTCCATGGGATGACGCTCAATCCACTGAGCCACAGTTTATGTTTATATAGGCCGGGCTATGTAAACCTAATTTAATACTAGAGGTCAGATCTAGTCTTCCTTGATTCTGATTAAAATTCATTTTTAATCGTGGTTTATGAGAGACATTTCTTTATAAATGTCCTGCTGTACTTCCCAAATAATCAGATTAAAATGTAATTGCCTTTAGGAAGGAGTACTAGAAACATACATCCTGTATAGTAAAAATTCTGTAGCTTTTTCTACTTACCAATTATAGTAAAAGAATTCTGACACTGAAATAATGTTGCTCATGTTTCCTGTTTTTAGAATAACAGAACAATAACTTACTATCAAATGCCAATGATTTATCTTCATGAAGTATTTCCTGGGCTACTCCTCTCTGGTCCAGACGAAGAGAATTTGGAGATATAAAAAGTTAGTGTGAAGCCTTTTGCAGATGAGTATTCCCGTTGCTGCTGTGATGTTCTTAAGGATTAAAATCCTTCGGTAAGTTAGAGCCTACACATTTCAGTAGTCACACTGATGCATTTTAGTGGCTACAGTGATCTATTGAGCATTTACTATGTCCAAGGCATTAGCAAAGCCTGTGTCACTTGAACCGTTTCAAGGAAAAACACAAGATGATGTATTCACAACCTGTAGCACCGTGCCAGTCACATTCCCGAACAGTTAGCGAACGGGAGTCCCTCCTCATTCATTCTGTTGTCCTTTTATCCACTCTTATTCCGTTTAACAGATACGTGTCGTGTACCTACTGTGTAACTGGTGTCGTTAGCGATTTCATAGTTGGACCTAAATGTGTAAGATAAGCAACTAGGTGAAGAATAAGCAACATGACCGGGTTCATCCACAATGCAGGTAAGTTGCAGGCGCTGAAATTTCATGGATGTTGTCTACTGTTCCACTCATTCTCCAAGCAAACACAGCCTCCCTTTTTTTTTTTTCTTTTTTATCCTCACCCGAGGACATTTTTCCATTTTTTGTTCAGATAGAGTGGGAGGGAGAGAGAGGTAGAGAGAGAGAGAGAGAGAGAGAGAGAGAGAGAGAGAGAGAAACATCGACGTGAAAGGGACACATCGAGTGGCTGCCACCCGCATGACCAACCAGGGCCGGGGACAAACTGCAACCGAAGTACGTGCCCTTAGCGGGAACCGAACCTGGGTCTCTCTGGACTGCAGGCCGACGCTCTAACCGCTGAGCCAAACCGGCCAGAGCACACACACAGCCTCCCTTTAAATAAATTATTTTTATTTTAAAAACTCTTTAGTTTTTACTCAACTGTTTAAAGATGCCTAAGTATGTTGTAAGTACAATTTGAAATATTTTCTTTTAACCAGAGAAACTTTACTAATGTCTTTGTAAAATAGAAGCCCAGCAGTTGAATATATGGTCATTCCTTTTTACTTAGTCAATCACATTAAGAACTGTCCAGCATTATACTGGAATCCATCATGAGAGATGCTGAAGACCAACGAACTTGAAGCGAACAGCATCAGCCTGCAGGGCCTATGGAAGGAGCTAGGCTCCCGGAAGTTCTTGCTCTCTAAGTAACAGTGAGAACACTGCACGCGAGCCCCCTACAGGCAGAACTCTGTTCCTGACAGAGCTCTATGGCTCCAACTCCCTACCTTTTCTTCCTTCCCTTCTGTGGATACCTCTCCATCTAGGACACGGCCAGGGTGTGCATGCGGATTGCTATGTCTGCAAGCTCAGAGTTGCAACTCTTTCTCACAAATAAATCTTTTTTGGTGATAAAACACCTAGTCAATATTAATTTTTAGTCAACAGAGTAGTTCAAGAGGTTCTGAGCACCCACTTCCAGTGTGCGTGTAGGGGGAGGGGGCTCCTACATCGTCTAGCAGGTCTCGGACACCAGCTGGGTGTCCCACAGTTCAGCTCACAGATGGCATCAGACCCATCAGACCCCACAGGGTGAGGGCTCAGTCCCACAAAACGTCCCCACCCCCCACTTCAATGCCAGTTGTCAGCCCAGGTTACCCCCTGTGTTTCTGATGGACCAGCTATAGAGAGGAGGTTCGAACCCTTCCTTGGGTTTAATTTGTAGAGCAGCTCACAACACTCAGAGAAACATTTTATTTGCTAATTTACCCATTTTTAAAAATGTGTTTTTATTTTTATTTTTTTGTTTTTTTGTTTTTGTTTTTTTTTAGACAGAGAGGAAGGGAGAGAGAGATAGAAACATCCACGTGAGAGAGAAATATTGACCAGCCACCTCCTGCACGCCCCCTACTGGGGATCGAGCCTGAAACCTGGGCTTGTGCCCTGACAGGGAATCAAAAAAGGACCTCTCAGTCCACGGGACCACGCTCAATCCACTGAGCGACACCGGCTGGGTGCTAGATAACCCATTTATTATGAAAGGATATACCAGGAACAGCCAGATGGAGGAGATGCATAGGGCAAGGTGTGGGGAAAGCAGGCGCATCCTTGCTCTCTCCCAGTGGACACTCTTACCAAACCTGCATAGCAAATCCTGTTCACTACCCAGGAGCTCTCCTTTGAGGTTTTTAAGGAGGCTTCACTGCATAGGCACGATTGGTTAAATCACTGGCTGGGGTGATGGAACTCAAATACTCCAGCCCATTTCCCTTCCCGGAGGTGGTTCCACTGCCACCCAGCCCCCATCCTTAGGTGCTTTCTAAAAGTCCCCTCCCGGATAACAAAAATAATACAACAAAAGATACCATTACAGCTCTCTTCACAGGAAATTCCAATGGTTTTAGGAGCTCTGTGCCAGAAACAGGGACAAACACCACATACATATTTTTTATTATAAATCACAGTATCACAGCAGCTGTCTTGAGTGGGGACAGAGAATGGTGGGCAAGGTAACGGGGAACCTTTCTGGAGTGAATGGATGGTGATGCTCTGTATTGACAGAGGTCTGGGCTACCTCGGCGAGTGTGTTTATCAAAACTCAGGGAATGCACACTTGAAATTTATGCTTTTCATTTTGCATAAAAACTGCATGCTAGAGTATTTGAGGAAGTCGTTGAGATGTTTAAAAGAGTAGAAAATAAGGTGAATTCATGGATGAATTGAGAGAGGGATAGACAGTATAACTGAGGAAGTATAGTAAAATGTTAATGGTTGAATCTAGGTGGGGGATTTAGGGGTATTCACTAAAAAGGTTTTCAAATTTTTGTCCTGTTTAAATGTTTGCATAATAAAGTATTGGAAAGAAAAAAAAAATACAGCATTAAGGTTGCATGTAATTTATTCACTGTCTAGCTTTTTGTTGTTGTTGTTAATCCTCACCCAAAGATACTTTTTCCATTGATTTTCTAGAGAAAGTAGAAGGGAGGGAGGGAGGAGGGAGAGAGAGGGAAACATCGATGTGTGAGAGAGATATCAGCTGGTTGCTTCCCACTGGAGCCCTAACAGTGGCCTGGGATCGAACCTGCAGCCCAGGTACATGCTCTTGACTGGGAGCTGAACCCACAACCCTTCAGTTCATGGGCCAAAGCTCCAGCCACTGAACCATGTGGCAAAGGCTCACTGTCAGGCATTTTTATGTTAACAAAAGTCTTCAGGACTGAATTAAATTGTATTTAATTTCAATGCTGCCTTTTCATATATATCCAATGTTCATAATAGTGAATGCTGTTTCCTTTTAGAACTCAATTAACATTGATTTGTCCACTGTTACAGACTACATTAACTCTCACAACTTAGAATAAATGAGTGTTTGCTCTTTATGAATAAGTTCAATAACTTGCTTTTGTTCTGACTTCCTTTCCAATGTGTTCTAATTAAAGGCTAGTGATGTTTGTGTTTTCTGGCAATTTTATTTTTATATTCTTATTCAAATTACTGTATTACTGAAATGTATATTTTTCCTAATAAAAATCAGATTTTATTGTTATTTCTATTTAAATGTTTAATGAGTATTTGGATGTTCAACATTCAACTTTTTTAAAAAAAATTATAATTCAAACTTTAACATGTTTCCTTTTTTTTTTTTTTACTTTCTAAATTTATGTTATCCCTTTACAATATAGTTATAAGAAAAAACATATGAAGAATATTGCCCTAGCTTTATTTATTTATTTATTTTTTTCCCCATTGACACCCTCCTCCCCATCCCTCCACCCTGTCCCCAGCTTTGTTGTCCATGTCCATCAGTTATACATACATGCGCATAAGTTCTGTGGTTTATCTCTTCCCACCCCCCCACCCCCTCTTCCGAGGGTTGTCAGACTGTACCCTACTTCCACATCTCTGGGTCTACCCTGTTCCTCAGATTGTTATGTTTATTATATTCCACAAATGAGTGAGATCATGTGATATTTGTCTTTCTCTGCTTGGCTTGTTTCTCTTAGGATAATACTCTCGAGGTCCCTCCATGTCATCTCAAAGGATAAGAGATCTTTCTTTCTTACAGCTGCATAGTACTCCATTGTGTATATGTACCACAGCTTTTTTATCCATTCATCTACTGATGGGCACTTGGGCTATTTCCAGATCTTAGCTATTGTAAATAGTACTGCTATGAACATGGGGGTACATATATTCTTTCTGATTGGTGTTTCAGGCTTCTTAGAGTATATTCCTAGAAGTGGGATCACTGGGTCAAATGGCAATTCAATTTTTAATTTTTTGAGGTAACACCATAGTGTTTTCCACAGTGGCTGCACCAGTCTGCATTCCCACCAGCAGTGTACTAGAGTCCCCTTTTCTCCACACCCTCATCAACACTTGTTGTTTGATGATTTGTTGATGGCTGCCATTCTGACAGGTGTGAGGTGATACCTCATTGTTGTTTTAATTTGCATCTCTCTGATGATTAGTGATGTTGAGCATTTCTTCATATGTCTCTTAGCCATTTGTATGTCCTGTTTGGAGAGGTGTCTATTTAGTTCCTCTGCCCATTTTTTAACTGGGTTCTTTGTCTTATTTTGTTGAGTTGTATGAGCACTCTATATATTTTGGAGATTAACCCCTTATCTGATGTATCATTGGCAATTATGCTCTCCCATACAGTGTGTTCCCTTTCTGTTTTGATGGTTGTTTCTTTTGCTGTGCAGAAGCTTTTGAGTTTGATGTAGTCCCATGTGTTCATTTTTTCCTTTGTTTCTGTTGCGTTAGGTGATGTATCAGTGAAGATTCTGCTGCGTATGATGTCCGAAATTTTGTTGCCTACATTTTCTTCTAGGATTTTTATGGATTCACGAGTCACATTTAAGTCTTTTATCCACTTTGAGTTTATTCTTGTGTATGATGTAAGTTGATGGTCTAGTTTCATTTTTTTGCATGTAGCTGTCCAATTTTCCCAACACTATTTATTAAAGAGACTGTCTTTACTCCATTGTATGCTCTTGCCACCTTTGTCAAATATTAATTGAGCATAATGTCTTGGGTCAATTTCCGGATTCTCTGTTCTGTTCCACTGGTCTATATGCCTGTTCTTGTGCCAGTGCCAGGCTGTTTTGATTACAGTAGCTTTGTAGTATAACCTGATATCCAGTATTGTGATCCTGCCTACTTTGTCCTTCTTTTTCAAGATTGCTGTGGCTATTCGGGGTCTTTTTTGGTTCCATATGAACTTTTGAAGTATTTGTTCTAGTTCTGTGAAATATGTCACTGGTATTTTGGTGGGGATTGCATTGAATCTATAGATTGCTTTGGGTAGTATGGACATTTTAATGATGTTAATTCTTCCAATCCATGAACAAGGTATGTGCTTCCACTTTTTTATATCTTCCTCTATTTTTTTTTCAATGTCCTGCAGTTTTCTGCAAATAGGTCCTTTACTTCTTTGGTTAAGTTTATTCCTAGGAATCTTAATTTTTTTGCTGCGATGGTAAATGGGATTGTTTTTTTAGTTTCTCTTTCTGTGAGTTCATCATTGATGTATAAGAATGCCATCGATTTCTTGATGTTAATTTTGTATCCTGCTACTTTGGCAAATTCATTTATTAAGTCTAGTAGATTTTTGATGGAGTCTTTAGGGTTTTCTATGTATAATATCATGTCATCTGGGAATAATGACAGTTTCACTTACTCCTTTCCAATTTGGATCCCTTTTATTTTTTCTTCATGTCTGATTGCTGTGGCTAAGACTTCCAGTATTGTGTTAAATAAGAGTGGCAAAAGTGGGCATCCCTGTCTTGTTCCTGTTCTTAAGGGAAATGTTTTTAGTTTTTGCCCATTGAGTATGATGTTGGCTGTAGGTCTGTCATATATGGCCTTTATAATGTTGAGATATGATCCCTCTATTCCCAAATTACTGAGCATTTTTATCAGAAATGGGTGCTGGATTTTGTCGAATGCTTTTTCAGTGTCTATTGATATGATCATATGATTTTTATCTTTCATTTTGTTTATGTGGTGTATCACATTTAATGATTTGCAAATATTGAACCAGCCTTGCATCCCTGGGATGAATCCCACTTGGTCATGATGAATAATTTTTTTGATGTATTGCTAGATCCGATTTGCTAGTATTTTGTTCAGGATTTTCGCATCTATGTTCATCAGGGATATTGGCCTGTAGTTTTCTTTCTTTGTAGTGTCTTTTTCTGGTTTTGGAGTTAGAATTATGCTGGCCTCATAAAACGAGTTTGGAAGTCTTCCTTCTTCTTGAATTTTTTGAAATAGTTTGAGGAGAATGGGTGTTAGTTCTTCTTTGAATGTTCTGTAAAACTCTCCCGTGAAGCTGTCCGGCCCTGGGCTTTTGTTTGCTGGGAGAGTCTTGATTACATCTTCAATTTCCTTAGTTGTTATTGGTCTGTTCAAGTTTTCTATCTCTTCCCGGTCCAGTTTTGGGAGACTATGTGTTTCTAGAAATTTGTCCATTTCACTTAGATTGTCGAATTTGTTGCCATATAAATGTTCACAGTATTTGTTAACGATCCTTGGTATTTCTGTGGTGTCAGTTGTTACTTCTTCTCTTTCATTTCTGATTTTGTGTATTTGGGTTCTCTCTCTTTGTTTTTTGGTGAGTCTAGCTAAGGGTCCATCAATTTTGTTTATCTTTTCAAAAAAACAGCTCTTTGTTTCATTGATTCTTTGAATTTTTTTTTCTGGTCTCTATGTCGTTTATTTCTGCTCTGATCTTTACTATTTCCTTCCTTCTACTTGCTCTGGGGTTTTCTTTTTGTTTGCTTTCAGTTCTTTAAGTTGTGAGGTTAGAAAGTCTATTAGAAATTTTTCTTGTTTCTTGAAGTAGGCCTGGAGTGCTATGAACTTCCCTCTCAGAACTGCTTTCGCTGCATCCCATAGATTTTGTGTTGTGTGTTCATTTTCATTGGTTTCCAGGAAGTTTTTAATTTCTTCCTTGGTCTCTTCGGTAACCCATTCATTGTTCAATAACATGCTATTTAGCCTCCATGTTTTCAAATGTCTTTGCATGTTCTTGTTGCAATTGATTTCTAGTTTCATGTCATTGTGATCTGAGAAGATGCTTGATATGATTTCAATCTTCTTGAACTTGTAGAGACTTAGTTTGTGTCCTAACATGTGGTCTATCTTTGAGAATGTCCCATGTGCACTTGAGAAGAATGTGAATTCTGCAGTTTTGGGGTGTAATTCTCTGTAGATATCTATTAAATCCATTTGATCTAGTGCTTCATATAGAGTCTCTGTTTTCTTGTTAATTTTTCGTCTGGATGATCTATCTAGTGATGTCAGCGGGGTGTTGAAGTCCCCTGCTATGATTGTATTGCTGTTGATTTCTCCTTTGAAGTCCTCTAGAAGATTTTTAATATATTTTGGTGCTCCTATATTGGGTGCATATATGTTTACCAAGGTTATATCTTCCTGTTGAATAGATACTTTCAATATTATGTAGTGGCCTTCTTTATCTCTAGTTATGGCCTTCATTTTGAAATCTATTTGATCAGATATGCGTATGGCTATCCCAGCTTTTTTTTCCTTTCCATTTGCTTGGAAGATTTTTTTGCATCCCTTTACTTTCAACCTATGTGAGTCTTTTGTTGTGAGGTGGGTCTCTTGTAAACAACATATATATGGGTCATGCTTTCTTATCCTATCAGCTACTCTGTGTCTTTTTATCGAAGCATTCAATCCATTTACATTTAAGGTGATTATTGATATGTACTTATTTATTGCCATTTATGTTTAGTGTGGTTCTATTTTTCTTCCTATTTCTTCTACTAATTACAGTAGTCCTTTTAACATTTCTTGCAGTGCTGGTTTGGTGCTAATGTATTCCCTTCGCCTTTTTTTGTCTAGGAAACTCTTTATTTGACCTTCTATTTTGAATTATAGCCTTGCTGGATAGAGTAGTCTTGGATTCAGATCCTTGTTTTTCATGACCTTGATTACTTCATGCCATTCCCTTCTGGCCTGTAGTGTTTCTGTTGAGAAGTCAGCTGATTGCCTTATGGGGCTTCCATTGTAGGTAACCTGTTGCTTATCTCTTGCTGCCTTGAGGATTCTCTCTTTGTCTTTAATTTTTGGCATTTTAATTACTATGTGTCTTGGTGTGTGCCTGTTTGGGTTCTTCTTACTGGGGGCTCTCTGTGCTTCTTGAACTTGAATGCCTTCTGTCTTCACCAAATTAGGAAAGTTTTCTGTCACTATTTCTTCAAATATATTCTCTAACCCTTGCTCATTTTCTTCTTCGGGGACTCCTATGATGCGAATATTATTACGTTTCCAGTTGTCCCACAGTTCTCTTAAGCTGTCTTCCTGTTTTTTCATTGTTTTTTCCTTTTGGTTTTCTGATTGGTTGAATTTTTCTATCTTGTCTTCTAATTCACTGATCCAGTCCTCAGCTTCCTCTACTCTGCTGTTTAGTCCTTCCAATGTGTTCTTCATTTCTGCGATGTCATTCTTCATTTCTTCTTGGTGCTTCTCATTTCCAATTGGTTGATTTTCAATGTTTCTATGTCTTTGCTCATGGTGTTGATATCCTTACTCATGCTGTTGAGCTTCCTCAAGATCATGGCTCTGAAATCTAGCTCTGTTAACTTGCTTAACTCCATTTCATTTATCTCATCTTCAGTAGATGTCTCTTGTTCTTTCATTTGGGATCTGTTTCTTTGTTTCACCATTTTGGCTATCTCAGTGGGTTTTGGAGCCTGCCGAATTTTCCCTATGGATGTTGGTGTTCTGCTGTTTGTGGCTCCCTCTACTGGGTTTGGATGAGCGTGGGAGGACCCACGTTAAACATCACAGTCGAGTCTTACTTTCCTGGGTAGATTTGCAAGCCCAGAAAAGGTTAAGTTATCCTCTAGGTTTTTGCCTAGAGCCTATTAGTCCCAGTTACTTGAAGAGCCTTGGGTTTTCAGTTGAATGAAGACCTCCCTCAGGTGTTCAGCTTGAGAGGATTTCCTGAGGGTGAGGCAGATGCTGGTTGTTAATGAGCCTCAAATTGCCTTTCAATGGCCCACCTGGGTGTGGCTGAATCTCTGAGGGAGGGGCTGCCACCTCTCCCCAGAGCCTTGGGAAGGAGTAAGATGGCCACTGTCCTGCGTGGCCGCAACCCAGCAAAAGTTCTGAGCACCCTCCAAATCCCGAGTGTCCCCACACAATTCCAGTCCAGTCTGCCCTCCCTCTGCCGGAACCCAAGGTGAGTGGCTGTGGCTATTTTAGGGCTCTGTCCCGGCCCTCTGCGCTGTGGAGCAGGGTTGGGCTTTAACCCCGAGGGCACTGCTCACAGCTATGGCCGCTGCTGTCCGTGGGCTCCCAGCCCCCCTCTCGCGCCTCCGCAATCCTACCAGGATCGATTCAGTGTCCCTGGTTGTCTGGTCCTCGCAAGCTGCTTTTCTGTTGCTTTTTCCTGATGATTTGTCTTTATTTTAGTTGTAATTCCAGTTTGGTCCTGGGAGATGGTCTGTGTAGCTTCCATTCACTCCGCCGCCATTTGGGAATCTCTTAACATGTTTTCTTGACACACCTACTTGAGTATAACTGCCCATGGAGCAGCACCTTTGATTAGAAGGAAGAGAACCCCAGGGTGAGAAATCCGTTCCGTCCCTCGCAGAGACAAGCTTTGCCAGCAGAATGTGTTGTTCTAGGTTAATGAGTTTCTGCTGGGAATGCCCTCATTGTATGGGACAATTCCAGACAACTACTGCAAAGTTACCTTCACACTGCTTTTATACTACTTGGGCGAACTAACAGTGAACATTTCTGACAAACTTGACCAGACACGAGTTTCAACTGACATGATTTGACTTTGTGACTCAAGCACACCACCTAGAGTCTGGCTGCAGGTACTCTGTGACAGAACATGTGTGCACAGTCAGGGACTTCTGGAACACACCGATGTCTTGCCTTTCTCCGGAAGCAAGTGGAAGGGGTTCCGTCCTGGGTGTGGAAGCAAGTCTTAGGTCATCCGCTCTGCAGCTTTCATGAAGTACACACTGAATAAATCTCTTAATAAGTAAATGAATGAACAATGGAATAACTTACAGTTTCAAATACAATCCAAAAATGCTACTATCTCTTCTCCATTAACTTTGTTTTAAAAATGCATGTTAATTCTAAGAAGAGCAATGTAACTCAAAATTTTTTCAAAGATAAATTCTAGCCCTAGGTGGTTTGGCTCAGCGGTTAGGGCATCAGCTCGTGGACCTAGGGGTCTCAGGTTCGATTCCCAGTCAGGGGCACATACCTGGGTGGCAGGTTCCATCTCTGGCCCCAGCAGGGGTCGAGCAGAGGCAACCAATCGATGTGTCTCTCACATTGATATTTCTCTCCCCCTCTCTCTCTCCCTCCCTCTCTCTTTCCCTCCCTCCCATCTAAAAATCAATGGAAAAATACCCCCAGGTGAGGATTAACAACAACAAAAAGATAAACTCTATAATAAGGTAAGATATTTATTTACATATCTGTCTGAACTCTAATGAAATATCAAGCCTGATATTCCATGTTCCATGGGTTCCTGTAAATGTCTCTCCACCGAAACGAGTTGCTTTTCCTTTCAACTCTCTTGAATGGACATTTCCTGAGGTCCTCACACATCCTAGGTTAGGCATTAGTTTCATACAACCCACCTCACATTTCAATTAAAGTTGAATACCAATCTGTGAGGCCAAGCCAAAGCTTTGCTATATTAAGATTTAATCTTTAAACAAAGTATTTCTAAATAGCCGAACGCATAAATCCCGAAACGGGACATACGTACTTCAGACAATTGCAGGAAGCCGGTAGCCATGAGCTCTCCTGGAGGGTGGGGCCTGCTCGCAGTCACAAACGCAGCTCTCACTGGGTGCCTGTGGCCGTCATTCTCAGGGAGGCCTGGGACTCATCGGGAAGCCTGGTTCCGGAATAAGGACAGCAGTTTTGCCAAATGCTTCCGACTTCTTCAGAAAGGTTTTTCCCCAGAAGACTTACTTTCGTAAAGAATGATGAACACATTATTTTTGGAGAAGCAAATATTTTAATCATATAGGAAGAGTTAGGGAAAAATGTTTAATCTTAACTCAATTTAAGATTAATTTGTCACTATTGAAAAACAGTGGTGACTATAGTTAATAATACTGTATCGAATATTTGAAAGTTGCTAAGGGAGGAGACCTTAAAAGTCCTCATCACAAGAAAAAAACAATGTGTAACTGTGTATGGTGAAGGATGTTAACGAGACTTACTGTGGTGAACATTTCGCAACACATACAAATATTGAATCTTTATGCTGTACACCTGAAATTAATATAATGCAATCTGTCAATTATACCTCCATTTAAACATTTAAAATAGCCATAATATACAAACAGTCAAAAAAGTTTTAGAAGATGTTTTATAATTGTGACTTCTTCTCGCTGTGCATCACCCTCATGTGCCCAGGTAACTGTTTTTGCAAAAGGAAAGTTGAAAAGCACGTTTCTTCTGTGTGCGAAGAGTGAGGCCAGGGGAGAGCCGGTCACAGGTCACACGTATTGAATGTAACAGACTCTCACCAGAGTACATTACACTTCTCATCGTAGATCCTGAAGATAAGCTGGTGATCCACGCGCGGCCTTGCGGTTTACCCCACTGGGGTATTATTACCTAGCGTGGTTTCCAGCGTTTGGAGAGCGGAAGAGGTGGCCCACAAGAACCTCGTGAGTTTGATCAGAACCAATCTCGGAGAGATACATTACGAGATTAAATAATGGGCCAGAGAAGGGGTAAAGAAAGATCTTACAGGGACAAAGAATCATCCACAGAACCTCGTCTGAGGAACTCACTGAACAAGGTCCTGTTTAAAGAGTTGTGACTTGGTGATAAGCAAAATACATAGATGGTTCTAGTTCTCAAGAAAATTACTGCTTAACTGAGAAGAGTCACATTAAATAATACTACCATATATAGAAATGGATATAGATATAGATATAAATATATTTACATACTCTGACAAATGCTTTGAAGAAAAGGTATAGAGAGCATGTAACAGGGAGACCAAATTTGATTGGGCAGTTTTCATTTTCTATAAACGACACTATATCACGAGCCGTTGGTTAGCTTGGGCTAACTTGCTTGGGCAAAGAATGTCCCAGTAACACGTTTGCAATCCAGAGCTAATAAGCAGTTTCATCCTCGCAGCAGTACCTTCGATTTTTCCTTAATTTTTCTTTTATACTTCTAGCAGTAAAAACCTTGTGAGCATGCGGCAAAAGCTAGTTAACTAGTCTCTCCCTCTCTAGTTTATTTCCTATATACATTTATTATTTACATTATAAAACATGTATTATGTTTCAGCAAAAATAGGCATTAATAAAGGATGAGATAAAAATATGATTCTAGGGCTCTAGTGTTTTCTTTTCACATAGCAATATACGAGCTGGCACACCCCAAAGATGAATGCCTCTTGAAAGGAAACTTATTGCAGTAGAGAATCCAAAGGTCCATGTGTCTGAAGCGGCGAAAGTCGCGATGGGAGGATACAGCTGAGGGACAGGTAGGCCGCGGCCACATCATGCAATTAAAACTTTTCAGTTTTTCCTCGAGTTCAATTAGACAATAGTGAGAGATTTAGAACAACCCATTTCAGAACACATTAAAACTACTAGGTGGAGAATGAGTTGGATAGGGACAAGAGTTAAGTAAAAGAATATTATGATAAAATAGGAAAAAAATGACGCAGACTTAGATTCGGCTGATGGCAGAGGAGGTGGAAAATGCAATGTGATTAGAGATCGATTTCTGAGGTAGAGTTGTCTGGCTTTAACTGTGATGTGAACAGAAATGTGTCCTCTGTCTAACAAAGAATGTGTGAGTCACAGCAGGGATTAGACTGACAGAACTAGAGAAAAGGGGAAAGGTGAGACCTGGCCGAAGAACCGAAACTCCTAACTTGGAAATGGATGCTTTCCTAGTATGATATATGATATATATATATATGCACACACACATACATATAATATATATATGATATTATATATACTATAAATGATATTTTCTATATTAATTTGTATATATTAATATACCTGGCATTATCCCTAATGCACATTCACTTAGTAACGTCTGATAAAATTTGCTTTCGCGTGTTATGTGTGAGACAGACACATTGCCCGAAAGGACACTGTTCGGGGACCTCTGCACTCAGAGGTCTCAGTGCTGCCTTTCCTGTAATGCATATTCCAGCACAGTCTGTGTGAAAGGAAAGGACATTCGGCAAGGATTCTGATCGCCCACCTGGACTGGACCTGGCTTTTTGAGCCTTTTGGTTCCATAGCTTAACAACTGTGTGGTTTTGCAAATGTGCTTGACCTCTGTGCTTCCATTTTTCTCATCTGAAAAATGCTAATACTAATAGGATCACCTGAGACAATAAACATAAAAGGCATAGCATTATGTACTCAGTAAACATTAATAATTGTCATTATCTGAGTCTTAAGATATGTATTCACAAGAGAATGAACAGTGTTGGCCTGAGGAGAATGGAGAGAAAATAGTATCCACAGGAATAAGATGGATTTCAGTTTTGCCAATGGGAAAAAATATAGTCAGTGAATACCGAGGAGTCGAGGAATTAATCATAGAATTGAGGTATCTGATAGCACAGTAGAATGTTCAACAAGGAAGTGAGCAGCAGAAGAAACTATAAACCTCAAACTGGCACACCACAGGGTGTCAGTATTGAAGAGACCAGGTGACTAGCGTGGTCTGTAATTTGGATCCTGACCAAAGCGTTGAGGATGGAAAACTCACTGGCTTTCATTTAGCACTAGAATGAGTTTAGCCACTAGAATGGTGACTACAGTTAACACTGTATCGAATATTTGTCAAGTGTAAGCTGTGGCAGAAAAGACTGTACCTTCTCAGAAATCTTAGATTTTCTTGGGTGGGGGACATCTTGTCCCCTGGTAAAAGCCTGCATTGGTTGTTAGGAATCCGGGGCTGCTTTTGGCTGGAGGGCCCTTGTACACAGCCGGAAAGGAAGGGCTAAAGACAGTCTCCACCCACTGATCTGGTGGACAGATGCCCCGGTGGAAGGAAACCTGGTCTGGAGGAGATGAGACTAGCACAAGGCAACTCGGGTCCTATAGAACCACATCACCTGTAAGGTGTCCCACGGGGCTCTGAAGGTGCTGCCACCATGGACAGGACCTCCAGAAAGGTGGGCTCCTGGATGATCTGCTTCTTGATGATTTAGTTAAGAGTGAAAACTAAATATAGTTCAATATTTAATAGCTTTATTCATTTGCTAGTATGGTCAGAACATATTTTGTTCACAAATAATCTGCCTAATGAAATCGTCCTGACCTAATCAGGAGGTTAACTACCTGCCTCACTCTCACTGTTCTTGGATTTTTGCTGAATGTGATGAATTAGTTCTGCCTTGGCCTGGACAGGAAGAGAGAAAGAAACATGAACTTCTTGGTTTTCTTGTTCCGTATTATTGTGGTTAGTGAGTGTTTTTTCTTCAGCCTGTGGGCCAGGCCTGTGGTTAGTTTCTCTGCTGTTGTTACCTTTGGGGATGATGGCCCATACTTTCCCATGAAACTTTGAAAGAAACCCTTTCTGTATGAGAATATTTTCTAACATCCACACAGGCATTCTCAGCTCATCAAGGTTTAGAAAAAGAGCTCGTGGCCGGGAACCATGGCCAGGAACTCCCTTCCCTTTCAGCTGCCGGAATGAACAAATGGGAGGCATAGACCCAGAGACAGTGACTGATTCGTCACCCTCCCTTCCTCAGGAAGGGACAGCACAGAGTAGGACCGAAGAGGGGACTCTCGGAGGGAGACCTGCTGAGGTTTTACTCTGGGTCTCACACTTACCAGCGGTGGAGACTTCCCAGCATTTCACGTTTCCTCACCTGTAACCCGTGCCCTGATAACTGTCCCCTCTTCCTTCCGTCGTCACTTTTCTGACTGCAGCATTACTGTCAGCAATGTATACGCACCCTGTAAAAGCTTCCATCCTAATTTTTTTAAAAAAGAGAAAAAAGAAAAGTCCTCTTTTGATACTATATACTCCTCCTGCTACCTCCCAATATGCCACTAGCAAATCATCTTTTTTATTTTTAATCCTCACCTAAGGATATTTTTCTATTTATGTTCAGATAGAGTGGGAGGGAGGGAGGGAGAGAGAGAAACATCGACGTGAGAGGGACGCATCAACTGGTTGCCTCCTGCACGACCCCGACTAGGGCTGGGGACGAACTGCAACAGAGGTACATGCCCTTGATTATAATTGAACCCACAACTCATTGGTCCGTGGGCCGAAACCGCTGAGCCAAACCGGCCAGGGCAGCAGATCATCTTACAATATCCTCCTTATAGTGTCCTATCTATTCTCATTCTCTCTTGAACTTTCTCTAATCAGACTTTCCTCCCTATTACCCCCCCCCCCCCAAATCTACTTCTGGTCAAAATCGTAAAGGACCTCCACTTGGCCAAAAGACTTGTTTCTCATTCTTGTTTGTCATTCATGTAGTCAGCGGCTTTTGGCACAGTGGACCATTCCCTTTCCAAATCTTCTTTCACTTGGTAGATGGGACACCATATTCTGAGGGAATATGCACAGGAACCTCAAAGTGTTTATGTGCTTAGCCCTCTAACCTCTTCTCTGCTACACTGGTGCTCATTTCATCTAGTATCATGGCCTTAAATAAAATGCATTCCCTAATTGCTCCAAATTTGTATCTCACACGATTTCCTTTCTCTTCAAATTGCATACCTTTGGGCGCTGGAAAATTTGTGTGTATCCTTATTGTGAATTTCTAAAATGGTTGCTGTTACTTGCAACCCCAAAATCCAAATGCAGTTGCCTAATTAGCCTCTGGGAACGTTGTTCTCATACCTGGACTACAATTCCTATATAGAGAGACAAAGGCAGGGCAATTTTCAACAAAGACTCTGGTTAAAACATGGGAGTGAAATATGTTTTATTTAGTTTTTTCACATTATCAAGAACTATTTGATAAAATTAGTGATTATTTCATTGAATCTAGAGACCCAAACCTTGAAGGGACACCAGGGGAGCATAGGGCAGCTATTTAATCACGACTGTGATTAGACTGCAGAATCGGGAAGGGCAGGTGTCAGCACGTGGCAGTCCATCAAAATGATTCAGGCAGAAGGATGCACTGAGGACCATGTGTCTATTGATTTAATAAGTGAGAGGCCAGTGGACTCTTGACCACAGGGAGCCATTAGCATGAGATCCACAAGGGAGACACTAAATGGGCATCTACCAAACCATATTGAAAAGGCATTCTTAAAGGTTTTTCTTCCCCCCTGCCCAGCAAAGTAAACAGTTATCATTTTATTTGAAGTCATCTATTCAAGCATCTAAGGGATAGAAAGAGTGTAGAAAGGGGAAGGAAGACATTATGAAATATGTGAGAGCCAAGAATGATCTAAAATAGTTACAGATGCCTAATCTTTTGAGAAAATAAATGCGAGAGAACAGGTATGTTGGAACAGTCCCATAATTGTCTTAGGGTCCAGCACATTAGGTATGTTATAACTGAACTGTTGAGAGACAAAAATGTTAATGATCTCTCCTCCCTTTGGAAAGTAAACTTAGTTCTTATTACTGATGCTGCCAGATCTCATAATATCATTGTCTAATCAGCACTTACTGGACCACTCTTAGGGTCTCTAATTTTATAAAATTAATGTGCATGTAAAAGAGCCTTGCAGATTTTTTATTTTCATATGCTAGATGTTGGAAAAATAAGCAATCTTGTACTAGAGCCTTACTTTGGAATCTCCCAAGATCTTGGTCAGTATTTTTTCCATAGATATGGGCAGTATGTGGGCCTTGTGTCTACATGGACAAATTCCTACAGCTATGTTTCTCTGCTCACCCTCTAATTCCCCCCTCCCTCTGTTGGTCATGTCTTTAGATGTTATTGGGAAGAATAATAAAGTAAATGGAAAGAATGAAAATCTATTTAAGAGGACAACTTGCAAATTACTCACGAATTTTAACAAAGAAAATCATCCTGTCTTTGTCTAAGGATAATCATAGGCGTACACTTGTACATTTAGCCTCATCGGCTCTCTCATAACAAATCCCTCTAGCTAAGAGTCTGCAATTTCTGCTAAAATAACAGTCTTCTAAAACAACTTTCTCAAAACCGAGAAAGTCAATTACCTTGTTCATAATTCCACGTTTTCTTTTCTTCCTTGGTGTTCATCTTGTTATCCTAATTTGTCCCCTACACAGACTTCTCTTGAGTTATGTTGTGTATGTAAAGTTCGTCCTCAGAGCTGTTCCATCATTATCTGCTACTTGGCCTTCATGACCTTCTTCACGGCACCTCTCTCAGGGCACATTGATCTCTTTTATCACAGTGACTTGCTGAGTCGAGATTATTTTGGAAGACTCAGAATAATTTATTCCAAAGACCTCAGATACAGGACTCGTGTTACACAAGGAACTTGTTTGAAAACAAAAGGGGAAGAAGGTTGTCACAAGGCATGAAAATAAAGCAAGGTTAAGAGTATGAGGAGAGGGTTTTAAGATGTCACTATTTGCAGAAGATATGATATACTATATAGAAAATCATAAAGACTCCACCCAAAACTCTTGGAAATAATAAACAAATTTAGTAAAGTTACAGGATATAAAACCCATATACAAATATCTGTTGCATTTCTATACACTTGCAATCAACTATCAGAAAGAAAAATTAAGAAAACAATTTCATCTACAATAGCATCAAAAATAATAAAATACCTAGGAACAAATTTAAACAAGGAGGTGAAAAAACCTATTCATTAAAAATTATAAGACATTGATGAAAAAAACTGAAGAGGACACAAATACATGGAAAGATATTCCATGCTCATAGATTGGAAGAATTAATGTTGAAATGTCCACACTACCCAAAGCAATCTACAGATTCAGCACAATCCATATCAAAATTTCAATGGCATTTTTTCCCCCCTGAAATAGAGCAAACAATCCTAAAATTTGTATGGAACCACAAAAGACCCCGAATAGCCAAAGCAATCCTGATAAAGACGAACACAGCTGGAGGCATCACACTCCCTGATTTCAAATTATATTACAAAGCTATAATAATTAAAATAGTATGATACTGGCATAAAAACAGACACACGGATCAATGGAACAGAATAGAAATCCCAGAAACAAGCCCACACATATATGGTCAATTAATTTATTACAAGCAAACCAGGAAGATACCATGAGACAAGGACAGTCTATGAAATGGTGTTGGGAAAACTGAACAGCCACATGCAAAACAATGAAACTGAACCACTATCTTACATCATAAACAAAAATTAACTCAAAATGAATTAAAGTCTTGAATGTAAGACCTGAAGCCATAAAACTCCTAGAAGGAAACATAGGTGGTAAGCTCCTTGACAAAGGTCTTGGCAATTATTTTTTGGATTAGACACGAAAAGCAAAGGCAACAAAAGTGAAAATAAACAGGCGTGACTACATTAAACGTTAAATCTGTACTGCAAAGGAAACCATCAACAGAATAAAAAGATAACATAGTGATTGAGAAAAAATATTTGCAAATCATACATCTGATAAGGAGTGAATAGCAATGCATAAAGCATTCCTAAAACTCAATAGCAAACCCCACCCCTCAAACAATCTGATTTAAAAAATGGACAGAGCATCTGAATAGACAGTTTTTCATATAGGACATATAGATGGCCAACAGTATATGAAAAGATGCTAAACATCACTAATCACCAGAGAAATGCAAATGAAAACCATGAGATATCATCTCACACTATCAGAACGGCTATTATAAAAAATACAACTGTTGACCA
This sequence comes from Tadarida brasiliensis, assembly GCA_030848825.1. NCBI lineage: Eukaryota > Metazoa > Chordata > Mammalia > Chiroptera > Molossidae > Tadarida > Tadarida brasiliensis. The sequence goes on along the minus strand of CM061257.1, from coordinate 24,837,171 downwards.
GGATGTGGAATAAAGGGAATATAAATTGGTGCAGCTACTATAAAAAGCATTATGGATAGTCCTCAAGATAAAAATAAAACTACCATATAACCCAGCAATTCCACTTCTGAGTATTTACTGAAGAAAACAAACACTAAAAGATATGTACACCCCCATGTTTATTTATTTCAGCATTATTTACAATACCAAAGACATGAAGTGTGCATTGATGGATGAATGGATATAGAAGATGTGGTCTGTGTGTGTGTGTGTGTGTGTGTGTGTGTGTATATATATATATATATATATATATATATATATATATATTTTATATATATATATAATATATATAATATATATATATGCATCTATGTATCTATCTATCTACAATGAATATTATGCAGCCATGAAAATAAAATCTTGTCATTTGCAACAACATGGATGAAACTTGAAGGCATTATGCTAAGTGAAACAAGTCAGACAGAAAAGCATAACTTTTGTATGATCTTACTAACATTTGGAATCTTAAAAAAAATAAAATAAAACAATAAACAATAAACAAAAAATCAACAAAGAATATCTGAGCTCCTGGATATATAGATACGATTGGTGGTTGCCTGAGGCAGGAGGCTGGGGAACGGGTGACATGGGTGAAGGGGCTCAAAAGGTACACATTTCCTGTTATAAAATGAATGAGTCATGAGGAGGTTGCATACAGCATGGTGACTATAGTTAATACTACTGTATTGCATATTTGAAAGTAACTAGGATAGCAGATCTTGAAAATTTTCATCACAAGAAAAAAATATTTGTAAAGGCATACATTGGAAATAATTACGGGTTTGGTTCCAGACCTCCGCGGTAAAACGAGTATCTCAATAAAACAAGTTGTAATGTTGTTGCTGGTTGGGGGTGGGGGGATAGGTCTTGCCTTCAATTTGTAAAAAAAAAAGTAGCCCTGGCCAGTTTTGCTCAGTGGTTAGAGTGTCGGCCCGCGGACCAAAGAGTCGAGGGTTTGATTCTGGTCAAGGGCATGTACCTCAGTTGCAGTTTGTCCCTGGCCCTGGTCGGGGTCGTGTGAGAGGCAACCAGTCGATGTGTCTCTCTCACATCGATGTTTCTCTCTCTCTCCCTCCCTCTTTATCTGAAGATAAATAGTAAAATGTCCTTGGGTGAGGATAAAAAAAAAATGTAACATCTGTGAAGCAGAAAGTAGGTATGTCTGTAACTATGTATGATGATGATTTTAACTGGACTTGTGATCATTTTGTAATACAAATATTAAATCGTTACATTGTTTACCTGAAACTAACAACGTTATGTCAATTATACCTCAATTAAAAAAAAGAGTATGGGTACAATGCCAGCCTGGAACTATGAATAAGATTTTCGGGCTCAGCATGCAGGCCAGAGGTTACTTCCAAAAGCTTGAGCCAATCGAGGGGCATGAGCACAGGAAGATGAAGGTTGTACAGGTCGGTGTGACGCAGGCCCAGAGAGGTTCACCTGCAGGTCCCCAGTCAGGAAGGAAGGCCTAAGCAGAAACAATCCAATTCCATAGGCACCAGCCCAGCCTTCAAGCTGGGTCTGAGGACACTGGAATAAGGAAGCTTGTAACCAGATGACTAGAAAAGCTGTTCAAAATCTGGAAGAGATGTGCAGATTTATATAAACAGTGTATGGCTGGTCACTCCAGAACAGGAAATAGTTTATTCTTTGCCAGTGTTTTAGTCACTTTTCTGAGGGTGTGTTGGAGGGGTGATGATTAAGGAATGGCAGGTTCACAGTGGTCCCAGAGAGAAGCAGAGCTTGGCTGTTTGTAGCAGAGGGCGAATCCCTCACTGAACTGTGTCTTCCTTTTATCTTCCTATCCTTAACAAATATCTCGAATGCTCCTTTTACTCCTTCACCTGCTTTTTCTTTGTCTGTATCTCTGCAGAAAGAGACAGTGATAATTATTAAATAATATGACACCAGTTGTCAAAGGCGTTTAGCCGTATTATTTTTCCCCTTTAATGAGGTAGGAGTGATATTGGGGAAATTTTACATTTAGTTGGCATAAATGTTCTTGGAAAATTAAAATAAATGCAAAAGATGACATTTTACAAGATTGCTTTCCATTCCGAACACAATGAACAATTCAGTCACTGTTGAATAGCCCAATCTATTTTACGTCTTTGAACAAATTCCATTGTAAGAGCCAACATCATCCATGTGCCTCTATAGCAGAAAGTAATTATCATTACAATTAGCTTTTAGAAAGATATGCATCTTTCTCTGGCACTGCTTCTCATCTTCACCTTCCTCTCTAATTTGTATTCATATCTTCAAAGTGGCTGTATAAAAAAGATGATTCCTTCTGCATCTACTTATATAGTTCAGGGGAGAACTTCTGCAGATATTAAAATAGAGATAACTGTTGTCTGAGTCGGTGAGAGCACATGTTAGCCAATATGTAAGGTCTAGACATATTGTCAGGGCCTTCTGAGATGCTGAAAGAACTTCAGAAATATAGATGTTATCTTACACTGAGGAAAAAATATTCAAATGAATTTCTTTTAGGATATTTATGGAAAACACTAGGCTTTTAAACTGCTTTTCTGAACTCCATTATTCCCTGATCCTTCATAGTCTTTTGTTGGAGCCAAGTGCTTTTAACTATAATTGGCTGTGCCTTAGCAAGATGGGAAGCAAATGGGAGGTTGGACAGATGAGGCCTCTTGCCCTCACTATAAAGCTGTATAGGCAGATAGCGTCCAATCAGAGATATTGCTGGCCCTCTAAAATAGGCCAGGAAGATTGATATCCAAAGGACGAATACTCATCACTTAACTCCTATGGTCAAACTGTCCAGAATCCATTACAGCCCCCACTAAATGGCACCAGAGAAGACAGAAAAGGCACAGAAAAGATCTCTGTGCAGCCACAGAGTCAAATTTTTATAAGGCTATTTACTTGGCTGTATAAATTCATGTGGGTGATAGTTTCTCAGAATTTGGAAAAGGGAGAAATTAGATTATTCTCTAAGAATTAAATTATAAAATCCACATTAAATTATAAGAGAGTTCAAAGTCACCTGGAAGAGTGACATTGACCCCTGAGCAGAGCAAGATGAGAGAAGATATTAATGAGTCTAAAATAAATAATTTACTAAAAGCAGGGATTAATTAGCATAAAATGTAGAAAAGCAAGACCATTAGGCAATCAATGACAGTAGTCCCTTCCCCTAGTTCTGTTTTGGGGAGAGAACACATTAGTAAAACATTCACCCTGCTTGGTTTTGGTAACAGGTATCTCTCTATTCTGATGAGGGATGTATATGACTGTTAGAACCCTGATGTAACTAAATATTGAAGTGCTGAACTAATTCTCCTTCCCCTGATTCTATGTTCACCAATCAATTTTATGATTATAATTTTATTTTTCAGGAGGTGTTTTTCCCTCAGGGAGAGAAGATCAGCTAGAGTACATGTATAACTAATCTTCTCTATCAAGCTTAGTGTGATCACTTCACTGAAGTACAGGTCCCTACTGCTGCCAAAGTCACCAAGCACGCAAAGCTAAGGAATGACAATGGTGGAATGAATAAGGTAAATGCCAATTTGGAAGGCTTCTCTAATGACGCCATAACTTCAGTGCATTTATAGAAGTAGAGAACTTAGTTCAAAGTGAGAAGATATTCCTAGTCCACTTTCGTTTTCCAGACCACACCTGGAATAATGCGCACCACACTGTAGAGTGTGAAGAGTCCTTGATCAGGTGGTGAAAAGGCTGGAAACCATGTTTTTTGAAAAAGGGAAGACACTTAGCCCAGAGAAAGGAAGGGGAAGAAAATAAGGACATGGAAACTGCCCTTATAATCTGAAGAGTTATCACATGAAAGATATAGAATAGCTCTGTATTAATACTGGATTGAAATAAGAACCAAAGAGAGAAAATTAATACAGAGATAGAATTTTGGATAATTATCAGGAGTAAGTTTTTAATCCATTAGAGTAGGCTTACAGTTGTGAGTACAAGAAACACAGAGTTTATTCTTATTTATTAATTATTGTATTATTTTCCAGATGAACAACTGTAAAGCTACTTTTTCTTCAACCTCTACTTTCCAATGATGGAAGGAGCTGTCTCAGAGAAAATGAATTTTCTGATTTTGCAGCTATTCTAGAAAAAGTTGTACAATAGCAATTGATAGGGATATTGAAGAATAGAGACCTGGAGTAGATACTTTTCCCAGTCACTTTATTTTCTAAAATTTTCTGCATTTAAAGATATAATTGAAGGATTTGAAATAGAGGCGGAGTGAATGGAAGCTACACAGACGATCTCCCAGGACCAAACGGGAATTACAACTAAAATAAAGACAAATCGTTGGAAAAAAGCAAAGGAAAGCAGCGGGAAAGGACTATAAAACCAGGGACACTGAATTGATCCTGGTAGGATTGCGGAGGCACGAGAGGGTGGAGGGCTGGGAGCCCATGGACAGCAGCAGTCTTAGCTGTGAGCAGCGCCCTCGGGGTTAGAGTCCCAAGCCTGCTCCACAGTGCAGAGGGCCAGAACAGAGCACTGAATTGGCTACAGCCACTCACCTTGAGCTCTGGCAGAGGGAGGGTGGACTGTACTGGAACTCTGTGGTGACACCCGGGATTTAGACGGCGCTCAGAGTTTTTGCTGAGTCTCGGCCACAAAGGTCAGTGGCCAGCTTGCTCCTTCCCAGCCACACAGGACAGGGGCCAGCTTTCTCCTTCCCAGAGCTGTGGAGAAAACCAGCAGTCCCTCCCTCAGAGATTCAGCTCCATCCAGGTGAGGCAAAGAAATGCAAATTGAGGCTCATTAACAACCAGCATCTGTCCCACCCTCTGAAAATCCTCTTATGCAGAATACCAGAGGGCTACATTCCAAGGCCCTGAATAACTGAGATGAAGGCCATAACTAGAGATAAAGAAGGCCACTACATAATATTGAAAGGATCTATCCAACAGGAAGATATAACCTTGGTAAACATATATGCACCCAATATAGGAGCACCAAAATATATTAAAAATCCTCTGGAGGACTTCAAAGGAGAAATCGACAGCAATACAATCATAGCAGGGGACTTCAACACCCCGCTGACATCACTGGATAGATACGCTAGACAAAAAATTAACAAGGAAACAGAGACTTTAAATGAAGCGCTAGATCAAATGGATTTAATAGATATCTACAGAAAATTACACCCCAAAACTGCAGAATTCACATTCTTCTCAAGTGCACATGGGACATTCTCAAAGATAGACCACATGTTAGGGCACATTAAGCCTCTACAAGATCAAGAAGATTGAAATCATATCAAGCATCTCCTCAGATCACAATGGCATGAAACCAGAAATCAATTGCAACAAGAACATGCAAAGACATTTGAAAACATGGAGGCTAGATAGCATGTTATTGAACAATGAATGGGTTACCGAGGAGACCAAGGAAGAAATTAAAAACTTCTTGGAAACCAATGAAAATGAACACACAATAACACAAAATCTATGAGATGCAGTGAAAGCAGTTCTGGGAGGGAAGTTCATAGCACTACAGGCCCACCTCAAGAAACAAGAAAAATTTCTAATTGACTACCTAACCTCACAACTTAAAGAACTAGAAAGCAAACAAAAAGAAAACCCCAGAGCAAGTAGAAGGAAGGAAATAGTAAAGATCAGAGCAGAAATAAACGACATGGAGACCAAAAAAGCAATTCAAAGGATCAATGAAATAAAGAGCTGGTTTTTTGAAAAGATAAACAAGATTGATGGACCCTTAGCTAGACTCACCAAGAAACAAAGAGAAAGAAACCAAATACACAAAATCAGAAATGAAAGAGAAGAAATAATAATTGACACCACAGAAATACAAAGGATTGTTAACAAATATTATGAACAATTATACGGCAACAAATTGGACAATCTAAGTGAAATGGACACATTTCTAGAAACACATAGTCTCCCTAAACTGAACTGGGAAGAGATAGAAAACTTGAGCAGACCAATAACAACTAAGGAAATTGAAGATGTAATTAAGACTCTCCCAGCAAACAAAAGCCCAGGCCTGGACGGCTTCACGGGAGAGTTTTACCAAACATTCAAAGAAGAACTAACACCCATTCTCCTAAAACTATTCCAAAAAATTCAAGAAGGAAGACTTCCAAACTCGTTTTATGAGGCCAGCATAATTCTAATTCAAAAACCAGAAAAAGACACTACAAAGAAAGAAAACTACAGGCCAATATCCCTGATGAACATAGATGCCAAAATCCTGAACAAAATACTAGCAAATTGGACTGCAATACATCAAAAAAATTATTCATCATGACCAAGTGGGATTCATCCCAGGGATGCAAGGCTGGTTCAATATTCACAAATCAATAAATGTGATACACCACATAAACAAAATGAAAGATAAAAATCATATGATCATATCAATAGATGCTGAAAAAGCATTCGACAAATCCAGCTCCCATTTCGGAATAGAGGGATCATATTTTGACATAATAAAGGCCATATATGACAAACCTACAGCCAACATCATACTCAATGGGCAAAAACTAAAAGCATTTCCCTTAAGAACAGGAACAAGACAAGGATGCCCACTTTTGCCACTCTTATTTAACATAGTACTGGAAGTCTTAGCCATATCAATCAGACATGAAGGAAAAATAAAAGGGATCCAAATTGGAAAGGAGGCAGTGAAACTGTCATTATTCACAGATGACATGATATTATACATAGAAAACCCTAAAGACTCCATCAAAAATCTACTAGACTTAAGAAATGAATTTGCCAAAGTAGCAGGATACAAAATTAACATCAAGAAGTTGACAGCATTCTTATACACCAATGATGAACTCACAGAAAGAGAAACTAAAAAAGCAATCCCATTTACCATCACGGCAAAAAAATTAGGATACCTAGGAATAAACTTAACCAAAGAAGTAAAGGATCTATTTGCAGAAAACTACAGGACATTGAAAAAAGAAATAGAGGAAGATATAAAAAAGTGGAAGCACATACCAAGCTTGTTCATGGATTGGAAGAATTAACATCATTAAGATGTCCATATTACCCAAAGCAATCTATAGATTCAATGCAATCCCCATCAAAATACCAATGACATATTTCACAGAACTAGAACAAATACTTCAAAAGTTCATATGGAACCAAAAAAGACCCTGAATAGCCACAGCAATCTTGAAAAAGAAGGACAAAGTAGGCAGGATCACAATACCGGACATCAGGTTATACTACAAAGCCACTGTAATAAAAACAGCCTGGTACTGGCACAAGAATAGGCACATAAATCAATGGAATAGAACAGAGAACCCAGAAATTGACCCAAAACATTATGCTCAATTAATATTCGAGAAAGGTGGCAAAAGCATACAATGTAGTAAAGACAACCTCTTTAATAAATGGTGTTGGGAAAATTGGATAGCTACATGCAAAAAAATGAAACTAGACCATCAGCTTACACCATACACAAGAATAAACTCAAAATGGATAAAAGACTTAAATGTGACTCATGAATCCATAAAAATCCTAGAAGAAAACATAGGCAACAAAATTTCAGACATCATACACAGCAAAATTTTCACTGATACATCACCTAACGCAAGAGAAACAAAGGAAAAAATGAACACATGGGACTACATCAAACTGAAAATCTTCTGCACAGCAAAAGAAACAACCATCAAAATGGAAAGGCAACCCACGGTATTGGAGAGCATAATTGCCAATGATACATCAGATAAGGGGTTAATCTCCAAAATATATAGAGTGCTCATACAACTCAACAAAAGGAAGACAAAGAACCCAATTTAAAAAATGGGCAGAGGAGGTAAATAGACACCTCTCCAAACAGGACATACAAATGGCCAAGAGGGATATGACAAAATGCTCAACATCACTAATCATCAGAGAGATGTAAATTAAAACAACAATGAGGTATCACCTCACACCTGTCAGAATCAACAAAGCATCAAACAACAAGTGTTGGTGAGGGTGTGGAGAAAAGGGGACTCTAGTACACTGCTGGTGGGAATGCAGACTGGTGTAGCCACTGTGGAAAACACTGTGGTGTTACCTCAAAAAATTAAAAATTGAATTGCCATTTGACCCAATGATCCCACTTCTAGGAATATACCTTAAGAAGCCTGAAACACCAATCAAAAAGAATATATGTACCCCTATGTTCATAGCAGCACTATCTACAATAGCTAAGATCTGGAAACATCCCAAGTGTCCATCAGTAAACGAGTGGATAAAAAAGCAGTGGTACATATGCACAATGGAATACTATGCAGCTGTAAGAAAGAAGGATCTCTTATCCTTTGAGACAACATGGAGGGACCTGGAAAGTATTATCCTAAGTGAAACAAGCCAAGTAGAGAAAGACAAATATCACATGATCTCACTTATTTGTGGAATATAATGAACATAACAGTCTGAAGAACAGGGTAGTCCCAGAGATGTGGAAGTAGGGTACAGACTGACAATCTCCAGAAGAGGGAGTGGGGGGCGGGGAGATAAACCACAGAACTTATATGCATGTAGGAATAACCAATGGACATGGACAAAATAGCTGGGGATGGGGCGGGGAGGGTGTCAATGGGGGAAAAAGGAGAAACATCTGTAACAAAAATAAATTAATTAATTAATTAAAAAAAAGAAAATTCACACACACAAAAAAGATTACAGTGTGATATAAAAGTTATTTTTTTGAATAATAATAAAATAGAAAATATAATAAAAAATAAAGATATAATTGAAAAACTGAATTCTAAATCATTGAAATATTTATATAGTGTGGTATATGGGAAAATTAATTGTATTCATAAGGTGACATTTAAAAACTTATTTTCATCAAATTATATTAATGATTATCTTTCATTCATGACATATATCATTGACTAAGAATTTTTTATTTATGTATTTGTTTTGAATAATGTAATAAATCCAAGCAAGCCACCACTGCAACATCAAAAAACAACAAATATCTAGGAATAAATGTATAAAAAATCTTGCAAGAACTCTCTACTGAAAAGTATAAATATTATGGAGACACGTTTTGTAACAAGTACAGAATAACAAATCAATGGAATAAAGACTCCAGAAATAGATTCACACAGACATTTCAACTTATTTTTGACAAAGGTAATATTGTGTAATATTTGGGAAAGTATTGCCTTTGCAATAAACATTTCTGTGTCAATTGGATAGCCGTATAGAAAAATGTTACTGATTCTTGCCTTACATCATACTCTCCTCCCACCCCACCCCACCCCAAATTCAGTGGACTCAAATCTAAATACAAAAGATTAAACAATAGGGTGAGATAAAACATCTTTTGCACTTAGCAAAAAATTTTTAAACAATAAATATATGGTACCATTTGTGGTTCTGGAAATATCAAAGGAAACACTATGTGAAGTATATGATTGTCTAACCACTAAGCTGTACACCTGAAACCAATACAAAATAAAAATGAAAGAAATAAAACCCTACTATTAATGAACAAATTGATAAATTGAACTTCATAATATGTACAATACAAAAACACTGAAATATCAAATGTTGGCAAGGATATGGAGCAATGAAAACTCTTACAGACTCTGGTGAGAGTGTAAATAGCCACAAATAGTTTGAAAAATTGACTCAACCATTTCACTCCCAGGATATATCCAACAAAAGTGCAAGGACATGTACTAGAACCTTTATAATATCACTGTTTGTAATAACTAAAAACTGGAAATATACTATTACCCATCAATAGTAGAACTGATAAACATATTCACATAATGACATAACATACACCAGTGTGAAGAACCATTCCATAATTATACACAATAATATGGGTGAACGTCACAAGTAATGTTGAGTGATGAATTTAACTCCAAATAATAAATAAATGAATTAATTAATATTAAAAAGTGAGGGACAAGAACATCAAGGGTGAGGGATGAGGAACTTGATCATATATAAAGAGTGGGTGATTCTGCCTTGGCTAGGGGGCTTAGTTGGTTGGTGTGTCATCCAGTATACCAAAAATATCGTGGGTTTGATTACTGGTCAGGGCACATACTTAGGTTGTGGGTTTGATCCCCAGTGGAGCGTGTAGGGAAGGCAATCAATCCATTTTTCTCTCTCATCTCTCTCTCTCTGTCTCTAGAGCTCTCTCTTCCTCGAAAATCAATAACCATTATCTTCAGTGAGGATTAAAAAAAAAAAAAGAATGGATGATTCTCACTAAAGTAATTCCACAAGATTCTTGCTAAAGGCAGGTCAAGGTCAAGGCTTAGTTGAGAAGAGGACTCAGAGGAGCCTAACTACCTAAAGTTTTGTCTAGGAGACAAATGGAAAAATATCCCATGTTCATGGATTGGAAAAATTTAAATTTTCACTGTAGTCATCTATAGACTCAAAGCAATCACTATCAAATTCCAATAGATTTTTCACAGAAATAGAAAAACAATCCTAAAATTTGTATGGACCTACATAAGACCCCACGTAGCCAAAGCAATCTTGAGAAAGAAGAACAAAGCTAGATGCATTACATTTTCTAATTTCAAACTACATTACAAAGCTATAGTAATCAACAAAACTGTATGGTACTTGCATAAAAATAAATACATAACCCAATGGAATAGAATTAAGAGCCCAGAAATATACCCTTGCATAGTGGTCAACTTAATACTTAATGAGAAAGGATAGTCTCTTTAATAAGTGTTGTTAGCAAAACTGGATAGCCACATCCAGAATAAAATGGACCCCCGAATTCACTTAAAGTGAATTAAAGACCTAAAAATGAGAACTAAAACCATAAAAATCTTAGAAGACGTTGGTCTGGGCAATGTTTTTCTTTGGATATGACACCAATAGCAAAAATTTTTATGTAGGATTGCATCAAACTAAAAATGTCTGCACAGCAAATAAAACCATCAACAAAATGAAAAGGCAATCTACAGAATGGGAGAAAATATTTACAAATCATATATCAGATAAGGGGTTAATATCCAAAATATATAAAGAACTCATAGTACAACTCAATAGCAAACAAATAAACAATCCAATTAAAAGATGGACAGAGTCACTCAAACATTTTTTCAAAGAAGACATTCAAATGACCAACAGTTACATTAAAAGGTGCAATATCACTAAGCATCAGGGAAATGCAAATCAAATCCACAATGAGATGTCATCTCACATCTGTCAGAATTGTGTCATTGCAAAGACAAAAGAGAACAAGTCCTGGTGTGAAGAAAAGGGAACCCTTGGTGGGAATCTAATTTGGTGCAACCACCATGGAAACCAGTGTGGAAATTCCTCAAACAATAAAAATAAAAGCACTATATGATCTAGCAGTCCTACTTTGCTCTGGGTATATATTCAAAGGAATATATTGTATAACCTTCTAGTTATAAGACAAAAAAATAAATTCTCCTCTTTAGGACAATGTCACTTTTTTATGCCAGTATATAATCAAAACAAAAAAATGCATTCTGAGGCTTTTAAAAACTGGACATTTCCAAATGAACAAAAAATGTCAAATAACAGCCATATAAGGGAAACATAAGAAGAATTTATAAAATGAGGATACATTATTTCAGGTAAAATTTGACTTCCAAATCACCATCATGTAGATGAAAACACCCTGAATCGGATAGTCAAACACTCAGCAGAGAAATACTAGCTCCCTGGGGTCACTCAGGGTCAGAAGAATGTGTGTCCCCAGCAGCCAGAGTATAAAGACCTGTCATGCAAGGGGACTCAAGCAGAGTGCTCAGAAGGGCACTTACTGACTCCACAGTGGCCCCAAGTCATCCACAGACTGAATCTTTTCCAGTCCCTGTTATCAAAGATTCAGAACAGTCTTCTAAAGTATCAATATGATTGCAAGTAACATAATGCCATCACAGAACAAAACCCAACATTATCTAAAGGATCACAAAACACCCCGCACCCAACAACGTAAAATACAAAATGCTGGTCTACTACCTGGAATTACCAGGTGTGCAGTGAAACAGAGGAATATCATCCAGCACTAGCAGGGAAATCAATCAACAGACCCCAAAACGACACAGACGGCAGAATTGGTCCAGGACTTTAGAACAGCCGTGATTAATGGACTTCCTAAGGTCAAACATGGAGAGGAAGCAGAGCATAAGGAGATAATAGGAAGACACACAAACAACCTAAATGGAACTTCCAGAGAGGAAAAACAATGCCTAAAATAAAATATGAAAGCAGACACACAGTCCCAGTGAAGTCAGGATCTGTGAAGCGATCAAGCAGCGAAGAGGCAGCACAGAGCAGCTGCTGAGGTCATGGACTCAAGAGCCGCAGTGCTGGGTTCTCATTCCCGGCTCTGAAATCACAACTGTAATTTCTATGCTGTTCCTCAGTTTCCTTCTCTGTAAACTGAATATAGTAATGTGCGGTAAACTGGAATTTGCCAACTCCCACTCCCACGCTGTGGCAATATGATGAAGGGCATCAGTAAGCGGACTGTGGGGACCGACCTTGGGAGTCTGGCCAGCTCCTCAGTCAAGAAATGGCCAAACAAACTGCTCTTGCATGTGAGCCTGGACTGGAAATAACTGCAGAGACACAGTTTGCGTTTGGATTTCACAGCTTGTGCATGAGCACGTCCCCCTCCCCCTGCATGCCCTGCTTGCTTTATTTTCCGTGGTCTGTGTAACCTTGCCCTGGGAAAGTCTGGCTTGCGGTAACATTTCCCCGCCAGCTGCCCCGGTGTAGCCTGTCCTCAGGCCAGATGGGACCTGGCGGTGAACTTCACCGGTGGGCCATCACTGGTGCGCACATAGTCCCAATAAACCCGTGTCTTTCTCATCCAGTCCTCGGGAATCAACACACATTGCACTGAGGTTTTCTCCAACCCGGCTCTTATATAACAAATAACAGCGCCTTCCTTGGGGCTTGCTGTGAGGATTAAAATATTTTATACAGAACGCAGAAGTTTACAGGGCACACATTTTAATGGCTGTAAAAATGCTTATGGGATAAAATGAGAGACAAATAACCCAGCTATTATCCCACAAACACACAGGGGGCAGGCTCCCTCCCAGTTTACCTCCGCTTCTGCTCCTGAGTTTTCTTAGCCACAGGGCCAAACCCAGGGCCTGCAGCCAGTGGCACCGTCTCTGCTCCGCTGAGCTCAGGAGGGACCGCGGGCCCCGCAGCGTCCGAAATGTGTTTGCCCCTCTCTGCGCTGGCAGTCGGAGCCCTGGGAGCTCGGCCCTACTCAAGGTCTAGGATGTGTTTGCTGCTCTCCCATTCCCCACGAACGCCGTTCATCCAGCTGGTGTATCCTCCTCGGTGCTCAGGTAGTCGCTGGGCAGAGGCCTTCAGAGTGCACCCCCCGCAGAGGTGTTCCCTGTGATTCCGCCCTTGACCTTGACTAACGCCTTGTACAGTTCCACAGCACTTCGGGTCAAGGGGAGCTCTCCCCCTCGCCTACAAACTCAGCAACATCACGGGCACTGTCAGTGAGTTCAGCAGTAACAGTTTCCCAGCCCTGATTCTACAACAGAATCAGTTGGAAGGCATTTCAAAGGTGATGCAGACTTGCCCTGGCCGGTTTGGCTCAGCGGTTAGAGCGTGGGCCCGCGGACCAGAGAGACCCGGTTAGGTTACCACTAAGGGCAGGTACCTCCGTTGCTGTTTGTGGCCCCGGTTGGGGTCGTGTGGGTGGCAACCAGTCGATGTGTCTCTCTCACATCTCTCTCTCTCAAAAAAAAAAAAGAAAAAAAAGTGATTCAGACTTAATTATGTTGGTATGTCGGGCTGGGTCCCAGGTAATCTTAACATTCAGCCTGCGTTCTGTTTAGTTCTGCAGCCTGGAATATCGGGCACTTTGCAGGAGCCGCACCCGAGTGCAGGGGCCTCCTTGGTCCATTCCCAGGTGGTTGTGCTCCAGGGAGGTGGGGACTTTAATAACTGGGAGTCACACCCAGGCTGAAGATTAGAGCTACCTGGAGAGGGTTGAACTATCCTGATGAAGATCCCTTTCCCGAGATTCTCAATGATAAACTTCAGGCCTAGTAAGGATGGTAGTTCTCAGAGAGCTTCTGGGGCCTGAGGCAGAAGACTAGGGCCTGGTCTTTTGAGATTATTCAAGAGATGAGAAGCATTGGTGGTTCAGTGGTAGAATTCTCATCTCCCATGAGATCATTCAAGAGGAGCATATGGAGTTAAAGAAAAGATTTCACACAATTTTAGGGCTGCTTGTCTTTCTAACTATGGAGAAACTATGTGTATTAAGTTTTAAAACTTTCTCTGACTGACTTAACTTCACTTAGTGTTATAATCTCCAGGTCCATCCACGCTGAAACAAAAGGTATTATGGCCATGTAGTATTCCACTTTGTAAATGTTTCACAGCTTTTTTATTCACTCATTTACTGATGGGCATTTGGTTTCCAGAGCTTGGCTACTGTAATAACACTGCAATGAACATAGAGGTGCATATATTCTTTGAGTTAGTTTCAGGATTCTTAGGGTATATTCCCAAAAGTGGGATTGCTGGGTCTGAAGGCAGTTTCATTTTTAATTTTTTGAGGAAACTCCATACTGTTTTCCACAGTGGCTGCACCTGTCTGCATTCCCACCAGCAGTGCATAAGGGTTCCCTTTTCTCCACATCCTCACACTTGTTTGTTGATTTATTGATGGTGGCCATTCTGGCCGGTGTGAGGTGATATCTCATTGTGGTTTTAATTTGCATCTCTCTGATGATTAGTGACATTGAGCATTTTTTCATGTCTAATGGTCCTCTTCGGAAAAGAGTCTATTCAGGTCCTTCGCCCATTTTTAAATTGGTTTGTTTGTCTTTCTGGTGTTGAGTTGTATAAGTTCTTTACAGATTTTGGAAATTAACCCCTTATCAGATGTACCTGCAAATATAGTGGTTTCCCTTTTCATTTTGTTGATGGTTTCTTTTGCTGTGCAATGTTTTTAGTTTGATGTAGTCCCATTTGTTTATTTTTTTCTGTTTCCATTGCCCTAGGAGATATATCAGTGAAAATATTGCTATGAGAGATGTCTGAGATATTACTGCCTATGTTTTCTTCTAGGATTTTTATGTTTTTGCAACTTACATTTAAGTCTTTTATCCATTTTGAGTTTATTCTTGTGTATGGTGTAAGTTGGGGGTCTAGTTTCATTTTTTTCTTTTTGCATGTACCTGTCCAATATTCCCAACACCATTTATTGAAGAGGCTGTCTTTACTCCATTGTATGCTCTTTCTTACCTCCTTTATCAAAAGACAAATATCATGTGATCTCACTTATATGTGGAATCTAAGGAACAAAATAAACTGATGAACAAAATAGAAACAGAAGCATAGATACATGGAACAGACAGCTGTCAGAGGAGCTGGTGGAGGTACTATATTAAAGAAGGTGAGCCCTGGCCAGTTTGGGTCAGTGGTTAGAGCGTCTGCCCGTGGACCAGAGAGTCCTGGGTTCAGTTTCCGCTAAGGGCACGTACCTCGGTTGCAGTTTGTCCCCGACCCCGGTTGGGGTCGTGTGGGTGGCAGTCAGTCGATGTGTCTTTCTCACATCAATGTTTCTCTCTCTTTCTTCCCCCTCTCTCCCTCCAGCTCTATCTGAAGATAAATGCAAAAATGTCCTCTGGTGAGGATAAAAAAAAAAGTAAAATAAAATAAAGAAGGTGAGCCCTGCCGGTGTGGCTCAGTGGTTGAGCATTGACCCATGCACCAAGAGTTCAATTCCCGGTCAGCGCACATGCCCAGATTGTGGGCCAAATCCCCAGTAGGGGGCATGCAGGAGGCTGCCAATTGATGTTCTCTCTCATTGATGTTTCTATCTCTCTCTCCCTCTCCCTTCTTCTCTCTAATAGCAATAAAGAAAAGCATAAATAAATAAAGAAGGTGAAAGGATTAGTCAAAAAACATATCACATAGACACAGACAACAATGCAGTAATAGCCAGAGAAAGGGGGCTGGGCTGAGGCTGGGTAGAGGTGGGCAAAGTGGGGAGTAAAATGGGGACATTTGTAAGTGTCAACAATAAAAATAAAGTAAAAACATTACAGGAAAAATTTTCTAATTTAGGGGAAACTTTCGATATTTCATTGTAAAATATAAATTTATGAATTTTATTGGATGGATTTTTGAAACAAGACGTGCAGCAGGGTAGACTCTCAGGAGGAAACGTAGTGAAGTTGACAGTGTACGGGGATACTGAGTGTTTCTAGGGGAAGGAAGGTCTTCATAGGTGAAAAACATGGGTTTCTGCATGAGCCAGTGGTAGTTTCCGATGTGGCAAGAAAGTGCCTGTTTAGAAGCATTTTATCTTCTAAGATAAAGTGGAGTCTTTTCAGGTTTGAGTGACAAAAGAGAAACTAAGGAAAAATTAAATTAAGTATCGTGAAAAAAAAGAGATTGAGCAAATGAGAAATAAATGTTGGAAATAATCTTTTTTTAAACTTTAAAATAATGTTTCTTTTTAAAAAATTGATTTTAAGGAGAGAGGAAGGGGGAGAGGGAGAGAGAGATAGAAACATTGATGAGCGAGAACATCAATTGGCTGTCTCCTGTGCGCCCCCTGTTGGGGATTGTGCCACAACCTGAACATGTGCCCTGACCGGGAATCGAACTGGGACCTCTCAGTCCATGGGATGATGCTCAATCCACTGAGCCACACTGGCTGGGCTTAAGTCACCCATTAAAAGAAAGAACATTTTGAATTGTTTTATCAATAAAAAATTAACCATTTTAGATAAAAGACACACTAAAGATATCCGATAAGACTAAAAATTGAGGAAATAATTACATTATTTAGATCTTGCATATCTTTATTTTTTATGTACTTGATCTTTCTTTGACTAGGCACTGTAGTAAAGGTTAAAGTCTATTATTTATGTGTCTCTGTTTATTTCTTCTTGCACTACGTGCAGATTCTGCTTTATGTAATTTGTGTATTATTTGCTGCATAATTATTCATAATTATTCTTATCATTATTGTACATTTTGTTCTGTAATGTTTTAAGGTGTTCATCATTGTCATTTTTAGTGCTTTTTGGCCTGAATTCTACTTCAACTTGTACATGATCAAAATGTCCAGTTTCTAGTTAGTTTCACAAAAATTGATTATATATTAAGTATCAACGAATACCTCAAGTTTTTAAAAGTAATGATGTAAAAATATTATTTGATCACAATACAATAAAGTTAGAATTAATATTAAGAAAAAACCCTTCCATCTGGTGGCAAATCTGTTATCCAACTATAGGAGGAAATAAAAGTAAAAATTATAAAATTTTGAAAAAAATAAAAGTAATCAAAGAGATAAAGCAGAATCAAATAAATTCAAACTTAAAAGCCAATAAAAAATATAAAGTAAATATAAGGATTTAAGAAAAAGTACAGGATTAGTGAGAGAGAAAACAGGAAAAAATTAGAAAAAATTAGAATTAATAAATTAAAAACTGATTCTTTAGGGGGGAAAAACAAAATAGACAAACATTAGGTAACCTAAAAAAAATCAGAAAGTACAAATTTATAAGTTAAAAATGATAAAAGGGAATAAATGTTGTAGAAAAATCATTTGAGATTTCTTTGTATAACTCCAAAAAATATATTTGAAAACCTAGATGAGAGAAAAATAAACTTAATAAAAATAAAATTTATCAAATTTTCTTAGAGTAGAAATAAACCAAGACATTTTTATAAAAGAAATAATGTTTTTAAAGAAATACTACTCAAAATAGCATCTAGATGCTTTCATGGAGGAAGTCTTAAGACACTGCAGAAACTCTATAATCATAATGTTACATAAATTTTTTAATGTTTTCAATGAAGCATATATCTACTCTGATAACAATAGTACGTAAAATATATCAGGAAGGAGGGGGTCAATGGGGAAAAAGGGACATCTGTAATACTTTCAACAATAAAAAAATATATAGATGTAAAATTATAAATAAAACATTAGTCAGTAAAATCCAGTACCATCTTAAAAATATACACCAGTGAAATTTATTCTGGATAGGCAAGAATAGTTCAATATTAGCATATCCATTTGTGTATCTCAATTCTAAAGCCAGTAATGTACGTAGTAATTAAATGAGTAAGTAATAGTTGCATTCCCACTGCTTCCTGCCAGGGCTGGCGTCATGGGTACGCATTCAATGCAGTCACACAGGTATTTATGCTTAAAAGAGCACACACTGGTATAATGCTCTGCTGTAGCTGTCTAAAATTCTGAATTTTTCATAAGTGGTCTCAAATTTGATGCAGGCAGATCTGGGTTTGGATCCTGGTTGTCACTCATTGTCTACCTGTCCTCGGGAAAGTTGCTTAACTTCTCTGTACCATGCTATTGTGCAGTGCTATGGTGGAGACTGAAGTTGGTAAATGACCTTGCCATGCACACAGTAAGTGATAGATACATGGTAATTATTATTGCTGTGGTGGTGGTAGTGGTAGCTATCGTTGTGACTAGTTCTTCTTTAAGTCTAGTGCTGGTTAAAAAAAAAGAGAGAATAAGCACCTCTGATTTGAAGTATCAGAAGAGATTATAAGGAAAAAGTTCTTTAGCTGAGTCTTGATGGCTGAGCCTAGAACTGAGTTTGTATATGTAAGGTATTAGGGGGACCGGAAAGTAATGTCGTTAAAGTAATGACATGTTAAGGGCGGAAATGGAAGCAAATCCGTGTCAGACAATCGAGGAACTGTCAAACACTCTTAACCAACCTTGGTCGACCATCCAAGAACATTTGCAGCAGATTGGTACAGTAAGCAGAGCAGGTGTTTGGGTCCCGCATAATCTGTCCAAAGAAAACAAAGCTAACCGGTCCACCACATGCAACTTATTGCTTCAGCGGCACAATACAGAAGCGTTTTTTGATCACTGGAGATGAAAGATGGGTCCTCTATGGTAATCCAAAATGCAAAAGGCAGTGGCTCTCTCCGAATGAATCGCCATGAAGTACAGCTAAGCCAGGTTTACACCCCAAAAAGGCACTTTTGTGTGTTTGGTGGAGTATTCGTGGGGTTGTTCATTTTGAAGTGCTGAAACCTGGACAAACTGTGAATGCAGACCTTTACTGTGAACAATTGGATCGAATAAATCAATCTTTAATTGAAAAGTGCCCAGCGATTGTCACCAGAAAAGGTGTTATTCTGCAACATGATAATGCAAGACCGCATTGCGCAAGACGAACCCTGGAAAAAATTAATGAATTGGTGTGGGAAGTATTGCCTCACCCACCATACTCGCCCGATATTGCGCCATCGGATTTCCATTTATTCTGATCACTACAACATTTTCTAAGTGGCAAAAAATTTGACAATTTGGATGATGTCCAAAATACCATCTCCAGATATTTTGCTCAAAAACCAATTGATTTTTATCAATTCGGCACTGAAAATTTGCACACTAGATGGCAAAAGGTTGTTGATAATGAGGGTGATTATATCATTGATTAAAAATTTATCTGTTTGAATTTAATGTAAAAAAAACGACATTACTTTCCCGTCCCCCTAAATATATAGAAGGGCGCCTGACAAATTGTAAATGCCAAAAAGGGTGATATATTCTAATCTGAGGAAATCTGAGTCAGACAAGAAATTGAAAAGAAGTCAGCAAGGGCCAATTCACAGAGGATTCGATTAGTCTGTCATACTAAAGGCCCTGAATGTGAACTTGCAGGCAGCAGAAAGTCATTAACGTGTTGAAGTATAATTGTGACAGGCTCTGACCTGCCTTTTAGAAAATTGCTATGGCAGCATTATAGAGACATGAAGAATTGTGGAATAAAAGTTGACTTCCCGTTACCATTGCTTTCCCTGCTGGCACACCTGACAAAGACAATTTCAGTATCTTCCGTAAGTCACAGTCAGCATTGAGCAGATGCATTCTCAGCTTAAGGAAGTGCCCTCAGGCCACAGCATCTGTCCGGGAGGCATCGTGGTGAAGAATCAGCCACAATTCACATCCTAAACCTTGCTGGCACCCTGCGCCCAAGCAGGAGTCAGAATATGCTCTGGATTGCAACCCCTGCTGCTATCTCTTCCAAAGCAACTCCAGCTTGCAGAGTTGGAGGGAGTCCCCTGCTAGCAGTTGAACACTTCCTGTCTCCTGACACCCAGTAGATGTCCCTGCCATGTGCTAGAGCCACCAGAGGGTCCTTGGTTGCACTCATTGTCATTCTCAGCAGGTGTCATGGCAGCCAATAAACAATGTTTGTTGTGTACCCATTGTGCTTAGAGCACAGAAATATGGCAACAGGTGACCGCCACAGCGAAGAAAGCCCTGGGAGAAGGCAGTACTTCTTGTGTTGTCTCTGCCACCTTCGATAGCATTAGCTTTTCCGCACCATTAAGAATTACTCAACACAACTGAAAATGTGACTCAGCTACCCCTGTGCCAATTTCTAAGGTGTCTGACGGCTAAGGATTCACCAGGCCTTGGACAAATTATTCTGAGAGAATATTTTGAATTCTCTTTATGAATCAAAATGTCAATTTGTCATGCATGCTCAATTATCTCTGGATTTCAATTTGATTTTTGAAACTCAGTTTTGACCAGCAATAACTTTTTAAAATGATGAGAAACAATTTCTTTGAGTATTATATTACATTTTAAAATTTTCAATAGTATCAATGCTAAATATGTTATTTCCTTGAGCAGTTTGGGAGATTTAATTTGTTTTGTGAGATAAACTGCTTTGAACTGTCATAGAGGGTTCATGCAATAAAACTGCATTTTGAAAGTTCATTTCTCTAAAATGTATCCTGGTGCCATAGAGTCCATTATTTAAGATATTCTTAGGCAAGAAAAAAAAAAAGTCATTAACATTTAAAACCCAGCTTCTTTGTTATATGTAGAAATATAATTATCTTTTTGGGGATACGTTTTTCCTGAGAATATAAAAACAGTTTTACAGAATACCGTTCTCATTGTCAGTCACTAAGTAATATTGAGCTGTTGTGTGTGGTTACTTTCTGTATTTCATGTTTTCTTTTTTCTGCAAAACATAATTCTCCACAGCCACTCCATAATTATATTTACAAAGATAGATGAAGGACCTTGTTACAGATCTCAGCCTCGTTCAAAAAATGAAATTGAACAGGGTGTCAGATTGTTCAGATCTTCTGAAATGAAAACATTCTGAAGATCCCGCGTGTGTGACAACAACATGCATTTAACAAAACAAAAAATAATCAATTCCATGCCAGTGACAGGAGGTGATTCAGCTAGCTGGCTGGCAGTAAAGGTTGTGTAGCAGGTTTCGGATTCCTAATTGGGTGTCTAGCTTGCTAAGTAGCAGCTGGTCTTTAATTAGTTGAAAAATTATTACCACTAAGAGTTGCTTTAAAAAGAAAAAGAACAAAATAATTAAAATGTTAGAATCCATATGGTGGGTGCTTTTCGTCACTTGTCAATAGCTGTTTTCCTTCTTTATCACTGATAAGTTTTAAAATATTCCCATGCCATTTACTTTTTAAAATGTAACTCGTGTAAATGTAAAGCCCCCCCAAGATTCCCAGAATAGAATAGTAAAAAAAATTAGCTGCTTGCCATTTAATGGTTCTTTTTGATGATAAAATGATCTCCAATACTCTCCACCCCATGGAATGAATATGTAATTGATAAGTGAATCTTACAATAGGCTCATTATTGAAGGGGTTAGTAAATTCCCTGACGTGATTTGTTATAAATACAATGACACTGGTGAAAATATCAGTATCTTCCAGATGACAGGAACATTGCTTGTGCACACAGATTCCATTTAATGATTAGTAGGAGGTTAATATTGCCTAGACTAGGAAAACCCAAGTTTGCCACGATTTTGTAATTATATTTCTACCCTTTTTAGAGATAAAGTTTTGTAAAAATATGACACAATCCATTATTTAGAGATAAACAGACTACATACACCCGAATATGCCATGAAACTCTATAGTTAGTTATACACGCCGGACAATGCTCTTACCTCCCATATTGACAAAACTGTGCCACTTTGACCAAATATTTTTAACAACATTTTTCTTTTTCTTTTTTTCTAGTTGGAGGAGGTAGTGTAGTAGAAAGTGAGTGATTACTGTCCTAGATACAAACAATAGGACAATGGTTGCCCAAAGGGACAGGGCGTTGGGGGACGGTGAAGTGAATCAAGGGGTCAAACTCAAGGAAACTAGACTTCAGGTGGCGAGCACACTAAGAGAGTACACAGATGTCAAATTACAATCTTGTACACAAGAAATTTATATAATGTTATTAACCAGTGTTATCCCAATGAAATTCAGTTTTTAAAAAAGTATATGAATTTCGGTGCTAGGAGAACTAGATTCAAATTTTAGCTTTCCTGTTTTACTAACCTGATGTTCCTTAACTAATCTTTGGCTCTTTTTTTTTCTTCCATGATGTAATAATAATAAAATCTAACTTGTTAGATCATAATGAACTCTACAAAGTAACTAGCATGACTAGTGCTGACATGCATTACCCCGTACATTCTTTCATTCTTTTCTTACACTTATTTTAATATACATGTTTCAGTTACCTGGATACTTCATTGATGGGGTCCACCTCATGCTCTTATGGTCTCCAGGAGCATGATTTATATATGTATCCAAACTAATTTTGAATAAGTACATCATTTAACACATTTTTGAGACTTGACCAACTTTGGAATGTGTAGATCATTTGATATTTATGCCATTTAACCCACAGTTGCTAGAGATAATGAGACTGATTTGAATGGAATTTTTGACATAATATTTATCTTACATGCTCCAGAATTTGCTAACTTGCATGAGGAGGAAAATTTCTTATATAGGTATTCAAGTTGGTTCTATAACTGAATGCATGTTTTAATGTGCATACACTTGATGAACAAATTCATAGGGATGCCCCACACTGGGGGCCTTTGTGGCTGTTCTGGGACACCATGCCTTCTCTCTGAACAGAATGAGAAGCTCATCCTTTCTTTTTTTTTTTTTTTTTTTTAACTTTAAGTTCTTCTTTAAATCATTTTTATTGTCTTGTTTTAATATTAGTTTATCAAATTCATTGCAGGATCATAAAGGTAATCATTTTCTTTTTTTAAAATCCTCACCCAAGGACATTTTCCCATTTATCTTCAAATAGAGTGGGAGGGAGAGAGAGAGAGATATAGAGAGAAACATCTATGTGAAAAGAGACACATCTACTGGTTGCCTACCATACTTTCCCCACCAGGGCCGGGGACTGAGCGGCAACCGAGGTATGTGCTCTTGACTGGAATCGAACCCGAGACTCTTTGGTCCACAGGCCAACGCTGTAACTGCTGAGCCAAACCGACCCAGGGCAAGGTAATCATTTTCAATTAACTATTTTGTATCAACATTTGTCTCTACTTTTCTGCTTACTTTTCAGCACTATGTAAAGTCTCTGCCTATGAAATTTTTCCATCGTTGTGTTCTGCCTGTTGCCAAGTTCACTGCTGATGTTCAGTAAATAGCAAATTATCATGATCAGCTTTGCCAGCTGGGAGAAACACTCACATGTGTTACAGTAAGATGCAAACGAGGCAGTATAGATGAATAGCAAACATTTGGTTGACATGTCTAATTTCACTTGGGTTGAGAACTTTATTGCTCTTCGTTGTGGTCCGCCATACTGCCAGCTGCCTTTTCCACAGATGTTCTCAACATAAGAAGGGGAAGCTGAGCATTTACCCCCTGCTGCGTATCAACAAGATGTGGATGATCATGCAACAATTTTCTCCCTTTTCAAGACCTGTTGATATGACATGATGGAAAGCCTCATTGTTCTACACTGTTACAAATGTCTGTAATTACTGTTGTTACACAACTAAATGGTTCAGCTTATCCATTCCCATCACTCTCAAAATACACCCCAGTGATATTTTACTTTTCTCTGCCTTTGGTTTTCCTCAATTCGTAGCAGCTGGAAAACTTTTTGACATAATCATGAACAGCCTAGCTAGAACATTGAAAGTTTTACTATTCTAGCCTATGGGGTGACACTGACTGTTTTTGAGCTGGTTAAGGACAAGACATAAACAATACTGGAGGATTCCCTGGCAGCTGTGTCCCGGAGGGACTGGAGGTGAGGTCTTAGACTGGTGGCAGCCTGGCGGCAATCTGTACAGGGCTCTAGGGTAAACACAGATCTAAGAACATCACAGAGAAAGAGGGCCTCCTTGGAGATTTTTGTATGATTTCTTGTTTATCTCCTATAGGTGTACCCTGATGTTGCCTAAAGACACCAATCCTACAAGAAACTCTCAAGTTCTGAGTGTTTTTTCCTCTTATCAACCTTAAAGTAAATTTAATACAGCATGCCAAATCTCTCTCATCCTTGCTCAGTGATTAAAACAGAAGCTCTTGGGTTATCCACTCTTCCTCTCAAACCCTTTTATCTAAGGACGCACTGTTCCTCTCTAGTTCCACATTTCCACCCTGCCCTCTACAACTTGACTCTCCTCTGAGGGTAATACTTTCTGCAACTTTCTTGAGAAAGGACTGTTCTTCTGGAAACCACCATGAGATGTAGTTGATGTCCTGTGACTCTCCACTGTTCAATCTGAATTATTACTTCTTTTCTTTCAAGTAAATGTATTGGCCTCTTTGCATCAGCCTTAACTTCCCTCCAAGCCGCATTCCATTGAGTGGCCACTCACTCCCCACTCACTGAAAGCACAAGTATCTGGCATACAGCCCTCCTTTTCCTCCAAGTTCTGCCTTCAGCCGAGATGAGATTTCTTTTCTTTTTTTTTTTTTTTTATTTATTTATTTATTTTTTTTTTTTTAAATTTTTGTTACAGATGTTTCTCCTTTTTTCCCCATTGACACCCTCCTCCCCATCCCCCCACCCCATCCCCAGCTTTGTTGTCCAGGTCCATCAGTTATGCATACATGCGTATAAGTTCTGTGGTTTATCTCTTCCCTCCCTCCCCCCCCCCCTTCTGAGGGTTCTCAGTCTGTACCCTACTTTCACATCTCTGGGTCTACCCTGTTCCCCATACTGTTATGTTTATTATATTCCACAAATGAGTGAGATCATGTGATATTTGTCTTTCTCTGCTTGGTTTGTTTCGCTTAGGATAATACTCTCGAGGTCCCTCCATGTCGTCTCAAAGGATAAGAGATCTTTCTTTCTTACAGCTGCATAGTACTCCATTGTGTATATGTACCACAGCTTTTTTATCCATTCATCCACTGATGGGCACTTGGGCTGTTTCCAGATCTTAGCTATTGTGAATAGTGCTGCTATGAACATGGGAGTACATATATTCTTTCTGATTGGTGTTTCAGGTTTCTTAGGGTATATTCCTAGAAGTGGGATCACTGGGTCAAATGGCAATTCAATTTTTAATTTTTTGAGGTAACACCATAGTGTTTTCCACAGTGGCTGCACCAGTCTGCATTCCCACCAGCAGTGGACTAGAGTCCCCTTTTCTCCACACCCTCGCCAACACTTGTTGTTTGACGATTTGTTGATGGCGGCCATTCTGACAGGTGTGAGGTGATACCTCATTGTTGTTTTAATTTGCATCTCTCTGATGATTAGTGATGTTGAGCATTTCTTCATATGTCTCTTAGCCATTTGTATGTCCTGTTTGGAGAGGTGTCTATTTAGTTCCTCTGCCCATTTTTTAATTGGGTTCTTTGTCTTCCTTTTGTTGAGTTGTATGAGCACTCTATATATTTTGGAGATTAACCCCTTATCTGATGTATCATTGGCAATTATGGTCTCCCATACAGTGGGTTCTCTTTCCGTTTTGATGGTTGTTTCTTTTGCTGTGCAGAAGCTTTTGAGTTTGATGTAGTCCCATGTGTTCATTTTTTCCTTTATTTCTGTTGCCTTAGGTGATGTATCAGTGAAGATTCTGCTGCATATGATGTCTGAAATTTTGTTGCCTACATTTTCTTCTAGGATTTTTATGGATTCACGAGTCACATTTAAGTCTTTTACCCATTTTGAGTTTATTCTTGTGTATGGTGTAAGTTGATGGTCTAGTTTCATTTTTATGCATGTAGCTGTCCAATTTTCCCAACACCATTTATTAAAGAGGCTGTCTTTGCTCCACTGTATGCTCTTGCCACCTTTGTCAAATATTAGTTGAGCATAATATCTTGGGTCAATTTCTGGATTCTCTGTTCTGTTCCACTGGTCTATATGCCTGTTCTTATGCCAATACCAGGCTGTTTTGATTATAGTAGCTCTGTAGTATAATCTGATATCTGGTATTGTGATCCCACCTACTTTGTCCTTCTTTTTCAAGATTGCTGTGGCTATTCGGGGTCTTTTTTGGTTCCATATGAACTTTTGGAGTATTTGTTCTAGTTCTGTGAAATATGTCGCTGGTATTTTGATTGGGATTGCATTGAATCTATAGATTGCTTTGGGTAATATGGACATTTTAATGATGTTAATTCTTCCAATCCATGAACAAGGTATGTGCTTCCACTTTTTTATATCTTCCTCTATTTCTTTTTTCAATGTCCTGTAGTTTTCTGCAAATAGATCCTTTACTTCTTTGGTTAAATTTATTCCTAGGTATCTTAATTTTTTTGCCGCGATGGTAAATGGTATTTTTTTTTAGTTTCTCTTTCTGTGAGTTCATCATTGGTGTATAAGAATGCCGTCGATTTCTTGACGTTTATTTTGTATCCTGCTACTTTGCCAAATTCATTTATTAGGTCTAGTAGATTTTTGATGGAGTCTTTAGGGTTTTCTATGTATAATATCATGTCATCTGCGAATAATGACAGTTTCACTTCCTCCTTTCCAATTTGGATCCCTTTTATTTTTTCTTCACGTCTGATTGCTGTGGCTAAGACTTCCAGTACTATGTTAAATAAGAGTGGCGAAAGTGGGCATCCCTGTCTTGTTCCTGTTCTTAAGGGAAATGTTTTTAGTTTTTGCCCATTGATTATGATGTTGGCTGTAGGTCTTTCATATATGGCCTTTATAATGTTGAGATATGATCCCTCTATTCCCAAATTGCTGAGTGTTTTTATCAGAAATGGGTGTTGAATTTTGTCGAATGCTTTTTCAGCATCTATTGATATGATCATGTGGTTTTTATCTTTCATTTTGTTTATGTGGTGTATCACATTTATTGATTTGCGAATATTGAACCAGCCTTGCATCCCTGGGATGAATCCTACTTGGTCATGGTGAATAATTTTTTTGATGTATTGCTGGATCTGCTTTGCTAGTATTTTGTTCAGGATTTTGGCATCTATGTTCATCAGGGATATTGGCCTGTAGTTTTCTTTCTTTGTAGTGTCTTTTTCTGGTTTTGGAATTAGAATTATGCTGGCCTCATAAAATGAGTTTGGAAGTCTTCCTTCTTCTTGAATTTTTAGAAACAGTTTGAGAAGAATGGGTGTTAGTTCTTCTTTGAATGTTCGGTAAAACTCCCCTGTGAAGCCGTCTGGGCCTGGACTTTTGTTTGCTGGGAGAGTCTTGATTACATCTTCAATTCCCTTGGTTGTTATTGGTCTGTTCAAGTTTTCTATCTCTTCCCGGTCCAGTTTTGGGAGACTATATGTTTCTAGAAATTTGTCCATTTTGCTTAGATTGTCGAATTTGTTGCCATATAAATGTTCATAGTATTCATTAACGATCCTTTGTATTTCTGTGGTGTCAGTTGTTACTTCTCCTCTTTCGTTTCCGATTTTGTGTATTTGGGTTCTCTCTCTTTGTTTCTTGGTGAGTCTAGCTAAGGGTCCATCAATCTTGTTTATCTTTTCAAAAAACCAGCTCTTTGTTTCATTGATCCTTTGAATTGTTTTTTTGGTCTCCATGTCGTTTATTTCTGCTCTGATCTTTACTATTTCCTTCCTTCTACTTGCTCTGGGGTTTTCCTTTTGTTTGCTTTCTAGTTCTTTAAGTTGTGAGGTTAGATAGTCTATTAGAAATTTTTCTTGTTTCTTGAGGTAGGCCTGTAGTGCTATGAACTTCCCTCTCAGAACTGCTTTCGCTGCATCCCACAGATTTTGTGTTGTTGTGTGTTCATTTTCATTCGTTTCCAGAAAGTTTTTAATTTCTTCCTTGATCTCCTTGGTAACCCATTCATTGTTTAATAACATGCTATTTAGCCTCCATGTATTCAAATGTCTTTGCATGTTCTTGTTGCAATTGATTTCTAGTTTCATGCCATTGTGATCTGAGAAGATGCTTGATATGATTTCAATCTTCTTGAATTTGTAGAGACTTCGTTTGTGTCCTAACATGTGGTCTATCTTTGAGAATGTCCCATGTGCACTTGAGAAGAAAGTGAATTCTGTAGTTTTGGGGTGTAATTCTCTGTAAATATCTATTAAATCCATTTGGTCTAGTGCTTCATTTAGAGTCTGTGTTTCCTTGTTAATTTTTTGTCTAGAGGATCTATCCAGTGATGTCAGCGGGGTGTTGAAGTCCCCTGCTATGATTGTATTGCTGTCGATTTCTCCTTTGAAGTTTTCCAGAAGATTTTTAATGTATTTTGGTCCTCCTGTATTGGGTGCATATATGTTTACCAAGGTTATCTCTTCCTGTTGGATAGATCCTTTCAATATTATGTAGTGGCCTTCTTTGTCTCTAGTTATGGCCTTCATTTTAAAATCTATTTTATCAGATATGAGTATTGCTACCCCAGCTTTTTTTTCCTTTCTGTTTGCTTGGAAGATTTTTTTCCATCCCTTCACTTTCAGCCTATGTGAGTCTTTTGTTGTGAGGTGGGTCTCTTGTAAACAACATATATATGGGTCATGCTTTCTTATCCAATCCGCTACTCTGTGTCTTTTGATCGGGGCGTTCAGTCCATTTACATTTAAGGTGATTACCGATATGTACTTACTTATTGCCATTTTTGTTTAGTGTGTTTCTATTTTCCTTTCTATTTCTTCTACTAATTACAGCAGTCCTTTTAACATTTCTTGCAGTGCTGGTTTGGTGCTAATGTATTCCCTTAGCCTTTTTTTGTCTGGGAAGCTCTTTATTTGACCTTCTATTTTGAATGATAGCCTTGCTGGGTAGAGTAGTCTTGGGTTCAGATCCTTGTTTTTCATGACCTTGATTATTTCATGCCATTCCCTTCTGGCCTGTAGTGTTTCTATGGAGAAGTCAGCTGATAACCTTATGGGGGATCCTTTGTAGTTAACCTGTTGCTTAGCTCTTGCTGCCTTGAGGATTCTCTCTTTGTCTTTAATTTTTGGCATTTTAATTACTATGTGTCTTGGTGTGGGCCTGTTTGGGTTCTTCTTACTTGGGACTCTCTGTGCTTCTTGAACTTGAAAGCCTTCTTCCTTCACCAAATTAGGGAAATTTTCTGTCACTATTTCTTCAAATATATTCTCTAACCCTTTCTCATTTTCTTCTTCTTCGGCGACTCCTATGATGCGAATATTATTACGTTTCCAGTTGTCCCACAGTTCTCTTAAGCTGTCTTCCTGTTTTTTCATTGTTTTTTCCTTTTGGTTTTCTGATTGGTTGATTTTTTCTACCCTGTCTTCTAATTCACTGATCCGGTCCTCAGCTTCTTCTACTCTGCTTTTTAGCCCTTCCATTGTGTTCTTAATTTCTGCTATGTCATTCTTCATTTCCAATTGATTTATTTTCAATATTTCTATGTCTTTGCTCATGGTGTTGATGTCCTTACACGTGCTGTTGAGCTTCCTCAAGATCATGGCTCTGAATTCTAGCTCTGTTAACTTGCTTAACTCCATTTCATTTATCTCATCTTCATTGGAGGTCTCTTGTTCTTTCGTTTGGCATCTGTTTCGTTGTTTTACCATTTTGGCTAGCTCAGTGGTTTTTGGAGCCTGCCAAATTTTCCCTGTGGATGTTGGTGTTCTGCTGTTTGTGGCTCCCTGTAGTGGGTTTGGATGAGCGTGAGAGGACCCACGTTATACACCACTGTCGAGTCTTACTTTTCTGGGTAGAGTTGCAAGCCCAGAAAAGGTTCAGTTATCCTCTAGCTTTTTGCCTAGAGGCTATTAGTCCTGGTTACTTAAAGAGCCTTGGGTTCTCAGTTGAATGAAAACCTCCCTCAGGTGTTCAGCGTGAGAGGATTTCCCGAGGGTGGGGCAGATGCTGGTAGTTAATGAGCCTTGATTTGCATTTCAATGGCCCAACTGGGTGTGGCTGAATCTCCGAGGGAGGGGCTGCCGCCTCTCCCCAGAGCCCTGGGATGGAGTAAGTCGGCCAGGCCACAGTCCCGCGTGGCCGAAACTCAGCAAAAGCTCTGAGCGCCCTCCAAATCCCGAGTGTTCCCACACAGTTCCAGTCCAGTCCGCCCTCCCTCCGCCAGAGTCCGAGGTGAGTGGCTGTGGCTGTTTTAGCGCTCTGTCCCGGCTCTGCGCTGTGGAGCCGGCTCGGGCTTCAACCCCAAGGGCGGAGCGCTGCTCACGGCTAAGGCCGCTGCTGTCTGTGGGCTCCCAGCCCCCCTCTCGCGCCTCCGCAATCCTACCAGGATCAAGTTAGTGTCCCTGGTTGTATGGTCCTCGCGAGCTGCTTTTCCGTTGCTTTTTCCCGATGATTTGACTTTATTTTAGTTGTATTTCCAGTTTGGTCCTGGGAGATGATCTGTGTAGCTTCCATTCACTCCGCCACCATTTTGGAATCTCCTGGCAATACCGAGATGAGATTTCTTTAACATCCTAGTCTCTCCTTTAATCTCCTCACGTCGTCAACTGATCCTACCTCCCACTTTCCAGCAGCCCCCTACATGTATGGCTGCAATCCTTAAACATGAATTTAGTTGCAATTGTAAGCCCAGTTTCAGACAATAGTTTAGTCTCCTTCCTATTTTCCCTCTCAACCATTGCCAACATTGACCCATAAACCTCGTTGACGTGTTTACCCATCAATCTATTGTTTTCCTCTATCTACTTGCAATCACCAGTCTAGGTTTCCATGTCAATAAATCACTCTGTATGTGTATATATATTCATATTTACTTTCCTCCCCAGTACTCTCAACACTCTTGACTTATTAACCTGTTTCACTTGACCAAAAAACAGAAAACATGGTTGACTTTATCTGGCGGACTGCTCTTCATGTACACCTGGATGCTGAGTGATGCTGAAGAGAGATGAAAACTTTGGCACCCCTATATATTCATCAACATTGAACTCCCTTCTGCATAGCTCCAGGAGCATGGTCTATACGCACCTCCAACTCAACATGTCTAAGGGGACGTATCATCTTTCTTCACCAACTGTTCCTTCTTGTTTTCCTAATCTAACAGGATGACACTAACATTCACCCAATTTCTCAAACATCTAGAATTTCTCTTTCCTTGACATCCATCAATTCAGTAACTAAGTCCTGTGAATTCTAACTTGTAAATAGTTTTGAATTATCTACCATCTCACACTTTATTAGCAATATCATGGTCTAGGCCACTATTATCTCTAACTTGAACTTCACAAACACTTATTGGTGTCCCTGCCTTAGATATCATCTCCATTCAGTAATATGTCTATGTTGCAACTAACAGTGAACCTTCAAAAATACAATTTACATCATATCAGTCCACAGTTTAATACCCTACAAAAGCTTGCTATTGGACTTAAGGAAAGTCCCTAACCTTTCCTATAGCTTCCAACATCCTTTGGGACTTCATTCTTAGCTTATATCTCACCAATCCCACTTTCACAGTTCTTCTAAGATCAGTTCTTCAAATACTACCTCATCATCTCCGAATTTTGAATTTGCCATTTATTATACCATTCATTATCTTCTTGCCTTTCTTCACCCAATACCTACACGTCTTTCTTGTCTTGGCTTAATTATTTCTTTCTACAGCATGGGTTCCCCTTGGTCCAACCACATATACACATACACACATACATGTATATAAAAGAAGGGCTGTTACATCTGATATGTGTTCCCTGTCTTCTGTCATAGCATGTATTATATTTTTAAAATTGCTTTTTAATTATCTTTACTACCTATTGGACCGAAAGCAATGTGAGATTTGAACTATGCTTGCCTCATTCACCATGAAATCTTTAGCCCTTAGTACAATGATAAAAATAAGCATTAATAAATTAAAAGGACTTTTTTCAACTAAATAAGAATGTGTAATCATCCACTTAGTCTACTATTGAAGTAAGCAGACTAAAGAAGTAAGCAAAGGGCCCGGCCAGTGTGGTTCAGTGGTTGAGCATCGACCCATGCACCAAGAGGTTGCCGGTCAGGGCACATGCCCAGGGGGTGGGCCCAATCTCCAGTGGGGGCATGCAGGAGGTGGCCAATTGATGTTCTATCTCCCGCTCCCTTCCTCTCTCTCTAACATCAATTAAAAAAAAAAAAAAGAAGAAGAGAAGTAAGCAAAGAAAGAGTTCTATTATTATTAGAAGTAACTTTGTGGGTTTTTTTTTTAACTGAGTTATAATTTACATATAATATATTAGTTTCAGGTGCACAACATAATAATTAGATATTTGTATAGTATATTGCAAAATGATCACTACAATAAGTCTAGTTAATGTCCATCACCATACATAACTATACATTTTTTCCTGTGATGACTTTTAGAATTTACTCTCTTAGCAGCTTTTAAATATGCAGTACATATTTATTAACCATAGTCACCGTACTGTACATTACACTCCCATGACTTATTTATTTTACAACTGGAAGTTTGTACCTTTTAACCCCCTTCACCATTCATCACTCCCGCCCGCCCGCTGCCTCTGGCCACCACCGATCTGTTAACAGGGAACTTTCTTTTATCACAATTTAAAAAATAAAAGCATTGCACAACTTTGCATGTTAGATAAGATATAAATTCAGCAGATGTTAGCTGTTATCATAGATCCCAAAATAATAGTTGCCTAAAAGACAGAATTTCTTTCTCTCACATCCCAAATTCCAAGCTGATACCCTCTGCCCAGGTGCCTTCTTTCTTTTGCTCAGCCGAGCCTGGGGTGTTGATCTCATGCATATTGTTTGCGAAGGTTCAATACCATGTCCATCTTCAAGCCAGCAGGGAGATACAAAGAGATACATGGAAATAACCTCTATTCTTTTTAAGAGCATGTGCTAGTCGTTGCTGTAATGGTTAATTTTATGCGTGAAGTTTCCTGGGCCACAATGCCCAGGTATTTATTCAACCATAGGTCTGGGTATGTATGTGTGAGATTATTTTTTGGATGAGATGACCATTTAAATCAGTGAACTTTGAATACAGCGGATTGCCCTTCACAATGTGGATGGGCTCCATCCAAGCAGTGGAAAAGCCTTAACAGAACAAAGACTGAGCTCCCTCCGAACAAGAGGGGCTTTTGCCAGCAGACAGCCTTTAGACTTGAAATGCAACCTCGGCTCTTCCCTGGGTTCCCAGCCTGCCAACCTGCACTGCAGATTTTGGACTTGCCAGGCTTCACAATCACGTGCTCCAACTGCTTAATATAAATCTGTCTAAATATATACACAGCCTATAGTTTTTGTTTCTCTGAACAACCCGAACTAATACAGTTGCTGAGGTCAGTAACGTTCATATCTGATTGACCAGAAGTTAGTCACTTAACCACGCCTGCCTGCAACAGAGGCTGGTAAATGTGCCTTAAA
This sequence comes from Tadarida brasiliensis, assembly GCA_030848825.1. Taxonomy (NCBI): domain Eukaryota; kingdom Metazoa; phylum Chordata; class Mammalia; order Chiroptera; family Molossidae; genus Tadarida; species Tadarida brasiliensis. The sequence goes on along the minus strand of CM061257.1, from coordinate 24,803,601 downwards.
TTTAGTAAGGCATATGCCCAACTAAAGTTCTATTTAAATAAAAGATGGGAAGAGTAGATATTGAGAGGAAATAATCTTACTCATTTGCTTGAATATAAGTGTTTGTAATTTATTTGCTAAGTGCCTTAGAGCAGACAGATCACTGTGTTGTGGTGGCCCCATTTAGAAGAGAGGCCTTAAGGTATGGATTAGCTTCGTAAATTTTAGACAGTTCTCATAAATATAAATTTTACTTTAATAGTTAAACTTTTGAGAGGTATTGAGGGAATTCCTTCTCATATTCTGAAGTATTGTGGTCGCAACAGTTCTAGGCTGCTGATCGAATGCAGAGCCAGATGCCTTAGCAAGTACCAGAGCGGTTGATTGTACTAACTATCCTAATGGAAAATTGAGGACCCTAACAGACACCCAAGTCACAATAGGCCGCTCCAACTCCTCACGCACAGCCTCAATAACTTTTGCGTCTGCTCTCACATAGGGACACATAAGTGGTAGAGGGCCCCAAAGCTACACTTCATTGCCACAATAATTTTAGGTATATTTTAAATTATATATTGAAAAACTAACTCATTCCATTATGAATTTGAAATCATAAAATTTTCAATCATATAGGGGTTCAGTAAATACATTCAACTTAATTATTGGATAATCACAGTCTACTTTGTCTAAGAAATACATAGTAATAGAACAATAAAAATGACCACACGTAAATTTTGTTGTGTTTTTCCTCTTCCCCCAAATATCTCATTGTTCCAAGTCCCCGGTCACCTCCTGCCTCCTCATTGATCTTCCCGCTTCTACCCTTTCTTCTCTACCCTCTATTCCTCTATTCAGAAATCCCCACTCAATGTAATAGCCAAAGTAGCGACAGTAGCTTTTTAAAAACGTCTTCTAAGAGCCCAGTGTGTACACTGACTACTCTCTAACCTTTTTTACATTATTCCTTCACTTTCTACATAGCAGTCATGCGATTTTCTCTTCCTTGGGCACACCGAGCATATTTGTCCTCAGGAACTCTACACATGCTGTTTCCTCTGCTTGGAACACTCCACAGAAAGCTCTCGTCATTTTCTTAGGTCTTGGTTTAAATGTCAGTCTGTAGATTAGACATCCTCTGACAACCATTCTCTAGAAAAGAGCAGCACCTCCCATCTCTCAGCTCCTCTTATCTTCCCCATCCTGGTTTGTTATACTCCACGTTGCCTATCACTATCTGAGATGTGCAATGGTTTGGTTGGTGTCTGTGTCTATCCAGTAATGTAAGACGCACGAGGTTTGTTCATTGCTATGTTCATTGCTATGTCCCTCAAGAGCAGCACTGGGCATGCGGGAGCTAAATGCATTTGCTAAATGCATCAATGGAAGTCTTTCTCATTTAAAATGCACCCAAATTAATGCTGTAACAAGAAACAGACAATTTTTTCGTTTTTACTTGATATTTTTATTTATTTATTTAGTAATAGGTGGCAAAGATTTATTCAAGGGTCTTAGGGTTTGTAAACCAGCAACAAATCTAGGCAATACCCAGAGGGCTCCAAAGAAGAAAGAAAAGGTGAAAGTTCTTATGGGAAAAGTACATTCTTGAGAAGATTCAGTTCTGTATTCTGAATTGGTCCAAGATGGTATTCTTCAAGGTGTCCGATGGTCTGGCTAATGAAACAGCTTTTCTGGATTGTTTAGAATGTTCTCTATGGAGTCAATGAGTGACAGGACAGTAAGAATCTAGGAAAATTCCTGGGCAAGTGCAACGGGGAAACTGAGACAAGAAAATTAAACAAGGCCAAACAATTTGAACAACTTACAGACAGCTAGTGAATCCTAAGACCTTATCTTCCCTAACCAAGGACACTTGAGAACAAATGGTTTATACCTCTCCTCCCTAACCAGAGAATACATAGTATAAATGACCCTGGTTGGGGAAATAGGGAACAGAGACCCAGTTAATACCATGTGTGCCAGCTAAATCCAAGGACAGACGAAGTCAGGAGAACAAATACCAAAAACCCCATTAGAGCCAGACAGACCCAAGATAAAAGTAACAGTAAAGCAGACCACGAATAATCCCAAACTTCCCAGTACATTCATTTTGATGCATCCACATATTACACATTCACCTGGGAAGCTGATGAATATTCTCCTAAAACCCTAGAGCAGGTCCATGCCCCTTCCTGGGTGTGAACTCTTTCTCCTGAACTCTAAGGGTCCCCAGAAGACTTGCAACCAGGGGAGCCGCAGGCAGAGGCAGCTTTTCTGGGGCTCAGCCCCTCATCCTGTCTCTGACTTTGCAGTGAGCTAATAGCAGCACCCCCTTGGCTCACTTCTGTCCCTGTGAACTTCACGTCCCAGGGAGCTAACAGCGGCCCCGTCTTGGCTCACTTCTTTCCTGTAATGTTTGCAGGAGCCAAAGCAGAGCACCGCTTGGGCCCTCTCCTGCTGCTGCTTCTACCCTGAGTCCTTCCTTGCTCCACTGTGCCCAGCTGTAATGAACGTCCTCTCAAAGTCACCTGGACTTGTGTTGTGAAACCTTTCCTGCATGAGGTCAAGAACCCATCCCTGTCCAGTGACAAATGTACCTGGAGGCATGGATGCGCAACTGACAAGCTCAAAAGTCTGTTTCCAGCCCTGGCTGGTTTGGCTCAGCGGTTGGAGCGTCAGCCTGCGGATCAGAGAGTCCCGGGTTCGGTTCCCACTAGGGGCACGTACCAAAAAAAGTCTGTTGCCAGAGTCAGTTGAAATGAAAACATTATCACACTGGCATGCCTCAGTCTACTTGATTTTAATAATTTAGCAGCTTAACTATAGTGACTCCGTTTTACTTCTTACTCTTTTTCTCAGTGCTCAAAAAAATTTTTTTTGGAATGGAGGATTTAACCTATAAAATTGTATTTCTACTTAAATAGACTACATAAGCATATGAAATACTCTTATTTGGTGAATATATCTGTGCCCCTTTTACACCCAGATGGGAGAAAGCACCTTACTGCTGTCCTACTGTGAAAGGAGCAGAAGGTACTTAGTTTGTTGTCACTCCTTCACAGGGAACAGGTATTTGGATGAATTTTAAAATGCCTTGTACACTGAGCCAGAACCTATATGGTTTGTTCAATCTCTAAAGTAAATGCGGTAGTAACTCGAGCATTAAGATATTTATTTATTTATTTATTTATTTATTTATTTATTTATTTATTTATTTATTTATTTAATCCTCATTCGAGGATGTTTTTCCATTGATTTTCAGATAGAGTGGGAGGGAGGGAGAGAGAGAGAGAGAGAGAGAAACATCGATGTGAGAGAGACACATCCACTGGTTGCCTCCCACATGATCCCAACCAGGGCCAGAGATTGAATCACAACCCAGGTACATGCACTTGACTGGAATTGAACCCACGACTCTTTGGTCCAAGGGATGACGCTCTAACCACTGAGCCAAACTGGCCAGGGCCCAAGCATTAAGGTATTTTAATACAAAACTGCATTGTGTTCCTGGCACATTCCTCTTTGAGAAATAATTTTTCATTTTTCATTTGACACTAAATTAAATATGTATTTGAAAATGAGTTTCATAAAAATTGTCTCCAATTTTTTTTTTCCTGTAAGTTTTTAACTGTCATTTTATGTCCTGGACTTCAGGCTTTTCAGGCTTGTACAGCTTCAAATAGCGTGTGGTCAAACGAACGAGCACGGGTTTGACACAGCCTGACCTTTCAGTGACAATGAGCGCGAGAGGGCAGAATGAAGATGGCCTTGTCAGACTCGTATAAAGAAGGAAATTTCCAGCAGCCCCAGAGAAGGTCAATAAAAATGTTCCATAAGTGGAATGGGGAATCAACTGCAAGTTTTTCATCGAATGAGGGTGACAGACAGAGGTCTCTCCAAGAATGTATAATGAGGATCACCCAAGTCACTCAAGCTAAAGAATGGCCAAAGGGTTGTGTGATTTAGCTCACATTTTCAAGCAAGGCATGACCACTGCAGAGAAATAATATATTTTTAAAGGTAACACATGATCATATTCTAAAAATTCAAATAGTATCAAAAAGTATAACATACCAGGTGTTACTTACCCTACATACCCCTGAGTTCTGATTCCCGTCCTCAGAGACACCCACTGATACGAATCAGTTTTATGTTTTTGAATATATTCTATGCAAACACAATTTGTTGATACTATTACAGATGTCCCCCATTTCCTCCCCCCTTTGCCCTCCTCCACCCAGCCCCACCCCCACCTTCTACACTGGCCTTCACTACACTGTTGTCTGTGTCCATGGGCTATGCATATATGTTCTTTGGATTATATTTTATTTAAAGTTCTCTTAACTTTGAAAGATTTCAGGCAACAACTATAGAGAATATTAGAACAACACCAGTATACACACCAAACAGATTTTATGAATATTTGTCCAAATTGATTGTGTGTGTGTGTGTGTGTGTGTGTTACAGGTACAGTTGAAACCACTACTGCATTCTTATTCTCTCATTCACAGAGATAAACACAATCCTGGGGATGATTTGTACCTTTTCTAATTTTTTTCAATATTCTTTATATATATGTATCCATAACAATATGTAGTTTTGTATTACTTCTCCATTTATGTAAGTCCTATCATACTATAATTTTTGTTACTTGTTTTTGCATTTGATATTATAACTTTAAAATTAATACATATTGACACATATTGCTCTAGTTGATTCATTTTAACTAACTACCATACAGTTGCTATTCTAATTTATGCATCCAATTAGTGTGCATTAAATTGATTTCCAACTTTTTTATTTATAGACAGTTCTGTTGTCTGCATCCTTATACTTGTTTTCCTCTACACACATGGCAGATTTTCTTTAGAATACATCCATATACACGGAATTACTAGTTTGGAAGATATGTGCATATTTGATTCTGATAAGTATTGCCAAACTCTTTTTGAAATTGATCAGACTTTTCACACCACCAGCAGCAATCTCTGAGCATTCACACATATTCTTGTCCTGACTTGGACAGAGATTGGAAACAGCCACAACATTATGTAGCTACTCCCTTCAAGCGGTAGAGTCTATCATCCCTCCTACTGAATTTGGGCTTTGGCCTATAAAATATGGTAGAAGTTACATTATCTGAATTGCAAAGTTTAGGCCTCAAGAGACCTTGAAGATTCTGCCTTCTCCTCTTTGGAGCATATAAATGATTGTGAGAAGAAGCCCCGTCTATCTTACTACATGTGAAGAGGAAGAGAGGCCCCAGCCAACAGCCAGATATCTGAGGGAGGCCACCTTGGATCACCAGCTCCTTCGAGCCATCAGATGACTATAACTGCATGAATGATCCCCCAGGAAGACCAACAGAAGAGCTGAACCTAGCCCAGATTATTCATCCTCAGGACTGTGGGCAAATGCTGGTGGTTGTGTTAAGCTACTGAGTTTGGGGATGGTTTATTATACAGCAAAAGATTACTCGATACCCTTGATGTTATCAGTTATTTAAGGTGCCAACTTGATTGGACTGAAAATGGCATTTATCATTTAAGCATCCTTCAACAGCCTTCATATCAGAAGAATGATTTCAGATATCAATCCATAGACGGTACAACTTACAGTGACTTAGACAAGAGGAAATATTTTTCTTATATTCATCTGGAGGTTAGCAGTTGCTGACATTCGTTTTGTGACCTAGTGCTAAGTCTCTGTTAGCAACTCTGTGATTCTCTTTTCCCTCATGGTCAAAAGTTTACTTTCACCTGGCCTGGTGGCTCAGTCGGTTGGAGCATCGTCCTGTGCACCAATCGGTTTCAGGTTCCATTCCAGTCAGGGCACATACCTAGGTTGTGGGTTTGATCCCTGGTTGGAGCGTGTTCAGGAGGCAGCCAATAGATGTTTCTCTCTCACATCAATGTTTCTCTCTCTCTCCCCCAACTCCCTTATTCTCTCTAAAATCAATAAAATATCCTCGGGTGAGGATTTAAAAAAAGTTTACTCTAACAGCTTCACATAGCACATCTGAATGCACTAAAGGTCAGGAAGCTGGGACAGAACACTTTTCCTTATCTACCATGGCCTGCCTAATTGTAATAGAAAAATCATTCAGAGAAACCCCCAGGGGATTTTCCTTTCCATCATACTGACCAAAATAACCACTTACTCCAGACCAGGGAATAGTCCACTTTCTTTCAGATTGAGGAAAATCTGAACATGAAGATTGTTGTTTAGTTAAAAATAAGGATTGAATCATTTTTAGTTAAACAAGGAATAATGTCAACCATACTTTGTAGAACAATTGCATAATTTCCTTCGTAAAATTCTCACACATGCTTATCTAGACATTTTTTCCTAGATAAGGGAAAACAAATTTTGCTATGACAGTGAATGGGTTATTCTGTTTAAATAACATCACTTAGTTGGTTCTTGCTAGTGTATAGAAATACTATTGATTTTCTGATTTTGATATTATAATAATCTTGCTGAATTTGTTTATTTGCTTGAATAGTTTATATAATTTCATGGATTCTTTTGTGTAGGTAATCATATAAACTCTGAGAAAGAACAACTGTGGTTCTCTTTATTATCCCTCACTTATTTTCCTTCCTTCCTTCCTTCCTTCCTTCCTTCCTTCCTTCCTTCCTTCCTTCCTTCCTTCCTTCCTTCCTTCCTTCCTTCCCTCCTTCCTCTCTCTCTCTCTCTGTCTCTCTGTGCTAATTACAACCACTAGTAAAAAGCTACAGAAGTGGTGGCAGTGGTTGCTATTGATATGTCTACTCAACAGGTTGATGTTTCCATTGTCTTCTGATGAGAAATCTGCTCTACCTCACTTAATGTTTTTGACAGAACTGCTGTCTCATATCATATTTGTTCTCTCTCTCTCTCTCTCTCTCCGCCTCCTCTCTGCCTTTAAGAGTGGGAAGAGCAACGTTTCAGTAGGCGTGGATTCTTTTATGTATATTTTGTGTATATATTTTTTCTTATAATTTTCTGTTATGAGACTTGTTCACCAGTTACTGTCTTAAAATGATTCTATTATATTAAATCTTGGGATAGATTAATTCTTTTTTAAATGTCTGTTAATTCTCCCTCATGTTGGATCATGTCCTGATATGATCTGCAATAGTATATTTTAATTGCACTTACTCCCACAGTCAAATATACTAACCTACTTTCCCTGCTTTAATCTAAATCCATATATGCTACCTTCTCTCCTATAATATAACCCTCAAAATTTAGATGTGTGTGCTTCTCACTCGGTTCCTGTAATTCTGTTTTTTTTTATTTTTTCTTTTCTTGCTCATAAGTCTCTTCCCATCTACTCTATTATTCCAATCACATTCAAGTATGCTAAAAAATTTTCAAGCTACATCAACATTCAACTAATTCTTACTGAGACCCTTTTCAGTAGAAATTCCTGGGGAGAGATTTTTACTCCAGCTATAACAATTTCCTATTCCTCTTCTTTCTGGACTCTCTTTAGGAGTGGTTTTACTCTCTTTAGTTACAGGTAATCATTTCTCAAGTGATACAGAAGCTACCTGAATTAATTCTACCTTCCCATGATTTGGGGCGGGGTGGGGGGGTTTCTGGCCTTTCTACTCTATTTCACTGATCATGTTTTAAATCTGATGGAATTAGTCTCGTTGAAATTTCCCCCAGTATTTTCATATATATTTTTGCATATTTATTTTTATATTAATTTTAAATGAATTTTTCTAGCTCAAAAATATCAACAAATAATTGTGGTTTTTGGTATTTGTTTTGGATATATATATATATATATATATATATATATATATATAGAGAGAGAGAGAGAGAGAGAGAGAGAGAGAGAGAGACAATATATATATATGGAGACAATATATCTGGGACATTGTTCTATGCAAGGAAAAGGGATATTTTCTAATTGTTCATGTCCAGTTTTATGACTTTTTGGAATTTTAAAAAATTGCCTCATATATTTTTTTCTTTATTGACTTTAGAGAGAGAGGAAGGGAGAGGAAGAGAGAGAGAGAGAAACATCAATGAGAGAGAACATCGACTGTCCTCCTCCTGCATGCCCCACACTGGGGATTTGGCCCACAACCTGGGGATGTGCCCTGACTGGGAATCGAACCTGGGATCTCTTGGTGCATGGGTTGACGATCAGCCACTAAGCCACACCGGCTGGTCCTCATATATGTTTTAAATAGTTCTTACTAAATTTATTTCTAGATATTTCATTTTTAGTAAGCTATTATATATAGCTTTTTTTCTCCACCATTATAGTTTCTAAATTGTTGCTTGAAAAAATAAAAGCTACTTATTTTTAATATTAACTTTATATTCTGCTAGTTCTAATATTTTGACTTATCATTGATTCTTGTAAGAATTAATGTCAAATCATCAGCTAGCTAATAGAAATAATTTTACTTCCTTTTTCTGTCAATTCTCATGCCTTAATTTTCTTGTCTAATTCCATTTGACTAAGATCTTCAGCACAGTGTTAAGTAACAATGGAAAAAAGGGGGCACCGTTGCCTTATTCCTGATTATTGTGGGGAGACTTTAACATTTACGTTACCAAAGTTCTTTGTACACGGTAGGTGCTCACTCTTTGACTTTGAGTAGGTAATTTGTGCAAATATGTTTTGTTTGAGTCACGTTGTTTCTGTTTCTCCTTTAAATTGTGAGGAATATAAAGTGTGCAGCAAACTTGCTGAAGCAACTCATTGAAAGACCTGTAAACGAGAAATGCATTTTTCAGCATTTCAGATTTTCTTTTATGGTGATAATATCATGAGCAGATTTCATAACATAAAAGTGTGCAAAATAGTTTAATATTAGGGAAAGAGAGCCCTGCAGAGAGCACTTTCCACTAAAAAGGCTTTTCTATCCTTTAAAACCTAATGCTGATCATTGAACAAAACTATCATTTGTGGAAAATAAAGCTTCGTAAAAACTACCAATACACAGATATGGAACATATTGTATGTGTATGAACTCTTTCAAAATCTTTACAAGTGCAAACCTATATTTTCTTTGCTTTGAATGGTGTTCCATTCACAAAACTTTGGAGTGTAGTTCTATTTCATTTTTGTTAATGCACATTTTTTGCCTAAAGTCTGGTAAAGCAGGCAAGACAATGCCAACATTTCATCATGGTTTTACCAAGCTGTACAGTCAATGAGTTTTTGAGAAAGTGCTCCATGTCCTCCACCAGAAAGAGGTGAGGTCAAAATAAGAAACACACTCCCAAGGGAGTTCTGACCATCAGTGACACTTGTGTGCACTGTTTCATGACCCTAGACTCTCCTTTCTCCTCGGAGGAGAACCAGTGTGCAGAGTGAAGAAGCGTGTACACAGTTAAGGATTACACGGTCCCTGGGGATAGTTCTTCTGATCTCTTAGGAGCTGTGCATTTTGAAAAACATGGGTGGATGAGAAATTCGAAGTGGATTACATGTGCTGCTGCTGTAGAGGTTATGAAATCGCACCGGCTGGAATGAAGATGTACAGGACAAATCAGAAAATGTCATATTTATATTCAAATAAACAGGCCCACTTATATGCATATGATAAAGCAAGGGCGCACTCAAAACCAAATAAAGATGGAGCAGTCAGTATTACAAAGATAGCAATGAAGACAGCTGCGTGGATGGAGTGTTTAAAATAACACGTTTAGCCATGAAGAAGTGGCATGCTTTCTATTAAAGTAAGTATATTTTAGTGACTTAAGGCCTAAGTTGTACCTGACAAAAATGAAATGTCCTGAGGTCATGGAACTGACACTTTTTGCCTCAGCAAAATTTTACATCTGCAGACATGGCTTCCCAGTGAATACCAGTCTTGTCTAAAAATGCTGCTTATCACAACTCACGTTTTCTGAATAGTCATAGAAATTAATGCACACATTCTAAAAGATACAAATTAAGCATTCTCTGTAAATTACAAATGATAAATAATTTGAAAAATGTACTTAGAGACCATTTATAACCATCCCACCACGTTTTAGATATTTTGGAATTATTGACACATCGCATACAATTTTTATTTAAATGATAAAATACTAATGATTAGTATCATTTGTGATTTTTAAAAGTATTTTCACTCTCATTATTTTATTTAGGAAATATTCTAAACATGCCATCATGTCTTCTTCCCTGTGAAGAGAGAAATGTAGCCCTAAACTGTCTTTTATGTGTATGAGATTTCCCTAATTCTACTACTGTGTTTACTTAAAACTTTAAAATTATAAAACATACCACATATTCAATAGGGTGTGTGTAGTTAATATGTTTGGCTTAAATAATAATAATGGGAATGCATGCATGCAGAATTCCCAACATATGAAAATAAATGTTGGTGCATTTAAATAAAATTTTCCATTACAGTTGATATTTAATATTATATTAGTTACAGGTGGTACAACATAGTGGTTAGACATTTATATAACTTGTGAAGTGATCCCCGATAAGTCTAGTACCCCCTGATACCGTACATAGTTATTACAATATTATTGACTATATTCCCTAAGCTGTCCCTTGCATCCCTATGACTGTTTTGCAACTGCCCATTTGTACCTCTTAATCCTTTTACCTTTTTCGCCCAGCTCCCAACCCCCCTCCCATCTGGCAACCTCCAGTTTGTTCTATGTATCTATGAGTCTGTTTGTTTATTTTGTTATTCTGGATTCCACATATAAGTGAAATCATATGGTATTTGTCTTTCTCTGTCTGAATTATTTCACTTAGGATAATGCCCTCTAGGTCCATCCATCTTGGAGCAAATGGTAACATCTCATTTGTTTTATTGGCTAATATTCCAGAACGCTGGTGCATTTGAAGATTCTCTTTGTATTTCCCCAATTGTGTTCCTTATCTCCCTGCCAGAGATGACTGTTAATAACAGACATTGATATACTGCCAATCAGTGTGCTCTGTGGTGTTTCTAAGTGGTTTTGGCCAAAAGGGTTCTGTGGAAAGAGGGTTGGGAAAACTAATGTGTAAGCCAGATGTAATAGCAGAGTTTGTTTCCCGTGGGCTTCACAGAGCCCTACTGTGCGAAAGAACACTGGAATCTGTATGCACTTTTACTTTCTGTAGACTTGCCATGGGTCATATTTGACAAAATGCAAATCTAGGAGTTTTACCAAACTTTTATATGATTCATAATGAACTAAAGATCAGAGAAATACAGACATTTCTTTATAAGACTTGAACAAATGTTTAATGGAAACTGAACCTGTAAGGTGGGTGAACAAGGCAGAGACTAAGTTCAAACCTCAGTGGCATAAAAAAACGAAGATGTATTTCTCATTCACAACAGATGTCCATCATCGGTGTGCTGGGCTCTGGCCTGAGCAGTCTTCCCTTTGAGCCGCTCCCTCTGGGATGTTGCTGATGAAGGCTTTTGCTCCCAGTTCACCTGGCTGTACTTGTCGAATGGCTGCAGTATCTGGGGAACAGAATTAAGGATTATTATAGGTAATGTACTAGTTTCCCAGGACTTCGATAACAAATTACCCCAAACTTGGTAGCTTCAAGCAGCAGAAATGTATTCTCTCACAGTTCTGGAGGGCAGACGTTCTAATCAAAGTTCAGCAAGCCTTTGTTCCCTCTGAGGAAACTAGGAGATCATTCTTCCCTGTCTCTTCTAGCTTCTGGTGGTTCCAGACATTCCTTGGCTTGGTGCTGGACAACTCAAATCTCTGCCATTATCTAACATGGACTTCTGTTCTCCCTGGCAGTGTCTTCCCACCTTATATGGACACTTGTCATTGAATTAAAGTCCTATTGGGATAATTCAGGATGATCTCATCTCAAGGTACTTAACTTTGATTGCCTCTTCGAAGACTCTTTCCAAACAAAGTCCACTATTCTACCCATTACAGGTGCCAACCTAAATATATTGTACTTTGGCATTGTCCTAGCATATTTAGATATTCCATTCAGATTTGTATGGATATGATCCCAATTTTAATTTCCATCATTCTCTCTCTAAAAAATTCTATCTGCTATGCTTGTCTTTGATTTTAATGATAGATTTTATACATACATATGTAAACAATTAACATATTTTTCTTATATATTTCATAAATGTATAGACAAAGTCACCTTCTCCTGAGTTTCCAGAAGAGTTCTGTTTGCTTATCATGATTGTCAACAATATCTGATGTATTTTTCAAAATAGTCTTCATTCTGTATAGCAGCTTTGCTCAGACACATAAAAATAATTCTGAGTTACATTTCATTTTCTGTTCCAAAGGGAAACAACTTTTGAAGTCTTTTTTTTTAAAGTAAAACAAATGCTATAAAATATTCAAATTGTTACAAAGAACACTCTATTCTAACACTCTGATTCATGCTAGCTGTGAACATTCTAGACGTTGGAGCCCAAAATCCTGGCTTTAATTGTTTGTTTCACTAACCACATGACCTGAGGCTAATTTCTTAATCTCATTTCTGATCTGTAAGATTGCATAATAGTTCTGTCAAGCCCTTTAAATGTTTAGAACAATGGTAATGTTCAACAGGTACTGACTAAATGCTCCTTATAACCATAATGATTATATTTTAATATTGTTTTTTATATTATATTATTATTATTATTAAAGACAAAGTTTCCTAAAATCAACAGAGTCCAAACATACTCTTAATAGTCCAGTTTTCTGTAAGAGTAAGTTCAGAATTATTTTCTAATAATTTCTGGCCCTGCAGAGGTATTCATTCACCTGACTTCTCTCTCGGCGGAGTTGAGATAGTCTTCTATTCAGAATATCTCCTTGTAGGGCTCCTCTGTCCCCTAACCTTTCTTCATTCTCATTAGACAGTTAAGGCTTTGTACTTAATTGCTAACAGAAGGGCTACATGTGAGAGCTCACAAGTGAAGACAGACTCAAACTCCCTGCCATATCCTATTTTTCAAAGTATTATGGAAGAGAAACAACTGAGAAGGTTGCCTGTAAGCTTGTTGCATCAAATGGTTCCTTTTTAGGAATTTTTGTAGGAATTGCGCTCATGTTTGATGCAACCAGCCTACCTTGGGAGACTCTCAGAGGAAAAATGAGGCCCTGAAGCTTTGAAGATGCTGTTCACTCCATTACACAGGGTCTTCATTTTGAGAACCTTAAGAGACTTTTTTTAAATATTAATAACAGGAATAATTATAATATTCCTGTGCAGATGGTTTGGTGTTTATCTTGAGGAAAGCTTAAAATATATAACATATCAGATTTTTCTCCTTGTCTGTTAAACATCTTAGAGGAAAAATTGTGGTCAGCTCCTGGCAAATGTATAGAACTTGAGAGTATATAAAAATTTGATTAATCTCATTGGTAGGTTGATTTTCATGTTTTGCTTTGTCCTGCATTTGCCTAATTATTCTCACTCTATAAGATTTATTCTATTTAGCTGCATTGTGTTTTTGTTTTAAAGCCACCTGAAAGTGTTAAGCTTTCTTTATAAATTTATAGATCTTCAAAAGTCATTGTATGTGACTGATATTTAAAACAGAAATATTTAAATGATAAGCAGAGAAAGTTTAAGGTATGTTGGGGACTGATATAACTCTAATTTATAGCTTTTTTATAAAAACAGTGGAAAATACCAACTTTTCTGTTTATCAAATGTTAGTTTTAATATCTATTAGATGTTAAAAATTATTTACACGAAACATTTTAAACTGCTTTGAAATAATATGAAAGAACAAAATCTACATATTCATGTTTGGATTTTCCTTTCATAAAATTTTATTTCTTTGGAGCATATACATTTTTGCCATACATCTAAAATTTTTCTATAGAAGTGTAGGAAAAAAATTTGACATGACAAATGGTTATAATATATAGGACAAGACAAACAATCTATTAGGAAAATTACTTTTGTTTTATGATGTATATGTCTTCAAATAAATTTTGTAGTGCAGAATTTAGGTTTATACCAGGCGAAAGGTTAAAATTTCCATGGTAATAAGAATATTTTATGAAAAATATGAGAGTATAGTGCTATGTTTTTACTATCCATTTTGGCAAAAATGCTAATTTAAGACACCAAGGAGATATGCCTCATTAGAAATATAATCATATAACGTAGCCACCATAAGTGATGGGTATATTTTAATTTAAAAAGACATGACAAGGAAATCATTAGAGGAAAAGGTAGTTTCTTGAGTTAACATACATTTGTCTACAGACATGATCTCTCGTTTGATCTTGCTCTTGGAGGACCCGAGTGCCAAGCATTTGTTACACATGCTCAGCTGACAAGATGCTGTCTCTCATGAAAGACAAATGAAAAGAATTGGATTAATTTAGTTATAAAGGGATTTACATTTCGCTCTTTCTAACATGTCTTTTGGAGATTGATGAATAAGAAATGAGATAAGAAAGCCCTTCAAAGCTACTGTGGCTGAATATGGTAGAAAAATCGCTCTAGCTGGAAGATGAATCAAGTTTCTGTCAGGCAAAGCCAAGGAAAATTCTCTTGTGTTATCAACTAATCTTACCAGAGAGGCACTATTATGCGAGATGTATGACACCGCTTTCTGCCTCTCCCAGAAGCCAGGTGGCTGTGCGCTGCTCCCATCTAACAAGTTCTGTGCCTTCGCTTGTTTATTTCCCAGCTTAGCCAAGAGTCTGAAGTCAACATGGTCTTATCTTGGATGTCCACTAAGCTTCATCTGGAAGGTTTCACTATTTAAAACGAGTTATCACATCTTTTATAATAATGAAATTCAATTTTCTGAAGTTATTTGTTTTGTTCTGTTTTTCTAAAAAATATATACCAGGGAGCCAAAACAATCTAAATTCAAGGAATATATATTTTGTTATTTTGTCTGCTTACAATTTTTTAAATCCATGTTCCTCTGTCAAACAGAATCATACTTTCTTTTTCTCCAACTCAGTATATATAATAGCACAAAATGACAAAACTGTAATTATGTGTAATTCTAATGCTATATGGGGATTAACCTAGAGCAGGGGTGGGGGAGCCTTTTTTCTGCCAAGGGCCATTTGGATATTTATAACACCATTCTCGGGCCATACAAAATTATCAACTTAAAAATTAGCCTGCTGTATTTGGTCAAACATTTAATTAACTCGCCCCTAATGTGAGGGCTGGAACTGCTTCTCTTTGGCGAGGCGTGTGATGTTAGCTGGTATTGATGATGTTGCTGCTCGCAACTGCTTTTCCAGGTTTGCATCGGTCAGTCTGGAGCGCAGTCGACCCTTTGCGATGGTGAGTTTTGAAAAGAACTGCTCGCAGCAGTAAGATGTTCTGAACACAGATGCATGTTTCAATGCATGTCTCCGCAAAGTGGAAAATTTATCATTGTTTATGGAACGTTTATAGAACTCAGGCAGTGGTAGGTTGTTGTACCTAGCTTTCAGCTCATCATCGCTTTGCAGCTGAATGATTTCTTGTTGTAGGTTATCAGGCACATCGGCTGATTCCACATTGAACGGTGTAGCAAAGATGTTCAATTCCATTTGTTTACTTTTCATGTCCTTGACTCTTTCATTCAGTGCCTCAGTTAGTTTGGCACATTCACCAGCATATTCAAGTGTCCTAGAAGGCTTTTGTCCTTCCATAGTGGGGAAATGTACCGTCTTATTCCTTTCGAGTTGCACTTTCCACAGCCTTAATTTAGCTTCAGATTATTTCATGTTTGAAAGCAGGGAGCTGAGAAGGTGCTTGGGGCCCTGCAGCTTGATGTTCAGCTCTGAGAGGTACTTGGTAATGTCCACCATGAACGCTAAATCACACAGCCACTTGCTATCATTGAGTTCCCTGACAGGTTTTCCCTTCCTCTCCATGAACTGCTTGACTTAATCTGCAGTTTGTAAAACCTCATGAGCATGTTCCCCTGTCTCAGCCACTGTACTTCACAGTGATAAACAAGATCACTGTACTCAGATCATTCAGTAACTCCTTACACTGCTGGCTATTAGACCTTCTGCTGGACAAAACTTATTCATGATACTACTGTTGACATCACACTGTTGAGGCACAGTGACCGTGCACAGAGACTTTCTTGGTGTTTGATGCAGTGGCATATGATTACATCACTTGGATCAGGACTGAGACCCTTCCGTTCCTTCTTGACAAATGCAATTTACCCTTTTTGCAAACCAGTCATGGCTGGATCTCCGTCTGTAGTAAGGCCACTTAAATTTTCAAATGTTAGCTCAAGTTTTTTCATTGATAAAACAAGTCTCTCAAGTCCTCACCTCTTGTAGTGCCATGCATGGCTTCCAGTGACAGCAGTTCGTCTCGCGTGTCAAACTCTGCAGTTATCCCACCAACGAAAACGGCCAGTTGGGCAGTATTTGTTGTGTCCATTGTCTCGTCACAAGCCAGAGAGAAAAACTGGAAATCTCCTGCAGAATCCTTCAGTCTTTTCTCAGTATCTTGTGCTCAGTCAGGAATCCGATCTGAGACGGTTCTCCGAGACAAACTAACCCTCGGAAACAAGTTTACTTTGCTGGTGCTAAGACTCCGCAGCAGCCACCAGGGACTCTTCACAAGCTCTCCTCCACAGGAGGCCTCAGCTTCCCTGCGATGAGCTCGCTCACTACGTAACATCTGAATAACGTTGTCTCTGTCACAACGAGGCCTCGGGAGAGCGGCTGTGGTGATTCCAAACTCAGCTGAAGAGCATTGATCTTATCCACATGCATTTGAACTCCCAATTCATTGAGTTTAGCATGCTTTGAACTGTAATGATGCTCCAGATTGGCTTTTTTCATTATTGTTAACGAATTGCCACAAACTAGGCACACAAGTTTGCCTTTGACTTCATCAAAAAAATAATCATTTGTCCATTTCTCTTGGAAAGATCAACACTCTGCATCAGCTTTTCATGTCTTTGTAGTTGCCATTTGTAGGATGTCACACCACTGAAGTTTTAATAACTATCACTTCTCTAATCCTGCATCTTGAATTTGGAACATACCCAACATTTGTATCATCGATTCTTGAGGGCTTTTCTGTCTACTGTAATTTCCTTAACCTTCATTTGAGATTCAGTTTTTGTGAGGACTGTTGATCGTGGACGTGTGGATAAAGGCTGAATTGGAGTTATCGTCTGTGTCGACAAAGAAGTCGACAACATCGTCATCAATGATCAGAGGCAAGGCCATCAACGTTGCGAGGAATCATCCCATCGCACCTCGTCTCCTCATCACCGGATCGCCGTAGTTTCACGCAGTGTGTTAACACTTTCCCGGCGTGTACACTCCCAGCCTGCCTGGCACTGACTGTCCTCTGAGTCATCGCAACACAGGCAGACGGGCCGTGGGCAGCTGACGAGAAGCATACGTGTCTGTCCCGTCATGTACTCATATGTGTCCTGTCTATCCCATCATGGACGTTCCTTGCTTGTCCCTCAAGGTTTACGTTACTATTATGATTCACTTAATATAAATTTATGTTGCTATGAAGTAAGCTCCTAGATTTATTGAATTTCGAGTCCTACCTGTGGATGCCTTAGCAGGGCCAGGCCGAATGATTTTGAGGGCCTTATACGGCCCTGGGCTGGACATTCCCCACCCCTGCACTAGTGTTTTGCCAAGCACAACATTTGCAATCAAAACTAACTTAGTGTGAAAACTCATTCTAAGAATAAGTAAGTAGCCTAGACTTAAGTATTCTAGAATGAAGAAACATAAGAAAGAAAGCTCCCATTTCAATCAGCTAGGATATTTTTCAACTGTTTAAAGAGCTATTTAATTCAGTACTTCAGGGTCCTGAAATAACACTGAGAAAATTGGGAAGACCTTTGGATCCTTGTAACAGCTGATCCAATCGTGATACCTCAGGGGGAGAAAAGAGGAGATGCATGATTCAAGCACCTTTTACAGTCAAAACAGACAAAATCGATTACAGTTTGCTCACATCATTCCTTGCTTAAAGCCCTGGAATGGCATTCTACCGCACTTTCAATAGAATCCATGATCTTTTCAAGGTCTTCTACCCTCCACCACCCTCCAGGAGGCTTCCACTCAGTTCTCATTGTAAAGCCCTCTCCCTTAATTGCTGTTAAAGTCACACGGGGCTCTCTCTGTTCCTCGGATAGCTAAATCCCTGCCTTTAGGCTTCACACTGGCTGTTCTCCCTGCCTGGAGTGTCCTGCCTTGAGAATCTTGATCTGGCGTTCCTTTCAATATTGAGTTTAAATTTTACCTCTTCAGCAATCCTTCTTTGACCACCAAGTCTAAAGTAGACCTTCTGTTCCTTTCTGTCACATTACCCTGTTTTGTTTTTTCATTGCACGTATGAACTACCTGATATCTCCATGCAGTTGTGTGCTGCATAATATGTTTCGGTCAAAAATGGACTGCACAGCCCAGGCCAGGTGCTCAGCTGGTTGGAGCATCATCCTGTGCACCAGAAGGTTGTGGGTTCCATTCCCGGTCAAGGCACATACCTAGATTTGGGGTTCGATCCCATTTTGGGTGTGTATGGGAGGTAACATGGAGAGTAGAGTCAGTATAACTAACTCCATCTTGAGTTTGAACCTTATCGTCTGAACACATAGAAGTCTGGACCCACAACCAAGTTCTGGGCTGCAGCCAAGGGAGGCAACCCACAGATGCAAGAGATAAGGGTGACTAGGCACCTCTGCAGACGTTGCCAAATATTCTGATTTGGAACTTCGAGGACTGATCTCGGAGACAAGCATATCTAACAAGTGCAGAAGAAGGGAGACACCTCCACACGAAGGATACAAGTGAAACCAAGAACAGTGACACTTGCTCTTCGCCCTCCTGCGAATGCGCCGCGCTGACAGCTCGTGAGTCTGGCTTGGTGGCCGTTGATTATTCCGGGGCCTTGCTGTCTCGAGCTGGTTCAGCAGTCTTCCTTGCAAGACATGGGCCCCCTAGACACAGAGGCTTCTGTGACTCTGGGTGACCAGTGACCACTGCTCTGCATATAGCCCAGACCAGAGGACATTTGGGGCTCTTGGACTTTCGGTTTGTTAGCCCCCAATACTGTGTGTGTGTTCTGATGTGTTTGTAATTCGGATTAAATCTGCAAGTAATAAAAGCTACGTTGACAGCACGGTCACCTGTGTTGCCTCACTGTTGTCACTTGGTGTTGAGAACCCAGAGGGCCAAGTGACCACCTAGGGTCATGGCCTCAATCAGGCACCCCGATACTATCGGGGGTCAGGACATCGAGTGACTTATAGGAAAGACTATACTGGCAGCCAGAGTGCTTATGACAGGCAACTGATTGATATTTCTCTCTCACATCGATGTTTCTCTCTAAAAATCAATTAAAAAACAAAACAAAACACACCCTCCAGTGAGGATTAAAAAACAAACAAACAAAATGGACTGCACAGACCATGGTGGTGCCATCGATGATAATGGACCTGACGTCCCAGCTGTTAGAATGTCATAGCCCTCAGAATGTCGCAGCCATCAGAAGGTCCTAGCCAGGGAAAGGTCACAGCCGTCCTAACACTTTAGCCATCCTAACTTCATACTTATCCTAACATCATAGCTCAACACTGTGCTAATGTAGAGATAAGTTCAGTGTAGTTGAAATGTGCAATGTGGCAAAGGACTCCAGTCAGGAACAGCAACGTCCTCAGCCTGTGCACGCACTCTCACTCACAGACTCACCGCAGCCACTCCAGTCCTGCTGCAGTCATAGTGAGTGTCCTGTACCAGTGCACCTTTTCGAATCTTTTATACTTTATTTTCAGTGTGCCTTTGCTATGTTTAAATATGTTAGATATACAAGTAGTACCCATCGTGTTATAATTGCCTGCAGTGTTCAGCACAGTAACATGCTCTCCATGTAATCTAGGTGTGCAGTAGGCAACACCGCAGAGGTTTGTGTAAGTGCACTCTGTGATGTTCCCACAGCGATGAAATTACCTAGTGATGCATTTCTCAGAATAGATTCCCGTGGACAAGCAATGCATGACTGTACATGTTTATTGCTCATCTATTAAAACATATGCTTTCCGAAAGGAGAACCATTGTTTATTGCCCAGCATATTGTTTGCGCTCACTAAATATCTGTTTAATGAATAAATACAATCCCCAAATCATCAGAGAGAAAACCATCCTGATATTATGGGGTTGACATACCAGAACCTCATGGTCTATTTTTAATAAAATTGTTAAAATGGCTGAAATTATTGAAATTTCTCAGTTATGAGTTTACAAATGCGTTCAAGTCTTTGTATGTTGCTGGACTTACATTGTTTGGCTACTGTAAATGAATGTTAGTGGAACAGAATCACAATTTTGTTGTCTCCTGACTAAAACGTTGAGTACATTTAGTATGTTCTATATAGTTCAGGTTCTGATTCTCTCTTTTTTTAAATCCTCATCTGAGGACATTTTTGCATTTATCTTCAGATAGAGCGGGTGGGAGAGAGGGAGGAAGAGAGAGAGAGAGAAACATTGATGTGAGAGATACACATCAAGTGGTTGCCACCCACATGACCCCAACTGGGGCCGGGGACAAACGGCAACCGAGGTACGTGCCCTTAGCGGGAACCGAACCCGGGACTCTCTGGTCCACAGGCTGACGCTCTAACCGCTGAGCCAAACTGACCAGGGCTCTGATACTCTTTTTTTAAAGTTTCTCCTACATGGCAGCTATTGGCCTAAGTGAGTCTATGCATTTTAGTTGTGCACATTAGCTAATATCTCCATTTTACAAATAAATAAAATCTCAGTCCAAGAAAACCAAATGCATATCTTCTGATTTCATTGTCAAAGCAGTTTCTACCATATCACTCATTCTTTCTTAAAATTAAGGTACAATAAACATTATATCCTTTTTCTGTATATCATCATGCATGATAATGAATGTGAAAATAGCTAAAACTTTAAAAAATAATTGATATAAATTAAAATGCATACTAATGCACCTTCTTCCTAAAGTTAAAAATGAAGGTGATGGGACAATAGTGAATAAAATATTATTAGAGTTTACCTAAATTGGAAATTTTGGTTTCTATTAAGAAATAATAAGGGAAACTTGTTCACTCAAAATAGAATTGAAATGATGGGAAAAGCAAAAACCAAACACAAATGAAATCCAACCCAACAACATAGGAAAAAAACACCCTCGCTTTTATTTTTGTGTGTGAAATCAGTGTTGTGGTTAGATGTATGATTATATTTTTGTAGCTTGGTTTCCTCATTTATGAGATAGGGATCATCCAATTCTTCGTAATCTTTTAGTACTGCTAAAGGCAAAGTTTGAAGTAATGTGAAAACCACTTTGATAAGGCAGAGGTATGACTCTATTAGAATGACAATTACCGAGAAGCAGAGCGGTGTATTGTGCCTGGAAGCCCGTGGACCCCATTGGTGGAAGTCAGAGTTCAAACCTTGGAAACTGTAAGATTTGCTTTTTTGTTTGGGCAAAAAGTTTGGAGTGTCTCCTGCAAGTGAGTTTTAATCAAAGTTCAATTTTGTTTTAGATATGTAAAACCTTAGAATTGGGAATTTTTGAATGCCAATCTACTACTTCCTTTCTCCTGGTGTTTCCTATGTACTATTTAATATGAAATAATTATATTTAACATAAAGAAGTATGACCTTAAATGATGTGACTCACGGAGTAAATGGTGGGGTGCCATGGCTGAGACCTAGTCACATACTATTTTGTTCTCAAGCTGAGTTTATGAGCACGAGGTTTCTTTGGTGGCAGGGAGGTAGCTGGTAGGGACTCAGATGCTTTTCTGCGAACTGTTATGGCCATAGCAACCACTGGGATATTTTTCCTGCTCTTAGCTCACACATGGTGGCCACCCATTCCTTCTTTCCTACTGATGCCGTTTTAGTTAGTGTTTCGTAATAGAGCAACTTCTTCCTTCGGCATGAGCAAAAAATGGAAACCATGTAAACAAGCACTTAGTTTGTGAATACTGAAGTAACTATGTTGGACAGGACCCCAAAGACTATGGTTTCATACTCTCCCTGCAGTGAGCATCATCATTATTGAAAAGGTCTCTCTCCCAAATATTAAAAATTTCCAATTATAGCCCCAAATACTTAAAGCATAGAAAAACTAATGGTTTCTATGGAATTATTACAACATTCATTTTCATGCTAATAAAATTAATATATAACTGGATTCAGTAAGATCACAAATGTATAGTTTAACATGATTTGCTTATGGAAATGAGGTGCCTCGTTTGTCACAGAGTAAACTCAATATTTCTGGGTTGATCACTTCACTTTATGTTTTCATATTATAATAAAGACAGACTCTAAGTATCGGAGAGGTAACATTCAATGGGACAATATAAAAATGGGTTTGTTCCACATAAAAAATCAAGTTAGAAAGATTTATTCTAGCAATGGATCCCCTTTTTACATATAATATATTATAATTCAATATAAACTTATTTAGATCATTTCAAAGATCTATTTGTGCCTATTTCATACTAGCATGCTACCTTTGAGCAGTAGTCCTCGAATCTGAATGCTCATGGGAATCACCAGGGGGTTTGTAAAAAATGCTCTCTGGGGCCCACCCAGAGTTTCAGGACTTCTGGGTCTGGGTGGGGCCCAGGACTCTGCATTTCAAACTAGTTGTCAGGAGATGCTGCTGCTGCTTGTCCAGGGACCACAGTTTGAGAAACTCATCTTGCATAACCAGTTAATTTCTTGGTTTCTCAACTATTTTATCTGTGAAATAATGGTGTCAGGTGATGTATATGTGTCCAGTTCTATGCTAGAAATGTTCCCTGCCTTTGAGAAAATCATGGAGACAAAACACATGACTGATTCTCCTGTGGTAGAAGAATCTGGAGGCACTTGAGAGAAGAGAGGAATTCAAAACCCAGAAAGGTTGTTGTAAAAGTTAAAACATACAGAAATACCTAAATTTAGAAAAGTAATGACCTCTTATCCTCCCCTCCCCCCAAATCCACTTATAATTCCCACTTCATCGATACGACAATGTTAATAATTTCATGTGAAATCTGCCAAAAGGTCTGCAAGTTCCCCAGCCGTTGGGAGTGATTCATTAAACATCCAAATAAAAGAACCTGTGCTCTGAGCAATTATATCCAAATATTTTCTAGTATTCTGTAATATATAGGAAATGTTTTATTGTTACCTCGAGCACCAGATTGCTGATATTGATCCCATTCTTATCCGTCATTCTTAGTTTCTGCCCTTGGGCGGCTCTCCTCTCTCTGTCCTGCACTGGTTAGGACAGGGACGCCTTTATGTCTTTATTCCCCAAAGCAGCACACATCCAAGGCTGTTGTGTATAACAGGCTTGACTAAATATTTTGAGTTCACAGAGGGTAATTATAGTACTGAAAAGGAAATAATTTTTCAAGTATTACAAATGTCAAGTGTTACAGTTTCAAAAAATGTGCCAGGCCGTCCTCACCATAGGAAAGCTCTTTCTGGCTGTGGATCCATCCGTAAGGCCAGACTGACTGGCACGCTGTGGGGTCCTTTCTGAGCGGTTTCACTAATGTCCGTGACACCTGCCCCCAATTTAGGGGCAGCCGGTGGTAGTCTCGAAGCTCCTTTTACTCTGTCATGGTGAGCATCGTTTTCTCGTTCTAAACATCAACCTCTTCTGCACTAGAGGAATTCTCAACTTTCCTTTTAGAACTAAAATCAAATGATTCCCTAAACTGGACCGACACCTTTAGAAACACAAAGCAGAAACTTTAAAAACATCTCTTTAGTCAACAATGAATTTTTCCAGGTTTAGTTATATGTTGCAGCTCTGATTCATTTTCAGTTTTTTGGAATGTAAACAATTCTGTAGAATTTGTGGAGGTGGCACTTCTGAGCTTATTATTATTTTAAATTATATTTTAAAATGATTATTCAGCCAGAAAAGGGAAATCTTTATGGAAGGTGAGGCAACCTTGTCTTTTTTTTTTTTAATTTTTTATTAATTTATTTTTGTTACAGATGTTTCTCCTTTTCCCCCCATTGTCACCCTCCTCCCCCTCCCTCCCTGCCCCGTCCCCAGTTTTGTTGTCCATGTCCATTGGTTATGAGTACATGCGTACAAGTTCTGTGGTTCATCGCTCCCCTCCCCACACCCTCTTCTGGCAATTGTCAGTCTGTACCCTACTTCCACATCTCTGGGACTACCCTTTTCCTCAGACTGTTATGTTTATTATATTCCAGAAATAAGTGAGATCATATGATATTTGTCTTTCTCTGCTTGGCTTGTTTCACTTAGGATAATAGCTTCCAGGTCCTCCCATGTCGTCTCAAAGGATAAGAGATCTTTCTTTCTTACAGCTGCATAGTACTCCATTGTGTATATGTACCACAGCTTTTTTATCACAACCTTGTCTTTTTAGGCCATGTGTAATCTTTGGGTAAGCAGCTAGGAAACTATGCCTGTGGACTGTATGAGAAGTTATGAATGAAAGGAGTGGAAGTAAACATGAGCTTTGGTACTACATGGAAGATTGAGTATAAAGGATGAGAGAGGGCAGATTTGAAAATGAAGTCATATACATATGTATATGTATATGTATATATTTGTAGTCACTAGGTAAATGATTGTCATAAACTTTTTTCTCTGTAATTTCATATTTCAGACTTTGATTTCATGTCAATTATATATGAGAAATGAGATATATTAAGAATGTGGATAAAGAGAGATGGACCATTAACTTACCCTAGGCACAAAGGTTAGATTAAGAAATACAAAGTTCATACCTAAAATAGGATGGACACATTCTTATGTTTGAGACGCAGAGTTAGTCAAATTTGTTTTTTTGTGTATGTGTGGTTCAAAATGATATACAATTGATAACTAACCCACATTTAGAAAAAGAATAAAAAGTTTCCCACGTGATTTCCAGTGACAAAGAAAGACAAGTGACATGGTAGGTCCATACGGACATGCCGCTCCAAGATACACTTGGTACATAAGGAAGATTCTACACAAGATGTTAGAAATGTACAATGATGCCAACACACCCAGCGCTGCAACAAGTGTGTGAATGCAGGACCTGACAGCAGTGTCCGCGGGTAAATAAAACAGCTGTGATTTGCTATCCGATGGATTAAAGGAAAAATAAGAACATAGGCCATTAGAGGTGAGTTCTTAATTTTATCTAATTCAAATGTTTGTTTGTTTTTGTTGTTGCTGTTGAGGGAAATATGGGTCAGCATTTTTAAGTGGCTTGTGATGGATTAAAGTTATTATTATAGGAAAATATGGTTAAAATGATATTATAAAACAACAGTTCTTAAGTTCTTGGGTGTTCTCTTCTGGTGAAACTGGTCTCTCCTCGAAGTAATGCAAATATGTAGATAGCCATACAGATTTGAAGGTCTCCTAAAGAATGGTGCTTTAACAAGGTGTATTTCTGAATAAAATTATATATATATATATATTATATAATATATATAATATAAAAATATATATACTATATATATATATATATTACTCTACATAAATTATTAGACATTGGAGCATCATAGAAATAATTATAACCTACAGCTAAGGTGGTTCCTCACATTGAATTTTGCAAGGCACTTTTTGATTGTAAAAATACATCATTTCTAACACCTGTACACAATGTAATGAGAAGACTGCTATGCTTTGGGGTAAATCTCCATGTTTCAAAAAGATTTAGGATTCTCTGGATTCAATTTTATGCTCCAAAATCCAATCTCTTCAGAATATTTCCTATTTTATGAGATTGACCTCTGAAAGATGCTGTTAAAAATCTATACTAATTTTTATAAAAATTGACTTCACTTTTATTATCATAATAACATTTCTTTTAAGGTATCAGGGCAATAAATTATTTCCTCTGCCAAAAAATACATATGTTATTTGTTTCTGGCTATTATTATTATTATTGTGTCATTTGTGTAAAAATACTTCACCTATGAAAATAAAAAGCTTGTTTACTCTAAGGCTTTGTTTCTCCTGATGATATTACATTTTATTCAACTTTTAAAACATCTTTATTGAAATACAATTCACATGCCATAAGATTTGCCAAAGTGTACCATTCAATGGATTTTAGTATATTCAGAGTTGAGCAATCATCAACACAATATAAGTTTAAGACATTTTATCACCCCAAAATAAGACCTCATGCTCCTTAGCTGTCACATCCCCCAGCCATAAGCAACCACTAGTCTCTATTCTGTCACTATAGATTTGCCTATTATGGACATTTCATATACATGCAAGCATATAATATGTGACTGGCTTGTTTCATTTTGCATGGTATTTCCAAGTTTAATCAATGTTGTAGCATGTATCAGTATTTCATACCTTTTTATTGCAGATAATATTTTGTTTATCCATTTTTAGTTGATGGGCAATTGTATTGTTTCTCTTTTTTCACATTTATGAATAAGGTTGCTATAAATATTTATGTATACATTTTTGTGTAGAAATATTTTTATTTTTCTTGCATATGTAGAATTGTTGGATCATATAGTAACTCTATGTTTAAGCTTTGTAGGAACTACCAAATTGTGTTCCAAAGTGGCTGCACCATTTTACATTCCCATAAGCAAAGTATAGAGGTTCTGATTTATCCACATCCTCACCAACACTTGTTATTGTGTGTCTTCTTGATTATGGCCATTTCAGTGGTTATGCAGTGGTATACAATTGTGGTTTTGGTTAACATTTCCCTAATGCGCTTATTGGCCATTTGTGTATCTTCTTTGGAGAAATTTCTAGTCAGATTCTGGGCTGTCATTTTAGTGTTGGTTTGTAACAGTCTCCATATTAGTCCTTTATCACATACATGATTTAGTAAAGTTTTCTTTGATTCTGTGGCTTGTCTTTTCAGTTTATTGATGCTATCATTTGCATAACAGTATATATTTTTTAGTTTTTGATGCGGTCAAATTTATTTTTTCTTTTGTTTCTTATGCTTTTGGTATCTTATGCTTGGGTATCTAAGATGCCATTATGTAATGTAGCACCATGAAAGTTTACACATATGTTTTTATCCGAGAGTTTCATAGTTTTTAGCTCTTATATTAGGTTTCTGAGGCATTTTGACTTAATCTTTTAGTATTTTTTATGGTGTGAGATAGGAGTTCAACCTCATTGCATTTGGATATTCAGGAGTCTCAGCAACATTTGTTCAAAACACTTCATTTATTGAATTGTCCTGGCACTGTTGTGAAAATCTATTGCGCATTAACGTATGGGTGTATTTCTAGACTCTCAACTTTATTATGTTCATATATATTTTTATTATTATGTAAGTACCATACTGTATTTATTACTATAGTTCTGTAGCATAAAAATTCATAAAGTGTGAGTCCTTCACATTTCTTCTTTCTCAAGGTTTTTTTTTTTTTTTGTATTCTAGATACTATGCATTTCCATATTAATTTTAGTATCATTTTGTCAATTTCTACAAAAACAAAACAAAACAGGCAGTTGGTAATTTGATAGGGATTGTGTTGAATTTGTAAATAAATTTACAGAGTATTGCCATTATAACAATATGTGGGAAGTTTTTAATTACTAACTCAATATTTACTTATAGTCTATTTACTTTTTTCTAGTTCTTCTTCAGTCAGTTTTGGTAATTTGTGTGTTTGTTTTCAGCAATTTTTCTATTTTATTTAGGTTATCTAATTTATTGGCATACATTTTTTTCATATT
Organism: Tadarida brasiliensis; assembly: GCA_030848825.1. Lineage (NCBI taxonomy): Eukaryota > Metazoa > Chordata > Mammalia > Chiroptera > Molossidae > Tadarida > Tadarida brasiliensis. The sequence continues at coordinate 24,776,021 of CM061257.1, read as the reverse complement.
CTCTTTTTATTTATGTAAGGTTGATAGTGATGTTCCCATTTTATTCTTGATTTTAATAATTTGATCCTTCTCTCTTTTTTTTTTTCTCCCTGGGGTCACTGTAAGAAACATTCAAATCTGTGAAGAATTGTGAGTTTATCTGAGCCAAAACTGTCGACAATTGCTGGGAAGCGAATCTCAACTGACGGAGATAATGCTCCAGAGAATGGCAGTTTTGTACCTTATTTATACATTACAATCAAAAGAGAGGGCATACATGGGTTACATGAAATCCATTAGTGATAGATTAGGGAGTTGGGAGAAAGCAAAACGGGGAAACTTCTGGGGTTGGATGAAAAGTAAAATGATAGACATATACATCTTTACATAGGTGGGTACAGGATACTCAATAGTCAGCATTTAACTTAATAACAGTGAGGGGATTTGTGGTCTCCATAGAGTGGTGCCTGTGCTTTGAGGGGTCCAGAAAAAGGAAAATTACTTTGACATTCCAAAGATATGTTATAGATGCAGAAACACAATAGACAGGCTCAGTTAAGGTAAAGATTGAGCTTTGTCAGGGAAGATGCTGGCCTAGGACATGACTACACTGCTTTTAGTTAAAAAGTTTACATTTCAGACCATCCTTTGTGGTTACTTTAGGTCTTTGAGTTTGCAAGGCTGCCACGCAGGCCTCCCCTGAGCTTGTCAGGTTAGTATTTGGCCCTTTTTGTCCACACTGCCTAGTTTAGTTAAATGTTTGTCAATTTTGTTGATCTTTTCATCTATCCAACTTTAAGTTTTTATTTTTTCTATTTTTCTCCTCTCTATTTCACTTATTTCTTCTCTAATAGATTTCTATTCTTGTACTTGCTTTGGGTTTAACTCGCTCTTCTTTTTCTAAATTCTTAAATTGAAAAGTTAGGTTATTGAATTGATCTTTCTTTTTAATTTTAGTATTGGTATTTACAGTTACAAATATCCCTTTGTGTAGCTATATCCCATAAGTTTTTATATGTTGTATTTTCATTTTCATTCATCTCAAGGAATTTAAAAAAAATTATTTTTATTGTTAAGAGTATTACAGATGTCCTTCTTTTCCCCCCTATTGAAACCCTCTACCCTGCTTACACCCCCCACCCAGGCCTTCACTGCTCTATTGTCTGTGTCCATTGGTTATGCATATATGCATAGAAGTTCTTTGGTTTATCTCTTCCCACCTCCCTCCCAACTTCCCTCTGAGATTTGTCAGTCTGAGTTTTTGAATTTCACTTTGACCTATTGGTTATTTAGGAGTTGTTTAATTTCCACATATTTATGAATTTCCAAGCTTCCTTTTGGTATTGATTCATAATTTAATTCCACTGTGGTCAGAAAATATTTAAATTGTATTATTTAAATCCATTTAAAGTTGTTGAAGCTTGTTTTATGCCTGCACTTATTGTCATATATTTTGTTTTTGTATTTTGTAAGTCCGACAATACAATTAATTAATTTTGTTTTAAGTAGTTGTGTTTAAAATCAGTCAAGAAAAATATGTAATTATATTGTCCTTTATAATTGTGTATGATTACCTTTATACTGATGATACTCTTTGATTTTTTTAAAATGTAGATTTAAATTACTGCTTGATGTCATTTGCTTTCAGCCAGAATTCCTCTAGTATTTCTTGGAAGGCAGGTCTGCTTAGCAACATGTTCTTTCATTTTTGGTTTATCTGTTAATTATTTTATTTTATTTAATTTTCACTTCTAAAAGATAGTTTGGCTATATGTAAAATTCTTTGTTAACAAGTTTTTACTTTCAGCCCTTAGAACATGTCATTTCATTGGCTTCTGTTTGTCCTTCATTGTTTCTAAAACAAAAACAAAAACCCATGGCTACTAATCTTATTATATGTGTATGTGGGTGGTGGGTCTCTTGTAAGAAAGTAACGAAACATTTTTCTCTTTTTGATTCTAAGATTTTTATCTTAATCTCTGGCTTTCTCTGAGTATGGATCTCTTTGGTCCTGTTTGTCCTACTTATTGTTTATTGTATATGTAGATTAGATATGTGGATTCTTAGATATGTAGATTAGTGTTTTTAATCAATTTTAGGAAGTTTTCAGTTATTATTTCTTTACATTTTTTTTTCTTCCCCTTTCTCCTTTCCTTTTGGTAATCCCATTACATTTATGCTGGTACACTTACAATGTGCTACCTTTCTCTGAGGCTCTGTTCATTTTTCCTTATTATTTTTTCTCACTGTTCTTCAGATTGCATCAATTCTATTTATCTTTAAGTTTTCTGATTCTTTCTTTTGACACCTCAAATCTACTGTTGAGTTCCTCTAAGACACATATTTTTATTTTGCTTGTTATACTTTTCCACTCTAGAATTTCTGTATAAGTGGATGTTGACTAACTGAAACTTGACATTATATATTTATTTCCATTCATAAAATTACTTATATTTGATGAGAAATGACATTTTAATTTACATGATCATATATATAGAAAATATTTTCATTTAAACAAAAAAACTTGGAATAATAAAACAATGTATTTCTATTCACTGCCCTTATTATAGTTATGTTTTTAGTGTGTGTGTGTGTGTGCGTGTGTGTGTGTGTGTGTGTGTGTGACAAATATAGGGCTGTTTTAACAACAGCTCTCTGTAGCAGTTCCTAAATTTGATATTCATTAAGAATAATTTAACCTTAATATACTTTAAAACTGTTTTACATCACTGCAAATCTTCATGACATATATATTTCTTCCTAATTTGTTAATATTATTCAGTAAAATTGTAAGTCTTCTGCAATTTTAATTTGTTTTAATTAAGGGCAAATATTCCTATTTTAATCAAAAATCTGAAGCAAAGTTTTGAAGAAAAACTTCATGTCACCATAAACAGAATCAGGATCAAGTAACAAAATTTCACATACAAGCACATATAACTCATAACCACTGCAATGGAATCATCCTGTATAAGCATAAATTATTTTTATAAGTCTTAATAGAAACATACAGGTGTTTTATAACAACTATTTCAAGATTCATTGCTTCCTATAGTTATAAAATCTGTGCAGAACTCTCAAGAGAAGGCATTGTTATAAAGTGACTAGGTGTCTAGTAGTTGAAAGTATTGATTAAAAACTGGGAAATTAGCCTGGCCGGTGTGGCTCAGTGGTTGAGTGTCAACCCATGCACCAGGAGGTTGCCAGTTCAGTTTCTGGTCAGGGCACATGTCCCGGTTGTGAGCCTAGTCCCCAGTGGGGGGCATGCAGGAGGCAGCCGGTTGATGTTCTCTCTCATTGATGTTTCTATTTCTCTCTCCCTCTCCCTTCCTCTTTCTCTCTCTAATATCAATAAAGAAAAAAAAATATTTAAAAACTGGAAATTACATTTCTTTAAAGTTGCAGTTTGTACTCTAATTTCTAATGGTATTCTCTTCTGTATTGTTTATAATTTCTGCTGAAATACATAAAATATTCAACTAATATTATAGGAAAATGTTAATAGCTAATTGGATAATTTTAATACATTGTAAAAATCACATCTATCGTGTATTAATTGTTTTATTGACAATTTCAAATACTGAAAATATAAATGTTTGCAATTAAGTTTTTTTCAATGTTTTAATATATACCAAATAAACTTATTCTTTACACTGAAAAAAAAATCACCTTTTCATATTTGTTCTTTCTACACTTCTTTTTTTATTCAGTCTACTATAAGACCGGAAAAAATTTAAATCCCCAAATAAGTGTTTATCAGAAGCTAATTCCTTAATTAACATCAAGTAATTGGTACAAAATTAAGAGGAAGATTTTGACAGCTCTCTTCCCTGAGGCCATGGAATAGGTGGTGAATGGAATAAAAAGTGGACTGGCTGTCAGAAGGTCAGTTTTCTGCTTGTAATGGACCAGGAACAGCAGCGTGACCTTGAAAACCATCGCTCTGTAGAATTCTCTTAACCTCACCTGCCGAAGAAAGGGAGCTCTTGATTTGATAATCCCTATTCTCTCTTCTCTTCTCAAATAAAAGGTGCCTCAACACACTGCTCTGTGTCAATGCGCACACGTCTATCTCTGTGCCTGTCTGGGTATGAATATGTGTGTCTGTGTGTCCACATTTACATAAGCAGACACAATAAAATCACAGATTGCTGTCAAAGCACCTCTATTCACAACTGCTCCTGTTGTCCTTGTTTATACGTATGCATGTGTTACAATTGTATGACAAGGGCTTTGAAGGGAAGGGAAAGACCATACTTCTGGATACAGATGAAATTTACCTTAAATCCCATATGCTAAGGGCCAGCAATGTGTAGGTAGGTACTTTACTGTATTTCACGTCAATGAATATCACAGAAATCCCAAGAGCAAGTTTCTTGATCCCCATTTTACAGGTGAGGAAACTGAGTTTCAGAGAGATCAAATAACTTGAGCAAGGTCACATAATCAAATGGTAGAGAACAGTGAGGAGGGGAACAACATATGATGAATAAGAGGCATCACAAGAAAGTCAAAGCAGTGATGGGGAAATAGGGGGAAACACGTCAGAGTGACCTGATCAGGTTCTTAATTAAAACCTGATTAGGTGAGAAAGTTAAATCCATCAGAAGGAAAGCGCCCCTGTGGTCTACAACTTTCTCAATGCTAACTACAAATCAAACGGTGCTGACATGCACACATTAATGGAAAAAAATCTGGATGAGAAAGAAGAAGAAAGATACTGACGTTCTGGCCTTGGTTATGCACTTATTAATAGCATTCCCTGATTCTTACGTTCAGTACACCTGGCACTGTTCTGTATTCTTAAATACTAACTCATTTAATCCCGGTAACAACCATTTGAGGTAGGAACTATTATCACCATCCCTACTTTTCATGTAGGGAAACTAATCACAGAGATTTTTGGTAACTTGCCCACAGTTACACTGGCCATAAGTGATGGAGCTGTGATGAGCATTCTGGAATTTTCTCTAGAAATAAATGCACTGTGCAATGTGACAGGTGCTAGTCTCTCGTGCCTAGAGCACCTAAAATGGGACAACTCCAAAAGACAATGTGCTGTGGGAGACAGTGGAGAGAAAGCGATCGAGAGCGAGCAGAGTGTGCAGGATCAGCAGGGGGCTGCGAGAGGAATCACTGGACACCCGAAGCATCCGCCCTGCGCAGGTTCCCGATGGCATGGATGTAGGGCAGGAGGAAGCAAGGGCAGTAGTGAACCCATCAGCTTTGAGTGCTCTCTCTGGTCCACTTTTGGACTCAGTTCCTGAGGCTTCTGGTTATTTTTATAGGGGAGGTCTCAGCTCCGGTCACCACGTTGGTGAGGGAGGGACCCCACAGCCTGAAAGTACAAGATGGCTGAGCACATAGCACCTGACATTGGACAGACGCGCTAGAGAGCAGTTCATTAGGCACATATCCTCCCAGCCCAGGGGAGCAGACTGCACCCCATGCAGGCCCACTTTGGGATTGCCCTCAGAACAGCCTGTACAAGCAGCAGCTGTGAGAGGCAGATTCTATAATAACAACTCAATGAGATGCCTTTCAGTACCTGCAGGAGAGTGCAATTGACTTGCTGGAATGATTTCTAGCGCTGGCAGGAAAGTGAAACCTATTAAGTTGAGGACCAAGTGGGGTGCAGCTGGTCCAACTGATAAAGGAACTGAGGTCCCCCTCTGGGTGGGAGACAGCAGGCCAGAGCTACGGAAGGTACAGCTAGGCCTTCGGGGCCCTGCAAGGCTACAAGATTGCAGGGCAGCCCCTGAAAATGTAGGCTCTGTAACAGAGCTGGGAGGTTTTGGACTTCTGTGATTGGTCAGGTGAGTACCTGAGCAATGAGTGGGAAGATGTACCAGTTGTGACTGTTTATACTCTTGAAGGTAAATACTTGGGAAAGATAGTTTTATATTCTACAGTGTGATGCAATTTTCCTTTTGCTCTAGAGTACATGAGAGAGCTTCAGAAACTATAATGTGCTGAACAGTTGTATTTTTGCGGAGAAACGTGCTGAAATGCCATTTTGGATTTTTTTTCATTGGAATTGTTCAAGCTTGAAATGGCATTCCAGAATCTCATTTTAAAATAAAACTAATTCAGATGTTTTATAAAAAAAAAAATGCATGCTATCTAAAAATGAAGGTTATTATTTGAACCAAATACAATATTTATATGCATTTGCAAAGCTTATGTTCCTCATTTACTTAGGGAGCAATTGGTTCCCAAAACAAAACTCACTCAAATGAATATATACGAAAAAGATCATTTTATTGGCAGGAACCAAGGGTATTTTAGAAAAGTGATGAGTCAGCAGTGGCATGAAGCCCAGTGAAGGAATGGAACTGGGAACTGATACGTACAACTCTCTGATAAAGTGACAACTTAGCAGAAACTTGAAGAAAATGAAAGAGAATTAAGATTATTCCCTAATTGTTTACTCCCATGATATTTGTGCTTTCCCTTTTACACAGTGGAGGTTAGATTATTGAATTATTTGAACGTAATAAAGTGTCTGTGTAGGTGCAGATCTGAGCCTCCAGGAGCACAGATGTCATCTGGCCCTTTCCTGACTGCAGCAGCTCTGCTCTCCAGCATGGGGCCAGGCACAGGTTCAGTGCGTCAAATGTGACTGTGTTTATTATTGAAGGTGTGGCATTTCTTATAGGGGCTAATTTAATGATTTTATGTTTTATTTGATAAGAAATGATAGATACTGTGTTGTATTGTTAGGGACTAGGCTTAACATGTTCTAACAGAAACCTAAAAATGTAGTGGCTGACACAGGATCTGTGTTATTTCCAGAAAGGCAGGTGGCTCAGGACAGGGAGGACATTCTGAGATGCTCTCTGCCAGGCGGTTCTGCAGTTCTCATGACACTGCCCCTGCCTCTGGGTGTAAGGTGGCTACTCTCATGGTCACCACTTCTCAGCTAGTGGGAAAGGGAAAAGGAAGTTCCACTGTGATGGCCTTCCTTTTAAGGAGACGACTTGGAAGTCACTTATATCACCTTTCTTCACGTCCTTTTAGCCCAAACGGAGGGCTGGGAAATGTGCCCATCTCTTAGGGTTGTGTTATTAAAGGGGTGAAGAACAGAAGGGACACTGAGAGATAATGTGTACACACATACATGTACATACAAAAAATCTAGCTATTGTTTGTTAAAGTGAAGGCTAAGCTATTCTAACACACACATGTACAGGGGTGGGCAAAAGTAGGTTTACAGTTGTGAGTATGTGAAACAGTTTATTCTTATTTATTAATTATTGTATTTTCCATATGAACAGCTGTAAACTATATGTGTGTGTGTGTGTGTGTGTGTGTGTGTATATATATTCTTCACTGTTCAGTATATAGGGATGCAATGATTTGTTTATTCATTTCCCTACAAGTGAATATTTTGTGACTTGTGTTTTTTGAAAGTTCCCAGGTAATTTTTAAGCAGCCAATCCGACATATTTTCATGAAATAGCAATTGAGAGGAATTTAGAGGATAATTACAAATAGAGAAGGGTAAAGAAAGAGAAGATGGAAAGGCAATTAAGGGGTTAGCGTAGGTGATTTAGTTACATCTTTGTATGTCACAGTGCGTGTCAAACGTGTTGTCAACATACGCTCCTGAAGCAGACTCCATGTCAAGCCGAGTGCTAGGTGTACGGCGGACAAGAGATGGGTCTCTGGAATACAGAGTTTTGTTTTGGTTCTGCTGGTTTCACAGAAGGGTAGTCAAAGCAGGTATTTTATTGCCATTTTACAGGTAAAGAAAGTTGACACATTAGTAGCAAGTGATCCAGTCTGGAGCCCAGCCCTCTGGAATCCTACTAATGGGTCTTCTTTTCTATGTGACCTTGCCTCGCAGGGGACTGTAAATGAGTAGCATCATTTCTATGTACACAGTCAACTACCTGTTTCACCTTAGACCAATGAAACTGAGTGACTGCCAATAACACTTGATTTGATAGTCTAAAAGTGCCTGCCAAATATGAGTCCTTGGATACTCCTTCTCTTGTAGCAACAGTTTTAATCTTTAAAAAAATTTTTTCTTTTTATTGATTTTAGAGGGAGAGGAAGGAAGAGAGAGAGATAGAAACATCAATGAGTGAGAACATCGATTGGCTGCCTCCTACATGCCCTCCACTGGGGATTTGGCCCACAACCTGGGCATGTGCCCTGACCAGGAATCGAACCAGCGAACTCTTGGTGCATGGGTCGACGCTCAACCACTGAGCCACACCAGCCGGGCAACAGTTTTAGTCTTGATGAAATAATATGAATGAAGCTGCAAGCGACAGCAGCTGAGAGCTCCATGCTGGGATGTTTACATTGTTTACTCTCTGAAGGCTCACACACAAAGGCCCTAATTATTGCTAGCATTAAGTGATGGTCCCCGGGGAACAGATCCACTTACCTAAGCCCTGAAAAATGTCTTCCTCTCTATCAAATTATTTGAGAATTTATTTCACAGTCTAAGGCCACTTCTAAGATGAGAGAGCTTTGGAGAAACTGAGGAAAGACTTAGCACTGACATTATGATTTTTATGATGGTGTCAACTCATTAATATATTTAGCGGTTTATCTAGCTGAGCATGTACCCTTGGTCTGTTGCCATGCACAAGATATTGGTAAAATTAGGTTGCTTTTGTCTAGGTATAAAAGATTTAGGCCTTGTACAATCCCATCAGGTAGCTACTACTTAATATTGCCATTTTCACATGAGAATACTGAGACACACAGAGACTAAGGAGCATGCTCAAAGTCACAGCTAACAGTGATCAGCGTTAAAACTGCAACCCAACAGCCCAATCAGCTTTTCCATTTTAGAAAAACTCTTGCCTTGATCATGAACAAACATAATTGATTTCCTATCAGAATGGCTACTGAAGATAAAGTTTTGGAGACTTGATTATACTCTTTTGCTTAAATAATGAAAATATGTGCATTTATTAGTCAATGTGTGTGACTGTAACATTTATTATAAAAGCAACTGGCATGTAGATATACTGCCAAATACCTGGTAAACCTGGACTGTGAAGAACTAGTTTGTGCAATTTTGGCTTCTGAAAAAGCACACTGAAACATGTATGTTAGAGCTCATGCCCTCTGTCTTTATTCCCTATCGTTTTTTCAGTCCTATACTTACCAGTTTTCTTCTTTTTCCTTCTCCTCCTCTTATTTTTCTCCTGTTTCTTATTCTTCTCTCATTTTCTTCTTCCTTGCTCCTACTTGTCTTGATTTTGCTTTGATTTTGTAATGGCCCCACAGAACTTGGCTTTCTTTGATCTCTTTTTCCCTTTCCTTCCTTCCTCCCTCCCTCCCTCCCTCCCTTCCTCCCTCCCTCCCTCTCTTCCTCCCTTCCTCCCTCCCTCCCTCCCTCCCTCCCTCCCTTCCTCCCTCCCTCCCTCCCTCCCTCCCTCCCTCCCTCCCTCCCTCCCTTCCTTCCTTCCCTCCTCCTTTCCTTCCTCCCTTCCTCCCTTGCCCCCCTTTCTTCCTTCCTTTCCTCGCTCTCTCTTTTTTTAAAATTTAAAGCATTAAGATTTTGGTAATTAGCATGCAACAGTTATAAAAGCAAGGAAAGAATTAGATAGCTATTAATCATCAACGGTTCAGATTACAAAAAGAACTTCTGAACACACGGTGTTTTATTGAACGAGGTGCCTGAGTTGGTTTTTCTTTTATTTTGCTAAAGTAAGTAGAAAGAAAATGCATTATTAGCTATAAGAAAATCATACAAGCACAAAATAATAAACTAGCCAACTGTGGACAAACACTGCACATTTAAAATATTACATTTTCAGAGCCAGTGGGAGAGATGTTTTTGTAAATGCCAGAAAGTCAAATGTGAATATAAGCTAATAAGTGTAAAAAATGTGCAGTTGGAGGTAGGAGGGGGAGAAAAGCATTATTAAAACAGTGAATATCTATTCCCAGAATCAAGCGTTTTAAAACTTGGATGAGTACACCATTAAATGAAAATTTATTACTTGAAAATAGCTATTTAAGTATTGTGATTTTTTAAACAAAGAGGTATGGAAACATTAATTTATTCCTAGATTTAAATAGGTCTACGTCAGAATTAAAATGTAATCCACTATAAAATTATAGAAACATGGACCCCTGGTTTCAGTGTGGACTATTGAACTTTCCCTAAGCATACAACCATTATTAAAAGTATATCTTTACTGTTTCTTCATTCAATACCATTCTTATGTTAATGACACTGATTTTTTTTTTATGAAAGCATTTTACAGGAAATTTATTATAGCATGAAGAAGTAAAGTTATGTAATTAAATGTTTGTGGAAACTCAGGATTAATTTGCAGCTACATATATATTTTGGAAGAATGTTTCTGTTTATCTATAATGCTTTCTGTAGCACTAATGTCACACTTTGGGGTTTGTAGGGAATCCAGATTCACCCTTGTGGTGTTTAGTCTTCTTGGTTTAATTTCTTTGGGGATAGAGTAGGTTGGCTTAAAAGATATCTTTTAATTACAGAAGAGGAACATAACCTCCCTCCACATAATTCAGTGTGGTTGCTGTCCTAGACATCTTCACTGGAAAATTGACTCAGATTCCTAGTTGAGGTTTGGCATAGAAAAGGATAATATACTTACAATATATATTATACACACACATTAAGGAACATGCTGTATTGCTGCGTGTCTGGAGAAATGCAGTCTGTTCGTTTTCATTCAGAGGTTGCTTTCTGGAGTCTGCCATGTTTTCAGTTTGTATAGTCTCACAAACAATTTCCAACAGTCCGTTCCTCGGTGCCTTTACCGCTCTCTGATTTCTCCCCTTCTCACGGTAACCTCCTCTTAAGACCCTTAGCATGCTTTATGTGGTATGTACTTATCTGTGAATCGATATCAGTTTCTCTACTAGATGAGACTTGTCCTTATATATTCCAAAGTGTGTTAGCACTTTTTCTTGTAAACCTTAGACACTCAATGAATGTGTGTTGAAATAACAAAAAAGCAAAAGATTTGCTGAATGGGTACATGATTCCGAGTAAGTAGAGTGGACTCCTAGTCTGCTCGGTCCCTGATGACTGGTGGCAAGTCCCTGTTTCTCTGGGCTAGCCTTTTTCATTTATAAAATAAAAGTCTGGGACCAACTCCTTTCTAAGCCTCTTTGTGGCCCTGACTTCCTGTGCATGTTATGAGGATGGGAGAGTCAGCATAATGGACGTGCAGTGAAGGGGACAGGTTGTTATTGCAGTCATTCTGACACCCTGAGAAAAAAACCCTTGCCTCTTCTTAGATTGCATTCAAACAAATTCCATTCTGCTGAGACGGTAACCATCACTACATCGGAAATTATTTTCACTGATTTATGTTTTGCTTTGTTTTACTCATTTTAAGTACCTCTCTGATTATAAAAGAAATGTGTGTATGTATGTTCATTATCTTAAATATGGAAAAAAGGGGAACAAAGAAAAAATTATTCATGATTTTATTATCAGATATAACAGCTGTTAATATTTTGGAGAATTCTATCTTTTTAGTGTGCCTCTATATAATTATTTATAAATCAAGATCATAGTCTATTGATATGTCTATCTATATCTATTTATCCATCTATTTTTCTATCAGTACAGATAAATGTGTTCTATATAGACATGTACAATACAGTATCATTATTTATTTACATGTATTCCAAATTTTCAGTCTCAGCTAAGCATCTTCAAAGACATTATTTTAATGGCTATTGCAGTGGACTGGGACGGCTAGAATCTTTCTCTCTCCAGCACCCTATGACCTCCTGTCCTCTCTCGCTAATAGACACTCTGTTCTGAGGAATTAATTCCAAGTGGTTCACACCCACTACCACAAGTCTGGGCACATGATCAAGCCAGGGCCAATCAGAACACTACATTGCTAACCACAGTAGTTTAAGGGATAAGAGAACTGGGATGAATGAGTATTTCTTGGGTTTCTGGTAAAAACTCTGAAAGACAGTTACCATCATTTCACTGAAATTAGTAGCTGTAAGACTGATGTAGCATATTTGCTGATGCCACCAGAGAATAAAGTTCATATCAGAAAAAACAGAGCTGAGAGATAGTATAAAGTCAGTGAGGTTTTTGGTGATAACTTCTGATTCTCTGGTTCAGTCAATTCCTAAAGCCAGCATACGTTTGAACTTCCCAATAACGAGCCAATGAAATTCCCTGTCACTTCCTTTCTTAAATGACTTAGGTTTCATGTCTTAAAAAAAAAAAAATTATTCTAACTAGTGCACTTAGATATGTATCATAGAGAATTTAACAAGCTTTTCCTGTTTCTAATATTGGAATTATCTAGCTTTTTTCTATGATAAACAATATAATAATCATTTGGTAAATTATATCTGAAGGAGGAGATAGGATAATATAGGAGAGTTTCCTAAAAGAGAAATTTAACGAATGAGGGGTCTAGTTTTTTCAGACTACATGTTATCAAAGTACTGTCCAGAAAACGTGAGTGTGATTGGCACCAACAATGACCTCTGAGATACCTAGATCAGGGCTGGTGGGCTGTGACATAAAGCGCTTCTATTTTGGTCAACTATTACCTCTTTCTGTTAATTTAGAGGACTCAGTATTCCCGTGTCTGGATTGGGCAGCGCCGTGCATTTCATGCATATTCTGTCGTTACAGAAAGCCACCGAGTCAGTAACCACAGCGTTCAGACCGCCCTCCCCACTGCAGCTTGCTTGGCGTAGGCAAGGAAGCGTCCAAGTCAGCAAAGGGCACACACACGGTTTCTCCTTTCTTTCTCCGTCTTTTTCCCTTCCATCTTATAAATGTTCTTTTTTCTCCCATCTTAGAAAGATTCTAAGCAGCGCTCTGTCCCTCTCCCAGGATGAAGTGGGGTGGAAGAAGAAATAAAAGCAAGCGGGAACGTTCTTATGTTACTGCTCCCGTTCTGAGCTGACAGCGAGCCGTCTAGGCCTAGGGATTGAAATCAGCCACGCACCCCATCCCGTGTTTCCATCGATATGATGGCGTATGCAGCCGTGGCCCATGAGGTGATCACGGAGCTGAGAACTTCCTGCCGCCCAGGGGCGCTGCAGCTGTGCTGGGAAGTCCCTGCAGGAGGGTCCCGCAGCCACTCGTTACTGTTCCGTGCTCGTCTCAGTCTGTTACTGTGATGCTGCCTGCTGGACGTGTCTGGGGCACTCTCCTGGGCGCCTATAACATCTCTCTTTTCTAAACCAATATGATAGCTGGACTGACTTTTGGGGTTCTTATTACGATTGCAAGACAGACACCCTTCAGCAGCAACCAATTATGAAACTCTGAAGAAAATGTTTTATTTTTTATGGGTCCTGGAGCTCACAAAGTAAAACAGGGGGCACGTGGCAAGGAAGCCACAGTAAGTGAGGGAGCATGGCCACGAGGGCCTGGGTCCTGCTTTCGTTAGGGTCCAGGGTGGGGTCCTTATTGGTGAATTTAAAACATAAGAGCGAATTAAAAAAACAAGTAGCCCAAATGCTCAGTTATAGAAATCAATCAGGATCTAAAACAAAGGCGCCTCAGTGAGGGGAGGGCTGCTGGCTCATTATTTTCTCATGTGGCTGGCAACGTGTCTATTCAAGATAGCCTCTTTGAAGTGGATGCCTTGGCAACCAACGCTTAAGTCAGCCACTTGTATTACAAGAATAAAAGACACTGTCAGGGCCTGTGCTCCAATTACTGATGTGTTTGTGGTGATGCCATTGTAAACAAATCACTGTGCAGCCAGCCCTATGAAAGCATAGCACATACAATTACAGTAGTGGGCTGTCCCATCTAAGATTGTGTAAGTACTCTCTGTGATGTTATGCAAGGAAGAGGCCTCACCACGCATTTCTCATAACATATCCTGGTCTTTAAGTGGATCGTGACTGCACTCTCTTGAGAGCTGCTGTGGGTTCTTTGGACTCCCTTTGCCCACCACCATTGCCGAACATTTCTCCTCTGTAGTTCCACTGATAATGGCCAGTACTCTCTGTTACTACTGCTTGCCTTTTCCTCCCACAGACCCTAGTTACCTGCTGCTATGGTCTGTTCTGCTGAAATGATGTTTCTGCAACACATACTAGGTAATACATGATGGGCAAACAGTGAGAGGATGTTACTATAATGCAGAAGTCTCAGGGGATCATATGTGATTTTGTTTTCTAGCAGGCTAACATTTTGGACTGGCAGTTGAATGCAGAGTACACGAACAAAACGAATCACAGCAAACTTCAGAAGCAGGCAGTCCTGAATGTGATCTCACATCTTCCCCCTTGGCCCAGCTTGGCCGCATGCTCTTCCTACAAAGTTCTTATTGCATCATTGCCTCTATTCTTTGTTCATTTTGACTTTTTATCCATATCCTAACAGATTCAACTCTTCTTTTTATGTCTTTCCTTTGATCAATCTTTATTTTTTATTTCTTTTTTAAATCTTAAATCTTCACCTGAGGATATTATTCTATTTATCTTCAGATAGAGTAGAAGGCAGGAAGAGGAAGGGAGGGGGAGAGAGAGAGAGAGAGAGAGAGAGAGAGAGAGAGAGAGACATCGATGTGAGAGAGACACATTGACTGGTTGCCTCCCGAATGACCCCAACCAGGGCCAGGGATCGAACCGCAACCAAGGTACATTTCCCTTGACTGGAATTGAACCCGAAACTCTTTGGTCCACAGGCCGACGCTCTAACCACTGAACCAAACCAGCCAGGGTGGATCAATCTTTATTTTTAAGATAAAATTCTTCACTTACTATGTATTTATTTATTTAGTATTTAATTTTTTTTTTTTTTTGCATGTTAGAATTGTTCGCATTTTTGGAATTTTGTGTGTGTATGTGTATTTTTTAACGATAAGGTTATAAAGTTTTCCAGGTTTTGGGTGCTCTGTCCCTAACATATTATCCCATAAGCTCCGGTTATCTTTGCAGATTTTGCAGCATCATGTATATTTGAAAATGCCTGCATTGTCGCTTCTGTCCTGTGAGACCTGTTCCACCTTCTAGGTGACCCTTTTGGATCGGACCCAAGATGAGCTCATGTTGATTCTCTGCCTCCTACATCTCATGCACAGGAGTGGTGATGGCTCTCTTTTCTCCACAGAACTTTGGGAGTATGAATAGAAACACATCTGGAAATCTGTATTTTGCTTTTCCATCGAAGTGTCCAGTAATCCCTTATCTTGCCTATACTCTTCCAGGAAGATGGCAGACATAAGTCCGTTGTATTTTCCAATAGGGATGCACATTTAGCATTACAAGTGGTATTTTAAAGCCTCTTTCTCTTTTTACTGCAAGTTAGGAGGCAGTACTACTGATCCATCCTCCTTGGGGGTATACGTCTCCCATGACAGTTCTCTCCAGAGACTCTTCCCCATCATTACTTTCTTTTGCTCTCTGATCTTCTGACTCTATTATATTCTTGATGTGGCATGAGATTTAAAAGTCCTCGAATTCGTTCTTGGGCATGGACTTTGTTGCCTCTAGACCACTTTGGAAATCGCTGGTTGTTGTGTATTCTGGAGCTTCTATTTTAATTCCCTGTTGCATATATCTCTGTCTCTGTCTGCACATATCTATAAGTATTTTGAACCATATTGCAGAACAAGATGGTAAATTAGTACATTTTATTTAACTCCAGAAACATGTAAAGCCTGCATTTCTTTCCATTTTAGTATGGCTTGTATTTTTAAAATATAGAGTGATTTAATTTAAACAGCCAGACTTTTAATTTATTTGAGAAAGTGTTATTGCTCTGAAAACAAATGGAGATACCTTAAGTGGCTCCATGAGTTATGAAAACATGGCACAGTGTTGTGGAGTGGTTGTAAAAGGAGGCATCACAGCCTTAAGTACTTCTTGATCAGTTGGGTCAGAATATATGTTGTGGTAATCATGGACTGACTTCCTAAATTTTTACCATGGGATGGTTTGTTCACATTTTTCTTCCTGCTAGAATATACTTCTCCTGGAATCCATGGCTTTAGCTCATCATTCTTGGTTTCTGAAAGAGCAAATGCTGAAAAGCACCATCTATAACAACATAGGAACCTTGTATGGGATCTGAAATACAAGTAACGTCAGTAGACAGAAAGACTTAACCTGATTTAAAGTTTCTTTATTCACATTTTAAAGAACAATTTTTTAAAAAAGATAAAAGCATGATTCTTATATAGATATAAAATGGACAAATATCAAATAATTTATTTGACTCATCAATTAATGAGGAAGCCAGTGGTTCAAAAGGTAACCCAAAGAGCCCTACATTCATAGTCAGATAGGGATTCTGAGAGAAACGTATAAATGGATGCAAACTGGCAAAATTCTTGACCCTATAGGGCCGGTAGGCAAGTGCATTCCAACAGACATAATTTGAATATACATGGATAGGAATTATTTAAATTAGTATCAATTGCCCTGGCCGGTTTGGCTCAGCGGTTAGAGCGTCGGCCTGCGGTACGGAGAGACCCGGGTTCGGTTCCCGCTAAGGGCATGTACCTCGGTTGCAGTTTGTCCCGGGCCCTGGTTGGTCGTGCGGGTGGCAGCCACTCGATGTGGCCCTTTCACGTCGATGTTTCTCTCTCTCTCTCTCTTCCTCTCTCTCCCTCCTACTCTGTCTGAACAAAAAATGAAAAAATGTCCTCAGGTGAGGATAAAAAAAAAAAAATTAGTATCAATTTATAAGTTAACTTCTATCTGTACAGAGTAGTAACATAGCCTAGTAAGAGACAAACAAAGACAATCTTCATCTTTGATGAATGAGCTAACCAGGAGAAGCACTAGATTTCAAAGACTTTTAACAATTTTTCCTTAGTAAAGTGTATCTTAGATCCTTTTAGGCACCATTTCATGTATTTGGTGGAAATGCTGAAAGCTTCCTATCCTACATTTGCACTATTAGTCAAAGCTTCGTGGTAAATCACTGCCTCTGTAGAGGACCTTCTGACTGGCTCCATGGCTTGCTTTGTGTGTGGAGGTGAGTTCTGATGGTTGTCTTGTGGAGTTCCTCATTCAAGTAAGGGTTCTTGGTGACAAATAACTGTGCTTTATATGCATCACCTCACCTAATCCCTGCTTCCCATTATGTGCTTAGGTAATGTCAAGTGAAGACATAAATGGTTTGAGAGAGAATTATTCTAAGGTCGCTTGGTTAACTCAAAAGGATCATTTATTTCTCCCTCCCTAGAAAAATTTAGTTATTCAAATGTACCAACTTAAAAAAAAAAGGACCTCATAATACATTGTGCTTATTTCTAGGACAAGTAAGTGTTCAGTTCATTTTTTATTTCCATGACCATTTTTGCTTAGGAAAACATTATTTGCAGACAGTTGTGCATCCTCCCAGTTATTTGTCACATTTCTTCTAGGTTCAAAGTATTCTTTGTCCTGCCCTTGAAGCATTTGGCATTTAAATTCCAAGGAGAGGCTCTGGCAATAAGAGAATATACTTTGTGCACTCTTGGTGCTACCAGGAATGTTTTCAAACTAAAAATTAATTTTTAAACAGTAGACTTCTGTGACCATGACACTATTATGAAATCCCCTTTTGGCACAATATGCAGCTTGCTTTAGTCATTGTTGAGACTTTTATTTTTAAAAAGCTATATTTTATGTTACATTGGTAACTTTTCCTCAAAATTAATATTTAATCCCAACTATATTAGAAAATAAAATAGAAATGCATTAACATTACAGAAGCCCGAAGTCAGTAGGGTCTCAAACTTTCATTTAGCATGTTGGAACAGGGCACATTTTTTTCTCTTCTGGAAACAATAAGAAGGATTATGCTCAGGATAAATAGATTAGAATACAATATTTGGAGCCAGGGCTAAAATAATAATTAAAAAATAATATCCATACATTTAAGTAGTCAAAATAGACTGAGTATCTTAGCAATTGGCACTTGTATTCTTTTTATACATAGTTACAATTTGTGCTTTAGGAATGTTATAGTGTTGAAAGGAAGGACAATATAAGAATTGTTCTGTGAGTTTCCTTGAAATTATTCTTCACTGAAACTCTGTCTCTCTTTCTCATTTTTAGTTTTAGAATATCGCTACTTGGCTTTTAAAAAGCAATCGTAAGAACATTTAGTTGTAGATAGTAAGTCCTTTCAATAATAAAGTCAGGTTGTCAAGGGCATTTGCTGTACTTTCTTGAATTAATTTGACTCTTTCAGTCCCCAAATGGATTCATTCCCTTTTGGAAAAAATAGCACCTCTAATCTAAATATGCTTATTCCGGAGAAAAATGTCTGGCCAGTTCATTTCAGGTCAGTTTATTAAGTACCTCTTGACCATCTAGCATGTGTAGGACCTCGGTTTTAATTATAGGAGTGCAATAATGAATAGTACTGTCAGACCAGTGGAAGAGAGAAACAAAATTATAATTTCTTGTTCAAGGGTATAGGATGAGAAGGAATCACTTAAAATTCCCATAAATTCAAAGACATCTTTTTGGAGTATATGGACCCCTGGGCTGAGGGTTGAACAATAAACAGGTTAACATGGTAGAAAGGTATGAGAATATGTGTGGTACTTTCTATTTTTTTCTAATTAAAAAATTAAATGGTGAAGTGGGGTCTAGTAAGGATATATAGTTAGTGAGATGGGAGTATTGTGTTTCTAGCAAAAATTAAGAGTCTCTCCTATGTATTCTGACTAAACTAAATTAATTCAGTTTAGATTTGGAACGGGTTTCTTGGAAATGTGTAATATTTCCAAGGATAAGTATAAACTAGTCATAAAAAAAGACTGGGTGAAAAGGTTTAGCAGAGTCAACACAGAAGTATAAGAAAACATTTGGTATTGGAGGACTTGTTAGAAGTTTGTTTGGTGTTTTTGAAGTATGTTGTGTGCAGAGAGAAACTGGCAAGACATGAGGCTGGAGACATACTCAGGACCTATATATGCACAATGTGTATATATGTATGTATATAATTTTTATTGTTATTATTTTTTAATCCTCACCTGAGGATATTTTTCCCTTGATTTTTTAGAGAGTGGGAGGGAGAGAGAGAGAAATATCAGTGTAAGAGAGACATATCAATTGGCTGCCTCTTGCATGACCCCAACTGGGGCCAGGGATTGAACCCACAACTGAGATACGTGCCCTTGACCAGGAATCAAACCCGTGACACTTTGGTCCAATGCTCTAACTGTTGAGCCAAGCCGGCCAGGCCTATATATATATACTTTTTAAATTAACCTTTTGTTTTAGAACAGTCTTAGCCTTACAGAAGTCGTGCAAAGAGAGCACAGAGTTCCCCTATACACCATATTGTTTTCCTTCTTACTGACATCTTACGTTAGTATGGTGCACTTGTTACAATTAATGACCAAGTTAGTACATCATTATTAACTAAAGTCCATACTTTATTCAGATATCCTTGGCTCTTACCTAATGCCCTCTCTGTTCCAGAATCCCATTCAGGATACACTACACTTAGTCAATGCCCTTCTCTGTTCCAGAATCCCATTCAGGATACACTTAGTCAATGTCCTCTCTGTTCCAGAATCCCATTCAGGATACACTACACTTAGTCAATGCCCTCTCTGTTCCAGAATCCCATTCAGGATACACTTAGTCAATGTCCTCTCTGTTCCAGAATCCCTTTCAGGATACACTTAGTCAATGTCCTCTCTGTTCCAGAATCCCTTTCAGGATACACTACACTTAGTCAATGCCCTCTCTGTTCCAGAATCCCTTTCAGGATACACTACACTTAGTCAATGTCCTCTCTGTTCCAGAATCCCATTCAGGATACACTACACTTAGTCAATGTCCTCTCTGTTCCAGAATCCCTTTCAGGATACACTACACTTAGTCAATGCCCTCTCTGTCCCAGAATGCCTTTTAGGATACACTACACTTAGTTGCCATGTCTCCTTAGGCTTCCCTCGGCTGTGAGAGTTTCTCAAACTTGCCTTGTTTTTGATGACTTTGACAGTTTTGAGAAGTACTAGTGAGGTATTTTGTAGAATGGCTCTCAGTTGGAATTCATTATTGTTTTCTCATGATTAGACTGGGGCAATGTATTTTTAGGAAGAATACCAAATTGCCTTTCTTATACCATGACCACATGCTACCAATATAACTCATCACCGTTGATGTTAACCTTGATCTCTTGACTTGATGTAGTGTTTGTCTGGTTTATCCACTGTAAATTTACCCTTCTTTGTTCTCCCTGTTCATACTGTACTCTTTGGAAGGAAGTCACTATGCACAGCTCACAGTTAAGAAGTCCAAGTTGTGCTGTACTTCCTTGAGGGAGGAATATCTACATAAGTTATTTGGAATACTTCTGCATGGGATATTTGTCAACTCACCCCCACTTATTTATTCATGCATTTATTCTAATCTGTATGAATATTTGGATATTTGCTTTATTTGTTGGATTATAATCCAGTACTATCTGATTTATTTTGTTGTTCAAGATGCTCCAGTTTTGGCTATTAGGACCACCTTCAATTGTCTCTACCTTTCAAAATACACTGAGCATTGTAATTTTTATTTATTTTTGACCATTTTCTTTCTGGCACTGTAGATACTCCTGATATGTCTTGTACACTTTCTGTCCCAGTTCTAGAATTGGCTATTTCTCCAGGGAGCCCTAATTCCTTTTTTTTTTTACTCTTTATTTATTTTATTTTATTTTTTTTATTAATTTGTTTTTGTTACAGATGTTTCTCCTTTTTCCCCCATTGACACCCTCCTCCCCATCCCCCCCGCCCCATCCCTAGCCCTGTTGTCCATGTCCACTGGTCATGCATACGTGCATATAAGTTCTGTGGATTATCTCTCCCCCCTTCCTCTGAGGCTTGTCAGTCTGTACCCCACCTCTATGTCTCTGGGTCAATTTTGCTCATCAGTTTGTTTATTAAATAAATTAGAAACCAATCTCTGGGCACTAGTTGTGCTCATAGCTCCTGGGGTATGTTTGTATCTGGGCCCTCTCAGCTGTCAGAAAAAGAAAATATGCATATGAATGTATATTATCCTGAGTATATACTCATGTCCATAAATATTTCTATATGTAACAATCTATATCTATATTAAACTAAACACGAGTTCATACTGATGTGTCCAGTTATAATCCATGTGGATCATTCT
The DNA here is from genome assembly GCA_030848825.1 of Tadarida brasiliensis. NCBI lineage: Eukaryota > Metazoa > Chordata > Mammalia > Chiroptera > Molossidae > Tadarida > Tadarida brasiliensis. Next base: position 24,754,961 of record CM061257.1, on the reverse strand, counting down.
GGCCTCCTATACTTACTTATCTGTAAACTTCTGCCCCCAAATGGAGAAACCAGGTCCCACCATCTATATCCACTTCCTTACTTCTTCAATTCCAGTCTACACGTAGAGAGGTTTCAATTGTTCACTCATACCCAGGTAGAGGGGAAAGAACTTTACCAACTAGTTTATATTTTAAATTCCCAGTCTGATAATTCTGGCATCTGTGTGTCATATCTGAGTCTGGTGGTGATACTTTCTTAGTCCTTTCATAATATGTTTTTACTTGCCTTTTGAATGCCTTATATATTTATTCTATTGAGTGCTGGACATGTCATTGGGTAATAGAAACCAGGATAAGGAGGCCTCGGGCTTAAGAATTTGTTCATATGGTTAGGAGTTGGGCTGTGTTTACTGTTCGCTGTGGCACAGGTGCAAGAGGCTGTACACTCCTCTGGCGTCTATGTTTTTGTGTTCTCTCCTGAGTTTGGTCTTCTCTAAGTACCTCTCATCAGAGAGCTGCTGTATCCTCTAGTTCTTCCAGCTATAACACACTGTTGACCTTACTTGAATCAGGTTGGTGTGATTGTAAATTATGGAGAAAGGGGAGCAGCCTATAGTCTTCCCCAATAATGGAGACAGGAAAGTTACGTGGATCTGGAGTGAAAGAAATGAAATGCCGTTTCCCCGAGTTTCTGGAACAAGTCTCTGGGAAAGTCTTCCCCCTGGAAGGGTAAGCCTTTATATGTAGAAGGCTCTGGTTACATTTTAGAATAAATACTATTAGCTTCCTCCTGCCAGAACCAAGAAGGGATTGTTCTGCATTGTCACTGTGAGAACCCGGTCAAGTTCCTGAAGGTAGGTCCCCACGGAAGTGTTGGGGCCTACCAGTGCTGTGGTTTAAGTTCTCGTTCCCATGCTGGTCCACACTCAGCCTCTAGCAAGTGATCAAAAGGACCGTTTAAATCTTTCACCAGTTAATGGCTCCGTTGGCTTTTACTGCAGGGGCTCACATTCTGCTGTGACTCTGGACTCACCTGTCTCTCCAGAGTTTTGGGCTGGTTTGCCCTGCACACAGTTCTCTGATGGCCTCAAGTACAGTTGTTGACTTTTCGTTTATCCAGCCTTTTATTATTGTACACTTGGAAGTAATGATTACTAAGATCTGATTACATAGGAGCTAAAACTGAACATCTTCAGACACTTCAAAATTTTCCTTCATTCGAATTCAATGTGACTCTGATCCCCACTCCGCTGAAATGGGGGAATCTTTATTGTGGCTTGTATCCCTCGGAGTGAGATAAAATAATCCGTGTCTCACCCAGCGCCAGAGCACTGAGCAGATCTCTCATGTGTGGGTGTTGCTCCCACAGGGCTTCCTGCTGGGGAGCCCCCTGCTGCTCGGGAGCGCATCCGGAGGAACGCGCTGTGCGGCTGCTGTTCCGCGTGGGCCAGAAATCTTAGGAAGGTTGGTAGTCCCTGTAGCCCAGGACCCAGACGTTTCTTTAGATCGAATTGCTGTCCCTCCCAGGCATTGTTGGAGGGTGGCAAACAGGGTCTAGGTTGCAGATAATTGTTGACCACAGGACACGTAAAGCTCCATCTTTACCCGTCTCCGCGCATCTCATCCCAGCTGCCTTTTCCAGCTGTCCTTTTTTCTTGCCTTTCCACTGCCTTTTCTCTTAGGACATATACTTCATTATAGAGTCAATATATTAAATGTTTAACTATCTCTTTCAGAATATTAAATATCTTTAGGAAAATGAAAGCCAGAAAGAGAAGTGTCTTCCTGAAGAAATTCTAAATTTCCCCTGGGCTATATCTTTAAGTTCAACAGATTTGATGTTTTCTCAATATAATATGCGTACTACTGCTAGCTCTGTGAGCATGTGCGTGAACACATCCTTGAAAATACATGTGTACAGGAGGAGCAATGAAAATGGGAAGAATACTGGGAAATACTTACATTTAGCAAGAGTCACAAGTGTTTTTTACCCATGACACTAACATCTTTCATCTAAATGAAAATTGTCAGTATGTTCTTTATTTTTATATTTGAGTGCATAGAGACTTCTAATATCTGCACTCGTAATACATTATGGGAATTAAAAAATTCCCATTCGGTTTGGTATACAGATTCAAATGCCTACATTTCAGTGTTCTCCCCTATTATTTTCTGTATGGACTTCTAATATGAAACTTCTATAATTGTGCTAAATAATAAATACATTCTTAAACCTTTATCTAGACAAAGACACATTTAAAAAAGCGTTCTGGTTAAGAGTACAATATAGGATGCAGAGTAAATAAAAGAAATTTATCTGTAATCTATGAAGCTTATAAATACTTTATTTCTGGAACATAGAAAAATTAACTGCAAAATATTGGGGAAGGAAAGTATAAAAAAAACCCCTACAAATTGCAACACACCCGTGGCTGCTGATGCTGGGAAATTAACCCCAGCTTTCTGCTTCTAGAAGGAATGTTCTTTTCACAGTAATTCTTTGTTTCCAAGTTATTCCCATGGCACTTTTACTTGATATGTGAGTGTGTAAGTTTGGGAAAGAACATGTTTGTATCGGAGTATGTATGCACACGTACAACTGAAAAACAAAATTTGTTTAGCCATTATACCACACTTGGTGTGTTTTTAGTGCATTGCATATATTTACATCTTGTGTTTTTACAACAATCCTAGCAATATCACTACTATTATCATTCCATGTTTACAGATTGGGCACCTTAAGTAACTTGCCAAAGGTTACACAGAAATAAACAACTCAGCCCCAGTAAAATCCAGCTAATCTAGCTCAGAGTGCGTGTTCGTAAACTCTTCTCAGTGTGGCTCACTGAGCTGGGCTTCCTGCAGGATCTGTATGAGTAACAGCACAAAACCAATATAATAATTTATGTTCTCAATCCACGAGTGTTTTTTTTACTGAAGCAGTGATTTTAAGATAGAATGACAGAAGACTGTTTTGCTTTTCAAAATACTTTTCTATACTGTTTCACTTTCAGTTTCTCAAAGATATGAAATAATGATACCAAAATGAGGCATCCATATAATGCTGATGTTAAGTTTGATCAATATATTAATATGATCCATTACACTACATTACATATAATATAGTGTTATAAAATATGATGAACACTATATACTATCAGCTGTTGAGAAGGATAAAAGGACTTGCTTAGTAACATGGTGGACTGATTTGCCATTCACCTGTACAACCTTCAGACACCTTCCCATAGTTTTCATTAATTCATCATTTGCATTGCAATAAAAAGCTCACCTGCAAAGTAGTCGACAATTACTCACAATGGATGTAATACAAGAAAGGACCATATTTCTTAATTCCAGGATGTCAATGTGTCTTCTGGGATAAATGGTATTTTGAATACGTTCACTAGTAACTTTCCCTCCAATACACAGATTGAGTCTGTTATCAGTTATATTGATGGGTTGTCCTCACATGGGTGAAGACAGGCTGCAGGGATGATTGAAATCTGTAGGCGGAGGAGACAACTGCAGTCCTCGGAGGTGTTAGAAGTCTGCCGTGTTGGCGAGGTCTGGTGCTGCCATTTATATTTCTCTTCCCTGGAACTTTTCCTTCCTAACAGATTTGGAACTAAAAATAAAGAAATCTTCCATACTCTGTTAGAAGTTTAATTTTTCAAAGAAATCTTGCCACCTCCTTTGAAAAAAATTCTAATGAATTTTACACCCTTTCCTCCTTTTATTATTTCAACAATCTGGCCACATTTTTCTCTTCAAACAGGAACATTAAGGTCAATATTGCCTTTCATTTTCACAATTAACTTGTTTGCTTTCTTTCCACCACTTCTTTAGAAACTTTGAATTCTTGGAGGCAGTGTTCATTAGCTATCTACTATGACTTAATTTTTGATTTCTTGTTGATATTTGGTAAAAACTCAAGTTTAATCACTCAATATATTACAGTCTGTGTGTACGTGTATGTGTGTGCATGTGTGTACGTGTATTGTATGTAAGGCACACCTGAGATGATCTGTTTGTAAATTATATAAGCCATTGAGCTACAAATAAGAAATGTTTGTGTTTATTTTGCCTGAGACAAGTTCAGATGCTTTTAGATGGATCTGTATTTTCTCAATGAAAGTGCATACCCAATACTTGCAGAATAATTTTCAAATATATATTCTTTGTCAATCTTTAGCACAATTTTCACTGAAGACGGCTTTCTAAAGGGTGGAATTATATATACTTTTTCAGAAAGAGGTTAGACCTATATTAAAATTGCAACTGAGAATCTATCAGGTTATATGCAAAAATCACTTAATTAGAAAATATCCACATTATCAGGGACTTATTTTGATGACATATGATTAATATATAGTTATAACATAATCCAAGTCTGCAGTTTTGGCCCCTGTACTCAGAATTTCTGAAGTTGGAGATTAATACTAACATGCTAATGAAATATGCCCTGTTTCAGGTTTTAAATGGATAATTTCGAGATTAATTTGGGCATTTTGAAAGTCAATAGTAATTTCTTTAGTACTAGAATATTTTTTTTTCACTTTCAGTTTACATTCAGTATCATTTTGTATTAGTTTCCAGTGTACAGCATAGTGGTTAGACAATCATATACTTTACAAAGTGATTCCCCCGATATTTCCAGTACCCACCTGGCACCATACCCAGTCATTACAATATTATTGACTACATTCCCTATGCTGTACTTTACATCCCCGGACTATTTTGTCACTACCAATAGAATAATATATTTGACATAAAATAAAGAGCTCTCACAACAGTTTCTGAGAAGGCTCCATTTGGGCTTTGGACATATTTCCTGAGAAAACTATTTTTAGAGAAAGGAGAGTATATTACCATCAAGAAGAAATAACAGAAACTGAGTTGGAAAGGATCTTGGAAGTCACCTGGATAACTTCCGATTTATTTGGAAATTACCTTTTTTATATACCTGACCACATAGCTGCTCTTTGGACACATCTATGGAGGGTGTTTTGGCCTCTCATAGAGTGATTCTAATTGTTATAGAGCTGGAACTTACCTTTCAGTAATTTCATTAGATAAAAATCTCACTTCCAGGCTCTGTTCTTCCTTTTGAATTTAACAGAATAAGTTTCATTCCTCATTGACCTAGGGTTTCTTATTGGGGATAGCCAGTCTGTTCACATTCTCTTTCCTTTTCTGTCCTGAATAAACTCAGATGAAAGGATACTATCAGTCTCCACCATTCGGAGTTCTGTTTCTCCCACTTCTCTCTTTCTTAGTCCCCTCTCTCCCTCATTTCCTCTCTTCCCCCATTTCTCTGAATTGCTATGTCTCATTCCGGAAGTTCCTTTTTCTGCTGACAGGAGCTAGAATTGGATTTTGTTTGGAACCAATGAACTCTATAGTAGATTTATTGTGTGTCAAAAAAAATGTGTGAAAATGTATACACACTTTACATTTCACTCTTTAATTTATTGATTTTTATATTTAAAAAATTGTCTTGGATTTCTTCACATTGCAAATTGAGGGAAATGACACTTTCCTCTAAGTGTCAGACTGCCCCACAGCACACCGTTGTTCTTGTAGGAATAAGGATCTCTCTTTCAATGGGCACAGTCATGGCCTCCACAGAAAAAAGCATGAGAAAGGGCGAACAAAATAGATTTTAACGAGTAGTCAGAGAAGGTGGATTTTATTTAACTCCTTTTTTGGTTGAGATACATGATTTAATTGTTAGTAAAAAGTAATGTCTTAGATTTCAGTAGTTAAAATGCGGGTCTGCCCTGGCTGGTTTGGCTCAGTGGTTAGAGTGTTGGCCCCCGGACCAATGGGTCACAGGTTCGATTCTGGTCAAGGGCACGTACCTTGGTTGTGGTTCATCCCCGGCCTTGGTTGGGGTCGTAGGGGAGGCAGCCACTCGATGTGTCCCTTTCACGTCAGTGTTTCTCTCTCTCTCTCTCTCTCTCTCTCTCTCTCTCTTCCTCTCTCCCTCCCACTCTATCTGAACAAAAAAATGGAAAAATGTCCTCAGGTGAGGATTAAAAAAAATATATGGGTCTGTTTTTGTCTTATGTTTTTCTTAACTACAAAACACATCACTATTTAAGCTGAATGCTATTTCAGATAGTCATCAGTAAAATTCATTAAGTAATTCATTCTGGCAATGTACTTGACAGCTAACCGAGATGAACATCAGCTACAGTATTTATTATTATTGCCAGATCATCTCATCTTTAGAAATGCCACATGCTGGTTTACACCTGAAGAAGGATAGTCTTAATTCATATACATCCACAGTTTTTATCCAGTAACCTTTCCAAAATCCACTAAGACATGTAAGAAATAGTTAAGCCTGCCTAGCAGGCACATTCAACCTTGCAAGCCTGACTGAGCTCAGCTGGGTTCCAGTGGAGTGATTCAAAACAGGATACATAAAAAAAAGGTGGGGAGGGAATGAAGATTTCGTTAGAAACAACATGATCATGAACATTTGGGCACTGCTGAGTATAGACAACACTTTTATCAGTTTTGCTCTTTATTTTCCAAAGAAAGGGCACAAGAAGCACCTGTCTAACAGTGAATATTTTACCATCTGCAAGGAGATATGAACAGCTTTGTCATTATAGCTCTGTTTTTTGTTTTTTGTTTTTAATTCCTTAACAAGTTTCCTCACTTTAATGAAGCAGGTATAATTGTCCATGCAAAAGCAGTTATCAATATCCTCAGTTTTCTCTTCTAATTTTAATGTTGATATAGATTATATAGCAAGCGGACATTTATTGTAATGTTATGTATCTTATTTTCTCAGTGGGTAAATAAACATATGCAATTTACTTTATGTTTTTGTTAAATGTTTTAAACAGATCCAAAAGAAAGGAGATGTTCTCCCAGGTGTGTGTGTGTGTGAGTGTGTGTGTGTGTGTGTGTGTGTATGCATGTGTATATGTATGTGTGTATGTATATGTATATAAAATATAAATCTGGGAGAGATAGTATGCTAAAAGATATTATTGTATCTGTGCAAAGGGTATACAGAAGATCTCTGTATTATTCTTGTAACTTTTCTGAAAGTTTGACCTTATTTAAAATAAATAGTTAAAAATAAAACAATGTATTTCAGATGTGTGCTGAGAAGAAGCATTAATTATTATAATAAAAAAATCATCCTGAATTAAAGAGTGTCAAACAACTTAACTCTTTAAAGAAGACACATTTGAGCACAATTTGTATTCATTGTGGCCCTTTGTCTCTTACCATTTTCATTGTTGTATTTCCTAGGAACAAGGATATGCTCTTATGTAACCACTGTACACAGTTATCCAATGTAAATAATTCAACATTAATATTTTATTCTAGGAATCACATTTAAAAAACATTCTTTATTGTTGAAAGTATTACAGATGTCCCTCTTTTTCCCCCCATTGACACCCTCCTCCCCGCTCCCATTGCCTCCTACCTTCACAACACTATTGTCTGTGTCCATTGGTTGTGCATATATGCATATGAGTTCTTTGGTTTATCTCTTCCCACCCTGCCCCCTTTCCTCTGAGATTCCTTAGTCTGTTCCATGCTTCCATGTCTCTGGATCTATTTTGTTCGTCAGTTTATTTTGTTCATTAGATTACACAAATAAGTGAGATCATGTGATACTTGACTTTCTCTGACTGGCTTATTTCACTTAGTATAATACTCTCCAGGTGCCCCATGTCATTCCAAAGTGTAAGAGATCTTGCTTTCTTACAGCTACATAGTACTCCATTGTGTACATGTACCACAGCTTTTTTATCCACTCATCTACTGATGGGCATTTGGGTTGTTTAGGAATCGCATTTTAATGTTGTTCCCGTAATGCCCTTCATGGCCCTTTTGTCTTTGAGGATGGGGTTAGGGGTCACATATTGCATTTAGTTGTCATGTCCCTTTAGTCTCCTCCAATCGGAAGAAGTTCCTTCATCTTTCTTTGAATTTTATGACATTGACATGTTTGAAGGATCCAGGCCAGTTATTTTATAGAATGTCTCTCATTTTGGGTTTGTCTGATATTTCCTCACAATTTGATTCCAGTTATGTATTCCAGACTAAAAGAGTAACAAAAATGATGAGTCCTTCTCAGGATATTAGATCTGGTTGGAACACTATCTGATCCTTAATTTTATTTTTATTGTGTTCTGCTGTGGTGCGTGGAATTTTCAAAAGTAAACACAAGAGTTTGAGGCAGCTAGAACTGCCTTGTAGGAAGTATTCTCAATGGAAAAGACATTTTCAGCTTCGAGCCTGATTGGTGAATCACTTTTCCTGCAGAGAATATTGAAACACCTCAGTTGCGTGCCTTTTTCCTAGCAGTGACACAACACTGATCAAATGATACAAAAAGCCTTACCATTGATACAGCTGACTAGTCTGTTCAGAGCAGAGAGAGATCATTAGGAGGGGTCCACACACTGTCCAGGGCTGGGCCATCAGAAAGATGTACCTTTCCTATAGTAGAAAGTAATCAGCATGTACTGATAAATATATATACTGATGGTTCAAATCTGAATGGTGAGCAGAGAATAGATATAATTTTGACTTGATCTACACTGTCTTGACTAGAGGCTGGGTGCATCTGACTTGTGATGTTTCCTAATTTCTGGCATCTGAAAGTAAACTGAAGCAGGACAGATTTTACCTAGAACTCTAACTTAACACTAACTTGAGCTCTAACACTAACTCTAGATTTAGTCCCAGCTCAAACTCTAATCAAATCTAACTCATGTTCCTTCTTATTCTTGACTCTTCTTACTCTTCTGATTAAAAGATTGAAAATGAACCCATGCTTCTTGATCTCTCTATTTCTCCAGGGTTCTGGATGACCTGTGAAGTTTTTTAATTTTTTAAATCCTCACTTGATATTTTTTCCATTGATTTTTAGATAGAGTGAAAGGGAGGGTAGGGGAGAAGGAAACATCAATGCGAGAGAGACAATCAATTGGTTACATTCCACATGACCCCGACCAGGGCTGAGGATTGAGCTTGCAACTGAGGTACACATCCTTGATCCGAAATTGAACCCGAGACTCTTCAATCTGTGGGCTGACGTTCTAACCGATGAGCCAAACTGACCAGGGCTTTTCCTACCTTTTTTATACTTAACTCTTGTATACCTCAGTGTCTCCTTTGCTAGATTTCACCACTGTTATTACTTCCCACTGAGCACACCATTAACTATTTTTTTCTGCCATGCATGGAAAATGGACTTCATTAATTCTTCATGAGTTGATTATTGAAAATATATTATCAGAAAATATTGTGCTCAATATCTGTAGTTTGTGGTAAATAGTTCTGTGGTGTGCCAATCCTTTATGTTATCTTCCTAAAATCCCTAGGCAAAGAATGTGCTGGAATTAGATATCTGAAATGATTTGGATTGTCCAGTGCTTACAATATACACAAGAGGGTAAACAACCTTCTTTAAATAATGTCCTAATTTCTGTCAGGCCACATGTTGCAGTTACATATGAGGGACATTAAAACAACAACAAACAACAACAACTTATCTTTATGGTTCAAATGCTTACAATAAACTGGGCAGAAATATGAATTATTAAACATCTACATGACCAGAACAGTTAAGTGATGCTCTATTTCTATGCCCTTAGGCTGTCAAGCCTTATGGGGGTTGAGATATCCCACTTTGCTATTACTATGAATATGTATCCTCCCCAATCTCACACTATAAAGGAGGCTTTTGAATAAGACACAGAGTAATTAAAAATGTAAAGGCCTTTATAAGAAATGGAAGATTAGGATAACTTGAAATCTACCTCTAAAGAAAGTTGGCAGTATTGATGACTGTTGGGTTATTTATTATTGAACTAAGTGTTGCAATATAGATTTTAGGGCACAGGTTGTTGGCAAAGGTTCAGGTGAGCTGGACAAGAGTGAAGTTGTGCCCCACACAATGATCTCTTTGAAGCCAGAACTTGGAAAGCAGAGTACATCCTTTTAAGACACAATGAGAAAAAGTCTTACCATACTCATCCTTGCTTTTAATGGCTTCAACACTTAATGTCGATGACTTTAGAGGGAACAGGATAGGAGGGTGGTCTACCCACTACTGACACCATACATTGTTCTGATGATCAGGCATTAAACTTGGAATGAGAAAATTGTTATTTTTACATTGTTGCTACTACCTGGATGGCCCTGAGGAAGGCACTTGAAAACTCCAAAAATCTGTCCTTAAATTTTCTCATCTGTTGGAGCAGGTACACAGCTCTGAGAGAATATGGAGAAGCAATTGTGTGTTCTTCCTTCGAGCCCCTTGTTGAGACACTGACCACGGTGGAATGAAAGTGGAATAGTGATTTTCCTACTGAAGGATCATCATTTCAGTCACCTGATCTCTTGAATTTAGCTATTTTATCAGAAATTCTGCCGTACACACTATCAAAAAAAAAAAGCAATTCTCGCAACCTATGAACTGAAAATGGAGCAATTGCTCCTAAAGACACTTGCTATTTAATCCTACAATTCTGAGGTAATTTTCTTCTTTTCATCTATTATGTTCTACAAGGCTAATATGTTTAAAAAGTTTCGCTGCCTGAGATTGTTAAGTGAATTTATGTCAGCTCTGAGCACCTTCCTGCCATTTGGGAGGTAATTACACACATCAAGACAGTGGGGACAGTGACAAGACTTGGGCACATTTCAAATGTTGCATCAAAGACTCATTTCGGTTCCTTATGAAGTCATATTTTTCATGTTGGACTATCAGTTGGGAAGAAATAAATTGTACAGAGTGTGGACTTGTCTATCTTTAAAAAAATTTTTTTTCCTTTATTGATTTATAGAGAGAGAGGAAGGGAGAGGGAGAGAGAGATAGAAACATCGATGAGAGAGAACATCGATTGGCTGCCTCCTGCATGCCCCACTGGGGATTGGGCCCACAACCTGGGTATGTGCCCTGACTGGGAATTGAACCAGCAACCTCTTGGTGCATGGGTTGATGCTCAACCACTGAGCCACACTGGCTGGGCTGGACTTGTTTATTTTATGCTGCAGATTGATCCTGTAATAGAGACCTCAAGGGCTACCAAGGTGAGAAAGGTGGTCCAGCTGGAAAGGGCGAGGGGGTCACATAAAGAGAGGAAGTGAAAAAAGTGTAAATGATTAATAAATGAGCCTGTGTGACTTGGAAGCAGAATCACTGACATTAGAATTTCACCATTTGTTCCCATTTCTTAGGATTGCTGCCCATTATCACGGTTTCTCCACTTTACTTGAATTCCTTGAAATGAACAAAGATATTCTAGCATAAAAATTCATCAAATAATTTAACTCTTAATAAAATACAGCATATGTCATGATTATTGTATTAGTTTCCTAGGCTGTCTGCAACAAAGTACCACAATTGGTATGGTTTTAAAAACAAAAAATTATTTTTTCACAGTTCTGGATGCTAGAAGTTCAAGATCAAGGTGTCCATAGGGTTAGTTTCTTCTAAGAGCTGTAAAGAAGAATCTGAACCTTGCCTAGCTCCTCCTGGTTTGCTGAGAAATCTTTGGCTTCTACGCAATCTAGTCTTCATCTTCACATGGCATTCCCTGTATGTGTGTCTGTGTCCAAATTTCCCTTCTTTTAAGGACACCAGTCATATAGGATTCACATAGGATTAGTGGCTCACCCTACTCCATTATGACCTCATCCTCACTTAACTGATCACATCTGTGCAATAATTCTGTTTTTAAATAAGATCACAATTTGAGGTACTGAGGTTTAGGACTAGAACGTATATTTTGGAGGGGACACTGTTCAACCCTTGTAATTATATATTAGAAAATGATCACACATTTGGCCACCTCCTTTGCTCTCTCTGGTCTCCTACATAGATACACGACACCTCACATTGCTGATTGTGCTGTCCAAGTTTTTCTGTTTTACCTCTTTTATTGTTATCAATCTCCACTCTCTAGTAGTTACTGATAACATATCATGCCTTTAAAACTGAACTGAAATATATCCTTTCTATTTCCTCTATTTCAAATACTCTTCTTCCTTGTCCCCCATCTATGAATTTGTTGCCCCTCTTTCATGAGCCTTACTTCCATTTTGCTAAAGGAAAGGCCTATATTATTTCCAGAAACAGCACCTAAATATTCAAGTGTTTGGGTAATTTTTAAAAAGCATATCAAATGATTCCCTTTTTATGATATAATCCCCATATCCCTAAACATTTATAAATCAAGAGTAAATAGTCCTTCTGACATGAGTAATTCTATGAACACATTGATCACGGTAAACAGACATATTTTATTTTAAAGTATTTTAAGTCTGTAATAGATTTTTCTTTTAACTTTGAGATTTAGAGCTAGCACTTTTATAGACTATTAGTTCTTTATGAATTATTGTTGTCAATCACTCATTTGGTGAGAAATAGCATACACATAATTGCATCCCTCATCTGGTTGTGACGACCAGAATTTTACACGATGTCTTAATTTTAAATCAATATACTATTGATGCTGTGCAATGTAATGGTTTGTAGAGATCCTAAGCTGGAAGGTTAAATGTAAAATCCATCGACAATGACAATGAACTGAAGCCGTTCTTTATTTATGGAGCGATCAAAGCAATATAAAGACAATTCACCCTTTAAAAAAATTCCCGGTATTGTGGTTAATAGTAGGTTTTCTAATAATATAATTTCAAGTGGTCAAGGCAGTGTCAAAGACACCTCTGAAAGAAATGAGGCTGCAGTGTTTGTCTTCAAATGACTTGGTGGCCCGCAGCCAGTCTGTGGTGATCTGGGGTTGTCTTCTATTGGCAGCAAACCAATGCGCCCATGAATACCTCGGCATTGACCGCACAGCGTGGGCGCATGCTCGGTCTGCCAGGTCACGCAGGAGGCCAATACCAGCTAGCACTGTTTGTTTATTGTATTTCCACAGCAGCTTTTTACCAAAGAAACTGGGAAAAGATAAGGATTTCAATGAATTACCAAAAATGGAAGCGCCGCTCTTCATGATCTCACACAAAACCTAGGGACTCTCTCTGGTTTCTGATTATTATTTTGTATTTAATGTACATGCTAACTACTGAATAAGGATTCTCTCTGTTTAAAAGATCGATGAACTTAATACTTCAGCTACCGTATACCTATGTAAACAGACAAATCTAAAACAAAACAAGGAAAACAAACTACTGAACTTTGTAATTTTAGGATTTGCCCTACTCCATTTCTGATTTTGAAGGTCATGCTTAATTTGTCTGACATTTATTCATGATTGGTATGTGTTTTGATTTGTTCCACATGTAGTTCATAATATTTTCAATTCTGTAGAAGATACACATTTTCAAGTTATTTATATATGAACCTCATTAAAAACAATCTTTATGATGAGAATCACATTTCTATTGTAATGTAGTTGCTTGAGGACAAAACAGAAAAATGTACAGAAAGTGCCCCAATATCCGTCAGCCAATAGTTGAATTCAGCAAACATGTTAAAATACCTATACTTTTCTGGGCACTGTGAAGATGAAAGTATATTACTAATTATTTTATTTTCTGAAAAACAATGTAAATGTAGCCCACCTATTTGGGAAAAACAAACAAACAAACAAACAAAAAACACCTGTTAAAACAAGTAAAGGACAATGACTCTAGTGTATCCCTATGTGAATTGTAACCACTTTTGATCTCACAGATGATTCACTTCGGCCACTTGATGGAAACGTAGGCTAGAAAGCACGATTCATTTCTTATGCCTGGTTTTCTGGCTTATTAAAATTGGCATTCAGAATTGCTCCCTGATTCACCAAAACAGAACTGTTTGAAATGCTTTTAGTTCTTTTCCCAAAATTTATAATCTCCATTATACGATAATACATTTTGTGGGAATTAAAAAATTGACTATATAATCAGATGTCTCAATTCGAAATCCACCTCTTGCTTACTGTCTGTCATTCATACTTAATATTTTCTTCTGCCAGGTAGGGTCATCAGCAAAATCAAAAACATTGAATTATTATTTTTCTTTTTCAAAAGCATGGATGGACCTGGAGATTATTATGCTAAGTGAAACAAGCCAGTCAGAGAAAGACAAATACCATATGATCTCACTTATAGGTAGAATCCAATGAAGAAAATAAACTGATGAACAAAATAGAAACAGAGGCTTGGAATCGGGGAACAGACTGACAGCTGTCAGAGGGGATGGTGGAGGAGGAGACTAGGTGGAAGAAGGTGAACAGATTAGCCAAAGAACATATGTGAATAAGCCACAGACACAGACAGCAGTGTGGTGATGGCCAGTGGGAAAGAGGGGCAGAGACTAGGTGGGAATGGGCAAGGGGGTGTGCGGGGGGATGGGCACATCTGTAATAATGTCAACAATAAAAATAAAGTTTAAAAAAACCATTAAATCTGAAAGAGACTTAAAAAGTCATGCAGTGAACCCACCTCATGAAAGGGGTAGCAACTCAGGCCCAAGAGAGTTTCAATGACTTTTACAAGGTTATATTCTTAGGGATGGAAAAGTCATGTCTGGAATCCCTTTTTTTTTCCTCCCATTTTTTTCTCAGTTTTATAATTTTCAAAATGAAAAGTTTAATTGTTCTATTAAAATAATCTAACAGTGTATCACTTCAGGCAAATTACAGACTGTCAACTTATACTTTTTTGTGAACATACACAAATTCATTGGCCTCTAGTTAACCTTGAAATGAGATGCTGAACAGGCTGGCCCGCAGCGAGCAGTCTTCCTGGGACTGCACTGGCCACAGAGGTCTCTTGTCTGTGCACCAGACAAGCCATGAGGATGTTCCCCAGGTCCGTGGACATCCCGACACAGATACCCTCTTCTTTCCTGGTGCCCATTTATTCATGGGGCACATAAACCAGAGTCAGAGGTAGCTCTAATTTTTACTTCTGCTGACAAGATGCCAGTTGATTGCAAATTCCATGAGGAGAGAAACTGTCACCAGAGTCTGATGGTTAGAGGAGCTTAATCATTATGTTTAGAATGAATAAAAGAATCCTTTGAATTACTTTCTCACAGGACTTCTCAATGCCTGAAACTCATAACAACCAGCTTCATTAGTAATTGCTGAATAATAACCCTTCTTCAATAGTAATAAGAAAGAATAATTCATTAGTAACAGAACTGGACCATTGTCTTCAGAGGCATCCTGCGAAAATGATGAGTCACCTTGGAGGAGGGTGTATCAGCACACTAGGATTCCTAGCAATGATATTCCCGTTATTTTATTTGAGGCTCACAAACACAGAGAAGAGCCTAAGATACTTGGACAGGGGAAGAACACATCATAGTATAGGAGCGTTGAAGGGGGAAGTGAGCTTTAATATAACCGGTTATCTTATTCAGGTCTAAGTTGAGGAAGACTAAATCAACAGAAAGTATCACCAAAGGGCAGCTCATCCTCTGGGGGGCTCTCATGAAAAGCTGGATTGTGTCATCTAATTCACTGGACAAATACATTTAAAGGGGAAGTTATTTAAATGACGAAGATGAATGTATGAAGACATACTAGGAAGAAACTCTAAGAAACAGAAAGCAGCTGACAATGAGACAAGCAGAGAGAGCAGTTTTCTATTTTGCTATTCAGATATTTTGATAGTTAAGTTTTCCTCTTTTATGGTATCCAAAATATTTTTTTGTAAAGTAGCTATTAAGTACATTAATAACTCTTTGTATGCTCGCTATAGATTGGGTAGTTACTAAGCACTGTCTGAAACATCATTTATTTCTCCTAGCATCCATTGTGATATGTATTATTATACCCACTAAAAAGATGAGACGGAGGCTTATTGAGGTAAAGTAACTTGCCCAATGGAAGTCCTAGAGGGACACATGGAGTTGGGATTTTAATGTATGGGGTTGAGCCATATGAAACCATCAATATTTAATGTCTTTTGATTTATGGAAAAATATTCATTTCATATTATTTCACTTTACAAATATGAGTCTGAAATTCATTATTACCATGTTAGACTCTCATTTGGAGGAAAATATAATGGGATTTTAGAATCACCAGAAAGAGTCTCAAATGCATTTGAATTCTTCTGAATCTTCCATGTTTCTCTCTTCCCAGTTCTCCAGAGGAATGTGATCTAGATGCCAACAAGATTTTGTAAACGACTAAAAAATTATTTCTATTCTAAAAGTGCTCTTTATTTCTGTGATCTCTGAAGTGGTTTTTCACAAGATGCCTATTGTTTGAAATGTAACATACTTCCTACATTTTCAATGGGAAAAAAGCTGAAATTATGGGAAATCATTTCTGTTTGTAAAAGGTTGTGGTGTTATTTTTCCAACGGTTTTTCTTAGTCACAGCTTCTATTATTAAGCACTTGAATTTGAATAACTTAAAGTCAGGAAGACCCTATCATTTGTTTGCGAGGCATTATTACAGTAATTTACTGAGCCACTATGACTTAATCAGTTTCAGGATGATCTAGATTAAAAAAAATTTACTTAAATCATTTCGACTCTAAAATTTTACTCCCACCAACTTTTGCTTTCCTCACAAAAATGTTCTAAAGCTATGTGCTTCTTAATTTTATTCTTATAACCAGCAACCCTTGAAATTGATCTATTTTAGGAACTGTTTCTCTTGCGCACTGTACACAACTTATTCATAAAAGTAAATTTGTAAGAAGTAAAAAAGAATTGTTTGATTATTTAAAGCAGATTGATTAAACTAGGTATTATAGAGCTCATCTTTGCTGGCAAAAACAAAAAGGAAAAAATGGATAGAGCTGTAGAAAATGTAGTTTTATGCTGGATAAATGATTCCACTAGGTGGCACTGTTGATTTACCTACCTGTGTGGTTTAGACACACATTTTTATCTTCCAGAAAGCAGTAAGAGTCTGTGAGGTTTTTTTTAAAAATCTAATGAAAATTTCTGCATAGGAAAGAGCTGATTTGGGCAATTCTGAACTTGAAAAATGGGTGCTTCTTGCCATTAGAAACCTTATAAATAAGCCTCTACCCAATAGGTTAGTTCTTTTGGCATATAAACAAGAAGGTTGATGACATATGTAACTTCCATCTGGATTCAATAGGTTTAGAAGCAAACTGTTTTTATCTCCTCTATCTCTCACTATTCAGGGATTGTTTTAAATAGGACTTATGTTATTGAAATATCTTTCTCCTTGTCATCTGCTTTCTTTGGTAATCAGAGACTCTGGCATGCCCAAGGAATTCAGATTTTCATGTTGAGAGAGGCAACCCCATGGGCCCTGAATGTCCCTGAACATTCTTGCTGAGTTTTCTAAGAATTAAAGGCCTTGACAACCTGGGCCATAGCTCAGGGTTGTGTTTGCAGGGAGCAGCAACCTTGAGGGATGTGGTAATGTCTCCCTCTGGAAAATGAGTAGGCTTGCTTTTATTTACCATAAAAATGATTATTCCTCCAGGCTCAGTGTTCTTCTTCTCTAATGCAAGCATCCATCATGGCTCCTTGGCATTGCCCCCGTGGGACTTGGGGGACCTGGGGAATTGAGGCAAAGAAACATGAAGTTCTGGTTACTGCTTTCGCAATGAGTAATAAAGTCTTGTGTCTCTGATCCATGAGTCTCATCTCTTCCTGCTAGCATCCGTGAATCAGGAAACTTCAGATCCTACACAGTTGTTGACAGCATATACTGTTGTTCTCCACCCTCCGTACAGCACAATACATTTAGATTCCGATTCAAATCTGATTCAGATGACTAACAAGTCATCCAGTGGAGTTCAGCTTTTTAATCTGATAGAGGAAGGCTTTCTATAACTTCTCTGAGTAGTAAATTGCCCATCCTCAGGCTTCACCCTTCAGCGACAGGGATGTAGTAGCTTATTGCAATGAATAATAGCACTATTAAAATGTTACTCTTTGTGCTAGCCTTTCTTTTAACCTATGTCTTTCTCCCAGTGTTACTACTGTCTTTGAAAGCTATTCAGATATGTGTTGGTTCTGAATTCTTCTCTTATTGTGGTTGTTCTCCATGTGTTACGTACAAACGTGTTGACTTTTTTAAATGCAGTCCTCAAACATGGCAAATAAATACATTTCTAGATATGATCCAGTTCTTCTGTTCCCCCAAGCATCTCTCCCTATTCTCTTACTTCTGACCATGTTAACTAAGTCAGTTATTTATGTTAACTTATCTTTGAATCATGGATGCCAAGCAAAATGCCCAGTGCCTGGTCTGTTCTCACAAACATCTCTTGAAACATCTAATGAACAAATGGCTTGTGTAGACTCAAATATCATCACCAACATTCTGTGTATCAGGCTTGTAGTAATGTGGCCTCATATTTGACTTTTATGAAATTTCATCACTCTGTTGACTTCTGTCAAGGAGATGAGAAGGTAAGAAAACAAACTCATATCCTGCTTGTGCTACTTACTAGATGTGTAATATTGGGCAAGTTATCATTCACTCTGCTTCAATCTCTCCTCGTTTGTCAAATGACAAACAAAGAGCATCTACCTCATAGGGCTTTTGTGAAGATTGAATGAATTAATTAATATAAATTATGTGAAATGTGTAGACATAACCATGGCATGAAGTAGGTACTATGTAAGTGTTGGCTATATAATTATAATCTGCCATGGAAACAAATACTATCTAATGTACACTTAAGTGGAGTAGAAGAAATGTGAAGAGTAGCATGTACATGTCCAAAGAAAAGTGAGCCAAACTGGGGATGAGGACTTCCAGGCTGAGAGACTTGAAGGAGCACAGGTCTAGAATTAGGAAACTTATTTTTTCCTCTACCATTATTATTAATTAACATATCACAGAAAATGTGTGCTTTCAAAATAATGTACAATAAAGGGGCACATTTTAAAAAGAAAAGACACAAATATCTCCACTCACAGAGAGAAAACTATCATTCATGTCATAGTGCATAGTCTATGGAAATAGCTTTACCTACATCATCTCAGTTGGTTCTCAAAACAAACAAAAACAAAAGAACTGACGATACTATCTATAAGGTAAGCTCTAGTCTTTTTCTTATTTATGAGAAACAACAGAATTCAATGTGATTGCTAGAGTAACAATAATGTGCTTATTAGCCAGATAGATAGATAAATGGTACAGCAAAAACCAATCTCCATTCACAACAATAAAGTCACTAGACAACATAGAATGTACCCGACTTCCACACATAGATGCCCAGTAAGAATTGATGGAAAGAACTAACACTGGAATAAATATGGAAACACTTCTAATTTTTGGATGGGAAGAATAGAAGTAAATACTAGAAATGGCATTTTTCCCCCAGCCAAATTTATGCATTTGCTGCAATGCCAATAAAAATATGAACAGTATCTGTGCTTGTATATCTTTGTTAGTTCCATACTGTTAAATATGGTGATTTTTTTCTGGAATCACTCAATCAACAGATATTGAGAACCTATTAAGGACCTAGCACAGTACTAGATACTGGAAATAGCTGTGAAGAAGGCAAGGCCATTGTTCTCAAGGAACTTACATTTAGCAGAGGAAGACAAAAAAGCCAGCAAGTAAACAATAAATTAGGTAATATCAGATATTGATAAATACTATGTAAAAGATAAAAACATGTAATATGGAAGAGAGTAATTAGAAGGGCCTGGCTTCACTAGGGTGGTTTAAGACTTTTTCAAATGAAGTTATATTTGAATTTAGACAAATGATAAAAAGGGACAACTGTGGAGTTCAGAGAAAGGAAGATCTCTGTTCAGATCCAAGAAAGAGGAAAGGGGGGAGGGGTGTCAAAAAGAGATAAACCAAAGAACTTATATACATAACCAATGGACACTGACAGCAGTGTGGTGAAGGTGTGTGTGTGTGGGGGGGTGGTGGGGGGGGGCATGGGAACTGGAAGGAGAGAGTCAATGGGGGAAAAAAGGGACGTTTGTAATACTTTCAACAATAACAATTAAAAAGAAAAAGAAAAAGGGACAGAAAGTGCAAGCACTAGGGAATGGAAATAAGCTTGAAATGCTCAAGAAAACACATTTTAATTATGAACTGAGTGATTGTAAACAAAGGTAGAGCAGAGGCAGATGATGTTAAAGAAATTACTAGATTATTAGACCTTGTGTACCAAGAAAAGTTTGTCTGTTATAAGTAACTTAAAAAATCGGTATAATGTCATTCGGTTCACTCTGACTTCTGTATAAAGGATAGAGATTTGGAAATAGTGAGAGGTAGATATGAGGCTGTTAGACCAGTTATAAGTAGATTATAGTGTCTTGGGAGAAAGGAGAAGATGATTGAGGTTTTCGGAGTGGGGCTAGTGATGGAATTAGGGTTATACAGGGGTAGGTAAAAGTAGGTTTACAGTCATTCATATGGAAAATAACACATTCATTAGTAAATACTAATATAAGAATAAACTGTGTTTCATATACTCACAGTTGTGAACCTACGTTGGCCTACCCCTGTATGATGGTGTAGCAGCTAACAGGCCTTGCCCATGGGAAGGTTAGGCATACTAAAAGGAAAGAATCAAGAATGCTGCCAGGCTTTTGCTTTGCACAATTGTGGAGAATGTGATACCATTTCTCAGAGAAATCTTCCAGAACTGGATGTAGAGGGGAAAATACAGAGTGTCTTGAATATAGCCAAGTGGAAATGTCATACTGGGTATATCAGCTGGATATACTAGCATAGAGCTCAGAGGAGGCATCCAGACTAAAGACATTAATTTCAGGGTTATCAGGGTATTGATGGTATTGAGAATAACAGAAACATATGAGCTTCCCCAGGGAGAGCATGGGAATAACAGAGAAATGGGCTTCCCCATGGAGAGTGTGTAAATAGAGAAGAAAAAAAGAACATGGAATCAAGTGGTGGAGTACTTGGTATTATAATTGTCGAAGAGGAAGACCGAAGAAAGAACAAGAAGGTAGAATTTACAAGGGAGGGTGCAGCCAGTTTGGTTGATGTGTCCCAGAAGCCTTAGTTGAATGCTTAATCTGGTCAAATGCTGAGTTTATATGTAAGGACAAGAATTAACCACAGAATCTGATAAGACTAGAGTTCTTCATGGCGGAGAGTCTTAATTTTGAGTGAAATATACTAACAAGTATATTGAGTTCCATAATACATACTTTTTTTTGGATCTTAACTTGCCTTTAATATTGATTCCTAAGTAACTTTGTAATCACCTAGTTTTCCAATAAAACTGTGTTATTACTCATTTTATTATGAACATGATCTCATATTTGTCATTCCTCATCTTTAATTTGTCTTTGATTTAAAATGTATTGTTAGTGGATTATAAAGAACAAAGAACCCAAATATATTTTTGATTCAAATTAAAACAGATCCCTGCCAAGCTATTTGTGCTGTAGTCATTTCATCATTTGCCATTTTTTTCTCTCTCCCCCACTCCTCCCACATCCATTTTCCCTTTTAGTTAAGGTGTTTTCTGGTAACACGTTCTTTCTTTGAATGTTTTCTTCTAGTTTCCCCTTTCTGAGAGCAATGGAAAAACCAAATACGTGCACACACACAAACACATACACACACACACACACACACACACACAACTTTTATTAGGTTAAGATGCACTTAAAGAAGAAGACAAGCCACACACACACACACACACACACACACACACACACAAACACACACACACACACACACACACTCACACACACACATACCCATCACTAAAGAGCATTTTGACCAAAATGGAAATATTTTGAACTGCATCTGCAAGGTCAGTAAATGGAAGTGGTACTTTGGTAAGAGAAAAATTTTGAGCATAGGCAGGTACTTCAGAGAAAAGTAGTCACTCTTCTTTTTCCCCCATTATCTAGATGGGAAATATGTATTTTTTTTTTTTTAGTTCAATTATCCTTCTCAATCCAGTTAATGTTGTTTACAGAGATCTGAAATCTCTAAGATAAAAAGGTCAAAAAATGATGTGAGGATTTAGAAACTAGTTAGTCTTAGAATATGCTCTCATGAAAAATATTCAGAGAGCTCGAGTTTCTATGCTAACCAGGGCTCTCTGAAGTTCTCTTTAACACAGAGTTCTTTTCTCTGGCTTATCACAAACTTGTTTGCTATTGCCCTTTTGATGGCTTTTAAAAATAATATATTCTTTTATTATGCTCTGCTCTCCTATAAAAAAGTGAGATCACATTTCTCCCACTCATGTTCTTTTCATCACAATTCCCTACTAATTCTTTGGGCGATGTCAGGACAGAAAAAAATGTCATGCTCTAACAGTGAGCCACAGGGGAGTAATTTGTGAATTTCTCTAAGTCTCTAGTCTGAGCCTCCTCTCCTATAAAATAGCAGTGATAGCAATGCCTGCTCATTCTTCCTCAAGGTTTGGGTGAGAATTAACTGATACAGTGAATGTGAAAAGTCTCATACATGGAAGAATAGTAATGAATGTTAGTCATGTACATTATCTTTAGTATCCCAGATTTATGTAAAAAAATAGTTTGAAATAAAGTACAGGTTGACTTCACCAAGTTAATTTCTACAATAACATCACAGTCACTTTATTTATTTGTTTTATGTATTTTGAATATATTTCATAAAAATGCAAATGGATGTCGTGTTAGAGATCCTAATTTTCTAGGCCATGTTATCAAACTTGAAGATGAATGAAAGTTTTTTGAGGTCTTTGTTAAAAAAAAACAGGTTCTTAAGTCCAATCTGCAAAGATTTTTAGTTTAGTAATTCCAGATGGAGTCAGTGAAAATGGATTTTTAGTAAGGCCCACAGGTGATTTTAGTGTTGGTCATCTGGTACCCCATGTTGACCAAATGCTGCTGTAGTCTTGGTCCGTGGAAATCTCTGCCAGTGTTGTCCCAGATGTCCTTGAGCTCTAGAATCAATGGATGAGGGTTTGGAATCTTGTTTGGTCATTTTCTACCCAAATGACACAGGCAGATTGCTAAAACTCTTTGAATCTCTGTGTCTGTATTAGTTTTCTAGAAGCTGCCGTAACAAACTACGAATTGGGTGACTTAAAACAATAGAAATTGCCCTGGTCAGTGTGGTTCAGTGGTTAGAGTGTCAACCCGCACACTGAAGGGTCGCAGGTTTGATTCCTGGTCAAGGGCATGTACCTGGGTTGCAGGTTCTATCCCTGGCACCCCGTCTGGGCGCAAGTGGGAGGCAACCAATCGATGTGTCTTTCTCACATCAATATTTCTCTCTCCCCCCCCCCACCTCTTTCTCCTTTCCACTCTCTCTTAAAAAATAAATTCAATGAAAAAAAATCCTTGGACAAGAATTAACAAAAAAAATAAAATTAAAAATAAAACAGACATTTATTTTCTCATAGTTTTTGAAGCTGAAAGTCTGAAATCGAAGTGTGGGCAAGGCCGTGCTCTCTCTGAAGACTCTCTGGAAAAACCCTTCCTTGCCCCTTCTAGCTCCTGGTGACTTGGAGTGAGCCTTGGATTTTCCTGATTTGTAGCTGCATCACTCTAATCTCTGCCTCCAGATTCACCAAGTCTTCTATCCGTTTCTCTGTGTGTCTGCTTCTCTTCCTATACAAACCCAGTGATCAGATTTGGAACGTACTCAAATCCAGTATGACTTTTTCTTAACTTAATTACAACCACAAAGACTCTATTTCCAAAAGTGGATATATTGTGAAGTTCTGGGTGGACATGAATACTGAGGGGACACTATTCAACCCAGTACAGTGCCCTTGTATTAAGAAGATACATGATGATAACATTTAGAATATTCAGTTAGTACTTGGTAGTAGTAGATGCTTAGTAAATAATAGTTTTTCTGCTTCTTTGTAATTATGATGTAAGCACTGGGTCTCAAACACAGGTCTGGACCAGGGCTACATCAGATTTGCCATGGGAACGTTTAAGAAATATAGATTCTTGCCCTGGCTGGTTTGGCTCAGCAGTTAGAGCATCGGCCTGCGGTCCAGAGAGACCTGGGTTCGGTTCCCGCTAAGGGCACGTACCTCGGTTGCAGTTTGTCCCCGGCCCCGGTTGGGTCGTGCGGGAGGCAGCCACTCGATGTGTCCCTTTCACGTCGATGTTTCTCTCTCTCTCTCTCTTCCTCTCTCTCCCTCCCACTCTATCTGAGCAAAAAAATGGAAAAATGTCCTCGGGTGAAGATTAAAAAAAAAAAAATATATATATATATATATAGATTCTAGGTTGCTTTCTGTATATTATTGTCATTCAATTATTCTGAGATGAGAACTTAGAAACTGTCTTTTTTGAAAGATACCTAGGTGATTCTGAGATGCATTCAGACTTTGGAACAACATTGACTAAAAATTTATTTCCTCATTTATAGAACTAGAATTCAAGTATACCTTATTTGCATAAAATTTGCATAAAATGTGAACATATAAAACTTCTTATAGTGTACATTTACTTATAAATGATCATGCCATAATTAACCCAAAATTTCAAAGAGAATGCAAAGGCCTTAAGCAGATGTGTTTAGGAGTCAAATTTTACCTTTCTAACTCTAGTTTCAAAATCTCAAGGAAAACTTTTCTTTTGTCTATTATGGGCTTAAATAGAACAAAATGTTATTAGAAGAAAATTATAACAAAGACCAAATATTATAAGTGACACTCTCTCAAATCATTATTTTCTTCTGCGTGTTCTGGCTATTTTGCAGTTGAGCTTATAAAGTCTCTTATTCATTTGTTCTATACCCCTTCAAATGAATTCATTTTTAATTAATGTTAAATACCTTCTTTAGGGCTTCAATAGTTTACAATTTACCTTTCTCTGGAAATTCTTATTTGATTTCTGAATCTTACACACATTTTCTTCTTACCAAAGAACCAGGAGCACATTGATTTTTTCACAGCTTCGTGGGACAATTGCCATCGGAGTCTTCACCATTACAGGCAGTGAAAATCATAGTGACTGCAATTACTGTGAATGAAATTCATTTTGCTGATTATCACACACATCCACTCCTGGGGTAGCCTGTTCTAGTCCCACCATTAGTTGTTAACCCCCTTTGATAGGAATGTAAAATGGTTATGTCAAAAGAAGAAATCAGTCTCATATAGCAATTCACATCTCTAAAATACTTAGAACTTAAAAAAAGAATATTCTACTACCGTTTCTCTTACCCTGTGTATTAGCTTTGGTAACTGGATCTGATGCATTAGAATAAGATGTGGATATCTGTGCTTTCAGCAAGACAATGCACATTTCATTGGAAGACTTGAGTACATTTTTAATGCTGAACTTGGGGAGATAAGCTAACTTTCCCTGAGTTGCCAAGGGCAACTTCATTGCACATGAAATTAGGAGCTACTCTGAGGAAATGTCTAGACACATTTTTATATTTCATTTCAGGGAAATATTCGCCTAATATCTGTTATCTCCTACTGTCAAAACATTGCTGATGAATACTGCCTATCCCTTGAATCAGGTATCTGAGCTCCAAGAAGGAGTGAGCATAACAGAAGAGATATTTCCATGTAGTAGAAAACTTCATTTCAGCATAGAATTGTCAAGTAGAACTAACACATTTGACTTCTTATATATATTTTATATTTGAAATTGTTGATGAGTGTTCAGGTTATGTCTCCACTTATTTCCTCAGAAATGTCCTTTCATTGAAGAATTCTTTTCCTACCTTTCCCTCCTATTTTTGTTATATATTCAATTCAAGTTATGTTACAGTTGTGACTTTTTCATAATAGATATTAATTTGTCATTTATTATATTCTCTATAGTAAACTATGAATAATCTTAGTTAGTTACTATATGAGTATTCACACATGTAAGTATAACTGTGACCTTGACTGTGAAGGTCAAAGATGGAGATCAGTAAGCCTCCCAGGCAGGCCCTTCTTATGTAGCCAATTCTCAACTTTTGGCCTGGTGGTCTAGAGTCACACTCAGAATGACTCAGAAACTAAAGATGACACATTAAAGCAAAACTCATAAAAGACTGATGTGTAAACCACACTTCTTGTGATAAAGAGCCGACAAGAAGTCCTAGTATTTATACTACCTCTTCAGGGCAGAATCCAAATCCACCTAGTGGAAAGTCTGTACCAAAAATCAAATTATATTCTGGAAATCGGTAGATGAGCCTAAGTTAGAGCACAGGAGCCCATCAGAGGTGAATGTCACTTCCAGTTCCACTTGGATATTCTTATGACCCTATGAGCATGATCAGAAAAGTGTATTTTCATGGGCAGAGTTGGAAACACACTGACAATTGTTTTTTTGGGACTACATTTTGAAATTTTCTTTTCCTTTTTCTTTATAGTGAGTGTATTGTATTTTTCTGTCAGCTCTGGGAGTTGGAGATGGGGAGTGGGCAGGAGTACAAATCAAGCAGTGTGGATCTCTGGAAGCAATTGGGTATTCTTTTTGGAAGAGGCAAGCTAGAAAGGAAGAGAAAGGGAAAAGTCAGAGGGACTGAGGGAGATGGTGAGGGAAGAATGCCAGGAGAGTTAGAGAAGGCTAGGGATCCTGAGAGAACTGGATTCAGAAGAAGAGGAGGAATACTTGTAACCTTAATTTTCCTGTATCGTGAATGGTTTGGGGGAGGGATGGAGGAGCTTGCAGGGCGGGGGTACTGAGCTTTGGACTTCAAACAGACCATCCTTCTAATGTTAGTAATTTCTTTCTTGGATAGCACAGGATATTTTAGAGTTTGACTTTATATGTCATGTTATCTTGAGTAGATTTCCAGACCTTGTCTTCCTGTATTGGGGCTTAAAGATATTTGTTTTTTGAGAGAGTGTTTGTTGCAGACAGTAGTTCTCATGTATTGCATCCTAACTGTGGCCAGTTTAACTTGAATAAGTTTAGATTATTTTTAATTTGTAGTGACACGTGATAGGTTCCTCTTTTGTGCTTAATCTCATATGACTGTCACATATAGCTTTACCCAGTCTATGGGTAGTGAAACCGTATAATTATATATGGACCGAAGAGGATGAGGCCTTGCCTTTTAACCTCTCACACTGCCCAACACCAATGCATACAAAAGGTCTATTGCAATGATATATAAACTTACTTTTGACCTTGGTAGCCACATGGCATAGTTAATAGAACAGCTGTGGTAGAGGGTATGGCTGGATCTACTGGAGGTGGCAACTCCTTTCTCAGGTCATTCTTTAAATTTATAGATACGTAACTGTATAAGCTGTAGTATAGGGACTATAGATCTATAGTTCAGAGATTGATAGGGTAGTTATGAATTCATGTGGGAAGAATTACATCTAAACTTTTCTTTACAGAGTGCCCTTAAGGAGTTATGAAAATCGTGTGACTCTGGGAAACCAAAAATACTTAAAATTAAAAATTAATTGACATGCTGTATCAGATAAAATAAACATAAAATGTTGGCTAAAATGTAACAAAACCATCAAAATTCGGAGCTGAGCTACTAAAAAAACAAGCAACATACAAAGAGGCCAACAATGAGGAAGATGGAAAACCAGAGGGCACGAACTGAAGGTTGGGCTGCCCTGTGAGAGTTCGAGGAGGTTAATTAACAAAAAGGAACTTGGTTTGAATGTCTGGGTGGGGACAGCCAATGGGGCTTCAGTTAGGCGATGATTTCAAACCGACTGTATTGACTTTACCTATACTGCTGTTTTCCATTATTGATCATTTCTGTTCAATACTGTTTAACACTTTTAAAGTAATGTGTTGACTAAGACAATTGCCTTATAGAAGGAAAGAAAAAAAAGAATGAAAGAAGGAATAAATGAAGGTACATTTGTGTACAAACCTATCTATGAGAAAAATGTTTACAGTACCTTTGGGGTATTTATTTATACTGTTAATTATCCTTTTTTAACTGAGAATTTAATCTTAGTTTTCATTTAATAATATCTTCAAACTATCATTCAGTATTTTCAATCTAAAAAATGACATTTGAAGTCCATGATTTTTATCTTATTCAATTAATATTTATTTATTTTGTTCAGGCACTTTGAAACATGTAACACTCAACCTTTATAAGAAATCACTTAGGGCTCAAATTCTAGCTCACAAAATATTTTCAAAGAGGGTGAAAGAAATAATGAATCACTTTGGGCCATTTCAATAAAAAAAAAATTCAGAATTAGAATAAAAACACCGAAAATCTCTGAATATTACTTGGTTCATTTCTGATCTTGTTTTTGACCTTCTGAAAGTTCCCTCTATCTTTTAGCTCTTTGCTCTTTAAAATGGAGCTATTTTTTTCAAGAGGAGGTATCTAATGTATTGCCTCAAATCGTTTGTGGAATAAAGCAAGACGTGAATTATTAAATAAATAACATCTGATGTTTATAGTCTGGAATAAAATATTATGGGTATGAGAAAAAAACAACTGTTTGTTCTGTTTCAATCCCTGAGATGAAATTTTCTCTTCTGTGATTCCATTCTCCTCCTGACCCTAAGAATTGCAAGGAGATTTCATCAGGATGAAATTTTTATGATTATCTGCTCATCATAAGGGAGGATCAGGGTGAGTGTCTGAGAAACACCACAGGAAAACAGTAATAATTCTTTTCTGTTTTGCTTCTTCTTTATGGGCCCAATCAAAATGTTATTTAAATTTAATTGGAACAGTTTTTTATACTCTTACTGAGTGAGTATTTTAGGCTACACAGTAGGTACTGAGGAGTAGATTGATTATTTAGCCCACTCAAATCTATAAACATGTTGAGACTTTTCACAATTAAAAATAATCTAAGAGGAATGTCTGTATTGGTCACAGTTTTATCCTACAGTTAACATCACAGGAAAAATCATAATTTTAATATTTAAAATATTAAATAACCCAATAATTATGCCATTTGTTTTAGAAAGCCATATTATTTTCCTTTTATATAAAGAACTAGCTGTATCTCTATCTGTATCTATATCTACATATATGTTTATATCTAGCTTTTATTTTATAATCACTGTTTCTAGTTGTATTAGAGTCTCTGCCTTCTGAACTCTTAGTTAGAAAACATATAGAAAGGTAATTAAAATATTTTCCACCTGGCCTTCTACAATATGGAGTTCTGGGACTTATATTAGAGGAGAAGTTTATAACTTTTCTCATTTTTTTCTTCCCTGGGCCACATCTTCATGACTTTGTCATCACAAGAATGTCAAGCTACATTCTCTGAATACTTTGGGATGACCCAGAATCCCAGTAATTGGATGTGTGTTGGGTTTCTTCATTTCCTGGGGAGAGGAGTTCATAGTTGCTTTCAGAATATATATTTTTAAATTCTTACTCTGAGTCATTAAAATATGTTTCCACGGATGAATATATAGAAAGTGATATGCTATTTTAAAAATACAACTTTAAATAAAAACATTCTTCTTTTACAGTTTATGATTATACTTACCTCTTTGAGTCAATTTCTGTCCAGCTTCTCTTGTTTCGTTATATCACAGAAGTGTGGACTCTGCTCACTTCATTTCAAGGCTTCTCAGTGCTATAAGGCAGCCTTTGCCTACATATGAGCTATATATTGACGAATAGCTTTTACCCCTAGTTTTTTCTACTGAAAAGTCTTTTTAAAAACTTTTTTTATTTTGGATATTTTCAACATACCTATAAAAAATAGCAAGGCAAATCTTCACATATAAATTATCCAGCTTCAACAATTATCAACAATTTAACAATTGTCTCATTGACCATACCACCCCTCCACTTTCTTTCCTTTCTTAAGCTAAAGCAATATCACATGATTCCACTTATTTGTGGAATATAATGAACAAAACAAGCTGATGAACAAAATAGACCCAGAGACATAGAAGTAGGGTACAAACTGACAAACCTCAGAAGAGGGGTTTGGGGGGGAGGGAAGAGATAAACCACAGAACTTATATGCATGTACGCGTAAGCAATGAACATAGACAACAATGCTGGGGACGGGGCAGGTGGGGGTGGTGGTGATGGGGAGGAGGGTGTCAATGGGGGAAAAAGGAGAAACATCTGTAACAAAAATAAATTAATAAAAAAATTAAGAATTAAAAAATATATTTTTATAAATAATAAAAAAGATCTCACATATCATGTCATTTCTCTCAGGTTCATCAGCATACATGTAACTGATAAGAATCTTTAAAAAACAAAGCAGTGCATTATTACCGAAAGTTAAAACTAAATTTCAAAATTTTCATTAATAACCATCTACATTTATATGAACCTAAATGTCTCAAAGATGTTCTTTAGAGTTGATTTGCTAAAATCAAGATCCAAATAAGGTTCACACATTGTTTTGTTTATTATTGCTTTTTCATGTCACTGATTTCTGAGAGAAATCAGATTGTCTGTTCTTAAAGTATGTCCTGAATTTGACTTTTTGCTTCCAGAAATATCATTTATCTTAACCTATTATCACCCATGTATCTTGCACACTGGCAGTTTAATTCAATTTAGATTCAATTGGGGGGGGGGGGCATAATGTTTAATAGAACAGCATATCAGAAATCTCACGATATATGGTGTCTCATTTTTTTTGATGCTTCAGCTGATTAGTGGGTACAGATAATGCCAATGTAACCCCTCTTTTATAAGATTTCTTGTCAAGTTTTGTTCAGTGGTTTTAGTACATCATCATAGTCAAGGTTCATTATTTTATGATGTGGTATAGGTGATCATTTTATAATTCTTTGAGGGGTTTTGCATTTATTAGCTGGAATGCTTCTTTAGAGAATTTTCACACACCAGCTATTTCCTATTTTGAAATATAATTTGTTCAGGAAAGGTAATAAAAATGATTGATTGATTTCTTTTATTCTTGAGTTTTCACAAGAACGAGTTCATGCCCTGGTAATGTTTGTGTGTGTGTGTTTGGGGGAGGGTAACATTTTGAATTTATGGATTTTATAAGTTTTTTTAAATTAAGTATTATTTTAACATTTCTTATGCTGCATGTCTTCTGAATTCCCTCAGTGTTTGGCTGAAAAAGATAGATTTATTTCTCTTTCACTTTTGAAGCTAATTTTGTTAGATACAGAATTCCCAGTTGTGGGGTGAGTGTGTGTGTGTGTGTGTGTGTGTGTGTGTGTGTGTGTGTGTGTGTTTTCACTGTACTTTATTCTTGGCTTCTATAATTTCCTCTATAGATAAGGTGTCCCCCCATCCCTGGCTTATTTCAAGATTTTTCTCTTTGTCTTTGTCTGCAGATTCTATGTTACATAACTACGTGTAATTTTGTTGGTAGTATTTATTTTGCTCGGTGTTTTCTGAGCTCTTGATATGTGATTTGGTGTCTCATTAATTCTGTAAAGCTCTTCAGGCATTTCTTCTATATTTTCTTTATATCTTCCCCTGTGATATTTCAATTATGATTAGGTTACACCTTATGAAACTGGCCCACAGTTCTTGGATGTTCTGATTTGTTTCTTTTCTTTTCTTTCTTTTTTTCATTTCTGTTTGGGAAATTTTTATTTACATATCCTCAAGCTCACTGATTCTTCATTGGCCATGTGTAATCTACTGATGAGCCTATCAAAAGCATTCTTCATTTTTATTGTAATGCTTTTAATTTCTAGCATTTTTTATATTCTTCTTTAGATTTGTTGTCTCTATGTTTAGATTACCTGTCTGTTCTTGTATATTGTCTATTTTTTCCCCATTAACCTGTAACATATGTGTCAGTTATATTAAGTCCTTGTCTGAAAATTCAAACATCTAAATCTTATCTGAGTCTGGTCCTGATGCTTGATTTGTCTAATCATTCTGTATTTTACTGGCCTTTTGTTGTCTCATAATTTTTGTTGAAAGATGGACATGTTATATCATTAGTAGAACATGAGCTAAATAATCTTTTAGTATAAGGATTTATGTTAATCTTGTTAATAACTGGGCTACCTAGAATTCCATATCCAGCAAAATCATCTTCAAAAGTAAAGGAGAAATTAAGATTTTTTTTTTCAGACAAAAACTAAGGGAATTCATTAGCAGCAGACATGCCCTGTAAGAAATGTTAAAATAATATTTAGTTCAATGTTTAATGTTTTCTGTAGCTATAGGTTCCAAAGGCTTCAGATTCCTCTAGAGTCCTACCATGTGTTCTTCCTCCTAACTTTCAGCTTCCCTACAAGCTCCTTCCGAGAGTCTGTGTCTTACAGTTCTTCTAGCTGTAATCCACTATTATTATACTGGGAGCTCTGTTGGTGTCTCTGTTCGATGTTAGGAAGGGGAAGAATGCTATAATCTTATAATTAAATCTCAGTCTTTTCATAGACATGTATCTACTGGGCTGTGATATGTTTATAAGATATTTTTACAGCTTTATTGAGGTATAATTAACTGCACATATTTAACTTATTTGATGACTTTTGACACATATATGCACTTGTGAAACCATCACCACAATAAGGATGACAAACATATTCATCATTCCCCAAAGTTTCTTTGTAGGCCCTGGTAACCCTCCCTCTCTCTACCACTGTCCCTAGGCAACCACTAATCTGCTTTCTGTCACTATAGATTATTTTGCTTTTCCTAATGTTTTATGTAAATAAATCATAGAGTATGTACTTTTTGTGTGTGGAGGAAACAATCTTGTTTCTTTCCTTCAGAATGATGATTTTGAGACTCATCCAGGTGGCAGTAGGAATCAATAGTTTTTTCTGGGTAGTACAATATCACCTCCATCCCCTTATGCACAGTTTCAGTTACCCACAGTCAACCATGGTTTGAACATATTCAATTTCTCCAACGATTGACATCATCTGCTCCTGCTATCCAACCACTGACATTGTCATGGCTCAGTGATCCAGGATCACCGGAAGCAGATGATCCTCCTTCTGACTTATCCTCCCAAGGTCAGTAGTAGCCTACACTGTGTCACAATGCAAAAATCATTTACCTCACTTCATCTCATTATGTACGCATTTTATTATCTCACATCATCACAGAAAAGGGTGAGTTCAGTAAAATAAGCTATTTTGAGAGAGAAATACCACATTCAGATAACTTTTATTATAGTATCTCTTACTGTGCCTAATTTATAAATTAAACTTTATCATAGGCATGTATATATATGAAAAAACATAGTATATACAGAGTTTGGTACTATTTGCAGTTTCAGGCATCCACTGAGTCTTGGAACATATCCCCTGTGGATAAGGGGGAACCTCTATATGCCATCATATGGCTATAGCACAATGTGTTATCCATTCACTGATTATGCATATGTGTGTGTATTTTTTCCCCATTTTAAAATCACTTTTATTTTTCAATTACAGTTGACATACATTATTATATTACTTTCAGGTGTACACCCCAGTGATTAGACATTATATAACTTTCTAAGTGATCATCCTGATATATCTCACAACCATCTTACACCATACATAGTCATTAGAATATTATTGACTATATTCCCTATGCTGTACTTTACCCCCTGTGACTATTCTGTAACAAACAATTTGTATTTCTTAAACTTTTCCCCTTTTTCACACCTTTCCTTCAACCACCCCCTTCCATCTGGCAAACTGTCAAAATGTTCTCTGTATCTATGAATCTGTTTCTGTTCTGCTTGTTCATTTATTTTGACTTTTAGATTCAATTGTTGATAGATATGTATTTATTGCCATTTTATAGTTCATATTTTTTGTCTTTTTTTTCCTTCTTTTTCTTAAAGAAGAGCCTTTCACATTTCATATAATACTGGTTTGGTGGTGATGGACTCCTTTCGATTTTCCTTATCTGGGAAGTTCTTTTTCTATCCTTTGGTTCTAAATGATAGCTTTGCTGGGCAGAGTAATCTTGGTTGTATGTCCTTGCTTTTCATCAGTTTGAATATTTCTTTCCAATTCCTTCAGTCCTGTAAAGTTTCTGTTGAGAAAGCATTTGATAGTCTTATGGGAGCTCTCTTGCAGGTAACTGATTTTCTGTTGCTTCTTTTGAGATTCTCTTTTTGTCTTTAACATTTGGCATTTTAATTATGATGTGTCTTGGTGAGAGCCTCTTTGGGTTCATCTTATTTGAGACTGTCTGAACTTCCTGGCCTTGTATGTCTATTTCCTTCATCAAGTTAGGAAAATTTTCTGTCATTATTTTTTCAAATAGATTTTCAATTTCTTGCTTTCTCTCTTTTCCTTCCGGCATCCCCATGATGCAAATGTTGGTAAACTCTAAGTTGTCCCAGAGGCTCCTTACACTGTTCTCATATTTTTTATTCTTTTTTTTCTTTTTGCTGTTCTGATTGGGTGCTTTCTGCTTCTTAATATTCCAAATCGTTGATTTGATTCTCAGCTTCATCTACTCTACTGTTGATTCCCTATAAATTATGCTTCATTTCAGTTAGTGTATTCTTTATTTCTGACTCATACTTTTTATGCTGTTGAGGTTCTCACAAAGTTCATTGAGCATTCTTATAAACAGTGTTTTGAATTCTGTATCTAGTAGATTGCTTGCCTCCAATTTGTTTTGTTCTAATTTTGGATATGTGTTCTGTTCTTTTATTTGGGACATGTTTCTTCATCTCCTTTTGGAAGCCTCCCTGAATTTATGTCTCTGTTATCAGATAGAGCTGCTATATCCCCAGGCTTGGTAGAGTGGCCTAATGTAGTAGGTGTTCCATAGCTGGTGGCACAGCCTCTCTGATCACCCAAGCTCAGCACTCAAGGTGAACCACTAGTGTGGTCTGTCACCACTTGTGTGAGCCTTGATAGCTGTTACCATGTCAGTGGAAGAAATTTACCCCCAGGCTGATAAGCTACAACGACTGGCTATGACCACAGACCACTGACTTCCAACCATCATGGAGGGTCTGCTGTGCAGGGACCCACCTCACAGAAAAAGACTTACTTCAGTGGGGTTCTGGTGCCTGCTGAGTTCGCCCTTAAGTGTGTCACTTGTGGAGGTGGTTGGGTGGTGATGCTTTCATGCCGTTTGAAGCTGTCCACTGTGTGGGCTGGTTCTGGGGCCTCCCAGGAGGTACAGGCCATGGTCAGCTGCCACCTGTGTTCTGCTCGGTGCCAACCAGCATGAGCTAGAAAGTGATCTGCAGATAGTTGTTACTTGTGCTGGGTTGGAAGTGCCCAGGTGAGGCCAAGTTGTGAATCAAAGCTGGCTGCTGCTAGTGCCAGGCCTGGGGCCACTAATCTGGGCTATGATCTTTATAAGCATTTCTCCAGGAGCTTATTTTCCCTCTTGCTCTTTACTCTCTTTCCTATCTCAATTCCCATTTCCAATCTATTTCACTCAAGCCTTAACCATTTTTTATTATATTTTTCCTGTTTATATGAGACATGAAGGGTAGAAGGGACTGAAGTAAGAGGAATGCCCTTCCCCAGCTGGGATAAAGCTTTGGTAATATCTTTTCCCTAGGAAGTAGGTTATAGAGAAGGTTCTGGCCATTGTTCTCAATGACTACTCTTCTCCTTCCCTTCCAGAACTAGGAGGGGACCTTTCTCAGGTGTTCACTCAAAGAACCTGATGCGTTCCTGAAGGTAATGTCTATAAAATGTCCTTCCAAAGACTGTGACCCCCGCCCCCCAAGAACTTTCCATTCTCACACAGGTCCACACTCAGATTCCAGCAATTTGTCAAAATTAGCACTTAAGTCTTTCTACCATAATGCTCCAGAGACTTTTGCACAGGTAAAAGCTGTGCCTCTCTAGATTTACCTATCACTACAGGAACAGGTGTTCATTTGTTCTGAAACCTCAGTTCTCTGATATGACCAAGAAATCATTGCTTTGCAGTTTGTACAACTTATAAGAATGAGAGTGATGAGACCCAAGTTCTTTGCATGTCAGAGCTAAAACTGGAAGTTGGATTCAGTATTCTTGTTGAATCCTCAAATTATTGTATCCTAGAATCAAGGGAGCACAAACATGTTGGACTATATATCATTTAGATATGACCCAACTTGTATTTTATTTATTCCTTGCTTTCTGGGAAAACATATCCTGGGCTCATCTTGTACATTGTCTTTGCCAAATCTGAAATGAATCATTTAGTCTCTGAAAATAATAATAATAATAAAAAGAATAAAACATCTCTGTGAAGAGTTTAGCTAAGCTACTCCATGGTATTGCTGTCTTAGCATCCATTTTGTTTGACTAAGTAGCCTGCAGGGACCCTAAACTGACATTAGCCCCCTCATGCAAGCAAATGTAAGTTCCTGATAGTAATTCTTTTTTAAAAAAATATTTTTTCTTTATTGGTTTTAGAGAGAGAGGAAGGGAGAGGGAGAGAGAGATAGAAACATCGAAGAAAGAGAACATCAATTGGCTACCTCCAGCATGCCCTTCACTGGTGATTGAGCCCACAACCTGGGCATGTGCCCTGACTGGGAATTGAACTAGTGACCTCTTGGTGCATGGGTCGATGCTCAATCAGTGAGCCACACTGGCTGGGCCTGATAATAATTCTTCAATAATCTTTTTGATCAAGACTCTTCCCTGCTTCCAGTGCCAGTATGCCTTATAACACACCTTGGATAAGACTCCTGTAGGGCTTACATAAACCCTGCTCTTCTGGTTTGAACTGATCAATCTGGTCCTATCCCAGGAACCCCAAAGCACCCCACCCATAGACCCGTATAAAGGCATGTGCCCCAGGTCCTTTCTCTTTGTCTGCCCTCTGTTTTGACCTCTCTGTGTGGCTCCTTGAAGCATGTTGTGTACTTCCTCCAGAATCAGTGAGTAATAAATTTCAATTGCTCTTGTAGTCTATTGCTGAATTGTGGCTCACCATCCAAAATCTATTTTCCACTTAACAAATGTTTGACAGATTTACAACAATCCTTGTATAATTTTCATATTTATTTGAAGATATGTACATATATTTACAAAGCATACTCTACTGATGATTAATAAGCATAGTTAATATTTCTTCAATGATTCAATAATATTTATTAAGCACCTACTCTGTGCCAGGCACAGTTCTGGGTGCCTGAAGGTATATTACTGAACAAAATAAGACCTTTACATTCATGGCACTTCATTATGGGAAGAACAGGCAAAACACAATAAACTCTAATAAACAAATAATATATGAAGTGTTATAAGTTTCTAGATACCATGGAAAAGAGAAAACATAGAGGACAATAAGAAGGATCAGGTATGTGTGTATATATGATCACAATTTTTAGAAGAGGCATCAGGATACGTCTTATTGAGTGACTATTGAGTCAGACTTCAGTGGGCAAGAGCATTAGGGTATTAGCCATGCTGATATCCAGGCAAGAGTGTTGTAGGCATATTCCAATTGCCACATATCCAAGCAACCACTACATGTTCAATTAATCAATAATGATACTCCCCCCCCCCCATTGGATGTAGGTATCAGTGAAGTATAATACAAGAGCTATCTGTAATCTTTTGGAAATCTGGAGTACTAAGAAGTTGAGAAATTTTGGCTGTATATAATTTATTCTCTGCTTAGAACAGAAAGAAGCCCTAATCTAAGAAGGAAAACAATTGTATTATATAAAACTACTTCTCTAACATTTAAGGAACATTTTAAACAACTTTCCAAATAATAATTTTTACTAGAACTGTCTATAATAAATCAAAAGTGAAACCATGCCTTGGACCAACGGTTTCTGATATTTTCTTCTCAGTTACATTTAATTAAAGAAAATGTCCTTGTTAAGCAAAACTCTTTCATGTGCATAAAGACAACTATGAAAGATTACTAATTGTGATTTCCAATATAAGAAAATAATTAAGACTTAATTATTAAACCAAAAATGAAGTTGCCATGTCTAATTTTTTTTTTTTAATAAAAGAGAACTACTAAAATAAAATAAAGTCTCTGGGCATAGCATTGGAAAAGGTAAGATCTTGGAAAACTGGAAGCATGAGACAATCAAAAGGAACATCATGAATCAAAAAAAAATTTACTTTCTGAAGTGGAAACAATAAGACAAAATCATCATGAGTATATCATAGTTAACATATTTTCCACTTGGACATTTAAACATACCTTTTGAAGTTGCATATGTTAATTTACAACACTTGAAATTGGAATTTTAATGAGTCCAATCATAATACTCTTTCATACACAAAAGTAAAAAGACTTTAATATACATTACCTTGTTAATTAGCCACAATTCTGTTTTATACTGGGAAGAGCTTGTTACCCCAACAAAAATCAGAGAGGTTAGAAAATTGATTCTAATTTATAATAGAGCTAAAATTAGAAACCATATCTTACCGCCCTTAGTCTAAGAAACTCTTTTGCAAATTATTTAAGTAAAATGGATCTTTGCCAAAATGTCAACCTGAGTCACTGGTACTTTTAAAATAGATGGCTTTGGTTTGGGATGTTATAGGATAATAAAGTGAAATAAGGAAAAAGGATTACTTGATTTTCTCATTTAAAGCTAATTATTAAATTAGCCGTTCTTCTGACTGACTTCCTAAAAAGAACAAAAGCAGTAACAAAATAGTAATTTGTCTGTGACCAGTGATTTTCCAATGATGAAATAAGATGAGATACTACCAAGAATCCTCCCTACATAACAGTTAAAAAATGGTCAGTTTTCTTTGAGAGTTCTCCCAAAAGGTATAAAGTATATTTTTCTTCCTTTTGAATTTGGGGCGGACTCTGTGAATGCCTGACTTTTGGAATATGGTGGAAGTAATGTTGGGGCATTTTCTGGGCCCACATCTTAAGAAACTGGAAGTCATCATGTACTTTGTCCAACAACCTTGCTGGAAAGATCGTGTGCAGAAGCCCTGAGATAATATGGAGGGGCTGGGGGTGGTAAACCCAGCCTTCCAGCTATCTCAGCAATATTGACTTACCAGACTCACCCGGGCAACTGAGTGATCTAGTAGATTTCAAGTAAAACTGTAGAACCACCCAGCAGAGCCCCACCGAAGTCCTGATTTACAAAACCATGAGATGTAATAAAATGGTTATTTCAGTCACTGTGTTTTGGAGTGGGTCATTAGGCAGCAGTACTTATGTGGGACATCCCCTTCCCTTGCCTGAACTTCTTACTGGGCTATCCTCTCTCAGATATTTCTATAGAAGGTGCTTATGAAATCCAAAAAGGAAACATTTTCTAAGAGATGACCATCTGTTCTCAAGTACAGCAGGTTCTTGAAAAACATTGTTTTTGTTCAACATCGTTTTATGATTGGTTAGATGAAACAACATTGATGAGAAAAAATTGATTCCTTCTGGGGCGACTGTCTGTGTGGAGTTTGCACATTCTCCCCGTGTCTGCGTGGGTTTTCTCCAGGTACTTGGGTTTCTTCCCACCAATCAAAGATGTGCACCTGAGATGACTTGGTGTGTCCACATTGTCCCAGTCTGAG
The DNA here is from genome assembly GCA_030848825.1 of Tadarida brasiliensis. Taxonomy (NCBI): domain Eukaryota; kingdom Metazoa; phylum Chordata; class Mammalia; order Chiroptera; family Molossidae; genus Tadarida; species Tadarida brasiliensis. The sequence continues at coordinate 24,715,776 of CM061257.1, read as the reverse complement.
TGAGTGCAGGTGCATATGTGAGTGGCCCTGCAGTGGAAGGGTGTTTTGTTCAGGGGGGTCCTTCCTGCCTTGTGCCCTGACCTGCAGGTTAGGCTCTGGTCACAGGAGACCCTGACCTGGAATCAGCTAGTTGGAAAAGGATTATCTTCCTTGTTTTTATTCATCTTTATTAAATGTGTATATGGCTTGCATTTATTTCAATGTTTAGTGTTAGAAGTGTTTGGGGTCTTTAATTAGAAATTTGGTGATGTTTTTATGACCTGGAATATGTCATAGGAACTTAGCTCCTGTTTATATCAATTAGCCTGCGGTAAAATTGGTTTTGTGGTATGTCAGTTATATAAAGCTGCAGTTTCTGAGAACCTAGCAATAATGGTAAGTGAGGATTGACTGAATTTCTCATGCCACCATGTAACCTTCCTTTTTCACTCAGTCATTGATTCAGACCTTTAAATCTCACTTCCATAAAATAAATTCCCCTGCCATTTATCAGCATATATACCAGGCGCCCCTTCCCCACTCCTCCCACCTGCTCTCAAAGTGGAAGACGAGTCAGAACCTGTAAACCTCTTCTTTTTTGTTCATCTCTGTGGCTTCCTTTTACTGAAAACCTGAGCCTGTAAGGTCCCTCCCTGTACAGGTGCTCGGAACAAGAAGAGACCATTGTGATGGGCAGATGCCAGCTGTTCCTAATCTTACTTTGCTCCTCATTCATCATACGAGCTATACACTGTCTATTTAACCTGTTCAAAGCCCAGATTTCATTAGGAAAGTGGTGTCTGCAGCATAGGAACTGCCTCCCAAAGGCCACCGTTATCGTGCACACATCATGACTGGGGGAATAGAAATAAATGAAGCTGTCGTTTAAATGTGGCACATAGTCTTTACGTTGTGTGTTAATTTCTGTTTATTGGTGGTGGCTGTATGCTGTGCTTTGCTTTGAAGAGTCCTGACACTGAGCTCAGAGAGAAGGCATTCTAGGGGCAGTTACTGATGTCTTCCATGAGTGCAAAGGGGAGGAATTTGCTCTTGGGATAGTATTTTCCTGTAGATCAGAAAGACTCCAAGGAGAACACTGTGATGTAGTGAAGGGACAAAGGGCAGTGTGAGTTTGGTTTGCTGGTCCATCAGCACGGAGGCCCCGGTGCTACCCTAGAGCATAACCATGGGTCCCCTAGAGTCAGCCAGAAGTATAATTCTAACCACATTTTGCTAACAGCTAGTGTCCTCTGCAGCTTCTCTCGGATTATTGTTAAGGTGAGTGGACTTTATTTATTTATTTATTTTTACAATAACCTTGTGTTAGTTTAAAAAAAAAAAAAAACATTTACTAATATTATCTCATATGCATTTCACCACAAACCTGTGATTAGGCCAGGGAAGGATTGGCATTCTTTTTCTATCAAGGGGGGAATAAACATAAAGGAGTTAAGCACCTTGCTCAGTATGCCACATCAGGAGAAGAATCACGATTTCCTGATGCTGGATTATTGTTCTTTATCACACAGTGAAATCCTCAAACTCAATGTCCTTTCAGGACACCCTAAATACTAGCAGAGGCTTTGCTCCAAAGTACGCATTATCTCTCTGCAGTAAAACAGAAGACTTAAAATAACATACTCATCTTTTATTAAAATTTCCTAGCATGGTTGATGCGACAAAATAAGAAGTAGAGAACTTTAAAAGAACAAAATCTGTTAGGCCTTCAAAGTTTTCAAAATAAATTGCTACAAACTACTGAAAATACAAAATAGAAAATATAATGTCTATAAAAATGTGGGCATATCTATAGGCAACCAGATTTCACTTCCACTGAAACCTGATCAATAGTTGAAAAACGTTTGTTGAAAAATTAATGTTACAACTGTCAGAATGAAATACAATTCACCTTTATCAAGAAAATCTGAATGTCAGCTTTCAAATGACACAAGTTTATAGATAAAATGAAGTGGATATTTCTGAACAGAAATAATATCCCAAAGACGACAGTATTTCCTAATGGAACATTAATATGATTCCTCTTTTCTCTTTCCTGGTATGTCTTTCCTCTAAGGTTCATTGGTCTCTAGAGTCAAGGCCTGATTAATGGTCCCAGTTTCAGACTTTAGCCAATGAGGAATTAATAAGAAAGTAATACTATCCTCCAAGATTTGGAATTCAGTACTACAGGGAAGACAATCAGTGCTTCTCTCTGTTTTCTCTCTTGCTGCCCGTCTCTGACCCCTTCTAGGGGTCTTGCCTTCTAGTTTCTTTCCTTGCTCTGGCCATCCTCCTCCCCAGTGATCAGGACCTGACTCCAATTTAACAACAGATTGTTGATTTTGATTACGTAGCCATGGGCATATTTGTTGTTACAGTCATGGGTTTCATCATGAAGCTGGTTGACAACATATGATTGTATTTTATATAAATAAAAAATTAATAAATATAATGCAGCAGGAATTTAATTACCCTTAAGAACAAAGAGGAAAGGTTGTTTTACATTAAAGCAGGGGACCACCAAGAACATATTTCAATGAAATATCAAAAGAAATGGTAGATAATCCACCTTGGTGAAGAAAAGAACAATTCTATGTCCTGGATTAATTAGATATTCATGTCAGTGAAAATACCTTTTAAATTTATAAGTACATACTAATAAAAAGTTCTCTATATTTCTCAAAAATGTTTCTGTAGGCCAGTTAGATATCTGGCCCCATCTCCTACTCAAAATCATGAGATGATCTTGTTGGGGAAATATAATTAAAAATGAAATCTTCTGCCAACCCAGGAAACCTCTCCACAAATATAGTAGAGAAAAAAGTATTATTGAATAAGCATTAAATCAGAATGTGATGCACTCCACAGGCAATCCACTAAGAGGCTGCAAAGACAGAAAGCAATCACCCTTTTATCAAGTCAATTAGATAGAACCCCCTTACATGCATGTTTTCAAGACAAACAGTTGCTGGTCCTCAGGTAAGAGGACTTCACAGCACCGCTTGCCAAACATAATTCACCTTGAATTTATCTGGTAAGTGGGGTGATCCCCTCTGTTAGCTAATTGTCTTTATTTGGAGAAAAAACAAACTCATATCTTTTGCAACTTGAAGCAAGGCACCTACCTAATTAGGCTCCTACCCTTCCAGAGGAACTGGAACACTGGGGTGCTATCTCCTTTAAATTTTACAATTCAAAGAGGTAGCTCCCAGGTCCTTGAGAAACACCTAGATCAGAAAGTTGACAAAAGCCCAACTAGCCTTCCAGAAGATTTACATACATTTTAAAGAGAGGAGAAAGTTCATAGAATTTTTTAAGGTAAATACGCTAAGAAAATGAAGGAAGAGCGATCTCTCCACTTATTTTCAACTGGGAGAAGTAAGCCACTTATATTTAGCTTGTATTTGTCCTTAGCTTCTAGACTTACTGATACAGATAACTAGTTTCTCTATAGTGCTTGATCACAAAGGAGAAGGAAGAAAAACACATAAGATTCCTTTCAAATATTTCACACAGACAGAAGCCTGACATGAATTAAAATTAACACCCAAGATTTCAGGTCATTGTTACCTTTTCTTTTCATTTTTTTGAAGCCATTTCAAGACTTTTAAAATCAATTTTCAAATTGACAGGGTTTTTTTAGGCTTACTCTTTACAGCCCACACATGGGATTATTTGGCTTGACATATCAGATTAAATTGCATGGAAATTATTACTCCAATTTCCATTTGATCTTTCTGTGTAGTCCTGGCTTTGGGGCCTGCTTTTAACTAGCTCTGTTATCTCTCCCGCTCATAAGTCTCCCAACTCTCCCTCTCATGTCTCTAGTTCTCTCACACTATAGCTCTCTCTCTCTCTCTCTCTGATTTCCACCTTCAAATTGGATAAAATGTCAAACCATTGCCTACCTCAATTGTATGCACCATGTAGGCATTCAAACCTCCACAAAACAAATTCATGAGATAAATAATCAACTCATGGGTTAACTGCAATTTATTTACATTTTAATGAATTTTTCAAGCAACAATTGTATTTTTTCATCGCAGCAATAGTATACATAATTTATATCTTGTTTCTAAGCCTAAAAAATGTGTTTGCTAAAGATAAGAGGTCCATTTCCACTATGTTTGTTCTGTGCATAGCCGAGGTTTATGGAAAGGTTTATGAACATTACTTATGATACTTTTGTTAATCATTTTCCCCTTTTAATTGTGGATTTAAACTCAATTTTGCATGCTGTAATTTCTCTCTGTTTTGTTACTTTTTAAATGTAACATGATCAGATGTGACTTCCAATTACTTATTAACCTAATGTAGAATGAATCTTAATATATGAATACTAAATATTGACAATTTAGAATAAGTTAAATGCAAAACTTCATTATTGATGGGAAATGAAACAAAGCACAGTGTTAACTTGATTTTATGATTTTTTTTTGAAATCTTGCCCCCTGAGAATGTTATATTTTTGGATTTTTGTTCTATTTTTCTATTTATTAGTAAACCTCAGAAACAAAGTTGATGAAAACTTTCTTCCCATTTAATAGAGGTTAACTGTCAAGAGGTTGTGAAGATTTAAGTGAAATTTCCCATGAGTTACTGAAACCTAATAATAATAGTCATCCTGTATTTGATTTCTTTTTCTTTTTTTTTTCTTTTTTTTATCACATTTTAGAATTGATATAAAATAACTCAGGAAATCAGTTTCTGGAAAGTAAAAATAGAGTAACTGGCTTATAATTTTTCAATGTTTATCTATTATTTTAGCAGATGTATATCTACTCAATGTATGTATTTTCATTAACATTTATGCTATTTCTTAGGCTAACATAATAAGGAGGGCCTAACTATTAATATTTGACATCATAATAAAAAAAGCTACATCTTATTGAACCCTTTCTAAATACTAGGCATTTTATTAAGTGCTTACATGTATTATCTTATAATTCTTGACAACAACCCTAGGAAGGACAAGCACTTATTATTTCTACTTTTACAGATGACGACAATGAGGTCAGAAGTGTTAGGTGACTTGTACAAGCTCATGCATCAGTAGTGCTGGGGCTCGAATAACTCAGGTCTGTGTGCATAAACACCACTGTTCTTAACCAGCACACTAACTGCCTCATTTAGAAATTACCCAGCTCAGTAATGCAGAATTATTAGGTGAGAGAGTATATTGGAAACCTATAGAGAATCAACTACTATTAGGTTTCCTTTCTTGATTTTTCCCCCATATTTCCCAGAGATCATTTTGTATCTTTCCTTCCTTTTTGTATTGCAGGAACAATTTTCCGACTCTGGTTATTTACCCAGTTCTGGCTTGCACTCTGTGCTTCAATATATCTCATTATTTCATCCTCATAACCTTTTAATGGATGTTATTATTCTTACTTTACTGAGAAGTATGTGGAGACTCAAATTGATAAAATAAATTGACTAAGATCTTTGGACTCCATATAATGATTTTTCCTTTATAACACTATGATGGTTAGTTGTATGTGTTAACTTGGAGTGTGTTTTCAGGTGAGATTAACATTTAAATAGGTGAGTTTTGAGTTAAGTAGATAGCTCTTGGTGATGGGGGTGGACCTCATCTAATCAGCCGAAGGAAGGCCTAACTAGAACAAAAAGACTGGCCTCCCGAGCAAGGGGCAGTTCTCCAACAGGCTGCCTTTAGTCTTCCTCTGCACCATCACATCTCCTGATATCTAGGCTGCTGGCTCACACTGCCGACTGGGGACTTGTCAGCCTCCATAATCATGTCAGCCAATTCTGTATACATCTTTCTATGTGAATACATGTCCTGTTGGTTCTGTTTCTCTAGAGAATCCTGACTAATACAAGCAGAGAGCTTCTGGCATGCATAATTACTGTTAGAGAACTTGGTAATAGGCAGCAAGTCATACACCATTTACTATTGACCCCACCTAGGGTCTTCCATTCAAGGGTCTATTTGACTCTTCTAAATTTGACTTTTAGTTAAAAAATAAATTTAATAATAATACATATTTAGAGGAAAATATTACTTGCAGAGTTATTATTATTTAATTACAAATGCAAATAAACAAATTATCGTGCGTAAGCAGCAATTTTCAGGCAAATTCTAAAAATCATTGTTTAAGCTTGGCCCTGACCAGTGAAGCTCAGTGGTTAGAGCATCAGCTCACACACAGAAGGATTGTAGGTTCAATTTATGGTCAAGGGCATGTACCTGGGTTGCAGGTTTGATTCCCACCTCCCACTGGGGCATGTGCCGGAGTCAACCAATGTGTCTCTCTCACATTATGTTTCTCTCTCTCTCTTCCCCCTCCCTTCCTTCCTCCTTCCCTCCCTTCCACTCTTGTCTGAAAATCAATGGGAAAAATGGGTGAGAATTAACAAAAAAAAAAAAAAAAAGAGAGAGAGAGCGAGAGCTTGGAATTATGATATATTAAATTTTTTAAAATGATGTAAAATTTGTTTTTTTCAATGTCCTATAGTTTTCTGCAAATAGATCCTTTACTTCTTTGGTTAAATTTATTCCTAGGTATCTTAATTTTTTTGCCGCGATGGTAAATGGGATTGTTTTTTTAGTTTCTCTTTCTGTGAGTTCATCATTGGTGTATAAGAATGCTGTCGATTTCTTGACGTTTATTTTGTATCCTGCTACTTTGCCAAATTCATTTATTAGGTCTAGTAGATTTTTGATGGAGTCTTTAGGGTTTTCTATGTATAATATCATGTCTTCTGCAAATAATGACAGTTTCGCTTCCTCCTTTCCAATTTGGATACCTTTTATTTTTTCTTCACGTCTGATTGCTGTGGCTAAGACTTCCAGTACTATGTTAAATAAGAGTGGTGAAAGTGGGCATCCCTGTCTTGTTCCTGTTCTTAAGGGAAATGTTTTTAGTTTTTGCCCATTGATTATGATGTTGGCTGTAGGTCTTTCATATATGGCCTTTATAATGTTGAGATATGATCCCTCTATTCCCAAATTGCTGAGTGTTTTTATCAGAAATGGGTGTTGAATTTTGTCGAATGCTTTTTCAGCGTCTATTGATATGATCATGTGGTTTTTATCTTTCATTTTGTTTATGTGGTGTATCACATTTATTGATTTGCGAATATTAACCAGCCTTGCATCCCTGGGATGAATCCCACTTGGTCATGGTGAATAATTTTTTTGATGTATTGCTGGATCCGCTTTGCTAGTATTTTGTTCAGGATTTTGGCATCTATGTTCATCAGGGATATTGGCCTGTAGTTTTCTTTCTTTGTAGTGTCTTTTTCTGGTTTTGGAATTAGAATTATGCTGGCCTCATAAAATGAGTTTGGAAGTCTTCCTTCTTCTTGAATTTTTAGAAACAGTTTGAGAAGAATGGGTGTTAGTTCTTCTTTGAATGTTCGGTAAAACTCCCCTGTGAAGCCGTCTGGGCCTGGACTTTTGTTTGCTGGGAGAGTCTTGATTACATCTTCAATTTCCTTGGTTGTTATTGGTCTGTTCAAGTTTTCTATCTCTTCCCGGTCCAGTTTTGGGAGACTATATGTTTCTAGAAATTTGTCCATTTCGCTTAGATTGTCGAATTTGTTGCCATATAAACGTTCATAGTATTCATTAACGATCCTTTGTATTTCTGTGGTGTCAGTTGTTACTTCTCCTCTTTCGTTTCTGATTTTGTGTATTTGGGTTCTCTCTCTTTGTTTCTTGGTGAGTCTAGCTAAGGGTCCATCAATCTTGTTTATCTTTTCAAAAAACCAGCTCTTTGTTTCATTGATCCTTTGAATTGTTTTTTTGGTCTCCATGTCGTTTATTTCTGCTCTGATCTTTACTATTTCCTTCCTTCTACTTGCTCTGGGGTTTTCCTTTTGTTTGCTTTCTAGTTCTTTAAGTTGTGAGGTTAGATAGTCTATTAGAAATTTTTCTTGTTTCTTGAGGTAGGCCTGTAGTGCTATGAACTTCCCTCTCAGAACTGCTTTCGCTGCATCCCACAGATTTTGTGTTGTTGTGTGTTCATTTTCATTCGTTTCCAGAAAGTTTTTAATTTCTTCCTTGATCTCCTTGGTAACCCATTCATTGTTTAATAACATGCTATTTAGCCTCCATGTATTCAAATGTCTTTGCATGTTCTTGTTGCAATTGATTTCTAGTTTCATGCCATTGTGATCTGAGAAGATGCTTGATATGATTTCAATCTTCTTGAATTTGTAGAGACTTCGTTTGTGTCCTAACATGTGGTCTATCTTTGAGAATGTCCCATGTGCACTTGAGAAGAAAGTGAATTCTGTAGTTTTGGGGTGTAATTCTCTGTAAATATCTATTAAATCCATTTGGTCTAGTGCTTCATTTAGAGTCTGTGTTTCCTTGTTAATTTTTTGTCTAGAGGATCTATCCAGTGATGTCAGCGGGGTGTTGAAGTCCCCTGCTATGATTGTATTGCTGTCGATTTCTCCTTTGAAGTTTTCCAGAAGATTTTTAATGTATTTTGGTCCTCCTGTATTGGGTGCATATATGTTTACCAAGGTTATCTCTTCCTGTTGGATAGATCCTTTCAATATTATGTAGTGGCCTTCTTTGTCTCTAGTTATGGCCTTCATTTTAAAATCTATTTTATCAGATATGAGTATTGCTACCCCAGCTTTTTTTTCCTTTCTGTTTGCTTGGAAGATTTTTTTCCATCCCTTCACTTTCAGCCTATGTGAGTCTTTTGTTGTGAGGTGGGTCTCTTGTAAACAACATATATATGGGTCATGCTTTCTTATCCAATCTGCTACTCTGTGTCTTTTGATCGGGGCGTTCAGTCCATTTACATTTAAGGTGATTACTGATATGTACTTACTTATTGCCATTTTTGTTTAGTGTGTTTCTATTTTCCTTTCTATTTCTTCTACTAATTACAGCAGTCCTTTTAACATTTCTTGCAGTGCTGGTTTGGTGCTAATGTATTCCCTTAGCCTTTTTTTGTCTGGGAAGCTCTTTATTTGACCTTCTATTTTGAATGATAGCCTTGCTGGGTAGAGTAGTCTTGGGTTCAGATCCTTGTTTTTCATGACCTTGATTATTTCATGCCATTCCCTTCTGGCCTGTAGTGTTTCTATGGAGAAGTCAGCTGATAACCTTATGGGGGATCCTTTGTAGGTAACCTGTTGCTTAGCTCTTGCTGCCTTGAGGATTCTCTCTTTGTCTTTAATTTTTGGCATTTTAATTACTATGTGTCTTGGTGTGGGCCTGTTTGGGTTCTTCTTACTTGGGACTCTCTGTGCTTCTTGAACTTGAAAGCCTTCTTCCTTCACCAAATTAGGGAAATTTTCTGTCACTATTTCTTCAAATATATTCTCTAACCCTTTCTCATTTTCTTCTTCTTCGGCGACTCCTATGATGAAAAAAGAAATAGAGGAAGATATAAAAAAGTGGAAGCACATACCTTGTTCATGCATTGGAAGAATTAACATCATTAAAATGTCCATATTACCCAAAGCAATCTATAGATTCAATGCAATCCCAATCAAAATACCAGCGACATATTTCACAGAACTAGAACAAATACTCCAAAAGTTCATATGGAACCAAAAAAGACCCCGAATAGCCACAGCAATCTTGAAAAAGAAGGACAAAGTAGGTGGGACCACAATACCAGATATCAGATTATACTACAGAGCTACTATAATCAAAACAGCCTGGTATTGGCATAAGAACAGGCATATAGACCAGTGGAACAGAACAGAGAATCCAGAAATTGACCCAAGATATTATGCTCAACTAATATTTGACAAAGGTGGCAAGAGCATACAGTGGAGCAAAGACAGCCTCTTTAATAAATGGTGTTGGGAAAATTGGACAGCTACATGCAAAAAAATGAAACTAGACCATCAACTTACACCATACACAAGAATAAACTCAAAATGGGTAAAAGACTTAAATGTGACTCGTGAATCCATAAAAATCCTAGAAGAAAATGTAGGCAACAAAATTTCAGACATCATACGCAGCAGAATCTTCACTGATACATCACCTAAGGCAACAGAAATAAAGGAAAAAATGAACACATGGGACTACATCAAACTCAAAAGCTTCTGCACAGCAAAAGAAACAACCATCAAAACGGAAAGAGAACCCACTGTATGGGAGACCATAATTGCCAATGATACATCAGATAAGGGGTTAATCTCCAAAATATATAGAGTGCTCATACAACTCAACAAAAGGAAGACAAAGAACCCAATTAAAAAATGGGCAGAGGAACTAAATAGACACCTCTCCAAACAGGACATACAAATGGCTAAGAGACATATGAAGAAATGCTCAACATCACTAATCATCAGAGAGATGCAAATTAAAACAACAATGAGGTATCACCTCACACCTGTCAGAATGGCCGCCATCAACAAATCGTCAAACAACAAGTGTTGGCGAGGGTGTGGAGAAAAGGGGACTCTAGTCCACTGCTGGTGGGAATGCAGACTGGTGCAGCCACTGTGGAAAACACTATGGTGTTACCTCAAAAAATTAAAAATTGAATTGCCATTTGACCCAGTGATCCCACTTCTAGGAATATACCCTAAGAAACCTGAAACACCAATCAGAAAGAATATATGTACTCCCATGTTCATAGCAGCACTATTCACAATAGCTAAGATCTGGAAACTGCCCAAGTGCCCATCAGTGGATGAATGGATAAAAAAGCTGTGGTACATATACACAATGGAGTACTATGCAGCTGTAAGAAAGAAAGATCTCTTATCCTTTGAGACGACATGGAGGGACCTCGAGAGTATTATCCTAAGCGAAACAAACCAAGCAGAGAAAGACAAATATCACATGATCTCACTCATTTGTGGAATATAATAAACATAACAGTATGGGGAACAGGGTAGACCCAGAGATGTGAAAGTAGGGTACAGACTGAGAACCCTCAGAAGAGGGGGTGGGGGGGGGGAGGGAAGAGATAAACCACAGAACTTATATGCATGTATGCATAACTGATGGACCTGGACAACAAAGCTGGGGATGGGGTGGGGGGATGGGGAGGAGGGTGTCAATGGGGAAAAAAGGAGAAACACCTGTAACAAAAAAAAATAATAATAAATAAAATAATAATAATAAAAAAAAAAAAAATAAATAAAATGATGTAAAATTTGGTACTGGTAACTGGGCATAAAAAAATTCTGCCATGGTAGATGTTTATCTTGTCCATCAAGTTTTACCCATAGTGACTTTTTCTTTTTTATCAAAGATTCAAAGAAATTTCTCATGGATTATTATTAAATATTGTGATCTATTTATTGGAGGACACATTTGTAAATCATATAAGGGGTAGCACATTTGTTAAGTTTATAATTTAAAAATAAACAGGATAGCCCTGGCCGGTTTGGCTCAGCGGTTAGAGCGTTGGCCTGCAGTCCAGAGAGACCCGGGTTCGGTTCCTGCTAAGGGCACATACCTCGGTTGCAATTTGTCCCCAGCCCTGGTTGGTCGTGCGGGAGGCAGCCACTCGATGTGTCCCTTTCACGTCAATGTCTCTCTCTCTCTCTCTCTCTCTCTCTCTCTCTCTCTCTCCCCCTCTATCTCCCTCCCACTCTATCTGAACAAAAAATGGAAAACATGTTCTCAGGTGAGGATAAAAAACAAACAAAAAAGAAACAAACAAAAAATAAACAGTATAGAAATGAAACTTGAATATAATATATATACAATATGATCTTTGAATGATTGAGTAGCATAAAAATTGGATGCAAGTCTATTGACACGAAGGAGCTATGAAGTAGATTTACTAAAGGAATAGATGCGACCAAATAAATTCTTATAAGCGTGGCTCAAGGACACAGACAATAGGGTGGTGAAGGCCTGAGGTGAGCGGGAGTGGGGTGGAGGCAGGCAATGAGTAAAAGAGGGGCTCTGTAATACTCTCAACAATAAAGATTAAAAAAATCTAATTCTTAATGACAATAAAATCTAGAAATTAAAAAAAATTAAGATCAGAAAAGAATGTATTATCTCTTATCCTTTGAGACAACATAGAGGGACCTGGAGAGTATTATCCTAAGCGAAACAAGCCAAACAGAGAAAGACAAATATCACATGATCTCACTTATTTGTGGTATATAATGAACATATCAGTCTGAGGAACAGGGTAGACCCAGAGACGTGGAAGTAGGGTACAGACTGACAATCCTCAGAAGGGGGGGGTGGGGGAGAGGGAAGAGATAAACCACAGAACTTATATGCATGTATGTATAACTGATGGACATGGACAACAAAGCTGGGGACGGGGTGGGGGGATGGGGAGGAGGGTGTCAATGGGGAATAAAGGAGAAACATCTGTAACAAAAATAAATTAATAAAAAAAGAAAAAGAAAAGAATGTATTAATGTAAAAAGCATTATGACAAGATTTAAAGGAGACTTGACTTGGGGTGGCAAACACAGTATAATAGACAGATAATGCACTGTAGAATTATATACCTTAAATCTATATAATTTCGTTAACCAATGTCACCTGAATAAATTCAGTTAAAAAATGAAAAACATTATGACAAAATTTAAAAAATAGGGAGAATTATCATTTGATTAGATTTTGCAAAAAAATAAAAAGTATCCATTGGGAGACTAAGATTAGAAAAATGTCAAGTAAGGATTCAGAAGAAACAATATTCTGCTATTTGAAATTAAAATAAAAGAGCAGAGAAAGGTGGTGGAGAGGTAATTATCAAATAAACACTTTAAAAAGTTTCCTGATCTGAAGAAAGACTTGAGGCATCAGATCAAAAGAGGTCAGAGAGTACCAGGCTAATTTAGTGAAAATAGACACCCTGTATATCCAACAAAAAAGATGGGTTGCTTTCAAAGGATATAATGAGGTTGATGTTAGATTTTTTTCCCCCTTGTGATCACAAAGGGTCAGAAATCAATTGAGCAACATCAGCAACTTTCAAAGAAAAAAAGATTAAGGCTTAAGAATTCTACACCCAGAGAAGCCATCATTTATTTTCAAGGACAGGAGAAAGATATTCTCTGACATGCAAGGACATGACAATTATATCATCTAAGTAGTCATCCTGAAAAAATTACTTGAAGATATATCCAGCTAATGGAAATATGCATCAAAATAAAATTTTCAAGATGGGAAGGGCATGGTATAAAAAAATTGTGATGAGCAATAAAACCAGAAAAAAGAACGTAGAAAAAAGTATTGTTAATATAATAAAACATGATAGTTTTATAAAAAGATCTCTAAATAAGGAAATTTGAAGGAAAATACTATTATTGATTTGTAACAAAAATTAATTTCAATAAAAATAAAAGGAAAGAAGCAGTAAAAGGGTGGTGATTTTCAATTAAGAGTAGAAGTCAGTGATTTATAATTAATTACTTGATACTGATTTTTCAAAATAATTAAGCCTGTGTTTCTAAGGCTAAATGCAATCAGAATTATCTAGGCAAGGTATTAAGCATATTTATCTTCAAGACTAATCTCAGACCTTTGGAAATCAAATTTTGGTGAGTCCTGAGAATCAGACTATTAAAAAGCTCACCACAATGATTTTTCATGCAGCTGGCATGTAAACACACACACACACACACACACACACACACATACACACACACACACACACACACACACACAGTTTAGCACAGTCTCCTGTTGTTCTGGGAGATAGCCAAAGTTCCCTAAGAGAACTGAAGATCCTTACCCTACTATGTAACCCAATTTTTTCCCTTAACTTTTCCTTGGGCAATAGGAGTGGGGAAAAAAGAACACTCTGCCTATTGCATTTAAAAGTTCCCAGAAGAGCCCTGGCCAGTTTGGCTCAGCGGTTGGAGCGTCGGCCTGCGGACCAGAGAGTCCCGGGTTCGGTTCCCCCTAGGAGCATGTACCAAAAAAAAAAAAAAAAAAAAAAAGTTCCCAGAAGATAACAGTAAAATAGGGATGACATATACTGCCTTAAAATTTTTGATGAAAGTTTTCTAATTATTTTCTTCTTTCTCTAAAAAATCTCTAATTATTTTCTCCTTCCTCTGAAAAATCTAATTATTTTCTACTTCCTGTTTAAATTTTAACGAAAGAAGAGAGACTGCCTTAAAGACTCAGTGATGTCAGCAAACAATGTACGGCACCATTGATCCCAGAATGGTGAATAAAATGGGGTAATAAATTTGTTATTTGTGGTCACAATGGTCGATCTGTCCACCCAAGGGGAAATAGCAAGGGGTCAGGACACCACCTCTTGAGGCTGCCACCTCGTTGTGATCTCGGAGATTAGCTATGCTATGGGTAAAACATTCTGGGTTTGCCCCATGATCAAGTGAACTCTGGGATTCACCTTTGCAGAGAGTTGAAGATGGGGAAATGAACGCTGCTCAGGGGACAAAGGTTGTCAGTCCACTAGTCAAAAAGACAAAGCTACTGTAACAAGTGGAGCCAAAGCTCTGCAAAGACTCAAAGCTCTAGAGCATAATTCTCACACAAACATAATCCCAGGAGGTGCTGTTGGTCAGTGGACAGCACTTCTCCACTTGGTGATTCAGGCTCTGGAGCTCCCTCTACCTTATGGCTCTGCCAGGCAGCGGTTCTCAACCTGTGGGCGCAACCCCTTTGGGGGTTGAATGACCCTTTCACAGGGGTCGCCTAAGACATAACAGTAGCAAAATTACAGTTGTGAAGTAGCAATGAAAATAATTTTATGGTTGGGGGTCACCACAACATGAGGAACTGTATTAAAGGGTCGCGGCATTAGGAGGGTTGAGAACCACTGCTAGAGCTTGGTCCCAGTCAGCAACTAACTGGCAGAGTGGGGAAATAAAAAGTCTCCGTTAGAAACACTAAAGATGAGACAGCAATTAGAACTAAGGAACTATAATTCCTGTAAACAATAATTCTTGGCTAGATAGTATCCAATAGATAGCTGTCCCTGCTGTAAAATAGAAAAAGTTTAATCTGGATGCTATCTTTTGCAGCATCCTGAAAATTACATCTCATTAGACTAAAAAGAGTCCAAATTGATGCTCGCTCTCTGAAAGATATTACCCTAGTACATGTAGGAAAAACATTTGTGAAATTAATAAGAAAAAGAAAAAAAAATGAATGCTTTAACTGAAAAATGAACAAAGTATCCAAATCCACAAAAGAAGTAAAGATGGAAATAAACAAACATAAAAAACTATCTTCTGTTTCACTAAAACCCCCAAGTGCATTTCACTCCTCCTCCTCAAACTGGCATAATGTTTAATCTAGTAAAATCCAGTGTTGATGGGGTTTCATTATTATCCACCCTTAGTCAACGCTGGTGGATTTTCAAGAAAGTAGACTTGTTTTTTTCTTACTGAAAAATAACTAGAAATATGTATCCACAGTGTTGAAATAATGTGTAGCCTTTGACTCAGTAAATTCACTTCCAGCCACCTACCCTAAGGAAATCAAAAGAGATGTGGATCATGACTTATGAATAAGGACATTTTTTGTAGCATCATTTATAATAATGAAAAATTGGTGGAAAATGCCAGCCATAGTAGAATAACTAAATAAATTGTTACAGCCATATGGTGGCTGTCACAAACTTATTATGTATTTCAAAGAAGTTATATACATGGAAAAGTGCTCACAATATAACATTAACCAAAAAAGGCAAATTTTAAAATTATATATATATATATATATATATATATATATATATGATATGACTTTATACAATATCAATTAGGTGAATAGAAAAGTAAAAACAAAAATGAATAAAAACACATATAGAATAAAAAAGTCTAATAAGATTTATGTTAAAATATTAATACAGTTTTTTAGGTTTTGATATTATGAGTGATAAATCTTTTTTATGTGCTTCTTTATTTCTCAGAATTTCTACAGCTAACATATATTGCTATATCATTAAATATTTTGTTAAATACTAAATATAACTTTTTATAGTCATAGAAAATTAAGTTTAAGATAAACTTTAGATGTTATATAGTCTCAATGAAATAATCCGCTTCGTACTAAATTAAATCATTATTGGCTGGTGCTAGTCACCAAAAATAATTTCTTTAAAGCTTGATAATCATGTCTGTATGTAAGAGAGCAGTTAGGAAACCAGTGGACAGAACCAAGGCTTTAGCAATTCAATATATTTTTATTTGTTTAAAGTCTATTATTTTGTTGTTGTTGTTGTTCAGTTCTTTCAAATGATTATGTTTTTCCTCACCAAAGAAATATTTAAATGGAGAATGAATATAATGAATAATTTACCATTAACATCTTCATTAGCAGTTTTGGATGCTTGTAGACAAATTTATTTAATTTCTCTCTCTCTCTCATAAATAAAAACTGCAATGCCTATATGACAGGAACATCTCCTCCTCACTTTTATAGATATTGACTTTAAAAAATCCTATATAGAGTTTCAGAAGATGCTTTTAGATAACTCTATTGTATTTGTTTTGAAAAAGTGCCTCTAAAGTCATCTATTATAAAGTATGCAGTTTTCCAAAAGCCATAGCTCGTTGCCTAGCAACACACTTGGATATGTCATGTAATGAAAGCAATATGATAAAATGCTATTTTTCAGGTATTAATTTTTAAACACTTTTCTAACTAAAAGAGTATACTTCATGGGTGGGAATTTTGGAGAGATGGGTCTTATAAAACAAAGTAAGAGAGGGTAAGTACCAAACTAATTGAGAGTCATTTTCTCAATGACACAATATTAAAATTCAAGCCCACTGTAAGGATTTGAAAACTCATTGCCAGGCCCCCAGGCTTTCCCTTGTACTCCCTGAAGCACTCACTGCTTTAAGAGCCCACAGTAAGAGGATAAAATTGCACGTCTGTGAAGGCGACTTAATGGCATTATGACATTCACTGAACATACTGAGTGCCTTAAATGCAACAGGAAATTTCTAACTTTGTAAAGGTTCTATGTTTTTTTAAAATGTGAAAACTCTTAGAGCAGGACAATTTTAAGAGCTAAATTTAAATTCTAGCACGAAAATCAGAACAATTACCCTTTTTTCTTTTATCTTATTATTATTTTTTCTTTCCATTTCAAAGTATTACTTGAAAATTCCTGCACCCCCATTTCTTTTTGCTTAAACATTTTCCTGATATTCACTAATATTAGAGGTCAGCCAGACCTTCTGTTTCCTTTTCAAAATTTCATCTGCCTTTGTTGTTGTTAATCCTCCAGAGGATCTTTTCCCATTGATTTCAGAGAGTGTAGAAAGGAGGGAGGTGGGTGGCGGTGGGGGGTGGGGAGAGAGAGTGAGAGAGAGAGAGAGAAACATCGATGTGAGAGAGACACATGGACTGATTGCCTCCTGCACATTCCATAAATGGGGCTGGGGATTGAACCTGCAACCCAGGTACATGCCTTTGACCAGGAATTGAACCTGCAACCCTTTGGTATGTGGCCAGTGCTCAATCACTGAACCACACTGTCCAGGGCTTATCTGCCTTTTCTATTTCCAACAAAACTCAACATCTTTCTTCTATTCTCTTTCTGTGCCCTTGTGTGAGTATTTGTGTACGTGTGTGTGGGTGTGGTTTGGTGGTGGTGGTGATGGTGGTTGGACATGGTGGAGAATTAAAAAAAGATGGGAAACCCTCTATTATAAAAATGGATTTAATCAGTAATTGAAGGTAGGTCTTCCTGTCAAGATTGTTTGAAGGCTTAAGATTTAAACCTAGGCCTCTTTTCAGAATCTTTCATTTTATCTCATTTCTATTCCTTTGACACTTAATTGTTATTGACATACTACTGTCCATTATACTTTCATATTCCAAGATGTTATTATTATCAGTGAATGTGGGAATTACATGCAAGACAAATGCCTGACCATCAGTCATTTTAATGCTCCATTCACTAGCAAACTATCCTTTAGTTTGATGTACATCTGCTACTAGGAGAGCTTATTTTTACTAAAATCTCTACCCTCCCTTTATGTCTTACAAAAAGTTGGTCATAAAAGCCTTGGGGCAGAGATAATGCTATACATTCACCAAAGAATTACATCATAAGAAGACTACATATTTAAACTGCTTAATTTAGGTGGGCCACATAAATTTGGTCCACTGGCATGAGGGTGGAAGTGAGGTGTTTCCCTTGCAGACACACACAGTAAAAATCTATGTGTTATGCAATAACATAATAGTCTGAGTGTTGAGGATGGTAGGTGACATCCAAAATGTAGATGGCCTGGATCTCTGAGGCTGAGTGACCACTGGGAAGCAAGCTACAAGGAAAACTCCCCAAGCAGAAACATCCACATTTTATTTTGACTGCATGAGATACAACTTCTATTGTGTCAAGTCATTAAGATTTGAAGACCTTTTTTTGTCATAGCAGCAGTGTTACTCACTCTGACTAATACAAGCCCATTGACTTTGCATTCACATAACTGATTTAGTCTGAAGTTTAGGCCTGCATACTATAATCTGCAATAACATAAGGTCTGTTTAGGCCAAAATATTTCCCCAACAGTTCTACCTACCACTCTTTCATAATATCTCATCCTTAAATCCTTTTCATATAACCCTCTTATTATATAAATTGTTTATTTCTCTCCTGAGGAAAAAGTAGACTTTTGATATTCATTTTAACTTCAGTATGTCATTAAAAAAAACCAAAACGAATTCAGCATTAAGGTACCATAAAGATTCCTAAGTGTGTTTGTGTGGTGGGATGAGGATGGGGGGTAGGGGAGGGGTTGGGGGTGGCAAGGAAGGCAGTGCTTATACGAGGAAGCAATACTTAGGATAATTTGGGGCATCAAAAATTGAGGTATCAGTGGTATAGGTTACATATTCCTCTAGGTGACAAAATAGCATATCTTTCCCAATTTTTTATTATGGCAAAATACACAGAACATAAACTTCCCTATCTTAACCATTTTTTTAAAGGTGTTTTTTTTTTTTTTTTCTTTATTGATATGAGAGAGAGAGGAAGGGAGAGGGAGAGAGAGATAGAAACATCGATGAGAGAGAAACAGTGATTGGTTGCCTCCTGCATGGCCCCCACTGGGGATCAGGCCCACAATGTGGGCATGTGCCCTGACCGGGAATTGAACCATCAACCTCTTGGTGCATGGGTAGAAGCTCAACCACTGAGCCACACCGGCCAGGCCCATCTTAACCATTTTAAGTGTAAAGTTCAATGGCATTAAATTCATAATTCTTTTAATTGTGTAAAATTGAAACTCTGTACCCAATAAATAATAATTTCTATCCTTCTCTCTCTGAGCCCCTGTCAATGACCATTCTACTTTCTGTCTCTATGATTTTCACTACTCTAAGATTTAAGATTATTTCCATTCCTTGTCTTTGTTCCTTGTATTTTTTTTTTTACCCTTTTCCGTTTTCCCCAATCCACCTTCTTCCATCATTTTAAGATAGTACTAATTGCCCTGGCCAGTTTGGCTCAGCGGTTAGAGCATCGGCCCGTGGACCAGAGAGTCCCGGGTTCGGTTCCCGCTAAGGGCACGTACCTTGGTTGCAGTTTGTCCCCGGCCTCGGTTCGGGTCGTGTGGGTGGCAACCAGTCGATGTGTCTCTCTCACATCGATGTTTCTCTCTCTCTCTCTTCCCCCCCCTCTCTCTCCCACTCTATCTGAAGATAAATGCAAAAATGTCCTCCGGTTAGGATTAAAAAAAAAAAAAAAAGATAGTGCTAATTATCTCAAAAAACAGAAGCATGAATTAAAAAAACAACAACAAACCACAAAAACAAAACAAAACATGAGGGTAGAAAGAGTGGGGAGAAACAGAAAAGACTCCAGGCAAAGACAATATATTTTTGGTAAAAGGTGGTAAAAATGATTACTTTAGAGCAAGATTTTCTATCCCTGAGATTTATAAAGGTTTCTGGTCTGGAAGTCAGGAAAGAGTTCAAGGTGAAACAAAGAGAACTTTGTAAATCTCACAGAATTTCTACAAGAGCAGATGAGAGCAGAGTCCCCAAGACTATATGATTTTGTGATATACTTAGGGAGACAGGATTTTGGACAGGTGCAGGGAATTCCCAGAAATATACAGAAGCAGCAGAACAAATCTCATGTGCACAGGAGTGACAAGAATGTTGTGGAATCTGCGTGGACAGCTACAGGGGATATTCTGTAGGAGACAAATAAACTCCATTTGTTTAAGAACAGCAGGGAGGTGGGAGTGGGAAAGGACTGTATATAACACCCTAAGGTTTTTACTAAAACAGGAAAAGTTTACCCGTTTATATTGATTAAAAAACAAGACCTAAAAAGCTGTAATTGATTGAAAGCTGAGAAGTGGCCACACAGTAAGAGTTAATACTGAGTGAATGCCCTCACTGACAGATTACGTTCAATAAATTGTAATCAATTCAATTGATAAGTGTGATTCCATCTCCATGCTATACATTGCTATTACATAAAGGCTCTAGATTTTAGAATCAGTTTCAAGGAAGAGAATGAGGAACAGCAGAAAGAATGAGATAAAGTTCTGCCAAGTGGTGAAGTGGGGCTTCGTATTAGAAGTTAAATTCAAAGATAAAAAGTAAATTAAACTGTCCATCTGAGTGTCTTATGTAGAACTATAACTGCTGTAATAAGCATGCGTACATAGATCCACCTACTCAAACCTTACTTCTTGGTTTACATTGGAGCTTCGGGGACACAGGATCTGTTCTGACCTTTCTGTTTTCAGTAGTTTACTGTGGAGTTGTTTCTTAGGCACTAGGAGTCTATCCATCATTTATCTATTTCCTCCCAGATGAGTTATAATGTATGAAGCATGTACTCTGAACTGTCACATTAACTGCGATCTCATAACTCATCTTGTCTTACTAATTGTCAAATATAGTTCTTGAGTGTCTATGAAGCTCCATGAAGACAATTATGCCATTTGGAGCTAAGGAAGCCCAAGAGCTTAAAAAATCTAGGGGAGAGATCATAAAATCAGAATCATCAAGAAAGCTTTGTCAGAAATCTACACCCCCCCTCACATACACACCAAAGGATTTGATATAATATTTAGGTGTAATTGGAGAAAGATAGCAGTTTAAATGAATTTTGACAGTGCTCCATGATAAATTCACTACTGCTTACCCATGGCTATTGATACTATTTCTAGTGTGTTCATAATGTGTTTGGGAGGATTGTTAATTCATTTGATATATATATATTTTGAATCTCATCTGTGAAAGTATTCTAGGGGTTAAAAAGATAAGAATGAAGAAGAGAGTATACAAAGCCCTTGCTGTCATGAGGCTTATAAAGTTGTGGGGTGGGGGGAGAACAAAAATGAAAGAAAGAAATGTTAGGTGGCAATAGTGCTTTTTAAAAAAGGAAAGAAGAACAAGGTGAAAGCAAGTGGTAGACGATTCTCCTTATAGAGTGTTCAGAAAAAGTATGTTTGATGGCTGGCACATCATCAATATTTATAGGAAACTGGGGACTAAGCCAAATAGATATCCTGAAAAAGGCATCCTAGGAGGACAAATTAGTAAGTGTGAAGTCCCAGAGATGGTCATGTGCCCAAGCACATTGGAGGAACAGCAATGACACCAATGGAAACTTGAGATAAATTATTGAGGAGGAGGATTGAGGTAGACAACAAAATCACGTTGATAGTGGGCTCTAGATCACGTAAATTTAAGCAATTGGGATTTTACAATTAGATGGTAAGTTACTGGAGAGTTTTAACAGGGAAAGAATATGACCTGATTTATGTTTTGACAATATTCGTTGTGGTATATAGGTGGCCAGGGTAGAGTTAGAAAGACCAGGTAGGAGGCGTCTTTAACAAACCAGGGAAGAGTTTTCTTGGGCCAGGACAAATAACAGTGGAGGTGGTGAGACGTGTTCTGATCTGCATTTATTTTAAGGTAAATTTAACAAAATTTGATGACATAATAGAGATTGGATGTGACAAAAAGAGAAGATTTTTGCCTAGACAACTTAGGTACATGAAGTTTTCATTTACTGGGATGGGGAAGACCAAAAAAAGGTAGATTGTAGCAAAGATTGAATTGTATTGTGCATATGTCAGCTTTCAGATGTATAATCTTGAATGCTATATATTAAAGAGAAAATGTTGAACAGGAAATAGAAGTTCAGGAGAAGTTCAGTTTATATCTTGAAGATATAAACTTGAGTGATTTTAAGCATCAAATTGGTGATTAAAGTTATGGTACTTAATAAGTTCACCTAAGAATCTAGTGTAGATAGGCACAATGTTTAAAGATTAATTTCTTATTTAATATTTAGAAAATATAATAGTGATGAGTGTGTAGGAAGGGAAAATAAGAAGCAGCAACCAGTGATATAAAGAAAAATTGATAAAGGAGTATGGTGTCCCAGAAAGCAGTTGTCCAAAAAGCATTTAAAAAATATTGGAATGATTAAATATAGATGCTAGTTTAAGAGATAAGTAGATTTATTTATTTCCTTTATTGATTTTAGAGAGAGAGGGAGAGAGAGAGAGAAACATCGATGAGAGAGAACGATTGGCCGCCTCCTGCATGTCCCCCACTGGGGATCAGGCCCACAACCTGGCCATGTGTCCTGACCGGGAATTGAACTGGTGACCTCTTGCTGCATGGGTCGACGCTTAACCACTGAGCCACACCAGCCAGACTGGAGATAAGTGGATTTAAAGTTGACCATTGGATTTAGCCAATGGGAAGGTCATTGATAATAACAATTCTAGGATACGTTGATCCATGATCCATAAGTGACCTTGAAAAGGAGAGATATCTAATCTAGATGAGTTGTTGAGTTGGTTTATGTAGAAGAATAGAAGTTCCAGATGACAAATTCTGAAATGCTATCACAAAATCCCATTGATGTCCTTCTCAGGACTAGCCGTTATCCTTATTTCATTAAAAATCTCTCTCCCATTAGACTAGATGTTACCTGAAAACAGGGATTGTTTTTATTCTGCTCAATGCCTCACACACTACTTCGTATACAGTACACATTCAATAAAAAATTTATTCAAGAAACTAATGATTAGGAAGTCTCCAGAACATCTTGGTGTGCTGTTTGTAAGATATTGGTATGGCAAGTAGAATAGAGCAGGGACAGACAGAGGAGGTGGGAGGAAGTGTGTAAGCTGACCATTTTTGGTGTTGAGCTTAAGATGTCCATGGGTTAGTGAGCGGAATGTCGTGTCAGCTCTTAGGTATTGTGGAATTTGTGCTTTTAGTACCAAATAAGGGGTTTAAGATTCATCCCGTTGGAACAGGATCTAGAAAAAAAGACTGAAAAGAAGTGGATGGACAGAGAGGTAGGAAGGAAGTCAGAAGAAGACATTATCACAGAAGCAAAACCGACGATGGGGCAGAAAACTTAACTGATATTTTCTTCACCCCTGGAAGGAGCTGGAGACGAGGCAGTTTGGATTTGCTGCTTATGAACACTGGTGTTTTACTTAGCATAGCAATGTTAATGCTTAACCAGAGGTTCCAACACATGGAGAAATTGCTTCTGTTTGTATTCATATCAATGAGAATCTGCACCTTATCATTTTGCCAGATATGAAATAGCCAGAGTCCTTAGAGACCAATCATTTAAATGTATATTAGAGCCAAGTGAAACCTCAAAAAAATCCAGACTCTACGAAATGTTACCTTAGAATATTTTTGCATGCATTACTGAAAGAAGTGGTTTTGGGCTAATTTGTATAACTTATTAGTGCAACATAATGCAATTTATTAGGTTGGAACCCATTGAATTTTTCCCCATCAGAAACCTATAAATGACGAAGTAATGATTTAGATGATATACTTGTCAAATTGATGTAGCAAACCTTTTTGTTTCATTTTTGTTCAGGAATTGAGAACTGTATCTTTCTTTTTTAATTGAGATATAACTAACATATACCACTGTGTAAGTTTAAGGTGTACTCCCTCTTCTTAAACTAATAAAATACTTTTTGCTATTGTCCAAGCAAAATTTTTTTTCTTGTACAGAACTTTTTTTTTTTTTAAATAGCAATTTAGATGTCAATCAGAGACAAAGTTAGCCTTGGCCAGGAAGGGTTATGCTTTAGAAACTAACATTTACACTGCACTTTTCATTGGAAAAGCCACTTAAAAACATAAATGAATCTTTACAACACTGCTGAGAAGCAGTTAATGACAGGAGAGATGATCATTACTCCCATATTACAGATGAGTAAAACTGTACTGCAAGTTTAGCAACCAAATTAAAATTATTACTCATGTGGCAAATCATTTATGACTCTCCCATCTGATATTTCATGCTTCAAGTTTTTTAATGCATAATCATCTCTTGGATGAATAACTGTATTGCTCTTGAGTCTTTAAGTGAAAAAATACTGAAGTGATAAGACAAAGCACACAGAGTTTGGTCAGTACACGATGGAATATCATTACCCTCAATGTACACACAGTGGGAGAGAAAACTTATACATCACCGACATACTTCATCACTTCCCATACAGACATCACATTCAATTAGGTAGAGAGCTCTCTGTCAACAAACTTGACATGCTCACCTAGGGAATGTCACAGTCTCCCCCAAAATCAATATTCAAGTTATGATAGACTGACAGTTTCACAGATGAATGAGTGTCCCTTGATTTTTACCTACTTTTGCTGCAAAACAGAGAAAAGTGCTCCAAGCATGAGCAAACAAACTTAATTAAGCTTAAGGGATATGGTTGAGTAGTGTGAATGCAGAGCAAACCAAGTCACGGAGCATTAAAGAACAGCTTAATGAAATTCTGATCAACAGGAAAAAGAATGAAGAGCTGCTTCCACTGATTCAATAAAGTTGATTCTTGGTGATTTAGGGAGGCAAATGTTCACTTGTAAGCAGTTACTTTTGAGAAGTAATTTCCTAGGCTCTTTAGACTGATGCATATCTTGAGACTTTCTATACTTTCTAATATATTTGACAAATTGCTGATAGTTTCCCCTTTCATCTTTGATCTATAAAATGATTCATGGCAGACTCCAGAAATGGAAAAAAAAAAAAAAAAAAAAAAAGAAGCATTTTAAAACTTCAGTGGAAAAGCATGCAGACGAGGGTTATCAGAAAACACAAGTGCCCAGCCTCAGAAGTTTTCAGAGATGTCATCTCTGGGACAGTTTTTCTTATGTGGGAAGGTCTTTCTTCTGGCTTCATCTAATTCAGTTCCTTTCTGATCCATTGTTTTATTCTCTGACTTCTCAGTTTAGACTCTAATCATTGGGATATCACATCAGC
This sequence comes from Tadarida brasiliensis, assembly GCA_030848825.1. NCBI lineage: Eukaryota > Metazoa > Chordata > Mammalia > Chiroptera > Molossidae > Tadarida > Tadarida brasiliensis. The sequence continues at coordinate 24,690,634 of CM061257.1, read as the reverse complement.
CACTTCTTTAGGTGAAGATATCCATGATATAAATTAAAAGGCAAAGTTTAAGACATCCATGAACTAATTTAAATTATGAATGATATTGTTAATTTACAACTTCGTGCAAGTTGACACGTGTCAGTGAGCAAAGCCCTCCTGAACAGGGCACAAGGCAAGAAAGCTTGACTGGGAGAGAAAAAAGACTAGGAAAGAACCATGACTGGCCAGAAATCGTGGCGTCTCTGATTTTAGATTTCAGAGCTGATTTATGGGGGAAAAATGGAGAGAGAGAAAGAGAAGTCCATTTCTACAACTGAGAATAGCTCTGTCCATAAGAAAAAAATGTAAAGAGTAAACAATAAAACTGTGTTCACATTCAACTACAAATATACAGTTTTCCTTTTTTGGATGTCTTTACTTTTTAGAAGGGAAATAAATACAGGATAGACATTGACCTTTAACATTAACATATAATTGAAAAATGAAATAGAACTGGGAACACCCAGAAAAACTCAGATATCCATTAATATAATTCAAAGTCTGGAAGTTAAAAAAATAAAATAAAATAAAGGCAGTGAGTTGCCTAAATAATGTTACAAAGGTTCATGCTGAATGGATGCATTCATTTACAAACTTTGTCTTGTTTTCACTCAGATATTGTTCAGTGAAGTTTGGTTAGAGTTTTTCAAGCCAGTATCAATTAGATATAGAAAACTGAAAGGAGAAGTGTAATATAAATTCTGATTTTAAGGATATTTCATGATGACTATTATCAATAAAAGTTTCAACCCTTCCTCCATATATTTTTTTTCTGTTCTTCTTTCCTTTTCTTCCTTTTATTTTTCAGTGATTCAATAAATATAATGTACCAGGCATAGTGCTGGACACTGAGGTTATTACACATATTTTTTTATATAGGGGCAAGGTAGTTTCACAGGATATCATGTAAGCAGGTTTCTATTGTAAAAGACTAGAATAACTCATTTTGGTATTGAACATTATTATTTATTGCTAGCTTTGGATATTTGGACAAGTTATTTAACATTTTTTATGCTGCTTTTTCTTCCACAAAATAAGAATATAAGGACATTCTGAAGCACCTGATCAGTGCCTAGCAAATAACAGGCATATGACACAGACTAGTGCATTTAGTATCAGCCATTTTTTAAAATGTGCCTACTTAAGCCCAGTTTACCTCCAAAGGTATACATACCTAAATTATACTATTTTTAAAAATGTCTTTCCTTCTTGTGCAGGGTTTCAAAGATAAGGCACTCAGAAATTGAAAGTGGGGAGTTCAAGTTAAAGTTGTGCTCTGGGGTGTTTGGATGTCTGGACAATCTAACCTCCTTTCTACTGGATAATGCATTCACTATGCAGTTTCTCAAATTCTATATTTTCTATTATCTTTAGAAAAAAACCCAAAAACCTGTGCATTTAGAATTTCCAGCCTTTATGCAAATGTTAGCTGTTTGTCCCAATTTTCACTTTTTTCTTTTTAGTTAGAAGAGAAAGGAGCCACAAACACATCAACTTCCAACATTAAAATATTGATTTGGATTCTTTATGGTACGTTTGCTTCTAGAATCATTACGTTCATGCACTAATTCCCAGAAGCCAACTTTCCTGCCTTTTCAGAATCATAGCAAGCCATCCACCACATCACCCAGAGCTGTAATCGTAATTATAGGTAAAAAAAAAAAAAAAAAATATATATATATATATATATATATTCATGGCTTCAAATTAGTGGGATGTATTTGAAGATAAACACAAACGTAAACGTGACCCAGGATGAGTGCAGTGCCCTGTCTCCCGAGTGCCTCCAAACATCTGTGTCGGAAAGAAAGAAGCAAATGCACAAGCAGGCCCTGGTTTTCTAAATCTCTGCACATGTGTTCTGTGATGACACACCAGGGTGCCTGCGAAGGAATAATGAGAGAAGGTTGCGATGAGCACGACTCATTACTCCGCTTTCCTGCGGACTCCCCTTGGTTGTTCTGGTGTGTTTGTGACTCACTAGCTCTGCAGTCCTGAACAGAGAAGCCAACTCATATCAGAGTTAAAGGTATTAGGTCATTTCTAGGTATTTGAATGAAACGCCTCAGGCTGTTTATCGTTACGTGTCCCTGAAATAATGCAAAATTGGTATTAATCACATTTTGAATGGAGCCCACCTCTTCGTTACCTCTAACTATGCAGCATATGGCTACAAATACCTTCCCGCATTGGCCCTGCTGCAGCACGTACATATTCGAGTTCCACAAAGCTTTGCACTGTGGACCTCCAAAAATATGTGCCGATTGTGTAATAGAGAGAATGCGTGTTTTCACCAAGGCACATTCCTGGGACTGGGGTGAATCAATTCGAGCATAATGCCCTTCATGGCCAGTTAAAATGGACATTTATTAATTCACACTTACTATCTGATAAACTGTGCTACCTGGTGAGATATAATGAGGGGGAAATCAATGAGATTCTGCCTAACACAACTGACGATCTTGTGGGAAAGATAATTTTAATTATGTAATCAAAACTACAACTTTGAGTAAGTGCTAAGAAAGGAGAGGTGTGAGTACTAGTTACTGGGCGAAGAGGAGAGGGAAGACCAGTTAATGCTGAGGAATCAGCCCTTGTGAAGGTGCCTCGATAAAGGGGTTGGAGAAGGATCTCCTGACTGCGGAGGAGAGACTGACGAAGGAGCATAGCTCAAAGTGAGGCTGGGGAAACAGTTAGGATCCCAACTATGTATAGTATTTTGTTGTGGGGGCAATAGGAAACCATGAAAGTCACATCACTATGGCTGTGAGGTATAATGGACAGAATTGGCTAGAAGGAGTCAAGTGTTGATGAAGATGAACAAGTATGTAGCAAGGAGTTTGTCCTCACCCAAAGAGAGGTCTGGCCTTTGTCCTTGGCTCCTGTCAGGTAACGTCTAATTAACATCAACTAGTTAAACATTATTCTGGATGTTTTGGTGAAGGTGGTTTATAGATGATATAAACATTTAAATCTGTGGATTTTGAGTCAAGATTACCCTCCAATATGTGGATGGGCTTGATCAATCAGTTGAACGTTTTAATGGAACAAAGACTGACCTCCCCTCAGCAAGAAGAAATTTTGCCCACAGACTGACTTTGAGCTTCAACTGCAGCTCTTGCCTGGCTCTCCAGCCCACTGGACTACCCTATAGATTTTAGACTCTACAATCATGAGTCAATTTCTAAAAATCAATCAATCAATCTATCTATCTATCTATCTATCTATCTATCTATCTATCTATCTATCTATCATCTATCTATCTATCATCTATCTATCTATCTATCTATCTCTGTCTATCTATCTATCTATCATCTATCTATCTATCTATCTATCTATCTATCTATCTATCTATCTATCATCTATCTATCCATTCTGTTGGTCCTGTTTATGGTTCTCTGTTTCTCTAATACACCCTTCATACATGCAGTTGGTGTCAGAAGTGAGGGTGGACTTGTGTGGACTCTTCCCTCTAACTTTGTCTCTGAAACATAACTTCTTACATTAGGGATCTGAAGTCTTGGACAGACTTGGCAGTCTGGAGCACTTCACCTCCTGGTTTGGCTAACTCTAGGTAACAAGTTGAAAGGAACTCCTATAGTCCTGGCGAAGATATAGTTTTGGAACAAATAGAAATTGAATTTAAGAGATATTTGTTAAAACCAACAGGAATTAGTGAGGGGGTTGAAGGAAGACAACATGCAATGTTTTCCAGGGAGTGTACAAATGTTCTCATAGGGTCACTAGTGTGCAAGAAATAAAATCTGTTTGGATGACTAGAATATGAAAATTATGGACAATGGCCACATAGGGATCTTTGGAAGAAACCAGTTCTTTTGGTGGAGAGATGACTTTAACATCGAGGATAAATGGGGAGAACAAATTAAAGCCAACAGTTGAACCCTTTGCCATACTTACCCATTTTGTGCCCTCTTCATTCTTCCAGCAAGCTGGAGGACCAGCTCACTTCAGCTGGTTCAGGATGAGCCAACTGTCTGAGAAAAGATTTTACCCTTTTAGGTGGTTCCAAGGGTGCTTACTAGAGAAAAACCAAGGACAAGCAATGGATCTGTTCTTGTGAGGCATTTGAAAGAACAAACACTGATATTTGTATTTTTGCTGGGAGACCAAAAGCAGAGATGTTTAGAGGGAAAGGTTGTGGAGAGAAAAGGGAGATGATAGAGATTTAAAAAACAGTCATTTCATGTAAAGCATCCTCTAAGGCAGCCATTCTCAACCCGTGTGTTGTGACCCCTTTGAGGGTTGAATGACCCTTTCACAGGGGTCACCTAAGACCATCGGAAAACACATATTTCCAATGGTCTTAGGAACTGAGACACTGCTCCTCTATCTGTCTCCAGGCGGATCCGCCCACATGCAGATACCCCCACATACAGATACGCCCACATATGAGTACCCTGTATGATGACATCATCGCGCCAACCCCATCACATACACCCTGTACAAATACAGGTGTATGTGACGGGGTTGGCGCCATAATGTACTTATGCGGACCAGTCACACATGTGTAGAGAGCAGCTACTGTGTAGAAAGCAGCTACTCTGTTAAAAGCAGCTACTGTGTTGAAAGCAGCAGTATTAGAGGTAAAAACGACACTCCATGAATTATAATGTAAATGTAAAATCATCAACTACTGCAAAAAAAAAAAAAAAAAAAAAAATCTGTACCATGGGAACTTAATCTGGATGCTGATTGGTCTTTTTATATTCAGCTGTGGTTGATGTGAATACTGCCCCCTTGTGATAGTAACAGGTATGTAAAAAAAACAACACAGAGAATGGTAAATCATAGGAAACTTTAATGAACTGTATTGACTAAACTATGCCATGTATCATCTTTTGTATTATTAAAGCTATTGTTATATATTATTTTCATGAGCAAACCATCCCATGACAATGGATCATGTAGAGAAGAACGTTAAGAAAAGAAAATACAGTGAGGATTTTTTAGAGTATGGTTTTACATCAATTACAGCAGGAATTGAAAAACCACAATGTGTTGTTTGTTGTGAAGTTCTATCAGCTGAATCAATGAAGCCGAACAAACTAAAATGCCATTTTGATAGCAAGCATCTGAGCTTTGCCAGCAAGGATACCAATTATTTTAGAAGCAAAGCTGATAGACTCAAGAAAGCCAGACTTGACACTGGTGGCAAGTACCACAAACAAAACGTAGCAGCTGTTGAAGCTTCATATTTGGTGGCACTCAGAATCGCCAGAGCTATGAAACCTCACACCATTGCTGAGGATTTACTGTTGCCAGAACCCAAAGACATTGTTCTAATCAGAGACAAATTTGTTACAAAATTGAGTGCAATTTCCTTATCTAAGGACACTGTCAGAAGAAGAATAGATAGCATGTTTGCTGATATCCTTGATCAGGTAATCCAGGAAATTAATCCACTTCCAATATTTAGCATCCAGTTTGATGAATCTGCAGACGTTGCAAACTGTTCAGTTACTGGTTTACGTGAGGTATATTAATGATGGCGTCTTTAAAGATGAGTGTTTTTTTGCAAACCTCTTGAAATGACAACTACTGCACGTGATGTATTTGACACAGTTGGTTCATTTTTGAAGGAGCATAAGATCTCTCAGGAAAAGATTTATGGTGTTTGCACAGATGGTGCTCCAGTTATGCTAGGATGTAGATCTGGATTTCAACGTTTGGTACTGAATGAGTCACCAAAAGTCATTGGAACTCACTGTATGATTCATCGGCAAATATTAGCAATGAAGACGCTGCCACAAGAGTTACAAGAAGTAATGAAAAGCATCATAAGTTCTGTCAATTTTGTAAAGGTGAGCACTTTAAACAGTCGACTGTTTTCGCAACTGTGCAATGAGTTGGATGCGCCGAACAATGCTCTGCTATTTCACACTGAAGTGAGATGGTTGTCGACAGGAAAAGTTTTAAACATGTTTTTGAGCTTTGTGATGAGCTCAAAACATTTTTTAATCAGAAAGCAAGACCGCAGTTCGAAGCACTTTTCAGCAATAAAAGTGAACTGCAGAAAATAGCTTACTTGGTTGAGATCTTTGCCATCTTGAATGAGTTAAATTTATCACTGCAAGGACCAAATGCAACATGCCTCGATTTGTCTGAAAAGATCTGATCATTCCAAATGAAACTTCAGCTTTGGCAAAAAAAAATTGGATGAAAATAAAATTTACATGTTGCCTACCTTATCTGCTTTCTTTGAGGAACATGACATTGAACCAGACAAAAGGATTATGATGATAATTTCTGTGAAAGAACACTTGCACATGCTTGCAGACGAAATTTCATCATACTTTCCAAATCTACCTGACACCCCATTTGCACTTGCCAGAAGCCCATTCACAGTCAAAGTTGAAGATGTTCCTGAGGCAGCACAAGAGGAGTTCATTGAACTTATTAACAGCGATGCAGTGAGAACTGATTTCTCTACAATGCCAGTTACAAAATTCTGGATCAAGTGTTTGCAGTCATATCCTGTTCTGTCTGAGACTGTGTTGCGCCTTCTTCCATTTCCAACAACATATCTTTGTGAAACAGGGTTTTCCAGCTTGTTGGTTATCAAGTCTAAATACAGAAGTAGACTTGTTGTGGAAGATGATCTTCACTGTGCTCTTGCAAAGACTGCCCCGAGAATTTCTGATCTGGTGAGAAAGAAGCAATCTCAACCTTTGCACTGACGTTGGCTTTTTACCCATACTGTCGCAAAATGTAGCAATGCAGTTTACTATTGTTATATTAAGACTGTTACCCATGCTACACCATGCTTCAAGACAAAATTTCATTTATTTGTAGTTAGAAATAAATATTTCACAATATATAATTACATATTGTTTTTGTGATTAATCACTATGCTTTGATTCTATTCAATTTGTAACAATGAAAATACATCCTGCATATCAGATATTTACATTATGATTCATAACAGTACCAAAATTACAGTTGTGAAGTAGCAACAAAAATAATTTTATGGTTGGGGGTCACCACAACATGAGGAACTATATTAAAGGGTCGCGGCATTAGGAAGGTTGAGAACCACTGCTCTAAGGGTTCAGGGACCATTTCCACCTTTATCCCCTAATCTGGTTGTCTAAGTGAGAAAGCTTTTGAAGAGTGTGGTTAGTGAACCAGACACAGCCCTGATTCTCCCCTTCACTAGTTCCTGTCCCTTTCATTACAACCCCCAGACCCCATATTTTTCTTAGTGTACCAACTCTCTATATTTTTTAAGTAAATAACTGATCAAAGTCTCCTTGAGGTACTCAGAGTGTTCTGGAAATATTTGGGATAAGTGGAGAAGTGATGGTCCCCTCCTTCTTGGGAGAGGCAGGCTCTGGTAACATCATTTTTTGTGGATTTTGTGCCATGGAACATTTTCCCTTGTGGACTAGTCTAATTAGAGAGATAATACAGTGAGTTACTCAAATCCTGTCCCTGCTCCTGCAAACTGAAATGTGTGCTGACATATTCTGTCGGTCAAGAAAAGAATGGGCTTACCGCATGAATTACAATTGCTTTGTCCATGTTTCGATTTCAAGTTACTTTTATTTAGTCTATCAAATTCTTTGAGGATAGAACACAATATGAGGATTATGATTCTACTGTAGTCAGACAAGAAGCTATTGCCTTTCTGAGTTAATAAACTACTCATTTTTTAAATAAAGGAGAGGTGAGAGGTTTCACGACATACATAATTACAGGTGGGGACAGAATAACTCTGTATAGTAGTGATATGAAAAGGGTTCTGAAATGAGAGTCAAGAGGCTGACTTTTGATATTATTTGTTTACACCTTCCAACCATAGGACTAGAAAACAGTGAGATTATTCAACTACAAAAAATTCCACAGTGTGACCTCCAGCCTCAGCCATGGTACTTGGTACAGGTATGTCTGACCTTCTCTCCAAAGGATTCAGAATATGCTTACATAATAGTTTCACCCTTATTTCATACTGGAAAATAGGTGAAAAGAACAATTCCAGTAAGTGAATAGAATCCAAATAGTGGTAAATGTATAGTGCTTGTTGTAAACATTAGTTACTGTTATTTATAACTGTTATTGTAACCCTAATGATGGAAGGAGGTTTTACGTTGGTTTGAGAAATGTTTCTGAAGCACACATTCTAACCATGCATGTGTTAAACAAATTTGTTTATGGCAAAAGTTGAGTACACAGAGCCTTTTAAATGGGTCTGAATTCAGTGATAAAATATTACACGTGCTTTAGTATTTTAAATTATTTATCAGTTGAAGATTACATAGGCTATACTCTTTATATTGTTTAATGAGTATTTCTGAAGTCTCACAAACACATGTAATAAAGAGATTCCCTGGACTTATAAAACTCTATTTCTCTCATATTCTGCTAATGCAATACATATATTTCTGGACTTATTGTGGAAAATGACGGAACCTCAGGTGTTTAGTGCAAATACCAATGATGTTTAAAGCTAGCTTTATCCTTATTTTAAAAGTAGATTTCTGATGAGAAAATACTACAATGACACATCTGCTTCTTTAACATAGTGTGTTTCATGTGAAAATAAGGGATCAATTGTCATTTCAGCAGGGAGATTAAGTTTTGTTTGATCATCATAAGGACTATTCTAAAAAGGAAATATCTCTCTTGTACCATTTTGAAAGTCTGATAACTTAATAATTTAAAAGTTTTATATGCTCTGCAGAAATGGAGGTGTATTTGCTCAATAAAATTTAGGAACATGTAATTGAGGACATTTTGAACTTACTTAAGCCTTTTTAGAATTCAAAGTATACCTATATAAATCAATTATTTAAACTGTTTTAAGTCTAGCTTTCCTCTAAAATGCAAATATTAAGGTGACATTGTCATTAATCCGAAGACTTAAGTTTGACCATTGTGAATTTGTCAGGTTTGGAGAAAATTTGAGGAGATTATATAGTGACTATGACTATAAGGTTCCCAAAGACAGTCGTTTCTCTTGCTCTTTCAGGGTATACCATGATTTCTGCCTGCACAGGCTAGCAAAAAACTGCTGTCAGGGGATTGGGTCGTTATATGAAAATAACCCTAACCCATCTAGGCTAGCTTGTACTTTATCAAATGGGGGCATGCAATATTAGTATATTAATATTCACCAAGCAGAATAGGGAAACAATCTCAAAGCAGATGTGTTCAGTTCAAACTTTGAAGGGATTAGCAAATACAATCAACACATCTGCCTCTCCTTTCCTTTATAAAAGCATTTAGTAGAATGAAGAGCATTAAACAAATGGGAGTTACTGTTATTTATGGATCTTAACTTCTAGAATATTGTCAGTATCACAAACTGCTCATAGATATCCTGTGAAGTGTTGTAAGGTCATCACTCTCACCCAATACTTTCTTTTTGTCCAGTAGATGAGAAAGCACGACCCGAGAGCTTATGGCACTTCCTGAATGAAGTTCATGATGGAAGTCAGTAGGAAGTAAGGTTAGAATCAGGCTTTCTGACTTTTATTTTAGAACTGTTTTCTTACTATAATAACTAACTTTAATTTTTTTTGAAATAATAATTCTTGAGCAGATCTCAGTTCTTGTTGTAAAAAGCTGCCTCAACTTCATATATTCCAGCTTGTCCATGTATTACAATAATAAAACAAAAGGGCCGATGATATTTTTAAGTCACACCATGTCTCTCAATTCACTAATGAGCAAACCCAAGTGGAAAGAGGCAGGGAGAAACTGTGTGATTCCTGAGGTCATGGGTGACAAAGATAGGACAAGAAGGGTTTTGTTGACTCTGCAACCAGGATAAAAGTTAGAGTTGAACCTAAACAGTATAAGTTATGGGAAGAGAGAGCAGAATTGGAAGGTCTGTACCTGCAGGATGCAATGAGGTCCTGAGAACGAGGATGTGGGGGAACACGGTGGCTGCCTTTTCTTGTGGAGACTTCTTCTGTTTTCCTCAACTCAGTTTTTCTGTGATCACATAGTCAGCCTTGTCCTAAAGGAAGGTGGCACCCGAGCCAAGAGAAAAATACTTAATCAAGACAATTATGATGATCTTATTTTTCTTTGCCAGTGATCGCATTATTGGTGGTCCAGATCTAGCCAATAAGATAAGGAAGTTTGTTGGGGGTGGGGGTGGGAATGACCACATTAGCAAAAAAGAGAGTCCTAAGAGAAAGCTTCCTGACACTCTCCTTGGCTTCGCTGTGCGATGATGTGATGTTTGAAAATGCGTTCTTCCTCCATCACCTTTCAGTCTGGAGACTCTTGAAGTTTAGTGCCCTGACCGACATCACTGAACTGCTGAACCAACTCTGAACTTTTTGTGATTGGACATTTTTTTATGAGTCAAATAATTACATTTTGCTTAAGCGACTTTTAATAAGACAACTTATTACTTATAGCCAAAAACATCATAACGGACCCTGGTTTCCATTAGTATCTCTTTGCTAATGGAAAGATCCGTGCTCTGCCCTCTCTGTCTGGCTGTGTGCCCTGGAAGGCTGAGCCCTATGGATTGCATTACCTGGACCTCTTTGCCCTCTGGGTTCTTGTTGGCATCAACTAATGAAAGAATCGTGTGGGTCAGAGTATTTTTGTTAGAACTGTGTCCCTGCTTCAATGTAGTTCTGGCAGTGTTGTGACCCTTGAGATGGCGGCCTTGATTTTATGGTTGCAACTCTCAACCAGGCTTAGTGGCTCCATTTTCTCCTCTTTCTCCTTTCGGTTAAGGGTAACGATATCAGTCCCTTGCTGCTGCTTTCCCCTAGGTGTCTCAATATCTGATGGGTTCCTTAAGCCTTACCCATACCTCTATAGGTAGTTCCTTCATTAAAAATGCTCAGCTGAGGCTGTTGACTATTTCCTACTGAGACCCTGACTGATATATGCAGTTCTAAAGGCTTTTAAGAAGTCAATCAGAGAAGAGATACACCATTTTTAAAGAGTAAAATATTTCTTGCCCCGTGTATTGGTTTGCCAGGACTGTTGTCACCAAGTAACAAACTGAGTGGTGTAAACAGCATACATGTGTTGTCTCACAGCTCTGGAGGCTAAACGTCCAAGATCAAGTGTTTGCAGGGTTTGTCCCTTCTAAGGGCTGTGAAGGAGAATCTTTTCCCAACCTCTCTTCTAGCTTCTGGTGGCTTGATGATGGTCTTTGATGTCCCTTGGTCCCTGCTGCTTCAACACAATCTGTCTTTCTCTCCCCATGACGTTCTCTCTGGGTGCCTGTCTGTGTTCATATTTCCCCTTTTTATAACATATTAAAATTGAAGTCCCACTCTACTTTAATATGACCTCAGCTTAATTAATTATTTCTATAATGACAACGAAGCTATTTCTAAATAAGATCATATTCTGAGGTGCTAGGGAGTTAGAACTTCAACATAGGCATTCCGGGAGGATGCAATTTGACCCACAGCATCTTGTAAAGAAAGCACTATGGGCTGTTTCTTCTGCCATGGAAGAGAAAAAGGAATTAGAAATGCCTGCTGAACACCTGTTATGATTGATAATACCCTGAGCCAGGGATATAAACTCTCCACGTAAACATTATATTGTGAGTGGCAGATATACCACCATCTTGAAAAGGGCTCTCTCACATAACTTAAAACTATTCACCATGAAGCATTCTGACTATAATTTACTTTCCTGTTTAAAAATGTATACATTTATTGAGCATTTAAGGCACTGTTCAAATGCTTTACATGTTTTATTGAATTTAATCTTTACAGTAGCCTCATCAATGAGGGTTAGCATCATCATTTTTCAGGTTATTAAATAAAACTTTGCTTTTGCATCATTTCACTTGACGAAGGTTTCCTACCTTGGTCAAGCCAGAAAGGTGAAACCAGAATTAGAATCTCAACTCTGGTTTCTAGTACTTAAGTCTGAGGTTCACCTGTGACTCCATCTCTGCTCATTGTCTTGAAAGTTTCACAAGAGCTAATAGATGATAGGGGACTCAGAACAGATGTAGCTAAAAAATACTCTTATCTATTCAATATAATTTTTCTATGCTTTATTAACAACCTTTTTATGTGATGAATATGGAGATTATATTCCTCAAAAACACACCCAACTATGTAAGAAATGATAACTCTCTCTAGAAGCAGACCAAGTTGTCATGGAAAACTGAAGAGAATCAGTGTAAGACTGCAGTAAGAATGGAAATGTTTGATATTTGGCACTTCCCAAGGGGAAAAATAATTGGAAAAAAAGTATCTTTCCCCTTCATTCACTGGGAAATGAAGAAGTAGCAAAGAGGAATACATTGTAAAGCAGATGGGGTTGAAGGACTGAAAGATTAGCATAGCTCCAGCAACCCAGCATTTCAACCTAAGTAGTTTTTCTGTTCACAGATTACTTACTAATGGATGTAATTCCTTACAGTTAGTCACAGACAAATCGCCTTATTGGACCAGATAAACTTTCCAGGTGAATCTTGTTATCTTTAAGGATGTTTAGATGCCTATGGTCAGAGTGGATGTGTTTTTGCTGCTGTTTTACCATTTATAATGCTGTTTAAAAGCTTTGATTAAATTTTAAGTCAATATTTTCTCCTTCTATCCCTCCATAATTGGGCTTCAGAGACTTGAGATTCAGATGGGTCTATATATAAAGTCATAAATGGAAGATTTATATATACCAAATAAAAGAATAAGTTTTAGATTTTCAGTATTATGGAGAAATGGGGACATGAGTGTTAGATGAGTTCCTTTAATCCCCTCAGCAATGTTTTGAGATGTGTATGCTTACATTTATCAGAATTATGAGGACGCTTGTGTTCAGAGACATTGTTATCCAAGTTCTCATAGGTAGAAAACAGAAGAACTGGGAATCTCTTTCTCTCTGTCTCTCTCAAGAGTGTGTGTATATATATATATATATATATATATATATATATATATATATATATATATATATAATATAGATATAGATCTCTATATATCTATATCTATAGATATCTATATCTATCTATAGATATATATCTATCTATATCTATAGATATAGATATAGATAGATATATAGATAGATATAGATATATAAAACATATCTATTTCTATCTATCATATGTATCTCTATCTATCATATATATATATATATATATATATATATATAGAGAGAGAGAGAGAGAGAGAGAGAGAGAGAGAGAGGAGAGAGACAGAGATGTAGATATTAATATATAGATAGATGATAGATAGATATAGGTATAAGCTCTTTATAAGATAGCACACTCCCTTATGTAGCAAATTAAATTCCTTGCCAGATACATTATAACACAATACTTACAAAAACTGTTTTGTAGTGATTGATTCAGCAATTCATATAAGTACATTTCCTTCCTTCTCTTCCTCCCTCCCCCTCTCCTTCCTTCCCTTCCTTCACTCTTTCCTTCCAACATATTTATTGTGAATCATAATGAACCAGGCAATACTTTAATCATTATACTTTAATGGAACATGAGTTCATGATCTATAATTCTCAGGGTATTACTGGTGACTCAGGGGTCCCAAGCTTCAGAGATCAGAGACTTGGGAGACTATGTAGTGGGTGAGCTAGGAAGTCCCATCCTCATAGCCTGTCAGGAAAAGAGTGTGGACCTGGTAGGGGAAAAGGAAAGTCCAGAGAATGGTGCCCAGTCTAGCCACCTCTAAATAAAGCAACACAGCCAGTTCTCCCATTCATATGGACATTTTATTATCCTAATTTTAGCTAATAGAGCAGACTTATGACCTAAATATAAAGCAACATTGACATCTTAATCTATGCTTCTCAGTCAGGTAGTTCTGACTTTAGAAATCAGACGAGGATGACAAGCTCGAATTTGGAGATGTGGCTGTACAGCCCTTTGTCTGACATCTGTGGAGTCAGATTTCATACATTTTTTTTTTTTTACACACTACCTATATACGTGCGAATCCTGATTAGAAATCAGTTGTCTTGGATTTCTTATATGTACATGATACACTTTTAACTAATTATGATTTTTTATTTTTGTTTATTCATTCCTTTATCTATAAACCAAATATAAATTAAGATTTAACAATGTTTCCCAGCTCAGAGGAGAGAAAAATACAGGCAAGTTCTCTCTCTCTCTCCCTCTCCTCTCTCTCTTTTTTTTTAACCCATCCAACATGTGCATGGAGTATACTTGCTGTACTTTCATATTCTCTCTTCAGCTTTTAACCAACAAAGTATACCTAGGGGTATTATCAGAATACAAATATCTTTGTATTTAATGGAAGTCAACATTTTAACATGTTTTCCATCTTCTAGAATTTGAGCATTGAATTGTTTCATTGATGTAATAAATTACGTAATGACAGAGTACATGTGATTTAAGAAACATCTAGGGGTCTATCATTCAGATTTAAATATTGGACCAAAACACTTTTCATGGTAAGGTCTCATGACACCTTTTAAAACACCTTGAGAGGAATCTGAGATGAGTTGATTGCCAGCTTGAGACAAAGCTGTGGGACCTCGTCAAGATTCCTGCCCGTCCAACCACCTTTCAGCTCTTTGCTTTCAGAGTTTGACTTTGCATTCAGCACAATCTCTTGGCATTTGAGGCTCTGTCAAACTAAACAGCCCTGTTTTAGACACATGTTTTGAAAAGCCTCACAGACTCTCTGTTTGCACATACAGTATGCTTTAAAAATACTATAACCTTGAAGTAGCACTGAGCTATTATTTTCATAAAAGGAAAAGTAGAAACCAGTGAAGCTTACCTATGTGCTGTCTTGACAGAAAAAAAAGAAATGCACTCCTTGCTTTGTTTTCACAGGGTAACGGAGTTCATCTTTTTTCCCCCCGCAAATAATTCAGAGGCAGGTACCTGTGCTTCATTTCTCCCTAAACCTGAGAGCTTTTTCAACCATAAAGTAAATGTTTTCTCAAAAAATTGAAACTCTGGGACACACGTTTTACCTATTCTTTGCAGCCCAGAATTCCAATAAGTATTGGTAGCATATAAATTCAAAGACTGGTTACAACACAGAGCCCACCCCAGAGTTTGATAGTGCTTCAAAGGCAGAATATCGACAAGAAGTGGAAAATGATTCTTTCGTGATTCTTTTTGGGATGCTATGATTCTATCTACATTTGTATCATATCTTTACCTTTTTATAGGTGGCATACTATCTTACGTATTGAATTAAGTTTCTTACGAGATACATCATAGCACGATATTTACAAAAAGTGTGTTTTGACTCAACCAATTTATATATTTTCTTCCTTCTCCCTTTCTTTCTTTTTTTTTTCACCCTCCTTCCTCCTTCAATTACTCTTTCCCCACTTCCTTAGCTCCCTCCCTACTTCCTTCTTTCTTTCCACACAATACATTTATTGTGCGCCACAAGGAACCAGGTCATGTTCCAGCTCCATAGGACACAGCTTCATTACTTTATAATGTTTGCAGGATGACTGTCGACTCATCTCAGGGGTCCAGGGCTTCCGAGATCAGAGACCAGGGACTACATACACTTTTAAAAGTTTAGAAATCTCATTTTTGTTCTCTTCCCATTTCCACAATGGATTGCCTTCTACAGAGGTAAATGTTACTCAGCCTTTTCTAGTCTCTGGACTTAGTTCTGCCCATGCAGGTCTGAATTCTATCGACGCTGCTTGGAATTCTGAATCTAAAACCTTTGTGCGTGTATTGGACATTTGATCAAAGGAAGAACATTATACGTACAGGAATGTGGGAGTGAAGGGGTTTGATGGTGCTTAAATTTTGCACGTTCCATTTTAGCCCTGGCGATGCCCCATTGCTGGTTAACATCCAACAGAGATGAGCACTTTACCAGACTCAGCAGTAATTCACACTGTCAGCTCATAAATAACACTACAGGCATTGCTTAATAACAAATAACATGTAATCTGGACTAAAAAACGATCAATGCAGAGAAAGGAGCAAAGAGAAATAGCATCCTGAAATGCAATATGTTCCGTGGTCCTCACTCTTATGAGGCTATTCATGATAGATAAGTAAACTGTTGGAGTTTTTTCAGTTTATAGGTAGTCCGACTGGTATTCATAACCTTAACATTTTTAAAATCTGTATCCCAGTCTATACGCAGTCCACTATACTGTGGTGCCTCTCATGTTGATATAACCCTTCCATTTGTACCATGTTGAGATAAGCATTTATGTTATATATTCATTTATTCAGTCACTTGATATTTATTATCTTCTATGTGTCAGGCATGGATGTATAAGAGGTGCAAGTGACAGAGGCAACATGATGTGGTTGAGTAAGTGTTGGAATCAGGCAGAATTGGATTGAATTATTATTATTGTTATTATTATTATTATTATTTTTAATCCTCACCTGAGAATATTTCTCCATCAATTTTTTAGATAGAGTGGGAAGGAGGAATGGAGAGAGAAATATCTATGTGTGTAAGAGAGAGACATCGATTGGTTGCCTTCCACATAACCCCAACCAGGGCCAGGGATCGAAACTGCATCCCAGGTACATGCCCTTGACCAGGAATCAAACCCGGGACTCTTTGGTCCATAGGCCGAGGCTCTCACTGCTGAGCCAAACTGGCCAGGGCTGGATTATTATTACTATCATGGAGACGAAAGCTAGCAGTTAAAGCTAGTAGTGCAATAAGTCATGCACACAATAAAACATAAGGTCAAAAGTAGCACATTTTTAGTATCATATGAATATGATAGCAAATAAATGCTTGCAATTCCTTGGTGGGACTCCTTACAGTGTGTGTGTGTGTGTGTGTGTGTGTGTGTGTGTGTGTGTGTGTGTCTGTGTGAATATATTTACATTTAATTATTTTACATCTATGTACATAAATCAGCCTGGGAAAGATCCACGTCTTTTAAAGTCCACTTGGAATTATCAAGTTATACAGACCATTTTTACAATTTTGCTATATTAAAAAAAACACTGTTGAACATTTAATAATATCAAATACTACTACTACATCATCACTTCTTTATTTAGCTTTACTTTCTAGAGTTGAGTGAACATTTTAAAAATGTGTCTCACAAATATTCCTAATTTATTAAACACTCCAATGAGCAGGATTTATCCTCCCTTTCTAAAGATATTAACCTCCGTGCTTTATATGCTGTTTGTTAAATAATTGGAAGAAGAGAAATAACTGGAAACATTTTACTGGTTTATCCCAGTTCTGACTCTCTTGGCTTCCTGTGCTGGGTGTTTGCCCTCAACAAATCTAAGTGCGAGACTGAGGATGTTTTCCTCTCAGAGGTTGCAGACTGGCAGCTGGAGGGCCCCAGATGGTCCACAGATGTATTTTGTTTCACTCATACATGTTGGCCTACACAGTTTTTATATTTTATTCTTAATAAGAACTGGGAGATGTCACTTCATATGTAGATAATTGACTTCTCTTGAAAAAAAAAATCAGAACATTTCATACCAGTGGATCTTTTTTCAAACATTGTGATGACTGGCTGAGTTGAGGTCACCTTTCTGCAGTTCACCACAGTCTCCACCATGCCCTACTGCCTCCTGACGCTGAGGCTAAATGTCAGTTACTCTTTATCAGAGCATTTGTGCTATTGTTTTTCTCATTATTGAGTGAAAAGGGAAATTAAATACTTCTTACAGGCCTGCCTCTATCTTATACAAGGCCAACATCACATACTTATATTATCTACTCCCTCTGAAATGACATAATTTTAGGATCCCTATATCATTGGTTAGTTGAGCCAATAGTGAAAGGAGTCAAGCAGGTGAAGAGTCTGGTAGAGGTGGGTTCAAATTCAAGTTTGCCATTTACTGACGATGCCAGGACTTTGAGTTGTCTAAAAGAAAGTATTTAAAGTATTTTTATACTTTTAAAGAAATGTAAAAGTTTTTCATATATTTATAAAAATTAAATCCATTTCAGAATGTGTTTTGTGAGGAAGAGACAATATTTGTATGATATCCTCATTGCAGAACAGACACTGCTTATGCGTTTGCTACCTCCATGCAGTGAGGAAATAGATTTCTTTGTGGACACTTGTATGTTGGTTCTTCTCCGTATCAGAAGGAAGTTTCAGTCCTACCTGTCCCTCCTCCAGCCTTAGCGGAGAATTGGCAATCATTAGTAGGGACTCACAACTACAGACATATTGCTGCTTCTAAATTCCTTAGGAACCATGGAGGTGACCTCTGTGATATGCAATTTATTAATTCTTTTTTCCCTCTACTGATTAGAGCAGATCATCTGAAAATCTAAACTCTGTATAACTATCAATGCCCCTTCCTTTCACGTTTAATTAATAACTTGTATTTGGGGCTTATTTCTTTCTTACACTGAAGAAAAATTCCTGTGTAACTATGGTGATCATTGCTATAAATATGCTGTGAAGAATATCCCTTATTTTCTTATATATTTTTATGTATAAGGAACCATTGAACAAATTTATCTCTAATTCTATTTCATTTTTAGAAATATATGTTCTTGCCCAGCCAGTGTGGCTCAGTGGTTGAGCGTTGACCCATGCACCAAGAGGTCACTGGTTCGATTCCCAATCAGGGCACATGCTAGGTTTGTGGACTCGATCCCCAGTGGGGGGCGTGCAAGAGGCGGCCAATCAATGATTCTTTCTCATTGATGTTTCTATCTCTCTCTCCCTCTCCTGTCCTCTTTCTCTCTAACATCAGTAAAGACAAATATATATATATATATATTCTTCTTTGGGTAATACTTTTTTTTTACAGTATAAGTTTAGTGAACAGAATGAAACCTTGTGTCCTTCGACCAAAGGGCCTGAATGTTCCCCTCAGCTTGACTGAACTTCAGACAGGCTTCTTCTGGACTCTAGGTCCCTGCCCTCCCTTTTCTTGGAGCATTTACTTTAGAAAACTTGCATTGTAAATTCCTTCTCAGTCCCTTCAAATGTACATAACTCTTTTCCCAGCCTCTAGTCAGGAAATGTCTTTTTCATGACCTGGGAACCATCTCTTTGAAATGTACACACGGAAGGAGACCGACCGCAGCATCCCTATCTCTGACGCTGTAGGAGGTGAGAAGCCCAATTTCCATGGGAGCCAATTAGCAAACACAGGTGGCCTAACCACAGAGAAAGGTATTTGCAAAGTCGAGAATAACTCAGTGTGCTCCACACATTGCCTCTGATCAGCCTGCCCCCTGAAGTTCTCCGGGACCTTCTCACTCGCTTTTTCCAGCGCTTAACAGCCCTGCCACCTTGTGCTCCGTCAGAGTCGGGTTCAGTCTCTCTCCCCCACTGCAGACTTTCTCCTTTGTCTGCTGTGATTTTTGCTCTGTTGCCTCTTTGAACTGCTGCTTGATAACCCAGAGTCAAATTTGATTCCTGTTTCCGAGGAGAATACTGCATTTTGTACCCTTTTCCCCCAATTATATATCAATAATATTTTCTTTGAATATCTTTTTAAAATTTTTCTTATTTAAACATTTCTATTTTCATTTTATCCTGTTTTATTTTATTTTTCAAAACAGCCAATTAAATATGTTTGAAAAGATGGAAGGAAGAAACGTTAGTTGTTGTTTTTTTTCTTTCTCATTTCCACTTGTTACTACGGGATGGTGATGGCATTATACAGACATAGGGAGAGAGATTTTTAAGTCATAAAGGTCACAGAAATGTATAGATATGGTTAGTAAAGAAGGTGGTAACACAGAAGACCCTTAGAAACAATCAACATCCCGGAGTTCTCTGTAGATATAAGCAGTTGTAGATAGCCCTCTTGTTCAGAGGACAAGGTATGGACAGCTCCTTTGGACATTCATTCTTTCAGTGTTTTTCTTTCTTGCTTTAAAAAAAAATCTTCCTGACATTTCTCTACTCCTGGCTATCCTATGACAATGGGTTTATGTGTGTTTATTCTTCAGGGGAAAATTGTTGCAAAAAAATCCTTCACTTTCCCTACTGCAAGATTAAGTGAGGTGAAATTCAATCCTTGAAGCGTCCCTTAGCAGATCCAGATCCAGGCTTCAGCCAGTCAGAGTCCATTCCTACATCTCATATGAGGAAAATACCCAGGGGAATGATCTCTGGCAGTAATACGACACTTGACAAGTTCACATTCCCCGCAGGTACGAGACTGAATTCAATACTGCGGAATCAATGGATACCTTAAGCCTTAGCTTTGTGAGAGTCCTCCACCCATCCAAGGATATTGAAATGCACCAGATCAGAGTTAAACATGTAAAAACATCTAAAAAGAAGGGAATTCCTTAGACAGAGTACATGGTAGTTCTGCTATTCCCTTCCTGCTTTTGCCGAGGTAGAATTTCCGTTCAATATGACATATTTTCTTTTTGATTGGATTATCCGTGTCTGATGAGATGGCTGTGCTGTCCTGCCTCGATGACACACTAGTGCCATCACCCCCCAAGTGAGCTGAGTTGTATGTGAGATGAAACAATGGGTCAGCCCAGGCTCCGGGTATGATGAGCTGGGAATACACCCTGTACCATGCTTCACTTTGTTTTTGGGAAACATTCCCACCGGTGGTGCTGGTCAGCTCCTCAGTGACTACAGTAGACAGGTTTGGGAGGATGAAAGGGGAGAAGCACTGGTTTACGCATATAGTGAACCCAAACATAGTTCCACCATTGCCACAGTAAAGGAACAGATCTTACTTGTGTGTGAGCTGTCTCCTCCAAATGACCTTAGTTATTTGTTTTCTATTTCAAGAATTCCCTTGACATTACTTATAATCTAATGTCATCTAAATACAATAATAGGATCAATTGACCAATTATTGAAGAGAGAGATTTACTTATCTAGTTGTAATTCGTAGTGGCCGGGACTCACATCTCTTTGCTATAGCACTAATTTTGGGAAATGAGGAAAAACAACCAGTGTAACATGAAGACCTGGCAGGCTTTCAAAATAATATGACTAGTCATAATCAAGTTATTTTGTTAAAGATTTAGACATTGTTACCTCTCTAATAACAGTGTGCTAGATGTGGAGAGGTGTAATGTAATAGATATTGAGGCACATTTATTTTGAGAAGGTTATTGAAAGACAGTCAAGGATTGTTACAATTTAAAATATTAGTGTTTTATAAGGAAGTTATTATCTTATTTTAAAGTAATTTTAAAGTCTTTCTGAGTTCATTTTTTCATTATGAGAACTGACCTACTTCTTTTAGTTGGACGCAGTTGGTTTTATAAATCATATTTATGAGAAAAAAGTATCCCCTTTATATAAATTCAGTTTACAAAGAAGTGTGTGCTGAAATATTTTTTTTCTTAACCAGATGGGTGTGTCACTTAATATTTTCATTTTCAGTATCTTTATTGAAAAATAGGAATGATAAATATCTATTTGTATTTAGGTGTCACCTTTAAGTAAAAAAGATACAAAAAACAAATACATCTAATTGTAACATATATCTTTTTCTTCTCTGGGAACTGAGATAAAACTATGGTCAGTTAAGAATGGAGCCAGGATTTAAATAATGTTATCAGATCTCTCAATTCCTCTTTCTCTGTCTCTGTGTCTGTTTCAGTTATTTTGGAAAATAGTGATATTTCTGAAAATGATTTTTAAGCAGAAGTATTACATAAGTCTAATATAATATACATTTTCAATCAAAAGATAAATATTTCATAAGTATCTAACTTTAATTATTTTAACATTCTGTTTGTTTTAGGATGTAAATGTGTCCTAGTTTAGACAATAAATAATATAATCACACTATCTGTAGGGGAATAATCATGATAACATTGACCATTTATGTTAAAGAGGCTATGAAATCTTTAAAGTGATATATCAGTCAGGATAAATTAGGTTATTCTGTTGCAACAAGTAACTCTAACATTGTAGTGTCTTTAAACAACAAGCAGTAGCCTGTTTTCTTTCTCAGAATAATTTCTTCTTATTTTTCCTTTCCTCCTTAATACCATTTTTTATCTTATATTCTCCAGCTATGAATCACGCGCCTGTTCTCCTTCATTCCCTGTACTCCGAGCTGCAGAGATACAGAATCAGCAATTTAAAAGGAATTGCCCACAACAAATACCCCGAATTAAAAACATGAAAAAGCTTCTAAGGCACTATGTGATTTAAATACTTAAAATGGTATTTGAAAGAATTAATCATATATTTATTCAAAAAATATTTATTGACAAGCTACTATATGTTAGATGTTATTCTGGCAACAGGGTAGATAAGAAATAAAACAAATTCTTTCCCCATCAAACTTACATTCTAGTAAAAAGAGTCAATTATAAACACATCAACAAGTAAAACTTTTATTTATTTTTCATCTAATAATTGCTATATATCAAGAAAAGCTTCACTTAAAGGTAGCATTTGAGCACAGACTTTATGATGATAAAGAACCAAGCCATGTATGAATCTGAATGAACATTCAAAAGTGAAGTAGTGACTGTATTTAGAATATAGAACTAACAGTGTTTGCTGCAGGAAGGGATTGTCAAAGAATAAAGTTTCCATTTATTGACTTAGGGCTAGACTCCGGGAAAAGCAAGTTTGGGGGTAGGTGAGTTGGTCAGGAATTTGGACATCTAAAGACTAATATTGACAGTTGGATTTATGTGCTTGGAGTTCAGGGATAAGGTTCTGTATCTAAATATAAATGTTGAAGTCATTAGAAAAAAATATATATATAATTTAAATTTATTGAATATTAAAAGTTAAGGGGCTAGATTGAACACCTAAAGAGTAAGTATTGAAAAGGAATAAGAGTGTCTGTTGAGTGTGCCCAAGTTCACATCAACATATTTAATGGTTGGAGCAATTAGGAAACACTAGCAAAGAAGACTGAGGAGGGAAGAGCATGAGAAAGAAGGAAAATCCAAAGAAAATAGGGTTCAAGAAGCCATGGGTGTGTTTTAAAGATGAATAATGAACTGTGAAACTCTGATAGGTCACGTAAGATGATGATTGAAAATTGACCATTGAAACGAGCAACTTAGAGCCATTGTTGACCTTAGTGTCTGTGATGTGTAGTTTCAGTGGAATATTGGGGACAATGGTTTTAAATGCAGGGTTTAAGACAAAATGGGTGAAGAGAAATGAAAAACTTACT
The DNA here is from genome assembly GCA_030848825.1 of Tadarida brasiliensis. NCBI lineage: Eukaryota > Metazoa > Chordata > Mammalia > Chiroptera > Molossidae > Tadarida > Tadarida brasiliensis. The sequence continues at coordinate 24,667,590 of CM061257.1, read as the reverse complement.
ACAGTCTTTATTTTATTTTATTTTTAAAATTATTTTTATTAATTTGTTTTTGTTACAGATGTTTCTCCTTTTTCCCCCATTGACACCCTCCTCCCCATCCCCCCCGCCCCATCCCCAGCTTTGTTGTCTGTGTCCATTGGTTATGCATACATGCATATAAGTTCTGTGGTTTATCTCTTACCCCCCAACACCCCCTCATTTGAGGTTTGTCATTCTGTGCCCTACCTCTATGTCTCTGGGTCAATTTTGTTCATCAGTTTGTTTAGTTCATTATATTCCACAAATAAGTGAGATCATGTGATATTTGTCTTTCTCTGCTTGGCTTGTTTTGCTTAGCATAATACTCTCCAGGTCCCTCCATGTCATCTCAAATAATAAGAGGTCTTTCTTTCTTACAGCAGCATAGTATTCCATTGTGTATATGTACCACAGCTTTTTTATCCACTCATTTACTGATGGACACTTGGGTTGTTTCCAGATCTTAGCTATTGTAAATAGCGCTGCTATGAACACAGGGGTACATATATTCTTTCTGATTGGTGTTTTAGACTTCTTAGGGTATATTCCTAGAAGTGGGATCACTGGGTCAAATGGCAGTTCAATTTTTAACTTTTTGAGGTAACACCATAGTGTTTTCCATAGTGGCTGCACCAGTCTGCATTCCAACCAGCAGTGTACTAGAGTCCCCTTTTCTCCACACCCTCGCCAACACTTGTCATTTGACGATTTGTTGATGTGGGCCATTCTGACAGGTGTGAAGTGATACCTCATAGTTGTTTTAATTTGCATCTCTCTAATGATTAGTGACATTGAGCATTTTTTCATATGTCTCTTGGCCATTTGTATGTCCTGTTTGGTGAGGTGTCTACTGAGGTCCTCTGCCCATTTTTTAATTGGGTTCTTTGTCTTCCTTTTGTTGAGTTGTATGAGTACTCTATATATTTTGGAAATTAATCCCTTACCTGATGCATCGTTGGCAATTATGGTCTCCCATATAGTGGGTTCCCTTTCCATTTTGATGATTGTTTCTTTTGCTGTGCAGAAACTTTTCAGTTTGATGTAGTCCCATGTGTTCATTTTTTCCTTTGTTTATCTTGCCTTAGGTGTTGCATCAGTGAAAATTCTGCTGCGTATGATGTCTGAAATTTTGTTGCCCACATTTTCTTCTAGAATTTTTATGGATTCATGAGTTACATTTGAATCTTCTATCCATTTTGAGTTTATTCTTGTGTATGGTGTAAGTTGGTGGTCTAGCTTAATTTTTTTGCAAGTAGCTGTCCAGTTTTTCCAACACCATTTATTGAAGAGACTGTCTTGACTCCACTGTATGCTCTTGCCACCTTTGTAAAATATTAATTGAGAATATTGTCTTGGGTCAATTTCTGGGTTCTCTGTACTGTTCCATTGATCTATGTGCCTGTTCTTGTGCCAGTACCAGGCTGCTTTGATTACAGTGACTTTGTAGTATAACTTGATATCTGGTAATGTGATCCCTCTTTGTTCTTTTTTTTTTTTTTTCCAAGATTGCTGTGGCTATTTGGGGTCTTTTTTGGTTCCATATGAACTTTTGGAGTATTTGTTCTAGTTCTGTGAAATATGTCATTGATATTTTGATGAGGATAGCATTGAATCTATAGATTGCTTTGGGTAGTATGGACATTTTAATGATGTTAATTCTTCCAATCCATGAGCAAGGTATGTGTTTCCACTTTTTTATATCTTCCTCTATTTCTTTTTTCAATAACCTGTAGTTTTCTGTGAAGAGGTCCTTTACTTTTTTGGTTAAGTTTATTCCTAGGTATCTTAATTTTTTTGCTGTGATGGTAAATGAGATTGTGTTTTTACTTTCTCTTTCTGTGATTTCATCATTGGTGTATAAGAATGCTGTCAATTTCTTGATGTTAATTTTGTATCCTGCTACTTTGCCAAATTCATTTATTAACTCTGGTAGATTTTTGATGGAGTCTTTAGGGTTTTCTATGTACAATATCATGTCATCTGCAAATAATGACAGTTTCCCTTCCTCCTTTCCAATTTGGATCCCTTTTATTTTTTTTTCATGTCTGATTGCTTTTTTTCATGTCTAAGACTTCCAGTACTATGTTGAATAAGAGTGGCAAAAGTGGGCATCTCTGTCTTGTTCCCCTTCTTAAGGAGAATGCTTTTAGTTTTTGCCCATTGAGTATGATGTTGGCTGTAGGGCTTTCATATATGGCTTTTATTATGTTGAGATATGATCCTTCTATTCCCAAATTGCTGAGTGTTTTTATCCGAAATGGGTGCTGGATTTTGTCGAATGCTTTTTCAGCATCTATTGATATGATCATATGGTTTTTATCTTTCATTTTGTTTATGTGGTGTATCACATTTATTGATTTGTGAATATTGTACCATCCTTGCATCCCTGGGATGAATCCCACTTGGTCATAATGAATAATTTTTTTGATGTATTGCTGGATCTGATTTGCTAATATTTTGTTAAGGATTTTGGCATCTGTGTTCATCAGGGATATTGGCCTGTAGTTTTTTTTTCTTTGTAGTGTCTTTATCTGGTTTTGGAATTAGGATTATGCTGGCCTCATAAAATGAGTTTGGAAGTGTTTTGTCTTCTTGGATTTTTTGAAATAGTTTGAGGAGAATGGGTATTAAATCTTCTTTGAATGTTTGGTAAAACTCCCCCGTGAAGCCATCTGGGCCTGGGTTTTTGTTTGCTGGGAGTTTCTTAATTACATCTTCAATTTCCTTTGTTGTTATTGGTCTGTTCAAGTTTTCTATCTCTTCCTGGTTCCGTTTTGGGAGGCTGTGTGTTTCTAGAAATTTGTCCATTTCTCCTAGATTGTCCAATTTGTTGGCGTATAGTTGTTCATAGTATGTTTCGATGATCCTTTGTATTTCTGTGGTGTCAGTTGTTACTTCTCCTCTTTTGTTTCTGATTTTGTTTATTTGGTTTCTCTCTTTTTGTTTCTTGGTGAGTCTGGCTAAAGGTCCATCGATCTTGTTTATCTTTTCAAAGAATCAGCTTTTTGTTTCATTGGTCTTTTGAATTGTTTTTTTAGTCTCTATGTCGTTTATTTCTACTCTGACCTTTACTATTTCCTTCTTCCTACTAGCTCTGGGTTTTTCTTTTTGTTTACTTTCTAGTTCTTTAAGTTGTAGGGTTAGAAAATCAATTAGGAATTTTTCTTGTTTCTTGAGGTAAGCCTGTAGTGCTATGAACTTCCCTTTCAGGGCTGCTTTCGCTGTGTCCCATAGATTTTGTGTTGTTGTGTGTTCGTTTTCATTGGTTTCCAGGAAGTTTAAAAATATGGAACGCTTCATGAATTTGCGTGTCATCCTTGTGCAGAGGCCATGCTAATCTCTGTGTCGTTCCAATTTTAGTATATGTGCTGCCGAAGCGAGCCCCTGACTACAGTTTTTAAAGTTTCTTCACTACAGGAAGACGCATAGGAAAGAGTTAGTAGCTAGAGGGGAAGAGTGGCTGAAGAGTCTTTTTATGTTAAGATGGGAAAAAGAAAGCATTTGTGCACTGGGACTGGTTCATTGGAGAGGGAGAAATTGAGAGGCTGTGAGAGAGTCAGGCAGGACCGAGGCGGTGGGAATGGGAGTCTGTGCTATGAAAAGGAGGGAACTCATGCTATCTCCTCGGAACAGAGATTTCTGTTTCCTAAACATGCAGGAAGTTCGTCAAAAGGATACTCTTTTTGCTTTGATTCAAACCCATTGCCTCTTATAAATATATCTGGAGAGAGAGAGAGCAACTGATCAGCTTTCCATCATAAAAATTATTCTGATCACGCTCTTGCATCTCAGCCACCAACACCCATCCAGACTGAGGAAAACCCGGGAACTTCAAAGCAGCCGGTCATTGTGAAGGCCAGATTCTTCAGCAGAAGTGCTGCAGAGAAGATTAAGGGTGTTGGTGGGGCCTGTGTCCTGGTAGCTTGAAGCCACATGGAGGGAAGTTCCCGAAAGCAGCTTGTAAATTCTTCAGCAGAAGAGCTGAGGAGAAAAGTAAGGGTATTGGCAAGGCTGAAGAGCTGAGAAGATTGATGGTGTTGGTGGAGTCTGTGTCCTGGTGGCTGGAAGCTACATGGAGGGGAGTTCATTAAAATGTCCACAAGTAGAAAAAAAAATACTTCTGATCACAATGGAGATAGGTATCTTCTTTCACCTTTTCCCCTTCCTTACTCCTCAGCCTTTTATTAAATCAAGGGGCTGATATTTATGTCTTCTTTTTCCTTGCTCCTAATTGTAAAACTTTATTATGAAGTTTAATATATAAGCTAAGAACAGTGATATACATGTGAGTCACTATGTATTTATTATTTATTACTTAAACATTGAGGTTCTGCTTTTTTATGCAGTTTAAAATTTTTTTTCCTTTTTATTGATTTCAGAGAGAGAGGAAGTGACAGGGAGAGAGAGAGAGAAACATCGATGACAGAGAACATCGATTGGCCTCCTCCTGCATGTCCCCCACTGGACATGTGTCCTGACTGGGAACCCAGCCAGCGATTTCTTGGTACATGGGTTGATGCTCAACCACTGAGCTACACCAGCCGGACTTATGCATGTTTTTATGTCCAATGTAATAGATAGAAAGAGACTGAGATTGGCAATATCTGTGTCTGTGCTCTTCTGCTCCCAATATAAGCTTCAACAAGTAACATAGTCACACTAGACCACAGTTTCTTCAAGTGTAAATGGGCATACCATTCTTGATTCACTGCATTAATGTAAAGACTTATTAATTAATTCAAAAATAATTACTTAAGGAATATTTTTTGACCAGGTATATTTATATAAAATTGAATTTTTTAAATGCCTTTATTGATGACGTCACAGACATTGGAGAGATTATCTCCCACATTAACGTCATCATCATTATTGTAAAATAGTAACTTACGCTTTCAAATTCTGATGCCGGAAGCCTCTGAGTTATTCTTATTATTCAAAATATCATGAGTTGCGATTAGTAATAACCTATATGAAACTAAATGGAGGTGATCACAGTTTTGTTTTTTGTAGGGGTCATTGTCATTTTTCTCCCCAACATTTGTTCTTATAAATTGTGGTTGTTATTGAACTCAACCCCAGTTTTGGGTTGGTTTTATTTTGTACAAATGAATCATGAATAATTTAAACCTCAATGAGGCATTCCCATGGCGTTTCCTCGTGCAAAGGTATTAGCTGAAGGGTAATATAATTAGTTTAACTTCATTATATTTGATGGGGCGAACATTGTGGTGGTGTATGTGTCGTGCCTGAAAATGCGCAGTAATTTTGCTATGATGACAGAAGCCCGCTTGAGAATGAATTTGATATTTAGAAGAGCACAGAACAATGAGAATTGCCGGGGAAACTAGCAGAAACCCCAAACAAACCATTCTTGAAACTAACTCTACTGGACTTTTAAGCAATATAGATAAACCAATGTATTTCTTAAAGCAGTTTGAGTTGTGTGTTCCATTACGTACAATAAAAAGCAACTTAATTGATTCTGTTTAGCAATCAACAATGAAGGGAAAGCAGACTCACTTTCCCTGGCAGTGTTCTCTTTGCATATAGACACTTTCATAGTTTCAAATGCAATTGTAGCCCGCATTTCCCCACAACATATCTAAGAATTTTCTCTGCAAGTTTTTTCAGTTTTCTCTGAAAATACCAGCTAAGCATTTTCATTATGAGACTGATTTCTCATGCAAGTAGAGGAAACTAGTTTACATTAAGTTATGATCCCACATTAATAGGACTTTTTGTATAAGATGTTTTGTCATAGGATGGATCATGTATGCTTGTAGCATATAGTCAGCTATAGATTGAATGACAGAAAATTAAAAATCAAGGAATGTGACTTTAAGAACTCATACTGTAGCATCTGTGGTAAGATATTTTACAAAAGATCACTAAAGACACTTTTTTCTATTGTGATATTATTAAGTAGAGATATTTACTCAGTACTGAATATGTACAAAGACTTAAATAATCTCCAGGATTCAAAAGAAGAGTTTGTGGAGACGTCTTCTCCCAAGGTACTTAAAATCTAGTCAGAGAGATGAGATGCTTATGAAACACAACTGAAAAATCAAAGACCACATCTAATAATTACCTGTTAAAGTATGGCTTATCCTCTAATTCAGAGCAGAAAAAAACTATCAGTAAAATATGAAGAAATCAGAGAAAACCTTCCTAATTTTTATTGGGTTATGGACAAGAATGTTTTCATATGAAAGTGTGAGAGTATGACATTCAATATCGTTCATGATTGAGGACCCTCAGGTTCTGTAACCAACACTCCCACTATTAAAATACTTTTTTGTGGTTGTACTTATAATTGCATTTAGAAGTTTTGTTATTAATTAATTATTCTCTGTGTGTGTTTTATAGACTGTGGATATAATCTAGCTCATATTCATAGACATTAACATAGTGTTAAATAAAGTGATGAACCACCAGTTGGGATTTAACACATTGTAGGAGAGACATTTTATATGGGTAAATTAGCTTTTGGGAAAGCCTATTGTGGAAGAAGAAAAAGTTGAAAACTTGGAAAAAAAACTTCAAATTATTTCCTAGATCTCCAATTTAGTAGTTTTGTGAATTGGTCTGATTTTGTTCTGAGTTTTAGTTTTCTTGTATGTAAAATGGGGATAGGATAATAACATCTATAGCACCAAAATTTTGTTGGTAATTGTGGTTTTATATAAAATATAGAACATGATAGTACTTGTAAATTACATGTAACTATGTGAATATTACTTATTATTGCTGTTTGTCCTAAGAAGTTTCCAGATTTCACTTTTAATAGCTGGTGTGAAAACTTACAAAACTACTTTCTGGTGGCAGATAGATATAATAGAATTGAAAACTACAAGAAACTTGGTTATTGATGACTAACTTTTGTCTAAATTTTTAACCATACAATTGAATACCTCAACAAAATCTGTTTAAAATGTTATTTTTAAATAATATAAAGAAAATAAATTTTTTGGTCTTCTAATATAAGGAAAAATCTCCGCAAAAAGCTGCTTCTAAAATATCAGCAAATATTGAGAGTTCAACTGGTTGAAAATCTGAATATTATGTGTAAGAAAAACTTCACAAATTAAAGGACCGAGTATCTGTATGGAAAAACACAGTACAAGCTGTGACCTTTTTATTTCCAATTTTTTTTATAGTGGCTTTTGTTTAGTACTGTCAAACAATGCAACCCAATTCCTAGAAATATCAGAGCAGGTGATGTAACAACAAAATGGGAGGAGAGCCCTTCATCAGATGTCTCCTCAAATTGAATGCTTTTCATATGTGTGCAATTTTGAAAACTGGGTTTGGAAGGAAGAACCAAAAGCCATGTTCTTTCAATAAAGCAAATTTCTTAAATAATTAGAGGCATTGATTAAACAGCTAAGCAAAGTTTTGAAGTGATGATAACATGAACCAACCAAGTTAAAGAATTGTATAACTCTGTGCTAAAAAGGTGTAGGAAATTACATACTATGTGTCTCACCTATATTTTCCGCTTATTGTTGTTAAATCTAACCATTGCAACCCCAATACATTTAATAAAAAATATTAAAACTAAATGAATAATTAATTTAAAAAGAACTAAGTAGTGCTCTTATAAAATAATGATCCATAATAATTTTAGTCTCTTCTTATTTTCATGCAAACTATTCTCACATCCATATGTAAAAGGAAAACAGAAGCCAGAGTGGAGATGATAACAGATTCTTTTGTTATTTGTACATCATGAACTATTGCTCCTTTTACAATAAAATATGTTTGTGAAGGAAAATTGATTTTCTTTGGAAAGAAGATATTTACTGTAATATTTCACTTAAATTGCAAAGAACAGTGACTGATGGACAATTCACTGAACTATTCTAGGGAATTTAAATGACTAGTTTACCTGTTGTGTTATTGTCTAATTCATTCTCCATTGATTTATATTGGTCTTTTTACTTTTTTGTAACATTGCTCATATATACAAACAGGATGGGCTTATGAGAGTGTTGACAAATCATGTGAGTCTGGATAACATTGAAGTATGTTTAAGTTAGTATACAGAGAAGGATTCCAGATGTATTTCCATCACAGTAACAGCAAGGAAAGCATGCATATCCTTTTTCTGTGAAGAAAACATCTCTTTGTCCTGTTATCATCATGCCAAAGTGTCACAGGGTCCATGTGTTATTGCTGACCAAAATCTTCCAAGTGGAGAAATAGCCCCCTGAAGAAAGGTAGTATTACTAAGATTGCATTTCTATCCAGAGTTAAACTGAATTATGCTGAATATGTAATGTTTCTTCCAGCTTCCTAATTAAATATTGGTGCTTATGGTGTTTATTACAGGAATTGTACCTGAGTTTGGAAGAAGACTGGTAGACTCTTCCACAAATATTGTTACAAGTACAAAACGAGAAGACCACTGTAGCTGCCACTTCATCGACTACTGGGGAGAAGATGAAATGTGCAGTCACTTTGTTGGTAAGGAAATTTCTAACTCTCCAATACATACACATCTGTTCAATATCCATGCTATAATCATTTATTAAGGATCTATGTATATTTCAATTTGCTGAAAGTTATGTAGACAACGCAAGTTAAGAGGTGGAGGGGACAGGAAAGAAATAGCAGGAAATTCACCAGGTTGCAATTGTGTATAATGATATTTTAAAAGTCTGTCTTTTTTTTTCTTATGAAGATTTTTGTGACTGTTATAGCCTTATATACCTGTAAGTCTCTCAAACTGCACAATTTTACATTTGTACTATTTTTTAAAAATCTTTACTTGAGGATATTTTTTCATTGACTTTTAGATAGAGTGGAAGGGAGGAAAAGAGAGAGAGAAAGAAACATCAATGTGAGAGAGACACATCAATTGGTTGCTTCCTGCACGACCCCAGCCAGGGCCAGGGATATTAAACCTGCAACCCATGTACATGCCCTTGACCGGGAATCGAACCTGTGACCCTTTGGTCTGCAGGCTGATGCTCTAACCACTGAGCCAAATTGACCAGTACTAGCATTTGTACTTTTTATATTGTATGCCATATTTTCACTTTGAAATATTGTCACCTTGTGCTGCAGATTCCTTGAAAATAACATTTTCACTTCTTCTCTAACTACCATCACTTTGCACAGTGATGATCATAAAGCATGTGTTCAACAAATTGTTTGTTAGGTTAAACATGGTGTGTGTCAGTGTAACTGAATCCAGGTTCTGCTGCAAGAAAAGCCAAACTTGTGAGACAGGTGCTGGTGAAAAAGAGGTTTATTTAAGTGCTGGCAATCTCAAGTAAATGGGGGGAACTTTTTGTCCTCAAAAATCCATTTTCCCAATCTCAATGCTGGCAGAGGCTTTCATAAGGATGGAGAGGAAGGAGAACAAAGGGATCAGGGGAACGGGAATGTGAAGCACTACTTCTGAGAAGAGGGGGCACAAGAAAGGGAAGGGCCTTAGGGAGTGCGAATCTGCAGTTTATCGAGCTTCCTCCCCTCTCCTCAGAGCTATCTCTCTTCAAACAGTAATTTATAGATTTACTGTGGACACCTGTGGATCCTCATGGCTGGTGCCAAGCTGTCATTTCTCTCCTGAAACAGAATTCTCTAAGCTGTAAAAAAAAAAAAAAAAAAAGCTAGATAAGAAAACATAGGGGTTTATTTTTATACTCTAAGGAGACAGAGGGTTGGCCACAGCCTTGAGAAAAAGCAAAATACACACCCTTTATTGCTTAATTCAAATGTTAAATTATGGTTACATCATCCCAACTGGCCATCACTATAATAAGTTGTAAATAAGCCCACAGCCATTGCAGTTTATAGAACATAAAGGTCTTCAGGCATAGCCCTTTTTGACATGGCATTGAGATGCTTCAGTCCAGAAGAAGCCTCTACCAGCCTTTGACTGAGTCTTAGACTGTCATAGAAGAGACGATTTATACAGGAACCAAAGAATAAATAGGACTTGAACATTTAGAACAAAAACATTCTCAGGATTCTTTGGATCCAGGCTGATAACAATTAAAAACAAAATTAAAAAAATTTTTAAATGTCTGTGTATAACATCTGATGCAGTGGTTACTTGAGAATTTCTAAATAAGAAAGAAGTGGGGACCTAATGCCAAATATGCATAGCATTTAAGATGGATACTAGCATCAGTTTTCTCTTTCAGAGTTAGAGTGTTTAAATCAGGCCCAACCAACCCCACTTGGAAATATCTCTAGGCTTGCATTCTTGCTAATAAGACAAGGGATAGGAGGCTCTCTTTTCAGGGTTTTAAAGATATTTGTTACCAGAACAGTTCATTTCCTGAACCTTATACTATCAGCTTCTTCAGCCAAGCATAACAAATTATGTAAGCACTCTTTATTATTTTCATTTTGCTTAAAACAAAATATAATGTATATCTTATAAAATTCTTTAATTATTATTTTCAATATAGTACCAAAAAATATGAAAATGCTGTGTTATTCTATTTGAATTCAAGTAAGTTAAATTTTTCCTAATTATTAAAATTTAATTAGTCTAAGAGCTAACATTTCTCAAATCTGTATTACATAATATTGATAATAAAATTGACAAATGGTTGTCTAAAATCTGAGTAAATGCACTAAGTTTACATTGGTAAAATCAAAAGTGTATTTTCTTAAGGGTATGAAAAACTATTGGACAACATATCATCTTATTTGGTCTTCATTTGATTCACTCTCTGAAAATGTGTCCCTAATTAAATTTTTGATGAAAATCAGTAATTGCCCAATTTCCATAAGCATTTTGATGTCTTCCAGAAAACATGAATTAATTTCTTATGTAAGAAGTGATTAGATTAATTTACAGTGGGAGGATTATATTTTTAAAAAGATACCCCTAGATTGCAATGTCTACTTTATGTCTGAATTATGTATATTTTTAATGATTCAGGTGAGATCACTTGGTTGTTTTCACTTATGACCCTTCTCTTGTTAAGCTTTTATCATTTTACAGATTTATAATTTTTATCATTCCTGTATTCTCCTCTAATGAAGGGAACATTTTTTTTGATACATATGTATCGATATCATATTTTTCATTCTTTAAAATTCCCATTTGCCACTAAGACATCCTTTTTGCCTGAGGGAAGCTAATTCCATCCCTGCTTCTGGAGTAAAGCACATGACCTAGGATAAACCCTAGCAGTGCATTCCGAAGTCTGGCCAATGTCATTAGTTCATGGAGCACATATGACTTAATCTAATTGGAGTATATCTCAGAATGTGCTGTATTTTGGGGAAAATGATACTTTTCCACATCTGCAGAATGTAAAAGAGGACTTATGTGGGTGGCCACATAGCTGGAGAAAGAATTTTGACACCCTGAGGGAAATCCTAGGAAGTAGAAGAAAAAGCAGAAGACAGAGTAAGATAAGAAAACAAAAAAAAGGTGGCCTGGTTTGGTAACACCATTGGGTTCTGGCTCAAGCCTCAGGACTTGTGTTTGAATTGGGTTTGCTGTTACTGAAACTAAAAGCTTCCAAACAGAAATATCAGTACTACATTTTTAACTCATGGATGAAATGCATTTAAGAGCTTATTTTAATTAGAACAAATGCATATGGAATGCCCTTGTGTAACTGTGTGAAGTACTAAACCCTGGAGCTATCTAGCTAGGACTAGAAATTAACTGTCTTGGTTTTCAGTACAAATCCATGTCACCTACTTCAGCATTTTCTCAGCTGATATCTCTCAGAACACCTCTTCTAGTGAATAGGTTTTCCATGGAAATATTCCTTTGTGCTTGAATTAATTTGAAACTTTTATTCTGTAGTTTTAAACATAGTTAGAGGAATTTCTTTTCTGTGTACCTTTAATACACTAACATACTAAGTGAATCCACAGGAGAGAGATTTAAGTTAAATATTTCCCAGTCTTATGTGAATATCACATTTTCAAGGCACTCTTACTAATGTCTGCTAGATCAGAGCACCAAAGAACAGAACTTTGGTAACTCCAGTCCTACTTGATTCTTAATACTTTATACTGCCTTTTAAGGAATAAGCAATTTACCATATACATTTTTTGTCTTTAATAATTTTATTCTATATGATTTTGATTTTTCAAGGGACATTATTTTTTGATATGACCTGCATGTAGTGATGAGCCGTTATAGTCGGGTTCTATTTATATTTTAAAATATATTTAATTTAGTTATTCTTAATATGTTGACTCTTTGCTAGGCAATGATTGAAAGTGTTTGTACAAAAATAGCATTGGAAAACAGGATACAATTGTTAGTAGATATGTTTGTCAAATTATGATCACTGTTACTGCTGGTAGAGTAGACACTAGAGGAAGCAGAATAATTAATGCACAGCACAGAAGATCTAGAGAGGATTCAGCACCAGTACATCATGGAACCCATATGGAACCCATTAGAAGAGAAGGGTGAGACTGGAAATACAGAGGCGATTTTAAGGTAGAACAGATCATTTTAAACCATAACAATTGTGTGTGTGTGTGTGTGTGTGTGTGTGTGTGTGTGTGTGTATATATATATATATACACACACACACTTTTTTTTTGTAAATGTCATATTTAGTTTAGCAGTGAAGGAAAGAAAATAGATATATAGATATTTTGGTGAATTTTTTAAATCAATTACATTTTATTAAGTACTTATTCTGTGCTCTAAACTGTATGGGATATAAAGAAGTATGCTGATTTTAATATACTCTTGAGGAATTTGAATAATATTGACAAAAACAGATTGATATTTACAAAACTATTAGAGACCAATATCTACTCGACAAGAGCTGTGAAAATAGAAATAAAAAAAAAATATTATGAAGTTGTGTAGTTGGAAAGTCTTCCTTAGGGACAGCATGGACTATGGAGTAAAAAATTAAGTAGCATCTGGAAAGGTGGAGTAAACAATCATATCTCAAAGGAAAACATTTTCATGATATTCTGAAACATTGTGGATATCATTAATTCATTAGACATTTTATTTATGTAAATAGATTATAAAGGACACATATATGATGTATATTCTTCACTTATAAGTTGTTATTGTTGACTCAGGCAATTTTCAATAAAAGTTGACTTGCTTAAACTCCTTTATAATTAATATCTTCACTTATTGCTTAGATTATGCTTATCAATCTTATGACTAATTCTAGGTCATCAAGTAAAAGGGAAATAATTTAAGTGCCAAAAAGGATATACACCATAAACATTCTTCACTGAATTACTACTAGCTTCCGACCATAGTTTGGCCAATTCAGCAATGGTGATTATTTATAAGGCAAAATTCACAGACCATTTAAAAAATATGGAACTTTCAGCCAATTTACTCAAGATTAGAATTTTTTTATTTAGCAATATATTTTTAAGGCCTACTACATGCCAGATGCTTAAACAAGCAAATAAAAGTCTAGTGTACCCACAGGGAGAAGGAGTAACATCCCCACTGCAGCACCCCTGTTATAGTAACTTGAGGTTTTCTTGACACTGGAATGTGTTTGAGGTTTCAGAGAATGCTTCCTTGTATTTCTCTGGACCTGTTCTTGAATCATCTGTTTTCCCTTCTCTGTGCCATGGATTTATACCTGAAAGGGAAGATATAATTTTTAGATTGTTTTGGCATCATTCAATGTGAAGTATCTTTCAATAAGTAGAGGAAACACTTTCAAGTTGGTCATTGAAAATATAGCAGAATATCCTCTCACTTAGTCATGTATGGTAAATATTGGACCCAGCTTATTAAATGACTGGCTTCACTTTATCAGAGCATGCTTCTGCACTGGTACCTACAAATGACAGGAATTCCTGACTATGGAGGTTGTCACAGGTAGGCTGGCCTCAGTGATTCTTTTGAGTAGGAATTATGGTGAGAAAAATAATGCAATCAAATAAAAACAAAAACAGATTCATCCCTCTAAAGAGCCAGGAGTAGAGCTTTGGAAATAATGGACGCAGCCAGTAGAGTACATGTCATGGAATTTAAGCAGCTAGTTTTATTAGAAGCACTGTCAGAAGGTCAAGTGACAATATGATTACAGGGATAGAACTAAGAAGAGAGAGAGGCATGATTATGAAAGTCTAATAAAAGAAATGCAGAATTTGGTAAACAGTGTGATTGGCTGCTCAATATTCACCCCTCTCCCTCATTAATTAGCAACCTGAGAAGCAGTTAGAGGGATTGATCCAAAATGATAAGCCACTCAAGGTCCTTTCATCCCCTTGACAACCACTGTTTCGGGGACTCTGTTCTAAGCCAATGAAGGAATCACATTCCTGGGATAGAAGGGATTGATTTTGGAGGGGCGTGTGTTATCCCAAACAAATTATCAAAAATAAGGAGACACTTGCTTGGGAATTCTGGGGACAATGTCCTCTTTCTTAACTGTTAGCCATAAGAAAAGACACTCTATTCACCAGGACATGATTTTGACAAGTGCAAGACCTGTCCATTTACTGCTGTCTTCTACCATCTTCTAGATGAAACTACACAGGAAGGAGGGTGCACCTAAGGCAAGGGCCAGCAAAGGAAGCCAGAGTCATTTCTGAGGCCTGCCCTAATGCCTACTCCCAGGGTTTCCTTACTACTTAGGAGTAGCGGAAGTGAATTATTACATTATTTTTAGTTGGAAACATCTTAAATGATGTAAAGCCTATATAAGAAAATCTTGCCTATTCTTCCTGAAGTTGAATGTTGTTACTCAAAGGCAAAATGGGCAAATACTTAGCATAGATTGTAATATACACAAAAGTCCTAATTTAAGGAAACATTTTATTTAAACTGGAATAATTGTTTTTCTTCAGAGTAGTGCAATCCCTTTGAACTGTCATTAACCCACTTTTCATTTACTCTTTGTTACCTAGAGTAGTCCTTTTCAAATTTTAACATGCAGGGAAATCAACAGGAGTGAGACTTGAGATTCTGTGTTTCCAATAACCTCCAGGTCATGTTGATGCTATTGGTTCAAACAGTAATACTCAATACAGGATTAAATGCAAAGTGGACTTTAGACTTCAAACTTATACTGATGGTAAAATGAATAATTATTGTACTCTGACCATGTATTGTATAACATACAAAAGGACCAATAAATATACCTACATAGAATTCTATTTTTAATAGATTTCTATATTACACATTCATCATCACCTATTTTCACAAATTTCTAATGCATTATGGGAAGGATAGAGTGCTAGAGGGGAAACTACTTGATTACATTTTCTTTCCCACTTAATTCAATTTTAGTGAAATAAATTGATTGACTATGCCAAAATTGTAAGACCCATTGACATATAAATTGAACAAAATAAACAATCCCAAGACACACAGATTTATATGAAAAAGCAATGTGTATAATATGGTCACTCAAATAACAGTCTGTTTCTTGGATAGTTTTAACTGAGCCCTCATCCAAATGATTTCATTGGCCTATATTGTCAATATATTTTATATTCTTTTTATTTATTTGTATTGTTCTTTTTTTATTTCTTGGGCAAAACAGTATTTTCAATTTTATGCTAAAGTGAAACAACTATTAAAGAAAATTTTATAAAGATGTAAATTTTGTGATATGTTCTAAATGAACAATCTACGATTTTAAAATCTGTATGTAAAGGAAATGGCAAATAACGAATCCCAGATCATTACAGGAAATTCTCACTTAGCATTATTGAAATGATAGCTTCTTCAACTTTAAGTGAAATGATGTATAACAAAACCAGTTTTACCATAGGCTAATTGATATGAGCAGGAGTTAAGTTTCTACAGTATCTCATTAATGTTATAACAAAACAAGAGTGAATGAAACATTATTCAAAGAAATGCTTTTTTTTTATTGCTGCCTTTACCCATTTTTACAAATGTATAATATGTAGGTACATTATAAAAATTAATTTCAAAATACTTTATTCACTAACATATTAATTGAGGTAGTTAATAGCTATAGCACCTTGAGCAAATATGTCTTAACATGACACACACTTATTCTCACTCATATTCCCCAGTGAAGGACCTTTGGGTAGGAAGATAATGTGCCTCCAGGTTGTGCTTTAGGGACTCAGGGTTTTCCCATCCTTTGGCTTCTCCATCTTTCCAGGCTTTGAACTTCACTATATTCAACCAGTGAAAGGCAAAAGTGAGAGTATTATATACCAAGTTGTTGAAAGCCGTGGCTTAGAAACAATATATCACTTCCGATAAAATTTCACAACTGAGAACTAGTTACATACATTACTAGGGAGCTGGGAAATGTAGTCTAACAGGTGAACAGCCGTATCCCAGAAACAACTCAAAAATAAAGAAGGAGAAGCATACATTTTGATAGACAGATACCTGTCTCTGTTGCAGTATTATTTATACATTACCTATGCACTGGACCAACTGAGTCACTAGAAAGGTGACTGTGTAAAGAGGTAAGCAGGAATGCAAATTTTAAAAAATGTAGTACAGTGTGGTAAGTACTAGGAGTTGAAAACACTACAAAACAATGAACATTTTCTTTCTTGGGTAGCTTATTCTGGTGACATTAGGAGAGAAACTGAGTAGAGTTAGGAGAAAGAAAACTCTGGAGGAAGCTGCAATTGCTTATGTAAGTCTTGACAAGTGCTTCAGGTTAAATATTGACAATGGGAAGAGAGAAGATTCAAGAGACATTTATTCAGCAAAGTTAAAAAGGATTGCTTATAATAGGAAAGGACATAGAAGTCTAAAAATGACATGATTTATTGCTGATCTTGAGAAACTAGATGATGACATTGATTGTTATAGGGAATTAAGAAGTTACAATATAATTTGGGGGGAATGTTAATCAGTTCACTTAGAAACTCTCAGTAAAATATATATAAAAGGTCACTATGCTTTGGTTCTCATAGCTCTGGAAAGTGATCGGAGATTGAAATGAAGAGGATTCAACGGCATGAAAATAGTAGCTAAAGCCAAGAAGGAGCTAAAATTTTAAGGAAGAGCATGCATAATTAAGAGACAACTAAGGGGAAACTCAAAATTTAGGCTGTATGCAAATATAAATAAAATAGAAGCAGAAACAAATTAGATTTACTACCAGATTTTTGCTCATTAAAAGAAGACAGACCAGCCCTGGCCGGTTTGGCTCAGCGGTTAGAGCAACGGCCTGCGGTCCAGAGAGACCCGGGTTCAGTTCCCGCTAAGGGCATGTGCTTCGGTTGCAGTTTGTCCCTGGCCCTGGTTGGTCGTGCGGGTGGCAGCCACTCGATGTGTCCCTTTCACGTCGATGTTTCTCTCTCTCTCTTCCTCTCTCTCCCTCCCACTCTATCTGGACAGAAAATGAAAAAATGTCCTCAGGTGAGGATAAAAAAAAAAAAGGCAGACCAAGTGACTCAGTGTTTAGTGAAGTCCGTTGAATGAATTTTTAATGATTCCTACTATTCTGTGGATAATTTTGTGTGTCAACTTGACTGGGTCAAATAATATCATAATAGTTGGTAAAAAAAAATATTCCTGAGTGTATCTGTGAAGGTGTTTCTGGAAGAGATTAGCCTTTGAGTAATTGGTGGACTGAGCAAAGCAGATTGCCCTCCCCAGTAGGAGTGGACATCATCCCATCTGTGTAAGACATGAATAGAAGGAAAAAGGGCAGAGAAAGATTACATTTTTCTCCTGCCTGTCTTCTTGAGAAGACACCAGTCTTCTCCTGTCCTTGGACCGGGACCATCAGTCCTCTAGTTCTCAGGCCTTTGGACCTGGACTGTGCTACACCACCGGCTTTCCCAGATTGTGGGG
Source organism: Tadarida brasiliensis (assembly GCA_030848825.1). Classification (NCBI taxonomy): domain Eukaryota; kingdom Metazoa; phylum Chordata; class Mammalia; order Chiroptera; family Molossidae; genus Tadarida; species Tadarida brasiliensis. Next base: position 24,649,835 of record CM061257.1, on the reverse strand, counting down.
CTTCTCAGTCTGCATGCTCAGTGTCCATAATCACACGAGCCAATAAATCTCTCCCTTTCTCTCTCTCTCTCCATATATGGGTTTTGTTTCTTTAGAAGACCCTAACTAATACTGACATATTTAATAATCAACGAATCGTATCTCCTCTTGAAATATACACATATGCCCATGCACATTAATCATTCCAACCAATTTCAGGATTTTGTCGACTCCTGGAAATCCATACATAGCACATGAATCCCAGGTTAAAATTTTTAGCACTGTGTACCTAGAAGGCTTTTAAACTATAAAAGAATAAGTTTAAATAACTTTGGTGACTTGCTTCTTTGAAGGCAAGTAAAGTCCTGAATGTATTTTTATCTAGTTGGAAAATGTAAAGAAGATATTATGAACTCATTGAACTGATATAAAATTGTTCCATTAAAAAATTTAAGAACATAATGGAATTCATATTTTTAAATTTTACTTACTCTGATTTTCTCTTTTGTAGGGAAACCCTGAACTATTATAAGGTAAAAATACATCTTATGTTGGTGTTTTAGACCCAGACATGTTATCTGCTACTTCTTTTAGATTGACGTCTATCAGCTCCATTATTGTTTTCACTTCATTCTCGGCTTGTTTATAAAATTCCAGTAAAATGTACTGACTTTTCTTCCCTCACAGTTTCTATTAGTAAAATCTCACTTCTGCTTCTAGTTTTCTGACTATTTCTAATAGATTTGGAAAATAATAATAAAATGAATTATTTATTTACACTAAAAAAACAACTATACTGTAAAAATGATGTAAAAAATACCAGACATAGACAAGGATAACATCTATCTACTGAGTCTGCTAGAGGAAAACTAAATCAGAAGAGTTAGAGTGATTTAAGTCAGGCTGACAGAGCATTTTCTATAGTATGTTTTCAAGTGTTTTGTCCATTCTGGTACTAGCGGATCAAAGTAACTGATATTTTTCAATTTTCTAGAGGCATATATTTCTTTGACTGATTTTTACTTTTTAATTTGTATCACTTCTCCATTGCTACAGATTATAGGATTTGTTTTTTTTTCTTTAAAGCTAGCTTAATTCATTTTGTATATATTGTAGATTATTTTACATAATTAAATTAGTAAGAATATTAACTTTAGACATCAGCTACTTTCAATTTTTCCCATCTCAATGAGTAGTTAGGTTTTACTTCTTGTTTTTGTTAATTTGTTTATTTTATTATTATTTTTTTAAAGCAATAGTTACCCTGTTTGAATGAGTGATCACTGGGCACCTTAACTTCAGGTTGGCAGGCAATTGGAGACATTGAAAGAGAGAATTAGTCATAATATTCTGTAAAGTGTTTTAAACACCAAAGACAAGATCTTTATTCTACTCCATACACAATCCTGATGTCAGTGGTCATTCATATACATATTATTACTATTATTTTTTTATCCTCACCTGAGGATATTTTTGCATTTATCTTGAGATAGAATGGGAGAGAGAGAGGGAAGAAGAGAGAGAGAGAGACATCGACGTGAGAGAGACACATCGACGTGAGAGAGACACATCGACTGGTTGCCACCCACACGACCCCAACCGGGGCCAGGGACAAACTGCAACCAAGGCACGTGCCCTTAGCAGGAACTGAACCCAGGCCTCTCTGGTCCGTGGGCCGACGCTCTAACTGCTGAGCCAAACCAGCCAGGGCTACACATTATTATATTTAGCTTATTTTAATTAAAGGCTAATTATATTCTGGGCATTGTGTTGGGAGCTGAGGGACAGCTAGACAGGGTACACATATATAATACTGGAAGGAATATAAGGAAATTAATACTCCCTCAGTATAATACAAACTCATATTTCAGTACCCATTCATTCAGCCAATAGCTAAACACCTTTTACTTGAAGTGCCTTACCTCTCCATGAGCCCACTCAGTCAACGTTCTCCAGCTTTTCTTGATCTAAGCTGACTGAATCCCACTTCATAGAGGCAATCTTGTACTTTGAGGCAGTAACTTTTTTAAAGACTATTTTTTAAATAGTTTTAAGTTGACAACAAAATTGAGAGAAAGGTACAGTAATATCATATATACATTTTTGCCCCTATCGGTGAATAGCTTTCTCCCCCACCAGCATGGTACCTTTGTTATCAAGGATGAATCCACATCAACACATCATAGTCACCCGAAGTCCATAGTTTAGCTTAGAGTTCAACTTGATATAATACATACTATAGGTTTGGGCAAATGTCTAATGACGTACATTTATTAATCATTATGATATCATACAGAGTATTTTCACTGCCCTAAAATTCCTGTGTGTTTTGCCTATTCATCCCCTGTTGCCCTCACTTCTGGCAACAACTGACCTTTTTATTGTCTCCATAGTTTTGCCTTTTCTAGAATGTCATATAGTTGGAATCATACAGTATACAACATTTTCAAATTGTCTTCCTCACTTAGTAATTTTCATTTAAGTTTCCCCTATGTGTTTTCAGGGCTTGATAACTCATTTATTTTTAGTGCTGAATAATATTCCATTCTCTGAATGTACTAATGCTTATTTCTTCATTAACTTACTGAGGGACATCTTGGTTGCTTCTAAGTTTTGGAAATTATGAATAAAGGTGCTGTAAACATCTGTGTGCAGGTTTATGTGTGGACATAAGTTTTTAGTTCCTTTGGGTAAATATCAAGAAGTATGACTGCTGGATGCTATGGTATGAATGTGTTTAGTTCTGTTAGAAACTGCCAAACCCTCTCTTCCAAAGTGGCTATACCATTTTGCATTCACATCAGCCATAAATGAAAGTTCCTATTGCTTCACATCCTCCCCAGGATTTGGTGTTGTCAGTGTTCTAGATTTTGGTCAATTAATAGGTGTATAGTGGTATCTCACTGATGTTTTAATTTGCAGTTCCCTAATGAAATTTGATATAGGGTATCTTTTAATATGCCTATTTGCCATTTGTACATCTTTTTTTTTAATTGGTGTGTAACTGACATATAACATTATATAAGTTTCAAGTGTACAAAATAATGATTTAATATTTGCATGTATTGTAAAATGAGCACCACAATAATTCTAGTTAACATATCTTCTTAGTGCGGTGTCAGTTTAGGTCATTGGTCCATTTTTTAACTGGGCTTTTTATTTTCTCATAAGTTCACTTTTAAGAGTTCTTTGTATATTTTGGATAACAGCCCTTTATTAGACATGTATTTTGCAAATATTTTTTCCCAGTCTGTGGATTGTCTTCCAATTCTCTTGATATTGATTTATACAGAGCAGAAGTTTTTAGTTTTAATGAAGTGCAGCTTATCAATTATTCTTTCATGAATTGTGTCTCTGGTGTTGTAGCTAAAAAAGCATCACCATACCCCAAATCATCCAGGCTTTCTCCTATATTATCATCTAAGAGATTTATAGTTTTGTGTTTTACATTTAGATTTATGATCCATTTTGAGTTAATTTTTGTGAAAGGTGTAAAGTCTATATCTAGATTTCACTTTTTTGCATGTAGATGTCTAGTTATTCCAGAACCATTTGTTGAAGAGATTATTTTTACGCCATTGTATTATTTCCTTTGCTTCTTTACTGAAGATGAGTTGACTATATTTATATGGGTCTATTTCTGGGCTCTGTATTCTGTTCTATTCATTTATTTGTCTATTTTTTTTGTCAATACCATACTTTATTAATTATTGTAGCTTTATAATAAGTCTTGGTTTTGGGTATTGTCAGATCTCCAACTTTGTTCTTTTCTTTCAATATTGTACTGGCTATTCTGTGTCTTTGTCTTTCCATATAAACTTTAGAATCAATTTTTCAATATCCATAAAATAACTTGCTGGGATTTTGATGGGAATTGCATTGAATTTATAGATCAAGTTGGGCAAAACTGACATCTTGACTACATTGAGCATTCTTATCCATGAACATGGATTATCTCTCCATTTATTTAGTTTTTTTAAATTTCTTTCATTTTCCCTCATATAAATCTTGTACCTATTTTGTTAGATTTATACCTAACTATTTCATTATGAGGGTCCTAATGTAAATGATATTGTGTTTTTAATTTCAAATTCCATTTGTTCATTATTGGTATATAGGCAGACAATTGACTTTTCTATACTAACCTTGTATCCTGCAATCTTGCTGAAAATCACTTATTAGTGTCAGGGGTTTTTAGATTTTTTTTTCAGATTTTCTATGTAGATATTTATGATTATTATGTCATTTGTGAACAACAACATTTTAAAATCTGTCTTCCAAATATGTCCACATTTTACTTGATTTTTTTTCTTATCACAGTCGCAAGGGCCAGTACCATGTAGAAAAGGAGTAATGGGGGGGGGGGGAGGACATTCTTGCCTGGTATCTGATTTTAGTGGGAAATATCTGAGTTTCTTATCATTAAGTATAATACTATCTGTGGATTATTTTGCACATTATTTATCAAGTTTAGAAAAATTCCCCTTACTCCTAGTTTACTGAGAGTTTTTGTCATGGATGGATGTTGAGAGAGCAATAACTTTTAATGGAAAATGGCAAGGGGATCATTTCAAAATGCAAAAAGATTTCACTACGTAAATAGAATGGTGACAACTCCTCACCTAGAGAGCATGTTAAACATAGTAAACAATAGGATTGGAAGGAGATGAATAATGGGATTTTTAAGTCTTCCAGACTTTAAAGGAAAGTTGTCAACGGTGTAAAGGAAAGGCTGAGAAACACAACACCAGTGGAAGATGAACTCCTTTTTTCTTTCTCTTTCTCCACACCCCAATCACCACCCCCAATATACACTACTCCTATAGAAAAAGAGTACTGATAGTGATCTATCAAAGACAAAAAAACAGAATTTGACCATGTATTGAAGGAGTGAAAGAGGTGCTGTATGTGTGAAGAAGATAAAGGTTAAGAGCTCTAACTTTCCCATGACATTTTCTTCTAGAATTTAATTTCTCTAGTGGATGCTGGGATGCCAATCCAAACACACATTCTATTTTCCATTTGCTGCAGATTGTGGAAAACTAAAATTATCTACATCAGCAGTTAGGATTCTGAATGCATGTTTGATTTCATCAATTGCATTGAGCACATTTAAGTAGATTTGAAAATAGGAATGGGTGTTATATTGCTGTTCTTCTGGTTGTTTTCTCCTGCTGGTGAGTTGTAAATATATACTTTACATCCCATGAGCCTTCCTGGTGTGGGCAGAGGGTATCTGGCAGCTCCCTGTGGTTCAAAAGCTTATCAGGGACAGGAGTTCCACAGGGGAGCTTGAGAGGTGGGCAAAACCTCCTGTTAGTAAACGGGCATTGTACTGAACATATGTTTTTTTCTTTAAGTACTAAGTGAAAATTATACCAGGTGGCTGAGCAAAGCATATTTGATTTGATGTAGTGATCCTGCACACTTCCTCTCTTTCTACCCCAGAGAAACATCATTCGGTGTCTCTCCTTTCCTCGTTCATGCTATTGTACTATTTTGTACAGATGTATGGAACAGACCAGACTGGGAGCTTCTTGAGGGCATTGAACAAGATTTAAAAAATATATTTGTATCCATGGTGCTGTGCCAGACACATCATAGAGCTCACAAATAATTATTGAGTGAGTAAATAAGTGAATTAGCAATATGCGCCAAAATTTTTGGATTAGACATTCTTCAAACTACCTGTAATTCTGCCTTCAAGAATAAGTATTATAGCCCTGGCCAGTGTGGCTCAGTGGTTAGAATGTCGGCCTGTGGACCCAAGGGTCATGGGTTTGAATCCCTGTAAAGGTCATGTACCGGGGTTGCAGGTTCAATCCTGGGCCCTGGGTGGTGTACGTGCGGGAGGCAACCGACTGATGTGTCTCTCTTGTATTGAGATTTCTCTCTCTCGCTCCATCTCTTTCTCTCTCTCTCGTTCTCTCTCTCTCTCTCTCTCTGCCCCTCTCCCTCCCACTCCCTCCCTCTCCTCCATTGTCTCTAACAATCAATGGAAAAAATATCCTCAGGTGAGGATTAAAAAAAAGAATAAGTATTGTTTTTTATTTATCATTCCTAAATGAGTATAGGACTCCAAATGCTCTAGGGGTAGGAAAAATATTTTAAACAGACATTACAATATAAATTACTTAGCCAACCTGAGGAATAATAAAAAATGCAGTAATTTTCTTCAGTTCCTGTCCATTAGTTTGTTAGGGGTTGTGGCAGAGTGCGATCGCTACCAGCAAGGAGATGTGGGCCTTGGGAATCTAGATTCCCGGTTAGTGTTTAGTTGTTGACTTGTGTATTCTTAGCCCACTGCAGGAATTTTATTTACTTTTTGCTAAGTATTTAAGGCAGCACTTTTTCCTGTGGTCTAAATTCACCGATGTTCACATTTCCTATTTTCAAAGGTGACTTAAATTCAGAACTGAAGTTTGAATAGGCCAAAGGATTACAAAGGCATGTGACTTGTCACTACTTTCTTGTTTATGACACAGTTCCCCTTCACAGCCCTATGAACCTGAACTTATGCCGGCTATAGCATAAAACATAAATTAATATTAAGTGTTTGATCTCTGCATGTTTCATTTTGTGGCTCAAGAAACTGAAGCAGCTAGGCTCCATATTCTGTGTAGAGACCTGAAAGCATGACACCTTCAAAGGAATATGTATATGTGTGGGATTACTCTCATGGAATCTAGAATACATTCAGAGAAGAAATATACATATATATGCATCTTCTTTCAAAGTATTTTATATTCCATAAGAGTAATCCCATTATTTCCTAAATTGGAAACTAACTTAGGGTTTTATGATTACTGTTTGAACAAGCAATACAAATTCATTTCATACCCAATTTGAGGGCATCGTTCATAGAGGACGAAGGGAAAACTTGGATCTGTGGGTTATATCTTGTCTTTTATTTATTTATTTACTTATTTTAGTCCTTCCAAGTATAACCTATGTTTCGCCAGTTCAGACTGACCTGGACATGAAGAAGGTCACGTTATTGAGAATAAGAGACCATCCAAGTTTACATTTGTAATTGCAAATAGATAGAAATCCAGAAGCTCTCATTTGTTCCTAAGCAAAATCAGAGAGAGTGTCACATTTATCCTTCAAAACTCAGTCCTTTTATACGTTTGTATATACTGTTCAAAATAAACTAAAATAATTGCTCTGGAAGAGCAATTTGGTATTAATCTCCTCTTTATGCATTACATGTCATAAAAAGCATATTTTAGTAACATAGATACAGAAAATCAATTTTTTTTTATCTCCTCCGTGTACCAGGACTTTGGGTGAGTTTCTAGGAATGGAAATGGCCTTTTTAACAAAGTCTTGGCTGATCATTGTTGTCTGGGCGGTGCACTCAGATCCTGAGCCTCTTTTCCCTTTTGGTGAAAACATCATGGTCTCTCCTGCAAATGGACGCCCGGGAGGCCTACTTCAAGGGCATCCAAACTTGGGTGAGTTTTCTGTGGGTATGTAGCTGCCATAAAGCTTGGGTGCCTTCATTTCACATGAGAAGGCATCTATTCTATAAACTACTATCATGTCATAAGTGACCCTTAGTTCTTGTTCCCATAATAGCAACCTGTTTCTAATTTACTGCAATATTAATGAAAAATATTCCGAAATGAATAATATGTTCATTTGTTATCCTCAGTGTTCTATTTACTTATATCACGATTGTGTAGCTACATGACTTCTTCAGTCTTTATAAATCTAGCTCAGTGGACGATTTTTGTTTACCCTTTCATATGTGCTAAAAAGTAACTCCTTATTGTGGTTTCAAGAAATTCAGCTAGGTTTAAGTAGGTATAATGGATATGAACAGTCTAGGGCCTACATAACTTTAGCTCAATAAGTAAAATGCACATGAAGAGATTGAGATGAATAAAACTCTGGGGCTTAATAGAGAGAAAGGATAGATATTACACTAAGTGGAGCAGAGCTCTGGCTTTCTGACTGAAATTCTTATATCAGTGTTGTGCTTTTTAATGGCCAGATGATTTGGTAGGTAAAATATTCCCATCTTCTCTAAAAAAGGGTGACTTGTTTCTAACTAGAAAGTAGAATTCAATGTTAAATGACTTCCTTTAACTTATGGCAAGAATGTTGAACCTATTTTTTCACTTGAATTAAGTGTTTATTGATTTTCTTACTTTAAATACAGATGTCAACTGTACTTAAAAGTGTTGTTTTTTTTCCACATGCACGGAAAGTTCCCATTCATCTACATTTCATTTGCATACATGCTATGATTCTGGGTGAATGTTATTGGGCACAAAGCATGAAGATTTTGAGCTAAATGGAATCTTTGAGATCCTGTGAGTTGATCTCATTATTTTACAGCTCAAAAAAGTGATGCTGAGATAGAGTATGACATATCCTCAAAGTTACTCAGTGAGGTTGGTAGAGGAACCCGGATATTTGAACTCAGATCTTTGACATTCCAGTAACCCACCCTCTTCCTCATGCTCCTTTCTACCCAAAGTGGTGCAAACATGTCAGTTAATACATATAAATACAGATGGTGAGGAAAACATTTTTATTAGAATTGACTAAAAGCTACTTCACTGACACGTTTCCTTCTTTTCCACTTTGCGGTTTTCCAACGTGAACGCAGCTGAGTAGTTTAGAATGTGGGCACAGTTGGAACCCATGGTTCATTATCAGAACTGTACGTTAAAAAAATTTTTTTTTTTTGTTAATCCTCACCTGAGGATATTTTTCCATTGATTTTTAGATAGCATGGACGGGAGGGAAGGAGAGAGAGAGAGAGAAACATCAACGTGAGAGAGACATGGACTGGTTGCCTCCTGCACAAGCCCTGCAGGAGCTGAGGATCGAACCTGCAACCCAGGTACACGCCCTTGCATGGGAATGGAACTCAGGACCCTCAGGTCTGTGGGCCAAAGCTCTAACCCCTGAGCCAAACTGGCGAGGGCACAAATATACTTTTTGAGAGAATAAATATGCACTTAAAATGACTGCATCATTTTTGTATGAGTGGAAAGGGTCAGAATGAAGAAACATTAGAAAAGGGGAGGAAAAGTGCGAATTGTAGCATAGGAAAGAAAATGTTTAATAACCAAGGACTTAGAGAAACAAGTTTGTTTGCAGTATTATAATCTTACACATATGATTTATGAGCAATTAATTTATTATGTTGTTAGTTCACAACCTCCTCAGGATCTTCTGGGCTACAGTCCGAAACAGAAGGCAGGGAGAGACCAAAGAGACAGGCCACTCGAGATTGGTAGGTGGTAGCTTTGATAAGCAATGGAACTTACACACGAGGTTCATCTTGGGTGGCTGAAAGACCAATAGATTTTCCTTATCTGCCCACCAAATCTTAAACTTTGTATAGGGGCTTCACTGGGTTCAGTTACACACATAGGGGGCTTTAACTGGGTTTAGTCAGGTACTCAGTCCAGACAGTCTTATCACCACATTATTATCTCAGAGCTGTATCTTTGGGGTAGCTGCTGGGAGTGGGTAAGACAAGAGGAGTGTACATTCCAAAAACAGGAGAGGGGGTAGGGAACCTCCAAATGCATGGGTCCAGCTTGCAGGGTGAGCTGCCAGTCATATCTTCTTACTGACCTCTTCAACATAAGTCTGTTTTTGTATTTTTCTCATCTTCAAATATTTTTACATTTTCTTTTGGTAGTCTTTAGAATATAGAAATTAAGTGAAAAATGATGATCAAGTAAAGAAAACAACCCAAAACACCCACCACATGTTTATATAACATGTAGTTATTTGGGACAATATGATACTTATTGAAAGGCTGTAAAATATGTGAACATTAAATATTTCCTGCTTTAGGTTTATTTATTATTTTTTATGTACAAAAATAAATTACCCAACTCATTTTTTGCCCAATGGCTTTATTTTGATTCCTACCTTTTTTCCTTTTTCCACAACATTATTGCTTCAGTTCCTTTTGCTATAAAAGATGCTAATCAAATGTATGGAATATTTACGTGATTAGCAGAAAAAACAATTATCTGCCTAGAAATAAATGTTGCCATCTTTTGCATGCAAAGAAGACAGTGTACTTGACTATAGGATTTAGCCAATGCTAGCAAATTAAGATAAATATAATTCTTGCAACTGAACATGGACCATAGTGGTCTAATTTAATGTAACTTTTCTGTGTTCAACTAATGATTATGGTGGGGATATTGGAAAGTAAAATTTTAATTTGTGTGTGTTCTATCTGCTAAAGATTGAATGTAGGCTAAGGTCACTTATGATTACAGAACTCTATTAGAAAACTCAGTATTCTGAATTTTGTAGCTGTACCATTGACAGCTATACATCAGATATCCCGACACATGTCATTCTTTAGAAATATTTGCTGAAGATTATCTACTGGTAGGAAATGCTACAAGAGGGCACTTCACACACACACCTATGAACTTCAAACCTTTAATCTCATATTGTAATGTATAACGAATGTAAGACATTAAGGAATTCTAAGTCTTTAGATGACTAAATTTATTTGTCAACATTTGAATAATTAATTATCCGACTTTGCCAGTAATTATTTCCTGTTAAAAAGTTTAATATTTGTGGAGAACTCTGTGTGAAAAGAAGTTCTGAGCCGTAAGTATATGACTTTATTCATCTTGGAGGATTTATTTCCAATCTATAGATGCAAAGAAACTAACATGAAGCTATTGCTATTAAATTTTTAGAAATACTACCCACACAGTAAGATTTCCTGACCTTGCAGGCTAATAAAATGTTTTAATGTATCAGAATCAGCAGAGCATGTGGGCAGATAAGTCACTGAGCTAATTAGTCATCCCTCACCCAAGAGCTGTGTATGACTTAGTGGAGTGTGTTTAGCATTATGAATAAATCAACATTGTTCCGGCATGGAAGCATCATTTCTGAGTCATTTCCATAACTCTGCCACCTTGACTTTCCAATAAAATCTCCCAAGTTTATGATGCTTATAGCTTGTAAAAAGGGAATGTAGCAGGAAGGAAAATTGATGCCACACATAATCATACGATAACCATAGTACACTAACTTTAAGAATCAGAATGGATTTCTGAGTAATGGAAATGACAATGCAAATATGTCAGTTCATATACATAAAAGAGCAATGGTAAATCATTTTTATTAGAATTGACCTACACCAATTTCACTGGTATTTTTGCTTATTTTATACCCTTATAGTTTTAGGATGTGGACACAGTTGAATGAAAAATCAGCAAACTTGGTCTCTAGCCGGAAGCCGTTGAGGTTGAGTTTCAGGCATGCCCATGGGTGATAGCAAAGATAACTTTCCTCACACCTCTTAGAATTCTTCCAAGAAACAAGAAACAAGCAATAATAACACTAAATTTTAAACTTCCTGTATAATTATATTTTATTTTTTATTTTTGACTTACACATTTTATAATCTGTTTTCACAAACATTTCTACTTTGGGCCTTCTGAGTGAGTAAACCCATTAGGCAAGCCAGACAGACTATTATGATCATTCTAATTTTAGAGATGGAAAATGAGATACAGAGAGAAGAAATCTGTGGCTGAAGATTGTCTCTTTGAAAGTGGCAACATCCAATATACCTAATACATAAATACAATTAAAAAAACGGTATCAAAAGATTGCAATAAAAAGGGATGAAAAAATAGTTCTTTATAGTAACGATGTCTTTCTTTCTCAACAGTTTCTTCACCTTCATCTTTTAAATAAGGAAAACCTCTCTGATCCTAAAACTCATTTTCTTCACTCTACTTTTTCCACCATTCTGTTCATTCCTCCTCTTCAACTCCAACATCTGAAAAGAACAAACAGCTATCACTTTCTCACCAACAATTCCCTTTGTAAACATTTGCAATCTGGCTCTTGCCTCTCATTACACTGAAATTGCTCTCTTGATAGTCACCAGTGTTTATCCTTAAATCCAATACTTTGTTCTCGGTAATTCCTCATCCCTCCTTGAACTCTCTGAAACGTTTAGAACTCATGAAATTTTGTTTACTTAAACTCTCTCCCTTCTCTGGAGATAAGTGATGCTATAAGCCTCTGAATGAAAAACCATTTCTCAGACCCCACTTCTGTCTCCTCTTCTTTTAAACAAGGCCTTGTTTAGGTTTCTTTAAATTGTCAATAAAATATCTATCTATCTATCTATCTATCTATCTATCTATCTATCTATCTATCTATCTATCTATCTATCATCATCATCTCATCTTACTGGGTTTTTCAAAGTTTCTTTCCTCAACTTCCACTTTTCTCTTGAGCCATTGAACCATATTTCCAAATAACTAATAGGCATCTTCATATAAAATCAGTTGAACTAAAGCTAAACTTATTATCTTATTCTTCAAGACCACTTCAGTTATTATTTCACCATGCAATCAATCCCCTTGATCAAAAACAAAACAAAAAACACAAAGCGAGAAAACAAACAACATAAAATTCTTCAATCGAAACCATCATTATTTCTTTTTTTTTCTATTTCCACCCTGTTTCTTCCATCTATTCTTTCCATTCCATATTCATTGCTACTTCCCTGTGTTTATTTCTAATATTTAAGTACTAAACCTCCCTGTTGCCTTAGTTTTTCAACTTTAAAAATGGATTTATATTAGTATATTACCTTATTACTGTTATGAGATTAAGTACCTTGAAATGCATAGAACTCTAAAACCAGAACTTAGCCCAGAGAAATCACTTAATAAATATTAGCTTTGCTGCCAGCACTATTACTATTACTATTACTAATACTAATACTAATACTAATACTAATACTAATACTACCAGGACCACCTACATAATTTGTGGAGCCCATTGAAAAATGAAGGTGTGGGGTCCCACCTTCAGCAAGCAGGGGGGAAAAAAAGCTGAAATGAGTTTGTATTACCTTTTTTGTTACTAAACACATTTCTCATGTTACTTTCTGTTCTATGGAGTGACCAAGCAGTGTCAAAAAGAAATTACTCATGTGACACTGGTTAAAAATAGAAAGAAAGGTTTTGTTCAGACTACTGAAGTAAGGGAGAGTGACTTCTGTGCAAAGTGGGCTCAACTCCACCAAAACTAAGGACAGGAGGCTCTTTGGATGCTGGGCTGTGTGACAGGAAAGTACTGACGAGCATTTTGAGAGGTAGGTCAAAGTGGCCAGGCCATCTGTGTTCGTTAATTGGCATTTATCTGGAGGAGAAACACGCTTTTCATATCTTTAGGTCTGGAGATAACTTTACAAATTGGAGAAGGCACCCACAAAATTAGGCTGCCCTCCCACAGGGGCTGGGAGGCAGGAGGGATGTTCTCCTGAATGTTTGCGTTTTGAGCAGATGTTTTCCAAGTCCTTGAGGAGGCATATCTGGGTGGTGAAAGACTTACATCTCAAAGAGACAGAGAATGGATTACCATTGCAAGTTTTCTAAAGGGACCACTTTAAAAGAAGGAGTTTAGGGTTCTAGAATCAGATTTGGGCTGGAACAAATAGTAAATCTTTTTGTCAGTATTCTCCAGAGAAACAGAACCAAATAGGACACACACACACACACACACACACACCCCTTATTATAAGAAATTGGCTCCTGTAAGTATAGAGGCTGAGAAGTCCTACGATCTGCATCTGTAAGCTGGAGACCTAGGAGAGCCAACGATGCAGTTCCCGTCTGCGTCTGAAGGTCTGAGAACCAGGAGAGCCAATGGTGTAAGTTCTAGCCTGGAAGCCAGCAGGCTCAAGACCCAAGAATAGCAAAAGTTTCAACTTGCATACAAAGTCAGGAAAAGAAAGATGTTCCAGCCTAAGGCAATCATGCAGGAGGAAGGGGTTCCCCTTTATTCTGGGAAGGGTGAGCCTTTTTGTTCTATTCAGGCCTTCAGTGGATTGGACTGGGGCCACCCACATTAGGGAGAGCAATCTTCTTCACTCAGTCCACTGATTTAAATGTTAATCTTATCCAGAAACACGTTCACAGATACACCCAGAGTAATGCTTCACAAATATCTGGTCAACCCATGGCCCAGTCAAATTGACACACAAAATAAACCATCTCAACAGCTCTTTCAGGTAGACATTTTAAGGTGTGTGTGGCAGGTGGCACTGTGGTCATCCCAGGAATACTGTCTGGGGCCAATAGAAGCTATGCTAGAGTCTGGTCGATTCTCTTAGCATGGGGGGTGGAAGGGTGTCATTTGTTCTGAGAGTTTTACAGTTCTCAGCAGTCAAGCAGCATTATTTTTACATAATCTCTCATGGTAGTTTTATGAGATTTAATTGGTAAATGTTTTAAGCCACCTTAGAATTCTAAGAAAATTTATAAAGACATAGTAAGATAAAAATAATGATATTGGTTTATGTACCTATTGTAGAATTGTGAGTTTTAGAGTTCAACTAATTTTTATGTTTGAAAAGATACAGACTCAGCTGATGTTGTTTGTTGTAGTCAGAGTGGTGCCTTCTGATGTCTTTATTCACACTTTACCATGTATATGATCTTAGGTATTTTGAAAATACAGAAGCAATGAACTCAGTAATACAGGCTGGTACTTTCAGAAAATATTATTTTGTCAAAATAAATAGAGCCAGTTTTATGCCATATCGTTTTCCCTTTAAAGATCAATGGTTTTCAGTTCAATAGTATTGCATAACAGGTTCTTGTTATCGAATTATTTTATCACTATAATTAAATTAATAATGAATATAGTAAATATTCAGTAGGTGCATACATAGCAACAGGTACTATGGAAATCAAGTATTTTTTTCTCATTTTACATGCACACTTCCTAACCATAGAGCCCTTCTTAATGTGAAAGCCTCTTTTCATGTGTGAATGCTTTTTCCTCTTCTAAATGAAACTGCAGACTTTAGGCAAAGTCCTTAACCTGCATTTCTAGCATTTATTCTGCTCCCCTATGGATTCCCTGAAGTACCTACCACCGAGCCTTCTAAAAGTGTCTTGCATGTTAGGAAGCAATTAGCCCAGTACGCCCTCTAAGGAAAGTCTTCCTCTCTGTTTGGTTTTATGTCCTCTCTTCTAGAAATCCAGACTCTTTCGTATTTTAACCTAAGTCCATAGGATCAAGGCAATTTATAACACAGACTACGTTCCTATTTATAGGGAAGAATTATTAATGTCATGGCACATAGACCAATTTCCAGTATTTTAGGTACATTTTGGTTTTTATTTCTCAATCCTGCTTTATTCAGTTATTCAACAATTATTTATTGAGTTATATGCTAGAAATATATAGTAAGTGCCCACTCTCCTGCATGTGAGAATACACCAGTCAATGAAAGAGCATGGCCTCGCCCACATGGAGCTTGCATTTCAGTAAGAGAAGGCAGGAGCAGTCAAAGAAACAAAACACATGATGTTAAGAAAAGAAAGCAGAAAGATTAATAGATGGGGGCTTGGTTAGGTTACCACTTTTAACAGGTGAACAGGGAAGGTTTCACTTCTCAGCTGACACTTTGGAAAAGAGCCATGAGAAAGGAAGGAGTGATCTTTAAGGAAATCTCAGAGGAGAGGATTCCAAGCGCAGCTTAACAGCAAGTGTGAGTCCTGAGGCAAACATGAAGCTAGTGTATGGGAGGAATAGCAAGGAGGCCATGTGATGAGGGCCAAGGAAATCATTGAAGAGTGGTAAGAATGAGCTCTTAGAGAAGTAACGGGGACCACACCACATAGGACTTGCACACCATCATGAGGACATTGTCTTTCCCTCCGAAGGCAAAGCTATTTAGGGGTTTTGTGTCACAAATGGCTTCAATTTCAGAAAAATTCCACTCACTGCTGTTGTTGAGAATAGATTAGAAGAAGGTGAATCTACAAGTGGAAAAGTGGACCCTATGATACTGAGATGACGCTGGTTCGATGGGCATATTAACTGCAGAGGTGAGCAGAAGTGACTTGAAGGTGGTCTAAGTTTGAGGCTAAAATGAACAGGGATGATGATATCCAGGTATTTCCGAAATAGAAAGGTCAGGATAAATCCAAGATTTCTGGCCTGGAAAACAGAAAACATATAATTGCCATTTTCCAGGAAGAGTTCAAGTGGCAATAGCAGGAGTCCTGTGTTAGATGTGATATTTTTAAAATTCTGTCATTAATCGGAGTGGAAATGGAGACCAGCGAGCTGATTACATGAACCAACAAGCTCCTGACTGACCATAGATGTTTAGTAGTTGTCAGCATATGAATGATGTTTAGATCAAAGGGGCTGGGTGAATCAACCAAGAAGGAGTGTAGGTAGCAAAGAGAAGAGTCCCAGGACAAAACCCTGGGGCCCTCCCAGAGTTTACAGGTTGAAGATATGAGTGGAATCTGGCATAGTAGACTGCAGAAAGGAAATCAGGAGATTGTCCTGAGAACCCAGCAAAGAAATTCTCTCCAGGATGAGTAAAGGACCTGTGATAATTGGCCATTGTAATCTGCAATGCAGAGATCCGGTGACTTTGGACAGAAGCAGTTTAATGGAATGGTGGGCTGAAGGCCTGCATAGAATTGCTTCAAAAGAAAATGGGAAGAGAATCATTATATCCAGCAAGTATCAAAAACTCTTGAGGTGCTGAAGTATGTTATTGTTAATAAAAGAGATCACAGACATAGGATTAAGAGAGAGTTTATTAAAGATGGATAAATTGTAGCATATCAATTGAATGGCGGTGGGAGCAATTTTCAATTGTTTGTATCTATAAAAGAGAGTCCCTTAGGAATCTCAATGTCATTTCGAAAGTTATTTGGATAATAAAATTTTATCATCATCAGACTCAGCTAGAGAACACAAAAGAAACAGTAAATTAATAAGTCAGTGCATGGGTGCTGAGAAGCAATGGAGACTGACTATTCTTATATCTGGGAAGTTTGAATCTGAAAATAAGAAAGTTTTTATCTGTTTTAAATGTATATCGTCATTTTCTAAGCATATACATATGTATCATTTTTTTTAAAGTTTATTGAATTAATTGGGATGACATTGATTAATAAAATTATATAGATTTCAGGTGCACAATTCACCTTTTTTACCCAGTCCCTCAAACCCCCTCCCTCTGACAGCTGTCAGTCTGTTCTCTGTATCTATGAGTCTGTTTCTATTTTTGTTTTGTTTATTTTGTTCATTAGATTCCACATATAAGTGAAATCATTTTTATTTTATAATATCAACAACACTGGTATTAAGTAAAAGGTATTATACTCTCATACTCAGGCAAGAAACTACTGTCTCCAAAGTTAAGGGGCTTGATTTGACCTCTCTAGCAATTTTTACGTTCACCTGACATGTTAATGTCACAGCATAGACCTGGGCCCATAACTTTCCGCTCTAAAGAGAAGATACATATTCTAGCAAGATGACTAAAAAAATAAAATAAAATAAAATAAAATAAAAACAAAAAAACAGTCATTTAAAACTTAGGCCAAGTGCTGGAGAGGGTCACTGGGAGAACATGACTGCTGGTTGATCCTTGAGCTGGACCTGGGAAACTGGAGGCTCCTCCCCCCTCTCCCATTCTTATAATATACAGTCCACCTGCCTTCTTTGACCTGGAAGCTGCCTCAAGGACACAGCCTTCAGATAGTGATGTGTTGTTGAGACCAGCTGGGGGTATACATGACTGACCCTCTATATGCACTTTTAAGATTCTGGCAGGTGGGTGCGGACCCTGTCTCTCGGCCACCACCCAGGACAAACCTCAGATATTACAAGTTCCCCCACTTAAACCTGCCACCTCACACTGTGGTGATCTGCGCCTTTCTTGGGTCTCTCCCTGCCTTCCATGGACGGTGGCTGGTTTCAGGTTTTACCTAGGAAGCTCCTGAGGTTTTGCCCCAACAGCAAGAGGATAGCCAAACATATTTATAATAAAGTAAAATATAGTGAAGTATAATTTTATGTAGGAAAATGACATCATAAGTATGGAAATCAAGGGAGATTTGTACCAGATAGTTTCTAGAACCACAGATAGAGCCAAAGCATATCAGGAAAGAAACTGAGATAAAATTAGTTTGAGAACTTTGACAGGGAGTTCATTATAGAGTAAACTCTATGTTATCTGTTGTAGAGAAGAATTTTCTATCTTGCTAAACAGATTGTTTCATTAATAAGGAATTGTTATATACACTATACAGGGTGATCACCGATTTTCCAAAGAATTACAAAATGATAGAATATATTTAACACTAAATAAATCGAACAAATAATCATTTTAATGGCTACAAATTTCACTAGAAATAAATGTTACATAAATAAATGAGATTCAGCAGCTCTAGAATATACACAAATATAAGTATATGCAGCAAGAAATCAGGTTATTGATTAGATTACATTTTGGGGGGACTAATATCACTAAAGCTCAAATCATAGAAATGTATAGATATGACAAGTGTTTGTTATGTAATACAAGGGGACTAGTCACGACTTATTAAAACCATTCATTCATTTATTCATTCATCTCACGTTTGTTGAAAACATTCAGAAAGCTTGGCATTGTATTAACTGAATTGTTATCTGTAGGAATTATATTAATACAATTTTCTATCTTCAGGAAACTCACAGTCCAGTTCAAGAGGTAGAAAAGGGATAGAGGTATATTCTTGATAGTATAGAAACACAGAAGAGACCTAGTCTTTGGATGGAAAAAGAAAAGAAAGAATTTCTGGTGAAACTCATATTGCTAAGTTTGAAATCCTGGGGTTTCTTGGCACTGTATCTGTCATGCCCACAGGAGTATATTTATTGGAGAGACAAATAAGTACATGCATTGAGTAAAGAATTAGAGTGAAGGCCTTGGTTATTGCCCATTCACACTGCCTGAATATATAAGAACGGGCAATCCTTTCTGCAAATCTATTGGTGATGACTGACAAGTACTGGGACCAGTTTTCACTGAGTTAGTAAAGCCAAGAGTGACCCATTTTTTTTTTTTTTTACTTTAAAAAGCAGGGTGTTTACATGCAACTCTAGTTTCTTTATCAACAGCCTTTAGGGATTTAAGTTCATCTAAAAAAATTTATAAAAATTTACACATCGATTAATAGGTCAATCACCAAACATATGTAGGCAAAGGATTTAAGCAATCATTTCTTAGTCTGTAATCATGACATATGTATCATTCAGGGTCCAGTCAGGGGTCAAAAGCTACAGAAGTTTTTGTTATTGCTAATTGTTGTTGTCTTTGATCAGGATTATTTAATATAAAGACTTGATACATATTATTGGAGGACTGGAAAGGCAGAAAGGATAGTAGCTACTGGACAGTGATTTCCTCCTAAGGCTGGGGCATCGAAAGTTTGAAATTATTAACGCTTCGGAGATGGAGAAGGAAATTTGCAGAGCTGAAACCCTGTTGTCGGCCGCTCAGATGTCTAAGGAGGAGGCACTTGGTGAGGCTGACCTCTCTGAGGAGGTGTGATGAAGTTGTTTCTGAAAGTGTTGGGAAAAGTGCAAACTGAAATCAACTGCTGCTACTGAAATGAAATGTCACGTCAGGGTGAAAAATTGTTGCTGTAGCGACTCTGAGAGCAGCAAGAAGCAATATCAGGTACAGGAAACAAATAGGAAGAAAGAAGAAGTGTGCTTTTTCCTTAATTCTTCCAGTGCTTTTCTAGAAACTTCTATTGACAGAGACTTACAAAAGCCCACCGAAAAAAGCTGAAATAGAATTGGCAAGTTGCTGCCCCAGCTTCACAAAACTGAGGTTTGTGCTGAGAACTACAACAATAGGCAGAACAGCAGAACTTACAACTCAGATACCCTAAAGTTATCATATTTGAACATATGTTTTTATTAGCCTTATATAATTTAAGATGCATAATGAAAGTGAAATGTTATGAAGGATTTGCTTTTGTTTCCATGGAATTGAAAGTTGATTACTCAGTCAATACAGTTGCACTTCATAAAAGTTTAGTTTGACAAAAGCTGTAGCAGATTGTCAAATAGTATCTCAACTTGCTTGAAAACACAGAAAACTCAATGACTGAATGGTTCTGTTTTGAAGTCATTTTATTCTTCTTTGTTGTTTTATTGAACATTGATATTTGATTTTCTTCTTGGAATTCAGTATAAAAGTTTTGCCTGAACTTGTTTTATTAAAGGTTGGTATTTAATTTTGTTTCTTGGAATTCAGTCTGAAAGTTTTGTCTGAATTAGGGATAGGAGAGCATAAAATATGAAATACATACATATGAAGGCAGAAAATTAGTTTTGTATTTCTTTCCTTTTTCTTGCTACTAAAAGAATGCTTTATTTTAATTCTGAAATAGTCTCAATTCAGTATTATCATGCTTTTCTCATTTTCTCAAGCATCGATCAACAATTAGCAGTGGGAAGAGGTAAAAATCTGGTTTTCTGATTATCCCTGTAAAAATCTGAAAAGAGCATAAGACTAGAATAGCCATGAGCTAAACTATTGGAACTCTTACAAAAGCTATAGAAATTGCTCAACATAGAAATCCACTCAACGATGAAATAACATTTAGAGAAAATTATTTATTTTACTTTATTAATGTTGGCGTTAAACTATTCAATTGGGCATCATGACAAAACTGAGCTTTTTGTTTCTTAAGGGGAAAAAACTAGGGAGAAAGTTGATCATGCAAAACAATAAGAAATAAGATTTTGTAAAATAAGTAGATTTTAATTGCATCAATTGCTAAAGTGTTATTTTTCCCTCAAGTATTTTAACTCAATTTTCTATATGCATCATTGCATAAAACCAAAGTTACTTATTGTCCTTCATTTAGAGTCTTGCTTCTAATCTTAACTCTTTTGGATAAGTTGGTAAGTCTGTATATTTTACCTCACTCTCACTTTGATGTACTATACTTGATTTCTTTTTTTGATTCAAGGGCTATTAGCTACTGTAGGTTTTTTAAAAGTATTAGAGTTACAGAGTTCTGTGAGTTTTTTCTTTTCTTCTTTGGTAATATTTATGCATTGAGGGAAATTTAAAATTAAATTTGAAGTTTATACTCAAGATACATTATAATATATATTTTCTTTTTTTAAAATTTTTTTCCTTTATTGATTTTAGAGAGAGAGGGAGGGAGAAGTAGGGAGAGACAGAAACATTGATAAGAGAGAACATTGATTGGCCGCCTCCTGCATGCCCCCTGCTGGGGATCGGGCCCACAACCTGGATATGTACCCTGACCAGGAATCAAACTGGTGACCTCTTGGTGCATGAATCGATGCTCAACCACTGAACCACACCGGCTGGGCTATAATATATATTTTCAAAATAGAAGACTGAAGAAGACATTCATCTTAGCAGTTTCCAAGGAAGAGATGCCATTGTATGCTCTTTTGAACAGTTATTTCTTTATCTTTTTCAAACTGGGGAAATCAATATTGTCATGATTATATTTTGATGCAGTGAATTAAATTAATAAACATATTAAGTGTTGGGAGCGGTGTCACTGGAACAGCAACCACCACGGTTTGACACAGTCCCGGGTGAGCTCCATGGTTTGACATTGTCCCTGGAGAAGTGGATTCTCTGCGTGGCAGGAATCACGAAGAGCAGTGACTGAAGATATAAAGTAAATGGGAAAATAAAAATGCAGGATGGCAACTGAAGGAGACTAATCTTTGCTTTCTCTGTCTATCTGTTAGCTGTCTGTTAGAAATTATTATAGAAGTAACATATAGATGACTAATGATGTAGATGGTAGAAAAGATTGCAGGAAGAAAAGCAAGAAAGTAATGAAGATTTAGGATAGAAATGTGGAAGCTTAAAAGGATCTTAGATAGGAGGAAAGGTCAGGAGTTTTAAGAGGATGTCTGGGTGAAGGGTGAAAATAGTTAGTAATTAACATGTAATATACATAAGAGTTGGGTAAACAACCAAAAGAATGTCTGTACTTTTTTGCTTAAAAGGTTTGGGGGAAACAATGTAACCTGTGGATCTATACACATAATAAAAGACTCTGCTAGTCAGAGGCAGAAGCAGAAGCAGAAGCATTAAGACTAAGCAGAAGAAAGATCATGATTTTCTGTCTCCCACGTTGCGTGCTCTCTCTCTCTCTCTCTCTCTCTCTCTCTCTCTCTCTCTCTCTCTCTCACCGACTCCGTCCACACCTTTGGGAACCCCTGGACCTGCCGAGGCTGGACCCCGGCAATTAAGCTTACTTAAAAGTGAGGAAATTCGTATCAAATGCTAAAATTGCAATCTCAATATAATCTCAATTTTTAAATCTCAACAAAATACTTAAAAATTCTTACTTAATGCAAAGGATAAATATGTTTTTATCAGTCATTTATTTTTTAAATTTATGATCTCATTTAACAAGTATCTATCTTGCCAGGCATTGTGCTAAATGATAACATTTTTTGCTGTTGTTGTTAATCTTCACCCAAGGATATGTTTCCATTGATTTTTAGGTAGAGTGGAAAGGAGGGAAAGAGGAAGGGAGGGAGGGAAAGAAAGAGAGAGAGAAGGAGAGAAACATCAGTGTGGAGAGACACATTGATTGGTTGCCTCCCACATGACCCAGCTAGGGCCAGGGATCGAACCTGCAACCCAGGTACCTACACTTGACTGGAATCAAACCCACACCCTTCTGTCTGCAGGCTAACGCTCTAACCGCTGAGCCAAACCGGTCAGGGCTAAATGATAACAATTTAAAGGTGAACAGATATAGACTGAATACTTTTGAAATGGAGTGTATAGTATGGTTTAAGAGACAAATCAGTGAGATTGATACATAAATTTAAAACTTATGAAAATTTAAAACTCTTATGAAAATTACATTGGGGGATACGTTGTACTGTGAAAGGGTATGATGGGGCGGGTGTGTGTGTGGGGGAGATCTGCCCTAATCAAAGAGGTTAGGAAAAGACATTCTAACTGAAATCTTAAGGATGGACTAGAAGTGTTGTGGGAGAAGGAGCTGCATCCTGGCAGAAAGACCAGCATGTGTTAAGGCCCTGTGGCAGAAGGAGAAGTAGATATATTTTAGGAAGTGAAAGGAAACAAATGTGACCATTCTGATAGATGAAGTTCATACCATGCCAAGTCTTCTAGTTCAAATCAAAGGTTTTGATATTTCTCCTCAAAATTAAGAGAAAACTGATATAGCTTAGTCAATAGGTGTATTGGTGGTATTGTTAAACTAATGTATTTTTCATTTAAAAAAATTTATGTGGCTTCAGTGGAAATTTAAAGAAAAAAACAGGATGAGGACAGCGTGGCTGTGGGAGACAACATAGAGAGCTATACTTACCAATATTTGCATTCAATTCAATGAGCTTATAGATCTCTTGGGGCTAATCCATGAAAAATGAACTGCTATTCTAGAGAATTAGTAATTAAAATAATAGTTTTTTAAAGAGCTAGGTAAGACTATAGTATGGGAGCTGAAGTCTATTTTATCATGAGGTAAAGAAATAGAACAAACCCATGAATTTTGAACTTTTTTTACATGGTGTGATTTTTATCCAGAATTCAAAGACTGACAATATGAGATTTCTACCTTGCAAATATCTCCTTATTTTATAATAACTTTCTTAATGTCCATGGGATTAAAAAACATATCTATATAGCTGCATATCTCAGATCCTTCATCAACATTGGTTTTGCATTTGTTTCTTATGACTTAGATTTCTGCTGGGAAAGGGTGGCTGACTTCAGTATTCACTTTGAGTCCTTAATAATGATGATGCTAGCAATGAAAACAGAATAATAGCTAATATGTAGTCAGTGTATATAATAAAACAAATACTGTTTTAAGAAGTATCTCTAAAAAATTCTGAGGTGAAATATTACATTATCTTAAAATATGAGGAAATGTAAGCTTGGAAAGGTAACTCACATAAAATTATATAGCTAATAGTAATAAGAAATTGAATGCAAGCCAGTTTCTGTTCGACTCCAGAACCCATATCCCAAAATCATACTTCCCCTTAATAGGAAGCACAGGGGGAAGGGTTATGGTAAATAGTGAGTAAAATTATTCTTTATATTGTCACTTTTTAGCCAACTAGTTTGTAGAGATATCAAATACAATAGGCAAGCATTATTCAAGGCAGAGAATAAAAACAAGGGAAACAGAATTTTAATGAACAGTGGCAACATTATAAGAAAATATACATTCTAGATTAACACAAAAATTGCTGTTTTCAACTTCCTATTTTAAATTTCCAGAAAGTATTTAAAACAGTGGAGATAAATTTTTAGAAAAATGGCCTTCCCTTCTTTTCTCATGAGAGATAGGAATGTAATATTTCCTTTTTTTCCTATCTGTTTTCCTACCTAAAACTACCTACAGAATATTGTGTTGCTCTGTTAAAAAAAGTGAAAATATTTCACCATCATTTAATTATACCACTTTTTAAAGTCTGCCTGGCATATAGAAAAACGGAATAAAAATAAAACTGGGTTTGTTCAGATAATACAATTATGATAGCAGCATATTTTAATCTCTTTCTCTAGAGTGAATTCAAGGCACTCCAATTTTTCCTCATTATGATCAGAATTGGAAGGAGCTTTAATGGAAACTGACTACCATGTGTGGGTTTATGAAATACATGGTGAGGAGAATATGATATGCTTAGTTGTGAATATGAAAAACAAATTCTGTATTCAGTGTTTACAAAAATTGTAAATAACTGATTTGTATAGTCTGATTTTAGTAAGATTTAACCTTTTTTTCACTTCCTTTAATGCTGCTCTCTGTCTTTGTTTATTCCTAAAAGTTAGGTTTTACAGAAAGAGTAAAAACAAATATCTGAGTGTATCTTTTTAACTCTCCACAAATAAAAGTCTACTCAGATTAAAGAATAACAATCCCATCCCTTCCTTCTTTAATGATAGGTTCCAGCCACTGGAAATATCTAAACTATGTTCAAAGTTTATTTTAAGTTATGGAGCTAATGTGCACAATAATAGCATAGCTTATTTAATGCTTGCAAAGAGAATACATTCCTGTCACTGGAAAATTATATGTATAATACCTAGAGTTTTATTAACATTCTTGTATATCCCCCAAAGAAGTCTATGATATGAAGATATAAAGTCCCATTTTCCCTATTCATGCATTCTTAAAGCACTCTAAAAAGAAAAAAATAACATGCTAAAATTGTTTTGTTCTTTGTGGCTCTACTCAGGTTTAAGTTAAACCCAAGTCTGCATAATTTCCTCCATGGTTTAACAATTCACCCTTTGCTTAGTGCAAACACAATAAAAGCTTTTCTACAAGATAAAGGCTTGATTTGGGGGAAGCCATTGCAGAAGGTTGTAAAACAGCGGTGAAATGAACAACTCTAACCTTGATTTGTTTATTGAGGTCATTGGCTAGCTTTAGAGAAGACTGTATACACAATTAAGCAAGCATTTCACACTCCTTCCTTGTTAACTGGTTTTGAGTTATTCTGCTGGACAGAAAATAGATAGGCATGGTAAACACGCTCTAGTTGCCTAATTAGCTCAGGTAGTACAATTACTGATGTTCAATATCTATCAACAAAGCAAAGGTGCTTTAAATGTCATAGAAACACTAGAAATGAAGCACAAAGGGATTTCACACAACTAACCACCTGAATGAAAGTTGAATTCCTGTTAATCCTGTCTTGTAATATAGAAAACTCAATTTAGGGAAAGAAAGGCAGAAAGAAAAACAAACAAACCTTCTTTGATTTAAATGGCCATTACTGAGAGTTAGAGAGGCATTTAAGAGGGTATATACTAGTTTTATGCGACCTTACATTAGCTTGGAATACTAAACTAGTTATTCAAATGAGTCAACTTAAATGACACCACCAGAACTGCTCCCATTCCGTAGTCTCTCCTGCCATCCTGTGCAGACTACTGTAGCTTCCGGAATCAAGGATCCCATCCTCCCGAATGCAATCGTCTCTACAAGTGCAAACATGTTGGTCCTTCAGACTGCATTTATATTCAGTTATGAATTTTTAGAATATTGTTTTCTTCTAACATCATTTCTCCACTTCTTACACGCATAAAGTCTTCCTATTATGCCTTCCATTTATTCATTTGGTTATTGAACTGGTGTTTTTTAAATAACTACTTTGTGCGAGGGCAGTGGTTGCATATGCTTGAACGCTTTTCACACTAAGACTGTCCCAAGGTGAAGGGCAGGCTGTAATAGATAGCCCTGTTGCCTTTTCAGTGCCCATCCCCACTTTCCTCCTCCTGCTCCTACTGCTCTATGACTCAGGAAAACCCAACTCCACCCTCAGCAAAAAGGCACGTTCAAAGAAACAGCAGTGCAAAGAAACAAGAACCATGGGATTCAGCTGACCCTTCGGAAACCCACCTTACCTCCAGACTTCATTATTTTTATGTCAGTGTGTATTGCTTTTTCTATTAATTGGAGTCATAGTACTTAGTTGATAATCAGAGAAATCCCTATATCAAAAAGGTCAATGTAATAATCCAATTATTTGGAAACATCTTGTTTTATTTCTTATTGTATTTTTAAAATGTTTTTATTGATTTTTTTAGAGAGAGAAGAAGGAAGAAAGAGATAGAAACATCGATGTGAGGGAGAAACATCAATCGACTGCCTCCTGCATGCTCCCTACTGGTTACTGAGCCTGCAACCCAGGCATGTGCCCTGACTGGGAATCAAACCTGGACCTCTCAGTCTATGGGTCAACACTCAATCCACTGAGCCATACCAGCCGGGCTATTTCTTATTGTATTGTCATCTTTCTGCCACAATTTCTCATTTTTCTGCCACATCAAAAAACCAATGTACTTTTTATTTTTAACAAGTCAAGACTACCTGATAATTAGTATATTATATTAAGAAATTTCTTAATATACTTTTCTTCATACTTTTTGTTAATGTAATATATGTTCATAGCTTATAAACCAAATCGTGCTAAAATGCTTGTATATATCTTTTGGGTGTAATATCTTTGAATTATCTGAAAGTACCAACTGATATTTTCTGAGGACTTCTACTCCTGGTATTGTCTGGATATGCTCCATTTCCTCCCTTTTCCCTTTTAGTTCAGCATTTCTCTCTTGATAGAAGACTTTCATCAAATATCTGGTGATTCTTGGCTATTTGTTAATAGTTAAGATTAAGACACTAAAAGACAATTAAAAGTCTCAAAAAACAAAACATAACATTGACATACTTTCATCAAGTAAATTCTGGGTCTTTGTTTCCCTCCTACATCACAAATTTCTGTATTTTAATCTCATTGTCTGGCTCCTCCTGTTTCCATATTTTAAATTCTATTCTCTGCTAAAATATCCCCTCCTCAAAGAATTCACTGAGCAAAATATAGAAAGTGCTCTTCCCCACCAGCCACTCACTATCCCTTACAGTCTTCAAAGCAACACTGATTTTTATTTAAAATTATATTACTGCCCTGACCAATGTGGCTCAGTTGGTAGAGCATCATCCCATGCTCCAAAAGGTCATCAGTTTGATTGCCAGTCAGGGTACATACCCAGGTTGCTGGTTCAATCCCCATTTGGGGTGCATATGGGAGGCAACCGATTGATGTTTTCCTCTCACATCAGTGTTTCTCTCTCTCTTTCCCTCTCCTTTCCTCTCTCTCTAAAATAAATAAAAACATATTTTTAAAAAAATAAAAAATAAAATTATATTACTTATCTATGCATTTATTTAGGATCTATTCTGAAAGCACAAAGTCCTGCCCGAATCTGCATAGCCGTATGATATGGTACCCAGTACCTCACAGATTGCCATTAAATATTCATTGGTTGACTGTATTACACCTAACAATACTAAATTCAATGTGTTAGTTGTTAAGGGCAGATTGTTCTATATTAAGTTTTTTGGGAGGGGATGGGTGATAAGAAGAAAGATTGCCTCAAAAGAGATTACAGAGAAGGCACTTCACTTAAGACCTCTTAGGTTACATATTCAATGTGTGCATGGCAGGCAGTGTTAACTGTTGCATCAAAAATCACAAGGAAAGTCTCCTGGCATTTTTGTAAATTAATCTCCATGCACATATCTTTACCTTTAGGACCTGGATGATTGGGAAACTTAAATAATTCCCCACTAAAAAATAGTGATGTGTTCAGGGAATCTGTCATTCTGTCAGATAATGGACTAAGGGATTCTTCTTAATTTAGTCTAGAGAATTTTTAAAAGCAGTTCCTTTGGCAAAGTGTTCATTTTGCTTAAAGCTACACTTGGTAAATGATACTCAACAAGGCAGGTACTTAAAGTTCATCTAAATTATTCCAAGTGTTAATAGGGAAGTCACTAAGAATATAATTTCCAGGGAATACTGGGGAGTGCACATTCCATGCATTGGGGGATTTTATTAATGATGAAAAGTGAACTGAAAGACTTTGTTATTGTTCCTTTTTCCTGTGAATTCAGCTATTAGACTTCAACTAAATGTAGGAAATGTGTATTGACTGGCTTCTGTGTGAAAGATGCTGTAGGATTTAGTTACTGGGGATACGCCATGTAAACAAATGTTTACAACACAAATAACACAGTGGTATGTGCTAAGTCCTACGGAATGGAGTGAAGAAAAAAGAGTAATCATTTTTGGTTTGGAGGACATACGGCTAAGGACATTCTAGGAAATTTTGAAACAAGCTCCGAATGCTTTTTTGGGGCTCAGGGACAATAGGATATCATAATTCGGATTGAATTATTCCAAATTTAAGTTTTAATGGCCTTAAAAGTTTGGGGTTGCTGGGAGCTATAAATGTTATAGAGAAGAACAGTGTGTGTGAGACTACATGTATGTGTATGCGTGTGTGTGAGGGAGACAGAGAGAATCACTCTAGTGGTATTTATGCAAAAGAAGTCTCAGTTATATTTGTAAATGGGCTTAAAACATAAATGTTGAGTCAAGCTAAGGTTTGATTTTGGCAACTATCATTCAGGATTATGCAGCAGGAATCTAAGAAGTTGTTTCAATATTTGACTCCTATGTTTTAAAATAACAGGGTTGAAAAGTCTCTATAATTTATATGGGTTTAGATAAGAAAGGAGATTTTCAGTAAGCAGCCCAAACTGTTTGTGACCCATAAGCTTATCCTCCTTGATGATATTTACATTTTCTATTAAAGAGAGGTTTGCAGAATAAAAATAAAAAATGCAAACCACCAGAAATGACTTTGTGTTTGGGATAGGGGAAGGGAAACAGGATTCGTGTCTGTGACCCTTCATACAAGTGTGACAGTAACTGTGCCCAGATTGGTCTCATTCCTCCGTCTCAGACCTGTAACCTTGGACTACGTTAGGTTTTACTCCTCTGTGGCTTATAAGGCATAACATTTATTAGCTGAACATTACGGTCAGTTGTTACCATTAATTACTTTGAGAGTAAATCTGGATGCTGATACTCAGTTTAAATAAGTTAAAAGTTGCTGTTGTTTGCTGGAGTCTGACTTGTCAAGAGAAAAAATACTCTCATCTGC
This sequence comes from Tadarida brasiliensis, assembly GCA_030848825.1. Lineage (NCBI taxonomy): Eukaryota > Metazoa > Chordata > Mammalia > Chiroptera > Molossidae > Tadarida > Tadarida brasiliensis. The sequence goes on along the minus strand of CM061257.1, from coordinate 24,620,491 downwards.
TTCAAGAAAATAAGCATCTACACTGAGGATAATCTCTCCTGAAGCAAAACAAAAAAAACACTAAAATGTTATTTTTGGCCTCAATTCAATAGCTGAGGTCAGAAAGAACTTAATTTTTACAAGAAGGCAAAGTAATTTCTTTTGTACTAACTACATATGTATGTATGTCAGCTCCTCATTTCTTATAAAATATTAATATTTCCATGAAACAAAAGAAAATAATGCAGGCAATGAGTGTGTCTGTACTTGGGTTATATATTGTAATTGTTTAAATGATCTCCTTTAGCTTTTCGTAATTGCTAGGTTAGCACAAGATTTTTACTTTCACCTTCAAGGACTTTAATTCTGAACATATAACAAAAGGAAAAAACCTGTCTGTGTGAGTGCATATCACTTTGAGAGCTGTCAGAGTTTTCTGAAAGATAATTAATAATTCATGAAAAAGCGAAAACTCTCTCATCTATGGGCATTTGGTCTCGGAGGTGTAGACTGAGGTATAAGACCCATAAAATCTATGGAAACTTATAGGGCTACAGGCTTCGTGCTGAGCTGCAGGTAACCTGCAGCCTTGAAAAAGACAGGCTTCCTCCCTGCCAATAACAGATGAAAACCCAAAAGACAAACAGTTTGTATGGAGAAATAAAGACATGGCATTTGAAAGTGTTTCTACTTGTAGGAAGAAATGCTGCATAAAAGGGAAACTACGTCCTAAGACTTTGTATCTCAAGTATAAAGTCCATATACTTTTCCACACTACAACTATGGGTTATAAAATTTTTATTTGTTTTTGTGAAGTTTTTAGTTCATTCTTCCCTTGACATCCTCATTGTAAAACATTTAAACAAAATTAAAATAACTAGAGAAAGTATAGAAACCATATCATATCCTGCCATTTTTTATATCAACACCAATAGTATTTTAGAAATTCACCTTTCATACATTTTTCTATGGATAGACATAGATATTACTTTATATTATTTATTTTATGAGCATGATTCATTTTCTTAAAATTAAATTTTTTCTTTTATTTTTTTGAACTTTCTCCACAACTAAGTTAACAATCCCTCATGAATCTTTTCATAACCTTTTCTAGGCTCCTGTCACACAAAAACATTAGTATGTAGAAAATTTTGGTTATTTTTTACTATGAGGTCACATCACATACACTGCTACCTTGCTCTCTGCCTTCAACCACACTTCTTAGAAATCTCTTTGAATAAACTGATATAAAGTTATTTAATGGTATTGCTGAACCTCAATTTATCTAACCATTCCACTATTGATGGACATGTGCTTAGCTTCTAACTACAAAAGATATTGCAATAAACTTTCTGTAGTAAGTATCCTAAGACACAAGTGCTTATAATTCTCTAGGAGAGATATAGTATCTTTAAAAAATACTCAAGGGTATGTTATTATTGATTTGAGAGAGAGAAGAATGGAGGGAGAGAGAAAGAGAGAGAGAGATTAATGTGAGAGAGAAACATTGATTGGTTGCCTCCCATACATGCCAGATGCCAGACAGGTTTGAACCTGCATCCTAGGTATGTACTCTGACTGAGAATTAAACCCACAATCTTTTGGTGTACTCGACAATGCTCCAACCAACTGAGTGACTGGGCTGGGCAAGATACAGCATTTTTAATTGAAATGCATATTGCCATTTTGCTTTCCAAACAGACTAAACTTATTTCCAGAAATCTATGAGATATTATCTTCCATTTCATCTCAAGTATCAGTAGTTATTATTATTACTCTTTTTACTTTTTGTCATTTTAATAGATGAGTCGTAGATTAGTTTAATGTCCATTTCCCTAATGACTACTGAGTCTGAACCTCTTTTGTGAAATCTATTCAATTTTTGATCAATTTTTTTTTTTTTACCTTTGGTTATCAGTTTATAACTACTATATTTTATATTTAGATAATTTTCCTTATCTGCATTGTTATTTACCCCAAATCTCATATGCTTTTTTTTCTTTTATTTATTTTTATTTTTGCATTTATCTTCAGGTAGAGCAGGAGGGAGAGAGGGAAGAGGAGAGAGAGAGAGAAACATCGAAGTGAGAGAGATACATCGAGTGGCTGCCACCCACACAACTCCAACCAGGGCCGGGGACAAACTGCAACCGAGGTACGCGCCCTTAGTGGGAACTGAACCCGGGACTCTCTGGTCTGCAGGCCGATGCTCTAACCGCTGAGCCAAACCGACCAGGGCATCATATGCTTGTAATTTGTATGTGATATAACATGTGACATAATTAATTTTATAGTCAAATATAAAATTTTCTTTATGATTTTTAAATTTTCTTACTTAGAATTGATATGCTTATACTTAGCTCATTTTTATGCTAATTGCTTACAAATATTTATCTTATCCATTTAATATTTCAATTTATAATTCATCTGTTATGCTTTTTTAGGATGATGTGAGGTAGTGAAAACCAATATTATTTTATTCTACATTAGCCAATTTTATTAATACTTTTAAATTAACACTAATTTTTCTCTTTGAATTGAAATAGAAACTTTTTAATAAAATAAATTCACATATATATTTGCTTCTATTTCTGGACACTCTACTCTGTTCTACTGATTTAATTTATTTCTATAACTACCCCACACTATGTTGATTACAGTAATTTTATAGTATATTTTAACAATTGATAAAGCAGAGTAGTTATGATTACTATTATATTATTATAATGTTCTTGATTATATTTAAACATGTATTTTTCCACATTAACTTCATATTTATTTTATCAAATTTCCTCTTCCCATCTTCACCATAAACATTGAGGCTCTAATTATGTTAAAATTCTATACTAATTTTAGGAGGATTTTTAGTTGTCTTTGTAGTGAAGAACATGGTAATTTTTTACTTTTTTCAATAGTAAAAATACCTGACAGCAAAGATCCTCAGTTTGCCTGTTTTTCAAGTTAATTTAGACTTTTACATCATTTGGTCATAAGCTATTTATGAAAACTGATGCCTGTTTTGCAAGACAAATGAAATACTAAAATCTTTTTTATTGTCACCTATAATTCTTTCACATTTCCACCAAGACTTTTTCAATTTTGACAACATTAATATTATTAATTTGGGGATATTTAATCAAACTACGGAAGATTTCTTGTCCAGGAGTGCTCTTTGGATTTGTGATGTCAACTTAAAAATATTTTCCTCAAACACACACTTGTCTTTTTTGGTAAATTTTAGATATGATTATTATTATTATTTTTGTTTAATGCCTCCTCCTGCCCTCCCCTTACTTAACCTGGTTCAATCTCTGTGATCACATTTAGTCAGTGAGATAAAAAATGTTACTCAGAAGCAAGGTGATTCCCCCCTAAATTTATGATTTAAGAGTACTGATCTTTACAAATCGATGAATGGAACATTCCATGCTGAACTAACATTCTGAGTAATTTTGGATCAGGTTTACTTCCCACCTAGCTTTGGTTTTGCTCTAATCCTGTGGGTGGAAGCTGCAAGCTCTCTGCAGCCCAGCTTTCCTTCTGGGAAGTAAGGCTTTCACAACAAACAAAACAGACTCAGCTTTGCACACTTATGATGCTGTAATTTCCAAGACAACAGGATTTTGAAGGCAGATTTAATGTTAACCTTGTACTCAGATCTCTTCCCCTTTGTTTATGGTTAATCCAAATGGTGCTGTATTTACATTTGACATTAACTCTACACTTTCCCCCAAACCCTGCAACAGCCCTGCTTCTTTCTTCGTTTAACAAGAAAACTACATTTGCTTGCAATTCTTCCTTGCCTAAGTAAGAAATAAATTTAGCTTGTGCTTTTCAGACGAGTGTGAATTACGATTATTTTGAAAAATGCTAATAGCCTCAAAAATAGCCCTCCACTCTAAATCTCTTTGAATCTTTTGGAATTCTTCAATTTCATCAAACTTTCCAAAGGGTTTTAGAATCATATTGTCCAAATATGTATTTCTTTATAAATTTCCAGAAAAAAATTTTGAAATGAATAGAGTATAATTTTAGTAAAATCTTTGTATTCTATACCCTCTTGCCCTTCCTTCCATTGACACATTAACTGCTCAGTCCACATCTTCAATAGCTACCTAAGTGTTTCCATAAGTCAGCTTTTTCTCCCATAAGCTCAACTCCTCCATGCTCTCCAAAATAAATCCAGTCATGTGTTTGAAGGCAATGCAAGATAATCTGACACCAACCAGGATGTATTAAACAAACAGATAAATACTAGAAATTACAATGACTTCAAAGGGAATACTCTATGGAAATTAAAGGCCAAACTACTAACTTTAGCATCAAATAAGAAATTCATATACCTTCTCATGTAGAGTAAAATTTAATTTATTTGCACAAATATCATTTGTGTGTGTGTGTATGTATGTGTGTGTGTGAAGAAGCTTGTGTAAACTGGCTTAAAACATAGTATTTGTTTTGTTTAGTATATTTATGTCTTCAAAACAAAAGATGTTTACTCCTTTTAAAAACATTGATTATACAATAGAAAGAGAAGAGCTGAATCATTTAGCTAAGTGTCAGCTATGGACACAGATATTTTTGTGTCATTTTTGAGGAAGAGAATTCATTCAACTCCTTGTGGGAAAGAAATATAACAGGGTTGGCTAAGACACACCACGGAGACAGGGGGCAGGAGTTAGAAGAAACAGCTAGTAGCACAGAGATGTTAAGAAGATAATTATACTCTCTTTTCTTTGTATGGCTGGAATAAAGTGTTATTAATTCCTGCAATTATTAGGTTGTAAGAGGATACACTAAATAATTTTGGAGGCAGTAAATGGTTTTCTGTGTCTCCTGGAGTTACATCTATTTTGCTGAGTTTGAGGAAGCCAATCTTTGCAAGTTCATTTTCTAGTGAAGCAAAGTAGTAAATTGAAACACTGTAATTATTATTAGAAAACCAGTGTTCAGATTTCAGCTCTGCTACTTTTAGATTATGTGATCTTGAGTGTAGATAGCTGCTCTGGGCTTCTATTTCCTCAGGCATAAAATAGTTATTTTGCTATTGCTTCTGTGACTACTTACCTCAATCTGTTGTTCAAAAGATGTATTAGATGAAGGATGAGAATCGCACAACCTAAATACTGGCTACCTTATCATTGCTATGATTATTAATAATAACATATATGATGAAGGCCTTTAGCACAAAATTTATAGCATATGAAAGATTCCTTTAAAAGCAGAGAACTTTAAAGAAATACTGTGGTGGACAGATTTAAGATACTTTCTATGATCCTTATTTCCTGTAATCCACACTTTCCTATAATCCCCTCCATGAAACGTGAGAGGGACCTGTGACTTCCTTCTAATTAATGGAATATATCAAAGGGGATAGGATGTCACTTCTGTGATTGTGTTATGTTGAAGAAGACAGCATCCAGCTGACAGACTCACTCCAGTGTCTCTGTCTCCATTGCTGGCTTTAAGAAGCAAATTACTATGAAAAAGTCCTGAGGAAGTGAATTCTATGTGCCAGTAACCTGACTGAATGGGAAATTGAATCCATTCCCGGTTGAGTCTTCAGATAAGCACCAGTCCTGGTCATCACCTTGTTTGCAGCTTTGTAGGAAACCATGCTCAGACTTCCCACCCACAGAGAATGACAGAGTAAATCTGTGTCATATTAAGGCATTAAATTTGTGGTAATTCGTTATGCAGCATAGAAAGCTACAATAGGGAATGCTTCCCTACAATGTACTAGAGAACATCTCTTAACAATTGTTTTAATTTTGCTTTAGCTCTGTCAGTCATGAACATTAACACTAGAAGAGTGATATATTTGTATATTAGCTGGAAAATATACCGAAAAATCAATAAAAGTAACTGAGTGTAGGCTTTTGACTGAGGAGGTAAATAAGATACATTGATTAGCGTTTTGAGAGTATACTTTGTAGAGTACAGGTAGTACCAGTAAAAGAAAATTTAGCAAAAGGCCTAGGATTATAAATGAGGGCCACTACTTATATTTATAAGATGGACAACCAAAGGTAGGTCAGGGGTGGCACTCTTCTCCCTCTGATTACAGTTTTAATAACTGGGAAAACATAATTTAACTATTAGAGAGAGAGCTTTTTATTTCCTTATCTAGTTTAGTGAGAAGGCTACAAGGAGCTATCAGGAGTTGAATTGATTGCATATGTATTCATTTAAGTCTAACACACAATTATCAAGCAGGTACTAACATTATAAACTAGCACAACATATTAGGAGCTTAGAGGTATGTATTAACATATCAGCTTAAATGTCACCTAAGCCTTAGTGAGTATCTAATATAATCCTGTCTCTTAAGGATATTATCCTGTGTTTTATTTTTATGTATTATGCAAGTACTTTTCAATCATTACCTGAAATTTGATATTTTTTAATTAAAATTTTATTTTTCTGCCGTTTATTCCCCACAATAAAAATGAAATCTCCATGAAAGAAGAGACCTCAACTGCCAGGCTCAAGTACATGAATGAAGGAATGAATAACGCATAGATAAATAGAGTGTGGAATATGCCCCAAAGTAAATTACAAATAGACAGGGATGTGGTTTAAGGACTGAGTGATTAGAACCAGTGCAATTAGAAGGGAAAGCACTGAGATTTTCTGACTTTCTGGAAATGTTTTCCACACTTCCCAGATGTATAAACCCCACATATTTCTAAATTTCCAGCATACATTCCACCTTCACACAAAAGTTTGACACAAGACTTTTTCACACCTCTCCTCACCTTTCCATTGAGAAAAGTCTCTTTTATTGTTTCTCTTGAAAATATTTATAGGAAGCCATCTTTGTCTTGGGCATTGTTTTGGATGTTGGAGACATTGATGAGCAAGGCGTTAGAGTGTGTGCATGAAGTCAGGTGTTAATTGAACAACCACACAAACATGTGATAATGGACAGTGATGAATATTAGGAAAGAAAGATTCTAGGAGTTTACAATCCGGTAGGGAGAGTTAAATTACTCTTAGGTTGGGGTGTCAAGAAAGGCTTTCTTGAGGAAATTGGGCATTTGAGCCAAGATCTAAAAGATGAATTGGAGTTAATTGAGGTGAAGGCTGGGAACTGGGTTAAGGTGGACATTCTGGGCAGTGAGATCATCATATTTGGAGGTTGGGGTGTGGATGTGAACTTGAAAAACTGAAAGGAAAGTTGGAATGGGAGGCGATGAATAGCAGAAATAAAATTATCAATCATTTATTTTGTCCTTCCATGCTTAAGGCCTTTTCCTTTCCTGCTAATTACTTGAAAGACATCTTTCAATGTTTTCTTCTAAAAGTTTTATAGACTTTTAAAAAATATATTTGGGCCATTACTCTTCTGATATGGCATTTAAATCTGACATGAGGAAGTATTTAATTTTTTCCTTTTGGATACAGGACATTAGTTTCATTTATCGATGAATCCATCTTTTATCCTCATTTGCAACACCGTCTCTGATATATATGCATCTAATTTGATATGTTTCTAGAGTTTCTGTTTAATTTCAGTGTCTACTCTGTACATTGCTAGTTTTAAAACTAGTTCTTACCTATTTAAGTTTAGACTGAATTTTGATATTTTGTTAGGCAAATTTTTTCACTTATTCTTCCTCAAAATTGCCTTGACTGAGATGATCCCCACAAATAGATTTAAGAATGATTTGTCTCTAGTAGTTTTGTTACTTAGTGATTGCACTTTACATTTTCCTCTGAGCCTAGTGAGTCTGGAAATGATCTCCAACCTTAGAACAACAGCTTACTTTGTCACAAAAAGCTCCATCTAAATGATAAATAAGGATTTATGCTGCATAGAGAAAGCATATACTGTTTTAAAATATATGGTGACTTTTTAACAAAATAATATATATACTTATTTACAAAGAAACCTCAATAATTACCAAAAAGTATATATTTTAGAAGTTACATCGCCCTGGCTGGTTTGGCTCAGCCGTTAGAGCGTCGGCCTGCAGTCCAGAGAGACCCAGGTTCGGTTCCCACTAGGGGCACGTACCTCGGTTGCAGTTTGTCCCCGGCCCTGGTTGGTCATGTGGGTGGCAGCCACTCGATGTGTCCCTTTCACGTCGATGTTTCTCTCTCTTTCTCTTCCTCTCTCTCCCTCCCACTCTATCTGAAAAAAAAAAAAAAAATGGAAAAATGACCTCAAGTGAGGATAAAAAAAAAAAAAAGTCACATCTCTGATTAAAATGAAGAGAAATAACTTTAAGCATTTTGGACTTTTACTTTTCCATGTGAATAACTGAATCAGTTTTTGGTTTTACAAGCAATATTTTTTGGTGTGATTTTGATGGGCAACTTTGAATTTATAGAGAAAAATTGACAACCTTATGATTTTGAAGCTTTCCATATATAAAAGCAACATAACTCTGTATTTCTGTTTACTTTTATATCTTTCAATTACATTTGTAGTATCTCCCATAAAGGTCTTTATACTCGTGTTGATAGTTTTATTTCTTAGTATGTCATAATTTTTGTTGACCTTATCTTTAAGAACATTTTACTAATTATTTATTGCTGATGTATAGGAATACAGTTGATTTTTTTGTAGGTTGATTTTGTTTATGTAGCTTGCTGACTATTTTTGTTAATTCCAATTAGAGTTATATAGACTTCATTGATTAAATTTTCTGGGATTTTGTCTATAATATTAATCTTTTAATATTAGGGGGACCGGAAAGTAATGTTGTTTTTTTTACATTCAGTTCAAACATAAATTTTTAACAAGTTTTTATTTTTAATCAATGATGTAATCACCCTCGTTATCAACAACCTTTTGCCATCTAGTGTGCAAATTTTCAATGCTGGATCGATTAAAATCAATTGTTTTTTGAGCAAAATATCTAGAGATGGCATTTTGGACATCATCTAAATTTTCAAATTTTTTGCCACTTAGAAAATGTTGTAGCGATCGAAATAAATGGAGATCCGATGGCGCAATATCGGGCGAGTATGGTGGGTGAGGCGATACCTCCCACCTCAATTCATTAATTTTTTCCAGGGTTCGTCTTGCGCAGTGCAGTCTTGCATTATCGTGTTGCAGAATAACGCCTTTTCTGGAGACAATCGCTGGGCACTTTTCAATTAAAGATTGATTTACTCGATCCAATTGTTCACAGTAAAGGTCTGCATTCACAGTTTGTCCAGGTTTCAGCACTTCAAAATGAACGACCCTGTGAATACTCCACCAAGCACACAAAAGTGCCTTTTTGGGGTGTAAACCTGGCTTAGCTGTATTTCATGGTGATTCATTCGGAGAGAGCCACTGCCTTTTGCGTTTTGGATTATCATAGAGGACCCACGTTTCATCTCCAGTGATCAAGTGATCAAATAATGCTTCTGTATTGTGCCGCTGAAGCAATAAGTTGCATGTGGTGGACCGGTTAGCTTTGTTTTCTTCGGACAGATTATGCGGGACCCAAACACCTGCTCTGCTTTCTTTACCAATCTGCTGCAAATATTCTTGGATGGTCGACCAAGGTTGGTTAAGAGTGTTTGACAGTTCCTCGATTGTCTGACACGGATTTGCTTCCACTTTCGCCCTTAACATGTCATTACTTTAACGACATTACTTTCCGGTCCCCTAATATACTAGCCTGACATTTTATTGTTCATATATCTTCATTTTCTCTTATATTATTTCCTCTTTTTTATTGTGTACTGTCTTGTCTTTCTTTGGATATACCCAGCCTTTTTTTAAATTCTGGACTTGGATGCTATGTCATTTTAGAAGTATTCATTTGACAGTGAGAATATCCAATTAACAGCAAATTAAATCATATGCATATTAATTATCTCACTATGGAAGAATTCTCACAGTAGGGAGTTTCAGAGTTGTCCACCAGTTTAGCAGTGTCTTCTAGGATTCAAGCTTTTTCATGCTTTCTCCCATTTATCCTCAAGTTACATTTTTATCTTATGCTTGTTTCAGGGTGGCTTTAAAGCTACTGCATGCCTAAGTTTCACATTTGTATGCTAACAGTCTAAGTAGAAAGGAGGAAGTCAGCAAAAGAAAAAGGCCTTCGCCTTGTACTATTCACTTTGTGTTATTAGAATAGAAACATTTCCGAGGTTTAGATTTTCCACATGTTAATGGGCCAGGGTTGGATACATACCCAGCTTTATAAATGGTAATGAGGTTATTCTGACTCATTTAGAACAGTCATGATTGATGGTTTATTCCTTATAGCTTTCTTCCTTTTCACAAATATGAGTTCTAAAATAAGTCAAAGAATAAAGAGAGGAAAAGTGAATGACTATTGAGTTGGTGATATAATTTTGTGTCACTCACACTTAACCCTTTACGTTTAAAGCACTAAAATGTTCTCTAAGAATTACTTCAGATAAATAGTCCACAAATTTCAATATATAAAATTATTATTCTTAGTTCTGAATGTTTTGTATTCATTTTGATATCTTTTTATATATATATTTTAAATGTTTATGTATTAATTTCCAAATGGTTAAATTGGTTTAAAAAATTTGTTTATGCATTATTTAGAAACATGGATGGTCTATATGATGTGACTGTTTGGTATTTATTGGGATTTGCCTGTTGGTGAATCATTTGATAAAATTTTAAAAATCTTCCACGTTTACTTAAAGGGAAATTGTTAGGCATATAATTAATAGCCACAGGGTTTCATATACTTTTAATGCATCAAATTGGTTATTTACATTTTTCTTATCCAAATCCTTGTTCTCTTTCTCTTCTTTCTCTGTGTTTCTCTTTCTCTGTTTCCTTGATAAACAGATCATTGGAAAAAAGCAAGTTATACTGACCCACTGTGATCATAGATTTATTATTTTCTTACTACAATTATTTTAGTTGGGCTTTGTAAATTGTGATACTTTATTCTTAGGAGTTTACATTATTCTAATTACTATATTCTCCCAAGGAAACCTTTCTCTTTCATTCATTGACCTTGTCAATTAATTCTTCATGTATCTGTTACATATTATTATATATTTACACATTATTAATAATATACATATGTATATTACATATATACACATATATTTTTTTCTCTTTGGTTCATTTTATCAACCGGTCTGTAACATCACAAGTTTTTCTTTTATTTATTTGCCTGAAGTAACTTTTCTCTTTCTTTTGCTTTCAATTGCTACACTTCCTTATATCTTTTCTATGTCTTTTACAAACACTACTTAACTGAATTTTGTTTTTTATTAAATTTTATCATCTCACAGATCTTTTTTACACATTCTTATGTGATTCGTTTCCAAGTCTGATTGAGTTGAACCGTTTATATTTATTATTTTATTACTACTTTATTGCTAATATGTTTGAATTTATTGCTCTATTTTAATTTTATTGGATTGTTTGAAATATTTTTATTTCAAATTTATTTTCATCTTCTGGTTTGAATGTGACGAATTCAACTTTTATAGGTTTTATGTGCATTGTGTGTGTGTGTGTGTGTGTGTGTGTGTGTAGTTAGCCTTAAAATTTTAACTTTACATTTGACCTGATAAAATCTAAAACTAATATTTATATTCTCTTTCCGAACAATACAATATATAACAAATTCTAACTAATTCTAATTTACTAAATATAATTATGCTGACTTGTTGTACGACATAATTCTTGTAAATTAAATATAATCTCCTCCCAATTTACATTTTGTTAGTTCTGTTGCCAGAAGAAATTGGTCATTGTGGAGTGAGGAGAAAAGAATTTGAGGGACACAGGTGGGAGGATCATCATTTTGGGTCCTATTGCACTTGCCTCAAAGTTCTGCTTTATCATCTGGCTTCTACTGTGTATGTGCTTAGTGGAAGACCTCCCCCTCCACCATCTTGGCTCCTACTACTTATGCTCCCAGCAAAGGAATTTCCCCCTCACTGTTTATACCTCCCCCCTCCCCCCATAATAGTGGTGAAAAGGCTGGTTGTTCCCCAGGGAGATTGGAAAGCCCATCTTTCCTGCCCGCTCAGCCGCTCAGGGTTTAAGTCCCTTTGGCAGAGGATGTGGCTCTCCCCTGGGGTCTGTGAAACTGTAGCTTCCAGAGTTAACCAGGCTTAGGCAGCTTAGCTCCTTTTTCTTTTGTTAATATCTAACTAGCTACCTAAGCTAGCATTTCCCCCACCTCAAGAACTCTGGGCCCTTGTCATCTTTCAAGGGTAAATGGATGGGGAACTCATCTTCTGCAGCTTCTTCCTGAGGCTGTCAAGGGGCGTAGTCCTCTCTATCACGGGGCCCAGAGAATCTTGCTCTCTGCCAAAGGACAGGGAAGGAAGCCCATTTCCTTAGGCAACTGTTCCACCCTGTTTTTATAACTACTTGGTTTTTATAACACCAATCCAAATTTTATATTCATCTTTACCTCTTGTGCCCTACTTTATCTTTCAGTTCATTCTTCAGTAGTGTTTAGGCTTGTATTTGTTACAATTAAACACTGTTTTTGTTTATCTAAAAATATATCTACCATCAATCTTTAGCAAGGTATAGATTGCTCATTTGCTCATTATTTATTTTCTTTTTGGTTGGATTATCTTTAGTATATATCTGGTTCCTCTAAGTAGACTTTTTAATGGTCTTTGGTGTTCTGCCATTAAGAATATTGTGAATTTTATTTATTTTATTTTTCTTATTATTGATTTTTAGAGAGAGGGGAAGGGAGAGGGAGAGAGCGATAGAAATATCGATGAGAGAGAACATCAATTGGCTGCCTCCTGCATGCCCCCTACTGGGGACTGGGCCCACAACCTGGGCATGTGCCCTGACTGGGAATCAAACTGGCGACCACTTGGTGCATGGGTCGACCAACGCTCAACCACTGAGCCACACCAGCTGGGCTATTGTGAATGTTAATTTATCTCTTTTTTCAGGACGAAACATGTTACTTCAGTTTGAGAATACAAGTCTTCTATTAGCTCTGGGATATTTTAGCCTTCATAATTTCAACAATATTGCTGTTATTCTCTCTTTTCTGAACTTCTCTGATATGTTAGAACTTCACATTTTACCCTTCATGTAGCAAATGCTTTCCTAATGTCTTTTCTTTATGGCTATGTCTCCTTCTGAGTAATTCTTCACAGACATCTTCTACTTCACTAACTCTCTCTTCATTATCTTCAATGTACTGCTGAATCAATACAGTTAATATTTTATCCCATTAACTGTGTATTTATTTCTAAAAGTTTTTTCTTTAAATCTGCTTGTTCTGTTCTCACAGAATCTTACCTTTCTGTATGACATTAGTTTTTTCTATTTAATTAATATAAACATACTTGTTTGACTTTAATTCTTCAGTCTCTTTATCATTTAAATGGCTTATTGAGCAGCTAACATTCAACATGAATAAATATGTTCAATTCATGTATTTATTTCAAACTTTTTGCTAATCAGTTTCAATTATCTTGTTCTGAAAGCATTGTTCTTAGTTTAGCAACATTAGCTACCATTATACTAGCATCCCATTGGCCATTTAGAGTTGCACAGACAACAGTCAAAAAGCAAATTTGTCTTAGATTGCCCCAATTTTTTTTTTTTTTGTGTGTGTGTGTGTGTGTGTGTGTGAATACTGATAGTTTGTTGATTGAAGTTGGGTACAGGCTAAAAGGATTTAGAACCTTACTTTCTACCCGTCTACCAAGCTTAGTATTATATAGTAAGTTAAAATGAAATAGAATCTTATATTCAACTCCACAAATTGAAGAGACATTAACATGAAATCAAATACAATCTTGAGGTCTTGAGACCTGTCTGTAACTGAGAGATCTCTGTCTGGCTCAGAAACAATGATCAGTATTTTGTATGAAAGGCTTATTACAAAGGGGACTTGAAATTCCCACAGGGAGATAGATAAGCCTTATAACCAGGTCAGGAGGCAAGAGAGAGTGGATAGAGGCAGGAACAACCAGCTCCAGGCCTTGAATGGCTGGCACGGAAAAACAGGGATGCTGGTTTTCATGTAAGGGAGAGAAATTCTGTTAGATGACTTCGAATCAAATACATCATGTCTTTTAGACAATGCATTTCTCTAATCAAAAAACATTTCAACATACAGATTAAGGCATTATATATGCTAATTATCGAACCCTAGAGTATTGATCATAATTACCTTTAAAGCACACAAGTAACACTAGAAAGTATTTCAAAATTAATAATTAAAAAAAATACATTGTACACTCTTGATAATTATCTGTATAAACCCAAAAGAGATTCTGTTGAAGGTTCAGTGAGAATTTATATCACCCCTTACAGATATAATTTATATTAAAAATGATATACTAGGTATATATTTTTATGTATGGTGACATTATAATATAATAAAGCATATAAATAGGACTACAAAGGCCAAACATTAAAACCAGTTTGTGTGTGTGTGTGAGAGAAAAAAAAAATCAATGTAAGAACCCTAAAATCTTATGGAACAAGAATGGGCAAATTTGCTTGTGGAGCCTAGAGACTTTCCGCTAGGTAAAAACAGAACTTCATTTTCTTCTCCCTGAAAACTAAATAGCCCTGTCAGCATGAACTTGGTTTGTCTTGACCTAGACTCAGTGAGAGGGATAATCAATGAAGATGCTGAAGCTTTTAAAAAGCAACATAGATGCTTGCTCCTGCATAGAGCTACCTTGTCAAAGGATAACTGTGGCTTTGAATACAGAAGCTGGAGGATACCTTAACTTGACCTGAATACGTTTCCCTAGGGAGGACTTGGGCTCTAATGGTACGTCCATCTAGTAGACTTTTCAGAGGCAATAATTTTGAGAGTACAGGCAATAGTCATGCATGGCCATGAGTACTGGACTACCCTTTCTCACTCCTTGAATGACCTGAGCAGGATCACCCGGAGTATTAGATCCGATCTAGGCCAGAGGTATAGTGGCATCCAGAGGTCCAGACTCCAGTGTTATTTATATTTTAGCACCATACCAATGGGAAATGGAGGATCTTTCTCAGATTGGAATTTGTAAAAGTGTTGGCCATCACCAGTGGGTCATCCAAGAGCAAAGTGAGAGCCGCCAGAACTCACTCTCAATATGAATAACTATCCAAAAACTTGAATAGCTTGGGATCAACAGAGGAGAGGACACCCAGAGAAGAAAATGCATTTTTTGCTAGTTGAGTTAGGGATGGCCAAGTGGAAACCTTAAGCCTTTTTAATTTTTTTATTTTTTTTAATCAAAAAAAAATTTTTTTTTGACAGAGGGAGAGGAAGAAAGAGGGAGAGATAGAAACATCAAACATCGATTGACTACCTCCTGCACGCCCCCTAGTGGAGATAAAACCTAAAACCTGGACATTTGCCCTAACTGGGAATTCAACCAGTGACCTCTTGGTGTATGGGACAATGCTCAATCCACTGAGCCACATTGGCCAGGCCTTAAGCCATTCTGATTAGAAGATTCCAAGAAGGTTATTTTATACTATAAGATGATAAAGTGAGTTAAATTGTTACATGTCTCCTAAAAGAAATCTCAAATATTGGACTATCTTCATAAAACTGGGTGACTAACAATCTAATTGAGGGTTACCTTTTATTGGGCCTTCATTTTCAAATAGCTTAAATGCCTTCCCCCCCACCCCCATTATGCTAATCATTATTACTGACATTAAAGTTTTACACTAGGCTAGATTCTTACAATACAGCCTGGGATGTCCTTTGATGCTCTTCTTCTGTGCTGTAGCATCATGTAGCTTTGTTCCTTGAATCTCCTTTTACTGTCCTTTTGTGCTCCTTATGAAAATATTTTCTTCCTTGGCCATGCCATAAATCTAAATTTATTACTCCCTGTGCTATTGTTTAATGTTTAACACTAATAAAAATGCTACTTAGCATTTACACAAAGGTTCATATTTTTAAAGTGCTTTGCAAGGACTATTCCTCAGTTCTTTTTTAATGAGAGTATTTTCAAAGGCAATGTGTATGAATATTCAGGAGATGTTATAAATGGGAAGCTAAGGCCCCGCTGCTGTGTTGATTTGGAATTAGATGTGTAATACACAGAAATAGGAAAGTGCTCATCTGGTAATCACAAATAAAAAGAAGCATGAATACTGTATTGAGGCCGGTGAAAATGCTCGTATCTGTAACTCTATGTATTTGTCTGTTATTTGGGTAGATTATTTTTATAGAGGACAACGTTTATATGATAGGGTTTTAAACCACTTGAGTATCTTTTTATTAATATAACATTTATTAAACTGAGAACTTTTTAAAAATTGAGATCAAGTTTCTGTTTGATTTCAAGCCAGAATTTGTTACTTAAGGTTTAAGGTTTGTTTGTGTTTTAACTTTGTTCATTATGGGTGTGATTTAATTTTAATTATGCTAGTAGAGGAAATCTTCTATTCTTATTCAGATATTCATAGGTAGTCTGAAAGTAAAATTCATTGCCTTACATAATGCACTCAAATAAACTCTCATCAATAAATACACAAAAAAAGTATGTTTAGACAGTAAGCTGTTAATAATTCTATCTTTGGTTTTGTCTGCATATGTAAATTCACCACCAGTTCTCCAGAATTAGCAATCCCATGTATCAGCCAGAAGCGTTTGTACCACATGAGAATTTCTGTCTAGAGAATAAATATAAAGAAAATTTATGTTTTTGCAATATTCTCTGTGCCTGGGATTGAAATGTACTGAGAGTAGGGATGATGTCTCATTATTCTTTGATTTCCCAATGATTAGTCATTGGCATATTTAGGTACTCAATCAGTGTCTGGGCTGCTAGTAACTGATCATAGGTAGAGGCACATTATTTCAAACAATGCAAATAGCTTATGAGGGAGAATTCTGCTGGGGCCAATTCTGATTTCATGGATTGAGTGGCTGTCCATCGCTTAGAACCATGTGAAAACTTTGTATCCCACTCAATATCTAATCTAAATTGCAGACCACTGCCTGAACAGCCTTTCTCTGTCCTGTCTGGTACCATTCCTTGAACTCCTCGTCCCCAGTGCTGCTATCACACAGGCCTTTGTTCTGGTCCTTGACTGTACATTTCACTCCCTTCACAGAGCTGCTTTCCTGCCCACAGACTGTCCCATGGGTGGCTACTTCTAGTCATCCAGATCTCATTTAATTATTACCTTCCAAGGGAGGATTTCCTGCCCACTCAAATCCCACAACTCGAACATGTTATTTTACTGTGTGATGGTTAATTTTGTATCAGCTTGGCTGGGCCATGGAATTACTAGATATCTGGTTAAACATTATTCTGAGCATTTCTGTGAGGGTGTATTCGAATGAAATTAATGTTCAAATCAGTGGATTTTGAGTAAATCAGATTATCTTTCTTAATGTAACTGGGCCCCGTTCAATGAGTTGAAGGCCTGAATAAAACAAAGGCTGACTTTTCCCAACCCCAGCAAAAGAAAATATCCGGGAGAAGGCTTTCAGGCTTGAACTGAAACATCAGCTTTTCCAGGTTCCCCAGTCTGACAACCTTTGACCTGAAACTCCTGGATCCCCGGGATGCCAGTCCACCCTGCATATTGTGGACTTGCCAGCCTCCATAATGGCATGAACCCATTCCTTACAATAAACCTCTTTATCATCTATCTGTCTATCTATCTATCTATCTATCTATCTATCTATCTATCTATCTATCTATCTATCTATCTATCTATTATCTATCATCTATCTATCTATCTATCTATCTATCTATCTATCTATCTATCTACCTATTATCTATCATCTATCTATCTATTATCTATCATCCATCTATCTATCTATCTATCTATCTATCTATCTATCTATCTATCTATCTATCTAATCTAATCTATCCATCCTATTGGTTTTGTCTCTGGAGAGCCCTGATGATTAATGAAGTCAGTTTATTATATTTTCCTTCCCCATTAGAGGTATGTTCCATGCAAACAGTGGTCTTAATTGCCTTGTTCTTGGCTATATTCCCAGGACCTCGAATGGTTCTCATCCTGAATACATATAGTAATAAATTATTGTTGAATGTTATAATTAATGGCTTGGTCTATAGATATCAATTATAAAGATACTTAGAAAAAAATAATACTAGGATTCTGTAGATTATCATGTATTCTCTGGTGTGAATTATAAAACCAGTTGTGTATGAACATATAACAATGCAATTACAAACAATTCTATTGAATGTATATGTTTATTTTGAAGTAATTGTGTATTTTAATAGCTTTGTTACATTATTAATAGTAATCAAAACAACTATTGCTTATTGTATGTCTGACAGATGGTATATAGATGTGAATTATTAGATTTTTAGCTAATATTACATATATTTAATAATAAAAAATAAAAATGATTAGGCATTATTATTCTCCTTTACCTCCCTTTTCCTCAGTTTCCTCATATATACAATGGGAATAATAATAGTATCTATTTCACAGTTATTGTAAAAACTAAATGAATTAGAATAGTGCTTGCTAGATTGTATTAACTATTATTATTGTTGTTACTATAATTGGCATTAGTCCTCAAGTCTTTTGCTAAATGCACATTATCTTATAGGCCAATATAAGATTTCATTAATTATATTAATGGGATAAAATCTACTAACATAGAAATTATGTTTCACTTACTCTCTTTTTAATGAAATTATGATGTTTCCAAGGTAACATAAGGGAATTTTCACTTTTTAATATTATCTTATTGTATCATATTACTGTGAACTATGCTAAATAATTGCTTTCACTTCTTCCTCTTCACACTTTTCAAATATTTGGAAATGATTTCTTTCTTGCTAATTTAAATGTATTTAGAACCTCTAATTTTTTCACTTAAGATATTGTGGTGACTTCTTTAATCATTTAAATATCTCTACTCTGGATGTTCTATAAATTTCTTAAATTATTTGGGAAGGTCGTGCTAAAACTATATATTATAAGATATCAAAATTACAACTAATCTACAGAATAGCCATCATTTAGAACCTCCTGAAATTGAGCAGAATGGAACTCCTACAATGAAGGATATAAAGAAGAAATCATTTCAAGACTGGTAGGAGGGGCAGAGACACAGAACAAGCTGGCAGATAAAAACTGGGAGGCATATCATGGCTATCGAGGGCCCCCTGAGGAACAAGGGGACCTAGCCCCACACTAGGCCCCTGGCCCAGGGTCCCAGTGCCAGCAAGAAAGTCCCCATAACTTCTGCCTGTAAAAACCAGCAAGGAGTGTTGCTGAAGGAGACAGAAGGCTTCTTGAGTCCCAGGCAGTTCCTGTTAAAGGGCCCATGCACGGACTTACTCGGACTCACTTGCTCTGAGCTCCAGCACTGGAGCAGCAGCTTGAAAGGCACTAGGAACATATGGGGAAGAACTGAACTGTCTGGCATCAGGGCAAGAGCTGGAGGGGCAGCTTCTCTCAGACAAAAGTGCTGGCAGAGGCCATTGTTTCTTTTCTGAGCACTTCTCCCATAGAGATAGCAGGTGGGAGCATACCTGAGTCCCCATCTACCTGGCTCACACTATTGGCCCTGCCCTGGTGATTCCCTGAGACCCCACTCCACCCAACTTGTGGGTCCAACCAAGCCATTTCTAGTGGCTTTTCCACATGAATGACCTGTCTTGGCTCATGCTTCCAATTTTCCAAAAATATCTCAAGCAAGCAGCATCAGGCCTCAACAAGCCCTGTACCTCTCAGTAAGTGTCCCCATTCCCAGCACTAGTGGCAGCCAGCCTTGGTTCGCAGCTTGGTCTCTCCTGGGCACTTCTCAGCCCAGCACAAGTAGCAGCCATCTGCATATTGCTTTGTAGCACATGCCAGGTGGCCCTAGGCAGAACACAGGCAGTGGCTGACCTTGGCCTGCACCTCCCAGGAGGCCCCAGAGATAGTACACACTGTGGACAGCTTCAGACCACATTGAAGCATCATGACCCAACTACCTCTATAAGCAACATACTCAAGGGACAGGCTCAGTGGGCACCAGAACCCCACTGAAGTAAGTTCTGCTCTGTGAGGCGAGCCCATGCATAGCTGATCCTCCATGGTGCTGGTAGACAGTATTTGAAGCTGATTGACCTGGAGGTAAATCTGTCCCATTGACATGCCAACAGCAATTAAGGCTCAACTACAACAGGAGGATGTACACAGCTCACACAGGGAGGGATGCACCTGGAGTGCCCAGCTTGGGTAAATTGAGATGTGCCACTGGACCCTACAGAACACTTACTACATGAGGCCACTCTACCAAGCCCAGGAGATGCAACAGCTCTACTTAATACACAGAAACAAGCACAGGGAGGCTGCCAAAATGAGGAGACAAAGAAACATGTCCCAAATGAACATGAAAAGAACTAAACAGAATGGAGACAAGCAATCTATTAGATGCACAGTTCAAAACACTGATTATAAGGATGCTCAATGAACTTGAGGGAAGAGTAGATGATTTTAGAGAGAACTTTAACAGCATAAAAAAGAACATGGAAACCATAAAAAATAACCAGTCTGAAATTAAGGATATGCTAACTGAAATGAAGAACAATTTACAGTGAATCAACAGCAGAGTAGATGAAATTGAGAATCAATACAGTGATTTGGAATATAAGGAAGCAAAAATCACCCAATTAGAACAGCAAAAAGAAAAAATAATCTAAAAAAAATGAGGATAGTGTAAGTAGCCACTGGGACAACTTCACACATACCAACATTCACATAATCACATCATAGGGGTACCAGAAGGAGAGAGCAAAAAATGTAAAACCTACTTGAAAAAATAATGACAGAAAATTTCTTTAACCTAGTGAACAAAATAGACATATAAGTCCAGAAATCTCAGTCCCAAACAAGATGAACCCAAAGAAGCTCACACCAAGACACATCATAAATAAAATGCAAAAGGTTAATGACACAGAGACAATATTAAAAACAGCAAGAGAAAAGCAGTTAGTTACCTACTAGGGAGCTCCCATAAGACTGTCAGCTGATTTCTCAACAGAAACTTTGCAGGCCAGAAGGGATTTGCAAGAAATATCCAAAGTGATGTAAAGCAAAGACCTATGACCAATATTACTCTACCCAGCAAAGCTATCAGATAGAATAGAAGGATATATAAAGAGCTTTGCAGACAAAGAAAAGCTAAACAAAGGAGTTCATCAACACCAAACCAATACTGCATGAAATGTTAAAGGGTCTTCTTTAAGACGAAGAGCAGGAGGAAGAAGAAGGAGGAGGAGGAGAAAAAGAAAAAGAAAAAGTGAACAACAAAATAGCAATAAATACATATCTATCAACAATTGAATCTAAAATCAAAATAAACAAATAAGCAGAACAGAAACAGACTCATAGATACAGAGAACATTTTAATGGTTGCTAGATGGGAGAGAGGTTAGAGTGGTCAGTAAAAACGTTGAAAGAATTAAGAAGTACAAATTGGTAGTTACAGAACAGGCATGGGCATGTAAAAGACAGCATGGCGAGTGTAGTCAATAATATTCTAGTAACTATGTATGGTGTCAGATGGTACAAGATTTATCAGAATGATAACTTAGAAAGTTATATAATGTCTAATCACTGAGATGTATATCTTAAACTAATATAATATTGTATATCAACTGTATTTGAAAAATTAAAAAAACTATATATTAAGACAATTTTAAATTTATAATTGCAACCAAATTGATTTCAAACTAATAGTTTTAGACATCCAATGGAAATGTATTTATTACCTCCTTCCCTAAAGTGTATGATATATTTTGGTCACATTGAATTTTATTTATTTCTCTAAATATGTCAATTCCTGAGCTAGTTTATACAGACACACATACATTAACTCACCCACAAACTCATACATGCATATGAATTGTTTCTATGGTTGGCTTGGCAAAGTTTTCTGATAAAGACTTTATTTAGATTCTTAATTGGAAGTCATACTTATCCCCAGTTTTCTAGTATGACTACTAACGGGTCAAATCATGAGCCTTGAGAAAAGTCTTATTTACAACTTTCTTTTGCTTTAAGTTAGCAAATTTATTGCTACAAAAATCTGCAAAAAAATTAAAAGAGACCTTGTGTTTGCATCAGTTTTAGGCTGTTATCTATATTTTAATGCCCCTTGCCTTAGAGCTCAACTCTCAAAGACATTTCTATGGGGACTTTTAAAAAGCAAGAAATATGCTAGAAGTAAAAATGAATTCAGTAAAAGGCTACTATGGTCCGGCTGGTGTGGCTCAGTGGTTGAGCATCAACCCATGCATCAGGTGGTCGCCAGTTGGATTCCCAGTCAGGACACATGCCCAGGTTGTGGGCCCGATCCTCAGTGGGCGGCATGCAGGAGGCAGCCAATCGATGTTCTCTCTCATTGGTGTTTCTATCTCTCTCTCCATCTCCCTTCCTCTCTCTCTAAAATCAATAAAGAAAACAAAAATTTTTTAAAGACTACTATGGCTCATTTACTATTGCACCAGTGGACAAACTCTTGTGGAATGCTTTCAGGCTGGTCCCCCATTATTGAAGCAAATCTGTCTAATGGCTTCCTTCCATACCACATAGAGGTGAAGGAATGACTCTCTATGACAAAGTTATACATGGAGTTATTACACAACCTCAATTTTCTCCAAGGACGATACCCTACTCTTTCATCTCTAAAAAAGGTCTGTTTAGGGTTCTTCACATCTGAAGCAAACTTGTCTGATGCCCATATGTTGATGTTGTCTATATACATCATAGTCTCTGTGGAAAATATAGAAGCTGTAATCGTGCATCTCAAAGCAAGGTATAAAAAGCATTCTGAAGCAATAGCCAATCAGAATTTAAAAGACATTAAACAAAGTACAAAATCTTAGGTAGTCGTCAGATCATAATATATGCTATCCAGATAGCATGAATAATTAAATGAAGGAATTGACTTGTTATCAGCAAAATGAAGGTAAGAATGAGTGGTTTCATAGTGTTGACGTGAGAATTAAATAAGATAATTGAGACATGTTCAAGCATAAAATTGATAACATATCCATTGCTATGACAATGTTTCTGTTTCTCATACATCTCCGTCATGTCAAATGCCTACATAGTAATATAGAAATGTGGTTTTTTTAAGCACTATTTTTATCTTTAAATGATCTGACATTTCCTCATTATCTCATTTACATGCATATCACTTCTATTTTTATTTCACCGGTTTTAATTAATCAGTCATTTCTATTTATGAAGATTTCTCTACTTCCCCCAGTCTTTTGATATCATTCTAATGCTTTCAGAATTTGTCAAAATAATTAGAAATATTTAATGAGTCTACAATTAACTTAATTCAATATGATAACTGGCATGGAGTTCTGTTGATATGCCTATGTTTAATTTTTCTGAGTGTGCTTTTATATTTGTGCAAAACTTTAGAAATTGGGAGAATTCTTTCACTACCTGGTAGCATTCAACCTCAGAGTTCCAACTTAAACATGTAAAATCTATGTTTAATCTATATTTAACTATTATTTTTCTTTCAAGTATTTTAAAATAATACCCTTTACTTTTTTTTAAATCGAAGATTACTTCAGTTGTATGGGGAAGAGATAAAATTATTGTATTTTTTCTTCACTTATTTTCTATATATCAGCATTTTCTTATTTCATTTCTACACATAATAAAATGTACTATTTTTTCCTTTTGTATTTGGTGCCATTAGCAGATCATTACTCACTCAACAAATACTAGATTTTAATTGCCCCTTTCACTGTTATCCTAAATGGATTACTTAATTCTTTAATTTTAAAGCTTATTTGGATTATTCTTCCTCTTGCAATAACCAAACGCTCCTTTTGAAGAGAAACTGCTGGCAAAAACAAGCAAGTTCACAAGAAAAGAAATGTTTGCGTCTCCACCCAGAAAATTTCCTGTCTCGAACAACCTTACTTCCTACCCACTTTGGTTGAGTTTTTTAAGTTGGTACCTAAATATAGTTGTTTCTTGTAAACTGAGAAATGCAGACCATAAAATGTTACTGAATATCAAGGATAAGAGTAACCACACTTTTCTCCCAAAACCTGAAGAAAATCAACAGATTCTTAGGTAGAAAGATCCTCTGATACTATCATAGTTGGTTTCTTCTGTTTCTTGCTATGCACGTAAAGATTAAGAAAAAAAAAAGAAAGAAATATTTTATATACAATAAATCAATTTCCTTGGTAAAATGAAACTATTGTGGAAAATGCTCATGGGTTTCTAGTGGAATGAGTGAATTAACAATGAAATGTCATCAACACTATCATTGCGTCCACCTGCTTCTTAGCTTTGAGTCAATACTTAACAGAGAATGTGTGATATTTTAGCTTTATACAGATACTATATTTCAGATATTGATTACATGGCCACTTGCTTCTGTGATATCAATTTCAAGGTGATTTTATATTATTTGGACATGTCTTTAATGTTGAAATACCAAGAGCAGACTTAACACAGATCCATGTCTCTACATTGCTTATAGTCAAGGGCTACTTAAATTTTGTTAATTAAAGCACAACTACTAAAGGTTTTTTTTTTTCATTTGTGTTTTGTAGTGGTAAACTTAATTCATATATTGGGACCCACAGAAGAGGGGCCATTCCCCGTGGCCCAGCTCACATCATAAATATAAACCTAAGTCAACCTGCACATACGGGAAATATCTCACTGTCAAGGAAACCTAACATATGTCAATCACAGTCCTTCAACTCAGCTTTACCTACTTACCTTACTGTAGAAAATAGGACCTACTAGCCGTGTAAGGAAATCCATGACCTCCTAGTCACTCATGCCCTATTTCCAAATTGCCTCCTCTAAAGCTCTGTAAGACTGGCATTTGCCCAACCTCCCTTAGGGAGAGCGCTCCACTGCTTCTGAGTCAATGTACCTCCCAATCCATGAGTTATTTTCCTTTGAATAAAGGACATCGACGGGTTACTAAATTGTTTTGGTTTTGTCATTTGACAATTTATAACAGTAGAAGTCTATAATTAGTGGTAAATGAGGGTTAGCTATACGTCCGTAAGCTGTCTACCCGATTGTAATGAAAGTCCTCAACCAAATGTGGCTATACAGGCACTTCTTAGTAAGCTAGCACTAAACAGTACCACCCTTTGTTCTGTGAGCTCAAAAATGTCGTCTTTTCGTCTTTGTAGGTACCTCAAATCCACCTTGCATGAAAGATTCCTCTTAAGTATACACAATGATATCCTACCACAGTACTTGTGTAATCACCTGAAAAACTAGATTGATTCTAAATCAGTCAAGAATCCTCAGAATCAATGATAGAGCCCACCATCTGCTGTAATTGGTACATGGGTATATAGGTCTGCTTGTAGGTATAGGATGAAGAATCAGATAAAATTTTTACTTTTGGTTTGGGAAACCTCGAACATATTTTATCCATCCACTTTAAGAAAAAAGAATTTCACCAAAGAAAGTCTTTTTAAACATCTGTTCTTCTCACAAGCTACCAATTTTACCCATCAAAACCCATTTCTAATGCTTATTTTGATAATTTGCAATAGTTTTGGCATTGTCCAAGACAGGAAGAGATGAAGTTGCAGAAGCTGACTCTCAAGAGGCCTTTTTGATTAAATGACAGCAGACTACACTGGGAGTGTGACTTACTCATTAGGAACTGACTGTCCCAGGAGTGCAGCTTAAACCACCCAACACCTACCTAACATCACATCTTCCGGATGGAAGGTATTTTAAAATAATTTACAGACATGAGAACATTGGTCTTTTCTGGACAGGACCAGAATGTGCATCTCAAGCAACCACAATTCATGTCACGGAGCAGATGTTGAGGCACAGTGGATTAAATTGTATTAAATTGCAAGAGTCAATGATAAAAATGAGGAACCAGCTATGAATACTCATCCTATCAATTCTGCCACTGGTATAAATGGAATTTGTTCAGTATCTTTGAAAACATTCTGCCTTATTCATTGTCTATCATTATCATCATGAATTCAAAGCTTTTTTTAAAAATCAAAAGATATATAAGTGATTCAATAAGCTACAATTTTTAAAGTTTGTTCAGAATATTAAAACATTTATAACAGAATATTTCTTGCATTACATCAGTGTATTAGATGTATTTATTGGTGGATACTCTGGGGGCAATAAAAATACATTTAAGGTAATCATATTCCTGAAACCAAAACTGTAATTGCTATGTAATAGATGTGTTTTTTTGTTTTGTTGATCCTCACCTGAGGATATTTTTTCCATTTATTTTTAGAGAGAGTGAAAGGGAGTGAGGGAGGGGAGAGAGAGAGAGAGAGAGAGAGAGAGAGAGAGAAAGAGAGAGAGGGAGAGAGAGAAATATCGAAGTGAGAGAGACACATGGATTGGTTGCCTCCCACACATATACTGATGGGGGCCAGGAATCAAACCCAAGACTCTTTGGCACACAGGCCGATGCTCTTACCACTGAGACACACCAGCCAGGGCAATAGGTGTGTTTTATTATAGATTATAATATTTCTTCCTACTTCTACTGGATTTTTGCATTTTCTTCCATTGTAATCTGTATATATCTCATCTCTAGTTTTCACACCAGGCATTTTTTGATTCATTTTACTTTTTAAGTGATTATATTTAAAATTGTAAATAATTCTTTCATTACTTATTGTAGATCAAGAACAACATTACCTCTTCCAAATTTATTTTCCTTTGCAAAGTATTCTTTTTAATTATACACAAGTGGAAACTTCTAGGTAATTTACATAAATATTTTTCTGCTTTAGTTTATAATATACATTTTTTATTTGGCTATAATAAATATAATTTAGCTTGTAAGATTTTTATAAGAGTAAATACACTCTTTGTTAAAAGAAGTTATAAAGTGATTTGTGCATACATAAAATGTCCTGGAAAAAATACAACCGTCTATCAGTTTGAGATTACTATGATCACACCTTGTAAAAAAAATTTTAAATATATAAACATGTTCTAGATTTCTGTAAAGTGGAAGAAATTTGTGTGTGGGTGTAAATAAGTGTATAAAAATAATTATCACAAATAATTAAAGAGATTTCTTAATGGTAGACCATGAAGTAAATTGTACTGGGCTGTCTGGCCATAAAATGAATATTAATTTTAAGTAAATACTTTATATTTTAATTTTAAACTAGTTAACCACTAATGAACAAGGTTCTAATAATACTGTAAAAATAATATCGTTCTGTTTGAAAGGATACATTAAATCATATTAATTATTCTTAACATTTATTTGCTGTGTTTTAGAGAATGTGCTGGAAGCAACTAAGCACAGGGAGATGAATCAAACCTATACCTTCTTCCCCAGTGTTTCTGAGAAGTCAGACGTGAATTATGAAGAACTGGAAGGGTTTATATATCGTATGATTCAATTCAGCTACAGTCTCCTCTGTTTGGTTTTCAGTGTACGGTAAGTTTCAATTCATTGCTACTGTTTGAGAATTAATTCTGACTTTTGGTTTCTCATGATACTTTTAGAAATACGTAGACTGCTTTCTACAATATCTGGTTTGATAGTAAAGGAATTAGGTTTTGCATTTTTGTTCTTTAGAATTTTAATCTAGCAAAGCGTTCACAAATTTCTACTATTTAGCTAGATTCATTGTATCACTATTTGTATAATAACCATTTGAAAAAATAAAAACAGCAACACAAATGTCCATAAAAAGAAGAGTAGATAAACTGTGATGTAGTCCTATAATAAGTATTATTATATAACTGTTACATGTAATAATATGGATGAATCTTAGTAATAAAAGATTAAGTTGAGAAAGTAAATTCAAATGATTATGTAGAACAATAGACATTTTTATAAAATTAAAAGCATTTAAATTATATATATGTATATATATATAATTACACAAATACAGTCTCTATATGTGTATTCTAAATTATACATGCATAATTTTTAGTAATGTATGTGAATGCAATATGAGATTGATGATGCAATGATCAATATGGAGGTCAGGATGATTTTTTGTTGATTTAGGGAGGGACAGGCTGTTTGATTAATAAGAAAATAGAGGCCACATGGTTGAATGTTGGTTTGTCAAGGTCTTAGTTTTTCTTTGGGTGGAGGGCTCAAGGTCGTGCATTGCATTATTAAAAACAATTAATTAATGACTTACTAAATAAAAGTGAGCCATGCATGGATGAATCATCAATGAGCACATATCATGAATCAAACTCTAGTTTTTTAGATGCAAGCTTTATTATTAACTCTGTTCTATAGTTTTGTCTTTCTTTTTCAGGATCTTTAGTCACATGTTTATTGGTTCATTTTTGAGCCAATCTATATATCCCTTTATTTTTGATCTTTTACAATTCTATCTTTATTTAATTTCTTTTTATCATTTTTATTTCTTCTGAATGCCCTGTATATTTTCAGACAAATATTTGTCCATCAGTTATCCGTCTATTTAGTATTAATCATGTGATGTTTTGTCTGTTTTAAAGTTTCCTTCTTCAGCTCACCTGCTATTTCACACATTACTGTTTTTGTCTATTTTCTGAGTTTCTGAATTTTTGATTAGTTATTCCCTTTTATCTGTACATGCTTGCTTAACAATTTTTTCCAAGTGTATCCTGCCCTAAAATTTTCCTATTTTGTGTTTTATTCCTGTTTTTCATCTACTTATATATTTTGATTTACATTTTCTGCTTTCTTTTTATTACAGCTTTATATGAATGTTGCCTGCCTTTTTTATTTTAAAATTTCTGTCTTTCTCATCCAGTAATAACAACACTTTCATATATTTATATTGAGAGTTTCATGGTTCACAAAGTCACTTAGTTCATAGGTACCTTATTTGGAGGGACAATGTAATGTGTGATTAATAGATTCAGACCTTGCTTTTTTGGAAAACAAGATTCTGCTTTTAAGATCATCCTTTTTATTTTTTCTTGTAATATCTCAATTTCCACCATGCACTTTCTTATGTCTTTCAACAATTCTCCAATAATCAGACACCTTTCTTTCAATCTTGCACTGGCTGGTTTGGCCCAGCGGTTAGAGCATCGGCCCTCAGACAAAGGGTCACGGGTTCAATTCCTGGTCAAGGGCATGTACCTGGGTTGCAGGTTTGATCCCCGGTCAGGGTCATGCAGGAGGCAACCCATCAATGTATCTCTCTTACATCAATGTTTCTCTCTCTCTCTCTCTCTCCCTCCCTTCCACTCTTTCTTTCTTTTTTTTAAATGTTTTTTCTTTATTGATTTTTTTTTTTAGAGAGAAAGAAAGGAAGAGGGAGAGAGATACAAACATTGATGAGAGAGAACATCGATCGGCCACCTCCTGCATGCCCCCCACTGGGGATTTGGCCCACAACCTGGGCATGTGCCCTGACCGGGAATCAAACCGGCGACCTCTTGGTGCATGGGTCGATGCTCAACCACTGAGCCACAATGGCCAGGCTCCCTTCCACTCTTTCTAAAATTCAATTGAAAAATAAGCTCAGATGAGAATTAACAACAACAAAAAGCAGTATCGTTAGGAGACTGTCACTTTCATTGTGCACATGTTCAAGCCCTTCTGTTTAATTCTTTAGTAGCTCTGCTCTCGCTCCCTAGGTCAGCATGTGTTGAGTATTTTCCCCACTGTAGGCAGGTGTTTCTCTGTTGGGAAGTGATTCAGTGGCTCCTTCTTTTCCATGCCGTCTCTACCTGACTGCTTAGGAATTGTGTTTGGAGATGGCTCTGCAAGATTTGGATGTTGATTTGTTGACTTACATATAAACTTAAGTGTATAGTATTCTTCATCCCCAAGTTATTTTTGAGAATACTTTTATGTGTTCTCTGATTTTCCATCTGTGTGGTTTTGCTGGACTGTGTGAAGAGATTCAGATTTAGGCAGAGGCCATTATTCTTTGGAAACCCTGAAACTCTGTATGGTTTTTCAGCTTGAGTCTTAATTGACTGATGCCTCAGTGAGAGATTTTATACTCTCCTGTGCATTTTGCAGCGCATGGCTGGGCTTGTGTTAATACACAGGTTGTCCACCTCTAAAGTAAGCATTCTTTCTGAATGTCGGTGTTCTTTCATTTACTGTTTAGCTGGGAGAGAGATTTTAAACCCTTTTTATTGGAACACAAAACATGACTAGCTACCTGCACAATGTCAGTTCACATTTGCAGACACCATCAAACAATGTAGTAAAAGCTCCCTTTCCCAAGACTGTGTGAATAAGAATAAGGGACCCCTTCTTTTCGGATGACTCTGCTCCGAGCTGGAGCACTCAGCTTTGCCTGTGAAGCTGGAGTGGATTTCAGACTATTTTTATCTCTCCAGCCTTTGGCAGGGCACATCCTGCAAAATCCTATACATCAGCTCTGTCTTTGCTCCCCATGGAACCGCAGCAGCCGGATCATTTGAAATGCAAATACAATTTAGCCCTTTATTTAATAATAAAATTGTCACTTCCATAGGAAGTTGGCAAGGAAAAATAGGGTAAGTAAAGTTTAAAGAGAGAAACTGTAATAGTAAAACTGGGCTTATTGTTATTTTTAAAATATGTTTTTATTGTTTATTTTTAGATAGAGAGGAAGGGGGAGAGAGAGAGAGAAACATTACAGTGAGAGAGAAATATTGATAGGCTGCCTCCTGCATGCCTCCTACTGGGGGTCAGGCCTGCAACCCGGGCATGTGCCTTGAGGGAATCCAACCGGAACCTCTCAGTCCATGGGATGATGCTCAATCCACTGAGCCACACTGGCCAGGCGAGCCAGGCTTTTTAATAATGCTGAGGATGGGCAAAGCTAGATTAGATATCGGAATGGAGGGTTCTGAGATTTGCTTCTTATGGATGGGATAAGAGAGAAACACCTATATGAGAGGTAGCTCTCGGTCTGTCTATGAGCTTCAGACTGATGCAAACCATCATGATTATAAAGTTAAAGGTCTGCTGCCTGAGTGCATATGAGTGTAGAACAGAAGTGAGACTAGGCCCCTGCAATCACTAATGGACAGATTGATTTCATAGTAAGTGACTATTTCAGCAACAATTTGCAAAACTGGTGGAAGGAAATACTCTGGGAAAATGTGGCTAAAAGCTGAATCACCATGAAAGCGCTATTTCAGTAAGTGACACTAAGTACAAAATAATGGCCATTTACTTTGCAATCAGACTACGCTGACAGATGAATGTTTTATTACTATTTTTTAATTTTCCGTCTTATAAATTCAGTTGGCCTGCCAGACTCCTTAAATTCTACTGGAAGTGAGCCTGGGCGTTGGTAGCAGGTCTCTGCCTGATACATGCCAAGCCGTGGAACCATCTTAACTTAAACTTTTTGTTGTTGTTGTTGATCCTCACCTGGGATATTTTTTCCATTGATTTTTAGAGAGTAGAAAGGAGGTGGTAGGGGAAGAGAGAGAAGGGAGAGAGAGAGAGAAACATCTGTTTGAGAGAGACACATCAATTGGTTGCCTCCCAAGTGACCCTGACCCAGCTGGGGATCGAACCTGCAACCCAGGTATGTGCCCTTGACCGGGAATTGAACCTGTGACCTTCCAGTGCACAGGCAGACACTCTAATCACTGAGCCACTTCAGCCAGGGCTCAATTTAAACTTTATATGGCTGTATCAACTACCCTTACCAAAATCTTAAAGCTCTATCAAGATTTCATCCAAATCTTGATTTCTAGGGGTTCCTAACTAAACTGTAAAAATATGATTTCTCTTGACACTTGGAATGTCATATTTCCAGGGTAAAAATAGTTCTTTTTTCAATATCTTTTAATTCTTGTTCTTTTTCAGATATTTAAAGAATATGACTTTGCCGACCATAACTAAGCATTGGGAAAATATTTTTGTTATTAATACTAATGACTAGAAGTTAGAATGTTGTCCTTAACAGGGTTTATATTGCTACTGTTACATCTTATATTATTTATGTTGAACATAAAGCATCTCCTTTGATGCATGGCTTGTTTCTAATGTTTGACTTGGGTACAAAGTAGTCCCTGGAGAATTCTGGAGACATTTCTGCAAAAGCAAGGCCTATGGAGCTAAGTCCCCAAAATGAGAAGGACCAAGGTTCTTAATTTTGTTCCTTAATAGGAGCTCATTATCTTCCCATTTATTAATCCTTATGGAATTTTGATAAATATTTCCTCTATGTTTCCTAAGGAATCCTTCAGTGTCACTTTCCCCAAGACTGTGCTTTCAATTTGTCCTTCCTGTGCCCTTGACACTTATTTTTCTGTGGAAATGAAGCCAACAGCAAAGCCATCTATGCAGTTAACAGAGGTATGTAAAGTGCCCTTTATTATGAATGATTTCAGAGGTCTTTGATTTGTGTGCATAGAGGAATGGTGAGAGCAGGGCACTTCCAATGGGGCAGGAATAGATTATACCCCTGACATAGTCACTTTAAAACATACAGGACAGAACTTTCCTTGCTTCCTCTTTGTCTTATGAATTTTTAATTTCTCTTTTTAAAGTAATCTTCATTATTTAACAAGGATAAATCTCATATCTTTTGAGTGCTTATTATGTTGTAGACATTACGCTGATCACTTTAGTGACATTTTCTTATATATATATAACACCTACATCATTGGACCTATTAATAGTATATAATATTTCCATGTTCTGATGGAGAAACTGAATCTCCATTGGACTCCACTAATAAGTAAGCTAGCTAACTAGTAAACTCTGACCTAAGTGTTTAAATTTTTAAGCATAGATGTTTGTGGCAATGTAAATAACATAATATAATAACATGGGCTATTGGTTACTTTAAGCCTCCATTTCCTCATTTGAAAAATCAAAACAACTTCCTAGGGTTGTTTTTTCAGATAAGAAAGCAACATATGTAAAAACCTGGTATAGTGTCTGACGCATCCTTTATAAATGTTAGTTTCCTCCCCTTGTTTTATTCACAGAAGGTAATGGGTGCTCTATTTCCCTCTAGGATTGTATTTTATTTCATAAAATCACTATATAATTTAAAATTTGTTTTCTTAAACATCGCCTTAAGTTGTTGTTTATTAAAGCCTTAGATTCGCATCACTTAACAAATGAGGAAACAGGAATAAAAAGTCAGTTAATAGTTCTCAGATTAACAGGAGACTCATACAATTTGTAGTCGACACCTCTTTCATTCTTCTTGAAGCTTCGTGCCTTTAATAATGTGGTTTGAGAAAAATTTAAGTCACTTTTACAGATTATTGTTTTGTCATCTAGTTTACGACTGATATAGTAAATATGTGATATCTGAAGTTTGGAAGCATACATTTTTCAGAACCACATAAATCAACTCTAATCATAATGTCCACTTGTGACATCTCAAGTTCTTAGCGAAATGATAAATTTAGAAGCTCGTTTGTATTTCCTGTGGAGATGATAACGGGGCCAAGACTCTGTATCTGCTCTCCTGAGGTTGATTGGAGATGCCATGGAGAAGCCAGAGGGTGGTAGCGAGGAGAGTCGAATAGCAGTATAAGAATGACCATGTCCTTGCCTTTTCTTCAGTTTTATAGGGAATCTGTTAAATATTTCATCATTGTATTTGATGTGAGCTGTAGATTATTCAGATGTCTTTAGCAGATGGAGGAAGTTCCTGTGTATCTTTAGTGTGCTGAGATTTTGCTATTTTTTTTTTTTAATGAATGGAGATTGAATTTGTCCAAAAAAATTTCTGCTCCTATTGACATGATCATGTGTTTTTATTTTCTTTATTCAGCTAAACTGGTAATCAACTAAGTGGTTCTAAGCACCCAATCCCAGTGTGGGAGAGGGTCCCCCATACAAACAAGCAGTTCTCCTGACACCAGTAGGGTGGCTGTCTGCAACTCAGTTTAACTCAGTTCTGTCAATATCTACCCAAAGTATAGCATCAGATCCCACAGTTAAGGGCTCAGTTTCACAAGACTGGCCCTCTCCTCCACTTCATATCAATCTGGGCTTCTGACTAACTGGCTATTGATGGGGATTCCCACAATTCCCTTTTGATTTATTTATTATTTTTGTTAATCCTCACCTGAGGATATTTTTCCATTGATTGTTAGAGAGAGTGGAAGGGAGGGAGGGAGGGGAGATTGAGAGAGAGAGAGAGAGAGAGAGACATTGATTTGAGAGAGACACTTTGATTGGTTGCCTCCTGAATGACCTCGAATGGGACAGAGGATCAAACCTGCAGCCCAGATATGTCCCTTGACTGGGAATTGAACCCATGACCCTTCCGTTGGTGGATGGACTGACACTCTCACTGCTGAGCCAAACCAACCAGGGCCCACAACTCCCTTTTGGGGTTTGATTAATTTGCCAGAGGCCCTCACAGAACTCAGAAACATTTCATGTAGTTGATCACTGGTTTATCATAAAAGGATATAACTCGGGAAAAGCCAGATAGAAGAGCTGAATAGGACAAGGTATGGGGAAAGGGTGTGAAGCTTCCCTGCTCTCTCTAGGCATGCCACTCTCCCCAAATGTCCATGTGTTCATCAACCCAGAAGCTCTCAGAACCCTGTCCTTCAGGTTTTTGTTGAGGCTTCATTACATAGGCGTGATTGATTAAAGCATTAGCCATTGGCAGTTGACCCAACCTCCAGCCCCTCCATTCTCCCCAGATGTCAGACTTTCAGTCCCACCCTCTAATCACTGGTTGTCTCCTCTGGTAACCAATCCCATCCTTAAGTGCTTTCCAAAAGTCCCCTCATTAACATAACAAAAAATGCCCCTTTTCTCTCATAACTTAGGAAATTCCAAGGGTTTTAGGAGCTCTGTGCCAGAAAGTATATCACATTTTTATTGTTTAAACAATTGTCTTCCATAGAGACCTGAAAGATCCATGATGTGAATGTCCTTGTCTGTCTTATTGGTTAAGATCCATGACGTGAATGTCCTTGTCTGTCTTATTGGTTAAGATCCATGACGTGAATGTGCTTGTCTGTCTTATTGGTTAAGATCCATGACGTGAATGTCCTTGTCTGTCTTATTGGTTAAGATCCATGACGTGAATGTGCTTGTCTGTCTTATTGGTTAAGATCCATGATATGAATGTCCTTGTCTGTCTTATTGGTTAAGATCCATGACGTGAATGTCCTTGTCTGTCTTATTGGTTAAGATCCATGACGTGAATGTGCTTGTCTGTCTTATTGGTTAAGATCCATGATATGAATGTCCTTGTCTGTCTTACTGGTTAAGATCCATGACGTGAATGTGCTTGTCTGTCTTACTGGTTAAGATCCATGACGTGAATGTCCTTGTCTGTCTTATTGGTTAAGATCCATGACGTGAATGTCCTTGTCTGTCTTATTGTTTAAGATCCATGACGTGAATGTCCTTGTCTGTCTTACTGGTTAAGATCCATGACGTGAATGTCCTTGTCTGTCTTACTGGTTAAGATCCATGACGTGAATGTGCTTGTCTGTCTTACTGGTTAAGATCCATGACGTGAATGTGCTTGTCTGTCTTACTGGTTAAGATCCATGACGTGAATGTCCTTGTCTGTCTTACTGGTTAAGATCCATGACGTGAATGTGCTTGTCTGTCTTATTGGCTTTTCCAACATTGGCACTCAGTGAATATTGGGTGATTGATTTAATGCAGAAGAATGAGAATTGGGAACGTGGGAAGTCAAGAGACAAAGGTAATTTATGTATGTGGCAGAGATCGTCATCTTTGGTAAACTGTTAAGTAGTATTCAGGAAGAGGTATATTTTAATGACAAATATATAAACTAACCTAAAGGAATATCCTTAAATAATTTGAATCTGTAGTATGTTTAAATCTGTTAAATAAATGGGGAACTTTAACAAAACTGCTTATTTACTTTCATGCAGATACATTATTTTTGTGAACTTGATTATTTTCTTTTCTTTTTATGTTGCAAAAACAGGGTGCTGGCAGTGGCACATTTTCTATGAATTCCCTGACTTTTTAATTGGACTACATTTTTAACGTAAACTTAAAGTGTACAGTGTGACAGATATTAGTGAAATTAATGAAAATAGCTATCATATCAGAGGAGGCTAGTTTTCGTAATGCTTAATAAGATTTTGTTGTTGATTCAAGATGTAAGGACATGACAATGTATCAAAAATATGATAACAAAGACTTTATAATTACCTGTTAGTGCTTAAGACATTAATTTTTCTTGTTAGGACAAGTAGTTTTAAAAAATTCTGTGTGTTGTAATAATCTCTAATGAATGGAACATTTTCTGGACTTAAACTTTAATTCTTAGCTGTTTCATAAAAAAAAAAAAAAATGTCCTTTGCTTTCCTGGGTTGCAGGGAGGTCATCTCTCAATGATTTCTTTACTAAGGGCTTGTAAGACCTTTTACTTATGGGGATCTTCAAAGAATATTATATCAGCTAAGGTTTCAAGCTGGATTTTATGGCTTCCATGATCTTTAACTCTTGCCATAGTAGCTTAAAATGTTGAAAGAAAGAAGGTGACTGAACAGAGGAGACAGATGGTACATGGGGAGAAAAGAGCACAGGAACACAGCTACTGCAAGAAAGTAATTGGCTCTGAAAAAAAAAGCTGAGAAATTTATGTGGCGCCACATGAACTTTTACCTTAACTTCTAATGTGAGAAGGAAAGCACAGCCATTGGTCTCACCGCATTGTCTTTGAGCCTGGAGACAGCGTGTGTTCTGAATTTGTATTTCTATGTCCTGGCAAGTTTGGCTGAGTGGTTAGAGCGTCGGCCCGTGGACCAAAGTGTCATGGGTTCAATTCCTGGTCAAGGGTATGTACCTGGGTTGCATGTGGGAGTCAACCAATTGATATGTCTCTCTCCCCTTCCCACTCTCTCTAAAAATCAATGGAAAAATATCCTCAGGTAAGGATTAACAACAACAAAACATTTTAATTTGTATTTCTATGTGAATAATTGCATTTTCATTTAATTATTACAAAGATGAAATTTTAATAATATATATATGTATTTTTTATCTTCACCCAAGGACATTTTTGCATTTATCTTCAGATAGAGCAGGAGGGAGAGAAGGAGGAAGAGAGAGAGAGAAACATCAACATGAGAGAGACACATCGACCGGTTGCCACACACATGACCCCAACCAGGGCCGGGGACAAACTGCAACTGAGGCACATGCCCCTAGTGGGAACCGAACCCGGGACTCTCTGGGTAATTTGGCTGATGCTCTAACCGCTGAGCCAAACCGGCCAGGGCAATTTAATAATATTTTTATCATAATTAAAATAAAAACCATATATATATATATATATATATATATATATATATATATATATATGAGTTTTTAATATTTTTTGATGGTTGGAAGTTCCTAAAAATTTTCTATCTCTAAAAATGAAACTGTTTGCAACAGAATTTCTTTCTTTGAGAAACCTTTAGGCTGACCTAAAGTTCCACATCTTTTTGAGGAAATATAAAGAGGCTCCAGATTAAAGTGCTAAATGTTTCCTTATTAATGTAAACCAGGTACATCATTACTAGGTCTACCTCTGTTCTTGCATAATTATGAGACTGACACACTGCCTACTGTGAGCTCCCTACTGTGCTAAGGAGGCACCTTGTCCTTGCATAATTAGATAATTCCCCACCCCCCACATGTGTGTTGTGTTTTGTGTATGCATGTGAGTGTGAGTTTATTTTTAAGCAAAAGTTGTCTATAGGAAATTGGGAGCAGAAACCTCTGGAGAGTTTAAAGGGAAGATCTATCCCTCATGCTGGTATCGAGGTCTAAAGCAGAACAGTCCATTTGAAAAGAAACTCGGCATATAAACAAGCCAGATCTAGGAAAGGCACTGATGATAACTATCATTGCCTCATTTAGGCGGTGTGGAGGTCCAGGTCATATTTGTAAGAAAGTAATGAAGAAGAGAAGAAAGCAGTGTGAGATGACAGAATGCTCCCCAGACTTCTGGGGCAGCAGCATTGTGCTCTGAAGACAACTGACCCAGTTAATAAGAGGTCACTAGGAGTGGATTGTGCAACATGCCGGAATCCCTCATGAGTTCCCAGAAATTTGCTGGAGAAGAGAATTGAATTGAAATGTTTGATTTTGTGTGGTCTTTGATACAGGCTCTGACGATTGTTCTTCGGTTACCAAAGAGAATCGTACATACTCAGGGATACATTGGATATATATTGCTATCTCTATCTCTGTCCCTGTTTCTGTCTCTGTCTCTATCTAGCAAACAGTTCATTTAGAGCAACCTTATAACAATACGTATTATCATAGAGGCATCAAATTTCCAGATGAAATGGAATTTAAAGGCCAAATAGTCCAATCAGCTCTCTGTTAGACTGAATCCCTTCTCTAATGACTTGGTCAAGTGGTTATCAACCCCCACCTTGTTAGGGATCTTATTACCTATGGAGGAAATATATCCAACCACTGATGACACTGAATATTATACATTGACCCCAGATTTGTCTTATCAAGCCTCCACCTATTTGTCTTACCACCCAGGGCCATGCAGACACATTGTTTGATGTTACTTGAAATGACCTATCATGACCCACTTCTCTTTAATAACCTGTATATCTTGAATTTCCCAAACTATTTTTCATGACACAGTATATTCTCTTCAGTTCTTATTTTACAATATCACACTTATACCTGCTTATTAAATTCCTCTTTTAAAATGCTGGATCTAACAGAACAAAATAGACCATGC
The DNA here is from genome assembly GCA_030848825.1 of Tadarida brasiliensis. Lineage (NCBI taxonomy): Eukaryota > Metazoa > Chordata > Mammalia > Chiroptera > Molossidae > Tadarida > Tadarida brasiliensis. The sequence goes on along the minus strand of CM061257.1, from coordinate 24,581,959 downwards.
ACAAATAAAACCATGCTAACCTTGTCGTGGCTTTTGAAGTCACGTTTTTATTAAAATAATGCAATATAACAACAACCTATTTAGAAACATTTGTGATGGACAATTTGAAGGGCTCTGACTTTCTGTATTCTTGTGTAAGTCAAAATTTAATTACTGTGTGCTAAGAACTGTGCTAACTGTTTTAGTCTGCATTCATAATCAATTCTATGACTCTCATATTATTTGCTCATTCATTAGGGCAAATTAAGTCTAAATAAAGTTGTATATAACTTTCCAAAATTTACATAGCTAAAGTGTAAGCCAGATTAAAGACTTATCCTTTTGGCTCTAAAGCCCATACCCCAAAATGTTTATGCAAAGCTGTGGGAGAGTGAGAAAACAGTGCAAAGTGGCGCCATCGATCTTAGTGGGTCCAGATCTCGATTTTATGCAGGGCTCGGTGTAATCATCGTGTGCTGTAGGCGATGCCTGATTTGTTTATGCTGCCCTCAAATAGCTTGGCATTACTATGCAGAGTTTTATGGTAGCAACATTATACTTTACAGTTGAGTGGAAGATATGTTTAGGAACCCCACAGAATTCCATAGCTTGGTAGATGGGTTTGGAAAGCTCTTCAAGCACCTAAAGCTCTTGTTGCCAACGGAGAGAACTTGACTCCTGGTCAGCAGGTAGTTCTTTCTCAAAAATAGGAACTTCTAGTATTAGCAACCTTGTGTTCAAAATGAACACACTTGCAGTGACGGTTTACAATACTGCATGTTCTCTTGTGCAGGATATTTGTGAGTCTGCAGAGTCACAGAGAACAGGATATGGGAAGAAGTTGGAAGAGTATGTCTTAGATTTCATAGAGAATACAGCACAAGACAGAGTTTATGTAAAGACACAGCAAGAACCAGACTGTCACCAGGATTCATTGCATTGCCAAGGTGATTGCCAGGAATTCATTGGGATTTGTAAGCAATGATAACAATGATCTCTACTGGTTTTTTGTTTGTTTGCTTGTTGAGAGGCTCTAGTGGACCTAGAGAGCTACATGAGTGATCTTCTAGCAGACTGCATAGCACATTTCATAGAGTGGTGCTTCAGGAACAAGGAGGCCTCCTCCACTTTAGCCCCCACTTTTATGGTTCAATTCAACTAATATATATTTGCTTCTGTATTTATACATTCAACAAGTGTTTATTTAGTGACTTAAATAATATACTTGAGATAATATACTAAATGAGTTAGCCCCTATCTTTAAGGAGCTTGTGGTCAACTGTAGGAGAAAGACAAGTGTGTTTGTACGGGCACTTTTAATTGTCATCAACAAATTTGATTTTTATGGTTCACTTGGTAAGTCTTATGGAATTCAAGATTACAAATGTTGCTGCACCTTCAGAACAATAGGAAGTAGACGTTGTTAGAACGTAATGTCTCTAGACTCTTCTCTCCACATGTGCTTTCTTTATCTCTCTTCCTCCCTCTGCCTCCCTCTGGCCTCGATCTTGCTCTTCCTTCTCTCATATTCATCCTATCTTCTAGGTTATCTTCCTACTTTATAGAAGGGTCAACAAACAATTTTTGAAAAGGACGAGACTGTAAATATTTGAGGCTTTGTGAGCATATCATGTTTATTGCAATGTTTCAGACCTGCTACAGCATGAAAGCAACCATGGAAAATACAACATACATAAATGAATGTAGCTGTGTTTCAATGAAACTTTATTTATGGACACTACAATTATAGTTTCATATCATTTTTATTTGACATGAAATATATTTTTTTTTAATTGTCAAAAATTTTCAACAATTTAAACCTGTATGAACCATTCTAGCTCACGAGCCGTACAGAAACAGGCCCAGGGACCACTGTCTACCAATGCCTGCTCTTTAACAAAGTATGCGGTAACTACAAGTTCATGAGTCTTGTTTGTATCTTACAACTTAGATTAAAATCATTTCTTAATTTCCTCACTAAAAATTCTTACTGATTATGGGCCAGAGGTTCAAGGACATGTACAAAATGAGCTCACCTAGAACAAGCATGAAAAATATGATTTAAGCCCTGGCCAGTTTTGCTCCATGGTTAGAGCGTCGGCCCGTGGACCAGAGACCCAAGTTCGGTTCCCACTGATGGCATGTACTTTGGTTGCAGTTTGTCCCTGGCCCCGGTTGGGGAAAAATAGGATTTGAGCAGGTAGGTACCGGTGAGAAAGATGGGGTGGATTTCCAGGCAAGCGGAAAGTCCACCAACATGAATATTGTGTCAAAATCCACAGTTTAAAAGTTAAATAGCTATTTCCATGTAACTGTTTGAAGAGATCACAGTTAGGGAGGCAGAAGAGAATCTTTTTTTAAATTGGCCTGTAAACAACACTAAAGCAAGAGGAAACTTTAGCACAGAAGGATGTGATGTATAACCAGGGAAATCATAGTGTTACCTGTCAATAATGTTATATGTAGATGGAGATGTGTAATATGCTAAAGATAAGCCTAAAGGAAAAGCAGAGAGATGATCTTAATAGCCCTCCTATCCTATGTCTAGGAGTTTGAACTTTCTCCAAATTCATGATGGTTCTGGGTTGAATTCTGTCTCTCCAAAGATGTTGAAGTCCTAACCCCCAGAACCTGTAAATATGACCTTATTAGGAAATAGAGATTTTTGTAGATGATCAAGTTAAAATGAGATCACCAGGGTGGGTCAATAGGACAGGGTATACTTATATAAAGGGACAATTTAGACATGAGATAGACATGCGATGAGGGAGGACCATGTGAAGAAGAAAGAATGTCATCTACAAGCTAAAGGACACCTGAGGCTCCTGGAAGCAAAGAGATAGTCCTAGAATGGATTCTCCCTTATGCACTCAGAAAGGACCAACCCTGTCACTTCAGACTTCTAGCCTTCAGAATTGTGAGACAACAGATTTCTGTTGTTTAAGTGCCTCAGTTTGTGGTGTTATGGCAGCCCCAGGACACCAATGAAGGCAGTGATAGAGAGCGGATACTCTCCTCTGAATTTTTGCTGTGTGCAGGTCAATGATAATGTCGATGATGAGAAAACTGGTATCAAGTTAGAGGCAACCATTTGAAATCCTTAAAGATAGATAAGAAATGATTTAACACTAAGAATCTGGGACAGGTATCAGAGGACCAGGGAGCAGAACTGAAAACTGTTCACATCAGCATTTTCTCCTCATTAGAATGTGCTGGATTTGTGAATTTACTGGAAGCCGCAAGAACCGCATTACTGTCAAGCTGTGTATCAGATTCACCATAATTCCATATTCAGGGAAATGGAACTGTAGGAGCCTTCGATATTTGTTTGTGGTTATTGTCACTGTTTTTTATTGTTTTGCCTCCAGGGCTCTGCTTTTCTGTGTGCCAGGGCTCTCTTAATTTTCTTAAAAATAGTAATGTGGACCTCAGAGTTATGGAGACAGATTAAAAATTAACATCTGTCTTATGCACTCAGTATGGCTGTCAACCTTTTCCTGAAGCCTGCCTTTCTGTGCCACGCACTGGAATTGCTTCCAAGTCAGTTTTTACTTAAGTTGTAAGCATCAGGATTATGTTTACTTAATGACTGCCAACTTGAGTCCACTAATGAAATCATTCAGAGTAAATGTTTATCTTAAAAATATCACAATGATCATAGCACTATCTTAAGGAGTAAAAGATTAAAACTGTAGAGCTTCAAACAAGCTCCCAATATTTTGTTTCTAAAAAACACAAAATTTATTCTCTTGTAAATATTACATTAAAAGATTATATAATCGATGTAAATGAATTTTTTTTTTCTCTAAAAGAACCTATAAAGAACAGTAAGGTAGTTTCAGCTGGGGTTGAATAATCTGTCAAAACTTGGGATGGAGTGCCATAGCCATCAGAAGAGGAAAGGGACTAAAGAATTGCTCCCAAAGAATGGTCCCCTACACACAACCATCTGGCAACCTCTGGCTTCTCGGATCAGATAGAATTAATTTAGAATACAGGTTAGAGCAATGGAGTCAGGGAAGGAAAACTTGGATGCAGAAGGAACAGAGGCAATGTATTATTTGTGAGGGTGGGTATCTTCTGTCTTGGACGGGGAAAGGGTTAGGCATAAAATGGGATCCTGGGGAAAATCCCTTTGGGGTTTGCAGTAACTTATCTGTGAGTTTTGCTGCCAACAATTTCTCCTATCTCTGTTTGTAAGTCTTTCCATCAAGAAGTAGAGTCTATTTACCTTCCTTGTATATTTGTGACTTGCCCCTATCAATAGATTGTGGCTGAAGTGACATTTTGCAAGTAGTTCTGGGTTCAACCCTTTAAAGACCTGTATATTCTACATTTGCCCTCTTTCAATCTAGTTGTCATGTCATAAAGATGTCCAGGCCTTTTCTTCTGGAGACAGAGAGACCATGTGTAAAGGCCGTGGAGGCTGAGGCATCAGGCTGGTAGAGTGAGACCAAGTGAAGGAGAACAGAGTCACCATAGTCAACCATAGCACTAAGGCCCCAGAGATGTAAAAGAGACCTCCTTAACCCTTCCAGTGAATCCTGTCCAGCTTTAGTGATCGCACTAATTCCAGAGAAGAGATCAGCTCAGTCAACATAGAGAATGGTGAGAAATAGTAAATCACTGTTGACTTAAGCCACTGAGGTTTGGAATGATTTGTTATGCAGCAAATCACATTTCCTATACTGAGGTTGAAGAATTATAAACATCTTTCTGGCAGAGAGAATATTAACAGAAGTATAGATGGCTGGAATAGTGATGATAATGGAAAATCATATTTTCTTCCTTGAAAGGAAACTTTAATAGCATAATAATCCTGACTTTATGGCCTCCTTCTTTAGCCTAAGAGGAGGACGAGTGAATTCTACTACGAGTTTGGAAGGAGAAACAAAGCTATTTGTAGCCCAGCTCTTTCTTTTCTTTTCTCTTGGAACGAATCCTCTGTATCAGTTCTTCTCATCCATCACCTAAGCCTTACAGGGGATAACTCTAACCTGGAATGCTCCATCCTTTTTTGTACTGCTGTAGTTGGGTGAGTGCATCTGTCTAAATCTGAGGTTTGGTGTCAAGAAGACAACTCTCTTGAACATATAAACCCTATTCTACAACATCAGCCCCATCAGAGAATATTTGGTTCCCATTTGTCAGCTCTCCTGTTTAATCTTCAGTCAGTTAGAAGTTGGGTGGGAAGAGGCATGCCACTTTCTGGGCATTGCTGAAAGGTTGATGCTATGAACTTCAAGTCTGAGAATGGTGTTTTAAAGCATCACTATTTTAAAATTCAGTAAACAAAAGTTTTGTAGCTTGATTATTAATTTTAACTACGTAATTGAGACTATATTTCATTTTATGAAATATTGATATCCATGTATTTGAAAATGATCTGCAGTGACTAAAGAAATCAGCGTGGTAGCTTAGCTTTGAAATGCATTTGAAATCACACTTTCTGATTATAGAGAAAGCCTTAGTTTTTCAAAAGAGAGTAAACGATGGCAAGCCACATATTATTAAAAAGCAGATAATTTTTCAAAAAAGAAATATTTTATGGTGTAGTTGGATAAAAGTATATAAGTAGGAATCAGAATACCTAACTGATTTTCTCTTTTTACTCTTTCTTTACATTCCTCAATTTCCTCAGCTATGTCATTACAGAAATATCTAACTCTCCAAGTAGTTATGAACATGAAGTGAATAAGGAATAAATATACAGAAAACACTGTAAAAACAATCATAAATATTAAAATACATGGTGTTATCTATTATACTCTCACAAATGTGTATTATTATGTCTTTCTGGGAGTTAACCGTTTTGGGGTACATTCTAGGCTAAGTGAAACTTCGAAATGTTTTTCTATTTGGGACCCACGTAAACAATTACTACAATTCCATCAGGAGTTCAAATGAAGGTTGAGTCACGATGATTACCAAATATAATAGACCTTTCTGTAGTGGTTCTGCTGTCAGCTCAAATTTTTAAGTCCTGTAAATATCCTTCTCTCCCCGGCCTGTGGCTGCACGGTTGACCACTATTCCCTGATTAAAGTTAAAAACAACAGCACCCTTAACAGGTCATAAATCATCTCACTCATAAAGGTGCAGATTACAACAGGGGTATAACCTCATCACTTTTATGGATGACTGTTTCTGATTAGGCAAAACGTACAACAGGTATATTTTCTAAGCCTGACAGAATGCCTCTGGTTCACAATGGTGCAGGGAACATCTGTCATTTTCCTTCTCAAACATCCATCAGGCAAAATTATTAAATCAACGTGCATCATTTTGTATAATAGAACCAAAATCACTGTTATAGAACATAATTCTGAGATTGATTTCCCTGCCTTGAAAATAAACAACTTGACTTCACATTCATGGTTATGTAACAGCGGGAGATTATTATCTTGTGACAAAACTCTGTTTTTTATTGACATTATCTCTAAATGATCCCTTTGATAGGATATATGAAATTTAATATACGTTCAATTTGGAAAGATTCCATTCACATCATACTGACATATATCTATTTTCTATTTACTTTACAGCCAACATTTGAATCCAAACATAATATTCATTTCTGTGTTTACTTCTTGCTGAAGTCACTTAGCAAATAAAACCCTGATGAAAATTTGATCTAAATGCACACACTTTGACACCAAATGGCTTAAGAATGAATCCTGACCCTAATAGTGTGACTTTGGACAGGGTGCTTACTGTCTGATTGAGTGTACTGATCTGTAAAATGTAGATAATAATAATGATGTTCAATTCATTGATGTTGCCTGTATTGAATGAGTTCATACATTTAATGTGCTTAAGACAATGTCTGGCATATAGTAAGAGCAATATGACTAACATTTATTGTATAGCATTCACCCTTTCATTCTTTTTTAAATTTTAAATTATTTTTTTAATTTAAGTATAGCTGATATATAATCTTATATTGGTTATGTTAGCTTCAGGTGTACAATATTGTGATTTGACATTTTTATACCGTACAATGTGATCACCCCACTAATTCTAGTGATCATCTCCCACTGTGTAAAATGATCCCGATATTATTGACTATATTCTGCATTCATTTTTTATTCCTTTCTTGGTTCTGTGGCCTAGAGTAACATGTTTAAATTCTGTGAGCCACTGTGTGCTAAAAATACCTTCTACCTGTCCGCTCTTATGGGTATTAGATGAGGCAATATTTATAAATTATATTTTAAAGTAGTATAGAAAAATGTGCCTTGCATAAATAACCCAGGGTAATTTTGAAGTTAATTCTTTTAAAAACTTTGGGATTATGATACTACAGGAAATTGTTTTGCAATGTATTACCTGAAATTTGTTTCCAAATTGCCTATACATTGCCCTTTGTATTTTACGTTTCTTTGTCCAGTTCTATTCTTGATTCTCCTTAGTTCTGCTGTGTGCCCCAGAAGGTGGGCAGCTCTGGACTGGACCAGTGCACTTTAGCTCTATGGCTTCTTAGTGGGTGTGACCTGAGGAGGGCATCGATTAGAGGTTAGTCAGAAGTGAGAGTACATTTTATCTTGATTTCTCCCTCTCTTCATGGAAGGCTTCGGGCCCTCTTCAAATACTCCCACTGCTCTGGATCTGATCACTGCTTCCTCTCCTTGCCCATTTAGACCTGCAGGTGTAAGGCCCCAGCTCTTGCCAGCCCAGGAAACTGCACTATACCCTGTTAGTTTTCCCATTTCATCCCTGAGAACACCACCTTTATTAAACTATCTTGAATTACCCAATTTGAGTATGCCATCTGTTCCTGTCTGGGTTCTCACTGATACATATACCCAAGTTTAAATGTAGAATAAGCAGCCCTATCAGAAGCATGTGAAAATGTTGAGTGCTTGAGAGATAAATTGTATGCTTGTTGAAAGTCTTCAGTGTGTTCAGGGTGGCAGTTGAAGTGCCTGTTTTATGTGTAAATTGTTTTGAAGATGTGAAAGTATGTCACCCTCAGTAATGTAATTTTTAAAAAGGTGTTAAAAAGTATAGTGCCTTTTAGAAACACAAGGTCAGATTAGCATTCATTTGGATTTCACAAGGTAACTGAACACAGATTTGAATTGTAAAGTAGCTGTAATTATCTATTTAACAGACACAGGAACTCTTCCTGGCAACCAGAACTTTAATTATAGACATTGTGTTCAGTACAAACTTCCATGGTTTTGACAGGCTAACAGATGAAAAGATACACAAGGACTTCCTGTTGTTGGTCTCACATTTTGTCTCTTTGCATCTCTTTACATCTGAAACTATGACCCAAATGGGATTTGCACTTTATTATTCATGACATATTGTTCCTTTTAGAGGAATAAAAAAATAAAAAATAAAACTATGCCTTCATGGAACAAGGCTGATTTTAGTGCCAGGAGGCAATTTATTGTTTTCATGATGATAAAAATCTTTCTAAATAATAAAATGTGCCTATATATTGCAATATTTGGATAAAGCAAATAAATAATAATACTACATAATAATAGTAAAATGCAATAATTCTTAGTAATAAAATGTGACATATCAGAGATATTGGAAATCAAGCATATGATAAAACTCAGGAGAAATGCAAGGACAGAAATTTTGAAATGCATTTCTGTTTGGGATGCCATTTTGGGGGCTTGTGATACATAGAAGTCACCAGAGTCATCACCTAAGCCATTCTACCTTAGTTAGGCAGAAATATTCACACTCAAGAAAGCTGCAAACAAAGGAAACACACCTCAGTGACCCTGATTTTCATTACCCAGCTTCTTTTACACCATACCTTTCTAGCTGATCTCATACCTCGAACTTCCTTCTACCAATTTGACTGATAACTACTAATATGGCTGTGGATACCAGGGAAATACTTTGCTTAATCTTTTATAAAATGTAAATCAGATTTAAAAAAAATAAGTATCTCTATAAACCTCTTTTCTATTCTGACATGAGATGAAAATATTTATTGTAGCAATTAGCTGAGTATTTAGGTAATGGTATGGATATGCCAAGGAAATGAAGAGAGGCATAATTTGTTTTAGAAATAAAAATTAAAAATAAAAAGTATGGGAGGATTGGTTTAGCATTTTCAGAGAGAAAGTTACATGGGAAGTTAAGAAAATGCCCATGATGTTTCAGACACTTAACACATTTTGTTATTCATTGTATGATTATATACAATGAAAATCATCTCAAAACCATTATTGTCATCACCACCTCATCTTCTATCCCATCTACGTCCATACTGGAGGAAATAGCTCAAATTTTAAAAAGGTAAAACAAAGCCTTTGCCTGCAATGTTGCAGCTCAGAACATAGCCATCTCTGGGAGTGTCTTAGTCAACAGGAATGACCATAACAATACACCACAGACTAGGGGGACTGCACAATAGAAATTTAGTTCTAGAGGCTGGAAAATCCAAGATCAAGGTGATGGTAAGGCAGATTTCATTTTGAGGCCTCTTCTCTTGGCTTGTAGGTTTCCCCCATCTCCCTTTGTGCTTACATGATCTTTTCTTTGTGGGTGAGAGGAGAAAGAGAGCTCTGGTCTCTCTTCTTTGAAGGGTCCTAATCTCATCATGGGTGCCTACACTTATGGCATAATCTGACCCTATTTACCCCATCACATTGGGAGTTAAGGCTTCAAAATATAAATTTTGGAAGTTTACAAATATTTAGTCTATAACAGAGAGGGTACTTTTTAATATCAGTTGATCCACTGATTTCTGAATTAGGTGATGAAGGAAGTTATCCCATCGGTGCTTTTCTTTCTTCCTTCTTTCCTTTCCTTTCTTCTTTTTTAAATTGACTTTTAGAGAGAGAGGAAGGGAAAGGAAGAGAAAGAGGGAGAGAGAAACATCAATGTGAGAGTGAAACATCAATCGGCTGCCCCCTACACAGGATGGAGCCTCCACCCAGGCATGTGTCCTGACCAGGAATTAAATCGTCAACCTTTTGGCACATGGGCTGATGCCCAACCACTGAGCCACACTGGACAGGGCACGTCTTTCCTTCTTTGAGGCTATGTGTGGCTATTAGTAAATGATGTATTCCAAACCAGTTTCTTCTGTAGAAAATATATTGTCATTTCTCATTTGATTTACAATTTTTATATTTTAATAATGCAAAGAATTTATACATTTTTTCATATTGCATATTTTAATAGTGTATAATCGTTTCTCAAAATAATGAAGAATGTTAAAAATTTAGCTCAAAATTTATTACCTAGCTCTCAGAACTTATCTCACCTGTTTTTAGGCTCTGGGGAAAGAATAATTTAAAAAAGAAAGAAAAAGAAAGAAAAAAAACAATGCTGATTGATTTTAGAGTTGCCTTTTGATCACTTCCTTTTTTACTGAAATTTTAGGCTCATAGACATAATGTGTGTATAAGTTATTTGCTTTATAAAGATATGTACATAAAGAAATATTTTTTTATCCTTCAGTAAATAATAAAATTGATTATTTAAAAATAAGAATTGGACTTTTAGTAATTCAAAGAATTATATATGTGAAAAAAGTAAACAAGTAAATATACGAATAATTTATGTTTTTAGGGGGAGATATGACATTAATCAAAAGTCTTTGAAGAGAAAGTGAGAAATATTGAGAGTTAGACTGACAATTAGAATAGTCACATGTAATTTCAGAGAACATAATTATGAAGGGAACAGAGGGATAAATAACCCAATACTTTTCACCTATAGTGTTTTACGTTAGGGTCCTAGCCTTTCTTTTAACGATCCCTTCTTCCCTTATCATTATGTTTTTAAACTAATTTTAAAAGCCTTTGACTTGAATGAAGCAGCCTCTGTGTGTCATTTACAGTGTTGGTTTTCAGGAAGTCTACTGGTATGTTTTGAGAAACTTGATCAAGCCTTTCTTTCTAGGCCAATCTTAGAAGGAAGCCAGTATGCATTTATCATCGTCCTGTTAGGGTACTTCAGGCATATGTCACAACCTAGTGAGAGGAGATATAGATATGATCAATGGCAAAATAAGTCGATTCATTATATTGATTGATATCATGATAGTTTTTCTCATAGAGGAAGTCATAAAATATTTAAGAACTGTGACAATGTATATCACCAGAGGAGGCTAAAAAGACAGGGCCCAACCCCCACCATTTAAATTTATGAATAACTTGGTCTGGGGCCATATGGACATTCCATGACATTTCATCCTACTCATGATAAAAATGCATGATTTATTATCAGACCAGGTGAGTTTAGTTAGACCCATCAAAAATCTTGATATTTGCTTCTCTTGAGTCTCATGTTAGCCCTGATACATAAAATCACACATTGAAATGTGGTCCAGGCAATATGCAGACATGCTGTAGGTCGAAATCAAGTAGCATCCTTAAGACCATATGATACTATTGCACAAATGATTTTATTGCACATATGATATTATTGCACAAAGTAACTGCTTTGTGGACAAATAGAGAATGGAGTCTACTGTAGAAATGTAACACTCTCCCACAGTAGGGATTATTGAAATTTTGGGCTCATGGGTTACTGATGCAGTGGATAGATTTAACTCTTTTGAGAGACATGTGACAACCTACTAATGGGCTTTGATGAAACATTACTACTGAGAGACATTACATAAGCTGAGAACCAAAATATCTTTTCTGTCATAGGTATATTAGAGAGACATTGCAATAAGGATGATCTAATTTAGCAAAACTCACTAATAATATGGTAATGGAATACAGGAATTTGCCACTATTTACCATAACCAGGTCACAACTCTGCTTTGGGACAAGCAGTAGAATCTCCAGAAAAATGTCCAGTTAATATTGATGAATAGTATAAATCCTAAATACTCTCCATGCTAAAATGAAGCAAAGCTGCCTGGTTGACTGATGGAAGTCTCAAAATAAAGACTGCAATGCCATTTAGAAGACTGCTGCTATATTTCTGGAAGAAGGTATAATTTTTGTTGAGGAGGGAAAAGATAAATCTACACAATGAGCAAAAATGAGGAAAGTATATCTGGTTTTGGAGAAAAAATTAGGCTCTCCTCCCTAGGTTAATGTTTGGGTTTTGAACAACGGCCTTGTTGTCTAGTCTGGAAATTGGTCCTAGACAATAGGACATTTAAGAATATTTGCATTTGATTTGCCCTCAGATTGATTACATACAAATAATAATGATTGATAGTATTTTTGTATGTATTTTATCATGAAGTAAATACATGTCTTGGCAAAAGTAGGTTTACAGTTGTGAATATGAGAAACACTTTATTCTTGTATTATAATTTATTAATTATTATATTATTTTCCATATGAACAACTGCAAACCTACATTTGCCCACCCCTGAATTGTAGAAATTGCTCTAATATAGATTTAAAGAAAATGTTAAGAAATAGTAACAAAGGGATATTGCTAATGATTAGTAGGTAAACTTGGGGGAAAAGGCGAATTAAAACAGCTGATTCATTTTTCTCTCATCTACCTTTTATAATGCCAAAAGATCTTTGTTCAAATACTCCTTGAAACATTGAATCAGGAAATTTATAGAAGGATACAGAATCCAAGGTAAATGAGAATCTGGTCAACCACTGTGTACTAGAGTAAGCATCTATATGTCAATATTAATATCGACTATTGAGTAATGACTTACTGGTATTGATGGGATGTACCTAAACAAGATATAGGAGATAGCTAAGCATTCCCAAGTATACTAGCTAGGATAAAAAACTATAAGAAGCCTAAATCTGAATTTCCTAAGCTGAAGTTGAACACACCTAATCATCAACATCACTTTAATCATGCACATCCCAAGGATAGAATGATTTCAAGGTATTCAGAAGCTGAACCTGTTTCTATGCTGCTGCTTTATAATCTACACTGTTACTCCCTTGTCTAATTTCTTAAAGCTATGTACATATATTGCAGGAAGAAGCTATTGTATCTCATGAATTTGGTCAAAATTTGAACCCAGGATTACTGCCCCTAGGAAAGTGGTGTGGTCTTTATAGTTAAAAATCATATATTCTCATGGCAATAGGTAAAAGGGGCCTCAAGGTTGTGTGTTTGCTTAAGTGCCTTACCTCAGTCTCTGATAAGAGTGCCTGGTCTTCTCTTTCCTTTGAGAGTCTAGTGATGACCAATCCAGGACTCTTTTTCTGACAAGTACTGATACCCATTGATGAAGTCTGTATCAAATTCATGGTTTGCTCTCTGTTGGCTCCAGTTCGTAGTGAGCTCACCTAGCATGGCTTTTGACGCTCTTGGATTCAGCACTGCAAGATCTGTCATGTGGCACATTAAATAGGACTCCGTTGCTCTACAGGGACCCCCTCCTTTGCCTCATGACATCTGGGATGCAACAAAAGACTATGCATTTCTCAAAAATGCTTGAAATTTTCCAATTTTGTGTCCTTGTCAGTGATAACACTCCCATGTGTATCTGGTTATTTCTAGCTTCTGCTGGCTTCAGAGTTTCCATCCCGACAGGGAATCTAGGACACATTTCTCAGTTCCTGTCCTTTTACTTCTGAATTCTCCTTCAGATCATCTAAATCAAAAGCCTAACTTTAATTGGTCCTTCCTGCTTGGAAGATCATTCCCTTATGTTCTATGGTTTTTCTTTTCAGAGTACTCCCATCTTCTCCCTTGCTTGAGACCATAATGAGTACTAAAACTAGAGAATTCATTCATTCCACATCAAACAAAATCAGTTATCTACTATGCTTCATGATAAATGTTGGGGATACAGTTGTGAACCAATTAGTAAGGTCATTGATCTCACTGAATTTATATTTTAGTGAGGGGAAACAGAAAAAGAAAAAAGTACAGCATAAAGAAAATTGCAGACATTGATAAATGTTAGAAAGACAATGAAACAATATGACTTAGGTGGTAACTTAGATTGAGTGATTAGAGTAGGCCATAGGGAAGAGGTGCATTTGAGCAGTGATGTGAATAGATGAGTAATAGAGTGAGACCTGCAGGGATAACAGGACAGAGAAATCAAATGAGGTAAACAGTGAGGGCCAAAGTTCTGGTTAAGAAATAGTCTGAAGGCCCATGAAACAAGAAAATAAGGAACTACCGGGAGAAGAATAGATTAGGTTGAAGAGCTCAGTAGGCAGTAAGCCACGTAGGAATTTTACCATGATGAAACATTTGGACTTGAGTCCATATGCAAAGGGAAACTTTGGGCAGATTCCAAGCAGAGACATTATTTGACTTGTATATTTTGAAGGTCATTCTGGAGTTCTTTGACATCCTATGTTGAGAGTGGAATAAGGTAAAAAGAGCAAGCAGAGTTATCTGTTATGAAACTATTTCTGAAATCTACATTAGAAATGATGATGTATGGCAAGAAAAGAGTATCTGAGGGATATAATTTTGAGGTGGAGCACATAGGATTTACTAATGGATTGGTTGCAAAGCATGAGGGAAAAAAAGAAGTAAGAATGATTTTACATTTTTGGTTTGAAAATTAGATAGATGGTTGCTCTATTTATAGAGATGGATAAGATAGGAAAGTGACACTTTGGGCAGGGGTGGGAGGAGACAAGGGGAGATTATTCTATTTTTTTTTCTTATGTTAAATCTAAGGTTTCTTAGACATCCATCCAGTGAAGATGTCAAGAAGTTGTTTTAATATATTAGTTTCAATCTTAATGAAGAGTATTGCTAGTCACTAGTGATTTTAGTAAACAAAGCTGTCATAAAATAGAGTTGTATGGAGAGAGAAAGCCTAAGATCTACTTCTGGAATACTGTTGTATTTAAATTTTGAGTACAGGAGAAGATGGAGAAGAAGAGTGGTTGGTGACCTAAGAGGAACCTAGGGAGGGGATGTGTGGCACAGAGGACAAGTGAGGAAGCAGGGAGTGGTCTACTCTGCAGAATGCTCCCCAGAGGTGGAGTGATATGAGGAAGTGTATGTAAGGTATCTTCTGTTTGACCTTTTGATCCACTCTCTATCCTCCTGTCTGCATTCTACCCCAGGAGGCTGAGATGTGTGGACTAATCAAGAGCTTACTTGATCTCCGACTTTTGTCAACTGAGCAAAGTGGAATCTCTAGCAAGAAATCTGACAGAGAGAAGGGAGTAAAGTCAGGTGTTTATTCCCTATCTCATTTCTTGAAGGCTTGCCTTAGGCTGGCTATGTTCCTCCACTGGAAAGCATAGCTCCTGCTGAGGTAGAATCCCCTTTCATTTCATTTCCTTTCTGATTAGGAAATGCTTCCTCCTTTCATCGCTCCACTGTTAATTGACTGGGTACTATTTTATTCCTGTGGTTCCTCTAGAGTCTTCCTACAGTTTGTAAATAAACCTTGCATTCAGCCTTCCTTGAATTACACTAATTTTAGAATGTTCTGTTTCCTGTTGCAATCCTGAGTGAAACTGTGCATAAAAATGAGATTATAGTATGGATGTTGTAGTTGTCTTTGACAAGAACAGTTTCAGCTGCATAAGGTGAGTTGGAACCTAAGTAGAGTATGTTCATGGGGGAAATGATGTGAGGAATCAGAACAGAAATAGAACATAATCTTAGGACATTTGCTGTAAAAGATTTCTGAAGAAGATGGCATGGGGAAAGAGAAACATTCCTGAGAATGAAACAAAGTGAAATGAATTTTAAAATAACCTTACAATGAGAACATTTTTTCATATATGATATCCAGTTATGCTGTCTTCCTATAGAAAAGAAATGTTGACTCTGGAACTCAAAGAGGGATCAAGAGGTGTTCTGCATGAGCTCCAGGGAGAGAAGGCAGAAACTTTGTGCTTCAGTTCAACTCTGATGCTCCATCTTCGAAAAGAGAAAACAAAGGCAGAGGGAGGGACCTTTGCGACTGTAATTTTTATAGATTTTTGTGATAATAAGGAGAACAGGGATCAAGGAGAGAGGCTCTGTTCACTGATTTCCCACTTTGAAAGTTAAATTTTGCTAAGCCATTCGAATGCTATACATCTTTGGAACATGTGCATTGAAGGGTAATGCACATTTGAAGAGTCCTACACTCTATTTATTCCTTATTTTATAATGTCCTTTAGCTTTTAACATAAAATTAATTACACTTAAAAAACAGCTTAATTTCAGACTTTAAAAGTTCTCAATTTCTTTAAATCTATACCTACAACAATTTGCATTTTGTCTCGTAAGCAGAGGAGTTGGTGTAAGATACATCTGTTGAAAAAACGAGAGAAATGAAACAGCTGTGAAATCAAGACTGCCTAGGGGAAGATAGGGTCATGGAGATATTATTGCTGAAACTCATCCCTTAGGTCTCATTTATTTATTTCCCAATGAAATACATGAGACGCTTTAGAGAGGAGAAAAAACACAGCTGAGAGTACAGAAACAAGGCAGGTCTAAAGTTTAAAGTGTAGTCAATATAAAAGAACAAACCCCTTAAGCTTTCTGCCTTGTCAAACAATGATCACAATGATCTTGACCTTCTTCACAGGTCTTCTGTGACTAGAACAGTTCTGTGAGATGCCTCATTAGTTCATGAGAGCTGGAAATGGCATGCTACTACATTTGTGTTCCATTCACAGGAGCTACTCACTTTCCTGATACACTCGATGGATTCATTTGAATAATGAAATTGGGTTACTGCATAGCAAAGAGACAATTTTAGCAATATATTTATTTAATGGAACTATTATTTAATTTAATTAAACTGTTATCAATGAGAACTACATAATAAAAATATAGTTGAGAAATATAACCGATCTGTGTCAAATATTGAAGTTATAATGCTATCAGATTCTGAAGATTGGCAAACAAATATAGTTTTAATTATATTGTCATATATTTCCAAGTTGAGGAGAGTCTAGAATTTTAAAATTTGTTGGAAAACTTGTGAAATTATGTTCTGTTCTATAAATGTTAGGGTATTACGATTTATAAGTATGTGTTTAAGCTGCCTTTGATTATTTGTCCAGTGGTGGTGGCATCTATTTGAAACAACAATGTATAACAATAAATCTGAACAAAGAGTATATAATCATGTAATTTTAAAAATGCCTGTTGGTAGTCTGTTTAACTGTCAGTTATGTTATGAACTCCAATAAGCTTGCTGTCCATAATAAATATTCAAAATCCATAATGTTTGCTTAAGAAGGTGGAGTAATATTTAAGCTTAATAGGTTTATTCATTTTCTTTCAAGGGAAAGGGACAATAATAATAAGATAAGAGAGCAATAAAAACTGCACACAAGGAAATTGCAATTTTATAACAACTAAAATCATACAAATTGCCCTGCCTCTGTGGCTCCATGGATTGAGTGCTGTCCCATAGACTGAGAGGTCCCAGTTTGATTCCCGGTCAGGGCATATGCCTGGGTTGCGGGATTGATCCCCAGTAGGAGGCATGCAGGAGGCGGCTGATTGATGTTTCTCTCTCACATTGATGTTTCTATCTCTCCCTTTCTCTCTCTCTAAAAAATCAATAAAACCATATTTAAAAACAAAACAAAGCATACAAATAAGCATAAAAGGCATAATGCAATTTATCAAGGGAAACCACTTAGAATTAATATCAATTAATATAAAAATGTCATTACTCTGTTAGGATTTGAAGAATTTCAATCAATGATATTTCTGTTTTCTTCATTTAAATTCAAAACCTGCTAAGGAAAAGAAAGGTTATGGTATATAAAATTCAAAATAGAATAATTGTTACCAATAAAGCTGATATGTAAATTAGGTATACTCCCACAATATCTATACATTTTTAAACAGTATAGGTTTTCTATATTGTTTACAGATGTGTAGATTAATGGCTTACCTTGTTTAACTAGTTACACTGACTTCCTTGACTATATGACCAATGGGATATAAAAGATGCCTTTGGATACTTTCAGACCCCCAGAAAACTCTAATTTCTCATGCATTTTTTGATAGATCGTAATCAAAAGATCAAGTGCAGCTTTACAACTGAGAAATTATTCTGGAAAGCTGCACATGGAATGGTCTTTGGCCCCAGTGTCTGACTGTGCTTTCTTTCTGTGGCTGTGGCATGTCCTTTGCATTTATTACCACCTTAGGTGAGTAATCTGAGGAGTCTCATGAACACTTTCAGTTACCCAATGCTGCATATTTGGTACAGTTATACCATCTTGAACTCAACATTTTAGGTTTATAATCATATATGTATATACAAATAGATACTTGTACTCTACTCAAGAATAAGCTCTCAATAGGTTTAGTGGATAAGCCAGAATTGACTGAAATATTCCAAGAGAAATGGGCTAACTTGGCACAGAGCTAGGATTCCTAGGACAGGTTAAATTTGCCTTAAAGAGAGACATACTGAAGAAAAGAAAAAAAAAGACTTATTGACCTATTTTGGCCTTTTGAAAGGGAGGGTGGGTAGGGATAACAAGTGTCTCATATACCTAACAAAACTTTATCAGAAAGAGTGAAGCACACGTGCACACACACACACACACACACACACACACACACACACCTTAAATGAGAGTCAGGCACCATGTTAGAGAACAAAGAATGAAGATGGGAAAGAACACACGTGCTGACCCCCAGATGCAAGCAGAGCTAGCTCAAGGACAGTGGTCCAGGACCTCGGCAGCAGAAGCATGAGAAATGAACTTATGGGAGACCATAGCCCCCTACTTTATGGGAATTTATGGTTGGAGAATGTGATTTGTATAGTTGTTCTCTTAAGAAACAAAATTCCAGGCTGCATTCAAGGATACAGTTAGAATTTAAACCCTGTTAAACTTGATGAGGATTGTACTGGTGGGGGAAGGTGAACATTGCACTCTTGTAATATGAAAGAAGGCATGTGCTTATGTTACAAGAGACCTGGAATCCAAAGCAAACCAGGGCTCGGCCACTGATATTTCAATTCATGACATTTGGTATGTGGGGTGAGGCCACATTTGTTGGGGAGGCTGAGAAAATTTTAGTTTAAAATACTGTAGTTGTAACTGATATATTTTTTAATCATCTTAGTCTAAATAATAACTCAACTGCTATTTGATGTAATGTTGTTATAACTGACAAGATTACTTTGATTTATTTTAACAAAACTTATGACAATACTGCTAAATATGACCAAATATATTGGAAAATTGAACTAAAATTTCCACAGGGTATCTTCTAATAGAAGCTGATTGGCCAGAGTTGGAACTAGATTTGGTTAATAATCAACTGCATAAATATCGCATTGAATCAATCTACTGATAGTTTTCATAAAGTTCAAATTTTGGTGATGGGAGGAGGTAAAAGAGTTGCCAAACTGTTTATCATTATAAGGAAGTTTGTTCAACTGAACTGCTTCTCTTAAGTAATACCTAAACTTTATTGGATAAAACCAATTATTTTGATATTTGTCCTTTCGGTGTTGGTGTTTCTGGTGGTTTATCGTTTGAAGATGAAACATATTCTGTTTATCTGAACAGGAGCCTTGGGTTGTCAAGCCTGGAAGGCTCTTAGGCCCCTTGTTTCCTGATGGTGCTTTCTCCTGTACAATCATATCCTTTACATTATTGAAGTCTTACGTGCATACACTCTGAGGAGTTTTGTGTGACTCTTCAATCAGTAGACTCTATACAACTGATGCATAAGAAGGGGCCAGGGGTGTTCTGATGTTGGCTGTATCTCAACACTGGTGAAAGGGATTTTTATTTGGATGTCTTCTGTGTCTTTTACTCTTCTTTACCCCATACATTTATTTTTCTGTGTGTGTGTGTGTGTGTGTGTGTGTGTGTACATATATTTCATAAACACATGTGTATATATCACATTTTGCCTAAAGGATTTGAAGTGTGTATATGAGTGTGTGTGTTCTATACTTTCATAGCCAGGATGATTTTTTAAGTTTATAATTAATTTTTAACAGAAAACAAATGCACCTTTATGTTTAATTGCCTCTATAAACAAATCTGTGTGTAAAATTAGTATTTAGGAGCATTCAGATATCACTCAGTAATTGACAAACTAATTCATTTTAAATGTAAATATGATGGCCAAAACATTCATAATATATATCATTGGCATTTTCAAGCTAATTATACTATAGCTCTCTTGTTATTAGCATTCAAGAGAATTTATATGTATCAGAATATAAATTAAAAATGTATGTGAAAGCCATACTTCAGTGTTACATTTTATTGTTAAAGTATAAATATTTCAGGGAGTTATTCTAATGGTTTATGTTTTCACTGGAAACACAATATATTATGTCTTCATTTGATTATTTATAAAAGGTCTTATTAAGGCAGAGTTTGGGAGGAGGAGCTGGCATAAGCATATGCAGGAATTCACGTAGTACTGTCCTTGGCATTGGGTCACATTATTTGCTCGAGTCTTCTTGTTTTTCCAACTTGAGCAGCTCCTTTCAAACTCTCTCTAAAACACTTTGGTTCTCTTACTTTTAATGATTTTTTAAAATGACTTTAATTTTTGTACTGAAAAAGTAAAATAACGGCTTGCATTGCAATATCAATTTAGCTAAGTTATTCTAAATTTTAAGCGTTATTGTGTTTCTTTCTTTTCTTTTCTTTTCTTTTTTTTTACAAACTCAGAAATGTCCTGTTTTTTGATCCCCATCCTAATAACACACGTCTAGCTATCAAAAAGAAAAGTTCTCTATATCCTTCTACAGGGCCCTTCCACTATACATTTTGATTGTGAGAATCTAAAAAGGATACTTCAGCCCTGGCCGGTTTGGCTCAGCGGTTAGAGCGTCGGCCTGCGGTCCAGAGAGACCTGGGTTCGGTTCCCGCTGAGGGCATATACCTCGGTTGCAGTTTGTCCCCGGCCCTGGTTGGTCATGCGGGTGGTGGCCACTTGATGTGTCCCTTTCACGTTGATGTTTCTCTCTCTCTTTCTCTTCCTCTCTCTCCCTCCCACTCTATCTGAACAAAAAATGAAAAAATGACCTCGGGTGAGGATAACAAAATAAATAAATAAATAAAAAGGATACTTCATAGCTTTTTAAATTTTATTTTTTTAATTAAATTTATTGGGGTGACACTGGTTAATAAAACTATGTTTCCAGTGTACAATTCTATGAGACATCATTAGGTTCTTATGCCAGAATCGAGAAAAACAAGATGTTGTTCATGACCATCTACAAAATATAATGTCATACATGTGGAAACATTTAACCGTGGTCATACTATATCCTAGTCGAGTAAGTTAAATCTAGAACCTGGCACATTTTTTGTCCAGCATAAATGTATGTAATAACCAGATTGATGAAAATACGGCATCCTATGAATAATTGTGTATTATCAAAATTTTAAGAATACCTGTCTGGTTAATCTTAGGTGGCCTATATGGGGAAGTGGGAGGATGAAAAGAGCTGGGTGTCTGTGTTTACCCCTGGGGGACTGATGATATCAAGAATAAGTAATTAGAATTCATTAACTAGATCACTGCAATCCATTTTAAGTTCCTAAAGAGGCAAGTGGCAGGAAGGAAAATATTTTGGGAAGAATAATGTAGTAGTAATATACACTATGGAGAAACTGTAGGAAAATGGAATCATTACAGCCCAAGTGAAATGTTCTAAATATTAAAGAAAGGTACAAAGACAACATGAATAAATGCAAAGTAAAGATGTAGTTTTATTGTCTGAATAGATGTAAGCAGGAGAGACAGAATTGTGAAATGAATTTGGGATTTTGATTTGGATAAGTGGAGAAATGTGATGTAAATTAGATGTAGAGGGGAAAGCCAGGAATTCTCCTTCTGGTGTGTGGCATATGTAATGGAGGGGGATGCTCAGCATCTAATAAATAAATTAGATACTCGGCATCTGATAAAAAATGTGTTTATGCTACACATACTTTAAGCACTTTACATATATTTGCTCATTTAATATCAAATAAAAATCATTATAATATATAAAATTATATATGTAATCTATAATATTGTTATAATAATATATTTTATAATATGTAAGTAATTATTTTAGACAACTATCAATATCCTAATTAAAGTTACAGGCTTTTCCCACATGATCATCAGGAATTATTGTGTTGTTTTTTTTTCCTTTATTGATATTAGAGAGAGGAAGGGAGAGGGAGAGAGAGATAGAAACATTGATGAGAGATAACATCAGTTGGCTGCCTCCTGCATGCCCCCCACTGAGAATCGTGCCCACAACCTGGGCATGTGCCCTGACCGGGAATCAAACCAGCGACCTCTTGGTGCATGGGTCGATGCTCAACCACTGAGCCACACAAGCTGGGCAGGAATTATTGTTTTTATCACTGGTTCTTTTATAGGAAAAGAACAACAATGATTTGGAATAACTTAACTTTGTGTGGAAGCTGGCATAGATAAAACCAAGCTGCCCTGTTTCTCTGAATATATATTTATATTTGGTTCCATAGAAGGCTTTTCTATCTTGGGAAGACAAAGGCTAAATTTGAAAGATCAATCATGTACTGGTAGTAAAGTTACAGAATATTTACACTGCCTTTTTGAAAGCCATATCATTTCACCTTAAAAGAGCGTGGCAGCAGTTCATAGTTATACCATACACTCACGTACTTTTGCCTTAAAGCAATCAACTTTCATTTCCTTTTGGATCTGTGAAAAATGGTTTATGTTTTTCCTTTACTATAATTATTGTGAATCTGGATCACTCTAATAATAACATCCCAAATTAATCTGCAATACAAAGTCTTGCCATTTCTGCCAATATTTCCAGTTAATTCCAGTAAGAGATGCAAACATCTGCCCTTGAGCAAATATCATTCACTTGAAAATTACTTCCAGAAGTCAGCCAAAACTAAAAATACACATAATTAGCAAAGATAAAATATTTCTTTGTTTTGGAGACCTGTTGCCTAATAGAGCTAGACTTTCATAAAATAGTTCACAGCCTACATGGCAACTCGAACTCTTTAGAAGTAATAAACTGTCAGAGATTTCATGTTTGACACACTCAAAGGCAGTTTTCTTTCTTTGCCACATTTACTGTCTTTTTCTCTCTCTACATTTTTCCTCTTTTCCTTGGTCTTCACCCTCATGACCTGTTTCTCTTTATGTCTACAGTGTATACTTCCATTTCCAGTCACTCCTCACTGCCTTTTTATTTCATCTTCTGTTTTAATATTATTCACAATAGTTATTTTATCTTCAATCTCTCTTTTGTTATTCATTTCTATACCCAATAACTTTATTAAGTGGAAGAAGGCTTGAATTTGATACTAGGACAAACGTACCTGTTTTCTTTCCTCAAACAGAGATAGTATAATCATTTTTCCTTTCTGCCACATGCTGTAAGGACAGGCAAACTAATGTAGATATCAACATTTAATGTCACTAAACTTTTAAAAATGGCAGATTTAATATTCATAACAAAATGGATTTTGTATTTTTTCCTAAGTTGGAAAAATTAAAAATTGCATATATATAAATTTAAAAGTACTCAAAAATTTTATGTCTATAGTACATAGGAACTCTGACCCTGATAACTCATATATGGAACATTTATTGTTGAACTTTTAACATGGCATATTATGCTATTGTTCTAGTTTTAATATTTTCTACTTGATAAATTTTTATAAACTGTCATAGTTTTTATCTCTTTTAATATGATAATGATCTAATATAGCTTGACCATTTCTTCAAAGTGAAGCATATAGTCTTCCTGGGTGTTAATTCAGATCAAATGACACACAAGTAAGAAAAAAATCAGTTTATACAATCATTTATACACTCTCACAGTTTAAAGGATAGTATCCATGTAAATAATACATTTTTAAAGCATAGTACTCTATTAAACAGTATCTAATTCTCTTCCTCATTTTAGAGATATAAAAATGGAGATCTAGAGAGACTAAGGAACTCCTATGAATCATACTGGCAGTGGCATTGGTATGAACAAAACTTAGCTGTGCTGAATCCTTTACTTAGTAGCCTTTGAAATTTCATTCTGCTTGAAACAAAGAAATGAAAAATAAATGCATAAAAATCAAAATAATATTTAAAAATTCTCTCTGTCACGATGGAAACCTAGATTTGTACATTTATGTCCCCCTTAATTGAATCTATAGGGAATTTGAATTAAGTTTGGCCCTATTCTAGTTTTTGATGGCTATGTGATGCTCATAAACAAGTTGTTGAGATACACAATTATGGAATAATCCTATCACTCTATGAAAATATTCTATGTATTTGCCTATCTCTTTGGGATTTGAATATGGTTAAGATTCATTAAAATATGTCAGTATTTTAAACTTAATTACAGCTCTAATAAATAAAATGTCTTAAGAAACTATGCTAAGTCTTCATAATGCCCATTAGCCTACAACCTCTTTGATTTTAATGGAATGTTTGAGAATTCCTTTCAAACTGTCTTTAAATGAGAAGCATCTTGAAATTATTCCATCTCATAAGTTCATAATTAATTAAATTTACTACTTAGACTTTGTACATGTACTTCATTTGCATAACCATCTGCTATGTTTGCAAAAACACAGCACAGGATCTATAACTTACTCAAGTACTCTGCAGCATTTGCAAGGAGCTGCTCAGGTGGGGGCTTGCCTAGTGTTTGCCTGGTGTTTGCATTTGAATGATCACAGTGGTGATTTAATTCCTGTCTCTAGCCAGTCTAGTAATTTGAAAATAGTAGATTTTTAAATTTTTTTCTTTTTCTTTCTTAGCATCTGTTACCCCTTGACCACAGCTTCAGTCCATGTTCTCTGTTTGGAGATGGCATTTACCTGTTATCAGTAATTTAGTTGTGGACATGTTTAAATTAAGACACCTTTTTGATATCCATGTGGAGGTGTCAAATAGATATTTGATCATATAATTGTGAAATTGTGGAGAAAGATATGTGATAGAGATATAAGTTTGGCAAACTTGATAGATGGTATTTAAGACATGGTATTGTCTGGAGAATATGTTTTAAAAAACTAAAACTGTATCTTTAGACATTACTCTTTAGAGATAAGATAAAACATTTAGGAAGAAAATGAGGTGACTTTGAATTCCTAGAAGCTAAGTGAAAAGAGATTATAAAGGACGAGGGAATTATCAGCTGGGTCAGATGCTGCATGAGTAAGACTGATGGCATGTGAAGGAGGACTTTTGTTGAAGAGGTGGCAGCAAACCTCTCATTGGAATGGGCTTCAGAGAGAATAGTAGAAGAAAATTGGAGAAAATGAGTATAGATTTTTTTTGAGAATTTTGCTACAATAAAAAGCAATGGTATAGTAGTAAAGGTTAAAGTAGGGGTTGAGGGCTTCTTATTACAGTGGGAAAACAAATATCACATTTTTATATTGATGGGAGTGATCAAGCAGTAAAGGGTAGATGGGAGATACAGAACGAGGGAGAAGTTCTGGTGCAGTTTTTGACTAGGAAAAAGAGGATGAAACCTGGAGTAGAAGTGGAGATGTAGGAATGGATGTTCCATGTAAATAGAAGAGAAACTAAAGTATACTGTCAGATGCATGTGTGTGTATGGATATGTGGGCAAGAGGTTTTGAAAAATCTCCTCTGACTCAAATTGTTCTTTTGAAATTTAAACTAAGGTCAGAGATGACACTGTGGAGAAATAAGGAGAAAGGAAAAGGTTTGGAGTGGTCATTTAGGAAAGTGGAATAATGAGATTAGGAAATACAATTTCTTTAGGTAGTATTAAGGACCACTTGAGGTTATTGACAATAAAATCAAAGTGAGAACAGTCAGCAGTGTTTTTTGTTTTGTTTTGTTTTGTTTTTAAATAATGTATACATTCAGTTCTGGGGATACTGTCCTGAAGTAGGTTTATTGTTAGATTTCAGTAGGCTTTTGTTTTAATCAAGTAGGTATGCCAACGTGAGAGAGGAGGCAAAGATGTTGATGGGGTGTGCAGATTATAATAAGTGGTTATGAAAGGAAGTGAGGGCACAAGGAGTTTAAGGGACAATAAAAGTTGATGCAATCAATGTACTCTAGGTTATGATGGAACCAAAACTTTGTTAGAATATGGAGCTACAGTGACTAAAATGAAAATTGGGAAGTGGTAGTTGGGTAGTTGAATGTACAAAAATAAAATATGAAAAAGTTACAATTATTACTAACAAGAAGGATGAGGATATGACCTTGAAGGATAGGAGATTCAGTGAAGGAGCTTCGGGAACTAAAATTTTAGGGTAATGCTGAATAGGGGGACAGTGATCCAGGAAATAACATATTAAAAAATGAGCTGAAGAGCCTTGGGATGTACATGAATGCAACGGGGAACAGTAGTAGGTGAGAGGATCTAAAGACATGAGACTCAAAATTAGATGTATTTTTCTTATTTGTTTTACTTATTGACACTCTCTTCATACTAGAAAACAAACTGCATGAGGACACAGCTTTTTGTCATTTAGTTAACTGCCCTATCTCCTATACCCAGAAAAGTGCCTGAGTTATAGTAGTCATGTATTAGTTGAGTGAGTAAAGATCACAGCAATAATAATCTAGAAGAGAGAAATAGCTCAAAAGCAAAAAATATATGTAATATGTTATATTGGATATGTTATGTATTTGGTCAGGGTTCAATGATGACTCAGAGAAAGTAATAGGCAATTCTGTTTGGTAAGGATGAATCAGAAAAGGCTTCTGAGAAAAGGTGATTCATGAACTGAATTACTGGAATATAGTTATGTTTTGTCAAGAAAAGTGAAGAGAGAAGGAAGGGTGACCATTATGCTAGTAAAAATAATTTACAAGAGATATGTGAGAACAGGCAGGAAATATTTTATACTTCTAAAAAGTGATTCTGCTACTATTTTAAAATAACAATAGTCATTGAAAAGAATCCAGATTTTACTGACAAGAAAAAAGACAATAATAGTTATTACCTACTTATCAAGATAATTATTATTAATCTGGTAATTATGTGTCTTCACATATACATACATGGATTTTTAAAACTCCATGGTACTGTGTGCAGAAACATTTTCATGAATTGCTTTATTAACACATAAATATCTGCCTTAGTAGTAGTAGTAGTAGTATTTTGCCTCATTATTTTTGGTGACAGCATAGTAGTGGTTTGAGTAGGATATATGATAATTTACTCAAACACTTCTTTGTTCATTTTTCTTTAGGTGATTGTATCTGTCAAGTATCTCAAGAGACATAGAACCTATAGGATGTGTATATGTCTACATATTTATATATCTGTATATATAGATATATAGATATATCTTTATCTTTCTGGTTGTCTATCTATCTATCTATCTATCTATCTATCTATCTATCTATCTATACATTTATCTTAGGAGAGAGAGAGTGGAAATAGAGAGAGAGGTTTATTTATTTTAAGAAATTACCTCATGTGGTTTCATATGACTGTGAGCTGGTAAGTCCAAAATATGCAGGGCAGGCAAGCCTAGAGGCTGGAAACTCGAGGAAGACTTGATGTTACAGTATTGGGTGAAAGCAGTCTAGAGCAGAAATCCTTCTTCCTCAATGGGCCTTAGTATGTTCTCTTAGGCCATCATCTGTTTGGATAAAACCCATACATATTATGGAGGGTAATCTGCTTCCTCAAGTCTACTGATTTAAATTCTATCACATATAAAAAATACTTCACAGCAATATCAAGACTGGTGTTTGACCAAAAACTTGGTGCTATGGCTTATCCAAGTTGACACATGAAATTAACCATCATAGAGTTTTACAATTAACTTGCCATTATAACCATTACAAAGAAATGTCATTTGTGTATGGTATAACTCTATATAGAATATTTTTAGAATAGAACTGTTTATTTATATTAATACAGAATAATACTTTAATTTATATTATAAATTAACAATATTTTATTAAAAATAATAGTACTATATTATTATAATATTTTTTCTAAAGTGGATTACTGGGGAAAGGTATAATTTATTAAATATAAAAGACATTGTCCTCCAAAAATGCTGCATGAATGTATACTCCAATAGTCTATGAAATTATAAAATATATTTAAGGATTTTCTAGTAATTCTCTGTAACTACTAACCATTGAATATATTATTTCATTTATTCACTCTTAAATTCAATACATAATTGAGCACCTCTATTCTTCAGACATTGAGAAAATAATAATATAAATTGAGTCATATAATTAAGTCATAAAGGAACTTAAATCTAGTGGGGGAAATTCATAAAATCAGATAATTATAAATGATGTGGAAAGTGTTTAAGTTGAAACTAAAAAATGAGGAAAGAATGTCTATGAAAACGAAAGGGATGGCATTTTAAAAACAAAACCATTTATGAGCAAAGATTCAGAAGTTTGGAATTATATTGTGTCCCTGGGGACTCTATTCAGTTTCACATTGTTAGACCATGAAATGTTGAGTTAATCCTGGCAGAAAATGGGGCAAAATCACAACATGAGTGAGTTTGAGAGCTATTTTAATGAGCTTGCATTTTATTTGCTAAATAAGAAGGAAATTTTACAGCATTTTTAAGCAAGACATGGAAATAATCATATTTAAATTGCTAATGCATTGTATAAAGAATGTGTTTAAGGAGTACAAGAGTGGTGACAGGTGAACCAGGGGAAATGATATAAGATATAACATTGAAATGGTAGACAATGGACAGACAAATTAGAACCTTATTTAATATATACCTGAAATGAAGGATTACAATCAGAGGATTAATATAATTAAATTTGAATTTAGAAAGATCTCTCTTTCAGATATAAAGAATGGATGGGAGTCATGGGAATGCCAGTCATGGTTAGTAATGACCGGAAAGTAATGTCGTTTCAACGCATTTCGATATTCGTTTGTCATTTATCAGCTCATTGTGTACTTCAAAATCATACCCAAAGACATTTTAAAGTTAGAGTGACTTGTTTACTCGTAAATAATTAAATCTTAATTTTTTTTTTTGCTATTTATAGTGAAATGGCCAGCCAAATACCAGAAGAGGTACATATCTGGCATCGTATGTTTTTTGAGTTTCACAAGGGTAGTAATGTAACAGTTGCTACCAAAAACATTTGTGATGTTTATCCAAGTGCATTAGACGTTCGTAAATGCCAAAGGTGGTTTTCTAAGTTCAAATCCGGTAATTCTGATCTTTCTGACTCGTATCGATCAGGAAAACCAACAACTTTAGACAATGATATGTTAAGGGTGGAAGTGGAAGCAAATCCATGTCAGACAATCGAGGAACTGTCAAACACTCTTAACCAACCTTGGTTGACCATCCAAGAACATTTGCAGCAGATTGGTAAAGTAAGCAGAGCAGGTGTTTGGGTCCCACATAATCTGTCCGAAGAAAACAAAGCTAACTGGTCCACCACATGCAACTTATTGCTTCAGTGGCACAATACAGAAGCATTTTTTGATTGTTTGATCACTGGAGATGAAAAATGGGTCCTCTATGACAATCCAAACGCAAAAGGCAGTGGCTCTCTCCAAATGAATCACCACAAAGTACTGCTAAGCCAGGTTTACACCCCAAAAAGGCACTTTTGTGTGTTTGGTGGAGTATTCACGGGGTTGTTCATTTTGAAGTGCTGAAACCTGGACAAACTGAATGCAGACCTTTACTGTGAACAATTGGATCGAGTAAATCAATCTTTAATTGAAAAGTGCCCAGTGATTGTCAACAGAAAAGGCATTATTCTGCAACACGATAATGCAAGACCACATTGCACAAGACGAACCCTGGAAAAAATTAATGAATTGGGATGGGAGGTATTGCCTCACCCACCATACTCGCCCGATATTGTGCCATTGGATTTCCATTTATTCTGATCGCTACATTTTCTAAGTGGCAAAAAATTTGACAATTTGGATGATGTCCAAAATGCCATCTGCAGATATTTTGCTCAAAAACCAATTGATTTTTATCGATCTGGCATTGAAAATTTGCACACTAGATGGCAAAAGGTTGTTGATAACGAGGGTAATTACATCATTGATTAAAAATAAAAACTTGTTAAAAATGTATCTGTTTGAATTTAATGTAAAAACACGACATTACTTTCCGGTCCCCCTATACTTGCCAGGCAAAAGATTGCTGTCTGTCATGAAATAGAAAATCTGAACATATCAATTGCTAGTAGGGAGATTGAATCAATAATCAAAACTTACCAACAAGCAAAAGTCCAGAACCAGATGGCTTTACTAGTGAATTCTACCAAGCATTCAAAGAAGAATTAATACAAATTTTGCTCAAACTCGTGCAATAAACAGAAGAATATGAAGTACTTCCAAACTCATTCATGAGGCCAGCATTATCATGATACCAAAACTGGATCAGGACACCACACACAAAAAGGAAAATTACAGGCCAATATCCCTGATGAACATAAACACAGAAATCCTTAACAAAATATTAGCAAACCAACTTCAACAATGCCTCAAAAGGATCATACACCGTGATCAAGTGGGATTTATTCCAGGGATGCAAGGATGTTTTAACATCTGTAAATCTATCAATGTGATACATCACATTCACAAA
This sequence comes from Tadarida brasiliensis, assembly GCA_030848825.1. NCBI lineage: Eukaryota > Metazoa > Chordata > Mammalia > Chiroptera > Molossidae > Tadarida > Tadarida brasiliensis. Next base: position 24,551,567 of record CM061257.1, on the reverse strand, counting down.
ATGAAGGATAAAAATCATATGATCATATCAATAGATGCAGAAAAGGCATTTGACAAAATTCAACATTCTTTTTTTTTTTTTTTAAAATCCTCACTCGAGGACATTTTTCCATTTTTTGTTCAGACAGAGTGGGAGGGAGAGAGAGGAAGAGAGAGAGAGAGAGAGAAACATCCATGTGAAAGGGACACATCGAGTGGCTGCCTCCCGCACGACCCAACCAGGGGCCGGGGACAAACCGCAACCGAGGTACGAGCCCTTAGCGGGAACCGAACCCGGGTCTCTCTGGACTGCAGGCCGACACACTAACCGCTATGCCAAACCGGCCAGGGCAACATTCTTTAATTATAAAAACTCTGAATAAAGTGGGTATAGCAGGAATGTACCACAACATAACAAAGGCCATGACATAATATGGCAAGCCTACAGCTAACATCATAATCAATGGTAGAAGCTGAAAGTTTATCCTCTAAGATCAGGAACAAGACAAAGATATCCATTTTCACCACTTTTAGTCAACATAGCATTGGAAGCCCTAGCCAGAGTAATTAGGATAGAAAAATAAAATAAATAAATACATAAATACATAAGTATATAAAAGGCATCCAAATTGCAAAGGAAGAAGTAAAACTGTCACTATTTGCAGATGACCTGTTATTATATATAGAAAACCCTAAAGACTTCACCAAAAAAAACCTGTTAGAACTAATAAATTTAGTAATGTTGCAGGATACAAGATCAATATGGAAAAATATGTTCTATACACTAATAACAAACTATCAGAAAGAGAAATTAAGAAAACAATTTTATTTAAAATTGCATCTAAAAAAATAAAATACCTAGGAATAAATATAACCAAGGTTGCAAAATACCTGTACACTAAAAACTATAAGACATTAATGAAAGAAACTGAAGAAAACACAAATTAATGGAAAGATACTTTGTGCTCATGGATTAGAAGAATTAATATTATTAAAATATCTGTACTACCCAAAGCAATCTACAGACAGTATATTTCCTATCAAAATACCAATGGCATTTTCCCCAGAAATAGAACAAACAATCCTATATTCTGCATGGAACCACAGAAGAACAACAAATATCCAAAGCAATCTTGAAAAGGAAGAACAAAGCTGGAGGCATCACAATCTCTGGTTACAAACTATATCACAAAGTTATAATAATCAAAACAGCATGAATGGCATTCTGAAAATTGGACAGAAATATGCAAAAGAATAAAACTACACTGCTATCTTACACCATACACTAAAATTAACTCAAAATGGATTAAAGACTTGAATGTAAGACCTGTAACCATAAAACTGCTAAAAGATAACATAGGTGGTAAGCAACTTGACATCAGTCTACACAATAATTTTTTTTGGATCTAACATCAAAAGCCATAATTAACAAGTGGTCCTACATGAAACTAAAAGGCTCTTGCACAGCAAAGGAAACCATCAACAAAATGAAAAGGCAACTTACTGAATGGAGAAAATATTTACAAATCATATATCTGATAAGGGATTAAAATCCAAAGTATATGAAGTACTTATACAACTCAACAGAAAAAAAATCCAATGAAAAATTGGGCAAAGGATCTGAATAGATATTTTTCCAAAGAAGATATACAGATGGCCATGGGTACATGAAAATATGTTCAATGTCACTAATTATCAGGGAATTGTAAATTAACCACAATAAAGTATCATGTCATATCTGTTAAGAGTGGCTTTCATCAAAAGACAAAAAATCAGAAGTATTGGTGAGGATGTGGGAAAAAGGAACTCATGTGCACTGTTGGTGGGAATGTAAATTGGTATATTCAGAACACTATGATGGTTCCTCAAGAAATTAAATCTAGAACTACCATATTATCCAGCAATCCTACTCCTGGGTATTTATCCAAAGAAAACAAAAACACTAACTTTGAAAGATATGTGCACCCTTTTGTACATTGCAGCATTATTTTCAATAACCGAGATAAGGAAAAACACCTAAAAACCCTAAGAAAATGTGCTAAGTGTAAAAAGACAAACAGAAAGACAAATACTGTATGATTTCACTTATATGTGGAACCTAAAAAATACACTTCCACCAAAAACAAAACAAACAGACAAACAACAACAAACAAAAAAACCAAAGCATAAAAGCAATTAATCTCATATAATACAGAGAGCAGACTGGTGTTTGCCGGAGGCAGGGGTCGGGGCACAAGCTGGGTTACAGGGGTCAAAAGTTACAAGCTTCCAGATATAAAATAAAATAAATCATGAGTAGGTAATGTATAGTATGATGACCAATACTGTATTGCATTTTGTAAGTTTTTAAGATAATAGATCTTATGTTTTCATCACAAGAAAAAATTTGTAAGTAGGTGTGGTGATGGATGTTAACAACTTATTGTGGTGATCATTTTGCAATATATACACATATTTAATCATTATGTTTTATAGTAGTCTCCCTATATTCCCAGGGGATATACTCCAAGGCTCCCAGTGGATGCTTGAAACCACAGATGGTAACAAATCCTATATATACACTGTTTTTCCACATCCATACATATGATAAAATTGAATTTATAAATTAAGCATAGTAAGAGATTAACAGCAACAACTAAAAATAAAATAGAACAATTATAATAATATGTAATAATAAAGTTATGTGAATGTGTTCTCTTTCTCTCTCAAAAGTAATATATATGGCCTGGATACACTGAACAAAGGCATGATTCCGGTCCCAGTTGGGATGGAGCAGTACATTGAGAGATTTCATCATGCTAGTCAGAACAGTGTGCAATTTAAAACGTATGCATTATTTATTTCTGGAATTTTCTATTTAACATTTTCAAACCATGGTTGCCAGTGGGTAACTGAAACCATGAAAAGCAAAACTGAGCATAAAGGGGACTACTGTGCACCTGAAACTAATATAATGTTATATGTCAATTATACCTCAATAAAAAAAAAGATGACTGTCCGTAAAATTTTAAGATAGTCTCTCAATTAGTAAGGAAAAACAAAGTGACTCAGAGTAAGAAAGAAGACATGTTGATTTCTTACATTTTTACAATTTTCTACAATCAGTATGTATTTCTTTTTTCAAGGTAGCAGGTTGTAAGGAAGTCCAAAAAATAGTACTCATCTCTTTTCATGTTATGGGCCAGTTGGGAATTACAACAAGAATCAGTAGTGAAAAAGTAAAGTGTTCACTTTATTATTGATGAAAATAAAAGTTTCTGGGGAAGCTGGTATTTAACTGCCAGTCTCTACATTAGAGGAAGGCACACTAGGAGTGTGCAGTGGACACTGAGCACCAAGCTACCTTATCCCCCTCCCTCCAGTTATGTCACTTCTCTGGAAAGTTAAGAGAAAAAGGGAGCACGGAAGGGTCATTTCCAGCTTTTTGCACTCTCTTAACCTATTGGGTGTAAGCACGAGTTAATGTATGGCCAGCAGCGTAGCTATGGTTACCACCTATCAGAATGATAGGACTCTAACCTGATGAGCAACTCCTTCAAATACCAATGGTTGTACCATCGAGCCTCTTCTTTAGACCATTTGTCAATAAAGTAGATTCAGTTTAGACTCTCAGATGTCTCTGAAATGGGCCAGATTTGTCTTTTAATTAAATTTCGTTCAGAGTCATTCTGTTTGCAAGGCTGAAAGTGTATTTTTCATTCTATTTCCTATCACAAATTTTGTTCAGCCACATTGTCAATATAATTTATTAGAGATTTCATTATTAGATGAAATAAAATCATAAAGAAATTCTAATTTTAAAATACTGGTCACTCCAATAATAAAATATTAGCAACATTGAGATGCTCCAAACTTTAAGAAAATATTTTCTATTATCAAATTCCAAAGATAAATGAAACCTTCAACATTTACATTCTCTTGAAAAATGAAATCCAGAAACAAAGTCTGAAAGGAATACATTTTAAAGTCAAATTCTATTGCCTGGTAAAACCTGCTAATGTAAAAATACCAAGTACCTTAAGGCTCCCACGTTCTTGCTCAGGTCATCATAGTTAACAGGTGGCCAGATAAAAGATTCTACACATCATTTAATGAAGTATTTGCTCCACAACATGTCAATTTTGTATCCCAATATTCTTTGCTCTGGAATCATATTTTGGGGTGTTAAGGCTTATTCTCTCAAAATGGAAGCTCAAACCCCATGGTGGAAGCTAACTGCAGCTGTATCATCTCTGACAGGGAGGCCTGTGATGGGGAGCACATGTCCTCTATTGATAAGCACATCCAATTTAGTATACCCAGTTTATTCTTCGTAAAACGACCAATTAGATAAGTGAGCAAAAGACCAGAGAGAAAAGGAACTAAATGTATGGTGGTCTCTGTATATGGAATGGAAGAATGTGAGTGGGGACGAGGCATTCCTCCTTTATAATAATCAGAAATATAGTCAAGCTAAAGAAAATTAACAACAACAACAAAAACAGCAACACACAGTAGTAAGGGCATGTGTTTTTAGTGTGTGTATTTTAGTAGAAAGAGCAAAGTTACAGATAGCGTGCCTGACACTGTCGCCAGAGTATGAGTGGGGAGAATGGTGGTTGAGCTCCCAAGTTCTGCTCTGAAGTCAGAAACTTGACTTTGAATCCAGGTGTTTCCTCTCACCAGCTGAGTTACCTTGTGAAAGCTACTTGGCTTCTCTGTGCCTCAATTTGCTATACCCCAAAGGAGAAATCAAAACAGTCTCTCTCATATGGTGTTGTGTACATTAAATGAAATAATAACAGTAAAATGCTTAAACCAGTTTCTAATACATAAGTGCTCATCATGTGACTAATAATAAGTAACATGAATTTTGAGTATGATTTCCATTCATTCATACATCCACTCATTTATTCATTTAGTTAGAGCAGTTTTGGTGTGGATACATGTGGTCCCCTTATTTGTCCTCTCTTTTCCCTTTTCTCTTGAAGAAGACCAGAGGGCTAGAGCAATTTTTCTCAGACACCATTAAGTAGTAAAGAAAATGGGTGCTATATGCCTCAAGGAATCTAGAGGTTGAGAAGAGAGAAAATTTCCTGAGATCTGAATGAATTATAAGAGAGTTGGACTCATTAGTTACCTTAGTAAGTAAGTAAGTAATAGAGAAGATGAGCAGATGTCATCCTATTTCAGAAAGCTTATTAAGATGTTAGTGAGAGTTGTTCATGGTGCAGGAGGACAGAGGTTCTGTACATATTTAACTAGATTGCTATTTGGAAGCTGTATTTTCTCCCATCTCCCAAACTAGTTTTGGCTCTAGAGGTATATAATATCTTAATAACTTTAGATAGGATTTTCAAATAACTTTCAATAGTTTAAAAAGCTAAGGAAAAATAAGATGTTTCTCCATGTCCACCATCCCCAATGAATAATCAGAGAAATCTTACCCGGTTGGTCTGCCTGTTTCTTCACATAGTAGTTTTCTGTTCCCTAATGAGAAGGATCAGCTGGGCACTCAGGCTTGGTGTACCTTCTATGCTCTCTTCATAATCTCTCCTTTCCAATCCCCATCTATTTTGTGAGTTAGTTAAAGGGTATCAGAGTTGCGGCAATAATGGAGATAACCTGTCCAATAAAACTAAGTAAAAAAAACAGATATTCAATATCAAATTTATGTAGTCTAAAACTTGTTTCTCTTTTTATTATAAAATAAAATCTATATACAGACAAATCATTGTCAACAAATATATCACTTAATGAATTATTGTAAGGCTAACTCCAATATCATTTATTTGCACCCTGGTCAAGAAATATAACTTTGCCACCCACCCTAGAAGCTCCTCCTGTGTCCTATCCTAATTTCAAACTCCTTCTCCCAATAGCAGCCATTATCCTGACTTTAATAGTAACCACTTTCTTAAAATTTCTTACAGTTTTATCACTAAAAACACATTCCTAGACACCTTAGTCTTGCCTATTTTTTAAAGTTTTGGTATATTTTAAAATTATTTTTATATCTATAAGTAACCTCTTTACTGCTTTCATTTATTTATAACTGATCTGTTGTTATCTGGGTTTTGATAATTGCATGAGTCTGGTCCGATCTCTTTGTCAAGACTGTAGATAGAGATATGTTCTGGCAGTAGAAGGTACATTATATCTAGCCAGAAATGATGTTGATACTCATTGCTTAGTAGATTCAATAAGTCATTGGGTGGTTTCAAATGATACTAATTCAATCACTTCTTATTAGTTGAAATGTTTTTTTTATAAAGAGACACTTAACATTGTCTAGAATTTGGTTATGCAGTGACACAATTAATATATGAAAAATAAGCTAAGTAGTTGTAATTTCTTCATATTTGCCAGTTTTAAAAATAATGAATTGATTCCGTATCATCCTCCAAAGTTGACCAATTAGTTTTTCCTTTCTTTGATATAATTTTAAATGAATATGAGTTTCAAACAATGACACTTATTTTATTTGAAGCTTATGTGTTTATGTCAGTGGAAGATATTTTGAATTGTTGTTGTTTATTTACTTGGTATCACCCTAGTTGACTGATATGACCCGACTTGACTTTGATAGTCTCCTCAGTATTTGGTATGACTAAAATATTCCAGTGTTATACATTTTCTGCCTCAGACCTGAAATCAGCATTTCTTCAAGGGATGCTGGTTTCTATTAACTGGTAATATAACTTCAAGTTAAATCTCAGTTCTAGAGATCACCGTTGCTTTAAAGTTCAATAGTGTTTCCAGGCTTGTTCATACTGAAACTTCCCATTTAAATTTAGGCCTATGTTTTCAAATTTAACCTTTTGTATTAAATCTACATGTCTTTTTCTCCACACTGAGAATTCTTGTTCTACAGAATATAGTGGATGAGAGAATTAATTTCTCATTAAATGTATGCCATATTATGCACACAGCAGTCTTAGAGTAGCATTACAAATAGGACCACTGTAGTATCATGACTCTGAATCTACACATGATGTTTCCTCTGTGTGTATGTCTGTCTCAGAATTTCTCCTTTTTATGGGACACCAGTCATACTGGATTAGGGCCCATCCTTATGACCTCAGTTTAAATTGATTACCTCTCTACAGATTCTATCTCCAAATAAGATCACAGTCTGAGGTATTGGGGGGTTAGTACGTTAACATGTAAAATTTGGGAGGACATGATTCTGTCCATGACAACCTTGATACTTCTGTATTGTTTAATTTTATATACATCTGATTTTCCTAAACTTTTAAAAGAAACTGTGGTTTAGGGTATCTTTTCCACCTTCATAGACCTTTCTCTTTTGTGTGTGTGTAGTAAACAGATGTGTGGTGACTTGATTTTTAAGGTTTACTGGCCCTATCATCTCCTCTACTTTTATATGTATTTTCAGTTTGTAATATCACTTTTCCACTAAATTTTGATTCTACTCACAGCACTTTCTACTCGGTATGGAGCCCTATCCTGAAAAGGAGTTCTGCAAGTTCAGTTTCAAGAGTTTATAGATAGAAGGCTACTCTAGTTCCTTACAGGTCTTACCATGGAGCCCTTGCAAGCACCTTCTGGACTGGGGAAAACTTCTCTCCATTTCACTGATTGTTATGAAACTATCTCACCATGATTTCAAGTGAATATTTGTTAATTATTTTGGAGCTCTACTTTCTCAGGTTCATCAGATACCTTGCTGCTACACTTTGCTCTCTTCTGCAAAGATGTCGATACCATGTAGGTATTTTTTTACTGTGACTTCTATTTTTGAGTTCATGAAGAAGCCTTTCCATCTGGTAGAGTTTTTTTTTTTTAAACTTATTTTTATTGTTGAAAGTATTACAGATGTCCCCCCCTTTTTTTCCTATTGACCCTCCCACCCCTTTCCCACCCTTCCTGCAAGGCCTTCAACACACTATTGTCTGTGTCCATGGGTTATGCATATATACATATACATTCTTTGGTTAATCTATAACAGTGTTGGAAATCTCTGGGAAGGAACTTTGAACTGAGCTTTGGGGTGCAGTTTATGTTTTAGGAAATGCATGTATAATGATGACTTCTATCCTAATTCCCTTGCAGAACCCTGGTAGAGGGTAGCTCAGCAGAAGCGTCCTTGCCAACATTGAGGAATAGAAGAGAATTGGCTTTGATTGGAGCCAGGAGCATTGAGAAACAGCCCTATGGCATTTTATGTGGAATGGATTAGAAAAGCAGCAGCTTTCCCAGTCGCCTTGGAGAGGGTACATCAATTTGTCCACTCAGAGGCAAGCACCCAGAAGTCTTTCAGAAGTGATAAGAGGTCACAAAAGCAATAACCGATTTGGCCTATGCCAGAGGTGTTGAGATGGGACTTTACCCTTTGTGGATGCTGGCAGGGCAAAGGAGGAAAAGTCAGGAATCATGCAGCATTAGCATATGTCAGACCTCAGCAGGTGTTAATGGGTGATCAAATACAGACCCCTAATCTTATTCACCACAGGAAGAAGAATAGCAGAGGGTGAGGTCTGAGGTAATTATGAAAACACTGAAGTGACCATTTATTTTGTTACTAGTACACACACTGAATGCTTAATATAATATTTGAGTTATTGATAAAAGAAAAAGACTTTTTTTCCTTTTCACACATTCCAAAGATAATAGCTGACTCTTTTGTTCTCCGTTGTTCTGCTGAGACCATCTTTCCCAAACAGCTCTTGGGGAGTGAAATGGCAGGAGAGGGTGGGAAAAGTTAAAGAAAGGAGAAAGTGAATGGACTTTGGAAATGAATAAAAACACTGGTTTGAATCAATGCTTGTGATTGAACATACCAACTTTCTATATTGAATATTTTTTATTAAAGTATAGTTGGCACACAATATTATATTATGTTCTGGTGTACAACATAGAGGGTCAACATTTATATACTTTACAATGTTATCACCACAATAAGTCTAGTAAACATCTGTCACTGTACTAAGTTATCATGATGCTATTGGCTATATTCCTGTGCTGTACACTACATCCCCATGACTTCTTTATATCGAGTATTTTAGATAATAATGTCCAAATAATTGATATAGAGTTCTCACTCTTAGCATTTGTTTTTAATGGATATGGACAATGAAATCTTAACTATCTGGGGCATCCAGGGAATGTCTATCGTAAAACATTTAAATTTTCCCATTAATTTGTTTCACTGCAACACCAACAGTTTTACATATTTTGTCATTTCTACCTTGGTCTCCTTCCAATATGTATTACAGATTTTCTACACTACTAAATAGTATAGAACAGTATGGAAATAGTATTGAAACTTTTCTTCAAGGCCCATGATCTCAAAATCCAAAGTAATTATTTTATAATCCTTGTTTGTCTGACCCCATGCAGCAGTAGCCATCACTAAAAGCTGGTCCCTGTGACAGTTCAGGTCCCAAGTATCATTTCTACTCTAGATTTTTTTAGTCTCTCTTGACAACATGCTCTAAGCCTGGGAACCATTTTGTAGAGGCAAAAGAGGATTGGAGTGAGAGTAATTATTTACCTAACAAAAATGGTAAATGTGGTAAGTCAGATTCATATAAATCATAAATCTTACCCAGTAACAGGTATTAATAATAATTTTAAATTTGCAAGCTGTCAAAAGGCACCAAAACACAGAGAGAGGACAGGCATGTCAAGGGTGTCTTCCCCAGATCCTCCCTTTGCTGTATTAGATATGCATGCTCTGGCTTGGAATAGATGAGTCTCTAAGTGAAGAATGTGAAATATTACCTGACACTTCTTGGAACATTTAATTTGTTAAATCTGTCCATTTTATATACCGATTTATGTGACATTTTCAATAAATCCATAGAGTCTGAGTTTATTTACTAAATGCAAGAGCATTGGGTAGATAGGAATCCTCCTCCTAGCTAATATAATTAGTCTACTACCAGGAAGGAGATTTATTAGTGTATTTACAGTGATATTAGACTATGTCTTATGACTTGCCGCAGAAGCCCCTACCTCCCAATGGATGGTGAATGGATTACAGGAGAGTTTATTTAACTTCTGCCACCCCAATGACCAATAGAAACAAATATCTACTTGCTCCGACTTTTATTTTTACCTAGCATTTAATACCAAGTATATATTCATATCTCTGTAGAAAGGACCTTCATACTGGAAATAATCTTTAAGACAACTCCCTAAACACACACACAGACACACACACACACACACACACACACACACACACTTCCTCCTATACCTCAAATTTGTTCTGTGTTATATTGACAATATTTCTCATTTCAGTTAATGCCACCATTTGTCTCTTTAGTTGTTTATTTAAAATGCCAGCATTATAATTGAGTCTTTCTTTGATCATCCTTCACATTTAATTAATAAACAAGTTTGGTCCTTTCTTCTTCACAATATCTTCTCTTAATCTTCACTGCTAAGAACTTAGAACAAGACTCTAACTTATCTTTACCTGAACTATGGCAATGACTTCCTAATTGGTCCACTTCCATTCTCTCCCCTTTAAACTCCTTTTCCACAGAGGGTCAAAAGTAATCTCTCATTCACATTATTATAGGTCAAGTTGTGTTTCCCAAAATTGATATGTCAAAGTTCTAACCTTCAGTACCTCAGAAGGTGAACTTATTTGGAAATAAGGTCCTTGCAGATATAATTAGTTAAGATGAGGTCACACTGGGGTAGGGTAGGTCCTTAATCCAATATTACCTGCATCCTTATAAATAGATGGCCCTGTAAAGACAAGACGCACGGGGAGAATGCCATAGAAAGGTCAAAACTGAGATTGGACTTATGTTTCCACAGAACAAGAAATGTCTATGGACATCCAGAAATGCTTGTAAGAAGCAAGGAATAATCTTTCCTTTGGAGAGAGCATGGTACTGCCAACATCTTGATTCAGACTTCTAGTCTCTAAAACTGTGAGAATAATTTTCTATTGTTTTAAGCCACTCAGTTTGTAGCACTTTGTTCCAGTAGCCCTAGGAAACTAATACACATGTAAATAGATTCCCTGCTTAAAATCCTCCACTGACTTCTTATTATAACCTTATCATGATCTCATGGCCTACATGATCTCATCTCTATCTACTTGTCCAAAATGCCTCTCAGACAACCATTACTCTTGATCAGTACACTCTTCTTCCACAGGCCAAACCTTTCATTTCCTCAAGGGCTTTAGCCTTGCCCTTCTTTGGACTGGGAAGCTCCTCAGGAATTTTTCAAGGCAAGTTGCTTCTCCTTATTCAAATCTCAGCTCAAATGACACGTCTCTACAGAGGCCAACCCTGACTATCTTACGTTAAGTGCCCTCTGAGTCATTCTTTATTGAATTACTTTATTTCTTCTATAGCACTTTTTCCTGTTCAATATTACCTTGTTCATTTTTTTTTTTTGTCCCTCTAGGGTAGAATGAACAGAGATATTATGTCTCTTCTTCAATATTGTATTCTTATAATATGGTAGGTACTCAAATAAATACTTGTTAGATGAATGAATGAAATCCTTCTGTGACAATACCAAGGAAAATGTCAGTATAATGCTACATATTGTCAACTTTCTGCATTTCCTTTTGCTGTCCCCTGAGGCAAGACTAGTCATCTTGTCTTTGCTCTACTCCTTCCTCCAATAAATGACTAGATTTGCTCATGTGTGCTTATGTTTGTATATTCTTCTCAGCTGCCAGCTCATAATTTAACTTGTATGAATGAGTCGTCCTTCCTCCTATTGTTGCATCTTTAATTGTAATAATTTTTATGAGCACCTTGGACATTTTATACTACTGTTTGAAGACTAACTTTCCATTTAGGAAGACCTAGAAATTTAATTCTGAGGATGGCGGTCAACAGCAGCCTCTCTTCTTCATCCTGTATTCTTGCTTCTATTATGCTGTTAGTTGGCAATGCCAAAACAAGACTTGATAGAATTTTTTGGGGGAATAGAAGAATTTAAGGATTACTTCTTATATGAGTAAACCACATGAACTCTATAAAATTTGAGGCATCTGTTTGTTTTCTAAGAGGCTATTTTTCCCCCTCCTTGTTATTTTGATATTGATTGTTAAAATTCTAGGAAAGTAAAATTTTGGATAATTGAGGGATTGTATATTACTAATTTGTCTATCTATTTATCATTTTAAATTTTTTAATGTTTACTGTGTTCAGAAGTGTATGAAGATATATTTATTTACAATGTATTTATGTGAGTGGTGTAGAATGACCAATTGTCTTGGTTTGGGACTGAGGAATTTCATTGGTAAAACCAGGGTGGTCTTGGGCAAATTGGGATTGTTGGTGACTCTAGCGGTCTCAGTATGATATGCAGGGTGGGGCAAAAGTACATTTACAGTTTTGAGTAGGCAAACCACAGAGTTTATTCTTCTGTTATTATTTATTAATTATTGTATTATTTTTTATACAAACAACTGTAACTCTACTTTTGCCCACCCATGCATTTGTCCCTGACATAAAGCAATTTTATAAATTATCACATTTAATATACACTTATAATAATTGTATGAGATAGATTTTATTATTAGCCCCATAATAAAAATGAGAGTTTAAGAGCAAACTCCCATGTTCTAGGCTACACAAGTAAAGTCTGCTGAAGCTTGAGCTCAAGCCTAACTTTGTCTTTAGAGTCTGAGAACTTTACATTGTACAGGAATAGGTGAGTTCTAACCAGATAAAATCACCACTAGTTAAGAGTGACATGAAGAAAACCCCAGGAGATAATACGTTTTCCTGTGGCCTCTATATTCCTATGATTGGTACTGATATTACTGATTATTTATTTATTTATTTATTTTTAAATCCTCACCAAGGATATTTTTCCATTTATCTTCAGATAGAGTGGGAGGGAGGTAGAGAGAGAGAGAAACATCGATGTGAGAGACACATCGACTGGTTGCTTCCCGCACAACCCCAACCAGGGCCAGGGACAGAACCGCAACTGAGATACATGCCCTTGACTGGAATCGAACCTGTGCCTCTTTGGTCCTCGGGCCGATGCTCTAACTGCTGAACCAAACCAGCCAGGGCATTACTGATTATTTATAACTGCCTCGCTTATACAAAGCTAAGAAATATAACATTTATAAAACCAGCCTGAAATTGAAGTATTTTATCAGAATTATTTTTTCTACAAAATCTGTATACAGCTTTTTTAACTGCCACAATAACGTTAATATTTCATTACAAGGTCATGATTATAAGCATAATTGAATCAGGAATTCATATATGGATTTCATCATGGAAACTGCTTGGCCACTTAAGGTAAAAATAAAATTACCCTTATATTTGTAGTCACATGAGGTGATCAAAATTATATTTCACAAATTGAACAATTTAGACTACCACTAGGTTGCCTGTACATATTATATACAGATCATACACAACTGCTTGAAATTGAAAAATGGAGAGCTGGAGGAGAGTTGTCTATTTCATATTGTACCTTATTTGTCATAAATTTCTTGAGCACTTAATATGTTTAGAGAATCGTCCCATATCATTAATATTTTAAACATATTATAGTTTTTTATATTTGGCACAATATAATGTGGAAATACATTAGTAATTGTAGTTAATATGTAAAGACGTGGATTATACATTTTACGCGATTTAAAATTCAAAGCATTCATGCATATTTTAGTCTATATTTCTTTGAAGGAGATGTTTCCAGTGGATGTTCATCTCCCTACAGCAGTGCGTGTTATCAAGAACATGGCCCCTGTGTCCAGCTGACATGTGTTTGAGTCCCAGCTCTGCCAAGTATGAATTATGTATCATGGATAATTTACTTTACTTCTCAGCATTCCGGATTCCTCCTCCTTTAAGTGCTTGATTAAACATCACATAGAACTGTGGCTGACACATTTCAAATATAACCTTTGATTTAAAAATTAATTTATAGACCACACTGTAGTATTGTATTGTTCCGAATAAAGGTTTTATGTTAGTATTATGTCCAGCACACTTTCAAATATCTCAAATATCCTGTTGGTGAAATTAGCAGCTAAACAAACAATAGATGGGTGTCCATTCCTTTAGTGAGGCTGAGTATTCTTATTCATTTCTCTACATCTAGATTGAACTAAAAGTTGGTGTGCGGCTGACACCTTCTAAACGTGCGTGGAAAGAGGTGTAGCTGTGTGTCCCGGAGACACAGCATCAGCAAAGGGGCCCTCAGTCCTGATTGGCTGCGGAGCGTGTGTCTCTAACAGGTTGCCCAGAAAGACCGACTGCTGCAGGTAGAGCAGCTGCTGGTTCCGACAATCCTGGTCTTTTTGTATCTGGTGTTCATTCTGTTTCCAGGTGGGACTGGCCCACTTGTTAAGGAGAGCTGCAGGTAGTCAGCTGCTGGTTCAAAGAGTCGGGTTTTCGTCTCTGTTTTGTTCGTGGCGTTTTGACATAGAATTGGCCCAGTTGTTTCTGGAAAGCCCCCAAGGGAAAATCTTCACAAAATAGTTTCATAACCTTTTCAAGGAGACAAATAAAAGTCCCATTTTTACTCCATTTGGCAACTAAAGTAGGCCATTCGGGAAACTCCACTGTAAAATGTTTAGCCTTAAAATGTATTGAAGACAGTGGCATGTAGTTCAATAAATTAATTGGGGGAATGGATAAATATCCAGACTTTAATACTCAAGTTTTTCATTTTTTATCTTTATTGTTGAGAGTATTGCATATGTCTTCCCTTTTTTCCCCCATCCTCCCACCGCCCACCCCAGGCCTTCACCACCCTGTTGTCTGTGTCCACCGGCAAAGCATATATGCATGTAAATTATTTGGTTAATTTCTTCCCACCCCACCCCCCTCCCCTCAAGTTTTTCATTATTAAAATGAGGCATTCGGTTGTTCCAGAGAGATCTCTGCATTTGATTGTGTATAGGAAGGCTTTTGTGGGCACAAAACACTGAAGAGAATTTGTTCTGCTGAAGCACAATTTCGAGAAAGTTAATCACCCTTTCTCACTGGACTTTCCAACACTCAGTACAGCAGAAGGGCTTTGGGACTGTGTACATCATAGTCTTTCAAATATTTACAATTATAAAAATATGTATATTTTATGTGTACATTTGTGTACTGTATATTTGCAATAATAATGTCCAGAGGCTATATATAGCTGCATGCCATATATGAAGGTGAAACTTTTTCTGCTCCTCTGGGTTTTGACTCTAGATATTTTGAAATCCAATTCTGAGTTTTATGCCACGGTGTTCTCCCACCTCTAATACACAAATGACATCTGGTATATTATTATTATTATTATTATTATTATTATTTGGTATGTGCCCCTAGTGGGGAACCGAACCCGGGACTCTCTGGTCCGCAGGCCGACGCTCCAATCACTGAGCCAAACGGCCAGGGCATGGTATATTATTAACATACGATAGGAGAAGTCACTTTCTAGCCCATTTATTGTTTATTCTGGAAAATTACTGGTCTATAAAAATCTATACATAGGTCTCTTCTTATATTAAAATGCTTAGTTGACCAATAATCATTTATATTTTTTGGCATGCTTGATATCTTTGTCCTTCTCAAATGCAACCCTTTTAAAAAATAAGCAAGGAAATAATTAATTTAAATAATGAAAGCACAATTTTGAGTAAATATTAGTGGCATAAAACATGTAGCTTATTAATCCATTTGTTTTCAAGAGGCAAGGTACAATCTAATCAATGGTGGAAGAATGACCTAATATGAATGTAGAGAAAAAATAGTGACAAAATATAATGTTTTGTCTCATAATTGTTTTGAATACCAGTGTATACCTAACATAAAGCACAGCATATGATATAGACTAAAAGCTTAATAATTATTAAGACAATTAATAAATAAGAAAAATGATTTCTGATGCATTCTAAGTCTTATTCTTATTACAGGAATTGGTTACCATATAGGTAAACATCTGCCTATAAATACTATTAGTAGATAAAACATCTATCTCCAATATTCTTATTTATACTAACACACCTGAAAGAATTAAAATAGTTTATAGTAAATCAACTAGGGTTTTGATTTCTTTAAAAAAAATAACAAGAGCATTCTAGAAATGGCAAAGTAGCAGGCATTGTTTGGACTATTACTCATGCAAATGACAATTGCAAACACTATCAAAGGGACTGAAGAGTGGCCAAATCAAGCAGATATTGAAAGAGTCAACCCTTGGCCCGGCCAGTGTGGCTCAGTGGATTGAGCGTCGTCCTGTCCCATGGACTGAGAGGTCCCAGTTCAATTCCCGACCAGGATACATGCCAGGATTGCAAGCTTGATCTCCAGCAAGGGTGTGCAGGAGGCAGCCTATGGATGTATCTCTCTCACATTAATGTTTCTATCTCTCTGTCCCTTTCTCTCTCTCTAAAAAATCAATCAAAAATATATTTAAAAAATTAAAGAGTCAACCCTTGAAAAAGGAAAGCTGCGCTCACTGGGTGACATTTATAATTATATGACATTTTCCCAAAGTCACTCCCCAGTCAGTGTGACGTGGAGCAGATTGAAAAAGAAGCAGAAAGTCACAGTTTTATTGACTCAAGGTGTCAGAGGAGAGATTTTAAAGCTATTAGAGTGGCTGAAATTGAGGGGGCATCCAGGAAAGGAGGGAGTCCTAAAGTCTGTGTGTAAACTCCCCTCTAATGTTTGCCTGACCCTGAACTTCATGTGTTTGGAGTTCCTGCTTTAAGCACCTGCTGGAAAGCTGAAATAATTGGGCAAATACTTTAGCTGGTGCCTATTTCAGTGGAAACAGTCTGGTGTTTGAGTTTTGCCAAGCAGATGAGTTTGATAAACACGTCAGGCTTTATACACAAATCTGCACTATCCTTAAAATCAAGCCTCACATATGTATTCTTGGTGGTCTCCCAGTAATTCATTTGCCAGCCACAACAAACTTAGGTCCTACTAGACATTATAAATTCTTTGACTTTTGTCGGCCAGTGTAGCTCAGTGGTTGAGCGTCGACCCATGCACCAAGAGATCACCGGTTTGATTCCCGGTCAAGGCACATGACCAGGTTGTGGGTCAGATCCCCAGTAGGGGGCATACAGGAGGTGGCCAATCGATGTCCTCTCTCATCAATGTTTCTATCTCTTTCTCCCTCTCCCTTCCTCTCTCTCTATGACCAATGAAGAAAAAAAAATTCTTTGACTTTTAATCTGAGAAGGGAGGGCAACCATTGGTGGGTTTGAACAGAGGAATGCATTTTGCTAAGTTGCATTTTGGAAAAGAATCACTAAAACTGCTGAGTTAACTATGGGCTATTGGGGGGGAGCGGTTAAGAGTAGAAGCAAGGAATCTATTTCAATAATAGAGGACAGATGCATTTTCTTATATAATGGCACCGTGTCAGTTAGAATGTGTTTGTTCCTCTGGATTGAAATATGGCCAAGTGTAGGTCCCTTTTCAGCTCCTTATTCTTTGAAGGCCTAACAATGAATTTATGTTAATAATCTTCCAATTTTTAAGATGCATCACTTGGCAAAGATTAGATTAAAGAACAAGCCACCGCTTTGGGATGATAGGTTTCTTTTAATGTACAATGAAATTCCTCCTTTTTCATATTCAAATACTGTACCCCTTCACTACCCTTTACCTGAGGTCATGACACTTTCTTATATATTTAGGTTGATCCTTGTTTGTCGGATAAGAAGGAGGTGAAGGGCTTCTGCAGGTGGAAGTGGAGCAGCATCGTCAAGCATTCAGATGTTCCATTGTTCACCTGTCATAAGCTCATCACAAAAACATGTCGATGTGTTTTATATTCTTTTAGATATCTGGAATCTAATGAACAAAATAAACTGATGAATGAAATATATAGAAACAGAGGCATGAATACATGGAACAGAATGACAGCTGTCAGAGGGCAGGAGGGAAGGGGGACTGGATGAAAACGGTGAAGGGGTTAGCCAAAGAACGTATATGATAACCCATAGACACAGACAACAGTGTGGTGATGGGCAGAGGGAAGGTGGGACACGGGCTAGGTGGAGGTGAGCAAAGGGGCGGGGAATGAGGACATTGTAATAATGTCAACAATAAAAATAAAGTTATAAAATGTCTTTTGTATCTGTGCATGCCTTAGCAAATGAATTGATGTTTGATGGTTAATTAATATGTATGACTACCAATGTTGATTCAGCTGAGCAAAATTGTATGAACAAAGTTTTGCAAAGTACCAGCATATCAGTCAAGAATGCTAGAAAATGTGCATGCACATATACACACAACTTTCCCACACACCAGGGACCTCATCACTATTTCACTGTAATACAAAAGTGAAAAAGTGAGTTTGACTCTGACAGCTATGGCTGCTGAGGTCAGAGTTATTACGTAGACAATAAATTCAAATACAAAATGTTTTTATATCTGTTATCAGAGTGCTTGGGCACATTCATTTTTCTGGTACACAGATCTAAGTTCAATTTAAAGTTTTGTATTTAATATATGTGTGACCTTGGAAAAATAACTAAACCTTCTTAAACTTAGGATCTTTGCTATAAAATTGAGATGACACTTCTTAGAATTGAGAGAAATTAAATGAGATAATACATGTAAAACAGATTCAGTCATAGAGTAGGTATTCAATAAATGCGACCTATCATCAGTATTGTTATCATCAGCATAGCTCTTTAGATCATAATTTGTATCATGTGTGAGATTCTCCTCAATAGGGAAAGCAGTATCATGAATCTATATCTGTTTCTCTCAGTAAAGAAGAGTTAGTTGGAATAAGTATGCACATATTGGTAGAAAATAGAGATAGTTTTAAATAGTTGTATAAAAATGTACAAAATAACAAATCAAGTTCAAGTAAAACATGTCTTCTTTTAAAAGAGAGTTTTACCTTGTTTATAATATCAGGCTATGCTTTTTTCAGTATACAATTTGTACCCATGACCTCAAGATACTCAGTTAAACAGGGACCAAAAATATATATTTATGTTCCACTTGTCAAAGAAGTAGATACACAATGCTTAGAAATATCAGAGAGGGAGTTTACTTTTGGCTCTCAGGATGAGAAAGATTGAAAAATGTGTGTGTGTTTATATTATAGATATAATTTATTAATGATAAAGCAAGGATCATTTTTATTATGAAAGAGTTTATAGTTTGCATTGTACACAGATGTATATTTTTATTATTTTTTAGATTAAGCAGTTGTTTTAGGGAAAAATATAGGATGAAAATTCATAATATTTTAACTGTAGGTGGCTACACATGGTTACATTTTGATGAAATGAGGATAGACTGACATATTTAGTATTGGTAGAATTTTTCAACCAAATAAAAGACCAAAATCACAGTTTTTTCCAACATATTGCAGCGTTGTCGTTTTTTGCAATAGTAGAACCAATAGATGATCTACCAACTTAAAATCTATATACCATTCAAGAAATCTGTATTATTTAACAGATTTCTAAGTAATTTTTAAATTGAAAATTCTATAACTTTATTCCTAAATCTCCCCTATTTTCAATCTTTACAGGTATGTTTACATGCATTCATAAAATTATTTTACTGCATTATTTTCATTTCTGATAGTTTAGTTGAGAAAGGCAGATGTGACCTTCTAAGAACTTAGGATGTGCTGTTGAAGGAGTGTGAACTGAGCAATGAAATTCTTTTTGAAAAAGGAAATAGATTTAGCCACTGTTCACACCTCTTCAACTGTTCTTATCAAGCTTTAAGAGCTGCTCTTCTGAAACATGCTGGAACATACGGCCATTTCTGTTCCCTGTTAACCTCAATAGACAGTTTTAGGGGGAATATGTAATTGAGGTTTCTTCACTATTAAGAGTTATTTTATGGAACGTTTCTTTTTCTTGTTTGGAGAGTAAAAATCAACAAATATAGAAATTTAGCACACCTATGCTTTAAGTCTTTACAGAAAACATATTGAAAATGTATTGAAATTATCTCAATGAACATTTTTGTCCCTAGGACTGCTTATATTTGATCTTTTTGATAATTTCGTGTGATACATGAGAAATAGAGCATTTAACTAATACATTCAATTGCCGTAGAGCCATGCTGGTTCTCAGTTTATAACCTGAAGCATGAAGACTAATTACCTTTAGTTTATCTACATGGCTATAAGCAGCATAATTGCTCATAAAGTTATATCATCCTTTTCTAAATTCAGACATGATATTTGACTCAAGAGCCTTCTGCTGAGTAAATTCTATTAGCTCATAGAATTTTTCTTGGAAACGAACTTCTTTTGGACATTTGATTATGTAGAGTTTCTTTATTTATATGTACTTCCTTTTATCTGAATAGATACACTTTGCAAAAAGGTAAAAAAATTAATGAATCACACATTTTTTAGTTATAGAAGATCTGATTTGTTATTAAAAATAACTCAGTTCTCCATTAATTTACAGACAAATGTTAACCCCAATTATTGTGCAGGATGGCTATGTCACATCTTTTCTGTATCTTACTCTTTCTGACACTTCCTTGTTCTCTATCTTTTTGTCAATGATTAGCTATGTTTCTTTCTTTCCAAAGATTTCTTCCAGGAATTTCTGTAACCAAGCCCCTCACGCCCGTCTCTCCAGTAGAGAAAGCGATCCTTTCTATATCCAGGATATCTCCTGAATTGGATCTTGACTCCCATGTCTTCCAAACTTCTCTGGAACTTTACAGTAAAAAGTTAGCCCAACTCTCTCTTTGCATAATTAATATTTCCTTTACAGCTGCATCCTTCCCATTAATAATTTCAGATGTTTTATTCTCTTCTGCTTAAAATATTAAATAGACAATTCCTCATCAAACCTACACCTAAATCTAGACAACCTATAATCTTCTTTTGCTTGTCAACTAAACTCCTCCCTAGATTTGTCACTCACTCCTCCATTCACTCAGATTTGATTTGCTTTCATCACTTCATTAAAACGTCCTCATTTGTTCTATTCCCCAAATGTACTTTAATGCTTTTTATTGTATATTTCTTACTTTTTAAATGAAACTTTCTTTATGCTTGAATCTCATGAGACAGCACTCTCCTCTTTCACCCTATACCTGTCCGGCTGCTATTTCTAATCCTTTGCATACTCAGTCTCCTTACATCCAATGTTGGAGGGCCTCTAGGATTGATCCTGGAGCCTTCCATAGACTTTACTTAGGCAATGTTATATGTATTACTGACTTTAATTTCAGCTATACAAAAGTGCTCCAAACATTATGGTATTTCCTGAGACTATCAGGTAGGAAATGAATATTTAATCACTTAACTAGAGTTAGAGCTCTCATTTCCAGTTAGGCCATGTGGGCTTTAAAACTATTCACTTCTTGATATTAAAACTAAGGTGTTGAGTTTCTTGAGATACAGCTATTTTTTTCTTGGGAAAATAATGTAAAAGTCACATAGTTTAATTACCAACTCCTAAAAGACTTACAAAATGACTCCCTACCAAAAATATTTTCAAAAATTGTTTTCATTTTCCACTAAATATATGAGTAACTCACATGACACTGGGTATAAATAGTTAAAGAGTCTTCCAGCTGAAATGCTTTCCTTCAAAAAAATTTTTAAAAATCCTAACCCAAGGATATTTTTCCATGTATCTTCAGCTAGAATAGGAAGGAGAGAGAGAGAAAGATAGAGATAGAGATAGAGATAGAGATAGAGATAGAGGTAGAGATAGAGATAGAGATAGAGAGAGAGAGAGAGAGAGAGAGGGAGAGAGAGAAACATCGATGTGAGAGAGACACATAGATGCAACCCCTACCAGGGCCAGGGACCAAACTGCAACCGAGGTACATGTCCTTGACCAGAATCGAACCTACGGCTCTTTGGTCCATGGGCTGACGCTCTAACCGCTGAGCAAACTGGCCAGAGCTCTAGAAAATGTTTATTGGTCATACACAGGAAGTGTAATGTCCATCCATGGTTCAACCCTGTGTGAGGCTCCAAATTCAGCTGCAACTCCTGCTTTGCCAGCATAAAGAAAATAGTCCAAAATACCACTTCTTTTCCTTTTGAAAACTAGGGGGCAGAATTCTACTCTGAAAACAGCAGCTTTGATTTAGAAAGTAAAACACAGCAATGCATAAACTCAGTGATAAGTCAGTCTTTGACATTTAAGTAATGAGTGAAGATGAACCCCACTGGGTCTGTGATTTACTTGTAAGTTATATTTTATCATAAAGAGAAGATTTTTTTAAATAAGATAAACTTGGGATTGAATTTCATCTTTGCTTCTTAGTAACAAGAATTTGTGTGACAATTTATTTGCCTCCCATTTTTGAGTTGAGATCAATTTGCTCATTGATAATATGGAAACCATGAGGTATTCCTCAAATTATTTTAGGAATAAGTCAAATAATTTTCATTAAAGTATTAGCATTGTGCTCATCTCATATTAGGAGTTCATTAATTTTTTGTTGTTGTTTCTTGGCTTTCCCATCTCAGTGTCCCTAAGATGTTACCCAATGCCAGATATGTGCCATATCTATCCATCTCTCTCTATCTATCATCTATCATCTATATAACTTTTACAGACTTGTTATATTTTATTTTCCACTAAAATCTTAAATGACAACATAGTAACTTTTCTGTGACCTTATCAGAGGAGTAGAAGATAAATCTAGATGAGGATCTTTCCTAAACTACTGGTAAAAGAGCACAGACCATGGTTTCAAAAGGAAGTGAGTTAGAATCCTACCTTCATCACTATAACTTAGGGAAGGCTACATTTTTTCCCCTATGACTTCATGTGACAAAATAATGATATTTAATTTATGAGTTGCTTGGTATACCCACTGTGAAAGTAGTGTGGAGTTACCTCTAAAAATTAAAAATGGAGTTGCCTTATGACGCAGCGATTCAACATCTGACAATTTATCCTAAGAAACCTGAAATTTATCTTAAGAAACCTAGTTCAAAAGAGTATATGTACTCCTATGTCCATTGCAGCATTATTTACAATAGCCAAGATTTGGAAATAACCCAAGTGTCCATCAGTAGATGAGTGGATAAAAAAGCTGTGGTACAGTTACACAATGGAATACTACTTGGCCATAAAAAAGAAGAAAATCTTACCCTTTAAAACAGTATGTATGGATGTAGAAAGCATTATGCTAAGTGAAATAAGCCAGTCAGAGAAAGACAAGTACATATGATTTCACTCATGTGGAATCTAATGAACAAAATGAACTAACAAGCGAAATAGAGACAGACTCACAGATGGAGAGCAGGTTGACAGCTGTCAGGGTCCGGTTGGGATGCTGGGGTGTGGAGGGATTGAGCGGAAAAAAAAAAGAGAAAAAACTCATGGATGCTGACAACAGTGTGGTGATTGAGGGGGTGGGGAAACTGGAGGAGAGTATACGGGAAATAAATGGTGATGAACTGAGATTCGACTTGGGGTGGTGAACACACAATACAGGGTACAGATGATATGTTAGAATTGTACACCTGAAACATATAATTTTGTTAACCAGTATCACCTCAATAAATTCAATAAAAAGGAAAAAAAAGAAAAAGAAATAATTTACGAGTTGCTTATAATGTTCACATTATCTGGCACATATATAATAAGACATTTAATAAATACTACCTCCTATTTTCATTGTCACCCTGAAACTACTATATTTATAATATATCTGACAATTCCTTATTCTGTCTACTTATAAGGGCTGATCTTAACACAAATATGAAATATTGCATGTGCATAGATACAATTTTTTTGAATCCATCTGAAATTTATTTATGTAAATGGCATTACTTTATTTTTCTAGATAAATGGCAATTGTGCTCATGCCATTAAATAATCCATTTATTAAAAACTGAAATGCCACCTTTGTCATATATTAAGATTTCTTTGGACTTCTACTTAATTTTATTTATTTATTTGTCTGTTTTCATGTCAATAAAATATTGTTTGGGTTATAATAATTTTATAGTCAATTTTTAACTTTATTTTATTTTATTATTTTTTTAAATCCTCACCCAAGGATATTTTTCCATTTATCTTCAGATAGAGTAGGAGGGAAAGAGAGGGAGAGAGAGAAAAACATCGATGTGAGAGAGAGACATTGACTAGTTGCCTACCACACAACCCCAACCAGGGCCAGGGACCAAACTGCAACTGAGGTACCTGACCTTGACCAGAATCGAATCTGAGACTCTTTGATCCATGAGCTGATGCTTTAACTGATGAGCCAAACCGGCCAGGGCTTAACTTTATTTTTGTTGTTGACACTATTACAGATGTCCCCATTTTCCCCTTTGCCAACTTCCACCCAGCCCCCGCCCCCTTCCCTCTGCCCATCACCACAGTGTTGTCTGTGTCTATGGGTTATCATATGTGTCCTTTGGCTAATCCCTTCACCTTCTCTCATCCATTTCCCCCTCCACCCTCCTCTCTGACAGCTGTCAGTCTGTTCCAGGTATCCATGCTCTGTTTCTCTTTATTTTGTTCATTAGATTCCACATAGGAGATCACATAGATATACTTTTAATGCCAGGCTTGTAATTAGTGTTTTTGAAAGCTTTTAGAAGGAATTCGTTTCTATACTATCTGAGAAAAGTCAAGTTTTATTTCCCCAGATTTACTGATTTAATAAATGAAACTCTGGAAGTCCTAGGGAGATTTAGCCAAGGTCTGCTTCTTTGAGTTCATACCAATTTCCTCATTTATTTTTGATTTATCATAGCCTGGAGTTTTACACCTCTCTACTTGCAAAATTAATTTAAATTGCTTAGCCCGAACTTACTGTCCTGGCCCAGGCTCCCAGCCCAGTGGGCTTGTAATATTATTATTACTTAGTCTGACTTGAGCTTTCCACTAAAAACAAGAACAAAAAGGATTTAATTAAAGTTTAAATTAAGGAAGTAAAGAGTTCATAAAATATGCATATTTTACTATTTTGTATGTTTCCTACAGTTCCAATGTTAAAAAAAATTCAGAAATGTTTCTTACTAAGAGCAATAAACTGACCCATTAAACAAATGATACATATTTTATATTATTGTTTCCTTCTTTGAACTCATTGATTTTGGTATGTCCTTTAATTTGGGACAAACTTTCTTTAAAATACACTTTATAAGGAAGGAATAGGAAATAGTTGTTTATTAAGTTCCATTAACATTTCATAACTTACCTTAGTATATTTTTAAATATTTTAAGTGTGGAATGAAAATTTGCATAATTAATATAACCATGTTATGTGCAATTTTAAAAGTTGCAGACTACAAATAACAATATTTACTGCAGTGATAATTGTATTTCAACACTCAAAACAAAATTTCTTTTAAGTATGTGATTATTTCCTATTGCTTTAAATTTTATTGTTGTAAAAGGTTGTAGCTCTGCTGTGTTTTATTTATCCATCCCGCATTAGTCCTTAGTAAGCACATGGCTTAAATGCTAAGTCTCTATCCTTCTATCTGAGCATATTAAAAACTTCAGTGATTTTATATATATTTTAAGACAAAATCTCACAATTAGTGCATATTTTATTTATGAACTCTTCTATGTCTTTTTCTCTATTACTTCAATAATACCCAATAGCCCCTTGGCTTGGGCTATATCATTACCCTATTTTACAATGGAAGAAGTAGAGGCATAAGAATATTTGGACAGTTGCCCCAGGACACAGAAGTAGGAAGAGAGTGCCAGGATTGTGACCCAGACTGTGGGACTCCAGGGCTCTAATAATTATTATACTTGATGGTCACAGTATAATATCTGCCAAGTGAAATAACACTAAATAGATTTATAGCTTGCTATACATATTTAGCTTGCTATACACATCAGATGTATCTTATACAAGCTATATGTTAGTGTCAATTATGAAATATCACTTATGTACTGTTAGTGATTAAACATTGAACCTTGAAGTTTATCACAATAGATGAGAAATGTGTCTTCATCCTAAAGAGAAAAGATTTTGATAAGAATGAGATTGCAAACTTGAAATTTGCATGGAATAGGCATTAAAAGTCCTGCAAATAAAACTGTTAATGCTTGAGTATAATTCCAAAGGCTATGATTCTGTTTGATTTATCATCCAGACACGGGGGAGGAGTTCCAATATAATGCATCAAAAAGCTGGGGTGAGAAAGAATTAAATCGTTTCCTACTTTGTGCCCTCCTCCTTCTACAACAAGTAAAGGAAGCAATAAGTTTAAACAACGGTAGGAACGTTCCACGAGGGTATGCACCATTAAATTGCAAAGGCCATGAAATTTGGGTCTATTTCCCAGCCTGAGTTTATCCTACCTTATGATCATTGTTTGAATTTTCCCAATCAAAATCAGTCTCTGTGAAAGGTGAGATAAGAACTCTTAATATCTTGTTGGAAAGCTTAATGGGTTAGACAGAGTAACGACTCTCCAAAGATGTTCGCATTCTAATTCCCGGTGTTTTATCTGTAAATATGTTAATATTGCACGACAGACGGGAATTATGATTGCAGATAGAATTAATGTTGCTACTCAGGTGACCTTAAAAGAAGGAGGGTATCCTGGATTAGCCAGGTCTAATGTGGTCACATGGAGGCTTGAAAGTGGACGAGGAGCCCAAAAAGTGGGTCAGAGAGATGTGATCATGGAAGGAGAAGGAAGAGGAGAGAAGAACTCCATACCTGCTTCTAGTTCTCAGAAGTGGAGAGCCAGGATAGAGGCCTCTGGATGCTGAGAGCAGCCCCTCATGGCTAGGAAGGAAATGGGGACCTCGGGACAGTCATATGGAGCTAACTGAATTCTGCCAACATCTGAGTGAACATAGAAATGGCTGTCCCCCTAGGTCCTACAGAAAGGAATTGTGTGCTGACACATCAATTTTAGCCCAATGAGACTCTTGACTTCTGAATTTCAGAACTTTAAGATAATACATTTGTGTTGTTTTAAGTCAGTAACGGAGTTTGAAGTAATTTGCTATTTTGTTACGGCAGTAATAGGAAATTAATACACTCAGGACCTATAAATCTGTACTCTAAAAATATTCTGATTTTCAATGAACTCTCATCATTTGTCTTTTTAAAATATTTTAACACACAAATAGTGACTCAGTATTCCCTTTCATTATTAATCAAATAATCAATTTACAAGAAATTGCTCTTAAAAAGTTAATAGCCATAATATATATAAAATTTTTTTTGGTTAATCCTTACCTGAGGATATTTTTTCATTGATTTTTAGATAGAGTGGAAGGGAGGGAGGGAGAGGGAGAGAGAGAGAGACATACACACACTAATTGCTTGTCTCCCACATGACCCTGACCAGGGCTGGGAATTGAACCCACAACCCAGGTATGTGCTCCTGACCAGGAACTGAACCTGAGATCCCCTCGGTTCACTGGCTGATGCTCTAACCACTGAGCAACCAGTCAGGGAAGCCATATTTTATTTTTAACTTGAAAATATAGCATTCAGAAAATTTTAAATATATATTTATATGATATATTTATGCATGGAAATAATAAATTGTCCTTTGTTTTCTCACAAAGACTTAAGGTTGTTTGAGATTTTATAGACAAACTTTTTGATTTTTGGATTTAATTTTAGAAAAATAAATGCTCCTGGAGTGTTACTGATTATTGATTCAATTTCTTTATTATAGGTCCATTCAGATAATTATTTTTCCTTGTGTGATTTTTCGTAGTTTGTGGCTTTCAAGGAATTGGTCCATTGTATAATAAATTATCAAATTTGTGGGCATAGAGTTGCTCATAGTATTCTTTATTATCCTTTTACTGCCATGACATAAGTATCACTGACCTCTCTTTTATGTCATTTCTTTTTTTAAATATATCTTTCACTTTATTTATTTATTTGAGAGAGAGAGAGAACAACTTGTTGTTCCATTTAGTTATACATTCATTGGTTGATTCTTATATGTGCCCTGACTGGGGATGGAACCCACAACCTTGGCATATGGGGGTGATGCTCGAACCAGCTGAGCTACGCAGCCAGGGTCTCATTTCATTTCAGATGTTGATGATTTGTATATTTTATCTTTTCTCTTCCTAAGAAGGTCCAACAAACACATGCTTCATTTCTGTTACAATCTTTCTGATTTCTCACATATCCTTTGATTCCTTTTTAGAGTTTCCATCTTTCTGCTTATATTTCTCACGATATTTCCCACGTGTTCTAGCACATTGTCTATTTTTTTCATTAGAGACCTTCACATGTGAACCACAGATGTTTCCAATTTCCTGTCTAAAAATTACAACTTCTGTGTCATAACTGATTCTGGTTCTGATTCTTGCCCTTTTCTCTTCTGCCTGGGTTTTAGCTTGCTTTTGGCAGGCCTTTCCTCCATTGATTGTAAGGAAATGTTGATTATAAGAAGTTTAATATGTGAGAAATATGTATCTTAGAATCAACTACATAAGGTTTATATAATTTGTTTTTCTACTCTAAGAATAAAGAAATTGAAAGCCTTACAATAAAGTTTTTTCTGTAGCATGTGAGTGGTGGAACCCAGACCAGTGCCTTTTGCATGTGAGTGTAAGTTTCAGGTTACGTAACTGATATATACTATTTGATGGACTAACTATAAATATAAAAGTCATGTTTTGAAATAGACCCCTTTTTGTCATTTACAGGTAAAGAATACATTTGTAATTTATATTGCACATATTGAGTGATAATGATAGCGGTTGGATTGAGAACGTGGGTGCCTCGTATGGTGTACTTGGGGTTCAATGTACATAGTCTGAATACAGTCGTCCCTCGCCACTTCGCGCTTCAACTTTGGTGGCTTCACTCAATCATGGTTTTTTCAAATATATTCATTAAAAAGTTGATCGAGACAGTGAAAATGATACCACGCGCTCGGTTGTCTGAGTCAATTATACACCCCTGTATTACAATTACAATTAAAATTACTGTACATATGGACTGTAGGCCTATATATTCGAGCACGCCAGGAATCCTTCAACGCCAGGTGCAACCGCTCAAGTCTGGAATGGATTAACTGCGATAAACGAGGGACGGCTGTATATAAATATGTTTTCGAAGTAGTTAGTAAAGAAATGCCCAAGTAAATGAATTGAATCTTCTTTACGACCTCAAGTTGGAAGGGAAAATTTGTAACTGCATTGTAAATTGAAGGGCATATTGTGATCTTTATAAAAGTTACCTATTTTAGCAATTACCTTTCATCTGTCATCTGTTGGGATAAATAGGTGGAAATGGAACCAAAGAAGAGTAAGATTCAGTGAAAAATTTTTTATAGACCCAAAAGACTATAAAAATAATTGAATTTTTGTCAGGAGAAAATGATCTGAAATTGATCTTTCAGGCTATAAAATTGATAAGCTTTTTTTCTGGAGAATTAAATTCCTGAGTAAGTGGGGAATTTCAGGGGATAGACTAAGACAATTTTATTTCTGATTTTTGTATATCTCTTTCTATATTTAGAAGCATCTATTTATGAATTCTGAATAGTTTCTTTGTAATTTGATCTGTTAAACTGTGACATCAAGATAACATTGATACTGTATTTGTTTTATTCTAAAAATTAAGAATTTACAATATGTGTTGCTTTTCAAGACATGAAAATACTAAAAGGCAATGAACTTCATACAGTGTCTCTTTAACAGATTTGTACATTAGAAGCTGATATCTAGACTCTGCTCATTATTAAGGCATAATTTAAAGTCATTAAAGAGGAGATTCTAAAATGGTGGTGGAGTGAATGGAAGCTACACAGACCATCTCCGAGGACAAAACTGGAAATACAACTAAAATAAAGACAAATCATCGGGAAAAAGCAACAGAAAAGCAGCTTGCAAGGACCATACAACCAGGGACACTGAATCGATCCTGGTAGGATTGCGGAGGCATGAGACGGGGGCTGGGAGCCCACGGACAGCAGCAGTTTTAGCTGTGAGTCCCACCCTCGGGATTAAAGCCCAAGCCAGCTCCACAGCGCAGAGGGCCGGGACAGAGCGCTAAAATAGCCACAGCCACTCACTTTGGGCTGGGAGGGAGGGCGGACTGGACTGAAACTGTGTGGGGACACTTGGGATTTGGAGGGTGCTCAGAGCTTTTGCTGAGTTGTGGCCGCACAGAACGGTAGCCATCTTGCTCCTTCCCAGGGCTCTGGGGAGAGGCGGTAGCCCTTCCCTCGGAGATTCAGCCACACCCAGGTGGGCCATTGAAATGCAAATTGAGGCTCATTAACTACCAGCATCTGCCCCACCCTCGGGAAATCCTCTCATGATGAACACCTGAGGGAGGCTTTCATTCAGCTGAAAACCCAAGGCTCTTCAAGTAACCTTGACTAATAGCCTCTAGGCAAAAAGCTAGTGGATAACTTAACCTTTTCTGGGCTTGCAAATCTACCCAGGAAAGTAAGACTCAACAGTGGTGTATAACTTGGGTCCTCCCATGTTCATCCAAACCCAGTAGAGGGAGCCACAAATGGCAGAACACCAACATCCACAGGGAAAATTTGGCAGGCTCCAAAACCAACTGAGATAGCCAAAATGGTGAAACAAAGAAACAGATGCCAAATGAAAGAACAAGAGACCTCCACTGAAGATGAGATAAATGAAATGGAGTTAAGCAAGTTAACAGAGCTAGAATTCAGAGCCATGATCTTGAGGAAGCTCAACAGCATGAGTAAGGACATCAACACCATGAGCAAAGAAATAGAAATATTAAAAATCAACCAATTGGAAATGAAGAATGACATAGCAGAAATGAAGAACACATTGGAAGGACTAAACAGCAGAGTAGAAGAAGCTAAGGACCGGATCATTGAATTAGAAGAAAGGGTAGAAAAAATAAACCAATCAGAAAACCAAAAGGAAAAAAACAATGAAAAAACAGGAAGACAGCTTAAGAGAACTGTGGGACAGCTGGAAAGGTAATAATATTTGCATCATAGGAGTCCCCGAAGAAGAGGAAAATGAGCAAGGGTTAGAGAATATATTTGAAGAAATAGTGACAGAAAACGTCCCTAATTTGGTGAAGGAAGAAGGCATTCAAGTTCAAGGAGCACAGAGAGCCCCAAGTAAGAAGAATCCAAACAGGCCCACACCAAGACACATAGTAATTAAAATGCCAAAAATTAAAGACAAACAGAGAATCCTAAAGGCAGCAAGAGCTAAGCAACAGGTTACCTACAAAGGAACCCCCCATAAGGAAATCAGCTGACTTCTCAACAGAAACACTACAGGCCAGAAGGGAATGGCATGAAGTAATCAAGGTCATGAAAAACAAGGATCTGAACCCAAAACTACTCTACCCAGCAAGGCTATCATTCAAAATAGAAGGTCAAATAAAGAGCTTCCCAGACAAAAAAAGGCTAAGGGAATACATTAGCACAAAACCAGCACTGCAAGAAATGTTAAAATGACTGCTGTAATTAGTAGAAGAAATAGAAAGGAAAATAGAACACACTAAACAAAAATGGCAATAAATAAGTACATATCAATAATCACCTTAAATGTAAATGGATTGAATGCTCCGATAAAAAGACACAGAGTAGCGGATTGGATAAGAAAGCATGACCATATATATGTTGTTTACAAGAGACCCACCTCACAACAAAAGACTCACATAGGTTGAAAGTAAAGGGATGGAAAAAAATCTTCCAAGCAAACGGAAAGGAAAAAAAAGCTGGGGTAGCAATACTCATACCTGATAAAATAGATTTCAAAATGAAGGCCATAACTAGACACAAAGAAGGTCACTACATAATATTGAAAGGATCTATCTAACAGGAAGATATAACCTTGGTAAACATATATGTACCCAATATAGGAGCACCAAAATACATTAAATATCTTCTGGAGGACTTCAAAGGAGAAATCGACAGCAATACAATCATAGCAGGGGACTTCAACAGCCCGCTGACATCACTGGATAGATCCTCTAGACAAAAAATTAACAAGGAAACAGAGACTCTAAATGAAGCACTAGACCAAATGGATTTAATAGATATTTACAGAGAATTACACCCCAAAACTACAGAATTCACATTCTTCTCAAGCATACATGAGACATTCTCAAAGATAGACCACATGTTAGGACATAAACTAAGTCTCTACAAGTTCAAGAAGATTGAAATCATATCAAGCATCTTCTCAGATCACAATGGCATGAAACTAGAAATCAATTGCAACAAGAACATGCAAAGACATTTGAACACATGGAGGCTAAATAGCATGTTATTAAACAATGAATGGGTTACCGAGGAGATCAAGGAAGAAATTAAAAACTTCCTGGAAACCAATGAAAATGAACACAAAACAACACAAAATCTATGGGATGCAGCGAAAGCAGTTCTGAGAGGAAAGTTCATAGAACTACAGGCCTACCTCAAGAAACAAGAAAAATTTCTAATAGACTATCTAACCTCACAACTTAAAGAACTAGAAAGCAAACAAAAAGAAAACTCCAGAGCAAGCAGAAGGAAGGAAATAGTAAAGATCAGAGCAGAAATAAATGACAGAGACCAGAAAAACAATTCAAAGGATCAATGAAACAAAGAGCTGGTTTTTTGAAAAGATAAACAAGATTGATGGACCCTTAGCTAGACTCACCAAGAAACAAAGAGAGAGAACCCAAATACACAAAATCAGAAATGAAAGAGGAGAAGTAACAACTGGCACCACAGAAATACAAAGGATCGTTAACAAATACTATGAACTTTTATATGGCAACAAATTTGAAAATCTAAATGAAATGGACAAATTTCTAGAAACACATAGTCTTCCAAAACTGGACCAGGAAGAGATAGAAAACTTGAACAAACCAATAACAACTAAGGAAATGGAAGATGTAATCAAGACTCTGCCAGCAAACAAAAGCCCAGGCCCGGACGGCTTCACGGGGGAGTTTTACCGAACATTCAAAGAACTAACACCCATTCTCCTCAAACTATTCCAAAAAATTCAAGAGGAAGGAAGACTCCAAACTCGTTTTATGAGGCCAGCATAATTCTAATTCCAAAACCAGTAAAAGACACTACAAAGAAAGAAAACTACAGGCTAATATCCCTGATGAACATAGATGCCAAAATCCTAAACAAAATACTAGTAAATCAAATTCAGCAATACATCAAAAAAATTATTCACCATGACCAAGTGGGATTCATCCTAGGGATGCAAGGCTAGTTCAATATTCGCAAATCAATAAATGTGATACACCACATAAACAAAATGAAAGATAAAAACCACATGATCATATCGATAGATGCTGAAAAAGCATTAAACAAAATCCAGCACCCATTTCTGATAAAAACACTCAGCAATTTGGGAATAGAGGGATCATATCTTGATATAATAAAGGCCATATATGAAAGACCTACAGCCAACATCATACTCAATGGGCAAAAACTAAAAACTTTTCCTTTAAGAACAGGAAGAAGACGGGGATGCCCACTTTCGCCACTCTTATTTAACATAGTACTGGAAGTCTTAGCCACAACAATCAGACATGAAGAAAAAATAAAAAGGTATCCAAATTGGAAAGGAGGGAGTGAAACTGTCATTATTCGCAGATGACATGATATTATACATAGAAAACCCTAAAGACTCCATCAAAAATCTACTAGACCTAATAAATGAATTTGGCAAAGTAGCAGGATAGAAAATTAACGTCAAGAAATTGACGGCATTCTTATACACCAATGATGAACTCACAGAAAGAGAAACTAAAAAAACAATCCCATTCACCATCGCGGCAAAAAAATTAAGATACCTAGGAATAAACTTAACCAAAGTAGTAAAGGATTTATTTGCAGAAATCTACAGGACATTGAAAAAAGAAATAGAGGAAGACATAAGAAAGTGGAAGCACATACCCTGTTCATGGATTGGAAGAATTAACATCATTAAAATGTCCATACTACCTACCCAAAGCAATCTATAGATTCAATGCAATCCCTATCAAAATACCAGTGACATATTTCACAGAACTAGAACAAATACTTCAAAAGTTCATATGGAACCAAAAAAGACCCCAAATAGCCACAGGAATCTTGCAAAAGAAGGACAAAGTAGGTGGGATCACAATACTGGATATCAGGCTATACTACAAAGCTACTATAATCAAAACAGCCTGGTACTGGCACAAGAACAGGCATATAGACCAGTGGAACAGAACAGAGAATCCGGAAATTGACCCAAGACATTATGCTCAATTAATATTTGACAAAGGCCGCAAGAGCATACAATGGAGTAAAGATATCCTCTTTAATAAATAGTGCTGGGAAAATTGGACAGCTACATGCAAAGAAATGAAACTAGACCATCAACTTACACCATACACAAGAATAAACTCAAAATGGATAAAAGACTTAAATGTGACTCGTGAATCCATAAAAATCCTAGAAGAACATGTAGGCAACGATATTTCAAACATCATATGCAGCAGAATCTTCACTGATACATCACCTAAGGCAACAGAAACAAAGGGAAAAATGAACACATGGGACTACATCAAACTAAAAAGCTTCTGCACAGCAAAAGAAACAACCATCAAAACGGAAAGGGAACCCACTGTATGGGAGAGCATAATTGCCAACCATACATCAGATAAGGGGTTAATCTCCAAAATATATAGAGTGCTCATACAACTCAACAAAAGGAAGACAAAGAACCCAATTAAAAAATGGACAGAGGAACTAAATAGAAACCTCTCCAAACAGGACATACAAATGCTAAGAGACATATGAAGAAATGCTCAACATCACTAATCATCAGAGATGCAAATTAAAACAACAATGAGATATCACTTCACACCTGTCAGAATGGCCGCCATCAACAAATCATCAAACAACAAGTGTTGGCGAGGGTGTGGAGAAAAGGGGACTCTAGTACACTGCTGGTGGGAATGCAGACTGGTGCAGCCACTGTGGAAAACACTATGGTGTTACCTCAAAAAATTAAAAACTGAATTGCCATTTGACCCAGTGATCCCACTTTTTGGAATATACCCCAAGAAGCTTGAAACACCAATCAGAAAGAATACATGTACCCCCATGTTCATAGCAGCACTATTTACAATAGCTAAGATCTGCAAACAGCCCTAGTGTCCATCAGTGGATGAATGGATAAAAAAGCGGTGGTACATATACACAATGGAGTACTATGCAGCTGTAAGAAAGAAAGATCTCTTATCCTTTGAGACGACATGGAGGGACCTGGAGAGTATTATCCTGAGCAAAACAAGCCAAGCAGAGAAAGACAAATATCACATGATCTCACTCATTTGTGGAATATAATAAACATAACAGTCTGGGGAACAGGGTAGACCCAGAGATGTGAAAGTAGGGTACAGACTGACAACCCTCAGTTGTCAGAAGAGGGGGTTCAGGGGGGGAGGGAAGAGATAAACCACAGAACTTATATGCATGTATGCATAACTGATGGACATGGACAACAAAGCAGGGGACGGGGTGAGGGGATGGGGAGGAGTGTATCAATGGGGAAAAAAGGAGAAACATCTGTAACAAAAAAAAAAAAGAAAAAGACAAAAATAAATAAAGTCATTAAAGAAAATAGAAAGGAAAGGAAGGAAGAAAAGAAGAGAAGGAGGAAAGAGGGAGGGAAAAAGGAAAGTAGGGTAGCTTTCTGTTTCTATTTCTCCCACACCAAAAAACTTAAATAACTCATTGCTTTAAATATCATTTATGTCAAACACACTTTCCCAATATTTTTTTCAATCTTTTAAAAACAGGTGGAATTCTTGCCATGACAGGGCCTATATCATATAATGTAGTGTGCAATTACATGATTCATAATATAGAGTAAACTGATGAATGGGTATGTAACAGGGAAAGGTTTGCCACTCTCTTGTACCATCCAGGTGCAAGTACTTTGGCATGTTTCTTTTCTAGTGAGCAGTAACTCTCTAGTATTAAGGATGCCACTTTCTGTTAGGCATTGTGCAAGCTACAATTGGGTCACAGCAAAGTTTTATTGCCTGAAATGACATCTCTGTTTTTTGTTCGCCCACAGACCCCAAGTAGGTGGCTGTAGTTGGAAGACCTTCAGCAAAGAACACCCAGAAGATGAGTTTAGGGAAGAAGGTTCTTCATCTATACTAACAGAAAGTACTTACTTTAAAAGTTACAGGTGTTTTGCAGGCTTTGAATCCACTGTCACAGGTGTCCCTGTTATTGGTCAGGCATGGTCCTGGGCGGTTTTCAGGTGCTGGTTTCATTCTCCATCAGCAGGTGTGATCCCCTTGTCTCAGGCTGCTCAGATCGACTCCTCTCATATCCCTCTCTTCAACTTTTCAGCTCAGGTGAGTCCCTGCAGAGTTAGATAATATGATCTACCTCTTGCATCTTCTAAATTGTTGCAATAGAAACTATTGCCTTGATTCCCTCAGAGTCTCCCCTTTTGATTACTTCGAGACCTTTCTTCTCTCAGCACGAACAGCTCTTGGAAATCAAAAGTTTGTTTCTATTATTTCTGTTGTGTTTTTGGAGTTCTTTTATAACAAGCCTAAATTTCCCCAAAGAAATGTGGATACTTTTGGCTGGCTAAAACAGTGATTCTCAGATCTGGGTATACATTAGAATCAACTGGAATTTAAAATTACTAATATCTACACACCAACCCATGAATCATATTCAGTTGCTCAGGCATGTAGCCTAAAAATGAGTCTTGTTTAAAAACTGCCTGGGGAGTTCAACATGCAGTGACAATATAAAATAATACTACAATAAGAATCATATACTAACAAGAGTTAAAAAAGTGAACTACAATACTTAATATTTCAAAATGTTATCTTGTTATAACAACACTATAGAAAAAAGTTACCAGTATGAAGGCTTTTGAAATAATTATTTGATTTGTTTAATCTTTAGAATTACATAAAATGTTAGACAGATAAACAAGAAACAAATGCAAAAATGTTCAATGGAAATGAATATAGATGAGCAATTCAGTTATGCAATTTTGTTTCAGAACATTCACAAATAAAACACTTTGATACCATTGATTTGGAATGATTCTTAATTCCTACAGAACAATTTAAAAAATAAATTTAATCAGCATTTTTTGGAAGGAGACTTTAAATTTAGAAACTGCGGAAATGTTTATAGGTAAA
Source organism: Tadarida brasiliensis (assembly GCA_030848825.1). Lineage (NCBI taxonomy): Eukaryota > Metazoa > Chordata > Mammalia > Chiroptera > Molossidae > Tadarida > Tadarida brasiliensis. Next base: position 24,514,585 of record CM061257.1, on the reverse strand, counting down.
CCTGCAAGATCTTTTTTTAAAACAAAAATATAACATATTCTTTTTATTTATTTAAAAATTATTTTAACCTGGACATTATCCAAGCTTACATGATTTCTCCAAATGTTAATAAAATGTATTTTGTGCTACTTGGGAACTTATATTCTTTTGGGAGGAGAGATCTAAACTAAATAAAAAGACTATTTAAATAAAAGCAAGTGTTTCTATTTTTGTTTTAGTATTACTAGAATTGAAATGTGAGTAGTCATATTTTCACAGATTTGGAGAATGTGATTTGGATAATCCACCTTAGAATACAGGCTGTGTGGGAACTTTAAGAGCATCCCAATGATGTATATTAAAACCAAATGACAGAGATTTCTTTTGTGACTGTTAATCAAAAGAGGCATAATCATAAAGCTAAGGATCTTTTGAAGCATTTTGAACGGCTGAATGGCAGGACGACAGAGTTCATTAGACCTCTCTGGCTACGGTGTAGAGGATGTATTGAGTCTGGTAGAAGGCTAGATTCGATAACAATGATGATATTAAAATAAATCAAGGGGAGACTTGGCCTAAACTGTGGCCTCTATTACATTTTCTTCAGTACTTTTAGGAAAAAAGAATTTCTTGAATAAGATTCTTCCGTGGAAAAAATAAATAAATAAATAAGTCTGCTCCTAAAGTAATCTTATTAAGGGTTTATCCATGAGCAATGGCAGGAAGACTGGGATGAGGATGCAGACTGGAAATACACTTTTTGGACTAGAACACAGAGAAACATGCATTATAAAAATTTTGGTGCACATTCCCCACTATTTTGTAATTAAAATTTCTAGCAAAATGTGAGGTGGAATTTCTGTGTGTATGATGTAAGAGAATAGACTTTGTAATTCTGAATTCCTTGAATCAACATAAATTGAACCAGGGATTATGTTTGACAGAAAGATTAAGTTTAGATAAACTATGTCTATCTGGTGTGTGTTTGTCTCATAATAGCCAAAATGGAAAGGCAACCAAGTAGTAAAATTTAGTAGATAGGTGAACCAAGTAATTTGAGTGAAGAACTGTCAATAAATGGTATAGAAAGAATAGTATAATTATAGCGAGACACTTATTTTCACTGTACTTTTGCTGCTTAGTTTTTTAGAAATAAGGCCTGGGGTTGTTTCATGAGTAGAATAGGCTCTTAAACTTTTGAGGCGAGCATCTTGAATCCAAGTTGACTTTTCTGAATTGAGTAAAGGAATATCCATCATCTCAGTGTAATTATGTTGGTGAGTATCATGGGATACACTACATTAAGAGGAGATGGCCAAGTAAGCAGTTTATTCTGGTTGTGTGCCAAAAAGGTATCAAACATCTCCATGGACTTTCAGAGATCAGATAGCTTTTGAGTCTCTTCAGAGCCCGAGAGACTTCCAAAATACTGGGTAACATATGCCAAGTCTGCGGATAATGAAAAAGTAGTTTCACATAAGGCAATGCTGCAAAGATAACTGGAAAATATTGACAGTAAAATTAGCATAAGAGAACATCTCAAGCATATTAAAACAGTATTTTAGATACGTGAAATTTATAAATTTATGTTTCCAGCACAGTAACCAGAAGGGATCTGTTACTGAAAGTTCATTCCATTATAGAGTCAAATGTTCTTTTATTTCCATAGGGAAAAATTCAGTCATTCCCAGATGCCCTTCTTCTCCCTTTCCTGTCAGAAGTTCCACAATTGTAACCGAACTTAGAAAAATCCTATTTTGCTGAAAGCTCTAAGAGACTTTTATTATGCAATATTCTCCAAAGCCCTGTTACAAAATCCAAGCAATTTTACATTATTAAATGGTAATAAAATTCTTGGGTCTTATCATCCTCAACTCTTTTCTTCTCAATCCTCTATTTAATTCAGGGAAAGAGACTCTTCCTTCTACACTGACTGATCATGTTATGAGATGTATGTAAAGGAGTCTTGTGTAATATGATTTTACTGTAATAGTTGTGGTTCAAAATTCATTCTGAAGGTAATTCTGTTTATTTTTCTAAAATTCCTATCATAGCCCGGCCGGTATCCCTCCATGGTTGAGCATCATCAACCCATGGACCAAGAGGTCCCCAGTTCGATTCCTGGTCAGGGCACATGCCCAGGTTGTGGGCCAAATCTCCAGTAGGGGGCGTGCAGGAGGCAGCCAATTGATGTTCTCTCTCATTGATGTTTCCATCTCTCCCTCTCCCTTCCTCTCTCTCTAAAATCAATAAAGAAAATAAATAAAAATAAAATTCCTATAATAATTTCAAGAACATAGCAGTGTTATCATTCTCTGAAGGTTTTCTACATAATGCTAAAGAAAGGGAGACCATTGCCCTTTGACTGCTTGTGATTGCTTGTTTCTGTCTAATAGTATGTTAGATCCTACTCAAGCATTTATACCATTTAATCATTAAAAGATCTCTATGCAGACATTATTATTAAAATATTAGATGCATTCAATACACGTCAGAATAGGAAAAAGTATATATTGAGTCCTTGATTTATTCAACTACTTATTCCAATATTTTCAGCTTTGCTCTGCCTTTGTTCTTTTGTCTTCTCATTTGACCAAACTCCAGTTTTGGAAAATGCAACTACTGGCCCTCTCTGAGTCAACTGATAAGAGGTCTTGAAAGAAGTCAACCAACTGTACAGATTTTATCCTACACATACATTCATGGGCTCCTGTCTTACCTGTGCCACATAATAATTCTTTTTGTGTCCTTAGCTATTATTTTATAACTTTCCATAAGGGCTATTTTAAATCTTTACCCTTCTTCACTCATAGAATTCACTCATTTTTTCTGTCCTTTCTATAGATGTACTCATCTCTTAGTTCTTAGAACAGTACAATTTGTACTAGTCTTCTAACCACAAAACTTCAAAATTTACATATATCAGCATATACAACTTCCTGTTTATTTCCTATCATATCCTGTAAAGGCTGTTTCTCCTTGGTATAGCTTATCACTCTGGCTTCACTCTTGGGCTTTACCCTTTTCATACTCTCAGAGACTTGATTTTCTAAATTACACTTTATTATTCCATGTCTTAAAACAATCCCTTTTTCAAGCACCTTTCCATTAGCATAAGAGAGATGCATAAATTTAAAATACACAAAACAACCATAGCAAACATTTACTCAATCGTTTTTATTGTTATTGTTGAGAATATTACAGATCTCCCCCTTTCCACCCCCCATTGTCCCCTTCCACCCAGTTCCCACCCTGACCCAAGTCTTCACCACCCTATTGTCTGTGTCCATGGGTTATACATATATGCATTTAAGTTCTTTGGTTAATCTCTTCCTGCCACTCTCCACCCCTCCTCCCTCTGAGTTTCCTCAGTCTGTTCCATGTTTCCATGCTTCTGGTTCTATTTCATTCATCAATTTTTTTTCATTAGATTCAAAATATAAGTGAGATCGTGTGGTACTTGTCTTTCTCTGACTGGCTTATTTTGCTCAGCATAATAATCTCTAGGTTCCTCCATGTCGTATCAAAGGGTAACAGATCCTTTTTACAGCTGTATAATATTCCACTGTGTAAGTGTACCACAACTTTTTCACCCACTCATCTACTACTGATGGGCACTTGGACTGTTTACAGATCTTAGCTATTGTAAATTATGCTGCTATGAACATACGGGTGTATATCTTCTTTCTTTTTAATTTCTAAGCTACCATCTTCTTTCTCTCTGCCTCTTAAAATAACCTATTATACATATTCTTTATCCATTCCTCTGTTGATGGACTCTTAGGTTGTTTATATATCTGGACAAGCTTCTTTCTTAGGTCCTCATCTTAATCAACTCACTGTCCCTAGGTGATGTTTTCTATTCCTGTTATATCAGCCCCTATCTATATGTTGATTCTGAAATGTTTTATATAAAATGACCTCTTACTTTCAGGATCTTCTGATGTGTATCTGATGCTCTTTGGGACTTTTCCACTTAAGTAAAATACACACATTTAAAAATAATATTCCCCAAATTAAATCCATTCATTATCTTCCCCCAATACTTTTAACCTCAATCTTTGTCCACAAGTGGCTAATTTTTTTACTTCTCCTGTTACTTATTTCCTTATATCAAATACTGAACACTACAGATTCTACTGCCTGAATACCACTGACACCCCCACCTAGTGCTACTGCTGCTGTGCTGGTTCTGCCTTTAAACTGGTCAACTCGCCCTGGCCGGTGTGGCTCAGCGGTTAGAGCGTCGGCCTGCGGACCAGAGAGACCCAGGTTCAGTTCCCGCTAAGGGCATGTATCTCGGTTGCAGTTTGTCCCCGGCCCTGGTTGGTCGTGTGGGAGGCAGCCACTCGATGTGTCCCTTTCATGTCGATGTTTCTCTCTCTCTCTCTCTCTCTCTCCCCCTCCCACTATGTCTGAACAAAAAATGGAAAAATGTCCTTGAATGAGGATTAAAAAAAAAAAAAAAGAATACAATACTTAAAAAAAAAAAAGATAAAAAAAATAAACTGGTCAACTAGAACCCATTTATTCTCCCCCCACCCATTTTATTCAATTTGACTCTGTGAGGACATTTATTATTTTTTCTAGTTTTATTGAGATACAATTGACATATAACATTGTTTAAATTTAATGTGTACTTAATGGTTTGATACATTCCGTTGCCCTGAGGACAAATTTTAAAACGACCTAATAAGCCCTTTTAAAGCCTTTCCTAAAGGTTGTATTGCTTCATTTCTTATTACTCTATGCCTCATTTTATTTGCTTTAGTTATACTGAACCAGTATCTCTGCATATGCTTTATTCTCTCTAACTTTATTGCTTTAGTTGAGACTCTCTTCTTTGCTGAACACATTCACTTTCTACATATGAACATACACATAGACACACACACTCCATCCACTTGTCTACCTAGTTCCTCCTCCTTACTGCTTAGGTCTATTTTAGCTACTATTTCCAATAGATGCTTTCTCAGATCAATTCCCAAACAGCCACCCTCACCTTCTCTTCTCTACGTGTGTTCTCTCAGAAGCCTTCCCACACGCCCTCTGACCATAGTTCTTATAACTTCTTATTATAGTTGCTTATTTACTTATCTCTATTACCTGTATTACTGTAGTGTGGGCGCAACAAGGGTTATGTTTGCTATAGTTGTTCACTTATCCCTATTTCTTCCCCGAACAGCATTTGACAGGTAGGATGCTCTCACTGGTCTTGGATGCATAGTTCTAATTATACTCTGGTCATTATCACTAATGTCATTCATTTCCGGTTCTCTGTCTCAGATCTCAACAATACCCTAATTTAGAGAATCCTATCTGTATCTATCACAAGGTAGGCTTTCAATCAATTTGAGGGTACTACATTAACAAGTGAAGAATAATCACTTTGTTAAAAGCTTGACATTTTGCGAATCAAAGGCTTACATGTGAATATATTATTAAACGATATATAAAACTGTATAATCACAATTTTTGATACAAATAATAAAATTTTTATGACAAATAAGAAAATGAGAGCGGAATCCATCCTCTTTAATTCTTTTATTTTTACTTCTGGTATATTGTACATTTCCTGGCCCATTACCTGCTACTCCCTTCTCTTGAATTAAATGCTGGAAGAATCCAGTAGTATCATGGAGGATTTGACTTCTGAGTGCTGCCTTAGAAAAGGGTTGGTTAGTGATCTCTGATATATATGATCTTCCAAACTCAGAAGAGAGTCTTGCTAAATCTAATAGTCATGCTCTGTCAATCTTTTTTTTTCTTTATTGATGTGAAAGAGGGAGGAAGGGAGAGGGAGAGAGATAGGAACATCGATGAGAGAGAATATCGATTGGCCACCTCCTGCATGCTCCACACTGGGGATCGGGCCCACAACCTGGGCATGTGCCCTGACCGGGAATCGAACCGGCAGTCTCTTGGTGCGTGGGTAATGCTCAGCTACTGAGCCACACTGGCTGAGATCTTTTTTCACTTTTGATCCTACTTGAAGTCTGTGCCAAACCCCGAAATTTCTCTTTCCGTGGCTCTCCTTCACACATAGACTTTATGCCTTCTTGTTCAGCAATGCTACTAGGTGTGGCATTTTTTTTTTTTTCACCTGGGAGTTTATATTTGCTCCTTCTTTATTTTTATTGTAACTGCCTTTCCTTCTTAAGTTAGCAGCTGTACGGTGATGAATTCAAAATCAACTATATAGATTATGCCAGAGCTTTTAGCCCCATGTACCTAGCTGCCAACTGGGCCTCTTACCTGGATGAAAGCATTTAGAAGTCAAAATGTAAGATAATTAGCTCCAGTTTTGTCTCCCAAAAAATTACCCTAAATTTTTGTATTTTTTAAAAGCCACAATTGTTTGGCTTATACTCATTTTAGTATATAAATGCCAGATAAAGCATATATTGATAAAGTATTTTCTTTGGGTAGTGCAATATATATCCAAATACAGAGAAAGTATTTGTGTGGATAGTCTACTATTGGAATATGCATGCATGTACACACGCACACGTGTATGTGTGTGTGCCGTGCTTTAATTCCCTTATTTGTTTGAGTGTTTTTCCAACCAATAGTGGTTTTTCCAAGCCACTAAACCATGAGACAGGTCCTTAATTCTTAAGTGAATGTAATCAAAATATCATCAGGATTTTGAATGGACCAATGATCACATGAGAGGAAATTAAAAAGTGAAGCAGAGATACAAAATTAAAAGTATGCTATAAGGTTATTTCTCCTCCACTTATCTAATCTCCCTTCATCTTCTATGCCTCTAGCTGGATAATTTTAGTGAGGGCAGAGTAGTTGTCACTAAAGTTAAAAGAGACATTGCCCATTTAGGCTTGAGGGGTAAAGAAATGCATTTAAATGCAGGCAACAATAAGAGGGAAAAAAAAATATATATATATATGTATATATATATATATATATATATATATATATATATATATATATTTAAAGCAAAGGCTTCTGAGGGCATTGTGGCATACTACTATTCCAAGAAGTCAAATACTGAGCAAGGGATCATTAAGTATGCAAATATAATATATGCATACTTAAATTCAACAGATCATAATATGGCTCAAAGCTTATCTTGTAAGCATTAATTATAAGGCTCATTTATTAAACAAATTATGCAACTTTTAAGTTCTGAGAATATAACAATCTAAGCTATGTATGCTGCACTTTAAGTTTATGCATTTGGAAATTGTAGTTTTAGAATTATGTGATAGATTTTTGGTATATAAGGCTTTTTCCTTAACAGCAAAAGCAAAAGAAATAGTGAGTATATTTAATATGTAAGAGCTGCTGTGGGAGACAATTCTCTAGCGGTGCCTCATATTTCCCCACATCTTGTGAGCAAGGTACTTGAGTGCACTTTGTCCTAACCATATATTTTTAATTAGATGTATTGGGGTGACATTGGTTAATAAAATTATACAGGTTTCAAATGTACAATTGTATGATACATCATCTATATATTGCATTGTGTACCCACCACCCAAAGTCAGATCTTCTTCCATAGCCATATATTTGTCCCTCTTTACCTTTTGCTGCCCCTCACCCCCTTCTCTCTGTTAATCATCATACTACTGTCTGTGTCAATGAGTTTTTGTTTGCTTTTCTTGTTTGTTCATTTGTTGCTTTCAGTTTTATGTGCCCTATGTAAGTGAGATCATATGGTTTTTCACTTTTTCTGTCTTACTTATTTCACTTAGCATGATATTCTCAAGATCCACCCATGTTGTTGTAATTGGCAGTATTTCACATTCTTCTTATGGCTGAGTAGTGTTTAATTGTATATATGTACCTAACTCATTTCTATACTTTGTTACTGACTACATCTTTAGGAAGTTTGCACAGTGAGTAGATATGGACGATGAGATAGGGCAGGTTTGCTTGCAGTCTTTTGTATACATAGTTTCCTGAAACAAAAGGCAAGCATACTCACCAAGAAAGACTTGGGTTCCCTAACCTATAATACAACCCACCTCCTGTGCAGGTGTTATCTGACCCTTTGTGTGTCACTCTGTGGGAACTGGAGCACTGAGAAACCATGGGAAATTGCTGATATTCTTGTCTTCTGCTATTTTTGTGAGTAATAAACTGTCTTTCATGTCTAACCCAGGAGTCTCATGTCTTCTGCCATCATCTAGGGAACTGTAACAGGCTAACTTGTTAGCTTGACAGAACGATAAAATTTGAGACCCTTCATAGCTCTTGACAGTTATTTATTGTTAAATCTTCTATACATTATTCATCCTTAATAATTATTTCATCTCAGTATATCGACATACACCTTTGAAGGTAAAGAAAGATTCTCAAATTAATTAAACTTTCCCCTGGTTCATTCAGAGACAGTATTTGAACCCTGCTCTGTCTGCTTAAAAATATATAATGTGCACAACCGGTGAGGCTCAGGGGTTGAGTGTCAACCCATGTACCAAGAGGTTGCTGGTTCGATTGCCGGTCAGGGCACATGCCCAGGTTGTGGGCCTGATCCCCAGTGGGGGATATGCAGGAGGCGGCCAATCAATGTTCTCTCTCATCAATGTTTCTATCTCTCTCTTTCTCTCCCTTCCTCTCTCTCTAAAATCAGTAAAGATAAAACATTAAAAAGAAAATATATAATGCTTCTACAGTACCAAATAACTAACAGGTAAATTAATTAAGCCCCAGTTTTCAAATGATTTCTGTCAGTTGTATTACTTATTAGTTGTGTTTGTGTGTTTATTTGATGATTGTTGCATTTAATCATCCATCCATTAATTGTCAGGAAACAGGATTCTTAAATTTTGTGTGTTTAATATTCTTATAGGATTGTTTGCAGTTCACTGCAAAATTAATTACAAATTTTGGTTAATGTGACCATTTGGCATTTTGTATTTGCAGTGCTCTTGTATTCATTATTAAAAGTATTATTTAAAATGATCATATTTTATTAAAAATAAGGAGGTATAGAAGAGGCCTTTGTTTCCCTTGCCACATTTTATTAGTTCGCATCTGATTTCCATGGCAGACAGTTCAGTGGGTGCTCAGACTTGCCCCCACCCCCCGTATCAACATCCCACATCCAGGACAGGCAGTACAACTGGCCCAGGGTCTTCTCCAGAGCAGGGAGCTCTTGCAGCCCTCGGCTCTTCTGTAAGCAAGGCTGAATCACCAGGGAATTAACACTCCTGGGGAAAATTCTCAAAGGAGGATGGATGACATTCTCTATATAAATGTCCCCGCCCTTCTTTTTCAAGGTGTACAACTCTGGGAAGAATTCTGTGGGCTTTTAGAAGGTGCCACCAGAATAACCTCTTTCTCCTAGCAGTGACCTCGGCAAACTCCCTTCATGTAGACATTTCCTCCTTCTTTGGCTCATTCATGAAGCTAGCTCCTTTCTTCGTCAAGGGTTCACCTTCCAAATGCACCAATATATCATTTACAACCCTGCAACCAAGAGCTTACTCAAGTTCTGCTCTGGAACGCACTCATACTAAAATCTAAATCAATGGAAGTATATTGAGTCGCCCCGTATCAGGCATTTATACACTTTAGCACTGTTACAATCTCAGAAAAATCTATGATATTTTCTGTCCTCCCAGTTTTATAAAAGAGGAAAATGAGTGATATAAGAAGCTGCTTTTGGATCCAGATATCTTTATCCAATGTCTATAATCTTTTCTACTTAATTAAGTCTGCAGTACTCAGTCAGAACAAGCGGCATTTTAGGTGTTTTGTTTGTTTTTGTTTTTAACTATTATTGAGTTATAGTCTTGGACAGATAGCATCAAAGGTAATTCTCTATTCTTCGACTTGCTCTGACGGTCAGTCTGGTGCTATTCCACAGTCAGGGGCTCTCGATAGTGGCAACACAGACATTTGGAACTGGATAATTCCTTGTGGTAGGAGCCTGTTCAGTGAATTGTAGGGATGTTTAGCTGCAGCCATAGCCTCTACTTACTATGTGATTTTAGCACCTTCCCTTCCCCCAAGTTGTAACAACCAGAAAAGTCTCCAGATATTGCCAAGTTCCCTTGGGGAAAGGCAAAAATCCCCTTCCCCCAACATGCACACTTACTGTTTAAAACTACTGTACTAGACTAAGCTAACAAAGCATAAAGACTGCCCCACACTTTGGTTCTCTAGCATCTTTCACAGTGGTTGACATATAATTAGGGTTCATTAAATATACTATACTGCAAAAAAGAAAAAGAAATCCCTTGGAATTAAAAATAAAATCACTATAAACGTCTATATCTCATGCATTTAAAAAATCAGGCATCTGTTTAAAGAGTTATTTACAAACTATGCTTTTCACTTTATCTGTCAAACTTTTATTACTAATATTTTATAAATGTATTTATTTACTTTTCTCAGTTTTAAACAACTGATGTCTATAAGAAAAAAAATACTCAAGAAAAGAAGCCTGGAGTTGTTGTTATTATTTTTATTATTATGTATACATTTTCACTTTCTCTTTCTGCTAAAAACTTTGAATCGAGTATTAAATACTCAATATAATGAATTGATTATCTTCAATGACTGTAAATTTGTGTGAGCTCAGATAAAAGCTTCAAATACTTGTTATTGTTTATGGTTTATGCTATTTCAATAATTTTCATGAATGTATCTTCCATCAGAGCTTTTACTTCTTCCATAAAATATTCCCACTTACTGACTGGGGTAAGTTTTTCAAACATAGGATGATTTTCATGGCATTATATGAAAATAAAATGGTAAATCCATAGACAATTAAGTATAGTTAAAATTGAATTCCTATGATTAATGAGGTCTGCAGAATGTCTGGGAGTAAGAGCCATAAGATAACTGCCTCAGGATGACATTTCATCTCTTTTTTTGTACATGAAATATAATGATATCATCAAATTTATCAGCAAGACGTGTTTTAATGTTTTCACGGTACTTAAGAAACAAACTCAGCTTTCTTCTTTGTGTTATAATTTAGATGTACTTGTTTCATATTTTCAAAATCCAGAATTTAATGTCTTCATACATCGGTGGTTTAGATGCCCTACCATTGTCTATTGGAATAAACTACATTTCTAAGAAACATTTATTAAAATCAATCCCAGAGTTAATTTTTAGAAGTTACTTTCTTTATACCCCTGATACCTGCTTTAATAGCAACAACACAAGACAAAACAAAAGTTAATGCATTAGGGTGAATATGGACTGATAGGGAATCCTAAATGTGTTTTAATAAGATATAAACACATCCAGCTGACTAAAATATCTTTGTTCCTAAATACAACTTCCAAGTTTTCGATCAGGGCAACATTCATCCCAACATTTATTTGAAATAGGATATCATAGCTTGAGGCCAGGAACTTGATTGACTAGCTGGCTTCAATTTCCACTGCCTCGCATCCAGCAAAATGTGAGCTCCATGAGAACACGTTTACTTGTTTTGTTCAGTGCTGTATTTCAATGAAATAAAAAAATTACAGGAACTTAAAAGTGTAACATATTGCAGTAACTTAACATATTCTTTACCATATTACAGAAACTTAAAGATTCTATGAGTAAATGGAAGAATGAATGAAGGCCTTACTTTGCATATTAGTTTCCCGTTGCTGCTGTATCAAATGATCACACTCTCAGTGGCTTAAGGAAACATACATTAATTATCATACAGTCCTGGAGGTCAGGTTTCTGACATGGATCTCACTGGGTTAAAATCAAGGTGTCAGCAGGGCTGCCCTCCTCCTAGAAGCTGTAGGGGAAATTTTGTTCCTGGTCTTTTCCAGTTTCTAAAGGCTGCCTGCCTCCGTTGGCTCAGAGCTGCCTTTTTCTTCCACCCAGCAATGCCTGCTTGGGTCTTTCTCACATGGCATCTCCCTGATGCTGACTATTCTTTTGTCTCCTGCTTCTTTTAAATATCCTTGTGATTATATTGGGTCCACCTCAATAACCCAGGATGGTCTTCCCATCTTAAAGTCAACAGGTTTGCCTCATCAATTCCATATGAAATTTAATATTCTCTTGCCATCTATGTAACATGTATTTACAAATTTCATGGACAATAACATGGAGATTTTGGAGTAGTAATTATTCTGCCTACACTTTGCCACTTAACAGTTATGCAATATTAGGTACATTATTTAACCACATTGTACTAGTGTCCATTCTCATAAGAGAATCTATTTTATCAGTTTGTTGTATTGAGTTATTGCAGATACATTTCTAAGAATAATATCCAGTACACTGTAGCACACAGTAAATGTAGTTATTTTGAAACTAAAATTTTGTATTCAATAATTTAGTTCCATTCTTGCTTAAAGGAGTATGGATTGATAACATCTGCTTACAATTCTTTGAATAATTGATGACATTCAGTCTTTGAAAATGGAAAAGTTGGATGAATTTCAAGGTTCAATCCTCAAAAGGAAAATCTTCCTCGCTTTACATGCTGAAGAAAATCACCTAAAGATATTATGGAAAAAGGTGAACATGCTTGTAGAGTAGATGAAATAGTGAAACTCTTAAGTAGTATATATTAAATATATAAAAAATAGATAATCTTCAAAAATAGAAAGTTTGGGGATGCTCCCTTGAATGCTTCTGAAATAACAGGTGTCCAGGTGGTACAGGAGGAAGTAATTCAACAAGGGACTGTCACTCAGATCTATGCCATAGCATAATGGAAGCATTAATTATTTCTGAAAAATGAGTGTTTAGATAATGAAATGAATCTTTTGGCCTTTCAGATAAACCAACCAAACCATCCCTGCATCTTTGTTGGGGGAAAGTCAGATATAATAACAACAACTGTTTGTTAATATGAGTAATGATTCCATACTGATTGTGTAGCAAAGGGGAACAGTGGCAAACACTGGCCATTTCTTTAAGATGCAAATAATTTGCCCAGCCGGTGTGGCTCACTGGTTGAGCATCAACCCATGCACCAAAATGTTGCCAGTTCGAGTTCCAGTCAGGGCACATGCTCAGGTTGTGGGCCTGATCCCCAGTGGAGGGCATGCAGGAGGTGGCCAATCGATGTTCTCTCTCATCAATGTTTCTATCTCTCTCTCCCTCTCCCTTCCTCTCTCTCTAAAAATCAATAAAAAAATATTTTAAAAAAAGATGCAAATAATTTTATGCAATTTAATTAAGAATTAAGAATTAAATAATTTTTAGTATTTTTTAATCTAATTTTAATTTGAAGTGTAGGTTAACATATTCTCCAGTAATCCTGTAAAACATAAGATTGAGTATTCTTAATTGCTTAATTTCATTTCCCCTGAAAGAAAAAAATTATTGCCCTGGCTGGTTTGGCTCAGTGGTTAGAGCATTGGCCCATGGACCAAAGAGTCACGGGTTTGATTCCAGTCAAGGGCATGTACCTCGGTTGTGGTTCGGTCCCCAGACTTGGACGGGGTCATGCGGGAGGCAACCAATTGATGTATCTCTCTCACATTGATGTTTCTCTCTCTCTCTTTCTCCCACTCTATCTGAAGATAAATGGGAAAAAAGTATCCTCAGGTAAGGATTTAAATATATATATATATATATATATATATATTTTAAATCAACTGTAACTATATTCTTATCACAGACTACTTTATGATGATAAAAACACATTTATTTTTAAAGTAAAATTTCATTTCTTGGCAAAGAAATTAAACTTAGGGGAAATTGATTTTAAAATACAAAATCTTTCTATATTGTTTTTTAAGTCTTTTCTGAGTATTTTATTTAAAATATAACTTCAGTATTTGCTTTTCTCTTTAAATGAGAGATAATTCTTTTTCCAGTACAACTTGTGTGAATTTTTGTCATGCATTTAATTGACCAGGTCACATCTTTCTCATTTGTCAATGGCATATTATGACTTGCTTTCTTCTTTTGTCATTGTAAATATCAAATGTATTAACAGAAGGCAGAGGAACTTTTGGACTAAAAAGTCCAAATAACATTATTAAGTATTTTAGTACTTCCACTGAGTTGCATTGGCTCCGTGAGTTAAGTGTTCATTTAAACTTCGTGCAGAATATCACTTGGAAGCTGTCCACTACGTTGAAGAGCAGATATGGGTGGTAATGATAGTTATCAAACATGTGAAAAATTTAGTATTTAAAATATAGCCATTTTGCCCTGGCCAGTTTGACTCAGCGGTTAGAGCATCGGCCTGCGGTCCAGAGAGACCAGGGTTCGGTTCCCGCTAAGGGCATGTACCTCCGTTGCAGTTTGTCCCCGGCCCCGGTTGGGGTCGTGTGGGTGGCAACCAGGGGATGTGTTTCTCTCACATTGATGTTTCTCTCTCTCTCTCCCCCTCTCACTCTATGCAAAAATGTTCTCAGGTGAGGATTAAAAAAATAATAATAAATAAATAAATAAATAAAATATAGCCATTTTTATTTTTTGTTACAATGTGGTAGAAGTACTTTGAATTTCTTCTGAGAAAGAAGTGGTTATGAAGGGTTTAAAACAAAGCAAAAACAAAACAAATAAACAACAACAACAAAAACAAACAAAAAAAACAGACACAAAACCAATAACTGGAAGTAGACTTTTGGTCAATATCCTAATATTACTATTTTCACTACTATTACCACTACTAATTTTACTGCCACCACCATCACCACCAATAATAGCAGCAACAATAACACCTGATTTTTGTCATGCCGGAAAAATTTCCAAATGCTTTATAATAAATTATTAAGTACAAATGTAGCAATTTTTTTTTTCATTTTCAGATCCCCTATACTATTATTTACTTACTTAATTTTTTAAAGTTTATACTAGACCTAATATTCCTACTTACTTTAGCCTCCTCTTGAGAATTTTCATACTGAAAAGAATGGGTATGAGGTAGCTAGTTTTTTTCCCAATCCTCATGAAAATAAAACAATTACAGAATTTTTGGAAGGTTTTTTGATTAGCCTCCTGAAATAGCTCTTGCCCCACCATTGGTTTGCTAACTATACTTTGGGAAAGACGAGATGCATTTTTTTTATTAATTTACTTTTGTTACAGATGTTTCTCCTTTTTCCCCCATTGACTCCCTCCTCCCCCTCTCTCCCTGCCCCCTCCCCAGTCTTGCTGTCCATGTCCATTGGTTATGAGTACAGAGATGCATTTTTTTAAAATTATTTTTTCTTTATTGATTTTAAAGAGAGGAAGGGAGAGGGAGAGAGAGATAGAAACATCAATGAGAGAGAACATCAATTGGCCCCCTCCTGCATGCCCCCCACTGGGGATGTGGCCCACAACCTGGGCATGTGCCCTGACTGGGAATTGAACCAGCGACCTCTTGGTGCATGGATCAATGCTTAACCACTGAGCCACACCAGCCAGGCAAAGATGAGATGCGTTTTTATAACCATTTCAGAGATGTAAGAATAGTGGCTTACAGAGGTCAAGAAACATGTCCAAGTTCAGAGGTCAAGTGAGAGGCAGAGCTTTCTTATCCATGTAGTACATGCACATGTCTTCGCCTTCTTATCTCCACCATATACAGAGAATAAATAGGGCCTGTAAGTGTATGTTCCAAGGTAAGTTAATTCAAGATCAGACCATCTAACCAGCTATTAGGGATTTTTCAGAGTGGCTTCCTGTATTAAGAAAAAGACAGGGCCCTGGCCGGTTTGGCTCAGCGGTTAGAGCGTCGGCCTGCGGTCCAGAGAGACCCGGGTTCGTTTTCCGCTAAGGGCATGTATCTCGGTTGCAGTTTGTCCCTGGCCTTGGTTGGTCGTGCGGGTGGCAGCCACTCGATGTGTCCCTTTCACGTCGATGTTTCTCTCTCTCTCTCTCTTCCTCTCTCTCCCTCCCACTCTATCTGAACGAAAAATGAAAACATGTTCTCAGGTGAGGATAAAAAAAAAAAAAAAAGAAAAAGACAGGGCCAGCTATCCACTTAATCCTTTACAAACTTTAAAATGCCAGACAGGAGAACTTGTGTTGTTTGTCCTTGGATTGTGCATTTTATTTCTCATACTTCAAGCTATGCATTTGTTTGAGAGCATCATGGCATTTATTAATTATCCAAGCTGAATTCTCATTTTCAGTAAATGGCACCTTACACAGTGGGGCCATGTCAGAAAGGAGCCTTGACTGGGGAACAAATGTCAGTGCGGTGAAGAGCCTGCTGAGTGTTTAATAACTACAAATGAAGTGCACTGTTAGTGTTACAAAGCATCATTCCATCACCCAGTTGGCTTCCTTTGTAAGTAAAGATAAAATGACTTGGACAATCTGTACTGAATCTGTCAGCTTTAACTGTAAAAGCACCAAGCAAAACAAGATTTCTTCTAATAGAATAGATGCTGAAGAGGACAGAAGAACAAAAAGGTCATTTTTGTTCTCATAAAAAATGAAATAATTTCAATTTAGTCAATGACTACACAATAGCATGACTTAGGGAAATAAACATTGGAAAGAAACTATACTCACAGCTATTTTGGGACCCTATTTATTCTCTGTACATGTTGGAGGTAGAAGTTGGAGAGATGTGCATATACCATACAGTTATTTATGTATTCTAAATAAGGAGTATATTGTACATAATAAAAAGGTGACATATTGTCACATAAGCAAGAGGTCTTTCTTTTGTCAAAAATGCCAGGGTTTTTGACATTGTCCTAAACTATGGCTAAAAAAAGAAAAACCACTTGGAAAGAATTATGGATAAGTAGGAAAAAGCTGGATTAAATGCTTTAATTATTGTAAATCATTAAAATGCTATAATTATTTTATGAAACAGAAAGTATAAGCTATATGTTTAATGCATGTTGTCTTTAATTCTTGAAATAATCATGTGAGCCTGGCTGGTGTGGCTAAGTGGTTGAGCATGGACCCATGCACCAAGAAGTAGTGGGTTCGATTCCCGGTCAGGACACATGCCCAGGTTGTGGGCCAAATCCCCAGTGGTGGGCATGCAGGAGGCGGCCAATCAATGTTCTCTCTCATCAATGTTTCTATCTCTCTCTCCCTCTCTCTTCCTTTGTCTCTAAAATCAGTTTTAAAAATCAAAAAAAACAAACACAGAAATAATCCTGTGAAATAGGTAGTATTATAACATATTTAATGCTCAACTGATTTAAGGGACATCAGATTCAATCAGAACAAGCGAGATAAAAACCTATGGTCTTGTCATAACCCCACTGTGGCCCCACCCATGTCATGTTAGTGAAGTTTATACTGATCGTGGCCAGAAGACCAAATAATTAGGGAATATTCCACGGAAAGAACTACAGGTGCATGGAGAACGTAGAGGTATTTGTGGAGGGGGGTGACAGAGAGAGAGGGAGAGAGATAATGAATAAGAGATTGAATATCTCGTATGAGCTCATGAGGAATGTCATTGGCTCAGAGCGGACACTGATTCAGTCCTGAAACCCCCATTATTTGAGCTTCTCTCTATCCCACTTCCTGTTGCCTCACGTGTTGTCATCATTGTTAGGCCTCTTGACTGTCTTTAGTAATCCACGCTGATCACAACTACTCCCTCATTTATATTGGAGTATTAACGCTAACGTGGGCTTGAGGAGCCATTAGGTTTGGGTTTGAATTCTCATCCTTCTGATTGTTGAGTAACTTGCACTGTGTTCCTAACTTCTCTGAATAAACTTCAGTGTCCTTTATTTTTTATTTGTATGGGGATATAAACACGTGTTATGGGATGGCTCTGAGCACAAAACAAAGCGGTGTACCTCTGCCCTAACGGGAAGTGGCACATACTGACTACTGCATGAGGCTGACAGAGCACCTTGCCTTGTACCATCAGTTATGCTCAGCTCGGGTGGCAGCCGGAGACGGGCCTGTTCTCACGCAGCTGAAATAACTTGCAAGTTATATCAGTTCATGTTTGGAGCTCATGACAGATTTTACGATCTTTTTAAATAAACAAGTGACAGCAACATATATATATCCTTACTTAAAACTTAAGCAGCAGCCACTGAGGGGGAAAAGCAGCGCCTGAAAACACAGGTAACTTCATGAAATAAACGCGTAAGTTGGTACCTACCGAACTTTGCTCTATCTGCTCACTTCATTTATTATCATGAACCCTCTAATGTTTATGTTCTTTTAAAACTATGAAGACTTTCTTTTTTAAATAAAGAAGAATCTTTTATGGAGGAATATGTGTAGGAAAGAAGGCAATGCACATTTTATCTACCCTCCAGTCTAATAATGTAGTGACTATCATTAATACAATGGATTTAAGAAAATATCTCATTCTTGAACAAGAGGGAAATGCAGCTTTTCAGGCATCCACCCTGTGAGTCAGAAGATGGTATTCTTTCTTTAAAAGAACATAATAGGATCTATAATATTGATACATATCTAATATGACCACTATTTATACTTAAAGGGATGTCAGTAGGTTAGCCATTTTCTTTCCTGTTAAATCGATACCACAATAAGCTCAACAGGCTTTCTCTGAAATTAACTCTACAAAAATTCAGCTTTCCGTTAAAATTGTAGCTAAATACAAATTAGAATTGTTTTCATCACCATTTTCAGAAACCTACTTATTAGCATTAATGACTATATTGTTTCTCTATATTTTGACATCAGTTTATTAGAATGAGAAGCAAAAATGGAGTCCCAGTCATTAACAACCAGTGACAGTTTAGCTGTCTTATCCATTGCAAAATAAACAACACTTTGTCTTTAAACATATATTAAAAGATAGCTGAAGTTTCTTTCACATATAATAAGAGCAATGCTACATATATTTTTTTAGTTAGTAGTTGCTGGATATTCTTGTTCATAGGAATACCATTGTGCTTTGACAGTAAGTATTCTTTAGAGGCTTCTAAAACTTGGCATGTTTTCTTTAACTTGTCAAATATATAGAAATATAGATATTAAAATGATTATTGTTATTCATGATTATTCATACTTTATCTATATGGATATATATATATATTTAAAAGAAATACACTGAAAAAGAAAATATAACGAGAAAGCTAGAGTAATGTTTTCTTCAATGTCATTGACTTTAATTATTCATAGAACTCCATATTTAATGTCAAAATGTGTATCACATACCTATTGTGATGTGTTCCGTATGTATCTTTGTGCTAACAAAAATACAAGCAGAGCAGGGTCAAGGTAAAATGGAAAAGAAGACAAAGTTTATGTTTCCCAGATTCTTTGCCCTCCCTGAACTCACAGTAGAGGCTATCATCATTCTCTCAAGTTACATTCAGTTTTGTATGGAGATTTTACAAATGGCTTTATATGGGCAAATATGACATTGTGAAGTGTTTTGATGCTGATCTTGTAATTATTTGTAATAAGGAAGTTATTATTTTCAGTCAACAAAATAGACCAGTAAAGATATACTGGAGTATGTGAAATTTAAAGAAGCTAAACTCATAGAAACAGAACTTAGATTTATAGTTTCCAGAGGCTGAGGAGTGTGGGAATTGGGAAGATGTTGGTCAAAGGGTATAAACTTCCAGTTATAAGATGAATAAGTTCTGGGAATCTACTGTACAGCATGGTGACTATAGTTAGCAAGACTATACTGCATACTCAAAAGTTGCTAAGAAAGTTGTTCTTAAATGTTCTAACAACATACACACAATAGCTATGTGAAGGATATGTTAACCAACCTTATTGTGGTAAACATTACTCAATATATACATATACGTCTATCAAATCATCACATTGTATACCTTAAATTTAATACTTTATTATATGTCAGTTATAACTTAATAAAGCTGGGAAAACAAAATGTATGAGCCCAAGCTGGTGTGGCTCAGTTGGTTGGGCATCATTTCATGTACCAGGAGGCTGCCGATTTGATTCCAGGTCAGGGGAACATGCCTGGGTTTCGGGCTAGATGTCAGATTGGGGGCCTGCAGGAGGCAGCCAATCTCACATTGGTGTTTCTCTTTCTCCCTCTCCCTTCCTCGCTCTCTCTAAAAAAATCAATAAGCTATTCTTTAAAATTTTTTAAAATTGAAATAACTAACTAAATAAATAAAGTACAGCATATAGTCAATTATATATACAAAAGATATAAGGGAGTACCATTTTCTTTTTGCCAGGAATTAGTTTGAGGATGTATTAACCTAAGCCTAACTTGAGATCTAATAAAGTAATTCCTCAAAAAATACCATTTTTTCTTAAAATAAAATAATATATATATTTATTCCCCCCCGAGATAAGTCTCCAATTACTGACTTGTTAGTCTTCCTAATATTGCTCCATAGGACACTGACATTTTTTTGCCTCGTTTTTTTTCTCTTTGTTCTTTGTATGGAAAAAATTACACTTTTGGCTTCTTCATTGTCTAACCTGTGACATTTTTATTTCTGTTTTTTTTTAAGTCCCTTTTTTATATCTTCACATACTTTCCTCATTAAGTTTATATTTTCTTTTATATCCCTGAACTTATGGAGCATGAACAAAATAAGTATTTAATGTCCGTGTCTCCTAATTATTTCACTTTTGTCATTCTGGTTCTCTGTTTATTAGTTGCTAATGTTTCAGGTTATGAGTTGCATTTTCCTGCTTCTTCTTAGGTCTAGTAATTTTTTGTTGGGTGCCCAAAACTATGAATTTTGTATTGTTGAGTGTTAAGTTTGTAGTCTTCTGAAGTGTACTGGACTTTTCTTCTGGTTGATAAATAACTTGAAGATCAATGGAATATTTTCAAGGCTTATTTTAAAACTCTCTTACGTTGAGCCTAGAAAAGTATATACTCTAGGGATAATTTAGCCACATTTGAAGTTATGGCCTTTCTGATGTCACTACTGAAGACCCCAGGTATTAATGAAGTCTTTCTGCTTTGATGGGTGGGAATTTAGTCAGTTCTTGCACCATAATCTCTGGAAATTGTCCAGTTTACAGCTGAGACTCTTTTGTGGCTTCTCTTGTCTAATTAATTTTTCTTCAGTCTGTTTTTCATTCATATGTCCCATTGCTATGATGGAGTCAATCTCCCGAGGGAACTAGTTTATTGCTTACCTTGGCCATCATCCCTATCCAGAAACTTTCTTTCCCAACCCTCTGCACACTACCCCCTCTCCCCACTCTCACTTTCGCTTTCTTCCTTTTGCTCTCCTCCAAGTCCTCTCCCAGGAGAGGAGAGTCCCAGGTGAAATTTAGGAACCAGGACAGACACATGAAAATAGTATATTTTCCACCTCATTAGATCTTATTGCTCTTTATGTTTTGTCAATTGTATCTGTTTGCTGTTTTCTTTACTAGACTTGTCGATACTTCTGAGATGTGTTACTTACCTCTCCTTGTATTATTTGATATTCCTTATAATATTTTTCTGCTAACTAATAAATGACAGGTTAAGTGGAAACAGAAAGAAAGAAATTAAATCAATTTGATTCTTCAGAGTTATAATGACACTCTATTTGTGTTTAAAACAGAGAGAAAGCAATCTGATCAATTTGATTCTCTAGGTTTATATTGACCCTGTATTTGTTTCAGAACTAACACTTTAGGTTTCCAACCCTGAATCCTTTATATAGAGAAAATCCACTGCTAGCCAATACATTTAATTTAAAAGAAAGAAAAGAATGAAATAAAGAGAAAGGAACTCATAATATTAGAGCAATTATATTGTTTTTAGTAAAGTGTTGACTCAAGTGTAATTTGATTATGTGAATATTAATGCTACAATCCTTTATAAATAGCTTTCAGATTATAATGTTTTTACTGAAACTGTGATTTACATTTTGAGAAACAATGGAATAGCTAGACAGTGAAAGAAGGTGACAACCTCAGCTTTCTGATCTATCAATGGACAAATACAGATAGTTGCGTGAGTTATTTGATTAAATGCATATTTATAGATAAGAATCCAAAGCATAAGACTGGAATGATTAATAGTGGCTTTTCATTTACTATATGCTTTTTGTAAAATGTCAATTCCTTTTTTATGTTCTCTGTGTAGATGATGAAATAACACACCACAAATCATTTTCATGAGTATTATTTAATGGCTATAAGACAGTATATATGTAAATGCTCGCTGCATTAGCATCATATATAATTCATTGCCCAGCTGAGCTTTTATCACAATTCAAATTCATTCAGTGATGACAAAGCTTCATCATTAATAAATCATCAAGTTGTCTTCTAATGAGAATAGATTTCATTTCTGCTTTTTATATAAATCCTTCTAATATAAACCCATGATGATGATGGTCTGTTATGATGGTCTAAATGCTTTCACCATAAGTCACAGTTATCTATTGCTGAATAAGAAAACACCACACAACTCAGTGACTTAAACGATAATTATTTAATAGTTCATAGTCCTGTGGGTTTGTGATGTGGGCATCACTCAGTTCCAATAGCTAGTTTCTGCTCCACATTCTGCCAGCAGGGCTCACTCAGGATTTGTAGTCACTGGTGTGTCTGGTGGGGCTGTGTAGTCTCTGGACTACACATATATAAGTCTCTGGAATTATATATGGGGCCATAGCTCCAGTGGCTGGCAAGACTGACAGCTGAGCTTCTCACCCCACCTAGTCTGTTCATCAGATCTCTCATCCTGAAGGATTCTACCCTGAGCCTCCGCACAGGCAGTGGTCTTAGAGGACAAGAGCAGAAGCTACAAGATCTCTTAAGTCTTGGATTCAGAAGCTATAAAATATTACTTCAGACACAGTCTGTTGGTCAAAGCAAGCCCTAAGGGCAGCCCACATTGAATGGCTGGGTAAATAGACTCTATATTATAGGACAATAATTTGTAGGCATAAGTAATCTATAATACTATAAATTTTTAAACCACTCTTTATTTGAAATAATGCCATAGATTCCCTCCCTCCCAAGATTTATTCCAAATCTCCATTCCCAAATGCAGTTTTCCATGTTGATGCTTTCAGAAGATTTCAGAAAAGAAAGAGAAAAAAATATTAGCTTGTTTATTTATATATAGGAGGAGGTGAGTGAAAAAAAATTTTTGAGTTAGAAGATGTAGATTGAAATCTTGGTTCCATCTCTTATTAGCCATGTGATTAAATCATGTAATTTCTCTGAGTCTTTCCATATTAATAAAATAGATATACAATATAATTCTTTTTTTTTTAAATACGTTTTTCTTGATTTTTTAGAGAAAGTGGAAGGGAGAGATAGAAACATCAATGTGAGAGAGAAACATCAATGGGCTGCCTCCAGCACACCCCCTAATGGGGATTGAGCCCACAACCCTGGCATGTGTCCTGACTGGGAATTGAACCAGGACTTCTCAGTCCATAGGACGATGCTGAATCCACTGAGCCACACAGGCTGGACTAAAATATAATTCTTGCACCTGGGTTACAAAATATATAACGCCAGTTAAGAAATGTAGATAATGAATAAGGGAGACTTTTAAATGCAGAAAGTGTTATACAAGTGCAAGGCAGTGCTTTTATTTCCGTGATAGTAGAGTTTTTCAAATTATTTTGTTTTTGTCTTTGTGAATACTTTGATATATTATTATAATTTCTATTTAATAGATTGTAAAACTAAAGTCAAGGCATTCATTAAAATTTCCAACAGATTGATAATGATTTCATGGTTTAGCAATGAAGCTCTTTGAAATTGTATTTAAAATTTTTAAACTGAATATTTTTATTTAAAAAATAAAAAGTGTAACAGTAATATATGCAAATTATACAAATTTAGAAGCTGTAAATGGAACTAAAAACAAAAAAATTAAGAAAATAAACAAAAAAGAGCTAATGATCACATTACTAAGATAAACTTACTGTTAAAATTATTGTATATATCCTGACTATTGAAATGTGTCTGTCTGTGTGTGTGTGAATCTGCGCACAAATAGAACTATACGATATATAGTTTATACTGTGCATATGTAATTTTGTATACTTTAACATATTGTATGAATTCTTAGATATTATTATAAATTTCCAATCAATATGTTTTAAATTCTGTATAATATTTTATTCTATAGAGAAAGTGAAACTGACCTTAAGTTTCCACACTTACCTTAAGTTTAGGTATTAGATTGTCCTCTATCATTTGGTATTAAATTCCAATATAAGTTTTTGTATGTATGTATATATTTATTTACATTGTAAGTTATATCACAATAGTCTTTTAAAAACAGCTTTATTGACATATAATTTATATCATATGATTCACCTATTTAAAATGCATAATTCAATTCAATGATTTTTATTCACAGAGTTGTGTATTATCATAATATAATTTTAGAACATTTGTGTTAACCCCCCAAAAAAAAACCCCAAAAAGAAATCCTATGTCTCTTCTTCATTCTTAGGCAATGACCTTTCTCTACAGAGTTGCTTATTCTGAACATTTGTGACTAGCTTCTTTCACTCAGCATAATGTTTTCAAGGTTCATCCATGTTGTAGCATGTATCAGTTCTTACCTGTTACTGAACAATAATATTCCATTGTATGGATATACCACATCTTTTTTACCCATTCACCACTTGATAAATATTTGTTGTTGTTTTTCTGTACATTTTGGATGTTAGTGCTATTTTAAACTTTTGTGTAAACTTTTTCATGTGGACATGTTTCCATATGTCCAGAGAAATTGCTCTGTGATATGACTCAATGGATAACAATTTAAGTAACTGCCAAACTGCTTTCAAAGAGACTACCAGTTTACATTTCAAGGATAGATTCTTATGTACAGAATTACTAGGGCACTGTTTACAGCTATTGTAAAAACTCTTGGTACATATTGATAAATTGCTTTCAAAAAAGAGCATGTTATATATTTTCTTCTAAAAAATTTACTATACACTCTCTATCACTGAAGATTAACCTTAAAATGTGTTAATTTGAGAAACAGAAGAGCATTTTGTCAAAAGCCATTAGTTACCATTGAAGTTGAGTATTTCTCTAGGTTTATTTAAATTATAAATTTCTTCTGTAATTTTTTTCTTTAGTTTACCTTTATAAGTATCAGTTTATTACTGTCTATTTACAGCAAACAGTTCTTACAATTTACAGTTGCTTATTTAACCTTGTATATGCTATATTTTTACATAAAGTGGCTTATATTTCTATTTATTCATTATTTCAGGATTTTATTTTGACATTTGAGCCATTAAATTATCTGTTCTAATTTTTTTTTAAATTAACCTTTTTATTCTGAAATAATTATAGATTTACATGTACTTGTAGGAAGTGATAACACAGAGACCCAACGTACCTGTCCAGTTTCTCCCAACAATAACACCTGCTAAACTTGCAGCACAACACCACCTCCAGAATATTGACATGGTGCACATTTCAATCAGCACCAGAATCCCTCCTGTTGCCCTTTTAAGCCAGACCCACTTACCACTCAATTCTACCCTGTTTTGACCACTGAAAACCACTCCTCTATTCTCCACTTCTATAATTTTGCCATTTCAAAAACATTATAAAAATGGAGTAATAAAGTATGCAGTCTTTTGAAATTGACTTTTTCCCTCCACACAATTCTCTGAAGACTTATTCAGGTTATTGCATGCATCAGTAGTTAGTTCCTCCTTATTGATAACTGGCATTTCATGATGTAAATGTATCACAGCTGTTTAACCATTAACGGACTGAAAGGTATCTGGGTTGTTTCCAGGTCTTGGCTATTTCAAACAGAGCCGCTTTAAATATTCATTTATAGTTTTCGCATGAGCATATGTTTTAATTTTTATGAGATAAATCCTCAGAAGTGCAATTGCTGAGTGGTATAGTAGTAGCATGTTTGGTTTTAAAGAAACTATTAAATTGTTTTCTAAAATGACTCTATGATTTAACATTCCTACCAGCAATATATGAGTGATCCAGTTTCTCTGCATCCTCATCAGCATTTGGTGTTGTCAGTATTTTTTATTTTAGTTATTCTAATCAGCATGTAGTGATATCTCATTGCAGTTTTAATTTGAAATTCCCTAATAGCTAATGATGTTGATATCTTTTCTTGTGCTTATTTCCCATCTTTATATCCTTACTGGGCATATTTCTCTGGCTTTATTTCTGGGTTCTCTATTCTCTTCAATTAATCTTTCTGTCTACTCTTCTGCCAATACCATCATGATTACTGTAGCTATATAATGTCTTAAAATCACATAGACTCATTCCTCCCACTTTAATCTTTTTGAAAATTAGTTTAGCTATTCTATTTCCTTTGCCTTTCTATATACATTTTCAAATTATCTTTTCTATTTTTATGAAAATATCATGCCTGGGTTTTCAAACCTACATATCAATTTGGGAAATTGACATATTATCTCTGTTGAATCTTCTAATTCATGAACATGTTTGTGGTAGGCATTCTAATCCCCAGAATTTGTGTATTTTTCTGTTGTAAATTTCCATTTGGTTTTGCTTGGTATTATCTATTTATTTATAGATGGCTTCTATTCTTTTGCTGAGACTATTTTCCATTTGTTTCAAGAATGCTACTAGTTATTTGATGAAGCATTTTTATCATAGCTTCTGTAAAATCTCCATCAGCTAATTCTAACATTTAGTTCATATCCTGATTGCCTTTTTTTTTTTTTTTCTTCCATTCAACTTGATATATTTCTGGTTCCTGACATGATGAGTGACCTTCAATTGACTCCTGGACATTTGAGTATTGTAAAATTAGCTTTTATTTAAACCTCGGTTTTAGCTGGTTTCCTCTGACAATACTTTGGCAGGGAAAGGATGTTACTACCTCTTCACTGTCAGATGGAGCTGGAAATCCAGCTTCCCCACGTGGCCCTGCTAACAACACAGGAGGAGGGATCCTCATTACTGCTGGGTAGGGGTGGTCATTTTGGTTCCACACTAGTCCTCTACTGCTCCTCCTGCTCCTCCCTGGCTGGGAAGGGCACGAGTGCCTCCTTACTGCTCCCCAGGCCGCCTCATTATTGCTGGATGGGAGTAGAAGTCCAGACATCCCACATGGGCTCCGCGGCCTCTGCAGAGAGAGCTCACTTCTGCCTGATGGAGATAAAAGCCTTCGCTCCCCACTTAGCCTCCTCTGCCACCACTCTGGCATGTGCGGGGATAGAGCCATGTTTTTTTCCTGTGGCTTTTGGCTGGTTTAGAGTGGTCATTGTCTAAAAGTTTCTCCGTCTACGTAGACTGCTGCTCTCCTGGTCATTTGGCTTTCTAGAGCAGACTTTTCGCTGGGGCTATTTTTATGTCTGTTGATAGTTCCAGATCGCTAGCATGTTCGGTTTCAAATCTGGGGTATAGGAAGAAGAAGAAAACCCAGGAACTCATACTGTGTTATTCCACTGGTGTTAAGGTCCCTAGCTGGTCTTTCTCCTTATCAGAGTCTTCACATTTGTTTCAAATATAACATCACGGAGCGTTTCCTTAGTGGGAGGGATGAACAGCCGCTGGCAACCTGGGGTATGGGAGCCGACTCGGGCCGTGGGAGCCAGCACGCTAGGGTGAGCCACGGCCAGGGTCTCCTGGACGCCCTCTGCAAGCCTGGAGCAGGGGAAGCTGCCAGCGACATGGGAGCCACCTGGGGCCACTGCAACTGGCCGTCCCCCGGTGCCCTGAGTCACGCGGGCCCTCTAGGAGCCTGGAGCCAAGGGGGCTGCTTGGAGCTGCAGGAGCTGCCTGGCCACTGGACCGGTAGGCATGGGGGTGAAATGGGAGCCTGAGTTGGTGGGTGCCCAACTGGTGCTGTCAGGAGCTGCTGGTGCTTGCAGCCAGGGGCCTGAAGTCACAGGAGCCCACAGGGAGCCACCTAGGGTTGCAGGAGTCGGCCTGGTGCTGGGACAGGTCAGCTCTGGAGTCCACAGTGAAGTTGGGTGTCACCTCCCTGTCCTTCCCCCCCACAAGAGTGTTTCTCTCCCAGTTGGCCTCCTGGGCGTGGGGCAGGGCTGGCAGGGTTGAGGGGGAAGGGGATGAGGGCTGGTTTAGCACGAATCTATCTTTCCTAGCCTCCTCTGTGCGCCTTTTTTACTTTTGTGCTTCAGGGGCGCTGTGATCTGTCCCCTGGAGTCCCTGGCTATTGTGAAGGTTTTTCATGCACAGATTATTCAAGTTGAGTAACTGGGTAGGGGTGAGCACTAGCAATTCCTGTTTTGCTGATGTTGCAACAAATGTCTTACATTTAAAAAATAAATCAAATGCCCAGTAGTGTTTGGTTAATTACCTGGGGCTTACAAAAGTGAATTTGGAGGACTTTACATCTTTACTGTATATTTTTCTATTTTTGTTGATTTTTTTGCAAGTCTCTTTTCTGAAATAGTTTTTAGTATAACCTTTTGGCATTCTTTGTCAAGTGTATCTAGGTACTTCATATCACTTGTTATCTTTGGGAATTGCCTGTCTATTATATGCTATGATGTTTTTACTCATGTATTAAAAATAAATAGCTAATGGTCATATTTCTAGAAGCTCTGTCATATGTGTGTGTGTTTAGTAGACGATTTGGTAGTGTCCCTTATGAGAAACATGCCATAGAATCATCTTTATGGTCCAATATGAGAGTCTTTTACTTTTAATAGATAAGTTTATTGTTTTTATACTTATGGTTAGTATTCATGTTTCCTTTTCTTTTACTGACCTATTTTATTTTCAAATATATATATTTAAAATTTTGATTCTAGTTTATGAGCTTATATTTTTATTGATTTCTTTCATGTTACAGTTCTATTATATGGTTTACTACTATCTTCTGCAAGGATCTTAAAGAAATGGCAAAAAAAAAAAAAAAAGAAGAAGAAGAAAATGGTGTATTTCTTTTAATTATCTTGATGACATTGGAGCTCCTGTCAGATTCTGATAGCTCTATTAAACTAAGTGCCTATTAAAAGTTAACTTCAATATTTTTTGTGAGATGTTTCTAGGTTTTCATATACCTACTTGAATTTGTTCATTTTATATAGACCCATAAAGTATGCTATTAAAAATTTTTTTTACATTGCAGATTCAAATCAGTTTTGTACCAAATTTAAATCCATATGGCTGGTTTTAATGCTGTCAGTTAATAGCCAACCAGTTTATCAAAGAAGGTTGCACAGTGCTTTCTAAGATCACTTAAACGTGTTTTCCAACATCACACACACTCGAGAATGTCTGTCTATGGCTATGCACACATTGCTTTGGAATCACAAACTTATTTTCAGAGCTTTGTAGCTATTGCCTATTTTCTCTTATAGTTTGATATTCCAGAAGAACGAATAATATTGTTTAGTGTTTGATCCCATATGGGTAATTTAATTTTTTTTCCTGAATTTTTATAGATTCTTTTATTCTATTTGATTATCCTTGAAAATTTTCAGAATGATACATCTCGATTTCTACTTATTGATGTAAATAATACACTTTTGTGATTACATTGGATTACTTATGCATTTTGCAGAAAATATGAAAATTTAGAAAAGCATAATGAGAAAATTAAATTATCCCCTAATTTCAAACCAAGAGAAAACTTGATCAATACTTCAGTATATTTTGTGATTTATTTAGCTACATAGGTGTAATATATCCATAACAAGTACTGGTTGATACTGTTACTCAAATTGTATTTGATATTTTTTCACTTAATATAATAGTTTGAGCATTCTTCAATATAATTATATTATTTTAAAATCACTGAATATATATGACTTCTTCATACAGATATAATTAGTTACTTAAGATTTTTAAAATTTTATTCCAACTAAGCTTCAGTTAACAAGAATGAACCTGAGTCCTTTTTCATACTTCTGACTCTATTCTTGTAATAGTGTCCTAGAAAATAGATATAATAGGTTAAAAGAAACATTTTTAAATGTGTGTACATATAACTGAATGTCCAATGGCAGAGACAATAATAGCACTATACCAAAATTCTCATTTTCAAGAGTTCTTCTCTTAAAATTATTTTCTTCTGAATGCACAGCTTTTTGTCAACTCTTAGGTGACATGTTAGGACAGTGTTCTCATTTCTTTCCTTAGCTACATCTGTGTTGCTTCAGTTCCAGTGTCTCCCTCTTTGCTCAGGAATTTCTGTGCTCAGATTTTATCAATCATTTGTATAATCTCAGAAAATACATCAACTAGACAACTTTCTTTAATATATTTGTTGGCTATTAACTGACAGTATTAAAATCAGCCATACGTGTGCCATTGTTATACTTTAAGTTTGGTTTCAAAACCTCATTCTTTCCCCTCTCATTTAAAAATCAAGAGAACGTTCTATTATCTTTCTCTCAGTTTTGGGGAAATCTATTCAACTTTTTAAATAGATAATTTAATATTTAATTTTTAAAATTAATTTTATGTTCATCAGCATCTGGCCGGCTCCTCACAGACAGCATTATAGTTTTAATCTAGTGATCATGTTATTTACCTTTACAGTATTTCTTAGTCTTCTTAAAAATCACCATTTTCTTGTTTAGATTTTATAGATACATTTTTTTTCTTAGATTAGGTACATTTTTATTTCATATTTTCAGTAAATCTATTCCAGATTATAGCATCTTCCATTTTCTTTGGGTTTTCAGTAAGACTGTTTAATTAGTGGAAACATTTCAGATTTGATGGTATCCACTAGTTTGCATGCAGCAGTGGGCAATGCTGCACTGTGTTGGTTTACATATGTATGTTAGTTGAAAAGGGCTTTTCATTACTGGATCACATGGCTGACCAAATTTTACTTAGAGAACCTCAAGGGAGGGAGGTGAAAACATGTACACTTGACGGTAAATTTCTAGTTCAGAGAGAATATGCAAGCAATGGATAAAAAGGACTGAACACATAGATAACCAGGAATGCCTTGGGAACACTTAAAAAAAAACCACCTGAAAACATCTTTGTGAAACTCATAGGAACGTGATACTTAACTTATATTATAAATCCCTCAGGCTCTTTCTTTGTTGAGGTTTTTCTTTGCTGTTCATAACACCCAGTATAAACCTCAGGCATACGGCCATAGCTGAACTCAGCTGGTATGACTTTCTACAGGAGGACATTTTTGACTTCTATATCCTTCTTTAAACAGAAGAAATGAGAGCCCAGATTTCTTATCCCCATCTGTCTGTCTTTAGTTGGGAAGGTCAGGGAAAGTTTTTGAACATCTCCCAAGTTTTTACTTCCAGGAAAGCTGTTCTCTCTTCTTTGGATGGGAGAGGAAGAGTGGGTCAGACAGACTGAGAGAGGGGTTAGACAGATCCTCACTACTTCTATTAAGCTCTTTTCATTGAAACTTTATTTATCACACCAATGGCACTTACCCTAAATTTCTTTTTTTTCCACTTTGATATAGGTTTTCTCTGTTTTAATTATTTATTTTTTATTTCAGTGAAAATGTAAAGAGAGGGATATAATTATCATGTTCATTCTAAACATCTTATCTAAAATGTCTACAGATGTTTATTCAAATGAATATTTCTTAATTTAATAAATAAAGAATAACACAAATTGTTAGCCAAATTTACTTTAATTCAACCTTGTATTTATTTCTTAGCTCTCTTGCATGATTTTTAAATATTGTAATACTTAATATCTAACACATTACTAAGTTATATTTTATGGTATAAACTAGAGAAGGATGCACATTTTATGATTTTGTTCTTTGTCATTCAGGAAATCAGGGGCTTTATTTGGGTTGAAACAATTAGTAAGATATAAGAATTGCCCGGCGGTGTGGCTCACTGGTTGAATGTTGACCCAAGCACCAAGAGGTCACGGGTTTGATTCCTGGTCAGAGCACATGCCCAGGTTGTGGGCCCGATCCCCGTGGGGGGCGTGCAGGAGGTGGCCAATCAATGTTCTCTCTCATCAATGTTTCTATCTCTCCCTCTCTCTTCCTCTTTCTCTAAAATCAATAAATAAAAAATATTTTTTTTTTTTAAAAAAAGATACAAGAATTATACCTGGTCTTCATATCTCATGTCCTGCTTTGCTTCTATCTGACTCTTTTTAAAAATCCTGCTAGTACAAAAAGTAGTTTAGAATCTTTAAGATGTTTCATTCCTGAAACAGGTTAAGAATGAATCAATTTGAGTATGGATTACCTTATTATAGAACACCCAAGTCAATTAATGGAAATAAGTATCTTCTCCGAAGTAAAGAAAAATAGTTAAGAGAAAACATTAAGCTTAATCAAAACTAATTCTGCTCTAATAGCTTGTTTTCTTGTTGGTTATGCAAGTGACCATGACGGCAGAATGTAAGTTTGTCTGTTTTGTTCAGAGATGCATTTGCTCTTCGAATAATGCCTGGCATAGAGTATATGCTCAAACATTACCTTTTAGTGATGGGAATACTGTGCTCTTTCTTTATTCGAAGGGCTTTGATTTTCTTTAGCAACATTTGGAAAAAATTGCCTTGCTGGTCTGCTGATGCCATATGTCTGCCAGCAGGCACCTGGTTACATCCTTTCCGCTACTCCTAGAGGTGGGGCTGCCATTTTTCACTCTGGGCTTGTGGAAGAATTATGTTTATCAAAACTTGAAATAGTAAATCCTTCTGCTCCCTCATAACATCATTAACAGCAGCTCTTATTCAATCACTTCATGTCCCATATCGGAAGACCCAGCTGGCACCTCACTGCACTGCCATGGCCTAGAAAGTCAGAACAATTGTGATGGTGGGAAAAATTCAAAACTCAGTATAGAAGCCATTAAACACAAGGCTAACCATTACCTTATGAGTGTCAGTAAGACAATAGAGCATGCATAACTCCCCAGTTGCCAAAAATTATAATGTACGAAATGTATTTATACATATTTGAATTTCACTGAGGGGTAGTCCACAGTTATATAGAGAGATTATCATATTATTTGTCTCTCTTTCCTTCTCTCTCTCAATGACTACACATCAGTATATAAAAACAGTTTCAGTGCCATTATCTTCTGATCATGCTCATATATATCTCACTAGATGCTTTAAAAGAAGGAATATATGCATTTGCACACATATATACATTTATATATCTCTTCCATATCCTCAGAGCCCAGCAAAATGCTTGATATTTAGAATGTGCAGAACAAATTGTGACTTAGTGGAAATGTTTAATTCTCTCAATTTTTACCAACATCAGTTTCATGTTCTTTAGTTGACAATTTTCTGAGATAAATCTAGTTTTAATCCCACACAGAGCCACACGCGCATGTCCTATCATATTCATGAGCAGAATATTTGTCTCATTGAGATAAATTTCCACTGTGTTTTAAGTTGGAGATTTTCAACTGAATGTTTTCTTGGCTGTTTTAATGAACAATGTTAGAAATATGCAGCCATAAATATTCATAGAAGGAGAAATATGAATATTCATAAGGAGTTGGAAAATTTCTGAATTGGAGGACATTTATTTACTGGAACGCCAGTATTAACAATAGCAACTACTATATTTCTCTTACCACTTGTTATCTTGTTAAGGGCTTTCTATAAACATTTCAAGAGCCTCAAGGCAAAATACAACCAAAGAAGCCAAACTTTGTTTGCATTTGATTTTATTTAAAGGAAACATTTGAAATGCTTCTTCCTGTGGATGCCACAGTACAACAAAATTGGTGTATGTAAATAAACCAGTTTTGTTCCCAGATATGCATATGTTGAAAATTTGAAAGTGAACCAAAGCTGGCTTTGGTATTGGAACAAATAGTGAACTTTCAATATGAATTAATTGCTGAAAGCTTGCAAATATTAATTTCATTTGAATTCTTAGAAGATATATCTGAACACTTTCATATTTGAAATTACAAAGTTATTTTTCTGAGCTTCAAAATTAACTAAGAAGTAAAAGCATAAACTGGAAATATATTAAGAATCCCCCTATTTTAATATCATGGGACACATACTGTTTTTAAAAATCATTTGAAGTCATGAAGTAGAATCCAGGTATTGCAATTTGAACCATAGCTAGAAAGACATAACTTTTATTTTGGGCTGAGTCTGACTGATTTAATCTTTATTTTAAAAACCAGTGGCCCAAGAAATTGGTAGTTAGGAGACATCATCTTTTGATGTTTCCTCAACTGATCATATTTATTGTGTATTAGATTTTTCTTTAATAACAATAATGACAATGATAACATGTGTGGAATACTTACTGTGTGTCAGGCACTTACCTAGGCCCCTTTAGAAAGTAGAATTCTTATTTTTACGTTTTATAGATAAGGAAATGGAGACTGAAATATTTGAACAGCTTGCTTAAGATGTCTCTGAAAATTGGTGTCTTGAGTTGGGATTCAAGACGTTGAGCTGGAGTCATCCTGACTCCAGAGGTGCATTCTCCTCGATTCTGCCCCATGGTGTGTCCAGGTGGCACTTCTGAAAGAACACACACACACACACACACACACACACACACACACACACTATAACCAAAAAACATCTTGTTAATGCAGACCAGAAATAGAAAGAAGGATAGATTTCTAAGTAAAGGCTAGATGCAATGAATGAAAATATTTGCACTTATGGCAAATGCTCGCTTAACATCTATTTATCCGTACTTTTTGCATAGTTCTAACAATATTGGCAATCTCTTTGCTAGGGCATAGACTACAAAGAATATGAAAACTCTTATACAAGCACACAGTATGAGAAAGTGGTAAAGGGTGTCACAGAGTAAACAGAGAAATATTCCTAAAAAAATCAGAAAAGACCACAACATTGTTGCCAGTGTTATTTTAAAATTTGACATTTCATGCACCTAAGTCCTTACTATTGTTATTCATTTTCTATTGCTGAATTAGTAGGTAGTGAACTTACAAAAGGAGAAAATCTCGCTCCCTTAATTACAAAACAGATTAATCAGCAGCATAATTAATATTAATTAAATACAACAATAAACAACAAAGAAATTCTTTAAAATATTTGAAAGCCTGAAAATCAGACCCTTAGTTTATCAAAATAATCAATGTAAAACACAGAAAAATAAAATATGTTGATTTTTAATTGAATGATTATTTCAAACAAACTATCATGGGGACCAACTTGTTTTCAACCACATTGTTTTTTCTTAACATTTATTAGTAAACTTTTGTGCAACAAATGTACGGGCTACTACTGCATGTTGCCAGTTGTTCACTTGTTTCTATAATTTCTCATGCATAGTAAGCATTATTTAATTATATGTATTGATATTATTTCTATAAACTTTGACCACATTTAGCTTAATCATAATACAGTACATTTATCACTTAATCAATTAACACAGTTTCCTTCTTTAAACATGGATGTAATAGTACCCACCTGATCGATGAGTTGAGTTTCTATGTGTGAAGTACTTAGCACAGTGCATGGCACATCGTGATTTCTCAGGAAACAATGATTTGACTGAGGCAGTGATTGATGAAGATAATTTCTTACAGATTTATGGTTTCATTTCGAATATTACATTTTTCCAGCTATATATTGGAGCTAGTAAGTTTGTTCCTACCTTTCATTTTGCTATAATCTAAAATTAGTCTCAATCTCTCTCTTCTTCCCTCTTTCCCTCCTTCTCTCCTTCCCTCTCCCTCTCATTTTGAAGCTTGGAATATGTTTTATACCTTTACTAGCCTCATTTTGGGTCAATAATATATTATAATATATATTGACTGTAATATGTCTAGGTAATTCTGAATGTGTTTTTTGGATCATTTGGATCATCGGTGATTTTAAATGACCATTGTGAGTGTTCCATGAACCAAAGGGGCTTATTGGAGTTTATAACTTAGACATAACATTAGTAACATGATGTTGATAAAAATTATGGACCTCATTTTTAAAAAATGTAATTTTGAAAAATTAAGTGAGTATATTATATACATACATATTGTATATCTATGTATATATACACACACACACCTATATATTAAATACATGTGTTTAAAATAAGGTTATAACCTTGCAAGTATGAAAATTCCTTTCTTGGTTGATCTGCATGAGGAGACCAAGGTGATCTGGTGACAGCTGTAGGTTTATGGGTGGTGGGAATCTGACTGTGTCCCTTGGTGAAAGATCCCCTTCTCTGAGAAGTAGAATGTCTAGAGCCACACGGTATAAAATAGTATGTCACCTCTAACTAGTTCCTTAGCTGCCCTTCTAAGAGCCTGTCCCAGTGCTTCATTGGCCTGCCATCTGCTTGGCAATGTGGTGTATGGTACAAACAGTGGATCCATGACCATAGGCTC
The DNA here is from genome assembly GCA_030848825.1 of Tadarida brasiliensis. Classification (NCBI taxonomy): domain Eukaryota; kingdom Metazoa; phylum Chordata; class Mammalia; order Chiroptera; family Molossidae; genus Tadarida; species Tadarida brasiliensis. The sequence continues at coordinate 24,478,592 of CM061257.1, read as the reverse complement.
ATCGCCACACTTCCATGGCCATACAATTGGCTCCTTAGTCTATGGTGGTATTATTTCAGATCCCATATCAATAAATCTTGTGCTCTGTGAACTCTTGGATGCTGCTGCTGGCTGAAGTGCTGTTGGCAGGAAAAGCTAACTGTATCCAGAGTATCTGTCAGTCTTGGTCAGAAAGAATTGCTGCCTTTTCCAGAGTGGACAAGGTGTGATATAAATTATTTTTCACAAGTGGCTGGCTATTCTCTGTGATAACAAATATTCTAAGATGGCCTCTCAGTCTGTTTCTCATAAACCCCATGACTGTGAATATGATGAGATATCACACCAGTGATTATGTTACATTGCATGGAAAAAGGAATTTAGCAGAGGTGGTTAAGTTACTACATCTTAGCTACCTGTATGTAGTTAATTTACACAGATGTCAGTTACTTATAGCCATCAGTTGACTTTGAGTTAATCATAAGGCAGATTATTCTGGGAGGCTTCATTGAATCATGTGAGCCCTTTCAAGTAAGAGAGTTTTCTACAGATTTTAGTAGAGGGAGGCAGAAAGACTTGAAGCAGGAGAAGGATTCAACATACTTTAACTGGCTTTCAAGTTCAAAGTCAGATGGAGGGGGCGATGTGCCAAGCCCTGTGAGCCGCCTCTAGGAGCCAAAAGCCACCTCGGACTGACAGGCAGCCAATAAAAGGCTAGGCTCCTATAACCACATGGACCTGTGTCCTCTTAACAATTTGCATGAGTTTAGATGTGGATCTTCCCCAGAGCCTCTAGATAAGAGCCAAGCCTGGCCTATACCTTGATTTTGGCCTTGAGAGACCCTGTATAGAAAACCCAGCTGAGCTCACCCACACTTCTGACCCACAGAACTGTGAGCTAATAAATGCATGTTGTCTTAAGCCACTAAGTCTGTGACAATATTTTATGCAGCAATAGAATAAAAATGCTTTCTCCTTGAGTGGTGGCACCACAGTGAGAGCTCAGTGTTTTTCCCTTCTCCTAACCTTTCAGGCATTCTGAAGCCTCCGTAACCAGATCGATCTTGGCAAGACAGAGCATATGCTGTTGGGCCCATGAAGGCCTCCACGACTACTTCTTCCATGGGCTTTTGGGCAGTCACATGAGTTGTCAAAGTTAGAGACTAGTTTATATACATGAATTAGTTATGTTTTCCACCTGGCTGTCTATTGCTTCTTTAGCAATTGTTTTATTTTAGTTATTAGATGAAGGTTAAAGGTAAACATCTTCAGTTCAACATGTCAAAGGGTAGACAATACTGGTAGGAATTACTAACCACACACACACACACACACACACACACACACACTTATGAAACATTTACATTTATTTCCTTTCACAAGCTAGGGAACCAGTGAGCAAATGACAGTGAGAAGGGAACTAAGGAAATTATTTGTACTGAGAACTCTCACTGCCTGCACTGCTTGGACTCCCCTGCTGGCATGCCAGTGAGCTCTACTAGAAAAAATGTTTTCTTATCATCTGTATAAGGAGACTGGATTTTACTTACAGGGTATATATCACAGTTCACAGAAAACCCAATTCAGCACAATCCATGAAAGTCACAGGGAGCTCAATGCTCAGATGTTGAATGCTTATTCATAAGATACTTGGGAATAAATTTAACAGAAGATGCTATTCATCCCTTTAATAAAGATTATTAAAAATAACAGAAATTAAAGAAGATAAATTACATACAATATATATTTAATAAGGTCAATTCCCTTTCATTTGACCTATAGATCCAATTTAATCCCAATCATAATTTAGATTCTTTTTCTTTAGAAATTGAAAAACTGTTTTATTAATTTAATGGAAATGATATGGGCATACAATAGCCAAAGAATCTTGAAATTAAAATAAAAAACAAGTTTAGAGAACATATCCTGCTATCTGATTATAGAGCTAACCCTCACACGTTGCTGGTGGGACTGTGAGATGACAGAGAAGTTTGGGGGTCTATTTGGCTGGTTCTTGTAAGACCTTAAACATATAGCTACCTTAGACACAGGAATTTGTCCCCTAGTTATTTCACCAAGGATATGTAAACTTGTGCCTTCAAAAAAGACTTGTACTTAAGTGTTTATAGCATAGACACTTTATTTTATAATAATGTTTATTATAACAGCCACAAACTAGAATGGCTCAACCGTCTATCAGTAGGGGAATGAATAAGTAGAGTGTGTGGCGGGAACAGGTGGTGGTGATGGCTGACATTCACGTACTGGAAAAGGGCAAAAGGAAGCTTTCTGGAAGGATGGAAATGTTCTACCTTTTCATTAGGGTATTGGTTGCCTAGGTTTATACATTTTTTTTTTTTTATCCTCACCCGAGGACATTTTTGCATTTATCTTCAGATAGAGTGGGAGGGAGAGAGGGAGGAAGAGAGAGATAGAGAAACATTGATGTGAAAAAGACTCATTGAGTGGTTGCCACCCACATGACCCCAACCGGGGCCGGGGACAAACTGCAACCGAGGTACGTGCCCTTAGTGGGAACTGAACCCAGGTCTCTCTGGTCTGCGGGCCAGCACTCTAACCGCTGAGCCAAACCAGCCAGGGCAGTTTATACATCTTTTAAAACTCTGAATCATACACAAGTTCTGTTCATTCCACTGTGTATAAATTTTATCTTAGTAAAAATAAAATAAAATGAGTATATGTCCATATGTCTGATTGGTTGTGTGTGTGTGTGTGTGTGTGTGTGTACAAACTTGCCAGAATAACAAATTATTTCCAAACACATCATTTTACTGCTTCCTTTAATGCTTGCATGCATAGATGCCATACACTTTTATAATTAGGAAAATTTATTATGTTTTATGTGTTTCGGTAGTAATCTGTTTCCTTTAAGTAAACAATATCTCAAAACTACTCATATAGATAGGCGAAAAGGCTTAGTCTGAAGTAAACAATAAACAGTATAGTTATTCTTGTATTATACAAGTTGGATAAGTTATTGATATGATAAAACAAGTGAAAATATAAACATACTAATTTTCAGTTACATAACATTAGTTTCCTATTGCTGCTATAACAAAATATCACCAACTTTGCTTGAAACAGTACAACATTATCTCATATTTCTTTAAGTTATAAGTCCAACACAGGTTTCGCTAGGCTAAATCAGCGTCTTGGGAGAGCGGCACTCTTTCTGAAGTTCGGGGGCAGAATCTGTTTCTTTGCCTTTTCAGTTTCTAGAGTCCACTTCTTTCTGTGGCTCATGGTCCTGTTTCACTTTTAAGGACCCTATGATTGCATTGGATCCACCTAGAAAATCTAGACTATTTCCTTAATTTAAAGTCTGATCTGCTAATTAGCAAACTTAGTTCCTTCTTCAACCTCAGTTGCCCTTTGCCACCTAAAGTAATATATTCACAGATTGCAAAGATTAGGTTAGGGTATAGACTTCCTTGGTGGGGAGGAGTGTCATTATTCTGCTTACTACAGACACAAGCATATGATCATATAAAATAGGAAATATTTACTCCACAATTACTTTTCTTGCTAGGCTTATTTTATGGCAGAATAAAATACCATCTGTGAAATTGTCTTAGTTCTTATTTTTTATTCCAATATGTAGCTTGCTTTTTAAATAGATAATTTTATCCTATATATTTATATACATCTTTTATATATTTATTATATATATAGGTGTAGGATATATATATATATATATATGTATATATATACACACACATACACACTGATATACTCTACATAATGTTTTATAACCTTGTTTTATTATTTTAAATTGGTTCATTTCTGTAGCCTAAATTCAGCACTGAATTTATTTAGACTACAGACATTGTTGTTCTGAAATGTTTGACATAAACTGTTAGATGACAAATAAAGTGAATATGTTTTTAATGAAATTTAAAGTTTTCTTAACAGACATGACTCATGATACATACACAGTATGCACTATTCTGTCAACTGAATGTTTATAATACTTCAAAATACAAGCTGAGCTTGATATGCTAAATGGATATTATCACCAGATGATATTTATAATATGACATTTTATTACAGAGATTGCTTCAGAACTTGGCAATTTGTAGCATATCAGAGAAAAACTGAACAAATCTTTGGTTGTTATCAAATGAGAAATAAATGTGATTTTCAAGAATTTATTAGCAAACTGGAATAGTATCATTTATTATTGGGCATAATCACTAAGAAATAGATTTACAGCAAGCTAAATTAAATGGTAGCAGGGTTACAGTGAACTAATGTGATTTTATTCCTTTTTCTTCTCTCAGTTCAAATGATTATAGTCCTGACATGTAGTTTACCCTTGATGGATGAAAGGAGACAGTAAGAGAGGGGATGAGCTAATAATGGTAAAGTCAGTATTGAATCAGAAATATACCGAGATTCTGAGAGAAATCAAGATATATGCTTCAATCATTAGAGTTTGTCACTACTGAGATTTGTTGGTTGATGAGCTGTCAATGAACGAAGAAAAAGGTTTTATATGAAGCAACTAGACTTGCAGAAAAAGCAGTTTAATACCCAAAGGACTCTGTATAAATAGAATTTATAAAGTAAAAGTGGCAATAAACTTTGTAGATTAGAAGGGATGGAGTTTAACTTAATTCGAAAAAAGACAGCTGCTGTATTTCTCCCTTAGTATACTAAGTTCCTTAAAATGACATTTAAATATGATAATAATGCTCAGCTTTTTCTCTAAGTAAGGAGGCATGTATATGCGAAACATAATAAACTATAGCATGTAATTTTGCCCTCAAACCAGTTCATTTTAACATCATTAGTATAAATATTTTCCATGGTCAATTTAAATCAAGTGTCTATTATCCATGGGTCATGTGTAATTGAAATTCACAGACTTACCATGAATTTAACTCTATTAAAAGTTCTGAATAACATATACAAGGAAACTTTTACTACAGAGGCTATACATGGCTTTGGTTAGATACCAAATATTCTTTTCACTTTGTGACTAGAGACACAGTTAATTTCCTCCTACATTTCTATATTCAGTTTCTAGTTTCAGTGTTTTCTTTATCTTTGATGAGACAAAAGTGAATTTTTAGTCTGTATGTATATGATTTTGAGCATTATCTATGGCAGGGTATATGAAGAATGCTGTAATGTAAAAAAGTTTTGGGATATATTCACTTTAGCAAAAGTGAAATGAGTTTGAAATATCTCTTTGGTTACACTTCTAATGCTGCTCCTACTATATATGATAATTAAAGCTCTTAAAATTATAAGTTGATCGTAATCTTCATCACATCGCTGACACAAATTCAAAAAGTCATGACTATACACAGGGATAGATAACAATGTTAAAGTTGCTTAATGAAACTCAATGAATCAGTTTATTCATCTGTGAAACAGGGTATAATAATAAATGTCTCAAAGGATTGTTTTATGTTTTAAATAAATAACCCAAACACAGTAATTAACAGCGTGCATGGCATTTGGTAGGTGCTCAACAACTATTACTTTCCTTCTCTTTTTCCACTTTTAGTTGGCAACAGTTTATTGAGTAACTACTGTATAGGTGGTCATATGAAAGAAGCAGCAAAGTAGCCCAAAGACTATGGAGATTGACACATTGAAAATAAACTATTAGGAAAGTAAAGTGACAGGAAATAAAATGACTAGACTAGTAGTGGCAGTCTGGAATTTCTGCCAAGTGCTAAATTTCAGGATATTCAAACTAGACCATTGAAAGGGTATTTGAGTTGGTTATGAAAATTTACTATGGGAAATACTTTGACTTTTAGCATTTCATGCCTCATTCTCTTAAAGCATTAAGGAAGAATACTTGAAACCAACAACTGATGGGCAGTGCATAATCCCTCTCTTGCTTGTTTATCTTTTCTCGTCCCCAACACAAATACTATGCCCAATAGGAGATGATGCCACATTCACATTCCTCTTTAATATTCTTTAGCACACAGATAGCATTTTCCAGTCTTCCCTCGCAGTTATGTGTGGCTATGTTCCTGAATTCTAGCCAGTAATATGTGCTATAGAATGGATGTTTGTATCCCCCCCCAAATCATATGTTGAAACCTAGTCCCCAGTAAAATGGTACTTGGAGGTGGGGCTTTTGGGAGGTGATTATATTGTGATCTTGGAGCCCTCATAAATGGGATTAGTGCCTTGTAAAAAAAGACCCCAGAGAGCTCCCTAACCACCACATGAAGACACAGTGAAAAGATATCTGTCTATGAACCAGGAAATGGGCCCTCACTAGACACTGAATCTTCAGGTGCCATGATCTTGGACTTCCCAATTCTCCCAGAATCGTGAGAAATAGGGGTTTGTTCTTTATAAGCCTCTCAGTCTACATTCTGTTATGGTGGCTCCAATGAATTGAGACAATATGTTAATAGAAGTTAAGTGTACTTTTTTCAGAAGTGGGACATCCAAACCTCTTGTGATTTTTTAAATGGATACTATTCCTGCAAAATTTAGCAGCTTAAAATAACCACTTTATTTTTTCTCTAATTTGGGGGGATCAGGAATTTGAGAAGGGATTTGTTTGGCTGTTCTTGAGGAGAGTCTTTTCTTTTTAATTTATTTTATTCTTTCTATCACCATTTATCCCCTCTATGCCTCTTATAAAATTAAAGTATTTTATGAAATTACAGTCATCTGAAGGTTCCCCTGGGCTGGAGATCTTAGATCACTCCCAGGGCTAGGTGTTGATGCTGCCTGTCCACTAGACGTCCAACTGAGTACTGTGACTGCATGGGCCTCCCCAGGAAGGCGTACGAGGGTAGCTGGAGTTTTTAAATGGTAGTCGCTTCCTCCAGGAACAAATGTCTCAGGAAACCCGGGCAGAAGTAGATTTTCCTTTTCTGAACTGGCGTCAGAAGTCACATTTGCTACACTGGATTGATTGGATTCCACCAGATTTCGGGGTGAGACATAAACCTCACATTTTGATAAAAGTATCAAATCATTTGGTGGCTGTTTTTAAAAACTTGAACACTTCTTTTTGCTCTTCTTTTGAGTCATCTGCATATTGGTTTCAGGATGATTTGGTAATCATGTGTAGAATTTGGAAAAGGTGTCCTTAGCCTAGGCCCTTGAAGAAAACTACACGGAGGAGGTAAAGACATACATCACTAATATTAGTGAGATAGGGTACATTCTATTTTATTTGTTATCACGGTTAGCCTTTCTCTCTCTCTCTCTCTCTCACACACACACACACACACACACACTCACTTCTGAAGAAACTCTTTTTCTAATAAAAAGTTTTGGGTGTATAAACAACACACACATTCTATGAAATCAGATTGGAGGATATGGCATTTAAAATGAATTAAGCAAATACTATAGCTTTTTGTTAAAATTTACAGGAAAAAATATCATAATACTAATTGTTATTATACCATTGATAATTAAAGATAATTAACAATAAATTCTGTCTAAATTTTATTCTTTTGTTTTTCCGTTTTTGTAGTGACCAGGGTTTGGTTGTCAGTTTCAAAATGTAATTGTAAACACAGTGTAATTGAATGACTTAGGAAATATCATACAGTAATTTATTTAGTAGTATGATATAAAATTAATTTTTTATTCATAATATAATTTTCCATTTTTTGTTTGGTTCTTTTATATTTGTATTGAAAATTATTTTTATATTAAGATGCTCAAATTCAGACATGTTTTTAATTTTGCTTTTTTAAATGCAATTATTTAAATATATCTGCCTTAATCAAAGAGGAATTATCAGTTAACTTTTATCTGAGTGGCTTAGGAAAGTTGGTTAATCTCTCAGATGTATTTTCTTAAGAATTGTAAGGCTAACATAATTAATTTCTTCCTATAATTTTTGTGAGGATTGAGATCATTAGTGTGAAACATCATTATGTCTGGCACATAGAACCGATAATTATCAGTTATGTTTTGGTTAGAGTTCAGTGTCATTTAATATGTACTGAGAATCTACATTATTCCAAGCTCCTGTGCATTTCATATGTACATATTTTAATTCACACAATAACTTAAAAAATCACTTTAATCATCACTAAGAAATAAGTAAATTGAAATTCAGGGAATTTAAGTCACTTTCAAAACCAATAGAAGCATCCTGGAAACACAGTTTTCTATATGAAATCCTTATTCGTTTGTACACCCTAGATCTGCTCCCATTTGATCAGCTGAAAACATACATTTTTCTCAAGACCTCTGAAAAAAAGAAACTACCCAAAATCTGACTGCAAAATGATTCCTTCTTTCTGAGTGCTCACATAATAATTGATACTGATTACTCGTTTTATAATTCTAGTCACCTTGTGTGTGTGTTTTCTGCTAGCTTGTTGCCTCTCTGAGGTCAGGAGCTGTGCTTTATTCTTATTATTGTGGCTACAATTATTCCTACCACATATGTTTCATATAGTAAGTGATCAGTAAATATTTATGACTTAGATTTCTGAAGTTTTAACTCCGTTTCTAAAATAGGAGAGCTATTAGGGAGAATTAATGCTCAGGAAGTTCTAAGATAATAGAAGGAACACTAAATTAATGACTTTATCTTCTTAGGCAAATTCTCTGTAATTATTTTTGTGTCAAATATCTGCATGAAAATTTGGAGAGCCTTGTAATAAAACCTCAATTTAAAATGGCTAATTATAATCATTAAATTCTTAATTGTTTGCTGTGTAACATTGATAACATTTTCTTACGTGTTATGGGTAAATGCAAATGTTTGCAAACAAATGTAACCACAGAGACTATTCACTGAAAATACCCACAAGGATATATCATGAAGGGATTATCGTGGAGCACATGGTGTTTCCCACGGGCCTAGTTAGGGTTCTGAATTATAACCAGCTTCGCACTGGAAGCTGCCAGGGAAACTCAAGTGTCTTAGGACCTCCTTGACTCCCCACTCCTACCTTTCTCCCACACTGAGTCCCTCGCCCCAAAGCACCCACTCACCTTATTGATTAAGCTTCAGTACTTCTCTATGGTAAGGCTAAGCTAGTGAATCTACTTGCAGATAATATTGTATGTGTGGGAAATTATTTTCTTCCATTTCTTTCCTGTATAAGATTGAAAAATGAACAGTCTTTATCTTTTCACTTTGCTTACCACTTTCCTTATGATCCTTTCCTCATTAAAAGAAAATTCTAAGTTTCTGAAGGCTTACTTGGCTATGAGGGAAATAAAATAAATTAACTAAAAGACTGTAAGGGATGACTCACTTGGTTCAATTATAATTGCTTCGTGACCATCATTTTACATTTCAAATAGAATTTAACAATGGAAGGAAGTAAGATAGAGGTCAGCATAAACCTATAGCCAATTAAAAAATGATTAAAGGAATTAATAAGGCATTAAGGTTATTTTTAATAAAAATTAAATTGAGTAAACTTTCAACTGAGAGTGAGGAAGTTGCTCTATTTATTAAACAAAAGACTTACATCAGTAATTTATACATACTAGTATATTAAACTGAATAGATGTGAAATTATGGCCTGTATGTTAACCAGCAGCCTTCTCAAACTATAATTTTATAGTAAAGTACTTATATTATTTTGCTCTGTTTTCTATTTTTATTAACAGAAATGAAAATGACAAGTTTCTCCTGTTGGTGCCTGGTTCGGGCATAACTGGTAGGACAAATGCCCCCTTAAGTAGATCGTATGTTTTAATTTTTTATTTATTTATTTATTTATTTAATCCTCATCCAAGGACATTTTTGCATTTATCTTGTGATAGAGCGGGAGGGAGAGAGAGAGGAAGAGAGAGAGAGAGAAACATCTATGTGTCTCTGAGTGACACATCGAGTGATTGCACCCACATGACCCCAACCGGGTGGGGACAAGCTGCAACCGAGGCACGTGCCCTTAGCAGGAACTGAACCCGGGACTCTCTGGTCCTCAGGCTGATGCTCTAACCGCTGATCCATACCGGCCAGGGCAGATCGTATGTTTTGCATACATATTTTCACATGGTAAGCCTTTGTCTGCTCATTGAATTATAAGTACATTCAATTATAAAATTTCCCCTAGGAAGAGTATCAAATTGGTAGAAACTCCTGTGAAGAGTAAACAAGTAATGTCAGAACTTTTCTTGACATGTTGGCAGATGGAGGAAAGAGTTTTGGGGAAGCGTATAAAAAGAAAAGGGTTCAGGAAAAGTAAGAGGAAAGTACTAACTTCTGACATTGCACAGAGCAAATAGCTACGAGAAAGTGTCAGCGTCAATTATTACAGCCAGAACAACTGCATTCCTGTCAAACCTTTAACGTGATTGTCTTTTCTATTTGGGGCTGCTCTTCCCAGAACACATTCCGAAAACCACGCGCGATCTGCTCTAAACTGTAACAGCCTGAGAGTCTATTACCATTATTTGACAATCAGAAAACTGACATAAGAAAAATGATTATCATTGGAATACTTCTAGTATATATTATTTAAAATGATGATAAAAGAAGTTGCTTTAATCACAGATTTGGACCTTAGAGATTATTTCTAACGATAGAACCATTCATAGAAAATGGAGTGTTTAGTCATTGTCATTACTCCTGCTTGGGGCGCCCTGCACTGCTGAGATCTGGCGTGATACGGGAAGGAAGCCCGCGTGGAGCAGATGGGGTGGGGGTGGGGGAATAATATCTTTTAAAGATCTATTTTTTCTCATCACTTTATATTTGTATTTGTTATTTCATTAAACGATTTAAAAGAAACATTAACATACTTACGTTGTCCTGAAAACTATTATAGACATTGAGGAGGCAAAATTAGAAAGAACTACCCGGCCGGTGTGGCTCACTAGTTGAGTGTCAACCCATGCACCAGGAGGTCGCTGGTTCGATTCCTGGTCAGGGCACATGCCCAGGTTGTGGGTCCAATCCCCAGTAGGGGGCATGCAGGAGGCAGCCAATCGATGTTCTTTCTCATCAATGTTTCTCTCCCTCTCCCTTCCTCTCTCTCTAAAAATAAATAAATTAAATAAATAAATAAATAAATAAATAAATAAATAAATAAATAAGAAAGAACCACTTTTTGGACTTCAGGAGCTGTTTTCCAAAATGTGGGCCATGAAAAACAGATGGTTCTTACTGGTTCCTGAAGTGGTTCACAGCACCTTAGTTTAAGAGGAAAGGCAAATAAAGACAATTATTTTATAAACTTGACAATGTAAGATTTATCTCAAGGATGCTTATGATTTTTTGTTGTTGTTAATCCTCACCCAAGGATATTTTTTCCATTGATTTTTAGACAGAGTGGAAGGGAGCAAGGATATGTATAGAGAGAGACATTGATGTGAGAGAGGCACATTCATCAGTTGGCTCCCTCATGACCTGACCAGGGCTGGGGACCGAACCTGCAACCCAGGTTTGTGTCCTTGACTGGAATCAAACTTGTGACCCTTCGGTCCTCAGGCTGATGCTCTAACCGCTGAGCTGAACAGCCAGGGCAAGGATGCTTCTGCTTTTAAATGTGAAACATATGCCACAGAAACTGAATATACCAGTTGACATTTCATCAACGAGAGGCAGTTGATCTTAACCTGCGCTCTCTCCCAGCATTCTCATACTATAGTTTAACTTCTTCACTTACGTTTTTAATGTATACTATTGTGTTGCTCTAGGCTCTCAATTCATAAAATATTTAAGTCACTCTAAAGTTGTTCAACTGAATGTAAAAATACATTTCTTCACTTAGCAGTAATACCTAGTACAATTTACTTACTGTGTGCCTAACTAAAGGTAACTATTCAACAGTGAACAAGACAAAGTTTCCAAACTCATGAACTTTTGACTAGTGGGAAGAAATGCAATAAATAAATAAATATATAACAACATTTCTTGTAGTGATTACTGGAGAGTAATGTAACATAAGCTAAAAGGATGGTGAGTGCTAGAGGATGATTATTTTAAATAATGTATTCATTGGAAGATCCCTACATAAAGGTAATAGTTGAGGAAAATGCTGAATGAAGTGGAGAAGCCAATCAAATGTGTTTTAGAGTGAAAATAGTTCAATAAATGGAAAAGCATAGTATATGAACTATTCCTATAACTATAGAATATGAGTTTAGATAAGGTAATGAAAAGAAATCAGATGGCAACTAAAAATGAACAGGATATAAAGAAGAAAAATGTGAAGAAGAACTTTTTTTTTAAGAAATGTAATACATTCTACCATCACCTCTTGTGTTACGAAATTTTCTCTAATAGCCATCAAAATATTGAGTCATTTTTCAAATAAAACATAGAGTACCCTCTTTAAGAAGTCAGATGAGTTTTTCCAGAATACACATAAAATATTGCTTTTCAATATGAAATTGATTAACTTTGTTGTAAATTGTTTAACCATAGTATCATTATTCAAGTGTGATATGGAAATGAGTCATAAGTAATATTTTTCTTGATAAGTTTATGAAACTAGTCATGAAAAACATGTTTCAAATGAACAATACAAAGAGCTATGGAAATATTTGTTTATCAAATAACAGAGGGTACATACTTTCCTTTTCATCAAGGACACAGTGAAATGACTGTCACATGTATGTTCTACCAAACACCTCACTACAGATTTGGAAGAAATTACTCATGACCAGATTATCAACCAATTAATTACTTCTGTTCATCATTGAAACTTCATGCTATATGGCATTGAATTGCTTATTCAGATACTTTTTGAACCATGATTTCCTCATTTTCTCTCTCCCCTTTCCCTCCCCCTCCCCTAACTCTGCTTTTGTTACATAATCAGGTCTTAGACTGTAGGTGGTTGGAGTGATATGATTACATGGGCTAGGTCAGTCCTCATTGCATCACATGATTCTGATGCAGAGAAGTAATTCTCCCCGACAAAGGGATGATAGGATGAATACTGTGCTGGCCAAAGCAACTGATGCTTTCATATTCTGTCCCTTGACTGCTCCATACACATGCAGCCAATAGTGTGAATGAACGATGTGGGTCTATGGTAGGACATAGTAGGTTATATGTCCACTCTTTGGTACTTAAAGAAGAACCACACTTAAAGTCCCCAATAATTACACATAATTTTAGTAGGAAATAGGCAGTTTCCCCCTAAAGAGTAATAAAAGCAGTGTAGGGTAAAAGGGCAGTGAGGAACAGTAGAAGCCTATTGAAATGTTGAGTAATGATTATCGATATATGAGAAGAGTTATCATCTGCTATTCACAAGTTAGAGGAAAAAAACCTGTAATAGTTTTATAAATCTTGAAAGCATATGCTATCAATATTCTATCTGAATTTGTAATAATAAAAAGCATTCTCCAATGCATTCCTATAAGATAGACCAACATTTAGAACGTGGCTTCCAAGGCAATGCTCTTATCAGATGTTGTAGAATTATAACAATTCTGTGTATAAATATGTTTAGAAATCACTGCATATTTTACTCACCCCTCCTCCATTTAGAGATTAACAAAAGCTATTCATATGGTTCTGCTGAGTAATACAGAAAAGCAAATAATTTAATTTGTTTACCCAGAAATTCCTAAATGTATTTGACCAAAGAATCTATTTTCTGGTATTAAAATCCTGTGCAACAATGTTCCTGGAAGCACAGTTTGGGGAAGATTATTCCAGGCACTCTTTTTGCTTTGCTCTAATATAGAACATTTGTGTCATCTGTTTTCTTAAGAGTGAAATTGGAATTTTGAAAGTGAAAACATTGTTCAGTAGTGCCAACTGAATTTGGCAGCTAGGAGAATGATGACTTTTGAAGCTAAGCACTGAGGTTTCTCTTGGTAAAATCCTATTTAATCATAATCTCTTAAAGCTTCAAAAACATCTAGGAGAGCCAGCGAATAGCTACAGGGATGCCAGAATGAATGCTTTCATGTGCAGCATCCCATTGGATCCTGCAAACTTTTACCATATTTCCTATGTCTAGATTTCAGTGCTCCTCAGACCCTGGGTACACACACACGTGTACACACACACACACACACACACACACACACACTTGTAAAATCTGGCATTCTAAAGTTAATTTTCTTTAATCTACAGTGGTCACAACTGCTAAATTTGCTGTTTTATCCTGTATCAAAATGCCAGAGGGCATTTTTTCTGAAGCTGATGACTAGGAGTACATACTGGAAAGATTGATACATGCATTTTAAAGGTGAAACCATATTTAGATATTTTATTCATATCATTTCTGGTTTTTAGCTCCTGAGTGCTATTTTAGCCAGGTGGTAGGCTATAAGCACAGGATGATAACCTAGGTGGTGTGAATACTTGTAGATATTTGTACAGGGTTTTTTTTTTCATCTCAACAGAGAAACTACTTTATTCTAGTGAGTGTTTCAGGAAACTTGGTCTTTGAATCTGTATGAATTTGTATCAAAACTATTCACTTTTGTGAGAAGTAGTGTGGAAATGAGAAATATTTCCTCATAAGTTATTACAGCACAGGACATGCATGTACTCACATTAGCAAAAGGTGTTCCTGAAAAGAATGCGGAGGCAACCTACTGAGTGGCAGAAGATATTTGTGAGTCTTACATTTGATAAGGGGTTAATATCCAAAATATGCAAAAACTTACACAACTTAATATAAAAAAAACCAAAAAACAGACAACCCGATCAAAAAGTGGGCAGAGTACTAAAATAGACATTTTCCCCAAGAAAACATACACGTGGTGAACAGGCACATGAAAAGACGCTCAATATCACTAATCAAGGAGATGAAAATTAAAACTATAACGAGGTATCACCTGACACCAGGCAGAATGGCTGTTATCAGAAAGATAAAAAATAGCAAGTGTTGATGAGGATGTGGAGAAGTAGAAAACCTTGTGCACTGTTGGAAATGCAAATGGTGCAGCCACTATGGAAAACAGTATGGGGGATCATCAAACAATTACAAATAACCCTGGCCTCTGTGGCTCAATGGTTAGAGCAACCGCCTGAGCACCGGAGGGTTGAGGGTTTGATTCCTGGTCGAGAGCATGTACCTGGGTTGCAGGTTTGATCCCCGGTCCCCACGGGGCTTGTCTGGGAGGCAACCAATCAATGTGTCTCTTTCACATCTCTCTCTCTCTCTCTCTCTCTCTCTCTCTCTCTCTCTCTCTCTCTTCCTCCCTCCCTTCCAGTATCTCTAAAAAAAAAAAAATCAATGGAAAAAACATCCTTGGTTGAGGATTAACAACAAAACAAAATTACTAACAGAACTACCATATGATCCAATTCCACTTTTGAGTATTAATCCAAAGAAAACAAAACCAAAAAAAAAACTAACTGGGAGAGATATATATACCCCTTTGTTTATTGCAGCGTTATTTACAATAGTCAAAATATGGAAACAACCTGTGTCCATTGGTAGATGAATGGGTAAAGAAGATATTGTACATGGAATATGTATGACTCAGCTATAAAAAATAACGAAATCTTGTCATTTGCAACAACCTGGGTAGACCTAGAGGCTATTATGCTAAGTTACATAACTCAGAGAAAGACCAATAGTGTATGATTTTACTTATATGTGGAATCTAAAAAAAACAAAACAAACAAATGAACAAACAAAACAAAACAGAAACAGATTCATAGATACAAGAAATAAACTAGTGGTTACCTGAGAGGGGAGGAGTTGAGGATCAGGCAAAATAGGTGAAAGGGATTAAATGTACAAACCTTTAGTTATGAAATAAATAAGTCATGGGGTACAATCTATAGCATAGGGAATATAGTCAGTAACATTGTAATAATTTTGTATTTGGCAGATGGTAATTAGACTTACCTTGGGGATCATTTCGTAATGTATATACATATTAAATCACTATGATGTGTACCTGAAACTGATAGGGTATTGTATATCAATTACATATCAATAAAAATAAGCAAATAAATAAAAGTAAAACATCTTTTGGAGCTGGTTATCTGGAGTCACCAGCAAAATGTATTGAGAGCAATGGCTCTGGTATTAATTTCCATATTTGAGTGCTGGTTCAACCTTGTCACTCAAGACAATTTATCTCATCCCTGTGACCCTCTCTTTACATATTAATAAAATGGAGGTAATAAAAGAGCATACCATAGTGTAGTGTTACAAATAAGTGAAACACTATACATAAAGATTTTGGAGCAGTGTATTCCAAAAGGAAATGTCCCGATTTTTTATTACTGTCTATAGTGATCTTTCTCTTTAGCTTCCTCTTCTCCCATTAAACCTTACAAAACTGAACTTCTAAATGTCTTCCAAACTTGGCTGTGTATCAGAAGCATCATAAAGACTTGTTTAGACACACACACACACACACACACACACACACACACGAAACTCAAACAAAAACAGATCCCTGCGATTGACCTGTATTCTTTAAATATTGAAGTGCAGTTCCTTGCCATATGAATTTATATCAACCTTTCCTGAGGAATCTTATGAAAGAACTTGAAGTCAGGTTTGCATTGTGAATATGTTTTTTTGCCAAGTTATTCTCTTATTTCTACTTCTAGACAAATACCTCAAGTTAATTTCCTCATTATTATAAATGCTGGCTGGTAGGATTTCTTTTATAGATCCTTTGTTCCTCTGCCTTTCTTACAAACAAAATAAAACATCAAAAACTCATAGAGATTATAGTTTTATAAATACTTAAAATATTTGTTATACATAGTACTTAAACTAATATATTTAACCCATTTTATTAGAGATTTTTCCCTCTGATCAATATGAATATACAATTTTCCCCATGCTCCAGGTTGAATCTTCCTGTCTTCTCCTTCATATAACTTACTGTGAAGGTTCACTACTCAGAAGTCTTCATAGCATTATTTCTCATTATTCTTAGATACAGATTTTGCTTTATTAGCAAAAGAATGTTTTAGTTCTTCTGGAACATGAACTATTTCAGTCATTCTCTCAAACTATACATACCTTTTCCTCTTTTTAATTAATTAAATATATTACTGCTTTAAAAATATTACTGAAGATTTTTTTTTATTGTGAGGTGTGTCCTGTGGTATGAAGTTTTTTGAAAGTAGAAATGATTGAGATTAGTCTGTTCAAACATAATGGAGAATATAAATGATTTAATACTGTTGGTAGTATCACTGTTAAAATAAGGGTCTAGGTGTCATATGCTATTGGATAATATTCTATGTTATTTTAAATTTATAATTGTTTAGTGGACAGTGGAAATAGCAGTACAGTATTATGTCTTGAACTAACAAAGACATAATTATTTAAGTGATAGGCAAAAATAAGTTTCTTAGAGAAGAACCCACATGTCAAAAGGTATGAAAGATTGTAGCTTTAAAAGCTGGAAGTAGTAAGAAACTGGATCTTCCCCTAGAACCTCTGGAGGGAGCAGGGCCCTGACCACACCTCGGTTTCAGCCCAGGGAAACTGATTTTGGATGGGCTTGAAAAGTGTGTTGCTTTAAGAGAAGTGTGTTGTTTTAAGAGAAGTGTGTTGTGTTAAGAGAAGTGTGTTGCTTTGAGAGAAGTGTGTTGTTTTAAGAGAAGTGTGTTGCTTTGAGAGAAGTGTGTTGTTTTAAGAGAAGTGTGTTGCTTTAAGAGAAGTGTGTTGCTTTAAGAGAAGTGTGTTGTTTTAAGATAAGTGTGTTGCTTTAAGAGAAGTGTGTTGTTCTAAGAGAAGTGTGCTGTTTTAAGCCTCCACAGGTGCAAGGAACAATGCACCATATTTTTTTTTTAAAAAGAAGAATGAGAATTGACTGGATTCTGACAAAATAAGGCCGCCCAATAACGTGGATGAACAGGAAGCCTAGGTCATTGAAGATGTTAATGAGAGAATTGAATTAATGACAAAACAAAGTGGTTCATTCAGAATAAGCTGAGACTAGTGGCTCGGACTGTGAACGTGAAATTCAGAGATGAAGGAAGATTCAGTGGGCTGAGAAAGGAGGTTAAATGAAAGTGAGAATTGAGAGAGCTGGAAGAGTAAAATTTTGTGGTAATGAAGAAGTACTAGAATTTAGAACCCACAGGTGGAGCCCAGCGTGAGGCAATGGAGAGGTGCTGAGACCCTCAGACTGAGGAAGGTCCAGGGCTGAGAATTGAATATGCTATTCTGGAATCTCTTATCTCCTTTTCCTCTTAGGAAAAATTGGAAGTTTTGTATTTGGTTCTGTTTATTTAATTATTTTAATATTATTTTAAAGTATTTGGGATTTTAAATGTATTTGACCCTGATCATGACAATATGAAAAAACAAAACAAAACAAAAAACATTTGGGAAGTAAGTTCACAAATAAACTGGCTATAAATTTTTACAGGAATATGAAAATATTGCTCTATTTGTATATATACAATTTGGTGTTAAATTAAATTTATTGTATGGGCTTTGTATTCCTAAATTTCAAGGGTTCTCTCTTCTTTCCTTAAGGCAAATAAAATCAGGGGGCAATTGGCATCACTTTTCTCTTCTTACAATATACTAACATATAAAAAGAGGATTGAGAGGAGACTGAAAAGATTTATAAGACTAGCAAGATTTATAAAAGATCAGGAGGAAGTAAACAGTACTAAAATAAGCCCTTTAATAAAAGGACCCTCTTATTCTTTCGGTCCTTTGAGTCCAGTCTTTGTGACTTATCCTAGTAATTACTGTGAGAGTGAGTTACTGTACCCTAGCACACACGATTGAACTGTTCTGGGTCAAGAAGTATTCAAGTATAATACAGAACATTCTGTGCCCTTGTCTTATAGGAAAAGATGCCCTATATCATTGAAAGGTGATTATTTCACATTATGCATTTTTTTAGTATGTTTTTTTATTTATTGTTGATAGTATTACAGATGTCCCCCATTCCCCCCACCTTTTTCTCCCTTCCATCCTACCCCTGCCCCAACCCAGGCCTTCCCCACACTGTTTTCTGTGTCCATGGGCTATGCATATATGCATATATATGTTCTTCGGTTAATCTCTTCCCTTCCCTTCCACCCCCCTCCCCTCTGAGATCTGTCATTCTGTTAAAGTTTGCAGGTAGGCTATTTCTGGTCATATATGTATCTACATATTCCACTTCTCTATAGAATATGGCATGCTGTCTATAGGTGTTTTGGGGTTATGTACAAAACTATCGGTGAGATAGATTTAGTAATGTTACTACTTTAAAATAATCTCAAATTTCCTGATATTTTGAAACTTTTAAATTTTTTATACTCATGTTTTCAAAGTTTGTTTTTTTGTGAATTACAGCTGTACATATGGTCACACATACCTACAATGCTATTGCTTTCCCCAGAGGCCCCATTCATCCTGTAGCAGACTGTTTGGATGTTGACCTTCATATTTTTCCAGATATCATGACTTTGGGGTGTTCTCCTCTGCTTCCCCACTGTGGAGAGGGGAGATGGAGCTCTGTTCCTGTCACAGATGAGGCTTACATTTTTATTTTCACAATAGAGGGAAGTAAACTACACTAATTTAACTCATTCTTAGGTTATCTTTGTATATGTAGTTGAAGAAGGAATCACTCATCATATAAACTTAACACATTTCACAGGAAATGATAATGAGTTGGGTGATTGTTTACCAAAAAGACTGTACAGCAAGGAAAAGGTGTATATTTAATGAAAATACCCTTACTTTTATTACAAAAATAATGAATTCTGTTGTAGGCTTTCTAAAGATATAAAAATGTAGAACATGAAAAGTAATAGTCAATAGTCCTCTAGGTTCTAACTGATAATTTTTTTATAACTTTCTCTCAACATTAACTTGTCTTACTATACATTCTGTCTTGAACCCTGAGATTTTCATTTACTAGGACAGGTGCTTCATAGCTCTGATATTTCATACTACACATAACCATCATTTAAAAATTTTCTATTGGTAAACATTAAGGCTCATGTAGTGTTTTACCAACACAGACCCTGTTTCTAATTTTTTTCTTTTGTTCAAGTTTAAATTCCTGGAATGGAAGTTTGCTTGGAAAAAGCAAACCGATGTCTTGCTTCACTGTACATTTTTGTGTGGAACTTGTAGATATTTTTACTGAATTTTTTCACTACTCTAAATAGGGAGTGATGGAGAACATTTGGCTGCGATAGCATATAAAGAAGCACCTTGCATTCCAAATTTCATTTGATTTGATTGTTAAAATGAATGAAATTTTTAAAAGTTCTAAAGATTGTGTGTGATCTAAATTTGAAGCTTTCTTTTTTCTTTTGGTACACTTATGATCTAGTTTTCAAGCTTTCTGTTTTGGGGCCTCTTAAATGTTGAATTATATTCATATATATATCAATGTGTAAACTTACCTCTTGGGTTGGTCATAACTGAAGTCAAAGACAATTTTAATGTAATTCGAATTCTCCTCTCCTCTAACATACTCTACTTAAAAAAAAAAACAGAAAGAAACAGGGACACTTTTAGATTTTGGAGTCTGATTTGGCTTAACAATATTCTCTTGATTTCTAAATATTATGTATTTTAGGATCTCTTTGAACAGCTCAAAATACACATGTTTATAACATATTTATATATAAGTATAAAATATAAATGTATTATAAACATCTACATTTATAAAACATGTAATTTAAAATGCTTCAGGGGAAGTGTTTTTAATTAACTAAAACTATTTAAGAAATAGAGATGTAATAGTGATCTGCCCAATTACAAGTACTGACATGACCCAAAAGTGAAGAAGATACATATTTTATTTTCCCATAAGAGATGGTAAGCATTTGAAATTGCTGATGTGCAGTTGAGGCCATGAGAACACAGATTGATAAAAACTACTTTGTTTACATTTGAATGTATAACTTTGATTAAATACTGTGTCCTTCCTTAAAGAAAAGGAGAATCATTTTGGTGCACTTATAAATTAATTTATCCCTCTTTGTTTCTTTGTTGTCTTCTCCTGTTTTCTGACAATGTTTCAAGTGCACAAAATCTGTCACTTAGATTCTGGAGGTGGAGGCTGCCTGTTGACATGTCATCAATGTATCACACACTTTGTTTAATTCATGTTTTCTATCTCATTTCCTTGTTTATTACTGGTAGATGAAATGCAAATAAAAGTGTCAGATGGATATCTTTGGGATAATGAGAAGGGGCAAATCTGAGTAAAAGTGATCAACATTTAAAAATCGAATGTATTGTGTGTAAGTTTGGCATCTTAGTTTGTGAAAATCCTGACTTTTCTATTATAGCTATTATCTAGGCATAAGACTTGCTGTTACATATTGATTAAAAAAAAATACCAGTTACCGCAGGGAGTCAAGACCTGGGGGAGTTTGAGGGAATAGCCATTTCCTTCCTTAGAGAACTGGACAACTTGAGCCTACCTATTGAGGCAAGTGAAGAGGCTTCCTGGGTGAGGAGAGATATCCTGAAGTGAGGTACCAAGAAAAATACTAAGTCTCTAAGTAAAAATGGAGTTTATCTGCAAGCTTCTACTTAGCAAAATTACGAACCTTTAATTTCTGATTCTTCACTTACAACTTTAGTTTGCTAATCACGTCTGCTTCTACTCAGTTATTTATATTAAATAAATTCTCCAGTAACATCATTCCTAAAAAGTAGATAGTTCCTGAATCTTTTTTCATGCCTCTGGGTCCAAAGCCAATCCTCCTGTATGGTCTTCTGTCCCAACACCATCTTCCAGTTGGTCGTATCCCAGAACCATCCACTCTTGCTTATTTGCCCTTGGCAATGGCCTCTAGAAGAAAGGTTGATGGTTTTATTTATTTTTATATCTTTTAATTTTTTTTTCTTTATTGATTTTAGGGAGAGAGGAAGGGAGAAGGGGAGAGAGATAGATATATCGATGAGAGAGAACATTGATTGGCTGCCTCTTGCATGCCCCTCACTGGGCCAAGATTGGGCCCACAACATGGGTATGTGCCCTGACCGGGAATCGAAGTGGCGGCCTCTTGGTGCATGGGTTGATGCTCAACCACTGAACCACCGAGCAGGCAGGTTGATGGTTTTAAATGGTGTGGCTGTTATGATGAAAGTCAACAAAAATAAGGAAGAAGAAGAGAAATAAAACTGTGCTGAGATCCAGAATAAGTGACTAGATAAATTAACCAAGAAAATAAAATGGTAGTAAAAGTTATTACATAGCCTTTTTTTTATTGTTGAAAATATTACAGATGTCCCCTTTTTCCCCCATTGACCCCCTCCTTCCTGCTCCCACCCACCTCCCGCTTTCCCCAGCCTAATGTTGATTGGTTGTACATGCATATAAGTTCATTGGTTTATCTCTTTCTACCCCTCCTCCCCCCCTGAGGTTTGTCAGTTTGTATAAAATATGTAATAACTAATATCAAGAAGTTATTATTATCTGGGTTTGATCTTGAGGCCTTAAAATATATTTACTTATTTAATTTTCACATTATAAAGTAGCATTGCTTATAATCGCTCATCGTTTTTTGCTTACCTGTAAGAAAAATAATGAAATAGTTAAGAGTACAGAAAAATAAGGCGATAGTTAAGAATACAGCATCTAAAGTCCAAGGGCCTAGACTTGAAAGCCAGTACTGTTTGATGCCAGCTCCTTAAATTTGGGCATCTTAAGTCTTCTGCGCTTAATTTCCTTAGCGATAACAGCGGGGTGGGTACAATAATGTCTGACACACAGGGCTGTTATAAGTAATGCTGAATTAATATAAACGTAACTCAGAACACTGGCACCAGTGAGCACTATCTAAGTGTTTGCTATTATGATATTATTTTCTGAGATTACAGAGTACGTGTTGGAGCTGCATAAAAACCCAGACAGTCTAAATGCAGAGATTATAATATTACTGTACCCAAATCTCTCTCTCTCTCTGACACACACACACACACACACACACACACACAGTCTTGAATACACACAATATACTATAAAGCAAATTTTTGTTTTCTATCCCTACCTTTTTTTTAATCCTTACCTGAGGATATTTTTCCATTTATCTCCAGATGGAGTGGGAGGAAGGGAGGGAGAGAGAAAGAGAGAGAAAGAGAGAGCGAAATATTGATGTGAGGGAGATACATCAACTGGCTGCCTCCTGCATGACCCTGACCAGGGTCAGGGACTGAACTGCAACTGAGTTACGCGCCCTTGACCAGAATTGAACCTGTGACTCTGGTCCACGAGCCGATGCTCTAACCGCTGAGTCAAGCTGGCCAGGGCTTCTATCCCTATTTTAAAGTTTAGACAGAATGACTCAGAAATGTTTAGTGGCTTGTCATGCCTCATGAAATAAAAATAACAAGCTCTCTGGGTTCATAGACTGTTTTTCTAGTCATAAATCTCTGGTGTCTTTTGGAGTACCTGTTGTATACAATCATTCTCTCTTTTTATTGGATAACAATTCTCCAGCATTGGGCTAGAGCTATAACATAAAAACTTTGTCTACAAGTATAGATTATATATTTTTGCTAAATTTACAGTCAGGTCTGACTTGATCTGGCATAAAGGAATTATTTGTCTATTCTTAACTTCTGCATATCTATGCAACTTAGCATTTACACCTATAATATCTAATACATTGTATGGGGAGATATGGCAGTGAACTGAAAACTACCCTGAAAAATATATTAATCCAATGCAAAGTGATACTCATGTTGTGGATTATGTTTTTTGGAGAAGACTTTATTATTTGCTTTTTTATATATGAGATATATACAACACATGTCTATATATATATGCTTTTACACACATGTATATGTCATGTGTGGGTATGTGTGTGAAAATGTGAGTCAAAGTAGTAGTGTTTGAATGTGTTGATCCGGTGGGGGCAGTGAGATAGCAACCAACATAAAATAACAAATAGGTATTGGAGATCTGAAATGGAAGTACAGATCCCAGAGTCGCCAACACACTGTTGAAGTCCTGGGATGTAAGTTTCTCAGAAGAGGTCTGAAACTGACACAGGTGTCCAAGAAACTCATGATATTCCCCAATCACAGTGTGTTCTCCTCTAAACTCTTCCATCTTAGTAAATGCCCATAGGTGCTCCTGGAACAAACCTGGAAGACTTCCTTGATTCTGCTTACTCCTTCAAACTCACCTCCAGTTCAGTCCTAACTACAACACATTTTTCTCATTGCAGAGACATTTTATTATTATTTTTTTATCACCTGAGATACTGCCATAACTTTCTGGTTTGTTGTCTTGATTTCACTCCAACCTTTGTTCATCCATAGAGCAGTCAGAATGGTCTTCTTAAGATATACTTAAATCTTGTCATTCGTTAGGTTTTAATTCCAGATTTCTTTTCTAGTCAATAGGGGTTATTACTGCACTTAAAAAAAAAAAAAAAAAAAAATGGCCTCCATGATAAGGCCCTGACCTTGTTCCAGGCATCCCCTTATTTTATAACAAACCTGTCCATCTCAATCTTGCTGCACAGTTTCTCCTGCCTAACAGGTCTCATTCTGTCTAATCTTGATTCATTTCTCATCTATCTTATTCTTCTCATTCTTAAGTCTCAGTTTAAGTATCAAATACTCAGAGATGCCGAATCCATTTAAAACTAGGTGTTTTTATATTATCCTCTCCTACTTTCATTTACTTGAGCTCATAACATTCATGCAATGTGTAAGTACATTAATTTTGTGATTGTCTGTTAAAACCAGGTCTCTCACAATAGGCAATCAGCTTTAAGAGGGAAAGTACCATGAATCTTGTTCACACTACTACCTCCCTGCTGGCCAGGACAGTCTCTGCCCCAGAGTAAACACTCAACATTTAATTATTCATTGAATTCATACAATGGCTATTGTGAATGAAGGGCTGATGGAACTGATAGATATCAATAAGGTTGTGGTTGTGTTTTATTTCACATATCTGGGTGACATTTCCATAAGCATTCATCATTCCTAGTATTGGGGAAGTGCTGCAGTAGGTTAATCAGTTTGAATGTTCTCAAATTAAAACTTTAAAAAGAAGGATTATTATGATTTTGAGCTTTACATTTAAGACTTTAATCCATTTTGAGTTTATTCTTATGCATGGTGTAAGAAGGTGGTCTCATTTAATTTTTTGCACATATTTGTCCAATTTTCTCTGCACCATTTATTGAATAGACTATCTTTACCCCATTGTATGTTCTTGCCTCCTTTGTCAAACATTAGTTGACCATAAAGGCGTGGGTTTATTTCTGGGGTCTCTACTTTATTCCATTGAACTCTATGTCTCTTTTTATGCCAGTACCATGCTGTTTTGATTACTATGGTCTTGTAGTATAGTTCGATATCAGGTAGCATGATTCCTTCAATGTTGTGAAATACACCATTGGTATCTTGATAGGAGTTGCATTGAATCTATAGATTACTTTGGGTAATATGGACATTTTAATAATGATAATTCTTCCTATTCATGAACACAGTATATGCTTCCATTTATTTGTATCTTCAATTTCTATTTTCCATGTCTTATAATTTTCCGAGTACTGTATAGGTAATTTACATCCTTGGTTCAATGTATTCCAAGGTATAAATAAATACCTTGTTTTTTTTATTCAGTTGTAAATGGGATAGTTTCTTAGTTTCCCTTTCTGATAGTTCATTATCGGTGTATAAAAATGTAACATATTTCTGGATATTTATTTTGTATCCTGCCACTTTAATGTATTCATTTACCAGTGCTAGTAGTTTTTTGGTGGAATCTTTAAAATTCTCTATATACAGTATCATGTCATGTGCAAATAGTGAAAGTTTTAATTCTTCCTTTCCAGTTTGGATACCTTTTATTCTTGTCTGATTGAGGTGGTTAGGATTTCCAGTACTATGTTGAATAAGAGTGGTGAAAGTGGATATCCTTGCCTTATGATCTTAAGGGAAATGCTTTTAGTTTTTGCCCGTTGAGTATAATGTTGGCTGTGGTTTGTCATATATGGCCTTTATTATGTTGATATATGTTTTCTTTATTCCACTTTGCTGAGAGTTTTTATTGTAAGTGGGTGCTGGATTTTATGAAATGCTTTTTCTGCATCTATTAATATGATCATGTGATTTTTGAAAACATAGGCAGTAATGTCTTGGACATTTCTCAAAGCATTATTTTCTATGATATATCTCCTTTGGCAAAGAAAACAAAAGAAGGCATAAACAAATGGGATAACATAAAACTAAAAAGTTTTTACACAGCAAAGGAAACCATCAATAAAATGTAAAGACAACCCACTGAATAGGAAAACATATTCACCAATGATAAATCTGATAAAGGGGTAATATCCCAAATTTATAAGAATTTATACAACTGAACACCAAAAAACAAACTATCCAACTAAAAAATGGGCAAAGGTCCTGAATAGATACTTCTCCAAAGTGGACATAGAGATGGCCAATTATATATGAAAGGATGCTCAACATCACTAATGATCAGATAAATGCAAATTACAATCACAATGAGATATCACCTCACAACTTTCAGAATGGCTATCACCAATAAATCAATAAACAACAAGTGTTGGTGAGGATACTGAGAAAAGGGAACCCTTGTGCACTGTTGGTGAAAATGCAGACTGGTGCAGCCACTATGGAAAACAGTATGGACTTGCCTCAAAAAATTAAAAATGGAGCTGCTTTATGACTCAGTGATTTCACTTGTGGGAATATATCTGAAGAAACCCAAAACTAATTTGAAAGAACATATCCATCCTGGTGTTCATTGCAGCATTATTTACAATAGCCAAGATTTGGAAACAACTTAAGTGCCCATCAGTGGATGAGTGGATGAAAAAGCTGTGGTACAGTCACACAACAGAATACTACTCAGCTGTAAAAAAGAAGGAACTTTTACCTTTTGTGACAGCCTGGATGGACTTGGAGAGTATTATGCTAAGTGAAATAAGCAAGTCAGAGAGAGACAAGTACCACATGATCTCACTTATATGTGTAATCTAATGAACAAAATAAACTGATAAGCAAAATAGAAACAGACTCATAGATACAGAAAACAGACTGACAGTTGACAGATGGGAGGGGGATTGGGGAGCTGGGTGAAAAGTGTGAAGGGGCCCTAGCCAGTTTGGCTCAGCAGTTAGTGTGTCGACCTGCAGAGAAGAGTTGAAGGTTCGATTCCCAGTCATGGGCACGCACCTGGATTGCAGGTTTGATCCCTGGCCCCAGTCAGGGTCTTGTGGGAGTCAACCAATCAACGCGTCTCTCTCACACTGATGTTTCTCTCTCTGTCCCTCCCTCCCTTCCTATCTAAAAATCAATGGAAAAATATCTGGTGAGGATTAACAACAACAACAACAACAACAACAAAGGTGAAGGGATTAAGCAAAGAAAAAACAAAAATGATAGACACAGACAACAGTTTGTTGATTACAAGAAAGAAAGGGAGTGGGGGAATAGAAGAGGGTAAAAGAGGGATAAATTGTGATGGAAGGAGACTTGATTTTGGATGGTGAACTCAGTATAATATACAGATGATGTATTATAGAATTACACACTTCAAACCCATATAATTTTATTACCTGATGTCACCCCAATAAATTCAATAAAAATTAATAAAATAAATAAACAAAATAATTTTTAAAAAATCCAAAAATAAAACTTTAAAAATCAGATGTCAAGGCAAAAGTGAGGGAGTAAGAGAGCAGGAGAATGGTGGGGGGTGGTGGTGGCAGAAATTAATGATTTCAAAATTGGGAGAGTTTCAGTTGTTGACCTATTTCACAGGGTATCTATCACAATGTATGTATGAAATGGAACACAAGTTTATATCCTTGATGAATGAGTGGGGAATAATTGGAAGACTGATAGATGACAGAAAAGTGGAAGAGTAGATGTTAGATGACATGAGGAGCATGGACATTAGTATTCTGAAAGTAGGAAGTTAAAAAATTATCAACATCACCTCTACACTTCATGAAGCATAGGGTGTGAGAGACATATTAATACTAATATTAATAATTACGTTAATACTCATTTATGCTTGACATTGTGCTAAGAGATTAACACTTTGCTAAGAGATGAACACATCTCTTAAAGTCTCAAATACTAATGAACGGTGTTGTCATTATCTATATTTACAGATTAGGAACCAGAGGCCCTCTGATTATGTTGGGTGTCAAGATCAGACAACAAATAAGTGACAACTTTGAGAGTAAAACAAAGGAAGTGTGTCTACAACTTTATGTTGCTCAACTGTTATGCTCCCCTTATCAGGCAGCCTGCTAAGGATTCCATCTAATTCACAGTATTCAAGATAAAAATAAGTGAAAATGTAAACTCTATTTATATAGATGTAACTAAAATTGTAGAGATAAAATATTGGTCCTGAACTTCTGTCATTGCTTCTCAGCACAGGGCTCGAATGTGCTTAGGTCTTAAATTCCTCTAGGCTTGCTCAATATCCATTTTGGCAGGATGGCCTCTTAGAGTGTAGGAGAGTAGTTTCATAGACTGGTTCTTTTGTTAGTCTTGAAAACATATTAAGGACATATTATACTTCATTAATTTCATTTGGTCACTGAATGAGGAAACTGGACCCAGACACATTTTAGATTTGAAAAATTAAATAGAAATAGAATTTTTTTCCCCCAATTTCATAGTCTCAGTTTTGTAAACCAAAATAAAAACATATTTAAATAAACTGGGATTCTTTCTGTTTTACCTCTTGCCTTTCCATTCTCACTTTTTGATTAAACACTTGAAAAAAAATGCCACAAGGACTTGGCAAGAGAAATTATTCTCTTGGTATTTCTAGTATGGAACAGACGTTGAAGTATAGTAAATCTCATGAGAAAGTCTGCTGCTTGACATTTACAGCTCAATTTTACTGATTCAGAGGGTTTGAATAAGCTTCAGATAAGCATCCAAGCTTATCTAGGGTGATCTTGATTTCTGAAACTTCTCAAGTTTTGTCTGGGTAATCCTACCTTACTTTTGAAGATGCCCCAGTAGCATCCAGTGGAATCCTGGTTTGCCATTGTCCCTCAGTCAAGGATGAACAAGGTCATGTATTAGGCACTTTATTAAAAATGAAGATAAGGGCAGAATGAGAGCAAAGTTTTTTAAGACCTCAATGATGGGAAGAAGTGGAAGATGTTTTAATAATGACTACATACTGTAAGGTTGTGCAATTCAGCTAAAACATTTCAAAACTATTAGACAAAGTAATAATGATACTGATTGGTAAAATGTGTTTGTCAATAGAATTGATACTTTTATGCCTACAGACTAATAAAGTCAATAGATCAAGACTAGGAAATCCTGTTTGTAGAATAAATAAAATAACATGCATAATCAAGAATTACTTAATTTTAAACATACATATAATTTTAATGAATATTAAATTAAATTGAAACACTTAAATGAACCTCTCTTTAACATAAACATGTATATGTAATATACAATGTCCTCTGCATAACTCTTTCAGAACAAGCTCAAGACACAGTTAAGTTAGGAATAATTTAATACCTATACAAGAATTGAGTTTTATAGTCAGTCACCCTTCTAATGGTCTTCACAGTTGAACATATTTAAAATCCTTTCAACAAAGACAAGTCGACTGATAAAGCTATCTCAAATTTAAGTTCGTAGACTTTGGTATAGCTGAGAGGAAAGTATTTTTTTGATTTTATGTCTTTAAATTTATATAAGAGTAAGGAACAAAAAAGGTAAATTATCTACAATGGTTTATTATGTCTTTTATAATTACATTTATTCCCATATACTAATTAGTTTTCTGATTTGCTTAGCCTAATCTCAGGAGCTCAGGAACAATTTTCTATACCACACTTTCATTAAGCTCAATGTACTGTAGGCAGTTTTTATAATAGATTTATAAGAATTATCAAGTAAAGAGAAACTTAATGTGTGCATGTTCTTGTCTCTTTATTTTCTCTTTGAAGGAAAATCTCAGAATCCTGTTCTCTTTTTGGTGTAGCAGACTAACATCTGTGCAATTATACAAACCTGCAAATTACTTTTTTTCCTTGTGAGTTAATTGCTTCAAAATTATAATGAAAAAGGAATCCAAAACCTAAATGCAAAGCAATGTTAAGCAAAATTAAATGGTAAATATTTTGATTAACATATAAAATTTAATGATACTATTTTGATAGAAAATCTTAAAATAATACAAGTGTATAGTACTGTTGGCAAATATTTAATTAATGAATTTTTGTAACTGATAGTTGCATTTCACATTCAATGATTATTATTTAACCTACATTCATTTTCTTTTCTGCTTTATAAGTGAGACTACCCTTAGCAATCTGAGAGAAAGTGAAACTGAGTTGAATTATGCACTTTTTTTTCACAGACTAAGGAAAAGAAAAAAGTTTAAATACCAGTATTGTTTTGATATGTTTGAAAAAAAAGAGAAAAACAGCTAAAAATGTCCATAGCACAAATTCATTTGTGGGTCCGGACCTTCATTGTCTGGCTCATTAATGTCAGTCAGGTGCCATTTTCTGTCATTTCTTGTCTTCCGTTTCAAATTTTTAATAATGAACTGTTTGCACTCCCCCACAGAGATGTGCCCTGCCTTTGCCACACAGCAGTATCTATCTAGAAGTTTCCTCTTGCTTTTTTGTCTTAAGTTCTGAACCAGATATTATTTCCTTTCAAATGATTTCTCCAAATCTTTAAGTAGCTGACTTTTCCTTTAAAGATTTTCTGTCTTCTGGATATGGGGCAGAGTGGTCTTTCTAAAATATAATTATAATCATACCTTT
The DNA here is from genome assembly GCA_030848825.1 of Tadarida brasiliensis. NCBI lineage: Eukaryota > Metazoa > Chordata > Mammalia > Chiroptera > Molossidae > Tadarida > Tadarida brasiliensis. The sequence goes on along the minus strand of CM061257.1, from coordinate 24,447,994 downwards.
ACTTGTAATTAAACAAAGTGGTAACAAACTGGAAACCATTCATAATGGAATTATTGAATTAATTATGGTATAAAGCTACTATGGAATAACATGCCACTATTTTAAAAAATGATTTAGACATTTCTCAGATACTATTAATCTGGAAGTATAGTTAATGTTTCATTAAATAATGAGTACCAAGAGCAGGGTAATAACTGTACAGTTAATCTTTAAAAGCCAACTTATGTGTGTTTATGAGCATAAATAAAGGTTAAAAACATATTCACCAGTTGGTGTGGCTCAGTTGGTTGAGTGTTGTCCCGTGGACCAAGAGGTCACCAGTTTGATTCCTGGTCAGGGCACATGCCTGGGTTGTGGGATCTATCTCCAATGGGGGGTTGTGCATGAGGCAGCTGATCAATGTTTCTATCTCTCTCTCCCTCCCCATTCCTCTCTCTCTAAAATAAATAAAACATATTTTTAAAAAAACATATTCAACAGGTAATCAATGCTGGTTACTTTAGAAGATGGAGTGTGAATGGGAGATGTGGAGTAAGAGGCTTATTTTGTCTCCCAAATGCAGAAGACAAGGAACCCCTGATACTAAGGGCAAGTAAAACTAAGTATACGTTATTCAAGGACTTTAACCCAGGTGATCCAAGATTTTCAAGACAATGTTACCAGAATAAAAATAAAGAAAACCATATTTGGGCACATCATAATCAAGTAGCATAAAACTGAAGGTTAAAAATAAAAATGTTAAAAGCAACCATAGAGGATATAAGGATAATAACTGGATTCTCACAAGGAAACATGCATAATAAAAACCAGTAAAATGACAACTTTAATGTGTTGTAAGGGAGGGGAATCCTGTCACTGAAAAAATTCTGTATCCTGCAAACATATCCTTTGGATATAAGGTAAAATAAAGGCATTTTCTTGAAAAGTGAGATAATTCTTTATGGGCAAATCTGCACACAAGAAATGCTAAATGAAGTGATTTAGGCTAACAGAAAATTACCAGATGGAAACTCAGATCCATAAGGAAAAATAAAGAACACATAAAATGGTAAATATGCAAGGATATGTACAATGTAGACATTTTCCCTCTCTATAGTTTAGAAATATAGTAGAACTCTTTCAGAAACAATGATAATATTGTATTATGAAGTTTGTAATATATGTTGATCTCAAATATATGACAGTCAAAGTACTATGAATGGGGCCTAATCAAATTGCTTTTGCAAGTGTCTTACAGTTTACATGACATAGTACAGTATTAACATTAAGTATATTATGGTAAATTAAAGATGCATATTATGTTCCTGAGAGCAAAATCTAAAAGAAATCACCTAAATGTAAAGTTAGAAGCCAACAGAGATATAAGAATTGAATACCAAAATTATTTTGAGCTCAGAATATATCTTCTTAATATCAAATATGGAATTTGTCATGCTTCTCATTAGAATCTCATTAATAATATTATATACTATTTATTTTGATGATGTTTGATTAATAATTTTCTAAATACCCAGGAAAAATTATAGAGACATTTTAAATGCAAAGAACCATTATAAAAATGTTCCTAAATGTACTATTTTACAATGAAAATATATATTACTGAAATTGTATAAAAATAAAGTCAAAATTAGAAATTAATATTCTTTCACAAACCTTCAACCAGAGAGCATTGTTTTATTTATTTATTTATTTATTTTCTTTATTGATTATAGAGAGAGGAAGGGAGAGGGAGAGAGAGAAACATCGATAAGAGAGAACATCAATTGGCCACCTCCTGCATGCCCCTCACTGGGGATTGGGCTCACAACCTGGGCATGTGCCCTGACCCAGAATTGAACTGGTGACCTCTTGGTGCATAGGTTGATGCTCAACCACTGAGCCACACCAGCTGGGGAAGAGCATTGTTTTAAAAGCTTGTTCATCACTAGGGAGGGTTCCTTATGCATACCCAAATATGTGATAGAATATCCAGAGGAAAGATTGAGATAACAAACAAAATTAACACAACAGCATATGTGTTTAAGAACAGAGGGACTATTGTGGAACAAGAGAAGGGAAACGGAGGATGTCACTCCGGGAATGCTGCAAGTCTTTGCCACTTTGCTGTTCAAAATCAGCCACATGGCCCATAAGGAGGTACGGCTTCTATTGTTTTGTTTGTTTTTTTCTCTCTGGTAATAATTAAATTTTATTTGTAAGAACAAATAAAATATCCATTTTGAAACATATTTCTTTTAAAAATTTTTATTAAATCTATTAGAATGATCGGTTAATACATTATATAGGTTGTTAGTGTACAATTCTATAACACATCATCTATAATATTGCATTGTGTGTTTACCATCCAAAGTCAAATCTCTTTCTCTCTCTATGTGTGTTTATATCTATATATACACACACACATGTGTGTGTATATATATATATATATATATATATATATATATAAATCCTCACACAAGGATATTTTTCCATTGATTTTTAGATAGATAGATATATAGAGAGAAACATCAATGTGACAGAGATACACTGATTCTGTCATCATATATTTGACCCCTTTACTTTTTACTGCTTCTCTCCTACCCCCAGATTTTAAGAGAGAGTGTACTTGTCATTAAAGCCCCCCAAAAAAACAAACCCAAAACAAACAAAAAAAGAAGTTACCCATGGTCTGATCCTAGGAATACATGAAATAAACAATGTTCTTTTACTTAGGCTACATCTGTGAAACAGAATAGTGTGAATTTGGAATTGTTACAGTGGAAGCTAAACTCAGAGGAATTATTCAAATTACATGTTTAAGTAGGTTGAAATAATGTAAATTTGCCACACTTTAAATTGTTTCTTTCTACCTTGTAAATATCAAAGATTTTAAGTAAAAACAAACAAACAAAAAAAGAAGCAGGATTAGTTCATGTCTCTTGACTATGTTTTATCTCTTTCCATTTGATTTTTTAAGTGTTCTCTATAATCCCAATACCTCGTTTCCATTGTTACTAAAGAAGAGTGTTAAACATTTAAACCTCAGTGATTATAGTTTTTTCATTTTTACCTTAACTTAGTAAAAAATAAAATATATTTCTTCAATTAAATTGATAATATATATCTATGTTTTTGTAAGTCTAAGAGGACTATAATAAAAGTAATTTTATTTTATTACTTTAAGAATTCCAGTAGCAACAAAAACAGAGTGAATCAACTCTGATAATACAAAGACTAGCAGTTAGTCCCATATTTTTATAGGACATATGATCTCTAGGCTTCAGGTGTTTTTTGTTTTTTTGTTTTTTTTGTAAGATAGGGTGAGATGTTTCAAAGGAAGGACTCTTAAAAGATACTGCGATTGGCAAATCCATGACACTTGAATTTCCCCATTCTTGTGTCCAGGGCAGTCATTGTTAAATTATTTCTGGGTGTGTCTGTGAGGGTGTTTCTGGAAGAGATTAACATTTGAATTGGTAAATTGAGTACAGAAGACCACCTTCACCAACGCAGGTGGGCATCATCCAATTTATAGAAGGCCTGAATAGAACAAAACGGTGGTAGAAGGGTGAGTTTGCTTTCTTAGCTGAGACATCCATCTTCTGCCTTCAGACATTGGCGCCCTTGGTTCTTAAGCAGACTGACTGACACCACTGATGTTCCTGGTTCTCCAGCCCTCAAACCGCTGATTATGTGACTTCAGTTTCTATAATCTGTGAGCCAATTCCTCTAATACTGAATATGATATTTATCTTCTATTGGTTTTGTTTCTCTGGAGAACATGGACAAATGTACTCTTTTACCTTCTTCAATGATTATAAAGTTTAAAATGATCCAAGATAAAATGAAAGCCATAATGCTAGTTTTTTTTTCTTATCTCTTAAATTATAGAATAGGTACACTCTTTATAAAGAATGTTCTAAAGTAGAATTACATATCCTTCTTTGTGAGGATGGTTTCTGTTTAAAATTCAAGGCTGTGGCCATCTGTTCACAACAGTGTAATATTTCCTCATCTTTTCCAGTTGACCTTGCTATATGTCGCTTGAGGATTTGGAGCAACACATACTAATCCTCCTTTTTATTTTCTGCAAGTATTTATAGGTAATAGCACTAATAGCCTCTATGCTTCATTAAGTATTATATTTAATTTTCTCTACAAATTCATATGATATGAGCCATTAGCTGTCTTCTGAGCCTTTTATAATTGGGAGTTCAGACCATCAATAATATGTTAATATGACTGATTTTCACAAAGCTGTGATCTCAATTCAGATCTCAAAATGAGAGAAAACAATTATTTTTACTGACAATAGTTAACTTTAGTAGCAATTAGCATTTTTGTTGGCTTTCCTGCTATTAGTTTTTTTCCTCGTGACGTTTTTTTCTATACCCTACACAGATACTGATACTCCAGAATCACTACTCATTACTTAAAAAGTCAATTTAGAAACACACTAAGCATTGGTGCTGATTTTCTATTCTGATCTCCCATCTAAAGCAGATATCTACTTTAAAGGTTTCAGCCAGTTCCTCTGGCTCCTTCAGGTATATTTTGATTAACTGGAATTATGAATTCTACAAAGCAGTTTAGAGTTATAATTACTAGATATTTTATAGTTTTTGTTAATTTAGGTTCCCATATGCTTTTGGAAACTGTTCTTGGTCTTTCCATTTTTCTTAATCCCCCTCCAGTCAAAAGTTCCCTGAAATGTACTTAGAAGTCTATTTCCCCCCATAGATTTCATATCTAAGGGATTCACATTTACATGGAATTTTTGTATAATTTATGATTTACAGTTTTTCATATTTTTAAGTGAATCATAGTTGGTCTCAGTTCAGCTTTTGAATAGAGAGGGAATAAATTATTCATAGTGGTATCTAGGTGATTCCTTTTCTTACTTGCTATACAAAAGTTTTTTTTTTTAAAAGGGTAGGTAATTCTCATACTCTATTTCCAACAAGACGTGATCTTAAATTTCTTTTTTTTTTTTTTTTGTAACCTATGACTTTATTTCGGTAGCAGGCCTTTGCAGTCATTGTCTTTGGTGCAAAAGTGTCAAGTGTTCTTATAATTTTCCCATAATTCCAATGGTAAAATTAAACCTTAGAAGTAAGAAAGATTACAAAATATTTCTGTTTTTATGAAAAGCATTTTTAGCATTTAATATATATCAAGGAAGGTATACTGAAGTAATCTTGAAGGATAATGAGAGTTTTAAAATGTCTAGTTTTTTATTAATATATGACTAATATACTTTACAGTACTCATTTTAAGGGCTGTAGCTTTAAATGGGCTGGGAATTAAAAGACATTTATTTGAACCAAATACTTTAATATTCAGTTGCTTTGTTATATTGGGTAATTTACCTGAGAAGATAAGAAAACACCTAGAGAAAATAATACACATTAATACTCTGAATAAGGAATTGCGAGCTTCAACAGACTATCAAAAATTTTGGCAATCCTGCTATATTTATTATTTACATTAATCTCATATTTTCCATAACACCTATTTTAAACTTTACTGAGTGTTCACCCCTCTTTTTTCTCCTCATTTCCAATAGATTCTCAAACCATACTTGGAAAATCTTAACTTACATTAAACCTAATTTATAGAAACAGTGAGATGAGGTGCATCTTACCCATGTTAGTACACAGCTTAATGTCTTTCTCTCCTGCTTTAATAGCTACCTTCCCTTTAATTAAAATAATAAATAAATAAATAAGTAAGTAAAATAAATCCTTTAAGACAAATAACATGAGCAGTGCCCCCTTTGGGCTTTATACAATAGCTAAAATGTCATCAAAGCAAGGAATAGAAGGAGATTTTTCTCCTCTAATATGGCAAAGAGTAGGGGTTTAGGAGAGATCTCGAGGGGTATACATGGTAAATTAAGGGCTCCAGAAGAAAAAAATGTGATGATTTTCATCAAAATGTACCCACAAATATTCTACAGAGTAAGTGCAATAGAAGTTTTCAAGACTTCACAATGCTAGACATTCTCAGTTGGGTATATTCCAATATGCTAATGTCTCCTAATAAGTGATAGACAGAACTGTATCTGTATCTCCAACTGGTTCACAGAAGTTTAGACAAGATCTATACTCTACTCCTCGCCCCCCCAACACACACACACACCAAATTCAATAGAGAAACAAGTCTCTCACTTCTGTGTTTAAGAACTGATGAGTGCTCCTCGCTCCAACACTGTGTGCGAACGTACGTCCTGCCCAAGGCTCAAACTTCTGAATGTCATGTGAGAAATCCCTTTGCTTAAAGGGATTCGTGTGTTGTTCTGTAGTCACGTAATTGCCTGGCCTAGAAATTGTAGTGGTAGTTCTGACAGTTTTTGGGCAATAATTCCCCATCTGGTCAGTGAATTTGAACTTTACTACAGACTCTAGTAACCTGAGTTTTGAATGTTTGAGTAGCCCTGAGCTACTCCTTATTGGGAACAGAAACTTCATTTCTTAGCAATTTCAGTGAACTTGTCACAGTGAATTTTTGATTATTGATACAATTTACTTTCTTGGTAGGAAAATCTCACACTGCATGGGATGTTTTGATGTGATGAAATATTATGTTTTGTTCTCATCTTTTTATTAATAGAAAGTAGTATAAAAATTAAAAAAAACAATTTATGCATACTTAACCTAACAAGTCATACAGATTTAAATACCTTTATTTATTATTCTCTTTTTTATTATTTCCCATGAACTCTTCCTCAGTAACACTCCCCAAAGCTTAGTGAAAATTGCTAGAAACAGGAATGGTTAGGTTATTTTATGGACAATTTAATTCTTGACCTCTTCACTTACACTGTCAAAAATGTCATTTAGCTTTTTAAAAGTTCTCATTCTTTTCAGCAAGTTTAAAATAGGTTATGACTTTACTCTACTTTGTCCTTGGGCCAAACTGTCATAGCTTATGAATATAATAAGGTGATTAATAATATGGCCCATTACAGGTCTGATTTTGAATAATATTAGAGTTTATTGAGACTGTCTTCAATGTTATATGTTTTCAGGCAATACATATAATCGAGTATTTACATGTTTCTTATTTGTTCTTAAATAAACCATTTATTTTTAATAGGTTGATTCAGAGATTAGGAAAAAGAGAAGGTCTTTATTGGCACAGGAAGAGCAACTTTTGCTTTGAGTAGACATAGTACAGTGTAGTACAGAGAATTTTGGATTTCTTGACAGCAAATTCATGTTATAGGTGTCATTCTTTCCACATAATAAGTGTTTAGCCTTGAATAAATAAAATTAAATCAGTGTCACATCTCCTTTTTTATTATTCCCTCATCTTTTTAAATATGTTTTTATTGATTTTTTAGAGAGAGAGGAAGGGAGAGAGAGACAGAAACATAGATGAGAGAGAAACATCAATCGACTGCCTCCTGCACGACCCGTACTGGGGATCCAGCCCACAATCCAAGCATGTGCCCTGACCGGGAACCGAACTGGGACCTCTCAGTCCATGGGACAATGCTCAATCCACTGAGTCACACCAGCCAGGCTATTATATCCCATTTTTAAAATGTGGATATAATAATAGATATGTTGCATATCTCATTCACATGTTCCCGATTAGAGGTTGGTCTCTGCAATAGGTAGTCCTTGTGCAAACCTGATTCTACCAAAAACAAGGTCTTGAATCTTGAGCAAGTTACCTAACCTTAGGGGAGTCACTCTTTTTAGGAAGGACCTAGCATCTTCATGATCTTTTTAACTGATGACTGGTAATAATTTGAAGAACCTTCAGTGTTCTTTGAAAAGTAAGTGGGTATTTGGAAGTGAATGTATTCTTCTCAGAAAAAGACTTCTCAATTCAATGCATGCAACCTCCCCAGTGGTAAATATAATGAGATAGATTACAGATCCTGTTGATAATGGCACTTGGACTATATATAGATAGCAAATATCTGGTGACTTTTTGGCTTTTATTCTATGTCCTAGACATGAGGTTATGCAGTAATTAAACTTGAAAAAGTAACATTTTTGTGAGATTTACTGATCCAATATTTATCAAATTTCTATTATACTCCAGGCACTATTCTTGATGGGGAGAAGGCAATGAACACAATAGACAAAGTCCCTATCCTAATGGAGCCTATATTCGTGTTTACAATGAAAAAATAAAAAGATTTTGACTTAATCATCTCAATGCAATATAACTGGATGCTATTAGGAATGTTGCAGAGTTCATCAAAAGGTAATTCACTTGCCCCGGCCGGTTTGGCTCAGCAGTTAGAGTGTCAGACCGTGGACCAAAGAGTCGCAGTCCAGTTCCGGTCAAGGGCACATACGTACCTCAGTTGCGGTTCGTCCCTGGCCCTGGTTGGGGTCCTGCGGGAGGCAACCAGTCAATGTGTCTCTTTCACATTGATGTCTCTCTCTCTCTCTCTCTCTCTCACCCCCCTTCCCCTCCCTCCCACTCTATCTGAAGATAAATGGAAAAAATATCCTCAGGTGAGGATTAAAAAAAATAAAAAGATAATTCACTCGCCCTGGCCAGTGTGGCCCACACACCCTGAAGGGTTCGGGTTCAATTCCCCGTCAAAGGTTTGTACCTGGGTTTCAGGTTCAATCCCAGCCCTGATTAGAGCACGTGCAGTAGACAACCAATCGATGGGTCTCTCTCACATCGATGTTTCTCTCTCTCTTCCCCTCCTTCCCTTCCTTCCACTCTCTCTAAAAACTCAATAGAAAAACAACCCTAGGGTGAGGATTAGCAACAACAACAACAGATGAATAAAAAGGATTCACTCATTGTGTAGCCATATTAAATATAAATAAAATATTTATGTAAGGAAGTGCTAATACTTTCTTTGATTTATTTCCAAATCTTCTTCACAGTTCCCTCAATTTTTTTTACATGTAATAGTTTTTTATTTATTTAATTTAATCTGTTTGTTGTACCTGCAAAATATATCCAGAATCTGACTACTTCTTGCAAAGTCCAAAGTATAACCTATTCTGTGCCCGTTTTTCTCCTTGACGATTTCTCCTTAAAAAAAAAAAAAAAAAAAAAAAAAACAGTTCTTATTGATTTTAGAGAGAGAGGAAGGGAAAAGGAGAGACATCAAAACATCCATAGGCTGCCTTGTGCATGCCTCTACTGGGGATCGAGACCAAAACCCAGACCGGGAATCGAACCTGTGAGCTCTCTGTGCATGGGACAATGCTCGTCCAACTGAGCCACACCAACCCGGTGATACCCTCTCCTTTTATTATCCCTCTCACTCATTCCTGTCCAACCATATAGTCTTCAAATTCTGTTGTAAATAGCATACTAGCAAGAGATACCACATAGCATATGAAGAATAAATTCAGAAATTATGAGCTGTAAGGAAACTTAGAGATTAATTAGTTTGATACGCTGATATTATTTTCAGTCACAAAGTTTAGGGAGATCCAAGAATAATGTAAAACAGCTCTTATAGTATTCCAGCAGAGACTGGGTGACCACCTGTCAAGGTTGTTCAGGAATTTCTGCAGAGGAAAAAATGTTTCACATATGGCATGTAGATTCTCTTCTGAACTTAAAGATGTATGATTCCATCCATGGTGCATTTCATTTAAAATTGTTTTGCTCTTTATTTCTTTCTTTTACTTATTTATTTATTTTTAAATCCTCACCTGAGGATATTTTTCCATTTATTTTTGGACAGAGTGGGAGGGAGGGAGAGAGAGAGAGAAACATTGATGTGAGAGAGACACATTGACTGGTTGCCTCCCGCATGACCCCGACCAGGGCCAGGGACCGAACGGCAACCAAGGCACATACCCTTGACTGGAATTGAACCCGTGACTCTTTGGTCCGAGGGCCAACGCTCTACCCGCTGAGCCAAACCAGCCAGGGCAATTGTTTTGCTCTTTAAATACCTACTGTCAATGATTGCTTCAGCTTGCTTCTTCGTCAGTCATTATATGGTGAAATGTAAGGAGCTCCCTGCCTGGCTTCTTTTTTTTTTTTACTTTTTTATTGGATTTATTGAGGTGACATTGGTTAATAAAATTATATAGGTTTCAGGTGTACAATTCCATAATATATCCTCTGTGTATTGCATGATGGATTCACCCCAAGTCAAGTCTTCTTCCATCACCAGCTACCTTGGCTTCTTATACTCCAGAGTATCCGAGCTGGATGCTAGGCCTCACCATATCAAAATCTGATAACCTCTTTTGATCAAGAACAGAGGAATCAAGAAATTAGACATAGTGGAATAATCTGGGTATTGAAATATCAGATTGGGTCTTTCATACCATTAAATCCAAGCTTTAAATGTTGGGCTACAGTTAAATTTAGGCCCAGGTGTTTTTGCTCTGAAAGCAAATCAAACAAAACAGCAACAACAAAATAAAAACAAAACCAAACCTCCACAAACTTAGAACATTAGAACAATTGCAGGTAAAGTAAACATATGTGCTGTTATACTTCATTCAGTTCTGGTTGAAAAAGGCATAAAGTGTTAAATGATATACTAAAGTTTAAAAAAATAATAGAAATAGTGAAAAAGATTTGCTAGAGGGTAAGAAATTGATATGCCATTTGATTTAATATGGATCTGATAGAATTTCTGTTTTGTTGACCAGGAAGACAAAGAGGAATTGGAAGCAACCGAGACATTACGTACTTTGTCATTAGGGGATTTATTAAGAATTCAAAGTTCATAGTATGTCCCTGCTCATCATCGATCTCAGAGTTTTATTAAAGCTGCAGTAACATTCTAGCGTAAGAGTGGAGTAATCAAGAAAAACGAAATTACGTTCCAGGGAACACTAGTCATTAAAAAGCATTTTCCTCCAAAAGGTTTACATTTAAGAAGTAGCACTGAAATAGTTAAGCTTTCATTGTCAAACAGTTACGTTTTCTTATAGACCCCAGGCCCTGACAAAGTGGTAAGGAAAAAAAAAAAGCACGAGTGAATGGCTGTGTGCTGGGGTATTTATAATTTATATATGATATATACCCTGGATAAAGTAGGTTCTCAGAATGGAATGGCAGAACTGAGAGTGGGAAAGGTCAAAAATGTTTTTCTCAAATGGCACGGCCTATACGAATGAGTGCGGAGCATCTGTCTGGGGAAAGCTGAGTCTCTGCTTTCTGTCGCTGAAGGGAGCGCGCCTGCATACAGACGGAGCATTCCTCTGCCCTAGTTGTGCGCCTCGTATTTGCAGTTCGACAGACTGTTGGCTTCGGTGGAAATGGCTAGGAGTCTCCACTTTAAATGAAAACATCTTATTATTTCTCTAGAGTTTCATTTTATTAACTTTCAGACATCGATAAATGTAATGACTCAATCATGCCATGTGTCATGGTCAGCACATGCCTTTGATGTCAACAGATTTCTTTCAGAGTGTAAATTATTTTTAGAAAGACAGAATTTAAGCAAAGATTATTAAAAAAATCTTTTAATTGTGTTATTTGAAATTTAATGTAGTAATATTTCTATCAAATTGTACATGCCCCCAATTGATAAACAGCTAATGACAATGTGATATATAAATATATTAAATAATGTTGAAACTAATACCTTAGCCTGAATATTTTCCCCTCATCAATTAGAAATTCCATAAGGACACTTCTAAATTATACAGCTCTGAATAAAGTACATTCCAGTGTTTCCTGGGGCTACATCAGCACTTAGTCTGACCCTGATTTAATACCCATATTGACAAGAAAACAAGTTATTTTATAGAACTGTTGAAGCTAGAAATAAAGATGCCTATGACAGAGCTTTTAACTCAGTGTGTGATCATAATCTGAAATGTAGTGAAAAGATTTCAAGGAGAAGTATAATAGCATCAGGCAGCTGAATGTAATTAGTGCTAATATTACTATAAGGTATGTTCAAATTTGGACAGAAAGTTTCTAAATGCTTCTTTTTAAAAAATGGTTGTATTTATCTTTGCTAGGAAGTTTGCTATGTTGTGACTGTATTTAAAGTATTATTAAAGTGTCAAGATACTTGAAAGTGTACATACCAACACTTAATATAGCACATTAAAGGATATTTGTTCCCAAAGATGGGATATTTGTCATTGATTTGCTTGAGGTTATTAAGGATTAAAATATGAGACACAATAACAATTATTCGTGCAGAGGATGGTTTCATTAAATGAGTATAAAACTTCAAATCAGTGATTTTCAACCTATTTCATCTCACGGCACATAAACTAATCATAAAATTCTGTGGCACACCAAAAAATACATTTTTTGCCGTTCTGACAAAAAAAATAGATATAATTTTTTACTCATTCACACTAGACAGCTACTATTGTGTTGTCTGTTGTCATTTGTATACTTACACTCTAAGGGAAAAGAGGTCAGTGCCGCTGACTAAATGGTTAGGTGTTACATGTTTTAAAAATTCCTGCGGCACACAAGTTGAAAATTGCTGCTTTAAATGAATAGATAATGTAGAGGTAACTCATTTTTATTTATGAACTAATGATTAGGTAAAAAGATTCTACATTAAGTAATGTTTTATATAAAATGGATAAGAGTATGTTATGCTATCTTGTATTTGATGGTGGATTCCATTAGTATTTGACACCCACGTACTCAGTGCATACTGTATATGGAATACATTTTCCTAAGACATGGAAGGAGGCCAAGGAGATTTCTTCCCTCCAGATGATTATATTTTGTAGGGAAGGTGAACGTAATTCATATAAATATCTATCTATGCATTCATGTAATAAAGAACAAAATCAAATATTTGGAATATTACAAATATGTCATTATGACAAATTATATCATAGAAAAGCATGACAAAATAAAGGACATCTGAATTCATGCAATTCAATATTTGCTCATACATTCATAAAGATTAATGTAGGCCTGTATTTAACCAAATAGCTACATATGTAGTCATCCTAACTACGGTGTGTTTTTAGTGTTATCAACCTCTTTTCTTTCTCCTCCTAGCCAGAGACTACTGGGGATATTTGGGCTAATGTTGGCGTTATTATTTCTTCTTCGGTTTTCTCATGTGTTCCCATGCAGTGTCAGTATTGATTTCTGGATATCTGGTGGTCTGCAAAAGATTTGGATTACAGCAGATTTAACTCAATATGTTTACAGTTGCTTAACTTTCAATCTTTGTAGTTCAAAGTTTGTATTACACACTCATTCATTCTCTCTCTCTCTCATATTCCTCTTCTACAGTATTTGTTTAAGGTTGAAACCTAGCCCGCCCTCTTTTAGCCATAATAACTGGATTGAAAATTGGCATTACAGTGCTGTGTTTTGCTTTGTTTTATTTTTTAATGGCGTAATTAGATGTTGCTCTTGAGGATTTACACACTGAGGATATGATTCTGAAGAGATCTTTGTGGGGAACAGATTTTGCTAGGATTTCAACTTCAACAAATTGTCATGAACTAAGACTTTTAACTAATACTGCCTTTCTATGAATCTTTGAACCAAATTTTTTTTCCAATTTAACATCTTTCATGTGTCTATTTTTACTAGCTGGTTTTAAGTGAGCTAAGTGAATTTGTTGTAATGGGGAAATCAAGAACATTTGAGTTCTCAGAGCTTCTTCCAGCCGTGGGACTTCCCTTCGGTCTCATTCTCCAACTCTCCTCACAGCAAGGCCCCCAAACACCAGTCTTCACTGCCAGCTCAAATGAAGAAACCGCGACTGCCTCCTGCCCCCAGCCAGAGAAGAAGTCAACCCCTCAGGATTGACAAAGGGAGAAAAAGAACAGCAAGAAGTAATTGAACATATTGATGAAGTACAAAATGAAATAGACAGACTTAATGAACAAGCCAGTGAGGAGATTTTGAAAGTAGAACAGAAATATAACAAACTCTGCCAACCATTTTTTCAGAAGAGGTCAGAATTGATCACCAAAATCCCAAATTTTGGGGTAACAACATTTGTCAACCATCCAAAAGTGTCTGCACTGCTTGGGGAAGAAGATGAAAAGGCACTGCATTATTTGACAAGAGTTGAAGTGACAGAATTTGAAGATATTAAATCAGGTTACAGAATAGATTTTTATTTTGATGAAAATCCTTACTTCGAAAATAAAGTTCTCTCCAAAGAATTTCATCTGAATGAGAGTGGTGATCCATCTTCAAAGTCCACTGAAATCAAATGGAAATCTGGAAAGGATTTGACAAAACGTTCAAGTCAAACACAGAGTAAAGCCAGCAGGAAGAGACAGCATGAGAGCTTCTTTACCTGGTTTACTGACCATTCTGATGCAGGTGCAGATGAGTTAGGAGAAGTCATCAAAGATGACATTTGGCCAAATCCATTACAGTACTACTTGGTTCCTGACATGGATGATGAAGAAGGGGAAGGAGAAGATGATGATGATGATGATGAAGAGGAAGGGTTGGAAGATATTGATGAAGAAGGTGATGAGGATGAAGCTGAAGAAGATGAAGATGATGATGGGGGGAGGAAGGAGAGGAAGATGAAGGAGAAGATGACTAATGGAACACTGATGGATTCCAACCTTTTTTAATTTTCTCCAGTCCCTGGGAGCAAATTGCAGTCTCTTCTCCCCCCCCCACCCCCGTCTTGTGCTCAGTCACCCTGTTTTTGAGGTCTCTTTTCTCTCCTTTACACCATGGTTCTTACCTTATTTGGGGGGTGGGGATAGACCTTGAGCAGAATACAGTGGGAAAAGAGTATCTGCCCCTTTCTGTTCCAAATTCATTTTTATCCCTTCCTGTCTCAAGAAACTTTATGGAATCAACACCACCGTGCTCTGTGGGAAAAAAGAAAAACCTTCTGCTCCCTTAGCTCTGCTGGAAGCTGGAGGTTGCTAGGTCTCTGTGTAGTAGTGCATAGAATTCTAGCTTTTTTCCTCCTTTCTCTGTATATTGGGCTCAGAGATTACACTGTGTCTCTATGTGAATATGGACAGTTAGCATTTACCAACATGTACTTTCTCTTGTTTAAAAAAAGAAAAAAAAACCTTTAAAAAAAGGGGGGGTTATAGAAGGTCAGCAAGGGGTGGGTTTGAGATGTTTGGGTGGATTAAGTGGGCATTTTAACAACATGGCTTCTCCTTTGGCGTGTTTAATTGTGATGTTTAACGGACATCCTTGCAGTTTAAGATGACACTTTTAAAATTCTGTCCTAATGATGACTTGAGCCCTGCCACTCGATGAGAGAATCAGCAGAACCTGTAGGATCTTATTCGGAATTGACATTTCTCTATTGGAATTTTGTTTCTGTTTATTTTTAAGTTTTCTTTTTGTTTCACTGGAAAGAAAAGATGATGCTCAGTTTTAAACGTTAAAAGTGTACAAGTTGCTTTGTTACAATAAAACTAAATGTGTACACACACACAAAAAAAGAGCATTCAATTTAGAAAAAGAAGGATAAAGTTGAAATAATATTTCTGAATCAGATAATCTAAACTTTCTGGTCACAAAAGGTGGAGCAGGGCCCGGCCTGTATGGCACAGTGGTTGTAAAACAAGGCAAAATAAAACCAAAGACAGCAAATGTGTCCTCTTTTATCCCACTGAGACAATAATTATAGGTAATTATTAAAGGTAAAACTTTGGCCTGGCTGGTGTGGCTCAGTGGTTGAGCGTCGACCCATGCACCAAGAGGTCGCTGGTTCGATTCCCAGTCAGGGCACATGCCCAGGTTGTGGGCCTGATCCCCAGTGGGGGGCATGCAGGTGGCGGCCAATTGATGTTCTCGCTCATCGGTGTTTCTATCTCTCCCTCTCCCTTCCTCTCTCTCTAAAATCAATAAAGAAAAAAATTTTTTTAAAGAATAACATGTGATATCTCTGCCATACCATTCCACAGAAAAGGATATCATGCAGAAAAGCAGAAATACTGGGGGGAAAAAAAGAAAAGGAAAATGTGAAGGCCTAGGGTCTCGTCTTCGGCCTGCACGTAGTGCGTGGGTTTGTTCCAGCCAAGCTGGATACTCCCGTTCAACAGAGTCCTCATCTAGGAAATGTACTTGTTAGCTCCTGGGATAACCCTAAAGCTTTATTAAGCTCTAATATGTTATTTTGCTAATTTGATAACAGAACAACAGAACATGAAACATGAATAGTCAAAATAACATGAATAATTACGGCAATCCGTATGAAGATGCATGGATTTTTTTTCCATCATGAAAAAATTGTGTTAAAGTTTTACATTTTAATTATCCTTACTAGAATTTTACCTAAATGATACATATTATTATTATTGTTATTATTATTTTACTGTTGGGAGAAGTTAATAAAGCTTGATACATTTACAGTATATTAAAAACCATGTTACTATTTTGACAGTCCTTTTTTGTGTATATAAGAAACCAGTAGTGTTTTATTTTCAAATTTTACTTGTGAGCTACAGTTATGTACAAATACATGTGCATACATGCCTGATCTCTGGGTTTGCAGGAGCAGATTGTAAAGAATTTGAAAAATAAAATCACTTTGTAATCTCTCACGCAGTGAATATGTGCTAGAGCAACGTGTAGTGGGGAGAGTGACGTGTGGCACCGTGGTTTCATTAATTTCATACTGTGCCAAAAGCACGGATACAAAAAAGGAGGTGAACTAACAAATAGCAGATTTTATGAAGGGCAAGTGCTATTGGAATGTGTTAGATAATATGGTCAAATATAATAACCAAGTTTCCAGCTTAGAAAAGTTTTAATAAAACTATGGATGGTCGCTCAGATAAGCTAGAGAATGAATAAAGAGCTCCGTTGTCCACCATCCATCTATTTCATTGAATTCAAGAATTTGAACATTTTAAGGTAAATAGGAATAACGATAAAAGCTGAAAGCCATATACCTTTCCATTAAAAACAGAATTAGCAGTTGACGATGGACTAGAGAAATCTTAACTTAAACGTGCTAGCCCTTAACCTTGGGAGCCCCCTGAGAACGGGGTTTTATCAATGTGGAAAAACTTGATCTGCACTGATTGTTGATACGCATTTCTAAAGAGTGTAACTTAGTCAAGTATCACTGATTTCCATTGCCTTCATATAGATAATTAAATGTCTAGAGGCTTCCGATGATATTATTAACTCTTTGAAATAAGCCACCGTGTCTTCTGAAGAGTTGCAAAGTCCGTCAAGCACTTGGGTGGCTTTTTACCTCACTGGAAGCTCATTGGCAGGAGATGGCTGTCCTGCTAAGCAGATGACTGACATTGAAGAGGTTTATTACTTCAGAAAATGCCAGCTCCTTGTAACAATTTACTGAAAGTCCCTGCCACTAGAAAGGTCAGTGTGTAAGATGTGACTAATTCCGTTGTCAGAAAGCTCATATATTCAATGCCATTTTTTTGCACCTTTTGTTTGGCACATATTGGGTGAAAGTAGTACTATTTTTCATCTACTTGAAAAAGGAGATAATAGATAGAATTCATTGATAGTCACAATGTTGTATTGAATGCATTTTATTAATTGAATCAAACATATTTGCTTTATTTCTGTAACTTTCCATTGAAGTGTTCAAGGTTACACTATTAGTAATCCAAAAATACCTCTTGAATAAGACACTATGCTGACACCTTTGGCATACCTAAGAATGATTTCTCTGAGATGCTTGCATCTAAATAAGTGTCTATTCTTGAGTTAAGTAGGTTCTAAATACCTGGCTTGGATTAGAAGGTAAAAGTAGTGTTTTACCTGTAGCTATTAGCATTTCTTAAAAATCCTTTCATAGGCAATTATATAAATGCAAGGAAACCACTCTATAAAAATGTCTGTGTATTGGCAAAATTCCTGGCATATTATGGTTGTACAATACATACAAGATAAATGGAGGGATAAGTAAATGATGGCTAAAAAAAAAAAAAAAATAGCACTAAATAAAACCTATGGGCTTTATTCTTCTCCATAAACCCTGGGCAATATTCGGTCCAGTTTACTAACTCAGTATAGCCTATTAGTTTTCTCCACTTTGAAGTCTCCAGTTCAGACTAGACAAAGAGAGTGATCACTGATGCTGTATGGTCCCCAAATCCCTTAAGTGCCTGGAAGTGTTGCCCCAGTAGGGAAGAGAAAATGATCTTACAGTGTTTCTCTGAAGCTGGCTTATGTATTTGAATCATATTTAAGTATGCTTGTTCTTGAAAGAAAGCATAACACATTCTCTGGAAGAAAAATCACTCTAACATTCAGTACCTGAATTGTCTTTCCTATAGAGTCAGTTTATTTTTATCTCAATATAACTTTAAAACTTTGTAAGATATGAAATGGTAACTCTACCCTAACTCCAGAACCCTGGCTTACAATGAATAAATTGTTCCTGTCCATTCTAAGAAAGTTGTTTGACCCTGAAATATGACAGATTAAAGTATACCAGCATATGGTGATTTTTTTCTTTAGAAAAAGCAAATTATATATCCTAGGAATAAAGTGTCTGCTACACTAATGCCGTTGACCTCTGGTCATAGTCTGTCCTTAGACAGTGACTACTATATCATTTATATCAAACACAGAGACATTTCACAGGAGGCAAGGGAGGTTAGTGGCATTTGTCACATGGTGGTGCAGAGACATCTCAGGTAATTTTTTGAGCCTCTGATGTATTGCACTATCAGTTTAAATTTTCTCCTGCCATTTCTGCATCGACTAAAGAAGGGGAGAAATTATTTTCTTAAGATCTATAAGGGATTGTAAAACTAAGATCAAATGATATATATTTGGAAAAGAACGTTTAAAAAAGTAAAAATAAGATGGCCTTTAAGTTTAGAGATAAGCCTGGCATATCATAATTTCTCTTTAACAGGTATTTTATATGTTAAATGTTTCCTCCTCAGGTTACATTTTCTGCTAATTTTTAACAAATTCTAACATAGAGGTTTCATATATATTTACATTAAAATAAACAATGTATGTAAAGTATAATGCCTATAATCTGGAACTTTATATAATGTTTTATATACTACCAAGAAGTCATTTAATTCTGAAAGTAATTATAAGCAGCATAATGTCTCACGGTTAAAAGAAACAGGGGAGCCTGGCCGGTGTGGCTCAGTGGATTGAGCATGTCCCATGGACAGAGAGGTCCTGGTTCGATTCCTGGTCAGGGCACATGCCCAGGTTGCGGGCTCGATCCCCAGTGGGGGGCATGCGGGAGGCAACTGATTGATGTTTCTCTCTCACATTGATGTTTCTATCTCTCTCTACCTTCCTCTCTCTATAAAAAATCAATAAAAACATATTTAAAAAAACAGAAACGGGAAGCTTAATGTGTTCAGGTGATGATGGTGTGGTGCGTGGGAAACAGAGGACTTACCGAGAGCTCTTTCCAATGCAGAAAATATGGAAAGAATACTGGGATCAAACTGTGAGACTTGAGTTCTCAGTCAATCTGCCACTTTTCTAGTCATGAAATTATAGCTGGTGAATTATAACTCTGATAAATCTTTTAAATGAACACATTACAATAACAATATCTGAAATCTTATTATCAATAATATCTTTAATTTTAATCTCTTGTAAACAAGACCAAAATACAGGCTAACATCATACTTGGAAGTGACTTTTCATTATACGTATATGTTTTTTCTATTTTAAATTCTTTATCTCCACTACTCTAACCATGTCTGTTGGGAAAAAATTTAAAAAGCCATATGTACACAGATTGTGTTGCCTAATGAGGTATCTGAACCCACCAAATAGGCATTTTATTAAAATCTTTGGTGGAACTCAAACACAGATTTCTTATTTTAAACTAAGTAGGCAATATCATCATACTCTTTGGTATTGAGATGATGCCAGCATACCTCCAGATTATGTTAAACGAGACACACAAATGGTAGAATAAGAAGTAACATAAATGGTAGAATAAAGCCCTGATCCAGATTCCCTCTCTGGTAAGCCCTAGTGATAAGTTAGATTTTTTTTAAGAAACACATTCGGAGTAAAGGACTGGGGCAGATATCAATGCATAGTCTCTCCGCTCCAAACCCTTCTTTCCCTGTTTTGTGAAACCTGTACACATTTCTACCTTTCTAGCTGGTACATTGTTAGGCTGTACTAAATTTTTGTTTTTAAGAACAAGAGTGGCATGGTAGGGTGATAATGGCAAGAAGGCACTCCCTTTCTTTGGGTGCTGCTCCCATACTTTATTCATTGCAGGAGTGGGGGCCTGATGGCCCTCACTGGCCCTCACAGACCGGGTGTAGCCTCACTGTCTCATAGTAGGGGGCCCTTCCTTTTAAGCTGTTCTCTCCCAGGATGCCTGGCTGCATTGACAGGTGAATGTCATCCATCTTCAGGCAACTGACTACCCAGTGTGTGGTTGCTTCTAGCAAAGGGCCAGCAGCTGCAGCCTCAGCAGCTGTCTCACCAACAGGCAGTCTGCTTCTGCAGACAAGCTCACATCTTCCCTCCTCCCTTGGCAATGGCGGACCATTTCTGTGGGTCAGTACCAGCCTACGTCCTCTGGGAAGCTTTACAGAATACTTGTCCCTTATGTCGTGAAATCTGCTTCAAAGACTTTGAAATCTCACCCTTGGGTGGAGGAACCTCTCTGAAATTCTCAGTTTCCCTCATTGTCCAGTGCCCTTCACCGAGTTGTAGTAGAATGCATCTCTTTGCACTTGCTGACTCTGGACGTCTTAGAGTTCCCTTTGCCTTTTAGTAGTTAATGCTTTTACAAGTTAATGATTCTTTCTCCTTTATTGATGTTAGAGAGAGAGAGGGAGGGAGGGAGAGGGAAGGATAGAAACATCAATGAGAGAGAACATCAATTGGCCACCTCCTGCATGCCCCCCACTGGGGATCAAGCCCACAAACTGGGCTTGTGCCCTGACCAGGAATCGAACTGGCGACCGCTTGGTGCATGGGTCGACGCTCAACCACTGACCCAGACAGGTGGGGCCAAGTTAATAATTCTTTATAATAAAGTTTTCTTAAATTACCACTGTATTTTCTGTCTCCTTACTGGATCCAGATTGATATAAAGCTTTGATGAGAATCATTGCTTTTATTCACTCATTCAGTGTTCATATTTTTTGAAGTATAGGTAAAAAAAATGCAGTGAGTATATGAAAGTTAGAAAAAGAATTTGAACTAAAGTGCACAACATTACTGAAAGAAATTGTCAGAGAAAAACACATTATTATTAAACATT
Organism: Tadarida brasiliensis; assembly: GCA_030848825.1. NCBI lineage: Eukaryota > Metazoa > Chordata > Mammalia > Chiroptera > Molossidae > Tadarida > Tadarida brasiliensis. The sequence continues at coordinate 24,426,921 of CM061257.1, read as the reverse complement.
CTCTTGGCTTACTGAGAAGTCAGTACTAATTCACCTGCCAAGAGCTAGGGTGCCTATACAGGGCTTAGGCACTGGGCACATGAATTAAACATGTTGTCTATATGTACAAATAATGTAATATTACTTGTGAGATTTTTGACAATTCCACTTAGTGTAATTTTTTTCCTCTGTCAATATATTTGCCTCCTTTTAATGAAGATAAGAAAACAGAGTAGAATGTTAGATTGGGCTGATATAGTGTGTGTGTGAGAGAGAGAGAGAGAAAGATACACACACACACACACACACACACACACACACACACAGAAAACCTATTAATGAAGCTTGACGTTTATGTTTCATAACTGCCATAGCTACCAGCAAACTACCACAGAAAAGAAATGGAACAGAAATGAACCATTTTGTGGTGGTTCTGGGATTTTTAATTCCCTTTACCTTCTCTTGTTCTCAACTTGATTTACATGAACACCCCTATCCACTTTTCCTTTATGTCTAACCTCTGCTCGATGTTAAAAACTAGTATATCCCTAGTAGATGTTTAAGCTTAATTTCAGAGCCACTGAGGTAACAAGTTGTGGTTAATAAACCATTATAACATTTTAGAACTAAGAGAGACCTGAAAGATTCTCAACTCAAATCCTTAGATTGTCTACACAAATCTAAATTTCAGAGAAAAGGGACATAAAGCTAAGGGAGTTAAGAACTGAAATATACAAAGAGGATGGTTTGACTTAGAAATGGATAATTTGGATTCCTAAGGTGGTGTTCATTTCATGAATGTAGTTCTCTGCCGATCATAGACTCTTTTTTAAAACTTATTTATTTATTTATTTATTTATTTATTTATTTATTTATTTATTTATTATTTTTATTGTTGAAAGTATTACAGATGTGCCCTCTTTTTTCCCCATTGACATTCTCCTCCCCACTCCTACCTCCCCTCCTGCTTTCCCCAAACTAATGTCTGTGTCCATTGGTTGTGCATATATGCATATAAATTCTTTGATTTATCTTTTCCCACCCCTCCACCCCCTGTCCTTATGAGATTTGTCAGTCTGTTCCTTACTGTATGACTCTGGATCTATTTTGATCAACAATGCATCTGTAAGAAAGAAAGATCTCTAACCACCCAGCTGGTGTGGCTCAGTGGTTGAGCATTGACCCATGCACCAGAAGGTCACTGGTTCGATTCCCAGTCAGGGCACATGCCCAGGTTGTGGGCTAAATCCCCAGTGGGGGGCATGCAGGAGGCAGCCAATCGATGTTCTCTCTCATCGATGTTTCTGACTCTCTCTCCCTCTCCCTTTCTCTCTCTAAAATCAATAAAGAAAAAAAATTTTTTTTAAATAAGAAAGAAAGATCTCTTACCCTTTGAGACAACATGGAGGAACCTGGAGAGTATTATGCTGAGTGAATTAAGCCAGTCAGAGAAAGCCAAGTACCACGTGATCTTGCCTATTTATGGGACATCATGAAAATAAGCTATCATAAACTCTTAATGATATCAACAGGCCTAACTCTCAAAGCTCAGCAGGATTTGCTCAGAAAACAACATTACCCAGATAAAAGAAATTTTTGTTCATATTTTTTATATTCTTAACTCTGTCATATCTAAAAGATGCTAGTGTGATGTTTTTAGATCAAAAGTACCCTTTCAAAGTTTTCTTGGCAACTTTCAAAACGTTTATTCTTTCTTTAATTTGCAAGTAATTATTGAATGAGCTCAATGTCTTCCTGGTCTTGGCTAGGCCTGGGGGAGGGGAAAGAAAATGAATAGAAAGAAGCAGAAACGTGGATCCTTGATTTCAGAAATTCTAAAACCTTTATTTTAAATAACGTTAAAAACGTGATTGGGATTAGTACATTTAAAATACTATAATTCTAAGTAATAAGTTGTATGAGACATACATTTTAAACAGAAAAAATAAAGACATAATGATAGTGTGGTAGATTTAATCTGGGAATTTTTTGAGAAGGCTTAAAAATGTAATAAATACAAGGGGGAAGAGGACAAAAATTAGGGAACAGCTTTTCAAAGGACAAAACTTGTGCAAAATAAGGAAGAGTGAATTATAAAGAAAATGATAAATGAACAGATGTGGTTGAAATAGTAATTAATAGTTTGAGAAAGTAATTTAAACAGGTCAATATCTATCTACAGTATAAAAAACACTTGGTTAAAAGTAGATATGCATGTCTAGCTGGTGTGGCTCAGCAGTTGAGCGTCGACCCATGCACCAAGAGGTTACCAGTTCAATTCCCAGTCAGGGCACATGCCCAGGTTATGGGCCCAATCCCCAGTGGGGGGCATGCAGGAGGCGGCCAATTGATGTTCTCTCTCATCAATGTTTCTATCTCTCTCTCCTTCTCACTTCCTCTCTCTCTAAAATCAATAAAGGAAAAAAAATTTGTAAAAAGTGGATATGCATAACATAATTCTATTAAATAGCTAGCTATCTAGAACTACCTCTGTATCTGTACATACAGGTCCCACGTCACAGAGGGTAGGTGCCCTGTTTCTGAAGACTGATTTCCTGGCCCAGTTTTCATATCTACCTCTTGGGGATGACCTTGGGAGAAATCATGAAACCCTCCATGCCTCAGTTTCCTCACATGTACAAGGAGGTGGCACTTACCTCTAACGTTATTGTATGGATGAAATGTGTAAACTTCTGTAGAGTTCAGCATGGTAATGGTTACTCCACAAGAATTCAATCAATGCTAACTATTTTTAGTAACATACAGAGAAAATATGAATTTAGAAGAATGGTTCACTTTTTAAAAATTAATCACTAAGTTTTCAAAGTAGAGGATTTAAACACTCAAAGATTATGTATAAGAATGCATATCTAGTCCACAAATAGATCTGTTTGCACCAGAAAGGTTTAAAAAAATATATTTCAGCGTTTAAGAAACCAAAAAATAAATGATATCCCCAAATGATTCCTCGGTGACATTAGTGGGCTGGGCTGAGGGCAGCAGCTCATCGTAGTGAGGACACACTGTTGTTTTTTTCACATGTCCCAAACCACTGGTTAATGTTTTTCTGCTACTGAGCGTTTGACATTTATTTTTCATTACCTGCCTGATCTCAGCAGGCTTTTAAATTTGCCACCTCCTGTTAATCTAATCATAAGACTTCCAAGTGAAGATCTACATGTGACTAGTGAGGGAAAGTAAATACAAAAAAAATTTATATAAAAGGAGGGATTTCACTCTAGAAACCTTGAAGCTACATTTGTGTATGAATACAATATCCCCAGAAGTAACCTTTAGTTCTTTTGCTTTAATATGTTGCTTATAAAGTATGCATTTCAATCCGGATATAAGATGATGCGACCATAAATAATTCAAGTCAGTAATCCACTGTGCAGCATTCAGTATGAAAAGCTAAGTGTTGAAATGTGTAGAATGATCATTTACATTGTGGACAACCCAAGAGCATCGAGCCAATCATGCACTGATTGTTACTTACAGCGGAATGACAATGTACACCTCTGCCTACATTGATTAACACAAAGAAAACCATTTTTTCTTAATCTTATTGTTTTGGGGATGGATTTAATGTCCTGGTGGCAGAAAGCAAGAAAAAGGATTTTTGTGAATGTGTGTTTTCTGATAGTTGGCCTCTTGTAATTGATCACTTACATCGGGACTTTAATCCAGCAGTTATAAATTGGGTGGTCTAATTCTTTACTTATGGAAAATTTAAAATTTTTCAAAAGTCGCCTACTGATTTATTTTCTAGCTTTGTTTTTATATATAAACACATCTAGATTTTTTGAGGGCCAAGAGCAATGAGCCAAAGAGCAATTTCCAAGGATAACTGATCATTCAAATGTATCAATGCAATGAATATTTTTTCTTGCATAGCAAGTATATATATAATCATGGTCATGATATCAATGCTAGAAAAAGAAGTGATCAATTAGACACTATTCTGGAGGAAGAAATACATGTAAACCACAAACCAATTAATAAATTAACTAGTGAAACAGTATTTATAGAACTATATATTTTTATAGGAGATAGTGCTATAGTTTCTACCTGTTCTATAGACTGTAGTTATGAACAGTATCTTTTAAGTCATAAAACAGCCCGGCCGGTGTGGCTAAGTGGTTGAGTGTAGACCCATGCACCAGGAGGTTGCCAGTTTGATTCCTGGTCAGGGCACATGCCCAGGTTGGGGGCCAGATCCCCAGTGGGAGGTATGCAGGAGGCGGCCAATCGATGTCCTCTTTCATTGATGTTTCTAGCTCTCTCTCCTTCTCCCTTCCTCTCTCTCTAAAAAAAATCAACAAAGAAAAAATTGAAATCATAAAACATGTTTTGTATGGATTGGGAAAATCTGTAAAATGACTTATATGCCACACACAGGAAAATGAGCCAGCGTCCTTTTGGTTGTACATTTAGAAAGAAAATATACTTTAAGAGCTAGCAATATTAAAATTCATTTGTGTCTAACATAATCTCATGTATTTTGGGGTAGAAAATCTTTTCTGTTGGTGAAAAGATGTCAGAGGAATGTTTTTGGCAGGTAAGGCAATATTTTAAAAAATGAGGAGAGCCCAGCTGGAGTGGCTAAATTGGTTGAGTATTGTTCTGTGAATTGAAAGGATGCCAGGTTTGCTTCCTGGTCAGGGTACATACCGTGTTGTGGGTTTGATCCCCAGTCAGGGAGTGTATGAAAGGCAACTAATCGATGTTTCTCTCTCTCTTTCTCTCTCTCCCTTCCTCTCTCTAAGCATACATATCCTTGGGTGAGGATTAAAAAAAAATGAGGAGAGAGCAAAGAAAATCTGTAATAAGAATTCTCAAAGAGAACTATTCTTTTCCCATGAAAATCTGCTCCCATTCGTCACTTATCTCATTGAATGAACATTTCCAAATACCCAACAGAATGAACTAGTAGAGAAATTTAGTTTAACATCATTGTTTTTTAGGTCTATAGTATACAACTCTGTCAATGTGTGGTTGGTCCGTAGACCAGCAGGATAGGCATCATTTGAGAACTTGAAAAAAAATGCAGAAACTAAGACCTTCCCCAAGATTTACTGAATATTATTTTGTCTTATTAATGTGCTGCTGTTGTTTATGCACTCCATTGAAGGACATTTTGGTTGCTTCCAAATTTTAGCAATTTGAATAAAATTGCTATAAATATTTGTTTGCATGTTTACTTGTAGACACAGCTTTCAACTCATTTAAGTAAATACCTGTGAGCCCAATTGCTAGATTTTATTGTCAGACTATGTTCAGTTTTGTAAATAGGTCCCCAAATTGTCTTCCAAAGTGGACACATCCTTTTGCATTCTCATCAGCATTGAATAAGAGTTCCTGTTGCTCCATATTATCAATATTTGGTGATGTCAGTGTTTCAGATTTTGGCCATTCTAATAGATGTATAGTAGTATCTTGTTGTTTTAATTTGTATTTCTTTAATGATATATGATGTTGAGCATCATTTTATATACTGATTTGCCATCTGTATTTTTCTTCTTTGGTGAAGTAACTGTTCAGTTTATTTGCCCATTTTTAAATTGGGTTGTTTATTATTATTGAATTTGAAGAGTCCTTGTATATTTTTGATACAAGTGCCTTAGCAGATATATGTGATCTAGACATGTAGCACGATGTCTGGTTCACAGAAAGGCTTTAAAGGATGCTTCTGGAATTAATAGATAATGATTAATGCATATAGAAAATCGTTAAAGAAATATATGGTCTTAAATACCAGATTATTTTTCTCCTGTGCAGAAGTAGAAAAATAAAAAAGTACAAGGAAAGCAATAATTCAGTAGAATGTTATATATATGTGAGTGTGCGCATGTGTGTGTGTATAACTTTTTCATTAATAAGTTAATGAAAATAAGAATATCACATCTTTCCAAAATTGAGATTGTTGTGAAAGCTATGTTGATATTTAACATTTTAAAAATGAGACATCTGAATAAAGTTGAAATTTTTAACTTCAGATAAAATGTCTGCAGAACTCTGCTACGTATACTTTCTGCATTCTGTGCATGACAGCTGCATCCTGTAATGTTCATCAAGATTTTACACGTCACTCTCCTTTGTAATTCACTTGTTTGTTTCTTCTTTTAGCCATCAGAGGCACTTCTAATTTTTCCTTCAAGAAACAATGACATGTTCATTTCTCTATGAAGTCTTCTCCAACTCTATCAATTAGTTATTTTATTGCCAGTATTTCCTAACAGTGTATGAACATCTCTCAGCACTTTCCTTATTTTATTGTTTACCATATTGGTCCCCAAACAGCCCATTTTTTCTTGGATGATTTAAACTACTCTTATTTTTCTTCATAATCCATTTACCTTGAACAAAGAATAGAACATAGAAATATCTCAACAAGTATTAATGAAAAGTATAATTCAGGTAATTTTTAAAAATATATATTTATTTTATTTTTCCCATGAAATATATTTTTTCTTTTAATATAATGACTTAATTTTTAATTTTTTAAAAATTAAATGTAGTAAGAAATAAAACTCATGACTTTAGATTTCTAAAAATCTTCTTTTATATGTAAATATTCCTTTATTTATTTATTTATTTATTTATTTATTTATTTATTTAAAATGTATTGTTGACACTATTACAGATGTCCCTCATTTCTCCCTACCTTTGTCCACCTCCACTCAGCCCCCGCTCCCCCTTCCCTCTGAAGGTCCCCACACTGTGGTGTCTATGGGCTATGCATATATGTTCTTTAGCTAATCTCTTCACCTTCTTTCATCCAGTCTCCTCCTATCCCCTGCCCTCTGATCTCACATATGTTTCATTTTAATAACTAGGTGAAAGGAAAGTTATACTTATTAATAATTTTATGTTCGAAACTATTCTAAGCATAAAACCTTTACTTTGCACAACAAATAATATAGGCACAACAAATAATAATAATCACTATGCACAAGAAAATTCAGACTCCACAACAAAAAATGACTGGCCCAGGACATCAGAAATGTAGAAAAATTCAAAACTAAGTCTCTTAGACTCTTAACTCCATAGCATTTTGCTTCCAAACTGTTCTCACAAACATTATCTTTAATTAGTCTTTCATTTAAAGAAGATTGTATTTCAAAGAGGAAGAGATTTACTCAAGATATCATAATAATTAAGAGAAATAGAACTCACTTGTTTTTATTACACAGCTTCTGGCTATTCATTTACTCATTGTTAAAATAGGATAAATGTAAAAATATATATATACATATATATATACACACATATATATATATACATAAACATATTGCATTGTTTTATATATATATGGAAAACAATGCAATGATGATATACCTATAATGAAGGGAGTAGAAAGAAAAGTGTTTATGTGTGTGTCTGTGTGTGAGTGTGTGTGTGTGTATGTTTCTGGAAACTCTTTGATAAATGAAAAATTTGTATTCTTGTTCACTTTTACTATTTGTATTTGAGGAAAGAGTACATTATATGAAGGTTTGACCAAAAGCAAAGAAAAACTCAGCAGTCGTCATTGAGATTAAATGTTTCTCAGAAGCTCATAAGTGAACAAGTCAGATCATTGTGGTCATTTATCTATAGTTGATTGCATTCATTTATCAAACCTTTTTTGCTTCCCTACTTTTTTTTTTTTTTTTTTTTTTTTTAGTACAAGCCAACTTCCTTACCCAGTCAGTGATAAAGTAACTTTATATGATGCTATTTTTCTTTAAATAATTATCTTCTCAGACCTATGTTACTTTCCTTATTTCCTGTGTCATTGCTTCTGATCATTCTTTAGGTACTTTTAATGAATAAAAATATAAGAACAAAACTAAAATCAGAGAATAGCGGTGGGGGGAGATACATTGTAGTGAAGTCATCAACTTCAGTTCATGTTTGTTATACTGAGAAAGGAGAATTTCTTAAAACATTTGGATTTTACCAACATGAGAACTTGTATGTTTTTTGTTTTTTGATTTTATTTTTTTAGGAACAATGATACTCATACTTTTATATTTATAAAGAAAGTTGGATTATAATGGCATGAACCACTCAATTTTTATTATAAGAAAGGATTTCAAATTATATTTATATCAGCATATATATTTGATATTATAGCTGACTATTCTATTACTATTATTGTGTATTTATGAAAAATTACTATGGGTTGCATGTAGAATTTTAGGGACTATTATAGTGTAGTTATGGAAAAATTATGAACACTTAATATAATAGTTTTCATTTAAAATGCAAAATGCAATATCTGAGAGTTTAGACACTGAAGAAAGGGTTACTAATATTGTAGAATATCAAACTGTACTTTATTTAAAAATAGTAAATGCTACTAAGAATAAGCCTATATTGAATTAAGAAGACATAGTATTTATGTTTCTAAGTAATGTAGAGGAAATTAAAGCAAATGTAACAATTAAAATAGGTTTTGTAATTCTGTTAAACTGTTTCTAAAATTTCTAATGCACACATTGAGTTAACTATAAAAATGAAAAATACTTGTATCATAATTGAGTATAAGTCAATATTTATCATAAGAAATAACTTGAAACATGGTGACTCAAATGTAAAATTTTACTAAAGAATTTTAGCCTTAATCTATGCAACTTGTCAATATACATATATTGTTTTCCAGCATTTTTATAGTGTAGTCATAACAATAGCCTGGCATAGACTTTAAAAGCATATTTAAGTAAACATTTCAATTTGTGCAATAAGCCAAAATAAATAAACTGATACCTTATAAACAGATCAGATTTGAACATGAGATGATTCTATGTATCTAAAAGATTGAATGATTCTTATATTTATGTGTATACACTTTATAAATATGCTAGAGAAAAACACTGAATTTGGAGTCAGAATATGGGTTTTCCATTTTAGCTTGTTCATTCAGTAGCTTTTTACCTTAGAAAAAGTTGCTTTAACTCTCTGAGAAACTCTTTTCTATGTTGTGAATGCTTCCCCTGAAGTCCATTTTCTTCATTGAAAATATGTAATTTTATCTCCCATCCTTAGGAAAGCAAAGCAAAACAACAACAATTATCTCTATTATTTACAAAAATAAAATTTTCAGATTCACCATCTACACTTGTATAGACTATTCTATTGCTGTATTTTCCTTCCTCCCTGTCTTTCATCCTTCATTTATTTTTCGACCACACATATAGAAGATTGAGTTAAGTCATTGGGATTAAATCATTTTTATTAGTGAGAAGCACATTATCTACTACATACTACCGTCAGTAGAATGATACTCTTATTTTAATATTTAATATTAATTGTATTCCTTTCATATCCATATAGACTTTGCTCCCCATTGATATATACTCAGACACATATGTATGTATGTATTTGAAAAACTATGTGCCCTTGTAAAATATGTATTGTTATTTTATGTGTACATTGCACATGTTTAAATATACATGAATGATATTTGCTATTTTGACCTTGTTATTCCTTCAACATGATGTTAATGTATAGCTATATTGCTAATTACATCTAACTTTTTGCTTCTAACTTTTGCATAGAATTCTATAATGATAATTTCCATGTTTTCCTTACCCAGTTGCTCAGAGATGGGCATCTGGGTTGGCTCCTTACTCCCTGCGACCAGAAATTATGTTACACTGAGCATGCTCCCACCTTTCCTCTCCTGAATTAGTACAAGATATTCTCTGGACTGTATATTCCAAATTGGGATTTCTAGGTCATATTTTATTTATAGCAATGCATAGGTGTTTTCTATTTTCTCACATCCTAACCAAATACTTGGTATTATATAATTTTCTTATCTTTGCCATCCTTCTGGGTGTGAAGTGGCATCTCAATTTAAACAGTCTTTCCTTGACAACTAGGTTCTATCATCTCTTGATTCTCTTTTTATTATATTGAGTTTTATCATCAAACGTGCTCTACTGAATATTTCTTTCCTTTTAGTGACATCACAGGAAAGTTTAAGAGCTTTCTGGTTGAGAATTTAGAGTTAAAAGTAGCTTATGTGCCATATATATGGAAAACAATATGGTGTTTCTTCAAAAATTTAAAAACGGAACTTCCATTTGACCCAGTGATCCCACTTCTAGGAATATACCCTAAGAAGCCTGAAACACCAATCAGAAAGAATATATGTACCCCCATGTTCATAGCAGCACTATTTACAATAGCTAAGATCTGGAAACAGCCCAAGTGCCCATCAGTAGAAGAATGGATAAAAAAGCTGTGGTACATGTACACAATGGAATACTATGCAGCTGTAAGAAAGAAAGATCTCTTACCCTTTGAGATGACATGGAGGGAACTGGAGAGTATTATGCTAACTGAAATAAGCCAGTCAAAGAAAGATAGGTATCACACGATCTCACTTATATGTGGAATCTAATGGGCAAATTAAACTGATGAAAAAAGTAGATCCAGAGACATGGAAGTAGGGAACAGACTGACAAACCTCAGAGGGAAGGGGGAGTAGGGGGATGGGAAGAGATAAACCAAAGAACTTACATTCATAAATGCACAACCAATGGACATAGACAACAGTGTGGTGAAGGCAGGGAGGGGTGGGAATGGGGAGGAGGGTGTCAATGGGGGAAAAAAGGAGGGACATCTCTAATACTTTCAACAATAAAGATATGTTTGTTTTTTTTAAGTAGTTTATATGAATATCATCTACTCTCTTAAATGGAGAGCACTGCCAGAAGGAAAAATACATAAAACAGGTGAACCAGACTAATTACCAGACACCTATACTCTAAGGTCAATAGGAAACAAATGATATCTGCCGAGAGGAAGAGACATCTTCCTCTTATTATTAAAATACCCTTAATAGGATGTCTCTGCCTAGGAATAGTCTGTACTAAATAGAACCTAGGATCTCTGAGACCTGATACCATGGAGAATCCTATGTTAGCTATGTAACCTCTGATATAAAATGGAGGTGTGTCATAATTGAAAGTCTTGCCACTGTGTGACACACCTTCAGTCCTCATTAGGGACCTCTGCTCTGCTGTGTTAGAGATGAACAGCTGACATGCAAAGATGGGGATCTGGGGAACGGCCTCAGTTTACCAGACCTCTTTTTGCTTCTCTGACCCTCTTGCTTGCCTACATCCTTGAAATTATTTAATAAAGCTTACATTCAGTAAAATCTCTGATTTCAGTTGACTGAATATTCTGATCCTGTATTTAGCTCATTAGTCACTTTTTGTTATTAAATAAATTGTATTTGATAATTCAGGTGACTTTTCTCATTTATTTAAATAGCACCTTATATATTTAAATATTTAAAAAGTATATGTGAACACATGATAACCATACATTTTCCTAGCCTGATAGGCAGATGAGATATAAAAGAAGAGCAGTGTTTATTGAATAAACATTTCCCTTCATTATGAAATGTTACAATGGCGTTGAAGGAAGAAAAGACCAGACTTAGTACTGTTGTGGGATTCTTTCTTTAAAATGGTTGCCGTTGCCTCTTCAGTCTTTGTATTTAGGTGCCTTTTCAAGCATTAAAACTTTCAGTCTAGTTCAATGAAAAACACCAGTTTCACAACCAATTCAAAGCCCTTCAAATGAGTCTGAGACCTGATCTTAGGCTCAAAGACCTGCAGTAGGGAAGAGAAGGCCCAGGGCTCTTTCGTTATTCCTTATGTCCCACTGCCCCAACCATTCCTATACTAGTGTCTCTTCCGTGGTCACGGTGAGAGGATAAGGAATTAGTGTAGCCAGCTAAAAGTCATCGTAAAGTCATAAAGACTGCCAGCACATGAATTTAGACTTCAATGATGGCTGTATGGCAGGGATTTACATGTTGCTGTTTCCAGGACCCCATCTCTTACTTACATTGTTGGAAGTCTGAAATCATAGAAAGACAGATCGCTGATGTGGACAGTGCATTTCCATGAAAGCTGACCCCTGTTATCCCATCTCCCATGACTCCTGCTAATGGCCCCTCAAGTTTTGGGAAGGGTCTGCAAAGCTCTTCAGTGAAGTTTGCATGCCTCTGAAGAGGAGAGACTGCTGATGACCTGCTGAACCTCAGAGGCCTCGCTGAATCAGCCCTCAAGATGTACTGCCCAGGAAATTGTTCCCTGGTCACACAAAGCACTGATATCCAAGAAAGAACTACCTACACCACATAATGAAATACCTTTGCCCTTTTCTCCTAACTGCACTCATGCTACATCTCTGCAGCAAAGGGAAGATGTAAAGTTGGGTAGGGAAGACAAGTGGAAGAGTACAAAGCAGTAGAAGAGTTCCTGCCCCTTACCTGCCCCTGGGAAAGACTCAAAGCCATGGTTCTGGTGTGAGCCCAGGATAAAAGATGTGATTATATTTGCTGTGAGATTAAAGCTTGACATAGGACCAGGTAGGACTTTACAATATCTGAAGATGAATAGTAATCACCAAAATGAGACTAGTTACATAAATAATAGTAAAAGGAAAGCTCTGGGATTCAGAGAGATCAACACAGTGTAGATAAGAGAGAGAGAGCTGGCAGAGCCTAACTCAGTGGTTCTCAACCTTCCTAATGCCGCGACCCTTTAATACAGTTCCTCATGTTGTGGTGACCCCCAACCATAAAATTATTTTTGTTGCTACTTCATAACTGTAATTTTACTACTGTTATGTCTTAGGCGACCCCTGTGAAAGGTTGTTTGACCCCAAAGGGGTCGCGACCCACAAGTTGAGAACCGCTGCCCTAACTAAACAGAGTTGAATAAAAATGAAGCTATTTCTTATTTGTGCCCCCATGAAGGTCACCCCATTCAATGAATCTGTTATGTCTGTGAGTCATCTGGATTTTTTGGCCTAAATTGTCTTTTTATAGCTTCTCTACATTTTTCTTCCAGGGTTTCTGTTTGTTTGTTTGTTTGTTTGTTTTTTTAACACTTCTCTCTCAGACTAATATTGTAAAAATGAGGCAATCATCGATCGCTTTACTATTCATCTCCCTTCCTCAAATATATTAAAACAGCTTCTGTGTTTTCCATTCCATTAAAGCCGTTTTTCTAAAATAGCTTCTTCAGTGTTTGTCTTACTGAGACTCTCTAATGCTGTGTAATAGTCGGTTTTTAAACTCTGTTCCTTCTAGCTTACATGACACTGTTTTATCTGACTCCCCACCCCCCTCCAGTGCTGTATAATCACCTTTATAGATTTTGACTTTTATACTTGACCTTAAACATTGGCTCTCCCAAAAAACTGTGAACTAGTCCATCGTACTTCTTTTTGTGTACCTTTTCCTTGATTGATTTAATTTACTCTCCTGATTAAAAATTCCATCAGTATGCTAATGATTCCAAATGCCTCTCTTCAGCCTGCTTCAACTTGACTTTCTATCTATTAATTGCTTATAAGTCAAGTCATATATGTTAAAGATATCTCAAGTCCTGGCCAGTTTGGCTCAGCCGTTAGAGCGTTGGCCCACAGAACAAAGGGTCATGGGTTTGATTTCCAGTTAAGAGCATGTACCTGGGTTGCAGGTTCTATCCCAGCCCTGGTTGGGGTTGTGTGGGAGGCAACTGATCTATGTGTCTCTCTCACATCAATGTTTCTCTCTCTCTCTTTCTCTCCTTCCCTCCCTTCCACTCTAAAAATCAATGGAAAAATATCCTTGGGTGAGGATCAGTACACACACACACACACACACACACACACACATATACACACATACATACATACATAAATATGTAATCTGAAATCTATCCCATAATTCTTCACCTCCTCTCACTTCTAATCAATTCCAATCAATTATCAACACCTCTAGAAAACTTCTCTGAAATGCCCTTTGCCTGGTTTGCTGTCACTTAACACTGTACATGTCTTTATTTCAATACCTATATTCGAGTTGGCCCATTTATATGTTTGTCTCTCTCATTCAAGTATATGCCTATCCAGGAAAGAAATTCTTAGGCAACTCTGTAGTATATTACCTAGCATAGAGTTTGCCACCAGAATATGTACATATTTTCTGTCCTGAGCTGACTTTTATTATGTGCTTGCAAAATACTTTTCTTTATCTTTCTTATGTTGATAAGATTTCATTGGATCAAGATATCATTTATGTAAAATACTTTATAAATAGAAATGTAATGTGCAAATGTTAGCTGTGGCCAACCATCTCAATTGTGTTGTGGATTGAATGAGGTAAAATATATGTATATATATTCAAACAACAAATACACAAATAACAAAAAAATTGAGCACTAAATTTAGTTTATAAATGCTTTTCCTTTGCTGTTTAACCATATGCAAAGTGCAAATTTGTATAAAATCATTGACTCAATTTGGAGAATGCCATTTCGTATAGAGTACAATAAAAGTATAAGAATCATTCAGCAAATTACCATAAAAATAAATTTAACAGGTTCTTTCTGTTTCCACTCCTACTGCATAATGTACTAGTTTCTTTCTTTTGCATCAACCTAAGTCTTTTCTTTGCAAACAAACTTATCTGACGTTGCTGTGCAATGAGTTTCTATATCCAGTCTTTTTACTTCTATGTTCTGCAAGATATATTAATTTGTTTTTGACACCTACTGCTGCTCTTTCTTTACCTTGCGTTAACATTCCTTCTCATTACAATCTGGCTTCTACATCCTCTTGGTCTCTGTACACCTTAATCTTGCAGCATTTGCCAATGTTGACCACTTTGTTTTGGACATATTTCTTTATTATCCAAATATTGTTCTACTCTAACTGCTTACTCTAACTTTCTCTTTGCGATGGAGAAGGCAATGCATTTCGATTGATTTATTCAGTCAGTCAACAAACACATATTAAATGTCTCCTATATGTCAGCAGCATTTTGCAAATGATAACACAGTGCCTGTTCCCAAACAACTCACTGCTTTAATGGGAAGACAGATATATAATGAATACAAACATAGGATCATTTTCATGGTATTGAGGGTATTGAGGTCATGGTGGAGATACTATGAAGCATTGATAGAAAAGCAGGAGATGTATATCAAGAAGAATTAGCTTTACATTCTCAAATAATAGTGCCATAGAAATTCCTATGCTAATTCCCCACTAATTCTGTATTTACTTATCCTTTCAAAAAAATATCATTGGGCAAGAAGCTATGTAACATTTACATAATATTTTCCCCCTTCTGGTATAGTGTATACCTAATCCAACTGCAGTAGTCTGTTGTAGCGCAACATTTTTATCTTGGATTTTGATATTTCATACTGATAGGATGTCTATTGTCACTCAGAATGATCTGGCAGTCTTTTGAGGACTTAGGCATTTGGAAAAAATAATCCTTCATGATGGTTTCTTCCAATTTAAGACAGCAATTTCTTCCACATCTGCCTGTTTTATTGATAACCATCATTGGTGAAAGTGAATTGTCTGCAACCCAATATACATGAAAATGAATAGAGATTAAGTGTAAATGTAATCTTCCTAGAGAAATTATATGAATTTGAGACATATTATCTCTTGAAAGTAGACAAGTATTATGTTCCATGCAGTTTATGGAACAATCTAGTTTCTCACCTCCTTTCACAAAATCAAAATAAACTTTCTCTTCTCTCTCTCTCTCTCTCTCTCTCTCTCTCTCTCTCTCTCTCTCTCTGTATATGTTAATTATACTGTGCTTTAGTTCCCTCGTGTATAAAACTGCGTCACCAGTCACACTCATTTCATACAATTGTTGTGGGAAATAACTGTATCTTGCCAGATTACATTATGAATAATATATGATGTCGATGATTTAGTTGAGCAAAGTTCTGTAACTGATGTCTAGCAGTATGATCCATTATGTTACATGCCTTGTTCTGCATACAAAATTTCTTACATTCATGACTATAATTAAAAATGATTTGACTCAGTGATCCCACTTCAAGGGATATATCCTAAGAAGCCTGAAACACTAATAAGAAAGAATATATGCACCCTTGTGTTCATAGCAGTTCTATTTACAATAGCTAAGGTCTGGAAACAGCCCAAGTGTCCATTAATAGATGAATGAATAAAAAAGCTGTGGTACATGTACACAATGCAATACTATGCAGCTATAAAAAGGACAGATCTCTTATCCTTTAAGATGACATGTAGTGATCTGGAAAGTATTATGCTAAGCAAAATAAGCCAGTCAGAGAAAGACACGTATCACGTGATCTCACTTATATGTGGAATCTAATGAACAAATTAAACTGATGAATAAAATAGATCCTGAGACATGGAAGTAGAGAAGACTGACAAATCTCAGGGTGAAGAGGGGTAGAGGATGGGAAGAGATAAACCAAAGAACTTATATGAATATATGTATAACCAATTGACACAGACAATAGTGCAGTGAAGGCGAGGTGGAGAGTGTAGGGGGTGGGAATGGGGAGGAGGATATCACTGGGAGGAAAAGGGATACTTTTCAACTGCAATACTTTCAACAATAAAGATAAATTTTAAAAGGAATAGAATTCTAAAATAAAATATGTTCTTTATAGTCAAGTTTTACAATTCAACTGTGACTGTCAGCTCACAGGGTGTATTTCCAGATCAGGTGTAATATATTTTGGGTAGTGTGGTAATACAGCAATCAATGATATATTTTTAGTGTTGATATTTTGATAAGTGTTGTAATACCATTGGATTTCTTTTCTGTTATTTCAATAACATATGGTAGTCTGGTCTGATAATCTGATAGTTAACATTTTTTTCAGAGTTTTTTCTTTCATTAAACCTCTTAATAGTATTTTATCATTGATATATTCTATAGCCAGTCATGATGTCTCAATAACATTATTTCTCAGCTACTAGGTTAATATCTATTTACCTGCAAAAACCGTTCCTAATTAATAGAGCTGGTGTTTTTAAACATTTATTATTCTAAAATAAGGTACTGCTTCTCATGAAAAGAAATTCGCATAATGTATGTGTGTGTGTGTATATATATGCCATGGTCTGCTTGTAAATTTGCAATCTTTTCAATTGTGAGACCAATAGCCAACTCATAAATGATTCACATGTTGCCCAGAGGTACAGTTAAAGAGGGCAAACTGATGTCATGAATATGTGTTTGTATAAAGCTCCATTAATAATAAATAAGTTCTCTCTTGTAGAGTCAGGAAATAGTGCCTGTGTCTAATAAATGGTGAGCATGAAATTAGAGAAGATTTTACAAAGAAAATGTATTTCCAAATAGATTATATATACATATATTTGTTCTTTGTAACATTGCCTAAAAGAGTAATGATGAACATATAACAAAGCATTTAAAATAAAATCCTACTATATATTGTTGGAAAATAAATAGGAAACCTTCATTAATTTCTATTTCAGTACTTTGTCCTTATTTTATTTTATCTACACTGGTTGTACACTACTACACATTGGTCCTCTGTGCTAAAAATATACTATAAAGGAACAACAAGGAAAAAAAACTGCATTTAATCTTCCATCTAGCAGACTTCTTTTAGCTTGGTGAGCTTATAATGTGTTTGAGAGTCATTTTCATGATATATTTCTTTATATGCATATGTGTAGTAATTATGCTGATAGTTGTATGGTGGTACACATTTTTAACAAATTTGAATTATTTTTACCTAGTACACATTAAAATCAAAAGTACATACGGAAAGTAAAATTTCTGATTAAAACCAGCGATTGAACAATGATTTCCACTATGTCTGTAAGTCACTAAAATGACTATAATGGATGTTTTAAAGGTATTTCCCAAAAGGACAAAACAAAAGAATGGAAAGAATGGGAAGATAGATGAATTCAAACTGAATTATTTGAACCAAAAGCTCTGAATCTAAGACAAAAATAACAAATCAATTTAGTTCATAAATATGTCAAACACCAAAGATTATATGGGTGGGGAGATGGATGGAGGGGAAAAAAATGAGAGGACTGTGTGACAGCTGTTTTTTTATGAGACACTAGTATGTCTATTCTACAACCCTGACTATTCCTCTCCCCCTGGGAGAAGCTTGGGAGTTTCTGAACATCAGACACAATGGAGGACTCAGGTACCACACTCCACCTGGGATACAAGTCAGTGCTTAATTATGGAATGTACAGACCACGACCTACTTTCTCCACGTGCTAAGCAAAATGTTGGTAACCAGGTGGTTTATGATCCATGTAGGATATTGGGATAGTCTGCGCTCTGAAATGTGATGAACTCAAAAGAAAATTTATAAAGATATTCTGATGGTATGTGTGTGTGTTAGGGTGATGGAAAGTGGTCTTTTTCAGTCAAGTTCTTTAGTTTTCTATCATAAATGCAAATTGGCAGCCAAGGATCACCACATATTTAAGAAAAAAATTATATCTAAAGAAAATATCTGAAATTAAAAGTAGAAGCAAAAGAAAAACAGAAAACAGATATGAATGGAAGGAAACAGAAGTAAGGCTGGGACAATAAAACTTAAAAGATCACCCTTAAAATTTTAAGCCTTTTGAGTGTTCATAATAAAAGAATGCTGTCATAAGTAATTATTTACCAAAAAAAAAAAATGGAAGTTAAAAGTATCATAGCAGAAACTAAAACTTAGTAGAAATATTAGGAGATAAAGATGCTAGAAAATCTCCCAGAAGGAGAGAAAACAGGAGAAAATTAGAACACCAGTCTAGAAGGCTGATTCATGTTATTTTTTTCAGAAGACGGCATTCTGGTACTTAATAAGCCAACATAATCAATTTCCACTAATTTTGAACCGTTGCTGCAGGATTCAGAGAGAGAAAAAACACAAGAGTCTTAGGAAATGCTGATTGCTGGAAGCTGAATCCTTTTTTATTCTCCCCTTCACTTAGAGCAAGGGAAATCACTGAATTTTAAAAAGAAAGGTGAATCAAGTGTCTGAAATGCATCCTCATTGTCTCTGGGCGTTTGGGGTTAAATTTTGTGATAATCCGAAGACACAAAGGGTGACTTCTAGACTTTTTACTCCAAGTCTCTGGAAACACAAAAGTGTTTCCTGGCTGGGTAAAATTGGTGTGTCAATAGTCAGGGCCTTCCAGACTGCTCAGAAACCATGTGGAGTCACTATTCCATTTATTTGTAGTGGTAGATGAATATGTTGTAATTTTTCTTCTGACTTCTTTCCTTCCAATATTATTTACTTTGAGGGATGAGAAAATATGTTGAAATTTGGATTTTCCCCTCCCCCAGCCACTAAGACTATCACTAGACTAATTTTGACAGGTTGTGTTGTATATATTTTTGTAATTTGACCTGGTAGTCAACAGTTTTCTTCCTTTCAATGACCCTGATCTCATATGCGCTTGTACTTGATTTCAATTCTTTTTCCCAACCTTCGTAAGATTCTTTGGAAGCGAATTAGAGGTAAGTTTTCATGCTATATAAAAACCTCCTGTTGTTTTGTTTTGTTTTGCTTTGTTTGGTTCCTGTGAAAAGAATATAAAAATGTTACTTAGGAAATTATCCCAAACCTACTTTCTACCTACTAGTTTCCAAAAAAGTGAAAACTTCATATTTTAATAAGACTTTGAAATCAAGGAATAACAACCAGTTTATTTTTGACCTTGTAACCTTATGCATCTTCTTCGAGTCCATGATTTAAAAAAATAACAACCCTGGTGTGTAGGTAATACAGTGAATGTAGTTACAAAGTAAAATACAATGAGGTGCAAAATGTTATGAAATTGACTCTAAAACTTCCCAAATCCTTATGCAGTTTTAGAGGCATAATGTGGAGGAATACCACTTCAAGCATGATGACGTGACAGTTCCTGTCTGAAATAACTAAAAACCCAGCAAAAATATATGTAAAATAATTTTTTTCACACATAGGAAGACAGGCAACACAGGACAGTGATCCCTGAGAGAGGGACAGATAAGCAAGCTGAGCCCTGGCTGGGTCTCCGGGTGTGGCCCTCTCCTGTGCACATGCTCAGCTCACCGGTCAGCTAGTGAGTCGAGGGCGTTTCTACTCAGAGCTTTTGTGTTCAGGTTACATGGCACCCTCCTTTCCAGGTTTCTCCTCTCAACCCAGCCTGAAACCTCTGACCCTTACGCCAGTGACAATGAAGATTTCCCTGTGAGTTCTTACCAATCAGCTGGAGTGTGGTGTTAGGGGCCATGTCACACAAATATGGACTTCATCCTCTGTAGTTCACTTCTTTCAAGGACTGAACTCTTCCAGGTTCTGTGTGATTTGGGTCTCTTCAATTCTACCAAATAATCATTCTTTTAATATTTTTGTCCAGAATTTATAAAGGTTATCTGAGTCACACCCCAAAATAAGTCATTGAATTGTCACACATTTCTCAATTTGATTTGGAGTATACATTTCAAAATATAGGTATTTGCTTATATTCATTATGAAACAGCAATGCTTAGTCTGCTGTTTAGTACTCATTATATTGAAATTATACATAACTCATTCAGTAAACTGGAATCCTAAATGTTTCATTTTCTGATAATATTTTGTATGCCCAGGTACATTGCTTATGAATAAGTACCTAGTTATGGTCTTATTTGTATAATATTTTATAATTATACTTATTATAAACATAAAGGGTAATAGGTAGAATAGGTCACATTTCCTTCTGGAAGCAATCCTTGACCAGGTTGATACCTATCTTTTCATTTACTTTGAATCTAAATATATTATAACTAGCCAACAGTTAGTATTCTCATTTGGGACACAGACAAATACATGCAAAGAAATAAATGTAGAAAGTAAGTACAGATTGAGATGAATGCCATCAGGGAAACATACAGAGCTATGAAAGGTATAGCCCTCCTTCATGCAATGTTCAAGGACAGGCTCTTGGAGAGGGTTGACAGTGAAGTGCAGATATGCCAGATGAGAAGAAATCACTTTGAAACACATTCATGGAATGTTTTCTATGCAGAATGAACAAGCTATGGGTAGACTCTGAGGTGGGCTAGTTCTCACTAAGACTTAAGACTAAGAGACTAGAGTGACCAGATCATGATGAGAAAGTGGCATTGGATGAAAAAGGAAAACTCAACAGGGACCAAATCATAAAAATCCTTATAATATATGGTGTGGAGTTTAGACCTTTTTCTTTATGTGAAAAAAATAAATCTACTGGATATTGTGTAAGGACATATGATTTAATTTAAAAAAAATAATAAAGCCACTCTGTAAGCAGGAAAAAGTTACTTTCTTAGGTCAGATGAAAAATGGTGGTTGCTTGGAATTTCGCTGACTGAGGAGATGAAGAGAAAGGGGTAGGTTCAAAGTATAATCTGAGAGTACAACAGAGAGATTTAAACTGCTAGATTCAATGTATGTGGCTGAATGGACAAGGTAATTCTTTGACCCATTTGGAATTAATTTGGTTATAATATAGTCTTTACTGATAGAGTTTTGATTAGGATGTTGGTTATTTCATAATCCACTGATTATGAAAAGCTATATCTATCATGCATTTTTAAATAATTTAATAGTTTTCCATGTTTAATCTGACACAAAACCATACTCAGAGCTGATATAAAGCTATTTTTATTAAATGTATTGGGATAACATTGATTAATAAGATTATATAGGTTTCAAGGGTACATTTCTGTGATACATCATGTGCCTACCACCCAAAGTCAAATCATCTTCTGTCACCATATATTTGATCCCTTTTACCCTTTAGTACCCCCACTCCCCTTTTCTCTGGTGATCAGCATACTGTTATCTATGTCTATAAGTTTTAGTTAGTTTGTTTTTGTTTGTTCACTTATTGCTTTATATCCCACATATGAGTGAAATCATGTGGTTCTTACCTTTTTCTCTCTGACTTATTTCACTTAGCATGATATTCTCAAGATCCATCCATGTTGTCGCAAATGGCAGTGTTTCATCTTTTCATATTGCTGAGTAGTATTCCATTGTATATATGTACCACATCTTCTGCATCCAATTATCTATCTAAGGACACTTAGATTGTTTCCATGTCTTGGCCACTGTGAATAATGCTGCAGTGAACATAGGGCTACATATATCTTTGCAAATGAATATTTTCAAATTTGGGGGGTAGAAGGGAAGAGAGGTTGTTGGGTCATAAGGTATATAACTATTTTCTTGTATATATAAACCACTTGTTTAAATGTCAAATTTCAACACTCCTATACTGATTGGTGTATACAGAGTGTTCCCCAAAAATGTACAAGTTGTTTTTAATAAACACTGGCTTTATAATTTTTCAAAATTGTTTATATATATTTTTGGGACACCCTATAGTCACTGCTCCAAGTCCTGATATGCTCCATTTTCCTCTCGTAGGATCTCTGAACATTCTTGTGATCCAAAAATTAGAGGCTAAAACCGTGTATGGTGGGAAATGTCCAGAACACTGCTCTTATTTTATAATTTGGTGCCTTTGTCTACTCAGAATGCTAATGCCCAAGCCACCTGTTTTGTATACCACACAAGACCAATTCTTTATTATTTGATTTTTCTCCAGCTAAAATTTTATAGCTAAACTTATTATGACTTGTAGAGCATTTATTTTCATTTCTAAATAATATTGTTATAAAATTTAGTATTCTGATTATATTAAATATATACAAAATTTAGAGATATTAAACATTTTTACAAAATTGCAAATTTTCTGTCAACAACATGATTCCTCCACATAGACCAATTTTTCCCCTCGGTCTCAAAATAGACTTTTATAATTTTATTTATGTAAGTTTTGTACATTTCTGAAGAAGTTCATATTTCTAGATTTTATATTTAAACACTTTGGATAGGAATTTTTCAAAAATTATACTTCAGTACTATTAAAATTTAAGAAAAATATTTCTTCTTTCACATTTATTGGTGCAAGTGACCACCTTACTGAAATATAAGAATTTTCCAGTAGTTATTTTACTGTGCTTTATGCTTAGTAAGTCAATTAACTTTATTGATAAATATGATCATCATTTTCCTTCTCTCCTATATTTATATTTCTTAAATATGCATTATATATATCAAAGTTTTCATTAAATATTTATGATTTCCTTCTGGGCAGATGTAGAATTATACTCCCTTACTCCCTCCAAATTGGATAGGATTATGAGGCTTGCTTTGGACAATATGTATGTCATTTCCAGGTGGACTTTTTAATAGCCAGGTAATAATTGGCCGTATTTCCTACCCTGACCAATAATCAATAAATACCATGGAGGAGAGAATGAGTGCTTAAATTTAAAATGTATCTGCATATTATGATATGCCTCATATAATATCTAATTTAAGAAATACTTCTGTCCGGCCAGTGTGGCTCAGTGATTGAGCATCGACCCATGCACCAAGAGGTCACCAGTTCGATTCCCAGTCAGGACACATGCCCAGGTTGTGGGCCCAATCCCCAGTGAGGGGCATGCAGGAGGTGGCCAGTTGATGTTCTCTCTCATCGATGTTTCTATCTCTCTCTCCTTCTCCCTTCCTCGCTCTCTAAAATCAATAAAGGGAAAAAAATTTAATTAAAAAATAAAAGAAATACTTCTTGGTGGGTGGTTCTAATTGTTAATGCTACTATATATCTTATAGTTTCTGTATTCTTGATGTGGCCAAATAATTTGTGTAGTCAAATATGGGAGGTTGTAAAACTTGCCTGTTTAAAAAAAATTAATTTTCTTCTCAGCCATAAGAAAATGCTGATATAAGCAAAACTTTACATGACTATATATATATGTGTGTGTAATTCCTTTCTTATAGTTTAATAAGTACAATTATTATTTCAAGAGACATCATTAACTTTATGGTGGTTTTTCTATACATATAAGGTCACTGCCCATTTGATGTACTGGAAATTCTCATTTTAAGATTATAAATAATTGCATGCACAGGGTTCTAGTTATCTTTTTGTAAAAGCACATTTTAATTAAGTTTGAATGGCAAGGAGACAGTAATTAGGATGCCAGGCATAAAATCAATCATCCTTATCCAGGACTGTTCATTTATGCTAATCTTTAAGATTGGAGTCATTAACAGATATAATATATATCCTGGGCATGAAAACCTGAAGGCAGTGGGTTTTTCCCAAGTCAAATGGTCTTACCTCCTTTTATTGAAATTTTCTTGTACAAAATATTGTATTAAACCTAAGGGACTTGCGTTTTGGCAACTATTCTACCTCCAAAGCTACATTTGCTCTACTTCTAGATATTTAGAAATAAAATGTGCTTTATAAAAGTTGTCAGTTTGAAGTAGAACATTTCTTCTTAGTCAAGTAAATCTAATGGATGTGGTAAATAAAAATTTTGGATGTGGTGTTGCGAATACAAGAATGAAGTCAAAGAAATGAGATGAGTTATAAGGTAATAATAGATGAAATGTGATGATAAATATAAGTTATATGGTAAATAGCTAAATAGCTAAATATCCAAATTGAAATAGTTAAACTATAAGAAGCATAAAAGCTATGCTTATTATTTTATATAAACATATCATATCTAGAAGACATTCATTCCATCTTTCTGAAAGGTACAAGAAAAGAATATGAAGAGGGAGAATATACTCATTCTTAGATGCCCTGTGGATTATTATAGTCTCATTAAAAATATAAATGGAGATTATCTTGATATTTTCACTTCAGGGATTTGGGAAGGATACTATTTATTATGCTATTTCTCCTACCTTCTTTTTAATACCTAAATTCCCTAATGATGTAGCTCAGCATCTCTACAATTTCATGTTACATTTTCAATTCTAAATCCGTAGGAAGGTAAATATCAATGTGTAAGCTGAACCAATCAATTGTAACTGGGAGACCAGGTCCAAAACCAGGGATATGAGCAGAAGCCATCATTGTAAATAGGATAGACTTCTCCAGCAAATACATACTGGGCTCTTCTAACACGTATTCAGGACTCCTGTTCTCACTGCCTCTACAATCTCACCTTTATCACTGTTTCCATACAGCCCTGTCCTGCAGACATTCTGGTCTTTTGACCATACCAAACTGTTTTCTCTGCTGTGGGCATTTACTTGTTTCTTCTCACTGAAATGTGTCTGAATACTTCCTGCAGCATTTAACCTGGGTAGGGGTGGGGTGGTTGTGCATGTGTTTGCTTGCATGCTGAGCTTTTACAGGTAAATCACCCTGTTGAAATTAGCAACCTTCTCGCCCTAGCCGGTTAGCTCAGTGGTTAGAGCTCCAGCCAGTGGACCAAAGAGTCCTGGGTTAGATTCTGGGCACGTACCTCGGTTGCGGTTTGGCCCCCGGCTCTGGTCAGGGTCGTGCAGGAGGCAACCAGTTGATGTCTCTCTCTCTCTCCCCCCATCCCACTCTATCTGAAGATAAATGGAAAAATAGCCTTGGTGAGGATTAAAAAAAAAGATGCCTGAGAGTAAGAAGCCGGGAGACTGATTTTAAATCCTAACTTGACACTGTGTCTTCATGTCATTTAATCTTTCAGTTTTTGTATCATGAAGAGATAATAATACCTATACAATAGATGTTTATGGACATTAAGTAAGTAAATATGTAAAATTATTACAGCATCAAAAGATATTAATGTTGTAAGCATCATGTTCTATAAGTATATTTTGATAGAGACTGAGATATTCACTAATCATTTGTTTACTTATCTAAAAATGAACCTGCACAGAGAACTAATCAGCTTTTCAGCAAGCTGCTCAGAAAGCTTGTGACCCAATGAGAGAATTAATATGTCTTTGTGGCATCAGGTCGCATCACAAATATAAACTCAATATTTGTGCTTAAATTTGAGCCACGCTTATTATTCTAAATCAATCATTATAATTACACTGGTATCTTTATTTTGTAAATTATGGATTTTCCCCCCACAATATAATTCTAATTCTAAATCCCTTTTCAACTACTTCACAAAAAACTTCCCTTCAACTTGAACACGAGGGGGAAAAAAGTACTGCGTTTTAGCAGTATGTGATTATCTTGTTTATTTAGGTACACGATCAAAAGGATGAATTTGCTATTTAAAATACATGGCACATACTAGATCATTGTTTGTAATAATTGTCATTCTACAGCAAAAGTCTCACCTTCATTTTTGCTGAAAACAAATATGCCTCTTTTATGTTTGGAACAGAGAGGATGGAATGAGATCATCAGCCTAACCATCTGAATCCTGGGTTAAATATTATGAACTATGTCTAGGAATTTAATATGTTTATTTTATAATGTAACTTTTATTCTAAATTTCACTTCCCTTTTGAAGTGAAGAAAAATGTTTATCATAATAGTGGAAGTAAGACTGAAATGATTTGCCCACTTAAGGAAAATTATTTATGGTTTTTCACAGTTTAAAAAGTGTGTTTTTTAAGCCCGGCGGATGTGGCTCAGGGGTTGAGTGTTGACCCATGCATCAAGAGGTTGCTGGTTCGATTCCTGGTCGCTCAGGTGGTGGGCCTGATCCCCAGTGGGGACCATGCAGGAGGTGGCCAGTTGATGTTCCCCCTCATCGATGTTTCTAGCTCTCTCTCCCTCTTCCTTCCTGTATCTCTAAAAGTCAATAAAGAAAAAAAAATGTTTTAACTGTGTTTTTTAAGAGAAATAGAGCTGATTTCACAATTTAAATAGATTATAAGAATTCGAGGGATGTTGATTTTATCAGGATGAGAACAATGAGTTATAAATTTCTCAAATGTGGGATAAACATTAACTTCATATCCAAGAAGTCTACTGGACTTCAAATACAATAAAATCACATGGAGACATATCATAATGATATTGCATAAAGCCAAACATTAAGAGAAAATATTGAATGCAGCAAGAGGAAAATGACATATCACATACACAAGACAATACATCAGATAATGTGTTTTTAAGGTGTACAATGTGATGATTAAATATACATGCAGATTGATGATTGCCACAATCAGTTAATAAGTTAATATATCCATCACCTCACATAATTACATATTTTTTGTAGTGAGAATGCTTAAGATCTACTGTTCTAGCAAATTTCATGTACACAAAGCAGTTTTATTCCTTATAATCAGCATGCTGTGCATTAGATCCAAGAACTTATTTATCTTATCAGTGAAAGTTGGTACCCTGTGAGCAGCATATAGAAATATATTTACATAAAATAATGCGGCCTTGCTGCAAAAGTGGAGTCCTGGCATGTTTGTTAATCAGACAACATCCTCAGCCACTCCGAAGTGTGGAAGAAGTCCCACAGATTTTCCTGTTGCCTGGACACAACCTCTGTCTGTGTTATTAAAAGTAAGGCTAGTTGCCCAGCTGGTGTGACTCAGTGAACTGAGTGTCATCCCACGGACTGAGAGGCCCTGGTTCGACTCCCGGTCAGGGCACATGCTCAGGTTGCAGGCTTGATCCCCAGTGGGGGACGTGCAGGAAGCACCGATCAATGTTTCTCTCTCACATCGATGTTTCTATCTCTCTCTCCCTTCCTCTCTCTCTAAAAAATCAATAAAAACATTAAAAAAAAAAAAGTAAGGTTAGTGTAGCAGCTTGAATTTTTTTAAATTAGAATTTGGGCCCTGGTCAGGTGGCTATTGGTTGGAGCATCCTCCCATACACCAAAATGTTGTGGGTTTGTCTCCTGGTCAGGACACATACCTAGATTGCGGGTTCGATCCCGGTGGGGGTGTGTGCAGGAGGCAACTGATCAATGTTTCTCTCACATCAATGTTTCTCTCTCTCTCTCTCTCTGAAAGTCAGTGGAAACGTATTCTGGGGTAAGGATTTAAAAAAAAAAAGAACTTGGCCCTGGCCAGTGTTGCTCAGTGGTTGGTCATCAGCTCTTGTACCAAAGAGTTGGGGGTTTGATTCCTGGTCAACAGCATGTACCTGGGTTGCAAGTTCAATCCTGGCCACAGTGTGGGCATGTGCAAGAGACGACCAATCAACGTGTCTCTCTCACATTGATATTTCTCTCTTTCTCTCTTTCCTCTTCCTTCCCTCCCTTCCACTCTCTCTAGAAAAATCAATGGAAAAAATATCCTCGGGTGATGGTTAACAAAAATAAAAAGTAAAAGAATTTGGGCTCTGGGAATGGAATGCATGGATTAAAAACTTGCCTGCTGCTTATTGGCTGTCTAGCTGACAATGTTAGTATTCCGATCAGATCTTCCTACATCTCCTATTACCATTTGCTATCTCTCCCTCTCCCCCAACATACACTTCAGTGTGCTTGCTGGTTCCAGTGGAAAATTGTAGCTCTTGAGCAGCTTGAGCCTACTTTGCCCACCTCCAGAGACCCAAACATTCCTGGAAAGGTGTATCCCCACGTGTCCCCAGAGGAAGGACTAGAGGGAATGTAGGAATCAGGTTGAAACTTCCCTCTGTGGCACTCTGCCTGAGATCTCACTCTTACTAGGCTTCTCCTCCTGTCTTGTTTTTTCTACATACCCTGATTCTCCTGTGACCACTTCCTCAGTTAACCCCTTACACGGATATCTTCATCTCAGGGTCTGTTTCTGGGAAACACAACCTAAGATACTAGTAACATTCAACTAGTTATGTAACGTCCTTAGTTTCTTCCACTGCAACAAGGATAAAAAGAACACCTTTTCACAAAGTTGCTATGAGAATTAAGACAATTTAGTACAGAGGTGTGTGTGTATTACATAAATGTTTGGTTCTATATCAGTTGGACCATTCACTGATAAATCAGTTCTGGAACTTTTGCAAGGCTAGTGAGATCTGATTTAGCATCATCTCATGATTTATGTGTTATACCTGTTTCTCAGTTTTATTAAATAAATAGTTATATTACTTTTCTTTGGTTTATTTTAATGTATTAGATGACTTTCAGGGAAGAAGATATCATGTTGCATTATTTTTTGACAAGATATTTAATCAGTTTTAATATGAATTAATTTCACAACACTGTTATTCTATTCCTTATAAAGACATACACTTGAGGGGGGGGGGGAATAAAGGACAAAATCAATTCTTTTATATTTTTCTTCATCTAAAAATTGTCTAAGAAAGAATGTATGTCCAGTAGATGAATGCATAAAAAGTACAAAGAATCCCAGCATACATTGAAAACACAATATGATTCCTTTTTTATGTAAATCACAAGGCCCTAATTCAGACTTTTTGAAGTGCTGCATGAGGTACTACTGCATGATTCCGGTTAAAGCCAATGATCCCCTCTGGCTCTGATGGGAATCATACAGTTAAACTCCCAGGAAGCCCTTTGCGTATTTCTTTATGTCTGTAAAACTGCTTATGCAATTTAGGTATTATTTTATTTCAATAAAAAGAATAATTTGGTGTTTTATTTATTTATGTTTTATTGATTTTTTTAGAGAGAGAGGAAGGGAGAGGGAGAGAGAGAGAAACATCAATGAGAGAAGCATCAACATCGATTGGCTACCTCCCACACACCCCCTACTGGGGATCGAGCCCCAACCAGGAATCAAACCAGTGACTTCTTGGTACATAGGTGGACTCTCAACTACCAAACCACACCACCCGGGCTAACTTGTTATTTTAAAAACCTGTAGTTTGCATCAAAAGCACAGTCTAAAACAGTTTAGTAAAATTTTAAAGAAAGAATACCCCATGTAATTGGATGTTGTGACTAAGTATTGGCACCATTTCATTTCATCTCATGTAATAAATGAAGGAGTGTAGTTCAGTGACATGGACTTTTAAGTTAAAATATAGCATTTAACATGAAGACCTGGTCAAGTGACTTCTGATTCACAATACTGGACATTTTATTATTTCTACCACGTGTCTTCTTTCTTTTGCAGATAAGAGTGACCATAAAGCAATGAAGACTTTTTTTTAGAAAATTCAGAGGAAATAAAGTGATTATGTAACTTGTAGAATGTCATGAACCTACTGGTTGGTGGAGCTGTGAATCAAACTTAGATTTTCTGGCAATACATTAATTCATTCCAAAGTGATATTTATAAGCTGGATATGTGCTAAACAATATCCCTGAACAAAACATGCAAGGCCCCTTCTCTGATGCTTCTTATGCTCTAGTAAGGAGAGAGAGAAAACAAACATGGTAATAAATACAAGATGATTTTGACAATGATAATTCTCTAAAGAAAATACAATGAATTAATTTAAGAAATCATAACTTGAGAAAGGAGGTTTACGATAGAGGTATCAGGAAAAAGCACTCAACAGAATTAAAACATGATCTGAAAAAGTAATGATCAGGAGTCCTCAGTCAATGAGGGGAGGGGTGTTGTTTTTCAAAGCAGAGAGAACTGTAAAAGTAGAGACCTTACTGAGAGAAAGAGGGGAATTAAAGATGCCAGTTTGATCAATTGAGTGAATACTAGTAAGGATTACTGGGATGGGAAAGGAACCAATTGAGAATCAACTACAATTAAAGCAAGATAGTAAGAAGCCAAGAAAATTTCTTGTTGAGAAAATGGGGAAACTGAGACAGATAGCTGATTCAAACTAGCCTCATCTAGCACCCTGACTCACCTTCCCCCTTCTCCTATGCACTTCCATTACCTTAAGAATTCCCAGGACAATGAGGTTCTGATCAGCATCAAATAATCTTAGGAACAAAGTCTCAGGTCTGTTACACACAGACACAGTTTTGATCAAACTAGGGATAACATCTAGGCCCCAGTTGTGTTTCAGCTCCAGGTCCAGAAAAGCAGCAAATCCAGACAAAGCAATACCATGACTGGCATCAGGACCAGATGCAATGATCGATGACCTCCTATGCTAGCATTGACCAATCAGTAAAGACCATGACCCTGACCCTATATGCTCATTTTGATGAATCAGCATATTAAAGGACACACCTGGAAAGCTGATGAATATTCTATTGAGATCCTCCCCTGAAATACCCCCTAAAATTGCCACCTTTATCAGATAAAAACCCTTAAGGTAAAGGATCCAGTGCATGCTCTTTCTAGAGTACACTTGCACCTTCTTTCTTCAAGCATATATCTTTGCTTTCTTTCTCCTAAATTCTAAGGATCCCCATGAGACTTGCAACCAGGGGAGCAATGACAATGATAGCTCATTCTGGACGAACCCCTGAACCTGTCTCAAAGGGCCCTTCTTTTGCCTCTGTAACTTGTTTCCTGCATTCACACAGCCCAGCTGACTCATTTATTCTGCCTCTGTGACTTTCTTTCTAAAAGGCCAAAGCAGCTCTCTGAGCAATTCGTTCGAATCTTCTCTTCAAGTGTATTTTCACTTTGCATGCTAAATAAATTTCCTCTTGTGCTCGAGTTCTTGTCTCTGAATTCTTTCTTTGCCAAACTTAAAAACCAAGAGCTGACATTGCTGGTAACACAATAATGTGTTTAATAGATATTCAAGTGGAAATGAATCCACAATTGAAATATGAGTGTACATCTTAGGAGAAAAATCATCTTCATATATATGATGTTAATTTTGTTGATGGCACTGAATGAAAGGACCTGGAGAAGAGAGTATAGGAAAGAAGAGGGCACAGGTACAAGCTTCAAGGTACTGCAACTTTTAATATTAAGCAGGGAAATTATTCAACTAAAGAAACAGAAGGGGAAATACGGTCCAGTTAGAAAGCAGATTGTGTTATCACAAAAGCCGAAAGAAAGACATTTTTCAAGGAAAGATCAACTCTAGGTGAAGCAAGTAAATGGTCAAGCATGTTGAGCATAGAGGATAGTTTGCAGCCTGAATTTCAGCGATTAATGTGGAGTGGTGTGGTAAAAAGTCTGAATGTTCTGGGTTACGGGGAGACTTGAAGAAAGGGGATTAGAGGTTGGGACAATTCTTTCAAAGGATATTCTGGAAGAGGAGCAGAGACATGATTTAGTAGCAAATAAAAAGAGGTCATATAGTAAATGTAAGAATGAACACATTAGGAAAAATAATAGACCATATTGTTAACTAATGATATTGAGCAAGAAAAGACAGTTAATTTGATGATGTAGGAGAGAGAATAATTTTCAGAAAAAAAATTTTTAAGTGATTATAATATATTGAATCTAGAGCACAGAGGAGTAAGCCTTAGACAATTTAGAAATATTTTTCATTTTAAGAGAAGGAAGAGGAGAGGGTGTAAATCCAGCTGCCAGTGGATTTGTAAATTTGAATGCATAGGGTTATGGAACTCCCACTTCACTGTATCCCTGTTCTTAAACAAGTGTAAAGCATTCAGCTTCCTTTTGTGGGTTAGAGGTATAAAGAGGGAAGAAAAGGTGCAAAACAGTTGTTTTGAAAAGTGAGAAAGTAAACATATTAAAGTGAAGGAAGATTCCTGCAAAACGTTGAGTGTATGAGCAAACTCAAAGGATCACATGACCAGAGTTTCATGAATCAGAGATTAAGATTTTCCAGTAACTTCAAGTCATTATTTAAGAGGGTCGGAAGAATGAGAGAAATATTTGGAAATTTTGGACAGCTTTTTTGAAATATTTTGTGAGTTGAGTGTCTAGAAACTATTATAATCAGTGTTATAATTCTAAAAGCATAGAGCTTTTAGGGCTGAACCATGTTTTCTTTAATGAAATCCACCTTTCAATGTTTATTCATAAGGTCCTAATTAATTGTCAAGTGCAATCCATCAAAACAAATTGTGATACATTCTCAGAACATTGTGTAGAATTTGACCTTCACCAATTTTTACCTAGATAAGTATTCCTCATAGTCCTTTGTAAATGCCCTCCTAAGGCAAATGTATTTCTGAATTGTCTTGTATGTCATGCAGAAATGCAACTACAGGAACTGAATAATAGGTTTACATTGTATATTTAATCATCAGAGAGCCCTCTTCCACTCAACAGTCAACTGATGCAGTCCTAAAAATATTAAGAAAGAATTAACAGTGGAGGTAACATTGCTTGCTCCTCATAAAACTAGGTTTCCTTCCTTTTAATTAATTTAAAAAACCAAAAACTAGCTTTGTATTAGTGCATAATATATACCTGCATTTCACACTTCTGACTCTAAACCACACTATCAGAAAGCAAATAGAGAAAAGTACAGGACTATCTGGCATAATTGGTAAGATTTTCAAATAGAAGTTATTAGCAGGCCCACTGAATTAATAATCAAATATACTAATAAAGTTGCATGACAAATACCTATTGATCTTATAAACAGCTCAGATAGTTCTAGGAATGTACAAATAAATCTGGCCAGTAAAATATTCTACATCATCTTTTATAGGTAGTTTGTTATTATTTCCAAATTAAAGTATATGATCATAAACTAGGCTATTCAAGAATGTATCAGGGAGTTTGTTTGCCCAAAATGCTGAATTTACCTGGGAATTATAAAATGCATGTCTGTTTGCTTCAGCTTCTAAGGATTACTGATTATTAAGTAAAAACTATCAATAAGGTATCCTATAAAAAACATAAGCAATTAAGAGAAAGACTACATTTACAATTACTTGAAATCTCTTGGGAAGAGAGGCAAGTACGATATCAGTTATAATAAAATCTATAGATCATATTACAGACTCTGAAAGATAAAATAACCATGATGGAAGCTCAGAACACATACTCTCGGGGCGTTAAGTAACTGTTTCCTTTTGGAAATATATGTATATAATTAACATTTGTTAGTAGAATTTCCTCCGCCAAAACTTGAAGGGGGTTACGTTTCAGACTGAGACAATGGTATAAATCAATTCATAGAGGAAAGTACCCTAGAGTATATAATAATATGTTTGGGGTGGTCATGTTAGAAAGGTGGGTTGAGCCCAGACTTTCAAGGATTATGAAATATAGAATCATTAAATAGTTTTATGCCAATTTTAACTAGAATCATTAAGCTATACGGAAGTAACATGTTCGCTGAAAATTGCAGATGGTTGTGACTAGACACAATACTATTTCTTTTCTCTCTAGATAGTATATATACTGTTTCTATAAAACTAGAGAAAATATAGCTTATAACATCTATATTGAATATTCCAAAATGCTGCTTTCCTAATGAAACAACAAGGATCATGGCCACACTAAGG
This sequence comes from Tadarida brasiliensis, assembly GCA_030848825.1. Lineage (NCBI taxonomy): Eukaryota > Metazoa > Chordata > Mammalia > Chiroptera > Molossidae > Tadarida > Tadarida brasiliensis. Next base: position 24,393,092 of record CM061257.1, on the reverse strand, counting down.
AACCTGGGAAAAGAAAAACAAAACAGAATTCCAGCATTTCTGTAAGCAGCGTAGATTGAAGGAAAAAAGTGACTGGCAATTGCAGAAAGGTAAGGTATTAGGTGTATGAAGCAAAGCAAGAGAGGGAATGGCTCAAAGGCAAAAATAATTCTTCATAGAAAATTGGAAAAGTTACACTTTTCAATATCCAAAATGGATCACTCTAAAATGAAATGATTTTGGTCTTTGATTGAACTATCAGAAAGAGAAGTATTAAAATCCTTAAGTTCCAAAATTGAAGGGAGAAAAAATGAGCCAGATAATTGATCCTCATTTTGACACCAGAAGAAATAGAATTTTAAGGAAATCCAAATTCATTAAAGGACTCAGCGTCTGAAAAGTATTGATAAGTGTTCCGAAGAAAATGAGTATCTGTGAATCAGTCCAGTGCTAGCTAGGTGAGCAGTAACGGGAAGAACCCAACAGGGCAAGATTTATGACCACAGTGAGGAACAGCATCGACAGGAGGGCAATGGAAATCTAATTGTGCTAGATGGTGTAATAATAAAAATGTAATAAAAAGGTCAAAGGCTTACAGACTCATAAAACATTTTGAAAGGTGAACAGTTCATATTGTATTAGCCAGACAAGAAAATATATGAATACAGTGTAGAACCTTTTTCTAAAGTTTAGGAAAATGCTCTTTGCTAACCTATGCAAAATTGAAATGATATGTAGGCTAGGACATTGCCCAGCAAACCTATTTAATCTCCAATAGAAATGAACGCAACATTGTTTGCAAGCGGAAGTTGAGAAAAATATAGGAAAGTAGTGGTGTACTGTAATATTATATTAGAGTTCCTCTAATTCTGAAGCATTATGTTGATCACAAAGTGGTTTCCAAATATTTTCATTTTTCTAACAGCAGTAAGAATTTTAGAATGAGAATAGGATGAATCTAATTCAGTGTGTCCGAGAACAAAAGCAACCATCAGAAGAGATCTGTGATATCAATTTATATAATGTATATAATCAGGAGGTAAATATACAAAAAATAAGAGTCAAATTTGTCACCAATATTTGTATGTTGCATTAGTTAAATGTATGAATAGGTCTTCAAAGGTTAGCTCTTCACATTTCTATATGTCAAGTTTCTCAAACTTTCTTCGTCTCACATTTGGAAAATTAACAAAACGATATTAATTTCCTTAGTTGTTTGGGACATCCAATGTAATTGTGTGTGTGTGAAAAATAGGACAGTGTATATTCTCAGCTAGTATCAATATTACAACCCCTAGCCATGTCAGACATTCCCCCCACCAATCGTATTTGGAGAAGACATTCCACATTAAATCAGATATTTTGTGTTTCAAACAAACATTGTCTGTTCCATAAGCTCCTCCTCCCAGTGATGTCCTCGGATGTAAATTGTAGATAGCTCAGTAATTCATAAAATGTGATCATATCACATTAGCATTCTGGGAGCTCAGACAGATGCCATCACTTTCTCCATAATGATGCACTTGATATGAGTCATTAATATAAAACAATCTCGTCACAAGCTATTGATTTAGAAGATACCAATGATATCAGGTAAGATGAAAAAGTAGAAGCAAACATAGGAAAAATGGCCTTATTAATGAGGGAAAAGGTGATATTTGCTTTCAAGGTGCTTGAAAACTTGAGACAGGCTTGGAGTTCATAAAAGCGTTAGATTGGGGAAGATATAGTGAGAAACCTAACACAATTTTTACATATTTGTTCTACAAAAGGGGGGGGGGAGATTGACTTAAAAAACATCTCACTTGAGTTTCTTGGGGTTCTGGTTCAAGCTTCTCTCTACAGGAACTAGCTCATTAAGTGTTCTAATTATTTTATGTACACAAAGTAAGTGTACAATAATAATAAGTGTTAGGCAAATAAATAGAAATAAGAAAGAATTAAATGTATCAATGGCCGGGGATAGACTATATATATATATTTCTTTTTCTCATCTTATTTTTCTTGATGCTTGAAACCACAATTCATGTAATTTTGGGTTTAATTCTTTATATCCAATATCATCAGAGCCCTCCAGTTTCTTTCCTGTTCATGATTCATGTGATTAGTTTTGATCTCTGGCCTCATTACTGAACATTCTGGCATATTTAATCACATTAGCCACTTATTTAGCCTGTAAACTTTACCTAGGAGATTTTGAAGGATAGCATAAATTGAAATTCATAGTTTCTCTTTGTGGTAATTTGTGTCTGCTACAAATTCAGGGACTATATGTTATTTAATTTAGTTTATGTAATTATGTATAACCTCATTTTGCTCTGAGAAGTCTCTTTTAGTCAATTTAAATCATAGGTTTTAATTATTTTTCTGCATAACAACTAGCTTTAACATTTTGTCTATTAGAAACTAACAGTAAATTAAAAGTTTTCATAGCTAAGCTATGGGTTCTAAAAATTATATGGAAACAGCTATAAAAGCAAGGATTGGCTTACATGATTAAACTTTAAGGTACATAAAAATTGGTTTAAAAGTAATATTAACCAGCCCTGGCCAGCGTGGCTTGGTAGTTAGAGTATCAGCCCTCAGATTGAAGGGTTGTGGGTTCGATTCCCAGTCAAAGGCATGTACCTGGGTTGCAGGTTCGATCCCTGGCTTCAGTTGGGGCACGTGTGGGAAGTAACCAATGGGTGTGTCTCTCTCACATCAATGTTTCTCTCTTCTCTCTCTCTCTCTCTCTCTCTCCCTCTCTCTCTTACCCCTCTCCTTTCCACGCTCTCTAAAAATCAATGGAAAAAATATTCTCAGGTGAGGATTAACAAAAATGTTTTTTTACAGAAGTAATATTAGCCAAAAACCTATATGTCTATATACATTGCCCATGGACACAGACAATAGCTTGGTGAAGGCCTGGGGCCGGGCGGGAGCTGGAGAAGAAAGGGGGACATCTGTAATATTCTCAACAATAAAGTTAATAATAACTTTTTAAAAGTAATATTTTCTATTTTCAGATTCATCTTGCATTATTACCATTTGTTTATTAGTAATTTTTTGATTATTTAATAATTCTTACTTCACTTCTTCATTGTATTGTTTATGCTCCTTGGAAAGCATTTGCTTATGTCCATATCCTCCGAAATTCACTAGCAAATACCCCATTGATTTCTGCTAAAATTTTAATTCAAAGGATAATTCAACACAACCAAATTAACTAATATTAAGGAGACAATAATGAAATTATTAGGAATGTTTCAATTATTAGTATAAAATAAACCATTTCACGTAATAATATCTGAAAGTCATTTGATAAAATTAATTCTCCTCAACCCTCTTTTTTGTTGTGTTGTATTTTGTTTTTTGTTTAACATAAGAAAGGTTTATTTCTCACTCATGAAGATTCCAATACTGGTTGGACAACTCTTCAAGGCAACTACTGTTGATTATTATTTTTTGAATTTATTTTTATTGTTGAGAGTATTACAGATGTCCCCCATTTTCCCCAATTTGCCCCCTCCACCTATCTCCCACCCCACCCCAGGCCTTCACTTGTCTGTTGTCTGTGTCCATGGGCCAAGTTATATGCATTTAAATTATTTGATTAATCTCTTCCTGCCCTCCTTTCCACCTTCCCTCTGAGATCTGTCAGACTGTTTCATGCGTCCATGTCTGTGGATCTATTTTGTTAGTCAGTTTATTTTGTTCCTTGGATTTCACGTATAAGTGATATCATGTGATATTTGTCTGACTGGCTTATTTGACTTAGCATAATAATCTCCATGTCCAGCCACACTGTCTCATAGGGTAAGAGATCCTTTAACCCTCTTTTTATAATCCTCACCCGAGGATATTTTTTCCATTGATTTTTAGAGAGAGTGGAAGGGAGGAGAGAGGAAGAGAGAGAGGGAGGGAGAGAGAGAGAGAGAGAGAGAGAGAGAGAGAGAGATCAAGAGAGAGATATCAATGTGAGAGAAACACATCAACTGGTTGCCTCCCACACATGCCCAAAACAGAGCCGGGATCAAACCTGCAACCTAGTTACATGCCCTTGACCAGGAATCAAACACATACCCTTCGGTGCATGGGCTGACACTTTAACCACTGAGCCACGCCAGTTAGTGCTCAACCTTCTTTTTATATATTTATTTCGTAGGCATAGTGTGCACTTCATATTGTTACTTATGAATCAGTCTATACAATGTATTCATTTACTCTTATGAAGAAAACTTACAGGTTTCTTATTAAAAAAAGGAACAAACAAGGTGTCTGTTAATGGGACATTATTTGAAATTATAATTGACTTTTAGATTAGTGCTAAAGAGAGGAGATTCTTTCTGTTGTCCGGTGGGTCACTGACATTGTATTTTCTTTCTATATATGTTTCTGTTTTTGTTCTTTATTTTCCATGGTTACAAATCCTTTTCTCTACAACATCTAATCTCCAGTGCTGTTATTGTTATAATTTCAGATATTGTAGTATTCATTACTGAAATTTCTTTTGGTTATTTTCTATATCTTTCATTTCTTTCATTATTATGTTCATGTCTTTCTTGAAATACTTGTTCATAATTATAATAGCAGTTTTAATTTTCTGGTCTGCTAATTCCATCATTGGTATCATTTCTGGGTCTGGTTCTGTTGACTAATATTTTTCTTATTATAGACCACATTTTTCCCCTTTACATATCTAGTAACTCTTTACTTGATGACAGACAGGCATGTTGTGTATTTTACATTATTAAATATTTGAATTTTGTTGTCTTTTTAAGGAGTATTATGCTGGCTTTTATTGGGTAAGCAATTATATTGCCTTGCAGTTAAATTTGATAGATTTAAGTCTTGTCTTAAAAAACTTTATTAGGGAAGATCTAGAGTAGCTTTTACTCTGGAGAGTTGAGCCCCTGTACTAAGATTTAACCCTTATTTTTGTCTCTAATAAGTGTCCTGATACATGCTCTAGCTTATGGGAACTTGCAAAATTATCAGCAATTTTTGAGTTCTTGAGCTTGGTTAGCTCATGGCTCCCACTTATGTTTTGCTTAGGCTTATTGTTTCCTTCTCTATGGATGCACACTGTGATACTCTGCAAAGACCCAAGAGCCGTCCTAAGTAAATCTCTGGAGCTTTTATTTGTAATTATTAATTTATTTGTTTTGTATAGTTCCCTCCTCTCTGGGACTGTGACTTGCAACTTGTATATTTCTCAGACTTTTGGTTTCTTAAATCTGAAATCAACTTCAGGCTTTTGCACCCAGTGTAACTGCTGTGCTCTGCTTGGGATCTTTATCTCTTCTCAGAATTCCATAATGTGTCTCCAGGCAGAAGGAGTGGAATATCATCAGGATTATCTCATTTATTTTCCTCTCTTGTGGGTCGTAGTTCTACACTGCCTATTGTACAATGATAAAACCATTGTTTCTTATTTTGTATAGTTTTCTCACTGTTTTAAAGGGAGACTATAATTCTGTAATAACCAAAGCTTCACAATCTTTTTAGAAAAGTATTATGCATACCCAGACATTTTTTGGTAAAATATATACATAAAAAGGAAAATTGCTGGGCCATCAAAAGATAGACTTTTAGCTAACTTAAATTATTTAATTAAAATATGTTTTTGAATATTTGGATTATGTAGTATTGATTGGGTAAAACATATTGGGTAATCTAATATCTACCACACACGTTTCACAGCGTCAGCAGAATCTGAGCAGCAACTGTGTGCCTCTTAGTAGAGAAAATGCCATTATAAATGTTCAGAGTCTATAATAGTATAGGATGGAGGAAAGGGATAAAATGTTGATAACTTTTATAGTCCTGCTGTGGTTTTGAAACTGGAACAAGATATCAGAAGTAAAGAGTGATCTTCTATTTGGGATTGTAAATTTTACTTATCTATGATTTCCCTTGAGAAAGCAGTAGCATAAAATGTGTAGTGTCACCTCAAAAAAGGTAGGAATTAACTTATTTAAATATGTTAGTAAATATTTAAGAAATGCAAAGCATGTTAATTCAGCCAGCTCAATGCTGTTTCCTAACACACCACAGCTAGGAGAAAGGAATATTATGACAGATAATAGAATCGCTCAGAGCCATTTCCTGACCAACCAAGAGAAAACTTATTAACTGTTCAAGCTAAAACAGAATTCTTCCAATTTTGAATTTACAAAAAGAGATTGCTACAAATGAGTTTGCTTTATTTTATTATAAGAAGTAATATATGCTATGACTTTATATTTTCTAATAAGCATAGCTTACTTATTTTCAATTAACTTTCCAATGAGGAGGAGTTTTTAATCCTGATAATAGTTCCCCAAAGAAGAAAGCAATCATAGATTTAAGATTTGTTCAAAGTATAGATTGGTGATCCTGGAAGCCAAGAAAATAACTGGGCTGTGACCTGTTGAAACAAGGCATTTACTTTTTTCAGATAGCACAGGCCAGTTTTATACAATCTATTACTTCATTTTCTTATATTGACATCACAGAGAAAAAAGAGTGAATATAAATTTAAATTTTTCATGAAAATTGATCCAACTCTATTTATGTAGAACTTCAACATGATCCTACATAGAAATTGTGTCTTAGTCATAATACAATACACATAATAAAAGTTTGTTGCTGAAAATTACGTATGGAAGTGACTTAAATACTATTACTTTCTGGGTTCCTGGAAGTTAAATTTTTTCTAGAGAACTTCCACCCCATTTCCCTCTTTCTCTGTAGGAACTTACATTATAGGGTATGTATGTGTAGTATCACTATATTTTACTGTATATAATTTGCTCTGTTAAAACAAGCTGGGCCCTGGCTGGTTTGGCTCAGCGTTTAGAGCATCGGCCTATGGATCAGAGTCCTGGGTTTGATTCCAACCAAGGGCATGTACCTCAGCTGCAGTTTGTCCCCGGCCCCAGTTGGGGTCGTGTGGGTGGCAACCAATCGATGTGTCTCTCTCACATTGATGTTTCTCTCTCTCTCTCTCTCTCTCTCTCTCTCTCTCTCTCTCTCTCTCTCTCTCTCCCTCCCTCCCACTGTGTCTAAAGATAAATGCAAAAATATCCCCGAGTGAGGATTAAAACATACAAACAAACAAGCTGGAGTCTGTTAACACAAATTTGTGGGAAAATTATTAGGTAGATATATTTGGAAAGGGCCAAATAACTCAGTGATCTCAAGAAGTTAAATAAATCTATAAAAAGGTCTTGATTTTTATGCAGTTATTCTTGAAAAGAAGTTTAACCCTAGTTATCAAAGCTCATAATGAGTATTACTATTTAAAATTTTCTGGGTTAATATAAAATGAGTTTTGAAATGAAAGAACTATTAATATTACTTTAGCCAACCCCCTTACTCTTGGAGAAATATGTCTTTCCATTGGGGAAACTCGATCCTTGTTGTTCCTATGATGTCACCACCCTTGATCCACACCAGAGAAAGATGTGTGTCTCAGGTTCTGCTAACTATAGCTCTTCATTAACTTTGCTGGAAGCTTACATTCAGGGAGATGACTTTTTTTTTTTTTTTAATTTGTTTTTGTTACAGATATTTCTCCATTTTCCCCACATTGACACCCACCCCTGCCCCATCCCCAGCACCGTTGTCCCTGTCCATTGGTCATGCACACATGCATATAAGTTCTGTGGTTTATCTCCTCCCCCCCAACCCCCCTTCTCTGAGGCCCGTCAGTCTGTATCCCACCTCTATGTCTCTGGGTCAATTCTGTACATCAGTTTGTTTTGTTCATTATATTCCACAAATAAGTGAGATCATGTAATATTTGTCTTTCTCTGCTTGGCTTGTTTCACTTAGCATAATACTCTCCAGGTCCCTCCATGCCATCTCAAAGGATAAGAGATCTTTCTTTTTTTACAGCTGCATAGTATTCCATTGTGTATATGGACCACAGCTTTTTTATCCACTCATCTACTGATAGACACTTGGGTTGTTTCCAGATCTTAGCTATTGTAAATAGTGCTGCTATGAACATGGGGGTACATATATTCTTTCTGGTTGGTGTTTCAGGCTTCTTAGGGTATATTTCTAGAAGTGGGATCACTGAGTCAAATGGTAGTTCAATTTTTAACTTTTTGAGGTAACACCATAGTGTTTTCCACAGTGGCTGTACCAGTCTGCATTCCCACCAGCAGTGTACTAGAGTCCCCTTTTCTCCACACCCTCGCCAACACTTGTTGTTTGATAATTTGTGGATGGCAGCCATTCTGACAGGTGTGAGGTGATACCTCATAGTTGTTTTAATTTGCATCTCTCTCATGATTAGTGACATTGAGCATTTTGTCATATGTCTCTTGGCCATTTGTATGTCCTGTTTGGAGAGGTGTCTGTTTAGGTCCTCTGCCCATTTTTTAATTGGGTTCTTTGTCTTCCTTTTGTTGACTTGTATGAGCACTCCATATATTTTGGAAATTAACCCCTTATCTGATACATCATTGGTGATTATGGTCTCCCATATAGTGGGGTCCCTTTCTGTTTTGATGGTTGTTTCTTTTGCTGTGCAGAAGCTTTTTAGTTTGATGTAGTCCCATGTGTTCATTTTTTCCTTTGTTTCTGTTGCCTTAGGTGTTGTATCAGTGAAAATTCTGCTGTGTATGATGTCTGAAATTTTGTTGCCTACATTTTCTTCTAGGATTTTTATGGATTCACGAGTTACATTTACGTCTTTTATCCATTTTGAGTTTATTCTCGTGTATGGTGTAAGTTGGTGGTCTAGGTTCATTTTTTTGCATGTAGCTGTCCAATTTTCCCACCACCATTTATTGAAGAGACTGTCTTGACTCCACTGTATGCTCTTGAAAGCTTTGTCAAATATTAATTGAGCATATTGTCTTGGGTCAATGTCTGGGTTCCCTATTCTGTTCCATTGATCTATCTGCCTGTTCTTGTGCCAGTACCAGGCTGTTTTGATTACAGTGGCTTTGTAGTATAACCTGATATCTGGTATTGTGATCCCTCCTACTTTGTTCTTCTTTTTCAAGACTGCTGTGGCTATTCGGGGCCATTTTTGGTTCCATATAAACTTTTGTAGTGTTTGTTCTAGTTCTGTGAAATATGTCATTGATATTTTGATGGGGATTTCACTGAATCTATAGATTGCTTTGGGTAGTAAGGACATTTTAATGATGTTAATTCTTCCAATCCATGAACAAGGTATGTGCTTCCACTTTTTTATATCTTCCTCTATTTCTTTTTCCAATGGCCTGTAGTTTTCTGTGAAGAGGTCCTTTTCTTCTTTGGTTAAGTTTATTCATAGGTATCTTAATTTTTTTGCTGCGATGGTAAATGGGATTGTTTTTTTAGTTTCTCTTTCTGTGATTTCATCATTGGTGTATAAGAATGTTGTCAATTTCTTGACGTTAATTTTGTATCCCTCTACTTTGCCAAATTCATTTATTAAGTCTAGTATATTTTTGATGGAGTCTTTAGGGTTTTCTATGTACAATACCATGTCATCTGCAAATAATGGCAGTTTCACTTCCTCCTTTCCAATTTGGATCCCCTTTATTTTTTCTTCATGTCTAATTGCTATGGCTAAGACTTCCAGTACTATGTTAAATAAGAGTGGTGAAAGTGGGCATCCCTGTCTTGTTCCCATTCTAAAGGGGAATGCTTTTAGTTTTTGCCCATTGAGAATGATGTTGGCTGTATGTTTTTCATATATGGCCTTTATTATTTTGAGGTATGGTCCCTCTACTCCCACATTGCTGAGCGTTTTTATCAGAAATGGGTGCTGGATTTTGTTGAATGCTTTTTCAGCATCTATTGATATGATCATATGGTTTTTATCTTTCATTTTGTTTATGTGGTGTATCATATTTATTGATTTGCAAATATTGTACCTTCCTTGCATGCCTGGGATGAAACCTACTTGATCATGATGAATAATTTTTTTGATATATTGCTGGATCCGATTTGCTAATATTTTGTTAAGGATTTTGGCATCTGTATTCATCAGGGATATTGGCCTGTAGTTTTCTTTCTTTGTAGTGTCTTTATCCGGTTTTGGAATTAGGATTATGCTGGCCTCATAAAATGAGTTTGGAAGTGTTCCGTCTTCTTGGATTTTTTGGAATAGTTTGAGGAGAATGGGTATTAGATCTTCTTTGAATGTTCGGTAAAACTCCCCCGTGAAGCCATCTGGATCTGGGCTTTTGTTTGCTGGGAGTTTCTTAATTACATCTTCAATTTTCTTTGTTGTTATTGGTCTGTTCAAGTTTTCTATCTCTTCCTGGTTCAGTTTTGAGAGGCTATGTGTTTCTAGAAATTTGTCCATTTCTTCTAGGTTGTCCAATTCGTTGGCATATAATTGTTCATAGTATGTTTCGATGATCCTTTGAATTTCTGTGGTGTCAATTGTTACTTCTCCTCTTTCATGTCTGATTTTGTTTATTTGGTTTCTCTCTTTTTGTTTCTTGGTGAGTCTGGCTAAAGGTCCATCATTCTTGTTTATCTTTTCAAAGAACCAGCTTTTTGTTTCATTGATCATTTGAATTGTTTTTTTGGTCTCTATGTTGTTTATTTCTGCTCTGACCTTTACTATTTCCTTCCTCCTACTAGCTCTGGGTTTTTCTTTTTGTTTTCTATCTAGTTCTTTAAGTTGTAGGGTTAGAAAGTCAATTAGGAATTTTTCTTGTTTCATGAGGTAGGCTTGTAGTGCTGTGAACTTCCCTCTCGGGATTGCTTTCGCTATGTCCCATAGATTTTGTGTTGTTGTATTTTCGTTTTCATTGGTTTCTAGGAAATTTTTAATTTCTTCCTTGATCTCGTTAGTAACCCATTCGTTGTTTAATAGCATGCTTTTTAGCCTCCAAGTGTTTCAATGTTTTTGTGTGTTTTTACTGTAATTGAGTTCTAGTTTCATGCCACTGTGATCTGAGAAGATGCTTGATATGATTTCAATTTTCTTGAATTTGTAGAGCCTTGCTTTGTGTCCTAACATGTGGTCTATCTTTGAGAATGACCCATGTGCACTTGAGAAGAATGTATATTCTGCAGCTTTGGGATAAAATGTTCTGTAAATATCAATGAAGTCCAACTGATCTAGTTGGTCTTGTAAAGACCCTATGTCATTGTTAATTTTTTGTCTAGAAGATCTATCCAGTGGTGTCAGTGGCATGTTAAAGTCACCCACTATGATTGTGTTGCTATTGATCTCTACCTTGAAGTCCTCCAGAAGTTTTTAATATATTTCGGTGCTCCCGCATTTGGTGTGTATTTGTTTACCAGGGTTATATCCTCTTGTTGGATTGATCCTTTTAATTTTATGTAGTGACCTTCTCTGTCTCTTATTATGGCCCTTGTTTTGAAGTCTATCTTGTCAGATATGAGTATTGCTACACCAGCTTTTTTTTTCATTTCCATTTGCTTGGAAATTTTTTTTCCATCCCTTCACTTTCATCCTGTGTGAGTCTTTTGTTGTGAGGTGGGTCTCGTAGATAGCATATATATGGGTCATGTTTTCTTATCCAATCAGCTACCCTATGTCTTTAGATTGGAGCATTTATGCCATTTACATTTAAAGTAATTATTGATAGATAGTTATTAGTTGCCATTTTAATTTTATGCCTGTGTTCCTCTCTCTCGCTCTGTTTCTTCTTCTTCTTACAACAGTCCCTTCAGCATTTCTTGCAGTGCTGGTTTGGTGGTGGTAAATTCCTTTAGCTTTTTTTTTAATCCATTAAGCTCTTTATTTCTCCTTCAATTTTGAATGATAGCCTTGCTGGATAGAGTAGTCTTGGATTCAGACCCTTGCCTTGCATTACTTTGTACACTTCATGCCACTCCCTTCTGACCTGCATCGTTTCTATTGAGAAATCAGCTGACAGTCTAATGGGAACTCCCTTGTAGGTAACTTTCTGTTTCTCTCTTGCTTCCTTTAAGATTCTTTCTTTGTCTTTAATGTTTGCCATTTTTATTATGATGTGTCTAGCTGTGGGTCTTCTGGGGTTCATCTTGCTTGGGACTGTCTGTGTTTCCTGGACTTGTGTGACTTTTTCCTTCACCAGTTTAGGGAAGTTTTCTGTAATTATTTCTTCAAACAGGTTCTCTATTCCTTTCTCTGATTCTTCTTCCGGTATCCCTGTAATGTGAATGTTGTTACGTTTTGTATTGTCCCACAGCTCCCTTAAACTTTCCTCCTGCTTTTTAAACTTTTTTTTCCAATTGCTGCTCTATTTGTGTGTTTTTCTCTACCTTGTCTTCTAAGTCACTAATTTGGCCTTCAGCTTCTTCTAATCTACTATTGAACCCTTCTAAGGTATTATTCATAACAGCTATGTCATTCTTTATTTCCTCTTGATTTTTATGCATAGCTTCTACCTCTTTTTTTAGGCTGAAGTAGTTCCCAATGAGCTCTTCATAATTCTTATTAAGTTGCTTGTAGTTCTCACCAAATTGTTTGAGCACCCTTAAAATCATTGCTTTGAATTCTTTATCTGACAAGTTGCTGTCTTCCATTTCCTGTAGTTCCTTTTCTGGTGATTTCTCTTTCTCTTTCCTTTGGCTGTTGTTAATTTGTCTCCCCATTTTAGCTGTCTGGTAGCTCTATACCCGGTGAGGGATGTTTGGATGTGTAGGCAGCTCACTGTATATCAAATAAGGCTACTGTGCCTCCCAGCCTGTTTTGTTGCATATCACCTCTTGCTTGCTGTGGATCCTGGAAGATTGACTACTGGGGGCTGGTATTGGTGTGTCCTGGTAGGTACTGCTGCTGGATCATGTGGGCCCCTCTGGAGCTGTGTTCCCAGCTGTTCACTGGTGCCACCTGTAGCTGTATAGCTCAGGCACTGTTGGAGACACGCTCCCTGCCCATACCATGGGTAGCTGTGTTACACAGGCCTCACTGGAGCCCTGGCTCCCCACTGATCTTGTGGGCAGCTGGGTTGTACAGGCCCCGTTGGAGCCCCTGCTTCCCGCTGATCCCATGGGCAGCTGGGTTGTGCAGGCCTCTCTGGTGCCCCAACACCCCCCAGGTCCCGAGGGCAGCTGGATCACACCGTCCCTTTGGAGACCCGTCTCCACGCCTATCTTGTGGGCTGCTGGTCGCGCAGGCCTCTCTGGTGCCCCAGCACCCCACAGGTCCCGCTGAGGGCTGGATCTCACAGACCCTTTGGCGACCTGACTCCATGCCTATACTGTGGGCCACTGGTGCCAGGCCTCTCTGGTGCCAGGGAGATGACTTTTTAATTATATAATTCAGGAAATTTCTTCTTTCCTTTGCTTAAAGTATTTTGAGATGGATTTCTATAAGAATTCTATTTATACTTTTTAAAAGTACTATTAAAATTGTATAATTGATCATTGTTAATTTGATAACATGATCATTTACATCATTTGTATATTTCAGTTAGTTGAAAATTCTCATTTTTAAAAGAGCTAAGTAGTTGATAATTAATTTCAGCAGATGTTTAAAAACATTTCAGAAATTTTGATATGCTAATATGTGATAGAACTCAAAGAAAAGCTGTTCATTGCTGAATTATCCAGCTTTATTTGAAATCAGCAGTATTTCACCAACTGAAATCTCTCAGGATGTTTACATTCATTTATAGGGATTGACAAACTGGGCTAAACTTATTTGTGTAAATAAAGTTTTATTGAAACACAGCTACATACAGTTTTTAAATATATTATCTGTGGTTACTTTTGTTCAACAGCAACAATGTTGCTGTGAAAACTGTATGCCCCACAAAACAGGACATATTTATCATCTGGCCATTTACAGAAAACGTAAATTGCCTGCCCTTATTTATATGAACAGTTTGGGTACAGCATATTTATGTTAACTCTTTAAAAAGAGTACAAATCATTGAATTAGTCATTTAATATGAATAAGACTATTAGCATACATTACCTTCTGGAAGGCTAGAGAGGTATCTGACAACTAGCATTCATTAAGTATAGGTTATTTAATATAACCTAGTATTTATTTAATCTCTGTGAATCTGGGCTACATTCTCATCTTGTTATTGCTAAGACCAAATAACCATACTTTATGTAGAAAGGAATAAAGTAGTCTAAACTCTCTTTTAACTTGGATTCAGTAGGTCTGAAAACTGCTAGATTATTTGCATAAAATCATGTAATATATGTGTGCAAAGGTGTATTCATTTCCTTTCAGAAAGAATTTAAAACTTGCGTCATATTCCATTAAAATGGGACAGATCAGGTAGTTACTTCTGTCTCCGTTCCTTTTTGTGAGGCTTGTAGATATTCTGAACATGATGGGTTTTAATAACCAAATCCCTCCATTTATCTGGAGGCAAAACTCTAGACAGATGGTGATATTCAGCTTCTTTTATCTCACTCACTATTTTAATTAAATACTTAATGTCTATAAACCACATTATATTTGACTGTGTAGGGGAAACATTAATAAAAGATGTTATAATAAAATATGTTAAGACTGAACATATCCATCCCAAGCTCTGATTTGTCACATTGATGAAGTACATGTCAGTGGTACCAATTTTAACACATAAGTTGGTTTATAGAGCATTTTATTCTAAATACTTTTGAGATCATTCCCTTCAGGGGCTCAGAATAAAGGATTTATTTAAAGTAAGCAATGATTTTAACGTAGTAATTATTTGAGGTTAGCTTGCCTTTTAAATTCTACCTACACCATTAATTTGAAAACATTTACCAGTGTCCTTCCTTTAGGCATTAAACTTCTAAGGTTTTTTTTTTTTTCCCTTTTGACCTGCCTTGCAACTCAAGGAAATTATTCAGAAATAATTATCCCAACAGAACTTAGTGATCAGTACATCAGCAGACTTGTATGTCTTGGGAGCAAAATCAGCAAATTAAGAGGGCACTTTATGAAGAACAGGTCATTTAGGCTAGTTCAACTCATGAACCTGCAAGCAGAATTATAACAGAGAGCTATTTTCCTAATCTACTTGAGTATACTAGAAGAAAATCTTCCCAAGTATTTTACACAAAGAGCTCTATTCATTTGAAATTAGGTCAAACTATTAAACTCACCTCTGTTTGATGTAAAATAAAACTGCTTATTGCAGATCTAACAAAACACTTGGTTTCCTATTAGGTTGCCTTCAAAGAATGTCCTAGATAACCTTAAGGTAATTTAAAGCACAAGCTAACTTCAATTCCTCTTGTCTACTATAGGTCGCCAGCACATTAAAATAGACTTGAAAATGCAATCTTGCAAAAATATAGTCATTTCTTGCTGATGATATGCTACTTTCCAACTTGTCACCTAACCCTTAGTTTCTCTATATTTCACATATGGCAGAGGATGTTATGATAATTAGAAACAAAATCAAAGAACTAGGTTAATTAATATTAAATTGATGCGGCTTTGAAATATGTATAGTTATGTACCTTTTTAAGTGATATAAACTTAACTCCTGCCTAGCTCCCTTCTCTCTTCTCCCTTCACCTCTCAGTGTATTCTAACCATAGATAACTTCATGTAGAGCTATATTTTCTCCCTTCATTTCCTAAAATGATAGGAGATAGCTTTAATCTCTACTTTATACTGAAATTTTTGTGAATAATATAAAAATGCATATTTCATTATCAGAGGAAAAATGTCTCATAATATAGTTGCACCATCAAACAAAATCACTTGAGAGAACACATATGTTGATTAAGTATACTGTGTTCTACGTTTCTTTGTCTGTAAGACAGATAAAGGTACATTAAACAACCTGGCAGGTTTCTCTGCTATTCCATAGCAAGGCAGCAAGAAGAGACTCTCACATATTTTTGATAATTACCTGAAAACTATTAATTGGCATATTTCTATTATAATATGTGACAACATAACTGTACCAGATAAGTTTCGCTGCATGACAAAAGATCCCCAAATGTGTTGGCTAGGCAGTTATTTTAGTTCATGATTAGTCTGCAGAGTTTTTCTCCTGTTGGGGAAGCTCAGCTTCTTTCACCCAGGCTCACTCATGGGCTTCTGGTAGTTGGCAGGTTGGCAGACTGACTTGTACTGGAGGCCTCATTCACATGTTTGCTATTTGCTGGATTTTGGCTGGAATAATAGACGCTATGGCTCTCATCATCCAGTAGCTAGTCTGGACCGTTCATGTGGCAGATGTATTCAAAGAGCAGTGATAGGGCAGGCCTCAAAGTCCTCAAACTTTTAGTTTTTTCCTGTGTCAAAGTGGCTACTTTCCTATTGTCCAAAGCAAGACAAAGCCTTCCCAGATTCAAGGGGGTGGGAAAGTCTCTACATTTTGATGGCAGGTACTATAAAAGTCTTGTTGCTAGAGTGATAATATATGAAACATAAGAATATGTGGTCATTTTTTATTCTATCAAATTAAGCACAATATTTGAAATATTATTTCTATTGTAAAATCAAAACTAATTATTACAAATTAAAATTACAAATGTAATTTAAATAATTCAGATTACAGATATAAATTATAATGCAAGTTGAATATGAATATACATATATATATATTTACAAGACACTCGTTTAATAAGGTACTGGTGTGATGTATACATTTAATTTGGCATTAATTTACAGGTATAGCCTATTGATGGTACTTAAATACTTAGAAAAAAATTTTGAACCTTAATTTAAGGACATGCATGCTTAATTAAAAGGAAATCAGAATCAGATAAATATTTAGGTAGGATTTTATTTTAACAATATTGATTGATGTTTTTCTGTATGAATTTCTTTATTTGGAGATACTACTTCTCTAAATATTTTCTAAATTTAAGTAGACATGCTAGGAAATAATATTTAAGATAGTCAATCTAGTTCTTTCTCATCTTTTTCTCTTGTTTTGGTTTCAATGTTTTTTCCACTAGAATTTAATCTTGGGACTTTGGTGAATTATACTATTGTTCCCAAGATTTTAATTTTCTTTCTTAGCAACTTCATATTCACCCATTCCACTGACATCAGACTTTACCACATGACTTGCGGATTTTCACCCAGAAGGAGGAATAAACTTCATTTCCCACTGTTGTCATGTTTGGTGATATGACCTGTTGTGATAAATAAAATTTGAGCAAAAGTGGCATTTATAACCTTTTGGGAGAAATTTTAAGAAATCCCTCTTCCATGATTCTATTATAGCTCATTTGTTTTCCTCTGCAATAAGTTTAGGCATATCTCAGATAACATGTTCTTCAGACAGGGTCCTACATGGAAGGAGATATGAAGCAGATCCGAACTAATCATCAATGAATATGTAAAATAAGAGAGAAGTTAGCATTTCTGTTGTAAGCCACAAAGATTTGTTTTAGCTATTGTATAACTTATCCAAAGTGGACTAATACAGAAGTGAGTATTTAGAAGTAGGGTACTTCCAATGTGAGAAAATATGCAGGGTGGGGCAAATGTAGGTTTACAGTTGTGAGTACATAAAATACAGAGTTTATTCTTATAATTATTTATTAATTATTATATTATTGTCCATATGAACAACTATAAACCTATGTTTGCCCTATCCTTAACTATAATAACTGCCCTTTTAATATTTATTTTTGGGGAACCAGGGTCTACATACACCTTTCTCCTTTCAGTCACATCCTCTATCTAGCTAAGACATAATAGCTTACTAGGGTCTATACACATGTTGTAATATATGGATTGTAAAACATCATTTGGCAACTACTCAGTACAGTTTTGAAGACTGGGCAAAAGAAAAAATAAGAATGTTTATGATAGTAATTTTTTACAAATTTGAGCTTCTGATATTGGGAGACAGGCTGTAGTGACATGTTCAAGTGTCTTTGGGTGGAAGATCTCCTAATATGTATTTAAATAAAAGCATGTGCATTTTATTTTTCAAATGATTGGTGTTAGAGGAGATACATAAAGTTGTTGATGTGTTCAGTATTTGATATAATAAAATGGAAGAAATGCTCATGATTCTGAGTTATTTTGATTATCATCACTCATGAGGATCTAATAATATAATGATATAGCTATTTAACAAGGAATTTGGGGAAATACTTTTTACTAGAATATCTGTATATCTTTTAACTAAACATTTCAATATTTAATAAGCAAATAGAATTGTATAAATGAAAATTACAACACAAAGTGCAATGACTATATGAATAGACCAACAGTATTAATGCTATTCAATCAGTATATGAGTTAGTCAAATTAACATACAACCTGTAGTCAAGCATTCACACACACATACATATATACACAATGACTAATCGTTTAACAACTGACCTTTCTCTTTTTAGGAATACTTTTCTAAAAATAAATCATTATAAATTAGCATAATATTAAGCTAAACTCCAAGAAATGAAGAAAATTCATTTAGAATTTATGACATCTAAAGTGGTAACTACATTATCAATTCAGACAATACTAAGAAAGGGCATTATTTTCATCATTTTCTTTCATGACTCAAATAGAAGCTTAATGATTCATCCAGTTATCTTTACATACTTATGTGGAACTTATTTCCATAAATATTTTGTTATTAAAATTATAGACAATGCAGTTAGTTGTATTGCTCAAGTCACTTAAAAAATTATAAGGTGAGAAGTCCTTTTTAATCTAGACTAAGAAATATTGCAAATGATAAAATTTATCAAAATCCTTAACTATAGACAAAACCCTTTAGTTTTCACCAGAGGCAGTAATGCCTATCCTGGAACAGAAGTGATTATTTAACCAATAATTATCAGGATCTCAAGACTGACTTCCAATATTTAATGAGATATGATATATTATTCAACTAAATCTATTTTAAGTTATTTAAACAAATATATATATTGGGACTATTTCAGGACTTTTTCTGTATAATCTTGAAAATTTCCTTGCCTTTAATAAGAATATAATTAGATAATAAAAGAGATTATAATGGAGAAGATACATAATGTATTAAATACTACTAATAGGGACATATTTTTTCAGGGTTTTTATCTTTATTCTACTACTTTTTATTAGAGTTGAAAAATATATGATGTATAATATCACTGAAATAATATGTTAATAATTATTTTATTATTATTATATTATAAAACTAACATTTTCCTTAATATTCAACATGGAACACAGAAATCTTTTAAAATTAAAATGCTTTGTTTTACGTTATCATGCATTTATTAATATCAAATAATCACTATTAGGAACATTGGAAACCAGAAATATTAGTTTTTATGTTAACATACTAGAATTATTTTAAAAATTCTGAACATGAGGGAATAATTCACCAACACTACAGGAAGATATAAACACGTTATTCCTAATCACAGTGACAATAAAAGTTTCCTCAAATAAAGATAGTTCAGATATCCTTTTAATGTTTTTAGAAAATGTAATTCTGTTCCTAAAGGCTACCAGTTGCTCCTGTTTGTTTTTGAAATCAGGATCTTGAAGAGATATCTGCACCCCACTTTCATTGCAGCACTATTTACATACAGTAGCCAAGATGCGGAAACAACGCAAATGTCCATTAACAGATGAATGCATAGTGAGAATGTGGTATATACACACAACAAAGTATTTAGCCTCAAAAAAAGGAAAATCTACCCTTGTGACAATATAGATGAACCTAGAGGACATGTGATTCAAATAAGCTCGTCACAGGACAGATACTACATGATTGCTCTACAGGAGACAATCTAACATAGACAGACTCTCAGAAGCATAGAGTAGAATGGAGATTGCTGAGAAATGAGGGGAGGAGGAAATGGGGAATTGTTGCTCAGTGAGTATACGTGTATAAAGTTTCCATTATGCAAGATGAATATGTTCTAGAGATCTGCTCTACAACAAAGTGCCTGTAGTTAGCAATATGGTTTTGTGCAGTTTAAGAGGTTAGATTTTATGTTGAGTGTTCTACTACAAAAACCAACCAAACAAAACAGCAAAGAACACAAGGGTATTTCCGGAGGTGATTGATATGTTTAGTATTTTGATTCTGGTGTCATTGTAGGTGTTTGCATATCAAGATGTCTACCTTAACTTGTGCGTTTTTGTGTACAATTATACTTCAATAAGGTTAAAATACGGCTTCTCAAAGCATTTTGTGAATATTCTCAGCAAATAATTGGAAGATAAACTCTTGATTACTTATTGAAATGCTTATGGGTAGAACGTTAATATTCCTTAAGATTCTGATCGTGACTTAGTTCTGTGTTTATCAATGAACAATATCAAACTTTAGTTTAAATAATGATATTCAGTTTCCTCTTAAATTTTGAAGTTTTTATTATTTCTTTATTTGAGAGAGATAAGATATAAGTTGTTTCTAACTATATTATAAAGTCATACATTTGTAGTCAAAACTTAAATTGAGAGACAATGTGAAAGTAAAAACCACTATTAAGTTAAGATTTTATGATTGCCTAGGATACTTAATTTTTAATATTTTTCATATTCTTTTTTGTTGTTGTTTAATCCTCACCCAACGATATTTTTTCCATTGATTTTTAGAGAGAATGAAAGGGAGAGGAGGAGGGGAAAAGAGAGAGAGTGAGGGAAACATCAATGTGAGAGAGACACATGGATTGGTTGCCTTCTGCACATGCCTCAACCAGGCAGAGGATTGAACTTGCAACCCAGGTACTTGCCCTTGACCAGAAATTGAACTTGAGACCCTTTGGTGCATTGGCCAATGCTCTAACCACTGAACCACACCAGCCAGGGCTCTCATATTCTTAATTACACATGCTAAATATCATAATACAGATCATGTTACAAACTATATGACAAGCATATAAAATATATGTTTATATTATAAATTATATATGCATTTTTCTTTAAAATTTAAGTATAGGAATCACTAAATATGGGATACTTTAGTAATTAAAGACCTATCATTATTTAAAAAGTATTGATACATTCAATTTTAAAATGTTAAATATATTATTTATAATTCCAATTATTATAACACATATAATACCTAATATCTGTGAAACACTAGAAGTTTCAGAATTCAAAGAATAGATACTACTGTATTAAATATTAAAGTTTGCTAAAGAAAAATAAAATTAAAAATGATATACCCTATTGCATATCAACTTTTCAAATTCTTTTCATATGCTGTAGTGGCACATATTCAAACCTTGTTCTGGCTCTATAAATTTACATAACATAGAATAAAAATGATGTTTTTATTAAGGTCTTCATACATAAGTATTTGCTAAAATTCTAATAAAAAGTTTTAGGAAAAATTCATAGAAATACAATAATTAAATGAAGTTATAAATGGTATAACAGTTCTTGATTTATAGTTTTCCATAAAGATTGTATATACTTATAAAGATTATAATTTAATTTTCATTAATTAAGATAATTTTTTCCAAATGAATCTTAAGTAGTGAGATCAATTACATAAACTAATGGTCTTTGAACTGAAATTCTATACCTTACTTTAAAATCAAATATAAAAATACTTTATAAAACAAGTAAAAATATTAACCTATAATTTGCCTTACTTATTAATATTCTTGATATTTTATTATAATACAAACATTCATATTTAACCTGAAGTAAAATATGTAGTTCTAGAAAATATACTTGATTTATATATAATAGATGGATAAAAACATAGCAAAGTTTTAAATCCTGCGTACATGGATAGGAACTGGTTAAGACAATATTAAGATTTCATTTCTTATCTTTGAGTGTTCTAATTTCCAGGGCTTAAATTATATTGTCATTTTTATGTACTAAATTATTAAAGTACATTTTTAAGTTTTTGGAGAATAAAAATTACATTTAAAACTACTTCATTTTTTCTGGTATGCATTGAACATTTATCATTTGTTATCTTCTCACTATAATATTCTAACTTTATTAAGTAACCTATCCATGTGTTAAAAGAAAGTTAAAATATCTCAAATGATTATTAAATGATGATGTATTTCTTCAAGTCTAGTTTTTTAATCACAAAATCAGAATAATAGCAATTTACCATAAATGAAAGTGATTTAAACATATTTATGATCAAGTGATAATTGAATAGAGAGAAGTAGTTAAACATATGATATAAGTGAAAGTGATGAACTAGTTTAAGTCTATATTATTTAGCAGAAATGCATTGTTTCAGGATCCTATGAATCACCTCAGGGTAGTTTGAGGGTTCTGTGGGGCATAGCTCTAGAGTATCAATGATTTATTAATTCTGTCTCAGTAAGTCCTATTCTAATTCACTTATATTAGATTTAAGAATTGTACTGGGTTATCATTTTAATAAGTCAAAAAACAATTTTTGGTGCCTTTTGGAGTTCAAGGTATGGGTCAGGGACACAATGTGATTAGTTGTCATGGGTATAAATGCATGTGTGTATACTCCATCCACCCATACATTTTGCTCATTGCCCAACAGTGATGCTGCAGAGATTTTTACCACTGGAGAGATGCTTTTGGGACAATGCATGTAACTCCCTGTTAAATATAAATACTTTATAACTCTAATCCCAATAAGTGTGTCAGATTAGAAAATCAGTTTCTGCTAAGATTATGAAGGCAAGCAGCATGGCACAGACCATTCAAAACAGTGGGAAGATAAAATTTTGAGTGTCTGAGGCAGGCTTATTAAAATGGTATGGAGAGTTCCAATCGCGGATTTTCATATTAGCTTCTCTTAGTGCTGTTTATCTTTCATATATGGCATTTCAAACAATTGGATTGATTTATTTTTTATGATTATTTGGTTAGTGCATTTAATTGCAATCTTATGCAGGCAGGGATCACATCCTCTTCTGCTCACCATTATGTGTCCTGAGCACATAGCAAACTAACAGTAAATTGTTATTGTCTACGTGCTTGATTGGGTGGCCATGTCTGTAACTATAACACTGTTGAACTACATTGCAGTACTGATAAATGCTTCTGCAAAGTTTAATTCTCAAATGAAATTTATGGGAGGAGAAATTGGAATGTGAAGTTTCATATTATGAGCAAAATTGCCAAGAACTGTATGCATTTGATTCAATCCTAGGGACAAGGGGGGATCTTCTATGTTTTTCTTTATTTTAGTTTGAAAGGAAGTAATATTCCCAATGAATTCATTATTTTTCAGATCCATTCTTTTAATGCTTTACAAGAAGGTTTTTTGTTTTGTTTTTTATTTTTGGTTTTCTTTAGAAGTATCAAACAAAAGAGTACTTACCTCCTGCAACTGTTAGGATAATTAGTCAAATCACCCATGTCACCAGCATCAGATTACCTTTGCACCTTCTACCAACCAGATGGATGTGCCTTGTTTATAATAAATCACATAGGATATCTGCAGAAACAATGGAATCTGATACTTAAAAATTTCTCATGCTAATACAGTATTTACAATAGGGTATTAAAAAACATTATCCAGCATTACATAGTTAGAAATAAAAATAAATTCACAATTTGAACAAAGGTTTTTTACCAATTATTTTGTTGATGACTACAACACTGAGAGAACCTTCTAAATTGCCAGGAGATTTCTATTTATGTTGTGTAGTTTTACTTCTATGTGATTCTTGTACTATTTAAATCTTTGGGTATATATTTTATATTTTAACAATAACAATGTTAAAAGCAAAAAATTAATAAATAACCCTTTATGTAAATTGAAAAACAGAGAAATGAATTATTATATCTTAGTATCATATTTAGAACTTACACAGGAAAATTTTATTTTCCATGTATGCTAGTAGTTAATCTAAAATCTAATATTAACCTAATATTACAGTGTATGTGGTGTTTACTCTCCTTTATGTTGATAATGTAGATATGTAATACTGATGTAAAGCCTTATGGAATATATAAAATAAAAAGTAAAAACGATGGAAGTTCAATGACTACAATATATATTTTTTATATTTAACATAGTATGTGGCACGTCACATTTGCTAAATGACATTGTTAAGAACCACACACTCAGTAGTTCTGAATCCTTGTAACAATTAATGGCTGATTAAATAATAGATGAAGTAAAAGTGTAAAGCCAGTTTTGTTCCGTGCACATGCTCACACACGTAGACAACCACCACCAGCAGCAAAGCTTGAACTTCACAATCGTCTATTTGCCTGAGATTTAAAAGATATTGTAACTCCTGAAATATTTTGACTTAATGTTTATTATGACCACACTCAGAGGCAGAATCACACGGATAATAGTTTGCATGTAAGAAACCGTTTTTACTGCTTAAACAACTGCATGCGATGTTATTCCTTCATCACACAGTGCTCTGTGCATGCTGAAATTAGCATGTAGCAAAATAAGCTTACCAAAGAAACATGATTTGTAAGATTAAAATTAATTGCTGACTCAAGAGAAAGATAAGACAAAATAGAATGCCTACACTACATCATTTTATATCAGTTTTATAAAGAGTTTAATTTTGGCCCTGTGGAAGTTCTCATTTGTGTTAAAATGAATTCATACTGGATTACTAAAAAGGCTCATTATTGCATTTTTTAATAAATTCATCTTATTTGGCTAAAAAAAGACAGTAATGAAATTTGTTTGATAGGTGCCCAGTAAACATGCATGCATCTCATGAAGGCTGGGGAGATAAATAATAATTACATCATAAATAATCTACGTGTACAAATATAATTTACTTTTTCCTGAAAAAAAGTAAACTAAGCTTATGAATGTTTAGTGCTTTAGAAAGAGAATGCTGTGACCTTACTTAGCAATTAGTTTTCTTTCTATGCTCCATAAAATTAAAGAGATTTACAAAGCAAGTGGAAATACTAAGTTTTATAATGATGAGCCATATGGCACTTGGTTTTACTATATTTATGCTTAGAGAGTATAAAATTATAGTTCTTGCACTTTTTTTTTTTTTTTTTTTACAAAATGAGGTTGCTACTTCTATTATGCTTACAAATTAGTAAGATGAGGATAACAACAAAAAGTTTCAGGTTATTTAAAAGAAAAAAGATTCTGCTGAAATCTAACATTTTTTCCTGAGCTGTTTTGGTTTATAAATAAGTTTAAAAATGTTTATAGCCCTGGCCAGTTTGGCTCAGCGGTTAGAGCGGTGGCCTGAGGACCGGAGGGTCCTGGGTTCAGTTCCCACTAAGGGCACATACTTCGGTTGCAGTTTGTCCCAGCCCAGGTTGGGGTCGTGTGGGTGGCAACCACTCGATGTGTGTCTCTCACATCGATGTTTCTCTCTCTCTCTTCCTCCCTCTCTCCCTCCTGCTCTATCTGAAAATAAATGAAAAAAAAAAGTTTATAAATATGAAATACTATGTTTATAAAACCATTTTCCCAGGTGAAATCCATGACACAGTTTGTTTGGCTTGGGAAGCATTTTACTCCCAGTTCAAACGTGTTCTTAAAGAAACAGGCACTGCCTCTGACCTCCCACATACTCTTCTCTTCCCCTGAGTATTCAGTTTGGAATAGATAAATTTGTAATTAGTGATAGTCAATACATCATTGAATGAGATTGCATATACCTTAATCAAGTAAATTTTAATATCTTAAATGACATTAAGAGGTACAGTTATGTACATGAAATGTGATAAGTTTGCTAGTAAAATGATGGAAACTCCCCTACACCATTTGCTAGTTGTGTGGTTATTTGTAAATGCAAATGTAAGCTATTTACATTTTCTGCTTGAGGTTAGCTTACATGCTTTAAAGGCCTTGGTAAAGAATATCCATTTTTTTCTAATTATGATAGAAAGCCATAGGAGTATTTTAAGCAAAAATTATTAACCTAGTAGACATAACATGAATCTCTTCCGCCCCTCTTTCTTCAGCCACAGAAGGGTCAGCATGATGAAATGATTCTAGGAGAGCAATGATCACATACGTTGGTTTTAACACAAAAATACAGGGCTGCATTGCACCTCAGCTCAAAAGAGGGTGAGGGTAGGTTAAACTTTTTAATATTCAAATAGTCATTAGTTGAATGAAAACTCAGGTTACTGTGTTGACACACGTACAGTTTTATTTTCTATATAAATGGGCATACTTATTTTATAAACATAACTGCCAATTTTCTGGGTATGACAGAAGCATTTATCACTACCATAGACATCTTTAAAAATCACTAGATAGATAGATTATAGATGGATAGATAGGCAGGTAGATCTTGTTTTTGCTATCTTGGTTATGTATTCTCAATTTGAAAATCATCATAGTATGTCCTCATCTCAAGCAGCAAAAAAACAATGAAAGTTTATACATAGAACTCTTTTTTTTTCTAGGAAATGCATAAAATATATATACCAGCTATATATATGCTATTTTGTTGCTGCAAAATCAACATTTCCTAATTAGAGCCCATTATTTTGAGTTCCCATACTCACAAAATGATAAATTACTTTCACCATCTTCAATTCCATCCAGTTTTGAATACTAGATCAAAGTATCTTTTTATAATGAGAGTAGTGCTGAACTGTGAAACCCATGATCATTGCACTGAATTTAAGACTTAAAAAATTAGGCAAGTTTATAATAAATAATATAAACTATCAGGTATTTTTTGTAACCCAAAAGGGAATATAAACCAGGGAAACTTTGTAGTCCTATTTTTGTTTTTCATAAGTCAGAAAAACTAGCTTTGCTTGCATATAACAATGTGCTATCATTTTGTAATGCTAACAGAAATGATTAAATAAAAAATGTAAATGTAATCAGTTTTAAAGCATCTGAAGACTCATCATCTAAGATATAAATTATAGGCTTTCCATGGCTGCTGAAAACTTAATAGCCTTTATTTCTAGAATACGTACTCTGTTGAAATTGTAATATTTTACATGACTTAATGAGGATTCAAATCACAGTATTTCTAAAAGGAAAGTATTGATTCACACCAGGTCAACGATGATAACAACCTGTTCCTGTAGCTAAGTTACTACATAAATCCATTCTCTTGTCAGTTGCAACTTGTTTCAATTGACCCTTCATACCTTCTAAACAAAATGTAAATGGACTGCTCCAGTCTATAAATGGATTAGGTCTTTCATACATAGATATATCTTTTACATTTTATTTTCAAGAACCCCTGTTGTGGTGTCAGAACGATCAGATTCATCAACATGTATCACAACGAGCATTTATAGACTCGTAAAACTCCCTCTTGGGAGCACAGAGATTGTTCATTGACTTTGGTCATATAAATCCTAACTGGTTTCCTGACAGTGCAGTCTGCCACTCTTTTCCCTCTTGGCTGTCAGGAACCCTAAAAGTGGTGTCATTTAAAAGATGGGGCCTGTTGACTCTTATACTCAGTTCATGAAGAATATCTTCCTCATTGCCTGAAATACTTGGATAGGTTGGCAAGGTATGTGACAAAAATGATAAAATATGTTTAATACAATATCAAACTTTGAGAATACATTAATTTTACTTGGATTCTGAGTGACCAGAAGAACATAGAAGTAGGTGAGGGCTTGAGTCTCATATTGTTGACATTTTATGAAGGTATTTGTGTCAACTAAACCCTTGATTCTCAGCATCAGTTTCTGATCTGAATGGAAGACCTCCATGATGAAAGATGTGTTTTGAGCACTCCTGTTAAAAACAAGGTTTTAATCAGATGTACCCATCTAGGGAAAACTATTTTTGTACATTTGGATGAAGGAGTTCAGGGTAAAATCTGGTTTGGAGAGTGAGATCAGACTGAAAAGAAGAATTGGTTAATAATCATACCTGGTAAGATTTAAAGCGTTGCTGTCACAATAGGGATGGAGGACAGCCCTGTCAAGCATCGTAACATCTTTTGAGAGTGAAGTGCTTCATGATAAAAGCTGACTGAAGTGAGAAGAATAAAGTTATCTCTATAGGCATTTTAGTTAATAAATATTTCAGTAAGCTACATGGTATAGAGAAATTCATTGAGATGCAGAAGAATACCTGTATTTTTCAAAGTCATGTTCTTTAAAAGCTACTGTTAAGTTAAATTACTTTTTTTTCCCCAATGGAGACTGAAGAGCATCCCTGTAAAGTATACGTTACCGCATCTTCATCTTCAGCTCTTTCATACAAACTACTGAATATTTCATGTATTTGTGGTGGAATTTTTCTAAGATTTTACTATCAAACTGTGTAGATCTGACCTTTATGTTTACAAAAATACTTTAAAAACTTTAATTGAATATTAATTTCCATTTAGTTCTACTTATTATGGATACATATAAATATTTGTAGTTGCAGTTACAAGTAATATCAGCAATGTTTAATTTATTTCAATTATAATCTATTATCTCATTTTCAATTAGTCACCGTTCCATTGCTTATAGTGTGTGTATGTGTGTGTGTGAAAAAGAAAGAGAAATTTCCCATGTGTGTACCCCCATGTGTATTCATACTGCACACACTCATACATGTGCTCATGAACTTCATCATCATCTCTTGATCTCCATTACCTCTATATCCATAGAGTGCTTCTAATGTCACCTGCCACCAGGTGACTCTCCACAATGCAGCAAGTGTGACATACATTTTTTTACTGGAAATGTCATAAATCTTCCATGTGTAATACAATACACTTCCTATTGGTTTTAGTTTAAAAGGCAAAGCTCTTACCGAACCTGCAATATTTTGTTATTTGACCCCTGCCTACACCACCAGCCTCATTCTTCAACACTAATTCCTCTCCCTATCAGCACTCTGATCAAAATGTCTTTGAATTTTATCCGTGCTGCAGTCGTCTCTGCTCATGGCCGCTGCACATGAGACGGTATTCCTGGGTCTATGCTTGTCTGGCATCTACTGTGTCCTCAGATCTCAGTGGGACTCAGGATCTTCCTTTATGTGGCCTCATAAAACCTTGTGTGTTTCCTTCATGGCTGATATGACCATTTTTCCAGCCCATTTTTCTCACTAACATGGCAGATAGCTGAGGATTGAAACTTGCTATTTCTGTCCTTCATAGCATTTTAGAAATAGTTCATTGATCAGAATATTGTTTAAATGTTTGTTGCCCAAAGGAATAAAGATAGGCGATGAAAACCATGATATGAAGTTGTGCATGGTTAGACATGAAGTGCTACATTTAATCCCTTTCTGCCTTTCTCAGGGGTGCTGTGGTCCATGACATATTAAACGATGCTAAACTGTCACAGTAGCCGCACTTCTGCCCAATGGCTATTCTTCCTCCTATTTCTTATTAAGCTATCTACTCTTTAGAAGCTCCTATCATTTAATTGTACATGCAAACTCAGTATTGCCACCTATTGGTCTGCTGTGGATAGTCCATGATTTATTACGATTTTAGCACATGGCTTACATTTTATTTCTTCAGCCAGGTTTTTGTTATCAGCCCAGGACATTATTCATTTCCTTCGTCACTGACGAAGTGATACATATACTTTTTCCTTTGCTTTTCTCTTTGCCCAGCTTGAATTCGATGCTCAAGAATCATCTTCACCCTGAAGCAAATTCACTAAAACCATTGCTGTTTTTCCTGTTTGCTAAACCATAATCTTAAATAAACTCGGCTATTCTTTTGCATGAAAGTAACTTAATGCTACTGAAGAATATTTTATAATCTGGAATTTGTTACATGATAATAGCTTCGCTTATTGGTTGCCAGGCTAAACAGTTAATTTTCAAAGTATCCCTATCATGTGAATTTCTTTTTATCACCACATTCAATGACATTTTCAATTTTATGTCATTCATTCACTCTTTGCCACGGTGATTCTCATACCAGTTTCTCCCATGGCACCACTGAACTTTATCTCTGCCCATGACTCTCAGGGCGACCTTGCCTGATCTTCACTGACTGAGTTAAAGCCATCCGATGGAACTCCCTCACCCTCTTGCCACCCTTCTCCCCAGCATCTCTGCAGAAACTCTTTTCTTTCCTTCTGTTCCAGTGGCAGAATGTTCTCTCTACCAGTCAGGGGGAAATTGCATGTGTCCACGTGTCCTGGAACCCATCCACTGCTCTTCATAGGACTTTCCTTGTACGTGATATGATTCAATTTCTTATATGTCATTCCAATATACAATTAGTTTCTTCCTCCCTCCTGGTTCTTTTAATCAATTTTCAGTATTCAAACGTGCTTATTGATCCCATCTTTAACAAAAGAAAGGAAAAGAAGATTGTTTGACACCACGTCCTAGTCTAGCTCCCTCCCATCAACAGCCAAACTTCAAAGAGGAATTGACTCTAACCATAATTTCTATTTCTTCATGGCCCATTCCTCAACCTATCCTCTTAAGTGTCATATTTCCCAAGACCTTCACTTTTCACTCTGTACTGTTTACCCAGATGATTTAATCTCCTCACAAGTTGTCAAAAACAGTCAAAATCTCTTCACAAGTTGTCAAAAACAGTCAACTCTATTATATTGACTCTGAGCTGTAAATTTCTTTTATTTTAACATCAAAACATAATTTATTTGTAAATTGATTGCATATCATGTTTCTATTGGAAATTTTTATTTTTTTTTTTCATTCTGAGTGGTACAAAAATAGAATGGTGCCTACTACAATCTATAGCACTTTCTGTATGAAGAAAGACAGCGTCGGCATACGCCAACACATATTGGTTCTCTTCTCAATTCTAAACCTGCATTTGAGCATAGTAGTTACATGCAACTTTTTCTCTGCATTTGGGTCTGGATTTCTCTCAAGCATTTGTGTTCATTACCTAAAAAAGCAAAGGCTTGGGTACAGTACTTTAACCATATATGATCCAACTATAGTCTCGACCATTAAAAAAAAGCCTTGATTTT